>OZ018375.1:2790000-5580000 GCA_963969555.1 Polydrusus pterygomalis
AGAGTTTACAAGATGGTTTCTTGTAGATTAATAGTGTGGTACGCCTATGACGTGAGCAATACGCTTTATTGTTATACAGGGTGGAAAAGAAAGCCGTGCAAAAAATTAAACATTTCAACTAATGTCACATTTTGTTAGCAGTGTTTTTCCGTTGTACCGGGGGGGGGGGGGGAGAGGTCTGTTTATTTATAGCGTAAAATAGCTTGTAAACACATAGCGTTAATTTTGCATTGGTCAATTCTTAAAATTCAAACAGTGTTTAAAATTACAATTTGTAAATATGTACAGTGGCGTACCCACGGGGGGGGGGGGGATAAGGGGGATATATCCCCCCCCAGAGGGAAGTCCCACCATGTCCGCAAACTCAAACACAACATCAAAGTGTCAATAAAAAAATAAAAGTAAAAGATCTCCAAATCGCTTTATAATAATTACTAAATCACATTCATCAATTACATCATACAGGTGTTTTAGGTGTTAGAAGTAGGTTAATAAATAAAAAAGTCATTTGTTTCAAAATTGTTGTGATGGGTTTTTGCCTCAAAGTTTAAAAACAAGTTTTCTGCTTGTATCAGTTTGTCAAACCTAATTATAATAGTCTAAAAAAATTTGGATTAGATCTTAACAATCTTGTCGGGCAAGGTTACGATGGGGCAAGCAATATGTCAGGGCAGTTTAATGGCGTTCAGGCGATTATTTGTCGTAACTACCCTAAGGCGATATATGTACACACTGTGCTGCCCACTATTTGAATTTGGCAATTTCAAAAGCTTGCGAAATTCAGCGAATCAGAAACTGTCTTAGTACTATAGAAAAATTGTATGATTTCTTTAATACTCCCAAGAGACAGAATGTCCTTTTAAAAAATATTGAAGAGTATGTTAATAATCCTTCCGCAAAAACCCTTAAACGATTCTGTGCCACACGCTGGACGTCTAAGTATGAAGCAGTACAAGATTTTTTAAATTTATTTGATTATGTTGCCGAAAGTTTAGAAGAAATCACGAATTGGAAACATTTTAAACTTTTAAATTATAAAAATATTGCCTGTATTTTAGATTTTTAAACCTCCCCATCTCCATCCATATATATCTACTACCCAGCAAACACACAGGAGGGCGCCGAGGGCGTGATTTTTGCTACGATTTTAATGACTTTTGGGCAAAAATTGGGCGTAACACTCACAAAATTTTCTGCCTTCGACGAATTAGCCTCCAGCGGCGCCTGCAGTGAGCTTCCTCTACCTGCGGCTTAACCCCCCCCCCCCCCCCTAATTAAGAGGTCTAGAACCGCCTATGGTTGTCCCGTATTTTGGTATTCAAAAGTTGGTCACCTTATACTATACTGTTTTAAAAATATCTGGTTTCATTATTAAATTTGAAAACACGGCTGATTTTCCAATTTCACAATAAACCCTATTTTTTGTTGATTAAAGCACCTAAACACGTTATTGTTCCTCGAAGGAGCTACATCCCTCTCAGTTAAAACTATATTTTCTTCTAATTAAGTTATTTTTGTTTTGTAGGGGATATAAGAAGTTCAAATAGTAATCGTGGAGATGAAGAAGGCTTCGCTATTAGTTTGCTAAGACACAAATACCCCAAAAACATTATTTTTTGTAAATTTCGAGTATGGGATTCGACATTGGTTCTGAAGAAATATCAGTATAATAGTGTTCATGTTGACATTCAGTGTAATTTACCCCAAATAATTGATGGCTCGTCAGGACAAGCTCTTTTAACATATAAATTTGATAATATTAGTAAATTGGAAAGCTACGGCGCGTCTAAATTTACATATTGGATTGCTGATATACCTTGGGAGTTATTTATAAAAAGATCACTAGGTAATGATAACGTGGATTATCTAGAAGTATATTTAAGTCAAAACCATATTGAGAAAAAATGTAAAGTTATATGCACTATACCTAACTTTAGTTTCTTTAATTCCTGCTATGAATGTTGGTCACAGTTTTGTACAGGACAACTTTGAGGGAAATTGGGGGTTTGATGACTTTTTAAGGTGGAATGAACTTTTTGATCAAAATAACAAATTTGTCCAGGATGATTCCATTGAGTTTCAAGTTAATGTTGAAGTACTGCCTTTAGCACAAGAAAAGTGCGGTAAATGTGGGCATATTTGCGTTAATTGCCATAAATAAGAACAAAAATAAGAATGGCCGAGAAAATAGAGAGATTTTGGAACGCCTTAAATAACAACAGTAAAACACAGTGTTATTTAATTTTGTTAACGATTACGGTGACAATTACAAGAATAGGTTTTAAACGCCTTAAAAATAAATAATTTAACAGGTGCAAACATAACCTTATTTTATTTCTTTAATTGTTTGTTTATGTTTTTGAACTCAAAATGAATGATCAAATAGAAAATGTTATTAGAAGACGAATTCCCAGAGTTGACGGCAACTTAATAAGGGCGATAATCCTTCACTATATTTTTCAAGAGCCAGTAAATGCGGTGGCACGTGGTATTGACTTCAACTTGAATAATATGGAACCAAAGTATGCTAAACTCAACTCAACTTTAGATTTAAAAAGTAGACATTTTTTGACCTGCCATTTCCCGTAATAATTGAAGACAAGTCATCCTCATCCCGAAATCTCAGTCGTTTTTTAACTATATTCTGGACCTCCATTTCTAAATTAAACAAATATTTTTACACCACTTTCATTTATTTATGGAAATCACAAAACAATCAACAATGGAAATTGTACAAAAATGTAAGGTTATGTTGGATTCCTGAGTTATGTTGCCAAGTCGTTTACAAAAAAATATAATTATATTTCTTACCGCAGCGTAATTTTATGATTTACAGTAAAATTTTGAATTAGTATCGTTTTACACAGTAGCAAATTTGACGATAAATTTAAACAGACATTTGCTTACAACTAAATTTTAACGTGTAATACACACTTTACAAATTTTATTAGAAAATATTATAATATTTACAAAAATATAGAAACATTTCTATATTTTATCAAACAAATTAATAAAAGTGCGCCAAAATATGCGCACTTGTCAAAATCTTTTAAGAAAAGCCGAAAAAGAAAGGTTACGTTTGATTGAAATTGGTATTCGGAGGTTCTATTTGCTATTTCCTAAATAACTTTATTTTTATTTACCAAAAAGCTGAGTTAAATATAATTTGACATTGACATTTAACAACGCGTCACTGGTCTTTAGTGTGCATGATTTCTTGCAAAAATTGCATCCAAATTTGTTACTGTTACTGTGTCTACGGAGAACTATAGGGTAGGAGGCCGATCGACAATGGCAGCATTTTCAAATTCTGTCCCGGTTTTTTGGTTAGTTCGCTAGTTGGCCGATAGATGGCTCACGCGTCCGAAGTGGGCTGATGATGTCTTCTTCTTCTTCGTTTTTAATATGGAAAACTAGATCCTCCATAGTTTTTAACTTTTACTTAAACCCTTTATTTTTCTGTGCTTTTATTTTTGACAATTGACATTTTATTTTTCGAAATAACAAATAACGTTTGAAGGCAAGACAAGACAAATAACGTTGTATTGTAATTAATTTCCATATTTATAATGAATAATGGTACAATTTATAAAAGTAGAGTTTGCTTTGTGTCGGGGTGTAAGACAGGATCTTCTTCAGAGATGAAACGCAGCCAAATAAGTCTCTTTCTAGCTCCAAAGGTAAAACCCTCTAGCTAGATGTTCCTGTATTTTAAAAACGAAGCATCGTTGGAACTTTATACAGGCCGAGTTTACTAATAAGTATAACAAAGTAAGTGTATATTCATATAAAATTCCTTATTTGTTCCTTAAAGAACTAATTTAAATAAAAATAGTTATCGCGTCCATAAGAAACCATTTATTTGATAGCCCACTTCGAACACGAGCGCCATCTTATGGTAACTCGTAAAGCTGAATTACCGATGCTAATTTGGGACCGAATCCAATGCATTGCGATCGGCCTCCTACCTCAAGTCCTCCATAACTGTGTCATACACATTAAAATTCCATGTAATTTTGTACATATTTTTGTTAATAAAATTTATCATAAATTTTAGCACAAAATTTGTGTTAAAATTACGTCTGTGTAAAACGCCACTTATGTATAAAAAAAAACCTTTTCTGTTCGGTTTTATCAGAACTACAGTTATAAAGTTATTTCAATTTTTTTAAGTGTTTTCCGAAAAATGATCGCGTCCGAAATATATTCTTATTAAACTATACAGGGTGTCTCACGGTCGATATTATCTTAGACGTTTACGGAAAACGGGACATATAGGAATTTTCTGAAAATTTGGCAATATGGGTAATTGGCATTGCTCTATCGATATAAGATATTTTCAACAACGCAACGTTGCCGCTTATACAAAAAGTAGCATTAGCTTTGATATTTTAAACAAATTACCATATATATTATTGCCTTTTCCGCTACGCTAGTACTTTCTGATTATTTTTGTATAATACTTTTCTATACCTATCTTTAGCGGTTTTCGAAAAGTTAATTAATTTCCATATTTTTTGTTCAAAACATAGCTTCAATAAAATGTTTATTACTGCGATATTTTGACTCGTAGAAAGCTGAAATTTAGGATGTAGTTTATCAATGTCTTGTGTATTAGTTATGTGTAAGGGAATTGGTTCTGTGTTATACAGGGTCTTTCAAAATCCATCATTTTACCGCTTGATATAAAAATGGTAAAAAGTGATTTTTTTAAAATAGAACACCCTGTATATTATTAAATATCTTGAAAGAAAATTAAAGTCCCTTCCAAATGATATATTATGTTCCTATACCTAAATAGTTAGGGTTTCTAAATAAAACCAAGTTTCTGTAATAATCGGATTATTTTGGCATATTTGTTTTAGATAGCCATGAAATACAAGATGAACTATGTCATTACGAAAATTTAACAATTGGTAAATTAATAATAAAAAATTTGCGCGTTTTTAAAGTTTATTAGAGAAAGTGACCTGAAAATATTTAAAATGTAGGAGAAATTAATAACTATTCATCTGAGTTTTAATGAAATTGTTTATTCTTCATGGACAATATAACCAAATTATAGCAAGAACATACAGAAGGTTGAATGAATTGTTTCCCAATTAGCGTTGCCAACCTTTCCCAGTCGATTTACCGTACCGGCAATCCAAAATTACCATATTTTTCGCCCAATTACCGTACATTATTTTAAATACCGTTTAAAAGTATCCTTTTCTTTGGTAACATGGTAAAAGAATGCTATATTTCCGTGGCTACTGGTTTTATATAAATATTTATATATAATCTTGATGATCATGCGTCGATAATAAGTCAATATTCCTATAAAACACGTATAATAGTATTTTTCACAAAAAAAAAAATGTCGTATTTTGACAAAACACAGTAAATAGGTAATACCTACATATAGAAATTAAAAAAATTAACACAAATAGAACGAAAAAAAAAACGTATGCTCATATACCACAAGTTGAGCAATAATTAATCAACTACTAAACTACAAAATAGTAAAAAAAAATGTACGAAATATGAGCAGCGAATATATAACTTATTATAGATGATGAACTGAACTGCTGCCGCCGTTCACCGTTGAAACTTCAAGATATTCCGGGAAATCCCAAACAGACGGCCGGCCGCCGTCGGAACTAGGAATCGTGGTTGTAAACAAACAAGCAAATCCTTATTTTGACGTTTGGCAGTGTTGTCGGGTCATAACATTTGTCATGCGCGCTCTGCGCTGTTGCCAAAGTTATCGATTTCTAGAGAGTTCTGGTGCGTCAAAATGCAAAATTAATTATTGCACGAATTTGCATTGGTGATCCTTTTTATCTTATCTCGAGAGTCTTGAGTGACTCCAATTTTTTCAATCCGTTAAATTACCGTACATTTGCGTACGGTAATGACCTTATTACCGTATCTTGGTACATATTACCGTACATGTACGGTAATTACCGTACGGTTGGCAACACTGTTCCCGATCAACAACCAATCAACAAAAGAAAGTTTGTACGATTACAAAATAATTTTATTAATCATGGATCAAAACTAAAATCGAAAAGGCATTTAGCGAAGCCTGTAATTTCTGATGAAGACAATCATAAATATTTTAGCCTATTTCCACGCTTTTCCCCAAGCTTCCACTAGAAGTGCAGAATATGAGACCAATAACTAACCAAAATAAACCAATTTATTTTCTTTAGAAAGTTAGGATTTTCTTGGATGCGGATTAGAATTGTTTCACAAAACTGTACTCTACGTTGGTAATCTTCCGGTTTCATGGCTTGAACTTTTGCGAACTTGTTTGGGTGCATATCATAATTATCAAGGATACGTTGAACAGAAGCACGAGTTATGGGTTTGTATGTAAGTTTGTTTGTAACCGACTTATTTGAACCCGATTTTCACCCACTTTAAACGGTCAGACTTAATTTAAATTTTGTAGACTTATCAAGAACCGTTTACAATACAATAATCTACTAATCTAGCTCAATCTACTCAAAATTTTTTTTTTCTTAGCAATAACTCAAACTAAGTAGTTTAAAAAAACTAAAAAACACGCTTTAATAATTAATCAAACTAAAAAGCGGAAAATAAATATAGTTTAAAATAATTCTTGAAATTCTTAATATAGGCAGAAAATAATAATGAACGATAAACATTAGTATTATTGTGAAAAAGGCGTGGGGTGCTCGATTTACGAAAAATATAACACAAAGCGCCCCACGCCTTTTTCACAATAATACTAATGTTTATCGTTTATTATTATTTTCTGCCTATATTAAGAATTTCAAGAATTATTTTAAACTATATTTATTTTCCGCTTTTTAGTTTGATTAATTATTAAAGCGTGTTTTTTAGCTTTTTTAAACTATTATATTTATTATATAAAAGACGCAAGAAAATGTTTCTTTTAATTTCATTAGGTCCATCCCTAGACACGTTTTGCTATATCATATCATCATTCATCAGTAAGGCTAGGAATGTCAGCATGCTTGTCCTAAACGCCGAAAATATGTGTAGTATTGCTGAACGTCAAATGTGTATAAAAATAATATGTACAGGGTCTTCCAACGAGGACTGAACAGGGGCTCATTTTTGAGCTTCCTTGTATTTAAAGAAAAATCCAAAATAGCCAATCGATGTACTTTTTCCTGCATAATTCAAAAATGAAACCAAAAATTTATTTGAACCAGAAACAAAAGAGTTACGATATGGATAAGGTGTTTTTTAAATGGAACATAGCTTTTTTTATACGATTTTTGGAACGAGTGATTTTTTTTTGTCCGTTCTGATTAAAATATTTAATATTGTGACAGCTATTTTTATTAAATTTTAATGTTTTATCCAGTATAATTTAACTTTAACCTGTTTGAAACATACACTAGGTAATAAAGGTATAATCACCTTTGAATCCTTCAAAGTCAAAAAATTTGACAAATTTACTATAATATTGCCGAAATGAAATATGCATTAGATGAGAGATTGCAGATTGTTATATTGTTCTACAAATGCCAAGAAATTGCAAGAGAAGCAAGGAGAAGATTTATTGCACATTTTTTGCACGGTCTCGATTTCTATTCCTTTCTGGATTTCTTTTTCTGTCATGTAATGTTTTATTTTCCTCAAATAGGTTCTTTATCCTTAGAATAGTATTGACGGATATATTTCTGTGAAAATTTGCAATAAATCTTCTCCTTGCTTCTCTTGCATTTTCTTGGCATTTGCAGAACAAGATAACAATCTGCAATCTCTCATCTAATGCATATTTCATTTCGGCAATATTATAGTAAATTTGTCAAATTTTTTGACTTTGAAGGATTCAAAGGTGATTATACCTTTATTACCTAGTGTATGTTTCAAACAGGTTAAAGTTAAATTATACTGGATAAAACATTAAAATTCAATAAAAATAGCTGTCACAATATTAAATATTTTAATCAGAACGGACAAAAAAAAAATCACTCGTTCCAAAAATCGTATAAAAAAAGCTATGTTCCATTTAAAAAACACCTTATCCATATCGTAACTCTTTTGTTTCTGGTTCAAATAAATTTTTGGTTTCATTTTTGAATTCTGCAGGAAAAAGTACATCGATTGGCTATTTTGGATTTTTCTTTAAATACAAGGAAGCTCAAAAATGAGCCCCTGTTCAGTCCTCGTTGGAAGACCCTGTACCTAATTATTATTTAACTGTTAAAATTATTAGGCATGTGCTGCTGTGTTTCTCCATTTTTGAAGTTGTTATAGGGTCTCTCCCTTATTAGTGAACATCATAGACATAAGTATACCTTTAGAACAACAAACAATAATCACCAAAATGGCAAATTTATGGCCCCGCGCATGTAAACAAAGCCTAGCAGACATGGGCTTGCGCACTACAAATTTTTCATTTAACGAATAGAAAGATCAGGTCCAGGGTTTGAAATTTAAAATGTCTTACTAGCTTAATATATGTTGGGTGCACATATTTTAAGCCTGCATTTCACGGACCAAGTTCTTGGTTAAGAAACTGTAAAAGTTGACCTTCAGTTTAATTTTCATATGTAAACAGCAAAAATTGGCCCACGTTCTCTCAACAATTTATTGTCAAGAAATTGACTCATTCTAATTTTTTTATCAAATTGGGGGAAACCGTGGCCAACCTATCAGATTTTGAGGTTAGAAAATCGTTTTTAATGTTTTGTTTCGAAAATTTGTTTAAACATAATTCGCCGCCGTGTTGTTAGTTCAAAAAGAAGCAAAGATGTTTGCTTTGCTGTTTAAAAGAAACAAAAGAAAAGTACCCAATAGCACAGAATACAAGAAATCCACAGAGAAACGTAACAACAAAATGGCGCCGAGGCGGTTCTGGAGTGTATTTACTGTATTTATAAAGCTAATAACAAGAGGGCTGTGCGCATGACCACCGCAGGCCACCGCTGTTAGACGCCGAGAAATGTGACCGGCGAGCTGTGCGTACACGCACCTAAACACGTTATTGTTCAATCAATCAATCAACAAAATCTTTATTAATGCATCATATTTTGTATACATCAAGAATTTTAACTTGCATAATATATTATAAATATATAAGGTATAGATATAATATTTATGTGTGTGGTTGTCCGTAGGTCAGGTCAGTTGTGTAAACTGTCTCTACCCAGGACACGGCACTGGCGGACGCCAGCGGGGTTGGTGTTAGCCCTAGGTTAAATTTCTTGACTTATCATTATGTTCTCGGTTTGGCCGGTTCCGTGACTTCTCTACCGCCATAAGGGAATTTATTTTATTCATCACTGAATTTAAGGGGTATGTAGCGCTGTTTTTGTGTGAAATTTTTATAAGTAACTATTTACTGGAAAGACATTATTGAAAAAACCAGCTTGATTTTCGTCAGGTACAGTAGCGCAAACGTTTTGCCAATTGGCTTGAAATAGGAGGTGTATCTGTAACTGATTGGGCGGAGCTTAAACTCCGTGCCAATTTCATGGACGCCGCGTTACTTTTGTTGAATTATGCTTTATTTTATTGGAAATAAAGGGGTAGTCTTGAGTATATTGGTTTGTGGGGTACGTTGACATTATGTCTTATTTGTAATAGATTTTGCGTTATGTTTGTCTGTTGGGGTTGCGTCATAAAGAATTTAGTGGATATGTCCTGTACATAGTCAAAAATGTAGGGTGTTTGTGTAGCCTGGTGCAGGTGACGGATTGGTGCATAGTTTGTTTCCCTTAGAACTTGTCTTAACACTTTATTTTGAAGTCGTTGAATTTTCTTGAAGTGCCAATCCGCCATACTACACCAGACTGGTGCTGCGTAGGTCAATGTCGGTTTAATTATTTGGTTGTATATTGTCAGTTTATTGTACGGTGCTAATGGTGAATTTCTGTTTAATAGTCTATTTAGTATGTGCGTCGTTGCAATAAATTTTGATATAATTTTGTTCGTATTATGTTTAAATCGTAATGTATTGTCAAGAACTACCCCTAAATATTTTATTGTCTGTGTTGGTATTATTTCTTTCCCGTTGATTATAATGTTTTCATTTATTTTATTGTTTGTAATTTTTCTGGTTAAAATTAAGCATTCACATTTATTTTCATTTATTTCGAGTTTCCACTTCTTGTACCAGGGTAGTAGTAAATGTAAGTGGTTTGAAATTAACTGTCTTGCAGCGTTTGCATAATAAGAACTGGCATATAGTAACACGTCGTCCACAAAAATAGCTAAGTTTGTGTTGGGAAAAAATGGAATGTCGGCAGTATATAAATTAAATAGGGGAGCTGCTAAATTTGTACCCTGCTGAAGGCCGGCATGCAAAGTCACCGGTTCAGAGAAATCACCTTCTATTCTTACCTTTAAAGTTCGATTTGTTATGTAAGAATAAATTAGAGAAATTATATGAAGTGGAAAGTTGTGAAATTTTATTAATTTGAAGATTAGCCCATTATACCAAACAGTGTCGAACGCCTGCCTTATGTCTAAAGACAGGAGTACCGTTGATTGTTGTTGGTTAAATTTTTGAATGGCGTGTTGCGCAACATGCGCAACCAACAGCACGGCACCCCTGCCAGTTCTAAAACCGAATTGCTGTTCTGGAATGTTCTGGTCTAATCGGCCGATCTTCATTCTTTTAAAAATGATTTTCTCAGCTATTTTTCCGAGTGAACTTAGGAGAGCTATTGGCCTGTATGATTCTGGTTGATTTTTCGGTTTCCCGGGTTTTAAAATCGGTATTATGATAGCTCTCTTCCATCCACTCGGAAAGTGTTGCAATAAAAACATTGCGTTAATAATATAAGTTAATTGAACTATTGTTTTTCGTGGTAAATTTTTAATTAGAATGTTGGTGATCTCGTCTTCCCCTGGTGCTTTTTTATTTATCAGCTCCTCTATTACCCTCTTGATCTCAGTCGGGTTTGTAAAAAGTTTTTGTCTTATAGTTGGTGGAATTGGGTATTTGTTTTTTGTGAATTTATTTGCTAAGTCAGTTATTTCATTTTGTTCGTTAGTAGTGTTTGGTTTCCCCGCACATATTTGTCCATAGTGGTCCGCTAATGTCTGAGCTTTTTCTTTGTTTGTTTGTGGGTATTGTGTAAAGTTTGGTATTTTTGTCTCTGTCTTTTTTGTTTGTGCTATTAATTTCCAAAGAGAGTTGTAGTTGTTGATAGGTTTGTTATAATATTCGTCCATGTTTTATTTTTATGTTGTTTGATTTTTATTTTTATTTCATTTATTAATTGTCTCATGTCTATGTAGTCTTGTATTGTCCTTTGTCTTTGCCATCTTTTCCTAATAGCATTTTTAAATTTTATTAGGTTAATAATGTCTTGTGGTAGTTTAGTTTCGTTTTTATGGATTTGTACCTTTTTTGCTACTTTGTTTCTGGCGTTTTTAATGTTGTTTGTCAGTATGTCTACTTCGTTTTCTAATTGTTGTGTCGTTGTTATGTCATTATTTATCTTTGTATTTTGGTTTAATAGTTGTCTGTAGTAGTTCCAATTTACATTGCTATATGTCCATGTTGTTTGTTTGGTGTCACTTTGTATGTTTGTTTCCCAGTTTAGTAGTACAGGTAGATGGTCAGATGAAAGTTCATTTAGTACTATTGCTTCTGGTAGGTCTGGTATATTTTTATACAGAAAAATGTCAAGGTATGATGGTTGGTAGTTTGGGTTATAATAAGTTGGTTTGGGTGGTAAAATAATTTGTACGTCGTAGTTATTTAAATAGTTCATTATCGTTCGTCCTTGTCTGTTTGTTATGTGTGCTTTCATTGTAGTGTGTGTTGCATTTAAGTCTCCAAATATTAGTGTTTTGTTCGCTTGATTCATAATTAGGTTAAGGTCATTGTCAGTATAGTGTAGGTTAGGGGGTGCATAGCAACTACTAATCACTGTTCCATTTTTTAATTTTATTGAGACGTGTTCAATACGTGAGTTTGTGTTGTTTACTTTTTTATTGGTGGTTATTGTTGCTCGAATAAGGAGCTACCCCTATTAGTTAAAACTATTTTCTTCTAATTAAGTTATTTTTGTTTTGTAGGGAATATAAGAGTTCAAATAGAAATCGTGGAGATGAAGAAGGCTTCGGTATTAGTTTGCTAAGACACAAATACCCCAAAAACATTATTTTTTGTAAATTTCGAGTATGGGATTCGACATTGGTTGTGAAATATATGATCACTAGAGACCGGATATCAGGTAGTGAAAGAACCTTTAAACCATAGTCGGCATGAGGACTCGGTTTACAATATTATTTATTATTATGAATTTGACTAAAATTTTACACGCAATGAGTAGTACTACAAAGTGGATAAATACATTGGCGGCAGCCCCTAATTTAATATCAATATTAAAAAAGTGATGTCTCCAAAACGGCAAGGCCCAGATAGCTGAAATTTTGCAGACATTTGAATTGGATGCACAAAGGTTTTTTTTTAACAATAATTAACTAATCAAGCAACTTTGACTGTGACCGTAATGACATTAGGTATCCATACACCATCAGCAATCATTCCCGCCGTTTTTTCCTTTTAAGAAATTGAAATGAAACAAAACTTGTTCTATACCTAAATAAAGCGTAAGGCCCTCATCTCTTACTCCACTATAACGATCGATAATATTAAAAGGAAAGAACGTGGAAGGAAAAAACGGCGGGAATGATTGCTGGTGTATGGGTACCTAATGACAGAAATAATTTGTTAATAATCAAAGTGGCTCGACTTGGTTAGCTTTAGTACACGTTTTGTATAAGTTGGCACACGTTTCTACAAGTTATTTCAAGGTTGTATAAGCGCGTACAAGATCGTGCCAACTTATACAACCTTTGTACAAAGTCTGTACAAAAGCTAACCGAGCCACTTTGAATGTGAGTAAATTGTGTTTATCAATATATGTTATTACTGTCCTATATAATTACAGTTGCCTGAATAGTTAATTATTGTTTGAAACTTTCGTCACAGCTACGCAATATTCTGTGCCTTTGTGCAATCCAAATAAGTGTCTGCGGACTCTAATTACCTATCTTCATATGTAAACGGTAAACATTTTCACTATTTTTCTTTTTTTAAATTTTTATTCTGCGTCGCTTCCGCATTTGTTCCGTCTAACTAACCTTTTTAACCAACCTTAATTATTCGGCATGTGCTGCTGGCAGGATTGGGCAGCAGCATGCACATTAAACACCCTATATATTTTTTCTCTTTCTAATTAGTATATTTAAGTCGAAAAGATATTAAGAAAAAATGTAAAGCTATATTAAATGTAAATTTAATTTCTTTAATTCCTGCTATGAATATAGGTGACAGTTTGGTAAAGGACAACTTTCAGAGAATTGGGGAAATAGTAAGTTTTTAAGAGGAAGTAACCCCTTTACCACAATGAAAATTGCCGAACGTTTTGCTGGTCAAGCGAAAAGAAAAAATAAAAATTGGTATTTAGAAAATAAATTCTACTTTAAATACCCCATCCAGAAAAGTAAATGACGATCGAAAATATGCCCAAAAGTTTTTTTAGAAATTTTTTTATTTTTAGTAATTTTGTAATATTTTAAACAATTCTTTATTGGTCAAAAGCAAAATGACTTTCCCGGGTGTAGAATGTTGTACCAAACAATTTTTCTTAAAACCATTTTTCAATATCGGCCTTACTTTTTTCTCAAAAACTATGGGCGCGTAAAGTGAATTTAAGCGTGTAAAGTGGGTTTACGCGCCCAAAAGTTTTTGAGAAAAAAGTAAGGCCGATATTGAAAAATGGCTTTAAGAAAAATTGTTTGGTACAACATTCTACACCCGGAAAAGTCATTTTGCTTTTGACCAATAAAGAATTGTTTAAGATATTACAAAATTACTAAAAATAAAAAAAATTTCTAAAAAAAATTTTAGGAATATTTTCGATCGTCATTTACTTTTTTGGATGGGGTATTTAAAGTAGAATTTATTTTCTAAATATCAATTTTTATTTTTACTTTTCGTTTGACCAGCAAAACGTTCGGCAATTTTCATTGTGGTAAAGGGGGTTACTGCTCTTAAGTTGAGATGAGCTTGTTGATCCAAAAAAAAAAGTTTGTTAGAGAGGAATTCATTGAGTTTCAAGTTCTTTTTGAAGTACTAACGTTGGTACAAGGTAAGTGACCTGACACAACATACAAGAGATTCGCCGCCCAAATATTGCAGCTATGAGCAAATCAAGCGGTGCGCATGCGCATTTCATTTTATAATTTACGTTCACGGGCGGCGTAGTACAAAGCCGCCAAAATGCCATGTGTGTTTAGATACGAACAGCTGGATTAGTTGTCAACCTATTGTACCGTAATTAAAATAGATAAACTAATAATATTAAATTTATAATATGATGATAAAAGAAATGTTTGTTATTGGAAATACGAGAGTTAATTAACCTATACTGGTTTATTGAACTCACCGTTTAACTTACATAGTAAACACCAAGAAAATTTAGTCTCTGAAACCTGACGCCGTGAGCTTGCTACGGCCCACTACTGAACTGGGAACTTTTAAAAATAAACCAGTATCAGCTGTTAATGTCGTCACATGTGGGTGCCAACTGTCAAAACGCTTTGTTTTTAGAAAAAGTTGACTCTACCGATGTGTTAAACGTATATTTGCTTGTTGTTTGATTTCTTTAATATAATAATAATTTATAATAAAATATTTATTTACTTGTATAGTGTTTCTTAGGTCAATTTAATGACATTAAACAGTAGGAATTTCCTAACCATAGGCGTCCCAAACAAATAATTAAAATGCGTATACACACTTATAAGTTTGTTTTACATTAGGTGTTTGTACATACTACACTTTATAAACCCACTGTATATATAATAATATTATATTAAAATAATAAATATAAGGTAACTCAAAAATTCTATACACAAAACTAAAATCAGAAAAATAAACCTGACACGGCACGACACTGCTCAGAAAATGCTTTAATTTTTTTACCAGAACTCCATTCTCGGACCATTGTCCAGCCCGTCCACAAGTTCCAAATTACGTATATTTTATCTTCGTCTCTTCCACGCCATCGGCGGTCACTGGCCTATCTCTGTCTGACAAAATCGATCGTTGAACGGGTCGGAGACCGCTTCAGCTTATCCCAGCCGCTTGACCTGGCGCTTGTATCCCTTGCTGTTGCCAATTCTTCAAAATTTTCGGATTTGTAAGCACAATGTAAGTATATACGAGAAACAAGGGTTTGTTAATTAGTTGTTTTTAAACACTGAAAACACTTTTTGTCTTGATTTCAGTTATATTGTTTCTTAAGGACTAAAGAATGTATTATTATAACAATGAATGGCTTATTTTTTTATGTCACACTTAAAACTCCTCGGTTTAAAGTATAATTGCAAACTAGCTTTCAAAGAAAATTACTGACTAACAATTGAATACTGATATAAGTGAAACATCTTTAATAAAAAAACTTAAAGAATTGAAGAAGAAAGATCTGACAACCCTGGTTGTGAGGTCGGTCTCTTTGAGACTGTTTAGCGCCATATGGAACGATTAGAATGTCCTCAAACTGAGTTTGGATAAATTATAAGAATTTCCGTTAAAATATTAAAATATTTTGAATAGTGGGTGGTTTTCCTTCTCGTTAAAAGTCGCTAACATTGTGTATTTTGCAACCGTGTCAGTTTCTTTGGCTGACGTGCAGTGGCGTAGCTAGACGAAGGGGCTGAATTTTTTGAGGAATTAAAACTTAAATTTTGTGATACACTTTATTTTAAACTATCTTCCGAACGATATAGGTCATGCCCTAAACAGCACACCTACCGCAGAGCGACTTACTTCTTGTCGATTAAAAGATGTTACTGTTAAAAGATAAAATTATTTATTTCTTGCATTGGTCAATTCTTAAAATTCAAACAGTGTTTAAAATTACAATTTGTAAATATGTATACTTAATCGAGTGTAAAATCCTAACATTATTATAATAAAACTATGTAGGTACATACAAATAAATTAATTTGCCTAACTGAAATCTGGTAAACTACATAAAAAGTACACAATTAAATACACAAACAATTAATAATTTGAAATAGCTTTCCTAAAATTACAATTTTTAGTTATAAAGTATAGGAAATCAATACACAATATAAATACAAAATAATAAATATCAACTGTTTCAATTGGTTTTTATGCAGCCAGTGTTCCACGGGCCAAGTTCTTGGTCAAGAAATTGTAAAAATTGACATTAAATTTATTTTCAACTGCAAACAGCTAAAATTTGCCCCAAGTTCTTGCCATAATTTATTGGCAAAATTTTTTAACCAAGTTGGGCGAAAAGGTTAGTGATATCTGCTGTTTTAGTGGCTGCCAACCTAACAGATTTTGAGGATAGAAAATCGTTTTTATAGTAATATAGTTTTGTTTCTAAAATTTGTTTAAAAATTATTCGACGTCGTGTTTTTAGTTCGAAAAGCAAGAAAAACATGTCAATTAAACTTACCTTATCAAAACAAAAATAAAAAAACAAATAAAACAGCAATCTTCGCACACCAATAAGGGTGTTAAAGAATGTGCGCAGAGATAGAAGAGCCCCTTTAACAATATTCAACATCTATTAAATAGTACCTTTATCACTGGAATATTCCCATCCACATTAAAGCCAGTGGCGGCTCGCCCGATGACGCAGGTGAAGCGCTGCTTCACCTACCTCATATTATTTCCAGACTGACTAAATAATTATTTAAAAATTCATTCGTTTCTATAAAACTTTGTTTTCTGATATTATTTACATATATTATGATGCGTTTTATTCAATTAACAGAATGCTACAGATTTGATTTTATAACACACTGGAAAAACCATTCGGCAACCTGTAAAACGCGCTGCTTCGCGCTGTGAAGCAGAGTCTTGATGACGCTTCCGCTGGCTCACGTCAGACACGAGGGATGCGGCGGTTGCCATGACAACACGACGCGCGGTCTCGATTCGGCCGGCGACAAGTGATGCAAATTTTCCACCTGCGTTTATGTCGCGTGCCGGGTATTGTTTCTTTGCGGTATTTAGTTTTATATTTCACAATGTTTGAGGCTGACACAACATCAAAAATTTCGATCGAAAAAGAACTATTAAATAAACTTATACTTGCACAGCTATTTTACGAGGACATTATAAATAAGTTTGCAAATTTAAAGGACAGAAGAATTTGTCTCACATTCAAACAGTAAAATATTTCTAAATTAGTCGTGTTACCTTCCTAATTTCCCTGATGTTACCGAATTTAGGTAAGTTTTTGGTAGAAAATTCATATTATTAACATATTGCAATATTATTTTATGTATGTATGTATACGATCCAAATTTAAGTATCAGGTAGGGGGCAAGCGCGGATCCAGAGGGGGGGGGTCATAGGAGGAGTCATGCCCCCCCCCCCCCCAATTTATAGATATGTTATGAAATTGAATAATTTATCATACACGTGCTCACTGCAAATATTAGAAAATAGTAGACAAAAACGAAATTTGGGCGTGGTCCCCAAAAATTTTCGCCTGCGGCGCATTTATTGCGCCTTCGGCGCTTCTCAAACGATGCTGCGTCACCTATTCATAATGTCACGAGCCGCCACTGATTAAAGCTAGCCACTGTAATACCAATCGTTAAAAAGGGCAATGAATGTAACATTGACAACTACAGGCCAATAACATCCCTGCTTAGTGTATTTTCGAAAATCTTCGAACGTATACTGTACGACAGACTACTGAATGTTCTTGGCCGATTTAAAGTGATAAGGAACGATTAACATGGTTTTCAACGGGGTAAATCCACCGAGACAGCTGCATTCCGACTTGTTCAATTTATACATCAAGACCTACAATTAAACAAGGTGGTTGTCGCAATGTTCTTTGATTTATCACGGGCCTTTCATACTTTGAACCTAAAGTTTGTCGAACAGAAACTTGTAACGGTTTTATTTTTCCCCACCCTAAATTGTAAATAAATAATTAGTATTCACTTACCCAGTCCTCCACAAGTTGTTTTATTCAATAAAATAAGTCACCACTATTATAAATCTTCAATTTATTACCACTACTTCTATACATGTCAGTATCTTATAAGTATTGTTACCTCTAGTAATGCTTCTTGCAGAGTGCTTCGTTTCACTAAAAATAACAGAATTTAATTAGTGTTTTATCGGTCACTGGTATAGTTTTATTTGAAAACTTAGGTAAAACTTTTATAGAGCAGGTTCATTAAAGGTTTTAGCATATAGTAATGGTTAACTAGTCCTCTAGTTGATTACTAATTAATTTATCACAGCATACCTGATATCCTATCACGACGTACTTGTTGAGTATATCAGTTATCAATATTCCAAAGAGAGCTTACTGGTACCCCGCTTGACATTCCATAGAAGCTCCCATAGCCTGTTTACTACTCCACTTGGTATTGTTATTGTATTATTATTATTGTTTCGAGCCCTAAAATTAGTTAAGTTAGTATCGACAAGGCAACGTAAACATTTTGGTTAAGTTGATAGGAGACCCTTTCTCTGTAAAATGACTGTACCTTACTGAGGTTATTTGAAAGAGAAATACTTTATCTGGCCGTTTTGGACATATAATTAGGCACAAAATAATAAGAAATATACAGATTTAAAATACTTTATTATTGTTTTGAAATGTCAGTCTTTGGGTGTCAAAATGTCAATCATTTGGTTATCAAGTAAAAATCCCTAAAAATCCGACGCCAGAACTTACCGCCTTTTTCGAGACAGAAAAACCATTTTTAGTGGGAAGCAAGTCCTCTTGCAGTGTGCATTTCGAGGCTCCCAAGTGCGTTTTTGCTAGTTTTATTAAGTAACTGAGTATCCTAGCCAGTATAATTTGGTGGCAGAATGTTTTCTGCATCAATCTGCCTATTTTGGGCTATTTAAATGCCGGTATAATAGGTAAAAATCTCAAGTTGCTGATTTACTGTTCAACCAAAAGGCCACACAACATCCTCGGTAAGTTCCCCTCTTTGTATTATCTATTTAAATGAGGCATTATTAGTAAATAAACCATTAAAATTACATTTAAACTCCTACCTTCACGATGATATTCTCTAAGACAAGATTTCTTTACAGGCCTTCTACTGATTTCTATTGATTACTGCTATCGACTGTTATCTTCTATTGATTACTGTTATCGACTGTTACTTCTATTGATTCCTGTTGTTTCCTGTTATTGCCTGCTGTCTTCTACTGCTTATGTACTACTGCTTACTGTTATTTTCCACTGTCCTCTGCTATTTTCTTCTGTGAGTCCCAGTGTCCGTTTACTGCTCTGGTACTGTTCTTTATGGTGGATGGCATCAACTTCCCATGGGCAACTCCTGCTTCTGTTAAACAGTTGACTCCTATATGCTTTGGATCCCGACCAGCTATTGAGGCTATCCGCAACTACAATTAGATAGTCAACTAATGCAGCAGTACAATGTCCCCGAGGCCTGAGCTGTCTCATCTGATCTAATATCCTCCAGCCGCCTTGAAGTACCCAGGTTTGATCTGTTTGTGATGTCCTGATATCACTTGTTATTATAAAGTTCACGTTAGGGCTTCGGCCAACTTTTAAGTTTATTCAATACCGTCACGTTTCACGTTAATCTTGTCTATCATTGTTGTATTATCACCTCACTACGTTGTACAGCACCAGGTACGTTTTATTCAAAGAATAACGTGGTAAGCAAAGTAAGTAACCTTATAGATCATAGTTCATGCTATTTTGTAAACCAGAGTAGGTAGGCCTATTTGCTCCTGAGTAAAATGCATTTTTAGAAAAGGTATATGGAGTAATATTATTGTAACATTGAGTAAGCACAATTGTTTCGTTTTAATGGTCAAAAATCACTGAGCAGATGATACTTTAAGCTTATTTTAAAACATAACCTCTTTACTTTTACTTTCAAAAACAGCTGGCGCCTGGTAAAGCCGGCTTTCGAAGACTAAAAGTTCGACTCCACAGAGGAGGTCATCTGTAAGGGTGCGTCCACTTTGGGGCTTCAGCTACCACATTGTTTTAAGTTTAGGCTTAGTATGCTTTATAAGGTCCAGCCTGTTTTATAATTTAACATTACTTTCTGATCATTTAACGTTTCTTGTAGTGGCGAAATAATATATAATTATTTTAGTGGTGATTAAATTTAGTTATTTTGAAGTCAGTGGTTTTTTTATGGCTTTATTTCCTGTTTTGTTGTGACCAATCACTGCCTTGACCTTTAGGGCCCCAAAACAGGTGGCGCTTATTAATTTAGTTTACCCACACCACTCTCCGATTTAAAGGAGCTAGTCGGCACCCTAAAAGGCAGTGGTTTATTAAAGAGGTCACCCAGTTTCGAGTGACTTTTGAAAATCTACCACCTTGGTTCAAGTAAACCAATAGTTAATATTTAAAAATAACATCACGTAAAAATTATACTTAACAAAATGGCGCCTTTCAAACGGGTATGATTGGATAGTAAAGTTTTCTAGTGCCTTTCAAACGGGAATAATTAGATAATTTTCTAGTGCCTTTCAAAAGGGTAGTTATGTAAGTTTTTTTTGGCCTTTCAACGTGGTTGTTGCTTTTTGTTGCTTGGTAGTTTTTTTATCATTTTTTTTCTAAATACTTTATTTTGGTCTAGCAGAACACATGCGCAGCCTACTGTATTTATTTCATTGGTGCTTTTGCTATATATATTAACTGGGTTTACACCGAAATAGTGCTTTAAGACTGAACTTTACTTGAACTGTTTAACGTTTTGGGTTTATATTATATTTCTGTTTATTTAAAAAAAGAATATTTTCTTCCATGCATTTTAGGAAGTTATAGCTTGTAACCTGTATGCATGGTACGGCATCAGTTAAGGTGTTATGCTGTTTTATGAGGAATATTTCTGTATTTTTTTTGTATGCTTTACCATGTTATATAGTTATACTTGCATTATCTTTCTTGTTGCTTTACAGGAACAGTAATAAGATGAGTTATTTTGAGTGTTAAACTTATTGTGTCGATTTTTGTTGGCCTTTAACGTTGAGAAAAAAAAATATTTTGATTTTTTTTTTATTGCTTTAATTTATTGTGTGGGTTTATTTCGCGTTTAAGGTACGCGATACATAACCTAAAAATTTTTTTTTGTTGTTTTTGTAGGGGTCGGGTGTGTATGTCTATTCTAGACACACACTAACATTAATTATTACGATTTTTTTTCTTTTATTTAAATTAAGTGTAGACCAGCACGGCAAAATTTTTTTTTTAGCGTCAGCTTTGGGAATAAATTAAGCTTGGTTAATTTAAGACTAAATTTAAAAGTTTTTTTCTATTTAAAAATAGTTTGGTAATATTCAAGATGGCGAGTAATCCACCATCTTCAGCTTCTAGTTTGTTGGATTTAGATAATCCAAACCTTGGTCACGATGTTTTACCCCCTGAAGTTATTCCCCCTGCTACTTCAAGGATTATTTTAGTGGATGATAGTGATGATCGTTTATTGATGGACGAGGTCCCCGAGCAAGCTTTTGATGCTCTTCCGACCAATCAAAATCAACATGATTTAAATCCTTTAGCGTCATCTACTAATAACCCTGTGAACGTTTCTAACCCAAATAATTCTGTAAATAGTCCCCTTCAACGTAGAGTAATTTCTGTACCGTCCCGCCTAACTTTTAGTAGTTCTGTTTCGGAGCATCCGATTTCCGAGCCCTCTGATGTTCATAGAAATGCAGTTAGTCCTACGGCACAGACAAGTTTAGTTCCCCCACACTTAGCTTCTGAGCCCTTGGAAAATTTTCCCAGATATCCAATAAGTTTAGATCCCCCTATCAGTGTTGCATCTGATAACATTCCAATTCATCGCCCTGTACTATCTCGAACCTTGGCTTCAAGTTTAACTGATCGACAGCCTATAGCTGACGTCTTGGAGCAGCCCCATAATACAGCTCAAATTCCTTCTCGAGCAGTCCCTTTAAGTAGTTTATCTACACCATACGATCCCCAGATTGCGAGATCTCACCCTGTACATAATCCTGTAGGACGAGTAGAATCATCTTACCCTCGAACTTCTGAGCAACGAAACAGACAAGATCTCCCAGATCATATTCAACATGAATATCCTGTTAATCGTACCTATACTGGTGCTACTCATACGTCTAGGAGACTGTCTCACCAATCAGGTTCTCACGTTCGGTTTGCCGATGAAGTCCCTGATTTTTCGTTAGCAGCTGAAGCAAATTCTACACGTCGAGATACCACTGTAGGTTTTTCAGATCCATATGTAGATATGGCTGAGAGACTAGAAAACTTTCAATTCTCTCCATTGCGTGGTCCTCATCGTGAATCTTCTATTCGTCATGACACTATACCACAGTTCTACGATGTTAGTCGTTGGAATCTCAAATACGATGGTCAATCAAGTGTAAATGATTTCTTAGAACGAGTAGAAGAAATTCGTTTATCCCGTGGTGTAGCCAAAGAACAATTGTTACGTTCTGCACCCGAATTGTTTACAAGAGATGCCCTCCTATGGTATCGAACCGGTTGTTTCTCTAGTTGGGACGATTTGGTACGCCAACTTAAAGAATCCTTTCAGCCATTCGATTATGAATATGCTTTGTGGGACGAAATCCGACATAGAACTCAAGGTGCACAAGAAAAAGTTTTAAGTTTTGTTGTAGCCATGGAAAATCTGTTTCGTAAGTTACCAGTCCTACCTTTGGAAGCAAATCGTCTTGAAATTATTAGACGTAACTTACTTCCCTATATTCAGTCACGTCTGGCTACACAAACTGTTTCTTCCATTCAAGAGCTCCTCAGGTTTGGTCGTATAATTGAAGAAACTGAAGCTCGTGTTCGTCGTTTTGCCCCACCTCCAACTAATTATCGACATCTTGTTGAGCCTGCCTTAGCGTATCATAAACCATCCTACCCTGTTGCTGAAATTGACATTTCCCCTGTTTTGAGTGTTCCCCCTCAAAATCAGCTTTCTGAAATTCCGTCTTCTTCGAATTTAGACGCGGTCTCCTCTACCATTTTGTGTTGGAACTGCCGACAATCCGGTCATGGTTTCAAACAGTGTG
Organism: Polydrusus pterygomalis; assembly: GCA_963969555.1. Classification (NCBI taxonomy): domain Eukaryota; kingdom Metazoa; phylum Arthropoda; class Insecta; order Coleoptera; family Curculionidae; genus Polydrusus; species Polydrusus pterygomalis. The sequence goes on from OZ018375.1 coordinate 2,813,033, forward strand.
ATAAACCCCGTCGTCGATTCTGTTATCGCTGTGGTAAGCCAGACGCTACCACTAGAACATGTCCTGAGTGTACAAAAAACGTACATCAGGGAAGGCTGCAATAAGTTCGTGGTCTTCCCCTTTTTCCATCCAAGCGGATATATCCAAAAATAAGATCATACTTGACTACATCCTGTCTTCTGCTAAAGGCGATTCTCGCCCATTTCTCGAAGTTTTGATTTATGGAAAACCTTTTCAAGGTCTACTTGACAGTGGTTCATCCAGAACCATTATGGGTCATACAGGATGGAAAGCTATTCAATCATTTTGCCAATTAGATCAAAACGTAAAAGTAAATTGTACTGTAGCAAACGGTCAAACATGTCAATCTCTGGGTGCCGTTCAGTTACCAATTCGCCTCCGTGATAGACTTGTTCTTATCGAGACCTTGATTATCCCGTCTCTCCCCCATAATCTTATTCTTGGTGTGGATTTTTGGTCTAAGATGAATATCATTCCTGACCTCCATTCTGGTGAGTGGTCTTTCGGCACTGAAACACCTAACAAGCTCAGTCCACAAATTTTCGCTATTCATTCAATTGATTCGTTAACTCCCGATCAGCGAAAAATTATGGAAACCTTTATCGACGAATCTTTCTCAGGTATGGGAGATAAATTAGGTTGTACTAGTTTGGTGGAGCTTGTTATTAAAACTGATTCTACGCCGATAAAGCAACGGTATTATCCTCTATCCCCCGCTTTGCAAAAGGAAGTTAATACCGAATTAGAACAAATGCTGATCGATGGAATCGTAGAACCGTCTGAGTCTCCTTGGTCTTCGCCCATCGTAATGGTTAAAAAGAAGTCCGGTGGCTGGCGATTTTGCGTGGATTATCGTATTTTAAATAAAGCTACAGTGCCAGATGCATACCCAATTCCTTTCGTGTCATCTACGCTGGATAAATTGCGCGACGCAAAATATCTCAGTACTTTAGATATTAAATCTGCCTATTGGCAAATTCCTATTGCAAAAGAATCTAGGCCTTTAACAGCATTTACCGTACCTAACCGGGGTCTTTTCCAATTTAAAAGAATGCCTTTCGGCTTAACCAATGCCCCCGCGGTTTGGCAAAGACTCATTGACCGAGTCATCGGCGTTGATCTAGAAAAGTTTGTTTTCGTATACCTTGATGATGTCATCATATGTACTCCTACTTTTGAAGAACATGTACAAGTCTTACGCGAAGTTATTTTACGTATAACTCGTGCAGGTCTAACTTTAAACCGTGAGAAATGTAATTTTTGTAAACCAGAACTAAAATATCTGGGATATGTCATCAATTCTTCAGGCCTTTTGGTCGATCCCGAAAAGATTGACGCTATACTGAGAATCCCTACGCCGAAGAGCGTAACTGAAGTTAGAAGAGTTGTTGGTGTAGCTTCTTGGTATCGCAGATTCGTTCCAAATTTCTCCTCCTTATTAGCCCCCTTGACAGCATTAACCAGAAAAAATGTTAAATTCGTTTGGAGTTTAGAGTGTGAAGAAGCTTTTAAGTCCGTAAAGGAATATTTGATTAAGGCACCAATTCTTTCATGTCCAAATTTTGATAAGCCCTTTACTGTGCAGTGTGACGCGTCCGATTTTGGTTTGGGTGCCGTGTTATCACAAAGTCAAGATGGCGAAGAGCACGTTATTGCCTATCTAAGTCGCTCCCTTAATAAAAATGAAAGAAAATACACCACTACAGAAAAAGAGTGTTTAGCTGTTTTGTTTGCCATCGAAAAACTTCGTCCCTATCTCGAAGGAACAAAATTTCAGGTCATTACAGACCACTACAGTCTAAAGTGGCTAAATTCAATTAAGGATCCAGTTGGTCGAGTTGCTCGTTGGGCGATTAGGTTGCAGCAGTATGATTTTGAGATCATACACCGCAAAGGAAAGGAACATGTTGTTCCAGACGCACTTTCCCGGTCGGTACCAGTTGTGGACACCATTACCGATCAACCTGTTGCACCGACTACTGTTGATCACGCTCCCCCAAAAGATCGTTGGTATTTAAGTATGATCCAGAAGCTCAAGGATCACCCCGCTAAGTATCCTCTTTGGTGGATTGATAACGAAAAACTTTTTAAGAGATCCAAAATGCCCTATCCTTCACTTGCTGATTCGGATAATTCTTGGCTTATTGTAGTTCCCCGCGAACAGCGAACTTCAATCATTAGAGAGCACCATGATCCTCCCACATGTGGTCACCTTGGAGTATTTAAGACCCTGTCCAGAATTTCCCAGCAGTACTATTGGCCAAGCATGAGAAGTGACATAGCTAGATATATTAAACGCTGTCGAGTGTGTCTGCAAACTAAGCCACTTCAACAAGCTCCTGCCGGTCAAATGCTTAGTGTCCAGCCAAGCTGCTCACGTCCCTTTCAGGTTATTAGTGCTGATATTGTTGGCCCCCTTCCTCGTTCGGCTTCTGGTCACTCTTATATTCTCTCCGTATGTGATGTGTTCAGTAAGTTTGCTCTATTCTTTCCTCTCCGTTCTGCTACTGCCCAAAACATTGTTCGATGGTTAGAAAATTTCTTTATCCTAGTTTTTGGAGCAGAGACAATTATAGTAGACAATGGAACACCATTCCGTAGTAAACTATTTAAGGACGTTATGAGTCAGTACGGTATTAAAATTCGTCATACTGCGAACTATCACCCTCAAGCTAATCCTGTTGAGCGTGTCCATCGTGTCTTAAAGACCATCCTTACCAGTTATGTAAAGGACGATCATCGTCAATGGGACAAACTCATTGCGAAAGCAGGTTTTGCAATTCGTTCCGCTAGACATGAGGTTACCGGTCTAACCCCTAACTTTGTTATTTTTGGTCGTGAGGTTCGATTACCTCGTGAGTCCTGTCCGTCTTCCGACGACCCTACCGATTTTGACCCTATTTCCCGATCTGAGTCCATTAGTAAAATGCTTGTAGATGTCCAAAGGAAACTTCAACAGGCTTATGAGCGAACTCGTCACACGTATAACTTAAGGCGACGAGATGAGCGCTTCCAACTAAACCAACAAGTTTGGAAGAAAAATTATTTCCTTTCTGATGCGGCACAACACTTTACGGCGAAGTTAGCCCCTAAATTTTCGGGACCATATGTCATTTCAAAGATCTTATCCCCTTGGACATATGAACTTACCGATCCTAACGGTCGGAATCTTGGTATCTGGCATGCCAAGGATCTCAAAGCTCATCCCCCCGATGATTCTACAGAATCATAAGTTTCTCCCCTGTGTAAATATTACCCAAAAAAAAAAATATTAAATTTTTTTTTGTGAGGAAAGGGAGGTGTGTAACGGTTTTATTTTTCCCCACCCTAAATTGTAAATAAATAATTAGTATTCACTTACCCAGTCCTCCACAAGTTGTTTTATTCAATAAAATAAGTCACCACTATTATAAATCTTCAATTTATTACCACTACTTCTATACATGTCAGTATCTTATAAGTATTGTTACCTCTAGTAATGCTTCTTGCAGAGTGCTTCGTTTCACTAAAAATAACAGAATTTAATTAGTGTTTTATCGGTCACTGGTATAGTTTTATTTGAAAACTTAGGTAAAACTTTTATAGAGCAGGTTCATTAAAGGTTTTAGCATATAGTAATGGTTAACTAGTCCTCTAGTTGATTACTAATTAATTTATCACAGCATACCTGATATCCTATCACGACGTACTTGTTGAGTATATCAGTTATCAATATTCCAAAGAGAGCTTACTGGTACCCCGCTTGACATTCCATAGAAGCTCCCATAGCCTGTTTACTACTCCACTTGGTATTGTTATTGTATTATTATTATTGTTTCGAGCCCTAAAATTAGTTAAGTTAGTATCGACAAGGCAACGTAAACATTTTGGTTAAGTTGATAGGAGACCCTTTCTCTGTAAAATGACTGTACCTTACTGAGGTTATTTGAAAGAGAAATACTTTATCTGGCCGTTTTGGACATATAATTAGGCACAAAATAATAAGAAATATACAGATTTAAAATACTTTATTATTGTTTTGAAATGTCAGTCTTTGGGTGTCAAAATGTCAATCATTTGGTTATCAAGTAAAAATCCCTAAAAATCCGACGCCAGAACTTACCGCCTTTTTCGAGACAGAAAAACCATTTTTAGTGGGAAGCAAGTCCTCTTGCAGTGTGCATTTCGAGGCTCCCAAGTGCGTTTTTGCTAGTTTTATTAAGTAACTGAGTATCCTAGCCAGTATAATTTGGTGGCAGAATGTTTTCTGCATCAATCTGCCTATTTTGGGCTATTTAAATGCCGGTATAATAGGTAAAAATCTCAAGTTGCTGATTTACTGTTCAACCAAAAGGCCACACAACATCCTCGGTAAGTTCCCCTCTTTGTATTATCTATTTAAATGAGGCATTATTAGTAAATAAACCATTAAAATTACATTTAAACTCCTACCTTCACGATGATATTCTCTAAGACAAGATTTCTTTACAGGCCTTCTACTGATTTCTATTGATTACTGCTATCGACTGTTATCTTCTATTGATTACTGTTATCGACTGTTATCTTCTATTGATTCCTGTTGTTTCCTGTTATTGCCTGCTGTCTTCTACTGCTTATGTACTACTGCTTACTGTTATTTTCCACTGTCCTCTGCTATTTTCTTCTGTGAGTCCCAGTGTCCGTTTACTGCTCTGGTACTGTTCTTTATGGTGGATGGCATCAACTTCCCATGGGCAACTCCTGCTTCTGTTAAACAGTTGACTCCTATATGCTTTGGATCCCGACCAGCTATTGAGGCTATCCGCAACTACAATTAGATAGTCAACTAATGCAGCAGTACAATGTCCCCGAGGCCTGAGCTGTCTCATCTGATCTAATATCCTCCAGCCGCCTTGAAGTACCCAGGTTTGATCTGTTTGTGATGTCCTGATATCACTTGTTATTATAAAGTTCACGTTAGGGCTTCGGCCAACTTTTAAGTTTATTCAATACCGTCACGTTTCACGTTAATCTTGTCTATCATTGTTGTATTATCACCTCACTACGTTGTACAGCACCAGGTACGTTTTATTCAAAGAATAACGTGGTAAGCAAAGTAAGTAACCTTATAGATCATAGTTCATGCTATTTTGTAAACCAGAGTAGGTAGGCCTATTTGCTCCTGAGTAAAATGCATTTTTAGAAAAGGTATATGGAGTAATATTATTGTAACATTGAGTAAGCACAATTGTTTCGTTTTAATGGTCAAAAATCACTGAGCAGATGATACTTTAAGCTTATTTTAAAACATAACCTCTTTACTTTTACTTTCAAAAACAGCTGGCGCCTGGTAAAGCCGGCTTTCGAAGACTAAAAGTTCGACTCCACAGAGGAGGTCATCTGTAAGGGTGCGTCCACTTTGGGGCTTCAGCTACCACATTGTTTTAAGTTTAGGCTTAGTATGCTTTATAAGGTCCAGCCTGTTTTATAATTTAACATTACTTTCTGATCATTTAACGTTTCTTGTAGTGGCGAAATAATATATAATTATTTTAGTGGTGATTAAATTTAGTTATTTTGAAGTCAGTGGTTTTTTTATGGCTTTATTTCCTGTTTTGTTGTGACCAATCACTGCCTTGACCTTTAGGGCCCCAAAACAGGTGGCGCTTATTAATTTAGTTTACCCACACCACTCTCCGATTTAAAGGAGCTAGTCGGCACCCTAAAAGGCAGTGGTTTATTAAAGAGGTCACCCAGTTTCGAGTAACTTTTGAAAATCTACCACCTTGGTTTAAGTAAATCAATGTTTAAAATTTAAATTAATATCACGGCAAATTCTATTTTAACAAACTCTATGCTGTTGGAATAAGGGGAAACGCACTGTCCTTAATAATGTAATTTCTAATCGAAAGAAGGCTGTTAGTCAAAATCGGAAATCATACCTTCTCAGAATATGAACTAAACATCGGAGCTGCCCAAGGATCTGTCCTCGCTTCTCTCATATTCATATTATTTGTAAACGATCTATCACTACCTGGATTTACCATCAAATTTGCCGACGATGCCACGACGGTTGTCATAACAGCACTAGATGACCGTAAAGCATACAGGAAAATGCAAGAAGTAACAGAAAAAATGAACACATGGTGTTTTTCGAATCAACTTATACTAAACGAGGACAAAACGGTTCACATTCATTTCTGCAAAACTTTTCTCAAAATGCAATTAAACCAGGCGGCATCCTCTTCCAAATCGCTGGGAACATATTTTGATTCCAAACTATCGTGGCAACCTCAACTAGATCATGTATGCTCAAAATTGGCACAAGCTTACTACTCTATACTAAAGTCAAGATACACAGTGCCTGTCCTTAATTAAATAACATCTTACTACGCATTAGCGTATATATCCTCATCTCAGCTATAATATTTTACTGTGAGGACAAGCAGTAAACATAAACCGAGTATTTCAAGCACAGAAACGTCTAATAAGGCTCATCTTTGGATTAAAACCAACACAAACATGCGGAGAGCAGTGGCGGCTCGTGACATTATGAATAGGTGACGCAGCATCGTTTAAGAAGCGCCGCAGGCGAAAATTCTTGGGGACCACGCCCAAATTTCGTTTTTGTCTACTATTTTCTGATATTTGCAGTGAACACGTGTATGATAAATTATTCAATTTCATAACATACCTATAAATTTGGGGGGGGGGGGGCATGACTCCTCCCATGTGTATTTAATAGTTCTTTTTCGATCGAATTTTTTGATGTTGTGTCAGCCTCAAACATTGTGAAATATAAAACTAAATACCGCAAAGAAACAATACCCGGCACGCGACATAAACGCAGGTGGAAAATTTGCATCACTTGTCGCCGGCCGAATCGAGACCGCGCGTCGTGTTGTCATGGCAACCGCCGCATCCCTCGTGTCTGACGTGAGCCAGCGGAAGCGTCATCAAGACTCTGCTTCACAGCGCGAAGCAGCGCGTTTTACAGGTTGCCGAATGGTTTTTCCAGTGTGTTATAAAATCAAATCTGTAGCATTCTGTTAATTGAATAAAACGCATCATAATATATGTAAATAATATCAGAAAACAAAGTTTTATAGAAACGAATGAATTTTTAAATAATTATTTAGTCAGTCTGGAAATAATATGAGGTAGGTGAAAAGGCAGGTGAAGCAGCGCTTCACCTGCGTCATCGGGCGAGCCGCCACTGGCGGAGAGAAATATACAAAAAACACAAAATCCTCACAGTTAGTTCAATATACATCCTTAAGTGCACCACATATGTATACAAGAACCAGAACAAATTCCAAGAAAACAGAAACAATCACAACTATCCTACAAGAAACGCAAATGGCCTTCTAGTCCCTAGACACACTTCAACACGATATGAAAAATCGCCCCACTATGCCTGCATTAAAATTTTTATTAAACTACCAGAAGAAATCAAACAATCCATAACAAGAGGTATATTTGGAAGAAGACTAAAGGGCTGTCTAATAAAAAATGCTTTTTACATACTAAAAGACTTTTTGAATGCCTATTATATATCATATTTGCGTAAAAGGTGTTGACCTTCTAGATTTTTTTCCTACATTTAATGTTAGTAGTCTGAAATTTAAGGTAAACTGCCTCCTAAGTTAGCTAATTTTATAGTTTCATATGACGAACCTCAAATCATAATGTATGATCCTTAGGGTACGTGTACATTAGCAAGAAACTTGCGACATTTATTGCGCAAGTAGATGTCAGCGTCTGTGTAAACACTCCCGAGACCAAAGTCCGAGAGGTGAGGTGTACTTGCGACAGTTGATCTCTGCAAGTCAATACGTGTCAGTGTAGACGACGTATATTCTTCTCTCAGAGTTGAGAGTTCAAGATTTTATTTCCATACCTGTTGGACATTTTACGCGAGAGTGAATTGTATAAAGTTATAAAATGGCAGAAAAAAAAGTGTTGGTCGAAAGATTACACTTTTTCGCGTGTCGCGTATCACTTTTGGTTATGTTAGGTCCAACTAATTTTAAAAGATAGTCAAAATCAGCATTGGACATTCGCAAAAAATTATCAAGTTGTTTTGGATCTTCTATTCTTAATTCGGAGTTCGGACAATAAGGTCTCATGAACCCCAAGATCACACCTTTTCAATATCCAATCTCTTGTCCATAATCTTTTTTTTTCTGAGTTTTTTTCGTTAAACGTAAAACTATATATGCAGCGGCATATCGACCTTGTTGACCCTCCATTTTAAATAAAGTTTTGCTCTGCTTTTCCTTCACAAATATTTAACAGTGCAAGTTCAGTGTAAACGCACCAGACATATTTTCTGCAATATTGCATGACATTTCTCTCACAACTACTTGCCAGACACGATCTGCGGCAAATAGTTGCTCTATTGTAAACATGCATCCAAGTTTATTGCTAATGTACACGTACCTTGAGTAGAATACATTTAATTTCAATTTGATGTTATCACTTACCTAACCTGAAGTCAAAATTAGTTGGTAATATTGTATTGATTTTAAAAATTTGCCAAAAACTTGGGTAAGTGTAAAACAACCTTAAGCACAATTTCTTGTACCTTCAAGAATTTGAAAACGTTTTTTTGACAAGAACTCGACCCGGAAAAAAACGGCTTTTATACTGATTAAAATAACCTAAATTAGGTCCATCGCCGCCATATAAATATTTAAAAGCTAATTTTAAAAAATTTCATAATAAATGTTTTCTTCCAGATTTTTCCGCGTCACGTTTCAATAAAACTATAAATCTCAAAAGGTTACTGCGAGAGTATAATAAAATTGATGCTCGAGAACAACTTTTATAATGGTGGTCAACATTTTTTGGCTGTAAAAAAGGGTTAATTACTACAATAACCTTTTCCAGAGTCTATTCCACTATAACGTCTAAAAATAAAAAACTATTAAAAATATATCCCAATAATAAAAACTCAACTTATACCTATAGAGTATAGAGTATAACAAAACTTCTCTAAAAAGACGCGACAGCATAAAGTTTGAACCATAGACAATTTACCTTTAGATACCTACAGCTTATCTCCTGCGCAAACAAAAGTTACGTTTTATGGGTGAAAAAATACGTCCGAGCGCATGACTCGTCGGTCAGCTGTCTTCATTCGGGGAACCTTCGTGCATGCGCACAAACCTCGTGTTATCGGCCGTCCTACTTTATCGACAATAATCGACGCGCTCAAGAATACTCTCCAGAACCGGCTCGGCCGCCATTTTTGTTGTTGTGTTTTAAGGTTTCTCTTCTCTGCGGATTCCTTGTAGTTTTCTAAAGTTTTCAGCTATCGGATCGGCTATCGTGGATTGTGGGACTGGTGTTTAATATTTATATGGATTTCTGGTTTTTGTGTAGTTTAGTTAGTGCATTGTGTTTGTGCTTTTAGTGACTCGGATTGTAATATAAACAATGACTAGTACTAGTTGCAGCCGTTGTATAATTGTATTATGCCCAAATAGGGGTAAAATAAACCCTCTATGGTGGCATATGAGCAAGAATTTAAATTTTAAAGCCCGGACCTGTCTATTTTCCCATTCGTCAAACGATAATGTTGCAGTGCGCATGTCTAATAGTTCCCAGTTTTGTTTACATGCGCGAGGCCATAAAACTGCCACATTCGTGATTATTGTTTGTTTATCTAAAGGTAAATTGTCTATGGCTTGAACGCGAACCAATCGACCTCATCCTGTTATAAACAATTATATTATTTGAGTTTCGATCAGCCGATTATAATAAAGAAAAGAACAGCTTAGCAACAGGAAACCCCATCGACGGCGCCAAACGTTCTGTTTTTTTTAGAAAAAAAACAATGCGGTTTTTTTTTTCCAAAATGTTTTTTTTTTCAGAATCATTGTTTTTGCTTTATAGAAAAGAGTAAACTTTTTTTTAATGTAATAATTTTATAAAATATAATAAAGTAATCTCTATTCTATTCTCTATTTATTAATAAAGGTACTACATATTTATTTTATTACCTATTTAAGATTTTTAATAATTTTATTAGAAATATAAAATCTCCCATTTTTCTTGTGTATTTTCAAGACTTTTGGTTCAACGGGGCACAACGCACAACCAATAAATATGTTTATTTATTTTTTTCATAAAAAACAAAAAAAATTATTTCTTTTTTAATTACGTAATATTATTTTTTTTTAATTTGAAAAAAAACAATGTTTTTTTTTTTTCAGGAAAAAAAACGTCACTAGGTATCATAGACATATTTACCTTTAGATCGGCAAACAATAATCACGAAAGTGGCAAACTTATGGCCTTGCGCATGTAAACAAAGCCATACAGGAATAGGCATGCGCATTGCAAAATTCTCATTGAACGAATAGAAAGATATACAGGTCCGCGCTTTAAAATGTCTTACTAAACGTTTAATGCTAGGGCGCATAGATTTTAAGCCCGTATTTCACGGGTCGCGTTCTTGGTCAAGAAATTGATGTAACAGTTGACCTTTAATTTATTTTCACGTGTTAACAGCTAATATTTGCCCCCGAGTAATTGAGCCCACCAGTCCTCACCCATAGGCGTAAATTTGACAGCGTAAGTGTAACCCGATTGGTTGATTGTGCCGACATTTAAAAAAATGGCGGTAATCAACCAATCACGTCTTAAAGAGTAGGTACGCTGTCACACTTACGCTGTCATATTTACGCCCATTAGGATCCGGTCTTAACTCTAAAACTTGTTCTAATTTTTTGACCAAGTTGAGGGAAAAGGTAGTCATTTCTGGGGTTTGTAGTGGTTACCAATCTGAGGTTAGAAAATGGTTTTTAATGTTTTTTTTTTCTAAAATGTATTTTAAAATGATTTACCGTCGTGTTCTTAGTTAGAAAAGCCAGAGGCGAACAAGTCAATTAAATTTATCTTATCAAATCGAAAATAAAAACAACAAAATAGCGATCTTCGATGCTATCGCGAACCTAACCTCAAGTCAAATATTAGTTGGTAACATTTAACAATTTGCCAAAAACTTGGGTACCTACGTATAAAATAACATTTTTCAGCACAATTTCTTGATCAAGAATTTGAAAAAGTTTTCGGTACCAGTCGTTCTTTATAGCACAAACACAATTCAATGAACTACACAATACGAAAGTACACAAAAACTAGGAATCCGAAATATTAAACACCCACAATCAACAATAACAGAGCAGAAAAAGTTGACAGTTTCTTTAAAAAAATTAACTCGGCGCGGCAGAGATTTTTTTCTGCCTTCCTTGTCGCGGTTAAGTATGCCCCACTACATTTCTCATACGATTATACGATTTGTTCGATTGTTCACGAAGCGTTCCTTTAACAACGCTGACCAAAGATTTTTAGTTTGCTATGCTGTTAAAAAGAAGCAAAAGAAAAGTATCTAATAGCAAAGAACACAAGAAATCCAGAGAAAACGTAACAACAACAAAAATGCTGCCGAGCCGGTCCTGGAGTGTATTTTTGATGTCGATAAAGGAAAACCTAATAACAAGGGGGTTGTAAACCCTTTATTTTTCTGTGGAGGGTTGTGCCCATGCCCATCCCTGTTGGGCGCCAAGGGATCTGACCGGCGAGCCGTGCGTACAAACGCATTTTTTCACCCATAAAACTTAACTTTTGTTTGTGCATGAGATAAGCTGTATGGATCTAGAGGTATTTTATATGTCTGTTTTTATCAGGGATCGTATTTTGTTTAATTTTTTTTAGAAAGTACCTTGGCTCTATGTAGTAGTATCAAAATTAAAATTTAGTGAAAACCCCCATTCATTCCCCGTTTCCTTTAAATGTCAAAAGTTTTCCCTTTTAATTGATTTAGCGCTTACGTTATTATCATCAGCAGTAAACTTCCTTTTACAGGAAGTACATTGCTCCCCATGCCCATCCTCATCATCTTCTATCACTTCCACTTTAAGCAGAACGTCAATTTTAATAGAATCGTTTTCTATAAAACCGTATCGAGGATTTAAAATTCCGTCAAATTTCAGAAACCTGTTGAACCCCAGGCCGTGCTTTATACACCTCCTCTTAAACGCCCGTATTATGTTATATCTCTCGTTAGCATTTAACAATGTAAATTTAGCCGTTATATAACAGTCGGCCGTGTCTTTTTCTTTCTCTAAATATACCGACAAAAAGTTTTGGTCATCTTCCGTAACCTTGGAAATAAAAACTTTCCAGGACAAGTTCTTCACGCCATAGCTGGGTACTGTAGCATATACATATGCATTTAACACCATGTCACTAATATTCTCGAATGTATACTTCAGCAAAGCAGTGTCAAGGGATGAATCCATGATGGCAGGAATTATCGGTGTCAAGTTCAAAAATGGTTCTTTGTTTAGCTCAAATTTGCACACAGCAACGTTTTTAGGAAAATTGTTTGAGAATATCCTAACTTTAAAAAACTCCCTGAAAGGTCCCCATTTTAAGCAGGGTATATTTTGAGTTTTAAAAGCAAGCCTGTTTTCAATAGAATACACAAAAAATTTACAATTCACGTTCAGTTGTTCCTCTGTCCTCGCTAAATTTATAGTGAAAGTTAGTTGCTGCCCAGTAGATTCATACCTAGCTGTTAGATATATTAACATACCCGTATCATAGTAGAAAAAAATACTTTCCTGAAAATCCTTATCCAGATCAATAAAAAATTCTTTGTTTTTTAATAAAAGCGGATAATGCTGTTCTGTAATATGTAACCTTAAGTTAAACGAATAATCAACGTAAGGGCAAATTGGACATGTATACCTTTCTCCCTTACATTTCGTTTCATGTTTACCCATCTCGGACATGGGTAATTGAACTTCACAGCCTTCCAGTTGGTTGACGCATGGAAACTTAAGATCCTTTGTCACCAACTCGTAGAGTGGAGACTTGGTACCCCCATCATCATCTTGACAACATCTTCCACATTTAACTTGTCTATTTGGATATACCTTAATTGGCGGAACTGATAAATACTTTCTGCAAGTTGAACACAACAGACTTTGAAGAATTTCTTCTGATGGTGCCATTGCGTTTTGATTTCTCGACTGGACGTTGGCTTGACCGATGTCCAAAGCACTAAAAATTTAAAACATGTAACTACAAGAAACGAAGTACATTCCTAAAAAGGTATACCTTTATTGTCCAATCATAATTATGCGATTGTTAAGAGAGCAAATGGAATACAAAAACGTAAATTAGGCTTTGTAGAGAAGTTTTAAGTTAACATTTTTCGTTTGTTTACTTTTTTAATACTTTAGCTTTTCTTGGGTTATGTTGCCTCGTTCTTCTACTATTTTTATGTGTGGCGATAAACTTTATAGCAACGGTAAATATAACTATTTTTTGGTTCACAAAACTACGTTTTGGAGAGAACGACAGAATGAAAATTTGTATGCTTTTCATATCTTATCATAATGGACAAAATGGTTTTGGAATATTGCTTCCTTTATTTACGTAAAAAAATAGTCCAGAATAATCCAGATATCCGCCTTATGACGTAATTGGTTATCGACCAATTCGGTTCGTGAGCCAGTGGTTGTTTACAATCAAACACTTTAAAATTAAAGGCCAACACGTGGTGATTACGTCACTTCCTGGATCTCCGTTGGATTTTCCCCCTTAGCACGCCCCTCTTCTACATCCCCACCGTCACTCGTCAGGGAGATTCCCAATAAATATTCCATTCTCGAATCCCCACCCAGAACAAATGTTCGTCATAGAGTCAGAAACTGTGTTTTCACTTTTTTTTTCCTGACATTTTAAATTGAAAATGACAGTTCATTTTGAAGTGTCGTGGAGTGTAAGAAAATAAAAAAAAGCACCGTAAATTGAGCCCAAGTGGAAAAATTGGAATAGTTTAAAGCAAATCGGTCATCTTCGTAAAACCACTAAAATTACGAACGCCGAAACCAAGTCAGTCAAACGAGGAACTTTCGATGACCGCAGAAATGTCTTTATTACGCTCTATTTTGGGGTATTTTACACAATATTTATAGAGAGTAATTTTCTTACCAAATTAATATTTTTTAAAGAAATTTTTTTAAGCAGCGGTAGATAAAAATTAAAACTTGAGTATTTAACATGAATGAACCGCCCTCCCGGGCCTTGCGCAGTCAGCTTGTGCGCACAACACGTTCCTCGTAAATTTCTATGGTTCCATGGCAGAGCCGCCATGATGGCTTTCTGTATTACACGCTCGACATGGAAAGTTTCAAAGTTGTTTTATTGTATTTGTGACTGAGTGCGTGTAAATAAACACGATGGGAACGTACTAAGGAACACGTATATTCGTTTAGTGCCCGACTCGGACGGTCCGAGCGGACGAAAGCCTGTATATACTTCGATTTTATGTTGGCGTGGCCGCGCGTTTCGTGTCCGCATCAACAAAAATGTCAAAGCTTTCGTTCAGGGCGAGGGCCCTGGATGCGAGCAAGCCCATGCCAATATACTTGGCCGAGGAGCTCCCGGACCTGCCAGATTTCTCGGCAATCAACAGGGCTGTGCCCCAAATGCCCTCGGGAATGCAGAAAGAGGAGGAATGCGTAAGTTGAGGTCCAGCGTTCGTTCGACAGCTCGGCCGCCATGTTGACATGGCGCTTGGCGCCGAAGTCGACCGGCAAATTTAACTTTAATCGCGTTTTGGGGCTATTTGAATAATGTTAGGCCCCGAAACGGGCCGGATTTTCGACCAATATTTAAAAATTAGTCGTTTGGAGTATGGTGCACGAGCTGTCAATACAGTTTTAATGCGGCGAGCATATCGCTTATGTAAATACAACTTACCTTAGTAATCGGCATATTGTATCCTTTAACAGGAGCACCACTTGCAAAGGGCCATATGCGCCGGTCTTATCATCCCGACGCCCGAAGTCACAGATGTGCCCCTCAAGGACTTCTACGACAAGGTCTACCCCTCCAACTACAAGCAGCCTCGGCAGCTCATTCACATGCAACGTAAGGACCTTTTACGCACTCTTTTTCTTTCTCAATATAATTACTTTTCGGGATTTCCCGCCTCAAACACCTTTATTTTGTTTTCCAAACAATGTAAACAATTGTCGTTGTCATGGCAACAAGATGGACATATACAGGGTATTATTTTTACAACTCTACAATTTTACAAAAGCTGTACAATATCAAAAATAAAAGTATTTTATTTACATGTTATGTTCTTATTTTAATTATTTCCATTTTAAGACCATATACAGATCTGTTTTAAAGAAACTTTGGCAATTTAAAAATCTAGTAATTTTAGGAAATTTATTACTTATTAAAATAGCTTTCGGAAATACAAAATTTCATGGCGAGGGGCTAAAATAAATGTACATCCTCTCCATATTATAGTAATAACAGGCATTTTAGTTGTACTAATGGTGGGGAACAGGAATTGTTCAAAATGTTAATAGTTTGATACGAATGGTTTTCAACAAATGTATAGTAGTACTACTGAAGTACTATAATGTAGTGTTTTTTGCAGGATGGCCTGCCATTTTCGTTAAATAAGTTCTAAACACTCAATATATCTGATTTGGCAATCAAAATAAAGTAAAACTAGGTACTACAGTAAAAATGTATAAAATTACCTACTATCTGCATATTTTGATGCATTCCATTTTTAATGGCTTTATCAGGAGTTTTTCTTTTTCAATATACAAAATTAGTTACCTTAGGAACCTTATTTTTTTTCCCATTAAACTATATGTCATTTACGTTAAGACTTATAGTGGTTTTTGGGCATGATTACAGAGATCAATGTTTTATGGTGTTCCTTCCCAAAATCAAGACAGTTAGTTAACTGGGTTACCAAAGCTTTCCTTACATTGTAACAAACAAATTATACAAGGAAAAAATTAGGCCTGTGTTTAACACAAAGCACTCTTAATGTGAATGGTATATAGAAATTTAAAAATAATGTAAAAAATACTTTTCTAGCTGTTGCATTGTTATAACTGTCTGTAGATTTCGTACTTGTTGCTATGCCAAGGATATCTATTTCTACTATAATGAATGTTGTAGTTATATATTATGTAAACTATTTGACTAATCATGTGATTTTTTGCATGTTAAAATAAAATAAAGGGGCCACATTCTTCAACTTACAATGCCAAACTTGAAGAAATGAAATTTGAGTCATCAATACCTACTTAACTAATAAATTAGATGTTTAATACTCATTACACAAAGTGGTGTTTAGGCAAATTAATGTAGGAATAATAAACTTCAAACTTAGCCTGATAAATGATATATTGGTTTTATATACCATTATTTCGCCTCATTATTATTGGACATCTCCCAAACTCAGTTGATGGGATAAACTCTTAGTTACTATTCTTGGCACTTTAATTTACAAGTAAGGCCAACAACCCTGGAAGGATTTATTATAGATTTGAGGCACTAGATCAAGAACATGATTCCTAAGGGCAATTACTAGTGTCACATTAGCCATTTCTTTATCTTTTATCTTTTTTTCTCCAAAAAGTGGTCAAATTGCCCATATTTCTTTTTCTGTTTTTATTAATTTATACATTCAACGTTTTCATAAAGTAAAACTGTGGGTATTTGGCCCGATTTTTGGATAAAATGACGAAGTAACGAAATATTGATCAAAAAACGAAATGGCGAAGTCGTCACTAGTGTTTGCTCTTAATTTTTGAAACATAAGTTAGCGGTTACCATAACATAATCCATCCAAAAATTTGAGTTTTTTTAAAGTCATTATCTGATTAACGATGGATTTAAGGTATAGGAAACATCTTAATATTTTTACCCCCTTTAATCCCTACAATTTAAAAATGCTATACTTAAACTAAGATGTGTTCTATTTAAAGAAGGTATACATTTTGCGTTCCACTTTTTTGAGGAACCCTGTAGACCATTTGCTATCCTTCAACTTTTGTATTTTCTACTTAATGAAGGTATACATTTTGCGTTCCACTTTTTTGAGGAACCCTCTAGACCATTTGCTATCCTTCAACTTTTGTATTTTCTTTTTAAAGAAGGTATACATTTTGCGTTCCACTTTTTTGAGGAACCCTGTAGAACATTTGCTATCCTTCAACTTTTGTATTTTCTATTTATTGAAGGTATACATTTTGCGTTCCACTTTTTTGGGGAACCGTGTAGACCATTTGATATTCTTCAACTTTTGTATTTTCTATTTAATGAAGGTATACATTTTGCGTTCCACTTTTTTGAGGAACCCTGTAGACCATTTGCTATCCTTCAACTTTTGTATTTTCTTTTTAAAGAAGGTATACATTTTGCGTTCCACTTTTTTGAGGAACCCTGTAGAACATTTGCTATCCTTCAACTATTGTATTTTCTCTGTATTGAATCTATACATTTTGCGTTCCACTTTTTTGGGGAACCGTGTAGACCATTTTTGATATCCTTCAACATTTGTATTTTCTATTTAATAAAGGTATACGTTTCGCGTTCCAGTTTTTTGAAGAACCCTGTAGACCATTTGCTATCATTTACCTTTTATATTTTCTATTTGAAAAAGGTATATATTTTGTTTTCCACTTTTTTGAGGAACCCTGTAGACCATTTGCTATCCTTCAACTTTTGTATTTTCTATTTAAAAAAGTATACATTTTGCGTTCCACTCTTTTGAGGAACCCTGTAGACCATTTGCTACTTTTGTATTTTCTATTTAAAAAAGTATACATTTTGCGTTCCACTCTTTTGAGGAACCCTGTAGACCATTTGCTACTTTTGTATTTTCTATTTAAAAAAGATATACATTTTGCGTTCCACTATTTCCAGGAACCCTGTAGACCATTTTTTGCTATCCCTCAACTTTTGTATTTTCTATTTAAAAAAGGTATACATTTTGCGTTCCACTATCTTGAGGAACCCTGTAGAACATTTGCTATCCATTAACTTTTTTTATTTTCTAATTAAAGAAGGTATACTTTGTGTTTCACTTTTTTGAGGAACCCTGTAAAATATTCTATCCTTCAACTTTTGTATTTTGTTAAACATTTTGCATTTCACTTTTTTGAGGAACCCTGTAGAGCATTTGCTATCCATTAACTTTTGTATTTTCTAATTAAAGAAGGTATACTTTGTGTTTCACTTTCTTGAGGAACCCTGTAAAATATTTTCTATCCTTCAACTTTTGTATTTTGTTATACATTTTACATTTCACTATTTTGAGGAACCCTGTAGAACATTTGCTATCCTTGAACTTTTGTATTTTGTTATTCATTTTCGTTCCACTTTTTTGAGGAACCCTGTGGAACATCTGCTATCCATCAACTTTTGTATTTTCTAATTAAAAGACGGTATACATTTTGCGTTTTTTTTTTAATGACAACTCGGCGATTGTACTTTTCCGCTTTAAGGACACTAACACTAGTGAAGTATTAGGTATTAGATCTAGACCAGGGCTGAAGCCTTTGAAAATGGTAAAAAGTGAAAAAAAATAATAGTAGGATGAAACCCATTGGAAAAGGAAGAGAATTTAACAAAAATGAAAGGAAAAATTATTTACGGGCTATCCGAGGTCGGGAAGTGGAAGGGGGTAAGTTTTTAAGGGTAGAAAACGATTTATCTCGATTTCCGGCAAAACTACAAGTCCTATGGAAAAACGTTAAATGGCAAAGTTGTAGGTAATAAAAAGATTTACAACTTTTGTATTTTCACTTTTTTCACATAACCTCAAAATTTATGTGAAAAATTCAAATAACCAAGTTTTTGGTTTTTTATTTTTATCTTTTACAAAAAAAAATTTTTACACACGAAATTTGGTGAAAACTTTCCTTTTTATGTCCCAAACACACTGTAATTTTTTTGATTTAAAATATTTATTTTTTAACCTTATTTTGACTTAATATCGAAAAGGCAACCTAATTTTCAATCGAAAATTCTCACGTCGAAATATCTGCTTTTTTAAAAAAGTCGGTGGGCTTTTTATTCGTTGAAATCTCTACTTTCTGATGGCGTAAAAAAATATATACATTACTATGGTAAATGTTTTCAATTCATTTAAATCCTACCTTTGATTATATTTAGATCATAAACTATTTACGCATGTTTTTTGCGATCTTTACGTTTTATGGATTTGTAATTTTTTTGCTTATCAATGTAACATGGAATCTTACGTTTTTCGAGTAATTAAAGTATAAATTTTAATAAATAGCTCAAAATTGTACATAATGATTTAAAAAAAAAAGTTCGGATTCGAGTTTTTTTGCATTTTTTGTGAACATTTACCATAGTAATGTATATTTTTTTTACACCGTCTGAAAGTAGAGATTTCAGCGAACAAAAAGCCCACCGACTTTTTGAAAAAAGCAGATATTTTGACTTGAGAATTTTCGATTGAAAATTATGTTGCTTTTTCGATATTAAGTCAAAATAAGGTTAAAAAATAAATATTTTAAATCAAAAAAATTACAGTGTGTTTGGGACACAAAAAGGAAAGTTTTCACCAAATTTCGTGTAGGTATATAAAATTTTTTTTATAAAAGATAAAAATAAAAAACCAAAAACTTGGTTATTTGAATTTTTCACATAAATTTTGAGGTTATGTAAAAAAAAGTGCAAATACAAAAGTTGTAAATCTTTTTATTACCTACAATTGCCATTTAACGTTTTTCCATAGGACTTGTAGTTTTGCCGAAAATCGAGATAAATCGTTTTCTACCCTTAAAAACTCACCCCCTTCCACTTCCCGACCTCGGATCGCCCGTAAATTATTTTTCCTTTAATTTTTGTTATATTCTCTTCCTTTTCCAATGGGTTTCATCCTACTATTATTTTTTTTGGTTTCAAAAATTATCGACCCTGGTCTAATCGCTTTTTGGAGAGAATAAAAAAATAAACGCAATATTGCTAAAAATGAAACTTTGAGCAGGGTTGATATCGAATCCATATTCAAAATTTCGTCATTCCCTGTCGAGTAGTTTTTAGGTTTTCGAGCCAACAGACATACCCACGGAAATGCATGGGAAACATGTTTTTCGTGATCTAGGTACGCTAAAACGTCGACATAATAGTGATGGGTAGTTCGCGAACGAATTGTTTAAAAGAACTATTCTTTAAGGTGAACCAGACTAACTATAGTTCTCAAGTTTAGAACAAACTAGTTCGCATCGAACTATTAAGGGATTTTTGAAATGTAGAACCATGTAACGAAATAGTTCGCTGCGAACTATTAAGGGATGATTTCTGAAATGTAGAACGAACTAGTTCGCTGCGAACTATTAAGGGATTTTTAAAGTGAGCCGACCTTTTTCTAGAAGTCAAAAATTGCGAGCCAAAAAATTTAACTGCTGGGCGAACTAAAAGAAATTCGAGAACGATTAACGATGACGGTCACACAGTTACTAGTTTGCTATTAACTGATTCGCGTGAACTAGTTCAGTAAAAAGAACTAATACGCCCACCACTTTGACATAGCAGCTTGTGGTGTGAATGCGAACACTTTGTAAATATGTTTAAAATAACAGCTTATTTTTTCATTCCCTATATTAATTTTACTTGGAATTTTGCGCAACTTTTCCTGTTATCTTTATAATTCAACTATAAACAAAACAAGAGATCATTTATTTGAATTGTGAGTCAGAGAAATTTGAAATTTTTTATGCTAAATTCAGAGAAAACCGCTTTCTCAATTGCCAGGAAATTATGAAGATTGCTCAAGTGTTTATTGTTAATTTTAATTGTAATTTGCAATTGAATGCGATTTTTTTTTTTAAATATGAAATAATGCAATTTTCGTCATTGTTAATGTAATTTAATTAACTATTTACCTACTTCAGTTTAAAGATGTTAAAAGCATATCCTTTAACCGTGCTTCTCAAATGTACTAGGTACAAAGATGAATATATAAAAGAATAATTGAATAAAATGAAGTAATGAAATATTGATAAAAAACCAATAAATGCGCCGCTAGTGTTTTTCCTTAACCTTAATCACATTAACAAAATAAAGACAGGACCATCTTTTTTATAGGCCACTCAATAGGATTACATAACTCATAATATTGCCTTTAAAAGTATGGGAATCTCATCAGTGATTTTTCGAATCCTGATATAAGTATACAGGGTTAGGAAAAATTACCAGAACGGTCGATTATTTCAAAATATACAGGGGTTATCAAAAAACGTCTTATATAAAAAATGTAGGGCTGTTAAAAATCTACATACCGGTGATAAATTGAAATATACAGGGTCGCCCACAAAGTTGTGGAGAATGATCGTTATATTTTTTTAAATGGAACACCCTGTATATTTTTACATTTTTAAATTCCACATAAAATTATAATTATTTTTTATTAAATGCACTATTAGTCTATACTTCATAGTTTCCGAGATATTGACTCTCGAAAAGTGACATTTTTGAACTTTGACAGCTTATAACTTTCTAACAGTACGTCTTAGAGCAAAACGGCTTACATGTCCCTATCTTCAATTTTTATTATCTTCCCAAAAAATCAACTTCCAGTTAAACCGGAACAACTACATTTCCTGCTTTCGAGTTACATCTGGTTTAACCGGAAGTTGCTTTTTTTGGGAAGATAATAAAAATTGAAGATAGGGACATGTAAGCCGTTTTGCTCTAAGACGTACTGTTAAAAAGTTATAAGCTGTCAAAGTTCAAAAATGTCACTTTTCGAGAGTCAATATCTCGGAAACTATAAAGTATAGACTAATAGTGCATTTAATAAAAAATAATTATAATTTTATGCAGAATTAAAAAATTTAAAAATATACAGGGTGTTCCATTTAAAAAAATATAACTATCATTCTCCACAACTTTGTGGGCGACCCTGTATATTTCAATTTATCACCGGTATGTACATTTTTAACAGCCCTACATTTTTTATATAAGACGTTTTTTGATAACCCCTGTATATTTTAAAATAATTGACCGTTCTGGTAATTTTTCCTAACCCTGTATGAAAACAAATGGAAAACAAATATTTTTAAATGTTGCTTTCTTATCATATTTGTAATGTTCGTTTATTTTTTGCTTAGCCTTCACGATGGAGCAAGACATACCCGATTACGACATGGACTCGGATGATGAACGTTGGCTGCAAGCTCAGAAACCCCGTCTTGATCTCACCCCACTTAAGGTGAGCTGCTAACCGAAACTTTTACTATACTATACAGGGTGTTCCTAAATTAATGGTACATCCGAAAGTAGGCGATTCTTTGGCTTATTTCATAAATAAAATGTTATATAAACATGGGACCGAAAAAGCTTCGTTTCCGAGATACAGGGTGTTAACATTTTAATTAAAAAAATATTTTTTTATTGCCATTTTCAAACCACTCTAGATATTTTTATGAAATTTGGTACACGTCTTTTGAGCATCGAAAGGCATTTTATGGTGTAAAATAATTTTTTAAAATTTTAACAGTGGCGTCCGTGTGGGGCTTGCAATTAATATTTTTGAAAAAAAAAATGGTGCGCCACCGCTTTTTCTTTAAATAAAAATCATTTTTGAAATAACCGTCTAATTTAGAGCAAATTCGGTCTATTGACTTATTTTCTTACGGTGCACCGTTTTCGAGTAAAAAATAAAAATCCTTTTAATTCGTGAAATGTGTCTCTACAGGTTTTTACCTTAACGTTTAATTATTTACAGGTAAAAGTTTAGTTTATAATTATTAGGTTTTATTTAAAATTTTACGTAATAAAACAATAATTTATTGTTGTTCTGTATGGTGTATGATGAACAACGTGGGGGGCTTATTTATTCATATTGTTTATCAAAATCAAAAATGTTAAGTAACTATTCAAAAAAAACTTTATCATTGCCCTGTATTCTACAAATTAGTTGACGATTTAATGCGCTTTTCGCGTTTTCCAATTTGCCAGTTAATAAATCTTGGTATGTATAAAGTTTTTTCACATTTAGAATTAAAGTTTTTCGTTTTTTGAGACACCATGTACAACATTAAAAAAAAATTCTTATGCCAATCCTAATAATTTTAAATGCAAAACTTTTTATAAAGAATAACTTTTTTTCGAAAAATTGATAAAAAAGTTTTCCATTTGGCAAGAAAATCCACGCACACGCTGTATACGGTATTTTACTCTCTCTGCATGAACGCGTCGTACAACCCAAATAAAGTTCCAAATATTACTGTATAATAAAGCGAGATGTGATTTCGTCAAACACCGCCAACACAAATGATCCCCTCTGTTTAACCGAGGGATGGCGTCGCAATGCGTTGTTCACGCCGGCAACCCTGATTGCTCTGTTGTCCTTATTGCAGGCATCTACCCATATTATAACCGAATAAATACCCAGATACCTCGCCAGATATGAATAATTTATATACATAATTTAAAAATTTGCATATTTATTCATTCTTTACTTTTAAAACAAAAAATTTCTAACATAACGTTTACAAAAGTTCTTCACAGACATGATACTAGACAAGCTAATTTTTTACAAACTATTAAAATAAACAGTAACTTTGGAAAAAAAAACTTGGAAAACGGTCATTGTTATATAATGGATTAATATTATATAATATTTTACCCGAAAATATTAAAACATTAAAAAAACTACCCTTATTTAAATTTCATAAAAAAAATATTTCCTAGTATAATTTTCTTTCTTAACGAGTTAATCAAACGTTTATACAAAACGATTTTTTTTTAACTGTTTTTTTTTATATATATACCTACTAAGTTAGAGTAATAATTGTTAGTTATTTTTATATACTTATCCCTGTAATAAACTTGTAAAGTTGGTTGGGAGTAAATTAAAAAAAAAAAGTTCCAAGTAGAATTCTTGTTAATAAAATTTCCCTGTATCTTTAACCACAAGACAGATATTTTCATTTGATTTTTAATTTTCAAACAGTGTTGCCAATGCCAATACTCAATATATTACAAATTAAAAAAAAAAATTACAGACAGTTTTATATGAAGTAGATTAATTACATAAATTATAACGCATTCAGGCAGGTACCTAGAAGACTTAATTTCTGTATGTACCAATATAATTACAAAATTCAATAGTTCAAACGATTCTTAAGTCTACATCATTTGATTATCATTGGCATACAATACAACCCATAAACCAGCCTTACAAAGGCCATACAAAATAGAAGAAGAAACTCAAAAAACAAGAAAAGGAAAAGAAAAAAGTGCAGAAAAAAAACAGAATGGTTATTTTAAACTAGTCAATACAATATTGCCAACTTAGTTATTTGCTATAAAAGTTATACATTTTTGATATAAAAACTTTTCTATTAGTTATCACTCAGTGCCGGCGGCAGAATATTGTACATTTTTACTCCAAGATGGTCAATAGATCTAAGATTTAAGTCTGTCATGCTGTTTGGGATTTGTAAGTTTCTTTCAACATTAAACCTGGTAGCGTATGTATGATTTACATGTTCTCCCATTGTGGGATTCCAATAGATGTAATAGCAAACACTCATAACAAACAAAGATCTTGTTGAAAGAATCTTTTCACTATAAAGTAGACATGTTGGAAACATTTTACTTTTTCTAAAGATGATTTTAAGAATATAATTTTGAATTGTTTTTAAAGGCTTTAACGTATTTTCATATAAATTACCCCACACTATTATAGAGTATCTACGTAATGATTCCACAAGAGCCTTGTATACACAGATTAGAAGATGTTTATTTAATATTTTCCTAATCATATAAAATTTTCGAATTAACTTTCTAATATTGTTTGTTAATCTAAATATATGTTGTTTCCATTTGAGGTTCTGATCAATTATTACACCTAAATATTTAGTATGTTATTGTACCTCCTTTATTTTATTTTCAAAGCTATTCACTTTTATTCTATTAAAATTCGGAAGATTTGCAATTGTTAGGGAAAAAGCTATACTTATAGTTGGGTTTTTCGACATTTAAAGTAAGTTTATGAGTCAGTTTTTTATTTTATCTAATCCAAGACAGGTACTTTCGTATACCTCTTCCCAGGTTTCTCCCACGTAAATTACAATGGTATCATCAGCATAGGAAATCACCATACCATTTTATCCAGCAAAATATCTGTTAAGGAATTTATATATACCTTGAAAAATTTGGGTTTCATAACTGTGCCCTGTGGCCCCAGGCTTTAGTGTAGGTTAAAACGCAACAACCTATTTTCATTTTTCCTGCCAGGGGGTCTGTGTTCAACATTTTTATTGGGCCCCTGTTTTGAAATACAGATTGAAGTAAAAAGGCTCTCTCCTTTGCCTCTTTATGTACAGTGTTGTAATAAAAAAATGACATTGGTGTACCTACATAACGCATCTTTGTTTTTAGTTTGAGGAGATGATGGACAGGTTGGAAAAAAGTAGCGGCCAAACGGTCGTCACGCTTTCCGAAGCGAAGGCTCTGCTAAAGGAGGACGATGAGCTGACTATTGCAGTGTTTGATTACTGGTTGAACAAAAGGCTCAAGACGGTAGGTCATTTTTAAAATTTAACGTAGAATTTTAAGTATTACCTAGTCGTTTGAAATACGCACAGAATATTATTAAAAAGAAATTGTTTGGACCCGTCAATTTCTTACCCCTTTTAAGATTTTTTTTCTCTTAGCAACATCCCCTGATCCTAACCGTCCGCACCGAGCACCGCGTAGGCACGGCCGCTAACAATCCCTACTTGGCTTTCCGAAGGCGCACAGAGAAGATGCAGACGCGCAAGAACAGAAAGAACGACGAGGTGTCCTACGAGAAGATGCTCAAGCTAAGGAGGGACCTAGTCAGGGCCGTGACCTTGTTGGAGCTCGTTAAGAGGAGGGAGAAGTGCAAAAGGTAATAATAATAATAATGAATTCAGAGAAGCTATAATACACCAGTGGCATAAGAACTAGGGTAGGCAATAGGTAGTAATATACAGGGTATTTCAATAAAAACTCCCAGGCCAATTATTTCGAAAACTAAAAGTGACATGTAAATTCTGTAAACGCCAGTTTTTAGCCTCTATGATTGGCTTCACAACTGTGTAAAAAATGTGTTTGAATAATACAAAATGTAGGTGCAAAGAATTTTTTTGATGACTGGAACTTTTAAATGTTGTGGTTCATAAAGATAATTAATTTTTGATCAAATTATGTCCCATAAAAATTTTTGATGAATCCAACATGAACGGAGATATTTGGGGTTAAGTTTTTTTTTTAAATAATTTTAACGAGTATTTTAATTATAAATATTTTTAATATCCTTTAGCAGGTTTTAAATTAATTTTGATAATGATAATTTTAGTGATAAAACGCTCGTGCAGCGCCAAATTATTACGTCCAGTGGCGTCTCAGGAGGCGCCTTAACAAATAATTAGACGCCACTGAGTTTTTGGTAATTTTTATTTTTTTTTTGGATTGCAACTAAAAATATCCTTTGCTTGTCTGGTAAATAGTTTTCATATCTTGCTTCGTTTTCGAAAAATAAAAATAAAAACAATTTTATTTCATATCTCTGGAAAACAAAAATTCTTAAATAAATAATTAATACGTTGTGTTTTTTGTTGTTTAAAAGCAAAGTTAAAACATTAAAGCATAATAAAATAAAATTAAAAGGTGTTTTAAATTTTATGAAAGAACTGATGAGAAATTATACAAAATTATTAATGAAAATTAGAACAATACCAAAAACTATTTAATGGGGTCGAATGAGGTGTTCAAAATTATTGCCGTTTTCATATACACACATAGCAAATCGATATAATGATTCGGTTCTGCAAACTCTCAATAGTGTATTTCAATTAATTGCAAAAATACAACGTATTAATTATTTAATGATTTTTGTTTTCCAGAGATATGCAATAAAAAATTTTTTATTTTTATTTCTCGAACGAAGAAAGCGAGATATGAAAACAATTTAGCAGACAAGAAAAGGACATTTTTAGTTGCTTAATCCGAAAAAAATATAAAAATTACCAAAAACTCACTAGCGTCTTATTTTTTGCCAATATTATTTGTTAATGAGACGTCACTGGACGTAATAGTTTAGCGCTACACGAGCGTTTTATTACTAAAATTATTACCAAAATTAAATTAAAATCTGCTAAAGGATATTAAAAATATTTATAATTAAAATACTCGTTAAAATTATTTAAAAAAAAACTTAACCCCAAATATCTTCGTTCTTGTTGGATTTATCAAAAATTTTTATGGGACATAATTTAATCAAAAATTTTATCTTAAATCTTTAAGAACCACAAAATTTAAAAGTTTCTGTCATCGAAAAAATTCTTTGCACCGTGGCGCCACCTACATTTTGTATTATTCAAACACATTTTTTACACAGTTGTGAAAACTGGCGTTTACAAAATTTACATGTCACTTTTAGTTTTCGAAATAATTGGCCTGGGACGTTTTATTGAAACACCCTGTGTATTACCCATTAGAATATCGTTGAGGAAAATAGTTTTCTTGTTGAAGTTTGCAGTAGAACATTGTCTTTTCATTTACACAAATTTATTAGAATGTGTTACCAAATTAAGAACCAGAAATAATTTTTTTTTTGTATAAATTAATTTAGTACGGCAGTTTTTCATCAAAAATGCATCGATAACATCATCATAAAAAGTCGAATAACCTTTTAAATCTATTATTTGAAATGTACGGTACAACTTTAATCTAATACATTTTGCTCTAACTCACAAAATAGACTGAGGAGAGGAGGGGGAAGGTCTTTTGAAATAAATACTCATAACTCCGGTTTGCCTTAACCAAAATTGACAAACTTGGGCTCGTTTGTGGGGTCTCATCCTATTATACATACATATACATTTAAAATATTGAGTGACTATTTTTTGTTATATCCGTCTCCGCTAGAGGGAGCTATGTGCACATATATTTTTACTATTACTTTTTCTAGAAATATAAATAAAATTTTATCAAATTATACTACTAACAAGAGTCTTCATAGGTGTTTGTATTGACTGTTAATTGTTATTTGATTCAGCAAACTACCACCAAAGCTAAAAAATCATTTGGTTTTATTATAAGAACTTGTAGGGGTTTCAAACCAATATAATCTATTCATACATTATACATGTCCTACATTAATAATAATAATAATAATAATAATACATTTATTGTTTACTCTAATGTAAATTACATAATAGTGTACTTTCATTTGGATCGGTGATCTGGTATTCTCAATATGCTGTATACAGTGTGTCCAAGAAAGTATGCAACATATGGGAAAGTTTTTTTATCACCGATTTCTCAGAAAATTTTATTTTTTATAAAAGTTTGTGCATGCCTTTTAAAACTATAAATGCATATTTCACCTGCGGCTAATAGTAAGGGAGTAAATGCCATTTTTTCAAAATTGCCCTAAGAGTAAAGTACCTTAATTATTAGAAATACAGCAAAATTTTATATGAAAATGTTCTTGCAAATTAGTAAGTTAGTTCAAATACAAAATTTAAGTTAGGTGGCACAATTTTTAATTTTGAATGACTTGACATTTGAATTAAAATTAAGTCGTAGTAGTATAGAGTCCGCGTCAAACCAGAAGAAGCCACAGCCGTCACACTTGAAAGAGAACAGAATTATTTCCCTCTTTCTCAGACTCTTGCCAACCAGGCACCAGGAGCGTTTATCTATACTTTTATAAATTTTGAAATAGAAATAGTCGTGTTAAATCAACTGGCAACGCTGCACAACTTTCGCAGTGATAAAATCAGTAGCGAAAGTTAACACCGTACCGTCAACATGGATCTTTTACCATTGCTGGCATCTTACCGATGTTGCCGGATGTTTACGGTTGTAGAATATGATGAGATTGTGTATAATAGAAAATTTTATTTTATTAAAGTAATAAGCGAAAATACAACTTGGCGGGCTTCTCACATTTTTAGACGAACTGTCCCACGTTTTATAGCATACCGAAAAGTCCAAAATTGACTTTTTACCTGTTTTAAAATTATCATATTATTATATGATATGAAATATAAAAACTACATGCGTTATAAAGAAAGAAAAATTGATCTAATAATTTGTTTGTGTTTTGTCCCCATTATTGTTTAGTGATGAATTATTAACAAAATTTCAGTGTTGGACAAACAATTTTTTAAATAATGTCATATAACCGGAGTTATATGACATTATTTTAGAAAATAAATTTAGATTTCCCACAATATACAAGTTCGATGTTCTACTTGAACGACATGGTCACTGTGTGTGTTACGTTTACCTCCATATCATCCGGAACTGAACCCCATAGAGAAAATTTGGGCATTAGTAAAAAATTGGGTAGCAGCTCACAATACCACTTTTAATTTGGCCGATACCGAGGCACTGACAAGGCAGAAATTTAGCGAGATGTCTGAACAAGAGTGGTATAATATCTGCCGACATGTTAAAAATTATGAAGATGAACTTATAAAAAAAGAACATCTCTTGGACGACGCTCTGGAACATTTAGTGTTTACAGTCAATACAGGCTCGTCGGAAGAGGAAGAAACTGATGATGACATTGCTTCAGAGGACGAACTGGGATGTTCCCCTCTTGATGAATCACTTAGCGAGTAGTATTTTGTTAAAATTTTTAGACATACTATTTAAAGAAAATTTGTATATGTATAAAGTAATAAATAGCAAATGCACACCCTCATTTCATAACTAGTTTTAATTTTTGCAATTATTTACTTTACTGTTAAAAAAGTATTGTTTAAAGAGCCTCCGCCACTGATATATCTATTTCGAGCAACTAAGACAGAAATATTTTAAAGTGAGACGGAAGGCGCGCGACGTTCGGACGATGATGACGGCTGTGGCTTCTTCTGGTTTGACGCGGACTTTACCTAGGGTTGGGATTTTGACCGTCAAAATCTTTTGTGGTCAATTGACCGGTCAATTGATCAAGCCCCGGTCAAATTCCTCAGTTTTGTAAAAATAATCAAAGACATGAGTACTTACATAGAAACGTGTATTTATTAAAAACAGCTAACAAAAAATAAAAAAAAACCATTCTGAGGTACAAAAAACACAAAAATGACACATAAATATTATGTTTAATATTAATCTAACAATACTAAATTACTAATGAGAGACTACTGGCAGTACTGGTCTTAGTAGATAGCTTAGATAAAGGTACATTATCTTCGTCACTGAACTCACCCCGGCATTGCCTTTATGTTCTTCAGAATCTGAATCACTCGTTTTATCCTCATTACTGAAATTTAGCGCTCGTTCCTCCGAATTTCAATTTTTTTTTTATTTCCACTGCCACTTAACAGCTTTAAGTTCTACTTTATATAAACAAGCTTTCCTGAGCGAGTGGTTTTCAATCAGTTGCGAAGCTTGCTATGTACAATGCCCCATGAGGACCAATTTCTCTCACAAAAGGCTGCAAAAGTTTTTGACCGAATTTGACCCGGTCAAAATCTCTCCGGTCAAAATCGGTCAATTGACCGCGGTCAAAATCTCGGTCAATTGACCGCGGTCAATCGGTCAATTGACCGCGGTCAATCGGTCAATTGACCGCGGTCAATCGGTCAATTGACCAGGCACAACCCTAAGTATTACCTAAGAAAAATTATCACTTATTAATTTCATTAGGTTAATAGGCTATAGACTAGGGCTGCACCGAGCCCTGTTTTTTAACTTGACCGAGTACCGAGTACTCGGCT
Source organism: Polydrusus pterygomalis (assembly GCA_963969555.1). Lineage (NCBI taxonomy): Eukaryota > Metazoa > Arthropoda > Insecta > Coleoptera > Curculionidae > Polydrusus > Polydrusus pterygomalis. The sequence continues at coordinate 2,843,602 of OZ018375.1, forward strand.
GAAGGTATTGACCGAATACCTAGTACTCGGCTGCCGAGTAATGATATTTTTCAAAAGGTCAACATCTCGGAAACTATTAAGTATGGACTGATAATGCATTTAATTAAAAATAATTATAATTTTATGTAGAATCTGAAAATTTAAAAAAACACAGGGTGTTCTATTTAAAAAATGGAAAATTTTTACCGTTCCGCTTTTTTGGAGCACCCGGTATAGTATAGACGGAATTAATTTTAAAAGAAGCATCTTTTAACCCTTAATAAGCTTTATCAAAAGTTTTCCGCTATCTTTAATGGTACAGGAGCAGGAGATATTGACCTTGGTCGCAGTAATGGGCCACCCTGTATATACAGGGTGTTCTCAAAGTTGAGTCATTTATTTTACCAGGTTGTAGAACTCGTAAATATAAGTAATTGTACCAAAAATCATTTATATCAAAGTTGCAGAATAAAGAAGTTATTAACAATTGAAAAAATGTAAAATTTAAAAACTGTAAGACCTGATATTTTGATATTCTCGTTATCTACGTTATCAATGTTTTGTTTACTGGCGATACTGAGTATGGCTTATTTTTTTGTAGGATACAAATTACTTATCATTCATTCATTTTACGGGTTTTAGTGGTCGAGAATACCAAAGAGCAGGTCTTAAGTTTTTAAATTTAACATTTTTTCTATTGTTAATGACTTCTTTATTCTGCAACTTTTATATAACTTTTCCAACAAATTAAATTTTAAAGCCCGGACCTGTCTATTTTGTCATTTGTTAAATAAGAATTTTGCAGTCTGCAGCATGCCTATTACTCTATAGCTTTGTTTACATGCGCGAGGTCATAAATTTGCCACTTTTGTGATTATTGTTTGCTTATCTAATAATAATAATAATAATAATAATAATAATAATAAGTTTATTTAAAATTTAATAATATAATAAATATGTTTATGTTGTCTTCTATAAACTTATTCTTCCATCCCCTTGCTTAAGCTTGTTAGGGGCAAATCTTATTTTTTGTTTTAGTATGTAAAATCATAAATCATAAATATGCATTAAAAATCAAGTTTTAAAGTAAAAATGTTAAATTATAGTATAAACGCAGCTTTTTTGAAAAAATATATTACCTATAATAAAATTATTAATTTACAATGTTTAAGGGAACATTATCCACGTGCTTTTCACCACACATCATGTGATCACAGACGTCATCACAAAATACTTTCATAAAACGTAATAAGACGGCGCCACCGTTCCGATTTGCAATATATTTTTACTTGCCTAAAATTTTGAATGGAGTTGTAAAAGATAGTAAAATTCTATGATCTCATTTAAGGCCACTTCTCCAATAATATCAGTGTTGTGTGATTTTCCTTACAAAGCTAGGATGTTGCCAAACCTTGCGCTTATTATGAATTTAATCAGCTGTTTGTATAAACATGGCGCTGTACCGAGCAGCGAACGTAATTTATAATGGCAACATAGCGCTTTTTATGAACACAATGCAACAGCTAGTTGACAAATTATTCTTTACTCGCCGATGGTCACTTTTTAATATACTGTAATTTACTGGTCTATTGGAATCGCAGTCAGTTCAAGATTTCGGAGAATTGTAGTCCTAAAATAGAATGCCAATTTAAAATAATTTTTGATGGACTTTTATTTTATAGGTATTTTGCTATTTTTCTGTCTCCAAAAGCAGTGCAATGTTGCCGTTTTAAATAAATATTCTCATATTTGCGTAATAATAATAATAATAAAATACCACTTGAGTAATATAGATGTGTTTTGGACTTCCATTGCCTTTAGTTTTTCATATCAAAAACGTTTCAACTTTCAACTGGTAAGTATCTCCAGTTGAAACGTTGTGGTTGTGATATGAAAAACTAAAGGCAATGGAAGTCCAAAACACATCTATTACTCAAGATACATCATTGTCTACAACCTTCAAACAAACAATAATACCACTGTTTTAAAATCTCTGAAATTGCCTGCAATTATTTATTGTGTAACTAATTAAATACTATTTTTTTGATTTGATTCCCCATTCACTTACCTAAAGCGCGTACTTGTATTTTTTGTAAATATACAATTTATGTAGGTAACTGACTAAATGATAAAATAATAAGTCCTGAATATTGTTTAAAATAAGGATTTTTGCATCCATACTTGCGAAATTAGGTAGGTACTTATTAACCATATTTTAAAAAATAATCGCAGAAATAAACCCTGAAAGTATAAACTGCCACTGCAGAACATTCTGGCAACATTGCACTTTGTAGGGTAAAATTTAAATTTTACTTCTTCTAGAATTCCTTTTACGCTATTTGGTAAAAAGTTTTATTGGATGTGTTTTTTTTGTAAACAGTGACAAGGTGAAAATAAGATTGGCGGAATGGAAGCACATGTTGTGACGTCAGAGCCAGACTTCTGCCCCTAGTAGGCGCCCTACGTTTACCGTCCCCATCATGTATGACTTAATATAACTCCTACGTCGTTATTTGTAAAAACTGAATGTCTTTACTAAGCAAGGAGAGCTATCTTCGTTCGAGCTATATATGTCTCTCTTTATATGTAGCGAAGGTAATTTAATGCAGACGGAGACAAATATAGGCTACGAAGGGCCTGTGATAATGGCTGACAGACTTTATCAAAGAGTTTATTTATCTTTTCTACTAATATTGTTTATGAACACGAGCCTTTTTACATTTTGTTCTGCTAAAGGTAAGTTTGTTAAATTTGATTAATTATTTTTATGATTATACAAGTCATCCCATACTTATAACTCATTATTAACCAAAATGTGCCAACACTTGTTTGATTATTTTTTCCTAAGTTTTGGTAAATGTATAAATACCCACGCATATTTTAATTACTAAACCCTACGATACTAATTTAAATCTTGCTGATTCTTGCTTACTATGTATATTATACGATCTATATTTTTGATCTTTTAAACCTTGTCGATTCTCTGCTAAACTCAAGTGGAAATAATTTTATTTTAACCCAATCTGAAGTGTTTTTGCATTGTGGTATTTTTGTTTTAGATCAGCTGTTCGTTATGTGATGTGAAAGAATGAATTTTAAAGACAAGATTTTGTTGTCACCTTTAGGTTAGCTATTTTACCCAGGCCTTTCCACTTTTCCAGGCTGACAATGGAAGTAGATATTTTTATTGAAAATACACACATTGCTGAGAAAGCTTCAAGTAGAGAATGAATGAAAAACCAGTAAACGAGGCACTCGATCAGCAGATTACGAGGAATTCTAAGACAGACTCAAATGGTACTTAATTGTGATTTCCTTTTAATATTTTAATGAAAATGTCATTTGCATGTCCGAGTTTTATTTTTAATTTTCTTCGAGGCTAGACAAACAATAATATAGAGTATTTTATTTTAACGTGATTCGAAAAGGTTATTCAGAGTCCTGCTATTTGATTTTTACTACATATAAAATCAACTAACGGGATTTTGAATAGTTTTTTTGGCTTAAATAGGTATTACCTATTTGAGGAATTTTTCAAAGAATAGAAATACAGAAAAATTGATAATGACAGTGTTTGTGCCTGTAAAATTTACACCAATTATCTGAAAATGGTGATGATTTACTTTGCTCTCGAGGAGGTATCCAGTGAAAAAAAAAGTCTTAAAGTACTTTATAATTCTGTCCCACGTCCTGTACAGCATAGGTATTTCTTGTAAGTTTATACATATTTTGTCAAGAATTAATGACTTGGTTGACACATGAATCAATGTTTTATACATTTTGTTTTACTTATTCTCAACAAACTATTAAAATATTAAAGGGCAGCAATGTGTGATTGGCTATACGTATTTTTTACCTATATTTAAAACATGCCTATATTTTTCTAGGATCAGTTACAGAAACACATATCTACATGCCGATGGTTTAAAAACTCATACGACTGACAGAGGCAAAACAAAATGGATGAGAGAATAATAATTAAAGAAGTATGAAGATAACATAACAAAAAATATATCTAGTGTAATTATTATCGTAAAATAAAATATTAAAGTACACTTTTACTCTATACTTTTAATTTTTTTATTTAAAAAAAAATAAATTAGCTTATTTTCACATAACTAAAACCGAGATAACAAGCTTACTGGTAAATGCATGTTCTACCATCGTTTTACCGATTAAAAGCGACAAAAACGCCATAACTTTTAAATTATCGTAAGTTCAATTCTATGTTCCAGTTACATCGACTTGGGTCAATATAGGTAATTGCGTTATTATGGTGTAAAGCCGACATAACGGATTTTTATGAATGAAATAATAGAATGGGACATTCGCGGTGCCGACACCTAGCGGAGACCCCTCAAACCGATTAAATGGTAGGTTTCTGTAGATTTTATATTGGTGAAAACCAAATATCCCTAAAAGTTACTAACAGCTGACTGCCTAAAAGTAAACCAGGTTCTGAGCAAGTTTTTTTTATATTTATCGAAATTGTGCGAACATTTAACAAAAAAATAGGTTTTTAGGGGAACAGAAAGTTGTAGTGAATATTAATAAGTATATTAAATTTGTGTTTTTTATGTGGACTTCTGTATATAAGTGATTTTCTTGTCGAGGTCATGAAAAGCAAAAACATGATTTTTCAAGTGTAATTTCTTTATTATTTATACCTTTTTTCGAAAAGCGATTTACTTCATGATAATCCACCAACCTTCTGTGACACCTCACCAAAATTTTAGGTATGTAAAACCCATAGTTTAAGAGAAATGTTGAACAGCAAGTACCCCTGTTTTGCATGCTATTTTATACCCATTTTCAATAGGGGCGGGGCCTGTTCTCTGGCCTTAAGTAAAAAATATTACTTATATAAATTATTCAGAACAATATTAATTAATTAGAGCATTTCTAAAAATATTTTCAAATTGTCTGTTTTTAATATCCATGTTTTTATTTCGACTTTAATTTTTTTTAATGAAATTTAAAAAAAATTAAATTTTTTGTTCATGTCTATGATAAAAATCATAGGTTGAACGCGCCCTCTAGCTGTAAATGTAGGAACTTAAAAATAATTTTCAGCAATTTCTCTTGGTCGATTTTGTAATAACATTTTTTATTTCAAAACTTTGTGACAACGATTTCTGAAGTATCCGGTACCCGGTACAGGTGGTGCTACTCGCAATTTGTGTTTTTAGGTAGAACCAGGGTTGGGCTGAAAAAAATCATGATTTAAATTACTTATTACTTTATTTTAAAAAAAAAATCATGATTTAAAGAAAAAAACTATTTACTTCCACTCCCTTGAACAATCAACATCAAAATACGCGAGACATATTGGGCCACGGCAATTTATAGATCGGGAAAGAATCAAGTCGCGACAGGAATTTTCTTGCAAGAAGCGCGTTCTGACAATATTTTGGGTAGAATTTAGACCTACTATATTGTTAGACCGACATTAAAATAATTTTTGAAGAGAGAGGAAGCATGTTAAATTTTTCAATAAAAATCAAAAAATTAATGATTTTTGATTTTTTTAATAAAAATCAGATTTTGCCCAACCCTCAGTAGAACCATCATGTTTATTTACCAAACTGAAGCAATTTTTTCTTTAGGGAATTCGTTCATTTGACCGTCGAAGTGTTCGAGAAACGGTTCCAGGCTCGCGACTACAGCGGCGCCGTCGAGGCGGAGGCGGCCGCGTCCAAAGCGGCATCAGCGCCGCAACGGCCCGCCTTCACGCCCATATTCCACAATCACTACCCGAACCAGAGCTGGGCGGACGCTGTGTCCAGTCAGGGGCAGGTAACCGCGCAAACGGCCAAGACCACCATGAAAGACGAGGTAAGTTTCCGCAAGATACGCGCTTCGGTGTACTGATCAGCCTTGCATATACCGGGTGTTTCTCAAAAGCCGTTCACCCCTATAACTTTTTTATAATTATTGGCATAATTTTCAATTTGTTAGCCGGAAGTGACCTAGACTTTGATATTTTAAATGGGACATCTTGTATATTTTTACTTATTTTGGTTCAGCATAACATTATGAGTGAAATGACACCTCACATGTCATTTTTTGACGTGTTATAACATTTTTATGTTCATTTTTTATTTTCAATCTAGAGTGCTACAAATTAATTAAATCTGTTAATTTATGGTCAAGTAGTATATGAAAATTAAAATTATGTCTTAATATTTGACTTTCTAAGTTTCACAAGCGTTTAAAAAATGAAATTTTGTTTTCTTGACGTTTACTCGATTTTTCCACATGGAACGATGGTGGTTCACTAGGATATTTAATACAAGCATTTTTTTCCAATAATTTAATACTATACACGCCTATGCTATTTTAAAATTGACACTGAAAAATTTGCCTTAAATCCCAATCGCAAACTTGAAAGCTTTATGCATTATTGCCGCCCTCTCTTTTCTAAAGAAATATAAAGGCGGCTTTGAAAAACAATGGAATGGTTTTGAAAACCAATAATATGGTTTTAACTTAAAGTTGTAATGTCATTAGTTTATAAAATATACAATACCTATAATCTTGCGGCTTCAGAAGAATTTTTCTGGTCACTCCAAAAATGAGGAGCATATCAATTTGTTCATTTCTAGTAAAACTAACCATTTTATCTGATTTACAATGTAAGTTTAATAAACGAATGGCATTAGGTACAATTTTAATTTCAAATCATATTGGTTTTCAAAACCATTCCATTGTTTTTCAAAGCCGCCTTTATATTTCTTTAGAAAGTATTAAAAATTTCTTTTTAAAATTATGCTATAATGCATAACGCTTTTAAATTTGCGATTGAGATTTAAGGGCAAATTTTTTAGTGTCAATTAAAATAGCATAGGAGTGTATGGTATCAAATTGTTGGAAAAAAAATGCTCGTTTGAAATATCCTAGTGAACCACCATCGTTCCATTTGGAAAAATGGAGTAAACGTCAAGAAAACAAAATTTCATTTTTTAAACGCTTGTGAAACTTAGAAAGTAAATTATTATGACATAATTTTAATTTTCATATACTACTTGACTATAAATTCACAGATTTAATTAATTTGTAATCACGTTAATAACACGTCAAAAAATGACAAGTAAGGTGTCATTTTTATATAAAAAAGTTATAGGGATGAACGTCTTTTGAGAAACACCCACTTAATCAAGGATCGGACCCCAAATAAATTTTTTTGAAATAAATTGTTTTTAGAAAAAGATATACATATTATTAACAATGTTAATTTTTTAACGAAACATATTGTATATTTTTACATTCTATAATCAATTTTATACATTTTTTATAAATCATACCCTATACCTATAGAGGACCTTATGGCAGCGAAGCCGAACGCTATTGACGTCGCCCGCTTCTGGGCAAAAAGTGTTTAGTTCACGTCTGACGTGACGATAGACATTTAGTATATTTTTATTTTATTTTCATTCCTTAACTTGTGATGCTTCTGACACAAATAAATAAATATACCTATCTTCGACCGTTTACGAAATATTAATACTTTAAAGCTGGTAGGCATCATTGATAATATGTTTCTCGGCTTAGCAGCGTTCTGAGCTCTTCACAATCTCTAAGGCATTAAGATTGACAACTTACTATTTCAGTTTGAGACGTCAATAAATGTCAGTGAATGTTAATCAAACTTGAATTTTGTTCTGCTGATATTACATCCATAATACGACTCACTGAAAATGGACGCATAGAAATTTTGATTATGTTGCTTTCTTATGCATGGGTTGCTGATGATCTTTAATTTAACAATTAAAAATTATGGCGATTGCGAAATCAAATCAAAATATACTTTATTGTTATAAGAAGTACATCTTGTTAATAAAGCTTTGGACAGTATTAAAACTGCTATGGAAATTACAATGTTCACTACATAAAATAAGAAAAAGTAATCCAATAAATGGACAATCACAATGGTTATACTGGGTGTGAGCTTCAACAGCCCAGTGTGGATTAGTTGAAGACATAGACAATTTACCTTTAGATAAACAAACAATAATCACGAATGTGGCAGTTTTATGGCCTCGCGCATGTAAACAAAACTGGGAACTATTAGACATGCGCACTGCAACATTATCGTTTAACGAATGGGAAAATAGACAGGTCCGGGCTTTAAAATTTAAATTCTTGCTCATATGCCACCATCGATGGTTTATTTTACCCCTATTTGGGCATAATACAATTATACAACGGCTGCAACTTGTACTAGTCATTGTTTATATTACAATCCGAGTCACTAAAAGCACAAACACAATTCACTAACTAAACTACACAAAAACCAGAAATCCATAAATATTAAACACCAGTCCCACAATCCACGATAGCCGATCCGATAGCTGAAAACTTTAGAAAACTACAAGGAATCCGCAGAGATGAGAAACCTTAAAACACAACAACAAAAATGGCGGCCGAGCCGGTTCTGGAGGGTATTCTTGACCGCGTCGATTATTGTCGATAAAGTAGGACGGCCGATAACACGACGTTTGTGCGCATGCACGAAGGTTCCCAGAATGAAGACAGCTGACCGACGAGTCATGCGCTCGGACGTATTTTTTCACCCATAAAACGTAACTTTTGTTTGCGCAGGAGATAAGCTGTAGGTATCTAAAGGTAAATTGTCTATGGTTGAAGACCAGTAGCGACAGTTTTGTCTGTTCATTACCCCACTCAGACAGAAAGTCGACTCGTCAGAAAATATAATCCTATGTGAAAACAAAATGATCAATGTTGCGAATATTCATTAGAGTTCCGCAAAACTGTAAGCGACGATCTGGATCATCTTCGTTAAGCTGGTGGATTAATTTTATTTTATTTCTCTATTTTAAAAATCCTTTTTACAGATGATTTTCCAATTTCGTTCTCCAACGATCACACAATCTTTTTATTTATTTGTCGATAATTTTCTGTAGGTCATACCTAGACGGGAAAAAAGGCAATACAAAAAACGGAAACACAAATCGATAAGCGGCCGGGGCCTCGAGGGCTTGTCATCGGACGAAGAAGGCTCGCTGGGCGCCCCCGCGCGGGGAGCCACGCCAGAACCTGAGGAGCAAGAGGACGACGGTCCGTTCGCCTTCAGGAGAAACAGGCTGTGCTCTTACCATAAGGTAAGCATTCGTGTACACATTACCCTTAAAACGTATTCGTTTAGGAGAATCATTATAATAATGTAACTTTTTCATTTAATTCTAGCCACTTCCCGCCACGGGCAATTGGCCATGGTGTTCCAAGGAAGAGAACGGTTCCGGCGACAGTAGGTTCCGGTTCACCCTAACCTCGCTTTCGAGTCCCAAGAAGTGCGTGGGTTTCGCGAGGCGTAGGGTGGGCCGGGGCGGTAGGATAATTCTGGATAGGGTCGCAACGGATTACGACGATTTGTGGCGGGGGTAAGTAGGGAAGAAGTGTTAAAAACACCCTCTCTATATTGTCAGTTTGTTAGGTTGACACATTACGGTATAGGGCGCCCTCTACAAGTAAAATTGTACTTGTTATCACTATTTATTTATTTATTTATTTACATACAGTATCAACAGCGGTGGTTGCCATTTACAGGTACATCAATCAATGATTTAATCCCTTTTAAAAAAAATATTTATCTTTAAAGTAAATGACACGCAAACACACTTTTTTGTATTGAAATGAAATCCATTAATTTATTTCACACCATTCAGTCACTCTGTGTTTAGATCCTCTCTCAAATGATCACAGTCATCCTCGGCAATTACTTCCATTAAACATATTAAAATCATCGGCAAATATAAGCGATTTTGAACGATTCACTTCCCTAGCCATCCCATAATCGCTATTACAAAAAGAAGAGGCCCTAAGTTTGATCACTGAGGAACCCCAGAATACAGTGTGTCCACAGAGTTTGGAAGAGGAAAAACTTTTTTATTGGTAGGTATAGAAGAAATTCATTCTTTATAAAAACGTCTGCTCGTGCTGAAACAACAATTTCGAATATCAGATTTGCGATTACTGTACAGGGTTCGTCAAAAACAACATTTTTTACTTTTTAGGATTTATTTTTCAATTCCTTGATTTATTAAATGAATTTTGCTTGTGCTGAAACTACAATTTCAAATATCATATTTGCGATTACTATACAGGGTTCGTCAAAGACAACATTCTTAATTTTTTGGATTTTGTTTAAAATAAATTTACGTGAAAACACAACTGATTGTTGCTGTCTTACTTCGAATATGATTTTATATCTGGCCGAGTAACGATTTTGTTGTAAGAAAACCATATTTGCCTACTTTTGAAGTATTTTTATTATTTTATGTCATTTCTTCAATTGATTCAATCATAAATTATAAAACTTTTATTCAAACGTGGTACCACCGAGTAAGCGCATAGTTCAACTCGACATTTGAATTCCCGATAACAGTTCCTAACTTGCTGTATTGGGATATTTGCTATAACTACTCTTATTTTTTTCTTTCAACAGATCTAAATTATTATTATCTAACGGAACAAATATTATATGATGCACTAGATAATAAAAGAAGTTGTATTAGTATTTTTCTAGATTTAGCAAAAGCCTTTGATACAGTTAGCCATAAAATTTACTGTTAAAAAAGTTCGAAAAGATTGGATTCAGAGGAAAGCAATTAGAATTAATTAAAAATTATCTGAAAAATAGACCAACTTATGTTCAAATAGATAAAGAAAAAAGCTATCCAAAAGTACTTAAGTATGGTGTGCCTCAAGGAACAATTTTAGGACCATTATTTTTTAATATTTATATTTACGACTTATTTAGTATAAATTGTGATGGACAAATTCATAGTTTTGCAGATGATACTACAATTTTTTATACCGATACAAATTGGGAAAACTTAAATAATAAAATTAAAAAATATTTTATTTTAAAATTATAAAAAATTGGTTTGATAACAATTTGTTAACAATTAATTTTAATAAAACAAATTATATTCCTTTTACTTTAAACCTAAATAACCTACCACGAAATATGAATAGTATTCAAATAAATGAAGACATTTTTAAAAACATTAAAAACATTTTAAATGTAAGACTTATTTATGGAAATATATTACGCGTTAGTTAAAACTCATTTAAATTACGGAATTTTAGGTTGGGGAGGAATAAATAGAACTTCAATTCAAAAATTAGAAATATTACAAAAAAGGTTTCTAAAAATTATATTCAATAAATATTATCTTTATCCTTCAAAAGAATTATATTCAGAAACAAAAAAGTTGAACATAAGACAACTTTACATTTATAAGATCTTAATATACAGTGACCGGCAAAGAGTTCGCAACATATGGGAAAAATTTTTATTAGCGGAATATTGAAAAATCTTTTTTGGGGGATTGGATGTGCATGTCCCATAACCTTAAAATCGATTTTGACATACGTCACGTGACCAATGGTATGGCGGGAAAGTTAAAAAAACCAATATGAAATCATCATAAATCAGATAAGTTGATGAGATATCGAAAAAATTCCTAGAATAAAAAGTGTTTAGAATTCCATTAGAACGTTAAATGCAATGTTTGGGATATCTACTTAAAAAAATATAAAATCGAATATTTTTGTAAATATTTTTTTACCGAATAAAAAATTTCCATATTTTTCCTTTCTTAAAGCTTCATTAAAGTAAAACTGACATCTGGTGACCACAACTAGAAATATTCTTTTGTTTTTCTGACAATTTGGAGCAATAATTGGTGCTTGATAAACAGAATGGAACTGAACATATCCAAATGCAAAGTAATATCCTTCTCTCGTAAAAAAACTTCAATTTTATACCCATACTCAATCTCTCACTCTCCCTTACCCAGAACAAACTTAATTAACGATCTGGGAGTAATTTTTGACTCCGAATTGCGTTTCAATGAGCATATAAGTCATTCTATAGCAAAGGCCTTTAAAATGGCAGGTTTCATAATGCGCAAGTGCTGGGAATTTTCCAATATAGAGGTATTAAAATCCTTATACTTCTCGTTGGTGCGAAGTCACCTTGAGTATTGCTGCGTGATCTGGTCGCCATGTTACCAAATCCACATCAAGCGTATCGAACGAGTTCAGATCAAATTTGTAAATTTTTTATTATATAAACTCAATATCGACAAAAGGAAATTTTCGCACTCAGATCGTCTACGTTTAATTAATTTTGATAGCCTTGAAAAACGAAGGATATTCCTAACTCTTGTATTTGGGTTCAAAGTTATTACGAATAATATAAACTGCTCGGAGCTCCTAGCCCTTATTAATTTTCGCGTACCAAGGCACGATACGCGCTTGAATGATGTGTTCTTGACAAATAGAAGCCGGACTGACATTGGCAGAAATGATGTGATGAATCGTATCATGCACCTTTTCAACACACACATACCACCAAACTTTGATTACAATTGTACACCAACAACATTTAAAAAAAGAATAAGTTCATTATTGTGACACCCTCAACAACCATGTATATCATACTCACTATAAAATCTTATGAATTTTATCATCACCCACTGTTCACTGTAGCATAAGTTTCGCCCGTACTATTAATATAGACATTCTAATGTCATAACCATGTATATTAAAACTAGTATGATTTGGAATTGATTTCTGTACGTACTGTATATTGAATAAATAAATAAATAAATAAATAAATAATTCAAAAAATTCGTTTACACTTGGATACCAGCTGTTGCAATAGTCTATTTCTAATAACCTTATCGATATTTTTTATATTGAAATATTCTATTATGTTAAGAATTCCTTAAATTCATTAATCCAAAGCAAATTTTATTTATAACCGTAAAAAATTATTTAAATTTTTATTAATTTTTAGATTTTTTTAAAGATTTCTGCGAAATTCAAAATTATTTTTTACGGTTATAAATAAAATTTTCTTTGGATTAATGAATTTAAGGATTTCTTAACATAATAGAATATTTCGATATAAAAAATATCGATAAGGTTATTAGAAATAGACTATTGCAACAGCTGGTATCCAAGTGTAAACGAATTTTTTGAATTATTGCTCCAAATTGTCAGAAAAACAAAAGAATATTTCTAGTTCTGGTCACCAGATGTCAGTTTTACTTTAATGAATCTTTAAGAAAGGAAAAATATGGAAATTTTTAATTCGGTAAAAAAATATTTACAAAAATATTCGATTTTATATCTTTTTAAGTAGATATCCGAAACATTGTATTTAACGTTCTAATGGAATTCTAAACACTTTTTATTCTTGGAATTTTTTCGATATCTCATCAACTTATCTGATTTATGATGATTTCATATTGGTTTTTTCATTTTTATATTTTTCCCGCCATACCATTGGTCACGTGACGTATGTCAAAATCGATTTTAAGGTTATGGGACATGCACATCCAATCCCCCAAAAAAGATTTTTCAATATTCCGCTAATAAAAATTTTTCCCATATGTTGCGAACTCTTTGCCGGTCACTGTATATATTTAAAAATAAAAACCTTATACAATTTAAAAATCATAATACACGTCATAAAAATGAAATAACCATAAAACCTAAAATAAATAAGTTCATAGGACAAAAAAATTTCAAATATTTGTTTTTATTTAAACGATTATTCACCAACAAAAATTAAAAAATTAATTTCATTAAAAAAATTTAAAGTCGAAATAAAAACATGGATATTAAAAACAGACAATTCGAAAATATTTTTAGAAATGCTTTAATTAATTAATATTGTTCTGAATAATTTATAGTTATAAGTCATATTTTTTACTTAAAAATTATAAATTAATAATTTTATTATAGTTAATATATTTCTTCAGAAAAAACTGCGTTTATACTATAAATTAACATTTTTACTTTAAAACTTGATTTTTAATCCATATTTATGATTTTACATAATAAAACAAAAAATAAGATTTGCCTTTAACAAGCTCAGCTTCAGGGGACTGAAGAATAAATTTATAGAAGACAACATAAACATATTTATTATATTATTAAATTTTAAATAAACATTATTATTATTATTATTATTATTATTATTATTATTATTATTATTATTATTATTATTATTGAAATTGGTTTTATACACATGTGGCTTCAGATATCCCCATAAATGAAAGTTGATAATAATTGTGAGATCAGGACTCCTACGTGCCAACTGATTTAAACCATATAGGTATCTTCCAATCCATTTGCTCCCAAGGGGATGATTTGGCCAATCATCAAAAGGAATTACAAATTAGAATTGAAAAAAGAATTCAAAAAACAAAAACTGTTGTTTCTGATGAACCAAACCCTGTATCGCCTGTAATCGCAAATCTGATATTCGAATTTGTAGTTTCAGCACAAGCAGACGTTTTTATAAAGAATGGCTTTTTCTTCTATACCTAACATAAAACAGTTTTCCTCTTCCAAACTCTATCCGTGGATACACTGTATAAGCTTGATTTAGCTCCCCCGACTTCTATATACTGCTACCTATTTGTAAGGTAAGCTTGAATTAATTGAACTAAATTGCTATTGAAATTCATATTCGTTAACAACTCCATAATAATGTTAGGTTCTATCTTGTCAAATGCTTTCTCCATGTCTGTGAATACTACATCTACTTGGGATTTATTTTTTAATAGAGATGCGCCGAATATTCGTTTTGCCGAATAATGACCGAATATTCGGCCACTTTTAACCACAGGCCGTATATTCGTTTTTCGGTAAGTAGAACTGATGTATTCGCCGAATATTCGGCAAAAATATTCGGCCAAACATCAGTCGCCGCTTTGCCGACAAAATAAACTAAAGTAAAAAAATTATACCTAAAAAAAATTACGCCTAACAATAGACATTTATTTTATATAACCTGTATCAGTCACTAGGCTAAACGGCTGATTATCTAAGGCAATCATTTCGCCGATATGATAATGAGTTTTTGTGGCCTTATTTTTGACAGCAAAACTATCTTCAAGGATTTTTTGTTTAGCTACGTTAGTTTCCCTAACATGTGTCTCCTGTGAACTGCCTGCAACTGATACTGAATTGATATGAATTTTATATTCACGGGGATGTTTGTCTTTTAGATGGTTAACCATAGAACTATTAGTCCCCGCTTTTCCCACACCACCACGCGATATTTTTACCGAACAAATAGCGCACACCGCTTTTGTTTCATTTCGATTCTCCGCAAACTAAAATTTTCCCAGATCCAGCTTTTCTTTTTACCCTTTGGTTCCCCAAAGTCTTTCATGTTTACCTTATTTTATTTTAAGAACTATAAGAAAAGTATAATTCAACTCGCGCCTTTAAAGTCTTCACAATAGATAATTCACAACAACTTTTTAAGTTTAAACAGCACTGTCAAATAAAATCCGTCATACCAACTTTTAATAGCGTAAAACCCTAAAAATATACACAACCAACAATACACATTGGCCGAATATTCGTCCAAGATTCGGTCAACATCTTGGCCGAATATTCGTTATTCGGCAGTGAAAATAGGCCGAATATTCGTTATTCGGCCAATGGCCTAAACTACTATTCGGCGCATCTCTATTTTTTAACATTTCGTGAAGATATTGTAAGAAAGAAAATAAATAAGTTAAACAAGATTTTTTGGGTAAAAACCCATGTCAGTATGCTGCCCCTCATTTTATTGTATATCCCGTTGTATCGAGTAGAGGGCGTTCTACGACGTATGGATGGATCATAGGATCGATACAGTAAAGTGAAGAATAGAATTGACAACGTTGGTAACGAAGAACATATGGAACGTTAATTTTCTTGTGGAACAAACACTATATTGGAGGAAACTTCAGGAAGTATTAATATGAAAAAAAATTAATATTATTTTTCTTAGGTTGGACTTTTCCATCATCGAACCCGCCAAACCCAAAGTGGAACCCCTCACCACCACCACCATTACGGAACCGTTGCCCGACCCGCTCGTCAAAACGGAACCGTTGGTACGGACAAGCGACGGCACCGGCACCTACAACAAATACAGCGCCGTGTCCGGCGCCGTCAAAAGTGATAATGTTGCGTTCGCGAGCGGCAGTGACGTATTTAGTAACAGTAGCGGCGCTAGCGGTAGTGGTTATTTGACAAGTGACAGGTTGTCGGCGGACATCAAAGTGGAGTGCAAAACGGAACCGATGGACGAGGCGAGCGGTGAGGTGAAGGTTGAGGTGAAGGAGGAGGAAGAGGACCGGGGAGAGGATATGGTGGAGTTCTTAAGGGCGCTGAGGAGGGATTGGTGAGTATTGTATTATTTAAAAAATAAAAAGTATCCCTACAATTACTTGTTTAAAAACTTCTATAATCGTCTAATTAAAAACAAAATAAAGTTGGTAAAAAAAAAATGCTTTGAAGAACAATTTCTTTTGGGAGATCAAAAGACAATATGGAAAAATTTAATCATATTATTTCAAATTCTACAAATAAAATAAAATTGGACCGCTCTCTTGGTTTCGTGCCACATATTACAAATATTAAGAGGAAGGCACTAAAAATGTTTGGGTTTATAAAGAGATCTTCGAGAGATTTTGTGAGTCCACAATCCTTAAAGTCTCTGTACTGTTCTTTGGTGAGACCCAATCTGGAGTATGCATCCTCAGTATGGAGTCCACTTTATGCAACACATGTGAATAGTTTGGAAACTGTCCAGCACAAGTTTCTTAGATATGCAGCATTTAGAGTCCCAGATGGTTATGCAATGTCTTATCCTGAACTTGAGTCTGTTTTGGGGCTGGTTTCACTTGAGGCTCGCCGTAAGAGGCATGATTTGAAATTATTTTACAATATCTTAAACCATGTTTATCATTGTCCGGATCTGTTGGTGAAGATTCCACTTTTTGTTCCACCCAGAACCACACGTTCCAATTTTACTTTCTATCAGTCATTTAATCGCACAAATTATGCTTCAAACTCTTTTCTGCAGAGGTCTATCAGGTTGGCTAACTATTACTCCAACGATTTGGACTTTTTTTCATCTGCTTCAGGTTTTTATAGGAACCTGCGTCTGGTTACCTGATATTAAGTTGCTCCCTGCTGAATTTTTCTTTAGTTTGTATTTACGCTTATCCTTTTCTTTTTTTTTTTTACACTGTGATATATATATATATTTTTTATTGGTGTTAATCGAGGTGTTAATACTATTGTTAATTTTATTATGTATTTACCTGTGTTAAAATATGCATTATTTGCCAATTATTGTAATTTTAAAAGTGGGCTAAGCTCGTTAATAAATAAATAAATAAATAAAATCAACAATTGATTATCTCATTAAAGAGAATAAAAAAATCAAAGATCCAAATAAAATTTGTGAAGAAATAAATCCCCTCGTAAATAACCATTTCATCAACGTTGGAAAAAATTTAGCCAATAAAATTTCAATGGACGAAAAAGAAAAGTATCCAGATGTAGAAATAAATTCAAGTTCTATGTTTTTAAATAAAGAATATATATATCACATTTGAAGAAATAGGCAAAATAATTTGTGGTGTATTTAAGTTTAAAATGAAACACAGGTTAGATACTGAATATTTCTCTATTGCCGAACTGACCGTTAAAAGGGGGGAACACACAGTTACAAATCTATTTATGTATAAACCAACTCATGCGCACTTGACTTGAACTACCAACTGCAAAGAGAATAAACCTTGATATACTACATAATTGATAAGCTTAAGTCGAAGAAAGCAACTGGATTTATTAAAATTTTACAGTATAATATAATTCCTATATTACATTATCTAATCAAAATTTCTTTTAAAACTTAATATGTTACTTCCGGATAAATTAAAAACAGCAAAAGTATCACCAGTTTTTAAAAATGCAGAAAAATATTTTAGTGGTAACTATTGCCCAATTTCTGTTTTACCCACATTTTCAAAGATTTTTTGAAATAATAGAATAGTAAATTTTTTAGAAGAAAATAAATTACTCTCTTCATTTCAATAGTAAATTTAGAAATACAGAAGTTGCAGCTACAGATATTATCAAAGATATTTAACAAAACATTGAAAGCAACCAAAAATGCTGCCTACTGTCCCTAGATTTATGTAAAGCATTTGATACAGTCAATCACAACATTTTACTTAAATGCCTATACAATATTGGAATTCGGGGAAATTGTTAAAAAATTACTTAAGTAATAGAAAACAGTTTGTTCAAATGGAAAATGTTAAAAGTTCACAAAAAAACATAACTTGTAATTAAAAGAAAAATAAAATATAGTGGCATAGCTTGGCTTATGGCTGCCCGTCGAGTCCTAATAAGGACGAAACGGCCGTCGTGGTCTACCCGCCCCAGGGTATCCATTGAACTTGGATCCCTGTGTATTCCAATATAAAAAATAGTTACACACTTGTCCGATATGCCACTATACTTTCTTTTTCTTTTAATTATTTTCGCATACACTATATTATCTTTTATAACTTGTAATGTTCCACAAGGATCAACCTTAGAACCTATTTTTTTTAATCTACATTAATTCTATAGCAATATTAAATTTTAAAGGTAAAATATAATTTTTTGCAGATGATACTACTATTGTATATTTTCATAAAGACTATGCTCAAATTCATTATAACATTAACCACAACCTAAATATAATATGTAAATGGTTTGAAATTAATACATTGTCCCCGAAATTATCATTAAATTTTAATAAATCAGCTTTTATGTTTATAAGTAAATCAAAATTAAAAAAATTATATTTGTTAACTATCTTTTAATAATCATAAGTATAATAATTAAAAATACTAATATAATTAATTTTTTTGGTTTATATATTGATGAAAATTTAAGTTGGAAGAACATATTGAATATTTAGGAAGTTACATCTCACCAATAATTGGCATTTTGTTTAAAGCTAAAAACGATATATAATTAAAATATTTAAAAAATATATATTTATTAATCATTGATTTATTCAAAATTACAATATATGATTTCAATTTGGGGATCAGCGAATTTAACTACAATTCAGCTATTAAAAAAAACTACAAAACAAAATAATTAAATGCATACATAAACTTCCTTTTTTAGAACCAACTATAAATTTGTATGAACCAAATGGATGTTTAAATTTAGAAAAGCTTTATAAATTAAAACTATGCATTCTAATGCACTCTATTATTATTACAGAAAAACAATTGAATATAATATTTTATCCGACCAACATTATTCACAACAGCAGACAAAACGATCATATTGAAACACATGTGGTAAAGAGTACTTTTGGTCAAAGGTCAATATTTATTTATTTATTTATTTATTTATTCCAGCAGTAATAACAATAAATTACAATAAATCAAACAATAAATCAACAAATATCCAATATTCTACTCAATAATACATCATCAAACTCAAACCCTTTAATACTGCTTTTAGTGCACAATTGCATCTAAGATGCTGCGCGTGCACTCCTTTCCTATATAACTCTTTAATTTATGAGGTATGTGAAAAAGAACAAAACATAAATCTACTATTCTAGTTTTCTACTCATTTTCTGGCCGAGGTTAATCTATTTTACTTTTAGTTTTTATACAATAGTGTCAATACAAGTATTAAAATGGCCCTTTTTTATCAAACTGGTAATTTCTTTTTTACACTTATAATAGGGTTTAGATCTAATATTTTGTGGCAGACTGTTATAGACTTTAGGTCCTACATAATAAATGTGATTTTGGCAGATCATGTATTTGGGGTTATTATATATTATATAAAGGAATAACAATTTACGATAGCTTGCCGAAAAAAATTAAAGAAATATCAAAATTATGGACTTTCAAAAAAGCACTTAAAAATATTTTTAAAAAAATTAAGAGTTAGTTTATTACTATTTTTTATAACTAACTTTAACGTATTTTATATTATTATTATTTTTTTTTATCGTAAATGGTTATTATGTATATTTTTTTTCAAAATAATTTCGATGGAATTATTAATAGTTACAAAACATAATTTTTATTATTTGTGATTTTATATATTGTATATTTAATGTTATATTCTCTATAATGAACTTTTTAAGTTGGTTGAGAATAAAGATATATTATTAATAATAAAAACTATTGCAGGCTTCACTTCAGACCGAAGACGCCTCCGCCGGACTACGAGCCCCCCTGCCACCTGCTGCCGCCCGAGGAGTCGCCGTTCGCCAACAACGCCCTTCCCTCCTTCCACATGGAGGTGGAAGCGCTGGACCCCCCTAGTTCCACCCTTTTACTGGACCAATCGCCGTTTGTCACGGACCTATTCGAATTGGACCGGCGATGGTCGGACGACGAATCCTCCGGGGGGGCTCAGGAGTTGGGGGGACCGCAGGAACCCCTTTTCGAGGATTTTAACTTCCAAGAAGAGGACCGGGACGGTTGGAGGACGGTGGGGGTATCGAGTTTTACGCTTACGGACGCGGGGGGCGAGACGCTGAGTAGTAGGGGGGCTTTGGATGGAGCCGACGCGGATGAGAAGACGGGACAAGAGGGGAGCAGCAACGAAGGATGCAATTCGACGGGTGGGTGCGGAGAGCGGCAGGCGCCGCAGGAAGTGGCCACCACCAACGGGATAATACCGCAGATAGGGTTTGCGGCAGATGGTAGGTTTTAATTGACCACATTTGCGACAGTATGCTGACTCGGAATATAGAATCGTTAATAATATTGAAGTCCGGAATTTAAACATTTTAATTTCAATATCTGGTTAAATACGACAGACGTGGAAAGATCAATATTATCTTGTATTTATGTCATTGACGCGTTTTTGACCGTTTGATACAGTACATTTTTCTATTATTTTGAGAAAACTTGATATGATGGATCTTTCGGGTGTAGTTTTCGATAACGACAATAAAAAGCAAAGATAAACCACGCATCTCATTCATAAACGTACTTTTGCGACGAGCCGACATATCACTGTTTATAGAGGACATTCTATCATACAACATGTCTATGAACACTTTTACTGGTAAAATAAAAATCCTGGCACTAAATCGATTACTTTACAGATCTCTGATCCTGTCTTGTAATATTGTTTTTTATAACATTCACAGAAAATATAAAAACGTTTTAATTTCATCACTATTTTCACAATAACCTAACATTTTTTTATTATTCTAATGTCAAAATCAAAAATTGTTATACAGTGCTCGCAAAAAAGTCTGCACCATAAGGAAATGCCTTTTTTTTTTTGCAAATTTGTTTTTGGTTAGGTTCTGCATGACCCACAACAAAACAAAAGCTTAAAACCTTTGACGTGTGACGTGCGTTACATCTGTCAAATGTCTGTTCTTTTTTTTAAAGATACAAAAACAGTTATAAGAAAATATTTTACCCATCATAGTGCTTCCCATCATATTTTGAGTCTATAACCAAATTTTTGTTTAAAAATTTATGCAGTGTGACTGTGTGACCAGTAAAGTCCTCATCATATGGGATTTTTTTTATTAATAGCTTTATTCGAAATTTGACTTTGGTATCAAGTTCTGCTTTGATCGAGATAAAAATTAAGCAAAAAAATAGTAGTCACGTGATTCGCATTATCTGTCAAATTTTAATTTTTTTATTTATTTAATACGAACAGTACATCACAGAGAATACCTCCAAATAGTACAATAACACAAATAGGTATACATCAATGATAAAGTTCATTATTAACGTAATTTTTAAACCTTGTAAAATTCTGATGTCTAAAAATGTCAATGTTCTTAAAATTAATATTATAATTATTCATAAGTCTATAAAAAAAACGTTGAGTTGGTCCGGTTATAAAATGAATAAAATAATTGTCTTGAACGCGATACCCTACTAGGGAGCCTGAAAGTAATTAGAGACAATAAGTGATCGCAATTGACTATACCATTAACTATTTTATGAAGAAAAAACAACAACGCTTTTTTCAAAAAATAATTCAAAAGTGGGGTTATTTCTGAAAATATCGAAAAAAGTTATTAGATAATGTTTTTTTAAATGCAGTTTCTAGCCCACATGCAAAATTTCAGCTGCATAAGACAATTTTGATTTTTTACCCACCACTAAAATTTATTTTCCACTTAATGAACACTTCACTGATGACACTGTGTTCTTTTTTGTCTTAATATTAAGGTGTATTACTTTCAGACATAAACTATACGTTTTCAAAAATACTTATTTTATAAAGTTACCTTATACAAGGTCAAAAACAAATAAACTTTGCATCACATGCTACCAAATTTTAATAGCCCAATTTTGATTTTGTAGAATAACACACCTTTAATATGGCGCTACTTTCAAGAAAATGTATCTGAAATAAAGCATTATCAAAAGTAAGAAGTTTTATGTAGATTGCGTTGAGTCTTATTTTGCAAAAGTGGTGCAATTTACAAAATATGGGTAAAAAATCTAAATTATCTTATGCAGCTAAAATTTTGCATGTGAGCTAGAAACTGCATTTAAAAAAACTTTTTTAATACATTTTTTCGATACTTTCAGAAATAACCCCACTTTTGAATTATATTTTGGAAATAATGAAAATTTGACAGATAATGCGAATCACGTGACTACTATTTTTTTGCTTAATTTTCATCTCGATCGAAGCAGAACTTGATGCCAAAGGTAAATTTCGAATAAAGTTAATAATAAAAAAAAATCCCAAATGATGCGGACTTTACTGTATGTAAATTTTTTTGTTCATTTTTTTGGAAATTCAACTTTTCCTCACTTTTTTTTATTCTTTTGTGTGAGTTTATTTAAAATACTTATTTTGAATCAGACTAACTGCATTTTAAAATTTAGTTATCGCATAAATCCATTTTATTTCAAAAATTTTAAGGCGCCTCTGGACTATTTGCCTTGTTTGCCTGGGGCAAATTTAAAATGAAAGAAAACTATGTACTACATATAGAAGTTATTATGTATTGAAAGAAAAATAAGTTCAACGTTTGATAGCAATCGGTCATTCTATTGTCCGAAGAAATGCAAAAAAAATAATCGTACCTAGTGTATTAATAATTTTTAAAATTAATACGTTTTATTTTCATTTATAGTTCCTAGTTCGCATCGTTCGCGGAACAACAAACTCCAGTCGTATGCTTACAGCAAGACGCGTAGCAACCCCGGTACGCTGAGCCTGCTTACTTCCGCACAATCTGTTACGCTTAATAGTCATAGGTAAGTTTTATAATAATTATAATAATAATAGTTTATTAACGCATTTCAACCATAGATATTTACCTTTAGATAAGCATACAATAATCACGAAAGCGGCAAATTTATAGCCTCGCGCATTTAAACAAAGCTACACCGGATTAGGCATGCGCATTGCAACATTATCATTTAACGAGTGGAAAAATACACAGGTCCGGGCGTTAAAATTTAAGTTCTGGCTCAAGAAATTGTAAAAGTTGACCTTCAATTTATTTTTACATGTAAATAGGTAAAATTTGCTCCAAATTCTTCCTAAAAAATTGGTATTTCTTCTCAATTTGTGATCAAGTTGGGAGAAACGGTAGTGATTTCTTGCATTTTTAGTAGTTGCAAACCTATCATATTTTGAGGATAAGAAATTGTTTTAAACGTTTTTAGTTCGAAAAGGAAGAGAACAAGTCAATTAAACTAATCTTATAAAATCGAAAATAAAAAATAAACAAAACCAGCAAAATAACCAATCATCGATTTTATCGCGTACCTAACTTTAAGTCAAATATTAGTTGGTATACAGGGTGATTCAAAAGTACTTTGACAAACTTTGGAAGGTAATTGCTGGCAATATTTTAACATGAAAAGTTCTTATAAACAGTGGTCCTTGGCGACTTTGTTACGAAGATACAGGGTGTTGAAATGTTAAAAGAAATAGTAATAATTTTTAAATAACTCCTTAACGAGTTATTTTCTTTTTATGAAATTTAGTGATTTAAATAAGCATCTAAGGACACTTATTTTCAAAGTACAACACGTTCGTAAATTTAACCAGTGGCGCCGGTACAAAATGTTACTATCATATTTTTTGTGAAAACTATGCTACACCACTGACTTATTTTATTTTAACGCTCTTCTTACGAATCCCCCCTTCATTTACAACAAAAAGATTATACGTGTTTTTTTGATACGAGGAATGGTTTAAGGGTAAATGATTATTTTATTTGACTATACACAAATATTAAAAATGTGTTTTAAACTGATCAACCACTTAAATATTTATTAAAGTATTTTAACGAATACCTACATACATACTTACTAATAAATAAATATGTATGCCACTGAGAACGTGTTATACTTAGAAAATAGGCATCCTCAGATGCCTTCCTTAGACATATACATATTTGTTTATTAGTAAGTATGTATGTAGGTATTCGTTAAAATACTTTAATAAATAATTGAGTGGTTGATCAGTTTAAAACACATTTTTTAATATTTGTGTATAGTCAAATAAAATAATCATTTACCCTTAAAGTGTCCTTCGTATCAACAAAAACACACGTGATCTTTTTGTTGTGAATGAAGGGGGGATTCATAAGAAGAAAGTTATAATAAAATAAGTCAGTGGTGTAGCATAGTTTTCACAAAAAATATGATATGTAGTAACATTTTGTACCGACGCCACTGGTTAAATTTACGAACGTGTCGTACTTTGAAAATAAGTGTCCTTAGATGCTTATTTAAATAACTAAATTTCATAAAAAGAAAATAACTAGTTAAGGAGTTATTTAAAAATTATTACTATTCCTTTGAACATTTCAACACCCTGTATCTCTGTAACGAAGTCGCCAAGGACCACTGTTTATAAGAACTTTTCATGTTAAAATATTGCCAGCAATTACCTCCCGAAGTTTGTCAAAGTACTTTTGAATCACCCTGTATAACTTCTACTGATTTTTACAATTTGGGAAAAACTTGGGTACGTGTAAAACATTTTCAAGCACAATTTCTTGTTCAAGAATTTGAAAAAGTGTTTGCCCGAGAACTTGACCCGTGGAATACGTCACCCTTGGATTAATATAAACATACCTAGGTATTTACTTTTTTTCTTTTATATAATTTAAGTGTAGAGAAAAGTGTCTTTTAAACTTTTTATAGCAATACAGGGTTATTCCCTACTCGATGGTACATTAGAAGTATCTGGAGAACGAAAAGAAAAATAATTTTGAAATTTTCACTACGGCCATAGGAGACTGCGCTCTAGCTTTTAAAAATAATTTCGCGGTTGCAGTGTTGCCAGATCTATTGATTACTGACATCAACTTTGGAATTTTAAATGAGACACCCTGTAGTTTATTTTATTTTTAGACTCCACGAAGCACTCTAGGTTTTTTTTTGTATAGGATATTTTTGTGTTGATTAATTTTTGTGTTTTTTTTTACGGAAACGATGTGAATTAAAACTTCAATATTTTCGTTTTCAGATGTCAAATCAACCTAAAATTTGAACATCATTTAGTCAACATGTGGTACTTTAATTATGCCAACATAGGATCGCCGACTTCTATACAGAGTGTCCTAAAAATTAATTGCAATTCAGATTTTATAAATTTAATCAAAAGTCACTTTTCTTAAATGGAACACCCTGTATATTATTAAAGTATTGAATAGAGTGGCCCAATTGAATTTTTTTCATATAGGGTGTTCCTATACCTATTTTGAACCGCTTTCGATTTATAAGCCAATTTATGAATAAAATTACTATTCATATTCGAGAACTAGAGATAAGATCTAAACCGATAAGTAGTGTGCCATGATCAAAACAAATTTCCTTTTATAATAAATTGTGGTTCTGAAAAGAACCGATTTTGTCAGTAAATTAAATGTTTGGAATTCTCAGCTAATACGTCAGATGTTTAAAATGCTGACCATTTTCATGTAAGCAATCGGTAACACATGTCATCACATGACTGGTAGTTGCTCTTTGAATTTCTAATGGATCAAGTTCTTCAAAAGCGCGCCTTACCCGATTTTCTAGATATTTTTTGAATTTACTGGTGTTTTATAAACCACTTCTTTAATCCTACCCCACAGGAAAAAGTCTAAAGGAGTAAGATCTGGAGATCGCGGTGGCCAACTCCATGGTCCTAGACGTCTTATCCACCTATCTTCAAACATGTTATACAGTTCCGCGGAAACTTCATGGGTACAATGAGCATGAGCTCCATCTAATTGATACCAACAATTTCTTAAATCGATAAGCGGTAGATTATCCAAAAAGTCAGATACAGTCGTTCTTAGAATTTCCAGATATTTGGCAGAATTTAAATTTTCATCATAAAAATAAATTGATAATTTCCCATCCATCAACAAACAAAATACATTGAAACTAAACCGTTGTTGGTAACCTCTTTCTCTTATAACGTGTGGATTTTCTGCAGCCCAATAGTGATTATTTTGACGGTTAAAGACTCCTACGCGTGAGAATTTTGCTTCATCAGTCCAAATAATTATTTTCAGAAAATCTGGATCCTCCTGTGTTCGAATTAATAACATTTCGCAAAGATCTACACGTATTGGAGGATCACCTGCTTGTAAAGCCTGTAGTGTAATTAGTTTGTAGCCATGCATATTATGTTTATGTAAAATTCTCCATATTGAAGTTCGATTTATTCCTAAATCATTTTTGGCACTTGTTATTGAAGCCTGAGGATAGGCGTGAAAATACGCCAAAACGTTAATTTCATTCTCTTCATTTTCAGTAACAGGGTGAAATTGATTATCTTGGAGCCTGTACATTTCCGAAATTTAAAAAATTACCTTCAAATCTGAGAAATTTCCGTTGGTTCATGGGCGGCAAATTCGGAAAAAGAGCGTTAAATTTTCTGCAGGTTCTTGATACAATTCTTTGACACTCGCCGTGAATATAAAACAAATTTAAAATATCCGCATTAGAATAACTATTATTCTCCATTTTTGCTATTTTAATCTGACATAAGCAAACCCAAACTAAAAAGTCAGACATGTCATGTCACCATCGTTATGTATTGCGGTTGTTTTGATCATGGCACACTACTTATCGGTTTAGATCTTATCTCTAGTTCTCGAATATGAATAGTAATTTTATTCATAAATTGGCTTATAAATCGAAAGCGGTTCAAAATAGGTATAGGAACACCCTATATGAAAAAAATTCAATTGGGCCACTCTATTCAATACTTTAATAATATACAGGGTGTTCCATTTAAGAAAAGTGACTTTTGATTAAATTTATAAAATCTGAATTGCAATTAATTTTTAGGACACTCTGTATAGAAGTCGGCGATCCTATGTTGGCATAATTAAAGTACCACATGTTGACTAAATGATGTTCAAATTTTAGGTTGATTTGACATCTGGAGACGAAAATATTGAAGTTTTAATTCACATCGTTTCCGTAAAAAAAACACAAAAATTAATTAATATTTCAGTAACGGTAAGAGCAATGGAAAAATATCCTATACAAAAAAGACCTAGAGTGCTTCGTGGAGTCTAAAAATAAAATAAACTACAGGGTGTCTCATTTAAAATTCCAAAGTTGATGTCAGTAATCAATAGATCTGGCAACACTGCAACCGCGAAATTATTTTTAAAAGCTAGAGCGCAGTCTCCTATGGCCGTAGTGAAAATTTCAAAATTATTTTTCTTTTCGTTCTCCAGATACTTCTAATGTACCATCGAGTAGGGAATACCCTGTATATTGCCCGAAAAATAGGCGTGCCCTTTTTAATTGTGTTTGTGCTTTTAGTGGCTCCGATTGGAATATAAACAATGACTACTTACAGCCGTTGTTTTATTTTGTTATGCCCAAATAGGGGTAAAATACCGGGTATTTCGTATTTTCAGTAAGTATGGAGTAGTGATGTATCTTGATATATAACTTTATTTTATTATGATCAATTTAAACACATCAAACTAGGTCTAGGCTACACAAACAAGGTATGAAAATAAAGAGAAACACACACCAAGACAGATTATCCCGATGCATGTTTTGGTATATTTTATTTGCAGCCCTGCAATCTAATTAGGTACGCCTATTTTTCGGGCAATATATTGCTTCAAAAAGTTTAAAATACACTTTTCTCTATACTTATATTAGGTATATAAAAGAAAAAAGTAAATACCTAGGTATGTTTATATCAATCCAAGTGTGAAAGTATTCCATGGGTCACGTTCTCGGGCAAAAACTTTTTCAAATTCTTGAACAAGAAATTGTGCTTAAAAATGTTTTACACGTACCCAAGTTTTTGCCAAATTGTAAAAATCAATACAAGTTATATACCAACTAATATTTTACCTGAGGTTAGGCACGCGATAACATCAAAGATTGGTTATTTTGCTGGTTTTGTTTGCTTTTTATAGTCGATTTTATAAGTTTTATAGTTTAATTGACTTGTTCTCTTCCTTTTTAAAATAAAAACAAGACGACAAATCATTTTTAAACAAATTTTGGAAACAAACCCTTTAAACCAATTTTCTATCCTCCAAATCTGATAGGTTTACTACTACTACTAAAAATGCCAGAATTAACTACCTTATTTCCCCACTTGATCAAAAATTGAGAAGAAATTCTAATTTTTTGGCAAGAATTTGAGGAAAATTTTAGCTGTTTACACGTAAAAATAAATTGAAGGTCAACTTTTACAATTTCTTGAGCAAAAACTTACATTTTAAGCCCGGATTTTGCAGGGCGCATGCCTAATCCGGTGTACCTTTGTTTACATGCGCGAGGCCATAAAATTGCCACTTTCGTGATTATTGTTTGCTTATCTAAAGGTAAATATCTATGAGTCACAACTCACACTGGGCCAAAACACTAGGTTATTTTTCTATCCTTAAATATTGACTCCCGTATTAATTTTAAATCAAACTTGTATTAGACTTTTTTGAAGGTCCTTGTATGAAGGACTTGCACACCAAATTTTAATATTTTCTAATGAGCCAATTAAAAGTTGTTTAGAAAAAAACTCTTCGTAAAATTGTTATCATTGTTATTTTTCTTGAATACTGTAAAACATGTCGAAAGTAATAAAATATAAAACGTCTAGTAACATTTGACATTATCATAACTACTGGAGGTTTCATTGAGATATATATAACAGCCATATTTATTTAAAAATACATTTTATTTCTAATAAACAGTTTGGGGTTTAAAAAAATAAATCAACGCAAAACGCTATTTGCTATCTAACAGAACAACTATATGATGCACTAGTTAATAAAAACCCTTGTATTAGTATTTTTATAGATTTAGCAAAAGCCTTTGATACAGTTAGCCATAATTTACGGTTAAAAAAGTTTGAAAATATTGGATTCAGAGAAAATCAATTAGAATTATATATATGTTCAAATAGATAAAGAAAAAAGCTATCCAAACGTATTTAAGTACTTATGGTGTTCCTCACGGAACAATTTTAGGACCATAATTTTTTAATATTTATATTAACCAATTATTTAGTATAAATTGCGATGGACAAATTCATAGTTTTGCAGATGATACTACAATTTTTTATACCGATACAAATTGGGACAACTTAAATATTAAAATTAAAAAAGATTTTAAAATTTAAAAAATTGGTTTGATAACAATTTGTTAACAAATAATTTTAATAACACAAATTATATTCCTTTTACTTTAAACCTAAATAACCCACCACGAAATATGAATAGTATTCAAATAAATGAAGACATTCAAATTTTTAAAGTTAATAAAATAAAATACTTGGGAATTATTTTTGACAGTAAATTATATTGGAATTTTCAAAATAATAATATTTTTAGAATACTTAATTAAAAAATTAAGAGGTTTACTACCAATTTTTAAAAATATTAAAAAACTTTTAAAAGTAAGACATGGAAATTGGAAATATTATATTAGGCGTTAGTTAAAACTCATTTAAATTACGGAATTTTAGGTTGGGGAGGAATAAATAGAACTTTAGTTAAAAAATTAGAAATATAAAAAGGTTTCTAAAAATTATATTCAATAAAGATTATCTTTATCCTTCAAAAGAATTATATTCAGAAACAAAAAAGTTGAACATAAGACAACTTTACATCTATAACATCTTAATATATATTTAAAAATAAAAACATTTTACAATTTAAAAACCATAATGACATAATACACGTCATAAAAATGAAATAACCATAAAACCTAAAATAAATAAGTCCATAGGACAAAAAAAATTTCAAATATTTTTGTTTTTATTTAAACGATTATTTACCAACAAAACTTAAAAAATTGATTTCATTAAACATATTTAAAGTCGAAATAAAAACATGGATATTGAAAACAGACAATTTGAAAATATTTTTAGAAATGTTTTAATTAATTAATATTGTTCTGAATAATTTATGCCTATAAGTAATATTTTTCACTTAAAAATTATAAATTATTAATTTTATTAGAGGTAATATATTTCTTCAAAAAAAAACTGCGTTTATGCTATAAATTAGCATTTTTACTTTAAAACTTGATTTTTAATGCATGGTTATGACTATGGAGGACTTGAGGTAGGAGGCCGATCGCAATGCATTGGATTCGGTCCCAAATTAGCATCGGTAATTCAGCTTTACGAGTTGCCATAAGATGGCGCTCGTGTTCGAAGTGGGCTATCAAATAAATGGTTTCTTATGGACGCGATAACTATTTTTATTTAAATTAGTTCTTTAAGGAACAAATAAGGACTTTTATATGAATTTACACTTACTTTGTTATACTTATTAGTAAACTCGGCCTGTATAAAGGTCCAACGATGCTTCGTTTTTAAAATACAGGAACATTCTAGCTAGAGGGTTTTACCTTTGGAGCTAGAAAGAGACTTATTTGGCTGGGTTTCATCTCTGAAGAAGATCCTGTCTTATCACCCCGACACAAAGCAAACTCTACTTTTATAAATTGTACCATTATTCATTATAAATATGGAAATTAATTACAATACAACGTTATTTGTCTTGTCTTGCCTTCAAACATGATTTGTTATTTCGAAAAATAAAATGTCAATTGTCAAAAGTAAAAGCACAGAAAAATAAAGGGTTTAAGTAAAAGCTAAAAACTATGGAGGATCTAGTTTTCCACATTAAAAACGAAGAAGAAGAAGACAACATCAGCCCACTTCGGACGCGAGAGCCATCTATCGGCCAATAGCGAACTAACCAAAAAACCGGGACAGAATTTGAAAATGCTGCCATTGTCGATCGGCCTCCTACCCTATAGTTCTCCATAGTTATGACTTATTATTTTACATACTAAAACAAAAAATAAGCTTTGCCCCTAACAAGCTTAGCTTCAGGGGATTGAAGAATAAGTTTATGGAAGACAACATGCATTAACATATTTATTATATTATTCAATTTTCAATAAACTTATTATTATTATGTTTAAGAATTTTATCTGAATAACTTTTATTTGGCTTAGTAAAATTTGGTGTGCGAGTCAATCATACAACGACCTTCAAAAAAGTCTAATACAATTTTGATGTACAATTAATGTGGGAGCCAATATTTGAGAGTAGCAAAATTTGCATGGGATTGTCCATGGCCAGTTTGGCGGTGCTTCACTCGGTACGTGTTTTTTATTTACTAGCCAAGTGTTCTATAAAACCCTTGTTACTAATAATTATTATTATTATTTCTCGCTAAATAATTATTTTAACTCCAACAGTGCCAACAACATATTAGAATTTCCCCTAACAGCGGCCGTGGACGTGGAAGTGGAAGATTCGGGAGCCCCCCAGGGCACGGTCGTCGCCGGCGGCGGGGGCCAAAAAACGCCCAACGGCGGCGTCAGGAACAGCAAAAGCAGTCTCGTCATGGAGGTGACGTGATGCCCCGTCTCTGGGACGGCTAAGAAAGGTTAGTCCCGGCTGTTAAGTCTGAGCTAGAGTAGCGTAAACGCTGTTCAGTGTCCAATTTGGGAAGTTTAGAAAGGGGCGAAGCCCTATCTTCAGTTAGAGAAGCCGTTAAGTCACTTTTGTATGGATTAAACGTCATTTTTAAACACACACGTCATTTTCGATCGGGAAAGAGCCCTGGTAGGAGATAAAACGCATAATACGCCAGCCTATTGTCTTTCGAAGATTTGGGTTCTTTCAGTGCGGTTTTGGTATTGTTGATGAAATTCAGATTATTGTAAAGGTTCTATAGGAAGTTTTTGCGTCGTTTTTTTGACTAATTTGATTTTGTTCTGACATTAAATTATATTTTTATACTCAAAAACGTTTTGTTGTCGTTTTTTTTCCTGCAAAGCAACTACTGATCCTTTGACTTGTGACTCAAACCGGTTTTACCGAGACACACGTGAGGGAATACATTTTCGATTTCATCTTTAGCTTTCTGATTAATAATATTATAATTCTAGATGCCTTACCTCCTATATACAGGGTTTTTTTTACTTACAAATTCGAGCGTCTACATCTCGAACACAAATGGATATAATAATTTAGATTTTTAAAGATAACAGCAATGCGACGTCTGGAACTCTTTAAAAATATAAATCGATTGCAAGTTCTTTAAATTTCAAGACTTCTCTGTCATATAGCCTAATTCGTTTTCTTCACTCGTTTTTAAGTAATAGAGTCAACTTTTTCTAAAAACAAAACGTTTCGACAGTTGACACCCACATGTGATATTAACAGATGGTACTGGTTCATTCCTAGACGTTTCCAGTTCAGTTAGTACTGGGCCGTAGCAAGCTCACGCGTCAAGGTTTCGGAGACTAAATTTTCTTGGTGTTTATTATTTAAGTTGAACGGTGAGTGGAATAAACCAGTATAGCTTAATTAACGCTCCTATTTCCAATAACATCATTTGCTAATATAAATTTAATATTATTAGTTTATCTATTTTAATT
This sequence comes from Polydrusus pterygomalis, assembly GCA_963969555.1. Lineage (NCBI taxonomy): Eukaryota > Metazoa > Arthropoda > Insecta > Coleoptera > Curculionidae > Polydrusus > Polydrusus pterygomalis. The sequence continues at coordinate 2,876,337 of OZ018375.1, forward strand.
ACGTTACCATAGTTTGCCAAACCTTGCGCTCATTGAGAACTAATCCAGCTGTTTGTATTTAAAAACTCATGGCTTCTGGCGGCTTTGTGCTAGGCTTACAAAAATAAAATTATCGCTGTATTTTTGTAAGCCATCATGCTAACAAACCATTCAGATCCCCGTACAAGTTTAAAATATGGTGAATGCGATGGTAAAATAACTTAGTCCAGTCCTGTCGCCAACATCTTAACGTAAATTAGACCAGACTTCAACCGGGTGCCATAAATGACAGGTGACTTAGCCACGATGCTGCGTGTTCTTAGAGAAATTTTACTTTACAAGATTAATTTTTTTTAAATTTAAATACAAATTTGATACCAAATTCATTCTTCCTGTGCGAACATGACTGTCAACGTTTTTTTAAAGTTTGCTGTGGGGTAGCTTTTAAAAGCGTTCTTCTCGTTAGGTAATTTTGTTTTTTAGATCAGTCATATCTTTAATTGGTGTTTCATAGATAATATCCTTTAAATGACCACAAATAAAAAAATTTAAGGGTCTCTGGTGTCAAAGCCGTCGCATTGATCTTTAAAAAATTCTAATTGATCCTACCAAATGACGGCTTTTTACGAAATCAAAATATATCCATTCGTTTTCGAGATATAGTCCTCGGAGTTTCGAGTGAAAACCCCTTATAAAGTTAAATCAAAAGAATTTCCGTTGCACGTCATCAATCAGCTGATAATTGAAAATCGGTCAGGAAACATAAGAAAGTTAAATTTGGGCAAAAAATATATAAATTTCATGCGATATTGAATGTAAAAGAAACTTAATGTATTCTTCTTTGATACTAAGCCGCTTAAAGGAAATGTTTTTTTAAATTTAACCTTTTAAAAATTAATATCATTCGAATTTTTTGGGCTAACAGTTGGCAACAGAATTGTCAACGCATCGATGATGCCAGTTTTTTTCTTGGCGAATTTTGATTGACGTTTATTGTTTTCATTTCGTGTTTTCGTGAGTTTATTTAAGTCGTTTTTAACTAAAACTGCAAATCCTTTTATAAATAGGATTAAAAAATGTTCTTTTAAGAACAACAAAGGGATACATACACATTTCTGTTGATTACGTTGTTTACCTTTATTGAAAAATGCCGAAGCATTTAAATAGCCGGTGCAAAGAGCTAATAGCTTCTCTAATAAGCTATTTTGATCAAGAATGTAAAAACAATGGTCCTTGACAGCAGTTTAGAGAAGTAAGTTTAAAGTTAAATGTTAAGGTCTTCAGGGGTATTTTGATTACAAACTGGCAACACTGCTGATATTCGAAGGTATGACGTGCAACGGAAATTCTTTTGATTTAACTATATGTATGTATGTATTTGTTATGTCCTGGTGTTATAAGCAATAGCAAGGAGAAGACATAAACATATGACGGTTCCAAGCTAGAACGAGACAACAATACGTCTCTTGTTTTATAAGGTGTGGTTATGTTGAGCTTACCATGACACAGAGATAGTGACTGCAACTTAACGTTTATTAGAGGATTTTGTATCATATGACTGTGAACATTTATTTCTTCCCAATTCCATTCGTCAACCAACTTAACACTTGAGCTCATGTCATCTTGCGCCACAAACGTCTAGAGTCTGACTATGGACTTTTCAACCGGCCAATCATAGGACGCCGTCTTAACGATAGTAATTTTGAGGTTAAGCGATGTAAAGCCGGTTTTTGTAAATAAGGATATTAAAATAAAATGCTATTTATTAATATCCGTATATAGGTTTCTTTGAAACGTCACGTATGCCTAAAAACACTCTCCTTTTCAAAATTCTCAAAAGTTCACACAAAACACTACAAGTTAATGTTGTGAATATAATAAACAATTAAACAATAAACAGTGTCTTTCAAGGCACGAAAGGAAGCAACATAATTATATTACATACGTTAGGAATAATCAGATTTACAAGTGTGCATACTACAAATATCAACGTTACAGAATAAATACAATACTTAACCATTTAACAATTATTATGTCATAATTTGAATTTAACCCCAGAAAATAAACAGTTTCAATGTTGTCATGTAACGAGAATTGTTTGATAAAATATTTTAAAAGAAACTGAAAATTGTAATGTGTTCCTTTTTTGTTTTATTAATTATTTTGTATTTTGCAATAAGATTTCTCAATACGAAAAAATCAAAACCTGTAATAGTATATTACATACCGAAGAGGAAAGTGTTTCAGTACTGTCGAGAGATTAGTTAGTTACCCGAGACGCGAACCGCCGAGGTTAACTTTAATCTCGTGACAGTAATGGAAACTTTCGTCTGAGGTTTGTATACTATTTTATTTACAACCACACCGTTAATTGAAAATTAGATAATATTTGATTTTTTCAAAAAATGTAGTAAAAATGTCAAAATATGACATTTGTTTTCACGCCAAACAAAAATAAGCTGGTTGAATGACAAGAATGAGGGAAATGAGTGAGGGAAGTGGAAGAGGGAAGTAGACATAGGTAATGTGACACTTCCAAACGTTTAAAAATGTTGTAATGTCAACATTACATGTATCGTTGTAAATAAAAGTAGTAAGTACATTATTAACCTAGGTAAGTAGTAGGTTTAGTCAAACATAATAGTAACACTTGGGAAGGTTGTAACATCACTAGTCTAAACCTTTCTTAAAAATATACAATTTTTTCCAATCTAAACGATCCTCTTCAAAAAAACCTCCGCGTTAGAAAAAATTGCCATTTTCACAATTTTTCGTCTGCGAAAATCGAGGCAATTCGTTTAGTTTATTATTTTATTTCATCAATTTTTTCGCCTCAATTTAATGGGAAATAATACAATGTGCGCATTCATTTTTTTTAAGTTTCCCGCGCCTTATTGCGAACGTTGATTGGGCGGTTGAAAAGTCCACAACTAGACTCTAGACGCTTGTTCTTGCGCCTATATGCTTGATCCTCATTATATAGGTGCTATTTATTGCCGTGCTAACGCCAACATAACCCTACTTTACCAAAAATTAGTCCTATTTTTATCTCGTTCTAGCTTACTATCCAAACTATATATATATATATTCACGTCTACGTCTTTAACTTTGCTTCATCCGTCTTCCAAAAGGTGTCAAGGCAGTCAATGTATGTGTACGCTTGCTTATGTTCAATTATTTTTGACATTTTGACGGATGAACATTTAAATGATAAACCGTAGAATATACCGTCGCATGGTGCAGAGTGGGTTAGGTTTGGATCGTTGGACCTGTTATCAGTGTCGGATAGAGACGTTTTTGAGTGGTAGGACGTTTATATGGGCCTAAGAAATCTGGGTGTAGCACGTTGTAATGGAGGAAATAAAATTATTGCAAATAGCGAGTGCTGGAATGAAGGTCGAAGGGGGAAGGTGTATTTGCAAACGAGTGTAAAATAAAATAAAGTCAGTTTGGCATGCACGACGACGATAAAGCAAAGATTAGATAGACCATTTACAAAAAAAAAAAATATAATATAATACGTTAAAGTTTAAAAATATTTTTTTAGTGTTTTTTAAAACTCCATAATTTTGATATTTCTTTAATTTTTTTCGGCAAACTGTTGTGAATTGTTATTCCTTTATATAATATTGATTTTTGGCCAGAAGTACTCTACCATTGGTGTTTGAATATGATGATTTTGTCTCATGATGTGAATAATGTTGGTCAAAGGAAATATTACATTCGATTGGTTTTCTTTAATAATAATAGAGTGTATTAGAATGCATAGTTTTAATTTATTTATAAAGCTTTTCTAAATTTAAATATCCATTTGGTTCATACAAATTTATAGTTAATTCTAAAAAAGGAAGTTTATGTATGTATGCATTTAATTATTTTAATTTGTAGTTTTTTTAATGGCTGAATTGTAGTTAAATTCGCTGATCCCCAAATTGAAATCATATACTGTAAGTTTGAATAAGCCAAAGAATAATATATATTTTTTAAATATTTTAACGATATATAATTTTTAGCTTTAAATAAAATGCCAATTATTGGTGAGATGTAACTTCTTAAATATTCAATAGTTTTTTCCAACTGGAATTTTCATACCTAAATCTTTAAACCTAAAAATTTATGAAAAGGAGAGTCTGCAAGACGTAGAGAAATTTAATTGTATTAGTATCTTTAATTAAATGATTAGGTATTGAAAGACAGTGAAGAAATATTATTATTTTTTAATTTTGATTTACTTATAAACTTAAAAGATGATTTATTAAAATTTAATGATAATTTATTAATTTCAAGCCATTTACATATTATATTTAGGTCGTGGTTAATGTTATTATGAATTTGAACTCTTCCTTCATGAAAATATGCAATAGTAGTATCATCGGTAAACAATTTCATTATACCTTTTAAATTTAATTTTGCTATAGAATTAATGTAGATTTAAAAAAGTAGGTCCTAAGGTTGATCCTTGCGGAACACCACAAGTTATGTTTTTTTGTGAACTTTTAACATTTTCAATTTAAACAAACTTCTTTCTATTACTTAAGTAATTTTTTAACAATAAATATTTCCCCGAATTTCAATATTGTATAGGCATTTGAGTAAAATGTTGTGATTGACTGTATTAAATGCTTTACATAAATCTAGGGACAGTAGGCAGCATTTTTGGTTGCTATCAACGTTTTGTTGAATATCTTCTTTGATAATATCTGTACCTGCAACTTCTGTATCTCCAAATTTACGAAAACCATATTGAAATGGAGAGAGTACTTTTTTTTCTTCTAAAAAATTTACTATTCTATTATTTAAAAAATTTTCAAAAATCTTTGAAAATGTGGGTAAAACAGAAATTGGGCGATAGTTACTACTAAAATATTTTTCTGCATTTTTAAAAACTGGTGATACTTTTGCTATTTTTAATTTATCTAGAAATAACCCGGTTTTAAAAGAAATTTTGATTAAATGATGTAATATAGGAATTATATTATATTTTAGAATTTTAACAATTTTGATGGAAATATTATCAAAATTATGAACACTTGTAAAATGAAAGTCCTGGCAGTGTCTGGTAATATTGTGTTGTTATAATGTTTACATAACACGTGAAAACGTGTAAATTTCTTCACTATTTTCACAATAACCTAAACATGTGTTTTATTAATTAATTAATTAAATTTTTAGGATTAGTTTTAGACGAAAATTAAAATTGGAAAGGCCATATCCAGTATATTATCAACTCGATATCTCCTTGGATATATATCTGTTTTGTGCAGAGCTAGATAATACGTTCCTTCGAAATACTTTAAAAAATGTATATTTTTATTAATATAATCAAAATTACAATACTTAGCTTCTGTATTGGGGATCTGCTTGTTTATCAAACTTAAAATCATTACAAACCTTGCAAAATAAAGTTATTAAATGCATACACAAATTACCACATTTAGAACAAACTGTTAATCTATATAGACCGAAAGGATATTTACACGTTCAAAACATTTAAAAATTAGAAATGTGTATTCTAATTCACTTTATTATTTTAAAAGAAAAAAAAAACAAACAACACTTCAGGATAATAAGACATTACATGATCATAACACTAGACATTGTATAAATTATCAAACTATACCAGTAAAAAGTAATTTCGGAAAAAAAGCGCTTTTATATGACGGAATAATAAAATATAACAATCTTCAAAAAAATATCCGAAAAATTAAGAAATTGGCAACTTTTAAAAACAATTAAAGAGATATTTACTAAATTGAATTATTTATATTATTTTTCTTTAATTGATTTTATTAATGAATTAAATAGGATTAACTTCCATTTTTTTTATTGTTTTTTTATAATGGTTATTATTTTCTATATTATATTGTCATTTTCCACGTAATGTGAGTAAAAGTTAGTTTGGAATAAAGGCATTTTGAAAGTTAAGTTATTCTAATGCCAAAATTCAAAAAGTCTTGTATTTCATTTATTTATTCACTTTCAATTGCTGCCGCTAGGAGGCAGACGTTACTACGCCTTGCAAACTCTACACGAGTGTGCAATATTCCGAATAATATACATACTTACTTTTCTGACTGTAAAGTTAAATTTTTGAGCGGCTGCCAGCCAACAGCATTTCTTGAAACCGGCATTATGCGCGGCCATAGCACTGCTGAATTCTTAATAGTTACAAATTGAGTCAATTAAAGTTTAAATAGAACCTAAAAAAGGATGTCTTTGGGGTATTTGACAACAGCGTATTATTCTAGAGAAAAATTGGTGTAATTTTCGCGTTCTTTCATTGTGGCACTCGTGAGGAATCTTTACATTAAACGTCCTGTCGGCTTGTTATGATAAAGATGGTCTATCTTGCTCTGTCCTCGTTGGGCGTGCACGCCTTTCTTTAAATCCATTCCTCGAACGCCTTTAAATCGAATACTATTTTCCGGCCAATAGAGAGTATAGTACGTAAAGTATCACTCAACGTTTATGAAAAAATCTTTAATTCTCACTTATCCCGAACATTTTTCACGTTTTTTAAAACTTATACAAGTCAAAATGACCTCAATAACACTGCCAAAAAGGCATACAACCCAACATTCGGGGAAGGAATAAAACGAATAATGGGAGTGTCAAAAAACGTTTCCAGGAACATTCAAAAAGACGCCGCGGAAGCATTAGGTTTGAACACACAAACTACGTCATTCAATTACCCACAATTTTTTTATTTGTCAGTACGCCATCGACGTGTTAAGATTTTAAATGCTGAGACCATAGAAAATTATATTTTTTCTTGCTAGATGCGGTAGCGTAAAAATAGTGAATTGATAACCTCCTGTTTTAAAATTGGATAAAATACTCTTTTTTTACAAGAAGCTATACCCAGTCGTTATTGGTGACCATACTTTTAGCGTTTCGTTGTCCATACAGTCTGAAAAATAATAAAATCCCAGAAAAATAGATAACTTCCTAACTAGTAAAAACTATACACGATAATACAAAAAAAAACAGTAAAATCCTAGCTTTTAAGATGATGTAAACTAAGGTAATTATTATTAATGTAACAATTTCTGATAAAAATCGATACGCTTGGTAGTCATGTGTTCATTCATACCCTGTGACATTTTTTCACCGTTTTTTCTTTTTACATTTCCGTGGCTTTCGATTATTCGGTTGATTTAGTGATATTAGATGGGTCTGATTGGTCGGAGTCAAAAGTCGAATTTTTCAGCTTAAGGGCACAGTTCTCAAGGTCAATCATGTATAAAATGGCTTGAATGCAGGGGTAACTTCCGGAACCTTGCAATTATTAAAAAAAATTAATTAGTATCTAATTTTGGAAGGGCTGTTCAGGGAGGCGTTGACGAATAGTACGCCGGTGTTTTTTTTTTAAATAAATGCAAAGAAACTTTAAAAAAAGCAGTTTTATGAAACCACTAAAATAGCCACAATTTACCTTAAAATCCTTGAAAGTAAACACGTCGATTTTCAGAACTGAAGTAAAAACAACAATTTTTACTGGTAACACGATATTTTTTAGTCTATCTAGATGTCATCCGTCCTAAGAATTCTAGAGAATATGTGTTTGTTTTAACAGGAAAGGTTCCGTAATTGCACAAAACATGACCGGCTGACTAACATATGCTTTGCTCTACCAGCTCCAGAATATGTCTGTCTTTCTTCTTCGTATGCCGAAAGCATAGAAATAACTACTCTGATCCACACAGCACTGCAGGTGCGCATGCGAATCGTCAATAGTTAGGCAAATCGCATGGACGATAAAAAAATGGCGTCGTTAATCCCACCTTAAATTTTTTTTGGTAGTTTATTCCGCAAGACCCCGAGCAATGAATATTTGTTTGATTTAAGTTCATATAAGTGTGGATCGGTGGCGTGATATTCGTCCTTGAAAACCGTAAGGAGACTATTCTCGTCTACACTCAGGACAGGACTTAAAATAAATCAAATAGCTGACACATTTTAAAAAATATATAAAAACATACTAAATTTATTACCAAATATTGACACCCCTATTAATTTTATATCAAAATAGTATTAGACCTTTTTTAAAGGTCCTTGTATAACGAATTCGCACACCAAATTTTATTATTTTTTAATAAGACAATTAAAAGTTGTTTAGAAAAAATTCTTAAAAATTAAATACTGCTCTGCAAAATTCTCATTTAACAAATGGGAAAATAGACAGGTCCGGGCTTTAAAATTTAAAATCTTGCTCAAGAAATTGTAATAATTGACCTTCAATTTATTTTCACGTGTAAACAGCTAAAATTTGCCTTAAGTTGTTGCCACAATTTATTGCCAAGAATAATAATAAATAATAATGATTTTTTGATCAAGTTGGGGAAAAAGGTAGTGATTTCTGGTGTTTTTATTGGCTGCCAATCTATCAGATTTTAAGGTTAGAAAATCGTTTTTAATGTTTTGTTTCCAAAATGATTCGACGTCGTGTTTTTAGTTCGAAAAGCAGCAATGTTCGATGCTATCGCGTTCGCGTACCTAACCTCAAACCAAATATTAGTTGGTAACATTTAACAATTTGCCAAAATCTTGGGTACGTTTAAAACAAAATTTTCAAGCACAATTTCTTGATCAAGAATTTGAAAAAGTTTCCGGTACCAATTGTTTATAGCACAAACTACACAAAAACTAGAAATCCGAAAACACCCACAATCAACATTAATCGAGTTGCTTTTAAATAGCAAAGTCACCGGCCAAGTCGAGCGTTCCTTTCAAAAAGTTAACTCATCTCAGGAATTATATTTTCCTCCTCCCTTGCCGCGGTTAAGTAAGCCCATCGATATTTCTCATACGATTTGTTCGCGAACCTTTTTTTTAAAAACTTAGCTAAGCAAAGATTTTTACTTTGCTATGCTGTTTAAAGGAAGCAAAAGGAAAGTACCCGATAGCAAAGAAAAACAAGAACTCCACAGAGAAAACGTAACAACATAAATGGCGCCGAGCCGGTTCTGGAGTGTTTTTATTGATGTAGATAAAGAAGGAAAACCTAATAACAAGAGGGTTGTGTGCAGGCCCAATACAATTTTAATGTAAAATCAATAGGGGGCCCGATATCTGAGGGTATAGTAAAATTTAAATGGGATTAGATGGCCGCTACAGATAGCCGTTGTTTTGGTTCCATACTTAATTATTTGTCTTAAAATCAAAGGTTGTTTTGTTGAGAGTTTAGGAACATACCTAATTGACACCCTATATTACCATAGCCGATATTTATTCTGGTTGACCATTGAAAAGTGTATTTTTTTTACTAGAAACTTTATATACCTCGACTTTTGACTCGAAATTTGACATGGCTTTTTTAATACATATGGCTCTAGGACGAATAAGAAAAAAATAAAGTGCTGGAAATGAACTTCGGTAACAAACGTTGGTTTTATTTTCGATCATTCAAGGGGCCTCGTTATCTCGACAAAGAAATAAGGACTTTCTGGAAGAGAATACAATTTTTTACAACTTTGTTCCCGACACAATTTACCCAACACTTTTAACCGAAGCTCATTTTCAAGCACAAGAAGAAAAAACACTTTGGTTTAGTGATAGTATAATACTAATTTATTTAGTCCCTTTTTGTAATATATTATACATAACACTGTACATATTCTGTAGTCATAGTCGTACCATAAGGAAATAAGAAATTCGTACAAGGCTGTTATAAAAACTAATTTTAGTAACTTATTTTTACGTTGTGAAATGGTAAACGAATAAACATTATTTGTTGTAGATAGGAATTGGAAATTTGCTCTTTGTAAGTTGGAACTAGATTGTTGGGTTAGCTATGAGAATTTAATCCGATCGAATTAAGCCGATTAAAACGGGGAATAATACAGGTTTAGTAATTTTGCAGAAAATATTATTTCTTATTATACAGTGTGTCCAAAAAAGCATGCAACATATGGAAAGGTTTTTTATCACCGATTTCTCAGAAAATTGTATTCTTTATAAAAGTTGGTGCATGCCTTACTTAAAACTATAAATGCATATTTCATATTTCACCTGCGGCTAATAGTAAGGGAGTAAATGCCATTTTTTCGAAATTGCCTTAATAGTAAAGTACCTTAATTATTATAAATTCAGCAAGATTTTATATGGAAATGTTCTTGCAAATTAGTAAGTTAGTCCAAATACGAAATTTGAGTTGGTGTCACAATTTTTTATTTTTTTTGGTTAATCTATTTTCCCCTAAACGGTACACCTCTGGTCGATTTTTTGTTTACGTAATTTTAATATATTTATTAAATAACTGAAACGTGGGTTTATAATAAAAATGGATTAAGTAGTTGCAAACTTTTTAAAACCTTTCAATGTTACGAGTTGGTTCAGGTATTAGCGTGTTGCACGCCTACTTAAACACATTTTACCCAACTTATGTTCTCAACAAAATTATGATAGAATCCAACTCTATTCATATTACTGGAAATAATTAATAATTTATTTGTTATTTTCACCCAGTACGATGAAGTCCAAAAACATATTTTAAATAAATGCATATAAAAAAAATTAAAAATTGACACACCTAACTCAAATTTCGTATTTGGAATAAGTTTTTAATTTGAAAAAACATTTCCATATAACATTTTGCTGTATTTCTAATAATTAAGGTACTTTACTCTTAAGGCAATTTCGAAAAAATGGCATTTACTCCCCTACTATTAGCCGCAGGTGAAATATGCATTTTTAGTTTTAAGGAATACACCAACTTTTATAAAGAATAAAATTTTCTGAGAAATCGGTTAAAAAAACTTTCCCATATGTTGCATACTTTTTTGGACACACTGTATACAGGTATATTATATACAGGTCCTATTACAAGAATATAGTGGACAACGCGTTTCCATACCTGTATGTACAAGTGTCCCTCGCCATTGGGATCTCGGAAACTCGAATAGATACAGCGTCAGTCAAATTTCAGCATAGTCGGCGGGTGCCAAAAATATACAGGGTGTTCCATTTAAAAAACTAAAGTTGAGGTCTCTTCCGGTTAAACCGGTAGTGACGCAATGGCATATCCGTCATGTCATAAAATGCAAAATAATATCATGTATAAACCCACCAAATTTTATTCCTGTAATTTAAACAATAAAAAAGTTATAGGTACGGGGCGAGCGTTCCTCCTGCAAAAATTTTAAGATTTTGTTATTTTTTTCGAAATTTGTGCAAACTAAAATCGCTATTTTTTTCACGATTACACAGCACTGAATTATAGTTACCGAGATCCTAAAGATGGGGCTCAAATTTCGATTAACAATGGAGTTTTATTTATTATTAAAGCGATCGGATTAAATTTTTGTATGATACCAGTGTTTGTTATAATTTTTTTTTATGAAATTAACAAACAGTAATGTATGTACTTATAGTGAAAACATGTTTTTATTTTTTAATAATTTTAGTTTTAGTTATTTTTTTAACGCTTCGACTTGGACGCCAGTGCTCTTGTCAGATTTTGTTTGATTTTTTGGTAAAGTTGATTCTTTTTTCTTGTTGTATATTTGAGATATTTAATAGAAGAAAATAGAGTATTTCGAGTAGTAAGAGGGTTCGTTATTTGCCCTTTTGTTCCGTAATAGAACGGTCGTTTTTCTATTATCTATCGCAACATTCTTAACTGTTTCTAGTCACCTTTTTAGTCTCTTTCCATATCCATGCTAAGAAATTCAACAAAATCGACAAACTTAGGCGCCATTATAGTTTTAAAAATGTTCAACAATTTTTTGCAATTTGTCTAAACAAGTCCCGGTCAATGGAGCAATAAATTCCTTTTTCGTTTCATCACAGTAAAGTCTCAATAGTTATAAATTGAGTCAGTTTGACGTCTTGTCAGCATATACAGGGTGTCCGGGAAAATGTGGGAAATCTCCCGGATATGAAAAAAACACGTGAAAAGAATACTACAAGTTCATATAAACTTCTTTCGTATCGGCCTCCTCTTCGGAGAAATGGGCTCCCATGGAATTAAGTTTTTGACCCATAATAATTATTAACCAACAGGTATATTTCAATTTTTTTTTCATATGATGTATACCAGGTAAGACCCTTCAAATTACTATCCCAGAAAGTGTTACGAATTACTCACAGCTGCAGGGACGGACTAGCTGTGACACTAATTTGCCCATTTTTTTTACGCTCTGTTTGATAAAAACTTTGGACAACGTTTTTTACATACCTTTAACTATGTACTAAAAATTAAGTACTCTTCATTCATGTCGCTAATCCTAACCGTTTTCGGAAAAACGTCATTTTTAACTCATCATCATGTCTATTAAATTTAGCGTATTTCAATAAAAGATGCATCTTTGTTCCTACAATTAATTATAAATGTTCACTTTTAACTGCTTAATGTTAATACATGATCGCAATAAAATGACGTTTTTCCGAAAACGGTGAGGATTAGCGACATGAATGAAGAGTACTTAATTTTTAGTCAATAGTTAAAGGTATGTAAAAAACGTTGTCAAAAGTTTTTATCATACAGGGCGTAAAAGAAATGGGCACATTAGTGTCACAGCTAGTCCGTCCCTGCTGCTGTGAGTAATTCGCAACACTTTCTGGGATAGTAATTTGAAGGGTCTTAGCTGGTATAGATCAAATGAAAAAAAAAATTGTAATATACCTGTTGGTTTAATAATTATGTGTCAAAAACTTTATTCCATGGGAGCTCTTTGGGAGCCCATATCTCCGAAGAGGAGGCCGATACGAAAGAAGTTTATATGAACTTGTAGTATTCTTTTCACGTGTTTTTTTTTTCATATCCGGGACATTTCCCAGACACCCTGTATAAATCTTGCTCTATTGTCGTTTTTATTGATTTATTAAGTTATGAAGGTACTGTTCACTAAAAAATTTCTACCTACCGTAATTTCAGAAATCACTTTCAGACAAATTGTAAAAATCGCGAATCGATGGTGCAAAAAAAAAGATCTAACTGTAAGTAACATTCCGGTGGAACAAACTAAACGGAATTAACAGTGTAAACTATTCTATATTATACGGGGTGCCCTTGAAATCGACCACACCGCGTTAATCAAGAAAAATAATTCTTCCCGAGTCGTTAAGTTGCATTTGTAACCCTTTTTAAGGGAAGATAATTTCTTTTAAAATGAGGCCCTTTTTTAAAAGTCTGCGCCCTATAGGGACAATCTATCACATACAAAAATTTATATTTGATGATATTTCTAGTTGCCAGTTTGGAGTTTTTTTCCAAATTCCCTAGAAAAATTATGGGTTCATGGAAAAATTTGGAAAGTCCCGCAATATTTCCGAGGGATCTGGAAAAAAAATGTTTTTTTATCTCCAAATTTGGGCAACTAGTAACCGCAGAAATTGGTGGTGACGGAATTTAAAATTTCCATTTTAGAACGAAAACATTATCAAAAAACTGAATTTACTTAATTTCGTCAACAGCCAACCAAAAGTGGAAAAGGAACATATAAATCTCAGAAACGAGTGAGGTAATTTTTTACAAAATTTGGCATAACTGACTTTAAACTTTTAAAATTTTCACGTTTGAATCACTTCCAGTTATACCGGAAGTTATGGCCACCTAAATTATTTCAAGTATCCTGTATATTTTAGCATTTTTTGATACCTAATTGAAACCTATGCACGTTTTGTTAATAATAATCTATATCTATCTAACCTTTTTTAAGATATAAATTATAAATTGATTTTTTTTGTAAAAACACACCAAGAAGAAAGTTCAGTAACTTTGATACTAACAAAGCTAAACATTTAAAAATTTTACAGCTTTTCTTTAAAACATAGATCTTCAGATTTCCATACGATTTCCATAACAGTGGGTTTTTAAAATTGACAATCCACACCTACTAAAAATACGAAATACCCGGTTTACCCCTATTTGGGAGAAATAAAACTACACAACTTTCGGTACTATAGTCATTGTTCATATTTATATTCCAAACCGAGTCGATAAGTAATCAGTTCAAGGAAGCACAAACACAATAATTCACCTCACTACACAATAGGTGTCTTGGGTAGTAGGTAATAGGTCCGTGTGGTCCGTTGGTTAAAATTTGTAAAAAATGGAATAGTTGTTTTGTTTGTGCTTGTTTGTGTTATAAATAAATAATAAACTTTATAAGGTTTTTCTTTGTTTAAACTTTTTATTAATTATTAGCTTATACTAATTATGACTCTCAAGCGGCCATCATTCTTAATGTCTATCATTACTACCAACTTCTGAACATTTTAACCTAAAACCATTCTAGCAATATCTAAACTTCAAACTAATATGGAACAATTAATAGTTGTCTCGGATTTCATCAAAATTTGTAAAGAATAAAGAAGGTATACAATGTGAATACTAATTTTTACCTTTTGCTCGCTCTTCTTCTAGAAAAGGTATAAAAAAATCGTTTTAACCCATCGATTTTTTTTATTGAAAATAAATAATAAATGGCGATTTTTTAAGGGTACCCTGGCGCAATTATTGTATATTAATAAAAAAAAAATGTGATCGACATACATAGTGTAATTTTAGGGTAGTAATTGTAAACCATTAATTTATACTGTTATTTTCATGAAAATATTTTAGTTTAATCTATGCGTTTAGGTCTTGAGTGAAATACAATCGGCGCTTGGTATAATATTCAATCGGAATTTAAAAAAAAATCGATAAATCCCATTGCCCGGCACTTTACCCGTCAATATACAAGGTGTCCCATAAGTAAGGGGCCATAAAGCAACGTGAAAATAGGTCATTTATGTTTAATTTTATACGATAAAATATCCACGGTTAATTTTTAATAAATTGCGTTTCTTTGAATCGTTGAGGCCTTTACTTGATGGAAATTCATTATAACTCAATGAAAGACAATTTATTTTGTCAAATTTCCACTTTTTCTTTACACGACGCGTTTCGCTACATTGTAGCTTCTTCGCTAATTTTATTTCAGTACAATAACAAAATGGTCTAGATACTTAATTACTCAATTCAGGTATACACATTACAAGCTTAATTAATAAATTATATGTCCTTAACACTGTTTAAACTTAAAAATGTTATTGTCGGTATAATATAGGTATCTTATGGGAAATCCAAAAAACCTTATTTAGATTATTGACACAGATTTAGCAAAGGGGAACTATTTAGTTCTAATTGGTCGTTTAATAATCTTCCGGAATCTTTCAATCGATTTATCTCTAAACTTTCCAAAAGATTAAGTTTTTGACCCTTGTTTTCAATAATGTAAAGTTTTTAATTTGTTAGCAAAATTATGTTGTTCCTGTAAAAGATGATTAGAATAAGTTGAGTCGGTTTTATGACTGAGAAAACTTCTTCTATGTTCCAAAATTCTAGTTTTAAATGATCGACCTGTTTGGCCTATATAAGTTTTGGGACAAGAGCCACAATTTAATTGGTAAACCCCCGATTTATTATCCTTGTTGCTTTTTGATTTATAGTTTTTTAAAAATTTTCCCAGAGAATTGTTAGTTTTATAAGCGACGTTGATATTCCTTTGATTAAGGTTTTTTTAATTTCATCCGATGGGTTTCCAAAGTAAGTGATAGTTTTAAAGAGGCCTGGTTTTTCCTTTATAAGAGGGTATGTTTGAGAAATAGCCTTCTTTTTTAGTTTTTTCGATATTATGGTACCTATCAATTATAGATGATGAATAGCCGTTATTAATTAAATTTAATTCGTGGTTAAAGTTGTTAGCAGATACCTAAACAGTGTTAAGAACATGTAATTAAATAATTAAGCTTGTAATATGTATACCTGAATTAAGTATCTAGACCATTTTGTTATTGTACTGAAATAAAATTAGTTAGCACCACACACCCGAAGAAGCTACAATGTAGCGAAACGCGGCGTGTAAAGAAAAAGTTTTTCAACAAAAGTGGAAATTTGACAAAATAAATTGTATTTCATTGAGAAATTGCGTTTCGTTAAGAAAGGTGTTTATTTAAATGTTTCTTTTCATCTAGCATTTAAACGCAAATAGATATTTCAAAAACTAGCCCACAGCTTTTTATGAAACCGGTACTAAGCGCTCCCATAGCACTAGTACATCCTTAATAGCTACAAATTGAGTCCATTTAGGCTGAAATAAAACCCAAAAGGGGAATCTTTCGATTCTTTGGCAACAGCGTATTATTCTGCTTTCTTCTCAAAAGACGTTCACCCCTATAACTTGTCTGTATTTATAGATATTAAAATGAAATTTTAATTTAAAGAGATGAGTCTGTATTTATTGGCATACTTTTCAATTTGTTAGCACTTCCGGTTTGACCGGAAGTGACCTTGACTTTGATATTTTAAATGGGACATCTTGTATATGTTTACTTATTGGGATTCTGCATAACATTCTGAGTAAAATGACACCCCACTTGTAATTTTTTGACGTGTTATAACATTTTTATGTTCATTTTTTATTTTCAATCTAGAGTGCTACAAATTAATTAAATCTGTTAATTTATAGTCGAGTAGTATATGAAAATTAAAATTATGTCACAATAATTGACTTTCTAAGTTTCACAAGCGTTTAAAAAATGAAATTTTGTTTTCTGACGTTTACTACATTTTTCTAAATGGAACGATGGTAGTTCACTAGGATACTTAAAACGAGCACTTTTTTTCCAACAATTTGATACTATACACTCCAATGCTATTTTAAAATTGACACTGAAAAATTGGCCTCAAATCCCAATCTCAAATTTAAAAGCGTTATGCATTATTGCCGCTCTGTCTTTTCTAAAGAAATATAAAGGCGGCTTTGAAAAATAATGTCATTCGTTTATTAAACTTACATTGTAAATCAGATAAAATGGTTAGTTTTATTAGAAATGAACAAATTGATATGCTCCTAATTTTTGGAGTGACCAAAAAAATTCTTCTAAAGCCGCAAGATTGTATGTATTGTATGTTTTATAAACTAATGACATACAACTTTAAATTAAAGCAATGTTGCTTTTCAAAACCTTTCCAAGCCGCCTTTATATTTTTTTAGAAAAGTCAAAGCGGCAATAATGCATTTGCGCGATTGGGATTTAAGTTGTTGGAAAAAAAATGCTCGTTTTAATTATCCTAGTGAACCACCATCGTTCCATTTGGAAAAATGGAGTAAACGTCAAGAAAACAAAATTCCATTTTTTAAACGCTTATGAAACTTAGAAAGTCAATTATTGTGACATAATTTTAATTTTCATAATATACTACTTGACTATAAATTAACAGATTTAATTAATTTGTAGCACTCTAGATTGAAAATAAAAAATAAACATAAAAAATTAAAAATGCTATAACACGTCAAAAAAAGACAAGTGAGGTGTCATTTCACTCATAATGTTATGCTGAACCCAAATAAGTAAAAATATACAAGATGTTTTATTTAAAATATCAAAGTCAAGGTCACTTCCGGTCAAGCCGGAAGTGCTAACAAATTGAAAAGTATGCCAATAAATACAGACTCATCTCTTATGCATAATCTCAAAATTTTATTTTAATATACAGGGTGATTCACGGTGGATGGAACGTTAGACGTTTCTGACGAACCAGTAAAGGAATCGTTCTGAAAATTTGGTCGTTTACACAAACGGACACTCTCTACCTATCTAAAATATTTTTAACAATACAGTGTTGCCGCTTTCACAAAAAAATAATAGCTACTTCGATATTTTAAATGGAACACCCTATATATTATTAAATTTTTTAATTCTACATAAAATTATAATTATTTTTTAATAAATTATTAGTCTATGCTTAATGGTTTCCAAGATATTGTCTCTTGAAAAATTACATTTTTGAACTTTGACAGCTTCTAGCTTTTTAACTGTACGTCTGAGCGCAAAACGGCTTACATGTCCCTATCTTCGATTTTTATTATCTTTCCAAAAGTTACAATTTCCGGTTAAACCGGATGTAGGAAATATAATACTTCCGGTTTGACCGGAAATTGACACTATTTGAAAGATAATAAAAATCGAAGATAGGGATATGTAAGCCGTTTTGCTCTCAGACGTACAGTTAAAAAGCTAGAAGCTGTCAAATTTCAAAAATGTAATTTTTCAAGAGACAATATCTCGAAAACCATTAAGCATAGACTAATAATGCTTTTATTAAAAAATAATTATAATTTTATGTAGAATTTAAAAATTTAATAATATATAGGGTGTTCCATTTAAAACATCGAAGTGGCTATTATTTTTGTGTGGAAGCGGCAACACGTTATTGTTAAAAATATTTTAGATAGATAGAGCGTGTCCGTTTATGTAAACGACCAAAGTTTCAGAACGATTCCTTTACTGGTTCGTCAGAAACGTCTAACGTTCCATCCACCGTGAATCACCCTGTATATAAATATAAAAAAGTTATAGGGGTGAACATATTTTAAGAAACACCCGGTATTTTCACGTGGTTTCATCGTGGAACTCGCGAGGACCCTTTGCATTAAACGTCCTGTCGGCTTGTTACGATAAGGAGGCGTGTGTGAGTGTCGTCGTTGGTTAACGACATTTTTCTAGTAAAAAAATTAACTTGAAATACCCGTCTTTTAATGGAGATTGTTCGTTTGTAAAAAATATACCGAATAAGCTAACCAGACTGGTTTCATTGTGCCAAAAACGGTTGACCAACGGCGTACGATTTTTGTTCCGTTTTGCTCGAGACTTAAATGCGATAAATTATAAAAAGGCAAATTTGAAGAATGATTTATTAGGATGCAGTTATTTACTAGGGCGTTGGGAAATCCATTTTAAGGGTGTTGTGTGTCACCTACTTTCTACAGATACTTTAACAATGGTGAAAAATACAGTGTGACCAGTGAAGTACGCATCATATGGGATTTTTTTTTATTAATAACTATTCAAAATTTGACTTTGGCATCAAGTTCTGCTTCGATCGAGATGAAAATTACGCAAAAAAAATAGTAGTCACGTGATTCGCGTTATCTGTCAAATTTAAATTTTTTCCAAAAAATAATTCAAAAGTAGGGTTATTTCTGAGAGTATCGAAAAGTTTTTTTAAATGCAGTTTCTAGCCCACATGCAAAATTTTAGCTGCATAAGATAATTTTGATTTTCTACCCATATTTTGTAAATTGCACCACTTTTGCAAAATAGGACTCAACGCAAGCTACATAAAACTTCTCAGTTTTGACAAGGCTTTATTTCAGATACATTTTCTTTGTAGCGCCATATTAAATGTGTGTTTTTCTACAAAATCAAAATTGGGCTATTAAAATTTGGTCGCATGTGATGCAAAGTTTATTTGTTTTTGACCCTGTATAAGGTAACTTCATAAAATAAGTATCATATGGGATTTTTTTTATTAATAGCTTTATTCTAAATTTGAGTTTGGCATCAAGTTCTGCTTCGATCGAGATAAAAATTAAGCAAAAAAAATAGTAGTCCCGTATTTTTACTTTAGGATAAAGGTAATTTCGATACCTGTATATAATAATCTTTTCCCATACCGTTTGGGATCAAATTTTGGCGAATTGTTGTGCCGTATACTGCGCCTAATAAATCATCTCCTAATTTGTTTAAAGGGTAATTTGAACAATGCAATGGAGTGTAACGTGTATCCATAATAGACAGCTAAAAATCTCTATTCAACTATAAAAAAAAACATTAAAATTATATGAACATAATATTGTTTTTTTTTTTCGTATTAAGATAGAACTCTGCCACCAACAGAACAGTGCTCGTAATCATTTGAACGATGACGCGTGCACGGTCTTTTCGTCGTCGACGCCCGATGACATTTAATATTTCTTTTTCGTCAATTATTTTAAAATGTTTGGTAAATGCATTGTACAAATTGACCTGGAATTAGGTCCACTGACTTGATGGCGATTCAATGATGTGCGAGGTCCTGGTACCACAAAGAAAAATAAACCAGTTTGTCCTTAATGTCACAGTCAAAGTTGCCTGGTTGATTAATTATTTTTAAAAACCTTTGCGAAAACAAACAATTGTCTATTTTGGTATTGGCAGATGCATGTGGCGGAATGTACAGTATAAACAAACTCAGTTATTACTAATTAAAACTGCGTTTTATCGTGAAAACATGTACCCGCGTTCCTATCAAATGATTACCTACAGTATCACCAGTAAAGTCCGTATCATATGGGATTTTTTAAAATTAATAGCTTTATTTAAAATTTGACTTTGGCATCAAGTTCTGCTTCGATCGAGATGAAAATTAAGCAAAAAATAGTAGTCACGTGATTGACGTGATTCGCATTATCTGTCAAATTTTAATTTTTTCTAAAAAATAATTCAAAAGTGGGGTTATTTCGGAAAATATCAAAAAAAAGTTATTAGAAAATGTTTTTTAAATGCAGTTTCTAGCCCACATGCAAAATTTCAGCTGCATAAGATAATTTTGATTTTTTACCTATATTTTGTAAATTGCACCGCTTTTGCAAAATAAGACTCAACGCAACCTACTAAAACTTCTCAGTTTTGACAAGGCTTTATTTGAGATACATTTTCTTTAAAGTGGCGCCATATTAAATGTGTGTTTTTCTACAAAATCAAAATTGGGCTGTTAAAATTTGGTCGCATGTGAAGATGCAAAGTTTATTTGTTTTTGACCCTGTATAAGGTAACTTCATAAAATAAGTATTTTTGAAAACGTAGTTTGTGTCTGAAATTGAAAGTAATACACCTTAATATTAAGACAAAAAAGAACACAGTGTCATCAGTAAAGTGTTCATTAAGTGGAAAATAAATTCTAGTTTAACTTAACGTAAAGTTTATCTATTTTCAACGATTTAATTAAAAACCCCTTTACTTTATTTTTTTACTTTCAGGCACAAACAACGTTTTCTAAAATACTTATTTTATGAAGTTACCTTATACAGGGTCAAAAACAAATACACTTCGCATCACATGCGACCAAATTTTAATAACCCAATTTTGATTTTGTAGAAAAACACACATTTAATATGGCGCCACTTTAAAGAAAATGTATCTCAAATAAAGCCTTGTCAAAACTGAGAAGTTTTATGTAAGTTGCGTTGAGTCTTATTTTGCAAAAGTGGTTCAATTTACAAAATATAGGTAAAAATCAAAATTATCTTATGCAACTTAAATTTTTGCATGTAGGCTAGAAACTGCATTTAAAAAAACTTTTTCGAATACCTTTTTTCGATATTTTCAGAAATAACCTGACTTTTGAATTATTTTTTGGAAAAAATTAAAATTTGACAGATAATGCGAATCACGTGAGTACTATTTTTTTGCTTAATTTTCATCTTGATCAATGCAGAACTTGATGCCAAAGTCAAATTTTGCATAAAGCTATTAATAAAAAAAATCCCATATGATGTGGACCTTACTGGTGACAATGTATTAGTTTGAAAAAAAAAATTGAAAATCGAATTAATTTGGTACGGTAACTCCCAATCGATAGGAGCGCCGGTACATGTTTTCACGGTACGGCTCCTAAAGCGTTTTTTGTTCAGGACTTCGTACACAGGGACGTCTTCTATCGGCGGACTATGTTATATGTATACAATGTTATGGTGCGATTCTGTCGTTACATAGCTTACAATGATCTTACAATGAATATTAGGAATACATTTTATTGTCGATGTAGGCTATCGTTTGTTCCGTTGCAGAATTACACCATTAATTTTTATAAAAATTACAATTACGCTTCGACTCTGAATGCAATATACATTTTTCTGTCGTCTTTGGTTTAAGACATTTCATTTATGCTTTACCTGTTATATATTATTGTAATTAGCAAAACTGACATTTTTTTTCCGTCGGATTCTAGCCTTACTTACCGGTGAGCCATGATACGGCGAAACGCGTCTAACTAAGGATAGATCTGACGAAGCGGAAGGGAACTCCTCTTTGGTAATTTATAATGTCTTTTTAAAGTTGTCAGAAATTTGTATCTAATATTTAGATCGTGGTAAAAATTTTAAACTATTGCGATAATTCTCTATACGGGTCTACTATAAAGGTTCAAAATCCGACATATTGTTGTGGTTTTCATTAGCAAATCTAAATGTGAATAATTGTAAATATCTAGGTATGTGTAAGAAATTTAAGAAACTGACAAAAAAAGAAATAAAGATGCTCGTGGGGCCGGCACGGTCCTGCTTTAAACTGATCTTTATTGTTTTATTGCAACTTTACCCCAACCTCATTTTCCGTAAAATCAATTATCCCCATAGGCAGAACAGCAGAATGATCGGAGTCAAAAGACCTTATAAATTCGAGATCCAATGTTTCAGTCAAAAGTCCTGAAAATAAGCCATTGTCAACTTCTGTTCTAGCGCGATTTATTCCCATTCCACTATCGCTGCATTCTCCCTCCATAGCTGCGAATAGGTTTTGATTTATTTATTTCAGTACAGTACAGGGTGGCCACCTAAGCGAGGTAAGCGGCTGTATCTCAGGAACCGTTAATCGTACAGCTTTCGGAAAAAAAATTATATAAGTAAAGCGATCATGAGAAAATTCTGGAAATTACTTTCAAGTTCCTCATTTCGCCGCAAGGGGGCACAATTGAAAATTATTTTTTTAAATTTTAAATTTCTCCGAAAATTTCCATATTAAGGTATATCTCTGATTACATCATTGGAAAGCTTAGACAATTCTGCATCATTTTGGTTTAAGGCTCGTTGGTGTACCGACCTTGATAAGAGTGGGGGAAGCTATTGAATGTGTAAACATTAAAATCGCTGTAACTTCTAAACGCGTTATGCGATTTTACTAAATTTAAGCTTGTTTGGAAGGGAAAGGTAAGTACTTTCAATCATCGTATCCAATGGTACACGATAGTTTCTAATAAAATTGCTAGAGGGCGCAATTTGTAA
The DNA here is from genome assembly GCA_963969555.1 of Polydrusus pterygomalis. Taxonomy (NCBI): domain Eukaryota; kingdom Metazoa; phylum Arthropoda; class Insecta; order Coleoptera; family Curculionidae; genus Polydrusus; species Polydrusus pterygomalis. Next base: position 2,899,127 of record OZ018375.1, read on the forward strand.
TAATAAGTTTTTTTGATTTTATCCCGAAAATTCAAATTATACGGTATAACTATGACATCATATTCGGAAAGTAGATTGAATTTGCAAGAAAAAATGTAAAAACCGCAGTTCGATATTGTTGTTCGTTCCAGAGTTATTGCCAAAACAATAATTTTTAATTCAAATTGCGCCATCTAGCAATTTTATTAGAAACTATTGTGTACCATTGGATATGACAGTTAAAGGTACTTACCTTTCTCTTCCAAACGACCTTAAATTTAGTAAAATTGGATAAGTCGTTTAGAAGTTACAGCGATTTTAATGTTTACACTTTCACTTGATAAGAGTGGGAGAAGCTATTGAAAGTGTAAACATTAAAGTTTCTGTAGCTTCTAAACGACTTATCCGATTTTACTAAATTTAAGGTCGTTTGGAAGAGAAAGGTAAGTAACTTTAATTGTCATATCGAATGGTACACAATAGTTTCTAATAAAATTGCTAGATGGCGCAATTTGAATTAATAATTATTGTTTTGGCAATAATTCTGAAACGAACAACAATATCAAACTGCGGTCTTTACATTTTTTCTTGCAAATTTAATCTACTTTTTGAATATGATCTCATAGTTATACCGTATGATTTGAATTTGCGGGATAAAATCAAAAAAACTGTTATTATTAAAAATTGCGCCCTCTAGCAATTTTATTAGAAACTATCGTATACCATTGGATACGACGATTAAAGGTACTAACCTTTCCCTATCAAACGAGCTTAAATTTAGTAAAATCGGATAAGTCGTTTAGAAGTTACAGCGATTTGAATGTTTACACATTCAATAGCTTCCCCCACTCTTATCAAGATCGGTACGCCAACGAGCCTTAAATCAAAATAATGCAGAATTGTCTAAGCTTTCCAATGATGTAATCAGAGTTATACCTTAACTTGTAAATTTTCGGAGAAATTTAAAATTTAAAAAAATAATTTTCAAATGTGCCCCCTTGCGGCGAAATGAGGAACTTGAAAGTAATTTCCAGAATTTTCTCATGATCGCTTTACTTATATAATTTTTTTTCCGAAAGCTGTACGATTAACGGTTCCTGAGATACAGCCGCTTACCTCGCTTAGTTGGCCACCCTGTACATTACAGATACAAATCCAAATAGTACATTTAAGCATTTCTTACAATATAATAGGTAAAGTCGCCACAGTGGATCTTTTCCCGTGCGTCATTAATCAACGATCAGGACTCAACGTGGTTAATAACTCTGCATCCTTATTTATTACAGTTACAAGTTTTAATAAAAGCATAAAAGAACGTCTCCAAGATTCCGCAATAATATAACGTGCTAGACAAGAATAAAACTATAAACGTCAATTAATTACTTTTTTTATTTGACTACCGTTGTATTTTAGAACGTCATTGTCAACCTTATTTTGATCTGCCAATCTAATTCGTATTTTGTAAACTTGTGTGCCCTAAAACTTTTCCTTTTTCTAAAAATATTTCTTTTTAGAGCTAATTATACCCACCCTCTGTTTTGGCGGTAAATATTTATGGATTTTTATAATACCTAATTTATTTATTTTAAATATTCTAACAGTGAAAGTTCTTTGAAAAGTTTACGGCAGTGGTTAAATTCCCTTAAATGAAAGGATGTCAAAAATTTGACTTTTGCGTTTTTAATAGTCAATAAAACACCCAACTTTTCTAGATTTTAAGCTTTAAAAATAATATTAAATGTATTAACATTTGTTTGTCAATTTCTTTTAGATAATAGATAATGCCGGGCAAAACTTAAAATAAATAATAATTTTTCGGGATATTATGTAGGTACGTCAAACGGTAGGCAGGCAAGTCCATTTTATAAACTTAGACTTAGTTTTGACTTTTTTCGTCTCGTAATTTTGATTTGATTCATACGATTTTGATGACGCACGGGAAAAGATCCACTGTGGCAACTTTAAAGTTGCCACAGTGGATCTTTGCCCGTGCGTCATCAATCAACGATCAGGACTCGACGTGGTTAATAACTCTGCATCCTTGTTTATTACAGTAACAAGTTTGAATAAAAGCATAAAAGAACGTCTCCAAAATTCCGCAATAATATAACGTGCTAGACAAGGATAAAACTATAAACGTCAGTTAATTACTTTCTTTATTTGTTTAGTTGACAACCGTTGTATTTTAGAACGTCATTGTCAACCTTATTTTGATCTGCCAATCTAATTCGTATTTTGTAAATCTGTGCCTTAGAACTGTTCTTGTTTCTAAAAGTAGTTCTTTTTAGAGGTAATTATACCCACCATCTGTTTTGGCGGTAAGTATTTATGGATTTTTATAATAACTAATTTATTTATTTTAAATATTCTAACCGTGAAAGTTCTTTGAAACGTTTACGGCAGTGGCTAAATTCCCTTAAATGAAAGGATGTTAAAAATTTGACTTTTGCGATTTTAATAGTCAATAAAACACCAAACTTTTGTAGATTTTAAGCTTTAAAAATAGTATTAAATGTATAAACATTTGTTTGTCAATTTCTTTTAGATAATAGAGAATGCCGGGCAAAACTTAAAATAAATAATAATTTTTCGTGATATTATGTAGGTACGTCCATTTTATGAACTTAACTTAGTTTTGACTTTTTTCGTCTCGTAATTTTGATTTGATTCATACGATTTTGATGACGTAAAAGTGATGACGCACGGGAAAAGAACCACTGTGGCGACTTTACCTGGTACCTACCTAGCTAATTTATGGGAACAGATACGACAAAAACTGACAATCTTCTTAACATAGCATAAAACAAAGTCGCTATCCTGTCCCTATATGTGCTTAAATCTTTAAAATTACGCAACGGATTTTGAAGCGGTTTTTTTTTAATAGATAGAGTGATTCAAGGGGAAGGTTTTTATGTATAACTAGCGACCCGCCCCGGCTTCGCACGGGTGCAATTTCAGAAAGTGGCATGCCGGGTACCAATATATCGGGTTTGTATTTATACCAGCGGGTTGCAACGCATGCCGGGTACACGCTAGTAAACAATAAGTAAAACCAATATGTAACTTAAAACAGCAAATATAAAATAACAGCATTTGACTTTTGACTTGCAATTATTGTTTTGCGATTTTCAGGTAATGGTGGATAAAGTCACCTTTAAGTTATTTTTAAATGTTATAATGGAACTATTAAATTCGATGGTGGCGGGAAGATATTTATTGAAATACTGCATTATGCGATTAAATGCACTTATTCCTGCCAATATCGGTGCGACTTCTGTTGATTGAGTACCTTTCAGTAAGGCGCGTGTCACGTGCAGGAATACAATAGTTGATGAGTTCCAGAAGTCGGAGCAATCTATGTAATTATAGTTATAATTTTGAAGCCAAATAAAATTTTGAGAAAGATTCTTCGCTTCTCCAGGCTGTTCAAATTCAACATTAACAATCGCTGCTAAGGTGATAAAGTGCTTTTGTCTATACCTAATTTATACAATAGGAAATTCGCGAACTTAATCTGAACGCGGTCAATCCGATCAATATCAGTTTTATAGTAAGGTGCCCATACTATACAACTAGATGACTTCGTATTAATTCTATAGCAAAATTAAATTTAAAAGGTAAAATAAAATTTTTTGCTGATGATACTACTATTGTACCGGGTGAGTCAACGATTGCGCGGAGTAATTTTAGGCCATGAAGATAAGATTTGTCGATAATAAGCGTTTGTATGAAGGTATGGTTGGATATCTGACACATTTTAAAAATATTTTAATTTATACAGGGTGCGCCCAAAAAGTAGGGTGTCATAAAGTTACATTTTTTTAAAATGGGACACCCTATATTTGAATACATTTATTAATTCTACGTGGTATTTTATACATTTTTATTAACGATTTAATATACGAAAAAGTTATAGTTTTTTAGATAATTCGACTTAATGAAAATTTTGCATTTGCAAGCATCTCGTTATTGTGAAAATGCTACTTAAATTTTGACACTAAGCGATTCCTAATTTTTATACTTACTAAATAAAGTCAAGAATACATATTCACTATGAAATATTTGACGTATTATTTACAGGGTGTTTACTTTCTAGGACCAAAGTCAGAAAACTTCCAATTGAAAAATATCACTTTTATTAAATGGAACACCCTACATATTTTTCTGTCATCTTATAGCTCGCCATAAACTCTTCAACTTTCGTAAAGAACGTCCTATCCCTATGGTATATTATTTTACTACTTAATGAAAAATTTCAAAACAAACAATTTTCGTATTTACAATTTATTGAAAATTCCAAATAGTTTTTAAAATATTTATCAAAAAACATAAATGACGCTATCCATAATAAAGTTTTATAAAAAAAATAGCTAGGCGACCATTAAAAAAATAACAGCACAAGTTATTCTCCACTAGGTGCAGCTCCCAGTCCGCAGAAGCACGTCAAGATGACGTCAATATCTGGTGACTACTAGTCAATAGACGTCAGTCGACCAAAAATCGACGACATTTTGACGTTAGTTAATTGTCGAATTTCTGACGTCATTTAATTCACGTCATATTGTCGACTTTACTTGGTGATATCTGGTATAATATATTTTTCATTATTTCTACCCAAAAAACTATAATAACTTACATGACAAACCCGAACAAACCTTTTTTTTTTGTGGGTGCCGCAAAAAATAGAATAATCGCCTCATAATCGTGCATTGGCAGCGCGCGCAGTCCCTCCTGCCATATGCAACGAGAGTGAACAGGGTTGCCAGTTTATTAGGAACTCCCTAAACGCCTATCCACGCCATGACGTCATGTTTAATAGTTTTACTTTTATTGATAAATATTCAGTCGGTGGGTAAAAGCAAAAACAATTATAACTTTACACTGTGCTGACTATATTATTAATGTATATAGTGGAAACTGAAAATGCCATTTTATGTTTGCCAGGAATACAGAAAAGTTTTGCCAATAATTTTGTATTAACCTGTTGGCAACCTTGCAGACGAACGTCGGCTCCCTGCTCGAGCACGGGCGGTTAGCTTCCGCCATTTTTTCACTGTCATTTCAAGTAGGTATTTATTATTTCATAGTGTTGTGTTTGTACGTTTATTAGTGTTGGTGTTTGTTGTTTACATACTTCAACCAACGAAACCAAAGCAAAGGTAAGTACTGTTGTTGGTGTTCGTTGTTAAATAGCAAGGTCTCTATAAATAGTACCTACTATTTGCAGGTTATTGCTGCTACATGACAGGATTTATTGATTTCTAGGATTATTTTACTTAGGTTAGCGAAGTTTTAAAGACGAAATCTCTAATTTTTAGTCTATTTTGTGCCTAACTTTCTAGTAAAATGTATCTTTTGTCCTATCGCCATGCTGGATTTAATTTTATATTCATTTTATTTGCCAATATAAAGGTAACGCACTTATTTAGGACAATTTTATGCCGGGTTTATGCAAAAATTTCTTGACTTTAACTTTAGAAATAACGACTTATTTTGCCGTAAAAAGTGTTTGAATTAAGTTATTTCATATAAGAGAACATACAAAAAACCTTTCCATAACTATAATTTTATATAAATAAATAAAAATATACACTTTTTTAACTTTTGTGAAATTTATTGTTAATTTTTGTTACAGGTGCGGTACAGATTAAACCCCTGCCGCTACTCAAAGTGATATTGAACATGGAATAAAAATTTGGCAAAAATACGCGAAGCAGCGAATGCAGAAGACGCCTGTTGCTCCTGTCGAACGTGATAATTATTACAGTGGTGGTGGTGACATGGTTTAGTAGTATGTACCTACTTACCCATAATAAATGCTTACACAATGTATTAAGTAGTTTTAGTTTAAATTGGATTACTGGTGAATACAAAATATAAGACGTGAATTTCACGTCATAAAATGACGCGAAAGTCACGTCAAGAAATGGCGCGAAAGTCACGTCATTTCAAGACGTAAAAATGACGTCAGATATTGACGTCATCGGTCTGTGACATTAGGAGGTCATTTTCACGTCATATTGTCGTCATATAGTCACGTCATATATGGTCATAAGTCACCAGAATATGACGTCATTTTGACGTGCTCCTGCGGACTGGGAGTAGTGGCTAAAATTTAACTTTCTTAGACACCCGTTTTTACAAATTCTTAACTTTTTGCTTTGCTTGCTGATAGTCATAGGCGTAGTTAGACGGTCAACACTGGGGGTGCTGAAGTCCAGTGGCGGCTCGTGGCAAAAGCCCGCCGAACATTTTTTAAGACCACGCCCAAATTTGGTCAATAATTTTTAGTAAATATTTTAATGTGATGTTAATAGCAGGTTTAGGTCTTTCAATGTTCTTGACAATCACTTTCTCCTCCAACGGTAACTTGCTAAAAGATTTTTTCAAAAATTCCACGGTGTATTTTATATCCGACGACGCACTCATTGTTTTTTCGTGTTTATTTAACTTTAAACTTTAACTGAATTCAATAAAACCATATTAAACCTTAATAAACAAAAAAATAGTCAAAATACTGGTTAAAAATTTCCGCGAATTTGAACGACTAGGACTGGTTAAATTTAAATTATCAAATTAATGCAGAATTGCAGAACATGACATACACAAGCTATTATGCCGCTCTCGTATTTTACGAGGTTTTTATGATGATAGACCCGCTCTGACAAGTAAACTGGGCGTGAACTACACGGTACACGGAGAGAAAGTTTGAACAGAATCCGCAACTACCTAAATATACTTGAATTTGTACCAGAATTCGAATGCTTGAAATATTAATATGATAAATTAATTACATATACCTAATGTATATTATAAAAATAGGTTAGTTCTAAATTTAGCCTATATATTGTAAATTTTTTTTGGGGGTGCTAATTTAGATTTCGGGGGTGCTTAGCACCCCCAAGTACCCCCCTAACTACGCCTATGCTGATAGTATAATTTGGCGAAATTATTCAGTCAAATAATTACATTACTTGGCGAAATTTTTTTGATATTTACTACGAAACAAGGTGTTCTACTGACCCATAGAGCAACACCATCCTGATTCCTTACTATCGGTAAATCAGATATATCGGTTAGCATCAAATATTCAGATGTTTCCACATACATTATTTTTGTTAAATAATCTCTATTATCCTTAAGCCAATGAAGATTATTATCGGTGAAAACACAAATTTTAACAAGGTAACTACTCCTATCATAATCGTGGTCAACGCGCACACAAAACTTTTTGTTTTCATATTTATAATACACTTTACACTTTAGTCCATCATTGTTAACAAGATATATTACTTTTTCCGGTGATATAATATCTTCTGTTTTTGGTATTACAATTGCAAATGAATAAAATGCCACTTGGAAACTAAAAGGCTCAATAATATTTCCTAAAACAAATATATCATCAGCATCAAATGAATTCCCATTGAAACACTTTTGGACAAACATATCATTTGGTAAACGGTTTTTTTCCAAGTTAAACTTACAACTAATTTCGTGTGTAAGTAAATTCCAGACAAAACAAATCATCCCACAATTATATCTACAGAAAAATTCTAGCATAAAAATTGGTTCCGTTAATGATGGCCTAAAAAACTTACGTCCGTAATTATTTAATAAGTAGTAACACTTTGAACAAATTATATTGTCTGACGTTTTACATTTATGGCAATACAGACCGTACTGGAGGGGCGGATTATTATTAATCTTCTCAATTACCATTTTCTCCCACTTGGAAACATCCCAAAAGAATGTGCTACAAATATCACATTTTAGCTGTATCTTAAAACTACTATCATATTCATTGATAAGCTGAAATTTGCAAGCTGACAGCTTATACTTTTGCTTATCTGGAAATGTTTTAGTATTTAAATATATCTTTGGCAACTTTCCATACGTTTGCTCTTCTTTTATCGGCTCTTCTTTAACAGAAGTTAAATCAAGCGCTACAAATGGTACAAGTTTTTCAATGATATCATATAAAAACTTACAAGCCAAAATTCCATTACATTCATCTCCAATTTTTACCTCAATATGTTGTAATTTTGGTCCCCCCAATGTAGAACATAACGCTTTGGACTTGTACAAAAAATTGTTCAGTCGAAACTCCTGAACAACTTTATTACTTCTCGATACATATGCATTCAGGAACAGTCTGTCTCGAGTGCATCGAATTTCAATTAAAAAGAGACAATTATTTGAATTGTCGCAATAAAGGTAAACATTTTTTGACATTATATATGTATTGATTAAAAATGTTGGTTCCGTCAAGACAAAGTGTTTATGTACACATTTGTAATGGTCGATTAGATATAATAAAGAAAACTGCTCGTCAGAAGTACAAAGAGGGCATGAATATTGGGTGCCCTTACAAAGCTTCTCATGTTGAGCAACATCTTTGTACTGTAGAAGTTTGTTGCAACCTTCAAATCGATTTACGCAAGGGAAGAGAGAAAACTTGGCCACATTCTCATATAAAGAGTTTGGACTGGTAGTTTCATTTGTGTTACAGCGACCACAAGACGTACGACCATTTTTGTGTACCTGCAAAAATAATAATAGTTTTATAGGAAGCCCCATGGCACAGCTATTATCGACATGAAACTTACTTTAGTTGGAGGATATGACAAATAATTTTTGCATAGTGAACATAGCTGCTTGTTTAAAATATCATCTGGTAGAATTGAAGCCATAATGCACACAACATACAACAAATTAGCCGAATCTTACGGACTTCTTATTTTTAAGAACTTCGTGCCTAATCTATGTACTTAGGTAATATGTAAATGCACGGGTATTATTAAAAATTAAAGCAAATAAACCGATAGGTAATACCAGAATTCAAGCAGCGATAAAAGATAGTGATAGGTGGGTGCTTAGATCTGATAAAATAATAAATAATTAGGCGAGGCTTTAGATATGTTCCTTTCGCTTCTTTTAAATTGCATAGCAAAGTCAAAATCTTTAGGTAGGTACTTTCCTTTTGTTTCCTTTAAAAAGCTAAGCAAAGTAAAAATCTTTGCTTAGCGCGGTTAAGTATACAGTATACCCCTCTATATTATGTATTATACAACTACATACGATTTAATTCGCCAAGCGTTCCTTTAGCAACTTATAGGTAAGCAAAGATATTTACTTTGATTTGCTGTTTAAACGAAGCAGTACCTACCTAAAATCTTTGCTTAGCTAATGTCATGGTTAACTATCCTTAGGTTAACCTGAGGTAGGAATACCCAGTAGACTGGTATTAAAATAAAGTAAACAATGTTTTTTGTATACTATGCACAACGCCTTCATGAACAATAATTGTAAAAATAGAAATAAACAGTTTATAAAGACCACTTTTGTGTATCACTGGCATGGGGGGCGTCCATAGGGGGGTGCAAAACGGGCACTTGCCCCCCCCCTAGGCGCCCACATTACTATTTTATTTCATAATCCAGTATAAATATTGAATAGTACAGTGCATGGTTATTAGTAGATATAAAAAGTATTGTTTAAGTTTTTGCCCCCCCCCCCCCCCTGAAAACCGCTCTATGGACGCCCTTGATCACTGGTTCACCTTAAAACACCCTTTACAGCTAAGTTATTAATGGAACGCTTCGCGAACAACTGCGTGTAGTCGTATGATAAATATAAAAGGACATACTCAACCGCGGCAAGTGGAGAGGAAAAATCTTTGCCGAGTAGTTATATTAAAAAAAAAACGCTCAACTGAGCCGTTGGGTTTGCTATATGCTATTTAAAAAGGAATCAATTTATTTCTGTCCGTTAACAGTTTTTTCTTCAAAACTATTTATTTCAGACCTCAAATCAGTTACAATAACTGGCACCGAAGCCTTATTAAAGAACATAGTACATTACAGATACAAATAGTACCTACATTTAGGCATTTCTTACAATCTAATAGGCACCTAGCTAATTTATGGGAACAGAAACGGCAAAAACTGACCATAAACAAAACCAATAAGTAACTAAACAGCAAATATAAAATAACATGGCATTTGACTTGCAATTATTGTTTCGCGATTTTCAGGTAATTGGATAAAGTCACCTTTAAGTTATTTTTAAATTTTATAATGGAACTATTAAATTCGATGGCGGCGGGAAGATATTTATTGAAATACTGCATTATGCGATTAAATGCACTATTCCTGCCAATGTCGGTGCGACTTCTGTTGATTGATACATTTCAGTAAGGCGCGTGCCACGTGCAGGAATACAATAGTTGATGAGTTCCAGAAGATCGGAGCAATCTATGTATTTATAGTTATAATTTTGAAGCCAAATCAAATTTTGAGAAAGATTCTTCGCTTCTCCAGGCTGTTCAAATTCCTGCTGAGGTGATAAAGTGCTGTTGACTATACCTAATTTATACAATAGGAAATTCGCGAACTTAATCTGAACGCGCTCAATCCGATCAATATGAGTTTTATAGTAAGGTGCCCATACTATACAATAGTATTCTAGATTACTTCGTATCAGAGAATAATATGGTGACTTTAAAACTTCAATATTTGTGAACTCCCAGTAACATCTCATTATAAACTCTGTAATTTTAAGAGATTTAGATAAAATGTAGTTTACATAATGAGTATTAGATCGCAATTCGGTGTCGAAAAGAACTCCCAGGTCATTAATTACATTAACTCGAGGTAAAGGAGTATTGGAAATGGAGTAATGATACAGTATTGGTGCTTTTTTTTTTGGAGAAAGACATAACCTTACACTTTGAGGTATTCAGTTTCAAAGATCATTTACGAACATGAGAAATAGAAACGGGCCCAAGTGAGACCCTTGAGGGACTCCGGAGGTTATGGTAATGTCCCTTGACAGGACGCCATTAATCTATCTTGGCTGAATTTTTCAGGTAAGCGTAGATACAGTGAAATTCTGCTGGTATAGTCAGATCTGGTCTTAACGTGCGGGCCCAAAAGGTCACTGATCATATGCGTCAAATCAGACAACACAGAGGCTATCAAAATGTTGTGAGATTATTTACAAATATACAGAAGGAAGGAAAAATAGTTTCATTATTTTAGCTATCGCGAAGATAGCCACATATACCTAATATTATTAGTTTTGTAAATATTATGTACAGCGGAGTTGAAAAAGTTACAAAAAAATTATATAATGGTTAATTACCCACTTGACCAAAACATGTCACTGTGATGTAACAGTGAAAAAACATTGTTTAATGTTTTATCACTGAGCTAAGCACACAGATGTCACAGAGATGCTCCTAACTTGCACTAATGTCGCCACAACCAAGGATTTAAGCTTTGTCACAGAGACAAAACGCAAATCTATGTCAGTAACAAACCATGTTCCATTTTTTATCTTTTGGCTTGACAGATGAAATCTGTTATTGTTTCATCCCTGTGATATCTTTGTTTTATATATCTTATGTCAAATAAATCCATGCGGTTTGACAGATGTAATATATTGTAGTTACATCTTGGAGATAAAACTAGATTGGAACAAATAATAATAATAATAACAATAATACTTTTATTGGAAAAATTTTAAAACAATTTTATTTATTTAATTTTTCGTCACGTCCCAATCTTTCTTTGCCTTGACGCACCCAGTCACTAGTGACTTCTTCAAAAAGTTTTTCCGTGCAATCTGGCCCATATTGACAATATCTGCAATAATGTAGAATATATTAGTTTGTCTCCGTTGGAACCATATTATGGAAAACTTTTTTATTATTAATTTTACAAAAAAGTTCTGCATGGTCTACATTCTAAAATGCAACAATCAGATATTAAATTTTTTCATGCGTATACCTACGAGCTTTGTCAAAAAATATGAATTTTGCCCAACTTCCAAGGAACCACGATTCATAAAATTAATTTTAGTATTGTTAGTATCTACTAAATAATAAATTAAACCAGTGCTGCTGAAAGTAGAGGTCTGCTCTTCAGGTGAGTCATCAGATTATGTCTTAGGCTAAAGTTCTCGAAGTCTACTACGACTACTATACATACCTAAAGTTTTAGCACTACGGGCTACGGGTGACATTTTCTTTAGGTACTATGTAGGGCATGTCCGAGGTCTGCTGATGGACTGTAACAGAGCTTACAGATTCTGGATTGGATTCATTAAAGTTTTCCCAAAATAATTTTGCTCTCCTTTGTTGCTGCCTCAAGAAGGAGCCACAAATACTTTTTTCGTGCGTCTGCTGTGTTCCATATAGACAATTTAAAAAACCAATAACTTTCAGTATACTTTACACATGCTAATAAATAAACAACTTACCACGCAATCACAATTCAAAAAGTAGAAGTTGAAACACACTATTCGCTCTCCAAAGTCCAAACAATAAACAATAAACACTCTCGAAACGAAAGGCATCTGGAGTGAAAAAGACGCCAAATTGACAGACTAAATTGACGTATATTAACGTCAAACTTGTCTGTCTTTATTGCAACAACAGTTTTAGCACTGAGTTGTCACAAAGATAAAACACTGCTGCAAAGTAATGTTCTTGGTTATAGTGCTATTACAACATATATGTTTGTTTTGTCACTGCTATAGAACCGTGTGATAAAACGGTGCTCTTTAATTGAGCTCTATATGAGATATCACAATCTTGTCACGCTCTATGTTTGGTCAAGTGGGTATATACCTACTGTACCCTTTAATTAAAAACGACAATAATAAACAGTGCAATTTATTTTAACAATTTTACTACTAAAACCTAAAAATACAATGGCATTTAGTCTGATAAATTATTTCGATAATGAAAGAAAAAGTGGAAATTCGCAAATTAATATGCAGGAAACCGTAATGAAAACACTGGGAATTAGTTTAAGGACTATGCAGAATAATGTGCATGAAAAAAAAGCATTATATAATACCCAAGAATACTAAAAAATGTAAACAAAAAACGCCGTTTATAATTATAGCCTAAAAACTCTCATCGTCACTTATAAAATCTGAAAAGTCCTCGTAGTCTGAGTCATCTTCGAATGGAGCAATTATCATTGGCGCTACTTCGACATCTAGTACTTGTTCCCGATCCCACCAATCCCTTATTACACATGTTTTTCATAATAAGACTTTGCACCAGCCCATATTAATTCTATTGCATTAAACTGGCAATGATATGGCGGCAGTAGTAGAACCTTACGACCATATTCACGCAGTATTTCATCTACCACGTATATTTTGGGTTTTTTAAGAGACTTTACTATTGATAGGAGTTCCGATTTAAGCATATTTGGTAAAGGATTTTGGTTGTGTTTTTCCAGCCACTCATAAATATCACTTTTCCTCCAAGATGAAGTAGGCTGTTTATTTAAAATTCTTGAATGATATAATGCATTATCTAATACAATCAAAGACGGAGCATCCAAATTTGGTATCAATTAAACTTTTAACCATTTTTCAAATATTTCGCAATTCATATTATCATGATAGTCAGCACTTTTTGATGTTGAAGAAAAAATTAAACTCGCACCTGCAACATATCCTGTTGCAGAACCGGCATGCAAAATAATAAAACTCTTTCCCGTACCGCACCCCTTTTCCTTTTAACACTTTTTACAGACTCATCTTGCCAAGATTTTGAACCACTTCCATTCGAAAATATCCACGTTTCGTCTAAAAATACCACTTTTCTAAATTTCGATTTGTAATTGTCCGTATATTTTTTTGAAAACTGAACACGCTGACTCACTATCTGTGGCTGCTCACATAAAAATCTTCTGTTAGAGTCTTTTTTATAGCGAAAACCTAAATTTTTTATTAATTTTAATAACGCTTCAAGTCCAATTTCCAAAACACCCCGAGTTTTTAATGTTTTTTGTAAAACTGGAAGAGTTACATTGGTTTTTGATTTGTATAAATCGTAAATCACATTTCGAACTCCCATTTTAATATTTTCGCTTAAATCCTCAGTCTTTGGCTTTCTTCGTTTACACTTTTTAGTATTCTTGGGTATTATGTTATGTTTTGTTTCATGCACAATTTTCTGCACAGTCCTTAAACTAATTCCCAGTGGTTTGGCTACTGTTTCCTGAATATTGGTTGGCGAATTTCCACTTTTTTTTATTGGGGATGCAAAAACCCAGAAAATTGTTTAATTTTCTCACAAACTGTCAAAGTCACAAAACTGGCATATTTAAAATAAAACGTAGCTGGTGCTATTATAAGCTTTTTTAGAATCGCTGGAAAGTAAATACATATCTTTTTTTTTCATGTCAAAATGGAATAAGTCTGTCTCATTTATCTTACGTATTTTATTTAGAGGGTAAAATTAAACGCAAGTAAAGTAAACAAAAACTGAGAGTATGTCTTTCTTGAATCGTATGACCCGCACGATAAGACCAGATCCGACTATATTTCGAAATGGCCTATTCGCAAGAACAACTTAAAATTATTTTATGTAACGCGAAGGCTGAGAGTGTAGAGATAGTAGTGGGGTGTTTTGCATTTTTGTAGCAAGACCAACCTGTTCAACTCGCACTTTAATACCTGCATCGGTAAATGATCACTGTTCCTACTTCCGTCAAAGTGATCCCAAGTGAACCTGGGAAATTGCAGAATCACTAAAATCAGATCAGTTGTTTGTTTTGTTTACTTTATGGTTTGGAAGTTATAGTTCCATTCTGTTTTGAAAATTAAAATTATAATAATAATAATAATAATAATAATAATAATAATAATAATAATAATAATAATAAACGTCTTTTATTAGGATGAACAAAAAAAATAATTACAAAGACTAACAATAATAGGTAGACAAGCAAAAGCGGGGCGCAGTCTAGCCACAAAGGCTACTCTACTGAACCCTACACTGCTTGCTAAAATAATATTAAAAAAATATATATATATATAAAGAATTACGAATTTACAGATATTATATAAATATCGTAGAGAAGAAACAAAAAATAAAAAATTGGTTTAAATAGTTAACATTCAAGGAAAAAGAAAAGTGGGTACGTTACATTCTGATCTGATGGAGAAGACGACAAGACATAATTTGAAGAATTACCTGCAAAACATTGATAAACATAATAATTTAACAAGAATAATTAACGAAGTTGTTCATTTTGAATCCTGAGTAGATATTTTTTATATTGCAATTTAAATTTGTTACTGTCAAGGGAAACCATTTCATTAGGTAAGGAGTTGTATAATTTAACAGAGTTGTAGGTAAATGATCTCTAAAACATGGCACTGATGTTGAGGCACCGTCAACCTATTAGGAAATCTTATGTCACGGGAATGTATATTTTCACGAAATACAAACCGACTTTTTAAAGACAGACGCAGAGCCGGATTATTTAGAGTTTTAACCAAAAAATTCCCCAAATGTAAAGTTCTACGGTTGTTCATTACTAGCCACTTAAGATTGTTAAACGTATGAGAAATATGATCAAATTTTCGAAGTCCAAAAATAAGGCGGGAGCATGTATTCTGCACCTTTTGTATCCTATTCCTATCTGCTACATCAAGGCATGGCCCATAAATGAAATCACAGTAATTAAAGCTGGATAAAACGAGACTCTCACAGAGCATTTTACGCAATTTAAAATTTAGGACATGACGGTTGTTGTATAATACTCTTAAAGACATATATGACTTTTGAATTAGCTTTTTGACATACTCCCTAAACCTTAGTTCAGTATCCAGGATTATACCCAGATTTTTAGCTGTTTTAACTACGGGGAGCCTAACACCATCAATAACTATATTGATATTATCATTTAAAAAGCCAATTTTGTTCTTATTCCCAAATAGCATCAAGGATGACTTTAATGGATTCAACCTAAGATTATGATCCAGAGAAAGTTGTTTTAACATGCTTAAATATTCGTTAAGTAAATTCGATGCGTTTATATAGTCTTGGCAATCGAAATGAAGGTAAATTTGTGTGTCATCTGCATATGCCTGAACCTTACAGTGCTTTAAGGATTTTAAAATATCTGAGGTATATATAATAAATAGAAGGGGTCCTAGGATAGATCCTTGAGGTACACCAGACAAAATTTGAATTTGTTCTGAATAATTGTTTTTATTGAAATTTTTTTGGCACCTGTTGTTGAAGTATGATCTAATAAGATTTAAGGATGATTCTTCAAAGCCATAATATTTTAATTTTGCCAGCAAAAGTGAATGATTAAGGGTATCAAAGGCTTTTGAAAAATCTAGAAGAACTAACGCGCTATTTAATTTTTTATCAATTGCTGCCATTATATCATCTGTAATCTTAACAAGTGCTACAGCCGTATTAAAGTCCTTTCTAAAGCCACATTGACTATCCGGAATTATTTGGTTAATGACACAGTATTGAAATAATTGACCATACAAGACTTTTTCAAAAATTTTGGAAAGTAGCGGCAATATACTTATGATTCGAAGATCATTAAAAGTTAAAGGATTATTAATTTTGGGCAATGGTTTACCAACAGAAATTTTTCATTGATCTGGAAAATAGTTAGCTTCTAGACAACAGTTGATAATATGTGTGACATACTGATCTACGTGGGGACTGCAATATTTTAACATTGTTAGAGATATACCATCTGCACCAGATTCATTGGAAGAGATGGAGTGAATTATTTTGTGAATATCTGATATTTCAGCCATTCTAAAAGAAAAAGTTAGTTCATTATTAAATATTCTACTATTGTAAAAGTTTTCTTTAGGGCTGCAGTCCGAAGCAGTTTTCAAATACTTACCAAAAAATTTACTTATATCATTAGGATCGGATAAGTTATCAGGAATATTACAACTTTTGCTCGAGCTTATATTAAAAGATCTTAAGGAGTTCCACGTTTTTTTGGAATTATTTTCTGCGCAAATAGAATTAAGGTACTGCCTTTTTTCCCTTCTTACCACAGTAACAGCAAAGTTTCTTAAGCGTTTATAATCTTCCCAATCATGAACGTCCCGGGTCTTCTTACATTTCTGTAATGCGCGATCCCGGTTGTTCATGAAAACTCTAAGGTTAGGTGTAATCCATGGTGCTCTAGGTTTAGTTATTCTAGACTCCTTGTAGGGGGCATGTTTATCAAAAAGAGACAAAACAAAGTTATTAAACAAGCAAATTTTGTTATCTATATTTTGTTCGTAAATAATGTCATTCCATCGAAGTGCCCGAAGATCAATAAGAAATAAGTCAAAGTTAAAAGTTTTGAAGTTCCTATACTTAACAATTTTTGGTTCTATGTAAGCTTTTTCGATATTTAAACAGCAATAGACAAGAAGATGATCAGAAACATCAGCCAAGGTCACAGTACCAAAATCATCCACCAAAGCATCATTCGTGACAAAAATAGGGTCCAAAAGGGTACTAACCGTTCTTGATACTCTAGTAGGCTGGTCAATAATCTGAACAAAATTATAGTTTTCAAAAAGTGAAGTTAGGGGATTATTCTCGTTAAACAAGTTTATATTAAAATCACCCACACAAACTATTTCATCCACTGTTGGATAGAGAGCAGAGAAAATGTTGTCAAAGTCATTAATAACACTGTTAACGTTCGTGTTTGGGGGACGGTAGAAGACACAGAATGCATAATATTTATTTTTTATTTTAATTTTTATCACTAAAAACTCAAGAAAATTTGTAACATTAAACTCAAAATTGACTACTTCGGGAACTAAATTATTTTTTACATATACCGCCACCCAGTCTGTCCTTTCGAATAATGTGATAACCTGGAATACCAAAAGTAGCAATGTCGTCACCATCAGATAGCCATGTTTCCGTAAGAAAGATAAGATCGAAGTCGTTATCTCCAATTAATGACTTAAAATCGTAAAAACCTGTAAAAATTGAGCGTATGTTGAATTGAGCAACTTTAAATTTCAAATTATTCATTTCTTTCTCTCCAAAATGAGCAAACAACGTAAAACAGTAAATACTCCGCTTTTAAATACAAAAAATTATACTTGTACGAAATGCAATATAAATACTACACATAAACTTTTATGATCCTGTGTGGTACCTACATAAAAAAAAATAAGTTAATTATTCTCCAAACATCTATATCTAAATTTAGTTATATCCCCAAGCATGTGTTATACATAATCGTACTCATTATCCCTAGAAACAAACATTTCCCTAATACACATATAAAATAAATATATTCATTCATTAATGTATGTTCCTTAATAAAATATTGCAGTAAAAATACATATTCATTTTATTGATTATTAACATAATTAAACCCACCCATAGAGGCATACAAATTTGAAAGAATTTTATCTACCCATAGGTACAAAAAACGATGTTCAATTGATAATGCACATATAGTCCTACCGTAGTAATAAAATTTTATTTAGAGATTGTCCTTTGATTTTATATGTGTCCTTTTGTTCTGTTCATCACAGTAAAAAATTTTGCCAGCCGAAGACCATACTTTTTTTTCGCAGCCATGAGAAGTTCGTATCGTGCATATGTAAGATCCTCATAAATCGCAAATTCAGTGCGTTTAAGTTTCTTCTTAGAAAAAAATACCTCATTATGTTTGAAAGAACTTATAAAATTCACAATTATTGTGCTTGGTAAACTGTTAGTATCCTTAGCACCATCAAGACGAAATGCATAATTTATGTCACTAATTGCACAAGTGACGTTTAGTTTATTAGAAATAAAATCAGTTATCACGTTTAAGAGATTTTCTTCTGGATCCTTCTTGATGCCACTAATGCGCAGAGTATTACGCTTGCTCTTTTGCTCTAAAGACTCAATTTGCTGCTGCAAGTCACTTATGGCTTTGCTGTTATTATTAACACTGACTTTAATATTATTTAAGGATTCCCAAAACTTGTCCAGTTTTGCCTCCAGCTGTCCAATTCGAGCTTCAATTTTGCCTTCCAGTTGATTAGCAAAATTTGTAGACTTTGTTAATTAGCTTCTCCATACTGTCATCGTCTGATTTGCTATTACTTCTTAAGCCACCTGCCATCTTAATTTACGACGGACGGCGACTTTATCGATGCGGAAGGGCTAGCTGTACTTTATTAGGTGTTTGCCACTGATTGGTCAGTTCTTTAAACAATAGTTTCTCGCAATTAAAAGTAACTGAGACTTAATTACTTACATACGAGGTCGGATTCCTTCTTGTACACATCATGCAAAAGGATTCTTTGATTTATTGACACAACGTACCACACAAACTACACAATTTATACGGAGCTGCCTCACATGCCTACTCACTCATGCCGATCATATGTCATAATAATTGACTTTCTAAGTTTCACAAGCGTTTAAAAAATGAAATTTTGTTTTCTTGACTTTACTCCATTTTTCCAAATGGAACGATGATGGTTCACTAGGATATTTAAAACGGGCATTTTTTTTCCCAACAATTTGATACCATACTCCTATGCTATTTTAAAATTGACACGAAAAAATTTGCCTTAAGTCCCAATCACAAATTTAAAAGCGTTATGCATTATTGCCGCCCTGTCTTTTCTAAAGAAATATAAAGGCGGCTTTGAAAAACAATGGGATGGTTTTAAAAACCATTATGGTTTTAAATTAAAATTGTAATGTCATTCGTTTATTAAGCTTACATTGTAAATCAGATAAAATGGTTAGTTTTCCTAGAAATCAACAAATTGATATGCTCCTAATTTTTGGAGTGACCAGAAAAATTCTTCTGAAGCCGCAAGATTGTGTTTTATAATCTAATGACATTACATCTTTAAATTAAAGCCATATTGCTTTTTAAAACCATTGGCATTGTTTTTCAAAGCCGCCTTTATATTTTTTTTAGAAAAGAGAGGGCGGCAATAATGCATAACGCTTTTAAATTTGCGATTGGGATTAGAGGCAAATTTTTCAGTATCAATTTTAAAATAGCATTGGAGTGTATGGTATCAAATTGTTGAAAAAAAATGCTTGTTTTAAATATCTTAGTGAACTACCATCGTTCCATTTGGAAAAATGGAGTAAACGTCAAGAAAACAAAATTTCATTTTTTAAACGCTTGTCAAACTTAGAAAGTCAATTATTATGATATAATTTTAATTTTCATATACTACTCGACTATAAATTAACAGATTTAATTAATTTGTAGCACTCTAGAATGAAAATAAAAAATAAACATAAAAATGTTATAACACGTCAAAAAATGACAAGTGAGGTGTCGTTTCACTCATTATGTTATGCTAAACCCAAATAAGTAAAAATATACAAGATGTTCCATTTAAAATATCAAAGTCAAGGCCACTTCCGGTCAAACCGGAAGTGCTAACAAATTAACAATTATGCCAATAAATGCAGACTCATCTCTTATGCATAATCTCCAAATTTCATTTTAATGTCTATAAATAAAAAAAAAGTTATAGGGGTGAAGGTATTTTATGAAACACCTGGTATAGGCAGATACAATATCACTGTAACTTTGGGTCATTATAGCGTGTCCCCGGATCGAAGCATGAACAGGTGAAAAAGACTGAAATTTTTCATCATCTTCTGGGGTTCAGCCCTGCTTGGGTAGAACCTAATTTGTGTCATACTTTTAGTTTCAAAAAAATTAAGTACTTATGTCTCTTTCACCGTGCGCTTACCTGATAAATTCAGTCCGAACGTATGTGAATGTGAATCGTGCTTGAACTTCTGCCAAGTCCATTTTGTATTCGTTTCTTTACATTAAAAGCCCAAGTTCAGGCTTGTCAGTACTGTTCAGTAGTATTCCTTCGTCCAATCCTAAGCTAACAGACTTAACCAACTTCGCATGAGGAGCCACGATATGGCGAAATGCGACTAAGGATTAAGAATGGATCTGATGAAATTAAAGGGAACTCTTCCATATAGTACTAAATACTTTATTCTTCCTGGTCACAGTGAAATAAAATATGTCTTAATAAAATTATAATTCTTAAATGCACTACAAGCGAAGTGTAAAAAATACAAAATATTACTTTATAAATAGAGTTACAGCCACAGGCAAAGTTCGTTTGAGGTTAGAGATAGGCATTGTGAATTTACCAGATAATTCAAGCGATACAATGGAGCTTTCAAGAAACGCTGTTACCTCGCCGATTAAAATCCACCAAAACGTTTGCCATTTTCAACTACAAATTTCTCATTGGTTGGCAGTTAACAGAGTTTCTAAAAATTCCATTAGAGATTGTCTTTCTCGTGGTAAATGCACATATATGTAACCAGTATATGATCAATGGTACGCTACCAGGCTTTTGTGAAATGAGGCCACTATGCAGCACGTTACCGTGATAGCGAGTATGCGCAATATATAGATAAAAAAATTTGTGTGTGCTTAAGACCACACGACAAAAGTGAAAACTTCAACAAGGTTAATTAAGTGCCCACAAAAAAGTGCTAAACGCGCCTAAAGAAGTTTTCACTTCAAAAATAACATAAACTTGGAATAAGGGATAATTTTACTGCATACGAAAAAAGATATTTCCTAAAATTGAACAACCCTTGAATTTTTACATCTTCAACAGAAGTCAGAAATCATAATAAATTAGGTCCATGGAAAAAGTAATTACGGTAAAACTAATTACCTTACTTCACCCTACGTAAATATATAATTTAAAAAATGCCAGAACATACCTGAGACGCAACAAGTGTCGCACACTGTTTCCACGTCGACTGATGCGGCAGCGGCAACGTTTACGAATAAACAGACCGGAAGATCAGGGTCAGTTCGGATTGAATATAGTAGTCGAATTCGAGCGTTACACGTGACGCTGATGCGTGACGGCTCAGTTTAATTCAGTGCCCACAAAAAGTGCTAAACGCGCCTAAAGAAGTTTTCACTTCAAAAACAAATTATAATCAACTGTTGCTTTAATGCAGAAAGAACCGGTCACTTACTATTTTTATTCACTGGTAAAGGTACCTAGACTACCTTTGCTTGGTTAGTGTCCTGTGCCCTTATCTACCCACCATGGTTAGGACCACTTGTATGGTGTTGTTTTGCACGAATTGAGGCATGACTTCAAGAGTTTATTATTTCATGTAAGTATTTTCCACTTACAGGCTACAGAAGCTGTCTTGCATTGATTTTATTGTCTACAATTTTAGTAGGATTTTATCACCACTGGTTTCATTGAATAGGTAAGTAGGTACCTACTTTGGCTGTGCGATTTGGCGATGATAACCTAGGAAAGGTTTGCTGACTGCTATTTTAATTTCCTTTAATAATGCATTGGTAAATTTGTTTATTTTCTTATAACCTGATCTATACAAAAAGCTAAAAAACCTATACGACACATACAAACTTCGTAATATATTTAATAATTATATCGGATGTAATGAACTGGCGTTACAAAAGTTTTAAGCCGGCCCTGTTCAATGTTTACATGATCCACAAACTGAACTGCGCAAACTCGGTATCCCGATTTAGTCCTTCATCTGGTCACAATCTTGTAACACATTAGCAATATACTGGTTACATACAGTGTGACCAGTAAAGTCCGCATCATATGGGATTTTTTTTTAATTAATAGTTTTATTCGAAATTTGACTTTGGCATCAAGTTCTGCTTTGATTGAGATGAAAATTAAGCAAAAAATAGTCACGTCATTCGCATTATCTGTTAAATTTTAATTTTTTCCAAAAAATAATTTAAAAGTAGGGTTATTTCTGAAAGTAGATATCGAAAAACGTTATTAGAAAAAGTTTTTTTTAATACAGTTTCTAGCCCACATGCAAAATTTTAGCTGCATAAGATAAATTTTGATCTTTTACCCATATGCTGTACATTGCACCACTTTTGCAAAATAAGACTCAAACCTACATAAAACCTTTTAGTTTTGACAATGCTTTATTTCAGATACAAAATCAAAATTGGGCTATTAAAATTTGGTCGCATGTGATGCAGTTTATTTGTTTTTGACCCCGTATAAGGTAACTTCATAAAATAAGTATTTTGGAAAACGTAGTTTGTGTCTGAAAGTAATACACCTTAATATTAAGACAAAAAAGAACACAGTGGCATCAGTAAAGTGTCCATTAAGTGGAAAATACATTTTAGTGGTGGGTAAAAAATCAAAATTATCTTATGCAGCTGCCTATGGGCTAGAAACTGCATTAAAAAAAACTTTTTTCAATAACTTTTTTCGATATTTTCAAAAATAACTCCACTTTTGAATGATTTTTTGGAAAAAATTAAAATTTGACAGATAATGCGAATCACGTGACTACTATTTTTTGCTTAATTTTCATCTCGATCGAAGCAGAACTTGATGCCAAAGTCAAATTACGAATAAAGCTATTAATAAAAAAAAATCCCATATGATGCGGACTTTACTGGTCACACTGTATAGGTAAATCGCGAATTACTTGGGTATATCCCATCTCTATCCCGTGTCTTCGGTACTTCTCTCGCCTTTCGCTGTGTTGTCACCTGACGCATCTTGAGCGCCTCCCGGCATCAGTCCTCGGATCGACAGGTCGTAAACCACTTCCTCGATTTTTTTTACGTCATACTTGAGGGCGTCGAAACGTTTACGTAGAGCGTCGTTCTTGAGGTTGAGTAGCCTGAAACCGGCGTTGAGTTCCGCGACGAACTTGGAGATTTGTAGGGGCCGATTGTAGTCTCCAAGGGTGACGGAGTTTATCGCAAAGCGAGACTGAAATTTAAAAATGGTGCTGATTGCAGTGTGATTCTGTAACTTAAGAATAAATTCAGTGTTAATAGACCAGGGCCTTTGAAAATGGTAAAAAGTGAAAAAAATAATAGTAGGATGAAACCCATTGGAAAAGGAAGAGAACATAACAAAAATGAAAGGAAAAAGAATTAACGGGCGATCCGAGGTCGGGAAGTGGAAAGGGGTGAGTTTTTAAGGGTAGAAAACGATTTATCTCGATTTTCGACAAAACTACAAGTCCTATGAAAAAACGTTAAATGGCAAAGTTGTAGGTAATAAAAAGATCTACAACTTTTGTATTTCCACTTTTTTCGCATGACCTCAAAATTTATGTGAAAAATTCAAATAACCAAGTGTTTGGTTTTTTATTTTTATCTTTTACAACATTTTTTTTTTCACGAAATAGGTGAAAACTTACCTTTTTATGTCCCAAACACACTGTAATTTTTTTGATTTAAAATATTTATTTTTTCACCTTATTTTGACTTAATATCGAAAAAGCACCCTAATTTTCAATCGAAAATTCTCACGTCAAAAGATCTGCTTTTTTAAAAAAGTCGGTGGCCTTTTTGTTCGTTGAAATCTCTACTTTCTGATGGTGTAAAAAAATATACATTACTATGGTAAATGTGATGAAATCTCCTTTAAATCTTACCTTTAATTATATTTAGAACAACTATTTTCGCATGTTTTTTGCGATCTTTATGTTTTATGCGGGGTTTTATGGATTTGAAATTTTTTTGTTTATCAATGTAACATGGAATCTTACGTTTTTCGAGTAATTAAAGAATAAATTTTAATAAATAGCTCAAAATTGTACATAATGATTTAAAAAAAAATTCGGATTCGAGTTTTTTTCGTTTCTTTGCATTTTTTGAGAACATTTACCATAATAATGTATATTTTTTTACACCATCAGAAAGTCGAGATTTCAACGAACAAAAAGCCCACCGACTTTTTAAAAAAGCAGATATTTTGACGTGAGAATTTTCGATTGAAAATTAGGGTGCTTTTTCGATATTAAATCAAAATAAGGTTAAATCAAAAAAATTACAGTGTGTTTGGGACATAAAAAGATAAGTTTTCACCAAATTTCGTGGAAATTTTTTTTTTTTGTAAAAGATAAAGATAAAAAACCAAAAACTTGGTTATTTGAATTTTTCATTTAAATTTTGAGGTTATGTGAAAAAGTGTAAATACAACAGTTGTAGATCTTTTTATTACCTACAACTTTGCCTTTTAACGTTTTTCCATAGAACTTGTAGTTTTGCTGGAAATCGAGATAAATCGTTTTCTACCCTTAAAAACTCACCCCCTTCCAGTGCACGACCTCGAATCGCCCGTAAATAATTTTTCCTTTCATTTTTGTTATATTCTCTTCCTTTTCCAATGGGTTTCATCTTACTATTTTTTTTTTTTTTGGTTTCAAAAATTATCGACCCTGGTCTATAAGTTAAGTTGTGGCCTTTTTTATAAAACAAATATCGATACAGTGTGTCCCAAATTAGAGATATGATGATATCGACAATTTTTTTAAATGGCAACCCTAGTTTCTTAATGACTATTTTTATTATTATTTTTAGTTAAAAAATTAGAAATATTACAAAAAGGTTTCTAAAAATTATATTTAATTTAATAAAGATTATCTTTATCCTTTAAAATAATTATATTCAGAAACAAAAAAGTTAAACATAAGACAACTTTACATTTATAACATCTTAATATATTATATATTTAAAAATAAAAACCTTATACAATTTAAAAACCATAATCATAATACATACTTACACGTCATAAAAATAAAATAACCATAAAACCTAAAATAAATAAGTCCATAGGACAAAAAAATTTCAAATATTTATGTTTTTATTTAAACGATTATTTACCAACAAAAATTTTTAAAACTGATTTCATTAAAACAATTTAAAGTAGAAATAAGTAAAAACATGGATATTAAAAACAGACAATTTGAAAATATTTTTAGAAATGCTTTAATTAATTAATATTGTTCTGAATAATTTATATAAGTACTTAATATTTTTACTTAAAAATTAAAAACTAATAATTTTTTTATAGGTAATATATTTCTTCAAAAAAAAAACTGCGTTTATACTATAAATTAACATTTTTACTTTAAAACTTGATTTTTAATGCATATTTATGATTTATGATTTTACATACTAAAACAAAAAATAAGATTTGCCCCTAACAAGCTCAGCTTCAGGGGATTGAAGAATAAGTTCATAGAAGACAACATAAACATATTTATTATATTATTAAATTTTTTAAATAAAATGCATTATATCTTAAAAGTAAAGCTTTTTATAGTGAGGAGGAATATCTTCTTAATGACTTCGGTGACCTATTTTAACCTGGAGATGTGCCCTCGGCTTTAAAATAGTTGTCTTTAGGATATTTGTTGGCGGTCTCGTTTTCCTTTAGTTAGGTACAATTAATTGTAAAGTTAATGTAATTTATTAATTTAAAAAGTCTGTTCAATGAGCGCTGAGCTTTACGTCACGACTACTGCTTATCTTTCTAACATTCGTGAACTAGGTGAGATAGTAAATTTGCGTCAATAATGAATGTCCTATAATTTTACCAGTCAAAAAAGGTTTATTGTCATTGTTGACAGTGACGTTTTTAATTACTTAACATTATTTCAAAAATGTCACTGTATTGTGAAAAAGAACAAGCATTCATTTTAAAATTATTTGATTAATTTCAAAGGGAAGGTGATGCCGGAAAGACTATTTTACCTGTTAACGCAGTTTATGACGTAAGTGGATATAATAAAGCAGGAAGTGTGAAAACATAAATAATAAATATGAAAAATATATGGCAATGTTTTTATAAATACCTATGTGTTTTGGAGAGTTTCTGATGCTTTGGGAATTTCGTGTTCAACAATCCAACGAATTAAGGCAAAGGGGATAGAGAGGATGCAGATTTTAAGAATCGCAATACTGTAGCTATTTTGTTATCCCGTGGTCGACAACTTCACCAAATTCATGATCATACCATAAGAGAGCGTATATATGGAATGTATAGAGCATAGAGCAGGTGAACACGGTACCATTCGCTCAATACTCAATACAACTAAACCTTAAAAATCATTGACGGTGTTGAAATATCCACTGGGTTCATTAGCGGACTGTTTAAAAAAATTTTAATTTAAATGGCGTAAATGTACTGTATCAAACCGGCGTTTTTAATAGAGCAACCCAATATAGCCCAAAAACGAGTAGAATTTTTAAGAGAATTTAAGAATGACTGCAACTCTCAATTTCCCTTAAAACCTGTTTTTTTTCTGGATGAAACCTGGATATACATAAAGGGGCTTTTAGGCAAAGTTGGCAAGATGATACTTTTCATACAGTTTAAAAAAATCGTCAAAGGGTGTACGGTATATTATTTTACATGATGGTTCCGAAAATGGATTTGTGAATAAAATTTGATATTCAAGTCTGGCCTGAAATATGGTGATTATCATGATTCGATGAATAGTGAAAACTTTAAAAAATAATTTTCAATAATTTTAGAAAGTGTTGGAAGCAAAGAAATCGACGAATTAAATAATAAGGTAATTTTGATTGTTTTATTTAATTTATGAATTATTACTTACCAATTCTGTAGCTAGATTTAGTATACCCATGAGAAAATCTTCCAGTTCCAAATGTATATTTTGTTTTTCATGTACTAAAAACGATTAACATTTACTTTAAATTCTTTTCTATGCTTTGTAGGTATAAAAATTGCTAGCCTATAAAATTTATCTAAACCATAGACATATACCGTGCGCAAACAAAAGTTAAGTTTTATGGACAAAATAATGCGTTTGTGCGTATAGCTTGCCAGTCACGCCTTGCCGCCCTACAGGTATGGGCATGCGCACAGCCCTCAGGTTATTAGGTTTTCCTTGTTCCTTGTTTAGCGACGTCCTCAAAATACATTCCAGAACCGGCTCGGCGCCATTTTTGTTGTTGTGTTTTACGTTTTCTCTGTGGATTTCTTGATATGTGCAAAGTTATAGCAATGTTTAAGCAGCAACGGAATTTTTTTGGGGTACGTATCAATTCCGCCTGTAGCGTTTGTAAACGATTTTTTTTAGTGGCGAAGATTGAAATTCTACCCCTTTGGGGTAGTTAATTAAATACGATCAATCCAAATGGTAGAATTTCAATCTTCGCCACTAAAAAAATTAAAATTCGCTTACAAACGCTACAGACGGAATTGACACGTACCTACCCCCAAAAAAAAATCGTTTTTTCTGCATAAACGGTAATGATGAACGTTGCTAACTTCACACTTGGTTTCTTGTGGTTTTCTTTGCTATTGTGGGTGTTTAATATTTATGGATTTCTAGTTTTTGTGTAGTTTAGTGAATTGTGCCCTTAGTGAATTGGACACAATGACTGGTAAATACCACTGTATGATTTTATTATTCTTAAATAGGGTATGTAGGGCTGTGCGATTACCGAAAAAGATAATCGATTTTCGATTATTTGAAATAAACGATTATTTCCTATTAATCGATTAATCGAAAATAGTTATGTCCGATTAATTGAAAATAATCGATTAATCGAAAATAGTCGATTATTTCCGATTAATCGAAAATAACCGATTGATGGAAAATAATCGCTTAATCGAGAATAATAGACTATTTCTGATTGATCGAAAATAATAATCGATTGATTTAATCAAAATAAATCAAAAAGTCGATTCAAATATTAGATCGTTAAGAATATAAATTTTATGAAAGGCGCACAGAAAAAAACTTTGATCAAATTATTTCTTTGATTGTCTTGCAATAATAATACGCTACAATATTTTTTAAACCGCTTTTCAGGGTAATAGGGTTGCTAATAAGTATATACAGACCTACAGCAATAATAAGTAACTAGCAACTTCAATCATCCAAAAACATACCTGTATTTTCGAATAATCGAAAAATCGTTTTTTTGGTCAATTGATTAATCGAAAAATTTTTTTTTGGTTAATCGATTAATCGAAAAATCATTTGCTTTTCGATTTTGATTAATCGAAAAATAGTTTTTTTTTTCGATTACTTAATAATCGATTAATCAAAAAATCGTAAAATTGTTTTTTTTTCGAATTCTCGATTATTCGAAAAAATTTTTTTTTCGATTATAATCGAAAAATGTTTTTTTTTCGATTAATAATCCATTAATCGATAAAAAATTGTCTCTAATCGAATTTGTTGCACACCCCTAGTAAAATACCGGGTATTTCCGAGGGGTGTCTCACTGTGGCAGTAGGTGTACAAATGTTAAGGCAGGACTTAGCAGGACCGTGGCAGGACTGACAGGACTGTTGCAGGACTGTAGAAGGACCTGGCAGGACTGTGACAGGACCCGGCAGGACTGTAGCGGGACCTGGCAGGACTGTAGCAGGACCTGGCAGGACTGTAGCAGGGCCTGGCAGGACTGTGGCAGGATCGAAGCAGGACAGGCAGTACCTTTCAGATCCAATTAGATTTTTCCAATAACTTTAGGAGTAGGGATAAATAGCGGGAAGCAAAAAATGTTTTTGTTTGCTTTTGTTTATTAATTGAAAGTATAAATGGAAGTGCGTGTAACAGACGTCGCAGTTTTTAAAGTTCTCGGCGCGCGTCGCCGCATAATATTCCTGTTTAAGTTCCGTTGTAAACGCCGGTGAATCACAACAGTCAACTAGTCGAGTTTGCAGTCTCATTTATTATGTTCATGCAAGTTATTGATAAAATATATTGTTTATTTCCGAGTTTATTTCTTTGTTAAGAAAGAAGATAAATATTTAGAAGTTGTGAGTCCGTGGTAGGACAGTAACAGGACCGTGGCAGGACAAGCAGGACCCTGGCAAGACAAGCAGGACCGTGGCAGGACAAGGGCAAAAACGACAAGTCCTGCCAAATTAGGCAGTAGGTGTACAAATTTTGACTAGTGAGACACCCCTCGGGTATTTCGTATTTTCAGTTGTATGAAGTAGTGATAGTTCTTGATCGGTAATTTTATTTTAATATGATCAATTTAAACACGTCTAACTAGGCCTAGGCCACACAAACAAAGCCCGGATCTGTCTATTTTCCCATTCGTTAACTCTTGCAGGGGCAGACAATTATGCTAAATAAAAATCCTAGTGGGGCAAAGAAAAATATTTTATTATTGTAGCTTTTTTTTTATACAGGGTGGTCCTTAAGTACATCAAGAAAATCTAGGATATGATTCCTGGCATCAATTTAAGTTGAAAAGTTCATATGGACTTATGCCCTAAAATGCTTACCCTCTAAGATACAGGGTGTTAAAATATTTTCCATTTTCCTTTAAAACTACCATTTTTTTCAAAAACATAGTAGAGACAACTTTTATTCCGCTTATATCAGTAATGCATAAAAATGCATCAGAGTTTAAAAAAACAGTGGCGTATCACATATTTTCACAAAAAAAATATTGATGGTATCTTCATGCACGCCACTGGTGGAAGTAGGCAAACCCTTTTTTAACCAAAAAGTGCAGTTTAATACGAAATCAATCGATATCAATTTTCAATACCGTATCTTCAAGGAGTTTCGAAATTTTAAAAAAACAATTATTTTTTAAAAATATTTTAACACCCTGTATCTTAGAGGGTAAGCATTTTAGGGCATAAGTCCATATGAACTTTTCAACTTAAATTGATGCCAGGAATCATATCCTAGATTTTCTTGATGTACTTAAGGACCACCCTGTATAAACTTATTCGTAGGCTTAAAGTGAATATAAAAATATAAAATAAAATTAAAAAAAAAATGTAATACAGGGTGGAACATTTTAAGTACCACTACATTTTATTGGGAAGTGCGGAAATCTGTTATGTGGTATACTTTGTGTACCAGCACCCCATTACACGTCCTCTTTTCTGGGTACATTTAAAGTACCACTGCCCTTCAAAGAGTTAAACGACAATTTTGCAGTGCGCATGCCTACTTCCGTGGGTTTTTGTTTACATGCACGATGCCATAAATGTGCCACATTCGTGATTATTGTTTGCTTAACTGAAGGTAAATGTCTATGATCTAAATTGATCTTAAAACAGGCGCGTATACATTCTAACTTTTAAGGGGCGGTCGTACAGAAAACATAAATGATAAATGCCTCTTGTTCTATAAAAACAGTTATTTATACAGTGTGGGTTCACTAAATGTGCAACAACAGTTGTGCAACCAATTAAATACAGCCAAAAATTGGTGCATGTCCAATTCAAGGACATATTACTATTCAATAGCCTATAATGAATAATACAGAAATTAAACAGGAAAAAAATGTAATAACATTTTTTTCTGATACTCTGTATTGAGCTCTGTATATATATACAGTGACCGGCAGAAAGTGCGCAGTATATGGGAAAGTTTTTTTATCTTTAAGTTTAGAAAGTTAATTTTATTTTAGATAGGTTCTGCATGTTCTCAAACCAAAATAACACCCATTAAATCCGCTAAAAGTCTTATGGTATACGAGGTAGGATCAAAAATTTGAAATTCCGCTAAGAGGAAAGTACCTCCATCTTTCATTTTAGAATATTTTTTTACCAAGAATTATTGTTTTAATTTCAAAGTTATACCTAAATTCCAAATCTCGCTTATCTTGAACAAAAAAATGGATTTAATCGTATTTTCTGAATAACCCTGTATAAAAAATAAATGGCAACCGAATAGTACGAAAATAAGATTTTCTGCAGACTTTGTTAGAGATAACCGTCGATCATAAGTCCGATTAGTTTGTTTTCATAATATTATGGCTTTTTAAAATAAAAACATATAAATATTAATTGAAAATAGAGTTGTGTAGTTCGCGAACGAACTAGTTCAAAAGATCGAATCTGACAACTGAACTAAAAGATTCAATCAGTAATTACTGAGAGATTGAAACAAGGCGAACTAAAGTCTAAACGGAATGTACTACGCAAGCGAGAGCGAGACGACCGAGATTATAGGTTTTGTCACCTGACCGACCGATGCATGCCGCGATGATTTCGGACTATTTCGGTATTGAAATGAATAAAAAATATTGTCGGTGTCTACTGTATTTTTTGTTAATTTAATACATAATTTAAATTTTAAAATATTTTTTTTTACTTCACTATGCCAGTATAAATCAGTGAACTAAATGAACTAAACGAACTAGTCTTTTGAACTATTCACTTTATTGAACGAGAACGAAAGATTGAAATCGGCAAAGTGAACTAAACTTCCCAGCACTAATTGAAAAGAGTTTTGTCTGTTTCCTTCTGCCAAACCCATCCCCAGACGCGTTTCGCCGTTATTACGGCTCATCAGTGAGGCTCAGTTTGGCAGAAGGAAACAGGGCTCAAAGACAAATCACTTGTCAGGATCGATCATCGACGGGAATTATAGAACCCGGTGCGACATCTTGCGTCCCAGTACGGTACCTTAGAAAAGGTCAGTCGTAAAGGGCTTATTCTGTAAAAACAGAAAATTTTGCAAGAGCGCTCTCAAAACCGGTAAAGTGCCGGACCACATATTAATTGAAAAGAGTTTTTCAATTAATATGTGGTCCGGCACTTTACCGGTTTTGAGAGCGCTCTTGCAAAATTTTCTGTTTTTACAGAATAAGCCCTTTACGACTGACCTTTTCTAAAGTACCGTACTGGGACGCAAGATGTCGCACCGGGTTCTATAATTCCCGTCGATGAT
The DNA here is from genome assembly GCA_963969555.1 of Polydrusus pterygomalis. Taxonomy (NCBI): domain Eukaryota; kingdom Metazoa; phylum Arthropoda; class Insecta; order Coleoptera; family Curculionidae; genus Polydrusus; species Polydrusus pterygomalis. Next base: position 2,931,384 of record OZ018375.1, read on the forward strand.
ATAAATATTAAATATTTTTGCTGCACACCGTATTTTATTTTCTGAGGGAACAAGTTAATTTCATCTAACTGATATTTTTTTTATTTACATTGACTTAAAGCATTTCCTAAATAGTGTTTTATACATTGAAGTATGCATAGAAAGTTTCCTTTTGATTTATAAAGAAAGAAATTTAAATTAAAAATACATTTTAAACGGATTTTATTCGTCACGCAAAATAAGGAGGAAAATATACTTTCAATTTAAATTTTTTTCTTTATAAATTAAAAGGAAACTTTCTATGCATACTTCAATGTATAAAAACTATTCAGGAGATGCTTTAAGTCAATGTAAATCAAAAAATATCAGTTAGATGAAATTAACTTGTTCCCTCAGAAAATAAAATACGGTGTGCAGCAAAAATATTTAATATTTTCATGTTTTTATTTTAAAAAGCCATAATATTATGAAAACAAACTAATCGGACTTATGATCGACGGTTATCTCTAACAAAGTCTGCAGAAAATCTAATTTTCGTACTATTCGGTTGCCATTTATTTTGTATACAGGGTTATTCAGAAAATACGATTAAATCCATTTTTTTGTTCAAAATAAGCGAAATTTGGAATTTGGGTATAACTTTAAAATTAAAACAATAATTCTTAGTAAAAAAATATTCTAAAATGAAAGATGGAGGTACTTTACTCTTAGCGGAATTTCACATTTTTGATCCTACCTCGTATACCATAAGACTTTTACCGAATTTAATGGGTGTTATTTTGGTTTGAGAACATGCAGAACCTATCTAAAATAAAATTAATTTTCTAAACTTAAAGATAAAAAACTTTTCCATATGCTGCGCACTTTCTGCTGGTCACTGTATATAGCACATCCAAACTATACCGGATTTGGGGCAGTGTTAAAATATTAATTTAGGCTACAATTTACCTCCTATTATCTGTGCTGCAGTCACTCTATCCAGCAAAACTCCCTTTTCAAGAAATACAATCAGAGCAGCCAGAAAACACAATCTCTGTGTAACATATCGCCAGTGATCATTGTATCTGTAATACTGGCCGGGTGGTATCAATTTATCTAAAGCATCGTACCCTTGCCGTACACTTTCGAATAATTCTCTAGCCTTCAAAATCGCATGGTGTACTAAAAAACAAAAATAAAAATGATTACTTAAATATTCTGTCTTGAATTGTCTGTACAAAATAATGAGCTGGTGGTGTGGATACATTGCACTAAGCAGAGTATAACATGTATATGTAAATAAATGAAAATTGTTCAGAAATTATACTTACTATATTCACAATTTGCTTCACTGTGAATCACTTGTAAAGTAATCACAATTTCTCTCAAAGGCTTCTCAACATCTTTCATAACATTTCGAACCTCCTAAAAAAGATAGTACTCAATGAAATAAAGGGGTCAGGTTAGGGTTGTGCCTGGTCAATTGACCGAGATTTTGACCGGAGAGATTTTGACCGGGTCAAATTCGGTCAAAAACTTTTGCAGCCTTTTGTGAGAGAAATTGGTCCTCATGGGGCATTGTCCAAAACAAGCCTCGCAACCGATTGAAAACCACTCGCTCAGGAACGCTTGTTTATATAAAGTACAACTTAAAGCTGTTAAGTGGTAGAGGAAATTAAAAAAATGGAAATTCGGAGGAACCAGCGCTAAATTTCAGTAGTGAGGATGAAACCAGTGATTCAGATTCCGAAGAACATAAAGGCAATGCCGGGGGTGAGTTCATTGAAGAAGACGATGCACCTTGATCTAAGCTATCAACCAAGGCCAGTACCTACTTCTCTCATTTCATCATCAATCAGTCACTCACTCATTACTTAATTAGTATTGTTAGATTAATATTATACATAATATTCATGTGTTATTTTTGTGTTTTTGGTACCTCAGAATGGTTTCTTTATTTTTGTTAGCTGTTTTTTAATAAAGACACGTTTCTATGTAATTCCTCATGGCTTTATTTATTTTGACAAAACTGAGGAATTTGACCGGGGCTTGGTCAATTGACCACAAAAGATTGTGACGGTCAAAATCCCAACCCTAGGTCAGGTATACTTAAATTAAAATAATTTCCGTTGCACGTCATACCTTCGAGTATCAGCAGTGTTGCCAGTTTGTAATTAAAATACCCCAGTAAGGAAATGCTTCGGCATTTTTCAATAAAGGTAAACAACGTAATCAACAGAAATGTGTATGAATCCCTTTGTTGTTCTTAAAAGATCAGTTTTTAATCCTATTTAGAAAAGGATTTGCAGTTTTAGTTAAAAACGACTTAAATAAAGTCACGAAAACACGAAATGAAAACAATAAACGTCAATCAAAATTCGCCAAGAAATAAACTGACATCACCGATGCGTTGACACTTCTGTTGCCAACTGTCAGCCCAAAAAATTCAAATGATATTAATTTTTAAAAGGTTAAACTTAAAAAACATCCCCTTTAAGCGGCTTAGTATCATAGAAGAATACATTAAGTTTCTTTTACATTCAATATCGCATGAAATTTATACATTTTTTGCCCAAATTTTATGTTCTTATGTTTCCTTACCGATTTTCAAATTTCAGCTGATTGATGACGTGCAACGGAAATTCTTTTAATTTAAGTATATATACTTCTATTGTAAAATAGGTAATATAGGTACTTAATTCTTGTTAGAACAATAGTTTTTTTTGGGGCAAGCGGTACAAACCTCTCTCAGATCTTGTTCGGCAGTAATATAATCTTGAAATGGTGTGAAGACTTCTGTAATTAGTTTGTTAGCTTCCGCCATGATATAACACCTGTGAAAAACAAATGAAATTAGTTACCTAATAACAAACATGTATTGTCCTGCTCGTGCTTTGATTAAATGTGTGTTGTATATGACTTGTATGCCCACACAGACTTACATGACATTACATTACATAGAAATTATGAAAGTTGTATCTGTTTTATTAATATGGTTATCAAGGCACATACATGCAAGGACGTTTTTGTGGAGGACAATTTGGCAAAAAAGCCGGAAAATAACCTCAATTTTCAGTATTTTTATTAACTATAAAAAAAAACTATACAAAGACAAGGCAACTTACCTCCTCGGGACTTGTAGGTTCGATAGACCAGATGCAAAAAATAGGTACACTAACTTTTGTGAAAAATCCAAATCCAGAATAACAATGAAAAATAATAAAATATCACACCTTGGCAAAATTTATTATAATAAATTAAACAATATCAAAAATTCAAAACTTTCTTCTAGTTCTATCTAGTTTAGTAATGGAAAGATGTATCGATATCGATCGTCGTCCTACAAATGGCAACGTGAACGTCCTGTCATAAAACCTAAGTTCATTTTACGTTCCTTTTTATATCAATGCAAAGCACAGAACTCCAATAGCTGGGTTTGGGATTGTTTACGGAGCTGGAGTAGAATTAGAGTGGCGTTTCAATTACGTGACCTTAGAGTTTTAGGAGTATGAATGGTCTGTCCCGAACGGTCTAGAGTTTTTAGAGTTAATTACCATAACCTCAATCGCTTGTTTCGTCTTTTTGTGCTTCATCACTTGTGGTTTATTATTTTATATTATGTAAATATTTTGTGTTTTTTGTACCTTTCTTATTTAATTTACAATATGGATTTCTTTCGTCATCTGGTGCCAATACTTAATTTTGTCAGAGAAATATTTTTTGAAGATTTTTCTGATGAAGAGAATGTTGAAGTAGTTGAGAATTTTGCAGAGATTGCAGTACCTCTCACGTTCAATAAACAATTTCAACTTCATTTACTAAAAACACGATCACTGCGCATGCCCGCTCCGGAGTCCTTCTCTCGCGAGATGGAACTCTTGGAGTGAGCTCTTTTAACTCCGTGTCGCAATACCCAGCCGCACTTCGAGTCACACCTTTTCAGCGTTTTGTGCACATATAGAGTTAAAAGAGTGAGCATCCCGAACCCACCTAATAAAGATGCAAAGCACAACAAAGATTTTTCCCCCTCTCCCTGAGGCGTATTCGATTCGCAGGTTCAGATCGATCCGGATCGATCTAACTGATTCCAACTGATCTGATTTGTGTTCGATTGGTAAGTGATCGCACGGTCAAAGTGATCCCAGCTGATTTTTAAAATCAGATCGATCCAAATCACTTTCCCAATCGAATACGGCTCTGGATGCATCAAAGTCCCAATAGCCGAGTTCCCTTAAAGGTGCTTTTAGTGCTACGGATATTTAGCGATTTGGGTATTTCGGGAATGACACCATTGGTTGAAATGATCATGTGACCCCAAGGAGAAACGTCAAAATCCCCGAATCCCCGATCTCCCAAAAGTTGGTTCAAGTTCAACTTTTCTCCGATGTTCTTTGGTTTTTTTGACATTTTGACGTTAATTTGATTTTAATTCATAGGTATAGGTTATGTTTGTTAGGTCTCCAACGGAAAATTTTGTACTGCGCCAAATTTTTACTGCCTTTGGAAAAAATGAATAACAAAAATAAAAGTATAATCTCCAACAAAACCCATGAAGTATGTATGGATGAATGTAATAGTATACAATACAAAATAATTTTCAGGTTATACGGTAATCTAATCTCCAATTCTCCAAATAACCGCCGCAGAAAAAGCCCTTTAGTAACTAAATCGCCGGACACGCCCATAATAACACAAAACCCGATTACCAAAATGCCCAGATATCCGTAGCACTAAAAGCACCTTAAGCATCTTTTAAATAGCAAAGCGAAACCAACAGTTGACCGTTCCTTTTAATTTTAAATATTTAACGGACAAAACAACACAGATTTTTTTCCTCACCCCCGCCGTCGCCGTTAAGTATGCCCCACTGTATTTCTAATGCGATTATACCAAGTTGTTCGCGACGCGTTCCTAAGATGTTTAACACAAAACACCAACTAAGAGAAACGTTATTTACATGTTAATTGAACGAAACGGGAATGACGTTTAGCCGATCGCCATGTTAGGTGGCAGGGGGTGAGGAAGGCGGGGGAACGCTTAATTTTAATTGCAGGTTAGTAAATTAATTTTTTAATGTTTGTTTACTTTGCTTTCTAATTTTCTGAGACAAATTATGTTTATTCAACGATTAAAAACAGCAAAGCAAACAACATTAAAAAAATTAATTTACTATAAAAAACAATAAGACTTTTCTAGAAAAAAAAACGACCATATTTTGTTTATAATTTATTTCAAGTTTAGATCAAAAAGATCTTAATGCAGAAGGCATAACTTCCAATGAGTCTAACACAAGACGAATTTCTAATAACTATATGAACTTCTGGTACGAACTAGTTACGGAACATTGTACTATCAAAAATAAAAGTTTCCTAAGGGATTAAAGGTGGTATTCAGAGTCGACTAACTTCCTGGGCCTGTACAAAAATATAAGCCAAGGAAGCATCTAAGGTATCCACCAGTGATTCTTATATCACCCTTCTTAGTAGGTACAAGTTTAGAGTCACCGTGGTGTCGTTCAACGGCTTCCTTGCCTATGCTTTTCAATTTTGCACTATAGGGCTGGTCATTATTAAAATTAGGTCTTCATGTGGGGCAAGTCTTAATCCGGTGAAGGTCAACATTGGGCTAGTCTTGTAGGTGTGCATTAACATGAAACAAAAAAAAAATTGGGCAGAATAATCTCATACATTAGTAAAATGTTTTAAAACAAGAATTATTTTTAAATAGAAACTGAGAAAACTGTTTAATTGGTTTTAAATCTTTTATAACTGGGGTCATTATCTTTACTTTTATTAAAAATGTTATGCTTTTTATAGTGTTCAGCACTTAAAGTTTGATTTTGAGTATTTTTATCTCTCAAATATTTGTAAACTGTTAATCGAACATATAATTTAACAATTTCATTACATATGTCGTGTTGCTCACAGAAGTTAAATTTTTGAAGTTCATTTCCATAAATATCTAAAAATGTATCTTCTAAGTGAGCAATGCACTATTATTAAGGAAACGATACAATTTCTCGTGGAATTACATCGAGTAAGCGAACTAGTTTATCACTGGCATAAGTAAGTCTAGTATTTTTATCATATTCTTTAAATAAAACACATAAATACTGATTAGTAACGTCGCTAGAATAAAAATTAGCAAGTTTCACAGTCAGGTACAGACTTTCAATTTCAAAGGTTATAAAAAATCATCCCTCCAAGAAACATTATTTGGAAGTAAAAGAAATATTCTCGGATGCAATATTTTTAGCTTAATAATAATATTACAATATTTAGTACTTACTCAGAGAAATACTAAGAACTTCAGTGACATTTTTAACATAAATAATAATGCCGGTGCGATAAGAATCACAAAAAAATAAAACATTTTCACAAGGCGGTCTAAAAAAAGAAAGGTTACGAAAACGAAACGTCAACGATGTCAAATTTTAATCGCACGTACGTCTCAATTGCTTTTGCACATACGTTCAAATATGGCCAGGTGGCTGACATATCCGGTGGCAAGATGTTGCGGGTTGCCCAATGCCACCTTCATCCCCGTGATGTTTAATTTGCTTAGCTATTTAAAAGAAGCAAATGGAAAGTAGCGCGGCAAGGGGGGAGGAAAAAATATTTGCTGTGCTAAGTTAAATTTTTAAAAGGAACGCTCGACGGCTCAACTGTTGGTTTTGCTTTGCTGTTAAAAGTAAATGAAAGGAACTCAGCCATTCTGTAAGAAGGTATGACATTTAAAAATATCGATATTTTATAACCTGTCTATCAGAAACTAGTTTTGATAGTACATAAGACTTGTATTTTGAGTTGCCTATGGATAAAATCAAATTTTACAACGTACGGCGAGATAAGAAACAAAACAACTAAAGACTAAAGTACGTAACAGAAAACATTCCTGGAGTTTTTTTTGTAAGGTTGCTGCTATTTTGCTTTGTTTTTACTCATCGGGTGCTGCTATAATTTTTCTGTATTTATTGTGCCAAAGACTTGACATTGAACAATACAATAAGTTAGTGTCCAGACCCAGACATGATTTCTATTTAGATATTATGTTTATAATAACAAAAACATTTATTTTATCCGTGGGCGTTGACCCAATAATCAATAATCGTTCTTCCAACTATAGAATTCTTCCACCGCAGCATTGGCAGCGTCAGCTGATGCATGCTGATGTTCTAGTAAGATTTCTTGCGTAGGATCAGGAAGTGTGCCTGTTGCTCTGAACTCTGGATCCGGACCACTGAAGTGTCTATAGTGACTGCTGATGTTAAAAAGGGTTGAAGTTAACCTCAACTAGGCTATGTCCGATATCATAGCCACAGACAAAGCCTAGGAGAGGCTAGCTCATTGCCCCATTATTTAAGTGGAATACCTACGTCCATACGAAAAATAAATCAAAATAGATTCATCTGCTCGTACCATGTCGTTGATGTTTACACATTAATTTCACACAAATCAAAAAGTCACCGCAAAATTCAATTAAACGAGTCAAAATTTGGCAACACTGGAAAGCCTTGGCAGAATTAGCTCTAAATCATGAAGGAGGGAGGGGGTACCCAACGGCGGTCCTGGAACGTCTTTCTGGGGGGGTACTTTGAAGGACTTGCGCCGAAGGCGTATCCTTTCTTGCGCCGCAGGCGAAAATTTTTTGGGTGCCACGCCCTTTTTTGGGTAAAATAACCGTAAAGCTTAATCTGCAGCGATATGCCAGACCTTAAAACACTCTTTTAATTTAAAAGAAATTTGAAAGGGCGACAAAATAAACAAGTTTTAAAAGCTTCCAGGGCATTATCCGTAACAGATGAACTTTGTTTATACAATTATTGTACTATACATATCTGGGGGGCCCGGGCCCCCTGAGCCCCCTCGTAAATACGCCACTAATGTATTATGTTTTAATATTGTAACATAAGTCAAAACACTAAAATAAAACAAAACCTAAATGTATATGTATAATAAAGAAATCAGAACATGAAAATAAAGCTAAAAAAAATTACAATTGTTTTTTAATATATTTTACATTGGATGTCGCTGCTTTTAACATTTTTATTAAGTCATTAGAAAACCGGACATTCTTCGGTCCGGTTTACCAGCATTTTCGCGATATTATATCGACTTATCGATGGACTATAATAGAATATATCTTATAATATTAAGATGTTGATATTTTTATACAAAAAATGTGTTTTCAAATTTATTGGTTTTGTTTTTTATTTAAAAATAATAAATATTTATAGTTTTTTGGACATATTATTTTTAGTTTTTGCGTCCTCAGCCTGGTCTTTGGGGGGGGTAATTACCCCCAGTACCCCCCCCCGTAGGACCGCCCTTGGGGGTACCTAGAACTAAGTCTTTTTTATAAAATTATAAAAGCTGTTATACTAAGTACTATAGCCTACTATTTTTTATAACTTACTATTAATCAGTTCCATATTAGCAGCATATTCTTGTTGAATAATGAACTACTTTTAATACAGCAATTTTTTTAAGAAATAAATTGTAGCTTCTCAATGCGACGCATTTTCTTCCCAGTAAAGTGCTTTCTCTACAATTTAGAAAACAGAACAGCGTCTCCAAAAACGAATTGTATCCGTTATAACCTATAATCCAGAAGACGTTGGTGGGGGTTCGTAGCGATCGGAAATCGCCGCCCGCCGTAGTATTAGTTTTAAAGTAATTTGTTGCGCAAGTCACATCGTTGTTCGGAGTCTTCTAGCTGTCCTGCCTCAATTTAAATTTTATTGATCGTACCTGGTCCAATTAACTTATTTTTAATGTGTATTTTAACTTTGCATGTCAGATAAAGCAATAGAAGTCTTATTTCGCACAACCCATCATTAGTTTTAGACTTTATAATCTATTATTAAAGGAATTAAACTATCTCAGTACCTAAACGATGTTGCATAATAGACTATCATTATGCAATGTTAAACAACAAGAAAAATATCACACTAGAAGCTATTTACATTTTTGAGAACTACTGATTTTTAGTGGTAATAAGTAGGTATAGGGTTTATTAACCGTAGCAAGCAAATATTATTATGATTAATGTCAAGTTTCATTACAACTGCCAGTCGGAACTAATACAGTATATAAAACCAGTTTTTAACCCCCTTAGAAATTGATAATTACTTTGACTATTCAGAGCAATAATGGCTATAAACAATTCTATGGTAGCATTAACTCCTATTTCTTATTGGCTAAATTACCGTGATATTATACAATAACGGCAGTGGCGGACATATCGTCGGGCCAACCGGGGCAATGCCTCGGGGCCCAGGCTCAAATGGGGCCCATTAATCCATATATCCAACTTATGCTATGATGTATGATTTAGTTAAACAAGAACTTAAATTAGATATAACAGTCAGGCAGTTTTTTGAAATTATAATAAAAAAAATATGCTTATCTCGAAGGTGATTTTTCTGAAGTTCGCACAGCATTCTTATTACATTTTAGCCTGCCTGTAACGGTTGCGTCTTTAGAGCGCTCTTTTAGTAAATTAAAATTATTAAAGAATTGTTTAAGATCTACAACTGGCGCGGAAAGATTGCGTAATTTAGCCATATTGACTATAGAATATAAAGTTGCGTCAGGACTAGATTTAACAGATTTAATAAATCGGTTTGCAAATGACAAAGTCAGGAAAATACCATTTTCGACTTAAGTCCGTATCTATATCCTTATTTTTTTCCATATATTCTTATTATATAAACAGTTTCCTATTTTATTTCATTATTGTTCATTATTGTTATTTATGTGTTTGTTTTATTATTTTTTTATTGTTTATTATTAAAGAATATTTTTTCTATAAGTACATTTCATTTCTCCTGCGTGTTTTTTTTATCATCAGGGGGCCCATGAACATATTTTGCCCCGGGGCCCAAGTCTCACTAAATCCGCCACTGAATAACGGTCTAACAATTTTCGTTGTCTTACAGTAGGAAAGTGCGTTGCTGTCACATATATATATAGTATTAAACAGTTGTATAAAGAGTATGTGAATTCTTATAAGGAATAGAACGCATTTTTCTCAGTGTGGTGAGGATTACAATATTTTCTCTAATTCAAGCAAAGGAAAAATAAAATGGCGAATTGGGTCGCTTTTTTAGTGTAAGCAATTCACAAACTTGCTCACAATTAATAGTCATAATCAGGAATTACCTTTTATACCCTCTCTAAAGTCAAGTTGAAAATTAATGACGACTGTGAAACTTCCTACATGGGATATGGAATTTGTTAGACGGGGGATCCCCATATATCCGCTTGTTTAAATATGTATGTTAATCGAGCCACTCAATCATAACGTAGTAACAGTGTGGCATTTTGTTATTTAGCCGGTTAAATACAGGATGCCTGACGTTCTGCCCATGGCCAATTAGAATTTAAAAGCATGTTCCGTTTTCTAGGCCTACCTATATTTACAATTACAATATTAACAGTCCTGATCCGGGACATATAAAAGCAGTGGCGGATTTACCAAATCTTTAAAAAAATGTTATTAAATTAATTAAAATCTACCCCCAGTAATAATTATCATAAATTAAAAACCAGGAAACTATTCACGACACACTAAAAGTGAATTACATACAAAAACTTCAAACCCTATTCCTATACCATACCTACAATTTTTATTATTAAATTCGCATGAACGTCGAAGGCGTTGATTATTTTGGTATTATCCAGTCCTTCTATGTTTTTTTCTCCGCGTCACCCCATAGATGGAATATTGTCAACTATCGCCAAACTTCAATACGCTCTTAAATCTTTGAGTGTAACAAGATGGTGTGCTCATTATGAAGCTGTTTGAAGCACTTAAAATTGGATACGATGATATTTTAAAAACTTTATAACATACAGGGTGTTTCATTAAGGTCGAAGAGCGGCCATATCTCGGAAACTATTAAGCATAGAAATTCAGGAAAAAAAAATTAATAACTAAAGTGGCTATAAGAAAATCCTGGAAATAATTTTTAAGTTCCGCATTTTGCCGCAAGAGGGCGTAATTGAAAAGTAAATTTTAAAATTTTACATAACTCCGAAAATTCCACATTAAGGTATATGTTTGATAACACCATTTTAAAGCTTGGACAATTATCCATCATTTTGGTCTTATGCTCATTGGCGTACCAACTTTAATAAGAGTGGGGGAAGCTGTTGAAAGTGTAATCATTTAAATCGCTGTAACTTATAAACGACTTATCCGATTTTGGCAAACTAAAGACTGTTTGAAAGAAAAATGTATGCACTTTTACCAATTATATTTAGTTGTCCATAATAGTGCTAAAAAAAAATGCTAGAGGGGCAATTTGCAATAACAATACATTTTTTGATTTTACTCCGAAAAAATAAATCATACGGTATAATTATGATACCATAATCGAAAGATAGATGAAATTTGCAAGAACAGATGTGAAGACACGCAGTTCGATATCCTTGTTCGTTTCAGCGTTATCGCCAAAACAATAATTTTTAATACAAATTGCGCCCTCTAGCAATTTTATTAGAAACTATCGTGTACCATTGGATACACCAATTGAAGGTACTTACCTTTCTCTTCCAAACAAGCTTAAATTTAGTAAAATCGGATAAGTCGTTTAGAAGTTGATAAGAGTGGGAGAAGCTATTGAAAGTGTAAACATTAAAATCGCTGTAAGTTCTAAACGACTTATCGGATTTTACTAAATTTAAGCTTGTTTGGAAGTACCTTCAATTGTCGTATCCAATGGTAAACGATAGTTTCTAATAAAATTGCTAGAGGGCGCTATTTGTATTAATAATTATTATTTTAATAATAATAATAATAATAATAAACGTCTTTTATTCAAAGAAAAGTTTACACAACATTTGGGCGATAACTCTGAAACGAACAAGGATATCGAACTGCGGTCTTCACATCTTTTCTTGTAAATATCATCTACTTTTCGATTATGGTATCATAATTATACCGTATGATTTATTTTTTCGGAGTAAAATCAAAAAATGTATTGTTATTGCAAATTGCGCCCTCTAGCATTTTTTTAAGAACTATTATGCACAACTAAATACGGTTGGTGAAAGTGCATACATTTCTCTTCCAGACAGTCTTTAGTTTGCTAAAATCGGATAAGTTGTTTATAAGTTACAGCGATTTAAATGATTACACTTTCAACAGCTTCCCCCACTGTTATTAAAGTCGGTACGCCAATGAGCATAAGACCAAAATGATGCATAATTGTCCAAGCTTTAAAATGGTGTTATCAAACATATACCTTAATGTGGAATTTTCGGAGTTATGTAAAATTTCAAAATTTACTTTTCAATTACGCCCTCTTGCGGCAAAATGCGGAACTTAAAAATTATTTCCAGAATTTCCTCATGACCACTTTAGTTATTAATTTTTTTTCCTGAATTTCAATGCCCAATAGTTTCCGAGATATGGCCGCTCTTCGACCTGTATTTATATGGATGAAACAGAAAAAAATGATTGCAGAAACGAAACAAAAAACTTATAGATACCTAGATAGATAGAAGATAAAATTAGAATTTGCTATGTTAACATTAATTTGGGAACAAGTTCTAGAGCGCTTTAATAACGTTTTTACCAAATTGCAATAGCCTGCATGGTTTGGATTATTTTGGATACCTATAGGTACAAGAAGAATACCATTTATTGGATTCAGACATCAGAAAAAATCTTAATCAGAAACCGATAAATTGAAAGCAAGTGTTAAAGAACTATATAAGAGAAGATATTGAAAAAGAACTATTTGCTGAATCCAGTAAACGCAAAATAAAAATATTGCTGGCTAATAAGGTAACTGAGATGCCTATGTTTATTGGAAAAGTAAAATTTAGAGTTGATATAATCAACAAGCTGTTGGATTTTTTGATAAACGACTTACATCGCCGAAGTTCTGTCTATCAAGATATAACAGTTAAATTTAATGTTTATTTGATATAGGGGATATCTTAAAAGACGATATTGATACGGAGAGCTTTAAAAAACTCATAAAATATTACAACGAAGATCTTGAAAAATCACTCATTACAGAAGCCTTGCAGTTTAAACAATATATAAAAATATCTAACCCTAAAACACACTCGCGAATTGCTCAACAATGTTAAACATCATCTATAGGTACCTATATAGTAAGGAAATGATAGATGTATTTACCAATTTATACACCGCCCTAAAGTTATTTTTAACGCTATACCTACTACGCTAATACTTTCAATTGAAAGTGATTTCACTGGTAATTTAAATTACAATGATGCGATAAGGGAATTTGCCAATATTAAAATTAGAAAAAAGAGATTGTTTTTGTGATTTTTGTTTGTTTCCTATTCATTCATTTATTGCCATATAAATTTACAAAGTAAACAATGACATTGTCACAAGAAAAAAGAAGTTTTTAGGTTTTAAATTATAATGTCATAAAAATGACGAACATCATAAAAGTGATTTTCAAGAAGGTAGCACTTCACCTTGTTCTTGAATTTTTTTAGTTTAGAGATGCTTCTGATAGTCTCTGGAAGTGCATTATAGAGGGAGCTACAGAAGCAAAATGGACTCTTACGATATGATGATGTTTTGTAGCCGGATATATAAATTTTATTTGAATTTCTAGTGTCACGGTCGTGAATTACTGAGATGCAAGGAAATTTTGAATTGTGTTTTTTTACAAACATGACTGCACTAAGAATTAAAATACTAGGTAGCGTAAGAATTTTATAGCGCCGAAAAGTTTCTTTGCAAGATTCAAGTGGGCCTAACGAGTAAATTTTTCGAATTATCCTTTTCTGCAAAACAAATAATCTTTGTAGTTCTGTTGATTGAGCCCAGTAAATCACTAGATAGCTTAGATGACTGTAGGCTAAGGCATAGTAAATATTTAGTAACTGCTTGCAATCCATAATATTTTTTAAGTTTACTATTGCAAAGTATGCCGAGTTAAGTTTACTGGCAACAAAATCAACATGAGCTGTCCACTTTAATTGTGAGTCTACATAAAGGCCAAGAAATTTGCATTGCTCAACTCTCTGAATAGTATTGTCATTTAGTTTGAGATGTAGATCAGGAACCCAACGCTTTTTATAGAAAACCATATAGTGAGTTTTATTTATGTTGATTATTAGGCGATTTTTTTTGCACCATAAAGAAAATTCAAGTAAAATATGATTAGCTATTTTAGCTAGTATATCTAATGTGCAAGCAGATATAATCACAGTTGTATCATCCGCGTATAGAATTAGTTTTGCAGATAAACCTTTAGATATTAAAAAGATTTCAAGTTCATTTATAAAAAGTGCAAAAAGCAATGGAGACATTACACCTCCTTGGGGCACACCATAATTGACAGCAAATTGATCAGAAAACGAATTCTGAACCTTAATCCTAATATGGCGATTAGAAAGAAAAGATTGTAACCATCGAGCAATGTTGCCACGAATGCCTAAAGCATTTAGTTTTTTTAATAAAAAGATACCATCTACACAATCAAAAGCTCGAGTTAGATCTAAGAATAGGGCTAATGTGTAATGATTTGAGTCTATACTTTTGTGCACGTATTCAAGCAAGTCAAATGCAGCTGTGCTTGTAGAGTAATTTTTTCGAAAACCATGCTGTGAAGTACTCATCAACTTCTCTCTAGTCAGGAAAGACTCAATACGTTGCGTAATGATTTTCTCAAAAAGTTTTGAAAAAGAAGTTAGGCCAGTTATAGCTCGATAGTTTTCAACAGACTCTGGATCACCCCTTTTGAGTAGTGGAATTGTTTCAACAAGTTTGAGAGCATCAGGAAAAATACCTGCAGTAATAGAAAGATTAAAAATATAAGAGAGGGGATATTTAAGGTAGTCCCAGATGGCAATTATTGCAAAAATAGGAATATCGTCTGTGCTACAACAGGCTTTTTTATTTTTAAAAGTGTGCAGTACTGAAAAAATCTCATCTGTATCAATTGCTTGCATGTACATTGAGTTTAAATGTACATCAGTAGTGGTGCAATCATCAGCTTTGTGTGGATCGGGATAAGTCTGATTAATTAGTTTTTCTAAACTGCACACAAAAAATGAGCCAAAGTGATTACTAATTTTTTTGGGATTAGTTATGTAGCTGTCATGGGTATTTAAGTGTTTGACGTTATGTTTTTTTACGCGACCTAGATTATTATTTACGACTTGCCATATTGTTTTTGTATTAAAGGAAGAGTTTATTAATTTTTGTTTAAAAAAATTACTTTTTTCTAGCTATGTTCAAATTTTATATCCTTACTACCTAGTTTTTTTTACTGTTATAATTTTTTTCTGTTGTAAGTACCTTTAGTATACCTACCTTATTTTTGTAGTTTTGAAAACTCTTATTTTAATATTAGCACAACTGGTTATTTTTGTTTTCGTATTTTTGAGTTTTTATTTGTTTGTCTACTTAGTTCCTTTTTTATTTATGTGATTTTGTATCTTATTAGGTAGGTATGTAGAATGTACGGTAATGTACCTGGAGTTACTTTTAAGTTATTTGATTACGAGCCAAAGTGTTTTGGTTTTGATCTCTGATATATTTTTCCTATTTACCTACTTAATATTTTTTATTTTGTTTCGTTTTGATTTTGTTTTAATTTATCAATAAATTCTAAAATGAAAATATTTGTTTTATTTTGTCCTTATTAAAAAAAATTGGGTAGTTAGGTATATATTAAAAAAATAAAAAGTAGGGGGTCCGGGCGAGGGTCCCCAAAAATTATGTAGCGTAGGGCCCCATAAATCGTAAATCCGCCACTGTATTATATCCTTATATCACATTAGATAACTCAAAAAACTTAATGACAAAGCAGGGGAAAGACAATGAAGTTTAAAAACTATGAAAGTTTAAAAAATATTTCGAACAATGAAGATGATTATTGATAAAAGTTTTGGATGGATTAGATAGATTAATGAATATTCCAATAAATGTGTAAATAAGTAAACATTCCAAAAAATATTAGACGCGTTGCCCCTTCTAAAGCCCCCGCAGTTGTATTGTATAGTATACAGGGTGTCCGAAAGAAGCAGTTCAATTCATTAACCATATATTCCTTGAGCAAAAATAATATGACTTATAATGCCAATTTTCATTTTTGACCCTCATGTTCGATATACAGGGCGTCAAAATTTAAAATTAAAAATTGATTCTTTTATTAAGTATTCGAGTACTTACCTATTTAATAAGATATAAATTTCAAATTTGATAAATTGCTTCACCATAAAAAGTTACATTTTTTGAGAAAAATAAAACAAAAACCAATTGTCAAATATTCAAAATAAGGGAAGTCTAGTACACGCTGACCCCCCCTTCCCCCCTCCACCCCCTATTTATTTTTTAGTACGTGCGCCAGTGACTTCCAAACTATATTTTTTCAGGTACTCATGTGTTATTGATTATTTTTTGTCTGCTATAGAATTTCGATAAAATGATGCGTTTTCAAGATAATTTATAAGGTATTATAGGTCCTTAACTGATGCTAACGCGACTTACGGTAATCCCATAATTTTCTAATGCTAAATCCATTCAGTCGTTGTGGCATTACCATGGATACAAGATATAATTAAGTAAAACTTTGCAATAGGTGACAATACCGAAAGCAAAGAACTGGCCAAAAATAATGTAAGAACAGTGGCGTACAGATAAAAACCTGTTGTACTAAACTAGTTAAATGAAATTATTTTATTGCCTTCTAGGAACTTATTATTGCTAATCTTCTTTACTCTCATAATACCAGTAAAACACCACTCGCTCTTAAGACAATAATCTACTATTATTTATTAAATAAATTTCATACATCATAACAAGATAATAAATATTCAAAACAAATTATTTTCATAAATTTATAAATACGTTAGTAACAAAAAACAAACAGAACTAAAAAAAAGTAGTCTAAAGAAATTGCTCGATATCACCTCCATTTTCTTTTTAATACACATGCGAGATCTCTTTATTAAAGAAAATCTTAACCTTTAAAAAATATGTGGTTTGAACCTGAACTGCCCTCCAGCTTGGAAGATTATCGCTCAAAATCGGAACCATATGTTATATACAAAATCTTTAATATACCACCAAACTGAATATTCCAAATGATTAAGGTCTGGGGAACGGGGTGGCCATTTAACAGGAGCATCTCGTCCCCGACCAACCCAGCAATTAGGAAAATTTTGGTGTAAATAGTTCCTAACTTTTCTAGCTAAATAACAAAACTGTCTAGTTGAAAGCAAATATGTTGTCTTACCAATAGAGGCAAATCATCAAGTAAATCGGGTAGTGCATTTTGAAGAAATAGTAAAAATGAATGACATGTCAAAATTTTTGATAAAATTGCTGTTATGTAAATAAGATTAGCGATTGTAAGTTCTTTGTAGGGCAATAAAATAATTTCATTCAACTGGTTTAGTGCAACAGGTTTTTATCTGTACGTCACTGTCTTTACATTACTTTTAGATACTTCTTTGCTTTCGGTATTGTTATCTATTGAAAAAATTTTTACTTAATTATATCTTGTATTCATGGTAATGCCACAATGGCTGATCTGATTTAGCATTTAAAAATTATGAGATTACCGTGGCTTCAGTTAAGGACCCATACTTTTCAAATTATCTCCAAAACGCATCAATTTATCGAAATTTTATAAGAGTAAAAAATAATCAAAAATAAATGATTACCAAAAAAAAAAGCACAAAGTCTTTCTTCACAATTTTTATTATTAGAAAAAATAGGCGAACCTAGAATGATTCATTATAATTAAATTCGATATGTTTCGAATGTAGAAATACTCATCATCAGGAAACAAAGCAAATGGTACAATGCTGGATGTTGTTAGCAATAGAGAAAATAGTAAGTGGGATTGAGCCGTAATGGAACTTCCAATGGTGTACAAGAGGTGTAAGAATTGAATAGTCAGAAGACCGACAAGACTTCAGCATACTGGAAAGTCAAGGGTTAGTGCAAAGGCCCTGTCTTAGGCAGAAAACTGAAGGGAGCAAAAGGAAAATTAGGGAGTTTTAACAGACTTTGTGAAAATTATTTATTAAGTAGTAAAAAATCTTAAGTTTCATTCAACTTTGTCAGAGACATGTAAAGATATTGAAATAAGAGGGAAAGAAAAAGAAAAAATTGTTTTTCATAAAAGTCAAAGCATCATTTAGCTTGAATTAAAATGCTGTTGGGGTACCAGGCTTGTTACGGCCCAGTTACCCCGGCAGGAGTCAAAACATACACATTGTGTGAAAAATTAATAGTTAAAAAAAAAAGTTTTTAAAAAATATTTTTTGTTTTACTAGAACATCTTAGAAAGGTAACCCTTTCTTTGTTAAAGATGTTCCATTGCAAGCCACGCTTCTATACATTCAACTCCACTTTACACTAGTCTTCAAAATGAAAAAAATATAGTTTAGAAGTCACTGCATGGCGCACGTACTAAAAAATAGGGGTGGTCAGCTGGTACTGGACCCTACCTATTTTGAATATTTGACAATTGTTTTTGTTTTGTTTTTCTCAAAAGATGGAGCTCTTTATGCTGAAGCAATGTACTAAATTTGCCATTTATATCTTATTAAATACACGAATTATTAAAAACAAAATTTAAACCTTTGTATAGTTATGTATATCGAACATGAGGGTCAAAAATGAAAAATGACATTATAAAAGTTAAATTATTATTGCCTAAGGAATATATAGTTAACGGATAGACCTCCTTTTTTCGGACACCTTATATAAGTACCTACCTTTATAAATTGCAAATATTTTAAAATTTATAAAATTATTATTTTCAAATCGTTTATGCAAACCTCCAAGGGGCGCCACTGCCAAATTTCTAAAATTTACTTGGACTTAAAGAAAAAGCCTCTAAATGCTCTATTCATTTGAGATAGATCCTAATTTCCAATATATTCACACTTTTTTGAAACTACATATTTTGAAGACACATTTTTCTTCCATTGCAGCAGTGGCTACAATCCCATAAGATGTAATTTTGCAACCTTACCTGTAAATAGTGTTTACTTACACACAAGTACGACCCGTAGGTTTAGTCGGGTTTTATCCGGCACATAACCACGTAAGTACCTATATCTACTTGGCACACGTACTGACGTATGTATATTACATTATAGGTACATAAATATGAACCCATACACTGGTTTGCATTCGCGATTTGGAGCTACGTTCGCGACGAAACCGAGGACTGATCATTACTTTTAACAACATAACAAAAATGTTGCTCGAAGGGGCTTCAGTTCCTTTCTTGTTTCTAGTGGAAGGGGATACTTTTAACAATTTGTTTGTGATTCAACAGGATATTATTGCTTATGGGGAATATGAAATAATTTGGGGTTGTTTGTAACGCTTAAATATGGCAATTAAAAAATACTCAAAAGAAAATTAACAACCATAACAATATTAAAAGTAAAAAAAATGTATGGCAAATTTTGTTTCGTGGCCCATCGTGTCATGTGGGGCGTCAAACGATCTATACTATTATACAGGGTGGACTGTTTAACTCGACTAAATGTAGTATTAGAAAGCCTCTTTATTTGTTGAAAACAGCGGCGCACTCAGGATTTTATGTTAGGGGGGGCCCGCCTACCAGTGCCGGAAGCAAATTTTTTAATAAACTTTTAAGTTACGCATTTTTCTAGATCTTTGGAGCTTTTTAACAGGTACTCTTGGAAGATCGTAATAGCCTAGTTCAATCGAGGTAAATATCTAAAAAAATTTACTTTTTAAAATATCCACTTTAATAATTATTCCGGACAAAACATACCACTCTTTTTACCAAATAAAATATAGGTAATAGTAATGACGACATATCCATAACACAAATACATTTATTTAAAAATATAAATTAGTACAAAGCACAACAATAAACAATATTTTATAAATAATAGAAATCAAAACTTTTTTATAACACCTTTGCATTTGTTAAATATGTAAATCTAATTTTCTTCGACCCTTAGAAAGTGTATTTAAAATATCTTCACAAAAAATGGAACATTCTTATGAATAAATAAATTTGCCAAACCATTAAGTCTTACTTGCCCGGTGGAATTTCTTAAGTACGATTTTAAGTACTTTAATGTGGAAAATTACCTTTCAGAGGCACTGGTAGTGACGGGAAGCGGAAGGGGTAACAAAAATTTGCAAAAGTTTTTTTATATTGGGAAATATCATACTATTTACATTGAATATATAGCTTAAACATATCGGAGGGTATTTCCTTGCTATCTGTAAACTTGTCGTTCCATAATTTAAATTCACATATTAAAATGCTTTCATTATAAAAATATTCAAAAAATGAATAAGTAATTTGCATACAAATAATGAAGGCTGAGAAAGCTTTGCAAATTTTCTACTTGTTTATTGGGACGGGGCAATAAACAGTTAAATAGTATAGTTGAAGTCAATTTCATTGGAGGTTTTGGGGGGGCCAAGGCCCCCTTGGCCCTCCCCCCTGGGTGCGCCACTGGTTGAAAAAATACAGAACAAGTGCTGGTTTTATTTTTGGTTTGGCATACTTTTTTCGTGTCGAAATGTACCCCTCTTTTGGAGGTAGAAACCGCCCCTAAGTTGTTTTTTCAAATGTAAAGGTATGTATTGTGCTCGTTGGAAAGAGCATAAAATAGGGAATATGACCCACCATTTACTTTTGCATTTAGGTAATCTAGAAAGCCAAAAAAAAACTGGTAATTTTAGCAACAATAATTGTCTCATGGTTACTTTCTTTTCGGTTTAGAATACGTATCTGTTGTAGGGCTCGAAATTGTATTCGAATAATTCGAATATTCGACTATTCTAAATTCGATTTTTTGATTAGTTAAAAAATTCGACTATTCAAATATTTGACTATTCGAATATTCGACTATTTAAATATTCGACTATTCGAAATTCGAATATTTGACTATTTGAATAATTTAACAGAATTATTTATTTGTCATCTTACTTTATTCGACAAAATGCACATTTATTATTATTATTATTATTCGATAATTTAGATATTAAAAATTACTAATACTTAAAAATGTTCCTTTATTATGGTTAAGCAGTTAAACCACTTCTACCGTGATTAAACGACTGTATTTCGATATTTAAATAGACGACTATTCAAACATTCGACTATTCGAAATTCGAATATTTGACTATTCGACTATTCGAATTATTTGACTATTCGAATAACATACCAAACGACTATTCGAATACTTATATTTTAACAATTCCTAGCCCTAATCTGTTGTAGTATTTTGTGCTGTTTTAAACCGTTACTTTATAGTAAGAAGTATTTTTGCTATACTAAAATTAACTGAATGAAATTTATCTTTGACGAGAGATCGCGTACTCAAGCAGAAGTAGCAGTTTTCTTTTACGAAAAACACCCCGATCTACCACCAATTTCCTTAGGCACCATCGGCAAAATTGAGGCCAATATTCCTTGAAGGTAACTTAATTAAATACATAGCTGGTTTTTTTGCAAGTATAACTTAATCTAGCTTTGACTGCTTTATTTCCTCATCGTGCAGAAGCAGATCTTTATGACGATCAAATATGGTTACAGCAAGTTGGTACTCCCGCCTCATGACGTCATAAATGTTCGAAAATATTTAAGCAAAGTTTTTACCAACCGCTGGATAGGAATGGCCGCCACGATCGCCGGACCTTAATCCTTTAGATTATTTCTTTTGGGGTCACCTAAAAATCAAAGTTACGTAACAAAACCAGAAACAAGACAAGGCAAATTTGGATTAAATAAACATGTGTTTAAAGCCTATATGAAAATTTTGCCTCTATAGGTTGGTTTGCCAGACTTACCCCTTTTTGGGGTATAATACCCCAAAGGTAATTTGTATTTGGCACGATTACCCCTAGGGGGTGAACACAGGGGTAACTATGAAATTTTATGTTGGAATAAGTTTCGATAGTGAATTTATTACAATTGAGATGGGGCAAATACAAAAAAAATATATTTCAAGATGCAGGTATGGACTACGATTATTTCTACAATTATAAAAACACTCCCGGAAAAGCAAAAACTGCATCGCGGATTTTTTGTTTGATCCATTATAATTTTTTTGCTTTCAATTCAGTTTTTCCTTGCGTCTGCTATGTTACAGATAATTTCATTAGGAGTGCAATAGGCGTGTATGTTCCTAATGATGCGGGTGTGTTCGATAGGGATATATTATACCGGGTTAAATCAAAGATTTTTGTCCTAAATTTATTACCTTGTGTAGAAATTAGGAATTTAGGATTGTTATTTTACATACTAATAAGAAAGAGGCGATTTCGCCTCCCTCCCCCTCTAAGCACTGCACATAAATTAAAGGAGTAATATGCTTTTTAGGGAAATATAAGAAAAAACTTTTAAATTTTGTAAAAAACGTAAATTTGTTTTATGTTTTATGACAATGACTGATTCGTCCCTATTTCTAGAATCATGCAATTTCAAGGATGTCTTTTCCTTATAACGTGGCCATCCACTAAGAAGGGATTTTTCGAAAATCAACCCCTAAGAAGAACGGGGGTTGCACTTTTTATAGGAATTTGTGTATCTCTAAAATTAAAACTAGTTAAGGTCTAAAAATTGATGATTAAGTTTCCTTGATAAAATAATAATATGTATTATCGAGCAATTTTTTTAACAATTCACTTAGGGGTTGAAAAAAGTGGTCTAGCCTATTTTGAGGGATAAACCTGTAACCATTTAGAATTTTAAGCTATATTGCTGAAAATTGGTACTTACTATGCTTACTCTGTTAAAATAAGCAAGTATGCGTTTTGATTCTTTGACAAATTTTGCAACTAGGGGTGAGTTTTCAATGCAACCGCTAGAGAAAAGATACAAGTAAAAAATTTGAACAAACTAGTCGCTTGGAACACAAACATGTGTTTGGCATTTACGAAAACTTCGTCCCTATGGTGGAAAAGGGGGTATCTAAGGTTTATATTGGAAAAAATATATTTGACTCGGATTTCTTGAAACTTAGCATAAATAAGATAAGTGCGGCTAATAAGGTCCCCCTAGGCAAATATTACACATATTTTTAAGAACTTTTTTTTTTAAATATATGAACATTTGCAATAACAAATAAAAGCAAAAACTTTTTAATTTTTAAAAACCCTGTAAACGGGTCTTATTTCATATAGAGCAGGTAATTAGGCACATGTATTCAGGGTGTACAATTCGGGCAAACAAAGACATCCTGGTCGTGAGACCAATGCAATCCTCGTGCACCCAGATAAGGCACATGGGACACTACCTACTGTCGCATATTGCCAATTATTTCAGTTTTGCATAACTTACAAAACCAACTTTCTTTAGTGTTGGCGTGAATATTTTCTTTGGAGGTGAATGGAATGGACTTCGATTCATAGATTTTAATTTTTTTCTCTTCCGTAAACTTTTTCCTAAAACAACGCGTTTCGACAGAAAACAACGATATTTGATATTAACAGCTGAGCTGGTTTCGTCGTTAAAGTTCCCAGATCAGCAGTGGGCCGTAGCAAGCTCACGAATCAGGTTGCGTCATATTATTTTCTTCCGATTTTGGTGTTTTTTATGAGTTTCTGTGGCTGTTTCTTGTGTAGTGTGTATTTTAAAGATTTTATTTATTTCGTTTAAATAATATGGTTAAAATGATCTATGCGTATTGGTTAGGTACCTAATATAAGTACTATTATTTTGGTCATGTGTGAGTTGAGTGTTAGCAACACTGTGCCAGAACTGCCAGATTTAAACTTAAGAAACACTTTTGAAAGTCGTTTCTGATGGATGCGTTTATAATACTAGCATGATAATGGTTATACTAAAAACGCGTATGTAGTTGGAGCTTTTGCAATTTTTTTTTATGACGTCATATTGCGAGAACGAGAAAACATCTTGCGAGATGTTAGCAAAGCGAGAATTAAAAAAATCTCGCCTCGCCTCAAAACGAGAGTTTTTTAAAATGATGATTTTTGGTATTATTTTCATGAACAATATACAGGGTGTTTCAATAAAAACTCCCATGCCAATTATTTCGAAAACTAAAAAAGCGACATGTAAATTCTGTAAACGCCAGTTTTTAGCCTTTATGACTGGCTTCACAACTGTGTAAAAAATGTGTTTGAATAATACAAGAGGTAGGTGGCGCCACGGTGCAAAGAATTTTTTCGATGACAGGAACTTTTAAATTTTTTGGTTCTTAAAGATAATTAATTTTTGATCAAATTATGTCCCATAACAATTTTGGATAAATCCAACATGAACGGAGATATTTGGGGTTAAGTTTTTTTTGAATAATTTTAAGGAGTATTTTAATTATAAATATTTTTAATATCCTTTAGCAGATTTTAATTTAATTTTGGTAATGATAATTATAGTGATAAAACGCTCGTGTATCGCTAAATTATTACGTCCAGTGACGTCTCAGGGGGCGCCATAACAAATAATATTGGCAAAAAATAAGACGCTACTGAGTTTTTTTTTAAGTTTTATATTAAGCAACTAAAAATATCCTTTTCTTGTGTGTTAAATTGTTTTCATATTATCTTGCTTCGTTTTCGAGAAAGAAAAATAAAAATTTTTTATTGCATATCTCTGGAAAACAAAAATCATTAAATAATTATTCATACGTTGTATTTTTTGCTATTAATCGAAATACACTATCGAGAGTTTGCAGAACCGAATTATTACATCGATTTGCTATGTGTGTGTATGATGTCAAACGTCAATAATTTTGGACACCTCATTCCACCCCATTAGTTAGTTTTTGGTATTGTTCTAATTTTCATTAATAATTTTGTATAATTTCTCATCAGTTCTTTCATTAAATTTAAAACATCTTTTAATTTTATTTTATTATGCTTTAATGTTTTAACTTTGCTTTTAAACAACAAAAAACACAACGTATTAATTAGTTAATGATTTTTGTTTTCCAGAGATATGCAATAAAATTGTTTTTATTTCTATTTCTCGAAAACGAAGCAAGATATGAAAACAATTTACCAGACAAGAAAAGGATATTTTTAGTTGCTTAATCCGAAAAAAATATAAAAATTACCATAAACTCAGTGTTTATGTTGGATTTATCAAAAATTTTTATGGGACATAATTTGATCAAAAATTTATTATCTTTATGAACCATAACATTTAAAAGTTCCTGTCATCAAAAAAATTCTTTGCACCGTGGCGCCACCTATATCTTGTATTATTCAAACACATTTTTTACACAGTTGTGAAGCCAATTATAGAGGCTAAAAACTTGCGTTTACAAAATTAACATGTCATTTTTAGCTTTCGAAATAATTGACCTGGGAGTACGGTGCCTGCTGCTTTCTTTCAATAGCACCTTTCTATAAAAATCGAATTGCTTAAGCGAAGGCCCGGATACCCGCTAGCGATATAATAAAAAACAGGTTTTTCTTCTCTCCCGGACGATATGCAACGAAAAGAAATGCAAAAATGACGGGTTGCGTCATCACATATCGGTTTGCTTATTGATAAATGATAATCTATTTTTTATTTCAAGAATGCAGAAAAATACTGACTAAAAATGCGGCTGTTGTTAAGCGCTTTATAAGTCTCGTCCAGCGGCGGAAGACATTTTTTTTACTCCGCACAATGGTAAAGTTCAATTTTGATAATTCGTTTTTTGAATTTTAATATATACGATGACGGCCCTTAAGGATAGAGGCTCGGCAAAAGCACAGGCCTAAAAAAATATACTGCTTACTTAATAGGTTGTATATCAGACAAGCGTCTAGAGTTTGACTATGGACTTTTCAACCGGCCAATCATAGGCCGCCGGTCTTAAAGAAAGTAATTTTGAGGTTAAGCGATGTAAAGCCGGTTGTTGTAAATTAGGAACATAAAATGCTATTTATTAATATCGGTATATAGGTTTCTTAAAAACGTCACGTCTCCCAAAAACACTTTCTTTTTTAAAATTCTGAAAAGTTCATCACACAAAAAAACTACAAGTGTAGTGGCGTGTCGTGGGGTTTGTGTTTGGAGGGGCGCAATAGAAATCCAATACCAAATGACATATAAGCAAATTGCTCGAAAAAGTATCTATTTATAAAAAAAATTTTAGGTAAATTAATACATATAGGTATCATTAGGTGTCATTTTTTTTTAGAGGTACGAAAAAAAGTTATAAGAAAATATTGCTTCTTATTATATTTTGAGTCTATATTCAAAATTTTGTTTAAAAATTACGTAAATTTTTTTTTCATTTTTCTGGAAATTCAAATTTTTTTTAAATTTTTTGTGTCCGTTTTTTAAAATACTTATTTGGAATCAGAGTAACTGCATTTTAAAATTTAGTGATCGCCTAAACCCATTTTAAAGCAAAAAAAAAAAAATTCAAAAATTTTAAGGCGCCTCTGGACTATTTTGTTTTTGGTTAGCCTGGGGCAAATTTAAATTTAAACAATAGTAATTTACGTTACAAGACCGGAAAGTAGTGTTTTTCAGGTCGAAACAAGCATTTCCAGGGCGAGCCATAGGCGAGTCCTGGAAGCTTGGAGAGACCTGGAAAACACTAATTTTCGGTTGCGTGACGTACAATATTTTTTTTAAGACCGACACTTCGATATATTTTATAATCTACGCGAACAAGTTTGACATAAAGAACAAAATTAAAAATCAACGAACTGTCACTCGACAATACATCGAAATGTTGTTGTCATAATAACGAAATCAAAGTATCTTGTATTATCAAAGAGCGATTGGAAAAACAAAAAACAGGGTGACAGTGACATTAGAGACCGGAAAAGTGACATTAGAGTCCGGAAAAGATTTTTCCAGTCCCTAATGTCACTTGTCCGGTCTTGCGATCGGAAAAACGTTATTTTCTAGACGAAAAATTGTCCAGAAAGTGTAAATTTTCTGGTCGGTTTAAAAAAAAACTATGTACTAATAAAAGCTTGAATAGTTAGGTATAGCTCGAGTCGCTTGATTGGCTCGTATAATTTGGACGTCCTGCAAAACTCTTGGTATTTGATCATGATAGCGTTTTTCATTGGCAAATTTAGCGTATTTCTATGTTTTACCAATGAATAACGCTATAACTTTTAATCTATCGTACGTTTAGTTCGATGTGTCAATTGTGAATAAAACTAACGCTGTATTTTTGCAAGCCATTATGCTAATAAATCTTAAAGCCCAGTTCTGTCTCTGTCGCCAACAACTTAACGTAAAATAGACCAGACCTCAATCAATAGAGTGCCATAAATGACAGGACGTAGCCACGATGCAGCGTGTTCTTAGAGAAATTCGACTTTACTTTAATGCAACAGTATCTACCTACTGTGCGAGCAAAAATTATTTGCATCAAAGAGGGCTTGGATTAAAAAACGTAGGGCTTGGTTTAGATCACAAATATGGGGATGCCAAATCTAGGTTAAAATTTTGTCAAATTCATATTATGACATGATATGCCAAACTAATAGCCCCCAATACACCAACATATAAGTTGGACCGATTTGATCCGTTCGGTTTGGTCTGCGAACTAGGCCCGGCACGGCACGTACCAAAACTCTCGTCATTTTTGGGCAGCCGAATTTGGCTCGTCGACTTTAAAAAATGACTTTGACTTTCAGACATTTGTTAACGATGGTTATATGCCTTATTTTTCAAATTTTTGTTCATGTAAGCTTTGCATTTTACTTGCCACAAACATGGATAACTTTGGTAAATGTTAATAAATTCCGTTATAAACTCTTTTGATAAGTAACGTGAATCGGCAGACATTATTTGTTATTATTATATTAATTTAACCTCAAACCAAGTAAGTTGGATGACTTTTTATGATGATGACAAATTAATCTAGCTAATCTTGACGGGTTAAAATCGACTGATTTCGTCCGTGGCAGATATTACACGGCCCGAGGAAGCTCGGCTCGCCACATACACGTACAGTTTTATCGGCGTATTTGGCTCGTGCCATATTAAATTCGTTAAGTTATCCGCTGGTGTATGGGGGGTGAGTAATAAAATAAGTAGACAAATACAAATTTATTTTTGTTGTTTACAAAATTAACAAAGTAAGAATAAATATATTTTATTTAAATTGCTGAAATTAGCCACCGCCATGCTCCAAGCATAAATTCACACGTCTCTTGATATTTTCGAGAGTTTTGACCAGCATCTAATAAATCATTTCTTTCCAATAAATTTTGGGTAAACCATTGAGAGTAATTCCTGCTTCTTTCAAAATCTGCGGCTTGTATTTCTTGAAATACTTGCACTTTATAAGGAAATAAGTTTAGCTGCTTCTTAAGAATAGTCCTGCATGTTCCATAAGATCTTCTCACTTCTTGGGACAGGCGTCTTATACAATTTGTTGGCGTATTTTGCATTATTTCACGAACGTTTGCAACAAGTTCTTCTGTTCTCACAGATGGTCTTCCTGCTCCTTTTTTGCGTTGTATAGAACCTGTTTCCCTAAACACAGCCACGGTTCTTTTCAGGCAATGATAAAAATCCCAGCAATAAAAGCAACGTTAGGAAAATATTCGTGAAAATCGTCCATGCACAAACCCGGATTGTATTGCCACTCACCATTTACTCTAACTCCGTTTCGAAAATACGCTTCAACCATGAATGTTTTGTGCTGTTCCGTAAAGCCCATTGTGTGAATTGTTCAAGAAATTGGAAAAATTAGCGATGAATCAAATTACTTGTAACGACTGGCAAAGATGACGAAAGAGATTGATTGATTGTTAATTATTCAGATAGTTGCTGACACCCAACAGGTATTAAGCTCTACGGCTAAGCATTACGTCCTTAGATACAAGGCCCTCTTTGATGCAAATAATTTTTGCTGAACAACTGATTTTGGTTTAACTGATCTCTGCTGATCGCGCGGTTAGGATATTGAGAATCTATTATTAATATAGTCTAATTCATATATTCATACTCCTTAGACTAGAACGTTCGTAAACTAGGTTGTATTTTGTTATTTTGCAGTAAAAATTGTTGACAGACAAGTTATGTGTGCCACTGGTATCGCCAAGTACGAGGCGCCTCGCAAGGTCTCCCAGGTGACCTTCGCCTTCACCAGGAATTCCAACCGTTGAAGACGATGTCTTCACAGATTCGCCATCATAATAAATTAATGTAAATAGAATGTCATAAATTTTTATTATATTATTTATTGACTAAGAATTGCTATTAATACTTGGGTACACTTAGAAAAAAACTCGTTAATACACATACACATAAACATGGTGACCGGCAAGCAATTTTATGGAACGAAAACATTCTCTTTAGAAGTTCTTACCTAAAAAACATATCAGTGGGGATAAGGCTTAATAAAACAAAAAATTAACGACAATGTTTTTTATAAGAAAACATTTATTTTTACAACGACGTAAAACCAAATAAGATTAGTTTCTTTATTTATTATAAAGTATGTTAGTAACAACTGAGGATCAAGTTTATGGTTAAGGGGGAAAAAACACGAATAAACCTTGAATATAAGGACACATCTACACAACACTTATATTACGGAACACAAAAGTAGGTTTGCAGTCTTGCACCTTGCCTTGCACTAAAAGTGCACCATACCATCAGACATCAATTACCCACCGACAACGGCAATCAAATTATATATTTGATATTTTGAATTATTACTCTGTTTAACTTAAGCCACGCGGAGCAACGACAGATCATTGTTGTAAGTTAGTTCATCCCTCTCTGTTCCGTTGTAGTAAGGGATAGACTATATAGCGCTCGCTGAAAGTTACCTAAACGATTTCTCCATATTTTAAAAAAGGAAATATTTAGTTCCTAAGAAGTATATTTTAGCTATAAAAGGAGGGTTTATTTTTTGTCATAACCTAGTAGGAATTAAAAATCAACTATATTTTATTCGACACATATCTTAATGGTTAAACGGTATTTTGTAAAAATATATCAAAAACATGATTTTTCCCCAAGAGTAAAATATCTTTATTTTTCATTTTTGACCAAAATGCCAATTAGAAAACTTATTTAGAATAACGTTTGTAATTTAAATCCGAGATTTAAAATAAATCTTTGATTTTTTTAGTTTTTTTTTAATTTTTAGAGGTATGTAAATGCAAATTTTGTTGCTCAATAAAAATATTAATATAACATTTTATTATTATATATTATTAATTTGCGCTTCTTTAGCTACCTAGCTCCAAAACTATATAACATATTACCCGTAGAAATTAAAAATATCAACAATATTAAAAAACTCAGGAAGTGTTGCAAAACATTTATATGTTATACAGACAATCATAAATTCACTGACTTATTCTAAAGTCTTAATTTTCTTTTCTCTGACATATAGCTGTTTATAAATATTTTTCTTGTTTATGCACACTAATATAGTGCAATTATTTAAGGTTAAGTGTATTTACATAATAAACTAGTTCCTAAAAAAATCAAAATGTAACTAATAATTTAAATATTATAGAATATTTTTTATTTTGCGCATACAGGGATTTAGTTCTCTAGGTGCAAATGTAAAACCCTACAGAAAATGTTAACTTTGTATTAGATTAGGTACTTTTAGTACAAAAATACAGTGGTATAATTTATAACCCAGTATGTAATATATTTCTATTCTATTCTATTCTATTCTATTCTATTCTATTCTATTCTATTCTATTCTATTCTATTCTATTCTATTCTATTCTATTCTATTCTATTCTATTCTATTCTATTCTATTCTATTCTATTCTATTCTATTCTATTCTATTCTATTCTATTCTATTCTATTCTATTCTATTCTATTCTATTCTATTCTATTCTATTCTATTCTATTCTATTCTATTCTATTCTATTCTATTCTATTCTATTCTATTCTATTCTATTCTATTCTATTCTATTCTATTCTATTCTATTCTATTCTATTCTATTCTATTCTATTCTATTCTATTCTATTCTATTCTATTCTATTCTATTCTATTCTATTCTATTCTATTCTATTCTATTCTATTCTATTCTATTCTATTCTATTCTATTCTATTCTATTCTATTCTATTCTATTCTATTCTATTCTATTCTATTCTATTCTATTCTATTCTATTCTGTTCTGTTCTATTCTATTCTATTCTATTCTATTCTATTCTATTCTATTCTATTCTATTCTATTCTATTCTATTCTATTCTATTCTATTCTATTCTATTCTATTCTATTCTATTCTATTCTATTCTATTCTATTCTATTCTATTCTATTCTATTCTATTCTATTCTATTCTATTCTATTCTATTCTATTCTATTCTATTCTATTCTATTCTATTCTATTCTATTCTATTCTATTCTATTCTATTCTATTCTATTCTATTCTATTCTATTCTATTCTATTCTATTCTATTCTATTCTATTCTATTCTATTCTATTCTATTCTATTCTATTCTATTCTATTCTATTCTATTCTATTCTATTCTATTCTATTCTATTCTATTCTATTCTATTCTATTCTATTCTATTCTATTCTATTCTATTCTATTCTATTCTATTCTATTCTATTCTATTCTATTCTATTCTATTCTATTCTATTCTATTCTATTCTATTCTATTCTATTCTATTCTATTCTGTTCTATATAAGATACCCTAACGTTTACGTCTCAAAAAGGGGACTTCATAAATTATTAAGACAATTTCAGCGAACTGGTTCAGTTTCCAATTAAAAAAAAATTTTTAATCAGAATGACGCAGCCCTAATCGTATTGCAGACTGTTACTGACAATCCTAGTAATCCTACCCTTCCATTAAGAAACCGAGCTCAAGAACTTGATGTAGTAAAAAAAAACTCATATTCAGTATTTTTTAATGGCAAACAAAATATTCCCATTTAAGCCAACTATTAATCAAACGTTGGAAGAAGAAGACAAAGCCAAACGTTTGGATTTTTGTCTTGGTCGGTAACAAAATTGTAAGTGAAAACAGGAATTTTCATAAATTTTTCATGTTCTCCGATGAATCGACATTTTCAACAAACGGGAAAGTGTCTATTGCGCATATTAGATACTGGAGCGAAAATAATCCCCGTTTTAGAACTTCTGCAAGAAGATAATATTACAAAAAAGTAAATGTTTGATGTGCGATTTCTTATTATGGCATTATTGTTGAAGCTGTTCAAACCATTTCCATTGAACAAATTCGAAGAAGTTTTGACTACATTTGTTTACAGCTGGAAAAATGTGTTGAATATGGAGGGGGAGTGTTTGAATAGCAAATTATGAAATTATTATTTGTTGTTATTTTAAGATTTTTTTAAATTTTAAATCTCGGATTTAAATTACAATCGTTATTCTAAATAAGTTTTCTAATTGACATTTTGGTCAAAAATGACAAATAATGGTAGTTTACTCTTGGAGAAAAATCATGTTTTTGAAGTCTTTGCGAACACTGTATAAAAAATCAAAATTTTCTCTTTTTGAATTGCATTTTTTTACAAGCAAAACTTTTTATCAAGAATGACTTTTTCCCGAAAAATGAAATTTTTCATCCATTATTTGTGCTATTGTAAATCCTATCCGCGGACAGTCTGTATATTCAAAAAAAACTTGTAGGTATTGAATGATTCTCCTCAGTGTGTGCTCCCCCCCTTAGAGAAGTGCTGGATCCGCCACTGTATCGAAGATAGAATGGACTTCTTAATTGTCGGCCCCGGTAGCGACGAAAAACGCGGAAACCCAAAAACAAATTAAAGCAGAATTCGAGTCGGACGCGGATCTTGCACTTGGCGCCAAACATGCCGACACCGTTTCGTCATCGCCATCGCGGCGATCGTTCGCCGCGCCGGATCCGCTTTGTTTTCGGCAATTGTTTATTTTTGGCAATTGTTTACCTCGCGGTCCTTTCGATTAGTCAAATATCGGTAAAATATTTACAAAAAAAAAATTCCAGTTGTCGAGTTGAGCTTGTAATCCTGCGACGAGGCGCCTGAAAGATTACTGACGTCATCGTATACAATTGACTGAATCTCTTCTGTTGACGACCTTTGCATACCTGAAGAGTGGTCAAGCGAAGTGATCTAAGTGCCATAATCGAAAACTACCAGAAAATGTAAAAAACTGTTTTAAAGCTAAGAATAATACAATAGTATATTTTTTTATTGATATTGTGTTAATAAACATACACAAAAACATTCGTAGGAGAAAATTTTAATATCAGTTAATCGAAAAAACGTTTGTACATAAATTGAACAAAAAAATATAGAAAAGGTCTAAGGCTTCGTTTATACTGGGATTCTGTATGCGAGATACAGTATCTGGGATTCAGATTCTCACCATCTATGAATGCTTTTTATAACGAATAGGATAAAATTGGCACTTAGATCTTCTAGTAGGACATTGGCATAGGTATATAGATCAAAAATTTTTTGTTGAATTTTGGTGCATAGATCACTTAGCTTGACCACTCTTCACCTATAAGATGTTTTTTTCTTGCTCGTACTGTTTCCAACTGCATTTTAATAGTATATTAACGTAAACATTTTATAAAGCATCATTTTATAGCACGCGGCCATGTTAAAAAACGAGCCGCTTGCGGCGAGTTTTATAACGGGACAAGGGCTTAAAACTGCTTTATATAACACGTACGTTATACTATTTTTTCTAATTTGTAGTTTTTTCAATAAAAAACACATATTTGAATTAATTGGAAAATGCATTGCAGACGCGCGGGATTATTTTTATTACGTGCCCCTTTGAGCTGTTTTTGTTAAACTATCTATTGCCGATAGAGAAAGGATAAATATACAGCGAAAATTAGTTTTCTTCTTCCTTTTTTATACTTTTTAATAACGTGCGAGCAAAAATTATTTGCATCAAAGAGGGCCTTGCATCTAAGGACGTAATGCTTAGCCGTAGAGCTTAATACCCGTTGGGTGTCAGTAACTACCTGAATTAACAATTAATCAGTTATTCCGTCATGTTTGACAGTCGTTACAAGTAATTTGTTTCATCGCTAATTTTTCCAATTTCTTGAACAATTCACACAATGGGCTTTACGGAACAGCACAAAACATTCATGGTTGAATGTTTTCGAAACGGGGTTAGAGTAAATGGTGAGTGCAATACAATCCGGGTTTGTGCATGGACGATTTTCACGAACATTTTCCTAATGTTGCTTTTATTGCTGCGGATTTTTATCATTGCCTGAAAAGAACCGTGGCTGGTGTTTAGGGAAACAGGTTCTATACAACACAAAAAAGGAGCAGGAAGACCATCTGTAAGCTGTAAGAACAGAATAACTTTTTGCAAACGTTCGTGAAATAATGCAAAATACGCCAACAAATTGTATAAGACGTGTCCCACGAAGTAGGAAGATCTTATGGAACATGCAGGACTATTCTTAAGAAGCAGCTAAATTTATTTCCTTATAAAGTGCAAGTATTTCAAGACATACAAGCCTCAATGGTTTACCCTAAATGTATTGGAAATAAATGCTTTATTAGGCCTGACATTTTTTTCGGATGAAGCCTGTTTCCACCTCTCCGGTGATGTGCATTTTCAGATTACACGCATGTGGAGTAGTGAAAATCCCCATTTTTTTGTATGTGAGTCCACATTGCACCCTCCAAAAATTGGTGTCTGGTTAGCTGTTTTCCCGAAGATGAATTGTTGGTCCTATTTTTTTCCATGACACAGTTACAGCACAGCGGTATAGAGAGACAATATTTTGAATCCATTTGTGGAGCAATTACTTGACGTCAGCAGAACCCCTATTACCTTCCTCTTGGGCACTGGCCCTGGTTAGACGATAGGTAAAATAAATGAAGAGTTAGAAATACTGTTAGTGCGAAATTAATTTGAAACATTGAGATGTTTAAAATATGTTTTTATAATTTTTATTTATTATTATTGGCAGTGGCGTAACTAGCCCTCTGACCTGGGGGTGGCCTAGGGTGGGCCTGTTATTGTGACTTGCAGTGGCGGCTCGTGTAGATGCGGGCCGGTGGAGAAATTTTTTTGGACCACGCCCAAATTTTAACAAATTTGGTCAATAATCAACAGTAATATCACAAGACCTCGTTTTATTATCGGTTAGATTTTTCAGCTGTCACGAAAACTTTTTTTGGAAATTCTTCGAGTTGAATTTGGACATGTTTATTCTGATTAGATCCCGAGAGCGAAGCTCGAGGGATTTAGTTTTTGAATAAACAAGCCCAAAGTTCAACGAGTATTGCCAAAAAAGTTTGAGTGAAAAATGGAAAATTTACCCAATAAAAAAATGATGGTCGAGCGATATTTGGCAAGATTATTTCGTACATCGTTGGATAAACATGCCCAAATTGCGAGGCGAGTAGCGAGCTTACAAAGCCAGCCTTTTTTTCTGGGGGGGGCGCTAGCGACGCCTGGGGGGATGCGGCCCCCCGAGGCCCCCCTGTAGTTACGCGCCTAATTATTGGACCTTGGGGGTTGCCCCCCCTATCTTCCCTATAGATTCGGCACTGGATTTTAAAGACACAAAATATTGAAAAGTTTGTTACTATGGGCAACGAAAAGTACGTTTTTTCAGGTCCCGGCTATGTAGATTTTTCTACTTTTTCTCATAAATTTATAGGAAAATGTTATAATATCATTATTGGATTTTTTAGCAGAATACCTACTTGTGTTCGATAGTGGCGGTTTAAAAAAAACATGCGTGGCGCCAACTACCAGATCCGCGTCCGGCTCGGTTATTACTTTAAATTGTTTTATGGCTTCCGCGTTTTTTATTTACACGGGGTCGGTTCGATAAGTTTTTCTATAAACAATAGCGATTTAAACAGTGTGAGTTTGTAACTACAATATATCCAGTATATTTTTTTTTTGAAAAAAGCTTGGACAAGGGTATTAACAGTTTACGTTGTGGACAATTAAAAAAAAAAGAAATATTGATACTTACACTGAGTCCCAAATTACAGATGTTGACGATATCGATAATTTTTTTTTGAAAAAGCAGCCCTAGTTTTAATTGACTATTTTTAAAGTGCATATTAAGATATACCGTGCGAGCAAAAATTATTTGCATCAAAGAGGGCTTGGATTAAAAAACGTAGGGCTTGGTTTAGATCACAATGATATGGGGACGATATATCTAACCAAATCTAGGTTAAAATTTTGTCAAATTCATATTATGACATGATATGCCAAACTAATGAGTAATAAAATAAGTAGACAAATACAAATTTATTTTTGTTGTTTACAAAATTAACAAAGTAAGAATATACAGAAAGAAAAAGAAAAATAATTACATAAATTGCTGAAATTGGCCACCGCCATGCTCCAAACAAAAATTCCTGCAGTAATTCCTGCGTCTTTCAAAATCTGCGGTTTGTATTTCTTGGAATACTTGCACTTTATAAGGAAATAAATTTAGCTGCTTCTTAAGAATAGTACTGTATGTTCCATAAGATCTTCCCACTTCTTGGGACAGGCGTCGTCTTATACACTTTGTTGGCGTATTTTGCATTATTTCACGAACGTTTGCAACAAGGTCTTCTGTTCTTACAGATGGTCTTCCTGCTCCTTTTTTGTGTTGTATAGAACCTGTTTCCCTAACCACAGCTACGGTTCTTTTCGGACAATGATAAAAATCCCCAGCAATAAGAGCAGCGTTGGGAAAAT
Source organism: Polydrusus pterygomalis (assembly GCA_963969555.1). NCBI lineage: Eukaryota > Metazoa > Arthropoda > Insecta > Coleoptera > Curculionidae > Polydrusus > Polydrusus pterygomalis. Next base: position 2,967,921 of record OZ018375.1, read on the forward strand.
GTTCGTGAAAATCGTCCATGCACAACCCCGGATTGTACTGCCACTCACCATTTACTCTAACCCCATTTCGAAAATACGCTTCAACCATGAATGTTTTGTGCTGTTAGCGATGAATCAAATTACTTGTAACAACTGTCAAAGATGACTGAATAACTAATTGATTGTTAATTCAGGTAGTTACTGACACCCAGCAGATATTAAGCTCTACGGCTAAGCATTACGTCCTTAGATGCAAGCAATTTTTATCCTTTGTCATTTATAAGATATTACACCCAATCAAAATAAGCTTTTATTGTTTCGAAGATTAATCATTCTCATTAAGGTGGGATTAACAATGCCATTTTCTAGCTTTTAACTGTTAAATTCGATTTGCCTAACTATTGATGATTCACATGCGCACTGCAGTGCTGTGTTGATCAGAGTGGTTATTTTTATGCTTTTGGTATACGATGAAGAAAGACATACATATTCTGGAGCTGGTAGAGCAAGGTAGATGTTAGTCAGCCGGTCATAGTTTTCTTTACTTTCGTGCTTTGTGCAATTACGACTCCTTTCCTGTTAAAACAAACACATATTTTCTAGAATTCTTAGGAGAGATGACATCTAGATAGACTAGAAGATATCGTGTTACCAGTAAAAATTGTTGTTTTTACTTCAGTTCCGAAAATCGACGTGCTTACTTTCAACGATTTTATGGTAAATTGTGGCAATTTTAGTGGTTTCAAAAAACAGTTTTTTTTTTAAAGTTTTTGTGCATTTATTTTGTACAGAAATGCAGGAGGTATTCACTTCAGTAATTCAGTATCTAATATATGAAATTTCGTTTGGGTTCTACGTTGTACCGCGCATTTTCGAATTATTTTATAGTTTTGAGTGTTGGGACAGGTTGGTCGGGCTATAAAAATGCAAAACACCCAACTTCCGCACTCTCAGCCTTCGCGTTACATAAAATTTTTTTTTCTTGAGAATTTTTTCAAAATACCGTATTTAGGTACGCTTACCTGAAAAATTCAGCCAAGATAGAAAACAGAAACATTAAGCATCGCGGTGGATGCTTCGCTATCGGAACGAATGTGCTGCTATGGAGGGGGAATGCAGCGAAAGTGGAATGGGAATGAATCGTGCTCGAACAGAAGTTGGCAACGTTGAATCCTGATCGATCTCGTTTTAACTCGCGCCAAGTCCATTTAACTTTCAAAATGCCTTTTTTCCAAACTAACTTTTACATTTCATTATATGGAAAATGACAACATAATATACAAAATAATAACCATTAAAAAAAAATTACAATAAGAAATGGAAGTTAATCCATGTTAATTCATTTATAAAATCAATTTTAAAAAAATGGTATAAATAATTTAATTTAGTAAATATCTCTTTAATTGTTTTTTAAAAGTTGCCAATTTTTTTATTTTTCTGATATTTTTTGGAAAATTGTTATATTTTATTATTCCGTCATCGTATAAAAGCGATTTTTTTCCGAAATTACTTTTTAATGTTATAGTTTGATAATTTATACTAAACGTCTGGTGTCCTGATCATGCAATGTCTTATTGCCTTCCATTGATATCAGTGGTATCTTTACTTTATTCGCCGACGATACTACTATTTTATTGTGGCGTGGAAAAATGTATAAGAGTTAAGGCTAATTGCGCAGAACGATTTATTGTTTGTCAAACAATGGTGTGATGCGAATCTATTATGTTTTAATATCAACAAAACTAGTGTTCTTACCTTTAAGTTTTCGTTTTCTGACTTAACTTTGACAGATAATTTTGTTAAGAACTCGGGCGTTGCTAAATGGGCCTTTTCACTAAATTTTGATTTTGGTAGTAGTGTATAAAGAAACAAAAAATAAAATTTTCTGTGTTTTCACTTTTCTATACTTTTAAGCCGTAACTGAGAAAATAAATAAATAAAAAAACTCCTTGAATAAAAACACGGACTTAAACATACCTACGTCATCGCGCCGGAAGATTGATGCACAGAGGAATGATAGGAATAGCCGAGTCGCTGGCTTAAAATATCAAGAATTCACAAAATCAGCAGCTTGACAGTGTTGCCGATACTCTCAAAAATCATATATTATAGTACCAGTGTAATGGTAATTGACTAGCAATTATAATATACCAGTTTTCCATTCAATAGCTGCGGAATGAATTATTTTACCAGTATTATGTTTATATTTATTTAAAGTATCCAAATAAAGTTCTAAGAAGAAAATATATTATTAAGATTATAAAACTTTCTACATATGGCAACAGCGGCTTAATTTGCCCATGGCAGTTCGACAGATCAGCATTTACGCGTGTGCGAGGTTAAACGCATGCGCTCTAGCAAGCTTTAAACATATCTACGTCATGAGTCGCGCCTGTTTTGAGATTTTCAAATTGGTTGAATTTTACCCGGTTTTTACTGTGCTGAAATAAATTAATGTTATGACCTAGCAATAATTTTATTGATGAAAAACACTTATTATAGCACCGACTGAACAATTCAAATGCCAAATGTATCAAATTTAAGAATAGTGAAAAGGCCCATTCTTGGGTGTTCAAATCGACGACAAACTTAAGTTTAAGGACTACATTCTTGCATTGAATGGGAGACTAGCTTCCGGTTCTTACGCGGTGAGAGTTGTCTCAAGAGAATTGGGGAAAAGTGTGGGTAGAATGGTTTATTTTTCACTTGTTGAGAATCACTTGAGGTATGGTATTGCTTCTTGGGAATTTAGTAGTAAGGGCATATTGGGCTCTACATTGGTTTTGCAAAAGAGGGCATTAAGATACTTGTGTGGTGTTAATTGTCATACTCATACTTGCGTACTGTGAATGATATTCCTCTTCCTATACCAAAAACAAGTCTCACCAAAAATATCTGGATATTTGAGAGCATCAAAATTATAACCACATACCACTGGCTTATCGGCAGGTGATTGATGACAGGATTTTTAAGCAAAAACTTAAAAGGCAACTAATTACTAGACCCTACTATACTATCCAGGAATTTTACAATGTCTAATATCTAGGCAGTTCCTTTGATTTTTTTTACTTTGTTTAGTATTCTTGCCAGATTTTTTGTAAGATTGAGCTTGTCTTCGTCTTAGATTGATTTGTGTGTAAATTTTTGACCATGACTATTTTATTGTCTCATAAGGTGTGATTATCTATTTATTTATCTATTTATTGGATTACTTATTCTTACTTTATATAGTGAACATTGTAATTTCCATAACAGTTGTAATACTGTCCAAAGCTTTGTTAACAATATGTACTTCTTATTACAATAAAGTGTATTTTGATTTGATTTAATTATTCTCCTGAAGTGCTGTTTGTTTTTTTCTTTTAAAATAACAGAGTGAATTAAAACACAAATTTTTAAATTATAAATGTTTTGGACGTGTAAATACCCCTTCGACCTATATAGATTAACAGTTGGTTCTAAATGTGGTAATTTGTGTATCCATTTAATAACTTTATTTTGCAATTTTTGTAATGGTTTTAAGATTGATAAACAAGCAGATCCCCATGCAGAAGCTAAGTATTGTAATTTTGAATATATTAATGAAAAATATATATTTTTAAAGTATTTTTTCTATTTCACGTTCATAATAAGCTCAGTACGATACGCATTTGCGTATCGTAATGAAGCTATTTCAATACGCGTTTTTTCTTTATTTGATGTTGGTAACATTTAATGTTTTATTTCATTGACTTGCGCGGCCTTTGTGATTTACGAGAAAACCCATATTTCGCAGAGGAAAACTAGCTTGATAACTTACTTTTTTATTCTGTGTGGATAACAGTCATGTATGTTGGTTGCATAAATCTATAAATCAATCTTTTGTAGATGCTTCAAGCTATCATTTTCTGCCAAATCCTATCCAAAATTCAATCTACTAACCTTCCAATGTCGATTTTAACTTCAACTTTATTTGAATTTTCCACCTTCCCTATACTAAATTGCAATGCCGTGACGTAAAATTACGTCTTTTGAAATTCAAAAAAAAGTAGCAAAATCTTCCGAACGCTCTGTATATATACCGAATGTACAAGGATCACACAATGTATTCCGTCCAATTTCAAATCTCATATCGCTAAAATTACTTTAGAATCTCGTGGTGAAAATGGGTCAATAAATCAAAAAATGACAATTTGCAAAATAATTTTTTTCTCCAAATGACATTAAAAGCGGTCTTTTAATGACACCTGACAGGCTCAAAAGGTGTATTTTTTCTGCCTAGTCAGAAAAAGTGGACTTTTTATGCCTAGGCAGAAAAAATACACCTCGGCTGCGCCTCGTCTATGAAACACCAGCCGCGGCATTAAATCTTGTGCTTTTCTGCCTAGTGAAACAAATAACTATTGTTGTCTAGAGGCTACTACGATAAAAAATAATATTACCAACATAAAATTTAGACATCAAAATTTACAAAATTTAAAGGATTTATTTTCTTTTTAAAATGTATTTTTCTTGATTATAAAAGGTGAAATAGAAAAAAATGTATAAAGCACATGTTTCATAAGGGGTTTTAGCGCACGTGTCAATAAAAAAACTCGCCACTTTGTGGCTCGTTTTTTAAAATAGACGCGTGCGCTAAAACCGCTTCTTATGAAACGTGTACTTTAATATACTATTAAAGGAATGTAATATCTAGCTCTGTACAAAACAGATACCAAAGGAGGTATCGAGTTGATAGTATACTAGATATGGCCATTCCAATATAAATTTTCGTCTAAAACTAATCCTACAAATTTTGTCGTTTTTGAATATTATTTTTATTATTAAATGGTAAGGGGTTAATAATAGAATTTATTTTATTTTTATTTATAAACATAAAAGAAGATTTTGTATAATTTATCGTAAGTTTATTTGAATGAAGCAAAGAAAGAAGTATTTTTAAATCATTTTAAAATACATTTCTGAGAAAGTAAATACCTAATCGTTGTATCATCTGCAAATAGCTTTATATTTCCTTTAAGTTCAATTTGGACACGGAATCAATGTAAATTAAGCATAATAATGGACCTTATATTGATCCTGGCGGAACTCCACATGTTATTTCTTTTTCCGATCTTTTTATTTCTTTTGTACTTATTTTTTTACGTTAAAAGCTGCCCTGTAACTTCAGGCTTGTCAATACCATATATAAATATACAATATACAATAAAAAAATCTTTATTAACGATCTTACTTAACGCCTTTATTACAAAATAAATATCTATTTACTAAATCACTTAAGTGCAATAAATAAAAACAAATAAATAAACTAAATCCTAACTCAATGGTAACTACCTCCCTTCCCTCCGACTGAATAAAGCAATTGTTTAAAATCATTTTCCCGTCTGAGCTTCTCGTACAAATTATATAACTCGTGTCCTTCCAAATTCTTGTCATTCCTGTCGTCCCATCCGTAGGGCGGACCATGGAGATTATGGCTGTCCGACAAACTGTGTTCATCACCTGGAATAAATTATAACAAATAATTAGTCGAGAGCGAGCCTAGATTATCTTATAAATAAAATGCGATGCACTGGATCGAAAAGGCACCAAATACTCGGGCAACCAAGACTATAGAACCAGAGGATATACCTACTGAACTCTTCCCCAGCTGACCTACACAAGTTGGTGCAAGGCATTGGAATTAACCAGTGTGTGTAAGACCAACTAGGGTGAGCAAAATGAATGGGCCAAACCTGGCCGATGTAGGGCAGGCACATGAACGGATCCTCGGCAAGAAACCCAAAAAAAAAACCGCCAGAAATTCCTTTTGAAATATTTATCTTGGTTATCGTTAATAGTAGGTCGATATATGTATAGAACTGAAATGTGCTAAATTACTTAATTATTTCCAAGTTAACAAATATATCTTAAAATAAATTCGATAACTTTAGAGGGTTTCGAGTAAATGGTATAAATGCTTGTGTAGAGTAAAAGCGATGGTACACTGAGGATATCTAATGATCTAATACAACAGGTTTGCTAACAGATACTTTGTATTGATAGCTTATAATATATGTATTAACCCATATTAAATAAATTGCTAATGTATCAAACCCGCTTTAGTGTTATATCAATTCCATATTTGCTAGAACAGTTTTTTATTGGTAGTAATCAGTTCCATTAGCAGCACAGTCTTGTTGAATAATAAACTACTGTTAATACAGAAATTTAATTAAAAAACAAATTATATCTTCTCAATGCGACGCATTTTGTTCCCAGTAAAGCGCTTTCTCTGCAATTAAGAAAGCAGAACGGTGTCTTCAAAACGAATTGTATCCGTTAGAACCTATAATCCACAAGACATTGGTGGGGGTTCGTAGCGATCGGCAATCGCCGCGCGCCCTAGTAATAGTTTAACTTGTTTGTTGCGTAGGTCACATCGTTGTTCGAAGTCTTCTTGCTGTCCTGTCTAAATTGGAATTTTATTGATCGTACCAATACCTGTTTCAATTAATTTATTTTTACTTTGTATTTAAGTTTTTTGAAACTTTGCATGCCAGATAAAGCAATAGAAGATTCTTATTTCGCACAACCCATCATTAGTATTGGACCTTATAATCTATGGACGATATTTACCATTTCAGTAAGCCATGTTGCATGCATAGTTGATAATCATATACAATGTTTACCGACAAAAACAATATCAACTATTTAAATTTTTGAGAACTACAGTACTGATTTTTAGTATATACTTTATTAACCGTAGCACGTAAATATTATTATGATTAATGTCAAGTTTCATTACAACTGCCAGTCGGAACTAAAAGACTAGGTACCTATATAAAACCAGATTACACCTCAGACAGAACTTGATGAATACTGTGAGTATTCAGAGCAATAATGTCCATAAACCATTCTATGTTAGCATTAACTCCTATTTCCTATTGGTTAAATTACCGTGATATTATCACTGCACAACGGTCTAGCAATTTTCGTTGTCTTACAGTAGGAAAGCGCGGTGCTGTTACATATAGTATTAGGCTTTTTCTTAGTGTATACTCTTAAGAGGAAGTAACCCTTTTTACCACAATGAAAATTGCCGAACGTTTTGCTGGTCAAACGAAAAGAAAAAAGAAAAATTGGTATTTAGAAAATAAATTCTACTTTAAATACCCCATCCAGAAAAGTAAATGACGATCGAAAATATTCCCAAAATTTTTTTTAGAATTTTTTTTAATTTTTAGTAATTTTGTAATATCTTAAACAATTCTTTATTGGTCAAAAGCAAAATGACTTTCCCGGGTGTAGAATGTTGTACCAAACAATTTTTCTTAAAGCCATTTTTCAATATCGGCCTTACCTTTTTCTCAAAAACGTTGGGCGCGTAAATTCACTTTACACGCTTAAATTCACTTTACGCGCCCAACGTTTTTGAGAAAAAAGTAAGGCCGATATTGAAAAATGGCTTTAAGAAAAATTGTTTGGTACAACATTCTACACCCGAGAAAGTCATTTTGCTTTTGACCAATAAAGAATTGTTTAAGATATTACAAAATTACTAAAAATAAAAAAAATTTCTAAAAAAAATTTTGGGAATATTTTCGATCGTCATTTACTTTTCTGGATGGGGTATTTAAAGTAGAATTTATTTTCTAAATACCAATTTTTATTTTTTCTTTTCGCTTGACCAGCAAAACGTTCGGCAATTTTTATTGTGGTAAAAGGGGTTACTGCTCTTAAGGAAAATTTTAGTGAGTAAGAAAAGTAAATTATTCATATTATGTAATATGTATTCCTTCTTTTAAAGTGTCATTGTTTTTAAACAATTTTTTTGTGGCAAAATTTATTTGTATTCTGAAATAAATAACTGCAAACCAGTAAAATGGATCATAAAATTTATAAGGATCACAGTAAATATTCTACTCACTTTTTGATACATGAAAGTGAAGATTTTGAGCAGAATGTTCCGATTTTTTGGAAGCAAAAGCGGCGCCTATTTTAGCAGCAATTGATCCAACGTTAAGTAATAGAAGAAGTCCCAGCAGGCCAATAGTTTTGAGGGAGAACAGTACCAGGAAAGCTAGAAACAATAATAAAATTATAACAAATAAATTAAAATAGTACCCACATTACATGTCCAATTGAGGCAGTATTATAGAACAATCGTCTATCTAGAAGAGGAGCCCGAAGTGTAAGTGTAAATATCTTGTAATTAATGTACCTACCTTTTTTTATAACATTTTTTTTTGTTTGCATAAATTAGGGTCAAAGAGCTACTTTTACATGAGTTTTTAGCATGGACATTTACCTTTAGACAAGCACGTAGCCAGGAAATGTATTCGGGGGGGTCCGGCAGTGGCGTATTTCGGATTTTGATGAGGGTGGTCTTTCTATCTTAAAAATTGCGCCGCAGGGAAAAATTTTTTAGGTGCCACGCCCTTTTTTTGACTCTCGAAACTTGGAAATTCTTAGTTTCGATAGCCTAACCCGAAAAAACGTAGATATTATAGAAAATTTTAAATTTTTATTTTAAAAATTATTTTCTTTAAGTTATATAATATAATATTATGTGTTATTTTCCTATTTTGCTGAAAAAAAATATATATTCTAAGAATTTCGGGGGGGGGGGTCCGGACCCCCTGGACCCCCCCTGGCTACGTGCTTGCCTTTAGATACGTACAGCACAGCTTATCACCTGCGCAAACAAAAGTTACGTTTTGGGGGTGAAAAAATGCGTCCGAGCGCACGGCTTACCGGTCCGATGCTTTCCCTCCCAGCAGGATTGGGCATGCGCACAAACCTCTTGTTGTTGTGTTTTAAGTATTCTTTCTCTTCTTGTTTATTGTGGGTATTTAATATTTACGGATTTCTAGTTTTTGCGTAGTTTAATGAATTGTGTTTATGAGTTTAGTGACTTCGATTGGAATATAAACAATGACTAGTAACAGCCGTTGTATAATTTTAGTATGCCTAAGTAGGGGTAAAACACTTGGTATTTCGTATTTTCAGTAAGTATGGTATAGTGATGTGTCTTGATACATAACTTTATTTGATTATGATCAATTTAAACACATCTAACTAGGCCTAGGCTACACAAACAAGGTATGAAAATAAAGAGAAACCCACACCAAGACAGATTATCCCGATGCATGTTTTGGTATATTTTATTTGCAGCCCTGCAATCTAATTAGGTTGGTACGTCTATTTTTCGGGCAATATATATTGCTTCGAAAAGTTTAAAATACACTTTTCTCTATACCTATATTATATTAAAGAAAAAAATAAATACCTAGGTATGTTAATCCAAGGGTGAAAGTATTCCACGGGTAAAGTTCTTGGGCAAAAACTTTTTCAAATTCTTGAAAAAGACATTGTGCTTGAAAATGTTTTACACGTACCACGTAAGTTTTTCCCAAATTATAATAATCAATACAAAGTTATATATATACCAACTAATATTTGACTTGAGGTTAGGTCCGCGATAACATCGAGGATTGGTTATTTTGCTGGTTTTGTTTGATTTTTATATACGATTTTATAAGTTTTATAGTTTAATTGACTTGTTCTCTTTCTTTTTAAATTAAAAACATGACGACGAATCATTTTTAAACAAATTTTAGAAACAAATCCTGAAAAACAATTTTCTAGAAATTACTTACTACCTTATTTCCCGACTCGGTCAAAAATTGAGAAGAAATTCCAATTTTTTGGCAAGAATTTGGGGCAAATTTTAGTTTTTTACACCTAAAGATAAATTGAAGGTCAACTTTTACAATTTCTTCAGCAAGAACTTAAATTTTAAAGCCCGGACCTGTCCATTTTCCCATATTCGTCAAATGATAATGTTGCAGTGCGCATGTCTAATCGTGTGTAGCTTTGTTTACATGCGCGAGGTCATAAATTTGCCACATTCGTGATTATTGTTTGCTTATCTAAAGGTAAATATCTAGTTTTTTGTAACATACCTAATTTTAATATGATCACTGCTCCTCCCACCATTACCAGCGGTATTAATTGGCCAAGTTTTTTCGCTATTTTTGCACATCTACCTAAAAATAAACATCATGCAATAATTAACTTTGCTCGATGCAGTTTCCTTGTTTTTACGATGGTTTTATTTTTTCTTTAAAACGGGCTTTGTACATGATACACCAACAAATGTATTTTGAATGATAGAACAGTATTGGACTGGCACTATCTTTATTTGTTTTAAATTGCAACGTTTCAACTGGTATGGATTTCCCGTCGTCTTTAGATAAATATTATTGACCTGAGTCTGCAAGACGTGGTAATAACGTCTGTCCCCTAGCGGTAGCAAGAAAAAATAACAAAATGAAATGAAACTTTTGACATTAGAAGGATTAAAAATATGTTAGGTTATTGTGTAAATATTAAAGACATCTAAACGTTTTTAGATGTTTTGTGAACATTATAACAAATAGCTATTCGTGTATCAGGAGCGCAAAGTGATATATTGTTTAAGTACACACAGGATTTTTTTCTACAACCGGTGTTTTATAGAAATGTTTGGTAAAAATTAACAATTATTGATAACCTCAAATTTGACAGTTCAGATTTTAAAACGTGAGCATCACTTTGCGCTATACATGTGTTCTTGTAAAAATGTTTGTTAAAATGATATTTACTGCAAAATCAAAATAACAAATTGCTTTCGTATTATTTATCCAATCTCAGTTTGAGGACATTCCAATCATTCCATACGGCGGTAAACAGTCTCAAAGAGACCGACCGCACAACCAGGGTTGTCAGATCTTTCTTCTTCTTCAATTCTTTAAGTTTTTTTATTAAAGATATTTCATTTATATCAGTATTCAATTGTTAGTCAGTAACTTTCTTTGAAAGCTAGTTTGCAAATATACTTTAAACCGAGGAGTTTTGAGTGTGACAGAAAAAAATAACAAGCCATTCATTGTTATAATAATACATTCTTTAGTCCTTAAGAAACAATATAACTGAAATCAAGACAAAAAGTGTTTTCAGTGTATAAAAACAACTAATTAACAAACCCTTGTTTCTCGTATACTTATTCATAATATATTAACAAACCAGAAAATTTGGTAGAACTGGCAACCGTTCACAATTTATGCACGTTGTCAGGGGGTGATAAGCGCCAGGATATAAGCTGAACCGGTACCCGGCCCGTCTGACGATCGATTCTGCCAGACAGAGATAGGCCAGTGACCGCCGATGGCGTGGAAGAGACGGAGATAAAATATACGTGGTTATGCCTTGATGAACGGGCCGGAGTCTGGTTGACGAGAATGAAGTTTTGGTAAAAAAATTAAAGCATTTTCTGAGCAGTGTCGTGCCGTGTCAGGTTTATTTTTCTGATTTTAGTTTTGTATATAGAATTTTTGAGTTACCTTATATTTATTATTTTAATATAATAATATTATTATATATACAGTGGGTTTATAAAGTGTAGTATGTACAAACACCTAATGTAAAACAAAATTATAAGTGTGTATACGCATATTAATTATTTGTGTGGAACGCCTATGGTTAGGAAATTCCCACAGTTTAATGTCATTAAATTGACCTAAGAAACACTATACCTATTAATTATTTAATTTGAAGAAATAGTCCATGCTTAAAGTGGAGTTGAAAGTATGGGAAAGAAAGAAAAAACCAAAAGTCTTCCTCCACAAAATTTAATAGAATAAAAATTTTCTAGGGGTCTCTACATGTTTCGAACGTAGAAACGTTCATCATCAGGAGACAGAAAATTTATTTAGTGCTGATGGTTTTAGCAGAAGAGAAAATGGTGTAGAACCTTAATGGAGCTTTTATGGAATTAAAAAATTGATGTCTAGAAAAGACATAATATTAAGAAAATTGATAAAGGTTAAACCATACTGAGTATGTGAAAAAGTTATTGAAGGGGTCTAAATCAACCAAATAAACTGGGGAAGAAGAATGAAGAAAAAACCTTCCTAAAACGAAGCTGTCCAAGAATATTTAAATTTTTTTATAAATCTTTTCAAGTGTAAGACACGTAAGACATTATAAGGATAAAATTGTCATAATTATGAAGATATCACAATAAAATTACATTGCAAAAAGTGTTTTGTGGGGTACTGAGGATTAAAGCTCAGTAACAGCGGTTAATTTTAAACCAGTAAAATTAATTAACAAGTTGCACATTTTAAAAAAAATTAGAGGTCAAAAGGTTGTTCACGTCCACGTGTTGGGACAAAAGTGCTTTTGTTTATTTTTCTTTTGTCGCCCGGCGAGCGCCAAAGTAAAAAAAAGCTCGCTCCTCAAAAAAGTGCAACTTAAGTAAGCGTTCGTAGACATATTATATGATAGAATGTCTTCTATAAATAGTCAGATTTCAGCTCGGTGCAAAAGAAGGTTTATGAATGGGATACGTGGTCTATCTTTGCTTGGTCGTCGTGGGTCTAAAAAGTACCCATATGGACAAAACCTTACCAATAAAAGTTCTTTCTGGTTCTTCCTTGTTCCCATGTAACAAGTAATGCCATAGCGATTTAACTTGACGTCCCATAAATTCAACGGGCGACATCTTGTTGATTTTTTCCAAGTCAATAACGATGAAGTCATCTTTTTCCATAGCGTTGATAGTTGTGGCATTGGTTCTTTGGGATTCATCTTTTGTACTATCTTGTGTGCGGATGGGGAGGACGGTAGATTGCGATTCTAAAAATGCAGATTATTTTAACGCAACGTCAAGTTTTAAAAACCTTTGCGTTGTTTTAAATTTCTAAAACTTGGAAGTCCCTAAAACCGTGTCATATTGTGTCATGTTCGTCATGTCAATGTCAATATAGTCTTCATGTTATGGTAATTGTCCACCTCTAAACGTTTATAAATGGTTTAAAAATTATTTAAGTAACAGGTCACAAAAAATATCAAAAACATATTCAAATAAAAAAATAAATAATTTAGGAGTTCCTCAAGGAAGTATACTAGGTCCAATATTATTTATTTTATACATCAACGATACGCCTTTAGTTCTAAAAATGTATCAGTTACAAATGTTTGCTGATGACACCTTAATTTACAAAAATGTTTTAAATATTTTCGATGGTCTAAATACACTAAATTCTGAGATAAATATATTATTAAATTGGCTAAAAGTAAATAAATTAAAATTAAATATTTCAAAAACTAAATGTATGGGTAATAAAATTGTCAAAATATAAATGTTGTAATTGATGGTAAAAAATTGGAATTAGTAAACGGTTTTAAATATTTAGAAATAATGATTGATTTAAAATTAAATTTTTTAAATTATTTTGAAAGTATCATATCGAAAATTGCTGGAAAAGTATGGTATTTTTAAAGAATCAGTTCTAATTTAGTTTGTTTTCTAAAAAAAAACTGTATTTAATACTATTATATTACCACATTTTCTTTATTGTTCTTCCATTTTATATTGTGCTAGTGAGGAAATATTTGATAAATTACAAATTTTATAAAATAAGGCAATGCGGATTATTTTAAATTGTGACAAATATACAAAAATTAATTTTATGTTGAAAAATTTAGATTGGTTGAATGTCAGAAATTTATTTTTTTATTTAGTATGTATACATAAAATTAAAAATAATTTATTGCCTGATTGTTTAAAAAAAGTTTGTTCTTTTAATTATGACCATCATAATTATAAAATAAGAACTAATCAAAATTTTTATGTGGATAGAGTTTCTAAAACATTAGCTGATAAATCTATTTTTTATAAAGGTTTGATAGAATATAATAATTTGGAAAATTCTATTAAATCTCAAAAATCATTAAAACTGTTTAAAAAAACTTTAAAATTACATTTAATTAAAAAACAAAATGATACGATTTGATATACCTAATTCACAAAATGTTTAACTTTTCTGTCTGTTTTTGTTAAAAGAAGGTTGCGTTTTAAAATTTAAAAATAAATCTATAAAAATGTGTTAAAAAAATGTATTAAAAAATATTTAATTGTAGCTTTTTACTAAATAAAACATGTTACTACTACTACTACAAAGCGCTCATATGGGCGGGTCACTAGAACACCGCCCAGTGACTTTTGATATTTTTCCAATGTAAGAATATTTTAACTATACCATTGGTGGGTGTTGTAGTGTTGATGCTTGCAACAGTCTCATTTCTGGTGGTTCCATATTTGGTATAATCGGCTGTACTTCGCTTAACTTCATTTTCAGAAATATCGCTCTTTGAAGGCGTTGGGGTGGAGGAACTTTGGATTATTAGGAAAAGTCCTAAAATAATTATTAAAGTGGCTTTCATTTCTGTTCCAATGGTGGCATTGTCAGATGAGTCTTGTCATTTAACCTGAAACGAAAAAAAAATGTTTTCAATGTTAAAAAGTTACGAAGGCGTAGAAAGGCCACAATTTATAAAAAAAAAATATACACCCAAATTCCGAGTTGTAACTCGGAATTCCGAGTTGTATCTCGAAATTTCGAGTTGCATCTCGGAATTTTGAGTTGTAACTCGGAATTCCGAGTTGTATCTCGAAATTCCGAGTTTCATCTCGGAGGTCTGAGTTGTAACTCGGAATTCTGAGTTGTATCTCGGAATTCCGAGTTGCATCTCGGAATTCCAAGTTGTCGGTATGTTTGCAGTGTTGCCATTTGGGGCGGCAAGTCGCCAAAATGACGACTTTTTGTCTCTATGAGAGTGTGGCGGCGATTTTCAATAAAAAGCTTATTTTTGGCGACTTTCTACAGGTGAAAAAATTGAATATAGGTAGCTACACGTTGTATACAATACGTAGAAAGAAACAACGTCACAATAATAATCATTATTGCACCGAAGGATTTCTTAAAGAGAATATCTGAACGCGCCACAAATTGTACGTCAAATTTTGGTGAATCCCCGAAAGCCTACTTGTCGGTCGGTCGATTGTCGAATATCCATATCAAAGCCAGTGCCATTAGGAGGCGATAACTAGACGAACAAATTCCGTCTAAAAGGTATATTGGCAACCGGTTTGTTCGTTGATACCCAGAGCATTTTTTTTTATTTCAATTTTTTTAACTAATATTATTTTATAAAAATAAAATTTAAATTAAATTTAAAAAAATGCTCTGGGTAACAACGAACAAACCAGTTGCTAATATACTTTTTAGAAGGAATTTGTATCTCTAGTTATCGCCTCCTAATGGCACTGGCTTTGATATGGACATTCGACAATCGACCGACCGACAAGTAGACTATCGGGGAATCCCCAAAATTTGACGTACAATTCGTGGCGCGTTCAGATATTCTCTTTGAGAAATCCTTCGGTGCAATAATGATTATTATTGTGACGTTGTTTTTTTCTACGTATTGTATACAACGTGTGCCTATATTCAATTTTTTCACCTGTAAAAAGTCGCCAAAAATAAGCTTTTTATTGAAAATCGCCGCCATGCACACTCTCATAGAGACAAAAAGTCGTCATTTTGGCGACTTGCCTCCCCAAATGGCAACACTGCAAACATACCGACAACTTGGAATTCCGAGATGCAACTCGGAATTTGGGTGTAATTTTTTTTTAATAAATTGTGGCCCTTCTACGCCTTCGTAAAAAGTAAAGCGTTCGTCATTATGTTTCTTGTCCTGTTCGAACAGAAAAAAGGATGATGCATGTTGTACAGTACTGGTAGCAGTCATGATACTATTACCTACTAAAGGGCGGAATATATGCAAAATGCATACAGTATGACCAGTAAAGTCCGCATCATATGGGATTTTTTTTTATTAATAGCTTTATTCGAAATTTTACTTTGGCATGAAGTTCTGCTTCGATCGAGATGAAAACAAGGCAAAAAATTAGTAGTCACGTGATTCGCATTATCTGTAAAATTTTAATTTTTTTCAAAAAATAATTCAAAAGTTGGGTTATTTCTGAAAGTATCGAAAAAAGTTATTAGAAAAAGTTTTTTTAAAATGTATTTTCTAGCCCACATGCAAAATTTCAGCTGCATAAGATAATTTTAATTTTATACCCATATTTTGTAAATTGCACCACTTTTGCAAAATAAGACTCAACGCAACCTACATAAAACTTTTTAGTTTAAAAAATGCTTTATTTCAGATAGAAAACGTAGTTTGTGTCTGAAAGTAACACCTTAATATTAAGACAGAAAAGAACACAGAGTGTCATCAGTAAAGTGTTCTTTAAGTGGAAAATAAATTTTAGTGGTGGGTAAAAAATCAAAATTATCTTATGCAGCTGAAATTTAGTATGTGGGTTAGAAACTGCATTTAAAAAAAATTAATAACTTTTTTCAATATTTTCAGAAATAACCCCACTTTTGATTTATTTCTGAAATAAATTAAAATTTGACAGATAATGCGAATCACGTGACTACTATTTTTTTGCTTAGTTTTCATCTCGATCGAAGTAGAACTTGATGCCAAAGTCAAATGTCGAATAAAGCTATTAATAAAAAAAAATCCCATGATGCGAACTTTACTGGTCACACTGTATATACGCATTTTTTGCATATTTTGTCAATTTTATAATAAAATGCATATTTTTCATAAATTATTATTTTAAGAGCAAATTTTTATGTTTTCGGCTTTATCAAAAAATTTAAAACGTTAAAGGTTTAATCTCCAGTTCGGTACTTATTTCAGGGATTTTCCAATCTGAAGAACAAGAAGATGAGTTGTTAAAAAGTGCAAGTGTAGCTAAAGATTTTGTTTTTATTAAGGTAGGAGTATCAACATGCTTGCCAACCTATAACCTATTTCGCGTAGATTTATTTATGTTTTCTAGCTTTTATACAAAATTTAAATAAAATCAGTATCAACTTGATATTCTATAGGTAATAATTGACATATTTAATAAATATCAAGGAATTTCATAACTTATTTTAGGAGAATTGTATAGCGAAAAATATTGGGTAAGATTTTTTTTAACATTATTATGTCATTGTCACTTATTGTTCTTTAACTATACAATTCTCCCAAAATTAGCAATAAAATAAATTGATATTTTTGTAATATATCAGATACTACCTAAATAATGTACCGACGATTTTGATTTTCTTTAAATGTTAGTGATTAAAGTAATAAACTCAAAAAATCAACGCGAAATAGGTTATAGGTTGGCAATAGATTGAATGACGTTGAGAATTCAACCCCGGACTTAAAATCCTCGTTGGAGAGTAGAAATTTAGGTTTAAGAGACTCAATTAGTATTGTTGAAACTTTTTCCGCTAAATGTAACAACATTCCCGGTAAAGTAGGAGGTCAAGTAAGGAACAAATTGGATGTAACTGTAAAAAAGAATGAAGGATTTAAATACTTAACTGCAGTTAAAAGCATTTATAGGGTATAAATCATCCAACGAAGTTGTATCTTGGCCTTATATTTTGCTACCTAAGTTGCATTATTGTCCGACTACATCAGTAGATGTTGAAAGAAGCTTCTCTTTGTATAAACATATTTTTTCTAATAGAAGACATCCTTCTGTTAATTTGTTTAGTTTTATTTTTCTTTGTTTTTTTTTTGCATTTTTTAAAAATAATCATATTTTTTAGAACCCAATGTGTTTCTTTACCTCATTTTACTATAATAAATTAAGAAATATTGCATACCATTATGCATATTTTGTAAAAACTGTGCAAATAACTGCATATTTTAAAGGCAAACAAGGCATATACAGCGTGTCCAGAGAAGTTCTAGACATATGGGAATTTTTTTTATTGTTCATTTTACGAAAAAAGTTATTCTTTATAAAAAGTTCTGCTTGATGCGCAAATAA
Organism: Polydrusus pterygomalis; assembly: GCA_963969555.1. Classification (NCBI taxonomy): domain Eukaryota; kingdom Metazoa; phylum Arthropoda; class Insecta; order Coleoptera; family Curculionidae; genus Polydrusus; species Polydrusus pterygomalis. The sequence goes on from OZ018375.1 coordinate 2,985,604, forward strand.
TATTGACATATCAAAACTTAAGATATTATGTACAGGGTGGCAAAAAAATATAGAAACACAGAATTACGTTAAGAGGGAAGTACACTCAATTTTTATTTTAGAACAAATTATTATAAGACAACTTTACTAAGGACTACAAAACGCGGTCAGATACAATTTTTCGTTGAAATATTTTAATTTACAGGGTATCATCAAAAAATCTCGTTAATAAGTCGAAAAATATTAAATGATTTTTGACTAACATGTCAATATTCGTTACTATAGTATTGAACATAGTGGTTGCGAAATTGTTGCAGGTAATAAATAAAATAAAAAATTATTTTGCAAAGGCTTTTTGATGGTAGGTACCCTGTAAATTAAAATATTTCGTATCTGTCTGCGTTTTGTAGTCCTTAGTAAAATTTTGTTATAACAATTTGCTCTAAAATAAAAATTGAGGGTATACTTCCCTCTTAACGTAATTCTGTGTTTTTTGCCGCCCTGTACAGTGTACATGATATATTAAGATTTGATATTTCAATAATATTTGCGCATCAAGCAGAACTTTTTATAAAGAATAACTTTTTTTCGTAAAATGAACAATAAAGAAAATTCCCATATGTCTAGAACTTCTCTGGACACGCTCTATATGCGCATATTTTGGCTGAATGTAAGTGCATATAATCCGCCCTTTTTGATGTATTTTAACATACATTCTATCCCTATTTATAAACGCAAAGTCCGTGCTATGGTTCTGTGAGCGTTATTAACGATCGGTAATGAAATATGTAGATATATTTTTTAATTAATTAACAAATGACATTTTTATTGAAAGAGAAAGAAATAATGTAAGAAAAAACCAAAGAAATTTCTTTTAAAAAATAATATGGGTACCTAGTATAGGTTCTATTGAATAGTATGCATGGTACTCGCTGCTGTGTTTCAATAGTGAATTTATAACAATTGAATTGTGCGAGCGAAGCTGCGGGTACAAGCTGGGATGAATTACAGACATTAAAAATGTACGTTATCACTTTATTTATTCAGCGCATATCATTTTCGTATAAATTGAAAGTGTGTTAAACAAGTGTAGGTAATGATATTAATTTAGTGGAACACCGTGAAAATCAGCGACGATGATACAAAAGTTTCTTTTTTATTTGGGTTTATTTTATTGGTATTCTACAAGTGCTCGCCGGCGAAAAGGCGGTTTTTTTGCATTATTTTGGTGAAAGTAGCCTTGATAAGCATCACCGTCTTAACAATATCTGTTTATTTAAAATAATTTCGGCACTGAACTTAAGGGGGCCCCACCCCACGGCCACCCTGAAGGTTAGAGCAGGCAGAGCTATATTTTCGGTTTAGAAGAAGTTTATATTATCTGTTGAACTATTTTGTACTATTTAAACCTTTACCTTATAGTAAGAAGTATTTTTGCTGTACTAAAAATGGGTTATTTAACTGAATCACACAAAATCGAAATTGGAATGATGATTGACTTTGGTGACAGTAAAGTGGGATAGGAAGAATGGCCGCCACTATCGCCGGACCTTAATCCTCTAGATTATTTCCTTTCGGGTCTCCCCTAAAACCCAAAGTTTACGTAACAAAACCAGAAAATTTAGAGGAACTTAGTCGCCAAATAACCCCGGATATGGTACATATTGTTAGGAATTAATTTTACTTTAAATTAGGGGTTTGTCAAAAAAAAATGGGCAATATTTCCAACAAAATTTACAATAAAACAAATTGCGTCTACATTACCCAAATGCAAAAGTAAATAGTCGGTCATATTCTCTTTTTTTATGCATTTTCCAAGGAGCTATACAGACCTTTACATTTAAGAAAAAAAAAAGAAAAAAAAAATTGGGGCGGTTCGACCCCTCAAAGAGGGGTAAAGAACCCCGCACTTCTCTTATGGAAAATGGCCCTCGGTTAAATTTTTTAAATTTTTAGTATCTTATAGAGAATGCCATTCTGATCAAAAGTGTTCATGGCCACAACAATATCTGCCGACCAGTTTTTGAGATAAAGGGTGTCCAAGTTGCAAAATATGAATTCTCAATATATTATATTTTCCTAGTTTATAATATGAATTCGTTTTGTTTTTCTAAATTTTTGATGGCCCTGTCGTAGATAGGATAGAATACTATAAAAATAGTTAAAATTTTTTTATTATACAGTGTCCGCAAGAAAGTCCGCATCAAATGGAATTTTTTTTTATTATTAGGTTTAGGTAAAAATTGAAAAAGCAGTTAGTTTTTGCTTACCTAAAAACCAAAAATGACGTATACTGAAGCAGCTGCACGACTTGCGTTACCTGTGAAATTTGACATTTTTAATAAAATAGGTTCAAAAATGCCATTATTTATCAAAATATCGAAAAACTTTATTCGAGAAAGTTGTTTATTTAGGCAATTTTAGCTTTTGTACGAAATTTTGACAGTCTAATACAATTTTTATTTTTTGCCAGATTCTTGAAAATTTTGATCAACCCTCGTAGATTAACTTTTATACATCGATGTAAAACCATTTGCCTTTACTTCATTTGTAATCTTAATGCAATTTTGTGTAAAATTTTTGTTTCCAATTATTTATTTTGCTTCAAAAACTGAAATTGTTATTGATCAGTATGTAATGTTTGATGCAAAGTTTATCTAATTACATCAGTTTTGCCAAAACCGACGTTTCTCATTTTTCTTAAGTTAGTAAGCAGATGTACAAAAAGAAAATATTAGGAAGCTTTTGTTGAAATTTTACTTAATTAATATTAAATTAAATTAATTATATAAAACTATATTTTTGTTGAATAATATGTTTCGAGCGATTAATATTTATTCTTTTTGATCCAATACAACATTGCATTAAGATTACAAATGAAGTAAAGGCAAATGGTTTTACATCGATGTGTAAAAGTTAATCTACGAGGGTTGATCAAAATTTTCAAGAATCTGGCAAAAAATAAAAATTGTATTAGACTGTCAACATTTCGTACAGAAGCTAAAAATGCCTAAATAAACAACTTTCTCGAATAAAGTTTTTCGATATTTTGATAAATAATGGCATTTTTGAACCTATTTTATTAAAAATGTCAAATTTGACAGGTAACGCAAGTCGTGCAGCTGCTTCAGTATACGTCATTTATGGTATTTAGGTAAGCAAAAACTAACTGCTTTTTCAATTTTTACCTATACCTAATAATAAAAAAAATCTCATTTGATGCGAACTTTCTTGCGGACACTGTATACCGGGTGAGTAACGAAAATTATTTAATATTTTTTGTTAAATCATTGTATTTTCGGGATTAAATTAATTGTTAACAAAGTGATACTGTATATGACATTAGCTTGGAGCAAGCTATCAGAATTTATATTATTTATATTTATACAGGGTAACTCAAAAAAGTAAATATTTTTTTATTAGTTTTGAAAGAAATTTTGTAGATATTTCTTTATGTACTACTTGTTGCTTATCATATGCTTCCAAATATACATATATAATTATCAAGGTTATACAGGGTGTTTCCGATGATAAGCGATAGAAAAATAACATAAAAATGTATGTATTTATAAATCACCCGGTATATTAAAAATGGATCGGTTTAATTTCGTTATTTTTTAATATTTTTGGCTCGAAGTGTCTTACTTACATGTTTGCTATTGATTTCCCTTTTCCTATGACGAGTTCTGGAGATATACAGCTTTGAACAGACTCAAAACTCAAAAAATATACAAAAAAAAATAACATTTTTTTTTTAAATATAATAAAATTTGTTATGTAAGTTTATTTTATGGTTAAAAATAAATATATCTAATGCTAAACTAGGCCCCAAATTATTCGAAACACCCTGTATAGCATTAATAATTATATATATTTGGAAGCATACGATAAGCGCCAAGTAGCCAAGTATGCCGAAAATACAATGATTTAACAAAAAATATTAAATAATTTTCGTCACTCCGTCTATAATATAAAAATTTTAACTACTTTAAATAGTATTCTATTCTATCTACTACAGGGCCATCAAAAATTTAGAAAGACAAAACGAATTCATATTATAAACTAGGAAAATATAATGTATTGAGAATTCATATTTTGCAACATGGACATCCTGTATCTCAAAAACTGGTCGGCAGATATTGTTGCGGCCATGAACACTTTTGATCAGAATGGCATTCTCTACAACATACCAAAAATTTAGAAAATTTTTAACAGAGGGCCATTTTCCATAAGAGAAATGCGGGGTTCTTTTATAAAGACACGAAGAAAGTTTGCCAAACTAAAAATAAACGCAGCCCTAGTTCTGTTTTTTTTTTCAGCAAAAAAGGGGCTTTCCAATACGGAATTTATTTCAGTTAATAATTCCACCCTGAATAAAATTGTATACAAAGTGACCGACTGACCGATAAATCAACGCCAAACCCGAACAAACCCGAACAACCCCCTAATCCCAGAATCACGAAATATCGAAAATGAAAATGTCTTCTTCTTATAACGTAGACATCTACTAAAAAGGGATATTTTGAAAATCCACCCCTCAGGGGGGTAAAAACGGGAGTTCAAATGTTTGTAGGAACTGGTGGAGGTCTTAATATTTGTATACAGGGTGTCATTAAAAGGTGCGTAAGAAATGCTACCACAAATTCCTGGGCTTTAAATATGAACTAATGATGAAACAATTATTTCTTATTTCTTTAACGTCTGCCTTTAAAGGGATGAAATGGGTTTATAAAAGTCTATATTGGAAAATGTATTTATTGCCATACTTTCTTGAAGTATTTCAATAAATTCTACCCCAAAGTCCAGCGTTATTAACGATCTGTAATGAATTTTTGGTACTATTTTTATAAACAAAAGTAGGTGATAAACACATAAACATTTGTATTGAGAGAGAAAGAAATACTGTAAGAAAGCAGATTCATAATACTTAAAATACATAATACCAATAATTTTAGTGATGTCAGAATTGAAATCTAAGAATAGTTTATTGTTGTGACAACATCAACGGAATAATAATTAAACCATTTTTTTTCTGACAATATTTTTCAATTTGACTTGGCTTGTCAGTCTTGTATGAGTTTCGATTTTTTTTTAAATTCAGTTGTATTTGGATATTTTATATGCTTTTTGTGAATAATTATACAAACGAAATATTATAGGGACGATTAATAAACATGAAATGGAAAGCGAAAGTATCCTTTGTAAAAGTGTGCCAACTCCTCTATGCATGGATAAGTACAAAAAGTCAGTGGCGGTAATTAACTTTAGTCTGGATCTGTGAGTATCCAAATTTAATACTGTTTTTTTTTTAACAGTAGGTTTAAGTATAGTTTCACTTCCTAAATTTAACTTAAGTTGCATTAACACATTTAGGATTTTTTTTCAATTCTAATTTTCAAATTGATTGATTAAATGATATTTGCTTGTGCTGAAACTACAATTTCATATATCACATTTGCGATTACTATACAGGGTTAGTCAGAAACAACATCTTTAGCTTTTTAAATTTCGTTTAAAATAAATTTACATAAAAACAAACAACTATTGTTGCTTTTTTATTTCGAATATGATTTTTATATCTGGCCGAGTAACGATTTTGTTGTAAGAAAACCATTTTTTATTTGTCTACTCTTGAAGTATTTTTATTATTAGGGTAATTCCGGGAGAGATGCCGATTTTTCACATTTTTTTGATTTACTAATTTCACAATAATAATTAAGTAATGAAACTAAGGCTATCGGATGTAATATTTATTTTTTAAACAAGACACGTAAGTATTATTTCTGAAACTAAATGCAACAAACAATAAAAAAACATTTTCGCACACTCTGTAAACCGGAATCTCAACCTAATATTACGGGAGAGATGCCGCAAGCTTAAGGTAGAGATGCCTCTACACTTGATGGAATTTCAAAAACTCTAGCAGCTTCGTTTACATCCATACCTTCTGCTATACTTTGCAGAGCAGCTTTTAAAGCTTCTTCGGTCCATTTACCCCTATTAGGACACTTTCTTTCATATTTGCTCGGCATTTCTAAAATTAAAATATTTTTTAGGTTAGCCATAACACCCTACTAAAAATCGGCATCTCTCCCGAATTTCCGGGAGAGATGCCGAATGCCCCTGAACAGTTGCAACTGGGATAAAGATGACGCAAATACGCAGAGGTATAACCTCATTCTATGCTGTTTCACTATATTCATGCAAATTTTATACTAGAACATTTATAAAGTAAGTACAGTACACCAACCTTATAGGGGAGAGGCGGGCATAATGACATAGACGGGCATAATGACTTTTCTCTAGTAAGTATGCCAAATCTAGTAGCAGTATAAGTCCCAATTCGGGTGATAACGTGCAAGAGCCGGAATCACAGCACTGGCTCTAGTACGGACTCTCTATACTTTTATCCGACGGATTTATTGTGTTATTTGTGGTTGCCTGGTTTTGACCTTCAGTGTAAGTAACGTTTTGGAATATTATTTAACTACCTAAAATTCATTTTTACGATAGTTTTAAGACATTGTCTTGACCACACAATTGTACACTATAAATTAATAACACATTTTTGAAAGTTAATTGCAATTTAAGTGTTTTTAAACCCAAATTTTTAAAAAAATATCAGGACGGGCAAAACGACATAGCATAATCGCAGGTAAAATGAATAGTATGTCATTTTGCCCGCCTGCTTTGTTCAGAGTTTTATCGGATTATTTTTTTTTTGATGGTTTATTCATATAAAAGAACGACAAATAGAGGAGTTTGGAATGATGTCGATATGGAAAGAGCCATACAAGCTGTCCGTAATGGCGAAATAGGCGGGTTAAAAGCAAGTATGCCATTTTGCCCGACGTAGGCGGGCAAAATGATTTTATGTTGCAAAGTACGTTTAACCTGTTCCAAATAAAGTTCATAAAAAAAAAGAATAAATTTATTTCTAAAGTTATAGAGTATTTTACTGGTCATCGACATGTATTAAAATAATTAACTTAAGCTCATTTGTTCATTAGGTTTTATGGATAAAAAACTAAGCATGTCATTATGCCCGCCTCTCCCCTACTCCGAAAAACTTTTTAGTTGGCAGAAATTGAAAATCTCAGTTAAATAAAAAATTATTGGAGATTGCACAATGCGGTCTACAGACTTCGATAGGCACTGACACGTAAATGCGTATTCGCGTAACTTATATCTTGCAGATAAGTACGTTCGGAAATATGGTCAATCGGCATCTCTACCATGCCGGTATCTCTACCAGAATTACCCTACATAATATTCAAACGTGGTACGACCGAGTTAGTGCATAGTTCAACTCGACATATGAATTCCCGATAACAGTTCCTAACTTGCTGTATTGGGATATTTGCAATAACTACTCGTATTTTTTCTTTCAAGAGATCTAAGTTAATATTGAAATTGGTTTTATACACATGCATGGAGGTTCAGATATCCCCATAAATGAAAGTCGATAATTGTGAGATCGAGACTCCTACGTGCCAACTGATTTGGACCATAGGTACCTTCCAATCCATTTGTTCCCAAAGTGATGATTTAACCAATCATCAAAAGGAATTGAAAAAAAAATTCAAAGAACAAAAACTGTTGTTTGTGACGAACCCTGTATAGTAATCGCAAATCTGATATTCGAAATTGTAGTTTCAGCACGAGCAGACGTTTTTATAAAGAATGACTTTTCTTCTATACCTAGATACTAATAAAAAAGTGTTTCCTCTTCCAAACCTATCCGTGGATACACTGTATACTCTAAACATGTTTTGGTTCCATTTTTATATAAAAATCTATCATAAAAATTTCAAATAAAGAAAAAAATGTTTTTTTCTGTGTACATATTTAAGTTTTAAAAAGTTTAATTTAAAAATAATATAAAAAAACTTTCAGAGATGACTAATAAATAATAAATATTTATATTTTTAGCTCAGCCAATAGGGTCTCATGGTGTCTTCCTAGAGCTACAACTACAACAACATACGAAAAGCCATAATATCGCATAAAAATGAAACGGTCTTGAACCAGTAGACTTTAGAAATTATATAAGAAGACTAGGTATTTATAATAATAATAAAAGATTTAATGATATTTTCTAAACTTTAATTTTGGCACAAAATATTGGCTATATTTTAAATATTTTGAATTTTTAGTTTTACTTTACAATGGCTTTTTTTCGGGGGCGCGCTTAGTTTTTCAAGGTAAAAATGGAAATCTATACTAACATTTTTTTATGCACACCGAATTTTTCACTTTAAATCAATAAAATAGTAATTTTATAAGTATCTATACAGCGTGGTCCTTAAGTACATCAAGAAAATCTAGGATATGATTCCTGACATCAATTTAAGTTGAAAAATTCATATGGACTCATGCCCTAAAATGCTTACCCTCTAAGATACAGGTTGTTAAAATATTTTTTAAAAATAATTGTTTTTTTAAAATTTCGAAACTCCTTGAAGATACGGTATTGAAAATTGATGTCGATTGATTTCGTATTAAACTGCACTTTTTGGTTAAAAAAGGGTTTGCCTACTTCCACCAGTGGCGTGCATGAAGATACCATCAATATTTTTTTTGTGAAAATATGTGATACGCCACTGTTTTTTTTAAACTCTGATGCATTTTTATGCATTACTGATATAAGCGGAACAAAAGTTGTCTCTACTATGTTTTTGAAAAAAATGGTAGTTTTAAAGGAAAATGGAAAATATTTTAACACCCTGTATCTTAGAGGGTAAACATTTTAGGGCATAAGTCCGTATAAACTTTTCAACTTAAATTGATGCCAGGAATCATATCCTAGATTTTCTTGATGTACTTAAGGACCACCCTGTATACTATGAATCTATCTGTATACTACCACTCCATTTAAAAGCATCTGACAGGACATGTTCTGATTTAGGAAAACTCCATAATATTTTCATCTTTTTCTAAAATTGTAGTTAGTTTTTCTATAAACTTTATAGCCCATAAAGGGCCCAACATAGGCCTACAAAGGTTAAATACAGGTAAAAAACACGTCTTTACTACCACGAAGAAGACTACTTGGCCTTGTCTATGAAGCCCACGTCTCCTAATGACAGGTGTTTTTTACCAGTTTATTAGCTTGGTTTTATTCCCCACTAGGTGATTGAGTGGTTTATATTACTCATTTCTGACTATGTAAAGCGGCCTGTCGGGCTTTATAATAAAAACCTCAGGTAAAAGTCACCTTTTTTAGACTATAACTGTTTGTTGCGGTAATATAACATTGGCTTGATTGGCTCGCCATGGTTCGGCAAAATTCATGTTTTTGGTTGGCGTTAATATCATTTCAAATGATTGCCAACTTTTTTCTATAGAAAAAAATAATGTCCTGACTAGACAACCTTTCCTAGAGTGCTAATAATCATTTTACTTTTTTTACAGGCCCGTGGTATCAACACGTCCACGCGTAAATACAAAAATTCAAAAACTTACCGTAGAAAATGATGGTGAAGAAACGCCGACAACTGGAACCAGTAAAGATTTTGTTTCTGTGGTACTTGTCCAAGGAGAGAACTAAGTAACAGGATTAATAAATTTTTTCACGGTAATAGAAAAAAATTAAGAGCTTCTCGCGTCCCAAACACGCTGCTGCATCGGTCGGAAGCAAACTTATTATTATTGACTGATCGTCTTGATTTACAGGCAATCGAAACACAAACTTGATGATGCATAAAAATTTAAATAACGATCATCGACCATACATAGGCAATTCCGGATGCATTTTAATTTAGCTCGTTAATGCGTATATAAAAAAAGTTTTTTTTTAAATTTTCATTAGGAAATAATAAAATTCAATTACCCTCCATAACATACGTTATCATTCAAACGCGATTAAAAAAACATACGTATCATTGTTTTCCATGCCACTTAACAATTAGAACAATTATTTGTATTCTTTACATGTTCGTTTAAGGTGAGCCGAAGAATATCTAATTATGTTAAAGAAAGTTAAAAAAAATTAGATCAATGAGCCTAATGAATAAAAATGTAGCGATTACTTTTTCTTATAAAATCGAAGTAATTTCTTGAAAGCCAATGAATAAAAACTAAAGTAATCGCTTTTGCATCCAGCAATTGCTTCAAAGTGCAGGAATTGCTTCTAGTCAATGCAGCGGCGCACCCAGGATTTTATGTTAGGGGGGGGGGGCCCGCCAATCAGTGCCGGAAGCAAATTTTTTAATAAATTTTTAAGTTACGCATTTTTCTAGAACTTTGTAGCTTTTTAACAGGTATTCTCAGAAGATCGCAATAGCCTAGTTCAATTCAAGTTCAAGTTTCAAGTAAATATCTAAAAAAATTGACTTTTTAAAATATCCACTTTAATAATTATTCCGGACAAAACATACCACTCTTTTTACCAAATAAAATATAGGTAATAGTAATGACGACATATCCATAACACAAATATATTTATTTAAAAATATAAATTAGTACAAAGCACAACAATAAACAATATTTTATAAATAATAGAAACCAAAACTTTTTTATAACACCTTTGCATTTGTTAAATATGTCAATCTAATTTTCATCGACCCTTAGAAAGTTTATTTAAAATGTCTTCACAAGAAACAGGAACATTCTTATGAATAATTAAATTTGCCAAACCATTAAGTCTTACTTGCCCGGTGGAATTTCTTAAGTACGATTTTAAGTACTTTAATGTGGAAAATTACCTTTCAGAGGTACTGGCGGTGACGGGAAGTGTAACAAAAATTTGCAAAAGTTTTTATATTGGGAAATATCATACCATTACATTGAATATATAGCTTAAACATCAGAGGGTATTTCTTTGCTATCTGTAAACTTGTCGTTCCATAATTTAAATTCGCATATTAGAATTCTTTCATTATAAAAATTTTCAAAAAATGAATAATTTGCATAAGAAGAATGAAGGCTGAGAAAGCTTTGCAAATTTTCTACTTATAATACTGAACAAAAGTAATAAAAATTATATCGTTCTTTGTATCGCGCCTGAAAATTAAAGTTTTTTTTAGTGGGTTAGTGGGTATAGTAAGTTGAAGTCAATTTCATTGGGGGTTTTGGGTTTGTTCCTCTGTTTTGTCCTCCCCCCTGGGTGCGCCACTGAGTCAATGCTTTTTCTTAAAAAATAGAAGCGATTGCTATCGTTTGCTTAAAATGTGATGAATAAATTAAAGAATTGCTTTTTCTAGTGTAGCGATCGCTTTCAACTTTATAAGGTAGGTCGACCCCTGCATCATTTGCTTGGTAGCAGTCAACTTTAGTTCTCCGCGGCATACACGTGCGTCGCTCTTAATTTGTATCTTCAATTATGGCTGAATATAAGAACGTCCATAAAAGAAAAATCTACAGTGTATGTAAGAATTGCAGATATGATAATTTCAGAAAGTAATATCGATTTGACTGCGAAAATGTTGAGTGGTTGGCAAATTGTTTTTTGACTGATACTGGTAAAAGGCGAGGGAGTGCACTGTCGCCTTTAAATAAGATTAAAGTCTTTCTGCGAAAATTTTCGGATCCGGGCTTTTAAAATTCTGTAGGTGAAGAACTCGGTGTTCACCAAAATACTGTATGTAAGTCATATCTACACTTCTGTAATGGATGCAGTTTTGGAGAAGACCAATATTTTTATTAAATTTCTTACAAGTGCTGAAGCTGTTGTGGAAGCTAAACGGTTGTGGTCAGATAGATTTATTTATGTTCTTTCAATTTGTGAACGAATATCAATTGCTTGTCTTTAATTTCTTCATCACTACTATCACTTTCCTCATTTTCACTGACATTTACGTGAACTTACAATCAATCAGTTATTCCATCATCTTTGGCAGTCGTTACAAGTAATGTGATTCATCGCTAATTTTTCCAAGTTCTTGAACAATTCACACAATGGGCTTAACGGAACAGCACAAAAAATTCATGGTTGAAGCGTATTTTTGAAAGGGGTCAGAGTAAATGGTGAGTGGCAATACAATCTGGGTTTGTGCATGGACGATTTTCACGAACATTTTCCAAACGTTGCTTTTATTGCTAGGGATTTTTATCATTGCCTGAAAAGAACAGTGGCTGTGTTTAGGGAAACAGGTTCTATAAACAAACAAAAAGGAGCAGGAAGACCATCTGTAAGAACAGAAGAACTTATTGCAAACGTTCGTGAAATAATGCAAAATACGCCAACAAATTGTATAAGATGCCTGTCCCAAGAAGTGGGAAGATCTTATGGAACATGCAGGACTATTCTTAAGAAGAAGCTAAAAAGAACACCAATTGCAAATTTAGAACAATTACAAGAAAGGATTATCAAAGAATGTGGTAACATTTCTTCAGAGATGCTGGTCAACACTTTCGAAAATATGAAGAGATGTGTGAATTTATGCTTGGAGTATGGCGGTGGCCAATTTCAGCAATTTATGTAATTATTTTTCTTTTTCTTTCTGTATATTCTTACTTTGTTAATTTTGTAAACAACAAAAATAAATTTGTATTTGTCTACTTACTTATTTTATTACTCATTAGTTTGGCATATCATGTCATAATATGAATTTGACAAAATTTTAACCTAGATTTGGTTAGATATATCGTCCTCATATCATTGTGATCTAAACCAAGCCCTACGTTTTTTAATCCAAGCCCTCTTTGATGCAAATTATTTTTGCTCGCACGGTATATCGGGTGTTCTATCCAGGTATAAGTAATGTATGGGTGGGTTGTACGGATTTATATGTCGTCAACTATACTTGGAGCTTCTGCAGCATTTTTTTATGACATTCTAATTGCGAGAATGAGAAATTGCGAGACTCTAGCTAGACGAGACGAGAAAACATCTTGCGAGATGTTATGGGGGCGAGAGATCCAAAATCTTTTGAAAAGTGCGAGATTTCTCGTCTAGTGTAACACTAATTTTTAGTACAAAAAAAAACAGTTGCCCGTTCCCTTGCGGGCTACATAACGATTAATTAATTGTTGCCCCTTTCCCTCAGCAACAAACAAGAATTAAATTCGGTGTACAATTTCCGGAATATTTGCTGGATGTGTGGTGCCCTTCTCACTATATAAAGTAATTACTTTTTTAAATTGGTAGGCGGAAATAATTGCCGTAGTTTTTATTAATTTAGTGTTATCAGCGCCGGAAAGCGCTTTTCGCAAGCCGAGCACGCCGAACCAACATTTTAAACAGATTACAGAGTGTCAAGTTCGGGTTGGAAAGTGAAAAAAGGCAGTAAGTAAAGTGTATTTTGAATACACATGCCTATGTCATTTTAGGCTAAAATGCATTTTTATTTTAATTTCAGCTTTGGCTGCGGTGACAAAAATGTAAGAAGTGGAGCCATGGAGAATGTGCAGATGTTTCCCCCCGAACAAAATTTTTTACAAGCGAACTTTGCGACTAAACTTTTTTGTTTTTTTTTTTGTTTTAAGATTTTATTTTTTTCGATAGTTGAGCAATGAGCATGTTAACTCTTCTACTTTTGTTAACGTTACCTTTACTTTTGTTTTTAAAATAAAATCCTTTGGTAATGCTTTTTAATTATAATACTACCTATGTCATTTTACCCTAGTATAAGCCTAAAATGGCATACTGTACAGTTTTTTGTTAATTAAGGTGTCATTGTTTCAAAAAAAAAAAAAAGTTTTATGTGCCTTTAATAGGAAGCGGCATAAACTAATTGACCCATTGACCTGGAGATGAATGCTAAAATTATTTTTTTCCAAGTTATGTGAATGATTTTGCTCAAGGTATGTCATTTTAGGCCAGTTTCCACTAGTTTTTATGATAAAACTATAAAAAAAGGTAAAATAGGTCAGGAAACCCACTAAACATAAATAGGAGAGATGCGCACTCCCACACTCTTACCATAGACATTTACCTTTAGATAAACAAACAATAATCACGAAAGTGGCAGTTTTATGGCCTAACGCATGTAAACAAAACCACACCGGATTAGGCATGCGCACTGCAACATTATCATTGGACGAATGGGAATTTAGACAGGTCCGGGCTTTAAGATTTAAGTTCTTGCTCAAGACATTGTAAAAGTTTACCTTCAATTTAATTTTCGTGTAAACAGCTGAAATTTGTCCCAAACTCTTGCTAAAACATTGGAATTTCTTCTCAACTTTTAATCAAGGTGGAAAAGAAGGTAGTGATTCGTGGCATTTTTAGTAGTTACAAACCTAACAGATTTTGAGGATAGAAAATTGTTTTAAGGTTTTGTTTCTAAAATAGTTCGAAAAGGAAGAGAAAAAGAACAATATAACCAGCCTTTTAAAATCGAATATAAAAAACAAACAAAACCAGCAAAATAACCAATCTTCGATTTTATCGCGTATCTAACCTTAAGTCAAATATTAGTTGGTATACCTATACCTTGTATTTGGGAAAAACTTGGGTACGTGTAAAATATATTCAAGTTTAAGAATTTGAAAAAGTTTTTGCCCGAGAACGTGACCTGTGAAATACTTTCACCCTTGAATTTATATTAACATACCACCTAGGTATATACTTTTCTCTTTTATATAGGTAATATAAGTATAGAGAAAAAAATCTTTTAAACGTATATCTATATCAAAATATCTACATTTTGCCCATAGACATTTTGCCTTTAGATACGTACAGCTTATAGGTGAAAAAATAAATCCGAGCGCATGGCTCGTCGGTTAGCTGCCTTCCCTCTGAGCAGCAGCGAGCATGTGCACAACCTCATGTTATCGGCCTGTCCTTCTTTAGCGACATGCTCAAAATACACTCCAGAACCGGCTCGGCCGTCATTTTTGTTGTTGTATTTTAGGATTTCTCTGTGGAATTCTTGTAGTTTCCTTTGCTATTGTAAATTGTGTTTGTGCTTTTAGTGACTCTGTTTGAAATATAAACAATGACTAGTAACAGCCGTTGCATGATTTTATTATGCCCAAATAGGGGCAAAATACCTGGTATTTCGTATTTTCAGTAAGTATGGAGTAGTTATCTTGATATATAACTTTATTTTATTATGACCAATTTAAACACATCAAACTAGGTCTAGGCTACACAAACAAGGTATGAAAATAAAGAGAAACACACACCAAGGCAGATTATCTCGATGCATGTTTTGGTATATTTTATTTGCAGGCAGCCCTGCAATCTTCAAAAAGTTTAAAATACGCTTTTCTCCATACTTATATATTATATTAAAGAAAAAATGTAGGTAAATACCTAACCTAGGTAGTTTATCAAGTTCTCCGGCAAAAATTTTTTCAAATTTTTGAACAAGAAATTATGCTTGAAAATGCACGTACCCAAGTTTTTGCCAAATTGTAAAAATCAATACAAGTTATTCCAACTAATATTTGACTTGAGGTTAGGTACGCGATAACATCGAAAATTGGTTATTTTGCCGGTTTTATTTGTTTTTATATTCGATTTTATAAAGCTAGTTTAATTGACTTGTTCTCTTCCCTTTCGAACTAAAAACACGACGACAAATAATTTTTAATCAAATTTTAGAAACAAACCTTTAAAAACAATTTTCTATCCCCAAAATCTGATAGGTTTGCAACTACTAAAAATGCCAGAAATAACTAACTTAATTCCCAACCTGATCAAAAAAATTCAGAATAAATTCCAATTTTTTGGCCAGAATTTAAATTTTAAAGCCTGGACCTTTCTATTTTCCTTTTCATCAAACTATAATGATGCAGTGCGCATGTCTAATCGCGTGTAGCTTTGTTTACATGCGCGAGGCCATAAATTTGTCACTTTCGTGATTATTGTTTGCTTATCTAAAGGTAAATATCTATAATTTTGCCCCAATACCGTTTGGGATCTTTTTAGAAAAAAATAATTCTTTTACTTGAGACCACAAGGTTTTAAAATAAAAATTCACGTTCATAAGAAAAGCCTAAATTTTAAGCCAATAATACCGTATATTATTATTTTAAATCGCGTAATTTTAAAACAGTCTCTGAATGGGTTTGAACGAATATCATTGTTTATTATGGCAAATTTAAAGTTTCTTGCTTTAAATTCATTTGATTTTAAACTAAAAAAAATAAGACATTTCGCTCAACGTATTTTCAAAATTGAAATCATTGTATATTACGACGAAATTTAAGTTTCTTGCCCTAAATTTATAAAACTTTAAACTAAAAAGCAGAAATTGCTTTAAAGATTTGTAAAGATTGGACCAAGATGTTTCGCCGATGTCAAATGCTTGGCGCCCTTGGGACAAATTCCTTTTTTAACACGCTTAGCTTCACCTGTATTGTCTGTCCGTAACCGACTTCTTTGAACCCGATTTTGACCCACTTTAAACGGTCAGATTTAATTTAAATTTTGTAGACTTATCAAGAACCGCTGACAATACAATAATTTGATAAGTTTATCCTGATCAGGATCGCCGGAATTAAATCGTTTCCTTACATATCCTCTGTATGAGAGTGAGAGAGATAGAGCTCACCGTCTGCGCATGCGTGCTATCTCCTACTTTCAGGCTCGAGCACTCGGCTTAATAGTGTTGGTACATTCTTTCGCTATCAGTTGGCCGAGCGGGTTTGTTCGGGTTTGTGGATCCAAAGCTTTGAATCTAGCCATTTAAAAAAAAATGGACCCACTGCTTTAAATCTAGCCATTTCAAAAAGTCATTGTTAAATTAGTGACAGTATTCCATCTCTACTCCGCACCTTTCTATGACTATCTCTACTCAAAAAATTTTTTTTTCTTAACAATAATTCAAACTAAAAAATGAAAAATAAATATAGTTTAAAAAAACTAAAAAACACGCTTTAATAATTAATCAAACTAAAAAGCGGAAAATAAATACAGTTTAAAATAATTTTTGAAATTCTTAATATAGGCAGAAAATAATAATAATGAACGATAAACATTAGTATTATAGTGAAAAAAAGCGTGGGGTGCTCGATATACGAAAAATATAGCACAAAGCGCCCCACGCTTTTTTTCACTATAATACTAATGTTTATCGTTCATTATTATTTTCTGCCTATATTAAGAATTTCAAAAATTATTTTAAACTGTATTTATTTTCCGCTTTTTAGTTTGATTAATTATTAAAGCGTATTTTTTAGTTTTTTTACACTATATTTATTATTAGTGTATTTACAACAAAGGCTACCTAGCACCGATTTTATTATTGTAATGACTTACTTTGGATTGTTACCTTCCTGTAAATATCCGTCATGCACTTCACAGACACAAACAAAAAAAATCTTCGAAATTCTTGGTCTCGCAAAGAAAGAAGAAAGTGGTTGGCGGCGATGATCCGCAATGTTCCTATTATTTTCCGAATTGAAGATTAACCGGTCGATGGAACATTGACGACATAAAATGAATGGTTCTTCGAAACACCTGAAAATAAAAGTTATAAGTGATTAACGATCGACTGAGTGACCTTATTTTTTCGATACCACAGAATTTCCCAAATTAAAATTTGTATTTTGTCCCGTTTTTAATGCCAGTGCCATTTTGTTTTTAGTAGGTAGTTTCTCTTGTCATGAATGTTAAAAGTTTGCAACATACCTACACTTTTTAACCAATGACGATCAAGGATATAGAAATATCATTCTCTTAATAAACTCAATCAACATGAGCTCCAATGCAAAAACTTCCAGTTTGTTATTATACCGTTCTGGCCATATCCAGTATATTATAAACTCGATAGCTCCTTTGATATCTGTTTTGTACAGAGCTAGATAGTACATTCCTTTGAAATACTTAAAATATACAGACTGTCCGCGGATAGGGTCTACAATAGCACAAACGGATGAACAATTTCATTCTTCGTGAAAAAGTCATTCTAGATAAAAAGTTTTTTTGTAAAAAAAAATGCAATTTACAAAGAGAACATTTCGAGTTTTTATACAGGGTTCGCAAAATCTTCAAAAACATGATTTTTCTCCAAGAGTAAACTACCTTTATTTGTTATTTTTGACCAAAATGCCAATTAGAAAACTTATTTAGAATAATGTTTGTAATTTAAATCCGAGATTTAAAATAAATCTTCGATTTTTTTAGTTTTATTAATTTTTAGAGGTGAATGGAAATTTTGCTGCTCAATAAAAATATTAATATAATATTTTATTATACTCTATTTTCATAATGGGTGGTGTATATTTTATTTTAAAATTTTAAATGCATTCCTACTATCTTTTGTAAAAACAAGACATTTTTTTTACCTTTTTATTACTTTGCTTTACGTATGGGGCAAATTTGAAGTTGTTAAATAGAATTTGATGTGCTTTGAAAATGTTGACCTTAGAACAAAGGGTTTATTTAGTTCAATGTTATGGTGCGGGCGAAAGTTCTAACAACTTTGTGATAGAGGAATTTAATCAAAGATACCCTAACGTTTACGTCTCAAAAATGGGACTTTATAAATTATTAAGAAAATTTCAGCGAACTGGTTCAGTTTCCAATTTTAAAAAAAACTATGATCAGAATGACGCAGCTTCCCTAATCGTATTGCAGTCTGTTGCTGACAATCCTACCTTTTCATTAAGAAACCGAGCTCAAGAACTTGATGTAGGAAAAAAACTCGTATTCAGTATATTTTAAAGGCAAACAAAATATTCCCATTTAAGCCAACTCCAACAACAACAAAATTCTTTTACCTCTAAAAATTAAAAAAACTGAAAAAATCGAAGATTTATTTTAAATCTCGGATTTAAATTACAATCGTTATTCTAAATAAGTTTTCTAATTGGCATTTTGGTCAAAAATGAAAAATAAAGGTAGTTTACTCTTGGAGAAAAATCATGTTTTTGAAGTTTTTGCGAACACTGTATAAAAAATCAAAATTTTCTCTTCGTAAATTGCATTTTTTTTTACAAGCAAAACTTTTTATCAAGAATGACTTTTCCCGAAAAATGAAATTTTTTATCCATTTGTGCTATTGTAAACCCTATCCGCGGACAGTCTGTATATATTTTTTATTAATATATTCAAAAGTACAATACTTATAGCTTCTGTATGAGGATCTGCTTGTTTATCAAACTTAAAACCATTACAATAATTGCAAATCAGTATCGCTTTCGCAGATCTAAGTATACAGAAATAGCTGTAGGAGATGTCATAACAAATATCGTCAACCGGGGCTGCTTTGACACTCCGGGGCTACTTTGACACTCTGGGGCTACTTTGACACTCCACTTTGACACCGTGGCGCATTTTTTTTTGTTATTATTTTTTTTTCAGCTTAGTTATATTTTTTTAGGTTTTGAGGTAGGTTTCTTATTGTCACAGACCGTGAGTAATTAAATATGGTGAGGACATATCAGAAAACTTCGAGAAGCCGGAACTACAAGAATTATTGCGAAGAAAATTTAAGACAAGCCATTGATGCCATAAAAAATGGCAGCGAAATCGCGCTGAAGGCGCCAATAAAAAAGCGCTGCAGGCGAAATATTTTTGGGTGCCACGACCTTTTTTAAATCATGGTACTTGGTTTTCAAGTGGGAAAAAACTGACACGAAGAAAATTTAATAGTGTAGGAAATGCTTAATGTGTTGGCTAATTGTCGAAATCAGAGCTATGCATATTTCGCATAAAATTCATTTTGTTTTTGTAAGTTTTATCAGTATGTTCTCGAGTTTCGAAGGAGGGGGGCGGGCCCCCTGGGCCCCCCTCTAGCTACGTGCCTGTAAATGGCATTATAAAGTTATTTGCAGATGATACAACAATTATTTATTTTGCTGAAACTTTCGCAGAAATGTATTTTGATATTAATAATGATTTAAAAGTACTTCTTTCTTGGCTTCGATCAAATAAATTTTACAAAATCTTCTTGTATGTTTATAACTAAAAATAAAATAAATGCTATCATTAACCCCTTAACCTTAACATTTAATAATGAAAATATTAGTTTTAGACACAAATTTAGATTGGAAAGGCCATATTATCCATTGTATTATAAACTCGATATCTCCTTGGGGATCTGTTTTGTACAGAGCTAGATATTTCATTCCTTTGAAATAGGTACTTAAAAAAATATATATTTTTCATTAATATATTCAAAATTACAATACTTAGCTTCTGTATGGGGATCTGCTTGTTTATCAAACTTAAAACCATTACAAAAATTGCAAAATAGAGTTATTAAATGTATACACAAATTACCACATTTAGAACCAACTGTTTATCTATATAGACCGAAGGGGTATTTACACGTTCAAAAATTTGCTCTATTATTTTAAAAGAAAAAAAATCAAACATGTGGGAGAATAAGACGTTACATGATCATAACACCAAACATTGTATAAATTATCAAAACTATACCAGTAAAAAGTAATTTCGGAAAAAAATCGCTTTTATATGACGGAATAATAAAATATAACAATCTTCCAAAAAATATAAGAAAATTTAAAAAATCGGCAACTTTTAAAAAACAATTAAAGCGATATTTACTAAATTAAATTATTTTTACAATTTTTTTTAATTGATTTTATTAATAAATTAAATTTGATTAACTTCCATTTTTTTATTGTTATTTTTTGAATGGTTATTATTTTATATATTATGTTGTCACTTTCTATATAATGAACTGTAAAAGTTAGTTTGCAATAATTGCATTTTGAAAGTTAGATGCGCGCAATAAGAACAACGAATCAATCAGTGTTACCGACGTGACCAACGCATGGCAAGTCGATCCCGCGGTTAATGAGAGGGGATGATTTGTGCTGACGAAATCAGTTCGACAGAAATTTAGACAATATTCAGTAATATTTGGAACTTCGTTTTCGTTGTGCCGCGCATTACTTACACTCTCTCACACACTCTCAGCTTACGGTGAAAAGTAAAACGCTGCTATGCACCCCGACGTTTCAAATCTATCAAAAATATTTAATTTTGTTTTGGATGTTGGAATAGGTTGGTAGGGATACGAAAATAGTCAAAGTCAAAGTTTTATTTGCTACTTACATAGATAGTTTATAGCACGTCATAAATAATAATATATAGGTAAATATAATTTAACATGTACAAATGTATATAAATAACAATAAATTAGTGTGTAAATCAAACAATGCACAAACATTAAAATAAAATTTAAAATTAAGACACACAACTGGCAATCCTCTCAACCAATGCACATCATCCGGGCGGTGATCACCAGGAGGCCAACAGGTACTCATTTAAGGTATAAAAGCAATGGTTTAGTAAATACATTTTAACAGATTTTTTGAACAGAACATCATCGAGGGCTCGATACCGTCCCGGGATCTTATTATATAAATTGCAATTAAGTGAATTCTTTTTAGATTTAGTAAGTCTGAATCGCTGAGCCACGATCCTGTCTGAGCCGCGAGTGTTGTATCTGTGAATGTCTGAATGCCTAGTGAGTTTATCTCTGCGGGAATGCAGCTCCAGCACAGTTTGAAAAATATATACACAGGGCAGCGGCATTAGGTATGCCAAATTTTTGGAACAGAGGCTGACAATGGTCCCTATATCCTGCGTTAGCCAAAAGACTTACAGCTTTCTTTTGGAGTCGAAAGTATTGTTGTGCATTTGCACTGTTTCCCCACAATATTGCCCCATACGCAATATGAGAATAAAAAAGGCCGAAGTACAGCGATTTCAAAACGTCCAAAGTCAAACATTTACGCAAACTTCTAAGAAGAAATATCGTACTCGACAATTTTCATCCCAGTTCAGTTACGTGGGCCTCCCAGGATAAGGAACCATAAAGAGTGATACCCAGTAATCTACATTTATTGTTTTTGTTCAATAGTCGATTACTCGAGACAACCAGTTCCTGAGTCTTACTCGTACTAAGCTGCAAGAGATTGCAAGAAAACCAGCTTTCTGCATCCTTCAGCAGCAGTTGAGACGCCATAATCAAATTATCTAGACTAGAAGCAGAAGTAATAAAAGTAGTGTCGTCTGCAAATATAGTCAAATTGCAAAACCGTTGCATGTAATAACACAGATCATTATTATAAATAAACAGCAGGGGCCCAAGGACGGATCCCTGTGGCACTCCATATTTAACATAGCCTAAATCAGACTTGACACCTTCAATCTCCACAAACTGCGGCCTATCAGACAAATAAGACTCAAGAAGGTTTAGGGGAACACCTCTTATGCCATAGTGGTATAGTTTTTTTAACAGGAGTTTGTGACTGACACAGTCAAAAGCTTTTGTTAGATCGCACAAAGTTATTGACGTGAGCTCACCAGACTCCAAGCCCTCGACTATGTCACTCACAACCTGCAAGACTGCTCCCAGTGTTCATCTTTTTTCCTAAACCCATACTGAGAAGGGTGAAAGAATTCATTAGTCTCAAAATAATTATAAAGACGATTTTTTAGCAGAGACTCAAAAACTTTGGAAAATATCACTATAATCGCTATAGGTCGGTAATTCTCCACCAATTTAGAGTCACCCTTTTTTAATATTGGTGTAAAATAGTAAACGCTTACTTCCTCTACACTCTCAACCTTCGCATACCATAAAATATCCAGTTAAAACAACATTAAACTGTAATTTATACTATATTTAAAACATATTAGACACATGGTTTACCAAAAAAATACAGATAAACAAGACAGACACGTGTTTTTAGAAGTCTGACGCCGTTAACTGACCTATTACTGCACTTGCGTGCATTCTGTTCCGCTCCGTACAGGCAACCAACGTTCCGTTTTGGGCCTTGAATACTTAAAAAGGATCTACCTTCAGAAGGATGCATTTGATGATGATGATAATAGTAATAATAAAAACTCGCATGTACTTGGAGCTCTTGCAGAATTTCTTTTATGACGTCATATTGCGAGAACGAGAAATTGCGAGACTCTCGCGGGACAAGACAAGAGTTTCTTAAAAAGTACTAGATTTCTCGTCTCGTGAAACACTAATAGTAACTAGCTACCAACTAAGCTAACTACCGTGCCAGCAAAAATTATTTGCATCAAAGAGGACTAGGTTTAGATCACAATGATATGGGGACGATATTTCTAACCAAATCTAGGTTAACATTTTGTCAAATTCATATTATGACATGATATGCCAGTAATAAAATAAGTAGACAAATACAAAGTTATTTTTGTTGTTTACAAAATTAACAAAGTAAGAATATGCAGAAAGAAAACGAAAAATAATTACATAAATTGCTAAAATTGGCCACCGCCATGCTCCAAGCATAAATTCACACGTCTCTTCATATTTTCAAAAGTGTTGACCAGCATCTCTGGAGAAATGTTGCCACATTCTTGGATAATCCTTTCTTGTAATTGCTCCAAATTTGCAACTGGTGTTTTAAAAATAGTGTTCTTTAAATGAGGAAAAACGAGGTAATCCATAACCGTTAAACAAGGTGATCTAGGTGGGAATTCAATGTCTGATCGAAAACTGATCAATCTGTCGTCGAAAAAATGGCGTAAGTAGTTAATAGTTTCGGCGGATGTATGGGCGGTTGCCCCGTCCTGTTGAAAATATCCAAAACGTAGTTCGTCGTCAAGTAATTGCTCCACAAATAAATTCAAAATATTGTCTCTATACCGCTGTGCTGTAACTGTGTCATGGAAAAAAATAGGACCAACAATTCTTTCTCGGGAAACAGCTAACCAGACATCAATTTTTTGAGGGTGCAATGTGGACTCTACAAAAAAATGGAGATTTTCACTACTCCACATGCGTGTATTCTGAGAATTCACATAACCGGAGAGGAACCAGGCTTCATTTGAAAAAAATGCCAGGTCTAATAAATCATTTATATCCAATAAATTTTGAGTAAACCATTGAGAGTAATTCCTGCGTCTTTCAAATTCTGCGGCTTGTATTCCTAGGAATACTTGCACTTTATAAGGTAATAAATTTAGCTGCTCTTAAGAATAGTCCTGCATGTTCCATAATATCTTCCCACTTCTTGGGACATGCGTCTTATACAATTTGTTGGCGTATTTTGCATTATTTCACGAACGTTTGCAACAAGTTCTTCTGTTCTTACAGATGGTCTTCCTGCTCCTTTTTTGTGTTGTATAGAACGTGCTTTCTTAAACACAGCCACGGTTCTTTTCAGGCAATGATAAAAGCAACGTTAGGAAAATGTTCGTGAAAATCGTCCATGCACAGACCCGGATTGTATTGCCACTCACCACTTACTCCAACCCCGTTTCGAAAATACGCTTTAACCATGAATGTTTTGTGCTGTTCCGTAAAGCACATTGTGTGAATTGTTCAAGAAATTGGAAAAATTAGCGACGAATCAAATTACTTGTAACGACTGTCAAAGATGATGGAATAACTGATTGATTGTTAATTCGGGTAGTTACTGACACCCAACCCAAGGTATTATATAACGTCTACGGCTAACCATTACGTCCTTAGATGCAAGGCCCTCTTTGATGCAAATAATTTTTGCTCGCACGGTACCTAGCTATGTTTTGGTAGCTAATATCTTTAGCTACTTTTAAAACTACTTATTGTGTAGCTCTTGTCTACTTACCTAAATAAGTCCAAAGACTCTTCTATAACCGGATGTAAAGTTATTAAAATATTTGATTAACACAATTAAACGAACATTCACTAAGCAAAGGTATCTATGAGCACTAAAACGATTTGTAACAATTCAACTAATGGATTGCTTATTCACTCTCTTCAATATTCTTCTCTATCTTCTATCATTGTTGTCCGCTTCTCACTGAACAATTTAAATAAATGAACATTTCTTCGCTGATTAACCACGACCATCAGCGTCACGCGTCTTAATATGGGTAAAAGTTACAATGTAGCACTGCTCGATGAAGATCGAATGGGTTACTACAATCAGCTGATATCTGGGGAAGGAAGAATTGACGACGCCGGAACAAATTGAAGAGAAATGGATACTTACGAGGACTGGTCCAAATATTTGTTTTGTTTTTTGAGTACCTACACTTATTTATTTAAATCGACTGCTTTGTATTTCTGCTTTGGATAGATAATAATAATAATAATGAATAATGTACAGTGTGACCAGTAAAGTCCGCATCATATGGGATTTTTTTTTATTAATAGCTTTATTCGAAATTTGACTTTGGCATCAAGTTCAGCTTCGATCAAGATAAAAATTAAGCAAAATAATAGTATTCACGTGATTCGGATTATCTGTCAAATTTTATTTTTTTCCGAAAAAGAATTCAAAAGTGTGGTCATTTTTGAAAATATCAAAAAAAGTTATTAGAAATAGTTTTTTTTTAATGCATTGTCTGGCCCACATGCAAAATTTCAGCTGCATAAGATAATGTTGATTTTTACCCATATTTTGTAAATTGCACCACTTTTGGAAAATAAGACTCAATGCAACCTACATAAAACTTCTTAGTTGGGCAATGCTTTATTTCAGATACATTTTCTTTAAAGTAGCGCCATATTAAATGTGTGTTTTTCTACAAAATTAAAATTGGGCTATTAAAATTTAGTCTCCTTATGTGATGCAAAGTTTATTTGTTTTTGACCCTGTATAAGGTAACTTCATAAAATAAGTATTTTGGAAAACGTAGTTTGTGTCTGAAAGTAATACATCTTAATATTAAGACAAAAGAGAACACAGTGTCATCAGTATATAAAGTGTTCATTAAGTGGAAACTAAATTTTAGTGGTGGGTAAAAAATCAAAATTATCTTATGCAGCTGAAATTTTGCATATGAGCTAGAAACTGCATTTAAAAAAAAATTTATAACTCTTTTCGATATTTTCAGAAAAAATTAAAATTTAACATATAATGCGAATCACGTGACTACTATTTTTTTACTTAATTTTCATCTCGATCGTAGCAGAACTTGATGTAAAAGTCAAATTTCGAATAAAGCTATTAATAAAAAAAATCCCATATGATGCGGACTTTACTGGTCACACTGTATAATATGAAAAAATTTAATAATAATAATAAAATAAAAATAGATAAACATCGAACTTAATTAAGAAAATTATATAAAACAGTAAAATAGTAATTAGCGATCAGAGAAAAAATTAAAGCCAAAAAAAGTATTAACTAGTATAATTTATCCAAAGTTAGTGTGATGACATGCCAATCATTCCATACGGCATACAAACGGTGGTAAACAGTCTCAAAGAGACCGACTTCACAACCAGGGTTGTCAGATCTTTCTTCTTCAATTCTTTAAGTTTTTTTATTAAAAATGTTTCTTTTATATCAGTATTCAATTGTTAGTCAGTAACTTTCTTTGAAAGCTAGTTTGCAAATATACTTTAAACCGAGGAGTTTTGAGTGTGACAGAAAAAATAACAAGCCATTCATTGTTATAATAATACATTCTTTAGTCCTTAAGAAACAATATAACTGAAATCAAGACAAAAAGTGTTTTCAGTGTTTAAAAACAACTGATTAATAAACCCTTGTTTCTCGTATATACTTACATTGTGCTTACAAATCCGAAAATTTTGAAGAATTGGCAACAGCATATAATTTGTTGCGGTTTCCAAGGGATACTAGCGCCAGTTAAAGCGGCTGGTATAAGCTGAAGCGGTCTCCAGCCCGTTCAACGATCGATTCTGTCAGACAGATATAGGCCAGTGACCGCCGATGGAGTGGAAGAGACGAAGATAAAATATACGTAATTTGGAACTTGTGGACGGGCTGGACAATGGTCCGAGAATGGAGGTCTGGTATAAAAATTAAAGCATTTTCTGAGCAGTGTCGTTCCGTGTCAGGTTTATTTTTCTGATTTTAGTTTTGTGTATAGAATTTTTGAGTTACCTTATATATATTATTTATTTTAATATTATATATACAGTGGGTTTATAAAGTGTAGTATGTACAAACACCCAATGTAAAACAAACTTATAAGTGTGTGTGTAATTATTTGTTTGGGGCGCCTATGGTTAGGAAATTTATACTGTTTTATGTCATTAAATTGACCTAAGAAACACTATAACACCATAATCAAACCACATTCAAAACAGAAAGAGGAATAGGTACTAACCATAGACAATATACTTTTAGATCTGCACAGCTTATCTCCGTGCGCAAACAAAAGTTAAGTTTTATGGGTGAAAAAAAACGTCTGTACGCACGGCTCGCCAGTTATATCCCTTGCCGCCCTACAGGTGTGGGCATGCGCACAACTCTCTTGTAATTAGGTTTTCCTTGTTTAGCGACATCCTCAAAATACACTCCAAAACTGGCTCGTAATTTTTTGTTGTGTTTTTAATTTTCTTTGATGTGTGAAGTTAGCAATGCATATATCAGCAACATTTATGTAGTGACCAAATGTTTTTCGGGTACGTGTCAATTCCGCCTCTAGAGTTTGTAAACGAATTTTAATTTTTTTAGTGGCGAAGATTGAAATTCTACCATTTGGATTTATCGTTTTTAGTAAACTATCCCGAAGGGGTAAATTACCTGCTATACAGGGTCCTGCAATAGTGCGTCAGGCTTCCATAGCTCCTATACGAATGGGGTTACGAATTTTATTAATATGCCGACTTAAACCGCATAGTACGGGGTACTTCCGGAAAATATTTTCTCATATACAGGGTGGCCCAAAAAAGTGTGGTCACATAAAGTTGTGATTTTTTAAATGGAATACCCTGTATATTATTAAATTATCACATTCTACATAAAATTATAATAATTTTTTTATAAATGCATGACTGGTCTATACTTAAGAGTTTCCGAGATATCGATATTTGAAAAATGACGTTTTTGAACTTTGACAGCTTCTAGCTTTCTAACTGTACGTCTTAGAGTAAAACGGCTTACATGTTCCTATCTTCGATTTTTGTTATCTTCCCAGAAATGTTAACTTCCGGTCAAACCGGAAGTACTATATTTCCTGCTTTCGAGTTACATCCGGTTTGACTGGAAGTTGACACTATTGGAAAGATAATAAAAATCGAAGATAGGAACATGTAAGCCGTTTTGCTCTAAGACGTACAGTTAGAAAGCTAAAAGCTGTCAAAGTTCAAAAATGTCATTTTTCAAATATCGATATCTCGGAAACTATTAAATATAGACCAGTAATGCATTTATAAAAAAATTATTATAATTTTACGTAGAATGTCAAAATTTAATAATATACAGGGTGTTCCATTTAAAAAATCACAACTTTATGTGACCACACTTTTTTGGGCCACCCTGTATATGAGAAAATATTTTCCGGAAGTACCCCGTACTAGGCGGTTTAAGTCGGCATATTAACAAAATTCCTAACCCCATTCGTATAGGAGTTATGGAAGCCTGACGCACTATTGCAGGACCCTGTATACGAATTTCTAAAACACCAGAGGAAAAAAGTTACAGAATAAAACCTTCGAGAAGTAGCGTTTGTAAACGAATTTTAATTTTTTTAGTGGCGAAGATTGAAATTCTACCATTTGGATTTATCGTTTTTAGTAAACTATCCCGAAGGGTAAATTACCTGCTATATACGAATTTCTAAAACACCAGAGGAAAAAAGTTACAGAATAAAACCTTCGAGAAGTAGCGTTTGTAAACGAATTTAAATTTTTTTAGTGACGAAGATTGAAGTTCTACCATTTGGATTTATCGTTTTTAGTAAACTATCCCGAAGGGTAAATTACCTGCTATATACGAATTTCTAAAACACCAGAGGAAAAAAGTTACAGAATAAAACCTTCGAGAAGTAGCGTTTGTAAACGAATTAAAATTTTTTTAGTGACGAAGATTGAAGTTCTACCCGTATGCGGTAGTTAACTAAAGACGATACATCCAAATGGTAGCTATAAAATAGTGTAAAAGCAGTTAAACTACACTCAGGACGTCTTTTGGATCTCGCAAAAGCGTATACGAAAAAATAAGTTATTCTTTATTTTTCCTGTTAATGTGGCTTTTAAACTATTTTATAAAATCTGTATTTATTTAATATAAATTTTATTTTGTTCGTTTAAATAAAATAATCATATTTATCCCACTTATCTTAGTTCTATGTTTATCTGTGAGATTACTTGTTATTGTTGTAGTTAGGAAGGTAGGCATAGATATGTGGGCTTAAGCCGAACGTTCATAATTTGGACTTTATGCACTCGTTTTTTATGGAATTTGAAACATTCAAGTGCAAAATAGCATATACCTAGGATTCCCTCATAAGAGCAGGATGCAAGAAGATGATACTTTTATTCATATCCTGCTATGTCAACAAAAGATATTTCTCTTTCAACAATTAAAGTACTTTTACCTATTACTGCGGCGGCGTAACAAACACCCCTGCAAACCCCGCACCGCAGGGGGGCCACATTGACGGCCCCTTCAAAACTTGCTGCCAGCTTTGCTTTCCATAGGTATTTAATTTCATAATTAATTTTATTTTTTTATATTCTGAGAATTTAACTTCGTTAAGTGAAGAAGAATTATTAGTAAAAGCGCGGAATTTACAAACGATGGTGACTTGTCCATTGACTTTCCTAGTCAAATTTTAAGCCTCAGAAAGGGACTTGGAAATATTATTTTAAAATTAAAAACAGTGTATCAACTAGCGGATCATTTATTAATAAAAAATCAGTGTGTTTCTTCAAATTTTCCAGATGTATCTAGTGCAGTGATGTTATTTCTAAATTTACCAGTAAGTGTGGCATCAGCGGAACGATCTTTTTTCAAACTTAAAATAGGAAAAACCCATTTACGTAACACCATAGGACAACAGCACCTTTCGGATTTATCCTTAATCGGTATCGAACACGAGTTTGTTCAAACATTAAATATCGACGAAATTATAAACGATTTTGTAAAAAAAAATGCTCGACGATCTGGTCGTTTTGTATAATACCTAGGCTTGTATAGTACTTAGATACATAATGTTTGTGCAGACTTGTTGAGTGTTCATGCAGTGGCGCAACCAGGGGGGGGGCTGCCGGGCTGCAGCCCCCCCCCCCCGAGCTTAGAAACTTAGCATATTCATTTAATTGCAAACCAATTTTTCATGTCACGCCTTTTA
This sequence comes from Polydrusus pterygomalis, assembly GCA_963969555.1. Taxonomy (NCBI): domain Eukaryota; kingdom Metazoa; phylum Arthropoda; class Insecta; order Coleoptera; family Curculionidae; genus Polydrusus; species Polydrusus pterygomalis. The sequence continues at coordinate 3,015,479 of OZ018375.1, forward strand.
CTAATATTTTATATTCAGCCACATACTTTACATCAATTATGTTATCAATAGTGAAATTATACTACGTGTGATTAAATGGACCGACCGCAATACTTCCACTAAGGCATCTAGATTACTGGCCAGCATTATAAGTCCCAAATTTGTGATCGCACTAATGTGTACAGAAAGAACATATGCCTACACACTGCCTTTAAGCAAGATTCTACAAACAGTCGATTTAAACCTTTGTAAAGCATTACAGTTAGCTAATGACGTAACAGATCAAGTTAAAGAAATAAGAGGCCTGGCAGATGATAATTTTCAAAATATTTTTAAGGAAGCTCAAGATCTACTTTCGGAATACGATATTGAAATCAGAGTACCTAGACTACCGCCAAGACAAACACAAAGATTGGTTATAAAAACCGATTCCGCTGTATTTTAAAATAACAATTTTTATTCCGTTTTTAGATGGCCTTATAGCAAATCTCGAGGATCGGTTTTTAAAACATCGAGAAACCATTCAAAATTTTGAATGCCTCTTTCTATATGATAATCAAGATTTTGATAGTCAATTTAAATGTTTTTTGAAACTTCACAGCTTCTACAAGAATGAGTTCCTTGAAGAGTTTTCCAATAAAACGATGTTAAAAGCTGAACTTGAGCTGTGGTATAAAAAATGCAAAAACAAAAACTGAAGGAAGATTTGGACAAAGTGTATTCCGAATGTGATGCCAATATATTTCCTAATATAAAAAGGCTTTTACAAATTTTTTAACTTTGCCTATTACAACCGCCACATCTGAAAGGTCCTTTTCAAATTTAAAATATTTAAAGACATATCTGAGTAGCACCACGGAAGAGGACAGAGACAGACACAGAGAGATGATATGGCAGTTCTTTATGCGAACCACGATATTGATTTTACCGTGGAAGAAATTCTGGACGAAAAGGCAAAAACAAAACGAAGAATTTTACTTTATTATTAGTATTATTAGTGATTACTTACAACTTATTGTATAAGGTTTTTGTTTTGTTTTAGTATAAGTATGATTAATATATGCGTTACTTATTTTAAATACATTTTTACTAATTAAAATGAAATCTCTAATTTTTTTTTAATAAATATTAGTTAGGGCCAGCGGCGTATTATTGCAGAAGTTTTATACAGGGGGCTGTCGCTCACGTCAATCACGTATTTTATCCAAAAAAGGGCGTGGCACCCAAACATTTTTCGCCTGCGACGCAAAAGAGCGCCTTTGGCGCAAGGAGTTAAAGCCCCCCCCGAACTAAATTTCTGGTTGCGCCACTGTGTTCATGTGTTTTACTGTTTTTTGTCTTTTGGATTCTATGAGGCTCGATCACTGCTACACCCGTTAATACCATACATGGAAAGCCACATTACTAGTGGTGTTTTAAAATTTTGATTTTGCATCATGTTTGCTGGAATATTACGCATAATGACCTAATAACTACCTATGTTATGTCTACCAGTCTACCTAGGATTATAAAATAAATTCGAATTGTTTGTTGTTTTAATAGTGGGTACTTAACACATAATGTTGTAAGCCTAATGTGACTATTACACGATTATTGAATTCAAAAATACATAAATCTGAACCTAATAGTAATGAAAATAAGAATTATCATTTTCTCTTCGTTATGAAAACGTTTGCGGGGGGGGGGAGCACTCCGTTTTTGTTCCGCCACTGTATTACTGCAATGCAGCATACCAAAGTATGTACAAATATCCTCTACGTGGTTATACATGATTAAATATAAAAAAATAAAATATTATTTCTTATTGTCTCTCGCCTAAAATTTCATTTATTTATACTATACATTCACAGCCTAGGCTTTTTCAAAGGCTTTTTTAGTCTTCACATAAGTAAAAAAAATATTAATACTTTAATGAAAACCTTTTTACTTACCATTACTTATTTATTGTTTTAAAAATCCTTACCTCACCTTACGCCGCTGGTGTTGAGTAATCGCTCCGAATCCTTGAGCCATTACAATTCCGCACGAAGTGGGAAATTTAACGCTCCCTCTCTATCTTCTGTCTTTGTTTCACACTCACGAATGTTTGATACAAATAAACGGGCTACTCATGAATTAATGACTTGGTCTATTCTATAAGAAGTCTATGGTAGGTACCTATTTTTACTACCTCTGAATTCTTTTTTCGTGTAAAAAAAATGGGTATTTGTCGTTGCCAGAGCCCTAAAGGACTTGATCCTGAATTTTTTACGTTGTTTGTGGCTGCTTCTGGAGATAAAAAAAAGTTCTTGTGTGACATTATTTTTATGTAAGAATACTTGAGAATCAAGTATTTATATATTTGTTTCGGAATATTATGCTTGTTGTGCTTTTACTGACAAGGATAGATGGACAAAACTAATAATAAAAGAAAATTATTTTTTTAAGGGAGTAAATTTAAAATAGAACGTTTTATTTTTCCGTGACCTGTTTAGACGACTAAGCCTGAACTAACCCACAGACTAAGGCTTTGTTGGCAGCGTTGCTCCACAAACCGCTCGACGAACAAAATGACGAAAGCGAGATTGCAGTTTTCGCTCACCGGCGACAATAGTGGCACATCTCAAAAAAGTACAAAAAACACGCGAAACAATTTAAAATTTGATGAAGTTTCATCCATCAATGCTGGCATAAAATTAGTTCAGATAGTCTCTTCGAGATGGCGCTTGTGCCACTACGGACTTCTGCGTGCCGAGCTCCTTAAGTCGCATCAACACTGGCATATTTTCAATGTGCCGTTGACTGTGCTTAGTTATGCTTCGTTATGTTTGAGCAATAGTGACCCATCTAAGAAATAGTAACGATTTGTTTCTGCATTAGTGACACATTTAGAGTTGTGCCACTATAACTTTATTGCAGTTTTCAGAAGTTTTAATCATAACCGTGTCACTTGATTTCAACAATAGTGGCACATCTTACAAATATCACCTTTTTTAAAAACAAAAAAGTAACTTAGCAGTACCCAATAATTTAGCACATAAAATCCCACCAATAATCACAGTCAAGTTCATTAATGATATTGAAATGACATTACAACATGAAAAACTAAAATACCGCAAACTTTAAATGCAGTTTTCTCAATAATGTTCAATTCTGAGTTGTGCCACTATTGTCGCCGGTGAGCGTTTTGTTCACGAGAGCCGTATTCGATTGGGACAGAGATTTGGATCGACCTGATCTTAAAAATCAGTTCAGTGATCTAAGGTGAAGCACGGATTTTTATGTCAGTTGTTCCGTTTGGGTTTCGATTTCGACTTAACCTCATTTCATGTTTGAAAAATTAATCGAGAGTAGCGTAGTAGTTTTTTTTATAAAGCAGTATGAAATTTTTGATTAATTTAAATTTACTGAAAAATAAATAAAACTCATTTATAAAATTTAAAATTGAACGATATATTTTTTGTTTAGTGCATAATAGTCTAAAAAATTTTTTTCAAATTTTTTAATCCTATTTATAAAATCATAAAGAAGAAAATATAATAAAAAATTACAACACAACAACCTACAGTTTTTTAATAATTAAAATAAATCATCTCTGCAAGAATCATCATCATCATCATCAGATTCGTCCAAGTTAATAAGGGGAAGAATATCTTAAGCGTTGATAAATCTTTCCAGTTTCCACACATCATTTATGATTTTATTAGTGTGTGTTACATCATTTTTCCATTTTCCACTGTTACATTTTCTATGGTCTCATTCCACAGACCCAAAACTACGTCATTTGTTATTGGATGCATAGAACTTATTTTCGCATCATAATAGCGCTTACATTCCGATCAAACTATTTCAATAGGATTAAAATGGCAATGATATGGAGGAAGTCTTAAAACTCTGTCCATATTGCAATGCTAGTTTGTCCAACCTATTAAAATAAAATAAAAATAATTAAAAAATAAAATAAATAGGGCTTTCCACATTACTTGTTACGTTTGGGTGGGATATGCTGCTTCACAATCATCCAGATCTGATCCTTCATTGCAAATGGTGAAACCGGAATTTGTCTTTGTTCAAACCATGCAACTTCTTTTTGACAAAGTTGTATGTATTTGGAATTTTTTCAATTAGCGCAGAATGATAGGTGGCGTTATCTATGATAATAAGGGACGGTTCTTCCAAGTTTGGTAACAATTTTTCTTCATACCAATTCTTAAAGTTTTCACTATTCATCAATCTTGCTTTATTCACAAATCGATATTCTGAACCAGCATGTAGAATAATGTACCGTACACCCTCTGATGACGATTTTTTTTAACTGTATGAAGAATATCATCTTGCCAACTTCGCCTAAATGCATATCCAGGTTTCATTCAGAAAAATAGGTTCTAAGGGAAATTGAGAGGTGCCGTTATTCTTAAATTCTCTTAAAAATTCTACTCGTTTTTGGGCTATATGAGGTTGCTCTATTAAAACATGCCTGTTTGATGCAGTACTCTGCGCAATTTAAATTTTAATTATTTAAATAGTCAGCTAATGAACCAGTGGATATTTTAACACCATCAATGATTGTAAGGTTTAGTTGTATTGGGCAAATGGTAGGTAACGTATTCACCTGCTCTATAGATCCCATAAATACGCTCTCTTAGTAAGGCTGCCCACAGGACGGTAATGGCACGATTTGTCGCGCGCGGTATATCGCGCCGCATCCGCTGAGCGCTCGCCCACTACACGGTATATCGTGCGAAACTTGTTTAGATGTTGCCAGATCGATTCTGGTCAGTTGTTGCTATGAGCTTAGAAGTGATCAAAGAAAAGTAATTTTATTAGCGATGGTTTCACGTAGGCACGAAGGAGGCAAAGCTATCAAAAGTCAAAGGCAATATTGGGTCCATCCCATTTTGAGGCTCAGATTTGTGGAAGGGGCGTTTTATACATTATTTGAAAAAATTAGAGAAAGTCCTCTTCGGTGGCATATTTTTGATGCAAACACAACCTGTACTTTTATAGACTGCACGCACTGAATGACAACACAGCACTAAAAATATCGTTGGTAATATCGTCGTGTGGGCTAGAAATCATTTAATCCTATTGGCGTTCAAAAGTCAGGCGACAGAAATTCGCGCGCTTTTTGACCGCCAAATCGCGAGTTTGTGCGGCAACGTCCTGCCGCGACGGTATTAAATATTTTCGCGACCAGTGGGCGAACACTGTATTTAATTGTATGACAAATTTGTGAATTTTGGTTGTTGCGATATCGCGGACGATTTATCGCGCGCGACAAATCGTGCTGTTACCGTCCTGTGGGCAACCAGCCTTATGGTATGTCCATGAATTTCGTGAAGTTGTCGACCACAAGATGACAAAATAGCTACATTATTGCGATTTTTAAAATCTACATCCTCCTCTATCCCATTTTCCTTAATTTGTTAGATTGTTGAACACGAAACTCCCAAAGTATCAGAAACCCTCCAAAACAGATAGGTATTTATAAAAACATTGCCATATATTTTTCATGTTTATTACTTATGTTTTCACAATTCCTGCTTTATTATATCGACTTACCTCGTAAACTGCGTTAAAGGCTAAAAGAGTCTTTACGGCATCACTTTCTATCTGAAAATAATGAAATAATTGTAAAATTAATGTACACAGTACTGACATTTTTGAAATAATGTGGATTAAAAATGTCACTGTCATAAAATGACGATAATACTTTTTGACTGGTAAAATTATACGGCATTCATTATTGACGCAAATTATCTCACCTAGTTCACGAATGTGAAATTGTAAAAGTTTACCTTCAATTTCTTTTTACGTGTAGGTAAACAGCTGAAGTTTGTCCCAAATAAGGTAGTTATTTGTGGGATTTTTAGTAGTTGCAAACCTATCAGATTTTGAGGATAGAAAATTGTTTTTAAGGGTTTGTTTATAAAATTTGTTTATAAATGATTCGTCGTCATGTTTTTAGTTTAAAAAGAAAGAGAACAAGTCAATTAAACTATAAAACTTATAAAATCGCATATTAAAAGGAAACAAAACCAGCAAAATAACCAATTTTCGATGTTATCGCGTACCTAACCTCAAGTCAAATATTACCTAGTTGGTATATAACTTGTATTGATTTTTACAATTTGGCAAAAACTTGGGTACTTGTAAAACATTTTCAAGCACAATTTCTTGTTCAAGAATTTGAAAAAGTTTTTGCCCGAGAACTTGACCCGTGGAATACTTTCACCCTTGGATTAATATAAACACACCTAGGTATTTACATTTTTCTTTTATATACTACAGGTATAAAGAAAATTGTGTTTTAAACTTTTTGAAGCAATATATTTCCGAAAAAATCGGCGTACCTACCTAAATTGATTGCAGGACTGCAAATAAAATATATTAAAATATGCATCGGGATAATCTGTCTCGGTGTGTGTTTTTATCTTTATTTTCATACCTTGTTTGTGTAGCCTAGGCCTAGTTAGGTGTGTTTAAATTGATCATAATAAAATTATTTTATATATCAAGATACATCACTCCTCCATACTTATTGATAATACGAAATACCCGGTATTTTACCCCTGTTTGGGCATAATAAAATCATACAACGACTGTGTGTTACTAGTCATCTTAACATAGTATAAAACAAAGTCGCTATCGCCCGTCTGTCCCTATATCCCTATATGTGCTTAAATCTTTAAAACTACGCAACGGATTTTAAAGCGGTTTTTTTTAATAGACAGAGTGATTCAAGAGGAAGGTTTTTATGTATAACTAGCGACCCGCCCCGGCTTCGCACGGGTGCAATTTCAGAAAGTGGCATGCCGGGTACTAATATATCGGGTTTGTTCGGGTTTGTATTTATACCAGCGGGTTGCAACGCATGCCGGATACACGCAAGTTGTTTATATTCCAATCAGAGTATCCGAGTCACTAAAAGCACAAACACAATTGACCAAACTACACAAAAATTACAAATCCGTAAATATTAAACACCCACAATCCCAAAGAAAACAACAATAAATCCACAGAGGAAACTTAAAAAACAACTACAAAAATGGCGCCGAGCCGGTTCTGGAGTATATTTTGAGCATGTCGCTAAAGAAGGACCGGCCGATAACACAATATTTGTGTGCATGCCCAATTCTGTTGGGAGGGAAGGCATCGGACCGGCGAGCCGTGCGCTCGGACGTATTTTTTCATCCATAAAACTTAGCTTTTGTTGACGCATGAGATAAGCTGTACGTATCTAAAGATAAGTATCTATGCTTTTATCCCGTCGCGTTGCGTAAATACCTATTTTTATAATACCTACGTGTACATTTTAAGAAATTTTTTGATTAGACCTTGTATAGTGCTGAAATGAAAAGTTAAAGTATCCAAGTAGGCACGCTCGACAAAAGAATGTAGGGCACAAGGTGTTGTCTTCGTTCTTCACTTTGTTATAGGATGTTTATTCAAATATTTACATATTTCTATCGTCATAAACTCGACAGGTTATATTTGCCTCTCTCTTTTTGTACGATATGTACGTGAGACGGACGCAAAATGTATGTAAATGCGTTGCACTTCTCCCGACATAACGCGTCGTTCGGATGGATGTAACAAGTTTCGTTTTCGAGACCGGACATGTAACTCATTTTGGGTTAGTAAAATTTACTTTGCCGTAAAAGTTGTTTTCCGAAGAAAATGGTGACGTGATAAGAAAACGAGTTTAAAATACAGTGGCGTCCTTAAGGTTCACTCTGTCTTTGTTTGATAACAATAAATAATTCTTCGGATTTTTACCAATGACGACACAATAAAACCACGAGAAAATATGACAGGCCTATAAAAAACTAAAACACGTTATAGGCTGTATATAAATGGCACACTATATAATATCTTTGTAGGAACGAGGTGAGTTGGCAGCATCGTTCCAACTGACTGTAACTTTGTAGCGATCGACACGCGCTAGTTTTGAAAATACAGATTATTTGGGTTTGTTAAAAGGTAAAAAAAATAACTAATAATATCTGGACATTGAAATATATATCCTTTTAATTTATTTTATTTATTACATATCGCGCGAACCGCGATATGTTATATGTCCTCTACATGTGCAATTTCGACCCCTGACGCCTCTCGAAAATTTTCGTCTATATAGGCGGCTACATTTAAAATATGTATGTATGTTGTCGTCGTCGCCGCCGTCGTCTCTTTTGACATTTTCACATTTACGATTTTTTTTCTCGGAAACGGTTAGAGTGGAACGATTGAAACTTTTTCAGTTTAGAGAGGAATAGTGGAGGTACGTTGTGTGAAAATTTCGAATATACAGGGTGTGCCGGAAAAAATTTATTAATTTTTAAAGTCGAAAAATATCGGATTCTCGATGGCATTCGATACAGGTCCTGTGTGTGATCCTAAAAAAAATTGGGCTGCGGCGTTATTTGCTTGCGAAGGCTACCAAAAATTGTGGATGCGCCAAAGTGGTGCCCCCCCAATATTTTGGGTCTAGAACCGCCCCTGTTTATACCAGCGAGTTGCAACGCATGCCGGGTACACGCTAGTATTATATAAAATGGAAGTTTTGTAATAAAGTTGTTTTAAACTCAGAATATTAATATTAACAAATAATATTTTTGAAGGAAACAAAATATATGTTTATTAAATATTATTTTTAAAACATATTTTTGTATTGTTATAGGTAAGCGGTTTCAAATTCGAGTCGTATGCACTTCCCCAACCAATTATACCATAAGAAAGAATTGATTACCTCAACTAAAATGAAATAATTATTCAGCAGTCAACCACAACACTCAAGATCCGCCGAAAGGCAATACTGTATATAAATGTAAATTATAGTCTGTGACTAATTTAATAAACAAATATCCAAAAAAAAGAATTGATTGAAAAAGTGCATAATAAAACATTAAATAAAGTTTTTGATTCAAAACATTTTTTAAAACTCTTATTTACATAAAGTGTTTCCTAATTTTTTTGTAAGAGTGTTAATTTGATGATCCCATTTTAAATGTTGGTCAATCAATATTCCTAAATATTTTATAAATTCAACTTTTTTAATTTTATTTTTGCAAGAACAGCATAATTAATTCTAACTATATCTGATATTTTATTATTAACTATTTCTAAGATTAAAACAATTATGTACTAATTACAGTGGCATTGTTATTACCTATTGTTTTGAAAGTTTATAGGGGAAGGTTGGCCGTTAGTGCTTGGCGTGTACAGAGTAAAACGTAATTTACACAATTTTAATGTAATATTATTAGGATTTTCCTAAGAATTTACCTTAAAACCATAAAACTCTAAGCAAAATATTTTTTTATGGACGTTATCAAGTAAGTTTTTTTCTTTATATTTCTCCTATTACCATGCCATATTTGTTTTTTCTTGTTTCTTTCCTGGGTGGTTTTGTAAAACACTTGGCAGTTGCTTAAATTGGACCGTTGCCAAAATTGAACTTCGGCAATTTTTCCAAATTGTGCAAAAATAATTTTTCTCTTTAAATATATTAATGTCATGACCAACACCATTTCAATATTGCTAAAATCTTTTTTTTTTGAGTTAAAAAATTAAACTATGACTGGTCCAATATAGGAAACTAATAGGTACTTTTTTTGCATTAGGATGTCTTCTACCGAAATTTTGATTGTAAATTTGATGTTTTTTTTGAAATATAAGTATAAAACTTTCTATAGGTACCAACAATTTTATTTTTTATTTAATTATTTAACACCTAAGCTTCCGATTTAAATCATGTGGTCGAATTTTGGAATCCCCAAGTGCAATTTAGGCAACCGATTTCCTATATTGAACCACTTGCAGAGGTTTTTTTATAGCCTGCTATATCATAGATACTTTGAAATAAAATTCTACAATAAATCCTGCAGTTGAACAACATACTAAAGTATACTAAGGTATAGCTATAAGATCGATTTTGCGTTATTATCAGGATCTATGATAAGAAATCTGAAAATTGGTCCAATATGGGCAACCTTCCTCTACATCAGTGTGTCCACTGATAGGGTTTGGAAGAGGAAAAACTTTTTTATTAGTAGGTATAGAAGAAAAAGGCATTCTTTATAAAAACGTCTGTTCGTGCTGAAACTACAATTTCGAATATCAGATTTGCGATTACTATACAGGGTTCGTCAAAATAACATTTTTAATTCTTGGGATTTTTTTTTTCAATTCTAATAAATTAATTTTGCTTATGCTGAAACTACAATTTCAAATATACCATTTGCGATTACTATACTGCCATCTTAAGTCAAACAGGCGTATCTCAATTTTTCTGATTTTGGTATTTTCATCAATATGGATACCCAAAGGTATTATCTATATATTATATACTAGGCAAAATAGGCGTAACCTAAACGCAAAACCCAAAAAAAAATTATAATAAAAATATCCACATCTCAAAAAAATATGTAAAACCTAAGCAACTAAGGCTTATCTCATATTTCTAAGCGAAATAGGCATTTCGCAGAGATATGCCCTATTGGCTTAGGATTTATTACTTTTGCATTTTTGTATATGTTATTTGTTTATCTGGATTGTTAACAAGAAATTATTAAATCGTAGTTTGTGAACATTTTCTACACCTTATTATCTATCGTAACGAAGATTTAGCAAAATGATCGTCATTAAAAAAATTACTTAGGGAATTGAACCAAGTTAATGATATTTCCTAAGCAAATACGGCGTATCTCAGTTTTTTTTTCAACTACTACCCTACAAGCTGAAAAAAACATTTATCGTTTCTTTGCGAGATATTCATAGATTTACGAAAAAAAAATTACAAAATTCCTCTGAAAAAAGGGTGCGGTTATCAAGTTATTAAAATGTTCAATATCTCAAAAGAGTGAAAACTAGAGTTAGGGTTTTTTGGCTTAGGACGGCAGTATACAGGGTTCGTCAAAAACAACATTTTTAGTTTTTTGGATTTCGTTTAAAATAAATTTATGTAAAAATAAACAACTATTGTTGCTTTCTTACTTTGCATATGATTTTATATCTGGCCGAGCAACGATTTTGTTGTAAGAAAACCATTTTTATGTGCCTAATTTTGAAGTATTTTTATCATTACATCATGTCATATTTCTTCAATTCATCATAAATTATGAAACTTTTATTCAAACGCGCATAGTTCAACTCGGCATCTGAATTCCCGATAACAGTTCCTAACTTTCTGTATTGGGATATTTGCAATAACTATTTTTTCTTTCAAGGGATCTAAGTTATTATTGAAATTGATTTTATACACATCGTCACCTTAGAGTTATACTGTGGTATGTGCAGTAAACCAAGTTTTGAGAAAAAGCGTTATGAAAAATTGGCTTTTTGTTACAGTGCTATGGACAGACCTACACTTAAGAAAATTTGTACTTAGTTAGTTTCATTATAATTATTACAGTTTTTTAGAAAAAATATACACATATACATTGTTTTTTCTATATTTTGGGCACTAGAAAAAACACATACAATTATGTAACTCCATTTTTTTATTAATTATGAAAACATACAACTCTGTAACATTACAAAAGAACAAAATAACTACAAATAAGAATATAATCCAGAACTAGAGAAATAAATATGTTAGGCATTATCATTTTTGGGAAGTATAGCCATATAGTATGCCTTATCCACCTCAGGAATCCACTAGCACACTAACTCAACGACCCAACCAAATAAAAACAAAGTTGTATGTGTGTTATTTGTGACCATAGGAATAAAATATAAAAGTACAAAGGTGTATGTGACACATATACAACTATGAGACTCTAAAAATCGCAATTCACGTTGATACAACAATGTATTTATGGTACATACAACATTGTAATTCTCTGGAAGGCAAGTTTGAGGTACATACAACTTATTAACACCAAAAAGTCAATTTCAGAAAAAATGCGACATACAACAGTATAACTCTAAGGTGACGACATGTCATTGTGGCTTTAGATAACCCCACCCCATAAATGAAAGTCGATAATTGTGAGATCGGGACTCCTACGTGCCAACTGATTTGAACCATAGGTACATACCTTCCAATCCGTTTGTTCCCAAAGGAATAATTTAGCCAATCACCAAAAGAAATTGAAAATCAGAATTGAAAAAAAAATCTAAAAAACAAAAACTGTTGTTTTTGACGAACCCTATATCACACACCTAATAGTTGCAATTGTAGTTTCAACACTAGCAAAATTTATTTATTAAATCAAGGAATTAAAAAAAAAAGATCCTAAAACGTAAAAATGTTGTTTTTGGCGAATCCTGTATAGTAATCGCAAATGTAATATTTGAAATTGTAGTATCAGCACAAGCAGTAAAAAACTTGAAGTAAGGAATGACTTTTTCTTCTATACCTACTAATAAAAAAGGTTTTCCTCTTCCAAACTCTATTCGTGGACACGCTGTATATCATAAAAATAACAACAAATTGTTCAACAAAAGTAATAAACACGCGAACGCGTTAATTTATTTATTTATTTATTTATTTGTTTATTCATGGTCAACAGGGATACAAACAGGAACAATCCCAAAAAAGTACCCTCAAAATTACATAAATCTACCTATTCGAAAGGAATACAACTATTAAACAAATCTCTTACATAAGTCGCAATACTGTATTAAACGCATAATATTTGCCTAATATAAAGAAAAAAAATATAAAAAAATATAACATAAATTCTGTTAAGTAATGTTTTTTAATAGTCTCTTAATGGTTGCTGGTGATTGCGAAAATATATCTATTACTTCACTATAAAGGTTAACACATTTGATTATTCTACATAATGGTGAGTTTTGTGAACAATTGGTGTTCCTGAATGGAACATAGAAAATTTCGTTTGATCGTAGGTTGACTTGAGGTATGTTAAGACGAATCAAAGATAGTATATCGGGGTTATGTATGATATTATTTATGATTTTGTACAAAAAAAGTATATCAGATATACTTCTTCTAACTGTCAAGGGAGTAATTTGAAATTGTCGTTGAGCAATAGCAATGTCGTTCAGGTGGGCTTTAAACGAGATGAATTTTAAAAACTTATTTTGAATGTGATCTAAACGTTTAATATAAACAGAGTATCTCGGACTCCAAATCACACTACAAAAATTTAACTTACTCAAAACAAAAGAGTTGTACAGGCATATGATTGCTTTAATATTAGAAAAAGAAGCGCACTTGCGCATGATGTATCCCAACATTCTGGAAGCACTGTTGACAACCGTGTCGATGTGTAGATCAAAAATCAGCTTTGAATCTATCAGAATTCCCAGGTCTCGCACGCGATCAACCCTCGTAAGTATGGTTGTGCCAATTCTATAGTCAAATACATATTCATTTCTGTTGCGGGAAAAAGTGATAGATAAGCATTTACTTAAATTAACAAAAATATTATTTTCGTCGCAAAACCTCACCAATCTGTCAAGATCCCTCTGAATACATAGCGAGTCAAAATTATTTTCTACTTTTTTAAAAACCTTTAGATCGTCCGCATAGATCAAAAATTGACAGTGATGAAAGCAGGCTCCTATCGGATTAATATAAATAATGAAAAATAGGGGCCCCAAATGCGAGCCCTGGGGTATTCCTGAGGATGGTATAAAAGAGTCGGATTGAAAGCCCTGAATGTGAACGTACTGATTCCTATCCTTTAAGTAAGACTCGACCCAGCTCAGGAGGGCACCCGCAACACCAACCTCAGCAAGACGATTGAGTAGAATGTTATGACTAATTTTGACAAAAGCCTTGCTAAAGTCAGTGTAGAGTAGATGGCATCCACCTGAATCCGGTTGTCAATGTGATTATGTAGGTACTCAGTAAAGGCGAACAGGTTAGTTTCAAGTGACCTACCGCGATAAAACCCGTGTTGTTCTGATCCTATAATGTTCTTAGTGAGATTAAAAAAATATTCGTAAACAAGTTTTTCAAAAAGCTTTGCAACTGCTGACATAATAATAATAATGGGCTTAGCCGGCTCGCCGTGGTTTGGCGGTTTTTGGTTGGCGTTGTAAGCTTCGTTCGTACAAGCAATTATTGTCAATCGATTTCCAAATTTTTCTCTGCGCATGCGTAGTTCTTAACTGGTTGTTAATTTTTTGCTTTAAGATTACATAACAATTTGGCTTCTGCGAACGCCGGATTTTCTGTCAGCGGTCTGGGATTTGTCGTATGCGAACGCTTTTAAAACACGTTCGCGTGCGTCGTTAATTTGCTGACGGTTTCTGACCGCTGCAAACGAAGCTACCGTGCGAGCAAAAATTAAAGAGTGGTCAAGCGAAGTGATCTAAGTGCCATAATCGAAAACTACCAGAAAATGTAAAAAACTGTTTTAAAGCTAAGAATATTACAATAGTATATTTTTTTATTGATATTGTGTTAATAAACATACACAAAAACATTCGTAGGAGAAAATTTTAATATCAGTTAATCGAAAAAACGTTTGTCCATAAATTGAACAAAAAAATATAGAAAAGGTCTAAAGCTCCTTTTATACTGGGATTCTGTATGCGAGATACAGTATCTGGGATTCAGATTCTCGCCATCTATGAATGTTTTTATAACGAATAGAATAAAATTGGCACTTAGATCATCTAGTCATTGGCATAGGTACATAGATCATATAAATAGAATTTTTTTTTCTTAAACTTGGCACATAGATCACTTAGCTTGACCACTCTTCAATTATTTGCATCAACGAGGGCCTTGCATTTAAGTACGTAATGCTTAGCCGTAGAGCTTAATACCTGTTGGGTGTCAGTAACTACCTGAATTAACAATCAATCAGTTATTCCGTCATCTTTGACAGTCGTTACAAGTAATTTGATTCATCGCTAAATTTTTCCAATTTCTTGAACAATTCACACAATGGGCTTTACGGAACAGCACAAAACATTCATGATTGAAGCGTATTTTCGAAACGAGGTTAGAGTAAATGGTGAGTGGCAATACAATCCGGGCTTGTGCATGGACGATTTTCACGAACATTTTCCTAACGTTGCTTTTATTGCTGGGGTTTTTTTTATCATTGCCTGAAAAGAACCGTGGCTGTGTTTAGGGAAACAGGTTCTATACAACACAAAAAAGGAGCGGCAAGACCATTTGTAAGAACAGAAGAACTTGTTGCAAACGTTTGTGAAATAATGTAAAATACGCGAACAAATTGTATAAGACGCCTGTCCCAAGAAGTGGGAAGATCTTATGGAACATGCAGGACTATTCTTAAGAAGCAGCTAAATTTATTTCCTTATAAAGTGCAAGTATTCCAAGAAATACAAGCAGCAGATTTTGAAAGACGCAGGAATTACTCCCAATGGTTTACCCAAAATTTGTTGAAAAGAATGATTTATTAGACCTGACATTTTTTTCGGATAAAGCCTGGTTCCACCTCTCGTATGTGAATTCTCAGAATACACGCATGTGGAGTAGTGAAAATCCCCATTTCCATCCACATTGCACCCTCAAAAAATTGGTGTCCGCATGGTTAGGTGTTTCCCGAAGAAGAATTGTTGGTCCTATTTTTTTCCATGACACAGTTACAGCACAGCGGTATAGAGACAATATTTTGAATGCGGTGCAACCGCCCATACAGCCGCCGAAACTATTAGCTAAGTACTTACGCAATTTTTTCGACGACAGATTGATCAGTTTTCGATTAGACATTGAATTCCCACCTAGATCACCTTGTTTAACAGTTATGGATTGCTTCGTTTTTCCTCATTTAAAGAACACTATTTTTAAAACACCAGCTGCAAATTTAGAACAATTACAAGAAAGGATTATCCAAGAATGTGGTAACATTTCTCCAGAGATGCTGGTCAACACTTTCGAAAATATTGAGCATGGCGGTGGCCAATTTCAGCAATTTATGTTTTTTTTTCTTTCTCTATATTCTTACTTTGTTAATTTTGTAAACAACAAAAATAAATTTGTATTTGTCTACTTATTTTATTACTCATTAGTTTGGCATATCATGTCATAATATGAATTTGACAAAATTTTAACCTAGATTTGGTTAGATATATCGTCCCCATATCATTGTGATCTAAACCAAGCCCCACGTTTTTTAATCCAAGCCCTCTTTGATGCAAATAATTTTTGCTCGCACGGTATAAAGAGTATGTGAATTCTTATAAATAATAGAAGGCTCATTCTTAGTGTACTATGCTTGAGGATGAAATCAAAATTAAGTGAAAACTTATTACCTTAAAACATTCTACATCTTCTGTGCCTTTACCCATAAACCAAAAACTATAATAGAAAATACTCGATCCAAGTTTTTTCAAAAGATTTCGCAGTGGCAGCGCCTTAACCAGCGCACGCCCAGTTTCTTTGCATCCCCGAAGCGCCTGGATGGGCCAGTGTGTGAATGCGACGCCGACGAAGAGCGTCTGGACGCCGACGTCGAAATTTTACCCGACGAAGTTACGAATTCGGAAGTTCGTATCGCGAAATATCGAGGAGTTTAAAGGAGATTCGTGGCGAGAAAGTTTGTGCGAATTATTACATTGGATGATATTTTAAAATGTAAAAAATGTGATTTTTGAGTGGGATTACATTTTTAGGACAAAGTGCCAAGGTTGGTGTTTAATTTAGACGATTTAGATTTATATTCTATCGCCCACACACGCCTCAGGGTTTTCAAATTCAGTTTTTGGAATATTTCTGTTCTAAGGGAAATTTAATATTTGGCCATTTGGTGGGCGTCTTTTTAATTTCAAAATATAATTTCATCATTATCATACATACCTAATATAAGTATGTAGGTACTTATTACGACATACTTAAAACAAAATCTGAAAATTACTTTTTGCTACTACAGGATGGAATGGATGTTTTGTACCATTTTTTCTAAAAAAGCGAACTTAATTTTTATATTTTTGTCTTTATTTTTTGCCGTTGTGTGAATACTTTTCATTTTTTATAAGCATCTATTTCGAATTCTCTTAATTTTTCCATAAAAATATATATATCCAGAATGGCAATATTCTCAAGCATTTGTAGTCCTAAATATTGTCGGTGAAAATTGGGCACTTTGAATAATGTACACATCTAAAAGGTAATCAGCTTATTTATCAAGACTGTCATTATTTGGCTTATAGGTCATTAAATCAAATACAAAACAGTCCCCTACTTTTTCTGGAGCTAAATATATTAAGCCAAATACAGTGTGACCAGTAATAAGTCCGCCTTATATAAGATTTTTTTTTTATTAATAGCTTTATTCGAAATTTGACTTTTACATTAAGTTCTGCTTCGATCGAGATGAAAATTAAGCAAAAAAATAGTAGTCACGTAATTCGCATTAGGTATCTGTCAAATTTTAATTTTTTCCAAAAAATAATTTAAAAGTGGGATTATTTTTTAAAGTATCGAAAAAAGTTATAAAAAGAAGTTTTTTTACATGCAGTTTCTAGCTTACATGCAAAATTTCAGCTGCATAAGATAATTTTGATTTTTAACCCACCACTAAAATTTATTTTCCACTTAATGAATACTTTACTGATGACACTGTGTCCTTTTTTGTCTTAATAATATTAATAAGGTGTATTACTTTCAGACACAAACTGCGTTTTCAAAAATAATTATTTTATGAAGTTACCTTATACAGGGTCAAAAACAGATAGACTTGGTATCACATGCGACCAAATTTTAATAGCCCAATTTTGATTTTGTAGAAAAACACACATTTAATATGGCGCTACTTTAAAGAAAATGTATCTGAAATAAAGCATTGTCAAAACTAAAAAGTTTTATGTAGATTGCGTTGAGTCTTATTTTGCAAAAGTGGTGCAATTTACAAACATAGTTAAAAAATCAAAATTATCTTATGCAGCTGAAATTTTGCATGTGGGCTAGAAACACCATTTAAAAAACTTTTTCTAATGACTTTCTTCGATACTTTCAGAAATATGAATTATTTTGGAAAAAATTAAAATTGGACAGATAATGCGAATCACGTGACTACTATTTTTTTGCTTACTTTTCATCTCGATCGAAGCAGAACTTAATGCCAAAGTCAAATTTCGAATAAAGTTTTTAATAAAAAAAAATACCATATGATGCGGACTTTACTGGTGACACTGTAGATGGATGTGGCGCATAAAAAGAAGAATTAAACCTAAAATGGAAAGATTCTCAAGCATTTGTAGTCCTAATTATTGATGGATTTTTGTTTGCCCATATTGTCGGTGAAAATTGGGCACTTTGAATAATGTACACATCTAAAAGGTAATCAGCATATTTATCAAGAGTGTCATTATTTGGCTTATAGGTCATTAAATCAAATACAAGATAGTCCTCTACTTTTTTTGGAGCTAAATATGTTAAGCCAAATATATGCCTCAGCCATATTGCTATATCTGAATTTTTACTTTTAAGTTCGTGAACCAAGTAATTTCATTTTTTTAAAGCGACTTTTTTGTAAGTGAAAACGGCACCCACTTATTTTTACTGGTGGAACAATACACAGCAATGCGAGCTGAATAATTGCTTTTTCGAAGTCTACAAAGACTTTTACAGGATTTAACGACAATCTGAAAATATCAAATATTCTTGAATTGAGCAGAAAAAATAGATTTTGGTATTTGTTAACATACAATATACTAACGGTATATAATGTCCACTTTCTAGCCCATGTGTAGTAAATAATAATTGGGAAAAATATTTGGTAGGTACAGTATGAAAATGTTCCGTCCAAAAACAATTTTTCCATTTCACATAATGCACGAATGCTTGTTTCGCATGAAAAAAACAATTATATTATGTTCAAGATTATTTAAAATTATATAAAATATTCACCTGTGTTCGTTGTAAGAGAATAAGCATTTACTGCACTATGAACTTCTTCAATTGATTTTGGTAATGAACTTGATAGCAATTTTCGACGACAGGTGTAAATATTTTTTCGAATATTATTATTAAATGACTTTTGCTTCTGTTGATATTACAATTTTAAATATCACATTTGCGATTACTATACAGGGTTCGTCAGAAACAACATTTTTGGTTTTTTGGATTTTGTTTAAAATCAATTTACGTGAAAACAAACAACTATTGTTGCTTTCTTACCTCGAATATGATTTTATATCTGGCCGAGTAACGATTTTGCTGTAAAAAACCCATTTTTTATTTGCCTACTTTTAAAGTATTTTTATTATTACAAGTCATATTTCTTCAATTCATTCAATCATAAATAATTATAAAACTTTTATTCAAATGTGGTACCACCGAGTTAACGCATAGTTCAACTTGACATCTGAATTCCCGATAACAGTTCCTAACTTGCTGTATTGGGATATTTGCAATAACTACTCTTATTTTTTCTTTTAAAATATCTAAGTTACTATTGAAATTGGTTTTATACACATGGGGCTTCAGATATTCCCATAAATGAAAGTCGATAATTGTGAGATCGGGACTCCTACGTGCCAACTGATTTGGACCATAGGTACCTCCCAATCCATTTGTTCCCAAAGTGATGATTTAGCCAATCATCGAAAGGAATTGAAAAAAAAAATCCATAAAACAAAAACTGTTGTTTCTGACGAACCCTGTATAGTAATCGCAATTCTGATATTCGAAATTGTAGTTTTAGCACAAGCAGACGTTTTTATAAAGAATGACCTTTTTCTTCTTTACCTACTAATAAAAAAGTTTATCCTCTTCCAAACTCTATCCGTGGACACAATGTAGATATGTCATTTAGCCCTATTTATGCAAATATTAATTTTTCTCATAACCATAAAGTTTTTATTAATGCATTTTTAAAAAAATTCTAACTTTCACCTTTATTTTTCAGCTTCCTGCACCAGTATTTCCTATGCAAAGTACTCAAAGTAGAAAACTTACTCGAGCGGGAAAAACTTTATATTACATAAGTTAAAAGTGAAATAAATTAAAAGGAAACTTCAATATACTTATACGAGGAACTTGGTCTAAACTATGACGGTGCCGGTGAAGTGAATCTAATTTAAATTTACTTTAGTGGTGTTGTGAGGTGACGTTTAAACTGAAAAAATGATTCCCCCGGACGGGTTTCTTGTGAAAATGGTGGTGCTGTCGATGTTCGCCTCAACCGGTAAGTAGTGTAGATTAGATAGGAATTTCAATAATTAATATTTAAAAAAAATTAATTATAAATTGAATAAAATCATTTTTAAATATTAATTAATATATCTGATAATATATTTAATCAAATGTCGATGTTATGGAGTCTCTAGTTTCTCAAATATAAATAAAATACCTACATTATATTTTTTAATTTTAGGGACCAATCGAAATATACAGGGTTCGTTGAAATAACCGGAACAGCTAATTTTCTTCAAAACTGCCAAGGCCAAACCAATGAATTTTGGTACAGGTGGATAACTTAAGAAATTGAATTAAAAATTGACAATTGCGACGTTGCCAGATTTTTAGTTTTTTCTGTAACTCAAGGAATGTTTTTTTTTCAAATGTAACACTACTCTTTTTTTTTATTGAATTCGATTCTTCCCATCAACATTGCCATTTCCTGATAGTATCAAATTTTTATCTCAAATAGTTCTATGGGAAAAAAGTTAATTAGTGATAACTCTAAAAAATCCAAATTATTTCCATTTAAAAACACTTCAAATAATGTGAAAGGAAAGGTTGGTAGACATAATGTACCTAATAGTATCGATAACGATAATAACAACAAACAACTACTAACAATAACATAGCTAGTAAAAATTACTTACATATTATAGGTTTTATATTCAAATTAATGTAGTGTACTATTGATACTATCAGGAAATGGTAATATTGATGGGAGGAATCAAATTCAATAAAAAAAAGAGTAGTGTTATATTTGAAAAAAAAAACATTCCTTGAGTTACAGAAAAACTAAAAATCTGGCAATGTCGCAATTGTCAATTTTCAATTCAATTTTTTAAGTTATCCACCTGTACCAAAATTCATTGATTTAGCCGTGGTAGATTTGAAGAAAATTAGCCGTTCCGATTATTTCAACTAACCCTGTCTACGTTTTTCAATAGCCGTTTTTTATATAGCTACCACTTTATTACTTACTTTTCCTTGACCTTTCTGGCTTACATTTCATTTAAATGCTCTTTGATTTATCTGTTAGAAAACATATGACAATAAGATAAAATATTTTCTTATGCAGATGATACTGTATTAATAATACCAGCTAATACTTGGAATAAATACGTTTTAAATTCAGAACTAGACATTTCAATAATAAAAAATAATTTGAGTTATGACCTATTAAACTTAAATTTAACTAAAACAAAATTTATGACTTTTTCTTGTTATAAAGATACTCGAATAGTTAAAAAAAAATTAAAATTCCTAATTTAAATTGTTTAGAAATATCAGATATACCTAGTTAGAATTTTATTAATTATGCTAACTGTTCTTGCTAAAATAAAATTAAAAAGGTTGAATTTATAAAATATTTAGAAATATTGATTGACCAACATTTAAAATGGGATCATTAAATTAACACTCCCACAAAAAAATTAAGAAACACTTTATGTAAATTTCGACTTTTAAAAAATACTGTGAATCAAAAACTTTGTTTAATGTTTTATTATGCACTTTTTCAATCAATTCTTTCCTATGGTATAATTGGTTGGAGAAGTGCATACGACTCGAATTTGAAACCGCTTATAACAATATAAAAATATTCACCTGAAGACGACTGGAGATACTTACCAGTTGAAACGTTGTGATATGAAAAACTAAAGGCAATGAAAGTACAAAACACATCTATTACTCAATATAAAAATATGTTTTAAAAATAATATTTAATAAACATATATTTTGTTTCTTTCCTTCAAAAATATTATTAGTTAATAATAATATTCTGAGTTTAAAACAACTTTATTACAAAACTTCCATTTTATATATTATATAAAAATAAAAATTTATTACAGAACATTACTCATAATATATACCAAACAAAACAAAAAACAAATCTATGTTTACGTTATGATAATTTTAATTTAACACTTTTAAAAAATAATGCTTTATTTGTTGGCGCAAAATTTTTAATAGATATAATATGTATATTACCTACTAATTTTTTTATTTATAATTTTTTCTTTTTTGTGGGGGAAATATTTTTGAATTACTTACTTAAGTATATTTTTAAATATATTTATGATATGATTAAAATTAATAATCTAAATGGGTGTATATTTTTTCATTATAAAATCGGACAGATTTGTTAATCTATGGTTTTGTAGTAATGCTTTCATTAAAAAAAAACCAATGTTATTGATTTTTAATATTATTATAAAAAAACCTGCAAATAAATAAATAAATAAGATGAGCTCTTCAATGAAATACAGTCCTTCTTTATTTGATTTGCAACCACCCACGCCTACGTCTTGTTTTTATCACAATAAAAAATTTAAGCTGAATGTTATGGGGGGGGGGGGGGGGGGGTGGTTGGTGGTGGAAGGGGAGGGAGAGAGTGGAGGGGCTTGGGCCCAAATGGTAATTTTTTTAAGATATGCGACGCAATAGATAATGTTTAAGGTCATACATTTTTTTTTATAGGTATTTTCAATTTGTATTTTTTTGCTCTTAGAAGGAATGCCTGTAAAAGAAGGGTAAATAACATTATTATAGGTATAATAACATTTTAATTCTTGAAAATATATTTGTGCATGGGACAGCACACAATATATTATACCTTGAATGTAACTGAAGGAAATATATTTTTAATTTTAAAGTACCGAAATGTCATTTAGTTCAAAAAGAAAGTATAAATAAGTATATAGCTAAAAGCGAGGTACTGATTATCTTAGTTGACTTATTTCTACAGGGCGACATTTTTGAAAAAAGAGCTATGTTTTCTATACTAGAAAACCAATAAATACCATTTCTACCAAAACGCGAAGGAATAGAAATGATGTATCTTACGGACTTGTCAGTTATACCAAAATTAATGAGATTTAAGTACGAACTGTTAGCTTTTAAAAAAATGTTTTTAAACTGGTTTTTGCAATATTTGGCAGGAAAAATGAGAAAATAAACCTAAATGATGATATTATAATGAGGGATGAGGGCAACATAATGCCAAGAATCAACAACTTCATCTAAATAAGTTGTACATAGTGTAGGTACATGGTTTGAAATAAATATTTAAAAATCAATTCTATAGCTTCTTTAACATAACATAGACAGTCTTAAACTATCTTCTATAGCCGATTTTGTTTTAAAACTTCTCAAACTGAATTCTTGACAAAATAATGAAGGAACGATTTAATTCCTTAGATTCGCCATTTCATTTTCTAATCCAATGATTCGTTTATTTTTCGTTTTCTCCAAAAAGTTGCCAAATACCCAAATTTTAGGAATACAATTACATACAGTTTTAAGCAAAAAAAAATTGTGAAATTAATAAAAGCAAACATCGAAATTTTGTCAAATTTATCCAAACGAAATGTCGAATTCGCCACTAGTGTTTGCTGTTAAAATTTGATAAGGCAAATTAATGTGATTTTATTAAAATTTTCTGAAGTTTGCTTAAAGTAGGTACTACAAAAAAAAACATAGTTTAAGAATACTAAAAAACACGCTTTAATAATTAATCAAACTAAAAAGCGGAAAATAAATATAGTTTAAAATAATTCTTGAAATTCTTAATATAGGCACAATAATACTAATGTGTATCGTTCATTATTATTTTCTGCCTATATTAGGAATTTCAAGAATTAAACTATATTTATTTTCCGCTTTTTAGTTCGATTAATTATTAAAGCGTGTTTTTTAGTATTTTTAAACTATATTTATCTTTTTTAGTAGAAATAGTCATAGAGAGGTCCGGAGTAGAAATGGAATACTGTCACTAATTTAACAATGACTTTTGAAGTGGCTAGATTTAAAGCAGTGGATCCATTTTTGTCTAAAAGGCTAGATTCAAAGTATTGGATTCACAAACCCGAACAAACCCGCTCGGCCAACGGACCAATTAATAGCGAAAGAATTTACCAACACTATTAAGCCGAGTGCTCGAGCCGGAAAGTAGGTAGATAGTACGCATGCGCATACGGTGAGCTCTATCTCTCTCACTCTCATACAGAGGATCTGTAAGGAAATGATTTAATTCCGGCGATCCTGATCAGGATAATGAGATAAACTTATCAAATTATTGTATTGTCAGCGGTTCTTGATAAGTCTACAACATTTAAATTAAATCTGACCGTTTAAAGTGGATCAAAATCGGGTTCAAAGAAGTCAGTTACAAACAAACATACATACAAACAAACATACAGATGAAGCTAATAAAAGCATGTTAAACACCCGTTACAAAAAAAATTGTTTTGTTCTTTGCAAAAATACAAGTAAAAATAATGCTTTTTCGTTGGGGGGTCGTTACAACCATGAGCAGATTTAGGGGGCCTTAGCCAGTTGCGGCTTTAGGAATGAGGGAGGGGGAAAGCAAACTTTTTTTACAATTTTAGTTTTTTGGCATAAAAGAAAACGTAACGCTCTGCCTCTGCCTCTGTTTATTGTTAAGTTTATAATATTTATAAATAAGGGGGTGAGGCCCCCCCCCTAGATCCGCCACTGCCGTACCATTACCTGAAAATTTCAGTCCGAACGTATGTGCTGCAGGCTGCTACGGAGGGAGAATGCAGCGAGAGTTAGGGGTGTTACAGTGGAACTGGACCTGTTCTTTTGGAATAGGTATCATCTGCCTATTCCGCGTACCTATTACCTATTACCAGGTACCTATTCCAGGTCCGTTGGCACTGTCACATGTTTGATTCTCTGGTTTCATTGGTATTCCTTTTTCAAGTTGTCAGGTACAGGTACGATATAGGGAATGGAACGGCTACAGGTTTTGCTTTAAATTCAAATAATATTCCACTAAATAAAGATAAAGGGAAATAGGAATAAATAATAAATATTTCTAAAAATATTGTAATAATTTATTGGGCAACAAAATATAGCGTATTTAATGTAGGATATGCAACCAGCAATGAGGAATTAATTAAAAAGGCAACATATTATGGTGGATGTACCTATGCCTATTCTTTATGGTTCTTTAAATAATAGGCCTCCGTTACAATCAAATCTTCCAAAAAAGTCTGGTGCGAAAAATATTAATCTGTTACAAAAATTTATAACGAAATTTAATTCGAACATTCGGAAACTGCTGGCCACGCTGGAGTTCTGGCGGCCTTCTTTAAAAACTCGTGTCGGCCATGCAGCCGGAATAGCGCCAATCGGCGGAGCGGCGTTTAAGTTTGACCTGGAATAGTTTGGACCTGTAATATGTATTTGGAATAGGTTCGGGTTTGGAATAGGTTCGGGTTTGGAATAGGTACAGGTCCAACTAGGTACGAGAAAAAGCTATTCCGTAACATCCCTAAGCGAGAGGGGAATGTGAATCGCGCTCGAACAAAAGTTGACACTTGGTAACGTTGCATCTTGATCCATCTCTTTCTAACTTGCTTAAAGTCCATCTTGCATTCACGTCTTCAAAGCCGCCCTGTAAATTTAGGCTCGCCAGTACCGGACTAAGCCGTCGGAATTTGGCGTAAAAAAAGGTTTTGGTGGTTTCCCTAGCAGCCTAATAAAGATGCGCCAGTCCATGGCCGGATTTAAGCTTCGTGGAGCCGGGTGCTAACTGTACTTGTGGGGCCCTCATTTTTTTTAGAAGACTATTAATACATTGCCTACGGTACGCTGTGATTTGAATAAAACAGATACTTAGACTTTTAATTAAAATTTTATTTATTCAGCTTAAACTGAACAATAATACCAACAATCATAAACAAAATAAAACGTCATGTAAAAACACATAAAAACAGCTTGTTTAATTTAAAAAAAGGAACATTCTTATTCGCATACAAAAACCAATAAAAATAACAGTTTACAAAGCTTTTTACGTTGTTTTTTTTTTCAAGAAATGCTTTTATAACAGTGTCAAAATTAATATCCCGCAACACTTCACTTTCAATCGAGCATAACGATAAGGCTACTAATCTGCCTTCTCCCATTGTCGATCTTAACCTATTTTTTATAAAACTTAATTTTGAAAATGATCTTTCAGATTCGCAGTTTGCAATGGGAATAGTTAAATAGATTCTTAATGCTACATAGGTATTTGGAAACACGGAGACTATATAATTTTTTATTATAATCTGTAACATTTCTTTAGCGCTAAATACATAATCAGCATCTTCAGGGCTATCTATAGAATCTTTGTCTTTATATATCGTTTGTCACAGATTTTTTAAAATCTGGTAAAGATACTAAATAAAAACGTCAAGTCGAGGTCTTTTTTATAGGTTGATACTAATTTTTTGTCGCTTTCTACTAATTGTTCTCTTCCAATTTTTGTAATATTATATAAATCCAAAAAGATCCAGAATATAAATGTAGGACTCACGGCGCTTTTCTAGTTCTTGGACTAGTTTATCCACTGCAACGTAGAAAAATTCTACTTTGAATTTTTTTGTGCCTTTAAGTAGCAACGAGCTGTCGCCAGGAAATTTTTTCTTCATATCTGCTCTTTTATATTTATATTTGTATTCTACAAAAGAACTTAACGTTTTGGCTTTTTCTTTGAAATATTCGATATTTTCTCGATGCCCCTTTATGTTATTTTTCAAACTTTCGAGTAAACGGCAACCTTTGTTTATGTTAAGTCCTGGTTTCTGGAGATACCTAACTGCTTATCGAACCAAATTGATTCAAAATTTGATTCCAAAAGACAGTCATAAAAACTGTCTCAAATTTCTCTAAAGGTTTTATTAGTGCAGGGCTTTCTAGCTGGGTCTCATTTTTTTGAACTGGATCGTCGCGAAGTGTCGTTAAAGCTTCATATACTCGTATATGGCCGTTACTAGATTCTAGCGCCTGTTAAGTAAGTTCCTCGGTAGCTTTCTAGTAGGCCGGGGCCCATTTTGATCTAAGAACCCCCCTAAATCCAGGCCTGTGCGCCACTGGCAACGCCACAATATGAAAAGCCCTTTAGCGGTCGTAAATACTTTATAAACTGTATCGGAGAAATAGTCGCGACAATTTTAAAATCCATAAACAGAGGAATTATGAACTTGCCGATTACGACGTTTACGATAAGATTTTAAGGACGCCATTTTCCAGTTTTAAAGGGTTATTTAGCTCCGTGAGTTAGTAAACGTTTTCGGTTTTAAAACTTCCGGTTTTACTGCCGCCCGTCGAAAGGCGGTTTTGAAACAGGTTTCGCAGATCTGATCTTTAGAAATAGGAATGGAAAAAAAACATGTAATCTGATCCTAAAAGGCGTTTTCATGAAGTAGGTATATTAAAATCGTTTTGAAATCGGTTCTAAAATTTCGAGAACTTGACTGACTATACCGTGCAAGTTTAAGTAATATAAAAAATATAGTACCTATAACAAAAAAAGGAGCTTAGGAAAATATCTTTTTTCTTGATTTATTTGCTGCAAAAACTTGAATTATCTCTGTCCCGTCTAGATTTTTAAGTAAGTTCTATTGACATTAAGGCTAAGTCATTGAGTTTGGAATCGACTAACTTGGATCTTAAGTAATTTTAAACCCTCTTAATAGTCCAAAAATATCTCTCTCCTGTACAATTAGTTACGGCTTTAGATATAAATATTCTTAATGCTATTTTCAAGTTTGGAAATAATATAATGGAAGGATTCGAGTATATAGACCACCAAATTCCCGATATGATAAGTAGGTATACTCAAAAAAAGCAAACCAGTGGATGTTTCTCCGTTAATATGTGGGCATGGATAAGTGTTTACGGTGCAGGTGTATGCTGGAACATTGGGGGAACACTAAACAGTAATATAGGTATATCTTCAGATTTTGGAAAATGTTTTTCTTCCTTCTGCCGCGATAGTTTTTGAAGGAAATAACTTTATATTTCAGCAGGCTAACTGCCCTGTGCATACTGCAAGAAATATAGGAAACTGGTTTAGACAGAATCCAATTGAAAATGTTTGGGGGATTGATGGTAAAAAAAAATGTACAAAATAAATTTTAAACCACAGAATGAAATAGAGTTATTTGATAAAATAGAAGAAATTTGGGACGGGCTAAGTCCGGATTACACCAGAAGTATTATTTTGTCAATGCCAACAAGATTATGATTAGTATTAGAATCCAATGGCGCAGCAATTAAATATTAGTATTTTTTTGTTGTTGGTACCTACATAAATTTATTCTTTTTGGCTTTATACTTTTGTAGTTTTCCTACACTGAAGAAAATCACTCAATACAAGTATTTTTTTGAATATATGTGTATAACCACAAGAAAAAATCCATTTATCCCTAAAATATTTCGTTTTGTCGCAATCAAGGAGTTTTTTTTGACAACAATATTGTTACGTGTGCTCAATTCTTTTTTATGGTAACATAATATCATATAACTATAACAATATGTATCCAATAAAGCGTTTTTAAAAAGTATGTTTTTAATTCCTATAAGGTTATCTTATTACCACAAAAATAAAAATAAAAACGAACCAATCTTTTATATCTATCTAAAATATACCTTTTAGGAACTAAACACTTGCTTTTTTAAAACATGGTGAAATCGTTTTGCTTCATTTTATTGCCATTTGCAGTGTTGTTAGTTCGTTTAGTGGTTGGTGGATTTATAGTGGATGTTTGATGGCTATTGATTTGATACATTTTTTATATTTTAATAATTTCATATAGGTTGGTGTACTTTTAGTGCAACGTTATATAATAGGTGTTGTGGCGGTGTGTCCCCAAATTCAGGTAGGTACACTGAGAGAAAACTCTATTAGCCGTAGCTAGAAATCCATTCACAGTAGCAAGAAATCTGCATTAAATAGGCGCCGAAAAAACAACTCTGTTGTCGCTACAAGGTTCTTTTTTTTGAAATGACTTTTTAACCTCAACATGGTCGTTTTTTAAATATTATTCTTTTGCTGTTAAAAGACAACTCTATTGCCATAAAAAATATATAATGCAGTGGTAAACAAAAATGATTTTGTGATTAATTGAAGTCGTGTAGTTAGAAAAGTATCGGTTTTTACTCCTAAAAATAATCAGCCAGCTATAAAATAATTGTATTTTTATTGTAGCTAGTCCACCTAGCTACTACTAAATTCATTTTTTTAGCTCCTTCGCCAAAATGGCTGTGGTTGGCGGATTAGTTTATAGTGGATGTTTTTGGCTATTGATTTGATAAAATTTTTATATTTTAATAATTCTATATAGGGTGGTGTACTTTTAGTGCCACGTTATACCATAAGTGTTGTGGCGGTGTGTCTCCAAATTCAGGTAGGTACAATTATTTTACCAATAATTATATTTATTACTTATATTTTTTAATTCATTCCGATCATGGCAGCCATTAAGTATCCGTTCTGCACTTATTAGGGCAGTATTTTGATAAAAATTGTATGTTAAACTTTGTTTAATAATGTGGGGATCTGACTGATCTGAAAGTAACAAACTGCTAGGAACATGTCCCTTTTTAGCCATTTTTTTATTAATAGATATCAGAAAACCTAACAAATGCGATTTTGCATTGCAAAATTTAGAACGGGGAAGAAATATCTCAAAAACTCAGATTGTTTTCCGATTCTATCCCCTAAATTTGTATCTATTGTATTTCTGAAAAAATTTATTTCTCCCCTAACAAAATTTAAAGACTCACCTAAGTCAACGATTTTTTGTAGGTACCTAAGTAGAGTAATGTGATAAACATGAGTTACTTATTAGGTAATAAATATAATTATTGATAAAATAATTGTACCTACCTGAATTTGGGGACACACCGCCACAACACCTATTATATAACGTTGCACTAAAAGTACACCACCCTATATGAAATTATTAAAATATAAAAAATTTATCAAATCAATGGCCATCAAACATCCACTATAAACTATAATCCACCAACAGCTAAACAAACTAACAACACTGCAAATGGCAATAAAATGAACCAAAACGATTTCACCATGTTTTAAAAAAGCAACTGTTTAGTTCCTAAAAGGTATATTTTAGATAGGTATAAAATATTGGTTAGTTTTTATTTTTATTTTTGTGGTAATAAGATAACCTTATAGGAATTAAAAAAATACTTTTTAAAAACACTTTATTGGATACATATTGTTATGGTTATATGATATTCTGTTACCATAAAAAAGCATTGAGCACACGTAACAATATTGTTGTCAAAAAAACGTCCTTGATTGCGACTAAACGAAATATTTTAGGGATAAATGGATTTTTTTTGTGGTAATACACATATATTTAAAAAAATACTTGTATTGAGTGATTGTCCTCAGTGTACAATTATTTTACCGATAATTATATTTGTTACTTAATAAGTAACTCATGTTTATCACATTACTCTACTTAGGTACCTACAAAAAATCGTTGACTTAGGTGAGTCTTTAAATTTTGTTAGGCGAGAAATTAATTTTTTCAGAAATACAATACAAATTTAGGGGATAGAATCGGAAAACAATCTTAGTTTTTGAGATATTTCTTCCCCGTTCTAAATTTTGCAATACAAAATCGCATTTGTTAGGTTTTCTGATACCTATTAATAAAAAAAAATGGCTAAAAAGGGTCATGTTCCTAGCAGTTTGTTACTTTCAGATCAGTCAGATCCCCCCGTTATTAAACAAAGTTTAACATACAATTTTTATCAAAAATACTGCCCTAATAAGTGCAGAACGGAAACTTAATGGCGGCCATGATCGGAATGAATTAAAAAATATAAGTAATAAATATAATTATTGGTAAAATAATTGTACCTACCTGAATTTGGAGACACACCGCCACAACACTTGTTGTATAACGTTGCACTAAAAGTACACCACCCTATATAGAATTATTAAAATATAAAAATTTTATCAAATCAATAATAGCCAAAAACATCCACTATATACTAATCCACCAACCACAGCCATTTTGGCGAAGGAGCTAAAAAAAGGAATTTAGTAGTAGCTAGGTGGACTAGCTACAATAAAAATAAAATTATTTTATAGCTGGCTGATTATTTTTAGGAGTAAAAACCGATACTTTTCTAACTACACGACCTCAATTAATCACAAAATCATTTTTGTTTACCACTGCATTATATATTTTTTATGGCAATAGAGTTGCCTTTTAACAGCAAAAGAATAATATTTAAAAAACGACCATGTTGAGGTTAAAAAGTCATTTCAAAAAAAATAACCTTGTAGCGACAACAGAGTTGTTTTTTCGGCGCCTATTTAATGCAGATTTTTTGCTACTGCGAATGGATTACATGTCGTCAACTGTAGGTATATGATTGTAAACAAAAGATTTTTGATGAATGAAATGTTTTGTCTCCTTACACATAAATCTGATACATGCAAAAACCTAATCGTCTCTTAAGGTGGCATTCTCAACGTCATTTAATCCATTACCAACCTATAACCTATTTCGCGTTGCTTTTTTTAGTTTATTACATATCGCGCTACACCGCGATATGTTATACGGCGCTTCGGTGAAAATAATGTATGTATGTTGTCGGCGTCGTCGTCGTCGTCGTCGTCACTTTCGACATTTTCACATTTGCGATTTTTTTTCTCGGAAACGGTTAGAGTGGGACGATTGAAACTTTTTGGGTTTACAGAGGAATAGTGGGGGTACGTTGTGTAAAAATTTGGAATATACAGGGTGTGCCGGAAAAAAGTTATTAAACGTCAAAGTCGAGAAATATCGGGATCTCGTTGAAATTCGATACAGGCCACAAAAATTAGTTTTTTCGATTTAAACTTTTTCGACGCGTAGGCGACCGTGGGCTACAGAACCCTATTGTTTGTGAGCGCGATCGAAAGTTTGGAAATAATTTTTTTTATTTTTTAAAAGTCAAAATTTGGTCCAAAATGGTACCTCTTGGATCGCTAATAAGTTGAATTGGGTGCATCCAATCGACATTCGGTTTGGATAATCGGTTAGGCCATCTCAAAATCTACCTTTTTCCAATATATCGTTCTATACCTAACTGGAATGGAAATTGCCGAAAATTGTAAGAAAGTGGAAATCATAAAATTAGGCCTGATTTTTTCACGGTTTTTATTTTTTTTCGTACTGAAAACGACTTTTGATCGAAACGTTGTAAACTTTAGCGGATAGAGCTCGTCAAATTGTATTTAAGAGATATTTTTTCGTTTCTTTATCTTTAATACGGAAAGAACGGCAGCTTTTTTTTTACTATATCGACTGTAGCTTATTCAATTTTTAACAAAACCGTTTTATTTTTTTCTCAAAAAATGCGCTGATTACTTCGCAACACCTCTACATATTCAAAATCATTAAAATATATTCGCAAAATTGAGAAAAGTCGCTTTTTTGGGTGCGGAAACAGGCAATCTTTACAAATTCTAACACCATTCACTTTTGACTAAGAGTGCCTTGATATTGACGTATCTAAATTAATTTATTAATTCTAAAAATCCGGCTGTCAAAAATGGCGAAAAATGGGTGTTTTCAGCGTGACTTGCTAGAATAATAAGAACATTTCCAGATTTTAAATCGGGTGGAATATCTACCTTGAACCTTCTTCTAATTTTACTAACCAAAATATTTGCCCAAAATGTTTCAGAAATGGTTGTAATCTCGATTTTAAAGATGGCGTTTCGACATTGATTATCCGTTGCCACGTGGTAGAAGGTTATTCGACATTTCGATATTCGCGAATTTTTTTTTCGGAAACGGTTAGAGCAAAACGATTCAAACTTTCTGGACGTAGAGAGGAATAGTCGGGGCACGTTCTGGGAACAATTTTAAATATACAGGGTGTACCGGAAAAAAGTTATTAAAGTCAAAGTTAAAAAATATGTTTTTTTTCGTTGTAGGGCGATACAGGTCGCAAAAATCATTTTAATCGATTTAAACTTTTTCGACATGTAGACGACGTTGGGCTACAAAACACTGTTGTTTGCGAACGCGATCGAAAGTTGGGAAGTAATTTTTTTGATTTTTTAAAAATCAATGTAGGGTCATATTGGATCGTTAATAAATCGAATTGGGTGCGTCCGATATAATTTTGGTTTGGATATTCGTTTAGGTCATCTCAAATACTACTTTTTTCAAATATATTGTTCTATACCTAAACAGCATAGAAATGGTAGCAAATTATAAAAAATAAGAATTACTATTTAAGTATATATAATTTGACAGCTGTCGTATAGAACTTTGTTATTTTGGTACTGAAAATTTTTTAAATTTAGTTTTATTACAGCTTTAACCCTCGCTACGAAAAAAGTTAAAATAAATTGACACTTACCTGTCAAAATCGGACAGGTATCGTATAAAACTTTGTTATCTAGGTACTGAATTTTTTTAAAATTTGGGATTCTTACAGCTATAACAGTCGCTACGAAAAAGCTAAAAAAAAATTGACACTTACCTGTCAAAATCTGACAGCTGTTGTATAGAACTTTGTTTTTTAGGTACTGAATTTTTTTTAAATTTCGAATTCTTACAGCTATAATCCTAGATACAAGAAAAGCTTAAAAAAAACTTGCAATTTACCTGTCAAAATGACAGCTGTCGTATATAACTTTGTTATTTAGGAACTGAAAAATTTTTCATTTAGGATTCTTACAGCTACAAATCTTGCTACGAAAAATCTAAAAACAAAATTTTAACTTACCTGTCAAAATTTGACAGCTGTCGTATAGAACTTTGTTATTTAACTACTGAATTTTTTTTTAATTTTGGATTCTTACAGCTTTAATCCTAGATACAAGAAAAGCTTAAAAAAAATTGACATTTTCCTGTCAAAATGACAGCTGTCGTATAGAACTTTGTTATTTAGGATCTGAAAAATTTTTCACTTTAGGATTTTTACAGCGATAACCCTCGCTACGAAAAGAATAAAAAAAAAAACTGACTCCTACCTGTCAAAATTTGACAGCTATCGTATAAAACATTTTTATTTAGGTCCCTGAAAATTTTTTTATTTCGAATTCTTACAGCTATAACCCTCGCTACGAAAAAGCTAAAAAAAATGACACTTACCTGTCAAAGTGACAGCTCTCGTATAATTAAACGAACGAACTAGAACAGTGCCGTGCCCGAAGGGCTCGGCACAATAATATTTCTACAAATTTATTAGCTAATAATTATTGATAGCTTCCATGTAAGAATAATTTTTTGCTTATGTTTTAATCGATTGAATACTTATATATTTTTATAGAGCAAATATGGAAAGTATATCCCACATTGCACAAAGGTGTGCGAGTTTAAAGAGCACCTATACGGCGCCGTCTCAGAAAACTACCTACCTATACGAGAAAACGGAAATTTTGCACCATTGTGTAGTTTTAGTCAATTGTTATAATGACAATTTGGCGATATGTTTTTCCTTCACGTTCCGCAGGAAGGTGAGGCAAAAAAGCAATAGTAAATAGAAAAAAAGAAAAGAAAAGTATTTTTTTATTGTAAATTTTTGTAAATCTTTTTAGTACTAATATTAGATGCACTCTCGGCTGACGATTAGCGATATGTACCCAGTCTAGTATTATATACGTCTCTTCCGCGCGGAATCTCGAAAACCCCGATCGGCTCTTGAACAATTTCGTCTATGTAAGACATTTTCACATTTGCGATTTTTTTTCTCGGAAACTGTTAGAGTGGGACGATTGAAACTTTTTGGGTTTAGAGAGGAATAGTGGGGGTACGTTGTGTGAAAATTTCGAATATACAGGGTGTGCCGAAAAAAAGTTGTTAAACCCCAAAGTCAAAAAATATCGGTTTCTCGTTGAAATTCGATACAGGTCGTAAAAATAAGTTTTCTTGATTTAAAATTTTTTCGACGCGTAGACGACCGTCGGCTACAGAAGCCTATTGTTTACCAACGTAATCGGATGTTGAGAAGTAAATTTCTTGATTTTTTTTAAATCAATGTAGGGACATGTTGGATCGTTAATAAATCGAATTGGGTGCGTCCCACATATTTTTGATTTGGAGATTCGTTTAGGTCATCTCAAATACTACTTTGGATCATAAAAAAAACTACAATAAAAAGTATTTTTTGTTTTCTTTATCTTTAATAAGGCAATAATATTCTATATTGTTTTTAAAGTGGTCGGTGGCCTAGTGGTATATATTAGATTACGACTTTTGGTCACGATGATCCCGGGTTCAATTCCAGGCGCGTCTTTTTATTTTTTTAATATTTCGTTATTTAGGTAGGTAGGTACTGAAAGTCTTTTAAATTTTGGATTCTTACAGCGACAATCATCGGTACGAAAAAAATCAACTAGGTTTGTGAATAAACTAAATTTATTTTTTATCACGAATTGAAATGTTTCAAAATTAGAGGTTGCTAACAAATGGTTTTGTCAAAAGTATAAAATGAAACGAACGAACTCCAACAGTGCCGTGCCCAAAGGGCTCGGCACAATAAAATTTTCACCAATTTATCAGCTATCTATGTAAGAATAGTTAATATCATATATTTCAGTAACGAAAAGTCGTAGCGAATCGAGCGAGGCGGCATTGGAAATAGGACGTCGACCACTATACGATGCCGTCTCCAAAAACTACCTATCTATACAAGAAACCGGAAATTTTGCACCCGTTTTTTTATTTTTTAGTTTTTGTCAGTTGTTATAATGACAATTTGGCGATATGTTTCTCCTTCACGTTCCGCAGGAAGGTGAGGTATAAAAAGCAATAGTAAATAGAGAAAAGGAAAAGAAAAATATTTTTTTAGTACTAATATTAGATGCACTCTCGGCTGACGATTAGCGATATGTACCCAGTCTAGTATTATATACGGCGGCTACATTTAAAATAAGTTGTCGTCGTCAGTTTCGACATTTTCACATTTGCGATTTCTTTTCTCGGAAACGGTAAGAGTGGGACGATTGAAACTTTTTCAGTTTAGAGAGGAATAGTGGGGGTACAATGTGTAAAAATTTTGAATATACAGGGTGTACGGGAAAAAAGTTATTAATTTTTAAAGTTGATAATTATCGGAGTCTCGTTGTCATTCGGTACAGGCCACAAAAATTAGTTTTTTCGATTTAAACTTTTTCGACGCGTAGACGACCGGAGGCTACAGACCCCTATTGTTTGTGAGCGCAATCGAAAGTTTGGAAATAATTTTTTAAATTTTTTCAAAGTTAAATATGGGACTAAACAGGTACCTATTGAATCGTTAATAAGTCGAATTGGGTCCATCCGATCGACATTCGGTTTGGATAATCCTTTAGGCAATTATTAAAGGTTGCTAACAAATGGTTTTGTAAAAAGTATGAAATAAAATAAACGAATTGGAACAGTGCCGTGCCGGAAGGGCTCGGCAAAATAAGCTTTTAAACTAATTTATCAGCTATCAATGTAGGAATAGTTTCTTTACTTATGTTTAAATCGATTGAATACATATTTTTATAGAACAAACCTGGAAAGTATATTCCACATTGATACGTTTGCTGTGCAATTTTAAAAAAAGCCGGTGCTGATGGGTTCAATGTTAATATCAATATCATAATATTAAATATCATATATTGTAACGAAAAGTCGTAGCGAATCGAGCGAGACGGAATTGGAAACGGGACATCGATCAATATACGATGCCGTCTTCAAAAACTACCTATCTATACAAGAAAACGGAAATTTTGCACCCGTTATTTTTATTTTTTAGTTTTTGTCAGTTGTTATAATGACAATTTGGCAGCGTTCCGCAGGAAGGTGAGGCAAAAAAAGCAACAATGTATATAACTAATAAGTATCATCTTTATGAGATCTTCACTTTAAGTTCTTAGAAATTTTTTGTAGGTCTTATAGTTTTTGAGATATGGAATTAAAAGTGGTTTTCATGTATTTGCCAATATCTCGAAACTGATAGAACTTAGATAGAAACTTTTTAAATAAAAAAGTTGCCTTTTTCTATTGTCCAGATAAAACGTTATATCAACTTTTGTTCCAAAGGCCGTAATAAGGGACGTATTGAGGAAACTGTGAAAACCGACCAAAAAATCCGAGTTTTCTTGATTTTTTAAAAAAATTCATAGAATTGTTATTTATCATATTTTCTTCGCTATTTTCGGGTTTTACGTTATTTTTGATGGAAATGTACCGAAAAATTGACTTATTTGCAAATTTTAAATTTTGGCATTTTTTCCATGTTATGCTCAGGAAAATGCTATGAAATCCATAAAAGACCATTTTCCTCGGAAACTGAAAGAGATACGGCAACAATGTATATAACTAATAAGTAGCATCCTTAAGAGATCTTTACTTTAAGTTCTTAGAAATTTTTTGTACGTCTTATAGTTTTTGAGGTATGGAATTAAAAGTGGTTTTCATATATTAGCCAATATCTCGAAACTGATAAAGCTTAGATAGAACCTCTTCAAATAAAAAAGTTGCCTTTTTCTATGGTCCAGATAAAAGGTTATATTGATTTCTATTCTAAAAGCGATAATAAGGGACGTATTGGCTCGGCACAATAATATTTCTACAAATTTATTAGCTGATAATTGATAGCTTCCATGTAAGAATATTTTTTTGCTTATGTTTTAATCGATTGAATACTTACATATTTTTATAGAGCAAATATGGAAAGTATATCCCACATTGCACAAAGGTGTGCGAGTTTAAAGAGCACCTATGCGGCGCCGTCTCAGAAAACTACCTATCTATACGAGAAAACGGAAATTTTACACCATTGTGTAGTTTTGGTTAGTTGTTATAATGACAATTTGGCGATATGTTTTCCCTTCACGTTCCGCAGGAAGGTGAGGCAAAAAAAGCAATAGTAAATAGAAAAAAAGAAAAGAAAAGTATTTTTTTATTGTAAATTTTTGTAAATCTTTTTAGTACTAATATTAGATGCACTCTCGGCTGACGATTAGCGATATGTACCCAGTCTAGTTACATATCGCGCTACACCGCGATATGTTATACGGCGCTTC
The DNA here is from genome assembly GCA_963969555.1 of Polydrusus pterygomalis. Classification (NCBI taxonomy): domain Eukaryota; kingdom Metazoa; phylum Arthropoda; class Insecta; order Coleoptera; family Curculionidae; genus Polydrusus; species Polydrusus pterygomalis. The sequence continues at coordinate 3,053,344 of OZ018375.1, forward strand.
GGTGAAAAAAATGTATGTATGTTGTCGCCGCCGCCGCCGCCGTCTTTTTCGACATTTTCACATTTGCGATTTTTTTTCTCAGAAACGGTTAGAGTGGGACGATTGAAACTTTTTGGGTTTAGAGAGGAATAGTGGGGGTACGTTGTGTGAAAATTTCGAATATACAGGGTGTACCGGAAAAAAGTTATTAATTTTTAAAGTCGAAAAATATCGGATTTTCGTTGAAATTCGATACAGGCCACAAAAATTAGTTTTTTCGATTTAAACTTTTTCGACGCGTAGACGACCGTCGGCTACAGAAGCCTATTGTTTGTGAGCGCGATCAAAAGTTTGGAAATAATTTTTTTTATTTTTTAAAAGTCAAAATTTGGTCCAAAATGGTACCTCTTGGATCGCTAATAAGTCGAATTGGGTGCATCCGATCGACATTCGGTATGGATAATCGGTTAGGCCATCTCAAAAACTACCTTTTTCCAATATATTGTTCTATACCTAACTGGAATGGAAATTATCAAAAATTGTAAGAAACTGGAAACCACAGTGTAAGGCGTGATTTTTTTCTCCGTTTTTATTCCGTTTATTTTTTTTCGTACGGAAAACGACTTTTGATTGAAACGTTGTATACTTTAGCGGATAGAGCCGTCAAATTGTATTTAAGAGATATTTTTTCGTTTTTTTATCTTTAATACGGAAAAAACGGCAGCTTATGAACTTTTTCCCGTAATTTCTGTTGGCGTTGCACTGGTTTGCTTAAATAATTCTGCAAGTGTCTATAATATATAACATTTTGAATTTTTTCTTGGTACACTATATCAACGGATAAAGAAGCTTTAATTTGTATTATAAGCGATCTTTGGGAAAACATATTTTGTGGCTCAAAAAAATTAATTTATGATTTTTTTATAGGTTCCTTCACCAGAGGTTTTACTATATCGACTGTAGCTTATTCAATTTTTAACAAAACCGTTTTATTTTTTTCTCAAAATATGCGCTGATTACTTCTCAATATTCCTGCATGTCCAAACTTATCAAAATATATTCGCAAATTTGAGCAAAGTTGCTTTTTTGGGTGCGGAAACAGGCACAATTTTCAAATTCTAACACCATTCGATTTAGAAAAAGTTGGCCATGGTTTTACCACGTGCGTGTTCCTGAACTTTAACTTTTATACCATCTGTCAAAAATAGGTGAAAAATGCGATTTCCAAATTGATTTTTTAGAGGAATAAGACCATTTAGATTACGTCTTTTGTGGGAAATACCTACCTTGAACCTTTATCTTTTTCGTTTGACCAAAAATAAGGGGGAAAATATCGCATTTATCCCGTACTTGTAATAATAAAAATGGCTTGCAGGAGGCATATTACCTTCAATTTTTATAGTTTTTATAATATTTGGAGAGAATTTAATGTATGAAACACCTGTCTTGGACCTTTTTCTTTGCGGTTGACCAAAAATAATTGAAAAAAGTGTATTATTTGTGTGTATCTTTAATACTCAACGTTCTATGTAATATCGAATACGTCATTAATATCCTATTTACCACAAATTACTCTCTAAGCTTCGGTAGCGTAGTAGTAGAGGCTGTTGATTTTGGAGACGAAGGTCGAGGGTTCAAACCCCAGTGTTTTTTTTTCTTTTTTTTTAAATTTTTTTTTTAAGGTCGTTATTTACGTACTGAAAATTTTTTAAATTTTGGATTCTTACAGCTATAATAATCTATACGAAAAAGCTAAAAAAAAATTACACTTACCTGTCAAAATCTGACAGCTGTAGTAAAGAACTTTGTTATTTAGGTACTGAAATTTTTTTAAATTTCGGATTCTTACAGCTATAATCCTAGATACAAGAAAAGCTTAAAAAAAACTTGATATTTACCTGTCAAAATGACAGCTGTCGTATAGAACTTTGTTATTTAGGAACTGAGAAATTTTTTAATTTAGGATTCTTACAGCTATAACCCTCGTTACAAAAAATCTAAAAAAAAAATGACACTTACCTGTCAAAATTTGACAGCTATCGTATAAAACTGTGTCATTTAGGTACTGACAAATTTTTAAATTTAGGATTCTTACAGCTATAACCCTCGTTACAAAAAATCTAAAAAAAAAATTGACACTTACCTGTCAAAATTTGACAGCTATCGTATAGAACTTTGTTATTTAGGGACCTGATAATTTTATAATTTCGGACTCTTACAGCTATAACTCTCGCTACGAAAAAGCTAAAAAAAAATTGACACTTAACTGTCAAAATTTGACAGCTATCGTATAGAACTTTGTTATTTAGGTACTGAAAATTTTTTCAATTTGGGATTCTTACAGCTATAATCCTCGTTACGAAAAAACTTTTAAAAAATTGACACTTACCTGTCAAAATTTGACAGCTGTCGTATGGAACTTTGTTATTTAATCACTGAAAAATTTTTAAATTTCGGATTTGTACAGCTATAATCCTCTATATGAAAAAAGATTAAAAAAATTTACACCCGCCTGTCATAATTTGACAGCTGTCGTATAGAACTTTGTTATTTGGGTACTGAAAAATTTTTTAATTTAGGATTATTACAGCTTTAACCCTCGCTACGAAAAAAGTTTAAATAAATTGACACTTACCTGTCAAAATTTGACAGCTGTCGTATAAAAGTTTGTTATTTAGGTACTAAAAAATTTTTAATTTCGGATTCGTATAGCTACAATCCTCTATATGAAAAAAGCTTAAAAAAATTTACACCCGCCTGTCATAATTTGACAGCTGTAGTATAGAACTTTGTTATTTAGGTAGGTATTGATTTTTTTTTAATTTCAGATTCTTACAGCTATAACTCTCGCTACGAAAAAGCTAAAAAAAATTACACTTACCTGTCAAAATTTGACAGCTGTCGTAAAAAACTTTTTTATTTAGGTACCTGAAAATTTTTTAATTTCGAATTCTTACAGCTATAACCCTCGCTACGAAAAAGCTAAAAAAAATGACACTTACCTGTCAAAGTGACAGCTCTCGTATAATTAAACGAACGAACTAGAACAGTGCCGTGCCCGAAGGGCTCGGCACAATAATATTTCTATAAATTTATTAGCTGATAATTGATGGCTTCCATGTAAGAATAATTTTTTCCTTATGTTTTAATCGATTGAATACTTACATATTTTTATAGAGCAAATATGGAAAGTATATCCCACATTGCACAAAGGTGTGCGAGTTTAAAGAGCACCTATACGGCGCCGTCTCAGAAAACTACCTATCTATACGAGAAAACGGAAATTTTGCACCATTGTGTAGTTTTGGTCAGTTGTTATAATGACAATTTGGCGATATGTTTTCCCTTCACGTTCCGCAGGAAGGTGAGGTAAAAAAAGCAATACTTAGTAAATAGAAAAAAAGAAAAGTATTTTCTTATTGTAAATTTTTGTAAATCTTTTTGGTACTAATATTAGATGCACTCTCGGCTGACGATTAGCGATATGTACCCAGTCTAGTTACATATCGCGCTACACCGCGATATGTTATACGGCGCTTCGGTGAAAATAATGTATGTATGTTGTCGCCGCCGCCGTGGCTTTCGACATTTTCACATTTGCGATTTTTTTTCTCGGAAACTGTTAGAGTGGGACGATTGAAACTTTTTCAGTTTAAAGAGGAATAGTGGGGGTACGTTGTGTAAAAATTTGGAATATACAGGGTGTGCCGGAAAAAAGTTATTAAACGTCAAAGTCGAGAAATATCGGGATCTCGTTGAAATTCGATACAGGCCACAAAAATTAGTTTTTTCGATTTAAACTTTTTCGACGCTTAGGCGACCGTGGGCTACAGAACCCTATTGTTTGTGAGCGCGATCGAAAGTTTGGAAATAATTTTTTTTATTTTTTAAAAGTCAAAATTTGGTCCAAAATGGTACCTCTTGGATCGCTAATAAGTTGAATTGGGTGCATTCGATCGACATGCGGTTTGGATAATCGGTTAGGCCATCTCAAAAACTACCTTTTTCCAATATATCGTTCTATACCTAACTGGAATGGAAATTGCCGAAAATTGTAAGAAAGTGGAAATCATAAAGTTAGGCCTGATTTTTTCACGGTTTTTATTTTTTTTCGTACTGAAAACGACTTTTGATCGAAACGTTGTAAACTTTAGCGGATAGAGCTCGTCAAATTGTATTTAAGAGATATTTTTCGTTTCTTTATCTTTAATACGGAAAAAACGGCAGCTTTTTTTTTTACTATATCGACTGTAGCTTATTCAATTTTTAACAAACCCGTTTTATTTTTTTCTCAAAAAATGCGCTGATTACTTCGCAACACCTCTACATATTCAAAATCATTAAAATATATTCGCAAAATTGAGAAAAGTCGCTTTTTTGGGTGCGGAAACAGGCAATCTTTACAAATTCTAACACCATTCACTTTTGACTAAGAGTGCCTTGATATTGATGTATCTAAATTAAATTAATTCTAAAAATCCGGCTGTCAAAAATGGCGAAAAATGGGTGTTTTCAGCGTGACTTGCTAGAATAATAAGAACATTTCCAGATTTTAAATCGGGTGGAATATCTACCTTGAACCTTCTTCTAATTTTACTGACCAAAATATTTGCCCAAAATGTTTCAGAAATGGTTGTAATCTCGATTTTAAAAATGGCGTTTCGACATTGATTATCCGTCGCCACGTGGTAGAAGGTTATTCGACATTTCGATATTCGCGAATTTTTTTTTCGGAAACGGTTAGAGCAAAACAATTCAAACTTTCTGGACGTAGAGAGGAATAGTCGGGGCACGTTCTGGGAACAATTTCAAATATACAGGGTGTACCGGAAAAAAGTTATTAAAGTCAAAGTTAAAAAATATGTTTTTTTTCGTTGTAGGGCGATACAGGTGGCAAAAATCATTTTAATCGATTTAAACTTTTTCGACGTGTAGACGACGTTGGGCTACAAAACACTGTTGTTTGCGAACGCGATCGAAAGTTGGGAAGTAATTTTTTTGATTTTTTTTAAAATCAATGTAGGGTCATATTGGATCGTTAATAAATCGAATTGGGTGCGTCCGATATAATTTTGGTTTGGAAATTCGTTTAGGTCATCTCAAATACTACTTTGTATCGAAAAAAAAAACTACAATAAAAAGTATTTTTTTTGTTTCTTCATCTTTAATAAGGCAATAATATTCTATATTATTTTTAAAGTGGTCGGTGGCCTAGTGGTATATATTAGATTACGACTTTTGGTCACGATGATCCCGGGTTCAATTCCAGGCGCGTCTTTTTATTTTTTTTAATATTTCCCAAAGGGCTCGGCACAATAATCATATATTTCGGTAACGAAAAGTCGTAGCGGATCGAGCGAGACGGCATTGAAAATAGGACGTCGACCACTATACGATGCCGTCTTCAAAAACTACCTATCGATCTATACGAAAAAATGGAAATTTTGCACCATTTTCTAGTTTTGGTCAGTTGTTATAATGACAATTTAGCGATATGTTTCCCCTTCACGTTCCGCAGGAAGGTGAGGCAAAAAAAAGCAATAGTAAATGGAGAAAAAGAAAAGAATAGTATTTTTTTTTTGTAAATTTTTTTGAGTACTAATATTAGATAGGACATCGAACACTATACGATGCCGTCTTCAAAACCTACCTCTCTCTACGAGAAACCGGAAATTTTGCACCCGTTTTTTTATTTTTTAGTTTTTGTCAGTTGTTATAATGACAATTTGGCGATATGTTTCTCCTTCACGTTCCGCAGGAAGGTGAGGCAAAAAAGCAACAGTAAATAGAGTAAAAGAAAAGTATTTTTTTATTGTAAATTTTTTTTTAGTACTAATATTAGATGCACTCTCGGCTGACGATTAGCGATATGTACCCAGTCTAGTATTATATACGGCGGCTACATTTAAAATAAGTTGTCGTCGTCAGTTTTGACATTTTCACATTTGCGATTTCTTTTCTCGGAAACGGTAAGAGTGGGACGATTGAAACTTTTTCAGTTTAGAGAGGAATAGTGGGGGTACAATGTGTAAAAATTTTGAATATACAGGGTGTACGGGAAAAAAGTTATTAATTTTTAAAGTTGATAATTATCGGAGTCTCGTTGTCATTCGGTACAGGCCACAAAAATTAGTTTTTTCGATTTAAACTTTTTCGACGCGTAGACGATCGTAGGCTACAGACCCCTATTGTTTGTGAGCGCGATCGAAAGTTTGGAAATAATTTTTTTAATTTTTTCAAAGTTAAATATGGGACTAAACAGGTACCTATTGAATCGTTAATAAGTCGAATTGGGTCCATCCGATCGACATTCGGTTTGGATAATCCTTTAGGCAATTATTAAAGGTTGCTAACAAATGGTTTTGTAAAAAGTATGAAATAAAATAAACGAATTGGAACAGTGCCGTGCCGGAAGGGCTCGGCAAAATAAGCTTTTAAACTAATTTATCAGCTATCAATGTAAGAATAGTTTCTTTACTTATGTTTAAATCGATTGAATATATATGTTTATAGAACAAACTTGGAAAGTATATTCCACATTGATACGTTTGCTGTGCAATTTTAAAAAAAGCCGGTGCTGATGGGTTCAATGTTAATATCAATATCATAATATTAAATATCATATATTTTCGTAACGAAAAGTCGTAGCGAATCGAGCGAGACGGAATTGGAAACGGGACATCGAGCACTATACGATGCCGTCTTCAAAAACTACCTATCTATACAAGAAAACGGAAATTTTGCACCCGTTATTTTTATTTTTTAGTTTTTGTCAGTTGTTATAATGACAATTTGGCGATATGTTTCCCCTTCACGTTCCGCAGGAAGGTGAGGCAAAAAAAGCAACAATGTATATAACTAATAAGTAGCATCTTTATGAGATCTTCACTTTAAGTTCTTAGACATTTTTTGTAGGTCTTATAGTTTTTGAGATATGGAATTAAAAGTTGTTTTCATGTATTTGCCAATATCTCGAAACTGATAGAACCTAGATAGAAACTCTTTAAATAAAAAAGTTGCCTTTTTCTATTTTCCAGATAAAACGTTATATTAACTTTTGTTCCAAAGGCCGTAATAAGGGACGTATTGAGGAAACTGTGAAAACCGACCAAAAAATCCGAGTTTTCTGTTTTTTTTTTAAAAATTCATAGAATTGTTATTTATTATATTTTCTTCGCTATTTTCGGGTTTTACGTTATTTTTGATGGAAATGTACCGAAAAATTGACTTATTTGCGAATTTTAAATTTTGGCATTTTTTCCATGCCCACTAAGCAAAAAAACATCTTAAGTATGGAACATTTATGTTTTCTCGTTTCATTGTTACGTTTTTTATTTTGTGTCAATAACAGCGCCTGCTACATCCTATACCCGTTATATGTCCTTCAACACAACAAAATCGTTGTTACGTTAAAAAGATAACGTTTTGGTCATGAAACTTAAACAGCTCTCTTACGTATTTTGCATTAGTTTAGTTTGCATTATTACGAACGTACTATTTTCGTTATGTAGTCAACGTAAAAAAGAGGATATTATGGAGCATTAGATAGATGGTTTTTACGAACGTACTATTTTCGTTATGTAGTCAACGTAAAAAAGAGGATGTTACGGAGCATTAAATAGATGGTTTTGTTTAGTAAATACAGTGCTGTTACATTTATGTTATTTCATGTGGTACGAAAACTACATTACTTTTTTTTCAATATGCCACCATGAATTTTATAGCATTTTTGAATTCTAAGTATAAATCCATGAAAAGTAGCTCTTTGTGTCATTTCCCACACTTCACACTTTAACTGGCTATCCTTTAATATAGCTCAATTTGAAGAAACCACTTTAACAGTAACTATAAATAAGTGTTGTTTTATTACTGTAAGTAAAACACTTTTTTACTTAAATTCCACTTTTTATTGACAATACGACATGTTTCACTAGTGCAGTGAAACACCTGACTGCAGTGGCAGCTTCGTCAGGTAACGTATTGTCAATAAAAAGTGGAATTTAAGTAAAAAGGTGTTTTATTTACAGTAATAAAACAAAATTATTTCCACCAAGTAACGACCAATAATATTAAAGTATAAATAAGTGTATTAATTTCAAAAATGCTAACTTCGGTGCAAACGTTAAACTGGTTTCAGGAATATATATGCCAGCGATTTTTCTCCAAGATATGTACCTACCAGAAATAGCCTGTCAAAGTGTACAAAATGTAACAGGTATTGAGTTTGTTCACATATCATTAAGTGAAAGAAAAAACTAATTCACTCCTATACAGTTATTTATTATACATATATATATAAAACTTTAGGAATTCTTATTGGGTTGTTTTGTCGGCTTGCACCTAAAAAAAATATCTCATAATAATGTTTGTCCAAGCAGTAGCAGGCTTTTATTAAATGTGGTAATGTTTCATGAGTGGGGGTTACTTTAAATAAAGAATTGCAGTATGTTAAAACTTAAACAATACAATCATCTTTTTGGTCACCAGGCCCAGATATCAATGTTTATTTTTGACAAATTTAACTAAATAGATACCTATTATTCAGGTCATACATTTATTACAAATTTAATGGATTAAGAGCTGACTTACTTATTCAATAAGTTAAAATTTTATCAACAATTATGATACAAGCATCTGCTTCACGTTAAGAGGGTATCGGATGAATATACGGTGGTCCCTGAATAATTGTTAACGCCCATGCTTTTGATACTTAGTAGAAAATAATCTATATCTTTTATGCTCAACACGTCATTTAGGAAGCATAACTAGCAATTGCAAAAATGAATAAAAAAAAACCTATTGGGCCAGTGTTCATTTTATTAAATCACTGATAAGCAAGAAATGAAAAAATGGGAAACACGTTTTATACAACAATGAATAAGAACATTTAGTACTTACTTTGTGATCCATGATCTAGTTATTTTTACTGCTGGAACCGGTACCAGGGCTGGAACTCCAATACTCCAACACTGCACTGGAATTATTATTCACACTTGAAAATGAAAATTTCTTTTCAAAAACTCCGAGAACAAAAAGCAAATGCGGTATATTTGAGACGACGAACGACGGGTAAATGACAATAATGATATATAATTGACAGAGACATGCCATATGGTAAAAGGAAACATAACGGATTTTTTCAACGTACTTTTAGAAAACGAACCAGATACGCACTCACATTTACGTTTTTTGGAGTAGCGTGCAAGTCATTTATTAAATGTAATATATCTGTTGTTCAGAGTCGTTACATTTAGAGGACGAGTTAAACGTTATTTGATTGAACGGCTTAGTTTTAAATCTGCAGCGTTTATCATAGAACGTATCAAAACCGTACACCGAATAATGTTTTCGAAACGTAAATCTATTAACGTAACAACCCAGATACATGAAATTGCCGGCACCGCAACGTGATTTTCATAACGTTATTGGTACAAAAATAAAATTACGTTTCAAAAACAGTAATCTTGAATAACGTTTGAAAAAGTAGTAACGAGTATGACACTAGAACGTTTAATAGAAAACGTTTTCTAGGTTTCTTTTTAAAAACGTTACAAAACGTACTAAGTATGTTTCTTGCTTAGTGGGTGTATGCTCAGGAAAATGCTATGAAATCCATAAAAGACCATTTTCTTCGGAAACTGAAAGAGATACGGCAACAATGTATATAACTAATAAGTAGCATCCTTAAGAGATCTTTACTTTAAGTTCTGAGAAATTTTTTGTACGTCTTATAGTTTTTGAGATATGGAATTAAAAGTGGTTTTCATGTATTTGCCAATATCTCGAAACTGATAGAACTTAGATAGAAACTCTTCAAATAAAAAAGTTGCCTTTTTCTATTGTCCAGATAAAACGTTATATTAACTTTTGTTCCAAAGGCCGTAATAAGGGACGTATTGAGGAAACTGTGAAAACCGACAAAAAAATCCGAGTTTTCTGGATATTTTTTTAAAAATTCATAGAATTGTTAATTATCATATTTTCTTCGCTATTTTCGGGTTTTACGTTATTCTTGATGGAAATGTACCGAAAAATTGACATATTTGCGAATTTTAAATTTTGGCATTTTTTCCATCTCAGGAAAATGCTATGAAATCCATAAAAGACCATTTTCCTCGGAAACTGAAAGAGATACGGCAACAATGTATATAACTAATAAGTAGCATCCTTAAGAGATCTTTACTTTAAGTTCTTAGAAATTTTTTGTAGGTCTTATAGTTTTTGAGATATGGAATTAAAAGTGGTTTTCATATATTAGCCAATATCTCGAAACTGATAAAGCTTAGATAGAACCTCTTCAAATAAAAAAGTTGCCTTTTTCTATGGTCCAGATAAAAGGTTATATTGATTTCTATTCTAAAAGCGATAATAAGGGACGTATTGGCTCGGCACAATAATATTTCTACAAATTTATTAGCTGATAATTGATAGCTTCCATGTAAGAATAATTTTTTGCTTATGTTTTAATCGATTGAATACTTACATATTTTTATAGAGCAAATATGGAAAGTATATCCCACATTGCACAAAGGTGTGCGAGTTTAAAGAGCACCTATACGGCGCCGTCTCAGAAAACTACCTATCTATACGAGAAAACGGAAATTTTGCACCATTGTGTAGTTTTGGTCAGTTGTTATAATGACAATTTGGCGATATGTTTTCCCTTCACGTTCCGCAGGAAGGTGAGGCAAAAAAAGCAATAGTAAATAGAAAAAAAGAAAAGAAAAGTATTTTTTTATTGTAAATTTTTGTAAATCTTTTTAGTACTAATATTAGATGCACTCTCGGCTGACGATTAGCGATATGTACCCAGTCTAGTATTATATACGTCTCTTCCGCGCGGAATCTCGAAATCCCCGATCGGCTCTTGAACAATTTCGTCTATGTAAGACATTTTCACATTTGCGATTTTTTTTCTCGGAAACGGTTAGAGTGGGACGATTGAAACTTTTTGGGTTTAGAGAGGAATAGTGGGGGTACGTTGTGTGAAAATTTCGAATATACAGGGTGTGCCGAAATAAAGTTGTTAAACCCCAAAGTCAAAAAATATCGGTTTCTCGTTGAAATTCGATACAGGTCGTAAAAATAAGTTTTCTCGATTTAAATTTTTTCGACGCGTAGAAGACCGTCGGCTACAGAAGCCTATTGTTTACCAACGTAATCGGATGTTGGGAAGTCAATTTTTTGATTTTTTTTAAATCAATGTAGGGACTGTTGGATCGTTAATACATCGAATTGGGTGCGTCCCACATATTTTTGATTTGGAGATTCGTTTAGGTCATCTCAAATACGACTTTGGATCATAAAAAAAACTACAATAAAAAGTATTTTTTGGTTTCTTTATCTTTAATAAGGCAATAATATTCTATATTGTTTTTAAAGTGGTCGGTGGCCTAGTGGTATATATTAGATTACGACTTTTGGTCACGATGATCCCGGGTTCAATTCCAGGCGCATCTTTTTATTTTTTTTCGTTATTTAGGTAGGTAGGTGCTGAAAGTCTTTTAAATTTTGGATTCTTACAGCGACAATCCTCGGTACGAAAAAAATCAACTAGGTTTGTGAAGAAACTAAATTTATTTTTTATCACGAATTGAAAAGTTTCAAAATTAGAGGTTGCTAACAAATGGTTTTGTCAAAAGTATAAAATGAAACGAACGAACTCCAACAGTGCCGTGCCCAAAGGGCTCGGCACAATAAAATTTTCACCAATTTATCAGCTATCTATGTAAGAATAGTTAATATCATATAGTAACGAAAAGTCGTAGCGAATCGAGCGAGACGGCATTGGAAATAGGACGTCGACCACTATACGATGATGTCTCCAAAAACTACCTATCTATACGAGAAACCGGAAATTTTGCACCCGTTTTTTTATTTTTTAGTTTTTGTCAGTTGTTATAATGACAATTTGGCGATATGTTTCTCCTTCACGTTCCGCAGGAAGGTGAGGTATAAAAAGCAATAGTAAATAGAAAAAAGGAAAAGAAAATTATTTTTTAGTACTAATATTAGATGCACTCTCGGCTGACGAGTAGCGATATGTACCCAGTCTAGTTACATATCGCGCTGCACCGCGATATGTTATACGGCGCTTCGGTGAAAAAAATGTATGTATGTTGTCGCCGCCGCCGCCGTCGTCGTCTCTTTCGACATTTTCACATTTGCGATTTTTTTTCTCAGAAACGGTTAGAGTGGGACGATTGAAACTTTTTGGGTTTAGAGAGGAATAGTGGGGGTACGTTGTGTGAAAATTTCGAATATACAGGGTGTGCCGGAAAAAAGTTATTAATTTTTAAAGTCGAGAAATATCGGGATCTCGTTGGCATTCAATACAGGCCACAAAAATTAGTTTTTTCGATTTAAACTTTTTCGACGCGTAGACGACCGTGGGCTACAGAACCCTATTGTTTGTGAGCGCGATCGAAAGTTTGGAAGTAATTTTTTTGATTTTTTCAAAGTCAAAATTTGGTCGAAAATGGTACCTCTTGGATCGCTAATAAGTCGAATTGGGTGCATCCAATCGACATGCGGTTTGGATAATCGGTTAGGCCATCTCAAAATCTACCTTTTTCCAATATATCGTTCTATACCTAACTGGAATGGAAATTGCCGAAAATGGTAAGAAACTGGAAACCACAGTGAAAGGCGTGATTTTTTTTCTCCGTTTTTATTCCGTTTATTTTTTTTCGTACGGAAAACGATTTTTGATTGAAACGTTGTATACTTTAGCGGATAGAGCCGTCAAATTGTATTTAAGAGATATTTTTTGGTTTTTTTATCTTTAATACGGAAAAAACGGCAGCTTATGAACTTTTTCCCGTAATTTCTGTTGGCGTTGCACTGGTTTGCTTAAATAATTCTGCAAGTGTCTATAATATATAACATTTTGAATTTTTTCTTGGTACACTATATCAACGGATAAAGAAGCTTTAATTTGTATTATAAGCGATCTTTGGGAAAACATATTTTGTGGCTCAAAAAAATTAATTTATGATTTTTTTATAGGTTCCTTCACCAGAGGTTTTACTATATCGACTGTAGCTTATTCAATTTTTAACAAAACCGTTTTATTTTTTTCTCAAAATATGCGCTGATTACTTCTCAATATTCCTGCATGTCCAAACTTATCAAAATATATTCGCAAATTTGAGCAAAGTTGCTTTTTTGGGTGCGGAAACAGGCACAATTTTCAAATTCTAACACCATTCGATTTAGAAAAAGTTGGCCATGGTTTAACCACGTGCGTCTTCCTGAACTTTAACTTTTATACCATCTGTCAAAAATAGGTGAAAAATGCGATTTCCAAATTGATTTTTTAGAGGAATAAGACCATTTAGACTACGTCTTTTGTGGGAAATACCTACCTTGAACCTTTATCTTTTTCGTTTGACCAAAAATAAGGGGGAAAATATCGCATTTATCCCGTACTTGTAATAATAAAAATGGCTTGCAGGAGGCATATTAACTTCAGTTTTTATAGTTTTTATAATATTTGGACAGTATTTAATGTATGAAACACCTGTCTTGGACCTTTTTCTTTGCGGTTGACCAAAAATAATTGAAAAAAGTGTATTATTTGTGTGTGTCTTCAATACTCAACGTTCTATGTAATATCGAATACGTCATTAATATCCTATTTACCACAAATCACTCTCTAAGCTTCGGTAGCGTAGTAGTAGAGGCTGTTGATTTTGGAGACGAAGGTCGAGGGTTCAAACCCCACTGTTTTTTTTCTTTTTTTTAAAGTTTTTTTTTTTAATGTCGTTATTTAGGTACTGAAAATTTTTTAAATTTTGGATTCTTACAGCTATAATAATCTATACGAAAAAGCTAAAAAAAAATTACACTTACCTGTCAAAATCTGACAGCTGTAGTATAGAACTTTGTTACTTAGGTACTGAATTTTTTTTAAATTTCGAATTCTTACAGCTATAATCCTAGATACAAGAAAAGCTTAAAAAAAACTTGCAATTTACCTGTCAAAATGACAGCTGTCGTATATAACTTTGTTATTTAGGAACTGAAAAATTTTTCATTTAGGATTCTTACAGCTATAAATCTCGCTACGAAAAATCTAAAAAAAAATTTTTAACTTACCTCTCAAAATTTGACAGCTGTCGTATAGAACTTTGTTATTTAGGTACTGATTTTTTTTTTAATTTCGAATTCTTACTGCTATAATCCTAGATACAAGAAAAGCTTAAAAAAAACTTGCAATTTACCTGTCAAAATGACAGCTGTCGTATATAACTTTGTTATTTAGGAACTGAAAAATTTTTCATTTAGGATTCTTACAGCTATAAATCTCGCTACGAAAAATCTAAAAAAAAATTTTTAACTTACCTGTCAAAATTTGACAGCTGTCGTATAAAACTTTGTTATTTAGGTATAGTTTTTGTCAGTTGTTATAATGACAATTTGGCGATATGTTTCCCCCCTTCACGTTCCGCAGGAAGGTGAGGCAAAAAAAGCAATAGAAAACATAGAAAAAAGAAACTAAGAAAAATACTTTTTAAATACAATTTTTTAGTACTAATAATAGATGCACTCTCGGCTGACGATTAGCGATATGTACCCAGTCTAGTTACATATCGCGCAAACACGCGATATGTTATACGGCGCTTCGGCGCGAAATCACGACAATCCTGACTGCTCTTGATACTCTGCCTATATAGGCGCTTCGGTGAAAATAATGTATGTATGTTGTCGCCGCCGTCGTGGCAGTCGTGGCCGTCGTCTTTTTCGACATTTTCACATTTGCGATTTTTTTTCTCAGAAACGGTTAGAGTGGGACGATTGAAACTTTTTGGGTTTAGAGAGGAATAGTGGGGGTACGTTGTGTAAAAATTTCGAATATACAGGGTGTACGGGAAAAAAGTTATTAATTTTTAAAGTCGAAAAATATCGGATTTTCGTTGAAATTCGATACAGGCCACAAAAATTAGTTTTTTCGATTTAAACTTTTTCGACGCGTAGACGACCGTGTGCTACAGAACCCTATTGTTTGTGAGCGCGATCGAAAGTTTGGAAGTAATTTTTTTGAATTTTTCAAAGTCAAAATTTGGTCGAAAATGGTACCTCTTGGATCGCTAATAAGTCGAATTGGGTGCATCCAATCGACATGCGGTTTGGATAATCGGTTAGGCCATCTCAAAATCTACCTTTTTCCAATATATCGTTCTATACCTAACTGGAATGGAAATTGCCGAAAATGGTAAGAAACTGGAAACCACAGTGTAAGGCGTGATTTTTTTTCTCCGTTTTTATTCCGTTTATTTTTTTTCGTACGGAAAACGACTTTTGATTGAAACGTTGTATACTTTAGCGGATAGAGCCGTCAAATTGTATTTACGAGATATTTTTTTGTTTTTTTATCTTTAATACGGAAAAAACGGCAGCTTATGAACTTTTTCCCGTAATTTCTGTTAGCGTTGCACTGGTTTGCTTAAATAATTCTGCAAGTGTCTATAATATATAACATTTTGAATTTTTTCTTGGTACACTATATCAACGGATAAAGAAGCTTTAAATTGTATTATAAGCGATCTTTGGGAAAACATATTTTGTGGCTCAAAAAAATTAATTTATGATTTTTTTATAGGTTCCTTCACCAGAGGTTTTACTATATCGACTGTAGCTTATTCAATTTTTAACAAAACCGTTTTATTTTTTTCTCAAAATATGGGCTGATTACTTCTCAATATTCCTGCATGTCCAAACTTATCAAAATATATTCGCAAATTTGAGCAAAGTTGCTTTTTTGGGTGCGGAAACAGGCACAATTTTCAAATTCTAACACCATTCGATTTAGAAAAAGTTGGCCATGGTTTTACCACGTGCGTTTTCCTGAACTTTAACTTTTATACCATCTGTCAAAAATAGGTGAAAAATGCGATTTCCAAATTGATTTTTTAGAGGAATAAGACCATTTAGATTACGTCTTTTGTGGGAAATACCTACCTTGAACCTTTATCTTTTTCGTTTGACCAAAAATAAGGGGGAATATCGCATTTATCCCGTACTTGTAATAATAAAAATGGCTTGCAGGAGGCATATTAACTTCAATTTTTATAGTTTTAATAATATTTGGGGAGTATTTAATGTATGAAACACCTGTCTTGGACCTTTTTCTTTGCGGTTGACCAAAAATAATTGAAAAAAGTGTATTATTTGTGTGTATCTTCAATACTCAACGTTCTATGTAATATCGAATACGTCATTAATATCCTATTTACCACAAATCCATCTATAAGCTTCGGTGGCGTACTACTAAAGACTGTTGATTTTGGAGACGAAGGTCGAGGGTTCAAACCCCAGTGTTTTTGTTTCTTTTTTTTTTAATTTTTTTTTTAATGTCGTTATTTACGTACTGAAAATTTTTTAAATTTTGGATTCTTACAGCTATAATAATCTATACGAAAAAGCTAAAAAAAAATTACACTTACCTGTCAAAATCTGACAGCTGTAGTAAAGAACTTTGTTATTTAGGTACTGAAATTTTTTTAAATTTCGGATTCTTACAGCTATAATCCTAGATACAAGAAAAGCTTAAAAAAAACTTGATATTTACCTGTCAAAATGATAGCTGTCGTATAGAACTTTGTTATTTAGGAACTGAGAAATTTTTTAATTTAGGATTCTTACAGCTATAACCCTCGTTACAAAAAATCTAAAAAAAATATAAAAAAAATTGACACTTACCTGTCAAAATTTGACAGCTATCGTATAAAACTGTGTTATTTAGGTACTGACAAATTTTTAAATTTAGGACTCTTACAGCTATAACCCTCGTTACAAAAAATCTAAAAAAAAAATTGACACTTACCTGTCAAAATTTGACAGCTATCGTATAGAACTTTGTTATTTAGGGACCTGATAATTTTATAATTTCGGACTCTTACAGCTATAACTCTATCTACGAAAAAGCTAAAAAAAAATTGACACTTAACTGTCAAAATTTGACAGCTATCGTATAGAACTTTGTTATTTAGGTACTGAAAATTTTTTCAATTTGGGATTCTTACAGCTATAATCCTCGTTACGAAAAAACTTTTAAAAAATTGACACTTACCTGTCAAAATTTGACAGCTGTCGTATGGAACTTTGTTATTTAATCACTGAAAAATTTTTAAATTTCGGATTTGTACAGCTATAATCCTCTATATGAAAAAAGATTAAAAAAATTTACACCCGCCTGTCATAATTTGACAGCTGTCGTATAGAACTTTGTTATTTGGGTACTGAAAAATTTTTTAATTTAGGATTATTACAGCTTTAACCCTCGCTATGAAAAAAGTTTAAATAAATTGACACTTACCTGTCAAAATTTGACAGCTGTCGTATAAAAGTTTGTTATTTAGGTACTAAAAAATTTTTAAATTTCGGATTCGTATAGCTATAATCCTCTATATGAAAAAAGCTTAAAAAAATTTACACCCGCCTGTCATAATTTGACAGCTGTAGTATAGAACTTTGTTATTTAGGTAGGTATTGATTTTTTTTTAATTTCAGATTCTTACAGCTATAACCCTCGCTACGAAAAAGCTAAAAAAAAATTACACTTACCTGTCAAAATTTGACAGCTGTCGTAAAAAACTTTTTTATTTAGGTACCTGAAAATTTTTTAATTTCGAATTCTTACAGCTATAACCCTCGCTACGAAAAAGCTAAAAAAAATGACACTTACCTGTCAAAGTGACAGCTCTCGTATAATTAAACGAACGAACTAGAACAGTGCCGTGCCCGAAGGGCTCGGCACAATAATATTTCTATAAATTTATTAGCTGATAATTGATAGCTTCCATGTAAGAATAATTTTTTCCTTATGTTTTAATCGATTAAATACTTACATATTTTTATAGAGCAAATATGGAAAGTATATCCCACATTGCACAAAGGTGTGCGAGTTTAAAGAGCACCTATACGGCGCCGTCTCAGAAAACTACCTATCTATACGAGAAAACGGAAATTTTGCACCATTGTGTAGTTTTGGTCAGTTGTTATAATGACAATTTGGCGATATGTTTTCCTTCACGTTCCGCAGGAAGGTGAGGTAAAAAAAGCAATAGTAAATAGAAAAAAAGAAAAGAAAAGTATTTTCTTATTGTAAATATTTGTAAATCTTTTTGGTACTAATATTAGATGCACTCTCGGCTGACGATTAGCGATATGTACCCAGTCTAGTTGTAAATATTTGTAAATCTTTTTAGTACTAATACTAGATGCACTCTCGGCTGACGATTAGCGATATGTACCCAGTCTAGTTACATATCGCGCTACAACGCGATATGTTATACGGCGCTTCGGTGAAAATAATGTGCGTATGTTGTCGGCGTCGTCGTCGTCGTCGTCGCCGCCGCCGCCGTCAGTTTCGACATTTTCACATTTGCGATTTTTTTTCTCGGAAACGGTTAGAGTGGGACGATTGAAACTTTTTGGGTTTAGAGAGGAATAGTGGGGGTATGTTGTGTAAAAATTTCGAATATACAGGGTGTGCCGGAAAAAAGTTATTAATTTTTAAAGTCGAGAAATATCGGGATCTCGTTGGCATTCAATACAGGCCACAAAAATTAGTTTTTTCGATTTAAACTTTTTAGACGCGTAGACGACCGTGGGCTACAGAACCCTATTGTTTGTGAGCGCGATCGAAAGTTTGGAAGTAATTTTTTTGAATTTTTCAAAGTCAAAATTTGGTCGAAAATGGTACCTCTTGGATCGCTAATAAGTCGAATTGGGTGCATCCGATGTACATTCGGTTTGGATAATCGGTTAGGCCATCTCAAAAACTACCTTTTTCCAATATATCGTTCTATACCTAACTGGAATGGAAATTGCCGAAAATTGTAAGAAAGTGGAAATCATAAAGCTAGGCCTGATTTTTTGACGGTTTTTATTTTTTTTCGTACTGAAAACGACTTTTGATCGAAACTTTGTAAACTTTAGCGGATAGAGCTTGTCAAATTGTATTTAAGAGATATTTTTTCGTTTATTTATCTTTAATACGGAAAAAACGGCAGCTTTTTTTCTACTATATCGACTGTAGCTTATTCAATTTTTAACAAAACCGTTTTATTTTTTTCTCAAAAAATGCGCTGATTACTTCTCAACACCTCTACATATCCAAAATTATTAAAATATATTCGCAAAATTGAGAAAAGTCGCTTTTTTGGGTGTGGAAACAGGCAATCTTTACAAATTCTAACACCATTCACTTTTGACTAAGAGTGCCTTGATATTGATGTATCTAAATTAATTATTAATTCTAAAAATCCGGCTGTCAAAAATGGCGAAAAATGGGTGTTTTTAGCGTGACTTGCTAGAATAATAAGAAAATTTCCAGATTTTAAATCGGGTGGAATATCTACCTTGAACCTTCTTCTAATTTTATTGACCAAAATATTTGCCCAAAATGTTTTAGAAATAGTTGTAATTTCGATTTTAAAGATGGCGTTCCGACATTGATAATCCGTCGCCACGTGGTAGAAGGTTATTCGACATTTCGATATTCGCGAATTTTTTTTTCGGAAACGGTTGGAGAAAAACGATTCAAACTTTCTGGACGTAGAGAGGAATAGTCGGGGCACGTTCTGGAAACAATTTCAAATATACAGGGTGTACCGGAAAAAAGTTATTAAAGTCAAAGTTAAAAAATATGTTTTTTTTCGTTGTAGGGCGATACAGGTGGCAAAAATCATTTTAATCGATTTAAACTTTTTCGAAGTGTAGACGACGTTGGGCTATAAAACACTGTTGTTTGCGAACGCGATCGAAAGTTGGGAAGTAATTTTTTTTATTTTTTTAAAATCAATGTAGGGTCATAATGGATCGTTAATAAATCGAATAAGGTGCGTCCGATATACTTTTGGTTTGGATATTCGTTTAGCTCATCTCAAATACTACTTTTTTCAAATATATTGTTCTATACCTAAACAGCATAGAAATGGTAGCAAATTATAAAAAATAAGAATTACTATTTAAGTATATATAATTTGTCAGCTGTCGTATAGAACTTTGTTATTTTGGTACTGAAAATTTTTTTAATTTAGTTTTATTACAGCTTTAACCCTCGCTACGAAAAAAGTTAAAATAAATTGACACTTACCTGTCAAAATCTGACAGGTATCGTATAAAACTTTGTTATCTAGGTACTGAATTTTTTTTAAATTTGAGATTCTTACAGCTATAACCGTCGCTACGAAAAAGCTAAAAAAAAATTGACACTTACCTGTCAAAATCTGACAGCTGTCGTATAGAACTTTGTTATTTAGGTACTGATTTTTTTTTTAATTTCGAATTCTTACAGCTATAATCCTAGATACAAGAAAAGCTTAAAAAAAACTTGCAATTTACCTGTCAAAATGACAGCTGTCGTATATAACTTTGTTATTTAGGAACTGAACAATTTTTCATTTGGGATTCTTACAGCTATAAATCTCGCTACGAAAAATCTAAAAAAAAATTTAAACTTACCTGTCAAAATTTGACAGCTGTCGTATAGAACTTTGTTATTTAACTACTGAATTTTTTTTAAATTTTGGATTCTTACAGCTTTAATCCTAGATACAAGAAAAGCTTAAAAAATGACATTTACCTGTCAAAATGACAGCTGTCGTATAGAACTTTGTTATTTAGAAACTGAAATATTTTTAAATTTAGGATTCTTATAGCTGTAACTCTCGCTACGAAAAAACAAAAAAAATTGAAACTTACCTGTCAAAGTCTGACAGCTGTCGTATAGAACTTTGTTATTTAGGATCTGAAAAATTTTTCACTTTAGGATTTTTACAGCGATAACCCTCGCTACGAAAAGGATAAAAAAAAATTACACTTACCTGTCAAAATTTGACAGCTGTCGTATAAAACTTTCTTATTTAGGTACCTGAAAATTTTTTAATTTCGAATTCTTACAGTTATAACCCTCGCTAAGAAAAAGCTAAAAAAAATGACACTTACCTGTCAAAGTGACAGCTCTCGTAATATTTCTACAAATTTATTAGCTGATAATTCATAGCTTCCATGTAAGAATAATTTTTTCCTTATGTTTTTATAGAGCAAATATGGAAAGTATATCCCACATTGCACAAAGGTGTGCGAGTTTAAAGAGCACCTATACGGCGCCGTCTCAGAAAACTACCTATCTATACGAGAAAACGGAAATTTTGCACCATTGTGTAGTTTTGGTCAGTTGTTATAATGACAATTTGGCGATATGTTTTCCCTTCACGTTCCGCAGGAAGGTGAGGCAAAAAAAGCAATAGTAAATAGAAAAAAAAGAAAAGAAAAGTATTTTTTTATTGTAAATTTTTGTAAATCTTTTTAGTACTAATATTAGATGCACTCTCGGCTGACGATTAGCGATATGTACCCAGTCTAGTATTATATACGGCGGCTACATTTAAAATAAGTTGTCGTCGTCAGTTTCGACATTTTCACATTTGCGATTTCTTTTCTCGAAAACGGTAAGAGTGGGACGATTGAAACTTTTTCAGTTTAAAGAGGAATAGTGGGGGTACAATGTGTAATAATTTTGAATATACAGGGTGTACGGGAAAAAAGTTATTAATTTTTAAAGTCGATAATTATCGGATTCTCGTTGGGATTCGATACAGTTCGTAAAAATGAGTTTTTTTGATTTAAACTTTTTCGACGCGTAGACGACCGTGGGCTACAGAACCCTATTGTTTGTGAGCGCGATCGAAAGTTTGAAAGTAATTTTTTTGATTTTTTTAAAGTTGAAAATTGATCAAAAATGGTACCTCTTGGATCGCTAATAAGTCGAATTGGGTGCATCCGATCAACATTCGGTTTTGATAATCGTTTAGGCCATCTCAAAAACTACGTTTTTCCAATATATCGTTCTATACCTAACTGGAATGGAAATGATCAAAAATTGTAAGAAACTGGAAGGCGTGATTTTTCGCAGTTTTTATTTTTTTTCGTACGGAAAACGACTTTTGATCGAAACGTTGTATACTTTAGCGGATAGAGCTCTTCAAATTGTATTTTAGAGATATTTTTCGTTTCTTTATCTTTATTACGGAAAAAACGACAGCCTATGAATTTTTTCCAGTAATTTCTGTTGGCGTCGCACTGGTTTGTTAAATACTTCTGCAGTGTCTATAAATATAACTTTTTAAATTTTTTCTTGATCCACCATATCAACCGATAAACAAGCTTAAGTTTGCATAGTAAACGCGCTCTGAAAAAA
Organism: Polydrusus pterygomalis; assembly: GCA_963969555.1. NCBI lineage: Eukaryota > Metazoa > Arthropoda > Insecta > Coleoptera > Curculionidae > Polydrusus > Polydrusus pterygomalis. Next base: position 3,075,533 of record OZ018375.1, read on the forward strand.
CATCATTTGTGGCTCAAAAAAATTAATTTATGATTTATCAAGAGATATTTTTATCCGACGTTTTACTATATCGACTAGCTTATTCAATTTTTAACAAAACCGTTTTATTTTTTCCCAAAAGACGCGCTGATTTAGTCTCAACACCTCTACATATTCAAACTTATAAAAATATATTCGTAAGTTTAAGAAAAATCGAGTTTTTGAGTGCGGAAACAAGCAAAATTTGCAAATTCTAATATTCAATTTTGACTAGAGTGCTTTGACTGCTTTGGTTAATGTAAGTAAATTAATTCTAAAAACCGGCTGTCAAAAATGGCGAAAAATTGGTGTTTTGAGCTTGACTTGCTAGACTAATAAGAAGATTTCCAGATTTTAAATCGGATGGAATATCTACCTTGAACCTTCTTCTAATTTTATTGACCAAAATATTTGCCCAAAATGTTTCAGAAATAGTTGTAATCTCGATTTTAAAGATGACGTTCCGACATTGAAAATGCATCGCCACGTGGTGGGAGGCTGTTCGATATTACGATATTCGCGAATTTTTTTCTCGGAAACGGTTAGAGCAAAACGATAAAAAATTTCTGGACGTAGAGAGGAATAGTAGGGACACGTTCTGGGAACAATTTCCAATATACAGGGTGTACCAGAAAAAAGTTATTTAAGTCAAAGTTGAAAAATATGTTTTTTTTTCGTTGTAGCGCGATACAGGTGGCAAAAATCATTTTAATCGATTTAAACTTTTTTGGCATGTAGACGACGTTGGGCTTCAAAACACTGTTATTTGCGAACGCGATCGAAAGTTGGGAAGTCAATTTTTTGATTTTTTTAAAATCAATGTAGGGTCATATTGGATTGTTAATAAATCAAATTGGGTGCGTCTAACACACTTTTGGTTTAGAGATTAGTTTAGGTCATCTCAAATACTACTTTTTTCAATTATATTGTTCTATACCTACTGGTAATATAAAGGGTGCAAATTATAAAAAAGTAAGAATTACTATCTTTTAATCCTAAATTGAAAATTAACTGTCAAAATGACAGCTGTCGTATAGAACTTTGTTATTTAGGAACTGAAAAATTTTTCAATCTTGGAATCTTACAGCGACAATCCTTGGTACGAAAAAAATCAACTAGGTTTGTGAAGAAACTAAATTTATTTTTTATCATGAATTGAAATGTTTCAAAATTAGAGGTTGCTAACAAATGGTTTTGTCAAAAGTATAAAATGAAACGAACGAACTCCAACAGTGCCGTGCCCAAAGGGCTCGGCACAATAAAATTTTCACCAATTTATCAGCTATCTATGTAAGAATAGTTAATATCATATATTTTAGTAACGAAAAGTCGTAGCGAATCGAGCGAGACGGCATTGGAAATAGGACGTCGACCACTATACGATGCCGTCTCCAAAAACGACCTATCTATACGAGAAACCGGAAATTTTGCTCCCGTTTTTTATTTTTTAGTTTTTGTCAGTTGTTATAATGACAATTTGGCGATATGTTTCTCCTTCACGTTCCGCAGGAAGGTAAGGTATAAAAAGCAATAGTATTATATAAATAATTTTGTCAGTTGTTATAATGTCAATTTGGCGATATGTTTCCCCTTCACGTTCCGCAGGAAGGTGAGGCAAAAAAAGCAATAGAAAACATAGAAAAAAGAAGCTAAGAAAAATTTTTTTTAAATACAAATTTTTAGTACTAATAATAGATGCACTCTCGGCTAACGATTAGCGATATGTACCCAGTCTAGTTACATATCGCGCAAACACGCGATATGTTATACGGCGCTTCGGCGCGAAATCACGACAATCCTGACTGCTCTTGATACTCCGCCTATATAGGCGCTTCGGTGAAAATAATGTGCGTATGTTGTCGGCGTCAGTTTCGACATTTTCACATTTGCGATTTTTTTTCTCGGAAACGGTTAGAGTGGGACGATTGAAACTTTTTGGGTTTATAGAGGAATAGTGGGGGTACGTTGTGTGAAAATTTCGAATATACAGGGTGTGCCGGAAAAAAGTTATTAAACGTCAAAGTCGAAAAAAGTCGAGTTTCACGCGGCCCACACCGTGGTCCCAGGAATGAACTTGATCCATTCAAACTTTTTGGACGTGTAGAGGACCGCGAGTTACAGAACCCTATTGTTTGTGAGGGCGATCGAGAGATTGGAAGTAATTTTTTTGATTTTTTCAAAGTCAAAATTTGGTCGAAAATGGTACCTCTTGGATCGCTAATAAGTCGAATTGGGTGCATCCAATCGACATGCGGTTTGGATAATCGGTTAGGCCATCTCAAAATCTACCTTTTTCCAATATATCGTTCTATACCTAACTGGAATGGAAATTGGCCGAAAATTGTAAGAAAGTGGAAATCATAAAGTTAGGCCTGATTTTTTCACGGTTTTTATTTTTTTTCGTACTGAAAACGACTTTTGATCGAAACGTTGTGAACTTTAGCGGATAGAGCTCGTCAAATTGTATTTAAGAGATATCTTTTCGTTTCTTTATCTTTAATACGGAAAAAACGGCAGCTTTTTTTTTTACTATATCGACTGTAGCTTATTCAATTTTTAACAAAACCGTTTTATTTTTTTCTCAAAAAATGCGCTGATTACTTCGCAACACCTCTACATATTCAAAATCATTAAAATATATTCGCAAAATTGAGAAAAGTCGCTTTTTTGGGTGCGGAAACAGGCACAATTTTCATTTTCTAACACCATTCGATTTAGAAAAAGTTGGCCATGGTTTTACCACGTGCGTTTTCCTGAACTTTAACTTTTATACCATCTGTCAAAAATAGGTGAAAAATGCGATTTCCAAATTGATTTTTTAGAGGAATAAGAACATTTAGACTATGTCTTTTGTGGGAAATACCTACCTTGAACCTTTATCTTTTTCGTTTGACCAAAAATAAGGGGGAAAATATCGCATTTATACGCGTACTTGTAATAATAAAAATAGCTTGCAGGAGGCATATTAACTTCAATTTTTATACTTTTTATAATATTCGGAGAGTATTTAATGTATGAAATACCTGTCTTGGACCTTTTTCTTTGCGGTTGACCAAAAATAATTGAAAAAAGTGTATTATTTGTGTGTATCTTCAATACTCAACGTTCTATGTAATATCGAATACGTCATTAATATCCTATTTACCACAAATCAATCTGCAAGCTTCGGTGGCGTAGTACTAAAGACTGTTGATTTTGGAGACGAAGGTCGAGGGTTCAAGCCCCAGTGTTTTTTTTTCTTTTTTTTTAATTTTTTTTTAATGTCGTTATTTTAGGTACTGAAATTTTTTTAAATTTTGGATTCTTACAGCTATAATAATCTATACGAAAAAGCTAAAAAAAAATTACACTTACCTGTCAAAATCTGACAGCTGTAGTATAGAACTTTGTTATTTAGGTACTGAAATTTTTTTAAATTTCGGATTCTTATAGCTATAATCCTAGATACAAGAAAAGCTTAAAAAAAACTTGATATTTACCTGTCAAAATAACAGCTGTCGTATAGAACTTTGTTATTTAGGAACTGAGAAATTTTTTAATTTAGGATTCTTACAGCTATAACCCTCGTTACAAAAAATCTAAAAAAAAATTGACACTTACCTGTCAAAATTTGACAGCTATCGTATAAAACTGTGTTATTTAGGTACTGACAAATTTTTAAATTTAGGACTCTTACAGTTATAACCCTCGTTACAAAAAATCAAAAAAAAAAATTGACACTTACCTGTCAAAATTTGACAGCTATCGTATAGAACTTTGTTATTTAGGGACCTGATAATTTTATAATCTCGGACTCTTACAGTTATAACTCTCGCTACGAAAAAGCTAAAAAAAAATTGACACTTTACTGTCAAAATTTGACAGCTATCGTACAGAACTTTGTTATTTAGGTACTGAAAATTTTTTCAATTTGGGATTCTTACAGCTATAATCCTCGTTACGAAAAAACTTTAAAAAAATTGACACTTACCTGTCAAAATTTGACAGCTGTCGTATGGAAATTTGTTATTTAATCACTGAAAAATTTTTAAATTTTGGATTTGTACAGCTATAATCCTCTATATGAAAAAAGATTAAAAAAATTTACACCCGCCTGTCATAATTTGACAGCTGTCGTATAGAACTTTGTTATTTTGGTACTGAAAATTTTTTTAATTTAGGATTATTACAGCTATAACCCTCGCTACGAAAAAGCTAAAAAATAATTGACAATTACCTTTCAAAATTTGACAGCTGTCGTATAAAACTTTGTTATTTAGGTACTGAATTTTTTTTTAATTTAAGATTTTTACATCTATAATGCTAGATACAAGAAAAGCTTTAAAAAAAATTACATTTACCTGTCAAAATGACAGCTGTCCTATAAAACTTTGTTATTTAGGAATTCAAAAATTTTTTTATTTAGGATTCTTACAGCTCTAATCCTAGATACAAGAAAAGGGTTAAAAAAATTGACACTTACCTGTCAAAATTTGACAGCTGTTGTATTCAACTTTGTTATTTAGGTACTGAAAATTTTTTAAATTTTGGGATCTTACAGCTATAATCCTAGATACATGAAACGCTTAAAATAAACTTGACATTTACCTGTCAAAATAACAGCTGTCGTATAGAACTTTGTTATTTACGTACTGAAATTTTTTGAATTTCAGATTCTTACAGCGTCAATCCTCAGTACGAAAAAAACGAACTTGGGTAGTGAAAAATTACACATATGTTTTTATTGCCACCTGGGTTGTGAAGAAACCACAAATTTTTTTTATCGCGAATCGAAATTCTTTACAATTAGGGCTTGCTAACAAATGGTTTTGTGAAAAGAATAAAATAAAACGAACGAACTTAAACAGTGCCGTGCCCGAAGGGCTCGGCACAATAATATTTCCACAAATTTATTAGCTGATAATGTGATTATGATAATGAAATATGGAACGTATATCCCACATTGCACAAAGGTGTGTGAGTTTAAAAAGCACCTATAAATGTCAATATCATAATATTAAATATCATATATTTCCGAAACGAAAGGTCGTAGCGAATCGAGCGAGACGGCATTGGAAATAGGACGTCGGCCACTATACGATGCCGTCTCCAAAAACTACCTATCTATACGAAAAAATGGAAATTTTGCACCATTTTCTGGTTTTGGTCAGTTGTTATAATGACAATTTGGCGATATGTTTCTCCTTCACGTTCCGCAGGAAGGTGAGGCAAAAAAAGCAATAGTAAATAGAGAGAAAGAAAAGAAAAGTATTTTTTTATTGTAAATTTTTTTTTAGTACTAATATTAGATGCACTCTCGGCTGACGATTAGCGATATGTACCCAGTCTAGTATTATATACGTCTCTTCCGCGCGAAATCTCGAAAACCCCGATCGGCTCTTGAACAATTTCGTCCATGTAAGACATTTTCACAGTTGCGATTTTTTTTTTCTCGGAAACGGTTAGAGTGGGACGATTGAAACGTTTAAGGTTTAGATAGGAATAGTGGGGGTACGTTGTGTGAAAATTTCGAATATACAGGGTGTGCCGAAAAAAAGTTTTTAAACCCCAAACTCGAAAAATATCGGATTCTCGTTGAAATTCGACACAGGTCGTAAAAATAAGTTTTCTTGATTTAAACTTTTTCGGAGCGTAGACGACCGTCGGCTACAGAAGCCTATTGTTTGCTAAGGCGATCGGAAGTTGGGAAGTCAATTTTTTGATTTTTTTTAAATAAGTGTAGGAGCATGTTGGATCGTTAATAAATCGAATTGCGTGCGTCCCATATATTTTTGGTTTGGAGATTCGTTTAGGTGATCTCAAATACTACTTTTTTCAAATATATTGTTCTAATTGACACTTACCTGTCAAAATTTGACAGCTATGGTATAGAACTTTGTTATTTAGGAACTGAAAAATTTTTCAATTTAGGATTCTTACAGTAGTAACTCTCGCTACGAAAAAGCTTTAAAAAAAATTACATTTACCTGTCAAAATGACAGCTGTCGTATAAAACTTTGTTTTTTAGGAATTCAAAATTTATAAGCAGCTATAATCCTAGATACAAGGAAAGGGTTAAAAAAATTGACACTTACCTGTCAAAATTTGACAGCTGCTGTATTCAACTTTGTTATTTAGGTACTGAACATTTTTTAAATTTTGGGATCTTACAGCTATAATCCTAGATACATGAAACGCTTAAAATAAACTTGACATTTACCTGTCAAAATAACAGCTGTCGTATAGAACTTTGTTATTTACGTACTGAAAATTTTTGAATTTCAGATTCTTACAGCGTCAATCCTCAGTACGAAAAAAACGAACTTGGGTAGTGAAAAATTACACATATGTTTTTATTGCCACCTGGGTTGTGAAGAAACCACACATTTTTTTTTTATCGCGAATCGAAATTCTTTACAATTAGGGCTTGCTAACAAATGGTTTTGTGAAAAGAATAAAATGAAACGAACGAACTTAAACAGTGCCGTGCCCGAAGGGCTCGGCACAATAATATTTCCACAAATTTATTAGCTGATAATGTGATTATGATAATGAAATATGGAACGTATATCCCACATTGCACAAAGGTGTGTGAGTTTAAAAAGCACCTATAAATGTCAATATCATAATATTAAATATCATATATTTCCGCAACGAAAAGTCGTAGCGAATCGAGCGAGACGGCATTGGAAATAGGACGTCGGCCACTATACGATGCCGTCTCCAAAAACTACCTATCTATACGAAAAAATGGAAATTTTGCACCATTTTTTGGTTTTGGTCAGTTGTTATAATGACAATTTGGCGATATGTTTCTCCTTCACGTTCCGCAGGAAGGTGAGGCAAAAAAAGCAATAGTAAATGGAGAAAAAGAAAAGAAAAGTATTTTTTTATTGTAAATTTTTTTTTAGTACTAATATTAGATGCACTCTCGGCTGACGATTAGCGATATGTACCCAGTCTAGTATTATATACGGCGGCTACATTTAAAATAAATTGTCGTCGTCAGTTTCGACATTTTCACATTTGCGATTTCTTTTCTCGGAAACGCTAAGAGTGGGACGATTGAAACTTTTTCAGTTTAGAGAGGAATAGTGGAGGTACGTTGTGTGAAAATTTCGAATATACAGGGTGTGCCGGAAAAAAGTTATTAATTTTCAAAGTCGATAATTATCGGATTCTCGTTGGGATTCGATACAGTTCGTAAAAATGAGTTTTTTTGATTTAAACTTTTTCGACGCGTAGACGACCGTGGGCTACAGAACCCTATTGTTTGTGAGCGCGATCGAAAGTTTGGAAGTAATTTTTTTGATTTTTCTAAAGTTGAAAATTGATCCAAAATGGTACCTCTTGGATCGCTAATAAGTCGAATTGGGTGCATCCGATCAACATTCGGTTTTGATAATCGTTTAGGCCATCTCAAAAACTACCTTTTTCCAATATATCATTCTATACCTAACTGGAATGGAAATGATCAAAAATTGTAAGAAACTGGAAAGCGTGATTTTTTCGCAGTTTTTATTTTTTTTCGTACGGAAAACGACTTTTAATCGAAACGTTGTATACTTTAGCGGATAGAGCTCTTCAAATTGTGTTTTAAAGATATTTTTCGTTTATTTATCTTTAATACGGAAAAAACGACGGCCTATGAATTTTTTCCAGTAATTTCTGTTGGCGTCGCACTGGTTTGTTAAATACTTCTGCAAGTGTCTATAAATATAACTTTTTGAATTTTTTCTTGATCCACCATATCAACCGATAAACAAGCTTAAGTTTGCATAGTAAACGCGCTCTGAAAAAACATCATTTGTGGCTCAAGAAAATTAATTTATAATTTTTTTTTTTTATCAAGAGATATTTTTATCCGACGTTTTACTATATCGACTGGCTTATTCAATTTTCAACAAAACCGTTTTATTTTTTCCCAAAAGACGCGCTGATTTATTCTCAACACCTCTACATATCCAAACTTATTAAAATATATTCGTAAGTTTAAGAAAAATCGAGTTTTTGAGTGCGGAAACAAGCAAAATTTGCAAATTCTAATACCATTCAATTTTGACTAGAGTGCTTTGACTGCTTTGGTTAATGTAAGTAAATTAATTCTAAAAAACCGGCTGTCAAAAATGGCGAAAAATTGGTGTTTTGAGCTTGATTTGCTAGACTAATAAGAAGATTTCCAGATTTTAAATCGGATGGAATATCTACCTTGAACCTTCTTCTAATTTTATTGACCAAAATATTTGCCAAAATGTTTTAGAAATAGTTGTAATCTCGATTTAAAAGATGACGTTCCGACATTGAAAATGCATCGCCACGTGGTGGGAGGCTGTTCGATATTTCGATATTCGCGAATTTTTTTCTCGGAAACGGTTAGAGCAAAACGATAAAAAATTTCTGGACGTAGAGACGAATAGTAGGGGCACGTTCTGGGAACAATTTCCAATATACAGGGTGTACCGGAAAAAAGTTATTTAAGTCAAAGTTGAAAAATATGTTTTTTTTCGTTGTAGCGCGATACAGGTGGCAAAAATCATTTTAATCGATTTAAACTTTTTCGACATGTAGACGACGTTGGGCTACAAAACACTGTTGTTTGCGAACGCGATCAAAAGTTGGGAAGTCAATTTTTCGATTTTTAAAAAAATCAATGTAGAGTCATGTTGGATCGTTAATAAATCGAATTGGGTGCGTCTAACACACTTTTGGTTTGGAGATTAGCTTAGGTCATCTTAAATACTACTTTTTTTTAAATATATTTTTCTATACCTACCGGTAATAAAAAGGATGCAAATTATAAAAAAGTAAGAATTACTATTTAAGAAACGATTCTTTTACGGTTATCATTGTTTTTCGTACGAAAAACAACTTTTGATCGAAATGTTATATATTATAGTATTTGTAGAATTATACCGTTTTAATCGTAAATTGAAAATTAACTGTCAAAATAACAGCTGTCGTATAGAACTTTGTTATTTAGGAACTGAAAAAATTTTCCATTTAGGATTCTTAAAGCTATAATCCTCGTTACGAAAAAGCTAAAAAAAAAATTGACACTTAACTGTCAAAATCTGACAGCTGTCGTATAAAACTTTGTTATTTATTAACTGAACATTTTTTCAACTTAGGATTCTTACAGCTATAGCCCTCGCTATGAAAAAGGTTAAAAAAAAATTGACGCTTACCTGTCAAAATTTGACAGCTGTTGTGTAGAACTTTGTTACCTCTGAAATTTTTTTAAATTTTGGACTTTTACAGCTATACTCTCAGATACAAAAAAGCTTTAAAAAACTTGACTTTTACCTGTCAAAATGGTAGCTGTCGTATAAAACTTTCTTATTTACCAAAATAATCATAAATATGATTGAATTTCAGATTCTTACAGCGTCAATCATCAGTACGAAAAAAACGAACTTGAGCAGTCAAAAATTACACATACTTATATTTTTATTGCGACCTGGGTTGTGAAGAAATTACACATATTTTATTGAACACGAATCGAAGTGCTTAACAGTTAGGGCTTGCTAACAAATGGTTTTGTCAAAAGTATAAAATTAAATGAACGAACTCGAGCAGTGCCGTGCCCGAAGGGCTCGGCACAATAATATTTCCACAAATTTATTAGCTGATAATGTGATAATGATAATGAAATATGAAAAGTTTATCCCACATTGCACAAAGGTGTGCGAGTTTAAAAGCACCTATAAATGTCCATATCAATATCATAATATTAAATAACATATATTTCAGTAATGAAAAGTCGTAGCGAATCGAGCGAGACGGCAATGGAAATAGGACGTCGAGCAATATACGATGCCGTCTTCAAAAACTACCTATCTATACGAGAAACAGGAAATTTTGCATCCGTTTTTTTATTTTTTATTTTTTGTTAGTTGTTATAATGACAATTTGGCGATATGTTTCCCCTTCACGTTCCGCAGGAAGGTGAGGTAAAAAAAGCAATAGTAAATAGAGAAAAGGAAAAGAAAATAATTTTTTAGTACTAATATTAGATGCACTCTCGGCTGACGATTAGCGATATGTACCCAGTCTAGTATTATATACGGCGGCTACATTTAAAATAAGTTGTCGTTGTCAGTTTCGACATTTTCACATTTGCGATTTCTTTTCTCGGAAACGATAAGAGTGGGACGATTGAAACTTTTTCAGTTTAGAGAGGAATAGTGGAGGTACGTTGTGTAAAAATTTCGAATATACAGGGTGTGCCAGAAAAAAGTTATTAATTTTTAAAGTCGATAATTATCGGATTCTCGTTGGGATTCGATACAGTTCGTAAAAATGAGTTTTTTTGATTTAAACTTTTTCGACGCGTAGACGACCGTGGGCTACAGAACCCTATTGTTTGTGAGCGCGATCGAAAGTTTGGAAGTAATTTTTTTGATTTTTTTAAAGTTGAAAATTGATCAAAAATGGTACCTCGTGGATCGCTAATAAGTCGAATTGGGTGCATCCGATCAACATTCGGTTTTGATAATCGTTTAGGCCATCTCAAAAACTACCTTTTTCCAATATATCGTTCTATACCTAACTGGAATGGAAATGATCAAAAATTGTAAGAAACTGGAAGGCGTGATTTTTCGCAGTTTTTATTTTTTTTCGTACGGAAAACGACTTTTGATCGAAACGTTGTATACTTTAGCGGATAGAGCTCTTCAAATTGTATTTTAGAGATATTTTTCGTTTCTTTATCTTTAATACGGAAAAAACGACAGCCTATGAATTTTTTCCAGTAATTTCTGTTGGCGTCGCACTGGTTTGTTAAATACTTCTGCAAGTGTCTATAAATATAACTTTTTGAATTTTTTCTTGGTCCACCATATCAACCGATAAACAAGCTTAAGTTTGCATAGTAAACGCGCTCTGAAAAAACATCATTTGTGGCTCAAAAAAATTAATTTATGATTTATCAAGAGATATTTTTATCCGACGTTTTACTATATCGACTAGCTTATTCAATTTTTAACAAAACCGTTTTATTTTTTCCCAAAAGACGCGCTGATTTAGTCTCAACACCTCTACATATCCAAACTTATAAAAATATATTCGTAAGTTTAAGAAAAATCGAGTTTTTGAGTGCGGAAACAAGCAAAATTTGCAAATTCTAATACCATTTAATTTTGACTAGAGTGCTTTAACTGCTTTGGTTAATGTAAGTAAATTAATTCTAAAAAACCGGCTGTCAAAAATGGCGAAAAATTGGTGTTTTGAGCTTGACTTGCTAGACTAATAAGAACATTTCCAAATTTTAAATCGGATGGAATATCTACCTTGAACCTTCTTCTAATTTTATTGACCAAAATATTTGCCCAAAATGTTTCAGAAATAGTTGTAATCTCGATTTTAAAGATGACGTTCCGACATTGAAAATGCATCGCCACGTGGTGGGAGGCTGTTCGATATTTCGATATTCGCGAATTTTTTTCTCGGAAAAGGTTAGAGCAAAACGATAAAAAATTTCTGGACGTAGAGAGGAATAGTAGGGGCACGTTCTGGGAACAATTTCCAATATACAGGGTGTACCGGAAAAAAGTTATTTAAGTCAAAGTTGAAAAATATGTTTTTTTTTCGTTGTAGCGCGATACAGATGGCAAAAATCATTTTAATCGATTTAAACTTTTTTGGCATGTAGACGACGTTGGGCTACAAAACACCGTTATTTGCGAACGCGATCAAAAGTTGGGAAGTCAATTTTTTGATTTTTTTAAAATCAATGTAGGGTCATGTTGGATCGTTAATAAATCGAATTGGGTGCGTCTAACACACTTTTGGTTTAGAGATTAGTTTAGGTCATCTCAAATACTACTTTTTTCAATTATATTGTTCTATACCTACCGGTAATATAAAGGGTGCAAATTATAAAAAAGTAAGAATTACTATCTTACGTTTTAATCCTAAATTGAAAATTAACTGTCAAAATGACAGCTGTCGTATGTTATTTAGGAACTGAAAAATTTTTCAATCTTGGAATCTTACAGCGACAATCCTTGGTACGAAAAAAATCAACTAGGTTTGTGAAGAAACTAAATTTATTTTTTATCATGAATTGAAATGTTTCAAAATTAGAGGTTGCTAACAAATGGTTTTGTCAAAAGTATAAAATGAAACGAACGAACTCCAACAGTGCCGTGCCCAAAGGGCTCGGCACAATAAAATTTTCACCAATTTATCAGCTATCTATGTAAGAATAGTTAATATCATATATTTTAGTAACGAAAAGTCGTAGCGAATCGAGCGAGACGGCATTGGAAATAGGACGTCGACCACTATACGATGCCGTCTCCAAAAACGACCTATCTATACGAGAAACCGGAAATTTTGCACCCGTTTTTTTATTTTTTAGTTTTTGTCAGTTGTTATAATGACAATTTGGCGATATGTTTCTCCTTCACGTTCCGCAGGAAGGTGAGGTATAAAAAGCAATAGTAAATTAAAAAAAAGTACAAGAAAATTATTTTTTTAGTACTAATATTAGATGCACTCTCGGCTGACGATTAGCGATATGTACCCAGTCTAGTTACATATCGCGCTACACCGCGATATGTTATACGGCGCTTCGGTGAAAATAATGTATGTATGTTGTCGGCGTCGTCGTCGTCGTCGTCGTCGTCACTTTCGACATTTTCACATTTGCGATTTTTTTTCTCGGAAACGGTTAGAGTGGGACGATTGAAACTTTTTGGGTTTACAGAGGAATAGTGGGGGTACGTTGTGTAAAAATTTGGAATATACAGGGTGTGCCGGAAAAAAGTTATTAAACGTCAAAGTCGAGAAATATCGGGATCTCGTTGAAATTCGATACAGGCCACAAAAATTAGTTTTTTCGATTTAAACTTTTTCGACGCGTAGGCGACCGTGGGCTACAGAACCCTATTGTTTGTGAGCGCGATCGAAAGTTTGGAAATAATTTTTTTTATTTTTTAAAAGTCAAAATTTGGTCCAAAATGGTACCTCTTGGATCGCTAATAAGTTGAATTGGGTGCATCCAATCGACATTCGGTTTGGATAATCGGTTAGGTCATCTCAAAATCTACCTTTTTCCAATATATCGTTCTATACCTAACTGGAATGGAAATTGCCGAAAATTGTAAGAAAGTGGAAATCATAAAGTTAGGCCTGATTTTTTCACGGTTTTTATTTTTTTTCGTACTGAAAACGACTTTTGATCGAAACGTTGTAAACTTTAGCGGATAGAGCTCGTCAAATTGTATTTAAGAGATATTTTTTCGTTTCTTTAACTTTAATACGGAAAAAACGGCAGCTTTTTTTTTACTATATCGACTGTAGCTTATTCAATTTTTAACAAAACCGTTTTATTTTTTTCTCAAAAAATGCGCTGATTACTTCGCAACACCTCTACATATTCAAAATCATTAAAATATATTCGCAAAATTGAGAAAAGTCGCTTTTTTGGGTGCGGAAACAGGCAATCTTTACAAATTCTAACACCATTCACTTTTGACTAAGAGTGCCTTGATATTGATGTATATAAATTAATTATTAATTCTAAAAATCCGGCTGTCAAAAATGGCGAAAAATGGGTGTTTTCAGCGTGACTTGCTAGAATAATAAGAACATTTCCAGATTTTAAATCGGGTGGAATATCTACCTTGAACCTTCTTCTAATTTTACTGACCAAAATATTTGCCCAAAATGTTTCAGAAATGGTTGTAATCTCGATTTTAAAGATGGCGTTTCGACATTGATTATCCGTCGCCACGTGGTAGAAGGTTATTCGACATTTCGATATTCGCGAATTTTTTTTTCGAAAACGGTTAGAGCAAAACGATTCAAACTTTCTGGACGTAGAGAGGAATAGTCGGGGCACGTTCTGGGAATAATTTCAAATATACAGGGTGTACCGGAAAAAAGTTATTAAAGTCAAAGTTAAAAAAATATGTTTTTTTTCGTTGTACGGCGATACAGGTGGCCAAAATCATTTTAATCGATTTAAAATTTTTCGACATGTAGACGACGTTGGGCTACAAAACACTGTTGTTTGCGAATGCGATCGAAAGTTGGGAAGTAATTTTTTTGATTTTTTTAAAATCAATGTAGGGTCATATTGGATCGTTAATAAATCGAATTGGGTGCGTCCGATATAATTTTGGTTTGGATATTCGTTTAGGTCATCTCAAATACTACTTTTTTCAAATATATTGTTCTATACCTAAACAGCATAGAAATGGTAGCAAATTATAAAAAATAAGAATTACTATTTAGGTGTATATAATTTGACAGCTGTCGTATAGAACTTTGTTATTTTGGTACTGAAAATTTTTTAAATTTAGTTTTATTACAGCTTTAACCCTCGCTGCGAAAAAAGTTAAAATAAATTGACACTTACCTGTCAAAATCTGACAGGTATCGTATAAAACTTTGTTATCTAGGTACTGAATTTTTTTAAAATTTGGGATTCTTACAGCTATAACAGTCGCTACGAAAAAGCTAAAAAAAAAATTGACACTTACCTGTCAAAATCTGACAGCTGTTGTATAGAACTTTGTTATTTAGGTACTGAATTTTTTTTAAATTTCGAATTCTTACAGCTATAATCCTAGATACAAGAAAAGCTTAAAAAAAACTTGCAATTTACCTGTCAAAATGACAGCTGTCGTATATAACTTTGTTATTTAGGAACTGAAAAATTTTTCATTTAGGATTCTTACAGCTACAAATCTCGCTACGAAAAATCTAAAAAAAAAATTTTAACTTACCTGTCAAAATTTGACAGCTGTCGTATAGAACTTTGTTATTTAACTACTGAATTTTTTTTAAATTTTGGATTCTTACAGCTTTAATCCTAGATACAAGAAAAGCTTAAAAAAAATTGACATTTACCTGTCAAAATGACAGCTGTCGTATAGAACTTTGTTATTTAGGATCTGAAAAATTTTTCACTTTAGGATTTTTACAGCGATAACCCTCGCTACGAAAAGGATAAAAAAAAACTGACTCCTACCTGTCAAAATTTGACAGCTATCGTATAAAACATTCTTATTTAGGTACCTGAAAATTTTTTAATTTCGAATTCTTACAGCTATAACCCTCGCTACTAAAAAGCTAAAAAAAATGACACTTACCTGTCAAAGTGACAGCTCTAGTATAATTAAACGAACGAACTAGAACAGTGCCGTGCCCGAAGGGCTCGGCACAATAATATTTCTACAAATTTATTAGCTGATAATTGATAGCTTCCATGTAAGAATAATTTTTTGCTTATGTTTTAATCGATTGAATACTTATATATTTTTATAGAGCAAATATGGAAAGTATATCCCACATTGCACAAAGGTGTGCGAGTTTAAAGAGCACCTATACGGCGCCGTCTCAGAAAACTACCTACCTATACGAGAAAACGGAAATTTTGCACCATTGTGTAGTTTTAGTCAGTTGTTATAATGACAATTTGGCGATATGTTTTTCCTTCACGTTCCGCAGGAAGGTGAGGCAAAAAAAGCAATAGTAAATAGAAAAAAAGAAAAGAAAAGTATTTTTTTATTGTAAATTTTTGTAAATCTTTTTAGTACTAATATTAGATGCACTCTCGGCTGACGATTAGCGATATGTACCCAGTCTAGTATTATATACGTCTCTTCCGCGCGGAATCTCGAAAACCCCGATCGGCTCTTGAACAATTTCGTCTATGTAAGACATTTTCACATTTGCGATTCTTTTTCTCGGAAACGGTTAGAGTGGGACGATTGAAACTTTTTGGGTTTAGAGAGGAATAGTGGGGGTACGTTGTGTGAAAATTTCGAATATACAGGGTGTGCCGAAAAAAAGTTGTTAAACCCCAAAGTCAAAAAATATCGGTTTCTCGTTGAAATTCGATACAGGTCGTAAAAATAAGTTTTCTCGATTTAAATTTTTTCGACGCGTAGGCGACCGTCGGCTACAGAAGCCTATTGTTTACCAACGTAATCGGATGTTGGGAAGTCAATTTTTTGATTTTTTAAAAATCAATGTAGGGGCATGTTGGATCGTTAATAAATCGAATTGGGTGCGTCCCACATATTTTTGATTTGGAGATTCGTTTAGGTCATCTCAAATACTACTTTGGATCATAAAAAAAACTACAATAAAAAGTATTTTTTTTGTTTCTTTATCTTTAATAAGGCAATAATATTCTATATTGTTTTTAAAGTGGTCGGTGGCCTAGTGGTATATATTAGATTACGACTTTTGGTCACGATGATCCCGGGTTCAATTCCATGCGAGTCTTTTTATTTTTTTAATATTTCGTTATTTAGGTAGGTAGGTACTAAAAGTCTTTTAAATTTTGGATTCTTACAGCGACAATCCTCGGTACGAAAAAAATCAACTAGGTTTGTGAAGAAACTAAATTTATTTTTTATCACGAATTGAAATGTTTCAAAATTAGAGGTTGCTAACAAATGGTTTTGTCAAAAGTATAAAATGAAACGAACGAACTCCAACAGTGCCGTGCCCAAAGGGCTCGGCACAATAAAATTTTCACCAATTTATCAGCTATCTATGTAAGAATAGTTAATATCATTAACGAAAAGTCGTATCGAATCGAGCGAGACGGCATTGGAAATAGGACGTCGACCACTATACGATGCCGTCTCCAAAAACTACCTATCTATACGAGAAACCGGAAATTTTGCACCCGTTTTTTTATTTTTTAGTTTTTGTCAGTTGTTATAATGACAATTTGGCGATATGTTTCTCCTTCACGTTCCGCAGGAAGGTGAGGTATAAAAAGCAATAGTAAATAGAGAAAAGGAAAAGAAAATTATTTTTTTAGTACTAATATTAGATGCACTCTCGGCTGACGATTAGCGATATGTACCCAGTCTTGTATTATATACGTCTCTTCTGCGCGAAATCTCGACAACTCCGATCGCCCCTTGAAAATTTTCGTTTATGTGAGACATTTTCACATTTGCGATTTTTTTTCTCAGAAACGGTTAATGTGGGACGATTGAATTTTTTAGGGTTTAGAGAGGAATAGTGTGGGTACGTTGTGTGAAAATTTCGAATATACAGGGTGTGCCAAAAAAAAGTTGTTAAACCCCAAAGTCAAAATATATCGGTTTCTCGTTGAAATTCGATACAGGTCGTAAAAATAAGTTTTCTCGATTTTAACTTTTTCGACGCGTAGACGACCGTCGGCTACAGAAGCCTATTGTTTGCCAAGGTAATCGGAAGTTGGGAAGTCAATTTTTTGATTTTTTTTTAATCAATGTTGGATCGTTAATAAATCGAATTGGGTGCGTCCCACATATTTTTGATTTGGAGATTCGTTTAGGTCATCTTAAATACTACTTTGGACCATAAAAAAAAACTACAATAAAAAGTATTTTTTTTTGTTGCTTTATCTTTAATAAGGCAATTATATTCTATATTGTTTTCAAAGTGGTCGGTGGCCTAGTGGTGTATATTAGATTACGACTTTTGGTCACGATGATCCCGGGTTCAATTCAAGGCGCGTCTTTTTATTTTTTTAATATTTTGTTATTTAGGTAGGTAGATACTGAAAGTTTTTTAAATTTCGGATTCTTCAGCGACAATCCTCGGTACGAAAAAAACCAACTAGGTTTGTAAAGAAACTAAATTTATTTTTTATCGCGAATTGAAATGTTTCAAAATTAGAGGTTGCTAACAAATGGTTTTGTCAAAAGTATAAAATGAAACGAACGAGCTCCAACAGTGCCGTGCCCAAAGGGCTCGGCACAATAAAATTTTCACCAATTTATCAGCTATCTATGTAAGAATAGTTAATATCATATATTTCAGTAACGAAAAGTCGTAGCGAATCGAGCGAGACGGCATTGGAAATAGGACGTCGACCACTATACAATGCCGTCTCCAAAAACTACCTATCTATACGAAAAAATGGAAATTTTGCACCATTTTCTGGTTTTGGTAATTTGTTATAATGACAATTCGGCGATATGTTTCCCCTTCACGTTCCGCAGGAAGGTGAGGCAAAAAAAGCAATAGTAAATAGAGAAAAAGAAAAGAAAAGTATTTTTTTATTGTACATTTTTTTTTAGAACTAATATTAGATGCACTCTCGGCTGACGATTAGCGATATGTACCCAGTCTAGTTACATATCGCGCTACACCGCGATATGTTATACGGCGCTTCGGTGAAAATAATGTATGTATGTTGTCGGCGTCGTCGTCGTCGTCGTCGTCACTTTCGACATTTTCACATTTGCGATTTTTTTTCTCGGAAATGGTTAGAGTGGGACGATTGAAACTTTTTGGGTTTACAGAGGAATAGTGGGGGTACGTTGTGTAAAAATTTGGAATATACAGGGTGTGCCGGAAAAAAGTTATTAAACGTCAAAGTCGATAATTATCGGATTCTCGTTGAAATTCGATACAGTTCGTAAAAATGAGTTTTTTTGATTTAAACTGTTTCGACGCGTAGACGACCGTGGGCTACAGAACCCTATTGTTTGTGAGCGCGATCGAAAGTTTGGAAGTAATTTTTTTGATTTTTTCAAAGTCAAAATTTGGTCGAAAATGGTACCTCTTGGATCGCTAATAAGTCGAATTGGGTGCATCCAATCGACATGCGGTTTGGATAATCGGTTAGGCCATCTCAAAATCTACCTTTTTCCAATATATCGTTCTATACCTAACGGGAATGGAAATTGCCGAAAATTGTAAGAAAGTGGAAATCATAAAGTTAGGCCTGATTTTTTCACGGTTTTTATTTTTTTTCGTACTGAAAACGACTTTTGATCGAAACGTTGTAAACTTTAGCGGATAGAGCTCGTCAAATTGTATTTAAGAGATATTTTTTCGTTTCTTTATCTTTAATACGGAAAAAACGGCAGCTTTTTTTTTACTATATCGACTGTAGCTTATTCAATTTTTAACAAAACCGTTTTATTTTTTTCTCAAAAAATGCGCTGATTACTTCGCAACACCTCTACATATTCAAAATCATTAAAATATATTCGCAAAATTGAGAAAAGTCGCTTTTTTGGGTGCGGAAACAGGCAATCTTTACAAATTCTAACAGTATTCACTTTTGACTAAGAGTGCCTTGATATTGATGTATCTAAATTAATTATTAATTCTAAAAATCCAGCTGTCAAAAATGGCGAAAAATGGGTGTTTTCAGCGTGACTTGCTAGAATAATAAGAACATTTCCAGATTTTAAATCGGGTGGAATATCTACCTTGAACCTTCTTCTAATTTTACTGACCAAAATATTTGCCCAAAATGTTTCAGAAATGGTTGTAATCTCGATTTTAAAGATGGCGTTTCGACATTGATAATCCGTCGCCACGTGGTAGAAGGTTATTCGACATTTCGATATTCGCGAATTTTTTTTTCGGAAACGGTTAGAGCAAAACGATTCAAACTTTCTGGACGTAGAGAGGAATAGTCGGGGCACGCTCTGGGAACAATTTCAAATATACAGGGTGTACCGGAAAAAAGTTATTAAAGTCAAAGTTAAAAAATATGTTTTTTTTCGTTGTAGGGCGATACAGGTGGCAAAAATCATTTTAATCGATTTAAACTTTTTCGACATGTAGACGACGTTGGGCTACAAAACACTGTTGTTTGCGAACGCGATCGAAAGTTGGGAAGTAATTTTTTTGATTTTTTTAAATTCAATGTAGGGTCATATTGGATCGTTAATAAACCGAATTGGGTGCGTCCGATATAATTTTGGTTTGGATATTCGTTTAGGTCATCTTAAATACTACTTTTTTCAAATATATTGTTCTATACCTAAACAGCATAGAAATGGTAGCAAATTATAAAAAATAAGAATTACTATTTAAGTATATATAATTTGACAGCTGTCGTATAGAACTTTGTTATTTTGGTACTGAAAATTTTTTTTATTTAGTTTTATTACAGCTTTAACCCTCGCTACGAAAAAAGTTAAAATAAATTGGCACTTACCTGTTAAAATCTGACAGGTATCGTATAAAACTTTGTTATCTAGGTACTGAATTTTTTTTAAATTTGAGATTCTTACAGCTATAACCGTCGCTACGAAAAATCTAAAAAAAAAATTTTAACTTACCTGTCAAAATTTGACAGCTGTCGTATAGAACTTTGTTATTTAACTACTGAATTTTTTTTAATTTTGGATTCTTACAGCTTTAATCCTAGATACAAGAAAAGCTTAAAAAAAATTGACAATTACCTGTCAAAATGACAGCTGTCGTATAGAACTTTGTTATTTAGGATCTGAAAAATTTTTCACTTTAGGATTTTTACAGCGATAACCCTCGCTACGAAAAGGATAAAAAAAACTGACTCCTACCTGTCAAATTTGACAGCTATCGTATAAAACATTCTTATTTAGGTACCTGAAAATTTTTTAATTTCGAATTCTTACAGCTATAACCCTCGCTACGAAAAAGCTAAAAAAAATGACACTTACCTGTCAATGTGACAGCTCTCGTATAATTAAACGAACTAGAACAGTGCCGTGCCCGAAGGGCTCGGCACAATAATATTTCTACAAATTTATTAGCTGATAATTGATAGCTTCCATGTAAGAATAATTTTTTGCTTATGTTTTAATCGATTGAATACTTACATATTTTTATAGAGCAAATATGGAAAGTATATCCCACATTGCACAAAGGTGTGCGAGTTTAAAGAGCACCTATACGGCGCCGTCTCAGAAAACTACCTACCTATACGAAAAAACGGAAATTTTGCACCATTGTATAGTTTTAGTCAGTTGTTATAATGACAATTTGGCGATATGTTTTTCCTTCACGTTCCGCAGGAAGGTGAGGCAAAAAAAGCAATAGTAAATAGAAAAAAAGAAAAGAAAAGTATTTTTTTATTGTAAATTTTTGTAAATCTTTTTAGTACTAATATTAGATGCACTCTCGGCTGACGATTAGCGATATGTACCCAGTCTAGTTACATATCGCGCTACAACGCGATATGTTATACGGCGCTTCGGTGAAAATAATGTGCGTATGTTGTCGGCGTCGTCGTCGTCGCCGCCGCCGTCAGTTTCGACATTTTCACATTTGCGATTTTTTTTCTCGGAAACGGTTAGAGTGGGACGATTGAAACTTTTTGGGTTTAGAGAGGAATAGTGGGGGTATGTTGTTTAAAAATTTCGAATATACAGGGTGTGCCGGAAAAAAGTTATTAATTTTTAAAGTCGAGAAATATCGGGATCTCGTTGGCATTCAATACAGGCCACAAAAATTAGTTTTTTCGATTTAAACTTTTTAGACGCGTAGACGACCGTGGGCTACAGAACCCTATTGTTTGTGAGCGCGATCGAAAGTTTGGAAGTAATTTTTTTGAATTTTTCAAAGTCAAAATTTGGTCGAAAATGGTACCTCTTGGATCGCTAATAAGTCGAATTGGGTGCATCCGATGTACATTCGGTTTGGATAATCGGTTAGGCCATCTCAAAATCTACCTTTTTCCAATATATCGTTCTATACCTAACTGGAATGGAAATTGCCGAAAATTGTAAGAAAGTGGAAATCATAAAGTTAGGCCTGATTTTTTGACGGTTTTTATTTTTTTTCGTACTGAAAACGACTTTTGATCGAAACGTTGTAAACTATAGCGGATAGAGCTTGTCAAATTGTATTTAAAATATATTTTTTCGTTTATTTATCTTTAATACGGAAAAAACGGCAGCTTTTTTTTTACTATATCGACTGTAGCTTATTCAATTTTTAACAAACCCGTTTTATTTTTTTCTCAAAAAATGCGCTGATTACTTCTCAACACCTCTACATATCCAAAATTATTAAAATATATTCGCAAAATTGAGAAAAGTCGCTTTTTTGGGTGCGGAAACAGGCAATCTTTACGAATTCTAACACCATTCACTTTTGACTAAGAGTGCCTTGATATTGATATATCTAAATTAATTATTAATTCTAAAAATCCGGCTGTCAAAAATGGCGAAAAATGGTCGTTTTTAGCGTGACTTGCTAGAATAATAAGAACATTTCCAGATTTTAAATCGGGTGGAATATCTACCTTGAACCTTCTTCTAATTTTATTGATCAAAATATTTGCCCAAAATGTTTCAGAAATAGTTGTAATCTCGATTTTAAAGATGGCGTTCCGACATTGATAATCCGTCGCCACGTGGTGGGAGGCTGTTCCACATTTAGATATTCGCGAATTTTTTTCTCGGAAACGGTTAGAGCAAAACGATTAAAATTTTCTGGACGTAGAGAGGAATAGTAGGGGCACGTTCTGGGAACAATTTCCAATATACAGGGTGTACCGGAAAAAAGTTATTAAAGAGAAAGTTGAAAAATATGTTTTTATTTCGTTGTGGCGCGATACAGGTGCCAAAAAGCATTTTAATGGAGTTAAACTTTATTGGCGTGTAGACGACGTTGGGCTACAAAACACTGTTGTTTGCGAACGCGATCGAAAGTTGGAAAGTAATTTTTTTGATTTTTTTAAAATCAATGTAGGGTCATATTGGATCGTTAATAAATCGAATTGGGTGCGTCCGATATAATTTTGGTTTGGATATTCGTTTAGGTCATCTCAAATACTACTTTTTTCAAATATATTGTTCTATACCTACCTGTAATGTAAAGGGTGCAAATTATAAAAAAGTAAGAATTACTATTTAATTCTTTTACGGTTTTCATTGTTTTTCGTACGGAAAACAACTTTTGATTGAAATGTAATGTACCTTAGCGGAAAGAGCTCGTCAAGCTTAAATAAATCGTATTTTTTTCATTTTTAATACGGCAATATAAATATTCTATATTATAATTTATTTTCAAAGTGGTCGGGCCTAGTGGTAGGTAGGTATATAATAGGTTACGACTTGTGGTCGCGATGATACCGGGTTCCGGGTTCAATTCCAGGCCCGTCTTTTTATTTTTTTAATATTTCGTTATTTAGGTACCTATTGAAAGTTTTTTAAATTTAGGATTTTTACAGTGATAATCCTCGGTACGAAATAAACGAACTGGGATTGTGAAGAAACTAAATTTATTTTTTATCGCGAATTGAAATGCTTTACCAATAACAATTAAAGGTTGCTAACAAATGGTTTTGTCAAAAGTATGAAATTAAATGAACCAACTCGAACAGTGCCGTGCCCGAAGGGTTCGGCACAATAACATTTTCACTAATTTATCAGCTATCAATGTAAGAATAGTTTCTTTTCCTCATGTTTAAATTGATTGAATAAATATTTTTAAAGGACAAACTTGGAAAATATATCTCACATTACACCCTTTGCTGTGCGATTTTGAAGAATCGGTGCTGACAGGTTCAATGTCAATATCATAATATTAAATATCATATATTTCCGTAACGAAAAGTCGTAGCGAATCGAGCGAGACGGCATTGGAAACGGGACATCGAGCACTATACGATGCCGTCTTCAAAAACTACCTATCTATACAAGAAAACGGAAATTTTGCACCTGTTATTTTTATTTTTTAGTTTTTGTCAGTTGTTATAATGACAATTTGGCGATATGTTTCCCCTTCACGTTCCGCAGGAAGGTGAGGTAAAAAAAGCAATAGAAAACATAGAAAAAAGAAACTAAGAAAAATACTTTTTAAAAACAAATTTTTAGTACTAATAATAGATGCACTCTCGGCTGACGATTAGCGATATGTACCCAGTCTAGTATTATATACGTCTCTTCCGCGCGGAATCTCGAAAACCCCGATCGGCTCTTGAACAATTTCGTTTATGTAAGACATTTTCACATTTGCGATTTTTTTTCTCGGAAACGGTTAGAGTGGGACGATTGAAACTTTTTGGGTTTAGAGAGGAATGGTGGGGGTACGTTGTGTGAAAATTTCGAATATACAGGGTGTGCCGAAAAAAAGTTGTTAAACCCCAAAATCAAAAAATATCGGTTTCTCGTTGAAATTCGATACAGGTCGTAAAAATAAGTTTTCTCGATTTAAATTTTTTCGACGCGTAGACGACCGTCGGCTACAGAAGCCTATTGTTTACCAACGTAATCGGATGTTGGGAAGTCAATTTTTTGATTTTTTTTAAATCAATGTAGGGACATGTTGGATCGTTAATAAATCGAATTGGGTGCGTCCCACATATTTTTGATTTGGAGATTCGTTTAGGTCATCTCAAATACTACTTTGGATCATAAAAAAAAACTACAATAAAAAGTTTTTTTTTTGTTTCTTTATCTTTAATAAGGCAATAATATTCTATATTGTTTTTAAAGTGGTCGGTGGCCTAGTGGTATATATTAGATTACGACTTTTGGTCACGATGATCCCGGGTTCAATTCCAGGCCCGTCTTTTTATTTTTTTAATATTTCGTTATTTAGGTAGGTAGGTACTGAAAGTCTTTTAAATTTTGGATTCTTACAGCGACAATCCTCGGTACGAAAAAAATCAACTAGGTTTGTGAAGAAACTAAATTTATTTTTTATCACGAATTGAAATGTTTCAAAATTAGAGGTTGCTAACAAATGGTTTTGTCAAAAGTATAAAATGAAACGAACGAACTCCAACAGTGCCGTGCCCAAAGGGCTCGGCACAATAAAATTTTCACCAATTTATCAGCTATCTATGTAAGAATAATAGTTAATATCATATATTTCATTAACGAAAAGTCGTAGCGAATCGAGCGAGACGGCATTGGAAATAGGACGTCGACTACTATACGATGCCGTCTCCAAAAACTACCTATCTATACGAGAAACCGGAAATTTTGCATCCGTTTTTTTTATTTTTTAGTTTTTGTCAGTTGTTATAACGACAATTTGGCGATATGTTTCTCCTTCACGTTCCGCAGGAAGGTGAGGTATAAAAAGCAATAGTAAATAGAGAAAAGGAAAAGAAAATTATTTTTTTAGTACTAATATTAGATGCACTCTCGGCTGACGATTAGCGATATGTACCCAGTCTAGTTATTAGATTAAGGTGGGAGTATCAACAACAACATGCTTGCCAACCTATAACCTATTTTGCGTAGATTTATTTAGTTTTCTAGCTCTTGCACAAAATTTAAATAAAATCAATATCGACTGCATATTCTATGGGTAATAATTGACATAAATAAATATTAAGGAATTTTATAAATTATTTTAGGAGAATTGTAGAGCGAAAAATATCGGGTAATATTTTTTTTTAACATTATTATGTCATTCTTGTTTCAATATACAATTCTCCCAAAATTAGCAATGAAATAAATTGATATTTTTGTAATATTATATCAGATACTACCTAAATAATGTACCGACGATATTAATTTTCTTTAAATGTTAGTTATTAAAATAATAAACTCAAAAAATCAACGCGAAATAGGTTATAGGTTGGCAATACATTAAATGACGTTGATAATTCCACCTAAACTAACATTTAAATAAAATCAATATCGTCGGTACAATATTTAGGTAATATCTGATCATTTCATTTTATTGCTAATTTTGGGATAATTGTATAGTGAAAAAACAATGACATAATAATGTTAAAAAAAATCTTACCCGATATTTTTTGCTATATTTATTTAATATGTCAATTATTACCTATAAAATATGAATACGATAATGATTTTATTTAAATTTTGTGTAAAAGCTAGAAAAATTAAATAAATCTACGCGAAATAGGTTATAGGTTGGCAAGCATGTTGATACTCCCACCTTAACAACAAAAAATATCGTAAATGGACTTATTTTTACCCCGAGAGAATGTAAGCGATAGAATTTCATTAACCTTACTAAACCGTCCTTGCCTATAAAATAAACTAGCACAAAGTACAATCTATTTAAGGACCCCATTAACTCTCATTGGATGTTTTAAATGCAGCCATTTTCTTGCACCGACCTCACTATTTATCCAATTATTCGGGTTAAATATCCAGTGCCCCTTCGGCCCCCCCCGCGTTCCTAATTAATTCCCCCCCGGCCGGTTCGGTGTCCCCGTTAATTAAAACCAAACAGCGTCGGTTGTCGGTGGCAATGGATAAATTAGAAAATTAAACGAGTTGTCATTATGGAAATCGCTTTGCGTTCTTCTATTTTCTATTTACTGCAACAGCTGATTGCATCTGCATTGCCACTGGTGTAATAAAAATTTCATTATTGTGGTCGTAGCTGTTTAGTAGTATTTATTTTACATACGTACATCCTTTGTTTTTATTTACAAATTAATAGTGTTGTTAAAAGTAGTTTTTCACCACAACTACCTTGAAAAGAAGCCATGAAGTGACATCGGGCAACGCCGCATCAGCTGGGAGATGCGGATCCACAAGCTATTATTATGACGCGCGGCAACGGGCGAGTTTTTTATTCCTTTTAAGCAGCGGTTCTCAAACTTTTTTGGTGACGGAACCCTTTTGGGAAGCAAAATACTTGATGGAACCCTACAATAAAACAATAGTTTTTAAAAGTGTATTCTTTATTAATAAGCATAATAAAAGTACAATGTAACAGTTACGAATTATTACTTACTTTACCACATGGCAAGTACAATAATAGAAGATATTAAAAAAGAAAAAATCTAACTAATGGGAGGTATGAAACTGTTTTTTATTTTTCATCAATTGGTTGATATCAGGTTTGATAGAAGACAGTTGAAGTCTCATATCAGGTTCGGCGTCTCGTCTATTGCGATATTTTGTTTTCGTGGCTGCATAGGTTGAGAATCCTGTTTCGCACAAATATGTTGTTGGGAACGGGAGAAGAATATTCAGAGCCATTTTGCCAAGCATTGGATATTCATCACGGATTCTGCACCAAAAATCGTTGAGAGGCGTCGTTTTGAACAGTGACTCTATACTTGTGTCTGATGACATTTCTAAAAGAGATTCATATATATCATCGAGCATACATTTTGTTATGTCTAATACACATGGCTTTATTAAATTCTCAGCGATAGTGTGCGCTTCACCTGCTTGTGCAATGCGATAGCTAACTAAATATGATGCCTCCGTGGCCTTTTCGTTGATAGTTTTTGTTACATGCATCATATTTTTTTGACTTTCCAATAACTGATCTTTTTTACGAACAAAAAATTCTTTATTCTTGTCTTTAGACTCGGGGTGTACAGTTTGTAAATGTCGGCGCAATTTGGCAGGTGCCATGGAACTATTAGGAAGCAGTTTACTACATAGCATGCAGAGAGGTGAGCCGTTGGAATCAACAAATCCGAAACTGATATATGATTCATCATACTTCCTTTTTTTCGTCTTTGAAACCGTCGAGCTTGACGTCGTGGCATCATCGTCTGGATCGGTGATTGCTATATTCTCCGCGCGTACTACACGTCTAAATAATGCACAATCGTTACTGCTTATAAGAGACTAAGTTTAGTACAATGAAGAAATGTATAAAACTGAGACAACAGAATACAGCAGGCAGTAGAACAATGAACACTAGTTTCTCGCTAGCGAGCTTGTAAGTAGGTAGGTAGGAACTAATCGCTCCGAACGCTAATCGTCAACTGACTGACGAGGCGCGACGCGCGATCGCCGCTTTTATACTTAGTCCTAGACTCGATCTCGAATATTCTCGAAAATACTCGAGTCGGCGCCTTTGATAAACAAAAAACAAAAATAAAAAGAGAAATATAAAAATTGCGTTGTAAACAAATCAGAGGCGGCTTTTATCAAAGGGACTGCGCGCTCACAAGTATACAAGTATACATGTTGATACCAAACTTATAAGATATTGTACCAGCTATTGTAACACATGTTTATACAAATACAAATAAATAAATAAATATACCTACGCACGGCCGCGGAGTCAAAACGTTCGACCAGAGAGAGGTGTTTTGATTTTTTTTCTAAATTCTTGAGGAACCCCTACAGAGGTATCGCGGAACCCTAGGGTTCCGCGGAACACACTTAGAGTATAGCTGCTTTAAAGGGTAAAATTTATTTCAAATCATTGTAAGCCAATTCATTTAAAAAAAATCTTTACCTTCATATCAATGTCCATTGAAACCTGATTAATAATATTTATACAGCCATATTGGTCAAATCTAAACTATAAACACTTACAATTTTTACTTCCCAAAATTTTTGTGAATAATTACTGAGATCGTCAAAACTTTTTATGAAATCTGATTGCTCGAAAGCTTGATTAAGTTGAGAGGTAGGCTCTTGTTGTTCCTCGTTTCTCTCCGCTGGACTTTTTCTAGGAATGAGAACAATTTTTGACAAGTAAGCAGGCAAATTTGGATAAAAGCACGGAACAGCTGTTAAATTTAGTCTCACTTTAGTTGGAATTTTTTGTGGTGCCATCAGGCGAAAGATAAATGTCCTCACGAATTAATGTCACTGGAGACAAAATGCTTAGCACAAACTACAGAATACTGTGTGGGGGACCAATTAGCTCTTGGAATAAGAAACTGAGACCGAGGTCGTAGATTCGGTTCGGCTAAAAATATTGATTCGGTCGGACACTAGCCGTTAGACATCAACGTCTTAAATTTTAAATTATCAACAAAAAGAATTAAGGGTCGGAAGACAAAGTAATAATTATTGTGATTATAAATAAATAGTTTGGTATGTACAGGTAGATTGGTGGTTGTTTGTTGTGTTTGTAATATTTTCAAAATTTTGAACTAAAAAGGATTGTCTTGTATTGGTAAAAATATGTTTATACAAAGAGAAGCTTCTAACCACATCTACTGATGTAAGCGGACAATACTGCAACTTGGGTAGGATGGTTTACCCTCTTAAATGCTTTTGACTGCAGTAAAGTATTTAAATCCTTTATTCTTTTTACAGTTACATCCAATTTGTTCCTTACTTGACCTCCTACTTTGCCGGGAATGTTGTTACATTTAGCGGAAAAAGTTTCAACAATACTAATTGAGTCTCTTAAACTTAAGTTTCTACTCACCAACGAGGATATTATGTCTGGTATAAAACGGAAATTAACCTTATTAAAAACAAGGTCTTTACCTACACTTGCACTTTTTAACAACTCTTTACTTTGCACAACACACTGCGAATCGCCGTCTAAATCCAAAATTAGTTCTTTAATGGCTTCGAAATGCTCTGCGTAAAATATTGTGGCCTTAATCCATGTTTCCCACCGGTTAATTACAGGTTCTGAAGGTAAACTAACTTCTGGTAATCTTTCCTTATACAACTGCACTCTTACACTGAAAATACTGAAATCTTTCGACAAACAGAAGTATGTATGACAAATCGATATAAATACAGTGTGTTAACTAGGTAATAATAACGCATTATTCAGTGACAATAAACAATCCCTAACTACCTGCTATGGAGTGCGAGTTGTTGGTACATACGTGAACGATAAAGCCTTGAAGATTCTATACTTTGCAAACTTTGAGTATGTATTAAAATATGGCATAATTTTTTGGGGGAGACATACCAATGTCCATGTGCAAAATATTTTTGTTTCGCAAAAAAGGGCACTAAGGGTAATTAAAAAAATGGAGTTTAATCAGTCCTGTCTAAATGTTTTTAAAGTAAACGATATCATGCCTGTGTATGCCTTATACATTTTTGAATGTCTTATGTTTTTACGTAGAAACCAAAATTTGTTTAATTCACAAAATAACATTTGATTCACAAGAACAGGCAATTTCAAAAAAATATCAAAAAAAGTTATTGGAAAAAGTTTTTTAATGCAGTTTCTAGCACACAATGACATGTAAAATTTTAATTGCATAAGATAATTTTTATTTTTTACCCATATTTTGTAAAATAAGACTTAATGCAACCTACATAAAACTTCTAAGTTTTGACAATGCTTTATTTCAGATACATTTTCTTTTAAGTAGATACTAAATGTGGGTTTTTCTACAGAATCAGAATTGGGCTATTAAAATTTGGTCGGATGTGATACAAAGGTTATTTGTTTTTGACCCTGTATAAGGTAACTTATACATATTACATAAAATAAGAATTTTTGAAAACGTAGTTTATGTTTGAAAGTAATATACCTTAATATTAAGACAAAAATAACACATTGTCATCAGTAAAGTGTTCATTAAGTGCAGTGGCGGCGCCAGCCGGGGGCGCGGGTGGGCGAGCGCCCAACCCAAATTGTTCTCGCCCAACCGCTCGCCCAACCTGCTAAATCACGCATTTGATCATAAAATATAGAGAAGTAGGTACCTAACACAGTAGATTTTATTAGATGGCTTTCAATTTTATAGATCTAACTAGTTCCAATGGAATGAATCAACCAATGTGTTTCCGGCCTTACAAGAAATAAATTAGAATAATATTAATTTTATTAAACCAATATATAACATAAAATAACGCTCGCTCTCCAGAGGCAAACGAACGCTTCACCAATATTAATTTAACCTTTTTCTTCAATTTAGAAGTTGTTTGTGAATTCTTGTCAAAAATAAAGAATGTTTCTGATTATTTACAAAGCAAAGATATGTGATATTTTAAAAAGTTTAACATTAGTGAAATCACTAAAACAGTTATTTGTAACATATAGGCAAGATTCTGAATTTGAAAAGTTATGGACTGCGACTGTAAAAAACGCATCCGTTAATAAAATTAACTTAGATGATGTGAATAATAAAATATCAAAGAAATTACCTTCTAAATTTAAAAACACTATAATCATCCAAAAAAATTACCTCACTTGAAGAGGATAGATGTGTTACTAAAAAAAGTGAATTTCAAGTTAAACTATATATTATTATCCCATAATTGACCGAATCACTTCAGAGCTTTGTCGGAGATTTGACGAAAATGCTAGTGTTCTAAAGGGATTTAGTGCGTTAAACCCGTCAAGTAATATATTTTTAAATTTAGAGCAAATAACTCCATTACAGATGTGACGTAGCGTCCATCGAAAATAAATTAAAATTACCACCAAAAACCATCAACAGGTGTGAAATTAATCATGATGTTACCATAAAGATCTTATCAGATCTTGCAATTCTTCTGCAGGAATATAATTTAGTAAGTATTTAACGAAATAAATAAATTAGTATGTATCATTGCAATAACTGTACCCTCTTCAAGTGCCAGTTGTAACAGGTCGTTTAATGGCTTAAAAAGAATAAAAAACTATTTAAGGACCACAATGTTACAAGAAAGGCTCACAGATTTGGGAATTTTG
Organism: Polydrusus pterygomalis; assembly: GCA_963969555.1. NCBI lineage: Eukaryota > Metazoa > Arthropoda > Insecta > Coleoptera > Curculionidae > Polydrusus > Polydrusus pterygomalis. Next base: position 3,106,571 of record OZ018375.1, read on the forward strand.
TTCATTGAAAAAAATATTGTTAAAACAATTGACTTAGATGTAGTTGTAAATTCTTTTGCAATTAAGCATAATAATAGAAAATAGCTCTTTCCTAACTGCTCCTAACTCCTAACTCTGTTTTCTGTTATATAATTATGTGTTTCTTTGTAAAATAAACTTTAAAATAATTTCAGTGTTGTTTTTTTAAATTTTAGTTTGGATTTTACAATTCACAAAATTGGAAAATATCTACAGTGTCACCAGTAAAGTCCGCATCATATGGGATTTTTTTTTATTAATAGCTTTATTCGAAATTTGACTTTGGCATCAAGGTCTGCTTCGATCGAGATGAAAATTAAGCAAAAAAATAGTAGTCACGTGATTTGCATTATCTGTCAAATTTGAATTTTTTTTAAAAAATAATTCAAAAGTGGGGTTATTTCTGAAAATATCGAAAAAAGTTATTAGAAAAGGTTTTTTTAAATGCAGTTTCTAGTCCACATGCAAAATTTCAGCTGGATAAGATAATTTTGATTTTTTACCTATATTTTGTAAATTGCACCACTTTTGCAAAATAAGACTCAACGCAACCTACATAAAACTTCTTAGTTTTGACAATGCTTTATTTCAGATACATTTTCTTTAAAGTAGCGCCATATTAAATGTGTGTTTTTCTACAAAATCAAAATTGGGCTATTAAAATTTGGTCGCATGTGATGCAAAGTTCATTTGTTTTTGACCCTGTATAAGGTAACTTCATAAAATACGTATTTTTGAAAACGTAGTTTGTGTCTAAAAGTAAAAGAATAAAAATAAAATAAAGAAGTTTTAAATTAAATCGTTGAAAATAGATAAACTTTATGCTAAGTTAAACTTAAATTTATTTTCCAGTTAATGAACACTTTACTGATGACACTGTGTTCTTTTTGTCTTAATATTAAGGTGCATTACTTTCAGACACAAACTACGTTTTTAAAAATACCTATTTTATGAAGTTACCTTATACAGGGTCAAAAACAAATAAACTTTGCATCACATGCGACCAAATTTTAATAGCCCAATTTTGATTTTGTAGAAAAACACACATTTAATATGGCGCTACTTTAAAGAAAATGTATCTGAAATAAAGCATTGTCAAAATTAAGAAGTTTTATGTGGGTTGCGTTGAGTTTTATTTTGCAAAAGTGGTGCAATTTACAAAATATGGGTAAAAAATCAAAATTATCTTATGCAGCTGAATTTTTGCATGTGGGCTAGAAAAGGCATTTTAAAAAACTTTTTCCAATAACTTTTTTCGATATTTTCAGAAATAACCCCACTTTTGAATTGTTTTTTGGAAAAAATTAAAATTTGACAGATAATGCGAATCACGTGACTACTATTTTTTTGCTTAATTTTCATCTCGATCTAAGCAGAACTTGATGCCAAAGTCAAATTTCAAATAAAGTTATTAATAAAAAAAAATCCCATATGATGCGGACTTTATTGGTGACACTGTATAAATAGTAAATTATATAATCCGTACCTAGTACCTATTACCCGAAATATTACCTAGATATCTAGGTCCTAGGTGCACATTTTTGCTGCCCACCCTCCAAATTTTTCTTTTGGGTTTCGCCCAACTGGAAAGAAAAAGCTGGCGCCGCCACTGATTAAGTGGAAAATAAATTTTAATGGTGGGTAAAAAATCAAAATTATCTTATGCAGCTGAAATTTTGCATGTGGGCTAAAAACTGCATCTAAAAAAAGTTTTTATTACAACTTTTTTCGATATCTTCAGAAGTATTGTTTTTTTATATTATAATTTATTTTTTATTTATAATTTTGAATTATTTTTTGGAAAAAATTAAAATTTGACAGATAATGCGAATCACGTGACAACTATTTTTAGCTTAATTTTCATCTCGATCGAAGCAGAACTTGATGCCAAAGTCAAATTTCGCATAAAGCTATTAATAAAAAAATCCCATAATGCTGCGGACTTTATTGGCCACACTGTATAATATGCATTTTGCATATATTCCGCCCTTTATCTATAATAAATACTCCATCAGTTCCTTGAAACAATCCAAAAACCTTTTATTTTGATTTAACGTATTTGTTGCTGTTAAACCAAAATAGGGCGCCCGCTTCATAAATCCTTCGGGGAATGGATGTATTCCTCATTACCGAATTTATTTCATGCAGTTAATAAATTCACCTTGTATAATTTTCCGACTAATCAAGTCCAGAATCCTGATAATCCTGGAAGCAGGGTCGTGGCACGGTCTGTCAAACACAGGGTGGAGAATTTCCATGGCATTAGCAAGATAAGGCCGGCTAGCACCGGTAGATGCATATTAAATGCGCAGACATGATGCATAATGGATCAATTATGAACGGGGGGACACTTTAAAGGGAACGATGGGATATAGGAGTGACTGAGGGTTTACTTAGATAATCATTAGGGTTAATTGTGCGATCCTGTAGGTATAGGTAATCGACTTTACATCGCTCCATCGCTGTATAGCTTTATAATAACACTGGCCGACACGATTTTTCTAACACAGGTCAGCTCTTTATTTTTATAATGAAAATACCCTTCTAATAACACTGGCCGACAAAATTTTTTTTTTGTTGTAACACAAAGCTAAATAGCATCTTGTGGTAGAATGGACCTATCCAAATACGAAAGTGAGAAAAAAAAAGTTGTAACACGTAACGTTTTCTTGTTACATTTATAGAACCACATTTAATGTTACAATATTTAATATCTATTGAAAAAATAATTTAAGAATTTTCTAACTGTGTATATCGACTATATTTAAATTTTTACACCTACTAAACATACCTTACATCTAGAAAAAACACAAACATTACAAATATTAACTGAACACACTAATTAAATTTTATTTTTCCTTTTATGAGGGGTCATATCTTCTCTTTTCAAAAACCAACTGGAATCACCCATCATGGCTGGATCCCATCGTCCTTGATAGCGAATTTCCATTGTCCTGATATTCTGGTGGAACCTTTTACCCTGCTCGTCACTGACAGCTCCCAAATTTTCAGGAAAAAATGACAGATGGAAATGGAGGAAGTGAATTTTTAATGACATTCGGGCACCAAGCGATTTGTAGGAATCTAAAAGTTCGTCAACTAACTGTTGATAGTTTGCATCCATATTGTTACCCAAAAATCCCCTTACTATACTAACAAATGAGTTCCATGCTCTGAGTTCCTGCCTGGTAAGCTTCTTCGTAAAGTTGACATCGTTCAGCAATTTTCTGATTTGTGGCCCAATAAAAATACCTTCCTTTAATTTGGCATCACTTAACTGGAGAAGGACTTGTCTTAGGTATTTGAATCCATCGCCGTCTTTATTCATAGCTTTCACAAAGTTTTTCATCAGCTCAAGTTTAATGTGAAGAGGAGGCAGAAGGACTTTTTTGGGGTCTACAAGAAGTGCAAACTTAACATTTTAAGATCCCGGCTGAAATTCATTTCTTTGTGGCCAATCTTTTATTACATAATGCTGATCTACTGCACGACTGTCCCACAAACAAAGAAAACAGCAATATTTTGCAAATCCTTCCTGAAGTCCTACTAAAATTCCTACAGTTCAGGTAATTTTTCTGTTATAAAATGCATCCATTTTTACCGCCCCTAATTAAATTGACTACCTGCTAATGTAAAATGGTCTTATTAAGCTATTGAAAAATGGTATGTATTGGGGCTTTCCCAATATTTTTTCTATTATTAGAAGGGTATTTTCATTATAAAAATAAAGAGCTGACCTGTGTTAGAAAAATCTTGTCGGCCAGTGTAATAGAAGAAATATTGGGAAAGCCCCAATACATACCATTTTTCAATAGCTTAATAAGACCATTTTACATTAGCAGGTAGTCAATTTAATTAGGGGCGGTAAAAATGGATGCATTTTATAACAGAAAAATTACCTGAACTGTAGGAATTTTAGTAGGACTTCAGGGAGGATTTACAAAATATTGCCGCTTTCTTTGTTTGTGGGATAGTCGTGCAGTAGATCAGCATTATGTAATAAAAGATTGGCCACAAAGAAGTGAATTTCAGCCGGGATCTCAAAATGTTAAGTTTGCACTTCTTGTAGACCCCAAAAAAGTCCTTCTGCCTCTTCTTCACATTAAACTTGAGCTGATGAAAAACGTTGTGAAAGCTATGAATAAAGACGGTGATGGATTCAAATACCTAAGACAAGTCTTTCCCCAGTTACGTGATGCCAAATTAAAGGAAGGTATTTTTATTGGGCCACAAATCAGAAAATTGCTGGACGATGTCAACTTTACAGAAAAGCTTACCAGGCAGGAACTCAGAGCATGGAACTCATTTGTTAGTATAGTAAGGGGATTTTTGGGTAACAATATGGATGCAAACTATCAACAGTTAGTTGATGAACTTTTAGATTCCTACAAATCGCTTGGTGCCCGAATGTCATTTAAAATTCACTTCCTCCATTCCCATCTGTCATTTTTTCCTGAAAATTTAGGAGCTGTCAGTAACGAGCAGGGTAAAAGGTTCCACCAGGATATTAGGACAATGGAAATTCGCTATCAAGGACGATGGGATCCAGCCATGATGGGTGATTCCTGTTGGTTTTTGAAAAGAGAAGATATGACCCCTCATAAAAGGAAAAAATAAAATTTAATTAATGTGTTCAGTTAATATTTGTAATGTTTGTGTTTTTTCTAGATGTAAGGTTTGTTTAGTAGGTGTAAAAATTTAAATATAGTCGATATACACAGTTAGAAAATTCTTAAATTATTTTTTCAATAGATATTAAATATTGTAACATTAAATGTGGTTCTATAAATGTAACAAGAAAACGTTACGTGTTACAATTTTTTTTTTCTCATTTTCGTATTTGGATAGGTCCATTCTACCACAAGATGCTATTTAGCTTTGTGTTACAACAAAAAAAAAATGTTTGTCGGCCAGTGTAATTATTGTGCTCTTAACAAAAAAATGTAACTTGTGGGACTTCCATTGTCTTTATTTCGTTACTTAACACAACGTTTCGATAAGTTGGTATCTCTAAAACCGTTTTCAAGTGTAAACTAAATTATAATTCTAAGGCTACTGTCTTAAATACTATTCATGTGCAATAAAGCTTGATGACTCCACCTACGTGCTTATTCGAGAGTAAAGTTTGAGCCGTTGGTTTTGGACAAGAAGAGGCTTCCAGGTATTTGGGATATATATTAGAGATGGGTTGCTAAATAGCAGCCTGCTTTTTTTAAACTGCTATTTGATTCGGTATAATGCTAAATGCTACGAGCTTTAAAATTAGCTGCTAATTTTTAGCACCTAATATTTACTTTACTGTGAACTGGCGCTGACAGAGCGAAATGAGCGGTTGTCAGGTTAGGTGATTTTGGTTATCACTGCTATGCTATTTCGAACTGCTATTCTGATTTACTTAATGCGAAGTGCGAACGCCAGTTCGGAGTCGGGCCAATCGAACCGTAGACTATTTTGTGGCATTATTTAGATCTAGCATTATTGTTTGGGTTTTAGTTTGAGAGTTTTTGCAGCGTGATGCGTGACTATTTCTAATTGTTATTTTTAGAACAGTACGCCATCGATCGATACCTACCGAGATAAACGAAATACTTTTTAAAGCAAAAACAAATAAATATTAATTTATTATGGTTGCTGGACGTGTCGTTTTACGAGACGAATAATGCTAAAATAGCAACTGCTATTAAAATAGCAGCTATTTCTAACTGTTATTTTTGTTTAGCAATAGCAGAAGTAGCTGCTAAACAAAAATAGCGGGTCGGACCCATCTCTAATATATATACTTGGTTTCAGCGGCGCTGACTCTCTCAATGGGTGCAGGAGAACAGGATGCCTCCTCGGGGTGGGTCGTATAAAACTGCGCCATCGAAAATTTTTTGGGTGCCACGCCCTTTTTTAAATCATGTAATATAAATGTCACATTACCTTACTAATTTTAGTAAGATTATAATAACAAAAAGTTTTTAATTCCTTTATTTTTATTAAACAATTATATATTATGTACTAAAATTATCAGTACAGAAACAAAAACTTATTTTACCTACTAAATAAAAACCAAACTCTTTTTTATTTAATGGCTTATTGTAAGAAACAAAACATAACAAGATTCAGGTACCCACCTGGCGCATTATTAAATTATTATATATTTAACGACCTTTATATAAAACGTTATCCAGTAGTAAAATAAAAACTATAAAAAAATTAAACTAATGGACCAAATAAGGAAACTTTAAAACTTTAAAAACGTGTTTCTTCTTATAGCGTTACAATCTATAAAATCATCCGCTCACTCTTAATGCGGGGATTTTATAAGGAGTGTCTAGAATATTATTATAATTTAAATAAAAATGTTTTTCTTTATACTTTTGGTGGCAAAATGATGGATCGTCGGAATATAGCAAAAAGGCAAAGGAGAAACTAATAATATCATAATATTGCTGGCTAACAGTATCGAATAATCTAATTTGAAATATCCGCGTCCGCGTTCCCATTCCCAATGGGTGCGCAGCACCCATTGGAGGTCCTCAATGGGTGCACTTGCCCCGATGCCCCCATGGAGTCGGCGCCGTTGCTTGGTTTACTAAATATATGGGTATTTTGATTCATGAAAGTTGCTTCTTTGAATTTTTGTTTTCTCCAGTGCTGTTCCGTGTCCAAAACCTTGCATTCTGACCACTGTAGTATATTATGTTGGTTGGTCCGTACATGTTCCGCTATACCTGATCTCGAAGTTTCACCTCTTTGAGTATGTTTCAGATGTTCTATAACTCGTACGGGAAGAGGTCCTTTTGTTTCTCCAATGTACGATTCGCCACACTCGCCAGGGATTTAATAGATACAATTTTTGTGTTTTCATTACGGGGGGGTTTTACTTTTTGAAGAAGTTGACAGAAAGGTGAGCAAGCATTTCTCACAATCCCTTATGTCAAGGGGATTTCTAAACAGATTAGAAGGATAACCAAAAACTATAATAACAAAGCAGCCTTCAAATCCAGAAATACGCTTAGAAGCCTCAACAAGTTTTCTCTGTGGGTTTCTTGTTGTTTTCTTTGCTATTGTGGATTGTGGATGTTAAAAATTTACGGATTTCTAGTTTTTGTGTAGTTTAGTAAATTGTGTTTGTGCTTTTACTGACTCGGATTGGAATATAAACAATGACTAGTAACAGATCTAACTAGGCCTAGGCTACACAAACAAGGTATGAAAATAAAGAAAAACACACTGCACTAAGACAGATTATGCCGATGCATGTTCTGGTATATTTTATTTGCAGCCCTGCAATCTAATTAGGTACGTCTATTTTCCGGCAACATATTGCTTAAAAAAGTTTAAAAGACATTTTATCTATACTTAAATCATAATAAAAGAAAAAAGTTAAAACCTAGGCATGTTTATATAAAGCCAAAGGTGAAAGTATTCCACGGGTTAAGTTCTCGGGCAAAAACTATCTTAAATTCTTAAACAAGAAATTGTGCTTAAAAATGTATTACACGTACCCAAGTTTTTACCAAATTGGAAAAATCAATACAGGTTATATAGCAACTAATATTTGCCTTGAGGTTGGGTACGCGATAACATCGAAAATTGGTTATTTGCTGGCTTTGTTTGCTTTTTATATTCGATTTTATAAGACTAGTTTAATAGACTTGTTCTCTTCCTTTTCGAACTAAAAAAACGACGACGAATCATTTTTAAACAAATTTTAGAAACAAACCCTTAAAAACAATTTTCTATCCTTACAATCTGATCTTGAAACTACCAAAAATGGCAGAAATCACTACATTTTTTTCCAACTTAATCAAAAATTGAGAAGAAATTCCAATTTTTTGGCAAGAATTTAAAGCAAATTTTAGCTGTTTACACGTAAAAATAAATTAAAGGTCAACTTTTACAATTTCTTGACCAAGAACTTAAATTTTAAAGCCAGGACCTGTCTATTTTCTTTTTCCCATTCGTCAAATGATAATGTTGCAGTGCGCATGCCTAATCCGGTGTAGCTTTGTTTACATGCGCGAGGCCATACATTTACCATTTTCGTAATTATTGTTTACTAATCTAAACGTAAATGTCTATGGACTAAATATAGAGTAAAACCAATAAACAAGCGAGTTGCGCGCTCTCAAGGATAGATAGGCAACTTAACATACTAAATTGGTTCCCTGATAGCGCCACATGCGACCGGGGGCGAAACTAAATATAGTCGTGGTGGGGGTAGGCGCCAAGCATAAAAATTTAAATTTTATTATTACTTTGAGTTCAAATTTTCGCGCTTCTAACTTAACGGAAAAGTTTGAAGCGCGAAACATCTGATTCAAGTTAAAATAATTTGGGAGAACGAAAGGAAATTATAACAACGTTTCTGATATGGCGACAAGATTTATTAATAATTAGATATTTACATAAATAGGTTTTATATAAAAAAACAGCTTAAATTATTATATTATTATTTTCTGTAGATTTTTCTAACAATTTCGAGTTATTTTCAAAGTTTTTATTTAATAAACTAGTTATTGTACCTTGTAGTTCATTAAGTTGTGAAGTAAAGTTTCTTTCTATATCTTTAATAGCTTTCGCTGTACTTTCCAATCGTTGGACGACATTATTGAAGTCTTCAGGAGGTTCCACGCTTTTGTTAATTGCCTTGGTTTTTCTTCCCGATTTCTTTGGTCGCGACATATTAAATATATACCTATTTACGATTCTCAAACTACCGACTGCGCCATGTTAAGTTTATAAATTATATATGAATAATTATTTAATAATAACTTTATTTTTTATATATTTTACAAATCAATAATAAAATGACAATGACAATCTTTCACCAGTTCAGGATCTGTCACAATAAGCCATATTTTTATCTTTCTCGCACATATGCTGGTACAGTTTAATACAGAGAGAGAGAGGTACAGAATGTTGGCCATGCTAATTCTAAATGAATATTCTGTTCCTACCAACGTTTAGGAGGGGACACAGGGGGGACAGGGGACGACCTTCACCATTTAAGTTATCCTAGCCTGGTAAAACCACAGGCGACACGAAAAATGAGCTAGGTTGCAAGTAGACTATTTGACCAACAACTTTACGCTCGGGGAAGGGGGGGGGGGGGGTTCCGGGCAGCTCCCCCTTATGGTTGCGCCACTGCATCCATCCATCGCATCCATCTATAAAATAAATAATAAAATAATTATTATTCGACAACGCCCAAGATTAAGATTGTGACTTGCGTGACGCAGACGCCAGCACAGAGCGGTGTTAATTAAAATGGAGCCCTTTAGTCCGTCAGGAGGCACGGAAGCGCGACGACCACGCCCGAATATATTAAGGGCACTAAATTGCAGGAGCAAGGACGGTCATCGTTAGGAAAGGGATGCCTGGGCCTGTAGGGCGGGAAGGTTTATTTTGATTTTAATTGTTTGTTGTCGAGTTTAATAGTAATAATTAAACTTTACTTCATTTAAGGCCCAAGGCTATACTTAGTAGATAATCTATATTTAAAGGTATATTATATTGATTTGTTGTCGTTTGCCTCCATTGGCCAGTTTTTGTATGCCAATAAAAGAATCGCTCGGACTCGTCGAATTGCTTTTTTTGAAATGCATCTTTTTTGGAAAAAAAGGTATTAGGTATACGGGGTGGATCATAAAAATGCTACGTATATCAACTTAATCAAACATATTGTATATTTCACATTCTACAATCAGTTCTAGACATTTTTCATGAATCATCTCATCTCATAAAGGTACCTATCTTCAAGCTTTTACGAAATATTAACACTAATGCTTATATGTACCATCGATATGTTTTTCGACATTTTGAACTCAAGTCACAGTCTTTAAGACACTGACAATTTGCTATTTAAGTTTGAGACGTCAAAAAACGTCAGTGCATATTAAAATAATTAAATTTCAATTTTGCTCTGCTGCTTTGATTATGTCGGGTTGTGAAGATAAAAGTAGAAAACTTGAAGAAATAGTCCATAATTTAAGTGGAGTGTATGTTTGAAGGAAAAAAAAACACTTTAAGTCTTCCTCCACTGGTATATTAAAAGTTGAGGTTATTAATATAGGGTAAATTCTCTACATGTTTCGAATGCAGTAGCATTCATCATCAGGAGAAAAGCACAAGGAATAAGGAACCGTGACAGGTGCAAACAGTCCTAACGGAGCTACAAGCCGATACAAATCGATAATAATATGTATAAAGTCGGTAATATATGAAAAAAACCCAAATCGCCCGCTAGGTAACAATTAAGTGGAGAAGTTCCAGTACTATTGCAAATAGTGTTAGATGTGGTCGTTATTGCATACCTGAGAAGAAAAAATAAACATTTTATTATTACTATACAGGAAGATTGTTCTAGCTTAAGCAGACAACTTGGGCGTGACTACGATACTCATCAAACCACCATAACTACATTTAAAATAATCTTCTCAATTTTTGATCAAGTTGGGAAAAAAGGTAGTGATTTCTTGCTAATTTAGTAGTTGCAAACCTATCAGATTTTGAGGACAGAAAAATGTTTTTAAGGTTTTGTTTTTAAAATTTGTTTTATATTAATTCGTCGTCGTGATTTTAGTTCAAAAAGGAAGACGATAAGTCAATCAAACTATAACACTTATAAAATCGAATATAAAAAACAAACAAAACCAGCAAAATAACAAAATAACCAATCTTCGATGTTATCGCGTACCTAACCTCAAGTCAAATATTACCTAGTTGGTATATAACTTGTATTGATTTTTACAATTTGGCAAAAATTTGGGTACGTGTAAAACATTTTTAAGCACTATTTCTTCTTCAAGAATTTGAAAAAGTTTTTGCCCGAGAACTTGACCCGTGGAATACTTTCACCCTTGGATTAATATAAACATTCTTAGGTAGGTATATTTACTTTTTTTCATTTATATACTTAATATAAGTAAGTATAGAGAATAGTCTCTTTTAAACTTTTTGAAGCAATATATTGCCCGAAAAATAGGTGTACCTAATTAGATCACTGCAAATAAAATATACAAAAACATGCATCGGTATAATCCGTCTTGGTGTGTGTTTCTCTTTATTTTCATACCTTGCTTGTGTAGCCTACGCCTAGTTAGATGTGTTTAACATACCTAATCATAATAAAATAAAGTTATATCAAGATACACCACTACTCCATACTTATTACTGAAAATACGAAATGCCCGGTATTTTACCCCTGTTTTTGGCATAATAAAATCATATAACGGCTGTTACTAGTCATTGCCTATATTTCAATCCTAAACTACACAAAAACTAGAAATACGTAAATATTAAATACCCACAATAAGTAACAAGGAATGCACAAAAATGGCGCCCAGCCGGTTCGGGAGTGTATTTTGAGGATGTCGCTAACGAAGGACAGGCCGATAACAAGAGGTTTGTGCGCATGCCCAATCCTGCTGGGTAGTTTCTTTTCATACTTTGTCGTTTGTCTATTTTGTTTCAAAAGCTAATATTTCGTAAACGGTTGAAGATAGGTATAGGGCATGATTTATGAAAAATGTCTAGAATTGATTGTAGGATGTAAAAATGTAAAAATATACAATATTTATAATTAAAAAAATTGAAGCACGTAATACTTTTATGATCCACCTTGCATTAGTATATTACATAACAAGTGTTGAAAGTGGTACTCCGTGTAAGAAAATCACTTTCACACGAGTAATGTACACAATTTTTCCTACGACCATACAAAATAATCAAAAAGAGTTTGATTTGTTTTTGATAGTTTGTAGGTATCACCATTGTGTTACACAAATTTTTTCAACACTAGGGTTGAAAATTTTATTTCAACTCTAGAGTTGAAAAAATAAAAACAATGTTCACTTACCTAGATTTAAATAAAAATAATAACTTTTTCTTGTGTGTGAATAAATTCCGTTTCTAATTTTTTAGCTGCTTGCATTCTTTTAATAAAACAATAATAATATACCTAAATATACATATAAAAACAACAAAACACAAAACTAAAACATAACCTCAACATTATAGAAATATAGAGATGGAGTTAAATATCGATAGCTTGTTACTTATAAAAGTTTTATCTATATTCGATTTGTTTTGAATATTGCTAAAATAAATTTACTTTCTTAAAGCATATTCACTTGTCCCATATACTTAAACATTGTATGGATATTTTTATCCCAAATAATTGTAAAATTATAACTCGGTATTTCCTAGGGTATTCTATTTCTGCTCTATAGCCTGTGTCTATAGCTGCCCCTTTTTTTTCTGTGGTTCAAATCAGTTGACAATGTTGACAGTAACAGGTTTGATGGGTTGCCTGACATATTTCCCCTTTTTAATATATTATTATTTTTATCATAAATACTCTTAGGTCCCCAAAAATAACGAAAAAAAAAGATTTTTTATAATTGCAGTAATGCCCTAGTGTACTTTACCCCACCCAGCAACCCAATTCGCTCCACGTGTCCCGTAAGTTTGTTATTTTTAATAAATAGTTTTGTTGTCAAATTGACATCTGTTTAAATTAAATATAGTGTGCTTTGTATTTCCGCACTCGTGTTGAAATATTTTTTTTCAAGACGCGTGTGATATTTAGCACTTTCTAGCCAAGTTAACCGTGCTGTTATTGTCATTTTCGTAGGTGGTCGTAGGAAAAATATCTTTCTTTTAAAAAAAATGCATTTCAAAAAACCAAATTTTGACGGGTCCGAGCGATTCTTGATTAAGTGGTCGGTATTCTATATTAAAGGCTGATTCGCTTCTTTATCCTTACCCTGTATAATAAGGTATACACTTCTATAACGAGAAAAAAAAATCCAGTCATTTTAGCTGCATGGCGTAAAAAATGTACCCAAATAAATTGAACGTACTTTATCCTCTTTCTCCTGCTGCTCCGCTAAAAATAGGTGTAAGCTGACACACCTTGGCTGTGCCAGCTCAATTTATTTTTCCACTCTGTTGCCCCCGAGAGCGCAAAAATATTAATATCAGCTACATGCCCTATGAATATCCTCTTCGAAATTTTTACGAAATAAACGGGATACTTTAACGACCTTTTTTGAGATCGTGCCAAAGTTTTATTTCTAAAAGCAAACCTTGTAGGAAAGGTTGAAAAACGGAAGTCCAGTTGGATAGATAGTATTTTAAATACCGTGCGAGCAAAAATTATTTGCATCAAAGCAAAGAGGGCTTGGATTAAAAAACGTGGGGCTTGGTTTAGGTCACAATGATATGGGGACGATATATCTAACCAAATCTAGGTTAAAATTTTGTCAAATTCATATTATGACATGACATGATATGCCAAACTAATGAGTAATAAAATAAGTAGACAAATACAAATTTATTTTTGTTGTTTACAAAATTCGCAAAGTAAGAATATACAGAAAGAAAAAGAAAAATAATTACATAAATTGCTGAAATTGGCCACCGCCATGCTCCAAGCATAAATTCACACGTCTCTTCATATTTTCGAAAGTGTTGACCAGCATCTCTGGAGAAATGTTACCACATTCTTGGATAACAATTTTTCCTTCACATGTTATGTCAGACGCTATTGATTTTTAAAATGGAGTGGAAGTATATAGATAGTAGATAGAAAATACACAAAATTTAAAATATAATCAATATTTTGTGCTTGGACGAAGAAGTTAGCTCGGTTATGTGCTCGGTTTTTGTAATATATTTTTTTTTTAGTGTTACAATAATTTAACAAAATTAATTTAAGATAATACACCATGTTAAAAAAATATAGCGTCAGTAAAATATTTTTCCTAAAGGTCATGATTTCCAAAAGAAGAGGCTATAAAGAAATTATTTTAGTCATTACTATAACCTGTTTTATACTTCAAAGCCTTCTGTGCTGTAAGTACAAAATGTAAGAGTAATATAGAGTAGGTATAATCACCTCATAGAAAATGTTCACATTGTAACCCGACCATGAAGATATATTAAAGTGGAAACGAAGTAATTTAACCTTCATTTATGGGCCTAAAAGATTTTTGAGCTTTACGATTCAATCTAAGGTAAAAAATAACCTGCTTTGGGGTTTATTTCTGAGCTTCCTTGGACCAAGTTGATCTACAAGGTCAATATCTACTATTTTGGACCATTTCTTGGACCTCTTATATTTTCCGACTTTGAAGACGTAATAATAAGATCGAATCACTTTTTTTTTTACCAAACAGTTAGTTTCTTTGGCTGTTTCGTCCAAAAAGCCGATTTGAAAGTAAAAAAAGACCAATTTTTGACTTAAATAGGTAATTTTCTCCAAGTTAGAGGTTAGAGGAGGAGACTTTAAAAGTTTGTTGTGTAAGTTTATTGTTTTAAACATAACACCCCGTATATTATCACTGGTTTAAAAAGCTACTTAAATTGGCTATTAACGACAATAATTTTGTTATGAAAACATTTATTTTTACAACCACGAAAAACCAAATAACATTATGGGAAAGAAACAAAAAACCTTCCTCCACAAAAATTAATAGAATAAAAATTCTCTAGGGGTCTCTACATATTTCAAACGTAGAAACGTTCATCATCAGGAGACAGAAAATTTATTTACTGCTGATGGTTTTAGCAGAAAAGAAAATGGTGTAGAACCTTAAGGGTGCTTTTATGGAATTAAAAAATTGATTCCTTCCCATACTTTCAACTCCACTTTAAGCATGGACTATTTCTTCAAATCAAATAAGATTCGTTTTTATTTATTAAAAAGTATATTGATAACAACAGAGGATCAAGTTTATGGTTGAGGGAAAAATAAACACAACTAAACCTTGAGTATAAGGGCACATCTCCACAACACTTATATCACGGAACACAAAATTAGGTGCACTAAAAGTACCTATACCATCAGACATCAATCGCCCACCAACAACGGCAATCAAATCATATGTTTTGAATTACCCCGTTCAAATTAAACCACGCGGAGCAACGACAGATTATTGTTTTAAGTTTGTTCGTCTCTCTCTGTTCCATTGTAATAAAGGATAGACCGAGGGATAGACCATATAGCGCTCGCTGAAAATTACCCAAACGATTTCTCCATATTTTAACAAAGGAGCTATGTAGTTCCTAAAAGGTAAATTTTAGTTATAAAAATAGGGTTTGTTCGTGTGTGTTTATTTTTGGTTAATTTTTTAGTTATAATTAGATAATCTTGTAGGAATTAAAAATCGAGCATTAAAAATATTTTATTCGATACATATTTTAATGGTTGAACGGTATTTTGTCATATATAATATCACAAGAGATAAAATTTTGTCGGCAAAATTTTCGAAAGGTATGAAAGTTTGTTGCTTGGCAATTTCGCGAATGACATTTTTGACAAAATCACGAGCCGTCAGGCGAGTTATTTTGTCGAAAATGTCATGAGCGAAATTGCTTAAAAGCAACAAACTTAAATAAATCCTTGAGAACAATTTTGCTTACACAATTTTTTCTCGAGTGGTATTCGACATGACTATTTAACTAGAAAAAAGACAAAATTTTGCCGCGGCAAAAATCACATGTGAATTTTGTCCAGGTAGGTGCAGGTAGTAATTTTGCCAGTAGAAGACCGGCCGTTGCTATGACATTTTGCCAGTGTAAAACACTCTAGTTAAATAGTCATATATAATATCACAAGAGATAAAATTTTGTCGGCAAAATTTTCGAAAGGTATGAAAGTTTGTTGCTTGGCAATTTCGCGAATGACATTTTTGACAAAATCACGAGCCGTCAGGCGAGTTATTTTGTCGAAAATGTCATGAGCGAAATTGCTTAAAAGCAACAAACTTAAATAAATCCTTGAGAACAATTTTGCTTACACAATTTTTTCTCGAGTGGTATTCGACATGACTATTTAACTAGAAAAAAGACAAAATTTTGCCGCGGCAAAAATCACATGTGAATTTTGTCCAGGTAGGTGCAGGTAGTAATTTTGCCAGTAGAAGACCGGCCGTTGCTATGACATTTTGCCAGTGTAAAACACTCTAGTTAAATAGTCATATATAATATCACAAGAGATAAAATTTTGTCGGCAAAATTTTCGAAAGGTATGAAAGTTTGTTGCTTGGCAATTTCGCGAATGACATTTTTGACAAAATCACGAGCCGTCAGGCGAGTTATTTTGTCGAAAATGTCATGAGCGAAATTGCTTAAAAGCAACAAACTTAAATAAATCCTTGAGAACAATTTTGCTTACACAATTTTTTCTCGAGTGGTATTCGACATGACTATTTAACTAGAAAAAAGACAAAATTTTGCCGCGGCAAAAATCACATGTGAATTTTGTCCAGGTAGGTGCAGGTAGTAATTTTGCCAGTAGAAGACCGGCCGTTGCTATGACATTTTGCCAGTGTAAAACACTCTAGTTAAATAGTCATATATAATATCACAAGAGATAAAATTTTGTCGGCAAAATTTTCGAAAGGTATGAAAGTTTGTTGCTTGGCAATTTCGCGAATGACATTTTTGACAAAATCACGAGCCGTCAGGCGAGTTATTTTGTCGAAAATGTCATGAGCGAAATTGCTTAAAAGCAACAAACTTAAATAAATCCTTGAGAACAATTTTGCTTACACAATTTTTTCTCGAGTGGTATTCGACATGACTATTTAACTAGAAAAAAGACAAAATTTTGCCGCGGCAAAAATCACATGTGAATTTTGTCCAGGTAGGTGCAGGTAGTAATTTTGCCAGTAGAAGACCGGCCGTTGCTATGACATTTTGCCAGTGTAAAACACTCTAGTTAAATAGTCATATATAATATCACAAGAGATAAAATTTTGTCGGCAAAATTTTCGAAAGGTATGAAAGTTTGTTGCTTGGCAATTTCGCGAATGACATTTTTGACAAAATCACGAGCCGTCAGGCGAGTTATTTTGTCGAAAATGTCATGAGCGAAATTGCTTAAAAGCAACAAACTTAAATAAATCCTTGAGAACAATTTTGCTTACACAATTTTTTCTCGAGTGGTATTCGACATGACTATTTAACTAGAAAAAAGACAAAATTTTGCCGCGGCAAAAATCACATGTGAATTTTGTCCAGGTAGGTGCAGGTAGTAATTTTGCCAGTAGAAGACCGGCCGTTGCTATGACATTTTGCCAGTGTAAAACACTCTAGTTAAATAGTCATATATAATATCACAAGAGATAAAATTTTGTCGGCAAAATTTTCGAAAGGTATGAAAGTTTGTTGCTTGGCAATTTCGCGAATGACATTTTTGACAAAATCACGAGCCGTCAGGCGAGTTATTTTGTCGAAAATGTCATGAGCGAAATTGCTTAAAAGCAACAAACTTAAATAAATCCTTGAGAACAATTTTGCTTACACAATTTTTTCTCGAGTGGTATTCGACATGACTATTTAACTAGAAAAAAGACAAAATTTTGCCGCGGCAAAAATCACATGTGAATTTTGTCCAGGTAGGTGCAGGTAGTAATTTTGCCAGTAGAAGACCGGCCGTTGCTATGACATTTTGCCAGTGTAAAACACTCTAGTTAAATAGTCATATATAATATCACAAGAGATAAAATTTTGTCGGCAAAATTTTCGAAAGGTATGAAAGTTTGTTGCTTGGCAATTTCGCGAATGACATTTTTGACAAAATCACGAGCCGTCAGGCGAGTTATTTTGTCGAAAATGTCATGAGCGAAATTGCTTAAAAGCAACAAACTTAAATAAATCCTTGAGAACAATTTTGCTTACACAATTTTTTCTCGAGTGGTATTCGACATGACTATTTAACTAGAAAAAAGACAAAATTTTGCCGCGGCAAAAATCACATGTGAATTTTGTCCAGGTAGGTGCAGGTAGTAATTTTGCCAGTAGAAGACCGGCCGTTGCTATGACATTTTGCCAGTGTAAAACACTCTAGTTAAATAGTCATATATAATATCACAAGAGATAAAATTTTGTCGGCAAAATTTTCGAAAGGTATGAAAGTTTGTTGCTTGGCAATTTCGCGAATGACATTTTTGACAAAATCACGAGCCGTCAGGCGAGTTATTTTGTCGAAAATGTCATGAGCGAAATTGCTTAAAAGCAACAAACTTAAATAAATCCTTGAGAACAATTTTGCTTACACAATTTTTTCTCGAGTGGTATTCGACATGACTATTTAACTAGAAAAAAGACAAAATTTTGCCGCGGCAAAAATCACATGTGAATTTTGTCCAGGTAGGTGCAGGTAGTAATTTTGCCAGTAGAAGACCGGCCGTTGCTATGACATTTTGCCAGTGTAAAACACTCTAGTTAAATAGTCACCGGCAAAAAATATCGAATAGGCGCAAAAATATGTTGTCAAAAAAACGACCTCGTGTGTGTCTAAACGAAATATTTTAGGGATTAAAGGATTTCTATATGTGGTAACCCATATATACAGTGTGTCCAAAAAAGTATGCAACATATGGGAAAGATTTTGATAACCTATTTCTCAGAAAATTTTATTCTTGATAAAAATTGGTGCATGCCTTAAAATTATAAACGCATATTTTATATTTCACCTGCGGCTAATAGTAAGGGAGCCATTGCCATTTTTTCTAAATTGCTCCAAGACTGGACTTGACCGTACTAGGTGAAATTGACAAATAAATTATTAGTTATTTTCACTCGCATAAATAGAGTTGGATTCTGTTATAATTTTTATTAGAACCCAAGCTGGCTAACATGTGTTTAAATATGCGTGCAGCACGGTAATATCTAAACCCACCCGTATCATTGAATAGTTTTCAAAGGTTTGCAACTACTTAATACATTTTTATAAGAAACACATGAATAAGATATTTGATTAATATATTAAAATTGCGTAAATAAAAAGCGTACCGTTTAGGGAAAAATATATACTTATTAAGAAAAAAAAACTGAGACACTTAACTCAAATTTCGTATTTGGACTAAGTTTTTTTTATTTGCAAAAACATTTCCATAAAGAATTTTGTTGTATTTGTACTAATTAAGGTACTTTACTCTTAAGGCCATTTCGAAAAAATGGCATTTGCTCCCTTACTATTAGCCGCAGGTGAAATATGAAATATGCATTTATAGTTTTAAGGCATGCACCAACTTTTATCAAGGATAAAATTTTCTGAGAAATCGGTAATAAAGAAGTTGCATACTTTTTTGGGCACACTGTAAATATACCAAAATTAAAGAACTTGAATTGAATGATTTTCCTCCGTGTATACGTCTAACGTCTACTGTTCTGACTGTAAAGTTAAATTTTTGATTGGGTAACAGCCAACAGTTTTTTTTACCGGTATTATGCGTTGCCACAGCACTGGCAAATTCCTAATAGTTACAAATTGAATCAATTTAGCTCAAATAAATCCCAAAAGGGGTGATTCTTTGGAGTTATCGGCCACAGCGTATTATTCCAGAGGAAAAAATTGGTGTATATTTTTCATGTGGTTTCATTGAGGATCTCGCGAGGAACCTGGTCGACCTATGCATTTGTCGTCTTGTCGGCTTGTTATGATAAATGATAAAGCTAATGCAATGTCTATCTTTGCTGGATACTCGTTGTTATAAGCCATCGGAATCCCCAAGTTATAGTGTTTCTTAGGTCAATTTAATGACATAAAACAGTATGAAACTCCCAACCATAGGCGTCCCAAACAAATAATTAAAATGCGTATACACACTTATAAGTTTGTTTAACATTAGGTGTTTGTACATACTACACTTTATAAATCCACTGTATATATAATAATATTATATTAAAATAATAAATATAAGGTACCTCAAAGATTCTATACACAAAACTAAAACCAGAAAAATAAACCTGACACGGCACGAGACTGCTCAGAAAATGCTTTAATTTTTTTACCAGAACTCCATTCTCGGAGTCCGAGTCGGACCATTCCCCGGCCCGTCCATAAGTTCCAAATCACGTATAATTTATCTTCGTCTCTTCCACGCCATCCGCGGTCACTGGCCTATCTCTGTCTCACAGAATCGATCGTTGAAGGGTCGGGGACCGCTTCTGCTATACCAGCTGCAAGTAGCTGGCGCTTATCACCCCTGACAACGCGCATAAATTGTGAACGGTTGCCAGTTCTACCAAATTTTCTGGTTTGTTAATATATTATGTATAAGTATACGAGAAACAAGGGTTTGTTAATTAGTTGTTTTTAAACACTGAAAACACTTTTTGTCTTGATTTCAGTTATATTGTTTCTTAAGGACTAAAGAATGTATTATTATAACAATGCACGGCTTGGTTTTTTTTCTGTCACGCTCAAAACTCCTCGGTTTAAAGTATATTTGCAAACTAGCTTTCAAAGAAAGTTACTGACTAACAATTAAATACTGATATAAATGAAACATCTTTAATAAAAAAACTTAAAGAATTGAAGAAGAAAGATCTGACAACCCTGGTTGTGAGGTCGGTCTCTTTGAGACTGTTTACCTCCATATGGAATGATTGAAATGTCCTCAAACTGAGTTTGGATAAATTATACGAAATAGCATTTTTCCCATTTCTGTAGATTTGTCTTTATTTTTTAATTTGGGGAAAAACCCCACAGTCGTCTCCACAAATATATTAAAAAGTCAAATTAATGTGGTGTACCTATATGTTTCGGTACTAGAGAGTACCATCATCAGCACCGAAGGGCCCAAGTGCCACTTATACTAGGAATGTAAAAGATTTTTAAAACTTAGGAACTAAAAATCATGAATGAGACGAGGATATTTTGGGTGCTTAGACGAATACAGATTAAAAAGTGGTAAGAAAATTCGAAAGGAATTAATTTTCTTCTTCTACCCGTACATTGTAAACAAATAACAAACTATTTTTTCCCTATACACGTAGGGAAAATGTTTGTCCGCCCATCTCTTAGTAATAAGTTAGAGTAGTACAAATATAAAGTATCGCAAAGCAAACAGAGGTAGGTAGATTATGTTTCCCTCGCTCCATCGTATTGCATCTCGCTCATGGCACTCGCTGGTGGCACGCCGCGCCGCTTCGATTCTATTAATATCAAATAAATATTCATTCTTTCGTACGTTGCCGCCTGAATGAAAGGAAGTAGGTGTTTTTAAATTGTTGTTCTCGCGGATTCTTTCAATGTCAGTTTATACAACCGAAGAAAAGAAACAAATTATTAAATGGTATTACTCCGGTAGTTCTGTCCGGGAGATAAGTGGCAGATTTAGATTTAGATTAAAATTTAAAATTCAACCGAAGCAGGATCAAGCAAAACGCATCGAGCCAGCCAGATCCGATGCGATGGAGTGGGGGAAACATAATCTACCTATTTCTGTTTACTTTGCGATACTTCATATTTGTACTATTCTAACTTATTACTAAGAGATGGGCGGACAAACATTTTTCCTACGTGTATATCTCTAGTCTACAGCTCCACTTTGAGATAATGGACTACTTCCGTAAAATTTATTTTTTAAGGTCAAACGATTGTTATCGAACTATTTCAGCATTTTAAATATTATCCCGTCGATGTTTTGTCTTACATCTTATAAAAAAATTTCTTATTGCCAGCCCCCTTTGCTACAGCCCTTATTTGATACCATTACTAGGGAAAATTGAAAATTCTGCTTTTAAATTTATTTCAACATTTTGATGCTATATAAAATTTAATATTCTTTGCTTTTCATTGTTACGAAGGGAAGTACAATTTCCGATAATTACGATGAAAAAAACGTATGTGTACCTACTAAATATTCGTGACAACAATAAAAAGGGACGAACTCTTAAATACATTTTTAGGGGTCTTTTCAGGTTGGTAATGTAAAAAAAAATTGTCTCATTTTGAAGAGTTTGACAAAATTTAAAGCAAAGCATCATAAAACGAAATCAGGCATTGTATTATTTATCTAATAGCTCATAGCAACAGTGGCGCATCCAGAACTGCACTAAGGGGGGCAAATGACCAAAGTTGTTTTCAGAAGTGAATACAATTATACAAAAAAATGTTACTGCAAAACACATACATATATTTGTTAGGCAAGAGAGAGCTTACAAATAAAACGTAGCGTCTATATACAGGGTGTCTTGCGGTGTCAATTTAGATAATGGGGTTTTTGGAGACGCTTTCTATAAATGAAATACCAGGAGCTGTCTCAGATTTTCTTATTTTAAATGAAGCACCCTGTATAAAAGCGGGTGGTCAAAAAAGAACGACACTCGTCCATATCATAGAGACCTTACACACTGAGGAAAATGATCTAATACAACAGGTTTGCTAAGACATAGTTTGTATTGATAGCTTGTTTTGTCTTAACCCAAATTAAAAAAATTGCTAGTATATCAAACCCGCTTTTTATATCAATTCCAGATATGCTAGAAAATTGCTTTCATTGGTAGTAGTCAGTTCCATTAGCCGCACAGTCTTGTTGAATAATGAACAAGGTACTTGTAATACAGCAATTTTGTTAAGAAATAAATTATATCTTCACAATGCGACGCATTTTGTTCGCAGTAAAGCGCTTTCTCTACAATTAAGAAAGCAGAACAGCGTCCCCAAAAACGAATTGTATCTGTTAGAACCTATAATCCACAAGACGTTGGTGGGGGTTTGTAGCGATCGGCAATCATCCGCGCGCCCTATTATTAGTTTTAACGTATTTGTTGCGCAGGTTACATCGCTGAGTCTTCTAGCTGTCTTGCCTGAATTTGAATTTTATTTATCGTGCCAATACCTGTTTCAATTAATTTATTTTTACTTTGTATTTAAGTTTTTTTTAACCTTGCATGTCAGATAAAGCAATAGAATATTCTTATTTCGCACAACCCATCATTAGTATTGGACTTTATAATCTACGGATAAATTTTACTATCTCAGTAAACCATGTTGCATAATAGATAATCATATCGTCGGGTTACTGCAAAAACAAGATAACTCCACCATTTCTTATTTCTACCCTAAATACAATATGGGCATAAAACTTATGAAATAAATATACTGCGAGAACAAGGCATGTGTAGTAGAACGCTTTTTAGTAAAAATTCTAAACACTTTAATAGTCTAACTCCATTTTTGTAAGGTCGAAATCAGCAAAAATAAGATAAGTGCATTTAATACTAAAAATAAAATAAAATTTTATCATTTGGTGGTATTTAGCCCGCCAAAACAAGATATATGGCACATATCTTATTTTTGGTGCACGAAATTACATAAAATATTATGATTTCACAATTAAAAACCAGATATGTGCCATTTATCTGGTTTTCGCAGTACCAATTTGGCACTATTGCCTTATGTGGAATTATAAAAATAACTAGCACTTAACTTGTTTTGGCAGTTTAAATTATTTGAATAACAACCACAATTATGCAACATTGTGTACTTGACTGTTTAAAAAAAAAATAAACGGAAAAAGGGGAAGTTTAGAAATAGGAACCTGTCTTTTCAAGTATATAGAACAACTTCCCATTCTATTAACGAACTGTCCCTCTTCTCTGATATACGTGCAGTGGCCAGAATAGAAACCAAAATATAAGTGCATTACTTTTATATTTGGTTCAACGGAACCCTAATTTACAGGTGATCGAACAAAAATATTTGGAAAGCGGTCATAGTTACATGGAGGTCGACAGTATGCAAAAGGCACAAAAGTACGTTCCGGTATATACTATGCATGACTGGCTGACAATTTTTCGCATGGCGAGAATATGCAGATCAAGCAAAAGGCCTTTTAATATACAGGAACTGAAATATAAAGACTTTCTTGATCTTAATCAGCTCGCGAAGCTCCTTATGAAAAACCGAAATAAAAACACCAATGGTGAAAAGATGAACTGGCTTAAAATTAAATGCTTTAGGTACTTAAAATGTAAGCCGGGAAGAATTCTTCAATACAGATAATATGATCACACTTCTGATTATTTGGAAATTAATGTTTATGGTAAGCGTCGTAAGGCAATTTGCTCCAGCAGCACTAAGTCAAAATTAGTAAGGCGCTGTCGCAATAATCTCTGCACACTTGGTGCTCAACATCGAATCACCTTGTGTTGGGTTCCTGGACATAGCAAAATACAGGGCAACGAGACTGCTGATGTGCTCGCCAGGGAGGGCGCAAGCAGGTCTGCCGAACTAGCAGAGAATACTGTGGCTAGACCACTGGGATCAGTCAAAGAGGATATAGATCAAATAGCTAAACAACTTGCACAAAGCAGATGGACAGGGCTGGCAACTTGTATTATCTCCAGGCAATTGTGGCCCCTACTTGACGACAGGAAAACCGCAGTGCTATTACAACACGGTCGGAAGGACCTAAGAAACATCACTGCCGTAGTCACCGGACATTGCCTGTTCGGTAGACACGCTGAACGTATGCAAGTACCAACTAACGATTTCTGTAGAAGTTGCAGAGATGAAGAGGAGGAGAAAAGTATTCAGCATTTCTTGTGTGAATGCCCCGGCCTCGCTAGAAGAAGGTTCAATGCCCTGGGCGAACCATTCTTTAATGATCTGGAGGAAGTGAGCAGCCTGCAACTGGGTCGACTTACGAAGTTTATTAACAGCAGTGGCTGGTTTGAATGAGCTGTCAAGATTCTTCTACGATCTACGTCACGTCGCGTTAACCATCAGGAGGCTGATGCGGATAGGTTCCGCGGAACACGTGTGGTACCACAACGGTCCTACAGGACTACGTGTGACTGTTTGGTCAATGCCAGAGGTCTGCCACTCTAACCTAACCTAACCTAACCTAAGGGTCGTCCGATTAACCTAAACGAATTAATGATTAAAAATGCGTATTCAAAAGTTCACCCTATAAGTACATAAAAAAAGCAAGATTTATTGAAACTGTAAGTCTGGGGCTATTCCAAATGAATTCCATCAGTATTATAAAGTACTGCCTACGTCAAATACCGCCAAAGATGCTATTCCTGAACCTGCAGCTGACGACAGTGATGTAGAAATCGAATGCTGGGATGACTGACTATAGATTGCCAAAACAAGATAACTGCTTAAAAAAACATATTTTTTTTTAATAAATCGAATATTTTCCATTTATTTTTTATTTTTTTGGTTTTATTTCCATGTAAAATAATATAATCTTAGTATGAGATCCGATTAATAAAATGTTTTAAAATTAGTCGATTTTTCATTTAGGTTTAGATCTTTAAAAGCGATTATCTCAAAATATTGAAAACTGGAGTTAGCTTGTTTTTGCAGCAACCCGACGATATGCAATTTTAAACGACAAGAACAATATCACTCTAGAAGCTATTTAAATTTTTGAGAACTACAGTACTGATTTTTGGTGATGTATATGCTTTATTAACCGTAGCAAGCAAATATTGTTATGATTAATATCAAGTTTCATTACAACTGCCAGTCGGAACTAATAGAGTATATAAAACCAGATTACACCCCCAATAGAACTTGATGAGTGTGAGTATTCAGAGCAACAATGGCTATAAACAATTCTAAGGTAACATTAACTCCTATTTCCTATTGGCCAAATTACCGTGATGTTATCACTACACAACGGTCTAGCAATTTTCGTTGTCTTACAGTAGGAAAGCGCGTTGCTGTCACGTAATATAGTATTAAACAGTTGTATAAAGAGAATGTGCGTTCTCATAAGGAATAGAAGGTTTTTTTTTCTCAGTGTACTTACTAAAAACCGAATGACAATTATTAATATTGTCCGAAAAATTTTACAATTAATCGCTTATAACTCAAAAACTTGACTAGTTAGTTATAGATATAATATACAAAAATAAGAAACCAATTGAAGTATAGCTACTCAAATCAGTGATAATATACAGGGTGTTAGGTACATTTAAAAAAATGTATGGTCCCATTCAAGTAACCAAATTAAATGTATTTTTAAACCACCCCGTATATTACGCAACTAATATTCGGACGTAGGATTGAAAGCCTCCGGTATTGTAACTGTTCACCAAATTTCAGGGTCTTAATATTTCAGAGATAAAATATTAATATTTTTTTAGTTAACCATATTTTCGAATCGATTCGTTAGCTGGTTCGTCATATACGTCTAACGTAGGGGAAGGTCGCCTATAATACCACATTTTTTGCCACCTAATATATTTTTTAATTCAATAGTTTTAACCGAGGGGGAAATCACTAATAAAATTTGTACACTAAAATTCCCCTTTCAGAAAAAATTCCCCGATATTACCCAAAATTTTTTGAAATTCCCCGAAATACCCGAAATTTTAATACCTTGGAAATGCCTTTAATTTTTTTGCAATTCCCCGAAAGTTCCCCGAAATTCCCCGCAATTTCCCGAAATTCCCTGCAATTCCCCAAAGCGCTCTTAAAATTCCCAGCAAAATTCGGGCGATTACATTTATAACAACGTCGCCAAATTGTAGAAGATATTATTAAATATTATGAAAAATACGTTTGTGCCTCGAAATACCCCGAAATACCTTGAAATTCCCCGAAATACCTTGAAATTCAACGAAATACCTCTAAATTACTCGAAATACCTCGAAATGCCCCTGCAATTTCTTACTTTGTACACTAAAATACCCCAGTGATTTCCCCCTTGGTTTTAACCCATTTAACAATGTTAAAATATTTGTTACTACTTAAATATTCATTATAAAACTTTAAAAATATACAAAAACTATTTTTTTGGTAAAAAAATAGAAAAGAAAAAATCACCACGTATGCATTATAGGTAACTGCATTGCCTATAATGGAATTCTCCAGTAAAATGCAAAAATCTGAAGGACGCATACATGTAAAAGGAATATGTTTGTAACAGTTGGGTTAATTGAATTTTGACAAGACGTCTTAAAATCCGTCAACTTAAAACTAAAAAAAGCGACCTTTAAGAAGTCAATTTAATTAAAAGGAGTTGTATATGAGTCAGCCAAAGAAGAAAAGAAAAGATGCAAAAAATAGTACTAATGAGGATATTTTAGAAAATGATGTATTAAAAATTCAAAATAATGAAGTGGAAATTGTCAATATTGACACATTTTTTGTCAAATCAGAAGAAAATCTATCAAAATGTGATTTGTTTTTAAAAATTATAGATGGGAAAGATGAACTAATAAAAGCTAAGGATATTATCATAAATGAACTTCAAGAAAAAATTTTATTACTGAAGGAAAAAATAAATTATATTACCAAAATTCCAAGTACAATTTCTGAAAACAGTACAAGTGGTAGCAAAATTATAAATAATTTATCTTACAGTGATTGTTTAAAAAAAACTGAAGAAACAAATAGCATTAAGAAAAAATCAGAAGTAATTGCTAATAATAATTTTATAATAATTAAGCCAAATTCTATTCAAGAAAATAAACTAACAAGAAAAGATTTGGGAAAGTTTATAAATCCTGCAAAATTAAACGTAAATATTACAAAAATTGAAGATCTAAGAGGTGGAACAGTAAAAATTCAATGTAAGAATAAGGAAGAACTGAAAAAAATTGAAAATGAGGTAAATAAAAAATTAAGAAATAATTATGTAGTAACTCCAAAGGAAAATAGAATACCCCGAATTAAAATTATTGGAATAGAGGATGAAATAAATGAAGCAGAATTAATTAATGCTATACTAGAAAAAAATGAATTTTTAAAAGATGCAAAAATAAAAGTTATAAAAATAAAGAAAATGAAAACAAAGTTTATGGCGATATTGGAAATTGATAATATTAGCTTTAAAAAGGTAATAGATAAGGGAATTATTTTTGTAGATTTCTCTGTATGTACTGTTTTTGAACATCTAGATATTTTGAGATGTTATAAATGTACAGGGTATTATCACTCTGCCCAAAATTGTACTAAATCTCAAATTTGCATGAAATGTGGAAACCCGGACCATAACGCTATGTCGTGTATTACAGATCAGGCTCATTTAAAATGTCCAAATTGTTCTGAGGCAAATTCAAAATTTGATGCTGGTTATTTTATCAACCATAGCCCATTTGATAGAAATTGTGAAATTTTTCAAAGACATGTCAAAATTGTTCAATCTAAAACACAATATGATAAAGAAATATAGCCATTAAAAAAGCAGGAAATACCAAAATCGAATGATGAATTTAATAAAATATTTCATATAAATATTCAAGGATATTTTAGTTCAAAAGATGAAATTAAAATGTTTTTATTTAAAGAAAAACCTGTTGCATTATGTCTCTCAGAAACCCATATTACCGAAAAAACTGATGAATCAGAATTACAAATGGAAAATTATAACCTATATATTTGCAAATCCAATTCAAAACATACAGGTGGAGTTTTAATTTACCTACATTCAAAAATTTCAATAAATTATTTTGAAAAATTCTCTGTTGACTACCAGTTTTGGTGTATACACATTAAATTTAAAATTTGGAAAACGTATAATTTATTTGCATATTATAGATCACCAAATGGAAATGTCAAAACTTTTTTAGACTTTTTTGAAGAGAAATGTGAAAGTATGTGGGATGTTAATAGTATTAAAATACACATTGGAGATTTTAATATAAATTTTTTAAATGATGATAACTACGTTAAGAAATTTAAACAAATTATTAATATAACTGGAATGAAACAATTAATAACAGATTTTACCAGGACTACAAACAGAAGTAAAACAATTATAGACCTTATTATCACCAATGAACATTCTCTAAATTCTGGGATAATGAATGTTCCGAAACTAAGCGATCATGACTGGACATTTGTTCAAATTGAAAATATTACTGGAAATGAAAAACAAATAACAAAAATGACATTTATTGACTATGAAAAATTATCAAAGGAACTTATTTTGTACAATTGGAACTATACTATTACAGATGTCAATATTATATTTGAAAACCTGATAACCAATGTACAGATTGCAATTAATAAAGTAAAAGAAGAAAAAACTATATTTCTAAGAAGACATCCAACACCTTGGTTTAATAAAAAAATTATGGACATTAGAAAAAAAAGAGATAATGCATACAAGAAATTTTCAATTTCAAAAAGTGAAGAGGATTGGAATGTTTATAAGAAAAATCGCAACATTTGTGTTTCAGTATTAAGAGAAGAAAAAACAAATTATTATGAAAAACAAATAGATAATAATAAAAAAAACAGTAAGAAAATGTGGAAAACCTTAAGGAATTTAGTTAAACCAACTACAAAAATAGATATTAAAGAAATAATATTTGAAGAAGGTAAAATATCAAACAAGAATATCATTGCTGAAAAATTAAACTCATATTATGTTCAGAGCGTTGAAGATATTATTGCCTCAATAAATGTTGGAAACCATTCTATATGTCCTAAAATTTCTAGAAATAAAAACATTATGGAAAATTTTTCTAAAGTATCTCTTAATCATTTAAGAAAAATTATAAATGATTTAAATTCAAATGAAAATTATAACGAGGTTTTAACTAAGAAATTGATGAAAGAAACATTTACAGTTATTGGATATTATCTTCTTTACTTTATTGAAGTTTGTTTAAACAAAGGAGAAATTCCATTAGAACTTAAATGTTCATACATGTATATTACTCCGGTTCCAAAGATTAAAAATTCAAAACAATGGAATGAAATGAGACCAATAAATGTATTATGGGATATAGAAAAATTAATAGAAGAAGTAGTTTATGAACAAGTTATGGATTTTTTGAATAAAAACAAAATTTTTATATATTCTCAAGCTGGGTTTCGAAAAGGATATTCTAGTGAAACAGCCATACAATATGTAGTAGAAAATTGGAAAAGAGCCTTGGAAAGAGAAGAATATGTAATAGCAGTATTTCTTGATTTTAAGCGAGCTTTTGAAACGATTAATAGAGATATATTATTAGAAAAATTATTTGAATATGGTATAAGGGGTAAAGTTTATCAATGGTTTCAAAATTATTTAAATAATAGATCACAGAAAACTAAATTTGGTAATTTTTTTTCAACAAAGAAATTTAATAACATAGGAGTACCTCAAGGAAGTATTTTGGGGCCTTTACTTTTTATTTTATATATTAATGACATGCCATTAGTCCTAAAATTTCTTAAAATACAAATGTTTGCTGATGATACTCTTATCTATATAAGCGGTAAAAATCTTTTGGAAATTTTGGAAATTTTAAATTCAGAACTGATTCTATTGTCAAACTGGTTAAAAGTTAACAAATCAAAATTAAATGTTTCTAAAACAAAATGTATGGTTATGGGTGTAAATTTAAATAATTATACAAATATAAATATTTTAATTGATGGTGATAAACTAGAAATAGTCAATTCTTTTAAATATTTAGGTATATTGATTGATTCAAAATTAAAATTTAATAACCAATTCGAAAATTTAATTTACAAAATTGCAGGAAAAATTAGTTATTTTAAAAGAATAAGTTTAAATTTAAAATTTTATTCGAAAAAAATTGTATACAATACTTTAATTTTACCACATTTTCTTTATTGTTCTACAATTTTGTTTATGGCGGATGAAGGTGTAATAAATAGATTACAAATTTTACAAAATAAAGCAATGCGAATTTTACTTAATATGGATAGATATTCAAAAATTAATGTGATGTTAAAAAAATTAGAATGGTTAAATGTAAAAAATTTAGTACTGTTTTTGGTTCTAATATTTATTTTTAAAATTCAAAATGATTTGTTACCGCCACATTTAAAGCAATTGACTGTTCTAAATAGTGATCAACATAATTATTTAACACGAAATAACAATAATTTTTTTCTTAATAGTTTTTCAAAAAATATTGCATATAAATCAGTTTTTCATAAGGGTCTTATTGAATTTAATAAATTAAACAAGTCAATTAAAAATCAAAAAAGTTTAAAATCTTTTAAAAAAAGTTTAAAATCTTTCTTATTAACTCAACAGGTCAAATAAAGTTTCAAAAGGTCATTTAATTCAAAAAATAAATAAAAAAAAGGGTATAAACTTGTTAAAATGTATCATGTAGCCACGTGCTAAATAAATCTTTTTACTACATTACTACTACTAGTTTGCACATTTTTATTGTTAAAAAATTCAAGCACATAAAACTGTTTAAAAAAACTTAAAATAATATATTACATTCTAGGGAACATGTTTAAAACTTAAAAAAAAAAATTAAAACATTATCAGGAAAGTACAATTTAAAGACATAAGTATTAAAAAACTTTAAACACCATATACAGTGAGGACCTAAAGTCCCCCCCCCCTCTAACTTCTAAACCGTTCGGTATATTTTAATGAAATTTTGAACGATAATATTTGAGCAAGTCTTGCACTTTTTGACATACCAATGACAGCTTTAAATGTCAAGATGACAGCTGGGTCCGCTTTTGGAAATTTTTTTTAAATGGAAAGGGGGTTCCAATGGTACCTCATTTTGAAGGTCTTTTAATGCTTAAAACATTCTCCAATTTAAAAATCATTTGGTTCAGTATAAATGAAATTTATTAATTATAAGTATTTTAAACAAAAGATAAAGGGACACATCTACAAAACAGTGGTTACTTCAACAATTGTTGAAAATGACCGCCATGGACCTCTTGGCAAATAAATATTCTATTAGTAAATTCCTCTCGGACATTGTAAAGCACCTGTGGCGTTATCCTTGAACAAACATCTGTAATTCGTTGCCTAAGTTCTTCTAATGAGCCTCGAGCCGTTTTATAAACATCAGTTTTAACGTATCCCCAAAGAAAAAAATCTAGAGGCGTTAGGTCTGGCGATCTAGCTGGTCATTCTGTCGGACCTCGACGACCAATCCACCTATTTTCATAAGATTCGTCTAGGAAATTTCTGACTTGCCTAAAATAGTGTGGCGGGGCACCATCTTGTTGAAATACAACCTCTTGAAACTCATGAGGGTTTTGGGCAACAACATCATTAATAAGTGGAGTAATTGTATGTTGCAACATATCCAGGTACCTGGGGCCATTAAGATTATATTCCAGAAAAATGGGACCTATAATGTGATTACCCAAAATGCCTGCCCAAACATTTATTTTCTGGGGAAACTGTGTGTGTCCCTCCCGAAAAATATGAGGGTCTTCATCACTCCAGTACCTAAAGTTTTGGGTATTAACTCGTCCATGTAAGAAAAAAGCACTTTCGTCGCTAAAACAGATATTCCGCAAATAGTTATTATTCCTTACGATTCTTTCTGACATAATTTCGCAAAATTCTAGTCGTCTATCTGGATTATCTTCTGTTAGTTCGTGTATAATTTTCATTTTATAAAAAAAATAATAATCGCTTCAAATTTATCTTCTAAAGAACGAGCCATTTAAGACAATTTCGAGGTAAAAATATTTTCTGTCAATCAGACATTTAAAAACAGTATGACAGCAACAATCAATAGACAACTATAGGTAAAAAAAGTGTGTTATAAACAGTGGTAGTCATAATGTAGAAACCGATATTATTGATTCTTGTTTAGAAAATACTGAACCAAATGTTTTTTAAATTGGAGAATGTTTTAAGCATTAAAAGACCTTCAAAATGAGGTACCATTGGAACCCCCTTTCCATTTAAAAAAATATTCCAAAAGCGGACCCAGCTGTCATCTTGACATGTAAAGCTGTCATTGGTATGTCAAAAAGTGCAAGACTTGCTCAAATATTATCGTTCAAAATTTCATTAACATATACCGAACGGTTTAGCAGTTAGAGGGGGGGGGGGACCGACTTTAGGTCCTCACTGTATAAGTAGTGACATATCTAAAAGAAAAGTAGCACCGTTTTGAATATGACGCCCATGATGGCATATCTATTTATATGTATTTATAGGTATGCCATCATAGGAAACCAATGGATATGCCATCTTAGAAATATGTCACACTTCTAGTAAATAAATTATAAAAAATTTAAACCACAACTTATATAATATAATAATCATAGCAAAGTAACATCTACATCCTCTTGTTATCGGAAAAAATCGTGCATTCGAATTTAATGCACATAACATAATAAATTTTTGGTTTAAAAACTAGCTAATATTACTTCGCCACTTAACAATCTCTGATCTATTAATAACTTTACATAAAAACGTCCGTCACGACTGGAATTCGACTCACAACTGAACGCTAAACTCGGCTAAACGGTTAATACGTGCGCCCGTCTAACTATGCGGGATGACGCAAAACCGGTTTATTCCAAAGATACCCGTGGTATGACTGGTATGCCATCAAAGGCGACCTTCCCCTACCATACTACCATGCACTGTGAATCACCCTGTATAATAAACCATTAAAAATGCTAAGTGCTGTGCTGTCGTCGCCGCGCTTAAGTTTTTTAACTGCAAAATCCACTAAAGTTTCGATTAATCCACATGAAATTTTAAAGTTTGTAGCATACGAGATAACGCGAGCTTTAAGTAGGGCTGTTTTGTCCGTATCGAACTTTTAACGTCTCGACTGGAATCGGTAGTTGTAGTCGCGGAAAGTCAGATCTTGGCCTTATTGAATTAAAATGCCTTTCCCAATTTTCTGGTAAAATAGGTTTAGAGGAGGGGGGGGGGGAGCAATGCTCCCTCCTCCGGGATCCGCCTCTGCTTCTGTATACTTTAACGAAGTCTCAGTCACAAAAAAAATACCGGAGCGTCGTGACAATAAGAAAGTAGAAGGATGAGGACTCATTGGAAAATATTATTTATTATTTAAAAGAAAATATTGTAGCATAATCGGACAAGTCTGTAACTATTTTTTTTATATTGGAATACACAGGGATCCAAGTTTAATGGATACCTTGGGGCGGATAGACCACGACGGCCGTTTCGTCCTTGTTAGGACTCTACGGGCACGGGCAGCCATAACCCAGGCAATAGGGAACTTTCTAATTTTTTTTTTCAATAATATGATTTAGTTAGGCCTTAAAAAAATATTCCCCAATTATTACTCCTTAAAAATCAGTAATAACTTGGTAAAAATTCTTTAAAGTTTCGCGTGTGTCAAAAGCATTTGCTTTTAAGCGCGCCAAGCCCGATGACGTCACGAAGTCATCCGTCATTCTGACCGGTGGCCGAGCTACCGAGGTTGTATTTGGATTGGCGTGTGTTATTGTTATTGTATTGTTGTTTTAAGGTGGAATTCTCAACGTCGTTCAATTTATTGCCAACCTATAACCTATTTCGTGGATGTCACACACGAATTATACTTCTTGACGTCACGACCCGTTTTTACCCGCTTGGGATAATTTGAATTTTGGGGCATTTTTAAATCTTGCTAGCGGTCTTTTGGGACGAAATATGTTGTTTTTTTTGCTGTCAGATGTTTTATGACAATATATACTTATGATTTATAGAATTTTTTCACCATTTAAAATTTTTGTCAAGTTCCCTATTCCAAGAACGACGGAAAAATGTACTAAATGCCTCTTTGCAAAATCAAAGCGGCCATCAATACACCCTAGCGCCATCCCAGCGGAATTAACTCCAATATAAAAGGCAGTTACACTGGTAATAATCTAAAGGTAGACAACTAAATAAACCACGAAGTGGATCACAATCCAGTATAGAGAACAATATTTCACCAAAAACATCTGCTATTTTGCAGACCAGAAAACAGATCAACGCTGGCACCCACTAGAATGCGCGCAATTCGTTTAAGTTTTGAGCCATAAAAATGTTTAGAAGATGATATAGTGTTCACGAAAATAATTAATTTTCTTTTAATTATTTTCGCGGACACTATAATATAGTGTAGTATAGATGATATTATCATCTTCTAATTATTTATTATTATTAAAGAGATTAAAATTTTACATTGATAAGTATAATAATTGCCATAAAATTTTACATTAGTAGGTATAATAATTGCCACAAGAAGCCTATATTTATCAACCTTTCTCTCCAGGGCGGGGGACTGCCGCATAATATCACCCTCTCGTTCAATACATTTCATCGTTCTATTGGCAAATTTCCTTAATACTTTCCTTATCATTTCTGGCGAGATTAACATCATGAAAAGGCCATTGCTGGTAAACTTTTTGTTTTAAGTAACCCCATAAGAAGTAATCTAGAGGGGTTAGGTCAGGGGATCTAGCAGGCCAAAAAATATCTGAATATCTGTGCATGACTTTTCCATTAAACAAATGTTCAAGATTTGCACTAACATTTAATGTACTGTAGCATGTTGCACTATCTTGTTGAAACCAAATACATTGACGTTCTTGTAAAGGTAGTTCGTCCATGAAGTCACTAATAAGATTTTGCAAAAATTGTAAATAACGTTCGACATTCATAGATTTGTGGAAATCATACGGTCCTATTAATCTGTTTTGTAATTAGTTCTGATCAACTTTTCTTAATAACAATTTTCGCTATTGTCAAAAATAATGGTATTTTGGTTTTGGGTAAATTCATATTTTTTGACAAACCTCTTATATCCTAGAAGAATTTAATATTTGACAGTTGCATCTTAGATTTTAGACCATGCAGAACTTTTTATAAAGAATACCTTTTTTCGTGCAATTAATAATAAAAAAGTTATCCATATGGTTCCAACTTACGGAAAAAAACTGTATATACAGGGTGACAATTTAAAAACTTGAAATGGCCATATCTTAGGAACGAAAAACTGAAGAAAAAAACGCAAAAAACGGTTTCTATAAAACAAAGGGGGAACAAAAAAAAGCGTATTATCCCACCCTTATCTGCAACCCCTTGGACAGGGTGAGATACACCCCTAAAATCTTAAATAGAAAGGGGGGATCGAGTGATACATCATTTTGAAGCTCTTGAAAAATGCTTTCCAATGGTACCATAGAAAGCTACATTTAAGGAAATTCTTCTCTGTTTATTAAGGAAAACAATAAATGAAAACACAATTTTGAAATTTTTTATTATTATTTAATTAAATGTTCAAAATGATTGCTACCAATATCCTGGCATATTAAGAGATATCTCTTAAGAACTCTAAACATTTTAAGCCTAGGTATTTTGTTTTGGTTTATTTGCTATGGTTTTTTTCGAAAAAAAAAATTGTTTATATCCAAATATTCGCATTTTATTATCACAGAATTTACTTTAAAAGTAACTTGTACTAGTATTATTATTTTAAGAACAGTTGACTTTCGGTTCAGTTTAAACGAAAAGCAGCACTTCTTATCTTTAACAATGGTGTACAGCACAGCTGAACGTGTAGAAATTATTTTCATTTATGGTTCCCAGGATCAATGTTTCTTAAGGACAGCTCAACGTTTTACCGAAAGGCATCCAGGTCAAAATGTAAGCCCGGAGTATGTTCGCCAACTAGTAGCCAAATTTGAAGAAACTGGTTCTGTCGCGAATAAAAAGAGAAATCAACCGAGACTAGCCGACGAAGCAGCGCAAATTGAAATTCTGGGGCAGTTTGCAATGAATTCAACTTTATCAACTCGTCAAACAGCTGTAGCAACTGGATTATCTCGTGAATCAATAAGAAAGGTACTTAAATTTCATAAGTTTTATTCCTATAAACTGCACATACTGCAAGAACTTGGTGACGACGACCCGGACAGAAGAATTCAGTTTTATGAAATAATGACAGATAGAATTACGGCAGAACCTCGACTAGTTCAAAATATTTGCTTCAGTGATGAGTGTACCTTTTATTTAAATGGGCGTGTTAATCAGCAAAACTGTCGTTACTGGAATGACGAAACCCCCCACGTATTTAGAGAAGGGCATACCCAGTACCCCCAGAAAATTAATGTTCGGGCTGGTATATTGGGAGATGGTATTATCGGCCCAATATTTATACAAGGAAATTTAAATGGCGACAGGTATGCTGAAATGCTACAGAGGTCTATCAAACCACTAATAGTGCGAGAATTAGAAAATCAGAGGGACATACTCGGAAATTTATCTTTAGAAGAACCAACAGGATGGAGCACGTCCTCATTATGTAGTTCCCGTTAGGCAGTGGTTGGATGATAATTATCCCAACCAGTGGATTGGAAGAAGAGGTCCTGTTGAATGGCCACCTAGATCCCCGGACCTAACACCTCTTGACTTCTTTTTGTGGGGTCACCTAAAATCTGTGGTTTTTAAAACGCAACCTGAGTCACTAGAGCAACTTCAGCATAGAATAGTTCAGGAATGCCGTGCTATATCCAGAGAAACATTTGCAAATGTACGTGAAGAATTTGAAAGTAGACTTTATTATTGTCTTCAAAACAACGGAAATAATTTTGAACATTTAATTAAATAATAATAAAAAATTTCATATCATTATTGTTTTCCTAAATAAACAGAGAAGAATTTCCTGAAATGTATCTTTCTATGATACCATTGGAAAGCATTTTTCAAGAGCTTCAAAATGACGTATCACTCGACCCCCCTTTCTATTTAAGATTTTAGGGGTGTATCTCACCCTGTCCAAGGGGTTGCAGATAAGGGTGGGATAATACGCTTGTTTTTGTTCCCCCTTCGTTTTATAGAAACCTTTTTTTGCGTTTTTTTTTTCAGTTTTTCGTTCCTAAGATATGGCCATTTCAAGTTTTTAAATTGTCACCCTGTATGCATTTTGCATATATTCCGCCCTTTACTTATAAGTTATCTTATAACTATAACTCACCGCTCTTTAGGTATTTACAATACAAGTTTCTCCTCTTTTTGCAAATTATTCTGGGAAATGTTAAACTTACCACTAAAGTACATCTAAGGTCCCAAATTTATCCTTAAAATCGTATAAACGTCAAGAGTAAGGGTCATTTTATTTTATTAATATTCCCGCAAACTCGCTTGACAGCAACATAACCGAATGGAAAACTAATATTCATTAGGCGTAAATTCATGCTTTTCGGTCGTGTCTAAGCGTCCGCTTCATCTGGCATCAAAGGGTCCGGAAATTTATACCTGCCCTTGCAGGGCTGTAGCTGTTGCCCCGCGTGGGAGGTTAGTGTTGGTTTTGCAGTCGAGAGGATTTTAAGCAGCTGTTTACACTAATAAAGACCTTAGTTTAAGGCTGTTTACGTGATTACATACTTTGTTATCTATTAAATTCTATATCATAAGTTTTCAGTATCTGCTTTTAAAGTTCATCACAGCATGTTTGTGTTTTCCTCTCCGCTGTCACCTATTTGCTCCCCGTTTCCCCCAACTGGGATACGCAACTAGGGTTTACCGCCGTTTGTTGGACCGATTCCAGGAGATAATCAGTTGCATCGATAAATCAAAACAAACCCAGATAGTCCATATTACGGGACGACGGCGCCGGAACGATCTAACGTTTTCATAAACTTTGTACTTTAAACTTGAAGAAATAGTTCAGACTTAGTATATGTTTGAAAGGAAAAGAAATAAGACACTTTATTAAGTCTTCCTCCACTGGTATATTAAAATAACTTTAAGGTTTATTGAAGGGTAAATTCTCTCCATGTTTCGATTGCCTATACTTTCATCATCAGGAGAATCAAATAAGGAATATAAGAAATACACTAGGTGCAAACAGTCCTAACGGAGCTACGAGATGATGGAAAAAACAGGCAAAGTATTTGGAAAAACTTCCAACGTAATGATAGACCTAACCAGAGGTCATTAGTGAAATATTGGCAGAAAAAGGGTTATAAAGGTATCATAACAGTAAGCTAACTGTCATATTGGTGGGACAACACCATAGGTGTGAGGAGAGAAGAATATTTAAAATTGGAATGGTAGATGTTGTAAAAAGTTTATTTATAATCAAATGAGGTATAGTTGAAAAGTCACATATTAGTGAACTAGTAACGTAAGTGTGAGGAGAAGAATATTTAAATGAGGAGTACTTTAAGTTTGGCGAATCCGTTGCCCATAGAATATTAAAAATTAGGATGAGTTTGCTACGTTTTTATTGCGCCGGACAATTTAAATTATTAATGCAGTAAAGTTAACAATAAATAATTCGAAATTGAATTGAAAACGTGTATAAGTGCCTTGGCTCAAATGCCGGAGAGTAGGGGGGTGGGTCTTATGCCGGGGAAAAACAGAAACCCGGCTTGTATGCTCTTTAAATCTTTTGATAATATTAGGGGGGGGGGGGTGGATGATCGATACTGGAATTTAGTGGAACCGATCCCTGGGCCTGGACTTGTGGAACTGATGCGTATCAAAAATTTAAAGAGGTATAGGTACGGGAGTCCGGCCGGCGTCTGGCAAATATCTGGTGAATAATCGGGAATACAAAACCTTTTAATTGATCCAACTGATTTAGGCAACAGTGGACTCGAGCGGAGATCACACACGCAAGTAGGATTTTTTTGGCCTCCAAAAATATTTACTGCCAAAAAAAATCTATTGCTGCTGTATTAAACGGCGGGGGGCCGTCATCATATCTATTTTTATTATCAATCAGAATTAATAGTAGAATTGATTCGGCTTTTACTTGGTGGAAATCCATTATTAATTGTGTTAAATAAGTAAATGGTAAAAAAAATTTAATTATAATTTTACACTTTCCACAGATTTTTATTTTGACTCGACATGTTACGCAACACAGTTGCTTCTTCAAAGGAGTACTTAAAAATGGTAATTTTTTTTTCTGTGTTGCGAAACATGTCGAGTCAAAATAAAAATCTGTGGAAAGTGAAAAATTATAATTTTTTTTACCATTTATTTAACACAAGTAAGAATTAATAGTCCTATAGGGAGGGGGAAATCACCGTCCGGGCAAAGGGTATATTTACCCTCCCCCCTCAATCTACGCCCTTGATTTAAGCACTACTGACAGTATAAGTAAAAACTCGATTCTATAAGATCATTCCTGTAGAAAATAGCGCTGTTGAACAAAAACGACGCAGCTTATTTTCTTGATGTACGTTGGAAACTTTAACATTTTTATGAGGATTATTCGGAAGTTCAGTGAATTTTGCAGTTTGAAAAAGCCGAGACTGCTTAGAGCATTTTTATTGCATGAAGAATGTAGATTAAAAGCTGAGTGTATCAAAAGTATTGACATTTCTTCCGAAAGTCGATGTGGTGAAAATACTAATGTCTTATTTCCTCAAAAAAAATCAGTTTTTTTAATTTCAATTTTCTATACCGACCACATTACACGTAGCTATATTTGCTAAATATTCTGTGGTAGTACATAGTTTGCTTAAAATACCTATTTATGTCTTTCTCTCTGTCTTTATCGTGATCTGTTTCAGATCCAAAAAAGGTTTGGGACGTCCATTTTCTTTATGTAATTGATAAACGTTTTTTAAATAATAATTCACCGCTTGTTTTAAACTGTAAATATTTCTTGGACTGTTGAAGTCACTGTTCTTTAATACAAGTCATAAGTACAAATCAAAAACATAAACATAAAAAATCAAAGAGGGCCTTGCATCTATGAACGTAATGCTTAGTCGTTACAAGTAATTTGATTCATCGCTAATTATTCCAATTTCTTGAACAATTCACACAATGGGCTTTACGGAACAGCACAAAACCTTCATGGTTGAAGCGTATTTTCGAAACGGGGTTAAAGTAAATACTGAGTGGCAATACAATCCGGGTTTGTGCATGGACGATTTTCACGAACATTTTCCCAACGTTGCTTTTATTGCTGGGAATTTTTATCATTGCCTGAAAAGAACCGTGGCAGTGTTTAGGGAAACAGGTTCTATACAACACAAAAAAGGAGCAGGAAGACCATCTGTAAGAACAGAAGAACTTGTTGCAAACGTTCGTAAAATAATGCAAAATACACCAACAAATTGTATAAGACGCCTGTCCCAAGAAGTGCATGGGAAGATCTTATGGAACGTGCAGAACTATTCTTAAGAAGCAGCTAAATTTATTTCCTTATAAAGTGCAAGTATTATAATTTTGTAAGCAACAAAAATAAATTTGTATTTGTCTACTTATTTTATTACTCATTAGTTTGGCATATCATGTCATAATATGAATTTGACAAAAATTTAACCTAGATTTGGTTAGATATATGGTCCCAATATCATTGTGATCTAAACCAAGCCCTACGTTTTTTAATCCAAGCCCTCTTTGATGCAAATAATTTTTGCTAGCACGGTACAATCCGCATATTTGGTAATTAGTTTTTTTTGTCTAATGCAAAGTTTTGCTTGCAATAATATTTCACGGAGCGGCTGGACTGTGTTTCTATATAAATGCTTATTGAACAGTCATCGACCGAGCACGAAAATAACCCGAGATTAGGCGAAGTCGACGGCCGGCGAGCGCGTATGTATGTTTCCGCTCTTACTTTAAATTAGAGCTTGTCCTGATTATTTTTTGTTGTATTTTATAGTTTGTAGTTATCGCTATAACTATGAGATAAAGCGATCCCCGGCCGGTCGTTTCATTCTACTTTTGTGAAAAGTTTAAATTAGGTGCTCTCAGACATTATAAATGTTACCCCTACGGCCTGAAGGCTTGGCATAATGTAGGTTAGAGAAAAATATACTTGCTGAAAAAGTTTCAATCACATAAAACTTCAATTTCAAGTCTAAAATAAAATATTTTTTTTTGGAGTGGGTTTTACTCTATTAAAGGGTGAGTTTGGCAATATCCTATCTTAGACTACTATACAGTGACCGGCAGAAAGTACGCACCAAAAGGGAATTTTTTTTAATTTCAAAACTTACCAAATTTTTTTGGCGGTGGAAAAGTTCTGCATGTCCCTAAACAAAAAAGAGCATAGACAAAACTAGTAAATATTGCGCCGTATACGAGGGAGAGGTGAAAACGTTAAATTCACTCAAGAATAAATTGCCCTTATTTTTCACTGTGGAAATTTTTTTTATTAGGAAATGTTGTTTGCACTTAAAAGTTATTCAGAACTACCAAATTTCAGCTCGGTAGCAGAAATATAAATATTTTTCATGGCAACTACATTAAATTTTTTATTAAATGCATTATTAGTCTATACTTCATAGTTTCCGAGATATTGACTCTCGAAAAGTGACATTTTTGAACTTTGAAAGCTTATAACTTTCTAACAGTACGTCTTAGAGCAAAACGGCTTACATGTCCCTATCTTCAATTTTTATTATCTTCACAGAAAAATCAACTTCCGATTAAACCGGATGTAACACGAAAGCAGGAAATATAGTTGTTCCGGTTTAACTGGAAGTTGATTTTTTTGGGAAGATAATAAAAATTGAAGATAGGGACATGTAAGCCGTTTTGCTTTAAGACGACTGTTAGAAAGTTATAAGCTGTCAAAATTCAAAAATGTCACTTTTCGAGAGTCAATATCTCGGAAACTATGAAGTATAGACTAATAGTGCATTTAATAAAAAATAATATAATTTTATGTAGAATTTAAAAATGTAAAAATATGCAGGGTGTTCCATTTAAAAAAATATAACTATCATTCTCCACAACTTTGTGGGCGACCCTGTATATTTCAATTTATCACCGATATGTAGATTTTTAACAGCCCTACATTTTTTATATAAGACGTTTTTTGATAACCCCTGTATATTTTGAAATAATCGACCGTTCTGGTCATTTTTCCTAACCCTGTATATTAAACAGATAAATAACCTAAAAGTATTCTCAAGACTGTCAAAAAAATTTATCTTTGAAAATTACCGTAAATTTGTTAACATAATAGAAAATTGACCATTTCATTTATTAGATATGTATATAATATAGCTATTTACCTAACAAGTGCGGAAAATGAATTTTTCCGCACGAGTCTGCCGTTCACCTAACGACGCGTAGCGGAGTTCGAATAATTAGCCGAGTGCAGGGAAAACATTTTCCGCACGTGTCAGGTACAATAGTTTTTCTACAGACGTGTGGAAATAAGTAACACATATTTCAAAGAAATTTAATAATTTTTAATTAACTATAACAATCACATACATATGAGAAAAAAAGTAATAACTACAAGTTATAATTGATATATTATTGATTTTGACATAATCGTGCCGAAAATTTTTTCCGCACTAGTGTGGAAAAACCAATCTCCCGCACGGATTTTTGACATAATTGTGCTGAAAAATTTTTCCACACGTCTGTAGGAAAATATCTTTATAATTTTCTTTTAGTTAGTTTATTCTTTCACTCTTAGATTTAGTTTAGTAATTGCCTTCTTACTAAGGTATAGCACAACACAAGTGTTTAATTACTTAGGTACTACTTATAATATATATATATATATGCATTTAAATTGAATTAATAATTAAGATAACTAGGTAGGTATTTGACTTATAAATGTAGTGTTTAGAATATAAATTTAATGTATCAAATCGTATAAATGTATTTATAAGTAAATAAATAAAATAAATGTACCAAATTTGAAATTAAATATAGCTTTG
This sequence comes from Polydrusus pterygomalis, assembly GCA_963969555.1. Lineage (NCBI taxonomy): Eukaryota > Metazoa > Arthropoda > Insecta > Coleoptera > Curculionidae > Polydrusus > Polydrusus pterygomalis. Next base: position 3,149,685 of record OZ018375.1, read on the forward strand.
CGTAATTCTTTTGTGGTATAGTTAAGTGTTCATAGGGACAATAATAGACTTATCATACGACATCAATGCCCTTTTTAATAAACTGCTGACCAAAGGATCTGCTACCACATCACGCATTTTAAAGATCATAAAAATGAAATATAATATGCCCATTATCGATGTTCACCGAAAACTAGTAATAAATCCCCCTAAATCCGTTTTCAACCTAAATGATCCCTTTTATACGAAATCTATCATATCTTTCCTGGGTCGCATATCTCACGTCTACCCGCTCTCGCCTAAGTAATACGCACATTTACCCTATTTTTATTTCCAAGATTATTCACTGCACGGTGCGTACTGCGTACGGCAATTTTCGATTTCATTCATACCATTTCGTACGTGAGACGAGTTTTTTCCTGGGGCAAATGTGCCCACTTTATTAAATAGGCAGGGTTATATATTTCGGCTGTGCTCCCCCGCCCCCCCCTCTCCTCACCGCTATATCATTTTATTAAAAAATACTTACTTTCGGCATAAATATCTTTGTATTTTTAAGTGAACCGTACAATACATTATTTGGAAGTGGTCCTTATGGGGAATGCATACCATATTTGTGAGGTTTACGTATTACATATGAAGGGTGCACGGGAAAAACAAGCTAAGTCAATTTTTAACATAATTGAGTTAGCAGCGCCATCTTGTAGCAAGACCAGGTACCTTTCGAGCCACGTATCCGTGCAGGGGAAAAAAAGGTAGGTCTCGTGAAATTAATGATGACAAAAAGTGCATACAGGGGAATAATAGGTTAAGTCAACGCGGTACTGGGGAAAAACGAGCTTAGTCATAAATCCCGTCGTGATAATTCAGTTGTTTTCGTGTTTTGATGGCAATGGGAGTTATTAATTTTGGAGTCCTTTATTATGCTTGTTTTATACCTCTTATTTAAGATTTAATTTAATTTAAGGCCAGAGAACAGGCCCCGCCCCCATTGAAAAACGGGTATAAAATAGCATGCAAAACAGGGGTACTTGTTGATCACACGTCTTTTAAACTATGGGTTTTACATACCTAAAATTTTGGTGAGGTGTCACAGAAGGTTGGTAGATTATCATGAAGTAAATCGCTTTTCGAAAAAAGGTATAAATAATAAAGAAATTACACTTGAAAATCACATACTTTTGCTTTTATGCTCTTCATGACCTCGACAAGAAAATCACTTATATACAGAAGTCCACAAATAAAACACAAATTCGCCATACTTCTTAATATTCACTACAACTTTATGTTCCTCTAAAAACCAATTTTTTTGTTAAATGTTCGCACAATTTCGATTTGTGTGAAAAAAACTTGCTCACAGCCTATTTTTCTTTTATTCGGTCAGCTGTTAGTAACTTTTAGGGATATTTGGTTTTAACCAATATAAAATCTATAGAAATCTACCATTTAGTCGGTTTAAGCGGTTTCCGCTAGGTGTCGGTCCGATTTATGTCCCTTTAGATTATTTCATTCAGAAAAATCCGTTATGTCGGCTTTACACCATAATAACGCAATTTTAAATTTCTATTTTATGACGCCTTTCTTTTGTAGATTACTATGCATTTACCACTAAGCTTGTTTATCTCGGTTTTAGTTCTGTGAAAATAAGCTAATTTATTTTTTTTAAATAAAAAAATTAAAACCATAGAGTAAAAGTGTACTTTAATATTTTATTTTACGATAATAATTACATTAGACATATTTTTTGTTACGTTATCTTCATACTTCTTTAATTATTCTCTCATCCATTTTGTTGTGCCTTTGTCAGTCGTATGAGTTTTTAAACCATCAGCATGTAGATGTGTTTCTGTAACTGATCCTAGAAAAATATAGGCATGTTTTAAATATAGGTAAAAAATAGGTATAGCCAATCACACATTGCTGCCCTTTAATATTTTAATAGTTTGTTGAGAATAAGTAAAACAAAATGTATAAAACATTGATTCATGTGTCAACCAAGTCATTAATTCTTGACAAAATATGTATAAATTTACAAGAAAAACCTATGCTGTACAGGACGTGGGACAGAATTATAAAGTACTTTAAGACTTTTTTTTTCACTGGATACCTCCTCGAGAGCAAAGTAAATCATCACCATTTTCAGATAATTGGTGTAAATTTTACAGGCACAAGCACTGAAAAATTCCTCAAATAGGTAATACCTATTTAAGCCAAAAAAACTATTCAAAATCCCGTTAGTTGATTTTATATGTAGTAAAAATTAAATAGCAGGACTCTGAATAACCTTTTCGACTAAATATCACGTTAAAATAAAATACTCTATATTATTGTTTGTCTAGCCTCGAAGAAAATGAAAAATAAAACTCGGACATGCAAATGACATTTTCATTAAAATATTAAATTACCATTTGAGTCTGTCTTAGAATTCCTCGTAATCTGCTGATCGAGTGCCTCGTTTACTGGTTTTTCATTCATTCTCTACTTGAAGCTTTCTCAGCAATGTGTGTATTTTCAATAAAAATATCTACTTCCATTGTCAGCCTGGAAAAGTGGAAAGGCCTGGGTAAAATAGCTAACCTAAAGGTGACAACAAAATCTTGTCTTCAAAATTCATTCTTTCACATCACATAACGAACAGCTGATCTAAAACAAAAATACCACAATGCAAAAAACACTTCAGATTGGGTTAAAATAAAATTATTTCCACTTGAGTTTAGCAGAGAATCGACAAGGTTTAAAAGATCAAAAAAAATAGATCGTAATATACATAGTAAGCAAGAATCAGCAAGATTTCAATTAGTATCGTAGGGTTTAGTAATTAAAATATGCGTAGGTATTTATACATTTACCAAAACTTAGGAAAAAATAATCAAACAAGTGTTGGCACATTTTGGTTAATAATGAGTTATAAGTATGGGATGACTTGTATAATCATAAAAATAATTAATCAAATTTAACAAACTTACCTTTAGCAGAACAAAATGTAAAAAGGCTCGTGTTCATAAACAATATTAGTAGAAAATATAAACAAACTCTTTGATAAAATCTGTCAGCCATTATCACTTAGGGCGATTCCATTTTTGTGGCATTGTGGCCGAGTCCAATCCAAGAAGACCCTGAACAATGCAAAATAATGCTCGGGCCCTTCGTTGCCTATATTTGTCTCCGTCTGCATTAAATTACATTCGCTACATATAAAGAGAGACATATATAGCTCGAACAAAGATAGGTCTCCTTGCTTAGTAAAGTAAAGACGTTCAGTTTTTACAAATAACGACGTAGGAGTTATATTAAGTCATACATGATGGGGCCGGTAAACGGAGGGCGTCTACTAGCGGCAAAAGTGCAATGTTGCCAGAATGTTCTGCAGTGGCAGTTTATACTTTCAGGGTTTATTTCTGCGATTATTTTTTAAAATTTGGTTAATAAGTACCTAATTTCGCAAGTATGGATGCAAAAATCCTTATTTTAAGCAATATTCAGGACTTATTATTTTATCATTTAGTCAGTTACATAAATTGTATATTTACAAAAAATACAAGTACGCTTTAGGTAAGTGAATGGGGAATCAAATCAAAAAAATAGTATTTAATTAATTACACAATAAATAATTGCAGGCAATTTCAGATATTTTAAAACAGTGGTATTATTGTTTGTTTGAAGGTTGTAGACAATGATGTATCTTGAGTAATAGATGTGTTTTGGACTTCCATTGCCTTTAGTTTTTCATATCACAACGTTTCAACTGGAGATACTTACCAGTTGAAAGTTGAAACGTTTGTGATATGAAAAACTAAAGGCAATGGAAGTCCAAAACACATCTATATTACTCAAGTGGTATTATTATTATTATTACGCAAATATGAGAATATTTATTTAAAACGGCAACATTGCACTGCTTTTGGAGACAGAAAAATAGCAAAATACCTATAAAATAAAAGTCCATCAAAAATTATTTTAAAATTGGCATTCTATTTTAGGAGTACAATTCTCCGAAATCTTGAACTGTCTGCGATTCCAATAGACCAGTAAATTACAGTATATTAAAAAGTGACCATCCGCGAGTAAAGAATAATTTGTCAACTAGCTGTTGCATTGTGTTCATAAAAAGCGCTATGTTGCCATTATAAATTACGTTCGCGGCTCGGTACAGCGCCATGTATTACAAACCGCTGATTAAATTCATAATAAGCGCAAGGTTTGGCAACATCCTAGCTTTGTAAGGAAAATCACACAGCACGACAGCACTGCTATTATTGTAGAAGTTGCCTTAAATGAGATCATAGAATTTCACTATTTTTTACAACTCCATTCAAAATTTTAGGCAAGTAAAAATATATTGCAAATCGGAACGGTGGCGCCGTCTTATTAAGTTTTATGAAAGTATTTTGTGATGACGTCTGTGATCACATGATGTGTGGTGAAAAGCACGTGGATAATGTTCCCTTAAGATTTAATTTATCATTTAAACTAAGCTAAGAAATAATTTTGGTAATTTATACCTCGAAAACGTGCCGCTAAAGTAAATTAAATGAAGTGCAAAAAAAAGAAGATTTGTCCAGCTGTTGTTACAACAATTAAAGCAAGTAGTAAAAAAAAATCGTAGTCTTCCATTACAAATCACAAGAATTTAGATCAGTCAAAATAAATAGAGAAAAAGCACTTTATTTGTTGATAAAAATAAAAATTCCAACAATAATTTTAGGTTATTGTCACCCATCAAAATATTCATCTTTCTTCCTGGCCAATCACGGACAGTTGTGGAGAACGATCTAACGCGTTGTAGCACGATCTGGCACGATCTTTTACCTTAAGTTGAAAGTTGGTCAACTCTTAAATTAAATTAAATGATAAATTAGTTTAAATGATAGGTAAAAGCATAAGAAAATTAACTTTTAACTTTTAAATTCTTAGTTTAGTTTAAATCTTAAATTAAATTAAATGTTAAATGGGAGGTATAAAGCAGGCATTAATATCGGATTAGATTGAATACGTTTCTTAATTGTTTAATTAATTTGTTTATCGGTACTGATAGCAATGGAAGTTCTTATAATAATGAAGTTGGTGGTGTGAGCATTAAAACAAAAAAAAGACAAATACATGGAAGAGTAAGAGATGCAAGCAAAGTATTGAGGTTACAAAGCCGTGAATTGGGTGTGGAGTGCAGTTGTAAACGTTTAAACTGTTCCACAAAAATCCCCATAGGTAAATTAATTTCAGTAAGACAAAAATTAAAATTTAAAAAGTATTTTTTGTAACCCACTAACTTTTTTTTTTAGTTATATATCAAGAAATCTGTACCTAGATAGCTTTGGAGAAACTATACATTGTTGTTATAACCATTTTTTTTTAAATAAACGGTTTTAAATTGAAAATTTTCCCAAAACAGTGGAAAAACAGGTAAGTCATGATTTTTTTTTAAATCGGCTTATTTACATTTTTTGTAAAATCTTTACAATTAAGTGTGTACGACATAAATTAGAAACATACAGTTGAAATAGTTCTCAAATATCATATACAAAAAGAGTTATCGAAGGTAACAGGACTAAAACGGCGATAACTCGAAACTACAAAATATGACTTGGCTTGTTTTTCCCGTGTGCCCTTCATATTGAACACTAACCTCATATGACTTTGATCACAGTTTCTTTGCTAAAATTAACGATAAACTATTACAAAAACTTTAAAAAAACAATGATACGCGCAGAAAAAAAATCACTAAAACTGAAACAATTTTTTTTAAAACAAAAAAAGCCAGCAAATCAACTTAAATTTATTTATTTACTAGCGTGTGCCCGGCATGCGTTGCAACCCGCTGGTATAAATACAAACCCGACAAACCCGATATATTAGTACCCGGCATGCCACTTTCTGAAATTGCACCCGTGCGAAGCCGGGGCGGGTCGCTAGTTATACATAAAAACCTTCCTCTTAAATCACTCTATCTATTAAAAAAAACCGCTTCAAAATCCGTTGCGTAGTTTTAAAGATTTAAGCACATATAGGGATATAGGGACAGACGGGCGATAGCGACTTTGTTTTATACTATGTTAAGATTTATTTACAAATTTGGATACAACAGACACTGAGCCCAATATAGCATCCACGTTAGCTAGTGGGAATTAATAATATTTAAATTAAGTAAGTACATTATACATTTATGTTTTAACTCTATGAGTATGTTTCAGATGTTCTTTAACTCATATACGGGAAGAAGTATTTCTGTTTCTCTAATGTACGATTCGCAACACTCGTAAGGGATTTGATAGATACATTTTTTTGTGTTTTCATTACGGGGGGGGGGGAGGGGTTGTGAAACATACCCAAAGAGGTGAAAATTTGAGATCAGGTATCAGGTATAGCGGAACATGTATAGTCACTGATAAAATTAATTATTTGAATTAAAAACATTTGCCATTTACTCAAATAAATATTTGTTTCCTAGTAACAATTATGTATTTGAATTGTACCACGAAATTATTTAAAGTTTTACTATTATTCCATTTGGTACAAATAATTTTATATTTAGAAGTTATCACTTTTTGCAAAATTTTAGCTAATATTTATTTTATTCAAATTTCTCCTAACTTAAATGAAATGCGTTAGTGATTTGAAATGAATAATTTTAAAGTTAAATTAATAAAATATTTATTTCAATGAAATTTCTACATATTTTATTAAAGTATTTATTTGTTTACTTTTGTTCAATATGTATTGGCCGTCACAACAACTTTTTTCATTGAAATACATATTTGTTTGATCAGCGGCGCACCCAGGATTTTATGTTAGGGGGGGGGGCCGCCAACCAGTGCTGGAAGCAAATTTTTTAATAAACTTTTAAGTTACGCATTTTTCTAGAACTTTGGAGCTTTTTTAACAGGTACTCTTGCAGGGAAGATCGCAATAGCCTAGTCATGGGAGTCGTTAAATGGTTTCTTAGGGGGGGGGGCATTGGCGGCTTGTGACTTGTTAACTTGGGGGTGTACTAAAAGCTTGTTGTAGGCGAAATGCGCTGCAGGCGAAATTTTTTTAAGACCACGCCCAAATTTGGTCAATAATTATTATAGTAAATATTTTAAAAATTTATGATTACCTTCTTATTCTATTGAAAATAAAATAAGATAAAAAATAAAAAGGCTAATTTATTTTTCATTAGTGGGTACATTGTTTAAAAGTAAAGTTCATTCATCTGTTTTTATTTGCAGCAAACTTATCAATAACAATAAAGTCCCTAGATTTACACTTTGTGGTATGTATCAAGTTAATTTTGAGAGTTTAGGTCTTCCCTTAATTTTAATTTCAATTTTTTGCTTAATACTTAATCAGCTAAAATTGTTTCTCAAACATTCATAGTCGTTTTGGCATTAAAACTGTTTATTTTTATTAAAATATATGGTGTTGCATTTGAAAAATCGAAGTTACTATTATTTTTGTGTGGAAGCGGCAACACTGTATTGTTAAAAATATTTTAGGTTGGTAGAGCATGTCCGTTTATGTACGCGACCAAATTTTCAGAACGATTCCTTTACTGGTTCGTCAGAAACGTCTAACGTTCCATCCACCGTGAGACACCCTGTATAAGGTGAAATAAAATTAAAAGATTGTTGTTCTAATGCATTTATTACATAGTTAGAATAAACATCAGAATAGAAAATCTAAATAAAATGGCTGAGCAACATCCCTCATAAAACTAGTAAAATAATGTGAAAAAGTGTTTGCACAAACTATACTAATTAAAAAAAAAACGATTACTAGTTGTTAGGCATAAGAGAGAACTAAGAACAAAATAGTTTAAGAAATACATGTTACATTACATTTTTTTAAATGTATTAACAAGCAGATAATTTAACATATCAATCTTCAAAATAAATTGATAGGTACTACTGTATTAACTTAACGCTTAAAGATATAAATTTTTAAAAATACACAATACTTATTGATGATCAAAGAAATAAAATCATAATAATACAACCTTGCAAACCAAAAATTTAAGAATACTCGCTAGTTTTCGCCATCAACTGGGGTTTACATTCCAGTCAATAACTATAGAGAACCACTTTAAATTAAAAAATAAACAAAAACTAAAGAGAATTTAAAAGTTAAGGGATGTGAGCAAAATGCTCTTGTTTTAGTTTTTTGAATAAGGCCAAAATGGCAATATCAAGACATTTTAAAAACTACAGTTTTATGACCAACATTACATCTAAATAATTTTTTTGAAATTTCTTTTTTGAAAAAACTAAAACGTGATCATTTTGCAAGGATCATTAAGGTTTTTAATTTTTCTTTCAAAACTAACTAATCTGGTACGATAACTTCTCAGTTGATTGGAACGTGGGTACGTCGTGTTTTCACGATAAAAACGCAGTTTTAACGGCTCGATGGAGAGCTCTTAAGTGTTAGTTTAAAAATTTAAAAAAAACTAATAAATTAGACAAATAACTACTACGTTAAGTAATTTTTCTTAAAAGTATTTTGTGTTTATAAAAAAATACCTAGGTATAATAAGTATTATTTAGTCGTATCATGGAATAACTAAAATATCCAAATCGTTTCCTATCTTGGAAAGTATGGTGGGCGATACCCCATTTGAGTAAGATACACATCAATGGCATGGCATTGCATCTTTCATATTGAAGTATATTAAATAAATTTTATACACAAACACTGAACTTATCACACAACAAATACATAAGGTAGTATCAATAAACAACGCTAACTTTTTGATCGGTATTTTAATTCACTGCTTTTTTTTCACTTCTAAGATGCAACCAGGTGTGCTGTGTAGCTATCTGGAAAAATGGCGACGAAAGAAAGACAAAACTTAAAGTTAGTTCGACAGGACGACAGGTTCAAATGTAACGATGCATCATGCCATTTGTGCGACCAATCATATTATTCAATGCGGGTGACGTCTTCCGATTACCGGGGTAGCTTTTAATACCTCATTATTAAAGTTAAATGACCAAGTTGTTGAAATAGTTCGTTTTTTAATGATTTAATTTATGGTTAACGGTATTTAGTTCCTAATACGTAATTATTTCGCGTAAATATTAAATTATTTGGATTTTGAACTTTTGTAGTTTATGCTTAGATATTTATTTTAAAGCTTGCGTTGTTTGACATAAATCCGCCCACAGTCAAATCATTTTACAAATAATAACAAATACTCTGACATATTTTAATTAAATAAAACTGAGTTAATTTAAATCATATTTATTTGTCACCAATACTTCTTCGGCAAATAAATCAGTTTATTTGTTTAAAGGAAAACAGTTTCATCAGTGTAGTATTTAATACAGTACCTACTCTTAGAATTATAATTTAGTTTACACTTAAAAACAGTTAGAGATACTAACTATCCGAAACGTTGTGTTAGGTAACAAAATAAAGACAATGAAAATCCGACAAGTTAATATATTTTTTGATAAGAGCACAATTATTATAAAATTACAGCGATGAAGCGAAGTCAATTATACCTATATAATACACCTACAGGATCGCACAATTAACCTTAATGATGATCTAAGTAAACATCCAGTCACTCCTATCTCCCATCGTTCCCTTTAAAGTGTCCCCCCGTCCATAATTGATCCATTATGCATCATGTCTGCGCATTTAATATGCATCTACCGGTGCTAGCCGGCCTTATCTTGCTAATGCCATGGAAATTCTCCACCCTGTGTTTGACAGACCGTGCCACGACCCTGCTTCCAGGATTATCAGGATTCTGGACTTGATTAGTCGGAAAATTATACAAGGTGAATTTATTAACTGCATAAAATAAATTCGGTAATAAGGAATACATCCATTCCCTGAAGAATTTAGGAAGCGGGTGCCCTATTTTGGTTTAACTGCTACAAATACATTAAATTAAAAAAAAAAGGTTTTTGGATTGTTTCAAGGAACGGATAAAGTATTTGTTATAGCTAGTTAAAGGGCGGAACATAAGCAAAATGCATATACAGACTGTCCGCGGATAGGGTTTACAATAGCACAAATGGATGAAAAATTTCATTTTTCGGGAAAAGTCATTCTTGATAAAAAGTTTTGCTTGTAAAAAAATGCAATTTACTACGAGAAAATTTTGATTTTTTGTACAGGGTTCGCAAAATCTTCAAAAACATGATTTTTCTCCAAGAGTCATCGAGCTTCATTGCACATGGATAGTATTTAAGACAGCAGCCTTAGAATTATAATTTAGTTTGAAAACGGTTGGAGATACTAACTATAGTAAAAATCTTGAATACTCTCGCAAGATGGGGGCAAAGTCACGTGACACTCTGTCAATGTTGGTCTATTAAATTTTTATAAGTTGGCATGAATTACAGGACCGGACTTGAAAATTATACATGTGATACCTTCTAAAACAATTTATGCAATAGCCTCATCGGTTCTACCGCTTTAATATTGCCAAATAATAAGTAATAGGTACCTAATAATTTCTTTTGAAAGTTTCGTTTAAAACTGACTGCGTGGGTACTGACAATATTTCAATGGGGATGCTAAAACTTTGCAGTCCGTTTATTGATATTTATATTCTACATATCGTTAATTGTTGTATAGAGCACAAATATTTTCCAGACTCGTAGAAGGTTGCCATAGGGAAACCCCTTGCTAAAAATAATAACCCTAAAACTTTTTCGGGTTTAAGAATAATTAGTATTCTTCCGGCAATGTCTAAAATTCTAGAAAAAATTTTGCACGACCAAATGTACTCTTTTTTTATAGAAAATCAACTTTTTCCTGACAACCAATGTGGTTTTCGAAAAAATTTCAGTACGGCCACAGCATTAAGTTCAGTTATAGATGATATTATGACCGCGTATGATAAAGGCCAGGCCAGCCTGTTGATCTTGTTGGATTTTTCCAAAGCTTTCGATACACTTGATCATAGGCTTTTGTCCTCTAAATTACATTATTATGGGTTTGACGTGGATTCTGTTAAACTAATATCATCTTTTTTAACCAACCGTGCTCAAAAATTATACAGTCGTTGTTGACAACATACACTCCAATCCGATTGACATTCTTTCAGGGGTTCCGCAAGGCTCCATTCTATCCCCACTATTATTCATTATTTATACAGCAGAGATAATAACTTCTACGCTATTCTGTCAGTCAGACGCTTACGCGGACGATACTCAACTTCACCTGAGCTTCTCCCCAACAAACTACTTGGATGCGATCCAGCAAATTAATTTCGACTTGGAAACCATTATTTCCCTATCTAATACTCATAACCTTAAATTAAATTCGGAAAAATCCAAAATTTTGTGCTTTGCAAACAAAGGTAATCGTGACACTGTAAAAAATATTGTGAACATTTCTCTAAACGGCGTTCATCTTTCTTATGTACATTCAGCGAAAAATCTTGGTATTGTTTTGGATGAGGAGCTGCGCTTCAAAGAACACGTAAAAAATATTAATAAAAAAGCATTTTATTCCTTAAAATTAATTTACAATAATAGACATATCCTCGATCAAAAACTTAAAAGAATGCTCTGCGACAGCCTAGTTCTGTCACACTACTCCTACTGCGACTTCATTTATATGCCTTGTTTACATGAAATTGAAAAGAATAGAATACAAAAAATGCAAAATTCCTGTTGTCGACTGATTTACGGAATAAGAAAACGCGAGCATATAACCCATAAAATAAATGAGTGCAAATGGCTTAATATGAGAAATAGATGTAATTTTCATCTGGGTAATTTTATTCATAAAGTTCTTACCATGGAGAATACATCAAAAAAAATTAAAAATAAGTTCGTTTCCAGGGACAACATTCACAAAAGAAATATCAGATACAAGAACAGTTTTACCATACCCCAATATAAAACATCATTATTTCAAAGAAGTTTCACTTATAATGCTATAAAATTTTATAACTCAATTCCAAACGAATTTAAGTTGTATAATATTAATAAGTTTAAGTTTAAGCTTCGTGCGTACCTGTTCAATAAGCAGTAATACATTAATTGTTTCACCACTTTTGCTGCCCGGGACCGCGCTTACGGGGACGGAATCGTTTCCCATTTTGTCGTTTAATTTAGTTTTACCATTAGTTTATAATAAATGTCATATTTATCAGACCAATACATCCGCTGCTATGCATTATAATATTAGTTATTTATTTTTTATATTAATATATTTCAAGACGACTACCTTCTCAGTTTAGTGGTTGAGTTGGAGTAGCCCTGTTAGCTAGACTTCGCCACTCTGAGTTTGGTCAATTTCTTTTCTTTGCTCAGCTATGTACATATTATTTTTTGCTAATAAAAGTCTTTATTATTATTATTATTATTATTATTATTATTATTATTATTATTATTATTATTATTATTATTATTATTATTATTATTATTATTATTATTATTATAATTATTATAATTTAAGATAGGTAATAATAAGCATGAATTTCTATATGGTTTAAAGATAAAGTGTCAAAATAGATTTAAAAAGTTTATAATATTATAAATATCCAAACCTTAAAAATACTAAACTAACTGAAACACAACTTAAAATAGGATTCCGTCACTCATATTTAGAACAGATTTTTTTTTGTTTTATTTGTTCAGATTATACCTATAGGTAAAATACCTACAGTTCAACATAAACTAATTGAATTCAAGTTATTACATTCACTGTCAAGAAAATCCCCATATATGACTTACGTAAGGTACGTAGACCCAAATATGGTTTTTAAAGAATTTGTTGGCTATGGTACGGTTACATTTCTAAAGTTTTATGTGGGCCAACATAAAGTTAAAAGCTTCAATATAGCTAGGGATTTAATTTTTCTGTCAATGGAAACCCTAATATAACAGTTTTTGACTTAACGTAAGGTACGTAGACCCAAAAGTGGTTTTTATGGAATTTGTTTGTTAAAATGCAATTTATTGATATAGTTACATTTCTAAACTTGTATGTAGGCTAACTTTATGTTAAAAACGTAGACCCAAAAGTGGTTTTTATGGAATTTGTTGGTTATGATACAATTACATTATTTCTAAACTTGTATGTGGGCTAACATAAAGTTAAAAGCTTCAGTATAGCTAGGGATTTAATTTTTCTGTCAATGGAAACCCTAATTTAACAGTTTTGGACTTAACGTAAGGTACGAAGATCCAAATACGGTTTTTATAGAATTTGTTGCTTATGATACAGTTACATTCCTAAACTTGTATGTAGGCTAACATAAAGTTAAAAGCTTTAGTTTAGCCAGGGATTAAATTTTTCTGTCAGTGGAAACCCTACTTTAACAGTTTTTGACTTACGTAAGGTACGTAGGCACAGAAAATAGAATTATATACAGTGTCACCAGTAAAGTCCGCATCATATGGGATTTTTTTTTATTAATAGCTTTATTCGAAATTTGACTTTGGCATCAAGTTCTGCTTCGATCAAGATGAAAATTAAGTAAAAAAATAGTAGTCACGTGATTCGCATTATCTGTCAAATTTAAATTTTTTCCAAAAAATAATTCAAAAGTGGGGTTATTGCTGAAAATATCGAAAAAAATATTAGAAAAAGTTTTTTTAAATGCAATTTCTCGCCCACATGCAAAATTTCAGCTGCATAAGATAATTTTGATTTTTTGCCTATATTTTGTAAATTGCACCACTTTTGCAAAATAAAACTCAACGCAACCTACATAAAACTTCTTAGTTTTGACAATGCTTTATTTCAGATACATGTTCTTTAAAGTAGCGCCATATTAAATGTGTGTTTTTCTACAAAATCAAAATTGGGCTATTAAAATTGGGTCGCATGTGATGCAAAGTTTATTTGTTTTTGACCCTGTATAAGGTAACTTCATAAAATAGGTATTTTTAAAAACTTTGGTTGTGCCTGACAGTAAAAAAATAAAAAATAAAGTAAAGGGGTTAAATTAAATTAATTAATTAAATCGCTGAAAATAGATAAACTTTACGTTAAGTTAAACAAAAAATTATTTTCCACTTAATGAACACTTTACTGATGACACTGTGTTCTTTTTTGTCTTAATATTAAGGTGTATTACTTTTAGACACAAACTACGTTTTCAAAAATACTTATTTTATGAAGTTACATTATACGGGGTCAAAAACAAATAAACTTTGCTTCATATGCGACCAAATTTTAATATCCCAATTTTGATTTTGTAGAAAAACACACATTTAATATGGCGCTACTTTAAAGAAAATGTATCTGAAATAAAGCATTGTCAAAACTAAGAAGTTTTATGTAGGTTGCGTTGAGTTTTATTTTGCAAAAGTGGTGCAATTTACAAAATATAGGCAAAAAATCAAAATTATCTTATGCAGCTGAAATTTTGCATGTGGGCTAGAAACTGCATTTAAAAAAACTTTTTCTAATAACTTTTTTCGATATTTTCAGAAATAACCCCACTTTTGAATTATTTTTTGGAAAAAATAAAAATTTGACAGATAACGCGAATCACGTGACCACTATTTTTTTGCTTAATTTTCATCTCGATCGAAGCAGAACTTGATGCCAAAGTCAAATTTCGAATAAAGTTATTAATAAAAAAAAATCCCATATGATGCGGACTTTACTGGTGACACTGTATTTGTTTGCTATCCTATTACATACTAATATGGTTAGCTATTTTAACTATTATAGTAACATAATTTTACTTACTATTACCTACAATAATAATAATAATAATAATAACAATAATAAAAATAATTCCTTCAAAATCAAATAGCTGCTTTTTAAAGGTTAATAATATGTAAAGCTGTTTTGGCATTTGGTAGAACTAGGCGATACCCGGTTTTATCAACCTACCCGGTTTTGTCCAACTCTCCCCTACCTACCTAAGTCAGGGAAATACTTAATTTCTACTTATTTTTCTTGAAACAGAAAAGGATATCTAAATAATGTAAAATGCAAAAATTATACATTAGAAACCTAACCTTTACGAACAAAAATTTTAAGAACAAAAATTTTACAAACTAACTTTTCGACAAAAACGGCGTTTAGATGAAATAAAACTTATTACTTATCGATGAAATCAACTAACGAGCAAGGCACACATTAATAATTATGATCCCTAATAAAAAAGAATTAAAAATTTTTAACCTGTATCTAAATTTTTGGTCAAATGAATAATAATTGTAGGTACTTACAATTAAATGTAACAAAAACCCAATTTATAACTCGGTGTTTGGGCTCATTACGGTCCGCTACAAATCTAGGGATATTATTATGTCCCAATATCAGCTGATCGATGATAAATAACCGCTGTCATCTGTTTTAAAACGAGACTATTCGTGATATTTAGTTATAACCAAAACGTTGTGTTAAGTAACAAAATAAAGACAATGGAAGTCCGACAAGGTAATTTTTTTCATTTTAATGTTTGAAAATGGCGGGCAATCGCCATCTTGAAAAACATTTTTAAATGGGAAATTGGGTCAAATGATGCTTCTTTTTAAAGGTCTTTTTATGCTTTACAATAATCATTTCCATGATACCATGTATAGCGCTGTAAACTTTATTGTTGCCGTACACCTTCAATAAACCCTTTTAAATTTGCCTTTATTAAAGCGCCTTATAATATATTACCCTTCAAATGATATAATAAAAGTTTTATTCATGTCCCTGTTAAGTCCAAAAACATTTAAGTACATGAGACACCCCTTAATTGGCAATTTGTCGACAAATCTGAACAGAGATAACAGTTACAATGCCGAAGAAAGGCGGTCCCTTGAAAAATCTTTACGTAATGCTAAAATATAATTATTAATATAATTTAGCAGTGGCGGTTCCAGGAGAGCACAGTGCCATGGACTATATGGACACAACCCACAGAACCATAAAATATACAATTCAGTGTGTATCTGTATCCCGCCAAATGAAATAAATTGGATAATACATAAATAGGGGTGTGACCGAAAAAACGCTCGGACACGTCGATTGGTATTAGGCTGTGTCATGTAACAGTGGCCAATGCCAACTTTCCTGTAGATTATTCAATTTTTGGATTTTTCAGAAAACTTTAGACATTTCATGTACCGGGTGGTCAAATAAGCGAGGACGTCGGCTTTATCTCGGAAACCATTAAGCGTACAATTTTCGGAAAGATTTTTTTATGAGTAAAGTGGTCAAGAGAAATTGCTGGAAATTACTTTTAAGTTCCTCATTTCGCCGCAAGGGGGCACAATTAAAAATTGTTTTTTTAAATTCTAAATTTCTCCGAAAATTCCCATATTAAGGTATAACTCTGATTACATCATTGGAAAGCTTAGACAATTCTGCATCATTTTGGTTTAAGGCTCATTGGCGTACCGATCTTGATAAGAGTGGGAGAAGTTATTGAAAGTGTAAACATTAAAATCGCTGTAACTTCTAAACGACTTATCCGATTTTACTAAATTTAAGCTTGTTTGGAAGAGGAAAATAAGTATCTTCAATTGCCGTATCCAACAGTATACGATAGTGTTTAATAAAATTGCTAGAGGGCGCAATTTGTAGTAATAGCAGTTTTTTCGATTTTATCCCGAAAATTCAAATCATACGGTATAACTATGACACCGTAATCGAAAAGTAGATGCAATTGGCAAGAAAACATGTGAAGATGGCAGTTCGATATCTTGGTTCGTTTCAGAGTTATTGCCAAAACAATAATTTTTAATACAAATTGCGCCCTCTAGCAATTTTATTAGAAACTATCGTGTACCATTAGATACGACAATTGAAGGTACTTCCAAACAAGCTTCAATTTTAGTAAAATCGGATAAGTTATTTAGAAGTTACAGCGATTTTAATGTTTACACTTTCAATAGCTTCTTCGACTCTTATCAAGTGAAAGTGTAAACATTAAAATCGCTGTAACTTCTAAATGACTTAACCGATTTTACTAAATTTAAGCTTGTTTGGAAGAAAAAGGTAAGTACCTTCAATTGCCGTATCAAATGGTACAATATAGTTTCTAATAAAATTGCTAGAGGGCGCAATTTGTAATAATAACAGTTTTTTCGATTTTATCCCGAAAATTCAAATCATACGGTGTAACTATGACACAATAATCGAAAAGTAGATGCAATTGGCAAGAAAAGATGTGAAGATCGCAGTTCGATATCTTGGTTCGTTTCAGAGTTATTGCCAAAACAATAATTTTTAATACAAATTGCGCCCTCTAGCAATTTTATTAGAAACTATCGTATACCATTAGATACGACAATTGAAGGTACTTCCAAACAAGCTTAAATTTAGTAAAATCGGATAAGTTATTTAGAAGTTCCAGCGATTTTAATGTTTACACTTTCAATAGCTTCTCCCACTCTTATCAAGTGAAAGTGTAAACATTAAAATCGCTGTAACTTCTAAACGACTTAACCGATTTTACTAAATTTAAGCTTGTTTGGAAGAAAAAGGTAAGTACCTTCAATTGCCGCGCAATTTGTATTAAAAATTATTGTTTCGGCAATAACTCTGAAACGAACAAAGATATCGAACTGCGGTCTTCACATCTTTTCTTGAAAATTTCATCTACTTTTCGATTATGATGTCATACTTATACCGTATGATTTGAATTTTCGGGATAAAATCGAAAAAACTGTTATTATTACAAATTGCGCCCTCTAACAATTTAATTAAACACTATCGTGTACTGTTGGATACGGCAATTGAAAATACTTATTTTTCTCTTCCAAACAAGTTTAAATTTAGTAAAATCGGATAAGTCGTTTAGAAGTTACAGCCATTTTAATGTTTACACTTTCAATAGCTTCTCCCACTCTTATCAAGGTCGGTACGCCAACGAGCCTTAAACCAAAATGATGCAGAATTGTCTAAGCTTTCCAATGATGTAATCAGAGTTATACCTTAATATGGGAATTTTCGGAGAAATTTAGAATAAAAAAAAACAATTTTTAATTGTGCCCCCTAGCGGCGAAATGAGGAACTTAAAAGTAATTTTCAGCAATTTCTCTTGACCACTTTACTCATAAAAAAATCTTTCCGAAAGTTGTACGATTAATGGTTTCCGAGATAAAGCCGACGTCCTCGATTATTTGACCACCCGGTACAATATCCTACCTATCTTCAACTGTTTGGACTGATTTATTGCAAAAACTAACAACACACTCAAAAACTAATGAGTTACACTATTTATTTCTTGATAGTGTAAAATCAGAAATAACATTAAAGTAGGAGATGTTGAAAATGCTCGCCGCGAACGTTTTGGCAATATCATAATCTTAAATAAATTTTTTTTCTAATGGTTCTGAACATCTCAGGCGAGACCGATCTAATCGCAAGAGTTATTCGTCTTCTTAAGTCAGCTAAGTCGAGGGGTTTAGTAACCCCATAAGAAGAAGTCTAATGGCGTCAGATCCGGGGATCGTGCTGGTCATTTCATCGATCCACGCCTCCCTATCTACCGATTTGGAAATACTCGGTTGAGGCACAGTTAAAAGAATATACACTATTATTTTAACTGTGGTTAAGGTACTGCCGGATATTGATTTGGTAATGGGGTGGTGCTCCATCTTGCTGTTGTGAGTTTGCTGGATCAGGATATAAGTTTGTTAAATTTGGCAAAACATTATTTTGTAGTAGTGCTAAATAATTATTGCCATTTAAATTGTCATTAATAAAAAAATACCTATCATATGATCTCCAATTCCTGTCCAAACATTAACCTTTTCAGGATATTGCGTATGTTCTTCTCTAATCCAGTGAGGATTTTCCCGAGACCAATAGCGGCAATTCTGACGATTAGCATGACCGTGAAGTGTAAAGGTGCACTCATGAGGAAACTAAACATGTTCTAATTGGATCACATTGTTATCTAACATTGCCATCAATTGTTCACAAAAATACGTTCTCCTATCAAAATCATCTTCCATGAGCCCATGAGTAGGTAGCATTTTATAGGGATACATTTTATTTTCTGGTAATGTTCGAATAATCGATGAATGGCTTACATCGAACATTGGGGCTGTTTTTCGACTAGAAGTAGATATGTGGGTTTTCCTCAAACTTAAGCATAATATATATTTTGGTATCATCACTTATTGCGTTGACAGCTACTTTTTTTTTTATCTGCTTTACATGTCCAAGCTAGCGAAACTGTTTTTCTATTTTACTAATTTTCCCTTGAGTAATAGGCGGCAAATTTGGACATTTTTCATGAAATAAGCGAGCAATTTATTAATAATTTTTGTCCGTGTCTTATCTCCATAACCAATAATCTTTAGAATTGTTATTTTGTGCATTTCTGTTAAATAAACCATGTTGCTGATATGCAGTTAACGAAATTCAAACGACTATTACTTTCGTGGCGACAAGAAATGTGACTGGCAAGCTGTGCGTACAATTTTTACCCATCAAACTTAACTTTTGTTTGCGCAAGAGATAAACTGTACGTATCTAAAAGTAAATGTCTATGTTCCTCCAACAAAACAAAATAACTTGGTCGAACCAGAAGCAACTGAATAACTGGTCTTTCATATGCCAGAATATAATTGAATTAACTTAATACCATTATGTTTTTAAAATAAAAGTTTTAACTAAAAAAATAAATAAATTGTGCCTAGTAAGAACTTGAGCAAATACTATTTCCTTTTTTGACTTCGTCATTTTATCCAAAAATCAGCCAAATACCCACCTTTGGATTACATCAATTAACTACAGTTTTACTTTAAAAAAGGTTTGCTGTTCTGCTTTCTTAATTGTTGAGAAAACGCTTTATTGGAACAAAATGCGTCGCATTGAGAAGATACAATTTATTTCTTAACCAAATCGCTGTATTAAAAGTAGTTCATTATTCAACAAGACTGTGCTGCTAATGAAACTGATTACTACCAATAAAAACAAGATTCTAGCAAATCTAGAATTGATACTAGAGCGGGTTTGATCCACCAGCAATTCATTTTTTATGGATTAATAAAAAATAAGCTATTAATAGAAACTATATCTTAGCAAACCTGTTGTATTAGATCATTTTCCTCAGTGTGGGCAGCACAGCAAACATGGATTACATCAATTACCAAAATTTTTACTTTAAAAAGGGTTTGTTGTGAAAAATGTATAGTTTGACACCACACCCCTTTAAGGTGGCAAGCGCCGCCACTGTAAATTAATAAGATAATAAGAATAAACATTATTTTAATATTCCATTTTTCAATGCCTGAAGCATTTAATTTTAATACAGCATAATTTTCAAATAGGATTATTTTGTTAATAATAATTATATAAAGCGTTTAATCACCGTAGAATAACTAAAAATCGCTTGATAATTAATTAAATATGATTAAAGTGATAAAAGAAAGACTTTCATTTAAGGAGGATTTAATTTTTGGGTGGCAGAAATTTAAATTTCAAGTGTTTTTCAAAGTTAATTATTATTTTATATTAAGGGTCTTCAACCGCCTAAGGTATTTCCATCACATCTTACACTTATTATATTGTACACTGAGAAAAAAGCCTTCTATATCTTTAGTGTAGTGAAAATATCACGGTAATTTAGCCAATAGCAAATAGAAGTTATTGCTACCATAGAATGGTTTATAGCCATTATTGCTCTAAATACTTACAGTAATTATCATGTTTTATGGGGTGTAATCTGGTTTTATATACTGCATTAGTTCCGACTAGCAGTTGTAATGAAACTTGAAATTAATCATAATAATATTTGCTTGCAACGGTTAATAAAGCATATACTTTTATACTTACCACTAAAAATTCGTACTGTAGTTCTCAAAAATTTAAATAGTTTCTAGTGTAATATTGTTCTTGTCGTTTCATTGCATATGATTATCTATTATGCAACTATAAGATAGTTAAATTTGTCCATAGATTATCCATTAATACTAATCATGGGTTGTGCGAAATAAGAATCGTCTATTGCTTTGCATTGCATGCAAAGTTAAAAAAAAACTTAAATATAAAGTAAAAATAAATTAATTGAAACAGGTATTGGTACGATCAATAAAGTTTAAATTCAGACAGGCTCCGAACAACGATCGCGATGTGACCTGCACAAGAAATACGTTAGAACTAATACTACGGCGCGCGGCGATTGCTGATCGCTATGAACCCCCACCAACGTCTTGTGGATTATAGGTTCTAACGGATACAATTCGTTATTGGGGACGCTGTTTTGCTTTTTGAATTGTAGAGAAAGCGCTTTACTGGGAACCTAATGCGTCGCATTGAGAATATACAATTTATTTCTTAACAAAATTGCTGTATTAAAAGTAGTTCATTATTCAACAAGATTGTGCTGCTAATGGAAATGATTACTACCAATAAAAACACTGTTCTAGCTAATCTGGAATTGATATAACATTAAAGCGAGTTTGATACACTCAGTGGCGGCGCCAGCCTTTTCTTTCCAGTTGGGCGACACCCGGCAGAAAAATTTGGAGGGTGGGCAGCAAAAATGTGTACCTAGGACCTAGATATCTAGGTAATATTTCGGGTAATAGCTACTAGGTACAGATTATATAATTTACAATTATAGATAAGTATTTTACAATTTTCTGAATTGTGAAATTCAAACTAAAATTAAAAAAAAAAAAAACACGGAAATTATTTTAAAGTTTATTTTACAAAGAAACACATGATTATCTAACAGAAAACAGAGTTAGGTTAGGAGTTAGGAGCAGTAAGGAAAGAGCTATTTTTCTATTATTATGCTTAATTGCAAAATAATTTACATGTTACACGTTAAATAATAAATTATATTCCTGCAGAAGATGTGTAACATCATGATTAATTTCATACCTGTTAATGGTTTTTGGTAGCAATTTTAATTCATTTTCGACGGACGCTACGTCACATCTATAATGGGGTTATTTGCTCTAAATTTAGAAATATATTACTTGACGGGTTTGACGCACTGAATCCCTTTAGAACAACTAGCATTTTCGTCAAATCTCCGACAAAGTTCTGAAGTGATTCGGTCAATTATGGGATAATATAGTTTAACTTCAAATTCACTTTTTTTAGTAACACATCTGTCCTCTTCAAGTAAGGTAATTTTTTGGATGATTATAGTGTTTTTAAATTTAGAAGGTAATTTCTTTGATCTTTTATTATTCACATCATCTAAGTTAATATTATTAGCGGATGCGTTTTCTAGAGTCGCAGTCCATAACTTTTCAAATTCAGAATCTTGCCTATAAGATACAATAGTTTTTCTATAGACGTGCGGAAATAAGTAACACATAAGTATTTCAAGGAAATTAAAATTTTTTTAATTAACTATAACAATCACATACATATGTAACAGTAACTAATTCTGATAAAAAAGCAATAACTACATTAAGTTATAGGAAACTGTTAAAAAAACTTATTCTTTGTTAAAATTAACATGGTAGTAACCAAAAAGTGATATTGATATATTATTGATTTAGACATAATCGTGCCGAAAAATTTTTCCGCACTAGTGTGGAAAAAAAATCAATTTTCAGCACAGATGTCCGTGCGGAAAATTGGTTTTTCCACACGTCTGTAGAAAAATAACTATTTAAGTGATTCCACTAATGTTAAACTTTTTAAAATATCACTACCTTTGCTTTGTAAATAATCAGAAACATTCTTTATTTTTGACAATAATTCACAAAAAACTACTAAATTGAGCAAAAAGGTTAAATTAATATTGGTCACGAGTCCATTTGCCTCTGGAGAGCGAGCGTTATTTTCTGTTATATATTGGTTTAATAAAATTAATATTGCTCCATATTTTTTGCTCAAATGCGTAATTTAGCAGGTTGGGCGAGCCGCTGGGCGAGAACAATTTGGGTTGGGCGCTCGCCCACCCGCACCCCTCCCTGGCGCCGCCACTGGATACACTAGCAATTTATTTAATATGGGTTAATAAGAAATAAGCTATCAATACAAACTATGTCTTAGCAAACCTGTTGTATTAGATCATTTTCCGCAGTGTAGGTTGAGTAATCCATTTGCAAATAATTAAACGGGTTTCTCTTCTAAAGCCATTCAGTCACTCACTGAACAATATTTTTCCATGAAACCCCAAAAAACACACAAAAATCACCCAAAATAGCCATTACTCAGTGGCGGATTTAGAGGGGGGGCACAGGGGCACGTGCCCCCCCTGTCATAATAATTTCGCACGAACCAACCTAAGCGCAACACCCAAAATTTCAAACACAGTGACAAAGCATTGTACTGTAACAACCAAATATTTTTTTGATGCCAAAACTTTACAGCATTTAGAAATGGATATTAAAAATCAGGTTTTCAACGTGGTTTGATAATTAGCGAAAAGATGGCGTAAAAGCACGTTAGATAAAAAGCATACATTTTAGGATTTTAGAATTTGTGTTTTGTTACAGAAAACTGTAATCTGTGGTTTTGTTTACAAAGAAAGTGTATTATTTTGGGGTAGTAAGGACTTATTTTAATAAAAATAAACATGCCAAAACGGCTATGAATGTGGAATATTTGAGAAACAATTTTAGCTCATTAAGTATTGAGCAAAAAATTGAAATTAAAATTGAGGGAAGACCTAAACCCGAAATTAACTTGACACAGATCACAAAGTGTAGATTTAGGGACTTTATTGTTATTGATAAGTTTGCTGGAAATAAAACCAGAAGGTTGGACTTTACTTTTAAACAATGTACCTGCTAATGAAAAATAAATTGGCCTTTTTTTTATTTTTTTTATCTTATTTCATTTTCAATAAAATAATTAGGTAATCATACATTTTTAAAATATTTACTAAAAATTATTGACCAAATTTGGGCGTGGTCTTAAAAAATTTTCGCCTGCGGCGCGTTTCGTCCGCAGCGGGCTTTTCGTGCACCCCAAGATAACAAGTAAGTGCCCCCCTGTCAATTTTTTCTGAATCCGCCACTGCCATTACTTAACAAATTCTTTGGACTAATCCCTCAACGTATCAATTCCATTTATTTATTAATAAAATTCCCCCTATTAAAAATTCCACTGAGCATAGGATGTGCCTATTCCTGTCTTTAACTTAGTAATAAACACAACGTTTCGGTTTGTTAGCATCTATAACCGGCGTTCTCAAGTGCATAGACACTGTTTACACCCAAATTTCCCTGCTGCCCACGTATGAAACGTATCGTCTACTGTTCAGAATATAAAGCGAAACCTTTTCTATCTCCCAAAATTTAAATAAATTAAAATAAAATAAAGCGAAAATTCCACCAAAGAAACGGCCCTTTTTGCTTATCGGATGGATGGACGTAAAGTCAAGCCCCAAATTTGTAATCAGCCTATCTGGGCTTTGTAGTCGTTATTTCATTACATTTGTATATCTGACAGTTAAATACCTTCGCAGTCCTTGGTATTAATATTTATTAAAAGGCCCTTCCGACCCTTATTTCTCCCGTTAACCTTGGGTTTGTTCGTGTCTAAAACGTCCGTTTTATTGGACGCATGAAATACCCGAGAGCTACTTCAAAGGACCTTTAAAATGCTTTTCCTAGACGGACCTTCTTAATCAAATAATTAGAATACTTTTTATACAGTGCAGTGTGTCAACCGAGGCTGTTAAATTTTAATATAGGTGATGGGGCAAATGGATATTGACGTGGGAAAATACCTCATAAAATAATACTTTTGTTGCGAATATTATTTAGTGTGGCTTTCTGTTTGTTTAGGTACGAAAAACCTTTGAAGTTCTATGGCACAAGTAAACGAGGCCAACAAAATAGTTTTACCATCTCCTTAACATAGTATAAAACAAAGTCGCTATCGCCCGTCTGTCCCTATATCCCTATATGTGCTTAAATCTTTAAAACTACGCAACGGATTTTGAAGCGGTTTTTTTTAATAGATAGAGTGATTCAAGAGGAAGGTTTTTATGTATAACTAGCGACCCGCCCCGGCTTCGCACGGGTCAGTGGCGGCAGTGGTGCAGCGAGGGGGGATTTTAGGGGTTAAACCCCCCCCCCAGACGCCCAGACTAAGATGGTTTTTTACGGTATAGACCAGGGCTGAAGCCTTTGAAAATGGTAAAAAGTGAAAAAAAAATAATAGTAGGATGAAACCCATTGGAAAAGGAAGAGAATATAACAAAAATGAACGGAAAATAATTTACGGGCGATCCGAGGTAGGGAAGTGGAAGGGGGTGAGTTTTTAAGGGTAGAAAACGATTTAACTCGATTTCCGGCAAAACTACAAGTCCTATGGAAAAACGTTAAATGGCAAAGTTGTAGGTAATAAAAAGATCTACAACTTTTGAATTTACACTTTTTTTACATTACCTCAAAATTTATGTGAAAAATTCAAATAATCAAGTTTTTGGTTTTTTATTTTTATCTTTTACAAGAAAATTTTTTTTTTTACGATATTTGGTGAAAATTTACCTATTAAAAATATTTATTTTTCACCTTATTTTGACTTAATATCGAAAAAGCACCCTAATTTTCAATCGAAAATTCTCACGTCAAAATATCTGCTTTTTTAAAAAAGTCGGTGAGCTTTTTGTTCGTTGAAATCTCTACTTTCTGATGGTGTAAAAAAATATACATTACTATGGTAAATGTGTTATGTTTTATGGATTTGTAATTTCTTTGTTTATCAACGTAACATGGAATCTTACGTTTTTCGAGTAATTAAAGTATAAATTTTAATAAATAGCTCAAAATTGTACATAATAATTTTTAAAAAAATTCGGATTCGAATTTTTTCGTTTCTTTGCATTTTTTGGGAACATTTACCATAGTAATGTATATATTTTTTACACCATATTTTAAATCAAAAAAATTACAGTGTGTTTGGGACATAAAAAGGTAAGTTTTCACCAAATTTCGTGAAAAAAAAAATTTTTCTTGTAAAAGATAAAAATAAAAAACCAAAAACTTGGTTATTTAAATTTTTCACATAAATTTTGAGGTTATGTGAAAAAAGTGTAAATACAAAAGTTGTAGATTTTTTATTACCTACAACTTTGCCATTTAACGTTTTTCCATAGGACTTATATTTTTTCCGGAAATCGAGATAAATCATTTTCTACCCTTAAAAACTCACCCCCTTCCACTTCCCGACCTCGGATCGCCCGTAAATTATATTTCCTTTCATTTTTGTTACATTCTCTTCCTTTTCCAATGGGTTTCATACTACTATTATTTTTTTTGGTTTCAAAAAGTATCGACCCTGGTCTAGTTTTCGTTTTTAAAATTTTGAAATCCTGTTTTTTTTTTTTGAAAACCCCCCCTAATACAAAATTCTGGCTGCGCCACTGAGTGGCAGCTTGTGACTAGCGAGTCAGGCGGGGCGCTGGCTTTAAATAAATTTTTTTTTAAATGTCTATTATTTTCAAATGTACGTGTCTGTTTTCTCTAACTTTCTCGTTGTGAATTTTAATTATTTCATCAGCATAAGCACTACTTAAACAAGTTAAAATATTAGTCCTAACATCTCAAAACTTACCACATTATGACGATGTTTTACACTATTTTCATGTTTTTTTATTTTCTCTGAAAGATGTTTTAAGTCCTGCACCCCATTTATAGTCCAATTATCATCCCCGTCAAAAAGAAGACACACGAAACAAAAAAAAAATTTTTGTCCACACAACCGCATACCTATTCAGGATTTTTTATTATATATTTCTTTGTCTAACTTACGCGTAAACTGTGCCTTACTTTTACATTTTGATTGCACTTGAACTATGTTCAATTTCTAGTGGCCGCCCTGCATTTTTTAAATCAATTTTTTTACTTAAGCTCAGAGAACTAAACACAAGCTTCTGTAAATCACTGACCTTCATATTATACGACATTTCCCAACTTTATAACGTAACTAATAAATCAAATCAAAACAAATAAACAAAACATTAGCGCCTAGCGGCATCGACAGGTCGCCTCGTCGGAGCACATAATATATCGATTATTCTACCGTGGCATCGCGAACAGCTGTTCTGTTGGGCTCGGAAAATTGGAGCTCGTCCGTGGCCGCTCGTTGTGCGATGTGTAGGTGACGTCACGCCTCCGTCGTCATGGCAACTCATCGAGAAGCCGAGTTGAATCGGGACGAATAATCGGTCGCCCGCCCGCGCTTAGTATAACATTGAGAGCGCGGAACTCGCTTGTCTATGAGTATAACCTGGTTTGAATTATTTTAATGGATTGCTTACATACATTGCTTTATTGGTTTTTTAAGTAAAGTATTTTTGGATTCTGTTTGAAATAATTGCAGGGAAGGCGGCCCCCAGAGCCCTTCATTAACGAGCCGCCACTGGCACGGGTGCAATTTCAGAAAGTGGCATGCCGGGTACTAATATATCGAGTTTGCTCGGGTTTGTATTTATACCAGCGGGTTGCAACGCATGCCGGGTACACGCTAGTAGAGAAATAAAACCAAAATAAACTATCCAATATAAACATTTTACCGATCATAATTGTGTACGACGTACAAACCTGTAAGGAGTTACGAGAAACGTTGCCTGTTATGAACAATTACCAAACGTAAATATCTGTCTAGAGCACTTCGCGTCTCGGCATTTACATCGCGACCTTGCGCCTCGCTTTCTCCCCGTTAGATGGGATATCTAGGTATACTTAGTTTATGGTTTTATCCAATGATCTGGTATAATTTATCCAAACTCAGTTTGATGACATAAAAAAGCGACTAACGGGCTTCAAAGAGACCGACCTTACAACCAGGGTTGTCAGATCTTTCTTCTTCAATTCTTTAAGTTTTTTTTATTAAAAATGTTCTTTTTATATCAATATTCAATTGTTAGTCAGTAACTCTCTTTGAAAGCTAGTTTGCAAATATACTTTAAACCGAGGAGTTTTGAGTGTGACAGAAAAAAAAAAACAAGCCATTCATTGTTATAATAATATATTATTTAGTCCTTAAGAAACATTATAACTGAAATCAAAATAAAAAGTGTTTTCAGTATTTAAAAACAAGTAATTAACAAACCCTTGTTTCTCCTATACTTATATATTGTATTTACAAACCAGAAAATTTGGAAGAACTGGCAAGCGCACATAATTTATGCATGTTGCCATGGAGACAAACGTCAATGGCGCTGTCTCGGACATTCTGTGAATAATACTAGGACAAACGTAATTGCAAATTTATATGTCCTAGACAAGAAAGGCGGAATATTTTTAGCGGATAAAGATATTTCTATCTACCTGCTAAAAGATAATTAAGCCATCATCACTGTCGCCTTAGTTATTTAATAGTTTAGTACAGTGGAGTAGGTGGTATAACATATTTGCTGTAATTTACGTATTTAATTTTGGTTTATATCTGTGTACTGTGCGTAACGTTTTTTTTTATTTAATATATTTTTATTGTGGTTTTAAACATAAAAAATTAGACAATCGAATGGTTATAATGGAATCTCGGCGTATTGCGGAACTACGACAGGAGTATTTGCGAAGAGTACTGAGAATTAGATAAAAATATAATTTATTTAGACGAAACATGGTTCGATACGCATGATGTTGTGAAGTATGGTTGGGTAGACAGTTCAAATTTCTGTACACTGTACAGTATTCACCTGAAGATGACTGAATACACTTACCAGTTGAAACGTTGTGATTTGAAACAAATAAACATCATGGTCTACAACCTTCAAACAGTCATATTTTTGTATATTTTACAGTTAATAATAACTTTGAGTTAATAAACTAAAAATTGCTCCGCAATATAACTTTGTTCTTCTTCCCACACGTTTCTGCAAAATCGCAACGTTCATCGGAACCTCATCTAACATTTATTTGGCTTCTAGCCCTAAGAGATTATTTTTCTTTGTCTTTTATTTCAGTAGTAGCATGGGTTTATTTCTCTCTTGCACGCTTGCGCATCAAAATTTGTTTGGTAAAGGAAACAGCAAAGCCATGGTCAAGGCTCTCTTGGACCGAATACACTGCGGGGACATTCGATAAGTACCGTTACGAGTAGAGAGTCATAAAATTCTCGTAAAATACGAGGGATATTTTGGAGGTAATAGTAATAATACCGAAACAGCGAAGTTTGGCTATAGATATTTACCTTTAGATAAGCAAACAGTAATCACAAAAATTACAAATTTATGGCCTTGCGTATGTAAACAAAGCTACACACGATTAGACATGCGCACTACAACATTATCATTTGACGCAAGGGAAAAAATATACAGGTCCGGGCTTTAAACTGTAAGTTCTTGCTCGTGAAATTGTAAAAGTTGACCTTCAATTTAGTTTTACGTGTAAACAGCTAAATTTTGCCCCAAATTCTGGCCAAAAATTGGAATTAAATTTTGATCAAGTTGGGATATGGGGTAGTTAGTGATTTTTGGCATTTTTAGTAGGTGCAAAGCTATCAGATTTTGAGGATGGAAAATTGTTTTAAAGGGTTTGTTTCTAACATTTTTGTTTATAAACGATTCGTCGTCGTGTTTTTAGTTCAAAAAGGAAGAGAACAAGTCAATTAAACTATAAAACTTATAAACTTGAATACAAAAATTAAACAAAACCAGCAAAGTAACCAATCTTCAATGTTATCGCGTACCTAACCTCAAGTCAAATATTAGTTGGTATACTTTATACGAAGTCAGTTGAGACAACGTAAATATTGGGGGTACGATCAATTTACTGCATCACACACTGAAACTACAATACAAATATAACAAAATTTGTATTGATCGCTCCCTATACAGATGTTCGAAGATAATACACGTGAACTTGACAAGTCTGTCATTTTTTTTTTAGTTTTTTTGTCTGTC
Source organism: Polydrusus pterygomalis (assembly GCA_963969555.1). Classification (NCBI taxonomy): domain Eukaryota; kingdom Metazoa; phylum Arthropoda; class Insecta; order Coleoptera; family Curculionidae; genus Polydrusus; species Polydrusus pterygomalis. The sequence goes on from OZ018375.1 coordinate 3,179,347, forward strand.
TTAACTAAGATCGTATACACTTTGTATAACTTAACGTTAAAGGGCGGATTATTTGCACTTAAATTTAACCAAAATATGCTCATATATATGTCTTGTTTGCCTTTAAAATATGCAGTTATTTGCATTTTTTTTACCAAATAATATGCAAACTGGTATGCAATATTTCTTAATTTATTATGGTAAAATAAGGTAAATAAACACATTGGGTTCTAAAAAATATGGTTATTTTTTTTAAATGCAAAAAAAAAGTAAACAATTTTTTAACCTGAAATTGTATAAAATATTACTAAAATTTTTTTAAAATTTTAATTATAAAGGATTGTCTTCTATTAGTAAAAATATGACAAGAAGCTTTTTTCAACATCTACTGATGTAATCGGACAATAATACAACTTAGATAGCAAACTATAAGGCCAAAATACAACTTCGTTGGATGGTTTACTCTCATAGATGCTTTTTATTGCAGTTAATTATTAAATCCTTCATTCTTTTTACAGTTACATCTAATCTGTTCCTTACTTGACCTCCTACTTTACCGTGAATGAATTAAATTTCTACTCTCCAACGAGGATATTATGTCCGGTATAAAACTGAATTAGCCTTAATAAAAACAAGATCTTTAGCTACACTGGCACTTTCTAACAACTCTTTACTTTGCACAACACACTGCGAATCATCATGTCATTTAAATCCAAAAATAGTTCTGAAATGGCTTCGAATTGATCTGCGTAGAATATTGTGGCTTTAATCCATGTTCCCCACAGGGTAATTACAGGTTCTGGAGGTAAACTAACTCCTGGTAATCTCTCCTTATACAACTGCACTCTTAAGGGGGCTTTTAGAAACATTTTTTTTACATTTAAAATTAATTTATTTTAATTTTAATACAGTTTGTTAAGCAGGTAATAATAACGCATTATCTGCAAACCCCAGAAACCCCCAATAAATACTGTATAACAAAAATGCAAATAGAATTATTATAATCTTCAGATTGAAAAATTCCTAAAATAAGTACAGAACTGGATATTGAACCTATAACGTTTTACATTTTTTGATAAAGCCGAAAACATAAAAATATGCTCTTAAAATAATAATTTATGAAAAATATGCATTTTATTATAAAATTGACAAAGTATGTAAAAATGCATATCATATGCATTTTGAATATATTCCGCCCTTTATTTATCATAAAAGGCATGCATTGCAGTATTAAAAGATCTTGGGCTCTGAAAACCATGCTGGTTTAGGGACATTATTATCGATTTATTTAGATACTCAACTTGACGGTTCAAGAAACGGTACTCAAACATTTTAGAGAATATAGTCAATGTGTGCCTTAATTCCCGAAAGACTTGATAAAAATTATCCGACTTGAAAAGGTGCAAGTCATCTTGATCCTATGTAGTAGTAGTAATAGTAGTAGTAGTAACATGTTTTATTTAGCAAAAAGCAACAATTAAATATTTTTTAATACATTTTTTAACACATTTTTATAGATTTATTTTTAAATTTTAAAACGCAATCTTCTTTAAAAAAAAACAGACAGAAAGGTTAAACATTTTGTAAATCGTATCAAATATTACGTATCATTTTGTTTTTTAATTAAACGTAATTTTAAAGTTTTTTTAAACAGTTTTAATGATTTTTGAGATTTAATAGAATTTTCCAAATTATTATATTCTATCAAACCTTTATAAAAAATAGATTTATAAGCTAATGTTTTAGACACTCAATCCACATAAAAATGTTGAATAGTTCTTGTTTTATAATTATGATGGTCATAATTAAAAGAACAAAAAAATTTTAAACAATCAGGCAATAAATTATTTTTAATTTTATGTATAAAGATACATACTAAATAAAAAATTTAATTTCTGACATTCAACCAATCTAAATTTTTCAACATAAAATTTATTGTTGTATATTTGTTACAATTTAAAATAATCCACATTGCCTTGTTTTGTAAAATTCTTAATTTATCAAATATTTCCTCACTAGCACAATATAAAATAATAATATAAAAAATAAACTATAAATATAAAGTGGATAAATAATATCTCAGAGCGCCGACCTATCATTTGTGGACATAAGAACATTCATTTGATAGGAGCGCACCCTACAGGAAAATTAGAATCACTTTATTGCATTATAAACCGTTTTCCTTTATATTACATCATATCAAAATGTAAATGGGTCGACTTAACCCTAAATGAGAAGGTCGTAAAATTTAAGTCTTAAACTTAACCCTAAGTAAAATCCACGTTATACAACTGTGAGGAAACTAGGAACAAAATAACCATTTACTGGTATAAAATACACACATTATGTTATATTATCTCATATTTCATACTTTTAAGTCGGGATCTTATGGAAACTTAGGGTGGAAAAGTATGATGAAGAATCGCCTAGAACATAGTAATATAGTAATACAGACTCGACTTATTTTTAACAGTTTAACCAGTAGCGGCTCTTTCATAAAGTCATTTGGTCAATGACATCCCTCAATAATTATTCTCTTCCTATGTAACTTAATCTTTATTAAGTTTCAATTAAGTTTAAAATTTGTCCTATCGGCCAAACTTATAGACATTTACCTATAGATACTTCTCCTGCGCAAACAAAAGTTACGTTTTATGGGTGAAAAAATACGTCCGAGCGCACGGCCCGCCGGCCAGATGCCTTCCCTCCCAACAAGATTGGGCATGTCCTTCTTTAGCGACATGCTCAAAATACACTCCAGAACCGGCTCGGCGCCATTTTTGTTGTTGTGTTTTAAGTTTTCTCTGTGGATTCCTTGTTGTTTAATATTTAAAAATACACTACTCAAAACAATTATCGCATATTTTCTTAAATGGCCATATTTAATCAGCAAATAAAAATAACTTTGATTTAAATATTTTTTACAGAGTAAGGACAAATGTTTGAAGGAATTTTACGAAGTGTTGCAAAATTTACACAAAATTGACGAAATAAGGCAACTTTTAATTTTTTATTGTTTTATTTGCATTAAAACCAAAGAAGAAAATTAATATAACTGTCCGGCCATAACGAATTTTACACTACAAAATATAAATTAATATCGAGAATTACCCCCTCTAGCCGTTACAACTGCCCTGCAGCGCCTCCCCATACTTAATATTAAATTTTGAACATACTGTTCGGAAATTCTATTCCATTCCTCTATAAGAGCGCCAGACAATTGTTCCAAAGTTTCCGGTGGATTTAATCTTCCTCTAACGACTCTTCCGAGTGCATCCCACATGTGTTCAATTGGATTTAGGTCGGGTGACCTTGCTGGCCAATCCATGACATCAATATTCGTGTCCCGCAAGAACCCCGTCACAATGCGTGCTGTGTGTGGACGGGCATTATCATGCATTAATATGAAATTATCACCTACAAATGGGGCAAAAGGAATCACATACTCTTGAAGGATATCAGTAATGTACCTTTCACCATTCAAAGTACCGTGTTGTACAATATGGAGGTTGGTGCGTCCATGAAAGTTTATTCCTCCCCAAACCATAATGCCTCCTCCACCGTATGCATCCAACTGACAAATGTGGGCTTGTACAAATCGGGTTCCTGGTCTTCTATATACCCTTACACGACGATCATTTGTTGGGAGTGTAAATCTGGACTCCTCGGTGAACAAGACCGTGCCCCAATCAGCTGCTCTTCAGTTCAGGTGTTCTCTGGCGAAGGCTAATCTGTGTACGCGATGTTGCCTGGTGAGTCGTGGTCCCGTTGCTGCTCGTCTTGGCCTTAATTCATATTCTCTCAATCTGTTTCTAACCGTTTGATCACTGATCCTAACCTGGTAAGTTCTTTTTAGCGCATTTTGTAAATCCCTCGCTGTAGTTGTACGGTTTCTTAAAGTTTGCAACCACAAAAATCGACCCTGTGCTGCAGTTGTGGCCCTAGGACGGCCTTGACCAGGACGTCTTGAGAATGCCTCAGTCTCCCTATATCGTCTTAACACTCTACTTACTGACGATTGGGTAACATTTAAAATCTGCGCAATGCGGACTTGATTGTATCCCTCAGTTGACAGAATAACAGCCGTTTGTGCCTCAGCATTTGTCAAATGTCTAGTAAGGCGTCTGTTGTTGTCGTTCATATCTAAAATTTCAGCAAATTAAAAATTTCGTGCGAAACTCTATGGTCAACTAATCGAATAGTACTGCCATTGATAAGTAAAAAATATAGCGTTTTGCAGTTGTAGGGAAGACCATCAGAATAAATGATAACGAACCACATAAAAACTCATATTTGCTGTAATTTGCATAAAAAAGATTTAATGTTTTTAGTACTAAATATCTTAGTTTACCAATTTTATGAATAAAGTATTTTGTACAGGGTTTTCAAAATATGCGATAATTGTTTTTAGTAGTGTAAAATATTTACGGATTTTTTTTATGTAGTTTAGTGAATTGTGTTTGTGCTTTTAGTGACTCGGATTGGAACATAAACAATGACAAGTAACAGCCGTTGTATGCATTTATTATGCCCAAATAATGGTAAAATACTTGATATTGTCAGTTAGTATGAAGTAGTGATGTACCTTGATATATAACTTTATTTTATTATGATTAATTTAAACATATCAAACTAGGCCTAGGCTACACAAACAAGGTATGAAAATAAAGAGCAACACACATCAAGACAGATTATCCCGATGCATGTTTTGGTATATTTTATTTGCAGCCATGCAATCTAATTAGGTACGCCAATTTTTTGGGAAAGATATTGCTTCAAAAAGTTTAAGACACTTTTCTCTATACTTATATTATATAAAAGAAAAAAGTAAATACCTAAGTATGTTTATATTAATCCAACGGTGAAAGTATTCCACGGGTCAAGTTCTCTGGTAAAAACTTTTTCAAATTCTTGAACAAGAAATTGTGCTTGAACATGTTTTACACGTACCCAAGTTTTTGCCAAATTGTAAAAATCAATACAAGTTGATGAATTAACTAAATTTATTGATGCGAACGAGAGCCCTGTTGGGATTTTTTGCGACCATAGCAAGATATATAAAAGACTGTGTCAATCATAAAACTCTTGCACTTGAATGGATACGGTCGTTTGTAATTGATCACCAGGGACGGTTCTACGGGGGGGCCTAGGGGGGCCCAGGACCCCCAACATTTATGAAAAAAAATTTAAAATATCTCGAGAGAAATACAATCAAGCGAAGGCTACCAAAAATTGTGGCTGCGCCAATGTGGTGCCCCCCCAATATTTTGGATCTAGAACCGATCACCAACATTATGTTAGTGTAAGTAACTTTGATGGTAAGTTCAAACGGATGACAGATTCGCTACCCCTGAAACTTATTATTGGCGTTCCACAGGGTCCCGTCCTGGGCCCTGTGGAACGAGACGAGAGTGTTCCAGTCTCCTGCGAGACGAGACGAGAGTATTTTCTGCGAGAATCTCGTGAGACGAGACAAAAATATGCGAGAACGAGAAATCCTGCAAAATCTTCATATTTTGATTAGGATTTGCGGTAAAGTTTTAAAATAATCCAGTTAGTCTATAACTCGATAAAAAGATATCTTTATTACCGATGTTGAAAGGGGGCCAGGGAAAAATCGGGACACGTTGCCGAACAACAATAGAAAAAAGGAACAGAAAAATTAACCTTTTATTTCATAACGGTTCTACTTTTTGTCCAAATGTTTGATATAGAGAACCATTTGATAAACGATAATCGTCTACGCCAGCGGTTCTCAAACTTTTTTGGTGACGGAACCCTTTTGGGAAGCAAAATACTTGATGGAACCCTACAATAAAACAATAGTTTTTAAAAGTGTATTCTTTATTAATAAGCATAATAAAAGTATAATGTAACAGTTACTAATTATTACTTACTTTACCACATGGCAAGTACAATAATAGAAGATATTAAAAAAGAAAAAATCTAACTAATGGGAGGTATGAAACTGTTTTTTATTTTTCATCAATTGGTTGATATCAGGTTTGATAGAAGACAGTTGAAGTCTCATATCAGGTTCGGCGTCCAGTCTATTGCGATATTTTGTTTTCGTGGCTGCATAGGTTAAGAATCCTGTTTCGCACAAATATGTTGTTGGGAACGGGAGAAGAATATTCAGAGCCATTTTGCCAAGCATTGGATATTCATCACGGATTCTGCACCAAAAATCGTTGAGAGGCGTCGTTTTGAACAGTGACTCCATACTTGTGGCTGATGACATTTCTAAAAGAGATTCATATATCTCGTTTGACATACTTTCGGGCTTTTCCAAGTTGGGTAAAAAAGGATTATGAATCCATGAATTCAGTTTCATTTTTGTATTCTGTTCTTCGGGAAAATACTTTTCAAAAGATGCGCGCATCGAACTGAGATATTGGACCAATTCTTCAAACACATAATCTTGAAACATTTCTGAGTCGTTATCGCTAACAAACTCACTGAGTGACGTAAAGCTTTCTATTTCTTTCTTACCAACGCAAATAATCCAAAAATCTAATTTTCTTTTAAAGGCAGTTATTTTGTTATAGGCCTGAAACACTGTTGTCTGTTTACCTTGCAATGATAAATTCAATTCGTTCAGTTTTTGAAAGATATCCGCCATAAAAGACAATCGGAACAACCAAGTTTTATCATACAAACGGTCCTTCAAATTAAAAGAAGTATCTGCTGAAAGAAACATTTGTAACTCGGCTCTAAGTTCAAATAGCCTTGTTAAAGTTTTACCCCGAGACAGCCATCGCACTTCTGTATGGAGCAGCAGTGTTTTATGTTTGCTGCCATAATCTTCACACAATAATGAGAACAATCGGGATTGTAGTGGTCGTGATTTGATAAAATTAATTATTTTTACCGCTTCATCCATAACTAATTTTAGATTTGACGGCATTTGCTTCATCGCAAGTGCTTGTCTATGCAGAATACAATGGCTGGAACTACAATTAGGCGCTTTATTTTTTATTCGTGACACTGCTCCTGCTGTTTTACCTGTCATCGCCTTGGCTCCATCTGTACAAATGTCAATGCAATTGTTCCAACTAAGATTATTTTCTTCAAAAAATATATTTATTTTATTAAAAATTTCTTCCCCGGTAGTGTTTGTGAGCAGCGGTGAACACATAAGCATGTCTTCTTCAAAAGAACTTTCATATGGATATCTCACGATAACCAGCAAGATAGCCAAACCAGCGACATCAGTTGACTCGTCCATTTGCAAGGCGAATCGTGTTTTTTGTAGACGTGTAACTAGTTCTTGTTTGACGTAGGTTGCCAGATCATGGATTCGCCGTGAAACAGTATCGTTTGATAGCGGCACAGTAGAAAGATGCTTTGCAGATTTTTCATCGAGCATACATTTTGTTATGTCTAATACACATGGCTTTATTACTCAGCGATAGTGTGCGCTTCACCTGCTTGTGCAATGCGATAGCTAACTAAATATGATGCCTCCGTGGCCTTTTCGTTGATAGTTTTTGTTACATGCATCATATTTTTTTGACTTTCCAATAACTGATCTTTTTTACGAACAAAAAATCCTTTATTCTTGTCTTTAGACTCGGGGTGTACAGTTTGTAAATGTCGGCGCAATTTGGCAGGTGCCATGGAACTATTAGGAAGCAGTTTACTACATAGCATGCAGAGAGGTGAGCCGTTGGAATCAACAAATCCGAAACTGATATATGATTCATCATACTTCCTTGACGTCGTGGCATCATCGTCTGGATCGGTGATTGCTATATTCTACGCGCGTACTGCTTTTAAACATTCAGCGTCATTAGAAGATGTTGTTGCAACACGTTTAACACCTTTAAGCCAACGTTCCATTCTTCTTTATTTATAATTTTACACGTCAGGATGGTGGGGTCTAAATAATGCACAATCGTTACTGCGTATAAGAGACTAAGTTTAGTACAATGAAGAAATGTATAAAACTGAGACAACAGAATACAGCAGGCAGTAGAACAATGAACACTAGTTTCTCGCTAGCGAGCTTGTAAGTAGGTAGGTAGGAACTTATCGCTCCGAACGCTAATCGTCAACTGACTGACGAGGCGCGACGCGCGATCGCCGCTTTTATACTTAGTCCTAGACTCGATCTCGAATATTCTCGAAAATACTCGAGTCGGCGCCTTTGATAAACTAGACTGGGTACATATCGCTAATCGTCAGCCGAGAGTGCATCTAATATTAGTACTAAAAAGATTTACAAAAATTTACAATAAAAAAATACTTTTCTTTTCTTTTTTTCTATTTACTATTGCTTTTTTTGCCTCACCTTCCTGCGGAACGTGAAGGGAAAACATATCGCCAAATTGTCATTATAACAACTGACCAAAACTACACAATGGTGCAAAATTTCCGTTTTCTCGTATAGATAGGTAGTTTTCTGAGACGGCGCCGTATAGGTGCTCTTTAAACTCGCACACCTTTGTGCAATGTGGGATATACTTTCCATATTTGCTCTATAAAAATATGTAAGTATTCAATCGATTAAAACATAAGCAAAAAATTATTCTTACATGGAAGCTATCAATTATCAGCTAATAAATTTGTAGAAATATTATTGTGCCGAGCCAATACGTCCCTTATTATCGCTTTTAGAATAGAAATCAATATAACCTTTTATCTGGACCATAGAAAAAGGCAACTTTTTTATTTGAAGAGGTTCTATCTAAGCTTTATCAGTTTCGAGATATTGGCTAATATATGAAAACCACTTTTAATTCCATATCTCAAAAACTATAAGACCTACAAAAAATTTCTAAGAACTTAAAGTAAAGATCTCTTAAGGATGCTACTTATTAGTTATATACATTGTTGCCGTATCTCTTTCAGTTTCCGAGGAAAATGGTCTTTTATGGATTTCATAGCATTTTCCTGAGATGGAAAAAATGCCAAAATTTAAAATTCGCAAATATGTCAATTTTTCGGTACATTTCCATCAAGAATAACGTAAAACCCGAAAATAGCGAAGAAAATATGATAATTAACAATTCTATGAATTTTTAAAAAAATATCCAGAAAACTCGGATTTTTTTGTCGGTTTTCACAGTTTCCTCAATACGTCCCTTATTACGGCCTTTGGAACAAAAGTTAATATAACGTTTTATCTGGACAATAGAAAAAGGCAACTTTTTTATTTGAAGAGTTTCTATCTAAGTTCTATCAGTTTCGAGATATTGGCAAATACATGAAAACCACTTTTAATTCCATATCTCAAAAACTATAAGACGTACAAAAAATTTCTCAGAACTTAAAGTAAAGATCTCTTAAGGATGCTACTTATTAGTTATATACATTGTTGCCGTATCTCTTTCAGTTTCCGAAGAAAATGGTCTTTTATGGATTTCATAGCATTTTCCTGAGCATACATGGAAAAAATGCCAAAATTTAAAATTCGCAAATAAGTCAATTTTTCGGTACATTTCCATCAAAAATAACGTAAAACCCGAAAATAGCGAAGAAAATATAATAAATAACAATTCTATGAATTTTTAAAAAAAAAACAGAAAACTCGGATTTTTTGGTCGGTTTTCACAGTTTCCTCAATACGTCCCTTATTACGGCCTTTGGAACAAAAGTTAATATAACGTTTTATCTGGAAAATAGAAAAAGGCAACTTTTTTATTTAAAGAGTTTCTATCTAGGTTCTATCAGTTTCGAGATATTGGCAAATACATGAAAACAACTTTTAATTCCATATCTCAAAAACTATAAGACCTACAAAAAATGTCTAAGAACTTAAAGTGAAGATCTCATAAAGATGCTACTTATTAGTTATATACATTGTTGCTTTTTTTGCCTCACCTTCCTGCGGAACGTGAAGGGGAAACATATCGCCAAATTGTCATTATAACAACTGACAAAAACTAAAAAATAAAAATAACGGGTGCAAAATTTCCGTTTTCTTGTATAGATAGGTAGTTTTTGAAGACGGCATCGTATAGTGCTCGATGTCCCGTTTCCAATTCCGTCTCGCTCGATTCGCTACGACTTTTCGTTACGAAAATATATGATATTTAATATTATGATATTGATATTAACATTGAACCCATCAGCACCGGCTTTTTTTAAAATTGCACAGCAAACGTATCAATGTGGAATATACTTTCCAAGTTTGTTCTATAAACATATATATTCAATCGATTTAAACATAAGTAAAGAAACTATTCTTACATTGATAGCTGATAAATTAGTTTAAAAGCTTATTTTGCCGAGCCCTTCCGGCACGGCACTGTTCCAATTCGTTTATTTTATTTCATACTTTTTACAAAACCATTTGTTAGCAACCTTTAATAATTGCCTAAAGGATTATCCAAACCGAATGTCGATCGGATGGACCCAATTCGACTTATTAACGATTCAATAGGTACCTGTTTAGTCCCATATTTAACTTTGAAAAAATTAAAAAAATTATTTCCAAACTTTCGATCGCGCTCACAAACAATAGGGGTCTGTAGCCTACGATCGTCTACGCGTCGAAAAAGTTTAAATCGAAAAAACTAATTTTTGTGGCCTGTACCGAATGACAACGAGACTCCGATAATTATCAACTTTAAAAATTAATAACTTTTTTCCCGTACACCCTGTATATTCAAAATTTTTACACATTGTACCCCCACTATTCCTCTCTAAACTGAAAAAGTTTCAATCGTCCCACTCTTACCGTTTCCGAGAAAAGAAATCGCAAATGTGAAAATGTCAAAACTGACGACGACAACTTATTTTAAATGTAGCCGCCGTATATAATACTAGACTGGGTACATATCGCTAATCGTCAGCCGAGAGTGCATCTAATATTAGTACTAAAAAAATACATTTCTTTTCCTTTTCTCTATTTACTATTGCTTTTTATACCTCACCTTCCTGCGGAACGTGAAGGAGAAACATATCGCCAAATTGTCATTATAACAACTGACAAAAACTAAAAAATAAAAAAACGGGTGCAAAATTTCCGGTTTCTCGTATAGATAGGTAGTTTTTGGAGACGGCATCGTATAGTAGTCGACGTCCTATTTCCAATGCCGTCTCGCTCGATTCGCTACGACTTTTCGTTACTGAAATATATGATATTAACTATTCTTACATAGATAGCTGATAAATTGGTGAAAATTTTATTGTGCCGAGCCCTTTGGGCACGGCACTGTTAGAGTTCGTTCGTTTCATTTTATACTTTTGACAAAACCATTTGTTAGCAACCTCTAATTTTGAAACATTTCAATTCGTGATAAAAAATAAATTTAGTTTCTTCACAAACCTAGTTGATTTTTTTCGTACCGAGGATTGTCGCTGTAAGAATCCAAAATTTAAAAGACTTTCAGTATCTACCTACCTAAATAACGAAATATTAAAAAAATAAAAAGACGCGCCTGGAATTGAACCCGGGATCATCGTGACCAAAAGTCGTAATCTAATATATACCACTAGGCCACCGACCACTTTAAAAACAATATAGAATATTATTGCCTTATTAAAGATAAAGAAACAAAAAAAAATTACTTTTTGTTGTAGTTTTTTTTTATGATCCAAAGTAGTATTTGAGATGACGTAAACGAATCTCCAAATCAAAAATATGTGGGACGCACCCAATTCGGTTTATTAACGATCCAACATGTCCCTACATTGATTTAAAAAAAATCAAAAAATTGACTTCCCAACATCCGATTACGTTGGTAAACAATAGGCTTCTTTAGCCGACGGTCGTCTACGCGTCGAAAAAATTTAAATCGAGAAAACTTATTTTTACGACCTGTATCGAATTTCAACGAGAAACCGATATTTTTTGACTTTGGGGTTTAACAACTTTTTTTCGGCACACCCTGTATGTTCAAAATTTTCACACAACGTACCCCCACTATTCCTCTCTAAACCCAAAAAGTTTCAATCGTCCCACTCTAACCGTTTCCGAGAAAAAAAATCGCAAATGTGAAAATGTCTTACATAGACGAAATTGTTCAAGAGCCGATCGGGGTTTTCGAGATTCCGCGCGGAAGAGACGTATATAATACTAGACTGGGTACATATCGCTAATCGTCAGCCGAGAGTGCATCTAATATTAGTACTAAAAAAAAAATTACTATAAAAAAATACTTTTCTTTTCTTTTTTTCTATTTACTATTGCTTTTTTTGCCTCACCTTCCTGCGGAACGTGAAGGGGAAACATATCGCCAAATTGTCATTATAACAACTGACCAAAACTAGACAATGGTGCAAAATTTCCATTTTCTCGTATAGATAGGTAGTTTTCGGAGGCGGTGCCGTATAGTGCTCAACGTCCCGTTTCCAATACCGCCTCGCTCGTCTGTCGGCCATATTGCAATCTCTTTGTCCACCTATATGTATAGTTTTATTTGTGGGGTCATACCGCCTAACGGCGGTATAAAGTACATTTTCATGTTACGTTATATGTTTTACGACGTACTTAGTTATTTCACACAATATTATCATTATTACTACAGAGATTATGCATAGTTTTTTAACAATCAAAGATTATGCATAGTTTTTTCACAACCAAAGATCGGTGAAGATTATGGCATAGTCTTATGACAAACAAAGATTATGGCATATTTTTTATGACAAACAAATTTTAAGGCATAGTCTTATGACAAACAAAGATTACGGCATAGTCTTATGACAAACAAATATTATGGCATAGTCTTATGACAAACAAAGATTATAGCATAGTCTTATGACAAACAAAGTTTAAGGCATAGTCTTATGACAAACAAAGATTTTGACACAGTCTTATGACAAACAAACATTAGTGCATAGTCTTATGACAAACAAATATTATGGCATAGTTTTATAACAACCAAAGATTATGTATATTTTTATGACAAACAAATTTTAAGGCATATTCTTATGACAAACAAAGATTACGGCATAGTCTTATGACAAACAAAGTTTAAGGCATAGTCTTTTGACAAACAAAGATTATGGCATAGTCTTATGACATTCAAAGATTTTGGCATAGTCTTATGACAAACAAATATTATGGCATAGTTTTATAACAACCAAAGATTATGTATATTTTTATGACAAACAAATTTTAAGGCATAGTCTTATGACAAACAAAGTTTAAGGCATAGTCTTATGACAAACAAAGATGTTGGCATAGTCTTATGACAAACAAACATTAGTGCATAGTCTTATGACAAACAAATATTATGGCATAGTTTTATAACAACCAAAGATTATGTATATTTTTATGACAAACAAATTTTAAGGCATGGTCTTATGACAAACAAAGATTATGGCATATTCTTATGACAAAAAAAGTTTAAGGCATAGTCTTATGACAAACAAAGATTATGGCATAGTCTTATGACATTCAAAGATTTTGGCATAGTCTTATGACAAACAAACATTAGTGCATAGTCTTATGACAAACAAATATTATGGCATAGTTTTTATAACAACCAAAGATTATGTATATTTTTATGACAAACAAATTTTAAGGCATAGTCTTATGACAAACAAAGATTACGGCATAGTCTTATGACAAACAAAGTTTAAGGCATAGTCTTCTGACAAACAAAGATTATGGCATAGTCTTATGACAAACAAAGATTTTGGCATAGTCATATGACAAACAAATATTATGGCATAGTTTTTTCACAACCAAAGATTGGGCATAGTTTTTTCACAGCCAAAGTTTAGGCATAGTTTTTTCACAACCAAAGATTAGGCATAGTTTTATAACAAACAAAGATTAGGCATAGTTTTTTTACAACCAAAGTTTAGGCACAGTTTTTCACAACCAAAGATTAGGCATAGTTTTTTCACAACCAAGGATGGTCTTATCAATTACGTATAATTTTTGATTTTCTTTAAAAAATTCATAAAAACGTTATTTTGTATATTTTCTTTGCTATTTGTGAGTTTTACGTTATTTTCGATGAAGATTTATAGAAAAGTTGTCATATTTTCGAATTTTAAATTTTTGAAATTTTTTCATGTATATAGTCATGAAAATTTGATGAAATCAATAAGGTAACATTTTCCTAGGAAAGTATAAGAGATATGGCAACCATGTATATAACTATTAAGTAGCATCCTTACGAGATCTTCACTTTAAGTTCTTAGTAATTTTTTGTAGGTCTTATAGTTTTTGAGATATGGAATTAAAAGTGGTTTTCATATATTTGGCAATATCTCGGAACTGATAAAACTTAGATAAAAACTTTTTAAATAAAAAACTAGCCTTTTTCTATTCTCCATATAAAAAGTTATATTGATTTCTATTCTAAAAGCGATAGTAAGGGACGTATTGAGGAAAATGTAAAAACTGGCAGAAATATTAGATTTTTGGTATTTTTTTAAAAATTCATAAAATCGTACTGGGTACATATCGCTAATCGTCAGCCGAGAGTGCATCTATTATTAGTACTAAAAATTTGTATTTAAAAAGTATTTTTCTTAGTTTCTTTTTTCTATGTTTTCTATTGCTTTTTTTGCCTCACCTTCCTGCGGAACGTGAAGGGGAAACATATCGCCAAATTGTCATTATAACAACTGACCAAAACTAAAAGATAAAAATAACGGGTGCAAAATTTCCGTTTTCTTCTATAGATAGGTAGTTTTTGAAGACGGCATCGTATTGTGCTCGATGTCCCGTTTCCAATGTCGTCTCGCTCGATTCGCTACGACTTTTCGTTACGGAAATATATGATATTTAATACTATGATATTGACATAGAACCTGTCAGCACCGATTCTTTAAAATCGCACAGCAAAGGGTGAAATGTGAGATATATTTTCCAAGTTTGTCCTTTAAAAATATTTATTCAATCAATTTAAACATAAGGAAAAGAAACTATTCTTACATTGATAGCTGATAAATTGGTGAAAATGTTATTGTGCCGAACCCTTCGGGCACGGCACTGTTCGAGTTGGTTCATTTAATTTCATACTTTTGACAAAACCATTTGTTAGCAACCTTTAATTGTTATTGTAAAGCATTTCAATTCGCGATAAAAAATAAATTTAGTTTCTTCACAACCCCAGTTCGTTTATTTCGGACCGAGGATTGTCACTGTAAAAATCCTAAATTTAAAAAACTTTCAATAGGTACCTAAATAACGAAATATTAAAAAAATAAAAAGACGGGCCTGGAATTGAACCCGGTATCATCGTGACCACAAGTCGTAACCTATTATATACCTACCTACCACTAGGCCCGACCACTTTGAAAATAAATTATAATATAGAATATTTATATTGCCGTATTAAAAATGAAAAAAATACGATTTATTTAAGCTTGACGAGCTCTTTCCGCTAAGGTACATTAAATTTTAATCAAAAGTTGTTTTCCGTACGAAAAACAATGAAAACCGTAAAAGAATTAAATAGTAATTCTTACTTTTTTATAATTTGCACCCTTTATATTACAGGTAGGTATAAAACAATATATTTGAAAAAAGTAGTATTTGAGATGACCTAAACGAATCTCCAAACCAAAAGTGTGTCAGATGCACCCAATTCGATTTATTAACGATCAAACATGACCCTACATTGATTTTAAAAAAATCAAAAAATTGACTTCCAAACTTTCGAACGCGTTCGAAAACAATAGTGTTTTGTAGCCGAACGTCGTTTACATGCCAAAAAAGTTTAAATCGATTAAAATGATTTTTGCCACCTGTATCGCGCTATAACGAAAAAAAAACATATTTTTCAACTTTGATTTTAATAAATTTTTTCCGGTACACCCTGTATATTGGAAATTGTTCCCAGAACGTGCCCCGACTATTCCTCTCTACGTCCAGAAAGTTTGAATCGTTTTGCTCTAACCGTTTCCGAAGAAAAAATTCGCGAATATCGAAATGTCGAACAACCTCCTACCACGTGGCGACGGATTATCAATGTCGGAACGCCATCTTTAAAATCGAGATTATAACTATTTCTAAAACATTTTGGGCAAATATTTTGGTCAATAAAATTAGAAGAAGGTTCAAGGTAGATATTCCATCCAATTTGAAATCAGGAAATGTTCTTATAAGACTAGCAAGTCAAGCTCAAAACACCCATTTTTTGCCATTTTTGACAGCCGGATTTTTACAATTATAATTTACATCAATATCAAGGCACTCTCGTTAAAAGAGAATAGTGTTAGAATTTGTAAATTGTGCCTGTTTCCGCACCCAAAAAAGCGACTTTTCTCAAATTTGCGAATATATTTTGATAAGTTTGGATATGTAGAGTTATTAAGAAGAAATCAACGCGTGTTTTTAGAGAAAAATAAAACGTTTTTGTTAAAAATTAAATTAGTTACAGTCGATATAGTAAAACATCTGGTGAAGAAACCTATAAAAACATTATAAATTAATTTTTTTGAGCCACAAAATATGATTTTCCAGGGTGCGCTTACTATGCAAACTAAAGCTTGTTTATCCGTCGATATGGTGGATCAATAAAAAATTCAAAATGTTATATATTATAGACACTTGCAGAATTATTTAAGCAAGCCAGTGCAACGCCAACAGAAATTACGGGAAAAAGTTCATAAGCTGCCGTTTTTTCCGTATTAAAGATAAAGAAACGAAAAAATATCTCTTAAATACAATTTGACGGCTCTATCCGCTAAAGTATACAACGTTTCGATTAAAAAACGTTTTCCGTAGGAAACGAAAGGAAGAAAAATAAAAACGGCGAAAAAATCACGCCTTACTCTGTGGTTTCCAGTTTCTTACAATTTTTGATAATTTCCATTCCAGTTAGGTATAGAACAATATATTGGAAAAAGGTAGTTTTTGAGATGGCCTAACCGATTATCCATACCGAATGTCGATCGGATGCACCCAATTCGACTTATTAGCGATCCAAGAGGTACCATTTTGGACCAAATTTTGACTTTTAAAAAATAAAAAAAATTATTTCCAAACTTTCGATCGCGCTCACAAACAATAGGCTTCTGTAGCCGACGGTCGTCTACGCGTCGAAAAAGTTTAAAACGAAAAAACTAATTTTTGTGGCCTGTATCGAATGCCAACGAGATCCCGATATTTCTCGACTTTAAAAATTAATAATTTTTTTCCGGCACACCCTGTATATTCGGAATTTTTACATAACGTACCCCCACTATTCCTCTCTAAACCCAAAAAGTTTCAAGCGTCCCACTCTAACCGTTTCCGAGAAAAAAAATCGCAAATGTGAAAATATCTTACATAGACGAAATTGTTCAAGAGCCGATCGGGGTTTTCGAGATTCCGCGCGGAAGAGACGTATATAATACTAGACTGGGTACATATCGCTAATCGTCATCCGAGAGTGCATCTAATATTAGTACTAAAAAAAATTTACAATAAAAAAATACTTTTCTTTTCTTTTTTTCTATTTACTATTGCTTTTTTTGCCTCACCTTCCTGCGGAACGTAAAGGGAAAACATATCGCCAAATTGTCATTATAACAACTGACCAAAACTACACAATGGTGCAAAATTTCCGTTTTCTCGTATAGATAGGTAGTTTTCTGAGACGGCGCCGTATAGGTGCTCTTTAAACTCGCACACCTTTGTGCAATGTGGGATATACTTTCCATATTTGCTCTATAAAAATATGTAAGTATTCAATCGATTAAAACATAAGCAAAAAATTATTCTTACATGGAAGCTATCAATTATCAGCTAATAAATTTGTAGAAATATTATTGTGCCGAGCCCTTCGGGCACGGCACTGTTCTAGTTCGTTCGTTTAATTATACGAGAGCTGTCACTTTGACAGGTAAGTGTCATTTTTTTGAGCTTTTTCGTAGCGAGGGTTATAGCTGTAGGAATTCGAAATTAAAAAATTTTCAGGTACCTAAATAAGAATGTTTTATACGATAGCTGTCAAATTTTGACAGGTAAGAGTCAATTATTTCTTAGCTTTTTCGTAGCGACGATTATAGCTGTAAAAATCCTAAATTAAAAACTTTTTCAGTACCTAAATAACAAAGTTTTTTACGATAGCTGTCAGATTTTGACAGATAAGTTTCAATTTTTTTTATCATTTTCGTAGCGAGAGTTATAGCTGTAAGAATCCTAAATTGAAAAATTTTTCAGTTCCTAAATAACAAAGTTCTATACGACAGCTGTCATTTTGATAGGTAATTTTTAATTTCGGATTAAAACGGTATAATTCTACAAATGCTATACTTATATAACATTTCGATGAAAAGTTGTTTTTCGTACGAAAAACAATGAAAACCGTAAAAGAATCGTGCCTTAAATAGTAATTCTTACTTTTTTATAATTTGCACCCTTTATATTACCGGTAGGTATAGAACAATATATTTGAAAAAAGTAGTATTTGAGATGACCTAAACGAATCTCCAAACCAAAAGTGTGTCAGATGCACCCAATTCGATTTATTAACGATCCAACATGACCCTACATTGATTTTTAAAAAATCAAAAAACTGACTTCCCAACTTTCGATCGCGTTCGAAAACAATAGTGTTTTGTAGCCGAACGTCGTTTACATGCCAAAAAAGTTTAAATCGATTAAAATGATTTTTGCCACCTGTATCGCGCTATAACGAATAAAAACATATTTTTCAACTTTGACTTTAATAACTTTTTTCCGGTATATTGGAAATTGTTCCCAGAACGTGTCCCGACTATTCCTCTCTACGTCCAGAAAGTTTGAATCGTTTTGCTCTAACCGTTTCCGAAGAAAAAATTCGCGAATATCGAAATGTCGAACAACCTCCTACCACGTGGCGACGGATTATCAATGTCGGAACGCCATCTTTAAAATCGAGATTATAACTATTTCTAAAACATTTTGGGCAAATATTTTGGTCAATAAAATTAGAAGAAGGTTCAAGGTAGATATTCCATCCAATTTAAAATCAGGAAATGTTCTTATAAGACTAGCAAGTCAAGCTCAAAACACCCATTTTTTGCCATTTTTGACAGCCGGATTTTTAGAATTATAATTTACATCAATATCAAGGCACTCTCGTTAAAAGAGAATGGTGTTAGAATTTGTAAATTGTGCCTGTTTCCGCACCCAAAAAAGCGACTTTTCTCAAATTTGCGAACATATTTTGATAAGTTTGGATATATAGAGTTATTAAGAAGAAATCAACGCGTGTTTTTAGAGAAAAATAAAACGTTTTTGTTAAAAATTAAATTAGTTACAGTCGATATAGTAAAACGTCTGGTGAAGAAACCTATAAAAACATTATAAAAAATTTTTTTGAGCCACAAAATATGATTTTCCAGGGTGCGCTTACTATGCAAACTAAAGCTTGTTTATCCGTCGATATGGTGGATCAAGAAAAAATTCAAAATGTTATATATTATAGACACTTGCAGAATTATTTAAGCAAGCCAGTGCAACGCCAACAGAAATTACGGGAAAAAGTTCATATGCTGCCGTTTTTTCCGTATTAAAGATAAAGAAACGAAAAAATATCTCTTAAATACAATTTGACGGCTCTATCCGCTAAAGTATACAACGTTTCCATTAAAAAACGTTTTCCGTAGGAAACGAAAGGAAGAAAAATAAAAACGGCGAAAAAATCACGCCTTACTCTGTGGTTTCCAGTTTCTTACAATTTTTGATAATTTCCATTCCAGTTAGGTATAGAACAATATATTGGAAAAAGGTAGTTTTTGAGATGGCCTAACCGATTATCCATACCGAATGTCGATCGGATGCACCCAATTCGACTTATTAGCGATCCAAGAGGTACCATTTTGGACCAAATTTTGACTTTTAAAAAATAAAAAAAATTATTTCCAAACTTTCGATCGCGCTCACAAACAATAGGCTTCTGTAGCCGACGGTCGTCTACGCGTCGAAAAAGTTTAAATCGAAAAAACTAATTTTTGTGGCCTGTATCGAATGCCAACGAGATCCCGATATTTCTCGACTTTAAAAATTAATAATTTTTTTTCCGGCACACCCTGTATATTCGAAAATTTTTACACAACGTACCCCCACTATTCCTCTCTAAACCCAAAAAGTTTCAAGCGTCCCACATTAACCGTTTCCGAGAAAAAAAACCGCAAATGTGAAAATATCTTACATAGACGAAATTGTTCAAGAGCCGATCGGGGTTTTCGAGATTCCGCGCGGAAGAGACGTATATAATACTAGACTGGGTACATATCGCTAATCGTCAGCCGAGAGTGCATCTAATATTAGTTCTAAAAAAAAATGTACAATAAAAAAATACTTTTCTTTTCTTTTTCTCTATTTACTATTGCTTTTTTTGCCTCACCTTCCTGCGGAACGTGAAGGGGAAACATATCGCCGAATTGTCATTATAACAAATTACCAAAACCAGAAAATGGTGCAAAATTTCCATTTTTTCGTATAGATAGGTAGTTTTTGGAGACGGCATTGTATAGTGGTCGACGTCCTATTTCCAATGCCGTCTCGCTCGATTCGCTACGACTTTTCGTTACTGAAATATATGATATTAACTATTCTTACATAGATAGCTGATAAATTGGTGAAAATTTTATTGTGCCGAGCCCTTTGGGCACGGCACTGTTGGAGCTCGTTCGTTTCATTTTATACTTTTGACAAAACCATTTGTTAGCAACCTCTAATTTTGAAACATTTCAATTCGCGATAAAAAATAAATTTAGTTTCTTTACAAACCTAGTTGGTTTTTTTCGTACCGAGGATTGTCGCTGAAGAATCCGAAATTTAAAAAACTTTCAGTATCTACCTACCTAAATAACAAAATATTAAAAAAATAAAAAGACGCGCCTTGAATTGAACCCGGGATCATCGTGACCAAAAGTCGTAATCTAATATACACCACTAGGCCACCGACCACTTTGAAAACAATATAGAATATAATTGCCTTATTAAAGATAAAGCAACAAAAAAAAATACTTTTTATTGTAGTTTTTTTTTATGGTCCAAAGTAGTATTTAAGATGACCTAAACGAATCTCCAAATCAAAAATATGTGGGACGCACCCAATTCGATTTATTAACGATCCAACATTGATTAAAAAAAAATCAAAAAATTGACTTCCCAACTTCCGATTACCTTGGCAAACAATAGGCTTCTGTAGCCGACGGTCGTCTACGCGTCGAAAAAGTTAAAATCGAGAAAACTTATTTTTACGACCTGTATCGAATTTCAACGAGAAACCGATATATTTTGACTTTGGGGTTTAACAACTTTTTTTTGGCACACCCTGTATATTCGAAATTTTCACACAACGTACCCACACTATTCCTCTCTAAACCCTAAAAAATTCAATCGTCCCACATTAACCGTTTCTGAGAAAAAAAATCGCAAATGTGAAAATGTCTCACATAAACGAAAATTTTCAAGGGGCGATCGGAGTTGTCGAGATTTCGCGCAGAAGAGACGTATATAATACAAGACTGGGTACATATCGCTAATCGTCAGCCGAGAGTGCATCTAATATTAGTACTAAAAAAATAATTTTCTTTTCCTTTTCTCTATTTACTATTGCTTTTTATACCTCACCTTCCTGCGGAACGTGAAGGAGAAACATATCGCCAAATTGTCATTATAACAACTGACAAAAACTAAAAAATAAAAAAACGGGTGCAAAATTTCCGGTTTCTCGTATAGATAGGTAGTTTTTGGAGACGGCATCGTATAGTGGTCGACGTCCTATTTCCAATGCCGTCTCGCTCGATTCGATACGACTTTTCGTTAATGATATTAACTATTCTTACATAGATAGCTGATAAATTGGTGAAAATTTTATTGTGCCGAGCCCTTTGGGCACGGCACTGTTGGAGTTCGTTCGTTTCATTTTATACTTTTGACAAAACCATTTGTTAGCAACCTCTAATTTTGAAACATTTCAATTCGTGATAAAAAATAAATTTAGTTTCTTCACAAACCTAGTTGATTTTTTTCGTACCGAGGATTGTCGCTGTAAGAATCCAAAATTTAAAAGACTTTTAGTACCTACCTACCTAAATAACGAAATATTAAAAAAATAAAAAGACTCGCATGGAATTGAACCCGGGATCATCGTGACCAAAAGTCGTAATCTAATATATACCACTAGGCCACCGACCACTTTAAAAACAATATAGAATATTATTGCCTTATTAAAGATAAAGAAACAAAAAAAATACTTTTTATTGTAGTTTTTTTTATGATCCAAAGTAGTATTTGAGATGACCTAAACGAATCTCCAAATCAAAAATATGTGGGACGCACCCAATTCGATTTATTAACGATCCAACATGCCCCTACATTGATTTTTAAAAAATCAAAAAATTGACTTCCCAACATCCGATTACGTTGGTAAACAATAGGCTTCTGTAGCCGACGGTCGCCTACGCGTCGAAAAAATTTAAATCGAGAAAACTTATTTTTACGACCTGTATCGAATTTCAACGAGAAACCGATATTTTTTGACTTTGGGGTTTAACAACTTTTTTTCGGCACACCCTGTATATTCGAAATTTTCACACAACGTACCCCCACTATTCCTCTCTAAACCCAAAAAGTTTCAATCGTCCCACTCTAACCGTTTCCGAGAAAAAGAATCGCAAATGTGAAAATGTCTTACATAGACGAAATTGTTCAAGAGCCGATCGGGGTTTTCGAGATTCCGCGCGGAAGAGACGTATATAATACTAGACTGGGTACATATCGCTAATCGTCAGCCGAGAGTGCATCTAATATTAGTACTAAAAAGATTTACAAAAATTTACAATAAAAAAATACTTTTCTTTTCTTTTTTTCTATTTACTATTGCTTTTTTTGCCTCACCTTCCTGCGGAACGTGAAGGAAAAACATATCGCCAAATTGTCATTATAACAACTGACTAAAACTACACAATGGTGCAAAATTTCCGTTTTCTCGTATAGGTAGGTAGTTTTCTGAGACGGCGCCGTATAGGTGCTCTTTAAACTCGCACACCTTTGTGCAATGTGGGATATACTTTCCATATTTGCTCTATAAAAATATATAAGTATTCAATCGATTAAAACATAAGCAAAAAATTATTCTTACATGGAAGCTATCAATTATCAGCTAATAAATTTGTAGAAATATTATTGTGCCGAGCCCTTCGGGCACGGCACTGTTCTAGTTCGTTCGTTTAATTATACTAGAGCTGTCACTTTGACAGGTAAGTGTCATTTTTTTTAGCTTTTTAGTAGCGAGGGTTATAGCTGTAAGAATTCGAAATTAAAAAATTTTCAGGTACCTAAATAAGAATGTTTTATACGATAGCTGTCAAATTTTGACAGGTAGGAGTCAGTTTTTTTTTATCCTTTTCGTAGCGAGGGTTATCGCTGTAAAAATCCTAAAGTGAAAAATTTTTCAGATCCTAAATAACAAAGTTCTATACGACAGCTGTCATTTTGACAGGTAAATGTCAATTTTTTTTAAGCTTTTCTTGTATCTAGGATTAAAGCTGTAAGAATCCAAAATTTAAAAAAAATTCAGTAGTTAAATAACAAAGTTCTATACGACAGCTGTCAAATTTTGACAGGTAAGTTAAAATTTTTTTTTTAGATTTTTCGTAGCGAGATTTGTAGCTGTAAGAATCCTAAATGAAAAATTTTTCAGTTCCTAAATAACAAAGTTATATACGACAGCTGTCATTTTGACAGGTAAATTGCAAGTTTTTTTTAAGCTTTTCTTGTATCTAGGATTATAGCTGTAAGAATTCGAAATTTAAAAAAAATTCAGTACCTAAATAACAAAGTTCTATACAACAGCTGTCAGATTTTGACAGGTAAGTGTCAATTTTTTTTTTAGCTTTTTCGTAGCGACTGTTATAGCTGTAAGAATCCCAAATTTTAAAAAAATTCAGTACCTAGATAACAAAGTTTTATACGATACCTGTCAGATTTTGACAGGTAAGTGTCAATTTATTTTAACTTTTTTCGCAGCGAGGGTTAAAGCTGTAATAAAACTAAATTTAAAAAATTTTCAGTACCAAAATAACAAAGTTCTATACGACAGCTGTCAAATTATATACACCTAAATAGTAATTCTTATTTTTTATAATTTGCTACCATTTCTATGCTGTTTAGGTATAGAACAATATATTTGAAAAAAGTAGTATTTGAGATGACCTAAACGAATATCCAAACCAAAATTATATCGGACGCACCCAATTCGATTTATTAACGATCCAATATGACCCTACATTGATTTTAAAAAAATCAAAAAAATTACTTCCCAACTTTCGATCGCATTCGCAAACAACAGTGTTTTGTAGCCCAACGTCGTCTACATGTCGAAAAATTTTAAATCGATTAAAATGATTTTGGCCACCTGTATCGCCGTACAACGAAAAAAAACATATTTTTTTAACTTTGACTTTAATAACTTTTTTCCGGTACACCCTGTATATTTGAAATTATTCCCAGAACGTGCCCCGACTATTCCTCTCTACGTCCAGAAAGTTTGAATCGTTTTGCTCTAACCGTTTTCGAAAAAAAAATTCGCGAATATCGAAATGTCGAATAACCTTCTACCACGTGGCGACGGATAATCAATGTCGAAACGCCATCTTTAAAATCGAGATTACAACCATTTCTGAAACATTTTGGGCAAATATTTTGGTCAGTAAAATTAGAAGAAGGTTCAAGGTAGATATTCCACCCGATTTAAAATCTGGAAATGTTCTTATTATTCTAGCAAGTCACGCTGAAAACACCCATTTTTCGCCATTTTTGACAGCCGGATTTTTAGAATTAATAATTAATTTATATACATCAATATCAAGGCACTCTTAGTCAAAAGTGAATGGTGTTAGAATTTGTAAAGATTGCCTGTTTCCGCACCCAAAAAAGCGACTTTTCTCAATTTTGCGAATATATTTTAATGATTTTGAATATGTAGAGGTGTTGCGAAGTAATCAGCGCATTTTTTGAGAAAAAAATAAAACGGTTTTGTTAAAAATTGAATAAGCTACAGTCGATATAGTAAAAAAAAAGCTGCCGTTTTTTCCGTATTAAAGTTAAAGAAACGAAAAAATATCTCTTAAATACAATTTGACGAGCTCTATCCGCTAAAGTTTACAACGTTTCGATCAAAAGTCGTTTTCAGTACGAAAAAAAATAAAAACCGTGAAAAAATCAGGCCTAACTTTATGATTTCCACTTTCTTACAATTTTCGGCAATTTCCATTCCAGTTAGGTATAGAACGATATATTGGAAAAAGGTAGATTTTGAGATGACCTAACCGATTATCCAAACCGAATGTCGATTGGATGCACCCAATTCAACTTATTAGCGATCCAAGAGGTACCATTTTGGACCAAATTTTGACTTTTAAAAAATAAAAAAAATTATTTCCAAACTTTCGATCGCGCTCACAAACAATAGGGTTCTGTAGCCCACGGTCGCCTACGCGTCGAAAAAGTTTAAATCGAAAAAACTAATTTTTGTGGCCTGTATCGAATTTCAACGAGATCCCGATATTTCTCGACTTTGACGTTTAATAACTTTTTTCCGGCACACCCTGTATATTCCAAATTTTTACACAACGTACCCCCACTATTCCTCTGTAAACCCAAAAAGTTTCAATCGTCCCACTCTAACCGTTTCCGAGAAAAAAAATCGCAAATGTGAAAATGTCGAAAGTGACGACGACGACGACGACGACGACGCCGACAACATACATACATTATTTTCACCGAAGCGCCGTATAACATATCGCGGTGTAGCGCGATATGTAACTAGACTGGGACATATCGCTAATCGTCAGCCGAGAGTGCATTTAATATTAGTACTAAAAAAATAATTTTCTTTTCCTTTTCTCTATTTACTATTGCTTTTTATACCTCACCTTCCTGCGGAACGTGAAGGAGAAACATATCGCCAAATTGTCATTATAACAACTGACAAAAACTAAAAAATAAAAAAACGGGTGCAAAATTTCCGATTTCTCGTATAGATAGGTAGTTTTTGGAGACGGCATCGTATAGTGGTCGACGTCCTATTTTAAATGCCGTCTCGCTCGATTCGCTACGACTTTTCGTTACTATATGATATTAACTATTCTTACATAGATAGCTGATAAATTGGTGAAAATTTTATTGTGCCGAGCCCTTTGGGCACGGCACTGTTGGAGTTCGTTCGTTTCATTTTATACTTTTGGCAAAACCATTTGTTAGCAACCTCTAATTTTGAAACATTTCAATTCGTGATAAAAAATAAATTTAGTTTCTTCACAAACCTCGTTGATTTTTTTCGTACCGAGGATTGTCGCTGTAAGAATCCAAAATTTAAAAGACTTTTAGTACCTACCTACCTAAATAACAAAATATTAAAAAAATAAAAAGACGCGCCTGGAATTGAACCCGGGATCATCGTGACCAAAAGTCGTAATCTAATATATACCACTAGGCCACCGACCACTTTAAAAACAATATAGAATATTATTGCCTTATTAAAGATAAAGAAACCAAAATATACTTTTTATTGTAGTTTTTTTTATGATCCAAAGTAGTATTTGAGATGACCTAAACGATTCTCCAAATCAAAAATATGTGGGACGCACCCAATTCGATTTATTAACGATCCAACAGTCCCTACATTGATTTTAAAAAAATCAAAAAAATTACTTCCAAACTTTCGATCGCGCTTACAAACAATAGGGTTCTCTAGCCCACGGTCGTCTACGCGTCGAAAAAGTTTAAATCAAAAAAACTCATTTTTACGAACTGTATCGAATTTCAAAGAGAATCCGATAATATTCGACTTTAAAAATTAATAACTTTTTTCCGGCACACCCTGTATATTCCAAATTTTTACACAACGTACCCCCACTATTCCTCTGTAAACCCAAAAAGTTTCAATCGTCCCACTCTAACCGTTTCCGAGAAAAAAAATTCGCAACTGTAAAAATGTCTTACATAGACGAAATTGTTCAAGAGCTGATCGGGGTTTTCGAGATTCCGCGCGGAAGAGACGTATATAATACTAGACTGGGTACATATCGCTAATCGTCAGCCGAGAGTGCATCTAATATTAGTACCAAAAAGATTTACAAAAATTTACAATAAGAAAATACTTTTCTTTTTTTCTATTTACTATTGCTTTTTTTACCTCACCTTCCTGCGGAACGTGAAGGGAAAACATATCGCCAAATTGTCATTATAACAACTGACCAAAACTACACAATGGTGCAAAATTTCCGTTTTCTCGTATAGATAGGTAGTTTTCTGAGACGGCGCCGTATAGGTGCTCTTTAAACTCGCACACCTTTGTGCAATGTGGGATATACTTTCCATATTTGCTCTATAAAAATATGTAAGTATTCAATCGATTAAAACATAAGGAAAAAATTATTCTTACATGGAAGCCATCAATTATCAGCTAATAAATTTATAGAAATATTATTGTGCCGAGCCCTTCGGGCACGGCACTGTTCTAGTTCGTTCGTTTAATTATACGAGAGCTGTCACTTTGACAGGTAAGTGTCATTTTTTTTAGCTTTTTCGTAGCGAGGGTTATAGCTGTAAGAATTCGAAATTAAAAAATTTTCAGGTACCTAAATAAAAAAGTTTTTTACGACAGCTGTCAAATTTTGACAGGTAAGTGTAATTTTTTTTAGCTTTTTCGTAGCGAGAGTTATAGCTGTAAGAATCTGAAATTAAAAAAAAATCAATACCTACCTAAATAACAAAGTTCTATACTACAGCTGTCAAATTATGACAGGCGGGTGTAAATTTTTTTAAGCTTTTTTCATATAGAGGATTGTAGCTATACGAATCCGAAATTAAAAATTTTTTAGTACCTAAATAACAAACTTTTATACGACAGCTGTCAAATTTTGACAGGTAAGTGTCAATTTATTTAAACTTTTTTCGTAGCGAGGGTTAAAGCTGTAATAATCCTAAATTAAAAAATTTTTCAGTACCCAAATAACAAAGTTCTATACGACAGCTGTCAAATTATGACAGGCGGGTGTAAATTTTTTTAATCTTTTTTCATATAGAGGATTATAGCTGTACAAATCCGAAATTTAAAAATTTTTCAGTGATTAAATAACAAAGTTCCATACGACAGCTGTCAAATTTTGACAGGTAAGTGTCAATTTTTTAAAAGTTTTTTCGTAACGAGGATTATAGCTGTAAGAATCCCAAATTGAAAAAATTTTCAGTACCTAAATAACAAAGTTCTATACGATAGCTGTCAAATTTTGACAGTTAAGTGTCAATTTTTTTTTAGCTTTTTCGTAGCGAGAGTTATAGCTGTAAGAGTCCGAAATTATAAAATTATCAGGTCCCTAAATAACAAAGTTCTATACGATAGCTGTCAAATTTTGACAGGTAAGTGTCAATTTTTTTTTAGATTTTTTGTAACGAGGGTTATAGCTGTAAGAATCCTAATTTTAAAAATTTGTCAGTACCTAAATGACACAGTTTTATACGATAGCTGCCAAATTTTGACAGGTAAGTGTCAATTTTTTTTTTAGATTTTTTGTAACGAGGGTTATAGCTGTAAGAATACTAAATTAAAAAATTTCTCAGTTCCTAAATAACAAAGTTCTATACGACAGCTGTCATTTTGACAGGTAAATATCAAGTTTTTTTTAAGCTTTTCTTGTATCTAGGATTATAGCTGTAAGAATCCGAAATTTAAAAAAATTTCAGTACCTAAATAACAAAGTTCTTTACTACAGCTGTCAGATTTTGACAGGTAAGTGTAATTTTTTTTTAGCTTTTTCGTATAGATTATTATAGCTGTAAGAATCCAAAGTTTAAAAAATTTTCCGTACCTAAATAACGACATTAAAAAAAAAACTTTAAAAAAAAGAAAAAAAACAGTGGGGTTTGAACCCTCGACCTTCGTCTCCAAAACCAACAGCCTCTACTACTACGCTACCGAAGCTTAGAGAGTGATTTGTGGTAAATAGGATATTAATGACGTATTCGATATTACATAGAACGTTGAGTATTGAAGATACACACAAATAATACACTTTTTTCAATTATTTTTGGTCAACCGCAAAGAAAAAGGTCCAAGACAGGTGTTTCATACATTAAATACTCCCCAAATATTATAAAAACTAAAAAATTGAAGTTAATATGCCTCCTGCAAGCCATTTTTATTATTACAAGTACGGGATAAATGCGATATTTTCCCCCTTATTTTTGGTCAAACGAAAAAGATAAAGGTTCAAGGTAGGTATTTCCCACAAAAGACGTAATCTAAATGGTCTTATTCCTCTAAAAAATCAATTTGGAAATCGCATTTTTCACCTATTTTTGACAGATGGTATAAAAGTTAAAGTTCAGGAAAACGTACGTGGTAAAACCATGGCCAACTTTTTCTAAATCGAATGGTGTTAGAATTTGAAAATTGTGCCTGTTTCCGCACCCAAAAAAGCAACTTTGCTAGAATTTGCGAATATATTTTGATAAGTTTGGACATGCAGGAATATTGAGAAGTAATTAGCGCATATTTTGAGAAAAAAATAAAACGGTTTTGTTAAAAATTGAATAAGCTACAGTCGATATAGTAAAACCTCTGGTGAAGGAACCTATAAAAAAATCATAAATTAATTTTTTTGAGCCACAATATATGTTTTCCTAAAGATCGCTTATAATACAAATTAAAGCTTCTTTATCCGTTGATATAGTGTACCAAGAAAAATTTCAAAATGTTATATATTATAGACACTTGCAGAATTATTTAAGCAAACCAGTGCAACGCCAACAGAAATTACGGGAAAAAGTTCATAAGCTGCCGTTTTTTCTGTATTAAAGATAAAAAAAAGAAAAAATATCTCTTAAATACAATTTAACGGCTCTATCCGCTAAAGTATACAACGTTTCAATCAAAAATCGTTTTCCGTACGAAAAAAAATAAACGGAATAAAAACGGAGAAAAAAATCACGCCTTACACTGTGGTTTCCAGTTTCTTACCATTTTCGGCAATTTCCATTCCAGTTAGGTATAGAACCATATATTGGAAAAAGGTAGATTTTGAGATGGCCTAACCGATTATCCAAACCGCATGTCGATTGGATGCACCCAATTCGATTTATTAACGATCCAATATGACCCTACATTGATTTTAAAAAAATCAAAAAAATTACTTCCCAACTTTCGATCGCGTTCGCAAACAACAGTGTTTTGTAGCCTAACGTCGTCTACATGTCGAAAAAGTTTAAATCGATTAAAATGATTTTTGCCACCTGTATCGCCCTACAACGAAAAAAAAAACATATTTTTTAACTTTGACTTTAATAACTTTTTTCCGGTACACCCTGTATATTTGAAATTGTTCCCAGAACGTGCCCCGACTATTCCTCTCTACGTCCAGAAAGTTTGAATTGTTTTGCTCTAACCGTTTCCGAAAAAAAAAATCGCGAATATCGAAATGTCGAATAACCTTCTACCATGTGGCGACGGATAATCAATGTCGAAACGCCATCTTTAAAATCGAGATTACAACCATTTCTGAAACATTTTGGGCAAATATTTTGGTCAGTAAAATTAGAAGAAGGTTCAAGGTAGATATTCCACCCGATTTAAAATCTGGAAATGTTCTTATTATTCTAGCAAGTCACGCTGAAAACACCCATTTTTCGCCATTTTTGACAGCCGGATTTTTAGAATTAATTTAATTTAGATACATCAATATCAAGGCACTCTTAGTCAAAAGTGAATGATGTTAGAATTTGTAAAGATTGCCTGTTTCCGCACCCAAAAAAGCGACTTTTCTCAATTTTGCGAATATATTTTAATGATTTTGAATATGTAGAGGTGTTGCGAAGTAATCAGCGCATTTTTTGAGAAAAAAATAAAACGGTTTTGTTAAAAATTGAATAAGCTACAGTCGATATAGTAAAAAAAAAGCGGCCGTTTTTTCCGTATTAAAGATAAAGAAACGAAAAAATATCTCTTAAATACAATTTGACGAGCTCTATCCGCTAAAGTTTACAACGTTTCGATCAAAAGTCGTTTTCAGTACGAAAAAAAATAAAAACCGTGAAAAAATCAGGCCTAACTTTATGATTTCCACTTTCTTACAATTTTCGGCAATTTCCATTCCAGTTAGGTATAGAACGATATATTGGAAAAAGGTAGTTTTTGAGATGGCCTAACCGATTATCCAAACCGCATGTCGATCGAATGCACCCAATTCAACTTATTAGCGATCCAAGAGGTACCATTTTGGACCAAATTTTGACTTTTAAAAAATAAAAAAAATTATTTCCAAACTTTCGATCGCGCTCACAAACAATAGGGTTCTGTAGCCCATGGTCGCCTACGCGTCGAAAAAGTTTAAATCGAAAAAACTAATTTTTGTGGCCTGTATCGAATTTCAACGAGATCCCGATATTTCTCGACTTTGACGTTTAATAACTTTTTTCCGGCACACCCTGTATATTCCAAATTTTTACACAACGTACCCCCACTATTCCTCTCTAAACTGAAAAAGTTTCAATCGTCCCACTCTAACAGTTTCCGAGAAAAAAAATCGCAAATGTGAAAATGTCGAAAGCCACGGCGGCGGCGGCGGCGGCGACAACATACATACATTATTTTCACCGAAGCGCCGTATAACATATCGCGGTGTAGCGCGATATGTAACTAGACTGGGTACATATCGCTAATCGTCAGCCGAGAGTGCATCTAATATTAGTACTAAAAAAAAATTTACAATAAAAAAATACTTTTCTTTTCTTTCTCTCTATTTACTATTGCTTTTTTTGCCTCACCTTCCTGCGGAACGTGAAGGAGAAACATATCGCCAAATTGTCATTATAACAACTGACCAAAACCAGAAAATGGTGCAAAATTTCCATTTTTTCGTATAGATAGGTAGTTTTTGGAGACGGCATCGTATAGTGGCCGACGTCCTATTTCCAATGCCGTCTCGCTCGATTCGCTACGACCTTTCGTTGCGGAAATATATGATATTTATTATTATGATATTGACATTTATAGGTGCTTTTTAAACTCACACACCTTTGTGCAATGTGGGATATACGTTCCATATTTGCTCTATAAAAATATACATTAAAGCTATCAATTATCAGCTAATAAATTTGTAGAAATAATATTGTGCCGAGCCCTTCGGGCACGGCACTGTTCTAGTTCGTTCGTTTAATAATACGACAGCTGTTACTTTGACAGGTAAGTGTCATTTTTTTTTAGCTTTTTCGTAGCAAGGGTTATAGCTCTAAAAATCTTAAATTAAAAAAAAATTCAGTACCTAAATAACAAAGTTTTATACGACAGCTGTCAAATTTTGAAAGGTAATTGTCAATTATTTTTTAGCTTTTTTGTAGCGAGGGTTATAGCTGTAATATTCCTAAATTAAAAATTTTTTCAGTACCAAAATAACAAAGTTCTATACGACAGCTGTCAAATTATGACAGGCGGGTGTAAATTTTTTAAATCTTTTTTCATATAGAGGATTATAGCTGTACAAATCCGAAATTTAAAAATTTTTCAGTGATTAAATAACAAAGTTCCATACGACAGCTGTCAAATTTTGACAGGTAAGTGTCAATTTTTTAAAAGTTTTTTCGTAACGAGGATTATAGCTGTAAGAATCCCAAATTGAAAAAATTTTCAGTACCTAAATAACAAAGTTCTATACGATAGCTGTCAAATTTTGACAGTTAAGTGTCAATTTTTTTTTAGCTTTTTCGTAGCGAGAGTTATAGCTGTAAGAGTCCGAAATTATAAAATTATCAGGTCCCTAAATAACAAAGTTCTATACGATAGCTGTCAAATTTTGACAGGTAAGTGTCAATTTTTTTTTAGATTTTTTGTAACGAGGGTTATAGCTGTAAGAATCCTAAATTTAAAAATTTGTCAGTACCTAAATGACACAGTTTTATACGATAGCTGTCAAATTTTGACAGGTAAGTGTCAATTTTTTTTTTAGATTTTTTGTAACGAGGGTTATAGCTGTAAGAATACTAAATTAAAAAATTTCTCAGTTCCTAAATAACAAAGTTCTATACGACAGCTGTCATTTTGACAGGTAAATATCAAGTTTTTTTTAAGCTTTTCTTGTATCTAGGATTATAGCTGTAAGAATCCGAAATTTAAAAAAATTTCAGTACCTAAATAACAAAGTTCTTTACTACAGCTGTCAGATTTTGACAGGTAAGTGTAATTTTTTTTTAGCTTTTTCGTATAGATTATTATAGCTGTAAGAATCCAAAATTTAAAAAATTTTCCGTACCTAAATAACGACATTAAAAAAAAAAGAAAAAAAAAGAAAAAAAAAGAAAAAAAAACACTGGGGTTTGAACCCACGACCTTCGTCTCCAAAATCAACAGCCTCTACTACTACGCTATCGAAGCTTTGAGAGTGATTTGTGGTAAATAGGATATTAATGACGTATTCGATATTACATAGAACGTTGAGTATTGAAGATACACACAAATAATACACTTTTTTCAATTACTTTTGGTCAACCGCAAAGAAAAAGGTCCAAGACAGGTGTTTCATACATTAAATACTCCCCAAATATTATAAAAACTAAAAAATTGAAGTTAATATGCCTCCTGCAAGCCATTTTTATTATTACAAGTACGGGATAAATGCGATATTTTCCCCCTTATTTTTGGTCAAACGAAAAAGATAAAGGTTCAAGGTAGGTATTTCCCACAAAAGACGTAATCTAAATGGTCTTATTCCTCTAAAAAATCAATTTGGAAATCGCATTTTTCACCTATTTTTGACAGATGGTATAAAAGTTAAAGTTCAGGAAAACGTACGTGGTAAAACCATGGCCAACTTTTTCTAAATCGAATGGTGTTAGAATTTGAAAATTGTGCCTGTTTCCGCACCCAAAAAAGCAACTTTGCTAGAATTTGCGAATATATTTTGATAAGTTTGGACATGCAGGAATATTGAGAAGTAATTAGCGCATATTTTGAGAAAAAAATAAAACGGTTTTGTTAAAAATCGAATAAGCTACAGTCGATATAGTAAAACCTCTGGTGAAGGAACCTATAAAAAAATCATAAATTAATTTTTTTGAGCCACAAAATATGTTTTCCTAAAGATCGCTTATAATACAAATTAAAGCTTCTTTATCCGTTGATATAGTGTACCAAGAAAAATTTCAAAATGTTATATATTATAGACACTTGCAGAATTATTTAAGCAAACCAGTGCAACGCCAACAGAAATTACGGGAAAAAGTTCATAAGCTGCCGTTTTTTCTGTATTAAAGATAAAAAAACGAAAAAATATCTCTTAAATACAATTTGACGGCTCTATCCGCTAAAGTATACAACGTTTCAATCAAAAATCGTTTTCCGTACGAAAAAAAATAAACGGAATAAAAACGGAGAAAAAAATCACGCCTTACACTGTGGTTTCCAGTTTCTTACCATTTTCGGCAATTTCCATTCCAGTTAGGTATAGAACGATATATTGGAAAAAGGTAGATTTTGAGATGGCCTAACCGATTATCCAAACCGCATGTCGATTGGATGCACCCAATTCGATTTATTAACGATCCAATATGACCCTACATTGATTTTAAAAAAATCAAAAAAATTACTTCCCAACTTTCGATCGCGTTCGCAAACAACAGTGTTTTGTAGCCTAACGTCGTCTACATGTCGAAAAAGTTTAAATCGATTAAAATGATTTTTGCCACCTGTATCGCCCTACAACGAAAAAAAAACATATTTTTTAACTTTGACTTTAATAACTTTTTTCCGGTACACCCTGTATATTTGAAATTGTTCCCAGAACGTGCCCCGACTATTCCTCTCTACGTCCAGAAAGTTTGAATTGTTTTGCTCTAACCGTTTCCGAAAAAAAAAATCGCGAATATCGAAATGTCGAATAACCTTCTACCACGTGGCGACGGATAATCAATGTCGAAACGCCATCTTTAAAATCGAGATTACAACCATTTCTGAAACATTTTGGGCAAATATTTTGGTCAGTAAAATTAGAAGAAGGTTCAAGGTAGATATTCCACCCGATTTAAAATCTGGAAATGTTCTTATTATTCTAGCAAGTCACGCTGAAAACACCCATTTTTCGCCATTTTTGACAGCCGGATTTTTAGAATTAATTTAATTTAGATACATCAATATCAAGGCACTCTTAGTCAAAAGTGAATGATGTTAGAATTTGTAAAGATTGCCTGTTTCCGCACCCAAAAAAGCGACTTTTCTCAATTTTGCGAATATATTTTAATGATTTTGAATATGTAGAGGTGTTGCGAAGTAATCAGCGCATTTTTTGAGAAAAAAATAAAACGGTTTTGTTAAAAATTGAATAAGCTACAGTCGATATAGTAAAAAAAAAGCGGCCGTTTTTTCCGTATTAAAGATAAAGAAACGAAAAAATATCTCTTAAATACAATTTGACGAGCTCTATCCGCTAAAGTTTACAACGTTTCGATCAAAAGTCGTTTTCAGTACGAAAAAAAATAAAAACCGTGAAAAAATCAGGCCTAACTTTATGATTTCCACTTTCTTACAATTTTCGGCAATTTCCATTCCAGTTAGGTATAGAACGATATATTGGAAAAAGGTAGTTTTTGAGATGGCCTAACCGATTATCCAAACCGCATGTCGATCGAATGCACCCAATTCAACTTATTAGCGATCCAAGAGGTACCATTTTGGACCAAATTTTGACTTTTAAAAAATAAAAAAAATTATTTCCAAACTTTCGATCGCGCTCACAAACAATAGGGTTCTGTAGCCCACGGTCGCCTACGCGTCGAAAAAGTTTAAATCGAAAAAACTAATTTTTGTGGCCTGTATCGAATTTCAACGAGATCCCGATATTTCTCGACTTTGACGTTTAATAACTTTTTTCCGGCACACCCTGTATATTCGAAATTTTTACACAACGTACCCCCACTATTCCTCTGTAAACCCAAAAAGTTTCAATCGTCCCACTTTAACCGTTTCCGAGAAAAAAAATCGCAAATGTGAAAATGTCGAAAGAGACGGCGGCGGCGACAACATACATACATTTTTTTCACCGAAGCGCCGTATAACATATCGCGGTGTAGCGCGATATGTAACAAAAAGCAAAAATAAAAAGAGAAATATAAAAATTGCGTTGTAAACAATTCAGAGGCGGCTTTTATCAAAGGGACTGCGCGCTCACAAGTATACAAGTATACATGTTGATACCAAACTTATGAGATATTGTACCAGCTATTGTAACACATGTTTATACAAATACAAATAAATAAATAAATATACCTACGCGCGGCCGCGGAGTCAAAACGTTCGACCAGAGAGAGGTGTTTTGATTTTTTTTTCTAAATTCTTGAGGAACCCCTACAGAGGTATCGCGGAACCCTAGGGTTCCGCGGAACACACTTAGAGTATAGCTGGTCTACGCGAATTAAGTATAATATTATGCCACTTTCAACAAAATATAGGGAGAAAACTACATCCTATTTGATGATGTCCCGATATCTCTGGGAATTGCCTTCAAAATAATTTTAAGATGTATATAAAGTTTATTACCTTGTTTTTAGGTGCTATGGTAATTTGATTTGCACCCTGAAACACTGCAAGTTTTGTTTTCGGTATGATTATTTTAAAATAATACCTTTGGCAATCAAAACAATCTAGCTTTACGTCCACTATTTACATACAGACGAAAATATTATCGCAAACTACAATATTATAATACTGACCATTGTTTTTTGCTGTTAGGTTATGACATACACAAATACGAAAGGAATATTACAACAAGCAATAAAAACTTAAATTTTCACAATGGTTTATGGAGAAAAAAAACAAGGAAACGTTCCTGTTTATTAATTATCCAGTTAAAACTACATTAAACTATAATTTACACTATATTTAAAACATATTACACACATTGTTTACAAAAAAAGACAGATAAACAAAACAGACACGTGTTTTTAGAAGTCTGACGCAATTAACTGAACTATTTTTGCACTTGCGTGCATTCGGTTCCGCCCCATGCAGGCAACCACCGTTTGTGCCTTGAAAACTCAAAAAGGGTCTATCTTACTTCTAATATTCTAAAATTCCATTTTTGTATACATAGGCAATCCTAAAAACATGATTCAAACTTAAAGGCAACTGCTCGAACTGCGAAGGGCACCGTAGTCGTTCGTTTTTGTTTGAATTCGGTTCCAGTGACGCATGCGTATTTGTTAGGTAATATGAATGATCTGCTACCTATAGATGCCGCACGCCATTCATAAACGCTATTTAAATCTGCTGACAAAATCGTTTGTAGGAGAGTGGAGGTGAAGGCTCGAGGGGGCCGGGAGTGGGAATTACGTCGGTCCCGTTAGAATTTTACCTCGTTACTATGCACTATCATATGGTCACAGCGGCGCGGCGTCTCGTTTCAGGGTTCACAATAAAATATAATTAATATAATTATCCAATCTGAAATAAAATATTTTTTAACTTTTGTGAAAAAAAGG
The DNA here is from genome assembly GCA_963969555.1 of Polydrusus pterygomalis. Lineage (NCBI taxonomy): Eukaryota > Metazoa > Arthropoda > Insecta > Coleoptera > Curculionidae > Polydrusus > Polydrusus pterygomalis. Next base: position 3,216,686 of record OZ018375.1, read on the forward strand.
GTTTGTAGAACAGTTTAATGTTTGATTGAAAAAAGGGTCGCGGAGAAATAAAATTTAATGTAAGTTAATTACTGTTTGTAATAATTATTATAGGGGAACTTTGGATAGCTATAAATTTAACATTATTTGGTGAACTGAACTCACCTAAAAATAATTACACTAGGTAGGTACCTACTTAAAACACGGTTCTTAAGGTTTTATTGAAATTTAAAAGAAATAAGTTTACAAAAGCCAAGTTCTTTTTACGTTACTTTTAAATAGCGAAGCAAAGCACAACAAAGATTTTTCTTCCCCCTTGCCGCGGTCAAGGATGCCCCTCTCTATTTCCCATACGAACTATACGAAGTTGTTCGCGAAGTTCCTTTAACAATTTAGCTTAGCAAAGATATTTACTTTGGTTAGCTGTTTAAAAGGAGCAAATGGAAAGTATTTATTGACTTGCAATGATTGACTAGGGGTATGGCCCGAAAATGGTATTGATAACAGAAAAAAAGGTCATTTTCGGACCACGCCGCGCTTTTCTGAAATGTAAATGTGATCATTCAAGTGTCAAAATGCTCATTGGCATTAGAAGCCTGGTTACTGGTTTCCTTGTCACTTGTCATTATGAACTTTTTTTTGTTATAAAATTGTTTTCAAAATCCAAAATGTTTTACTGGTAATTTATTATTTTCATGCAGAAAAACAATCTTAAAATAGTGGTAAGTAAGTGTATTAGCATTCCTGTAAATAATCAATCGAGGTTATGTTTTCAACCAACACGGTGATTTGTTAAAAATGTTGGTCTAATATTAAAAGCTATAAAATTAATATTCACACACTACCATCACGGTTACATATTCCTATAAAAGTAACGCATCGAAATAAAACCAGCATATAAAAATAATAATAATAATAATAATCATCGTATATTATTATATCTTTATTTTCAAGTAACTGTATAGTTTATTACAGGAATTAACTTATATATCCAAGTAAAGAAGTTGCAGGAATGCTTATAATAAAAATATATTTCATAGATTATTTTACACATGCAGAAAAGAGACATTATGGCCATGGATAGAATTTGAAAATTGAAATTGTTTATGATAAATTATTTAAAAATTAAGTTGCGAAAAATGTTTGCATGCATTCAATAAGTTTTTACATTTATACGTTATATATTATAATTTTATGCCAAAAATGTAAAGTATTAATTATTTTTGCCACCTACCCACGCCTATGAATAGTTAGTCCCAACCGACAAATAACCCAACTTTTTATGTACTCACCTATGAAAAGTAACTGCAGAATTATTATATTCTGCATTCTTGAACAATTCACACCTGTGACCCATCTTAATTAGTCTTCAAAAAAATATCACAAAACACTAAAGACACATCAATTATTACACAATAGCGATAAACCGAAACAAATTTCAAACAAACTTTCTAAGAACGACCAAACTAAACCCTTTATTTCTCTGTGGACCAAACGTCAATGAAATTATGAATGAAAAACATCTGACAAATAGGAACGCGGCCTCTTTTACGTTGCCAAACTGCATAATTTTTAAGGGAAATGTCTATGGGTTTTAGACAAAGATTTAAATTTACCACATAACGTCTTCTGCAAAAAGGTAAAACCTATAGATTTATGGCTTTAGGGATGAATATGTTTATGGGTATTATGAAATATTAATTCTATTTTTGAAATTGTAGATTATTTGTTCTCAATAAAAGACGTTTAGTATTAATAGGTTAATACCTACTTTTAAGAGCATACGTTTGGCAAACAAAGTGGAGGGGTGCAATTGGGAGCAAGAGTTACTTCAGAATGGGACACGATTTTGTCAATAGATTCATTTTTATTGCTTCATCTATAGCTAGCAGATCATTGGGTAATATCAGTACTATTACTTTGATCATGTCGTGTGAGTTGAGTGTTAGCAACACTGTGCCAAAACTTAACTTTAGAAACACTTTAAAAAATCGTTTCAGAAAGATGCAATTATAATACTTACTACATGGTAATGGTTATAATAAAAACCCGTATGCCATTGTATTTTGTATTTAAACCAAAACAGTAGTTATTTTAAATTTAAAATAACATTATTAATTAAAGTCATCCCTGTGAAGTAATACTTTAGTCTACGCCATGCGGCTGACAATGACGCAATAAGCAACGACGAACGATGTGCGCGCATGCGTTCCGTTTTAGACCAATTATCCCGAACAGTCCGTTTCACCTTGGTCGGATTATTCGCGGAAGCAAAATTATAAATATTTGTGTGTTCCGCTTGCTACGCCCCTGCTGCGGATATAGTAAACACTGTATACTATACAACAATTTAAGAGGATAAATATGTAAAATAGTCTTTACGGCATCGAATCATATTTTGACTAGATATGCATAATGCATCATCGTCGTATACAATGTACAGTTTTGCTCTTTATGAGTTAAATTAACATTTTACCCATAATATGTAAAAATATTCAAAATAAAATTTATTAAAACCGAGCAACAATGTATGAGGTGGATTTAAAAAAAATATATATATTTTTGTATGAGTGTGTGTATATAAGGGGTTTTTGGCATTAGTTGAAACCAAATGGCCAGCATATTTTTTTTCTATTTTTCATTCGATGCTTAAGAAACAATACCTCTTATCTCCAAAATGACAAATTTGCAGGAGATAGAAAAAACTGATTTACACACGTAAGCATTAAAATTTAAACACTAAATTTTTTGTGTCTACATTTTTTGCATTGAAACGTACTTTTTTAACGAAAATATCAACCTTTAATTGTTTTGTCGTTTTTAAATGGAGATACGCGGTATTATTTTTCAACAAGTTGCCCAATATAACGATACGAGATATTACATAAAATAAGAACTACATAAAGTTGACGTTTGATGTTATTTATTTAATTTAAACTAAAGGTACAACCCAAAATTAAAAAAAAAAACATAGATTGTTTGAAATGTAAATGGCACCTAAAATGAATGACAGGAGACATTTATTGATGCGGCAGGCTGTCATAAAAATGGTGACATTCTTTTGGTAAAACTGCTTTAAAAAAAATTGTTGGAGCTGTTGCCATTTTGTATTTTTTATTTTTATCGGATTTTTATAGAATTTTAGTGGCAAATAATCCTGATTTAGCCTTTCCAAGTTTTTTATTCATTGGGGCAATTCCTTGTAGGTACTTGTCAGAAAAAACACACTTGTATATTATTTTACCTTCTAGCAAATATTTGAGACATCGTATTTCGTTAACTGTGAGCAAACCTGGCCTGATTGATGAACAAACTTTTTCGCTTGCATAATCTGAGAAAAAATCAAATGATAGGTATTTCACGTCATAAGGGTGGGTTTTGTCGTGCTTCTTTTGTAACAGCAATATAATCTGAGGGAAGATGAATAACTCTGTTTTTTAACTTATTTTCAATAACTGCATGTATTGAGTCACATTCCATCTGAGTGTGCTCAAGTTCTAAATATTTTTGTTCTATAATAATGTTGTTATTTGTTGAAAACATGAGTAGGACACTTGACATCACAGAATTTTGATTCTGGTAGGTGCAGCCGTCAGTTCAAATCACAATAGGTTTTCCTGAATCTTTGTGCTTATTGAGATAATCAATGAGGCAGGTAGCGAAAACTGAGGCTACGAGTTCACCCTGTGATTCATTCCACCAGTAGCAGGTAGCACTATGGGTAGCTAAATCATATAAAGTGTAGTTATGAACGCACAGCTTTGTTTTGTAATATAGTGCACGCATTAAAAAAGGGAGTCAATTTAACAGCCTGTACCTCTGCAGTAACTACAATGCATTGACCATCTTCAGCTTTCTTTTTATCTTCACCTTTTTCTTGCCTGGCTAGTTGCTTCCTATCAATGTGCTTTTTATATTCTTCCTCTTTCAAACTAATATTGTACTTTATACAGCTGTCACATGTATCTTTCTTGAGGTGATAATGAGATTATTTTTTCTGATACAACGGTATCAAATACTTGCCTACTTAAATGGGACATTTGATTTTCTGTACAGTACTCTACATAATGATTAAAAATTTTTGTCATAGTGGTAAACATTGATTCCAAATAAAGTTTCTCAGTTTGTTTCCGGCAATAGTGAGACGGTAATTTGGGAATGGATTCTAAATAGGCTATTAGATTATCTTTTTTTTCCTTTTTTTTAGGTTTTCCTTAACTTTCACTTCTCTCTTCATTTCTATTCTCTCTACTCATGTGAATGCCAGCATTATCCTTTTTTTCAGTCACCCACTTTCTGACTGACCATTCACCTAAACCAAATGTGTTTAAAAAAGTTTTCTTGCAGACTTGACTTCTTTTTCCCCCAATTTTTAAATTGTATATTAAACTTGTACTTCGTCGTGAATTATTTTTTTCTTTTCTTCTGTTCTCTTTCTTCTACCAATGTGACAGTCAACTAGGGATGAGACGAAAATTTTTCTTTGCTCTCAACTGTTAGATTTAGACTGACAAAATAACTCGTATATCCCTTCCACGTGCAACCATTTCCCGCCCAAATAGCACGTATCTCTAAACTTTCTAAAGGTTATGGAGATACGAGTAATTCTGGTCTTTGTCGTGATACGAGGTATTCTTTGACCTCGTTTTTAGACGTTAATATAAATATTGGACGTACGAGCTATTGGGAACTGTTCGATATTAGAGTGTATATTGTTTTAAAATAACAAACTCATTTTCAATGAAAATTGAGATACGAGGTATTGTTTCTTAAGCGTCGAATACAGGGTGGTCCATTTGTGCGATAAAGGCCAATATCTCGTCTATTTCAAACAATAGGAAAAATCATTGTATACAAAAATTGTGCAAAACTTGACATGCATATTTTAAAAATATTATTTATTATACAGGGTGGCCAAAAAGAGAGATACAATCCAAACCTAGGTTTTTTTAAATAGGACACCCTGTATATTTTTTGATTTTCCGATTACCCAGTTAATTTTATTAATATTTTATCCAACATACCCTATACCTAAACCTAATAGATTTTTGGATATTTAGGGTTTTGTAGGAAAATCTAAATAGTTTTGACCCCTCGTATATTATAGAAAACAAGTGAATATAAATAATTTTCTATACAATAAATCATGTTTATAATGTGACAATTTCTTGCACTTATTGAAGTTTCGAGTCAACCTCCTAATTGTATACAGGGTGACACAAAACGCAAAAGTACTGTTTTCCCAACTTTTTTAAATGAAACACCCTGAATATTTTACATTTTTGAATTGCTCATACAATTATAAATATAATCCATACCTAATCCATAATCCTATACCTAAAGTGAACGGTTTCAGAAATATATACATTTATATTTTAAAATATTAGTTTATTACTTTTTTTACATAAAGAAAGTACCTACTAAAATATTATATTAGTATGAATTAAGGGTTTTTCATTTTTTGTATTGATTTCATATTATATTACGATTCACAAATGATCGGCCCACATCTCTAAGCATATTGACAGGAATATTTTGAAGTATTTTACATATCCCCACAAAAAATAATCAATTTTTGTTAAGTCGGTTGACCTTGGCGGCCATGCGACTGGTCAACCACTACCAATTCAACTTCCCGGTAACTCATTATTTAAATAATTATGAATATTTGCTGTATGGTGAACAGGGGAACCTTCGTGTTGGAACCATATTATTTCCTTAATATAACTGCCTTAAAAAAAAATGGTTACAAAGTTTCCCACAATACCACCCCGCATACATTTAAAGATCATCTAGTTTGACTCTAATAAAATGAGGATTGTCTGTCTCGTAACTGGCTTCAACAATGATTGTTTTTTCTATTAAACTCATAGCTACCTAGATAAAGACGATCTATTTTTCTATTTACTGTATTTAAATGTTTGTAATATCTATCAGAAGATCAGAAGTCATTTTTTGTAAAAAAACTACCTTAGTCAGTATTAAAATAAAATCAATACAAATGAAAAAACCCTTAATTCATACTAATATAATATTTTAGTAGATACTTTATGAAAAAAAAGTAATAAGCCAATATTTTAAAATATAAATGCAAATATTTCTGAAACCGTTCATTTTAGGTATGAGGTATGCTACATGGATTACATTTATAATTGTATAAGCATTTTAAAAATGTAAAAATATACAGGGTGTTTCATTTAAAAAAGTTGAGAAAGAAGTACTTTTGCGTGTTGTGTCACCCCGTATACAATTAGGAGGTTACGCGAGACTTCAATAAGTACAAGAAATTGTCACATTATGAACATGATTTATTGTATAGAAAATTATTTATATTCACTTGTTTTCTATAATAGGTAGGTATACGAGGGGTCAAAACTATTAAGATTGTCCTACACAACCCTAAATATCTAAAAACCTATTAAGTTTAGGCATAGAGTATGTTAGATAAAATATAACTAAAATTAACTGGGGAATCGAAAAATCAAAAAATTTATAGGGTGTCCTACTTAAAAAAACCTACGTTTGGATTGTATCTCTTTTTTTGGTCACCCTGTACAATAAATAATATTTTTAAATTATGCACGTCAAGTTTCCGCACAACTTTTATATACAATGATTTTTCCTATTGTTTCAAATAGACGAGATATTTCATTGGCCTTTATCGCACAAATGGACCACCCTGTATATGAAAAATAGAAAAAAAACGATGCTGGCCAAAAACCCCTTATATACACACACTCATACAAAAATATATATACAGTAATGTCTGCATATAACGAACTTCAGAAATTAACAGAATATGGTTCGTTATATCCAGTAATGAATACATTTTGTTTCATTTTTCATGTAAGGGAAAATGGTTCGTATTAACCGGAAGTTCGTTATAAACGGGTGCGTTATAAGCGGACTTCACTGTATATATATTTTTTAAATCCACCTCATACATTGTCGCTCGGTTTTAATAAATTTTATTTTGAATATTTTTACATATGGGTAAAATGTTAATTTATTTATCGCACTAATGGACCACCCTGTATATACGGGGTCCTGCAATAGTGCGTCAAGCGTCCATAGCTCCTATACTAATTGAGTTAGGAATTTCATTCATATGCTGACGTTTACTGGAACAAGGGATGTATTTTGGGAAAACATTTTCACATATACAGGGCGGCCCAAAAAAGTGTGATAACGTTAAAGATGTTTTTATTTTAATGGGACTTTCATTAAATGGGACACCCTCTATTTTTTATGTTTTTAGGTTTGGGCTGGTGTCCTTTATAACTGTTTATAATTTTATTGAATTTACTTTAGTAGTTTAGGAGTAATAAATTAAAAACTAAAAAAATAAATAAATAACCTGAAAGCATTTGTTTATTTATGGCATTGTGTGCGGTTAAGGTGGGATTAACGACGCCATTTTCTATCGTCGATTCGATTTGCCGAACTGTTGACGATTCGCATGCACACTGCAGTGCTGTGTTGATCAGAGTAGTTATTTTTAAGCTTTCAGCATACGAAGAAGAAAGACATACATATTTTGGAGCTGGTAGAGTAAGGCAGATGTTAGTCAGCCGGTCATAGTTTTGTGCAATTACGGAACCTTTCCTGTTAAAACAAACACATATTCTCTTGAATTTTTAGGACAGATGACATCTAGTTAGACTAGAAAATATCGTGTTACCAGTAAAAACTGTTGTTTTTACTTCAGTTCTGAAAATCGACGTGTTTACTTTCAAGGATTTTAAGGTAAATTGTGGCAATTTTAGTGGTTTCAAAAAACTGCTTTTTTAAAAGTTTCTGTGCATTTATTTAAAACGCCGACCTACTATTCGTCAATGCCTCCCTGAACAGCCCTTCCAAAATTATATTCTAATTATTTTTTTTTAATAATTGCAAGGATCTAGAAGTTACCCCTGCTTTCAAACCATTTTTAGGTTTTTTATTACTTTAATACATGATTTACCTCGATAGTTGTGCCCTTATTGGCAATGGGTTAAGAGATATAACAATTCCAGATTTGCTTGAACGGTGCTTTTGTTGGCAGTAATCAGTTCCATTAGCAGCACAGTCTTGTTGAATAATGAACTACTTTTAATACAGCAATTTTTTAAAGAAATAAATTGTATCTTCTGATTGCGTCGCATTTTGTTCGCAGTAAAGCGCTTTCTCTACAATTAAGAAAGCAGGACAGCGTCCCCAAAAACGAATTGTATCCGTTAGAATCTATAATCGACAAGACGTTGGTGGACGTTCTGATTTTTAGTGGTAAGTATATGCTTTAATAACTGTAGCAAGCAAATATTAATAATAATAATAATAATAATAATAATAATAATAATAATAATAATAATAATAATAATAATAATAATAATAATAATAGCTTTATTGCCCAACAAGCATCCATTTACAGAGCAATATACCTAGAGAAAAAAAAATTATAACAAAAATTCATAAATATCAATTTGTATAAAAATATCACCTATATAATATAAAAAGAACGCATATAAAAAAAAAGCAACAATAATAATAACAAAAGCAGATGTTGCCATCACCGTACTACACTAGCACAGAAAAAGAACCCACAAAATAAAAAATAAAAAATACTCTAAAAAGTTTTAGATATTTTTTGCCACAGCTTTTAATTCATGCAAGTTGCAAGTAAAAAATATCACAATTATTGCATATTTTATTAAAGTTAGAGCACATAAAATTAATTGGTGATTTAAGCATTACATTTGTCCTGGCCCTTTCGCATAAGAATGTTACACTTTGTCTACTGTTGATTCTTGGAATTGCAAAGTTAATTTGATATAGCAGATCCGGACAGTCAACACCACCGTGCAGCAATTTAAATAAAAATACCAGAGAGGTAAATACCCGTCTCTTCGCTAAACTGTCAAAGTTGTAACTCTCTAATAACATGTTATAATCAACACCCCGCTCCGGATAGACACCCTCTATCTTAAAAGTTACATACTTTAAAAAACGTTTTTGAATTCTTTCAATGCTATCTATGTGACATAAATAATAGGGGTTCCATATAATTGAAGCATACTCCAACTTTGCTCGTACAAAAGAAAAAAATAAGGTGTTGAAAACTTTAGGATCATTAAAATTCTTACAATTGCGCACGATGAAGCCAAGGGTCCGTCCCGCATTCAAAACAACTTTATTAATGTGATCAATAAATGTCAACTTAGCATCAAAAATCACTCCCAGATCTTTTAACACACATGGGCGTTCCAAAACCTCTCCAAGTATGGAGTAGGGATCAGTGGCGTAGCTAGGATATTGTCTTGGGGGGGGCATATAGTTGTATAGAGGCGTAAAGCCCGGACCCGGACCACGCCCTAATTTTGCTAAATTTTTCTATTATCTATAATTGTTACGTAATCGCCTAAGTACAATCCGCAACTGAAATAATCTAGAAGTCCTACAAACAAACCACAACCAAACGTAATTACCTAGGTTTTCCTACGATGTTTATATCTTACTTTGTCTTATTTACGTAAATAAAAGAGAGAAAAGGAAATTTACACCACCAGACACCAGATCCGCGAATGTCACATAAAACAAGACGACGGGGATGTGATGACCAAAACAGACGCGTTGTAAGCGTACCTACGTTAAATTTAAAAGGGCAAAAAAATTAAATTTAAATATTGTTTTTGAAATATTGTTGATAATTACTTTTTTTCATGGCTCTTGGGGGGGGCAAATGCCCCGATGCCCCCCCCCCCCCCCCTAGCTACGCCGGTGGTAGGGATAGAACAATGGTTGTTGTTTACGCGTATAGGTCATTATTTTACACTTGGTTGCATTTAAGTGGAGTTTGTTTCTTTCACACCATCCCTGAATGACTTCTAACTGTTCTTGTAGCAGTGTGCAATCATTTACAGATTCAATGGATAAAAATATCTTTAAATCATCAGCAAAAAATAATTTCCCACAAATTATAATGTTACTCAAATCGTTTATAAAAATTAAAAACAAGAGAGGTCCTAAATTAGAACCTTGTGGAACGCCGGATGTTGCGATATATTCATTTGACTTAAATCCATTATAAAATACAAACTGCTTTCTTTCTCTTAGATATGATCTTAAAAAAGCCAAGGATGATGCTTCAAAACCGAACCCCTCAAGCTTTCTCAATAACACCGTATGACTTATCCTATCAAAAGCCTTGGAAAAATCCGTATAGGCCACATCCACTTGACCTTGATTATCAAGAACACGAGAAATAAACTGAGTTGCGCATGCTAAGTTAGACACAGTTGACCTGTTGCTCACAAAGCCATGCTGTTCAAGCGCAATATTTGCTTGAAGCGATGTGTATATTCGCCTATACAGAATTGTCTCAAGAATCTTCGAAAAATTGCAAAGAATGGAAACTGGACGATAATTATTAAATTGATTTCTCGCTCCACTTTTAAAAATGGGACATACTTTTGCCCGCTTCCATAACTTAGGAACTGTCGATGTTGCAATGCTTAGGTTATAAATATATTTCAGTGGTTTAATAAGCGCACCTATACAATCCTTTACAATAAAAGAGGGGACAAGATCTGGACCAGATGAATATTATTATGATTAATGTGAAGTTTCATTACAACTGCCAGTCGGATTAATACAGCAGTAGAACTTGATAATTACGGTGAGTATTCAGAACAATAATGGCCATAAACCATTCTATGGTAGCATTAACTCCTATTTCCTATTGGCTAAACTACCGTGATATTGTCACCACACAACGGTCCAGCAATTTTCTTTGTCTTGCAGTAGGAAAGCGCGTTGCTGTCACATAAAGAATTAAACAGTTGTATAAAGAGTGTTATGTGAATTCTTATAAGAAATATAAGGCCTTTTTCTCAGTGTACTGCGGAGCCACCAACTCCGTTATTTGTAGATATACTCTTTGTTTAATTAAGTACTTATTACATCCCTGTTTTACGATTCATGTACCGTTGAAATCCGATTACTAATAATAGGAAAATTAATTGCTTTTTTGAATAATAAAATTTTATTATCACTTTGCCATCCCCCACGTCATCCTAATACCGACAACAAACAAAGCAATAAAAGCGCTTTGCCGAACCATTTCACTGTAAATCCCTGATTTATGTCTGGTATATTTCTTATACACATTGTTACGATGTTACGCATTATCAACAAATGTGGTAAGTTAAAATAGGGAAGGGTGGAAATCAGTGGCGTATGTAGGTATATTTTTCTAATGGTGGTACCTACCCTACCAATGCTTTAAATTTTACCATCCCTGGTTCAACACATTTCTGCTCCATGCAAACTTTCTCATCTCTGCATGGATCAACGCGAGCACCGTTCCACGACCACCTTGAAAAGAAGCCATAAAGTGACATCGGGCAACGCCGCATCAGCTGGGAGTTGCGGATCCACCAGCTATTATTATGACGCGCGGCAACGGGCGATTTTCTTATTCTTTCTTATATTTTTTGTGTTTTTTGGCTCTGTTGCCATTATATTGATATTGAAAAATGTACAAAAAAGTAATAAATAGTTTTGGATAACAAGCAAGAAATCTGCATTAAATAGGCGCCGAAAAAACAACTCTGTTGTCGCTACAAGGTTCTTTTTTTTGAAATGACTTTTTAACCTCAACATGGTCGTTTTTTAAATATTATTCTTTTGCTGTTAAAAGACAACTCTATTGCCATAAAAAATATATAATGCAGTGGTAAACAAAAATGATTTTGTGATTAATTGAGGTCGTGTAGTTAGAAAAGTATCGGTTTTTACTCCTAAAAATAATCAGCCAGCTATAAAATAATTTTATTTTTATTGTAGCTACTATTAAATTCCTTTCTAGCTCCTTCGCCAAAATGGCTGTGGTTAGTATATTAGTTTATGTCGGACGTTTTTGGCAAACTTTTTATATTTTAATAATTCTATATAGGGTGGTGTACTTTTAGTGCAACGTTATACAATAAGTGTTGTGACGGTGTGTCTCCAAATTCAGATAGGTACAATTATTTTACCAATAATTATATTTATTACTTATATTTTTTAATTCATTCCGATCATGGCCGCCATTAAGTTACCGTTCTGCACTTATTAGGGCAGTATTTTTGATAAAAATTGTATGTTAAACTTTGTTTAATAACGGGGGAATCTGACTGATATGAAAGTAACAAACTGCTAGGAACATGAGCCTTTTTAGCCATTTTTTTTATTAATAGGTATCAGAAAACCTAACTAATGCAATTTTGCATTGCAAAATTTAGAACGGGGAAGAAATATCTTAAAAATAAAAACTCAGATTGTTTTCCGATTCTATCCCCTTAATTTGTATTGTATTTCTGAAAAAATTAATTTCTCGCCTAACAAAATTTAAAGACTCACCTAAGTCAACGATTTTTTGTAGGTACCTAAGTAGAGTAATGTGATAAACATGAGTTACTTATTAAGTAATAAATATAATTATTGGTAAAATAATTGTACCTACCTGAATTTGGGGACACACCGCCACAACATCTATTATATAACGTTGCACTAAAAGTACACCACCCTATATGAAATTATTAAAATATAAAAAAAATATCAAATCAATGGCCATCAAACATCCGCTATAAACTATAATCCACCAACCACTAAACAAACTAACAACACTGCAAATGGCAATAAAATGAAGCAAAACGATTTCACCATGTTTTAAAAAAGTAACTGTTTAGTTCCTAAAAGGTACATTTTAGATAGGTATAAAAGATTGGTTAGTTTTTATTTTTATTTTTGTGGTAATAAGATAACCTTATAGGAATTAAAAAAATACTTTTTAAAAACACTTTATTGAATACATATTGTTATAGTTATATGATATTCTGTTACCATAAAAAAGCATTGAGCACACGTAACAATATTGTTGTCAAAAAACGTCCTTGATTGCGACTAAACGAAATATTTTAGGGATAAATGGATTTTTTCTTGTGGTAATACACATATATTCAAAAAAATACTTGTATTGAGTAATTTTCCTCAGTGTATTAAATAATAGTAATATTGCGTTGAGAAGCCGTTTTTGTTTCACTAAGAGTAGATTTATTTAATCGATCAAAAGTAACATTCTATTATACAAATTATTATTTTCTGCGTGTAAATTACAGGATTGACTATTGACTTTTGAGGTCTCAAAATTTAGTAAGATTAAGGCTTTATTAAAGAAATCTACGCTTGTCTTAATAAAGTCACCTACTATCTGGCTTCGTTACTTTCACAATTTATGAATTGGTACCGAGACAATAAGTTTTTAAGCTGAGACCACCTACTTAGTTTCATTTCAAAGGGTAAAATCCATTTCAAATCATTGTAAGCCAATTCATTACCTTTTAAAAAAAACCTTTATCTTCATATCAATTTCCACTGAAACCTGATTAACAATATTTATACAGTCATTGGTCTAAACTATAAAAATATATTATTATTTTTCAGTCTTTTACAATTTTTACTACGAACAAACCCAAAATTCAGAAGTAGGTATTAATTTTTTGTGAATAATTACTGAGATCGTTTCGATTTTTATAAAATCTGATTGCTCGAAAGCTTGATTAAGTTGAAAGGTACGCTCTTGTTGTTCCTCGTTTCTCTCCGCTAGACTTTTTCTAAGAATGAGAACAGTTTTTGACAAGTAAGCAGGCAATTTTCATCTTTTGGGAAGTAAAAAACTGATACACTCTCTTCAACTGCTTTTAAAATACTTTTATAGTTTAACCAAGGAATACAGCAGGGGCTTGGCATGTTGATAAATAAACAAACTAAAAGAAAAAAAAATAATACTTACCTAAGTACCTAGGCATCTAGAGGTCTCCTACCTACTTACGAACTATCTCTACTCTGGTGATATTTTTAAACTAATTCACATATACCTTCAAGTTAAATAAATACTTCAATATTTAATAAATTAACTGTGGCCACAACACAATAAAGTGTATCCCAAAGAGCTAACTAGAATACAAAAAACACAACTTTTAAATTAAAACAAATAAAATTCTGCCGCCATTATAAGACCCGTAAACAAACCGCCAGGCCGGCCAGGCTGTTGGATTTTTCACTTTATTAATGCTATTACAGCAAACGCGCACCAAAAAGTTCCCTAATATTTTGTAGAGGTTCTTAGCAATCATGTCACTTAAATTTTCTATTAGATATCAATCGAAAACCGGATAAAGATACAAATTAATACCAAAAACCGCAAAGTTAACACCTTCGTCGCGCGTAAATGACATACTAAAGCAGGGGTGCACAACATACGTCCCGCAGCGTCTTTTTTAGCGGCCCGCCAAACTTTTGCGAATTCTCTTCAAGCTTGTTGAAAACCCCTTCTCTGCTGATGCCAGTAAGATGCCTCCTGAACTTCAATTAGAACTTATTGACGTACAGTGCTTAAACATATAGAAAGACAAGTACCGCGATGGAAACCTCTTAGAATTCTATGAGTGTCTTGAAAAAAATAAAGTTTTAAATTTAATTGATACCCCAGGAAAAATTGTATGTCTTTTTGGCAGTACTTACATTTGCGAACAAACCTTCTCAGTTATGAATTTAAATAAAAATGAAAACAGATTAATGCTCACCGACGGACATTTAAACGACATATTAAGAACAGCGACTTCGAAATTTGTTTCTACTACGATGATTTGGTGTCAAAAAAACGGGTAAATGTATCTCATTGAAAACAAAAATATTATTGTATATACATATTTTTTTCTCTACCCAAAGGTTCATAAAAATATTCTTTATTTTCTATTTGTGTTAACTGTAACAAATATAAGTAATGTTTAAGTTTAAAATTCGTTTTAATTGCTATTTTCAAAGTGCGGCCCTCGCCGATCGCAGCTTCTTTAAAGGGGCCCTTGACAAATCTGAGTTGTGCACCCCTGTACTAAAGCATGGATAACCTCAAAAAAGTCACGTGACACATGGATCTTTAAGCAGTGTTGTCGATGTTACTGTTTCAGGGCTTCTTTTAAGGTGGTTGTGGCTTTGTCTATGGTTCTTGGTCTGAGGCAGTTCCTGTGCTAAAGTTTAATAAACCATTTCAAAACAAGCCGCCATGTAAGTTTAGGCTTGCCAGTACTGTATACGAGGGGGACCTCGGCCCCCGCTCCCGCGGCCACCGCCCCTCTGGACCCCGTGCTCGTCTGGCCTACACAACCTAGCAGTTTGAAACCTCGATGTCGATATTTTATTAAGTTTTAAAATTCTTTCCAAGTGCATATTATACTTTAACTCGAGCTACGACGAACTATTAAAAATTTATATTATTTTCATTGCGAAACAAAAAGATACAAACAATAGAATAAGTATACTGGAACTTATAAGTTTGTTACTTTATAGAAGTTTGTCGACTTTAAAACTTTAGTATTCAGTCCCTGATATTGTTAATTCGATACAAGAAGCTCGGATGCTTAGATTAAGTCCTCGCAGAATAAATTTGAATGGAAATATCATATCTATTGTGTCGTAGTCCTGTAGCGACTCAGCAAAGTTAGTAGTTTTGCCTTGCAAAAGATAATATTTATTATAAACTAAAATAAGGTAGTTTTCAACGATCATTTTAGTCGTTTCATGTTTGAAATATAAATCGAGCAACAAACCGACAATGTATGTTAAAAAAGCCAATCAAAATGACGAGTAATATATTTATGATATGATATTCCATTTATCATAGAATATAAAGCTATTGCGCAGCTATAACAAGCTTATAGTAATGCTCAAACAAATAGCCTTATTTTGAAACTAACTTGCTTTATTTTGTGCCTAAAATATATTAATTTTTAAACTACTACTGGTTTTAAATTATATCATCAAGTTAATCAAAATTATGTTCATAAAGAGATTACATCATCATCATAACAAGATAATCTTATACTTGTTTTAAAAATTGTGGTCAAAGTGAAATATACTATGATGGGTTTAAAAATAAAAATAAATTTGTATTCTCACAGCGAGCACAAAGACAGTCTCTATAATAAACTTGAGTAAAATCTAAACCCTTATTATTTCTTTGATGCTATTTGCATCATGTGATCTCTTGTTCTGCGAGGAAACGACCGAAATACGTTTAGTCGTTATTTAACATCCACGCAGACGTCGCGCGTCGATGCTCACCGATGCTGGTAGTGTGTGTTCTATTTTGCGCGTTTTGTGTAATAGTGTGATGGAGGAATTATTCATACTCTGGAAAATAATTTCTTCCTTACTCCTTGGTATGAGATCAACGGAATTAAATATACCAAATGTTATGTTCTAATACATGAATACACTACAGATAAGGTACCGTAATTCCGTCTTACTTTGCCCACTTTTTTTAGGTTTTTTAAAAATATCTTTTTTACCTGGATGTTTTTTACAGACAAAAAATAGCAACTTAACGTACAAACTTTCTTAATCGGTGGGCAAAGTAAGACGGAATTACGGTACCGAAAATATGCCAAATTCAACATATCCTTATCAATAAAAATGATGACAGAGATGTACACTTTTTGTGCAACCCTGTACAAATTAGTAATTACAATAAACATTTTCGCGCACATAAAGTAATTTGTAACGAAACTGGCAATAGCAATATAATTTCCGTTAATATCAGAAAACTATCTGTTCCATTTCCAATGATGGTTTATAGGGTGCAAGGTAAATCTTACATACACATGAACTAAAAATATTATATTCGTTATAGTTATGTGTTTTTGTTACCTGTTTGGTTACCTCTATTTTTTTAATAAAACCAAAAGCAATAAAAAGTTGTTTTATTTATCAGTTATCTGTTAGGGCTATATTCAGATCAGATACCTAAGGTAATATCACGATAGTATTTGATACCTATGTCACAAAGACATTTTAACTTAACATGTACAATTCTATTGACTGTGGTGAGCTTATCCTATCTGACCTTAATAATATAGTCCTTTCAGATCTATCTGTTTAAAAACTACATGATTTTAAATTTTACTCTATCTAATAATAAACTAGTTTTAAGATGATAATAAATTGATCTGTCACAAATTGAAGATACAAATAAAATATGTGTGCTCAAATAGAACTTCGTATATTCAACTTAATAATAACTCATACTCAAACGAAAATATCGAATATTCATTCTTCGAATACTTTGAATCAAACCAATATTAACGTATACTATATCTGCAACTACAATTATTGATAGGTTGATCATTTATTTTTATTACCCTAATACTAAAGTAGAGTCAAGTTAAAAGAATGTAGTATTAATTTAAAACCATATTTTGATGCTATGGTATTTTCTATTTAATTTTACTTTAGCATTGCTCCTATTTATGTCTATGCTAGTTTCAGTTTAAAACTTAGGTTCAACTGGATACTAGATTTTTTTGTGTGTGCAATATACAATGGCATTTCTGAAATTACACTGAGAAAGAAGCCTTCCATTCCTGATAAGAATTCGCATACTCTTTATACAACTGCTTAATACTATATGTGACAGCAAAGCGTTTTTCTACTGTAAAACAACGAACATTGCTAGACCGTTGTGTAGTGATAATATCACGGTAATTTAGCCAGTTGGAACTAGGAGTTAATGCTACTATAAAATGGTTTAAAGTCATTATTGCTTTGAATAATCACAGTAATTAAAAAGTTCTATTGGGGGTGTATACTGTATTAGTTCCGTCTGACAATTGTCATAAAACTTAACATTAATCATAATAAAGCATACACTTACCACTAAAAAACAGTAATGTAGTTTTGAAACATTTAAATAGCTTCTAGTGTGATATTGTTCTTGTCCTTTAACATAGCATATGATTATTTATTATTCAACAATTGAGATCGTAAAATTCGTTCATAGATTATGAAGTTCAATACTAATGATGTGTTGTGCGGAATAAGAACCTTTTATTGCTTAAGCTGACATGCAAATATTTAAAAAACTTAAATACAAAGAAAAAATTAATTAATGGAAAAGAGGTGTTGGTACGATCAATAAAATTCAAATTCAGACAGGACCGGAATACGTTGAAACCAATACTACAGCGCTCGGCGATTGCCGATCGCTACGAACCCCCACCAACGTCTTATGGATTATAGGTTTGAATGAATTTAATTCGTTTTTGAGGACGCTGTTCTACTTCTTAAATGTAGAGGAAGCGCTTTACTAAGAACAAAATGCGTCGCATCGAGAAGATACAATTTATTTCTTAACAAAATTGCTGTATTCAAAGTCGTTCATTATTCAACAAGACTGTGCTGCTAATGGAACTAATTACTACCAATAAAAACACTTTTCTAGCAAATCTGGAATTTATATATTACTAAAGCGAGTCTGATACACTAGCAATTCATTTAATATGGGTTAATAAAAGTAAGCTGTCATTTCAAACTATGTCTTAGCAATCTGTTGTATTAGATAATTTTCCTCAGTGTAGGATTGAAAAAATGTTGAGTTGTTGCTTCATGAAAGCTGCTTCTTTGACCTTTCGTTTTCTCCAGTGCTGTTCCGTGTCCAAAACCTTGGCTTCTGACAACTGTATATTATGTTCCGCTATACGTTATCTCGAAGTTTCACCTCTTTGAGTATGTTTCAGACAGTGGCGCAGCCAGAATGTTGTATTAGGGGGGGTTTTCAAAAAAAAGAACAGGATTTCAAAATTTTAAAAAGCGTTTTTTTTTTTATTTGGTCGTTAATTTTATTACTGTAGGAAAATTTGTATGAATACAAATTCTGTATTTTTTAAATTAATACCTGTTTAAAGGCCGTTTAGACCAGGGTCGATAATTTTTGAAACCAAAAAAAATAATAGTAGGATGAAACCCATTGGAAAAGGAAGAGAATATTACAAAAATGAAAGGAAAAATAATTTACGGGCGATCCGAGGTCGGGAAGTGGAAGGGGGTGAGTTTTTAAGGGTAGAAAACGATTTATCTCGATTTCCGGCAAAACTACAAGTCCTATGGAAAAACGTGAAATGACAAAGTTGTAGGTAATAAAAAGATCTACAACTTTTGTATTTACACTTTTTTCACATAACCTCAATATTTATGTAAAAAATTCAAATAACCAAGTTTTTGGTTTTTTATTTTTATCTTTTACAAGAAAAATATGATTTTTAATCGAAAATTCTCACGTCAAAATAACTGCTTTTTTAAAAAAGTCGGTGGGCTTTTTGTTCGTTGAAATCTCTACTTTCTGATGGTGTAAAAAAAATATACATTACTATGGTAAATGTTCTCAAAAAATGCAAAGAAACGAAAAAAACTCGAATCCTAAATTTTTTTTTAATTATTATGTACAATTTTGAGCTATTTATTAAAATTTATACTTTAATTACTCGAAAAAGTAACATTCCATGTTACATTGATAAACAAAAAAATTACAAATCCATAAAACATAAAGATCGCAAAAAATATGCGAAAATAGTTGTTCTAAATATAATTAAAGGTAGGATTTAAAGGGAATTTCATCACATTTACCATAGTAATGTATATCTTTTTTACACCATCAGAAAGTAGAGATTTCAACGAACAAAAAGCCCACCGACTTTTTTAAAAAAGCAGATATTTTGACGTGAGAATTTTCGATTGAAAATTAAGGTGCTTTTTCGATATTAGTCAAAATAAAGTGAAAAAATAAATATTTTAAATCAAAAAAATTACAGTGTGTTTGGGACATAAAAAGGTAACTTTTTACCAAATTTCGTGAAAAAAAAATTTTATTTTAAAAGATAAAAATAAAAAACCAATAACTTGGTTATTTCAATTTTTCACATAAATTTTGAGGTTATATAAAAAAACTGTAAATAAAAAAGTTGTAGACCTTTTTATTATCTACAACTTTGCCATTTAACGTTTTTCCATAGGACTTGTAGTTTTGCCGGAAATCGAGATAAATCATTTTCTACCCTTAAAAACTCACGCCTTTCCACTTCCCGACCTCGGATCGCCCGTAAATTATTTTTCCTTTCATTTTTGTTATATTCTCTTCCTTTTCCAATGGGTTTCATCCTACTATTATAATTTTTTTTTTCACTTTTTACCATTTTCAAAGGCTTCAGCCCTGGTCTAAACCGTAAAAAACCATCTTAGTCTGGGCGTCTGGGGGGGGGTTTTAACCCCTAAAACCCCCCCCTCGCTGCGCCACTGGTTTCAGATGTTCTTTAACTCGTACGGAAAGAGGTCTTTTTTTGTTTCTCCAATGTACGATTCGCCACACTCGCAAAAGATTTGATAGATACAATTTTTTGTGTTTTCATTACGGGGTGGTTTTACAAGTAAAAAAATACTTATATAAACTACAGAAGGAATTCTATGAAATAATTTGGATGTCCATAAATACATAGTTTATTTGGGTAAAGAGGCCTGTAAAGAAAGATTTTTAAACTCTGATTAAAAACCATACAAAAGATTAAAAAAACTCAATAGGATTCATTATACGTTCTATGTTTTGGAGTGTAATTATTTTAATGAACATAATAGGTACCTATCATTGCATTATCCAAAAGAAAGGGCTTATGGCAACCAGTATATTACTAGATCAGCTTATTCCCGGGCCTCTTAACATAAGGTTATGTTCCTTCACAATAATCAAATAAAATCAATTTTATTATTATTATTATTATTTTATCAATAGCAAGCGGAAAGTCCGATGAAGCTATTGTTTTGGTCTCTTTGATTTTTTTTTTCTTTAATAGTTCATCTTGATTTAAAATGTCGAAAAGTCCGTCGGCTAGTTTAAATTACTTTTTAAATTCTTACGCGAAAGTTATTTAAACATGGGTAGGTAAGTATTTTGGGCGCGCAAAAATCATTAAATATTTAAAAACAAATGTTATCAAGCACAAAGTTTTGAATTACCTGCTCAAAATTACGATCAACTTGGTTTTTAAATTAGTTTACACTATTTGCGCAGACTGTACTTTCTTCAAGCGAGTTCCATAATATGTACACTACCCGATTGATGAGGAACATCTTTCTTGGAAATGTCCCGGATTTTTTTTGCTTAATTTTTTTGGGTGTCCCCGAAGCTGTTTATTCTGATTTAAATGAAACAAATTTCTCAAGTTACAAGAATAGTAGTCTGTTAGTATTTTAAAAGTTTCTATTATATCACCCCTAGTTATTATTTGCTTCAGAGTAGTTAGCCCAAATCTTTTAAGTCTTTCGGGATAAGGTAATCCTCTCAATTCAAATGGAATTCTGGTGACCCGCCTTTGGACCCTTTCCAAAATTTCAATCTTTGATGTAGTAGGGGTTCCAAATATTGTATCCATATTCAATTTTTGGTCGAATATAGGAAGTGTACAATTTCTTTACAATCTGTAGAGAGTGATCTTGGAAAGTCTTTTGCACCATGAAAACAAAACTATTGGCTTTCTTTACCATTTTAATAATATGTGCTTCCCATTTTAAATTAGAAGAAATTAGTAACCCCCGGATCTGTTTGTTCTTTAACACTAATAAGTTGAAGATTATTTAGCAAATATGTTTCACAAGGGTTATTTGGGCCAATATGCAATACTGTACAGTTTGATACATTAAGCTTCATGCACCACTGGCTTGTCCATGACTCCGACATCCGCCTCAGATCTAATCTAATCTAAGCATTGCTTTTGCAACAATGGATTACAGAATAACTTGGTATCGTCAGCAAAAAAAATGATGATTGTCTCAATATTATGATAAATCGCTAATGTAAACCAGAAACAGTAATGGTCCTAAAACAGATCCTTAAGGGACCCCACTTATAACTGGATGTTTATTGGATAATATACCATTGACCCTTACTTGATAGAAGCGTATAAGTAATAATTTGATGTGATTTTGTAACGTTGAATAGGTAATTATGAATCATTCCCAAAACTAAAAAAAAAACTCGGGGTATGGTATTCCAATAAGCAAAGAAAGGGAGAGTTTATTGAATTCTAAAATAACATTTACACTTAATTAAGCTATTTAAAAGTTTTAGCGATGTCCGAATTTACACTGCCTGTTCGAAGTCGCCCCATGTTACGGCACATATCCATAACATTATTACATTAGATTTATTAGTAAATGTACGGCACAGAGGCATCATTTATCATTTATTCAAACAATTCAGTTTAATTCATTGATTCATATTTAATGCTTACTTCCATTGTACAATCTATATCACCGATAAATCTAACACGTCAAAATGCGGCGGAATTATCGGGGCCCCCAGCAAAAGGGGAGTCCCCCAATTTTCCGCAAGTAATTCACACATCCGAACCGGAACATGGAGTATTAACTGCCGCCCGACGAGCAACCTGAATTAGCAAGGGGAAAATTTCTTTAAACACCTGATACTTCAATTTCCTAATTTCACTGTCGATATGGGGGTTTTAATATTAATCGTTTGCGTCGGGCAAGTCAGTGGCGGCCGCAACTTTTTCCAAGGAGGGGGGGGGGAGGCGGTTTCGATACTTTTGAGAATGCTAGGGTTCATTTGCCACTTTCGTGATTATTGTTTGCTTATCTAAACGGCTAAAACCATAGACATTCACCTTTACATACGTACGTATCTTATCTCGTGCGCAAACAAAAGTTAAGTTTTATGGGTGATTAGGTATTTCCTTCCGATCAATTTTGACCAATCACTGACAATAATTCGTATGCCATAGTTAATTTTCAAGTGGAAAAATTGCATGACAGCTCCTGTCAGTAATTTTTCCGGAAAAATGTTTGATAGGTAGGTTCTGTCAAAATAAAAAATTGTTGAATTTCTATTTCATTTAATTTCTTTGTACGTTGCTTTGATTGATTAAATTATCATATTATAGTAAATAGGCCTTTGTTGCAGTCAGTAAATAATCTTGCCAAACATCATTCGTGCATGCGTCTAATGTTTCCCATGAAAAAATTCAAAAATTCGTTGACAAGTAATTTGTTTGAAACAAATTACTTGTCAACTCGATTTTCCAAATTTTTTCGAAAAAATTAGACGCACTTATGATATTACACCCGAAAAAATACGTCCGGGCCCACGGTTTACCGGTCCGATGCCTTCTCTCCTAGCAGAAATAGGCATGCGCACAAACCTATTGTTATTGGCCTGTCCTTCTTTAGCGACATGAACACTCCAGAACCGGCTCGGCGCCATTTTTGTTGTGTTTTTTAGTTTTTTCTGTCGATTCCTTGTTGTTTTCCTTGCTATTGTGGATTGTGGGTGTTTCATATTTACAGATTTCTAGTTTTTGTGTAGTTTAGTGAATTGTGTTTGTGCTTTTAGTGACTCGGATACTCCAAATATCAACAATGACTAGGAAAAACCGTTACTTATATGATTTTATTATGCCCAAATAGTGGTAAAATACCGGGTATTTCGTTATATGTATTTTGATATATAACTTTATTTTATTTTGATCAATTTAAACACATCTAACTAGGCCTAGACTATACAAACACGGTATGAAAATAAAGATAAACACACACCAAGAAAAATTATCCCGATGCACGTTTTGGTATATTTTATTTGCAGCCCTGCAATCTAATTAGGTACGACTATTTTTCGGGTAATATATTGCTTCAAAATGTTTAAAAGGCACTTTTCTCTATACCTATATTATATTAAAGAAAAAAGTTAATACCTAGGTATGTTTATATTAATCCCAAGGTGTAAGTATTCCACGGGTCAAGTTCTCGGACAAAAACTTTTTCAAATTCTTTAACAAGAAATTGTGCTTGAAAATGTGGTAGACGTACCCAACTTTTTGCCAAATTGTAAAAATCAATAAAGGTTATATAGGTACCAAATTTTTCAAACGGAAATCACAATAATTACCATTGCACAGGAAGAAAAAATAATAGCTACCTACTTGTTATGTTTCACAAATTTAATCAGTTTCCTGACACATGTTTCGGCCCTTGCGAGCCAAAACGTGCATCGGGATAACTTTTCTTGGTGTGTGTTTATCTTTATTTTCATACCGTGTTTGTATAGTCTAGGCCTAGTTAGATGTGTTTAAATTGATCAAAATAAAATAAAGTTATATATCAAAGGAGTAGAAGAAGAAACAAAAGCTATCAAAAAAGCCATAAAAAACAAATGTAATGTTGTTAATAATCAAACCGAAATACCTTCAGGCGCTTCCCTTCTTAATAGCACACTAATTTAGGACTAAATATGTACCTTTAAAAGTTAGGAAAACCCACAGTTGACCATTCAATCAAAGAAAATTTATAGGGTTAGAAATGTTAGCTCCTTGTTAAAAAATCGCAACACAGTAGAGGGAGAAAGAAGAGAGAGAGAGGGGTGTTAGTGTGCCCGCCGGCCATCAGAGGCGCAATGGCGGGAAATTTGAACAGCGATTTTAGGACTTTTCAATTTAATTATTAACTTTTGAACGAGTTTTTATTGATTTAATTTGTGATTCAATATAAATATTATTAAATCACAAATTAAATCAATAAAAAGACGCACAAAAGTTTTTTTTTATGGAATAAATAATGCACATTATTTTTATATTAACCAAGATTTAGAAAATAAAGATGGAATCACTTTATCGTAAATAATGTTTTCTACGTTTATTTATAAATAAAAACTGCATTGACAACCATAACAAAAAATAACTGTTTAGAATAAACTAATGTCCTTAGGTTAAGTCTCACAGGTCTCACTCATCTGGAATTGACTCAATTCATATAATATTATCACAAATACTGTATAAACACAAGCACTAGGATGCATTGAGACACGTACTAAAAGCACAGAAAAATAAAGGGTTTAACTAAAAGATCCATAAACTATCAGGTGATTCTTACAGCGTTCTCTGAAACAAAAGAAACAGTATCGGGTAGACATTAAATTTCTCTGTAAAATATGGCCGATGGCCCAGTATCTAATATATCGAGTTAGCTCAAACCATTATCTTTGTGCCATTATGTTATAATTTTTAATCCACTCAGTAAAACAAAAATGTTAAAATTATCATTTCAAGAGACTAAACTTATCTGTTCGTAACTGATAGATTGTTAGGTATTACCTCGGGCACAATGTGTTGCAGTTATCTGCAGGTTGCCCAGTGATATTTTGTTAAGATTGGCTTGTTAACCAACACCTATTATGTATGTGAAACATTTCATGTTAATTTATTTATTGTAAACTTACATTTCCTATATTCCTATATAAAAAATAGGTAAGGAAGTGTAAAATCAATTTGATAAACAATAAAAAATAATTACCTGCATAGTAGGCTGGAATAATAACTGAAAGATTACACACTTCGGCGAAGTTTTCTAGAATAGAAACTAATAGAATTGTATATTAAAATGATAATAAAAAATTAATTAATTTCCTCAGAAAAAAACGTGGACAAGAAAAATTGACAGTTGTGACATGGATGGATGGCGGGATGGCTGGTTTGTTCCAATTAGCACCTGGCGCAGTTTGGGAAGCGTTATAGTAGGTTAGAATATAATTGTCCTTCTCTTCTATACGTCAAAAATATGCGACAGAACCCGGTTACACGGCCAGCTGGCGACAACAGCGCTAATTTGCCCTGATGGCCGGCAGGCACACTAACACCCCTCTCTCTCTCTTCTTTCTCTTTCTACTGTGTTGCGAAATCGTCCATTTAAGCTTCAATCTTCTAATTTTAATTTTATGACATGTTTATAACTACCACCATCGTCACATATAGGGCTGGACGATATTGAAATTCCAATATCGAATATCGATATTGAAAAAAATATCGATATCGATTATATCGATAAATATCGAAATATCGATATATCGATATTTTATTTTTTAAATATCGTTATTCGATATATCGATAATTATATATTATCGATAAAACATAAAGATATTATATTATAAATACAGTGTCGCCAGTAAAGTCCGCATCATATGGGATTTTTTTTTATTAATAGCTTTATTCAAAATTTGACTTTGGCATCAAGTTTTGCTTTGATCGAGAAAATTAAGCAACAAAATAGTAGTCACGTGATTCGCATTATCTCTCAAATTTTAATTTTTTCCAAAAAATAATTCAAAAGTGGAGTTATTTCTGAAAAAATCGAAAAAAGTTATAAGAAAAAGTTTTTCTAAATGCAGTTTCTAGCTCACATGCAAAATTTCAGCTTCATAAGATAATTTTGATTTTTTACCTATATTTTTTAAATTGCACCACTTTTGCAAAATAAGACTCAACGCAACCTACATAAAACTTCTCAGTTTTGACAAGGCTTTTATTTCAGATACATTTTCTATAAAGTAGCGCCATATTAAATGTGTGTTTTTCTACAAAAACGTTATTATGGCATAGCTTAATAATAAATTATAATATAGGGGTTTTAAATTAAATCGTTGAAAATAGATAAACTATACGTTGTTGTTAAACTAAAATTTATTTTCAACTTAAAAATCACTTTTTTCTCTTAATATTAAGGTGTACAAACTACGTTTCCAAAAATACTTATTTTATGAAGTTTATACAGGGTCAAAAACAAATAACCTTTGCATCACATGCTACCAAATTGTAATAGCCCAATTTTGATTTTGTAGAAAAACACACATTTAATATGGCGCTACTTTAAAGAAAATTTATCTAAAATAAAGCATCGTCAAAACTAAGAAGTTTTATGTAGGTTGCGTTGAGTCTTATTTTGCAAAAGTGGTGCAATTTACAAAATATAGGTAAAAAATCAAAATTATCTTATTCAGCTGAAATTGGCATGTGGCCTTAGAAACTGCATTTAAAAAAACTTTTTTCAATAACTTTTTCGATATTTTCAAAAATAACCCCACTTTTGAATTATTTTTTGGAAAAAATAAAAATTTGACAGATAATGCGAATCACGTGACTACTATTTTTTTGCTTAATTTTCATCTCGATCGAAGCAGAACATGATGCCAAAGTCAAATTTTGAATACAACTATTAATAAAAGAAATCCCATATGATGCGGTCTTTACTGGTGACACTGTATATCAATATTTTCTTATGTGCCCTGTAAAACTCCGTACCTTCATTTCAAGGGGAAACTCTAATTATGAAAACATGAAGAAAAAAGATTGAATTAAATATTGGTCCTTAAATGTGTTATAAGGACGATATTGAAATTCCAATCGAATATCGATATAGTCGATATATCGATAATATCGATAAATCGATATTTTATTTTTTAAATATCGTTTATCGATATATCGATAAAAATATCGATATACCGAATTTTTGCCCAGCCCTAGTCACAAATGCTTAGATTCCGCCATTCTCACGTTTCACCGGGCTGGTTGACCGGACGAAATGCACCGAGCCGACCGTGCCGAGTCGATGGGGTCAATGTTTGTTTGGTATATTAATATTTTCTATAATTCTGGTAGAAAACTAACAACTTAAAACTCACTCTACTTCATTAAAACGATATAGTATATTAATTAATTTAAATAAACGACCGGTTTAGAACAAATTCAGTTAGATAAGTATGTTATTGTTGTAGTTTTGGTGCCCTGAAGCGCCGTTACAGTAGCACGTTCAAGTTTTAATTGTGTTTTCTGAAACTATTATAATAAATTATTCGGGCCTCTTAGTTAAGTTTGGTCAAATTTCCGGGGAATTTTCGTTTAAGCTGGCGGAAAATTAAAATTTAATTAATATTTAATTATAGAAATAAGTGCTACGCTATTATAAGTCCTTAATTACAAGGTGATGAATGTAAAACATGAATTGGATAGTTAAATTAAAATTAGGATCAAATAATAATTAAAAAATACCTTATAATACAGGGTGATTCACGGTGGATGGTACATTAGACGCATATGACGACCCAATAATAAAACGAATCGTTCTGAAAATTTGGCCATTTATCTAAAAACTTTTTGACGATACAGTGTTCTCACTTCTACCAAAAATTAGTTGCCACCTCGATATTTAAAATAGAGCACCCTGTATTTTATTTTCGAACTCCTTATTAATTTTCTAACAACTTTCTTAAACATTATCCTATACCTACCCTACCGTTTCTAAAATAACAATTAAATTCCCATTTTTTTGAACGAAAACTTAAAAAAATGTTGGTATATTTTAACTCTAAAATAGTAAGACCCTGAAATTTGATGAACAGTTACATTATACCGGGGGTTTTTTATCCCTAATCTTAGTTGCGATATACACATGCACTAAAGGTACACCATACCATCAGACATCAATCATCCACCAACAACGACAATCAAATGATATGTTTTGAATCACTCCGATCAACTTAAACAACGAGAGATCATTGTGTTCAGTTAGTTCGTCCCTCTCTGTTCCGTTGTAGTAAGGGATAGACTATATAGCGCTCGCTTAAAGTTACTTACACGATTTCTCCATATTTTAAAAAAGGAACTATTTAGTTCCTAAAAAGTACATTTTATTTATATTTTTTTTGTAATTATTGGATAACCTTGTTGAAATTAAAAAATCATCTATTGACAATATTTTATTCGATACCTACATATTTTAATGATTAAATTAATGGTATTTTGTTACCGGAAAAAAAATCGAATAGGCCTAAAAAATATGTTGTCACAAAAACGACCTCGTGTGTGTTATTCTATTATATGACATATCTACAGTTGCGGCTGGTTATTGAAGGGCTCTGGGGCGCCGCCCTCCCTGCAATTATTTCAAACAGAATCCAAAAATACTTTACTTAAAAAACCAATAACGCAATGTATGTATCAATTAAAATAATTCAAACCAAACGTTGCCCTATTCCAACGGGCAGGCTATACTCATAGACAAGCGAGTTGCGCGCTCTCAAGGTTGTACTAAGCGCGGGCGGTGGCGGGCGACCGATTATCCGTCCCGATTCAACGCGCCTTCTCGATGGGTTGTCATGACGACGGAGGCCTGACGTCACCTACACATCGCACAACGAGCGGCCACGGTGGGCTCCAATTTTCCCCGCCCACTGTTCGCGAATCGCGATGCGACCTGTCGATGCCGCTGACTCGCTGACGTTTTGTTTGTTTGCTTTGAGTTATTTATTAGTTACGTTATAGGTTATAAAGTTGGAAAATTTCGTCTAATATGAAGGTCAGTGATTTACAGAAGGTTGTGTTTTGTTCTCTGAGCTTAAGAGCAGTAACCCCCTTTACCACAATGAAAATTGCCGAACGTTTTGCTGGTCAAACGAAAAGAAAATAAAAATTGGTATTTAGAAAATAAATTCTACTTTAAATACCCCATCCAGAAAAGTAAATGACGAGCGAAAATATTCCCAAAAATTTTTTTAGACCTTTTTTTAAATTTTTAGTAATTTTGTAATATCTTAAACAATTCTTTATTGGTCAAAAGCAAAATTACTTTCCCGGGTAAGGAATGTTGTACCAAACAATTTTTCTTAAAGCCATTTTTCAATATCGGCCTTACTTTTTCTCAAAAACGTTGGGCGCGTAAATCCACTTTACACGCTTAAATTCACTTTAAGCGCCCAACGTTTTTGAGAAAAAAGTAAGGCCGATATTGAAAAATGGCTTTAAGAAAAATTGTTTGGTACAATATTCCACACCCGGAAAAGTCATTTTGCTTTTGACCAATAAAGAATTGTTTAAGATATTACAAAATTACTAAAAATAAAAAAAAATTTCTAAAAGAAATTTTGGCAATATTTTCGATCGTCATTTACTTTTCTGGATGGGGTATTTAAACTAGAATTTATTTTCTAAATACCAATTTTTATTTCTTCTTTTCGTTTGACCAGCAAAACGTTCGGCAATTTTCATTGCGGTAAAGGGGTTACTTCCTCTTAAGTGAAAAACTTGATTTAAAAATGCAGGGCGGCCACTAGAAATTGAACATTGTACAAGTGCAATCAAAACGTAAGGCACAGTTTACGCGTAAGTTTGACAAAGAAATATATAATAAAAAATCCTGGATATGCGGTTGTGAGGACAAAAATTCTTTTTTTTTTGTTTCGTGTGTCTTCTTTTTGACGGGGATGATAATTGGACTATAAAAATGGGGTGCAGGACTTAAAACATCTTTCAGAGAAAATAAAAAAAACATGAAAATAGTGCAAAACATCGTCATAATGTGGTTAGTTTTGAGATGTTAGGACAAACTAATAGGTATTTTAACTTGTTTAAGTAGTGCTAATGCTGATGAATATAAAATTCACAACAAGAAAGTTAGAAAAAACAGACACGTACTTTTGAAAATAATAGACATTTTACATTTTTTTTATTTAAAGCCAGCGCCCCCCCTGACTCGCTAGTCACGAGCCGCCACTGCATATCTACAGTGTGTCCACGGATAGAGTTTGGAAGAGGAAAAACTTTTTTATTAGTAGGTACCTATAGAAGAAAAATTTATTGTTTATAAAAACGTCTGCTTGTGCTGAAACTACAATTTTGAATATCAGATTTGCGATTACTATACAGGGTTCGTCACAAACAACATTTTAATTCGTTTTTTTTTTTAATTCCTTGATTTATTTAATGAATTTGGCTAGTGTTAAACCTATGATTTCATTTATTAGATTTGCGATTCCTATACAGGGTTCGTCAAACACAACAGTTTTTGTTTTTTGGATTTTTTTCAATTCTAATTTTTAATTCTTTTTGGTGATTGGCTAAATCATCACTTTGGGAACAAATGGATTGACGGTTCCTATGCTTCAAATCAGTTGGCACGCAGTAGTCCCGATCTCACAAGTATAGACTTTCATTTATGGGGTTATCTGAAGCCATATGTGTATAAAACCAATTTCAATAATAACTTAGATCTCTTGAAAGAAAAAATAAGAGTAGTTATTGCAAATATCCCAAGATAGCAAGTTAGGAACTGTTATCGGGAATTCAGATGTTGAGTTGAACTATGCAACACTTTTTTGTTAGTAGGTATAGAAGGAAAAGTCATTCTTTATAAAAACCTCTGCTTGTGCGGAAACTACAATTTCGAATATCAGATTTGCGATTACTATACACTGCTATACAGGGTTTGTCACAAACAATGTTTTTAGTTTTTTGGATCTTTTTTTTTCAATTCTAATTTTTAATTCCTTCTTATGATTGATTGGCTAAATCATCACTTTGGAGACAAATGGATTGGAAAGTAACTACGGTCCAAATTAGTTGGCACGTAGGAGTCCCGATCTCACAATTATCGACTTTTATTTATTTGGATACACATGTGTATAAAACCAATTTCAATAATAACTTAGATCTCTTAAGAAAAAATAAGAGTTAGTTATTGCATATATTCCAATACAGCAAGTTAGGAACTGTTATCGGGAATTCAGATGTCGAGTTGAACTATGCGCTAACTCGGTGGTATAAAAGTTTTATAATTTATGATTGAATGAATTAAATAAATATGACATGTAATAATAAAAATTCTTCAAAAGTAGGCAAATAAAAAATGGTTTTCTTACATCAAAATCGTTACTCGGCCAGATATAAAATCATATTCGAACTAAGAAAGCAACAATAGTTGTTTGTTTTTACATAAATTTATTTTAAACGAAATCCAAAAACTAATAAGATTTTTCTGACAAGCCGTGTATTATAATCGCAAATGTGATACTTATTTGAAATTTTAGTTTCAGCACAAGAAAAATTTATTTAATAAATCAAAGGAATTGAAAAAAAATTCTAAAAAGGTAAAAATAATGTTGTTTGTGACGAACCCTGTATAGTAATCGCAAATCTGATATTCAAAATTGTAGTTTCAGCACAAGCAGACGTTTTTTATAAAGAATGACTTTCTCTTCTATACCTACTAATAAAAAGTTTTTCCTCTTCCAAACTCTTTCCTTGAACACGCTGTATGTTCAGAAGAAAACTTGTATTGAATGAGTTTCCTGAGTCAGCTGTTACTTCATCTATTCTATTCCTTGATCTATGTAATAATATGCTTTAAAGGTGTCTTAAATCGATGCTAGATGTCTCCATGCGTTGCATCCTTTCAGCTATTCACGTTATTTACTGCTTTTAAGTGGCACACAATTTTGTTTGTTTATTTCGTCGAATAAGGATACGAACGCGTCTGATGATGGATCTGACGGAATTAAACGAAACCAATTTTTCTTGGTAATAAAAAAAAGACAACCACCTATATAGGATGCCAGAAAAGTACAAAAATGACAAAAAAAAGCTAAATAAAACACCGATAAAATTGTCGAAGTATTCATTTAATAGCCATATCCGGTTTCCCAAACTTTTATTTTATTACTTCCGCTATACTATTTACCACCATCGCTTCCTAAACAACATAACAATAAAAGCGATTTAGCAAGCCATTAAGCCATAATCCCCTGATTAATGTTAAGTATGTCTTTAACACCACGTCATCAATGACTGTGGCACACATCAACGTGAGGGTTTATCCCCTCAGTTGTCTTTATGTTGTTTGCACACAGAAAAGTTTTTGGGTCATTACTGAAGCAAAGATTTTCTTACTTGAGAGTATTTATTAGCAGGAAAATTGGTGCTTTTTGGACTAGTTTTTTTTACAAAAATAAAGGCGACTAAGTATGCCCTCAAAGAAAATTTATAGGGTTAGAAATGTTAACTCCTTGTTAAAAAATCGCAACACAGTGGAGAGAAAAAGAAGAGAGAGTGAGAGAGAGAGAGAGAGAGAGAGCGAGCGGTTTTAGTGTGCCTGCTGGCCATCAGAGGCGCAATGGCGGGAAATTTGAAGAGCGGCTTTTGAACTTTTCAATTTTATTATTAATTTTTGAACGAGTTTTTATTGATTTAATTTGTGATTCAATATAAATATTATTAAATCACAAATTAAATCAATAAAAAGACGCACAAAAGTATTTATTTCATAAAATAAAGGCATGTTTTTATATTAACCAAGATTTGGGAAATAAAGATAAAAGCACTTTATATCGTAAATAAATTTTTCTAGGTTTATTTATAAATAAAAACTTCATTGACAACCATAACAAAAAATAACTGTTTAGAATAAACTAATGTCTTTAGGTTACGTCGTCTCACAGGTCTCACTCATCAGGAATTGTCTCCATTCATATAATATGAACACAAGCACAAGCACTAGCATGCAACGAGACACATGCTAAAACATCCATCAGGTGATTCTTACAGCATTCTCTGAAACAAAAGAAACAGATGATTGAAATCAAGGTCTTCTAAAATTTAACGCATGACACAGAAAAAAAATGGATTTACTTTGCCAAGTTACGAATTTTTAAAAATAATTTCAGCTGAAATCCTACATAAGGAACCACACTGGAGGAAAAGAAAGTTCAGGGAAGCTGCTGCTATTCACCAGAACCCAGGCTGCTTTAGTAAACCATCATTAGACATAAGCAATATCTGGAAACCTTTGTTAGATAGATGTAATCTTAGGATAAGATCGCGTGCCAACTGAACGCATGACTGCACCCACCTCAGTTATGCTTCAGTGCACCTAGCTAGTATAAATAGTCCTGTAGTTGCGTTACTTATTTAGCATTTAGAAGACGACTGGATATACTTACCAGTTGAAACGTTGTGATTTAAAACAAATAAAGACAATGGAAGTTCAAAACTTTTTCATCATTCAATCTTCAACTTATTAGTGTTACAGAACAAACAGATCTGGGGTTACTAATTTACAATGGGAATCACATATTATTAAAATGGTAAAGAAAGCCAATAGTTTTATTTTCATGGTGCAAAAGACTTTCAAAGGATCTCTCTACAGATTGTAAAGAAACTGTACACTTCCTATATTACACCAAAAATTGATACGGATACAATATTTGGAACCCCTACTACATCAAAGATATCGAAACTTTGGAAAGGGTCCAAAAGCGGGTTACCAGAATTCCATTTGAACTAAGAGGACTACCTTATTCCGAAAGACAACAGATTTGGGCCAACTACTCTAAAGCAAAGAAGAACTAGGGGTGATATAAGAGAAACTTTTAAAATACTAATGGATATTCTTGTAACTTGAGAAAATTGTTTCATTTAAATCAGAATCAACAGCTTCGAGGACACTCAAAAAAATTAAGCAAAGAAAAATCCACGACATTTACAAGAAAGAACTTCCTCATCAATCATCGGGTAGTGTATATAATATGGAACTCGCTTGAAGAAAGAACAGTCTGCGCAAATAGTGTAAACTCCTTTCAAAACCAAGTTGATCGTAATTTTGAGCAATTAACTCAAAACTTTGTACATCATGGTGATTGGTGATATTCGTTTTTAAATATCTAATGGTATTTGTGCATTGAAAAAACTTACCTACCTATGTTTAAATAACTTTCGCGAAAAAATTTACCAAGTAATTTAAACTAGCTAACGGACTTTTAGACATTTTAAATCACGATGAACAATTAAGAAAAAAACGAATCAAAGAGACTAAAACAATAGCTTCATCGGACTTTCCGCTTGCTATTGATAAAATAATAATAATAAAAAAAATATATCAATGGCTATACTTCTGTAACGGGTGATCAATTTATATTCACCTTGGTTCACCTGGTTATGAGGAGAAGGGGATAAGCGACCTTCCCATCTTCACCTTCGTACGTCCGTGATCGATAGAAGGTTTATTAAATTTAGTCACAAAAATTTTTAGTGTCAACCAAACCTCCTCCTCTTCTAAGCCATCTGTACGCATGGATCAAATCTTGTTTATAACATAACATATTGTTTGTTGTGATACTGAATTGCTTCCCCTGTTTGCCGTGAACTAATTAATATCGTCTTGTTTGTACATACACATCTAAGCAAAGGTAATTTATCTTATATTAAATACCTTGGTTTACCTTGTATTCGAGGTATAGGTTAAAGTACTTATTTGTTGGTTACACATAGACTAAAACGTAGATTGAAGAAACATTCCTGTTAAATTTCGGAGCCCAGATTTTTCGCCACTTTGAGTTTTTGTTGTAAACAAATCGGGCAAGGGACGACCAAATTCTTGCACTTGCAATTTTTTTTACAAGGATAGCGCGGAAAGTCGCGAATGTTTTAAAAAACTGATTGTATTAATTTTGAAACGCCATAAACAAACAGCAACCCAACCCCGGATAACCCACCGACCAGACCTAATACCTAACCTACAAGAATAAATAAATTATAACAGAAATATACTTTAAAGTTAATATTTCGACAAGGAAAACCGTAATAAAAACAGCTGCCATCTGTTATCTGGTAGCGGTAGCAAAGTCGAAGGACTAACGCTAGCATGCTAGACAAAATAAAGCACTTAAAAATCTGCCAATCGCGGCCTGATTTTGGGGATCTTGCCAAGTCGCAAAATTCCTTATGGGCCGGTAAGAGAGGGATATATATTTATTGTGGTTTATTGTATATAAAGTGTGTCTACGGATAAAGTTTGGAAGAGGAACAACTTATTAGTAGGTATAGAAGAAAAAGTCATTATTTATAAAAACGTCTGCTTATGCTGAAACTACAGTTTTATCAGATCAGATTCGCGTTTACTAAACAGGGTTCGTCAGAAACGACATTTTCAGTTTTTAGGATTTCGTTTAAAATAAATTTATGTAAAAACAAACAACTATTGTTGGTTTTTTACTTCGAATATGATTTTATATCTGGCCGAGTAACGATTTTGTTGTAAGAAAACCAATTTTTTATTTGGCTACTTTTGAAGTAATTTTATTATTACATGTCATATTTCTTCAATTCATTCATTATAAAACTTTTATTCAAAAGTGGTACCACACCGAGTCAACTCGACATCTGAATTCCCGATAACAGTTCTTAACTTGCTGCATTGGTATATTCGCAATAACTACCCTTATTTTTCTTTCAAGAGATCTAAGTTATTATTGAAATTGGTTTTATACACATGCGGATTCAGATATCCCCATAAATGAAAGTCGATAATTGTGAGATCGGGACTCCTAAGTGCCAACTGATTTGGACCATAGGTACCTTCCATTTCACTTGGTCCCAAAGTAATGATTTAGCCAATCATCAAAAGGAATTGAAAATTAGAATTGAAAAAAAATCCAAAAAACAAAAACTGTTGCTTCTGACGAACCCTGTATAGTGATCGCAAATCTAATAGTTGAAATTGTATTTTCAACACTAGCATAATTCATTTCATAAATTAAAGAATTGAAAAAAATATCCAAGAAACTGAAAATGATGTTTGTGACGAACCCTGTATAGTAATCGCAAATCTGATATTCGAAATTGTAGTTTCTGTACAAGCAGACGTTTTTATAAAAAATGACTTTTTCTTCTATATCTATTCAGATAACAAAATGTTTCCTCTTTCAAACTCTATCCGTGGACACACTGTATAATATCTCACTATTTTATGCGATTAATAGCCTCGCCCGTCCAAGCCATATGAAATTTTGCCAAGAAGTTTGTGTAGCACCAGGGAGCTAGTAAGTGCACCGTTAGCCACTGGCTGATCCAGAAATACTCCTAAGGGGGGTGCCCGTATGCAAAAAATCAAAATAAATCAGCATATTTATATTTTATATTGTGAAAAACGTAACACACATTTTTGTAATAGGTATTCTATTTAACTAAAAATACTTGGTTTAAAAGGAACTTAAAATAATCATTAATTTTCGGTAAAAAATTTAAACAAAAAAGAATTTTCAATGTTTCAACGGGCTTTAGGGGGGGGGGGGGGCATTGGCCCAATAACTCCTAGATAAAGATGTTTGTAGGAGTTATTGATTGCCCCCCCCCTGGATCCCCCTCTGCCATTACCCGTTAGTTATCATTGTCTTAAATTTTAAATTACACTGGCCGACAAAATTTTTTTTTTTGTTGTAACACAAAGCTAAATAGCATCTTGTGGTAGAATGGACCTATCCAAATACGAAAATGAGAAAAAGAAAGTTGTAACACGTAACGTTTTCTTGTTACATTTATAGTACCACATTTAATGTTACAATATTTAATATCTATTGAAAAAATAATTTGAGAATTTTCTAACTGTGTATATCGACTATATTTAAATTTTTACACCTACTAAACATACCTTACATCTAAGAAAAACTCAAACATTACAAATATTAACTAAACACACTAATTAAATTTAATTTTTTCCTTTTATGAGGGGTCATATCTTCTCTTTTCAAAAACCAACAGTAATCACCCATCATGGCTGGATCCCATCGTCCTTGATAGCGAATTTCCATTGTCCTGATATCCTGGTGGAACCTTTCACCCCGCTCGTCACTGATATCCTGGTGGAACCTTTCACCCTGCTCGTCACTGACAGCTCCCAAATTTTCAGGAAAAAATGACAGATGGGAATGGAGGAAGTGAATTTTTAATGACATTCGGGCACCAAGCGATTTGTAGGAATCTAAAAGTTCATCAACTAACTGTTGATAGTGTGCATCCATATTGTTGCCCAAAATTCCTCTTACTATACTAATAAATGAGTTCCATGCTTTGAGTTCCTGCCTGGTAAGCTTCTCTGTAAAGTTGACATCGTCCAGCAAAATTTCTGATTTGTGGCCCAATAAAAATGCCTTCCTTTAATTTGGCATCACTTAACTGGGGAAAGACTTGTCTTAGGTATTTGAATCCATCACCGTCTTTATTCATAGCTTTCACAAAGTTTTTCATCAGCCCAAGTTTAATGTGAAGAGGAGGCAGAAGGACTTTTTTGGGGTCTACAAGAGGTGCAAACTTAACATTTTGAGATCCCGGCTGAAATTCACTTCTTTGTGGTCAATATTTTATTACATAATGCTGATCTACTGCACGACTGTCCCACAAACAAAGAAAACAGCAATATTTTGTAAATCCTCCCTAAAGTCCTACTAAAATTCCTACAGTTCAGGGAATTTTTCTGTTATAAAATTAATCCATTTTAACCGTCCCCTAATTAAATTGACCACCTGCTAATGTAAAATGGTCTTATTAAGCTATTGAAAAATGGTATGTATTGGGGCTTTCCGAACATTTTTTCTATTATTAGAAGGGTATTTCCATTTTAAAAATAAAGAGCTGACCTGTGTTAGAAAAATCTTGTCGGCCAGTGTTATTGTCCAGATAGTTATTTCCCTAACAACTGCGCAAAGTGTTACTTTTCCGTACGCAAATACAGTTAGATGAACGACGCGAAGCTAAGTTCGGATAAGTTCTTGCGTGCTTTCAAATAAAAACCGCTCTAAAACGATGTTTTTTCATACTGACCAGCATCATTTTTGTCTTCCAGTGACGTCATGCGCAACGCCGTACGAAACTGGATCGCCAAGTGGGTCTTTAGTAATAGACCATTCATGACCTACGCCTACCTTGTGACTGTGACGACGACCCTTCCTCTGTGACTTTAAAAGATGGGCCTGTAGCAGGTTGGCTATGCATTTCGGTTTCGGTAGTGCAAATGTTGGTCCATCGTCTATCCGGTTAATTTTTATTTAAATACCTTTCAGCATAGCTTTTAATTAGTGTAAAAACTCTTTTTGATAAACAACTATTGTCTAGGCTTCTAGACTGTGTTTTGTCGCGAAAATAAATAACAATTATTTTTGTGGTATTGTGTAACATCCCTATGCTTGTTAGTTGTCCTTGTAACAAATCCTAATTATCACTTTCGGCGTTGTTACACAAATTATATCAATTTATGAAACTCTGCAAATTTATGTCTGAGGACAAAGATTGTTATTCCTTCTAGGTCAAACTCTATCCCTTTGTTTTCTTAACGCTAATTACTAGTAATTAATAATATAATGTATGTTTATTCGTAATTCCCCAGTTTATTTTCATGGGATATTAAGTTACCTATTTAATTAGGTATAATATGTTTGCTAAATATATTACAGCAAATAACACACCACTTCTTTTATATATATATACTAGCTATACCCCGCGCGCGTTGCTACGCTACTTACTAAAATAAATTTGAAGGAAAGACATTACACAAATATCCGGCATCCCGACATCCCGGCATTCGTTGCGCCACTTTTTTTTTATGCCGAAACCTTCCTCGGCCTGCACACAACAACTCACCAAATCCCGGCATGCGTTGCGTCCCTTTTTTTATGCCGAAACCTTCCTCGGCCTGCACACAACAACTCACCAAATTTTCATCGTAATCGAATAAATGGTATAGGAACGCATGCGTAACATACAGACAGACAGACAAACATTCATTCTTATATACAGGATGATTCATTAAGGGTGGCGACCGGCCATATCTCGGAAACTACTAGGCATAGAAACTTGGAGAAAAAAAAATTATGTATAAAGCGGTCATGAGAAAATTTTGGAAATTACTTTTAAGTTCCTCATTTCGCCGCAAGGGGGCACAATTAAATTTTTTTTTTTAATTCTAAATTTCTCCGAAATTTCCCATATTAAGGTATACCTCTGATTACATCATCGAATAGCTTAGACAATTCTGCATAATTTTGGTTTAAGGCTCATTGGCGTACCGGCCTTGATAAGAGTGGGGGAAGCTATTGAATGTGCAAACAATAAAATCGCTGTAACTTGTAAACGACTTATCCGATTTTACTAAATTTAAGCTTGTTTGGAAGGGAAAGGTAAGTATCTTCAATCGCCGTATCCAATAGTACACGATAGTGTTTAATAAAATTGCTAGAGGGCGCAATTTGTAATAATAACAGTTTTTTTCGATTTTATCCCGGAAATTCAAATCATACGGTATAACTATGACATCATAATCGAAAAGTAGATGAAATTAGCAAGAAAATATGTGAAGAGCGCAGTTCGATATCTTTGTTCGTTTCAGAGTTATTGCCAAAATAATAATTTTTAATACAAATTGCGCCCTCTAGCAATTTTATTAGAAATTATCTTGTACCATTGGATACGACAATTGTACAAGAAAAAAAAGCACTTTACTAGTGAAAAAAAATAGCTACTTGATTTTTCGAAACTAAGACTATGACATAAATTAGTTTTTCCCAAGAAGGGCTGAACCCCCTGAAGAATATACACTGAGAAAAAAGCCTTCTATTCCTTAGAAGAATTCACATACCCTTTATACAACTGTTTAATACCGTTCGAGCATAAATTATTTGCATCAAAGAGGGCACTGCATCTAAGGACGTAATGCTTAGTCGTAGAGCTTAATACCTGTTGTGTGTCAGTAACTATCTGAATTAACAATCAATCAGTTATTTCGTCATCTTTGACAGTCGTTAAAAGTAATTTGATTAATCGCTAATTTTTCCAATATCTTGAAAAATTCACATAATGGGCTTTACGGAACAGCACAAAACATTCATGGTTGAAGTGTATTTTCGAAACGGGGTTAGAGTAAGTGGTAAGTGACAATTTAATCCGGGTTTGTGCATGAATGATTTTCACGAACATTTTCCTAACGTTGCTTTTATTGCTGGGGATTTTTATCATTGCCTGAAAAGAACGTGTGTTTAGGGAAACGGGTTCTATACAACACAAAAAATGAGCAGGAAGACTATCTGTAAGAACAAAATAACTTGTTGCAAACGTTCGTGAAATAACGCAAAATACGCCAACATATTGTTTAAGACGACGCCTGTTTAAAGAAGTGGGAAGCTCTTATGGAACATGCAGGACTATTCTTAAGAGGCAATTATTAAGCAATGTAGTAATTTTTCTTTTTTTTTCTGTATATTCTTACTTTGTTAATTTTATAAACAACAAAAATAAATTTGTATTTGTCTATTTATTTTATTACTCATTAGTTTGGCATATCATGTCATATTATGAATTTGACAAAATTTTAACCTAGAATTGGTTAGATGTATCGTCCCCATATCATTGTGATCTAAACCAAGCCCTACGTTTTTTAATCCAAGCCCTCTTTGATGCAAATAATTTTTGCTCGTACGGTATGTGGCATGTTTCAGACTAACATTGTATATTAAATATATGGGCAAATTAGCCACTTTTAGTTACATGACAGCAAATGCGCCCCTTAGCAGTAAAGTTAGGAACTTAATATTTTTAATCGAATTCTTTTGGCCGAATTTATTAATAATTTTTATACCTCATAATCGTAACATAAATGGCTTTCGAGATATGGCCGCTCCGTACCCTTAACTGATCTCTAAATAAATTCCATAGCTTTAGAAGGTTTTGAGTAAATGGTATGAATTCAAGTCGCGACGAGAAAATTTCCAAAACAAACCCTTCCTAGGCCGATATTTATTTCTAATTAAATTTGAATAAAAGTACTGTTTAAAACTTAGGACTATTATTCACCATTGTATCGAATTATACAATATTTAACACGACAAGGTAATAATAATACCCAGACACAAAACGGAATTTCCCAAATAGAATTTGACTTACGCATATCCAATACAGCAAATAAAGCCCCGATGCCGAAACTATTGCCGATATTTTATCGGACCGCACAGTGTAATGAAACTGTGGACAAAACGGCAAAGTTTTGAGTATTTTCAGCGCACATACGAGTACTTAAAATGCAAACACGGCCAAATGTCGATTTCTAATCATTTCGTTTAAAGGCACAAAACTAATTGGGGATGGATCTGACTAAATGAAAGGAAAAATTCTTCTGATAAAACCGCTTGTTTTGGGAACCTATAAGATCAGGTACTACAAACTACAAGCAAACCCTTCGGGGCCGCATATTGCCATGGTTTAGCACGTGCAACCACACATATATATTCCACAGACCCAAAACTACGTCATTTGTTACAGGACGCATATACCTTATTTTTGCATCATAATAGCTCTTACATTCCGACCAAACCATTTAAATAGGATTAAAGTGGCAATGATATGGAGGAAGTCTTGAAACTCGATGTCCAGGTTGCAATGCTAGTTCGTCCAACCCATTAAAATAAAATAAAAATAGATAAAAAAATTGTGTGTGCTTAAGACCACACGACAGAAGTAAAAACTTCAACAAGGTGAAATTAATAATATCAAATACAATTGTAATTTTACTGCATACGAAGAAATATATTTCCTAAAATTGAACAACCCTTGAAAAAAATGCCAGAACATACCTGAAAAACAACAAGTGTCTATCTTGTGATCTTAAACACATAAACAACGCACACTGTTTCCACGTCGATACTGAATGCGACTGATGCGGCATGCTCTTTCAGATAACGTTCATTCGGGTTAGTTCGGATTGAATATAGGAGTCGAATTCGAGCGTAACACAGCCGAGCGTAACGCGTGACGGCTCAGGTAACGCGTGATGGCTCAGTTTAATTCAGTGCCCACAAAAGTGCTAAACGCGCCTAAAGAAGTTTTCACTTCAAAAATAAAAAATAAAAATTGTGTGTGCTTAAGACCACACGACAAAAGTGAAAACTTCAACAAGGTTAATTCAGTGCCCACAAAAAAGTGCTAAACGCGCCTAAAGAAGTTTTCACTTCAAAAATAACATAAACTTGGAATACGGGATAATTTTACTGCATACGAAAATAGGTATTTACCTAACAAGTGCGGAAAATTAATTTTTCCGCACGAGTCTGCCGTTCACCGAACGACGCGTAGCGGTGTTCGGTTAAGCAGCCGAGTGCAGGGACAACATTTTCCGCACGTGTCAGGTACAATAGTTTTTCTACAGACGTGTGGAAATAAGTAACACATATTTCAAAGAAATTTAATAGTTTTTAATTAACTATAACAATCACATACATGTAACAGTAACTAATTCTGGGAAAAAA
The DNA here is from genome assembly GCA_963969555.1 of Polydrusus pterygomalis. Classification (NCBI taxonomy): domain Eukaryota; kingdom Metazoa; phylum Arthropoda; class Insecta; order Coleoptera; family Curculionidae; genus Polydrusus; species Polydrusus pterygomalis. The sequence goes on from OZ018375.1 coordinate 3,259,236, forward strand.
AGTAATAACTACAAGTTATAATTGATATATTATTGATTTTGACATAATCGTGCCGAAAAAATTTTCCGCACAAGTGTGGAAAAACCAATTTTCCACATACCTAATCGTGCCGAAAAATTTTTCCGCACTAGTGTGGAAAAACCAATTTTCCGCACGGATATCAGTGCGGGAAATTGATTTTTCCACACGTCTGTAGGAAAAAGATATTTCCTAAAATTGAACAACCCTTGAATTTTTACATCTTCAACAGAAGTCAGAAATCATAATAAATTAGGTCCACGGAATAAGCAATTACGGTAAACCTTACTTCACCCTACGTAAATATATAATTTAAAAAATGCCAGAACATACCTGAGACGCAGACGAGCGTCTATGCAACGCACACTGTTTGCGGCATGCTCTTTCATATAACGTTCATTCGGGTCAGGGCCAGTTCGGATTGAATATAGCAGTTGAATTTGAGCGTAGCACAGCCGAGTCTGACGCCTGACGCCTGACGGCGACGCGTGAGACGGTGACGCGTGACGGCTCAGTTTAATTCAGTGCCCACAAAAAGTGCTAAACGCGCCTAAAGAAGTTTTCACTTCAATAAAAAACGCTTTCCAGATTACTTGTAACGTTTGGGTGGGATATGCGGCTTCACTATTATCCAGATTTGATCCTTCATTTCAAATAGTGAAACCGGAATTTGTCTTTGTTCTAACCATGCAATAAGTAATCTTTTTGATCAACTTGTATTTGGAATTTTTTCAATTAGCCCAGAATGATAGGTGGCGTTATCCATGATAATAAGCGACGGTTCTTCCGAGTTTGGTAACAATGTCATCGAATCTTATAATCACCTCAGGCCAGACTTGAATATCAAACTTGCATTATTCACGAATCCATTTTCTGAACCAGCATGTAGAATAATATACCGTACACCCTATGACGATTTTTAAAAGGTTTCATCCAGGAAAACAGGTTTTGGGGAAAATTGAGAGTTGCCGTTATTTTTAAATTCTCTTAAAAATTCTACTCGTTTTTGGGCTATATGGGGTTGCTATATTAAAAAACGCCTGTTTGGTACAGTACATACATTTTATGTAATTTAAATTAATTTTTTTAAAACAGTCTAATGACCCAGTGGATATTTCAACACCATCAATGATTTTAAGGTTTAGTTATATTGAGCGAATGGTAACGTGTTCACCTGCTTTATACATCCCATAAATACGCTCTCTTATGGTATGTTCATGAATTTCGTGACGTTGTCGACCACGGAATGAGAAAATAGCTACAATATTGTGATTTTTAAAATCTACATCCTTCTCTATCTCCTTTGCCTTAATTCGTTGGATTAATAAACACGAAACTCCCAAAGCATCAGAAACTCTCTAAAACAGATAGGTATTTGGCAATAAATATTGTCATATCGTCGTTGGTTCAGCAATATCTCCTAAGTGCAAAATTGTAAATTTTACAGGAGAGCCAAAAAACTACCTTCTGTTTACCTTAAATGAAATAGTGATATTCTGTTTTTGTTAATCAAGACTAGTTACCCTCCGATCTTAATGTAACTGTAATATTGCGCTTGAGTCGATGCTTTATTGAGATATTAAAACTTTTTATAATTTTCTGCACATAGGAGATATTAGTTAGTTTATATGCTTCCACATGGATGATATTTCAAGTATTTTAACAAAATAAAAACAATATGGGTTTATTGAAAAATACAAACAAACTAACGTAGGTGACAAATTATAACACTGATAAACATTAGGCGCATTTTTTGTTTTTTTGATTTTGACTTAATATCGGAGATGTATGGAAGATTGGCACATAGATGATATTACTGGAAAAAATATCCAGTATGCACATAGGATCTATTCTCCGTTGGGATTATAATGAATTCAAATTTAATATACACATAGGAGAAATTATAGACGCATGCGGAAAGTAGAATTACTATATTTACTATGAAAATCATAATATTAGTAAAGGCTGCACATAGGAGCTTTTGCTGAACCACCGACGATATATTTTTTATGTTTAATATTTATGTTTTCACAAATCCTAATCTACTTACCTCGTAAACTGCGTTAAAGCGTAAAAGAGTCTTTCCGGCGTCACTTTATCTTACCTAGTTCACGAATGTCAGAAAGATAAGCACTAGTCGTGACGGAACGGTCAGCGGTCATTGAACATACTTTAATTCTATGTATAAAGTATAAATATATCATTTTTGGGAGAAGCTTTAAGCTAAAGTGTATCACAAAATATCAGTTAGGGGAAATTACTTTGTTTCCTTAAAAATATTTATTATTTTTATGTTTTATTTTGAAATTTACAAAAACCATCTGGCGTGTTGGAAATTTTCCAGTGCCATTGATAATTACTTACAACATATTATTTTAAAAGGCGTAATATTGTTAAAACAAACTAAAGTAATCTGGCATATTATTTATAATAATTATAAATAATATATAATATAAATATTAGGTAGTTTCTACAGACTTTGTTAGATATAATTATTATAATTAATATTAATACCCAAGTAGCACAACAATATCGATCCAATATTGACCCAATATCGTTCATATATTGGCCCAACTTAGTTTATCAATATTGGCCCATTAAAAAATGTGGACTTTTTGATTTATTTGCCCAATATCGTTTTTCAATATTGGTCCAGTAATGTAGAAAAATATTGCTACAACTAAAAGTATAATATTACGCCAACATTGGTAATCATGATTGCGCCAGTATTTTTTATTCCTTAATGTTAAGAAGTGGATGGTTTTATTTAATGCGTTTTAATTATTTTTATTATAAAATATGCCTGTATATTGCTTTAGAATAGTAAAAAAATTATTAATTTTTTATGAAATTCTTTTTTATTTTTGAAGGATCAATCTATCCCTGCATTTGAAACTGTATTTCACAAATAAAAATGATTTTCATTAAAAAATAGTAGTCTTTCTACTTTTCTAAAGTAAGATAGACATATTTTATGCTTAAGTTTAGTGTCCTTAGTTTTACCTGCTCTACCATTTAACCAGAAGTTTATTTTTCCTCCCCAGCAATCAATAACATTTATATTATTTGTAATAGAGAGTGTGCTATTTGTTTATTTTATTACTTACAAGGATTATTGTTAATATCTGAAGTCGTTGCAATTATTCTAGGATCAGAAATAATGCAAAATGTATTAGAAAAGCTTACTGTATATATTTGAACATAATATGTACATATATATATATATTATATTTAAAAATCCTCTTGATTTGTTTCTTTAACTAAAAAAAAATACTTTAGTTGTAGATATATTGCCTAAAATGTAATATGTTACAAACCTCTAATCTGCCTGCCCCCATCCCGATCTCCAGCAGTGGCTAAAGATATGCCTATGCATCTTGTTATTTCCAGGTCTGTTGTGTTCTAAAAGTTAACTTTAACAGCCTCTAAAACAGAAATGGTAATTAGGTACCTAATTCATCATTTTAGGAAATTTTTCTTACTAATGTTTTGCTGGTGAGGATTAAGTGCCTAATGCTACTTAAAAAGAGATAAATTTTAAGTTATAAATCTCTATGACTTAGCCATTACTTTTATATAGGAGTTTGTCAAATACTACCATACCTAAAACAGCTTCATATAAGCGTAACTTTGAAAAGTCTTTTTTCTGTTTCTTCCCTTTTGCAGAGTATTTTAAGCTCAGGTCCCTATCCATGAGTTTTTTCATTATGAAATGAACATTCTTTTTCACAGCATCTCCGCCTACGTGTCCTATGGATTTTTTTGACATTTTTCCTAAAAGTAAAAAATCCTGTTTTGTAATTCACACCGTAAGCAACTTTCTAGTTCTATTAGATTTTGAACTGAATTTATTTAGCTTTGGCAGTTTAAAAAAAAATTACTCGCAAGTCCCTTAGATTGCTCTGACAATATATTCATATTTCAACAGCACTAGAGCACTGATCTCTGCGAATGCATATTTCAACAGCACTAGAGCACTGATCTCTGCGAATACCTTTGCTGCATACCACACGCATGCCTATTCTTTGTTGATAAAGAACTTACCTATATACCTAGATAAATTATTATAAGTTGGTGCCGGTTAATTTTTCAAACGGTTATCAACAGACCACGCTTAAAAGGCACAGTGCCTATTCGTGTATTAATTAGATTAGTAGAGTAAGTAACACAAAAATCCTGACAGAAACCCTGTCATGAAACCACTGCATAGCTCAATATCGTAACTTTTTTGCTATGTAGTATGTAGGTATTCAGCAAAACGATCTTGGGGTGGTAGGAAGTAATTTACAAATAATCTTGTCACTAAAAACCTCTGATGAACGAGGGGAATATTTGTACCTACCTGATTTTCATTTCAATAAATTATTAAAGCAGGTTTATCAATACAGGTACTTACGTGCTATTATTCCTGTTACATTAATTATTTTAGACACTTTATTAATATTAAACCTATAAAGTCAACAAATAATACTAACATCCACAGCACAGAACTAACTCCAAACTCCAATAAAGCAAAGTCACGACATTCATGACATAACCTTAACAATGAAGAAAAAAGGAAGCGCGAGCTGTACCGACATTCGGCACATTAAGCATTGGAAGTGTCTACGTCTCCGGGCGCCGAGCGTTCGGAATAATGAGTATCGTATTATTTCCATACTATTATATCTATTGTTGTCCGTGTATTAATAATTTTAAATAATTTAATAGTAAAATATATTATATTATAATATTTTAAAAAAAGTCGTTACCCAACATTGTAAAATACTATATTATATTGGGTCAATATTTTTAATTCCAATATTGGCTAAAGCCAGCGAAACCTATGTTGGTACAATATTGCCAGCCAGTATTGTAATATTTCACGAAATGCAATATTGGACTAATATTGGTAATATATTGTTTTGCCGATAGAAATGAATCGATATTGGGCCAATATGGAACCAATGATCAGCCAATATGTTGTGCTACTTGGGATAATTATTATATCTAACAAAGTCTGTAGAAACTACCTACTATTTACGTACTGTATGGTACTGTATGGATGCGATTTACTTTTACAGAGGGTTATTCAGAAAAAACGATCATTTTTTCTTGTTCAAAATAAGGGAAATTTGGTTTTTGGGTATATCTTTGAAATTAAAACAATACTTTTTGATAAAACGAATTCTAAAATGAAAAAAGAAGGTACTTTATTCCTAGCGAAATTTCCAATTTTTAATCCTTCCTCATATACTGTGGCGTGTAAATTTTTTCTTAAAAAGGTAGATACTCACGTGCTTACGGCAGCTTTTCGTCGGTAGACCATATTATGGTCACAGGCAAGTGATGCTTATGCTTTTATAAGGCACCACTTAGTTACTATTCCTTTTCTAGTTTCTAGAGCTTTTCAACTGGGAACTGAAGCTCTTCTTGCGAATAATAGATGGAAAATACAAAAAAAAATGAGACTGATTTGATCTGTTTAATGTAAAACGAAATAGGGTTGTAGTTATAAATAAATAAACATAATTAAATGAATAAAAAGGTAGAAAACATTATATGATTGCATCTGGTCGATTTCTGATAATTCAATCAATAAAATGAAACTTTTAGGCGGGTGACACACTGGAGAAACAAGTTTCATGAAACTTGTTTCTTCAGTGTGTCACCCGATGAAACTTGTTTCTCCAGCGTGTCACCCGCCTTACGCTACAAAACCTATGTTTCTTTACTTTACCGAAATAATATATACATAACCATAAAAGGAACATAAATAATTAATTAATAAATAATTAATTAATTAATAAATAAATCTGACCACAATCGTTTAGCTTCCACAACAGCTTCAGCACTTGTAGGACATTTATTAAAAATATTGGCCTTCTCCAAAACTGCATCCATTACAGAAGTGTATGTCTTACAGACAGTAGTTTGGTGAACATATTATAGTTCTTCACGTTCAGAATTTTAAAAGCCCGGATCCGACAATTTCCGCATAAAGACTTTAATCTTGTGTAAAGGCGACAGTGCACCCCCTCGCCATTTACCAGTGTCAGTCAAAAAATCATTTGCCAACCACTCAACATTTTCGCAGTCAAATCGATATAACTTTCCAAAATTATCATATCTGCAATTTTTACGTACCGGGTGTCCCACTAAGAATAGCTCTCGGCCGTATCTCAGAAAGGGTTAGTCGTATCGGGAAAAAAAATTTTTAGTAAAAGCGGCCATGAGAAATTGCTGGAAATTATTTTTTTAAGTTCCCCATTTTGCCGCAAGAGGGCACATCGAAAAGCTTAGACCATTCTGCATCATTTTGGTTTAAGGCTCGTTGGCGTACCGACCTTAATAAGAGTGGGGGAAGCTATTGAATGGGTAAACATTAAAATCGCTGTATCTTCTAAACGACTTATCCGATTTTACTAAATTTAAGCTTGTTTGGAAGAGAAAGGTAAGTATCTTCAATCGCTGTATCTAACAGTACACGATAGTGTTTAATAAAATTGCTAGAGGGCGCAATTTGTAATAATAACAGTTTCTTCGGGTTTTTCCGAAAATTCAAATCATACGGTATAACTATGACATCATAATCGGAAAGTAAATGAAATTTTTAAGAAAATATGTGAAGACCGCAGTTCGATATCCTCGGTTGTTTCAGAGTTATCGCCAAAATAATAATTATTAATACAAATAGCGCTCTCTAGCAATTTTATTGGAAACTATCGTGTACCATTTTATACGACAATTGAAGGTACTTCCAAATCAGCTTAAATTTAGCAAAATCGGATAAGTCGTTTAGAAGTTACAGCGATTTTAATGTTTACACTTTCAATAGCTTCTCCCACTCTTATCAAGTGAAAGTGTAAACATTAAAATTGCTGTAACTTCTAAACGACTTATTCGATTTTACTAAATTTATAAGATTGTTTGGAAGAGAAAGGTAAGTAACTTCAATTTTTGTATCCAATGGTACACGATAGTTTCTAATAAAATTGCTAGAGGGCGCAATTTCTATTAAAAATTATTGTTTTGACAATAACTCTGAAACGAACAAGGATATCAAACTGCGGTCTTCACGTCTTTTCTTGCAAATTTCATCTACTTTCCGATTATGATGTCATAGTTGTACCGTATGATTTGAATTTTCGGGAAAAAACCGAAAAAACTGTTATTATTACAAATTGCGCCCTCTAGCAATTTTATTAAACACTATCGTGTACTGTTGGATACGGAGATTGAAGATACTTACCTTTCCTTTCCAAACAAGCTTAAATTTAGTAAAATCGGTTAAGTCGTTTAGAAGTTACAGCGATTTTAATGTTTACACATTCAATAGCTTCCCCACTCTTATCAAGGTCGGCACGCCAACGAGCCTTAAACCAAAATGAGACAGAATTGTCTAAGCTTTTCGATGATGTAATCAGAGTTATACCTTAATACGAGAATTTTCGGAGAAATTAAGAATTAAAAAAAAAATTTAATTGTGCCCTCTTGCGGCGAAATAGAAAGCTTAAAAATAATTTCCAGCAATTTCTCATAGTCAGTTTTCCTAAAAAAAAATTTTTCCGCAAGCCATACGACCAACCCTTTCTGAGATACGGCCGAGAGCTATTCTTAGTGGGACACCCGGTACACTGTAGATTTTTCTTTTACGGACGTTCATATAATCAGCCAAAATTGCCACAAATTAAGAGCAACGTACGTGTATTCCGCGGAGAACTAAAGTTGACTGCTACCAAGCAAATGATGCTGGGGTCGACCTACCTTAAAACGTTGAAAGCGATCGCTACACTAGAAAAAGCAATTCCTTAATTTATTCATCACATTTTAAGCAAACGATAGCAATCGCTTCTATTTTTTAAGAAAAAGCATTGACTAGAAGCAATTCCAGCACTTTTAAGCGATCACTAGACGCAAAAGCAATTAGGTACTTTAGTTTTTATTCATTGGCTTTCAAGAAATTACTTCGATTTTATAAGAAAAAGCAATAGCTACATTTTTATTCATTAGGCTCATTACCATAAGACTTTTGCCGGATTTAATGGGTGTTTTTTTGATTTGAGAAGATGCAGAACTTTTCTAAAATGAAATATAAAAAAATGCTGCGCACTTTCTGCATTGTGCTGTAATACTTGTTATAATTCTCTTCTATTCTTCCGGTGAATTGGTGTCCGTTTTCTCATTGACTTGCCGCACTGTGGGCCCTTCTCGCAATTTAATTAATGCTTCGGCCGCAAGTGTTCCCATTTAGCTACAACCTCTTCGAACTTCGGAGTTATGCCACAAGGCCACATCAATCAGACCGTTCGATGAATAATTTTGTTCACTATATTACACTTAGTTACTTATTCACTTAGACATTCGATTTGTGAATAACCGACAGAGAAAGGTCGTATAACAAAACTCCAATAAACTATTTACTTAGGCTTGCTTGATAGCAAGGGCGGATCCAGGGGGGGGGGGGGTCATGGGGGTCATGACCCCCCCCTGGGCAGTTTACATTTCAACATACGTAAAAACTATTGTGAAGTCAAAAAGAGTGAGTTCATAACCCAGTGCAAATTTTTTTCTACAAATTGAAAACACTGTTATTTTACGGCGTCGTGCAAAGCCAAAACAATACAGTACATAAAAATAAAAAATACCACAAATTAAAAGGAAAAGGAACTAGTTACCTACTCATTTTCATTGTAAAAGGAACTTCATTAATAAGATTATAATTTAGGATTATCTATGTACTAATAAAATCTCTAGTTTTGTATATTTCAGGAGTTGGTTCTCTAAACCTACGTTCTTTTTTCATTAAAAACTCGGCGACTGCCGGTCTTTGATCAAAATGGGCTGTTCCAACTCCATTCAATGACACTAAGAGGCGATCATTCATTGTATCTTCATTTAATGAAATTCTTTCTGGCGTTTTTAATTTGTTGTAATGGGAAATAATCCTCTCAGTATAGTCATTGAATTACTTATTAGCAATAACGACACTAAAAGCTTTTGTAATATATCCTTAGTGCAAACTATAAGTTTTCTTAATTTATTAGCAAGTCTAATGCCTTCATCGGGAGTATCAGTGTCTAAAATTTCTTGAATTAAAGGCCAGCAATCACACACGGATGTTGCAAAATTGGACCCTTCCTCTGAACCGAAGAGATTCTCAACTAATGGTCGGCCTGCGGATATCATTTCAGCTTCGGCACAAATAAGGTTTATCATATTTTTAATTGTTTCATCTTCTTCCTCTAAAAACCTCTAAAAATTTTCCCCAAAGTTAATTTCTGGATCCGCCCTTGCTTGATAGACCAGGGCTGAAGCCTTTGAAAATGTTAAAAAGTGAAAAAAAAAAAATAGTAGGATGAAGCCCATTGGAAAAGGAAGAGAATATAATAAAAATGAAAGGAAAAATAATTTACGGGCGATCCGAGGTCGGGAAGTGGAAAGGGGTGAGTTTCTAAGGGTAGAAAACGATTTATCTCGATTTCCGGCAAAACTACAAGTCCTATGGAAAAACGTTAAATAATAACGTTGTAGGTAATAAAAAGATCTACAACCTCTGTATTTACACTTTTTTTCACATAACCTCAAAATTTATGTGAAAAATTCAAATAACCAAGTTTTCGGTTTTTTATTTTTATCTTTTATAAGAAACATTTTTTTTTACGATATTTGGTGAAAACTTACCTTTTTATGTCCCAAACACACTGTAATTTTTTTGATTTAAAATATTTATTTTTTCACCATATTTTGACTTAAAATCGAAAAAGCACCCTAATTTTCAATCGAAAATTCTCACGTCAAAATATCTGCTTTTTTAAAAAAGTCGGTGGGCTTTTTGTTCGTTGAAATCTCTACTTTCTGATGGTGTAAAAAAATATACATTGCTATGGTAAATGTGATGAAATCCCCTTTAAATCCTACTTTTAATTATATTTAGAACAACTATTTTCGCATATTTTTTGCGATCTTTATGTTTTATGGATTTGTAGGTAATTTTTTTGTTTATCAATGTAACATGGAAGCTTTCGTTTTTCGAGTAATTAAAGTATAAATTTTAATAAATAGCTCAAAATTGTACATAATGATTTAAAAAAAAAATCGGAATCGAGTTTTTTTCGTTTCTTTGCATTTTTTGAGAACATTTAGCATAGTAATGTATTTTTTTTGACACCATCAAAAAGTAGAGATTTCAACGAACAAAAAGTCCACCGACTTTTTTAAAAAAGCAGATATTTTGACGTGAGAATTTTCGATTGAAAATTTGGGTGCTTTTTCGATATTAAGTAAAAATAAGGTAAAAAAATAAATATTTTAAACCAAAAACTTACAGTGTGTTTGGGACATAAAAAGGTAAGTTTTCACCAAATTTCGTAAAAAAAAAAATTTCTTGTAGAAGATAAAAATAAAAAAACAAAAACCTGGTTATTTGAATTTTGAGGTTATGTGACAAAAGTGTAAATGTAAAAGTTGTAGATCTTTTTATTACCTACAACTTTGCCATTTAACGTTTTTCCATAGGACTTGTAGTTTTGTCGGAAATCGAGATAAATCGTTTTCTACCCTTAAAAACTCACCCCCTTCTACTTCCCCATCTCGGATCGCCCGTAAATTATTTTTCCTTTCATTTTTGTTATATTATCTTCATTTTTCAAAGGGTTTCATCCTACTATTATTTTTTTTGGTTTCAAAAATTATCGACCCTGGTCTATGAAGCCGTTTCTGGGGCGGTGCATCACCAGGCTGGCAATGGGAAATCCCATAAAAATTTTGCTATCCCCAAATACCGGCTCCCCTATTAACTTTACATTAAAATTGTATTAGACTTTTTTGAAGTTCGTTGTATAATGGACTTGAACACCATATTTTATTATTTTCTAATGAGCCAATTAAAAATTATTTAAAAAAAAACTTTCTTTAAAAATTAAATACGGCCCTTATACGTAGATACCGTTAAATAATAGTACCGTGCGAGCAAAAATCATTTGCATCAAAGAGGGCTTGGATTAAAAAACGTAGGGCTTGGTTTAGATCACAATGATATGGGGACGATATATCTTACCAAATCTAGGTTAAAATTTTGTCAAATTCATATTATGACATGATATGCCAAACGAATGAGTAATAAAATAAGTAGACAAATACAAATTTATTTTTGTTGTTTACAAAATTAACAAAGTAAGAATTTATACAGAAAGAAAAAGAAAAATAATTAGATAAATTGCTGAAATTGGCCACCGCCATGCTCCAAGCATACATTCACACGTCTCTTCATATTTTCGAAAGTGTTGACCAGCATCTCTGAAAAAAATGGTACCACATTCTTGGATAATAATTTCTTGTAATTGTTCTAAATTTGCAACTGGTCTTTTAAAAATAGTGTTCTTTAAATGAATACTTGCACTTTATAAGGAAATACATTTTGCTACTTCTTAAGAATAGTCCTGCATGTTCCATAAGATCTTCCCACTTCTTGGGACAGGCGTCTTATACAATTTGTTGGCATATTTTGCATTATTTCACGAACGTTTGCAACAAGTTCTTCTGTTCTTACCGATCATCTTCCTGCTCCTTTTTTGTGTTGTATAAAACCTGTTTCCCTAAACACAGCCACGCCACGGTTCTTTTCAGGTAATGATAAAGATCCCCAACAATAAAAGCAACGTTAGGAAAATTTTCGGGAAAATTGTCCATGCACAAACCCGGATGGTATTGCCACTCACAATTTACTCCAACCCAGTTTCGAAAATACTCTTTAACCATGAATGTTTTGTGCTGTTCCGTAAAGCCCATTGTGTGAATTGTTCAAGAAATTGGAAAAATTAGCGATGAATCAAATTACTTGTAACGACTGTCAAAGATGACGGAATAACTGATTGATTGATAATTCAGGTAGTCACTGACACCCAACAGGTATTAAGCTCTACAGCTAAGCATTACGTACAATGCCCTCTTTGATGCAAATATTTTTTTCTCGCACGGTAGGTATATAGCCACCAAAGACTTCGTATGGAATAGACCAAACCATTCATTTCATGAATAGTCTGTTTGTTTGCATCGAATATTCGTATGTGTGAAACAAAGACAGAAGTTGTGTTCTCGCGAGACGAGAGCCAAGACATTTACCTTTAGATACGTACAGGTTATCTCCTGCGCAAACAAAAGTTACGTTTTATGGGTGTAAAAATACGTCCAAGCGCACGGCTCTCCAGTCAGCTGCCTTTCCTCCCAGCAGCATCGGACATGCGCACAAACCTCTTGTTATCGGCCTGGCCTTCTTTAGCGACATGCGCAAAATACACTCCAGAACCGGCTCGGCGCTATTTTTGTTGTTGTGTTTTAAGGTTTCTCTGTGTATTTACGGATTTCTAGTTTTTGCGTAGTTTAGTGAATTGTGTTTGTGCTTTTAGTCACTTGGATAATCGGATTGGAATATAAACAATGACTAGGAACAGCCGTTGTATGATTTTAGTATGCCCAAATAGGGGTAAAATACCGGGTATTTCGTATTTTAAGTAAGTACGGAGAAGTGATGTACCCTGATATATAACTTTATTTTCTTATGATCAATTTAAACACATCTACCTAGGCCTAGGTTTCACATATGGTATGAGAATAAAGAGAAACACACACCAAGATATATTATCCCGATGCATGTTTTGGTATATTTTATTTGCAGCCCTGCAATCTTTTTAGGTACGACCATTTTTCGGGCAATATAATGCTTCAAAAAGTTTAAAAGACACTTTCCTCTATACTTATATTATATAAAAGAAAAAATTATATATATATATTAATCCAAGGGTGAAAATATTCCACGGGTACAGTTGTCGGGCAAAAACTTTTTCAAATTCTTGAACAAGAAATTGTGCTTGAAAATGTTTTGCATGTACCCAAGTTTTTGCCAAATTGTAAAAATCGATACAGGTCATATACCAACTAATATTTGACTTGAGGTTAGGTACGCGATAACATAGATGATTGGGTATTTTGCTGGTTTTGTTTGTTTTTTTATATTCAATTTTATAAGACTAGTTTAATTGACTTGTTCTCTTCCTTTTTGAACTAAAAATACGACGACGAATCATTATTAAATAAATTTTGGAAACAAAACCTTAAAAACAATTTTCTATCCTCAAAATCTGATAGGTGTGCAACTACTAAAAATGCCAGAAATTACTATCTTTTTTTTCAACTTGATTAAAAATTAAGAAGAAATTCCAATTTTTTAGCGAGAATTTGGGGCAAGTTTTAGCTGCTTACACCTAAATATAAATTAAAGGTAATACAATTTCTTGAGCAAGAACTTGAATTTTAAAGCCCGGACCTGTCCATTTTCCCATTCGTGAAATGATAATGTTGTAGTGCGCATGTTTAATCCGGTGTAGCTTTGTTTACATGCGCGAGGCCATTTTCGTGCTTATTGTTTGCTTATCTAAAGGTAAATATCTATGGACGAAAGTGGTCCGGTCTCATGCGAGTCGAGACGAGATTTTTCTGCGGGAATCTCGTGAGACGAGACAATAATATGCGCGAACGAGAAATCTTTCCAAATCTTAGGATTTTGATTAGGATTTGCGATAAACTTAAAAAATAATTCAGTTAGTAGGTATAACTTAATAAGCAAGCTATCTTTATTACCGATATTGCAAGATCACCAGGAAAAAATTGGGACACGTTGCCGAAAAACAAGCTTCTTATAATAGTAATTTAACAAACTAGTGTATTAATCGCTATTTAATATAAGCCTTAGTTACAATATTTTTCCGTCGATTGTTTTGTTAATAGATTTTTTTTTTAATTTAAAACCAAACTGCATATTATAAGCGTTGTACCAACAAATTTTTGAATTTCAAACTTATTGACATTGACAGAAACTATGGCAATGCCATTATGTACGCGGCAGTGCGTGCTTTGTAGTATGTTTGGTTGCCTAAAATCGTTTATTAATAAAAAAAAAACATGCATTAATAGAGGCCATTAATGTATGATTTTTTATACATTAATTAAGGTTGTAAATACACGGTCGATGAAAAATATATTTTAAATATTAATTTTACTGTCAAACTTCTGTATATTTAGATTAATAGTTTTTGTGGACCGTTTTACGTTTAAAAAAATTATAATCTTTCTTTACTCATTATCCTGTATACTGTGTGTCCGGGAAAATGTGGGAAATCTCCCGGATATGAAAAAATCACGTAAAAAGAATACTGTAAGTTCATATATAAACTTCTTTCGTATCTGCCTCCTCTTCGGAGATATGGGCTCCCAAAGAGCTCCCATGGAATTAGGTTTTTGACACATAATTATTAAACCAACAGGTATATTTCAATTTTTTTTTATATGATCTATACCATGTAAGACCCTTCAAATTACTATCCCAAAAAGTGTTGCGAATTACTCACAGCTGCAGGAACGGACTAGCTGTGCCCATTTTTTTTACTTCCTGTATGATAAAAACTTTGGACAACGTTTTTTATATACCTTTAACTATTGACTAAAAATTAAGTACTCTTCATTCGTGTCGCTATTCTTAATCGTTTTCGGAAAAACGTAATTTTTAACATATTTACATCATGTATATTTAGCGTATTTCAATAAAAGATACATCTTTAGTCCTATAAATTATAAATGGTCATTTTAACTGCTTAATATTAATACATGATCGCAATAAAATGACGTTTTTCCGAAAACGGTTAGGATTAGCGACATGAATGAAGAGTACTTAATTTTTAGTCAATAGTTAAAGGTATGTAAAAAACGTTGTCCAAAGTTTTTATCATACAGGGCGTAAAAAAAATGGGCACATTAGTGTCACAGCTAGTCCGTCCCTGCAGCTGTGAGTAATTCGCAACACTTTCTCGGATAGTTATTTGAAGGGTCTTAGCTGGTATACATCATATAAAAAAAAATTGAAATATACCTGTTGGTTTAATAATTATGTGTCAAAAACTTAATTCCATGGGAGCTCTTTGGAAGCCCATATTATCTCCGAAGAGGAGGCCGATACGAAAGAAGTTTATATGAACTTGCAGTATTCTTGTCACGTGTTTTTTTCATATCCGGGAGATTTCCCACATTTTCCCAGAAACCCTGTAGGTATATTTAAAGAAATTCAATTTATTTAATACTTGCTACTAAAATATATTATATTAATTTAGAAAGTGCCGAACAAAAGAATCTGTCTATTTTTTAAATAATAAAAATAGGTAAAGTAGTTTTCGACAATAAAGTTAAAATGTGTGTTTATTTTAAATAAGGGCGCTTTCGGCGTGCAAAACTGGAACAAAGACACACTTTCAGAAACTTAATTGCTTTTGAAATTGCGTTTGTTTGAATTAATTAAATCGATGCGGATGAAGTTTCTGTAAAGCTCTTTTTCATTAATTGTTTGCAGCTTTGTACTTAGGTTTCCTTACATATCTGAACTTGACTATAGGAACAGATTAATTAGATATTTAAATAAAGAATAATGAGTAGCGGATCTGTCAAGGTGGGGGGTGTCAGAAAAAATAATAAAAAACATTTTTTCTATTTCACGTTCATAATAAGCTCAGTACGATACGCATTTGCGTATCGTAATAAAGCTATTTCGATACGCGTTTTTTCTTTATTTGATGTTGGTAACATTTAAATGTTTTATTTCATTGACTTGCGCGGCCTTTGTGATTTACGAGAAAACCCATTTTTCGCAGAGGAAAAATAGCTTGATAACTTACTTTTTTATGCTGTGTGGATAACAGTCATGTATGTTGGTCGCATAAATCTATAAATCAATCTTTTGTAGATGCTTCAAGCTATCATTTTCTGCCAAATCCTATCCAAAATTCAATCTACTAATCTTCCAATGTCGATTTTAACTTCAACTTTATTTGAATTTTCCATCTTCCCTATACTAAATTGCAATGCCGTGACGTAAAATCACGTCTTTTGAAATTCGAAAAAAAGTAGTAAAATCGCCCGAATTTCCAAACGCTCTGTATATGTACCGAATGTACAAGGATCACACAACGTATTCCGTCCAATTTCAAATCTCATATAGATAAAATAACTTTAGAATCTCGTAATGAAAATGGGTCAATAAATCAAAAAATGACAGTTCGCAAAATAATTTTTGTTGTCCAGAGGCTACTATGATGAAAAATAGTATTACCAACATAAAATTTAGACATAAAAATTTACAAAATTTGAAGCATTTATTTTCTTTTTAAAATGCATTTTTCTTGACTATAAAAGGTGAAATAGAAAAAAATGTATAAAGCACATGTTTCATAAGGCGTTTTAGCGCACGTGTCAATAAAAAAACTCGCCACTTTCTGGCTCGTTTTTTAAAATAGACGCGTGCGCTAAAACCGCTTTTTATGAAACGTGTACTTTAATATGCTATTAAGGTTTTCTTTCTAATGTAAAATTTTTATATCGTCTATCTACAGACTGTCCGCGGATATGGTTTACAATAGCACTAATGGATAAAAAATTTTACTTTTCGGGAAAAAGTCATTCTTGATAAAACGTTTTGCTTGTAAAAAAATGCAATTCACGAAGTTAAAATTTTGATTTTTATACAGGGTTCGCAAAAACTTCAAAAACATGATTTTTCTCCAAGAGTAAACTTCCTTTATTTTTCATTTTTGATCAAAATACCAATTAGAAAACTTATTTAGAATAACGTTTGTAATGTAAATCCGAGATTTAAAATAAATTTTCGATTTTTTTGTTTTCTTAATTTTTAGAGGTGCTTACCTAAATGGAAATTGTGCTGCTCAATAAAAATATTAATAATACATTTTATTAGACGCTATTTTCATGATGGGTGGTGTGTATCTTATTTTAAAATTTAAATGCATTCCTACCATCTTTTGTAAAAACAAGGAATTTTTTACCTTTTAATTACTTTGCTTTAGGTATGGGGCAAATTTGAAGTTATCAAATAGAGTTTGATGTATTTTGAAAATGTTATCTTAGATCAAAGGGTTTATTTAGTTCAATGTTACGGTGCGGGCGAAAGTTCTTACAACTTTGTGATAGAGAAATTTAATCAAAGATACCCTAACGTTTACGTCTCAAAAATGGGACTTCATAAATTATTAAGAAAATTTCAGCGAACTGGCTCAGTTTCCAATAAAAAAAAATTGTGTGTGCTTAAGACCACACGACAGAAGTGAAAACTTCAACAAGGTAAAATTAATAATATCAAATACAATTGTTCGGCGCAGACGAGCGTCTAGACAACGCACTACTAACTGTTTCCACATCGATACGTCGATACTGAATGCGACCGATGGCGGCCGTTCATTCGGGTCAGGGTCAGTTCGGATTGAATGTAGCAGTTGAATTTGCGCGTTACACATCCGAGCGTGACGGCTCAGGTTAATTCAGTGCCCACAAAAAGTGCTAAACACGCCTAAAGAAGTTTTCACTTCAAAAAAAAATTTTAATCAGAATGACGCAGCCCTAATCGTATTGCAGTCTGTTACTGACAATCCTACCCTTTCATTAAGAAACCGAGCTCAAGAACTTGATGTAGTAAAAAAAACTCATATTCAGTATATTTTAAAGGCAAACAAAATATTCCCATTTAAGCCAACTTTTAATCAAACGTTGAAAGAAGGAGACGAAACCAAACGTTTGAATTTTTGTCTTTGGGTCGGAAACAAAATTGTAAGCAAAAACAGGAATTTCAACAAACGGGAAAGTGTCTTCTGCACATATTTATTAGATACTGGAGCGAAAATAATCCCCGTTTTAGAAGTCCTGCAAGAAGACAATATTACAAAAAGTAAATGTCTGGTGTGCGATTTCTTATTATGGCATTATTGGCCCATACTTTTTCGAAAACACGTGTAACCATAGGAGTTACTTTGAATTGCATTTTTTTTACAAGCAAAACTTTTTATCAATAATAACTTTTTCCCGAAAAATGAAACGTTTTATCCATTTGTGCTATTGTAAACCCTATCCGCGGACAGTCTATAGAGTTGTAGTCAAGGGGAAGGGTATGGGGGTTTTTCTGCAATTTGAAATGCTGTCACGTCACCATGTCAAAGAAATTCTGCAAAAGCTCCAAGTACAGGGTTATCCAACCAAGACTAGACAAGGGGATTTTTTGACTTTTCCTGTACTTTTATAAACAAACTGAAATAGCCATCTTAAGGTAGGAGTATCAACATGCTTGCCAACCTATAACCTATTTCGCGTAGATTTATTTATGTTTTCTAGCTTCTATACAAAATTTAAAGAAAATCAGTATCGATTTGATATTCTATAGGTAATAATTGACATATTTAATAAATATCAAGGAATTTCATAACTTATTTTAGGAGAATTGTATAGCGAAAAATATTGGGTAAGATTTTTTTTAACATTATTATGTCATTGTCACTCATTGTTCTTTCACTATACAATTCTCCGAAAATTAGCAATGAAATAAATTGATATTTTTGTAATAATATCAGATACTACCTAAATAATGTTCCGACGATATTGATTTTCTTTAAATGTTAGTTATTAAAATAATAAACTCAAAAAATCAACGCGAAATAGGTTATAGGTTGGCAATAGATTGAATGACGTTGAGAATTCAACCTTAAGTCATTTTCTCCCGCGAATTCGAATATCTTCAGCAAAAAACAATTGAACATCAAACAAAAGTACTAGGGGTCACTTTGATATTTTTTTAAATGGGATGCCGTATTTTTAATGAGGTTATCCGATTTCTCATATAAATTTTGATCTAAAATGTTGGATTTTTAATTCAAAAACGCCTTTTTTCTTCAGTTTTAAATTCGGAAAATGTTCGTCTACCGTACGATTAATACCTGATAGATGGATACCCGTTTCACCTGTTCACCCTTTAACCTGCTTTAAAGCGTCCGTCAGTTAGACAAAATAATCAAGTGTCAAATTTCTATATATTTTTTACGTTCTTTGTGTTTGTCGAGCATTCTCTCCACTTTTGTAATATAATTTTATTACACTTAGCCGTTCTTCTAAAGAATATTTCATTATTTGTAATTAATTCGTGAAAAATATATAGAAATTTGACACTTGATTATTTTGTCTAACTGACGGGCGCTTTAAAGCAGGTTAAAGGGTGAACAGGTGAAACGGGTATCCATCTATCAGGTATTAATCGTACGGTAGACGAACATTTTCCGAATTTAAAACTAAAGAAAAAAGGCGTTTTTCAATTAAAAATCCAACATTTTAGATCAAAATTTATATGAGAAATCGGATAAGCTCATTAAAAATACGGCATCCCATTTAAAAAAATATCAAAGTGACCCCTAGTACTTTTGTTTGATGTTCAATTGTTTTTTGCTGAAGATATTCGAATTCGCGGGAGAAAATGACTTAAGATGGCTATTTCAGTTTTTTTATAAAAGTACAGGAAAAGTCAAAAAATCGCCTTGTCTAGTCTTGGTTGGATAACCCTGTACATACGGGTTTTTATTATTACCATTACCATGTTAGTTTTATAAATGCATACTTCTGAAACGATTTTCAAAAGTGTTCCAAAAGTCAAAATCTGACAGTTCTGGCACAGTGTTGCTCACACTCAACTCACACATGACCAAAATAATAGTACTTATATTACCCAACAAATACGCATGCGTTACTTGAGCCGAATTCAAACGAAAACGAACGACTACGGTGCCCTTCGCGGTTCGCGCCGTTACCTTGAAATTAGAATCATGTTTGTAGGGTTGCATATGTATACAAAAATATAATTTTAGAATATTAAAATTCAGATAGACGCTTTTTGAGTGTTCAAGGCACAAAACGGCAACGCTGATTGCCTGCACGGGGCAGAACAGAACGCACGCAAGTGCACAAATAGGTCAGTTACCAGCGTCAGACTTCTAAAACCACGTTTCTGTCATGTTTATCGGTCTTTTTTTGTAAAAAAATATTTGTAATATGTTTTAAATATAGTGTCAATTATAGTTTAATGTTGTTTTAACTGGATAATTAATAAACCTGGACGTTTCCTTGTGTTTTTTCCATAAACCATTGTGAAAATTTAAGTTTTTATTGCTCATTGTAAATAATATTTGTGTGTGTAAAAACCTAACAGCAAAAATTAATGTCGGTTTAATAATATTATAGTTTGCGATAATGTTATTGTCTGTATGTAAATAATGGACATGAAGCTAGATTGTTTTGATTGCCAACGGCACAATTTTAAAATAATCATACCGAAAACAAAACTTGCAGTGTTCCAGGGTAAGAATCTTTATCAACCTTTAAATTTCCAGCCAAAAAAAAATGATTAAAAGTTCTTCCCAGAGACAACTGGAATGAAAAAATAGTTCACTATATCAAACATTTCAACAAAAGAAAAAAGAAAAGCAAAAAGTCTTTCTCCACATTTTTTTATTATTAGAATAACTAGGCGAACCTACAATTTAAAATTTAAAAATTTTTTTTAGCATACTTGAAGGTTTCTTCAATTTAACCGCCAAAACACTTGTCATTGGTTCCCCCTTTTACAATGTCAAGTTTAAGTTCATTTCCCTTCTGACACGTGCTGCTTGCAGCAAAACTTCTTTAACTAAGAAAGGGTTACCTTTCTAAGATCTTCTAGTAAAACAAAAACCTTTTTAAAACTATTAATTTTTCACACAATGTGTATGTTTTCACTCCTGCCGGGGTAACTGGGCCTTAACAAGCCTAGTACCCCAACAGCAATTCAATTCAAGCTAAATTGTAAGCCAATAATCTACCTTATTTTATTAAATTTCATTTACTACATTGCCTTTTTTATCTTTTACTGATGCTTTGACTTTTATGAAAAACATTTTTTTTTCTTTCCCTCATATTTCAATATTTTTACATGTCTCTGACAAAGTTGAATGAAACTTAAGATTTTTTACTACTTAATAAGTGATTTTCACAAAGTCTGTAAAAACTCCCTAATTTTCCTTTTGCTCTCTTCATTTTTCTGCCCAAGACAGGGCCTTTGCACTAACCCTCGACTTTCCACTATGCTAAAGTCTTGTTGGTCTTCTGACTATTCAATTTTTACACCTCTTGTACACCGTTGAAAGCTCCATTACGGCGCAATCCCATTTATTATTTTCTCTATTGCTAACAACATCAACATTGTACCATTTACTTTGTTTTTCTAATGATGAGTGTTTCTAGACTCGAAACATGTCGAATTAAATTATTATGAATCATTCTAGGTTCGCCTAGTTATTCTAATAATAAAAAATTGTGGAGAAAAACTTTGTGCTTTTTTTTTCTATACATTTAACTCTACTTTGAGTATGGACTACTTCTTCAAAATTTTAACAAAAACTATACACATTAAAAAAAAAAAGGTTAATTTTTTCTTTTGCTTCCTTTTCTATTGTTTTTCGGCAACGTGTCCCGGTTTTTCCCTGGCCACCTTGCAATGTCGGTAATAAAAATAGCTTTTTTTATTGAGTGATACTAACTGGATTCTTTTTTAAGTTTATCGCAAATCCTAATCAAAATTTTAAGATTTTGCGAGTTTTCTCGTTCTCGCATATTTTTGTCTCGTCTCACGAGATTCTCGCAGAAAATACTCTCGTCTCGTCTCGCAGGAGACCGTGTAACGAAGTTACTATATTTTTCCGGGGTTTTTAATATTTTTACCGCTTTGTTTTATATTTTTAAAAGGTTAGTATGCGTGTCCGATATAACTTTCTTATTTTTCGTGCTAAAACGTTCATTCTTGTACGTAAATAATTCATTTAATTTTTACTGTTTAAATCTATTAAGTTTTCCGTCGCGAAACATCCGGAAGATACTTTTCATCATTTTCCGGCCACACTCGTTAGTACTGCTGAGCGCGCCGCCAAGTCCAAGCGCGTACCGTACCCCCAGATGCCTCCGCGCGAGATCGAAGCGCGTACGGTACCATCGCGTCTATGACCGTGACGTAGTTTCGCCGAGTCAATTTATACGGGAAATCGACCCATTTTAAATCAGAACTCGTGTTCTCACCGTCCCGACCACTCGACATCGTAGAACCGCTCCCGATCCGACCGACGACCACCGAGGCTGACCGACCGACTTCCGACGGTAAGAAACTACCATCCGAACCGCCGTTTCCATTTTTCGTAGACCGCTGCACGTTCTGGTTATAAGGTATGGTTCTCACCCTTACACACAGGTTTTAGGTACTATCCTACACTTTCTCATACAAACACCGGGCCGACCATATGTTTGCTTTGTTTCTTACATATAGGATAAAGCTGCTCTCGGAATAAGTACCGGGTGGCTATGTCTTATTTTAAAACACGCGAGCCGTCATATTATTGTTGTCACATACATATGCGATCGAACTACTCTCGAAATAAGCACCGGGTAGTTCGGTCTCATTTTAAACACATGCAACACACCTACACATACACGACCGAACTACTCTCGGAATAAGCACCGGGTAGTTCTGTCTCACTCACTCACTCTCATGCACACACCGATCAACGCTTGTTCTCACCTATGACACCAGGCTGCTCTCGGAATAAGGACCGGGTAGCTTGGTCTCATTCTTAGCCTTCAGCTATTTTTGTTGTCTCTGTCACATACACATAGTACCTTCTCCGTCATACACATTACTTCAATACCAGAACGCGCCCGGCCGCAGGTTAAGTTTTCAATATGTTATAATTAGCCGCGTATTCGCAGGGAAACGACGTCTTACCGATTCACCACCGATCATTGTTCATATTACCGCTTAGTTAGGAACTTTTTCCGGCCGCCTCGGTTAAAGTTTTGCATCCGCGCCCGTCTTCGCAAAAACACCGCACACCTGTCCGTAGATAGCACAAACAAACCGCGTTTTAAGCACAGCCGCAAGTCCGCGTACCGCGTTACCTTTCCACTGACCGAATCTGATAAAGTTAACCGCAAACCTTACTTGCCGCCTGCTACCGACCGCGACCGTTTACCGCTACCGCTGAGACAACCGCCGCGTTTCTTGCGAATTTGATAACATGCGCACTATTCAAGACCGATATTATTAGAATAGAATCGCCGGATCAATGCATTTCATTTCATTTCATTAAGACCGATTTGTCGCGAGCATACACGCATACTTTCCCTTTCTCTCTCTCTTTCATTCATATCATTTCACCGCATCTCATTTAGACACATTGTAATTTACAGAGAGTTGATTTTTTTTTTTTTTTATTTATTTATTTTACGTCGGCCTTTTTCCGCAACGAGGCCAATCACCGACGCCAGGGAATTTGTCACACACTATCTGGTAATTTTGCCGAATCCCTCTTTGTCGAGGGTAGGGTTCTTTAACGTGCCAACATCCATGACACGGGGCCCACAGTTTAACGTCTCTTCCGAAAGACGGCGCCACCTCTTAAACCAAATTCCAAATTTAACATCGACGTTGCCGGCACCGGGAATGGAACTCGGGCCTACGATCTGTAAGGCTGCTGCGCTAACCACTAGACCACAACGTCGACAGAGAGTTGATTTATAATACAAAATGTTGTACTGAATCGATTGTTTTATTTTCCTTCACCGAAACTGTTTCTTTCAGGACGCTTAAAAAAAAAATATAGTCGCTAAATGCGTAGTTGAACGCCTGGTTTAATTTTCTCCACTGTAACAAGCTACCTGGTGCATCGTGGGCCCCTTACCACATTAATCCAAGGGGTGGCGCCCGAGATACCGTTGGAAACTTATTTTCCATCCGTCCGATATATATTGAAAGAAAAAGCTTTATTCATATGTCAGTACTGTTCGCTAAATGAGCAGATATTGGCATTGAAACGAAAAGCGACAAAACAATATTTTCAAACCGATATTTTATTTATATACAGATATTCCTTTAAATATCAAAAAGCAGACATTACAACCGGCTCACTCTCATTTCGTTCTCGACTCGCGAGAACGAGAACGAGACGAGAGTGAAATAATATATCTCGCGAGGATTCCTTTAAATGTTTGTTGCTCTCGGGCAGAGTCCAAAAATCTCCATTCGCGGGACTTAGTGAGTCACTTTAGTCCCTTGGTTTATTATGTACCGGGTGTCCAACTAAGAATAGCTCTCGGCCGTATCTCAGAAAGGGTTAGTCGTATGGCTTGCGGAAAAAAAATTTTTAGTAAAAGTGGTCATGAGAAATTACTGGAAATTATTTTTTAAGTTCCTTATTCCGCCGCAAGAGGGCACAATTAAAATTTTTTTTTTAATTCTAAATTTCTCCGAAAATTCCCATAATAAGGTATAACTCTGATCACATCATCGAAAAGCTTAGACAATTTTGCATCATTTTGGTTTAAGGCTCGTTGGCGTACCGACCGTGATAAGAGTGGGGGAAGCTTTTGAATGTGTAAACATTAAAATCGCTGTAACTTCTAAACGACTTATCCGGTTTTACTAAATTTAAGCTTATTTGGAAGGGAAAGGTAAGTAACTTCAATTGCCGTATCCAATGATACACGATAGTTTCTAATAAAACTGTTGGATGGCGCAATTTGTAATAATAACAGTTTTTTCGATTTTATCCCGAAAATTCAAGTTATACGGTATAACTATGACATAATAATCGGAAAGTAGATGAAATTTGCAAGAAAAGTTGTAAAGACCGCAGTTCGATATATTTGTTCGTTTCAGAGTTATTCCCAAAACAATAATTTTTAATACAAATTGCGCCCTCTAGCAATTTTATTAGAAACTATCGTGTACCATTGGATACAGAAATTGAAGGAACTTACATTTCTCTTCCAAACAAGCTTAAATTTAGTAAAATCGGATAAGTCGTTTAGAAGTTACAGCGATTTTAATGTTTACACTTTCACTTGATAAGAGTGGGAGAAGCTATTGAAAGTGTAAACATTAAAATCGCTGTAGCTTCTAAACGACTTATCCCATTTTACTAAATTTAAGCTTGTTTGGAAGTACTTTCAATTGTCGTATCCAATGGTACACGATAGTTTCTAATAAAATTGCTAGAGGGCGCTATTTGTATTAATAATTATTACTTTGGCGATAACTCTGAAACGAACAAGGATATCGAACTGCGGCTTTTACATCCTTGTTTGCAAATTTCATCTACTTTCCGATTATGATGTCATAGTTATACCGTATGATTTGAATTTTCGGGATAAAATCGAAAAAACTGTTATTACAAATTGCGCCCTCTAGCAATTTTATTAAACACTATCGTGTACTGTTGGATAAGGCGATTAAAGATACTTACCTTTCCCTTCCAAACAATCTTAAATTTAGTAAAATCGGATAAGTCGTTTAGAAGTTACAGCCATTTTAATGTTTACACATTCAATAGCTTCCCCCACTCTTATCAAGGTCGGTACGCAAACGAGCCTTAAACCAAAATTATGCAGAATTGTCTAAGCTTTTTGATGATGTAATCAGAGTTATACCTTAATATAGGAATTTTCGGAGAAATTTAGAATTAAAAAAAAACACACTTTAATTGTGCCTTCTTGCAGCGAAATGAGGAACTTAAAAATAATTTCCAACAATTTCTCATGGCCACTTTTTCTGAAAAAATTTTTTTCCGCAAGCCATACGACTAATAATTTCTGAGATATGGCCGAGAGCTATTCTTAGTGGGACACCCGGTACTATTTCGCTTATTAGGATTTATTATCTTTTTTTCAAATTAATAAAAATACAAATCCATTTAACATTACTCAGCACATATTGGCATAATGCTCTCAGTAATTTTTAATTTATCTTACACATAGAACACAAAAGAACGAACTAAATTTTACACTTTAAAAAAAGAAAATAAAATATTTTTATCCCTTATTTTTGCCAGGATTTCGGAACATTGTCTGTTAAAGAAATTCCCTGGAAATTTGAGCAATTCCATTTCGAGTATGCGGTGTCAACTGTATACGTCAGCGTCATTTGTATATAACATGGCGTACAAATATGAAACATCAAGTCGAATAAGAAGTCGAAATGTAAAATACATATAAAAATGTGCTGACTTGACTTTGATGCAAATTTTTACATATCAATGCGATATCTTTAAGGAAATGCCGATATTTTATGTTTTAAAATAAAGCGTACGAGAGTTTAGCTTTTTGGTTCAGTTGAGTTTTTAAAAGGTCGCTATCAGGCAACGATCTGATAAAGTCTATTCAATGACCGCAGACCGTTACGTCACGACTAGTGTTTATCTTTCTAACATTCGTAAACTAGGTGAGATAGTTAATTTGCGTCAATAATGAAGGTCTTATAATTTTACTAGTCAAAAAAGTTTTACTATGGACAGGGCCGATCCTAGCAGGTGTGCAGCGCGTGCACCGCACGCGGGCGGCCAAAACAAGGGGCGGCCGTAGGCCGCTGATAGTTCTGTCAA
Source organism: Polydrusus pterygomalis (assembly GCA_963969555.1). Taxonomy (NCBI): domain Eukaryota; kingdom Metazoa; phylum Arthropoda; class Insecta; order Coleoptera; family Curculionidae; genus Polydrusus; species Polydrusus pterygomalis. Next base: position 3,285,560 of record OZ018375.1, read on the forward strand.
TCAAGCAAAACTTTTTACGAATTTCTCGAAATAAAAATAAAGTGACATTTATCAGACTATAAAAGATAACTTTAAATTAACGTCGAAGAAGAAAACAATATTTTTGTGATTTATTTCAAATGGATTTATTTATTTAAAAATTTTCAAACCAGCCAGCGCCAGTGGTGAAATTTCTAGTTTTTTTGATGTGGTACAAGAGGTATATAATTACTTTTCTGCGTCCCCATATCGATGGGATTTACTCAAAAAACACGTGAAAACTCTTACTTTAAAAGCGTTAAGTGGAACAAGATGGGAAAGTCGTATCAATGCTATTAGACCTAAAAAATAGAGCTAAAAACATTATTACCGCATTAAAGGCATTAATTGAAGATACCACCAGAGACACAAAAACAAAAATGGGTGCTAAATCAATAATTAAAAGTCTGGAAACATTTAAGTTTTTGTGTTCAATTCTAATTTGGCATGATTTATTATCCAGAATTGATGTATTGAGTAAAATGCTTCAAAATCCTAAATTAAACATCGCGGAATGTATTAAAGGCTTAGATAATCTTAAAAAATATTTAGTTTCCCAAAGATCTGAGATAATTTTAAAATATTTGTCGATTCAGCAACAACACTTGCTAGAGATTTAGGTATTGATCCCGAATTTCCCATCTCGAAGCTCAGAAAAAAGTTAGTTTATTTTGATTACGAGGGCAGTGATAAACCAGTTTTAAATCCCTTCCTGCGATTCAAGATTGCTTTCTATTTTGCAGTTCTTGATTACGCGATCTCTTCGATAAATGAAAGATTTACCTTATTATCTGACCGATGTTCAATATTCTGCTTTCTGTATGAGTTTCACACCATTTCTAATGATGACCTCATGAAAGCCTGCATGGACTTAGATATTAACTTACAGGTACAGGAGGAAGGAACTATTGTGAAATATATAGACGGTATACAACTCTTTAATGAAATAACTTTATTTAAAGATATTTTCCAGGTAAAAAACCGCCAATTAAGATATTAGAAATTTTAGTCAAAAATGATCTCATTCCCTGTTTTTCAAATTTTGCTCTAGCAATAAGGATTTTTTTAACCTTACCTGTTTCTGTGACTTCAGGTGAAAGAAGTTTCAGTAAATTAAAAATTATTAAAAATTACTTGAGAAATAATATGCAAAAGAAAGACTTTCAGATTTGGCCATCATCTCTATTGAATCCGAAATCTTTGAAAAAATTGATCTCACCGCAATTATTGACAAATTTGCTTCTCAGAAAGCCAGAAAAATTATTTCATAGTTAATTATTAGGTAGTCTTCGAGGAAGGACTGATTAATAATATACTTTTCGTTTCGCCAGATTTATGCTTTAGTACTTTTTGTTATTTTATATTTTCTGTCTATTTTTGTTTCAAAAGTAATATTTTTGTTGGTTTATTATTTTGTTAAAGTAAAAAAGAAAAAAAGGTGTCGCTAATATAACATATTAGCTGGCCCAAAAATAAAGTCTTTCCCGTAAAATTTTATTTGTAGTTTGCATTTTTATTAATGTTTAACTTTTTCCTCTTATGTACATGTAGATGAGTTTATAACGTCAACGTTAAGTATTACTCAAAATAGGAAAAATTCTTTAGAGGGGCGGCATAATAGGTCTTTGCACGCGGGCGGCCGACACCCTAGGATCGGCCCTGACTATGGACAGTGACATTTTCAAAAATGTCACGGTATTGTGAAAAAGAACAAGTATTAATTTTAAAATTATTTGATTATTCTCAAAGAGAAAGTGATGCCGAAAAGATTCTTTTACCCTTTAACGCAGTTTACGGGGTAAGTAGATATAATAAAGCAGGAATTGTGAAAACATAAATAATAAACGGGAAAAATATACAACAATGTTTTTTATAAATACCTATCTGTTTTAGAGAGTTTCTGATGTTTTGGGAGTTTCGTGTTTAACAATCCAACGAATTAAGGCAAAAGGGGATATACATAGACAAGGATGTAGATTATAAGAATCGCCATAATGTAGGTAGCTATTTTGTCATCCCGTGGTCTGCAACTCAACAAAATCCATGAACATACCATAAGAAAGCGTATTTATGGGATGAATAGAACAGGTGCACACCTTACCATTCGCTCAATACAACTATAGGCACCTTAAAATCATTGATGGTGTTGAATATCCACTGGTTCATTAGCGGACTGTTTAAAAAAATTTAAATTTAAATGGACTAAATGTACTGTATCAAACAGGCGTTTTTTAATACAGTAACCCCTTATAGCCCAAAAACGAGTAGAATTTTTAAGAGAATTTTAAAATAACGGCAACTCCCAATTTCCCTTAATACCTGTTTTTCTAGATGAAACCTGGATATACAGTAAAGGGGCTTTTAGGCGAAGTTGACAAGATGATACACTCCATACAGAAAAAAAATATCTCTTGAGGGTCTACATTTACGGTATAGTTTTCTACATGCTAGTTCAGGAAATTGATTTGTGAATAATGCAATAATGCAAGTTTGATATTTAAGTATGGCCTGAAAACTGGTGATTACCATGATTCGATGAAATTGTTACAAAACTTGGAAGAACCGTCGCTTATTATCATGGATAAGGCCCCCTATAATTCTGGGCAGGGCATAAGTTCTATGCATCCTGAAACAAATAACGTAGTTTTGGATCTGTGGAATGAAGCCATAGAAAATGTAACGGTGGAAAAATGGGAAAATTATGTAACACATATTAATAAAATTATAAATGGAAACGGGAAATATTTAGCGATGCTTCAGATACTTTTTCCCTTTTTATTAACTTGGAAGAATCTGATGATCCTTGCAAAGATGATTTATATTAATTGTTATAAAACTGTATTTTGTTGTGTTGTCATTTTTTATTATATTTTCTTCTTTATGATTTTATAAATAAGATGAAAATATTTGAAACAAAATTTATAGACTGATGCACTAAACGAAAAAATATATACGATTTAATTTTAAATTTTATAATGGGTTTTATTTATTTTTCAGTAAATTTAAATTGATTAAAAATTTCTGATTTTCAAAAACAAAATGTTTTGTCATTTTGACTGAATATTTGTATTCTCCCAACCTTTCGGCATAAAGAAGGTATACTACTTTTGTTTCGATAAATCTAACCGTTTTCGAGAAAAACGTTAAAATAACATTGCTTGCATCTGATGAATACAAAATCCATTTAATTTAATTTCAACCTTAAACATAGCATAAGCAAAGGAAGGAATATTCCATGAAGTTCGTCGGAATTTTTTAAGAAGAATTAATTTATGCATTGAAGAGGAAGGACGTCACTTTAAACCTTTGATTTGAATGTTTAATATATTTTTCTAGTAACTTAGGTATTTTAAAACTGCAAATAAAATTTAACTTTAACACCCTGTAACTCTGTTAATAATCAATTTTCGAAAAAATGTTATAGAAAGCGATAGCATTATTTTCGGTCTAGAATTATCCCCTAAATTTTTTGCTCATCATTTCCGGACATCCTGTATAATAATATGGCTATATTATATTGACGTATTCTATCGGGAAGATTGAGGGAAAGAGAGGAATCGGCAGGAAAAATATGTCATGGCCAGTGGCGTAGCGTGGTTAAAGGGGCGGAGGGGGCGAAAGCTTCAAAGGTAAGGGCGTAAATTTTATTTATGGGTTAAAAGAGGGGAAAAAGTAGCGCCGCAGGCGAAATTTTTTTGGGTGCCACGCCCTTTTTTCACTGATGTTACCTGATTTTCAAGTAGGAAAATATAAAATACACAAGATCCTCAAGAAATCCAAAAAAAATTGATCAAGTAAAAAAAAAGTGCTTCGTTTTCATGGTTCATTATGGGTCCTGGGGGGGGGGGGGGGGTAATTACCCCCTTATCTACGCCCTTGTTCAAAGGGCGCCTCACTGCTAATGTATAATTTCGTTTATTTAGTAAATTTTGACCTAAGAAATAAAGTTTTTGTTTCGTCATGTCTAAAATGATCACATGAAAACAGAATATGACACGGCAAGGGGAATTTTGTGAAAACTCTATCAAATATTTTATGCATATTACATAATAATAGGAGCATATATTCTCATGGGCGGGAATTATTTGTTAAAATGAAATTTTTGTTTTTCTGACGAAGAGACGACCGTAATATTGACTGCAGGACAAGGCTGTCGGCAATATAAACTTTCAGTCGGATAAGATGAGGGTTTTGTTATATAATTATTATTTATATTCATAAACATAGTAAATTTCCTCTTGCTGCGATAGTCGATAGGTAAACAATATTATCAATTATCATGTGAAGTGAAATTTAACTGGAAACTACTGGGAGAGTGGAAAGGGGGCGCCGTTTGGCAAAGGACTCAAAGGGCGGGGGGGGCGGTCGCCCCCCCCCCTGGCCCCCTGCACGCTACGCCACTGGTCATGGCTCCGCAACGTCAGGCAGTGGACAGGATTGAGGATAATGCAAGAACTAATGCATGTCATACGTAATAGGGAGGAGTGGACAAATGTGATCGCAAACATCCATTAATGGACACGCAGCAGAAGAAGAAGAAAGAAGATTCTATCGTGTTATGGCCTTGGTCATGACCATAGACAATTTACCTTTAGATAAGCAAACAATAATCAGAAAAATGGCAGATTTATGGCCTCGCGCATGTAAACGAAGCTAAACACTATTAGACATGCGCTGCGCACTGCAACATTATCGTTTGACGAATGGGAAAATAGACAGGTCCGGGCTTTAAAATTTAAATTCTTGCCAAGAAATTGGACTTTCTTCTCAATTTTTAAGCAAGTTGAGAAAAAAGGTAGTGATTTCTGGCATTTTTAGTAGTAGCAAACCTATCAGAATTTAAGGATAGAAAATTGTTTTTAAGGTTTTATTTTTAAAATTTGTTTAAAAATGATTAGTCGTCGTGTTTTTAGTTCGAAAAGGAAGAGAACAAGAACAAGTAAATTAAACTAGTCTTATAAAACCGAATATAAAAACAAATAAAACCAGCAAAATAACCAATCTTCGATCTTATCGCGTACCTAACCTCAAGTCAAATATTAGTTGGTATATAACCTGTATTGATTTTTACAATTTGGCAAAAACTTGGGTACGTAGGTATAACACATTTTCAGGCAAAATTTCTTGTTCAAGAATTTGAAAAGTGTTTGCTCGAGAACTTGACCCGTGGAATAAATACTGGCTTTATTAAAAGCTTAATGTTGGGGTGTACAGATTTTAACCAAAAAATTGAACAACCAGCAATTAATTTTCTCACAATCAGACACAATTCACTAAACTACGCAAAAACTAGAAATCCGTAAAGATTAAACACCCACAATCCACAATAGCTAAAAAAACTACAAGGAATCCACAGAGATACCTTTAAACACAACAACAAAAATGGCGGCCGAGCCGGTTCTGGAGTGTAATTTGAGCATGTCGCTAAAGTAGGACAAGCCGATAACACGAGGTTTGTGCGCGTGCCCGAAGGTGCCCAGAGGGAAGGCAGCTGACCGGCGAGTCATGCGCTCGAACGTATTTTTTCACCCATAAACCGTAACTTTTGTTTGTGCAGGAGATAAGCTGTACGTATCTAAAGGTAAATTGTCTATGTTCATGACCCGATAAACAAGAATCAACAGAATAAGAAATTTTTTATTTTATAACAGGCATTTACATTTACTTTGTGATTTTTGTATTTTGTGCTTTGTTTGGTAGGTATTTAAGTAGATAGTAAAGGGGCTTCAGGCAAAGGGGGGCGATCTCCCCCTTTCGTCCGTTGTGGCTAAGCCACTGGATCCCCCGTATTTGTTTTAGACCGACTATACCTCCTAATCCCAGAAATTATTTTAGTTAAGTGTAGTTAGTTATCCTTCAATAAATTTCCACAGATTTTCCGATCGTCGACTATTAAGGCTTTAAACTTGGCCGTTATCCATTAGTTAATTATTAAACGGCCCTTTACAGGACTATATCTCTTCCCATAAAGGGTTATCGAGTGACCATTTATGGCCTCAAAGTACGGTTCAAGTCCTTTTGTGCGCTCCCACAGGGAGTGTTCGGGAATTTACTTATAAGTATCAACCAACATTTTGGAATATGAATAATTGTAGGAAAGCTAATAATTGCGGAACGTTCTTCCCTACTCTATTCTACATGTTGCGAAAAAAAACTTTGAAATGTAATGATACATAACATTACTGTTTCACTAGACGAGAAATCTCGCATTTGTTAAAAAACTCGTCTCGTAAATTCTCGCAATATGACATCATACAGAATTTTTTGCAAAATCCCCGAGTACTGGGTGAGTCCACGATTTGTCGATAATAAGCTTTTGTATGGCATGGTTGGATATCTGACACATTTTAAAAATATTTTGAATTATACAGGGTGCGCCCAAAAAGTAGGGGGTCATAAAGTTACATTTTTTTAAATGAGACACCCTATATTTGAATACATTTATTAATTCTACGTGTTATTTTATACATTTTTATTAATGGTTTAATATACGAAAAAGTTATAGTTTTTTAGATAACTCGACTTACAATGAAAATTTTGTATTTGCAAGCATCTCGTTATTGTGAAAATACTACTTTAATTCTGACACTAAGCAATTCATAATTTTTATACTTACTAAATAAAGTCAAAAATACATTTTCACTATGAAATATTTGCATGCATCATTCAGTGGCGTAGCGACAAATGATGGGCCCCCCCGCGAAAATTGTGTTAGGGCCCCCTCGCCCTGGACTTCGGCCCCTTCGGGGCCATAGCAATAGGCTCTTTCGGGCCTTAGAGCCTTCGGGCCCCACCGCAAGTGCGGGGGTTCGCGGTAGTAGCGCTACGCCACTGGCATCATTTATAGGGTGTTTACTTTCTATTACCTAGGTCAGAAAATTTCTAATTGAAAAATATCACTTTTATTAAATGGAACACCCTATATATTTTTCTGTCATCTTATAGCTCGTCATAAACTCTTCAACTTTTGTGAAGAACGTCCTATCCCTATCTCTCATAGTTTTTGAAATAGTTTGATATTTTGAGATTTAATGTTCTCGTTATAGCATTTTTTTGTCAATGGATTACGCCTGTTGAATCAAACATTTCCATTAAATTTTGAAAACTTCGAGGACTGGGTGTTCGCCGCTCGGGATATTTCATCCTGTATAGTTGTTCAGCAAAAAGACACTTTTTATCCGCCTCGTCCATCATATCGATTTATTTATTTTTTGAAAAATTCATTTTGAGGAGGTAGGGGAGACTGGCCTAAAACGGCATACTTCTTTTTGTAGACGTTATATATACTTTTTGGATAACTTTTAACCAACGGTAAAACGAGTTTTAGAATTAGGGATTATTTTATTTTGCAACAGAGGCAGCAAAATTACAAATTAAACATTAATTCTTTAATAGCAGCCAAAAAATTAAAAGTTTGCATAAACCATTTTACCCTTACTAATGTGGGTAAAATGGAATACCAATAATAAAACATAATATATAAATTCAACTAATCTTATATAAAAAAAGAAACTGTACTGACATGGTAAAGAGAACATGTTTAACTAAATAATTTATCAGAAACTAACTTAAAGAAGCGCCCTTAACAAGAAGTAAGTAATTTTAAATTAAAGGGCAAAATGGCATAGTTATACAAAATAATTGACGCATTTAACACGTGGCGTCATCAAAGAAGTAACTTTATTGCAAACATTTGTAATTTATGTTGCTTTTTATACGCACTCCTAAAATACTTTGAGCAATGTCTATCTAAAATGGATATTGTTGTTACCCAAGACGTGTGTATGCCATTTTACACCACAAGAGACGCTTAAATAACCCTAATCTTTTTGCCTTTCAGTTAATGTTTTCAATTATTCTACACATCAAAAAAGTGTCACATGTGTTGGTATTTTAGAGTTAACCTATCAAATTTAATAAAAAAAACACTACATAAAAAATATTTGCAATTTACCTGCTGATTAACAAAAACTTCTGGCGGTGTCGGACTATACACATTAAATTTATCACATACATAACTGACTAATCTGCGGCGTTGACAATTTTGTGGGTATTCGTAAACAATGTTTTACAATGTTTGGACCATGTTGCCGGTTTTTAATTTAAGCGGTTGATATAAAATTGCTTTTATGCCGTTTTAGCCAGATATGCCGTTTTAGGCCAGTCTCCCCTACCAACTTATAAAATGACTAGACAATAAACTTTTCAGTAAAAAGGCTTAATTTTTACATTGATCTGATTCTTAATGTGTCATCCACTCCATTATTTTCCATGGCTACTGTGATCCATTGACAAAAAAATGCTATGCGAGGACATTAAATCTCGAAATATAAAAATATTTCAAAAACTATTAGAGATAGGGATAGGACATTCTTCAGAAAAGTTGAATAGTTTATGACGAGCTATAAGATGACAGAAAAATATATAGGGTGTTCCATTTAATAAAACTGATATTTTTCAATTAGAAGTTTTCTGACTTTACTCCAAGAAAGTAAACACCCATATTGGACTTTCAATATCGCCCAGCCCTAATCTAAAACATTAAAAAAATATTTAAATAAATGTGAAACTTCTGGTAGAAAAATATTTTAATTTTTTTTTTAGATTTTATTTTATAAACATAAATACAAATACCATTATTCCTTGTTTTAATACGCCTTATAAAAGGACCGACAAATTTTGGGGCTTATATTGTATTTGCTTTACCTCATTAAAATTTTAGTAGCCTTAGGTACTTGAATAACATTTTGTTGATCGTTTCGTTTTTGTTACATATTGCAGGGAGCAGGGGTTGACAGTGTGGACACAGAATGTCCTTTCCCTTACACGACATGTTGTGTAAATAACATAGATTGATGACACTCTAATGAGTTAATAAAGCCCCTGATTATATTATGTACCTAATTATGTTTAATATGTTGCTAATGCATATAGATTTACAAGCTCCTCTGTCTCTAGCCTCTATAGATTTAATATGCTTCGCATATTAGGACAGATGCGTCACAAATGTATTTGTGATGTGTTTTGTTATATATCGTGAACTTGAAAAAGTTTTTTTTAATGGAATAAAAGTTATACAGTGTGTACTACTTTTTTCTCAGTGTAGTGGGTCACAAACCTTTACAAGATAATTAAAATAATTTAAAATTAAAATTTGTTTAAAGCCACAAGCACAAGCGCTAGAGAAACTTATAGACAGGCATATTAGAGAGCTCATGAAGGAACCCCTTCACGAACATCAACATGCTTATCAACCAGGCAAATCTTGTGAAACTGTTACATTTAATGTCAGGTGCGACCCTGATATGTGGTCCAAAGGAAGATCTCCGTCACTAGACAATGGCCTAGTTTGGTACACTGATGGATCGAAAACGGCCAACGGAGTAGGCGCAGGTGTATTTGGGGAAGGACCCAGAATGGAAATCAGCATCCCTCTGGGAAACTACGCCACAGTATACCAAGCTGAAGTTCATGCGATACACGCATGCGTACAAAAAAATCTCGAAAAGGGCTACCACGACCAAAAGATACATATCCTGTCGGACAGCCAAGCTGCCCTAAAGGCTCTGAACTCCTTCCGATTTACATCAAAAATCACAATGGAGTGCCTTAACGACCTAAAAGACCTGGCAGCCAGAAACAACAGGGTTGAACTCCCATGGGTTCCTGGCTATTCAGGGATAAAAGGCAACGAAAAAGCAGATGAACTGGCAAGAACCGGATCTGCTCAAAATTTCAGGGGCCCAGAACCCGCCCTTGGAATATCAAAAAAGGCAACCAAAACAACATTAGACAGATGGGCACAAAAACAACATCTCGATGGTATGGTACACCTGGCCAGGCACACGCACGGGCCGTCATCGATAGGCCTTCGAAGAAGCTATCAGCTGGAATGCTGCTCTTGACGCGTACCCAGCTAAAGCAAGTGACCGGCCTACTAACAGGCCATTGTCACTTAAGAAAGCACCTTCAACAAATGGGAGTCTATAATGGACCCATTGAATGTAGACTTTGCGGCGAAGAGGATGAAACCGCCTCCCATATCATATACAGCTGCGAAGCGCTAAACCGTAGAAGATTCAAAATCTTCGGAAACATTCGACGTGGCGATAACCTCCCGCACGACAAACTGGGAAGAAAACTACTGGACCTCATAGAAGGAACAAATCTTTTCTAACAAGACTGGGGCGCACAATAAGCCAAAAGGCTGCAGTGTAAGAAGCTTGGGCCACACGTCGAACCCGACCCCCGCCTTTAACCAACCAACCAACCAACCAACCAAGCCACAAAAAATCACCTACATTTGGTAAATTATCGGCGCGTTACAACATAACGCATTTCACTTTAAATCCTAAATCTCTATTTAAATCATGTTAAATCAGATTAAATCAAAATTGCAGCCCCTCGGTCATCCCATTATCCGGGCAATTCGTTTATTTGTCAGTCTCGACGGATTATATTGCTATCTTTGTTTAGATTAATTAAATAGACAAGAACAGCTTGAAAATAGAAACAACCCGTCCGATAATCAGGTAGACGCGGCGTTCGACCTTCAGCTTAATTACTGGGACCCATGGGTTGAGGAACAACCACCCTAAAAAGAAGCCATGAAGTGACATCGGGCAACGCCGCATCAGCTGGGAGTTGCGGATCAACAAGCTATTATTATGACGCCCGGCAACGGGCGAGTTTTTTATTCTTTCAAAGGGTAAAATTCATTTCAAATCATTGTAAGCCAATTCATTATATTTTTAAAAAACTTTTACTTTCATATCAATGTCCACTGAAAACTGTAGCCACAAAACAATAAAGTGTATCCCAACGAGCTAACTAGAATACAAAACCACAACTTTTAAATGAAAACAAATAAAATTCTGCCGCCATTATAAGACCCGTAAACAAACCGCCCTGGGCCGGCCAGGATGTTGGATTTTTCACTTTATTAAGGCTATTACAGCAAACCCGCACCAAAAATGTTCACTAATATTTTGTAGAGGTTCTTAGCAATCATGTCACTTAAATTTTCTATTAGGTATCAATCGAAAACCGGATAAAAATACAAATACATGCGCCCCAAGATACAGATGAGGTCTGCAAAATATGAAAATTCTAACTTAATACTAAGTGAGCTATAGAAGACGGGAGGTGAGGTGCAGGACCCTGTATATTATATAATACAAGCAATGTAAAAGATTTAAAAAAAATTAAAACTAAAAACATGAATAAGACGAGGACATTTTGATTGGTTGGACGAAAACAGATTAAAAAGTTGAAAGTAAAATAAAATTCTAAAGGAATTAATTTTCTTCCTCTGCCCTACATCGTAAACAAAAACAAACTTTGTAGGGCAGAGGAAGAAAATTAATTTCTTTAGAATTTTATTTTACTTTCAACTTTTTAATCTGTTTTCGTCCAACCAATCAAAATGTCCTCGTCTTATTCATGTTTTTAGTTTTAATTTTTTTTAAATCTTTTACATTGCTTGTATTAGCGACACTTGGGCCCTTCGGTGCTGATGATGATACTCCCTAGTACCGAAACATGTACACCACACTAATCTAACTCTTTTAATATAAGTATTTGTGGAGACGACTGTGGGTTTATTTTCCTTATATCTACAGTGTCACCAGTAAAGTCCGCATCATATGGGATTTTTTTTTATTAATAACTTTATTCAAATTTTGACTTTGGCATCAAGTTCTGCTTCGATCGAGATGAAAATTAAGCAAAAAAATAGTAGTCACGTGATTCGCATTATCTGTCAAATTTTAATTTTTTCAAAAAAATAATTCAAAAGTGGGGTAATTTCTGAAAATATCGAAAAAAGTTATTAAAAAAAGTTTTTTAGAATGCAGTTTTTAGCCCACATGCAAAATTTCAGTTGCATAAGATAATTTTGATTTTTTACCTATATTTTGTAAATTACACCACTTTTGCAAAATAACACTCAACGCAACCTACATAAAACTTGTTAGTTTTACCAATGCTTTATTTCAGATACATTTTCTTTGAAGTAGCACCATATTAAATGTATGTTTTTCTACAAAATCAAAATTGGGCTATTAAAATTTGGTCGCATGTGATGCAAAGTTTATTTGTTTTGGACCCTGTATAAGGTAACTTCATAAAATAAGTATTTTTGACCACGTAGTTTGTGTCTGAAAGTAATACACCTTAATATTAAGACAAAAAAGAACACAGTGTCATCAGTAAAGTGTTCATTGGGTGGAAAATAAATTTTAGTTTAACTTAACGTAAAGTTTATCTAATTTCAACGATTTAATTTAAAACCCCTTTTTTTATTTTTATTTTTTTTACTTTCAGGCACAAACTACGTTTTCAAAAATATTTATTTTATGAAGTTACCTTATACAGGGTCAAAAATAAATAAACTTTGCATCACATGTGACCAAATTTTAATAGCCCAATTTTGATTTTGTAGAAAAACACACATTTAATATGGCGCTACTTTAAAGAAAATGTATCTGAAATAAAGCATTGTCAAAACTAAGAAGTTTTATGTAGGTTGCATCGAGTCTTATTTTGCAAAAGTGGTGTAATTTACAAAATATAGGTAAAAAATCAAAATTATCTTATGCAGCTGAAATTTTGCATGTGGGCTAGAAACTGCATTTTAAAAAACTTTTTCCAATAACTTTTTTCGATATTTTCAAAAATAACCCCACTTTTGAGTTATTTCTTGGAAAAACTTAAAATGTGACAGATAATGCGAATCACGTGACTACTATTTTTTTGCTTAATTTTCATCTCGATCGAAGCAGAACTTGATGCGAAAGTCAAATTTCTAATAAAGCTATTAATAAAAAAAAATCCCATATGATGCGGACTTTACTGGTGACACTGTATACAGCTCCACGTTGAGATAATGGACTACTTCCGCATATATTTATTGACAAAAAAGAAATAATATCGTTTTTAATACGCTTTTATGAGCTTCACCTGTATGTTGGTATGTATCTTTGTTTGTAACCGACTTCTTTGAAAACGATTTTGACCCACTTTAAACGGTCAGAATTAATTTAAATTTTGTAGACTTATCAAGAACCGCTGACAATACAATAATTTGATAAGTTTATCTCATTCTCCTGATCAGGATCGCCGGAATTAAATCATTTTCTTACAGGTCCTCTGTATGAGAGTGAGAGAGAAAGAGCTCACCGAATGCGCATACGTACTATCTACCTACTTTCCGGCTCGAGCACTCGGCTTAATAGTGTTGGTACATTCTTTCGCTATCAGTTGGTTCGTTGGCCGAGCGGGTTTGTTCGGGTTTGTAGATCCAAGGCTTTGAATCTAGCCATTTAAAAAAAATGGATCCACTGCTTTAAATCTAGCCATTTCAAAAAGCCATTGTTAAATTAGTGTCAGTATCTCTACTCCGGACCGCTCTATGACTATCTTTACTCAAAAATTTTTTTTTCTTAACAATAACTCAAACTAAAAAATGAAAAATAAATATAGTTTAAAAAACTAAAAAACACGCTTTAACAATTAATCAAACTAAAAAGCGGAAAATAAATATAGTTTAAAATAATTCTTGAAATTCTTAATATAGGCAGAAAATAATAATGAACGATAAACATTCGTATTATAGGGAAAAAAAGCGTGGGGCGCTTTGTGCTCTATTTTTCGTATATCGAGCACCCCACGCTTTTTTTACAATAATAATAATGTTTATCGTTCATTATTATTTTCTGCCTATATTAAGAATTTCAAAAATTATTTTAAACTATATTTATTTTCCGCTCTTTAGTTTGATTTTATTAAACCGTGTTTTTTATTTTTTTTAAACTATATTTATTTTTCATTTTTTTTTAGTTTGAGTTAAAACCCAGTGAAGTTAATAATTGGGATTGATCCATCCAAGGTGCGACGAAGCTTCTACGCCCCTGCCCGCGTTATGAACGTATGCACAAACCGGATTACACATGCGGATTGATCGTGGACAAAGGGGTGGGGCGGGGCGGCGCATCGAGGGGATGTGATCGCTTTATTAACTCCGGAAGTTATGTTTGACTCGACTATGAAATTATTAGCGGTGTTGCAGTTCTTGATTGGGGCTCATGATGAACATCAAAGCATGCAAATGATTTTGTGTGATTGATGTCGTTAGTAAAACGATGGAGCGGATGGGTTTGTTATCGTATTTGTTTGTGAATAGGGGGGTTAATTTATATCGTTTCATAAGGCTTTTTTACCATCTATGAAGGTATCGGTGTGTTCTAAAACATTGGGGACGCACAGAAAAAAAATATCGTTGAGAAATATTTTTAAATATCGCCTATTATTGCCCCTGGGTAGATTCCTCTAAGTCGGAGATAAAAATGTTGTTTTGCTAAAAATATGGGAGAAAATCAACTTTTGCTTTGCTGGTATGCGGTGCCGCTACTGGTCTCGTATTTGAAAATGTCAAATCAACACGTGTTATATTCCTAGTTTATGTTGCATACAGAATTAAAATTAAACCTACCTCAAAAATCCAAGATCTCTACAAAATGTACATACAGTGTGTATCAGCCAAACGGAATAAATTCAATAATAAATACATGGGGGCGTGTCCAAAAAAACGCTCGGACACGTCGATTGGTATTTCTAGTTGCGCATTTTTTTCAATAAACACTTTTTATGTGTCATGTAGCAGTGGCCGATACCAACTTTCTTATTTTAAATGCATATGCATATGCATATATTATTAAATTTTTGGATTCTTCGGAACATTTTAGACATATTATTTCGTGTACAGTATCCTATACGTATCTTCAACTATTTCGGAAGTATTAAGTGTTTTCAGATTTATTGCAAAAATTAACAACGCATTTAAAAACTAATAAGTAATACTGTTTAATTTGTGATAATGTAAAAACAAAAAAAAATTGTGTGTGCTGAAGACCACACGACCGAAGTAAAAACTTCAACAAGGTGAAATTAATAATATCGAATAAATATAATAATAATAATAATAATAATAATAATAATAATAATAATAATAATAATAATAATAATAATAATGATAATAATAATAATAATAATAATAATAATAATAATAATAATAATAATAATAATAATAATAATAATAATAATATTACAGAGGATAAAGATGAAAACCAAGAATCAAGCAGCACCAACCAGCAGAAACTTGAAACAAAAATAGTAAAGAAGGTTAAAGAACAATTGACAGAAAACAAGAAACAAGATCGAATAACAAAGTGGACGGAAAAAGCAATGCATGGCCAAATAGTAAAAGAAGTTGCCAAGGAAACGATAAACAAGGAACAATCATGGAAGTGGCTAACACATATGAACTTGAAATCTAAAACAGAAGCTCTCGTAACAGCGTGCCAGGAGCAGGCGCTTGCAACCAACTACTTACGGACAAGGATCATGGGGACTGGCGGAGACCCGAAATGTAGACTTTGCCGGTCATACAGTGAGACAGTCCATCATGTGGTGGTGTGTGTGCCCAATTCTGGCAAAAAGTGCTTACCTTAAACGTCACAACAAGGTTGCAATACAGCTACACTGGAACATCTGTAAACACTACAAAATAGAAGTCAAAGAAAAATGGTTTGAACATATCCCGGAAGCAGTAGTAGATCCACCTGAACTAACTATGATATGGGACGTTCAAGTGCAGACTGACAGACACATCGCAGCAAACAAACCAGACATTATCCTGAAAGATAAGAAACTAAGAAAGTGTCTTCTGATCGACGTTTCGGTGCCATCGGACTATAACATCACGCAGAAAGAGGCAGAGAAAAAGCTGAAGTACAAGGACCTACAAATAGAAATACAAAGAATGTGGAATTATAAAACTAAAATCGTGCCAATAATCATAGGAGCAACAGGGCTTATATCTAACGCTACTTGTGAAGCTATAAAAGAAGTCCCTGGAACACATAACCTCCTGACGATGCAAAAAGCTGTAGTGCTGAGTACAGCGCACATAGTACGCAAAGTGCTATGATATTTCCATCCTGATGTCAACTAAGCAAGGAAACACCCCAGGTGCACTGTTTGCACTCGGTGATTCCCCAAAAAAAATGAAACCATAACCCAAGAGAATTATGTGATGCAAAGACAAATAATAATAATAATAATAATAATAATAATAATAATAATAATAATAATAATAATAATAAGAATAATAATAATAATAATAATAATAATAATAATAATAATAATAATAATAATGCCTTTTATTTCATACACAAATATAAATACAAAAAAATATTAATAAAGGTGGCGGTATTCAACTACAGCTGCTCATACAACCACCATATATATTTCCTAAAATTGAACAACCCTTGAAAAAAATGCCAGAACATACCTGAGACGCAACAAGTGTCTATCTTGTGATCTTAAACACACAAACAACGCACACTGTTTCCACGTCGATACTGAATGCGACTGATGCGGCATGCTCTTTCATATAACGTTCATTCGGGTCAGTTCGGATTGAATATAGAAGTCGAATTCGAGCGTAACACAGCCGAGCGTTACGCGTGACAGACACGCGTGACGGCTCAGTTTTGAAATTTTTTTATGAAATAAGCGAGCAGCTTCCATTTGTGTCGCGTGTTTTATCTCGATAACCAATCATCTGTAGAATTGAAAAACAGAAAAGCACAAAGTCTTTCTCCGCAATATTTAATTAGAATAGCTATATGTCGGGCCGAGGCGTTTGGATTTTTAAAAAACACTGCTTTCAAAAAACACAACTTTAACCCTCACATAAAACAACTTTATTTGAGAGATTTGGAGAAGCACAAGTTTTACAAACGACAGTAACAATAGAAGTGACGAACAAAACTATCTTATCTCTATTTATAACATTTCCTATCTGAATTTTACTAGGAGTGGTCTAAACTGCTAGATCAGCATTATAACTGCTTGCATCAGAAATATAGAGAATGTAGCTCCTCCACCCTTAGAGGGAAATATAAACTTTCAAAAGTTTCTATAAATAACAATTGAATCATCCTTAACATTCTTAGTTTTTACATAAATGGGCCATAGATACTTCCAAATAAAAAACAGTATCAGAGTACAAAGAACAATATACAGGGTGTTCGAAAACTTCCCACCTCGATTTTCCTGCTTTAAAATGAAAATGTGGAAAATCGCTCGGACCCGTCGATTTTTATTTCGAGGAAGACATCTTTTGCGTCTATTGTCAATCTTGTTACTTCAAGCCCCTAGGAGGGAGGGGGGGGGGGTAAGATCTAAATCTTAAATGGATAACCCTATTTTATATAATTTTTTTTGATTCTGCATAAAATTCTGAACATTTTTTAATAAAAGCATTATTAGTCTATACTTAACAGTTTCCGAGATATTTACTCTTAAAAAATTACATTTTTGAACTTTGACAGCGTCTAGCTTTCTAACTGTACGTCTTAGAGCAAAACGGCTTACATGTCCCTATCTTCGATTTTTATTATCTTTCCAATAGTGTTCAATAGTGTGAATTTTCAAAATTTTGAGTTAAAAAATCTTTTAAATGGGAAGGTAGTAAGTTATTTTGTATTTTAAAAATAAAAGTACAGATCAAAAGAAATACTAAATTAATCTAATTATCTTGAAATCAATTCGATAAGTTTAGAGGGTTTTAAGTAAATAGTATACATGGATGTCGCGAGTAAAAGCGATGGTAGCCTCTCAAATTAAAAGTAATCTTCAAATAGAAGTAAGTAATTTTACAGAAAGAAGCTAAAAACAAAATTTACACCATTTAATACCATTACGGAAGCTAACAGACGCACATTCTAAATGATGATGAACGTAGTTGGCGGACAAAAAATACACTTTTCTTCTCTATCTAATTATGGCGAAGTGCTCGCATCCTCGGGATGTTGCACAGTGGCTAATTCCAGAAAAACCCAGTCAAGATATCGGCGCAAAAAGCAACATTTGTAAATAAGTATAAAACTGAAAGTTTTTAATAAAAGACGCAAAATTGAAAGTGGTGCGCTTCAATTAATAATACTTTTTCGCGGATATTAGTGTGACTCTCAATTTGTTTTGGGTGGGAAAAATGTCTGGAATTCCATAAAAAAATTTGGCTCCCTTTAAAAAGTAAACCAAGGCCAACAATAGTAATTTACGTTACAAGTCAGAAAAATACTGTTTTTTCGGACGAGTCGACAAAATTCTAGGATGAGCCGTAGGCGAGTCCTAGAATTCTGCGAGTCCAAACAAACTGTTTTCGGACATGTTGCGTACACTATTTTTTCGGCAACCGTGTAGAATAACAAATCAATAATTATTTCTTTATTATATTTCTTTGTAGAACAAAAGATAGATACTAACAGAAACATTCTAATTCTTATTTATATTAATATTTATATTAAAATTCGAGCAATTGCTAATATTGATGTGATTCTTCCCGGCCTAGGCCGGAGAAATGCTACTTTCTCAAAGGAAAAGCATCCGGGAAGTGGGTACTTCCCGGACGGTTGCCGAAAAAATAGTTTACCAATGTCTGACATCCAGTTAGTCACTCGTAGTTGTCATAAAAAGTCCTTTGTTAAAGTGTCTAGTAAATTTATTTGCTGATTTTTTGACTTCGAAGCGTTAAGTTAAAAAAATTAATAGATAAGCTAATAAAAGTAAAAAACGAAATACTAGGTACTTTCCATTAGCTTCTTTTAAACAGCTAAGCAAAGTAAGCTGCTGAGCTAACTTGCTTTGCGAACAAGTTTCGTATAATTGCATGAGAAGAGGGGCATATTTGACCGCGGCAAGGGCAGAGGGAAATTTTTTGTTGTGACACAGACAGCTGGCGACGAGCATTCCCACTTGCGCTACGAAATATCTAAACGCGAGGGGGCGCTGCGATACGAATAAACGTTTATTTTGGCGGTAAGTTTCAAACGTTTTAATTAATTTTACTGAGTTTGAATCCTCTTATAGTGCAGCCAGGACGATAAAGTTTTAAGTAGCTCTTAACAAATCCTTAGGGGTGACCTCAAGCCAATAATATTCTATTATTTGTATCACGTGATAGTTGAAAGCTGTTATAATTATTACCAAAGCCGCGAACCGATCGAACGCCAACGAGGGTTTATAATTTCAGCTAAAATCTTTTTAGATATTTTAATTGCCACAAAAAATACATTCTATTTATAAAAAAATTATCTTCAAAGGAAAAATGTGCCCCTTGAAAACGTGTTTATAATTTTAACATTTCTCCTTGCTCTGCATTGCATTTTAAAATATCGATTCCGTCAACAATAATTTATTACAAAATGAGTTCTCACTCCAAGAACATTCAATGTCAAATTAAAAGAACGAGAGAGGCAACTTAAGAGGAAGTAACCCCTTTACCACAATGAAAATTGCCGAACGTTTTGCTGGTCAAACGAAAAGAAAAAATAAAAATTGGTATTTAGAAAATAAATTCTACTTTAAATACCCCATCCAGAAAAGTAAATGACGATCGAAAATATTCCCAAAATTTTTTTTAGAAATTTTTTTTATTTTTAGTAATTTTGTAATATCTTAAACAATTCTTTATTGGTCAAAAGCAAAATGACTTTCCCGGGTGTAGAATGTTGTACCAAACAATTTTTCTTAAAGCCATTTTTCAATATCGGCCTTACTTTTTTCTCAAAAAGTTTGGGCGCGTAAAGTGAATTTAAGCGTGTAAAGTGGGTTTACGCGCCCAAACTTTTTGAGAAAAAAGTAAGGCCGATATTGAAAAATGGCTTTAAGAAAAATTGTTTGGTACAATATTCTACACCCGGGAAAGTCATTTTGCTTTTGACCAATAAAGAATTGTTTAAGATATTACAAAATTACTAAAAATATAAAAAATTTCTAAAAAAAATTTTGGGAATATTTTCGATCGTCATTTACTTTTCTGGATGGGGTATTTAAAGTAGAATTTATTTTCTAAATATCAATTTTTACTTTTTCTTTTCGTTTGACCAGCAAAACGTTCGGCAATTTTCATTGTGGTACTGCTCTTTTGACCGAAGACACTCGATGCCGCCCGACAAGCTATGAATGCTCCTAGCGAGCTCTCTGTATCGGCTAGTAATATTATATTTCCTTCATAAATTGAAAAAAGATGGATAATAGTTGGAAAAGGGAAAATGGGCCCACCAGGTCCACTCACGAGTTCCACAGTGAAACCACTTAAAAAGTTTACTCAATTTGTAACTTTTGAGAATTTACCATTCCTATGGCTGCGCCTCATGCCGGTTTCAAGAAAAATTGTTGACTGGCAGCCAATCAGAAATTTAACTTTAAAATTCGAGTAGTAGGTATTTTATTTGGAATATTTTACACTGGATGGCGTAGAGCCCGCAAGACGTGGCAACGTCTGTCTCCTAGCGGTAATAAGTGAAAATAAGACAATGTAATATGTCGATTTTTGAATTGACATTAGAATGATTAAACAAATGTTAGGTTTCAAAAAAATTTCCTTGTCGGACTTCCATTGTCTTTATTTTGTTACTTAACACAACGTTTCGGTTAGTTAGTATCTCTAACCATTTTCAAGTGTAAACTAAATTAGAGGAGAGTGCCCTAATATCGCACACTTTTTTTCTGAAGCTGATATCTAACATAAAAAAAATAGTTTGATATTACCAAATTAGGGTATTGATAATATTGTTATTACTA
Source organism: Polydrusus pterygomalis (assembly GCA_963969555.1). NCBI lineage: Eukaryota > Metazoa > Arthropoda > Insecta > Coleoptera > Curculionidae > Polydrusus > Polydrusus pterygomalis. The sequence continues at coordinate 3,306,230 of OZ018375.1, forward strand.
AAGCAATATATAACTAAAAAAAATATATTTTTCAAATAGTTTTTTATAAACTTAAAAAATAACAATATAAAACATTTTTGACTAAAACTAATATGGTAGCCTAATATCGCATATGCGATATTTAGGCATCCATAAGGAAAACGACATTAGGCAACTTTATCCTGATAAGCAGAAATTGCAATTCCATACTTCTTACGACGTTAACTGCTGCCAGCATTGACTGTTTATCCCATTTTTTGATGCCATTTTATCTGGAACAAATTAGGAACAATAAACTAAATTGTATATTTAAGGTTCCAAATATCGCACAGTGCGATATTGGGAAATCTTTACCCGTGCGATATTGGGGCACCTAGCCCATATGAGGTTAAGTTAACAAAAAAAAATAGTCACAAATAGTTTTCGCCACATTTGTATTATTATAATAAGCAAAACATACCTAATTAACCATAATATATAGGGGTTAACACATTTTACTTACCTGTTTTGCAAAAAAAACACTTATTATTAGAGTAAAATATAAACTCACAATCGGCTTGCATAACAAACAACACACTGCCGCCATCTATTAGGTTTTATTGGCACTGAACCTAATGCATGGCCTTCGGTGAGGACTTTCCTTAGTCGCAATATAGATTTCTACCTATAAAATGATTTAGTTTTTAAAAAATCCCACTGTTCGGTATTAGGGAACCGTGCGATATTAGGGCACTCTCCTCTATATTCTAAGGCTACTGTCTTAAATAATATCCCTGTGCAATGACGCTTGATGACTCCGCCTACGTGCTTATTGAATTGTGAAGTTTGAGCTGTTGGTTTTGGACAAGAAGAGGCTTTCAGATATTGGGAATATCTATACTTGGTTTACTAAATATTTGGGTATTTTGATTCGTGAAAGCTGCTTTCTTGAATTTTCGTTTCCTCCAGTGCTGTTTAGAGTATCTAAGACCTTAATATTGAAATTTCAAACATCAAAAAAATTTAAAACACAATGGTTACCCTGAAACCTTTGTATATAACTAATACCATCTCAAAACTTAAAAATCGCGAAGTAAAAACTAATACAGAAACGAAAGAGGAGCAAGCATTTCTTACAATACCTTATGTCAAGGAGATTGGTGAAAAGATTAAAAGGATAACCAAAAACTTTAATATCAAAACAGCCTTCAAATCCGGAAATACGCTTAGAAGCTTTCTTACAAAAGTAAAACCCCCCCGCAATGAAAACACAAAAAATTGTATCTATCAAATCCCTAGCGAGTGTGGCGAATCGTACATTGGAGAAACAAAAAGGCCTCGATCTTCCCGTACGAGTTAAAGAACATCTGAAACATGCTCAAAGAGGTGAAGTTCGAGACCAGGTATAGCGGTACCTACATGTATGGACCAACCAACATAATATACTACAGTGGTCAGAATGCAAGGTTTTGGACACGGAACAGCACTAGAGAAAACGAAAATTCAAAGAAGCAGCTTTTATGAATCAAAATACCCATATATTAAGTAAACCAAGTATAGATATCCCCAATATCTGGAAGCCTCTTCTTGTCCAAAACCAACAGCTCAAACTTTACATTCGAAAAAGCACGTAGGCGGAGTCATCAAGCTTCATTTCACACGGATAGTTATTTAAGACAGTAGCCTTAGAAATAATAAAAAATAATTTAGTTTACACTTGAAAATGGTTAGAGATACTAACTAATCGAAACGTTGTGTTAAGTAACAAAATAAAGACAATGGAAGTCCGACAATCTAATTTTTTGATATTACTTTATTGTCTACCACCTTCAAACAAATGTTAGGTTATTGTAAATATACTAATGAAATTTACACCTTTTTACGTGTTGTGTAAACACAAAGATTTTCCTAGACATGTCATATGATAGAATGTCCTCTATAAACAATGATATGTCGGCTCGGCATAAAAGTACATTTATAAATAAGATGCGTTCTTCCTAACTTGGCTAAAATCAGACAAAATTTCTTAAAACTACTTTCTCTGCATTTATATAATTATCTATGTCTTTTGCCAACGCTTTTGAAATTTTCGACACTGTACTTTGCTGTTAATATCCGAATTTCCGCTGTCCGGAAAATTCACTTAAATTAATGAAAAGACTTGGAAAAGAAAAAGTCGAGGGAAATTGGTCAATTCATAAGAACATGACCTTTGTCGGCAGATCAAAGTTAATAGCGGGGAAAAATGGTTTCATTTGGACCTCTTCTGTCTGTTGTGATAATTTTCGTTATTTGCTTATTTCGAGTTTTATCAATTTCACGCTTTATATATTGACTCCTATGTAAGTATGTAAATATACATAGACAGCGTGTCCACGGATCGAGTTTGCAAAAGGAAAAGGTTTTTTATTAGTAGGTATAGAAGAAAAAGTCGTTCTTTATAAAAGCGTCTGCTTGTGCTGAAACTACAATTTCAAATATCATACTTGCGATTACTATACAGGGTTCGTCAGAAACAACATTTCTAGTTTTTTGGATTTCGTTTAAAATAAATTTACGTAAAAACAAACAACTATTGTTGGTTTCTTACTTCGAACATAATGAAATATGGCCGAGTAACGATTTTTTTTTATAAGAAACCCATTTTTTATTTGTCTCTTTTTGAAGTATTTTTATTATTACAAGTCATATTTCTTCAATTCATTCAATCATAAATTATAAAATTTTTATTCAAACGTGGTACCACCGATTTAGCGCATAAATCAACTCGACATCTGAATTCCCGATAACAGTTCCTAACTGTGTTGTATTGAGTTTGAATGATTTAAAAACGAATTAAGTTGTCTATCGGTCCCTGTAAAACATGTGATTATGTCATCTACATATCGATGCCAATATAAACAGTGCTTTGCTAACGGATGATTGTGTATAATATTTTCCAGGTTGTTGAATAAATCGCCCTTATTGAACCTTTTCAATAATTGACCGTATTCTAAAAACAGCTCTGTGGGTATTCCCTTAATATAATTACTTGTTTAAGAAAAATATAATTAGTATACAGGGTGTCCCAGATAAGAATGCACTCTACAGGGATCTCGTAAACCATAGGAGATACAGAGATGGTTAAATTAGAGAAAAGTTGCGCATTACTGAATCCTGTAACGTCATGTTTTCAAATTTAAAAAATTCCGAATGCTTCCGAAGATATTTGATTAAAACCGAATTTTCGCGATTTCGTTTTAATTGATTTATGATTCTATTTGAAGAGATATATCAAAATAAATTTTACACATTTTACAACATAAGTATAATAATAATTACCAAATTTAAAACTAAAAACTAACAGGTCTCTGTAACTAAGTGATAGATCTAACGAAAATATTTAAACAATTGCGAACGTCAATCAATTTCATAGCCACCCATATAATGGTACGTTATGTTTGAATATTAATAAAATAAAAAATAATTGTATTTAATAATTAAAATTATTTATTACTTGTTGCATTTTTCAGATAAGTGTTATTAGATATAATGTTTTGTTATAAGTTTCTTTTAAAAAAATGGTTTAAAAACCAACTAATGTTTAAATACAATAATAAAGACAAAAATATTTTCGATAATGTGCCTATTTTCATTGATGATGTGTTTTTCTATATCGAAACGTCTACTAAACAATAAGTATGATACACCGTTAGATTTAGAATAAAACGTAGATATTATTAAGCATAAAATAAAATTTTCCGACTATTTAAAATAACAAAGTTGATGATGGTTGTGACTAAACGAAACGTCGGATCAAAAATGTAATTAAACCATTTTGTAGGGGAGAAAAAGCAATAAGAATGTAAAATTTATTTTGATATACCTCTTCAAATAGAATCATAAATCAATTAAAACGAAATCGCGGAAATTCGGTTTTATTTAAATATCTTCGGAAGCATTCGGAATTTTTTAAATTTGAAAACATGACGTTACAGGATTCAGTAATGTGCAACTTTTCTCTAATTTAACCATCTCTGTATCTCCTATGGTTTACGAGATCCCTGTAGAGTGCATTCTTATCTGGCACACCCTGTATAAATATTGAGGTTAAAATTATAGTTCCTCACGATTTAAAAAATCCCTTGAAAAAGCTACAGTGTAGCGAAACGCGTCGGGCTAGAAAATAAATATTATGTGGAAATTAGACTAAAGTCTTTATTATTGCAATAATTGTAATGCATTTCCATCAATTAAAAGCCAGCTGCACTATTCACTATTCTATAATAAGTCTATGGTTCTAAACTCCCCCGGCAAAAAAACCGCCACCCTAAAATTTTGGCAAAATATGTTGCTTTGTTACTTTTTTATTTTTAACCTAATTTGTATGATTTTTTACAGATTTGTAGATAATTTTGTTAAGGATATACCATGATGGTCCAAAAATTAGTTCTATTTGCTGGAGTGGTATTATACAGGGGTAAAAATATTTATGTTTTTTTGTACCAAAGTTAAAACACTCTGTAGAAGATCCGAAACATTTGGTTTCATTCTAATTTATTTTTTGACAAAGTGTCATCTATTCCTAATATACAGGTTTTTAGATGATCTCGATATCTCAATTTTTAAAGGAAATATTCGATTTTTTAAATAAAATGCGAGTTTCTACGATTTCCTTTAATCGAATGTTACCAAACCAATGACAGTGCGTATTCTTCGAGGCATCGAATGGATAAGATGGATTATCCGTTCTTGGGGATCTGTGCGTTTTCCTCGGTAACTGATGCCCTTAATTCTTTGTTGCACAAGACGATGGCGAACGGCTCTTTTTAGCCGATCCCAGAGATGCTCGATTGGGTTCATATCCGGGCAACAAGCAGGCCAATCCAATCTCCTAATAGAAACTTCATCAAGGTAACAATCTGTGCAGTATGGGGTCGTGCATTATCATGCATTAGTATGAAATTGTCTCCAATTAAATGAGCGAACGGAATGACAGCTTCTTCAAGAAATTCTTCGATGTGTCTGTTGGCATTCAAAGCTCCATTTTCCACAAATATGAGATCAGTTCGCGCTCCAGGACAAATACCTGCCCACACCATAACAGAACCTTGTTGTTGCTTTCCGAACTCTTAGGGACTTCAGCAAAAGAAAACGGTCGTCAACTGCGGATGTTATTTTCGTTCTTCCAGACCCCTGTCGCCTATTTAAATTGCCTCTTTCTGTGTATCTATTTCACGTGTCTCGAACTGTAGATCGTGGAAATCCCAACATACGAGCCACGTCACTTTTATCATGCCCTTCCTCTATTAAAGCAACAACTTTTGCTTTCGCTGTAGCACTTAGAACCATGTTGATGCCAGAAAAATTATTTTAGCACTGTCACTGTCAATAGTAGGTATAATTTATCTAAAGTCAGTGTGATGACATTCCAATCATTCCATACAGCATACAAACGGCGGTAAACAGTCTCAAAGAGACCGACTTCACAACCATTGTTGTCAGATCTTTCTTCTTCAATTCTTTAATATTTTTTTTATTAAAAATGTTTCTTTTATATCAGTATTCAATTGTTAGTCAGTAACTTTCTTTGAAAGCTAGTTTGCAAATATACTTTAAACCGAGGAGTTTTGAGTGTGACAGAAAAAAATAACAAGCCATTCATTGTTATAATAATACATTCATTAGTCCTTAAGAAACAATATAACTGAAATCAAGACAAAAAGTGTTTTCAGTGTTTATAAACAACTAATTAACAAACCCTTACTTTTCGTATATACTTACATTGTGCTTACAAATCCGAAAATTTTGAAGAATTGGCAACAACAAGGGATACAAGCGCCAGTTAAAGCGGCTGGGATAAACTGAAGCGGTCTCCGACCCGTTCAACGATCGATTCTGTCAGATAGAGATAGGCCAGTGACCGCCGATGGCGTGAAAGAGACGAAGATAAAATATACGTAATTTGGAATTTGTGGAAGGGCTGGACAATGGTCGGAGAATGGAGTTCTGGTAAAAAAATTAAAGCATTTTCTGAGCAGTGTCGTGCCGTGTCAGGTTTATTTTTCTGATTTTAGTTTTGTGTATAGAATTTTTGAGATACCTTATATTTATTATTTTAATATAATATTATTATATATATACAGTGGGTTTATAAAGTGTAGTATGTACAAACACCTAATGTAAAACAAACTTATAATTGTGTATACGCAATTTAATTATTTGTTTAGGACGCCTATGGAATTCCTACAGTTTAATGTCATTAAATTGACCTAAGAAACACTATACTTAATAATAATCAATAATGACGAAAGCTTACTTAGTTTTAAAATGAATGGTATTATTTCTAAATTCTGCCCATAAAAAAATCGTAGAAATTCGCATTTTATTTAAAAAATCGAATATTTCCTTTAAAAATTGAGATATCGCGATCATATAAAAACCTGTATATTAGGAATAGATGACACTTTGTCAAAAAATAAATGAGAATGAAACCAAATGTTTCGGATATTCTACAGGGTGTATTAAAGTTGGTTAAAAAAAAACATAAATATTTTTACCCCCGTATAATACCACTTCAGCAAATAGGACTAATTTTTGGAGCATCATGGTCTATCCTTAACAGAATTATCTACAAATCTGTAAAAAAATCGGAAAAATCAGATTAAAAATAAAAAAGTTACAAGGCAACAAATTTTGCCAAAATTTTAGGGTGGCGGTTTTTATTTGCGGGAGAGTTTAGTTAAATTTAGCGTTTTCTTCCTGTCGTCGGATCCTAGCCTCACTGAGGAGCCATGATAAGGCGAAACGCATTTGGGGATGAATCTGACGAGATGAAAGGAAAAATCCTTTTAATTTATAAGTATTGCTCCATTTTAGTAGATGATTGTTAATAAAATGTTTAATTATTTTCAGGGTTTAGTCGAGTAAAGAGACAAGACGATTCCCAAAACTATCCCGAGGGCGAAAACGAGATAGAACCGTTAATAATCGACCGAGGTCCATATTTTGACAAAAGTGTATCCAGAAACGTGACAGCCCTTGTTGGCAAGACGACGTATCTGGGCTGTAGAATACGGAATTTGGGAAACAGGACTGTAAGTAAATATCTATAAATATCTAGTATTAATATACGTCGCTGATGTTCAAAGCCAGTTTTCGTACTTAAACTTTAGGGGACCTTTTATTTAAAAATGAGTTGCAACTGTTATTTGCATAAAAATCAAACGAGCGCACGTCGTCGAGTGGTTATAAAAATTGTATGCTAATGTAAAATTTATCGACGATCACGCCCTCTCGTGACCATGTCATTTGTCATCTATAGTACCCTATCTTGGTATACTGCGTGAGTTTGTAACTTGGATTAAATTCAGTAAATCCAGTTCAGTTTTTTTGGGAATAATGCTTGGGAATAGGTTTTAACATTTTGAGTTGTTGTATTTTTAGTAAGGAAATTTTAGCTTAGATAGATCAAGCTTAAAAGCGATGTTGTAGATATATCTGTATTTTAAGTAAGTGTTGCAAAATATATGGATTGTTTTCGATCCTAAAAAAAACACATGCCAATGCACTGTATGGATACCAGCGAGCTTAGAATGTTGCCATTTTTTAAAGCCATCTTCTTCTAATTTATCTGAAACTTTGGAAGTATGTCTGATTGCAAACAAATGGTTTTTGATTAATGAAATGTTTTGTCGCCGTATATAACAGGTCTGTGGTCGAAATGCTAAATTTTATGGTAAATGAAACTTTACAGAATATTCGTTTTATACCGTGCGAGCAAAAATTATTTGCATCAAAGAGGGCTTAAATTAAAAAACGTAGGGCTTGGATCCATGATATGGGGACGATATATCTAGGTTAAAATTTTGTCAAATTCATATTGTGTCATGATATGCCAAAGTAATGAGTAATAAAATAAGTCGACAAATACAATAGTTATTTTTGTTGTTTACAAAATTAACCACAAAGTAAGAATATACAGAAAGAAAAAAAAATAATTACATAAATTGCTGAAATAGGCCACCGCCATGCTCCAAGCATAAATTCACACGTCTCTTCATATTTTCGAAAGTGTTGACCAGCATCTCTGGAGAAATGTTACCACAATCTTGGATAATCCTTTCTTGTAATTGTTCTAAATTTGCAACTGGTGTTTTAAAAATAGTGTTCCTTAAATGAGGAAAAACGATGTAATCCATAACCGTTAAACAAGGTGACCTAGGTGGGAATTCAATATCTGATCGAAAACTGATCAATCTGTCGTCGAAAAAATTGCGTGGGTAGTTGATAGTTTCGGCAGCTGTATGGGCAGTTGCACCATCCTGTTGAAAATACCCAAAACGTAGTTCGTCGTCAAGTAACTGCTCCACAAATGGATTCAAATTATTGTCTCTATGCGCTCTACCCGCAATTTTTTGAGGGTGCAATGTGGACTCTACAAAAAAATGGGGATTTCACTACTCCCCATGCGTGTATTCTGAGAATTCACATAACCGGAGAGGTGGAACCACGCCTTATCCGAAAAAAATGTCAGGTCTAGTAAATAATTTCTTTCCAATAAATTTTGGGTAAACCATTGAGAGTAATTCCTGCGTCTTTCAAAATCTGCGGCTTGAATTTCTTGGAATACTTGCACTTTATAAGGAAATAAATTTAGCTGCTTCTTAAAAATAGTCCTGCATATTCCATAAGATCTTCCCACTTCTTGGGACAGGCGTCTTATACCTACAATTTGTTGGCGTATTTTGCATTATTTCACGAACGTTTGCAACATGTTCTTCTCATCTTACAGATGATCTTCCTGCTTCTTTTTCGTGTTGTATAGAACCTGTTTCCCTAAACACAGCCACGGTTCTTTTTAGGCAATGATAAAAATTCCCTGCAATAAAAGCAACGTTAGGAATATGTTCGTGAAAATCGTCCATGCACAAACCCGGATTGTATTGCTACTCACCATTTACTCTAACCCCGTTTCGAAAATACGCTTCAACCATGAATGTTTTGTGCTGTTCCGTAAAGCCCATTGTGTGAATTGTTCAAGAAATTGGAAAAATTAGCGATGAATCAAATTACTTGTAACGACTGTCAAAGATGACGGAATAACTGATTGACTGTTGAGGTAGTTACTGACACCCAATAGGTATTAAGCTCTACGGCTAAGCATTACGTCCTTAGATGCAAGGCCCTCTTTGATGCAAATAATTTTTGCTCGCATGGTATTTAATTGTATTAGGAACATAGTTAGGCCAATGAAGCCGGAACGATTTTTTTTCAGGAGGGTTTTCCGGGGAAGTGATTAAATTATTATTTATCAAAATATCGAAAAACCTTATTCGAGAAAGTTGTTTATTTGGACATTTTTAGCCTCTGTACGAAATTTTGACAGTCTAATACAATTTTTATTTTTTGTCGGATTCTTGAAAATTTTGATCAACCCTCGTAGATTAACTTTTATACATCGATGTAAAACCATTTGCCTTTACTTCATTTGTAATCTTAATGCAATTTTGTGTAAAATTTTTGTTTCCAATTATTTATTCTGCTTCAAACACTGAAATTGTTATTGATCAGTATGTAATGTTTGATGCAAAGTTTATCTAATTACATCAGTTTTACCAAAACCGACGTTTCTCATTTTTCCTAAGTAAGTAAACAGATGTACAAAAAGAAAATATTAGGAAGCTTTCGTTGAAATTTTACTTAGTTAATATTAAATTAAAGTAATTATACTAAACTATATTTTTGTTGAATAAAATGTTTCGAGCGATTAATATTTATTCTTTTTGATCCAATATTAATTAAGTAAAATTTCAACGAAAGCTTCCTAATGTTTTCTTTTTGTACATCTGTTTACTAACTTAAGAAAAATGAGAAACTGATGTAATTAGATAAACTTTGCATCAAACATTACATACTAATCAATAACAATTTCAGTTTTTGAAGCAAAATAAATAATTGGAAACAAAAATTTTACAAAAAATTGCATTAAGATTACAAATGAAGTAAAGGCAAATGGTTTTACATCGATGTATAAAAGTTAATCTACAAGGGTTGATCAAAATTTTCAAGAACCTGGCAAAAAATTAAATTAGTATTAGACTGTCAAAATTTCGTACAGAGGCTAAAAATGTCAAAATAAACAACTTTTTTGAATAAAGTTTTTCGATATTTTTATAAATAATGGCATTTTTGAACCTATTTTATTAAAAATGTAAATTTTGACAGGTAACGCAAGTCGTGCAGCCGCTTCAGTATACGTCATTTTTGGTTTTTAGGTAAGCAAAAACTAACTGCTTTTTCAATTTTTACCTATACCTAATAATAAAAAAAAATCCCATTTGATGCGGACTTTCTTGCGGATACTGTATATGATACGATATTACCTAGGTATCATAATTTGCTTGTTAGAACTACATAATATACATTAAAAATTGGAATCTGAATTTTAGGTATGCATAACCCGCGGTATCGTATCTAACCTAACATCTTTTATCGTTCGTCTTATTATTCGGTTCAAGAAAAGTTGTTATTCAAAATCTGGTCGGCATATTACGCTTTGGTTTTATAAATCGATTTACGATACGTATAATATCTGCAAGAAAAATGGGGTCAACGGAGTATCCTATTTTTCAATATCCCTGTTTTGGGAACGTCGATGAATATAATTTATTAAAAAATTTGATTCGTGATTGATCATTTATTATTTGAAAATACAGCGTGGTCGACGTTAAGACAAATTTCCGAGGCACGGCATTGGGTACTAAGGTTTTTTTTGGATGATGAATCGAGATCGGATCGTTGCAGTTTTGATGTATGTACCTACAGGGTCATCCAACCAGGACTGAGCAGAGGTACATTTTTTGAGTTACCCTGTATTTTTATTAAAACCAATCTAGCCATTTGGCTTAGGCTTTACCGTAGAATCTAAAATTGCCATTTTTTTTTTAATAATAATTTATTTGTTCTAAGGCAAACATTTTTGTTACATGTACCTGAAAATAATAAATATAGTTTAAAAAAACTAAAAAACACGCTTTAATAATTAATCAAACTAAAAAGCGGAAAATAAATATAGTTTAAAATAATTCTTGAAATTCTTAATATAGGCAGAAAATAATAATGAACAATAAACATTATTATTATTGTGAAAAAAGCGTGGGGTGCTCGATATACGAAAAATATAGCACAAAGCGATCCACGCTTTTTTCACAATAATACTAATGTTTATCGTTCATTATTATTTTCTGCCTATATTAAGAGTTTCAAGAATTATTTTAAACTATATTTATTTTCCGCTTTTTAGTTGGATTAATTATCAAAATTTAGTTTTTTTAAACTATAATTATTTTTCATATTTTAGTTTGAGTTATTGTTAAGAACATTTTTTTTGAGTAGATCGAGCTAGATTAGTAGATTATTGTATTGTCAGCGGTTCTTGATAAGTCTACAAAATTTAAATTAAATCTGACCGTTTAAAGTGGGTCAAAATCGGATTCAAAGAAGTCGGTTACGGACAAACAAACATACAGGTGAAGCTGATAAAAGCGTATTAAAAAAGAGTATCACTTGGCCTTGAAAATAAATTAGAAGTATCGTTAAGTCCCTAAGACTTGTACGAAGTTCAGACTTATTAATATAAGCACAAGTACAACTTTAAGCAAAATTTTAAAGAGAATAAATAAAGAAAAATAAAAATACTTATCGTTTATCGTAAAAGGGTATCCTTAGTACACCAAATTAAATTTTCTAATTCTCTTATTAGTATAAAAACTAAAAAAATATAAAATAATTGTGTATTATCGATAATAAGTAATATAATTATGATTGTCCCAAATTTTAATACCTGCAAGCAAAACTTTGCGTTAGACAAAGAAAAACTAATTACCAAATATGCGGGTTGTATTTGCAACATTTGCATAAACACTTTTGTTTTATTAGATCATTAGGTGTGCTGATGCGGAACCGCCCTTATGCCGTCAACCCTTTATTTAGTTCGTTTATGTTTATGTTTTTGACTTGTACTTGTGACTTGTATTAAAGAACAATGCCTTCAATAGTCCAAGAAATATTACAGTTTTATTATTTCTTAGTTAAACTATGCACTAAACTGCATTTCGCTTGTTACATTACTGCCATTAAAATTTGCCCCACCTGTAGAAAAACGCACTAGCCACGCCTGATACCAAAATAAGATACACTCAGGAGAAGTATTATTTTGATAAAGGTTTTTATCGGAAATATCGGACAAACATTTATTTGTTTTTTCAAACCCAAATTAGGTTTTGAGGAAAGGAAGTTTTCCTTTCTAATATTTTCTTTCTAAATATACAAAAGTCTGGAGTAGAACAAACAATGTTAAAAATGGGACTAAGAGGAAAAAGCCTTTCAAAAGTTGTTATTTGACAATAAATTTTAGTATTTTAAAATTGTTTTCTTTATAATTCTTTTCTTTGTGGAAAGTTTTTTTAGGTCAAACTCTTACTACAAATCAAACTGTTCCGCATATTTTAAAAACTTCTTTTTTAAACTTTGGATTAAATTTTAACAAATATCAAGAACATTTTGATAGGCACAGGGTGTTATAGAAATGCCTTATTATATTTTTATACCCGCCAATCCTAATATGTAAACATTGTTCGTAAAAAAACTCAAAGAAAAGGGGAGAGTCTTTGCAATCTTCGGCAATAGAAAAATTTTGATTATGTTAGGTTGTGGAGATAAAAGTAGAAGTCATATGGAAGCCCGTCATATATTCAAATATTGTCTAGGGTAGCAATTAAGTGGAAAACTTCTCGCGTAGGGTACCGTTAAAGATATTGTCAAAAGTGGTCGTCCTGGTACACCTCACAAGAAAAAAAAACATCTATTTTTTAGATTCTCATAGTCCAAGCCCACATTGTGGAATGACTATGGCATTTACCAAACCAGTATATCTAAATTTTTTTAAAAAGAGAAGTTTCATCCCTACAAACCAGTAATTGTCCAAGAGTTATTGAACGATGATCCTGATAGGCGAGAGCAATATTGTGCAATAATGATTGAGCTAACGCTTGAATTTTCCAAAGAATTTGTTTTTCAGATGAAGCTACGTTTCCTTTAAATTATCAGATTTAAAACTACAGATATATAGGAAAATCCTCAATCGTTCATAGAAAACCACGTACAGGATAATGAAAAGGTTAATGTTTGAGCGTGCATTGTTAAAAATAGGGTAACCGGACCATTCTTCTTTGATGAGAGCCTCACTGGAGTAAGTAATGTAAATTTCCTTTGAAATGATCTGGTTCCAGCTCTTGCCACTCTATTTCCAGATGATAATGAAACTAATTTACCAAGTTTAACCTTATGGTTTCAACAGGATGGTGCCCCTCCGCATTATGCTGCTCATGAAAGGGAGTACTGAAATACAATTTTTCCGAGGCGGTTAATAGGTAAACGGGGGTTAATAGAGTGGCCACCCAGATCGCCCGATCTTAAGCCACGGGACTTTTTTTGTGGGGCTATGTCCAAAATTAGTTTATAAATCTAAATCCAACTCGATAGATACGAGTAATACGAGAAATTTCTCCACAAGTAGTACAAAATGTACAACAGGAAATTTAACATGGATGCAGGTACAGGACAGTTGGTGGAGTACATTTTCAACATCTTATAAAATATGGGAAAGAAAGAAAAACCTAAAGTCTTCCTTCACAATTTTTTTTTTCTTCCCCAGTTTATTTGGTTGTTTTAGACCCCCTTAATAACTTTTTTAACATACTCACTATGGTTTAACGTTTTCAATTTTCTCCATATTATGTCTCTTCTACACATCAATGTTTTAATTCCATAAAGGCTCCATTAAGGTTCTACACTATTTTCTCTTCTTCTAAAACCATCAGCACTAAATAAATTTTCTGTCTCCTGATGATGAACGTTTCTACGTTCGAAACATGTAGAGACCCCTAGAGAATTTTTATTCTATTAAATTTTGTGGAGGAAGACTTTAGGTTTTTTCCTTCTTTTCCATACTTTCCACTCCACTTTAAGCATGGACAATTTCTTCATCTTATAAAATAAATTCTTTTCCTACTTTGTCGTTTATTTATTTGGTTATAGAAGTTAATATTTCATCTTTAACCATGGACACGATTTATGAAAAAATTCTAGAATTAATGGTAGGGTGTAAAAATGCTAAAATGTACAATATGTTTTATTAAAAAAATTAACTTTGATACACGTGGCATTTTTATGAACCTCCCTAAATAGTATTTTTTTCGCGGGTCCGAGCGATTTATGATTAAGTGGGCGATATTCTATATAAAACGCTGATCCGTTTTTTTATTATAATGCTGTATGTTTCTTGCTATAAAAAACAAACAATTTAGATCATATACAATTTAAACAAGACACAATTTTTTAAAAATAAATACATCCGAGTTACTAGATGGCGAACGACGCACATATCACTTTGCACACTTGCAAAATTGAGAGCATGTAAGTAGTATAGAAGGCGGGGTTCTGGGACCCGATAGTGCCTTTTTGGCACTCTCGATGGCATCATCCCCCTCGACGACAATTTACCCCTTTGATTACTAAGGGATGTCTACATATAGTTCCACGTGAAAACCAGAGGCTGTTGACTAGAAGATTTGTGTGTTAGATTAAAGCCTTTTCGCCCCCGAAAATTTCAGGAATTTTCAGAACTTCTTAGTAAAATTCTAAATTAATTTTGTTATAATTAGTAAAAAAAAATTGCATATTTCGAGCATCAAACCGTCGATCTCTCGATTGGTAACCAGTGATCGTTCCCGTTGCGCTATCGATGTTTATATTTAATTTCGCCAAAAAACAAGTCAAACCTCGTCGCTGTAAGATAAGTTTTATTTGATGACTATGTATTTGATGAGCTAAGCCCAGCCTTGCCTAAATGGGTAAACATTTTTTAAAATAAAACAAATTAGCCTTGACCATTTATTAAACAAATATACCTAAGGTCAATTATAATTTCTACATACCGTCGGCGTTCTGGCAAAAGTCACTAAGTCCAATATTAGCACTTTTGAGTTAAAACCACTACTCGTTTAGACAAAGCCATTTCTTTAATCTGATAAATATCACCAAGTCCAGAGCTAAGTGTATAACTGGTTTCCGACATGTTAATCGCCCGTCTATTAGCAATGACAAAGTCTCAAACAATGCGTTTTTATAACAAGCAGAAATCACTAAAAGGACTTAGTGATTTTTTGCAGACAAATATTGAAGACAAGTTTTTTATCTGATGTTCAGTTTATTTAGCGTTTTGAACATTATTATAAAAATTGTAATACAGTTGATTAATATAAAGGTGATCTACTTTCAAAAATTATTGTTTTAAAACTAAAAAACGGTGTAATATAATTTTCACTATAATACCTATAACAACTTTTTTGTCTGCTAAATATCACCAAGTCCATCAAATATCATGGTTTGATGTATATTATATTTTTTTTTATTTAGCACGTTACACTACAAGTTCTTTTTATTTAAACTGTAATTTGAATTCATCACAGCTCTATTAAACGAAATGAAATTTTACATTGACTTTTAAACTTAAAATTCATTTTTATCAAAACTAATAAATTGGACTTAGTGACTTTTGCCAGAACGCCGACGATACAATTATATTTAATTTGATAGTAACTTCTCCTCTTGCTCCTGAACATTTATATTTTTTTCAGTATTATTTTGCTGAGGAGCAGGCTGCACCTCATCTAAGGTGATAAAACACCCTTAAGATAGTATATTTTCCCCTTGTCAGAGAACTTAAGGCATCGTTTTTTTACATAAATTCTATATACCATGCCGTACCTACCTTGATTTATTTTCGAAATTATTTCATCAGGTCCCTATAATCAACTCGCAGTCGTAAAACCCTAACCTCCATAAAGAAAACAATTTAAAATGAAACAGGCTTTCCAGTTATACGACATCATAAACATTTTAGAAAATGTCCACTTATTTTCTTTCATTATCTTTAACCTTTGCAAAAATAAAGAGGCTCCCAAAAGTTTGGAAATACTTCAAGTAGTATTAATTTCTTTTAATAATATGTTTTTATTGAGAAAACCTAAGTTTTGTTGTCGTTCTAGTGAAACATCTCGCCAAACAGTCAAAATAGCCATGTTATGTAATTTAAAAAAATGATCCAATGATGTAGATTATGATTGCCACATTCAGTTGCACGTTTCAGATTTAACTATAACGCCATAAATTACAAGACTCCAAGGTCGCAGTGTCGGGTCCAGTTGCTTGGGTCGGGTAAAAACCGATTGACCTAAACGCAGGCCAACATCGATATCGCTTAACGAATGCGCTACTGACAGAAAAAAATACTAATGATACTAAAGATGCTAATGCATAGACTTCTGATAGAATAGACATTAATTCATGAATAGTCAGTTTGTTTGCATCAGCATTCGTACGTGTGAAATAAAGACAGAAGAGAGAGATAGCGTTAAATTTCCGATTTCATGCGGAATTGTAATGGCTCAAGGATTAGGAGCGATTAGTCAACACCAGCGGCGTAGGGTGTGACAAGGACTTTTAATACAATAAATAAGTAATAATTAAAAGAAGCGTTTGAAAAAGCCCAGGCTGTAAATGTATAGTATTATTATTAAAGAATGAAATTAATGAAATTTTAGTCGAGAGACAATATATTTTTTTTTATATTCAATCATGTATAACCACGCAGAGGATATTTGTACATACTCTGGTAGGCTGCATTGCAGTAATAGGTTAGAGAACTTTAATTGTTGAAAGAGAAATATCTTTTGTTGATATACCAGGATATAAATAAAAGTATCACTTTCTTTTTTCCTGCTTTTATGAGGAAGCCCTAGGTATAATATGTTATTCTACACATGAATGTTTCAAATTCCATAGAAAATGAGTGAACTAGATGCACAGTGTATTTCATTACCAGTCCGGAAATGAGAATTTTTTCATGCACGCATGACAAATTCTTTTCAACCTTAATTCGGATTATTAGGAAAAAAAGTACAACACTTAATTTTGGTAAAAAAGCGTACCAAATGAAATTTTAGTCCAAACAAATAAAATGCGACCTACACTAAGAAAAAATCCTTCTATTCCTTATAAGAATTCCCATACTCTTAATACAATAGGGAACTTGACAAAAATTTTAAATGGGGAAAAATTCTATAAATCAAAAGTATATATTGTCATAAAACATATGGCAGCAAAAAAAAACTACATATTTCGTCCCAAAAGACCGCTAGCAAGATTTAAAAAATGCCCCAAAATTCAAATTATCCCAAGCGGGTAAAAACGGGTCGTGACGTCAAGAAGTATAATTCGTGTGTGACATCCACGAAATAGGTTATAGGTTGGCAATAAATTGAACGACGTTGAGAATTCCACCTTAAAACAATAATACAATAACAATAACAATAACACACGGCAATCCAAATGCAAACTCGGTAGCTCGGCCACCGGTCAGGATGACGAATGACGGAAAAGTCATACTTCGTGACGTCATCGGGCTTGGCGCGCTTAAAAGGTCGCTTGAAATGCTTTTGACACGCGCGAAACTTTAAAGAATTTTTACCAAGTTATTACTGATTTTTAAGGAGTAATAATTGGGGAATATTTTTTTAGGCCTAACTAAATCATATTATTGAAAAAAAAAATTGTTTAATACTATATGTGACAGCAACGCGCTTTATTCCTACTGTAAGACAACAAAAATTACTAGACCGTTATGTAGTGATAATAGGAAATAGGAGTTAATACTACCATAGAAGCGGTTTTCGCCATTATTGCTCTGAATACTCACAGTAATTATCAAGTTCTATTGGTGGTGTAATCTGGTTTTATATACTGTATTAGTTTCGAATGGCAGGTGTAATGAAACTTGACATTAATCATAATAATATTTGCTTGCTACGGTTAATAAACCAAATTACTTACCACTTAAAGTAAGTACTGTAGTTCTCAAAAATTTAAATAGCTTCTAGTGTGAAATTGTTCTTGTCGTTTAACATTGCATATGGTTATCCATTATGAAACATGGTTTACTGACATGGTAAAATGCGTCCATAGATTATAAAGTTTAATACTAATGATGGGTTGTGCGAAATAAGAATCTTCTACTGCTTCATCTGACATGCAAAGTTTAAAAAACTTAAATACAAAGTAAAAATAAATTAATTGGAACAGGTATTGGTACGATCATAAAATTCATATTTAGACAGGTCAGCTAGAAGACTTCGAACAACGATGTGATCTGCGCAACAAATACGTTACTAGAAAATACTAATACTAGGTCGTGCGGCGATTGCCGATCGCTACGAACCCCCCACCAACGTCTTGTGGATTATAGGTTCTAATGAATACAATTAGTTTTTAAAGACGCTGTTCTGCTTTCTTAATAATTGTGGAGAAAGCGCTTTACTTGAAAAGATACACAATTTATTTTTTAACAAAATTGCTGTATTAAAAGTAGTTCATTATTCAACAAGACTGTGCTGCTAATGGAACTGATTACTATCAATAAAAACACTGTTTTAGCAAATCTGGAATTGATATATTACACTAAAGCCGGTTTGATACACTAGCAATCTATTTAGTATGTGTTAATAAAAAATAAGCTATCAATACAAACTATGTGTCAGCAAATCTGTTGTATTCGATCATTTTCCTGAGTGTAGGCTGCCAACTTTTAAAATGACAAATGCGGGACAGCAGGACAATATTCGCTTTTTCACCATTACATGTAAACTTCTATAGGGCTAGGGTTTTCCACCCCTTGGGCCATCAAATTATTCTTTAATTTAATTGAATAGAACAACAAAAGTAAAATTTATTTAAGGACAATGGATTTAAATACAAAAAAATGTAAGCAAGGTATTAAACAAATATTCTATTTATTTTTAAAATCATATTTTTCAACTTCATGAAATTTCCTGACAAGTTCTGGATTCCGATTTAATATCTCAAGGAACTGTTCACACTTTCCCATGTTGTACTTTACATGCAACATTGCACGCACCGTCTGCATAATATGTTCATTTCGGGACTTGCTGGACAGATTTAACAAATGCGGGACGATTTCAGGTAAAATTTTAGAGGCGGGGCAATTATAAAGAATACGGGACTGTCCCGCATAATGCGGGATGGTTGGCAGCCTTACCTCAGTTTAAGGTTTTTAAGTAGGACACTAAAAAAACTCTTCGTACACCCCTGTTCGCCGATTAAGTTTTTATTGACATTAATTTCACCTAAGAACGCTGCGATTTCATCTTTCTCCGTCCTTCATTGTTATGGCAGATACTACATAATTTGTCGCGATTATATGCCTGAGCCTTTGGGCTTTCCACTGCTTCCCATTATAAATTAAACGTTACAAATTATAAATAATGCATGAATTTCCTCGGCCTATTAAATATTCCAAGGTTGGACCTTTTCCACAGTTTAACATGTTTAGCGGAACAGATTTTCATTTATTTTCTTATACATATTAGATTTGGGCATAAAACAGTTGTATACATAAATAAGAAATAAGAGGACTGTGGGTAAGAGTTGTGCTTTCGCTTGCCAATTTCTTAGCTGTAAACGACATATTTATTTACAATATCGTATTGTAAGAGGGTTTTGAACTGTACTAAAAATTCCGAAACGTTGCCAATTCACTGAAGGTCCATAAATTTTCGGTTGTTATTTGAAAATTGCCAAATATTATTTGGCGTCTTAAAGCAAGCGCTGCAAGCGAGAAAGACCGAGGACATTGTTAAAAATCTCAAAACAATATTTTATTTATATTAAGCACAAAATCAGGGAAAATTCACACGAAAAGATATAAAGAGATACACGTATCCAACTGTAAAACTGCATGTCTGCCTTTTCAAAATTAAAAATTAAACTGTGGGAAAACAAGATAAAGTCAAATTAATCTACGAACTCGCCCCATCACTTATCATTAAAGGGCGGAATATATGCAAAATGCATATACAGTGTGTCCAAGAAAGTATGCAACATATGGGAAAGTTTTTTATCACCGATTTCTCAGAAAATTGGTTCATGCCTTAAAACTATAAATGCATATTTCATATTTCACCTGCGGCTAATAGTAAGCGAGTAAATGCCATTTTTTCGAAATTGTTGAGAGTAAAAGTACCTTAATTATTAAAAATGCAGCAAAATTTTATATGAAAATGTTCTTGCAAATTAGTAAGTTAGTCCAAATACGAAATTTGAGTTAGGTGTCACAATTTTTAATTTTTTTTTGTTAATCCTCATTTTCCCCTAAACGTTACAGCTCTGGTCGATTTTTTGTTTACGCAATTTTAATATTATATTTATTAAATAACTTAAACGTGGGTTTATAATAAAAATGGCTTAAGTAGTTGCAAACTTTTTAAAACCTTTCAATGTTACGAGTTGGTTCAGCTATTAGCGTGTTGCACGCCTACTTAAACACATTTTAGCCAACTTATGTTCTAAACAAAGTTATGATAGAATCCAACTCTATTCATATTACTGGAAATAATTAATAATTTATATGTCATTTTTCATATACAATTTTGCTGTATATCTAATAATTAAGGTACTTTACTATTAAGGCGATTTTGAAAAAATGGCATTTGCTTCCCTACTATTAGCCGCAGGTGAAATATGAAATATGCATTTATAGTTTTATGGAATGCACCAACGTTTATAAAGAATAAAATTTTCTGAGAAATCGGTGATAAAAAACTTTCCCATATGTTGCATAAGTAGTGATAGTTAGTGCGTTCTGCATCCACAGGTCCACAGGTCCAAACTGCGCATGCCCGGACAGCGCGCAGACGTGGGCGACATTAATTATGACGTCACCTGTCATCTGTCATCTGTCATCTGTCATCTGTCATCTGTCACCTGTCATCTGTCACCTGTCAATGTCAATGCCAATGTCAAAGTCAATGTCAAAGTCAATATCAAAGTCAAATGTCATCTGTCAAATGTCATCTGTCTAATGTCATCTGTCAAATGTCATCTGTCATACGTCATCTGTCAAACGTCATATTGTTGGACGCTATCTACATTAGACCTTAGGTACTTGGGGTATGCTAGCTATATGCTTAGGATGACGTAATGAGTTATTATAAACCATCCCGAGACCCGCAGGGCGAGGTATACTATCCCGAGCCCCGCAGGGCGAGGTTCACTTAGGATATACGCTCGCCTACGGCTCGCTATAGTTGTCGAGATAAAGAAACATATGATTCGTATTTAGGCAGTCAACAAGTCATTATGAACAATTCCGAGCCCCGCAGGACGAGGTTCACTAAGAATGTATGTTCGCCTACGGTTCATTATAGTTGGTGAGATAAAGAAACACATGATTCCTATTTAGGTAGACAACAAAACATTATAATCAATTCCGAGCCTGCAGGGCGAGGTTCACTAAGAATGTAAGTTCGCCTACGGCTCGTCAAGGGTACTAGAGGCAATGCAGCATGTGTGTTATATTAAGAACGATATACCAAGCTATTTTAAAAATATTCCAAGTCCTCGCAGGGCAAGATGCGAAAAAAGTATCAAAAAGACATAATGAACCAAGTATCGTAATACACCCTGTATATAAAAGATAGATATTTGTTTAAAATCACCGATTCCTTATTATACGCTGAAACTAATATAAAATATATTTTTAATAATACAACAACAAATGAGCTAATCACGACTCGAGAACAATAGATGATTAGTATGCAAATTGCCATCGGCGGTTGAAGAATTTTAAAGTCACGATTCCATTGAGTCATCCTATCGGGAAAAAATACAGCATTCAAAAACAAGTCTCAACGCGTTTAGCGGATTAATAATACGGATATTTGCAGTGACTAAGCAATTAATATACAATGCTGGAGGACGTAGTCGAAGTGAGACGGGTTGCTATAAATAGCCGCGAGGAGATAGCGTTTCATCAGTCATCATCGAGAAGCTGAAGGTTAAAGTTGTGAAATAGAGAACAATCAAAAATCAATAACATGTAAGTACCCACAATGATAATTCGATTTAAAAAATATTTGATTAAAAGTAATTTAGATATAGGTTCTAACGTGTTGTGCAAACTAATACAGGGTGTTTATTCTCGTTTGTGCTTATTTGAAGAATCTTATGTATATCTATAACGCTGGATATACTACATTAAAATTAGTGCTATAAAGGCCTTAATACTGTATTACTTTTCTAGAAAATGTTTGTTTGCGAACACTGCCAGCGCTCGTTTGCCAGAAAGGACAGCCTCAAGCGCCATGGGGATTGCAGACTTGCGGTGCATGCCTGCAATACTTGCGGAGATAGTTTTAAATCAAGGTGGGCCCTCCAAAAACATCAACAAGAAAAACAGCACAGGGCCCCCAAAAGACAAGCGAAGCCTTCACAAGAACCCCAGGTCAAGAGAGCGAGACTCGATTCGACAGATGGTAAGTTATTGCATCATATTACATCATATTACACCATATTGCGAAATATTACATCATATTGCGCCATATTGCGAAATATTGCATCATATTGCGAAATATTGCATCATATTGTGAAATATTGCATCATATTGCGAAATATTGAAATTATATATGTACAAGTGTTAATTATTGCTAATTTATTTCAGAACCATCAACTTCAGGTTCAACTACACAGCAGAGACACTGTATTGAATGTCATCTAGACGTACCAGTCTCCCGATGGTCCAGTCATCTAAGGACCAAAAAGCATCGGGAGAGCTGCTGTGTGGTGCAACAGGAGGAAGGAGTGGAGCTAATAAAAACATCATTCCGAAGCCGAATTGCTACCTACCGACTTTCTTCAAGCCAGGATCCCACTAGCGTGCCCAGGTTCCTGGGACATCTACAGGACAAATTTGTAAGGCTGGTGGGACGCATACTTCAAAAGTACGATCAGCTGAAAGTCGGGGTAGAACTTTTCGGCCGTTTCCTCTTGCAGTCGAACGAGTCGACAGAGGACAAGTCCTTTAACTCCAAATACGTTATGGTGAACGAAGCAACGGATCTAGAGGAGCTGTTTGGACAGTTTGCTGCCATCCTAGACCGGAAATATTCAGAGTTTTCGGAAAAGGATAGTGGTAAGTACTATTGCAAGCGTTAAAAAAAGTCTAACATATTTTAAACCATAATACTTAACAATGTTTCTATTGTTACAGGGTGGTCGCTACAACAGCTCCTTCATTTAGAATTAGGCATCAACAAGATCAACCCTCTAAAGGTATCTTCCTACATTCCGCTACCAAAGGAGATTGACGCAAAGAAAGCTGTTCTAAACATTCAAAACACGGACTTGCAGTGTTTTAAGTGGTCAGTCTTGGCAGCCTTGCATCCCGTTGATAGGACTCAAAATGCAAACAGAGTCGCGAACTATTTGCCTTTTGAGAACGAGCTGAACTTTGAAGGTATGGAATTTCCGATTAAACTTAGTGATATTACTAAATTTGAACGACTAAATAATATTTCAATTAATGTCTACGGCTTAGAAAAAGCCTACGACAATGGTAAAAATAGTATTGAAGTCGTTGGTCCCTTATTTTTTACGAAATCTCGCAAGGAGAGACATGTAAATTTGTTATTAATCAGCGATGATTATGAGAACAGTCATTACTGTTTAATAAGAAACATGTCTCGCCTGATCTCAAGTCAATTATCTACCCATAACGCTGCAAAGTATTTATGCGATGGTTGTTTAACTTATTTTTATTCAGAGCAGAAATTAAAAGCTCATCAAAAACACGATTGCGGACACGTAACAGCTAAATTACCGACAACTGATTTAAAAAAGAACAAATACGGAGAAGAGATCCCCGAGAATATTTTCAAATTTACAAATTTTGAAAAGAAATTAAAGGTACCTTTCGTTGTTTACGCTGACTTCGAGACAATCCTTGAACCCTTGAATACAGAGCAAAATGAGTTGGACCCTGATACATCCTATACTGTTAGGACACATAAACATGTACCCTACTCATTTGCATACTACATTAAATGTGACTTTGATGATGCATATTCAAAGTACCAAAGTTATAGAGGGCAGGACGCCCACAAAGAATTTATAAAACGATTAGAGACTGACTGCAAGTCAATCTATAATCATTTTATGAAGGAAGTGGTGCCAATGCTACCTATGACAGAGGAACAAGAGAATGCACATCGGCAAGCACCAACATGCCATATTTGCGAAAAGGCATTTGATGTAGAGGCAGGCGATAGAGTACATGATCACGATCATCTGACTGGGATGTATCGAGGACCGGCGCACTCTGTGTGCAATCTAAATTATAAAATTCCCCAATTTATCCCTATTTTCTTCCATAATATGTCCAATTTTGATTCCCACCTGTTTGTCAAGGAGTTAGCTTGTGACGAGGAAAAGCTGGACGTTATCCCCCAAAATAAGGAAAAGTATATTTCCTTCACCAAACATATCTTGGTGGATAACGTCGAAATCAAGGAAGGAAAACAACAGCAGGTATTTTTAAAATTACGTTTCCTCGATAGTTTTCGTTTCATGGCCACTGGGCTAGATAAACTTAGTCAAAATTTAAAACCGGAACAATGTAGAACAGTTCGAAAATATTTTGATGCTGATGCTGAATTTGAACTTATTCGACAGAAGGGGGTTTTCCCGTACAATTACGTAGATTCATTTACAAAATTAGACGAAACGGCACTTCCATCACATAAAGAATTCTACAATAAACTAAAAAAGGAGGACATCTCCAAAGATGATTACAAGCGTGCTTGGGCAGTATGGAATTTATTTAAATGTAAAACTTTAGGCGAGTATTCAGATATATATCTCAAATCCGACGTTCTAATTTTGACAGATGTCTTTGAAAGCTTTAGAGACGTGTGCCTGGCTACCTATGGTCTCGATCCTGCGCAATATTTTACTGCGCCAGGTCTCTCGATGGATGCGGCCCTTAAGGCCACATCCGTACAATTAGAACTTTTAACAGATCTAGACATGGTACACTTCTTTAAGCACGGGATTCGCGGAGGAGTCAGTCAGTGTAGCGTTAGACAAGCTTTAGCGAACAATAAATTTACACCGAATTATGACGCTTCTAAACCCAACTCTTACATCATGTACCTGGATGCGACCAATCTGTATGGTGCAGCCATGTCTCAATATTTACCAACGGGAAATTTCAAGTGGTTAAACGAAACCGAAATTCAAAATTTAGATTATATGAATATAGCACCTGAATCACCAACAGGCTATATATTAGAAGTAGATTTGGACTATCCGGAATCATTACATTATTTACACAACGAGCTACCCTTTTGCCCACAATCCATTGCTCCACCAGAGTCTAAATTTCCAAAAATTACAAAATTGATACCAAATTTCATCAAAAAAGAAAAGTACATTATTCATATTCAAAATTTACAACAAGCATTAAAGTATGGCCTTCAGCTCACTAAAATTCACCGAGTTATATCTTTCGATCAATCTCCGTGGCTTAAAAAATACATCGATCTGAATACAGCGTTGCGAAATAAGGCTAAAAATAAGTTCGAAAAGGACTTTTTCAAGCTGATGAACAACGCTGTGTTCGGGAAAACGATGGAGAATGTGGAGAAACGGGTAGACGTAAAACTTGTTTCTCATTGGGAGAATATTGGTAGGAGGTTGGGGGCCGGAGCGTTAATCGCGAAGCCACATTTTAAAGATCGCGTCATTTTTAACGAGAATCTGGTAGCAATCCAGATGAAGAAACAAAAAGTCACATATAATAAGCCTATTTACGTAGGCTTTTCGATCTTGGAGGTATCCAAGACGATTATGTATGACTTTTTGTACGGATACATTAAGCCAAAATATGGCAACAACGCGGTCTTGCTGTATACTGACACCGACTCCCTTATTTTAAAAGTCACTACCGAAAATTTTTACAATGACATGACGGCTAATTTAGATAGATTCGATACGTCCAATTACTCCCACGAAAACCCACATAATGTTCCTGTAAACCAATCGATATTAGGTAAAATGAAAGACGAGTATGCAGGAAAGATTATTTGGGAATTTGTTGGCACTGGGGCGAAGGCGTATTGCGTTGATGTTGAAGGGGAATGCACGAAAAAAGCTAAAGGGGTTCCTGACTATGTCACTAAAAAAGAACTTAGTATAGATGATTATCGACAAGCAGTCAACGTAGAAGGAACCCTTATTCATCGTCAGATGAATACATTCCGCTCTCATCAACATGATATGTATGTCGAACTTAAAAATAAGGTAGCGCTGTCATACGCGGACGACAAGCGTTACCTTATACCCGGTGATTTAGAGAACACGCTTGCTTGGGGTCATAGAGATATCGCAAAATATAAGGAATCATTGGAAATTCCATGCGCCAAGACTGACTAGGGCAGCTATCTTTGCGCCAATCTTTTTCGATAGCTGTTACCTATAGAGGGTTGTGATATTAGGTTAGGTATTTATTATTGTATTATTAATATTATTATTATCATTATTACTATTATATTGTTATCACCTATTGTATTAGTATTATGTTTATTTAATAAACAGCAGATTGTTTGTATTTAAATCAATGTTTTATTTTACCCAACCTTTCCCCAAAAATAAAGAAAACCAACACATGACAATAATAACTTTTATTTGGTAATTGTATAATAATCAGTGTTTAGCTTATACAATTGATGCATATGTCTTGCAAATAATCGTATCAGCTTGTCAGTCCATCTAAACAGGTACTTGTCTGTCATGGCATCTTCAAACTTGAGACTTCGCTTCTCATCATTACGATGAAACACCAAAGTGTACTGTCCAATAATCATAAAAATATCCACCCAATGTGTGTTGAAACAATCAAAATTACTTAGAAATTCTTCAAATTCGCTATTTGAAAAATAAATCTTTCCATATCCAATAGTATCCAATGTTACTTGTTTACGTTCTTCTTCTGACGAACTAAATATAACGGTGACGTAATCATCGACCTCATATACTGTGTTTGGTTTGATCTTGCGATGTATTACAGCATCATCCTTCAGACATTGCGAAGGAGATTCAAACACCTTATCCCAAGCGGAGGAGGAGGTCGCCATTTGGTAAGTTTAAAGGGTAAGTTTCAACAACTGTTTAACTAAAAATTTGCGGTCTTCGTAGCACTTGATATCTTTTTTTAGTTTACGTATTTGGCACAGATGCTCTCGGAGTTTAACTTTTATATCGACTGTCTTTGCCATGAGCTCGAGACTAAATGACTAAATTCTAATAGGGGGTGTAATTAATATAGAACGAAATGACATACACAAGAGATTTTTTTTAACTCTTTATTTAGGTATAAAACTATAAATATAATCATACAATATATAAGCATTCCTAATACTACAAGTACAAACTTCTATGCTATGATAAGAACAAGTAACTACATCTCTAGGCAGTTTGGGTACATTAACATAATCGGTAATAAATTCCAAGTTAATAATATCAGGTTTATGTTTAACTATTACATCAGAATAAATCTTAACTAAAAAGTCCTTTTTCACATGTCCTTTTACGTAAATTACGTCAACATCTAGCAGGTCCTGGAGGATAATTGAATAAAGCTGGTTGTATTCGGTTTCACCATAATTATAGAAGAGTCCATGGCGGTTTCCATACAGAAATAGTGCTTGCTTTTGACAATCATAAGATAGCTCGTAAAAGGGGACGACTGGTTTAAACAGATAGCTCTTCATATTTTTTCCATCATAAATAGCCAATTCCTTGGCGCAAAATTCTGGAATGTTGAATCCTTGTATGTCTACTACCACAAACTTCATCTTGCAGAGGCTAAAGTATGACTGATTACAAAAGCTCCCGCACCTGCCCAGTTAAAGCCTGGTACTCGAGAATACGATCATGCACGATGATACAAAAAGCACGTGACTCGGCAGAAAAGTTTTCGGAACTTTGAAATTCCAACTTGACGTCAATGGTGGTGCTTTTGAGAGCTTCATTTTGCTTGGTGCAATCAATAACGAAAAGGGCTCTATTGGCGAAAGCTGTAAAATCCATCAGTGGTTCGCTGTGCTGTTTGCCCAAATATGTTTTCTGAAAATCCGCATACATCTTATAGGCCTCGGTAAATTGACGGTTCTCAAAGTTCAAATTTAGTGCTTCATAGGGGTAAACCTCAGAGTTAAGGTGCAGCTTAACATCGGTGATGTTTAAATTATCGAAATAAGTGCAATCAGCCTTAAAATTATCTTTACGATTCTTCATAAAAAATACAATAACATATCTTGCTCTCTCAGACATGGTCTTGACGGTCCAAATATCTCTCTTGGTTGTTCGTAGAGCAGGTAATTCGTGTATCTCCCAATTTCTAAACGGAATAAATATCGATCTGTTCTTTGCAACTTCGTCCAAAAGACGTAATTTGACTGCGTCACTAGGATAGATGTGTCTAACCTTTAATTCAACAGTCTTTAATGTAATCGTTGCCTTCTTATCACCGCTCGACTTGTAGCAGTTGTCGTCATGGCGAGCTCGAACCAGTTTAATTTTTTGTTTACCCATCAAGACATTTTTGTAGTCGGCAAATACACCAAACAGAGAGGCAAGTGGTATACGGAAATTAAATTCTTTAGAAGTTTCATCCAAGGTCTTGACAACACCACTAGGCCAGTTCCAACCAGCAATATCCAAGGCTTTGCTTTCTGCTTCGTTTAGACACAATATGTTTTTAACAGTGCCAACTATACCAGGATCACGAATTTTTTCAATCTCCTTGCCATTCACTTCGTATGATATGTTATCAAATAGAAAGACACCAGTATTATTGGTTAATGCGCAATCGCCGATTGCGCCAGCTCGGACCTCTTCCCTAAACGCTCCTTCAATGTAAAGCTGAGCTTCCCCCATATCCAAAAACACATCTTGCTGATTAATAACAATCTCAATTTCGTCGTTGTTATTAAAGGAGTTGGTGAATGGGTGATAAGTATGCCATTCTTCCCGAATGATTGACTCATCACTCTTAATTTCATTAAATAATTGAAGTTTGTCTGACATGGTAATAATATTTCTTACTTTGAGACTGTAAAAAAACTATATTTGCAAACGTGAGTGTCTCCTTCAACTTCTGAACACGTAATGAATCAGCAGAGGGTTGGAGGGTGTTTAAATAACTTTTAAAAACGAGAACCATTGCGTCTAAGTTCTAATCTGACTACCACTTCCTCACCTCGAAAATTAACCGGCCTCGAATCTTGATCCAACAGCGTTAGGGTAATATTGTAGATATGTTTTACTTGAACTGGCAGGTAGATTAAATTCCTCGGTTCAATGTTGATGCTGTATCCAGGATCAACAGTTGGCGAAAATTCGTATAGAGTATGTGATGGATTATTGGTATAATACGATCCGGAAATAATATTACACTCTACTCTGATGGTAACGACTTGTATAATTTCGACTGGTATATCTGATTCGTGTTGCTGGTTAGACTTTAGCACTTGTGGAGAGAATCCCAACAACTGAGCAATGCTATCCTTTGGGACGAAATTTATACTATAAGCACTCTTGAGCTCACACCTTAGGGTGTTGTTATTAGGCTTAAGCGATAAAATATTCTTCCGTTCTTCTGGAGTAGCCCCCGTCTTAGCAAGCTTGTTTTGCAAAAATTGCTCAATGTCCTCCAACTCGTAGGATCCTGTGGGAATCTCCAAAACTACCTCGTTTTTGTTTTTGTCTGTGTAATAAAATTTGTTACGGCCCTGTTCAATATTTGGAATCGTGTTCCAAGTATTTAGCGAAATTAATGCTAGAGAGTAATCGTATCTGGAATCAAGCACTATTGGAGGTACAAAGTATGCTTCAAGCAGGTGCGAACGACCCTTTAACGTGAATGTTTGAGACATGACTGATGATAGTAAAATACATTATTGTATTTTATAAAGTTTTATTGTAGAGAAATGATAAGGTCAAATGGCCACAATTTGTTGTACCATAATCCTGATACTGATCATAGTTGAAATAAATTTTTGCTTTTTTCATATACTTGATAAACTCCTTTGGTGGGTTCAAGTCTCCAAAACTATCGAAATATACAACTTTGCTTCCATGCTTCTTGTAAGCTACCCAATGGGTTCCGTTCCCTGTGTTGCGATCTAAATTTACAACACCACTTTCTATATTTAGAGGTGTGTTTGGTAATGTATCCCGCATAAATACACCTCGAAAATTAGGTATTTTTAATCGAGCAACATATTTCTTGATATCTTGGTCGGATAGGGGATGGTTGGGTAGCTTTATTGGTAGTTTTTTGACATTTTACGCAGAAATAAACCATATCCTGTCTTGTGTTTCTTTAGGTATAAACCACTACCTTTTTTCCCCAATGCTATAGCCTCCATTGTTTCATTATGTCGTTTGGATTCTTTCAACTTGTCCTTGGCACTCTGGGCATCGTTGACTGCTTTAGCTATGCCAGCTGCCCCTCCTGACAGCGCTCCCAAGGCAGAAAGTCCTGCGAAGATCGGAATAAGCGGCAAAATACCACCTTGTTTTGGCAGAGGGATAACTCGAGGCACGTTGATTCTTTTGACTCCGCCTATTTTCTTAACTGTTACTTTGGCCGCCTTTAGCAATTTACTTAGCGTCTTCTTTTTACCAACATCCCCCGCACCAGTATGTTTAACTTGTTTCCTAATCTTTCTCACAACTGAAGACAGACAGACAGACCTTTTTGCCTTCTTAGCACCAGCACCTAACTTGCGTTTAATCTTCATGGCGTTGGTTACTAGCCAAGCTGCTGTCTTTTCACCAAAACTTGAATCTTTGGCCTTTACACGTTCCCAAGCTCTGTTTTCCAATACTTTATCAGCCTTATGTCTGTGCGTCAAGTCTTGGCTCCTGGAATATTCGATATCGTGAGTACGACAATAACTGTCTAATTTATTCTTTGGAGGATCTCCCCGTGCTAGTCGTTCTTGAAGTTTAGTACCAGGTCCGCAATAAGAATAACCAGGCAGATGAAGTTCGACGGGGAGCTTGTTGATAATGCTATTTAACACACCTGTACCTTGCGACGTCTGCATTACTAATGAAGTCGTTGGTGAGTGCAGAGTGATACTTATAGAAACGATGCGTCAAGAAAAACAGAAACTTGGTATTAAGGTCTATAATCTCGATATGAAGCAATACAAGTTAGTTAACAACAAACATGGCCACTTGTTACCATCCAACATAAGGGCCTTAATATGTGGTCCCAGTAATTGTGGTAAGACTGCTGTTATGATGAGTCTACTGATTGATGAAAACGGGCTAACATTTGAGAACGTATACGTATATTCGAAATCTCTGCAGCAAGACAAGTATAATTTTTTAAGCCATGCCTTACGACATTCAGGATTAGGATATTTTGGCTATAGCGATAATGAGGATGTTTTAGACCCCTCCAGCGTTAGACCTCATTCCATATTTATATTTGACGATGTGGCATGCGAGAAGCAGGATAAAATACGTAATTATTTCTGTATGGGTCGTCACAATGATATTGATTCGTTCTATTTGTCGCAAACTTATTCAAAAATACCCAAACAGCTGGTTCGTGATAATGCTAATGTGCTGATATTATTCAAACAAGATGACTTAAACTTGAAACATGTATATGATGATCATGTCAACACCGATATGTCTTTTGATGCGTTTAAACGTGTTTGTTCAGAATGTTGGAAAGATAGATATGGGTTTTTGGTAATTGTTAAAGATAATGATATAACCAAGGGGCGATATCGTAGTAATTTTGATACTTATATCACTCCCTAAGTATCCAACACTCAGTATACCAACTATCACCTTAGCAGTTAGACGTGCTTCAAAACAGAGATAGTCGTTGGTTGTTAGGTGTTTCTGTGCTGCTATGGCCGATCAGTTTAGCAAACTTGATAAAGACGTTAAACGTCGAATTTTACAAGCATCTAGAACTATAAGAAAGAAGTATCTGGCATTCAAGTTAGATCGAGGGTTAGAAGATGTATCGCTAAATAAGTTCTTAACACCTATAACCACCCCATTAAATAAGCTGGTAGAAGTTTCAGTCAAGACAGAGTCTAAGAAACGCAAAATTAAGACCGAGAAGAGTGAAGACGTGAAACCACAACTAAAACTCGAACAACCTTCAACGTCTCGAAATAAGAACCAGCCGGTGCGATTTCTAGCCGATGAAGCTCAGTATGGTGATGCTGTGGATGATGAAGTGTTTCAAGAAACACGTCAAGACCCTCCAGAACGATCGGTGGAAGATATTAGAGCAGAGTTTGAAGCTCTTATTAAAAATAACCCGGTGATGATGGATGAGTTTATCGCTCAATATCCTGAGATGGCTAGAGAATACGTGAGAAAATATTGGTCTCACTCTTCTCAAATAGACGCTAGAGGAGTGAGCTATGATTCTGCGATCGACTCTTGGCGAATAGGCAGCGAACCCGTAAATTTTTTGCAGAATGGGGATATCCAAGTAGGTCCTATAACTTACAAGGGTACTCTGGGTTTGTACGACTTGTTGTTTTTAAAGGAACCAAAGTATCACACTAAAGACGATACAGCACAGTATGGAGACATACTTAGGAAGTCTGGCATATACAAGGGAGAGAAAGGACAGCTAATTTCGAATAAAACACAAAAATACGCTACAATCGTTAGACCTCTACTTTCTAGAACGTCAACGAGTAAGATCCCATCTCCATCTACCACAGTTCCCAGAACTAGATCGCAAACAAAATCCGGATCTGCTCTAATGGAATACACCAACAAGCCTAAGGAATATGTTTATTACGACAGCATTAACGAATTGGTTGAACGATTCAAAAAGTTGGAATCCTCTCAACAGGGTGGTAACAATAATAATCATAATGAAATAATGAGTATATTACATCAATTGGAAAAACTTGGGATAATTGAATTCTATAAATAAAACAGTTCAAGCCTTCTTTCTCATTATCACATTAGTCATGAATAAGTTCGGTCAGTCGTTACCTTCGGCCTCTCGCCAAAAAGGCGCTAGAGTGCTGCAAGCACCTACTTCAATTGCTGTTACTAAAGATGGTGATTATAATCTTCGGGATCATAGACTTGTTAACGTTAGTTCTCCAACAGATGATGCTGATGGTGTAAATAAAAAATTTGTAGATACTATTGTGGTTACACTTTCAGCTAAAATTGATAGCTCGTCGGCTGATTGCGTCTTGCAAGCACAGAAGAACCTAGATAGCCTTGAGAAGAAAATGGGTGTCACTATTCTTAATAGTTTGAAACAAGCAAACACTGCTGCAAATTCTAACAAAGTCTATGTCGAGTCTATGGGTGTTGCGTTGAGAGAGCAAATAGATAAGTTGAAGAAAGAGCTGCTGCTTCATAAGGATTCGCTTAAGCTTATTGATGACAAGTTGTCGGAGAAGGTTACAAAATTAGACGCCCGAGTTAAAAAACAGCTAAACGAGGTTAAATCTGCTCACCAGCAATCTGTGACCCGGTTATCATCTCGATTTGGCACTCTTGAAAATACTTTAAAGGGTTATGTAGATACTTCTGTTAAAAATGCTCTTAAGCCCATTATTAAAGGGTTGGAAGCTATTGATAATAATATGTCTAAATCAAAGCAATCTGGTGGTTTGCCGAAATAATTCAACTAGTATAAAAATAGCTGCTCGGTTCAAATATGTTTATTATGTTTGAAATATGGCTAAGAACATTACCAAGGCTAGAGAGCAAGTTGTTAACGAGCTGCATAAACCGGCTAGAAACAAATTTAAGCGTCGTAGATTTCTTCAGTATGGTTTGGATGATACGTTTGCTTCGGATCTTGCGCAGCTCGACCAGTATGCGCGTGAGAACAAAGGATTTAAATATATATTGGTTGTAATTGATTGTTTTTCGAAATTTCTGTGGACAATGCCTCTCAAGTCTAAAAATGCTCAAGATGTAACCAATGCCATGGAGCAGATTTTTAAACAGTCTAAAAGAATACCGAAAAAGTTGGTTACCGATAATGGGAAGGAATATTACAACTCTAGCTTTCAGAATCTTATGAAACAACATAATATTCATCATTACAGCACCTTTAGCATTTTGAAGGCTTCTATTGCAGAACGTGTTATTCGTACAATAAAGGAAAAGTTGTTTAAGCTGTTCACCTTGAACGGCAATCATAAATGGTTAGACTTGTTGGGACAAGTTACGACAAGTTACAACAACACCAAGCATCGCACAATTGGCATGAAGCCTAAGGATGTTGACAAAAAGAACGAGTCCAAGTTGTTAAGTTCTGTTTATAATAAACTTAAGGTTGTGGGAAGACAAAAATTCAAAGTTGGAGATGTTGTTCGTATCAGTAAGGCTAAACATGTGTTTGAAAAAGGATATGTGCCTAATTGGACCACTGAGTTATTTAAAGTTTCGAAAGTACAAATAACCAATCCTACGACTTATTTGTTGGAAGATATACAAGGCCACCCAATTAGTGGTGGGTTTTATGAAGAAGAATTGCAAAAAACTAAACAGCCTGATGTGTTTCTTATCGAGCAGGTGTTGCGTAAGAAAGGGCGGCGAATGTACGTTAAATGGCTTGGCCTGGATAAGACCCACAACAGTTGGATTGATATGTCTAAGGATGTGGTTTAAATTTATTCATATCACGTATATTTGTATAAAGCCGGGTGTTTCTCAAACTATCGTCAGATGTCATCATGCCTTTTTGTAAAGAGTGTGCTGTTGAAGTTGATTCTCTTAGCAGCCATAATCGCACCACCAAACATAAGCAGAATTGTAGTGTGGTATTTGACTCTAATGTTAAACTTATCCATACGGCTTTCAAGAACCGGATTGTTACTTATCATATATCTAGTAACTCATACTTGACTGATGTTAAGCTGTATTTAGAAGCGATAAAGAATAAAGTTATTTGCCTGCTGACAAAGGCTTTAATTGCGACCTCCAGAATTAAAGTTAATATGGAGCTATATGGTCGTTATCTGTTGGCTTCGACAAAAGAACAGGAGATTAAATCGTTTAACTCTAAATATTGCTTTATTGATCAACATACTAATTTCGACGTTTTTTATACCGAATATCAAAATATTTTGCTCTGCAAGGCTTCAGAATTTAGCGAGGTGGGGAGCGGTTGGGCTTTATCCAAGCTTCTGTTTCTAGAACTCAACATAAATAAATTTAATCGAGGAGTGGGGGTAAATGCAATATAAGCATCTGCATGTTTAGCAATCCTAGTTAAATTGCAATCATGTTTGACGACGCTAGTTATATCTCTACTCCAGCCTCCACTGTAGACTTTAGCGAAGCAGATGATGATACCTCTCAAAGTTCAACACCGTACTGGGAGTATCTCGATAGTATGATTTTAAGAAGCAGGGAAGAAATTAGAAGTGAAAAAAAGTTTTTAAATGAAGTTTGCTATCCTGCTGGTCCTTTCAAAATAGTGGTGGGACTTAGCGTTGCCAGAGGTATGCTGCCAAGTGTAAAATTAACAAATACACTCTTGAATCTACCCGAAGAGCAAGTTTCAATCTCCCTAGTCAACTTTGACTGGCTTGAGTTTTTGGAAATGGCTTCTAAGATGGCTGCCGACAGCGGAGCTGATGAAGCAGTAACAACCATGATGTCCGAAGCTGAAAATTTTTCCATGTCTGCTGTAGTACTTTTGGGTGAAAAAATAATTAACCTTAAATGTGATAATGTTACATTATGTTTTTGTTGTAATGATATTCATGCTATCTTAGGTATTAAGCATTTAATTAATTATAGGTTAGAATTAGTTAAAAATTTAGGTTTTAGAACCGCATATGATGATTTATTGAAATATGCTTGTTTTTATGTTACTGCAAATACTTCTATTATCGATGTTATTAAAAGTGTTTGTGATTCAAACAAGACCGAGCTGAATTATTATATGTTGGAACTATTGTATTATAATCCTCAAAAGGTGGTGGCTGATTTTGATAAGATATATATGTATATTGATGATTAATAAATGTATAAATAAACACTTCTATGTTTTATTTCTTAGTATAGTTACAACCCTTTAGCTAGAAACATGTATACAATGAATAGTGTAGATTGCATAGATTGCGGCGATGATGGCCTTGGCTTGATTCGAAATTTTGAAGACCGATTAGTTACATTTATAGGCTGGCGCAATAAACTTAGTCCTGAAGACTTAGCATATGCAGGCTTCTATTTTACACAACATTCTGACGTAGTCAAATGTGCTTTTTGTCACTGTGAATTCGATGGCTGGAAGGAGGGAGACGACCCCCTTGCAGATCATTACAAGTACGCCAAACATTGTGAATTAGCCAAAATTTTATGGAAATGTAGGCAGCTTAAAGTAGCCAAGATGCCTCGACCTATTAAAGAGAAGACTCGAAAGCCAACATCTAAAAACAATAGATGGAGTGTTTTTTACCTAATGGTGTTTCTAATGATATTTTTGGGTTGTCTTTTAAATAGTTATGAAGCTATAAGTATCTTGAAGAAGAGGATTTAGATCATTAATAACCCAGACATGGCTGTGTTAAGTTCGTCATATGTGCTCTTAGTAGCGCTGGTTCAGAATGTGTTTTACGTCTACACACCATTTAACGTTCGAAACGTGTCAGTAATGATTGAGACCAGCGACTTTTCATCTAATAATACATGGTTACAGACGCATTTTGAGATGATTGATAGAAAAATTACACCTGCCTCTTACATAAAAGTCCCAACTTCGGCTGCCGAGCTACTTCGTTACAAGGTTAGGTTCCTGTTCCGAGATAACACTGTGGGTGAAACAGACTGGAAGACTTTAATCAGTGCATACAAGAACACTACGTTCCCCTATTGTGATAATACAACGTCGATGGATTATTTGGATGACTCAACAAACAATTATGGTTTAATTGTATTTATAGCTATAACATGTTTTTTATTGTTAACTTTACATTTATATAAGATTGCAAAAAATATGTGTATAATATGGTTAAATAAATAATTCTTTTATTACTTGAATGTTTTATTTCCTACCGCTCTTTGAATAAATGAAGCATGTTTTTCCTGATAGGATTACTCGATGGAATCGTGACTTTAAAAATTCCTCAACCGCGGATGGTAATTTGCATAATAATCATCTATTGTTCTCGAGTCGTAATTAGATCATTTGTTGCATTATTAAAAATATATTTTATATTAGATTTAGCGTATAATAAGGAATCGATGATTTTAAACAGCTACCTATCTTTTATATACAGGGTGTATTATAATACTCGACTCATTATGTCTTTTTGATGCTTTTTTCGCATCTTGCCCTGCGAGGACTTGGAATATTTTTAAAATAGCTTGGTATATCGTTCTTAATATAACACACATGCTGCATTGCCTCTAGTACCCTTGACGAGTCGTAGGCGAACTTACATTCTTAGTGAACCTCGCCCTGCAGGCTCGGAATTGATTATAATGTTTTGTTGTCTACCTAAATAGGAATCATGTGTTTCTTTATCTCACCAACTATAATGAACCGTAGGCGAACATACATTCTTAGTGAACCTCGCCCTGCGGGGCTCGGAATTGTTCATAATGACTTGTTGACTGCCTAAATACGAATCATATGTTTCTTTATCTCGACAACTATAGCGAGCCGTAGGCGAGCGTATATCCTAAGTGAACCTCGCCCTGCGGGGCTCGGGATAGTATACCTCGCCCTGCGGGTCTCGGGATGGTTTATAATAACTCATTACGTCATCCTAAGCATATAGCTAGCATACCCCAAGTACCTAAGGTCTAATGTAGATAGCGTCCAACAATATGACGTTTGACAGATGACGTATGACAGATGACATTTGACAGATGACATTAGACAGATGACATTTGACAGATGACATTTGACTTTGATATTGACTTTGACATTGACTTTGACATTGACTTTGACATTGGCCTTGACATTGACAGGTGACAGATGACAGGTGACAGATGACAGATGACAGATGACAGATGATAGGTGACGTCATAATTAATGTCGCCCACGTCTGCGCGCTGTCCGGGCATGCGCAGTTTGGACCTGTGGACCTGTGGATGCAGAACGCACTAACTATCACTACTTGCATACTTTTTTGGACACACTGTATATGCATTTTTTGCATATTTTGTCAATTTTATATTAAAATGCATATTTTTCGTAAATTAATATTTTAAGAGCATATTTTTACCATCAAAAAATTTTAAACGTTAACGATTTAATGTCCAGTTCGGTACCTACTTATTTCAGGGATTTTCCAATCCCAAGATTATAATAATTATATTTACATTTTGGTTATACACAAGATATTTATTGGGGGTTTCCGGGGTTTGCAGGTATATGGTTAGGGGTTGTTTACTGTCACTTAATAATGCGTTATTATTACCTGCTTAACAAACTATATTTAAATTAAAGTAAATTAATATCAAATGTAAAAACATATTTCTTAAAGAACCTCTAAAAGTGCAGTTGTATGAGGAGATATTACAATGAGTTAGTTTATCTTCAATTACCCGGTGGGGAACATGGATTAAGGCCGCAATATTCTACGCAGAGCATTTCGAAGCCATTAAAGAACTAATTTTGGATTTAGATGACGATTCGCAGTGTGTGGTGCAAAGTAAAGATTTGTTAAAAAGTGCAAGTGTAGCTACAGATCATGTTTTTATTAAGGTTATTTCAGTTTTATACCGGACATAATATCCTCGTTGGAGAGTAGAAATTTAAGTTTAAGAGACTCAATTAGTATTGTTAAATTTTTTTCCGCTTAATTTAGCAATATTCCCGGTAAAGTAGGAGGTCAAATAAGGAACAAATTGGATGTAACTGTAAAAAAGAATAAAGGATTTATATACTTAACTGCAGTAAAATGCATTTATGAGGGTAAACCATCCAACGAAGTCCTTATATTTTGCTACCTAAGTTGCAGAATTGTCCGATTACATCAGTAGATGTTAAAAATAAGCTTTTCAATTTTCATAACTGCTAATAGAAGACAACCCTTTCTAGTTGAAAATTTTGAAAAATATTTAATAATAAATGCCTTTTATACAATTTTAGGTTAAAAAATTGTTAACTTTTATTTTTCTTCTTTTTTTGCATTTTTTTTAAATAAACATATTTTTTAGAACGTAATGTGTTTTTTTACCGCATTTTACCATAATAAATTAAGAAATAATGCATACCAATATGCATATTTGGTAAACAAATTTAAATAACTGCATTTTTTAAAGGCAAACAAGACATATATATGTGCATATTTTGGCTTAATATAAGTAGATATAATCCGCCGTTTACTAATCATTTATGGCATTCTGTTAAAGACTGGTATATTTTACGTTAAGCGGTTGGCTATAGAAACAAAACTGACCAGAATTAAAAATACTAACATTGCGGTGTTTTTACCTTTTGAATCGAATTTTAGAGATTTATAAAAAAATAAATGATTTTCAGAGTAATTCAAAATATCATGAATAAAAAATGTATATAAAATAAGAAAACTTTTGATCCGAATTTCTGGAAACTCAGCATAAATACTCTAATATATAATTAATACAAAGGGGAGAAAGGGGGGCGGGTATAAAAATTTCTATTGAAAAATATTTTTTGTCTTTTCTTCTACTGAGAATATCGTGATTTGGTTGGTTTTATTAATAATATTTTGTTTAACCAATATTAGCCGTATAAAATAATATATAACGATCTTGGGTACAATTTCCTTAAGGGGCCTACAGACACACGTACATGTATTAGTACATGTACGCACGTTGATGTACGCGCGTTGATGTGTGTGGATCACATTTCTCTACAGACACAGGTACTTGTATGTCAGTCTTCTAGGCATTGCGGTGTCAGCATGTCGAGTGACGATGAACTAAACTTATTGGCAGTGGCTGGCGTGTGTGTTATAAAAAAAACTTCTTAAATCCGCCATGTTCAAATCAAACTACAACAACAAAACTAACACGACACTGACAAAATCCTTGAAACAAACAAACTTTCGTTTCCACACCTTCATACATGTGCGCGCGTTATGTACGTGCGTACATAAATTCAAGCGGGAACAGTAATCATGTGCGTCGGTTTTGTTGTCGGTATTTTGTCTACACACTGGCGAACATCAACGCGCGTACATGTACATGTGTCTGTAGGCCCCTTTAAACATAAAACACCCAGCCTCAATAAAAAAGCAGATCAGTGGGGTAAGTCTTCCTTAAAGTACATTATTTTTAAAATACGTTTTTGCGCATATAAACTCATGTTTGTTTGTAACATAAGTATAGCGTTAAGTATCAAGTAATAAAAGCTAATAAAGACACTTGCCAAAAAGTTTATTGACTCATATAACTGAAATCGTACCAATACCGCATTTTAAGCGATTTTTTTCACATGCTAAACCTTTACGACTGTGTATTTTAT
The DNA here is from genome assembly GCA_963969555.1 of Polydrusus pterygomalis. NCBI lineage: Eukaryota > Metazoa > Arthropoda > Insecta > Coleoptera > Curculionidae > Polydrusus > Polydrusus pterygomalis. The sequence goes on from OZ018375.1 coordinate 3,346,638, forward strand.
GTCCGGGTTTCACATCAAAGTGTTTTATTTTTCTTTAAGGAATCTGAGGATTGATGTATCGTCATAAATATGCCAATAAAAACCAAACCTTTCATAAAATTGTTGGAACAGCCTCGAGGATGTTTATTTTATACATAATTTCACATTTCTTCAAGCCGTGAGTTATATGGAATAACTTCAGAGGAAATAGTAAGAACGCGTATCCATTTTACGTTATTTTTATACAGTGTGTATCAGCCAAATAGAATAAATTCGATAATAAATACATGGGGGCGTGTACGAAAAAACGCTCGGACACGTCGATTGGTATTTCTAGTTGCGCATTTTTTTAATACAAGGTCTGTCATGTAACAGTGGCCAATACCAATTTTCTTATTTTAAATGCAAACTGTATATTATTCAATTTTTGGATTCTTCAGAAAAATTTAGACATATTTCCTTTATAAAACTGATTCGGAAATATTAAGCGTTTTCAGATTTATGATTTATTACAAAAATTAACAACACACATAAAAACTAATAAGTAAACTGTTTATTTCTTGATAATGTAAAAACAAAAAACACCATTAATGTAGGAGATGCCGCGAACGTCTTGGCAACATTCTAATCTTAAATAGAAATTTCTTCTAATGTTACTAAACATCTCAGGCGTGACCGATCTAATCGCAAGCGTTATTCGTCTTCTTAAGTCAGCTAAGTCGAGGGTTTACTTTTGTATACAATATTTTTGACATAACCCCATAAGAAGAAGTTTAATGGCGTCAGGTCAGGGGATCATGCTGGCCATTCGATCGATCCACGCCTTCCTATCCACCGATTTGGAAATACTCGGTTGAGGTACTGCCGGACATTGATTTGGTGAAACCACTTCCTGAAACCATATCATATTCGCTGGAAGTTGTGGGTTTGCTGGATCAGGATACAAGTTTGTCAAAGTTGGCAAGACATTATTTTCAAGCAGTGCTAAATAATTATCGCTATTTAAATTGCCATCAATGAAAAAGGGACCTATAATATGATCTCCAACTATTCCTGCCCAAACATTAACCTTTTCAGGATATTACGTATGTTTTTCTCTAATCCAGTGACGATTTTTTCTAGACCAACAGCGACAATTCTGACGATTAGCATGACCGTAAAGTGTGAAGATGCACTCATCAGAAAACAAAACATGTTCTAATTGGATCACATTGGTATCGAACATTGCCATCATTTGTTCAAAAATAACTTAGATCCCTTGAAAGAAAAAATAGTTATTGCAAATATCCCAATACAGCAAGTTAGAAACTGTTATCGGGAATTCAGATGTCGAGTTGAACTATGCGCTAACTCGGTGGTACCACGTTTAAATAAAAGTATTATAATTTATGGTTGAATGAATTGAAGAAATATGACATGTAATAATAAAAATACTTCAAAAATAGGCAAATAAAAAATCGTTTCCTTACAACAAAATCGTTACTCGGCCAGATTTAAATCATATTGGAAGTAAGAAAACAACAATAGTTGTTTGTTTTTACGTAAATTTATTTTAAACAAAATCCAAAAAACTAGAAATTCTGTTTCAGACGAACCCTGTATAGTAATCGCAAATCTGATATTCGAAATTGCAGTTTCAGCACAAGCAGACGTTTTTATAAAGAATGACTTTTTCTTCTATACCTACTAATAAAAAAGGTTTTCCCCTTCCAAACTTCATCCGTGGAAACACTGTATATTAATCCAAGAGTAAAACGAAATATTTTATTTGAAATGATTAGTCTGGAGGTCTTACAGTTAGGAGTAAGGGGGAAAATATAATTTTCATCAAAGTTAATGAAATCGTATGTCAAACTTCAAATATAAGAATTTAGAAGTGCTCAGCGTTGACACTAGATGGCGCTTCGCGCTACATCCTTCTGATGTGACCCGTCGTGTACCGCTTCAAGTTGAACGTTACGTCGTCGGATGCTAGCCTCACTGAGAAGCCATGATATGTCGAAATGCTTGTAAGGATGGATATGACGAAATAAAAGGAAATGGGTACTCTTGAATCTGACCTTAAATATATTTTTTTTTGTGGCGCCTACCCAATTCACCTAATCTCTTTATTACAGATAATCGTTATTTTTTTTATTATAATGGCCTTTTAGGGCTGGAACCCCACTTTTACCTCCGGAATATTTACGTAGCGGCCAGCTATTAAGCTTGAATAAAACATATCCTGATTGAAAGCAATTTTGAGAAAAGTTTAGGGCAGAAATTCATACATTATTTATAGGGACGAATGAAAAAAATGGGGTTGTATAGCGGCGTCAAATTATGCCCAGATTTTGGATTACAGAATATTAGGGGAGTCAGGGGCGGTTCTAAAGAGGGGGATGAAGAACGACGATCGAGCAGCGGTAAGATGTTGATATTGGTAATAATTTTACACCCCCGATTTGGATTTGTATCGGCGGCCCTATATTTAATCGCCTAGTCATCAGTTCGCGGGTACTTTAGGATTTAGTAGAGGATGTCTTGTAGTTCCTAGATCTGTTTATCGAAAAAAATCATGCAATATGGTTGCATGCCTAATATAAAAATCATATCGAGGAGCTCTTCTTGGTTTTAGTCCATTACAAAAAACAATAATATAAATTACTTCGTATAACAGCTTAAATAATTACTTACAATTTAACAATATTCGAAACTTTTAGATTACTAAAGTCAAAATGGTATCTTGTTACTTTAATAAACTTTAATACCAATAAATTGTTTATCAAAGCCAACTTCGATATTTGATCATAATAATGACTGTTGGAATAGTTGATAAAATGAGTTTCTGCAAATAAGTCTTGATGCGTTAGAAATTACGATAAGGTTGTAATTAGGACAAATATTTGACTTTTAATTCTGCATCGAATGACGTAAAAAATACAGGGGTTTCTATTTAAAATAAGAAAAATAAATGGCTTTAAAGTTTGCAAAGTTTGACACTAAACTTTGGACACCCTGTACAATTCGTATTAGTCAAACTTGGTTAACGAGACTGTTAGACTTTCTTAATAAGTATCTTCGTATAATTTTATTATGGAGGCATTATTTTTATATTTTATCAAAATTCTAACTTAATTACTAAGTAAGCTATAGAATACGGCGGTGAGGTGCAGGACCCTGTATATGCTCAAATCACAATTTTGTAGCTAATTGTGCTATAAAATAAGGCTATTTATTACGCATCGCTCAGGTAAAAATAGCAATATTTTCTATATTTTTTATAGATTTATTAAAATTAGGAACAGCACTTGCCGTTATAGAATCTCCAACCACAAAAATGCATTTTCCTAGTTTTACTGGCACTAAAATTTAATTATTTTTAATTAATTTTGTTTTTACACCGCAATGTTTTAAAAAGGAAATGCAAATGCGAAAAAAAATCATTTTTGATCAAATACGGGGCAGGATTTTTTTTTACGGAAGTAGTGGAGCTGATGAAAAATTCCTCCATAATGTTCTTGCAGGAATTCCACATTATTTGCTAGAATAGTGTTTTTATTGGTAGTAATCATTTCCATTAGCAGCACAGTTTTGTTTAATAATAAACTACTTTTAATACAGCAATTTTGTTAAGAAATAAATTATATCTTCTCAATGCGACGCATTTTATTCCCCGTAAAGCGCTTTGTCTATAATTAAGAAAGCAGAACAGCGTCCCCCAAATACAAATTCTATCCTTTAGAACCTATAATCCACAAGACGTTGGTGGAAGTTCGTAGAAATCGGCAATCGCCGCGCGTCTTAGTATTCGTTTTAACGTAGTTGTTGCGCAGGTCACATCATGGTTCGGAGTCTTCTAGCTATCATGTCTGAATTTGAACTTTATTGATCGTACCAATAACTGGTTCAATTAATTTATGTTTACTTTGTATTTAATTTTTTTTTACACTTTGCATGTCAGATAGAAAATTCTTATTTCGTACAACTCATCATTAGTATTGGACTTTATAATCAATGAACGAATTTAACTATCTCCGTAAACCATGTTGCATAATAATCATATACAATGTTAAACAAAAATAACAATATCACACATAAAGCTGTTTAAATTTTTGAGAACTACAGTACCTACTGATTTTTAGTGGTAAGTATATGCTTTATTAACCGTAGCAAGCAAATAATAATATGATTAATGTCATATTACACCACCAATAGAACTTGATAATTACTGTAAGTATTCAGAGCAATAATGGCTATAAACCATTCTGTGGTAGCATTAACTCCTACTTCTTATTGGCTCCATTACCGGGATATTATCACTGCAATCACTGTATAGCAATTTTCGTTGTCTTACAGTAGGAAAGCGCGTTGCTGTCACATATAGTATTAAACAGTTGTACATATAAAGAGCATGTGAATTCTTAAAAGGAATAGAAGGTTTTTTCTCAGTGTAGGTACTACATTACACCATCTACTAAATGCCAAGGTCAAACCTTTTTAGCCATAAAGTGCCCATGCGCTTAAGAAATAAGCATATTTTACTTCTGCGTGCACTCCACTATTAGATAGCGCAGATAATTATTTACATAATATTCCAGAGAAACATTTTTGTATCATGGCACGCAGTGGAAGCGGCGCTTTCATTCTTTCCCATGGACCGTACACCGCACGCTACTGATTTCAAGGGTTTTATTTTGAATAAAAGCCCTATTATTCCACAAATATTCATAGGAAGGTTTTGTTAAACTATATAATTATTAATGTAACCATTGTATTTAATCAACTAAGTTCCAACCTACATAATAGAAACATAAATGGTTATGCGTGCAATATTATAATGTCTTGTGCCAAGTTAAAAAAAAAATGTGGCCCTTATAAAAAAAATGTATATTAATTTGTCAAAAGTGGTTTCTGTTTAGTAATGGTATTTTATTTAATAATTCATAAATTTCTTCTTGGACAAAGAGAATGGAATTAATATTAAGTAGTAGAAACATCAGCATATTTTTTTTAAATGGATAAAAATAGGAAAACCTAAAAAGTACGTCATGTTTATTATAAGTGTTTTAATTAATTAAATAAATGCCTTAATAATGTCTAGAAGGAGATATACAGGGTGTCGGGGAAAAGATGGTAATATGGTAAACCTATATACAGGATGACCATTAAAGTCCGCATCATATGGGATTTTTTTTTATTAATAGCTTTATTCAAAATTTGACTTTGGCATCAAGTTCTGCTTCGATCGAGTTATCTGTACGACACTGTCTTTACATTATTTTTCGCTAGTCTTTTGCTTTCGATATTGTCACCTATTGCAAAGTTTTACTCAATTATATCTTGTATACATGGTAATGCCACAACGGCTGAATTGAATTTTTTGAAAGATGTAACTCTTTATGGTGAATTTGAAATTTATATATTATTAATACTTGAATTAATTGTGTTAAATAAATGGTAATTTTTTTTTTTTAAATTATAATATTACACTTTCCACAGATTTTTATTTTGACTCGACATGTTTTGCAACACAGTTGCTTCTTCAAAGGAGCACTTAAAAATGGTATTTTAAAAGTTATAACGTAGGTGTAACAATAAAATTGCAGGTCATTTTTAGGTTGTTTAAATTGTTGGAAAACCCAATAATAATGTTTAGAGAGTAATTAAAGAGATTCAAAAGAGGTGATCCATTTAAAAATCCAATTGATCATTAAGAAAAGTATTGTTATTTTTAAGCCTATTTATTTCTAAGGATTCAAGCAAATTTAATTTTGTAAAGTAGTTTTCACAATAAATGGTTGACTTCGTTTAACTACCTGGGACGTTTTGCAAGAGTTCGGCCATAAAAATGCAAATAAATTGTCGGTCAGGGTCGGATTATAATTTGTAATTATAGCAGGGAATATTTAACCATCTTGTGCTTGCGATAACATCATTCAGTCTTTAATATTTTAAATATCTAAAGTCCTACCCTGTAGCGTATTTGTTTGTTGCTTGTGTATAACAATGGGATTAAACCGGTAGTTTTGTTGCAGTCAATAAGTCGATACCATTTAGGGTGAAAAATACTTTACTTTTGTTTTCAATGTGCAAGATATCGTAGTTATGATTAAATGTATGATTTGCTTCTAACAGATGGTTAGAATAATTAGAATCTGTTTTGTTTTTTTATGAAACCAGCATAATGTTCATTATTTGAATTATTCAAAAAAATCAGTTTTAATTTTAAACTTTGACGTAAAGAAAAATGGCATTATAAAAGTCATATTATTTTTGCTCAAGGAATATAATATGGTTAACGGATTGACTTCCTTTTTCCAGACGCCCTGTATATGTTTGGGGCCAATTTTAGGGATTCTAACAGATCAGACAGAAAAAAATATTGTCTCAATTCAAAGAATATTACATGAATCCAACAGAATAATGATTAAACCGTTCGTCATTGGGTGTATTAAGTGAAGTTTAAACATATTTTTATAGGGAAAGGAACGGCAAATAAATCAAAAGTAAATTCCACAGTGAAAAGTATGGGTAGAGAATTAAAACAAAAACAAAATCATAATATATTTTCGAGTGCTCCCAGAAAATACCTTCATTTCATCTAAATTGCCCATTTCCGTCTGGCAATACCGTTAATCTTTTTTATGGGCCATTAAAAAACTTCTGACGAATCTCATTTATTATTCGGCTTAGGAAACCTCGAAACAACGAACGAGCTTTATCGACGAAAATTAACCCTTCTCGAGATCACACGAATAATCGTTAGATAAAGTTCGGCTTTTATACACGAGCGCTTTTCAATGTATTTATTACACATTTACATGAAATCTCTCACTTGATGAAATAATAATTATAAGATTGAATTTCGCACCAAATCTTACATAATCTACACTATTGTATCGACTTGTAGATTGACTGACTGGCTTCCGGGGATATCCGAAAAAAAAACTGAAAAAATTAGTTTTTGTTTGTAATTTTTGTATGACAAAATACTGATTATCTTAAAAGACCAAAAACACTTTCTTAACACCTTTTCGTATGCTCTTTAAGATAACAATTAAATTTTTCTGATACGACGTTTCGTTGATTAGATACCTGCGTCAAATTAGGTTTTTAAATACGGACCTGAAAATTTTTGAATATCTTTTTTCTCCTCCCTATATTGTAAACAACGCATTTTGACACTGTTTTGAAGAACGTAGGTAACAAACCTCGACCTCAGACATAATCCACAATTACTCCTCCGTCACACAAAACCCCACTATTTGAAAGATCATTTAGTTATCAGGTGTCTTTAATATACAACAAAGTTCTAGTTAATTTAAAATCTGCGCCAATTCACATATTTAAAAATGCAATTCGTCCTCTTGTCCATCAAATATGTTCTGACACATTAGTCCAGTTGTACTGCCTCTCATGCCCTTCACATGCCCACGTTAAAGTTAATAGGATTTAACTGTAAAATCTGTTACTATCATTACTTATTACGTAATTTTTTCAACCTATAAGTATCATAACTACTGTCAAATATTACTACCATGTTATTAGTTATAATGTTAGGTTAAGTGAGGAAGCCTAGCTTCAACTTCGCCTTTTGTAATTTTGTCCTTAATTACAATAAAGACATTTATTATTAATTACTAAATAGGTATCGATTGCCCTTGACGACGGGTTGTAAGTCAACTTACCACCCTTGGGTGGTAATAATTTATGCCATATAAAAACAATGATTTATAAAAATTAAGTTCTAATATTAGACAGTTTTCGTTTTATTGGCAAATTCAAACGGTTAACCATAACGAATACGAATACGAAGCCGCTATTTGACAGATCGTAAAAATAGTTTTCGTTCAATTCGCTTAACGTTAACGTTAAGTTGAATCGACAGTAAACATAAAAATATAACATAACCTATCTTTAATGGTTTGTGTTCATATTTTCATATACGTTTTGTGCTATCTTTTTTTTTTAAACATCATGATAGACGAAAGGTTGCTTTTATTGGACTCATCCAGTGATTCGGATTTGGATGATGCCCTTCTCTTGGAGGTGCTTGATCGCCAGGACATTCAGTATCGAGCACAGTTGTATGGAAATTTTAATTTAGAAAACTATAATAATGCTGAATGCAAACTTTATTTCCGATCAAAAAAATGGTCATTACGCATGCGTTCCGTTTTCGCTATGGCTTTGTCTTCCGTCCGTTAGCTCCCGCCACTTATCCGTAACGATAACGATAAATGACAGCTCAAATGTCAAAGTTGTCAAATAGCGGTTATCGGAATCGCTTTTAAAAGACAACGAAAACTGTCTATTAAGTGATATGAATAATTATAGTACAATTATTACAATTATGTTTGTTGTTATTTACAAAATTTGGATAAATGCTTTCTTGTTTTTTTTCAATTTGTATGGAATGTTCTGACTCCATAATTTCTCCATCTCTAACCAAGTTTTCTGTTACTCTTGAAGTCCTGCGGGAGGGGCTTCGTTATATTGTATAACATTTTATTTGCAACTTTATTTTTATTGTTGACGCTCTCCGCTACATAACTTTCCGCAATAGTTGGCAGATTTCCATCCGCCATATCGCTTGAGGGCTAAGACATCAACTCCAGTATTCGCTAATAAAGTGACCGACATTCTTCTGAAGGGAGTGTCCAGTATACTCCTTAAAGTTTTGAAAGTTCAGAAATTTATCAATTTTACTTGGATCGAGTCGAAATCGAGTTTTTCCCGACAGGCTGGTTTAAGCACTTTTCATTTTGATATCGCATGAAGAAGCGCGGATTAAAATTTGTCCTGTGGGATCTTATATCAATGTAATTTCGAACTATTTTTAAATAACAAACCTTCTCATCGTAGAGTCACTATACATTTTCGTGCCATTCCATTTTTGGAATCCGCAACAGTAGCAAATATGACTTCATACCTTAATTCAACATTGTCCATTTTCATTGTAAAGAGTTCACTAGAACGGCACGCTCCAGCAATTTTCATTATCATTACAACCTTCATCATTAAATAAATATCATCGGGGGCTTCAAACAGGAATTTATTTACATCTTCCCTGTCAAGCAAAAAAAAATCTCGAAGTTTAGGAGACTTGGAAAGAACTATGCTTTCCTCTATGAAAAGGGTGGACTTCAGCATGGAATATTCACACCATAAGCTTGATGGAGACTTTAATACAGCAGATTTTTCGTAAAAGTACGCCAATTGCAGTAGCAGTCTTTGTTCGGCACCATTTCTTGAAGTAATGATACGTTGCTTCATACCTTTTCCTCGATTTTTCTGGCGGCAGCGACAGACAAGCGATATTTGCTGATTCTTCTATATCCATTTGGCTGTTATACAAATTATTAATTTCAATTTCTTAATTTTTGATAATAAACTGTAGTATAAATAACTATTAAGGAATGCTTTATATTTGACTGTAAAATGCTATGTTATACTATGCTTATGATTTACTTTCTAAGACAAAACGGTATGTACAAAAAGTTATGTCTTTTCAATACTTACAGATGTATGACACGCCGTTATTTGTAAATGTTATAATCTTCAGTACTTACAGAAATACGACCCTCCGTTATTTGCATTTTATTTAATTATACATGCAAAAAAATTGTTGTAAAAAAATGTAATCCATAGCAATGCCTAAATCGTATTGTTTCAACCTATTTCTTCCCTGATTTAGGCACCATAAAATTTAAAAACAATACAAATAATAGTTACGTGCTATAAAGACTAAATACCCAATAATAAGCGTATGTTATATCTGTTTATGTAACTTTCATAGTTACTTAGTAGCTAGTTATCATTTCACAAGCAGTTTCCAACAATATATAACTTTTAATTAGTAATACTTAAGCCTCGAAACTAAGCATTAAAATCTAGGCAGTGAAATAAACTTTAAATTTATAAATCTATTATTATTTAGGTCATATCTCGTTAGGAGTCTAAAAGCATAAATGAAAGTTAGTAAAAGCTTTTAGGAACGAAAAACTAAGATTATTTCATGTACATATTATTTAATTGTAGATGATATACAATGTAAAAATCCCGTTAATGTTTTTTATGGGCCATTAAAAAACTTCTGACGAATCTAATTTATTATTCGGCTTATGAAACCTCGAAACAACGAACGAGCTTCATCGACGAAAATTAACCCTTCTCGAGAGCACACGATTAATCGTTAGATAAAGTTCGGCTTTTGTACACGAGCGCTTTTCAATGTATTTATTACACATTTACATGAAACCTTTCATTTGATGAAACAATTATAATTAGATTGAATTGCGCACCAAATCTTACATAATCTATACTATTATACAGGGTGATCCACGACGGGTGGCGATCGGCTGTATAATATCTACAAGCTTGCGATAAGTAACTACTTACCGCACCGATTTGAGTGCGGTAAGTATCACTTTACCGCACTAGTGCTGTAAGTAATTACATACTATAAAAACAAGTTTTATATTATTCAAGTGTATTTTTTATTTTTAAAAGAAACTCTATTAAACATTATAGGTATAACAAATACTTCCATATTTAAATTTCTAAACTAATTCAAACTTATAAATTTAGAAATATTAATATCAATTGTAGAATTTGTAGCATTTCCAAACGATATCGATGAAGAAAGTGTTTTACTATCCGATGAGACACAAGAATTCAAAGTTACAGATTTACTAAAACAGGAGGTTCTCTCTGCATACTCTTCTACACCATTTATTTGCTTTGCAATTCCTATTTTATTTTGCACCGAATTTTCAATATAGCCCTCCGCAACACTGGAGGACTTCCATCCACCATGTCTTTTTAAACTCATGATATCCCCGCCAGCATCTACTAGAAATGTAGCTGACGTCCTTCGATAACAATCTCCCGTATATTCTTTGGAACTGGACAACTTTAAATATGATGCAATTTGAGAAGGTATTTTTCCAAAAGTATTTATACCCAGTGGTTGGATAGTGCATCTTTCTTTTTTATATGCAATAAATAACGGTGTATGGGCAGTATGATCGGGTCTAAGGGCTAGACTTCTTGAAAATTGAAATATTAATAATTTCTGATGAAAATCCTTCCACGTAAACCACGAACGGTCGATCTAAATGTGTCTTTGTATCCGGGACAGTTACAACAAGGTGGGTTTCAAATTCCTTAATATCTTCAATTTTCAATTTACATAACTCCGATCGACGACATGCCCCAGCGATGCCCACAATGAGTACCACCTGAAATAAGCAAATAAGTTGTTATTTAAAATTAGATTTTAAAAAAATCGCAATTAAGTACCTTCGTTAATAAAAACTCCTCATCTGGTGCCGTAACAAGGAATTTTACAACCTCATTCTTGGAGAATGCCTTTGATTTCTTAGCTTTGTATCCCACAGATTCCTTTTTAAATATGCCATCAGTTTTGCATACCTGCTTATGTCGACATTTTTTTTGATACTTATAGTAGATCTGAGCATTGAGAAATAACTCCATAAAGAAGATGATTTACTGTCCTTGAATTTATCCACAAAATAGGCAAGCATCACATCTTCACTAATTGCTTTAACTTTCTTTGATAAACACCAGTCCATGAAGACCCCATATTCCTTCTCATATCTATGCCGTGATTTATCCGGCAATAAATTAAGGGTAGCTGCTTTAGCAATGTCCAGAACTTCTTTCGGAATTTCATCATCACTGCTGCTACTGACTTCCATTTAAGGGACGTAAAACACACTTTCACGAAATTGTTACAAAAATAATTATCGTTTATTCCGTTGTCAAGTTTTACATCTCATATAAAATCCAACTATTAAATTTCTATAATTTATTTCGCTAGCAACCTGATATTAATGCATTGTTGATAACGACTTACGAGGCACCTACGGGGTAAATTAAAACAGTGCTCTTTTAGTTTTTAATATTGGTGCCCTAAAACATGCTTGTAGATAAAGTATCGTACAATACCCTTACGGTAGGTGTCTTTACCGCATTTGCGTGAAACATCACGCCCATACGGTAAAGACGTACCTACCGTACTTGTATTGTAATATACCATTAAAACTTCATTACTTGGCCAAATATACAACTGCTATTTTGGTTTGCTTATCGACTATACAGTTATTTTTTTTAAACAGGCACGTATTCTGTTTCACTTACTCCTTTTTAAATCTAAGAAGTCAGTCGCCGTAACTGTACCTAATCTTAATATAATATTATACCGAATTACTAAAGAAAACGATTGCTAATTTTCTTAAATTCTTTATATCTTTCCATCAGTTTATCAAGCGCCTAAAAACCTCCACAGCCATTTGAAACAGTCATCCGAAATACCTTCTAAGGCACCGGAAGGAATTTGCGGTTTTCACGAAATTAATGAAGATAAGTAAAAGACGGCGGTTAGGCGCCCGCACTCCTTCTTCTTGCCAAGGCCTGATTTATCTCAGACTGTGACGCACGAGCCTGTCATTTCCGTGGATGAATATCTTTGTGGCCTGCGTGCAGGTGTGGCTTGATATAGGGCTTGTTCGAGTGTTCTCTGGGCGCTTGTCGAGGGACATAACTTATGCGAGTTTGATCTTTCGTATGTTCACTTGTTTTATGCGCCATGTTTTAGCATAAACACCGGGTGCGGTAAACGGTAGAGCTATAAATAATGGTAACAAGGCGAACAGGATGATTTTTAGTTGAAATTAACATACCACAGCGTCATGATAAAGAAATGTATTATCCTTTTATATCGAATACCGCCCAGTTAATCCAGAATCGCTTGGACCCGTCGAATTAATTTTTTGAAACGAATTTTTTTTGGGATCATAAAAATGCTACGTTTATTAACTTAATTTTAAATTTTTTTAATGAAACATATATTTTTACATTTTTACATTCCACAATCAATTCTAGACATTTTTTATCAATCATGCCCTATAGCTATCTTTAACCGTTAACTTTTGAAGCAAAATAGGTAAATGACAAAGTATGAAATTAAACTACTTTATAAGATCTTGATAATGTTCCCCACCATCTGTTCTGCAGTAGACTACTCGATCTAGAAATTCCTGTTGTGCGTTATGTGCCGGGTGTCCCACTAAGATTGGCTCTCGGCCGTATCTCAGAAAGGGTTAGTCGTATGGGTTGCGGAAATTTTTTTTTTGGTAAAAGTTGCCATGAGAAATTGCTGGAAATTATTTTCAAGTTTCTCAGTCGAGCGCTAGAGGGCGTAACCGTAACGGTAAATCAATAAAACTCAGTATTTTCAAAAGTAACATTTTCGTATACTTTGAGGCTTTCTGAACAAAATTCACTTATGAAACGTCGTTGTCAGTTTTAAAATAAAGTGGTGGAGGAAGGTCGAACATTATTTTAAACAAATGCTCATATCTCCGGGTTAGCTTAACAAAATTTAGTAAACTTAGTTTTGTTAAAAAGAGTTTCCCCTACTCTACATTCCACCATACAAAGTATGACATATGAATTTTAAAGTAGGCGCTAGAGGGAGCTTTTTATATTTTATATCACAAAAAAAGTCCAGTGGGTTAAAATCGGGCAATCTGGGTGGCTATTCTATTAACCCCCGTCTACCTATCCACCGTCCCGAATTTTTTTTATTTACTTACATGAGCAGCATAAATCCTATCGAAACCATAAAGTTAAACTTGGTAAAGCAGGATCATATTGTCTGGAAATAGAGTGGCAAGAGCTGGAACCAGATCATTTCGAACGAAATTTAGAAATTTTTCTCCAGTGAGGCTCTTATCAAAGAAATATGGTCAGTACTTTAACGGTTATTGACTTACGTAAGTTACTTAGACTCAAAAATGGTGTTTATAGAATTGTTCGTTATGATGCAATTAATTTTTACGGTTACCTTTTTTAAGACTATGATGTGGTATCTGGGGTGTAGGTACCTACCTAAGTCAGAAAAAGCATTTCTACTTATTTTACTTGAAACAAAAAATGCACAAATTATACATTTGAAACTTAACCCTTGCAAACAGACGTTTTAAGAAAAAACATTTCACAAACTAACTTTTTGACAAAAACGGCGTTGAGATGAAATGAAACTTATTACTTATCGATGGCATCAACTAACGTGCAAGGCACACAATAATAATGATGATCCATGATGATTTAACGTCTAAAAAAGAATAATAAATTTCTAACCTGTTCATTTTTGGCAAAATGAATAATAATTGTAGGTACTTACTAGTCACACAAAAGTAATCAGGATTCAATGAAAGTAAAAATAAAAGGCACTAAAATCACTAAACATTTTTAAAACGTAATAAAATGTAACGGTGTGTGGGCGGGCTCATTACGGCCCATCACTAATCTGGGGATATTATTATGTCCCAATATCATCAGCTGATCGATGACAAATTCCTGGCGCTATCTGTCGGAAAAGGAGAAAATTCGTGGCGTCTTGTATAGTTCATGTTTGCCTAGTTCAAAGTCACTTTGAAGATGTAAAGAGTAAATAAACACTTAAATTAAGATAGTATGAGAACTCGTCAACATTAACTTTAATAAATAATGATGTGTCAGATGTTTGTAAGTACTGAAAGTTATAAACTTTCGAAATAACTCCTGTAATTGAAAGGACAGGCAACAGGAAAACGCAAAGTCCTGCCACGCAAGAACATAGTTAAACATTTTCGCAGACAAGTTTTTTAAACTAAAACGCACACTTTTCATCGCGGCTCGGGTTTATCCGACATTTTCGCTTTGAGAGCCAAAAAATAACCGTATCACAACAAAACGTCGGCTAAATTATTAGCCCTTCTGAAAGGGTAGAAGAATACGCACGAGCTCACAATTCAACGCGGGAGGGTAAAATGCGTCTTTTTTGTCCAACTTATCTTCATTAACTTCGTGAGAAACATAAATATGTCTTTTAAAAACACGCTAAATTGGTATTAATACCGAGAGCTTTCAACACTTTGTTCTTACTTTTTCTCGTAGTTAATGGACCAGAGTTTTTGGTGACTTTTGCTTGGAAAAAAAGTGAGCTCCTAATTTCTGTGGCTCGTGGATTAAAATTAATATGGCTGGATTATCGAAAGAAAATAATAACTATAATACCGTGCGAGCAAAAATTATTTTCATCAAAGAGGGCTTTGCATCTAACGACGTAATGCTTAGCCGTAGAGCTTAATACCTGTTAGATGTCAGTAACTACCTGAATTAACAATCAATCAGTTATTCCGTCATCTTTGACAGTCGTTACAAGCAATTTGATTCATCGCTAATTTTTCCAATTTCTTGAACAATTCACACAATGGGCTTTACGGAACAGCACAAAACATTCATGGTTGAAGCGTATTTTCGAAACGGGGTTAGAGTAAATGGTGAGTGGCAATACAATCCGGGTTTGTGCATGGACGATTTTTACGAACATATTCCTAACGTTGCTTTTATTGGTGGGGATTTTTATCATCGCCTGAAAAGAACCAGGGAAACAGGTTCTATACAACACAAAAAAGGAGCAGTAAGACCATTTGTAAGAAAAGAAGAACTTGTTGCAAACGTTCGTGAAATAATGCAAAATACGCCAACAAATTGTATAAGACGCCTGTCCCAAGAAGTGGGAAGCTCTTATGGAACATGAAGGACTATTCTTAAGAAGCAGCTAAATTTATTTCCTTATAAAGTGCAAGTATTTCAAGAAATACAAGCCGCAGATGTTGAAAGACGCAGGAATTACTCTCAATTTATTACCCAGAATTTATTGGAAAGAAATTATTTATTTGACCTGACATTTTTTTCGGATGAAGCCTGGTTCCACCTCTCCGGTTATGTGAATTCTCAGAATACATGTAATTATTTTTCTTTTTCTTTCTGTATATTCTTACTTTGTTAATTTTGTAAACAACAAAAATAAATTTGTATTTGTCCACTTATTTTATTACTCATTAGTTTGGCATATCATGTCATAATATGAATTTGACAAAATTTTAACCTAGATTTTGTTAGATGTATTATATCGTCCCCATATCATTGTGATCTAAACCTAGCCCTACATTTTTTAATCCAAGCCCTCTTTGATGCAAATAATTTTTGCTCGCACGGTAAATCTATACTATAATATAAAATTGTAACTAAGTGACTGATTTATCATCGCCCAGCCTAAACCCCCAATCCTAGAATCTTGAAATTTTCAAAAATCAACCCGAAGGAGGTTAAAAACGAGGGTTAAAATATTTATAGGAATTTCTGTATTTCAGAAACTAAAACTGGTAAAGGTCTAAAAATTGGTATATAAGTTCCTTTAAAATAATAATAATAATAATAATAATAATAATAATAATAATAATAATAATAATAATAATAATAATAATAATAATAATAATAATAATAATAATAATAATAATAATAATATTAATAATAATAATAATAATAATAATAATAATAATAATAATTATTATAATAATAATAATGCAGTGTGACCAGTAAAGTCCGCATCATATGGGATTTTTTTTTAGTAATAGCTTTATTCGAAATTTGATTTTGGCATCAAGTTCTGCTTCGATCGAGATGAAAATTAAGCACAAAAATAAAAGTCACGTAATTCGCATTAGATATTTGTCAAATTTTAATTTTTTTCCAAATAATAATTCAAAAGTGGGGTTATTTCTAAAAATATCGAAAAAAGTTATTAGAAAAAGTTTTTTAAAATGCAGTTTCTAGCCCACATGCAAACTTTCAGCTGCATAAGGTAATTTTGATTTTTTTACCCACCACTAAAATATATTTTCCATGTAATGAACACTTTACTGATGGCACTGTGTTTTTTTTGTTTTAATATTAAGGTGTATTACTTTCAGACACAAACTACGTACGTTTTTAAAAATACTTATTTTATGAATTACTTTATACAGGGTCAAAAACAAATAAACTTTGCATCACATGCGGCCAAATTTTAATAGCCCAATTTTGGTTTTGTAGAAAAACACACATTTAATAAGGCGCTACTAAAAAAAATGTATGTATCTGAAATAAAGCATTATTAAAACTAAGAAGTTTTGTGTAGGTTGCGTTGAGTCTTATTTTGCAAAAGTGGTGCAATTTACAAAATATGGGTAAATATCAAAATTATCTTATGCAGCTAAAATTTTGCATGTGGGCTAGAAACTGCAGTTAAAAAAACTTTTTAATAACTTTTTTCGATACTTTCAGAAATAACCCACATTAAATAATTTTTTGGAAATAATAATTATTTGACAGATAATGTGACTCACGTGACTATTTTTTACTTAATTTTCATCTCGATCAAAGCAGAACTTGATACCAAAGTCAAATTTCGAATGAAGCTATTAATAAAAAAAAAAACACATTATGCGGACTTTACTGGTTACACTGTATATACGGGTTTTGCATTTTTTTTTTAATTCACTTGGGGGTTGAAAAAAGAGGTGTAGCCTATTTTAAGGGGATACATATATCTGTAACTGTTTATAATTTTAAGCTATATTGCCGAAAATTGGTACTATGCTTACTCTGTTAAAATAAGCAAGAACGTGTTTTGAAGTTTTGGGAAATTTTTGCCCCTAGCGGGTAGAAATGGAGAGGGTATTACAACAAAAAATATTTATTGTCCAAATTTCTTAAAACTCAGCATAAGTACTCTAATATACAGTGTGTCCACGTATAGAGTTTGGAAATCTAGGTCAAAATTTTGTCAAATTCATAGGTATTATGACATGATATGCCAAACTAATTAGTAATAAAATAAGTAGACAAATACAAATTTATTTTTGTTGTCTACAAAATTAACAAAGTAAGAATATTCAGAAAGAAAAATAATTACATAAATTGCTGAAATTGGCCACAAGCATAAATTCACACGTCTCTTAATTTTTTCGGAAGTGTTGACCAGCATCTCTGGGGAAGTGTTACCACATTCTTGGATAATCCTTTCTTGTAATTGTCCTAAATTTGCAACTGGTGTTTTAAAAATAGTGTTCTTTAAATGAGGAAAAACGAAGTAATCCATAACCGTTAAACAAGGTGATCTAGGTGGGAATTCTATGACTGATCGAAAACTGATCAATCTGTCGTATTTTGCATTATTTCACGAATGTTTGCAACAAGTTCTTCTGTTCTTACAGATGGTCTTCCTGCTCCTTTTTTGTGTTGTATACGAGTAGAACCTATTTCCCTAAACACAGCCACGGTTCTTTTCCGGCAATGATAAAAATCCCCAGCAATAAAAGCAACGTTAGGAGAATGTTCGTGAAAATCGTCCATGCACAAACCCGGATTGTATTGCCACTCACCATTTACTCTAACTCCGTTTCGAAAATACGCCTCAACGATGAATGTTTTGTGCTGTTCCGTAAAGCCCATTGTGTGAATTGTTCAAGAAATTGGAAAAAATTAGCGATGAATCAAATTACTTGTAACGACTGTGAAAGATGACGGAATAACTGATTGATTGTTAATTCAGGTAGTTACTGACACCCAATAGGTATTAAGCTCTCCGGCTAAGCATTATACGTCCTTAGATGCAAGGCCCTCTTTGATGCAAATAATTTTTGCTCGCCCGGTATTATTATACGTCTAACGTACCATCCACCGTGTATCACCCTGTATTTGCTTCCTCGCGTTACCTAATTATCAGTCCATCGCCAACAGGATCATCTACCGGAAAAGAGGGATTAAAACAGAAACTTTACCTACCGGAAAGATCAAAACAAATAATATTATTAATGTTGCAAATCAGATTCGAAATTCCCTTTTACGTTTAATCTAATGCCGAACAGATAATTTCGGCCTGGCGACCCGGTTTAATGCGATCCCTCCCGAAGTTGATGGAATCCGGCATGCCGATAGATAAAACAAAGTTTAGTCTAACGCAATTTTGGCAAAGTAGCCCTTTGTTGTCGGGTTTCGGGGTCATCAGGTAAGAAGACCGATAAAATAATAATGAATGTTCTCCTGTATTTAACAAAATGACAGTTTGGTGGGCAGTACTGCCGCGGGTAACTTTCAAAGCGTATTGAATATAAGACAGAAAAGTACTGAAACTGTAAAAATGTAGGTAATGAATGACCGTTGTTGGAAGAATAAACTCGTATATTAAAGTTTATTAAAGTGACAAGAGACCATTTTGACTTTAGTAATTTAAAAGTTTCAAATATTGTTAAATTGTTAGTAATAATTAGCTGGAAATGATAATCGTGGAGATGCATATCCTTTAAAATTCGTTGAACTGTTCTTTCGCTTACATCTACGGCATCAACGACTGCTTGTTGACTAACTGAAGGATTTTTTATAACAGATAATAGCACAGCCAATTGAGTTTATTTAGTTTGGACCGGTTTATTTCTCACTGGTTTTGGGTAGTTTACATTTTCCGTTTGTACAAACCTCTCTAATTTGTTTTGCAGGCTCCTTTTGTCTGGATGTCGTTGTTCCGGATAACGCTGTGCGTAAACTCAGATTGCCAAAAAAGAGTTCTTTTCGCATGCTCCTAATATAAAAATCATATCTAGGAGCTCTTCTTGGTTTTAGTCCTTCAAAAAAAAGGATATAAATTACTTATAACAGCTTAAATATTACTTACAATTTAACAATATTTGAAACTCTTAGATTACTAAAGTGAAAATGGTCTCTTGTTACTCTAATAAACTTTAATACCAATAAATTGTTTTTCAAAGCCACCTTCGATATTTATTCACAATAATGACTTTTGGAATAGTTGATAAAATAAGTTTTCTGCAAATAAGTTTTGATGCGTTAAAAATTGCGATAGAGTTGTAATTAGAACAAATGTTCGATTTTTAATTCTGCATCGAAGGACATAAAAAGATACAGGGGTTCCTATTTGAAATAAGAAAAATAAATTGCTTTAAAGTTTGTTAAGTTTGACACTAAACTTTGGACACTCTGTACAATTCGTATAAGTCAAACTTGGTTAACGAGAGTGCTAGACTTTATTTAATAAGTATCTTTATATAATTTTATTAACGAGGCATTATTTTTATTTTTTATTAATTTTTAAAACCAGTGGTGCAAAACTGATATTTTTTTCGCCTAAATACTGAATCGATTTTAATAAAATTTTAGGGCTATGTAGGTAATTATATGAGGCACCCAAATAAGTAAGAAAATATATGGCGTGTAATCTAAAAAAATACCATCCTTATGACGTCAAACTTTTTTGGAACACCCTGTATGAAAAAAAAATTTCCTGAAATGCGCACCAAGATACAGGTAAGGTCTTATTATTATTATTATTATAATTATTACTATTATTATTATTATTATTATTATTATTATTATTATTATTATTATTATTATTATTATTATTATTATTATTATTATTATTATTATTATTATTACTATTTTTTCAATAGCAAGAGGAAAGTCGGATAAAACTATTGTTTTAGTCTCTTTGATTTTTTTCTTTAATTGGTCATCGTGATTTAAAACGTCTGTAACTCCGTTGGCTAGTTTAAATTACTGGTTAAATTCTTACGCGAAAGTTATTTAAACATGGGTAGGTAAGTATTTTGGACGCACAAATATCATTAAATATTGAAAAACGAATGTCATCAAGCACCGTAATGCACAAAGATTTGAGTTAACTGCTCAAAATTACGATCAACTTGGTTTTTAAAGGAGTTTACACTATTTGCGCAGACTGTACTTTCTTCAAGCGAGTTCCATATAATTTACGCTACCCGATTGATGAGGAAGTTCCTTCTTGGAAATGTCGCGGATTTTTCTTTGCTTAATTTTTTTGAGTGTCCCCGAAGCTGTTGATTCTGTCAGGGACGTAGCAAGTTACAACCGGGCCCTGGTGCAAGACCACAGCGGGCCCCCTTTATCATTAAAAAAAAATAGTCCGATATGAACAAATTTTATTGCACAAAATATGCATGGTGGGTAACATAACGGGACGAATAAAAACACCTAATTCTAAATAACCTTATGTACTTATTTATGCTGAAAAATCGACTTTTCTTGCCTTTTGATTTGCAAACAATGAAATAATTTTACTTATATCCAACGTTCTGGCTGTCTGATTTTCAATGAATAAAATTGCCAAACTAGAAAGTCTGCTTTGCGACATTTTATTTCTTAAATAATTCTTAATCAACTTTAAGATTGAAAATGATCTCTCCGAAGTTGCTACCGATACGGGAATCGTTAGAAAAAGTATATAACCACAGCAGATTTCTTTAAATGAACTCGAAATCATTTCATCGCAAATAACTAATTTCGCCAAGTCATTAATTGAAATGTCTGCATGGATTTGATCCTTATAAACGCGTCTGAATGACAAAATTTCCTGAGCAAGCAAATATGATAAATCGTTGGAATAAAACTTGATCAGATTCTCATATAGAAGTACTAGATCAGCATCAGAGGACTCTCTTAAGACAGAAGGGAAAAGTGCTTTAAACCTTTGAACTACGTTGTTTAAACCTTTAAATCGATTTTCCAGTTGTGATATAATAACGACCAACGTTAAATTAAACACCGACATATGGAAGTTTTTTTTGGCATTGGATAGTCGTTTGTCATATGACAACTCATCGAATTATTTTTTTACTTTGCGAATTCTGTTATTTTTAAAACTTGGATCAATTCCCCAACTACAAGCTAAATCAGATGCTTCATTCACAATTTCTTCAAAACTCTCCCTAATCTCTGTAATATCTCTTTTAGCACTTTCCAAAAGCTTTGAAGCCCGTTGAATATCCTGGTTTTTACTCTGCAATGCATTAGATACCACTTTTGTAATGCTTAATATTTTAATGTCCATCACTATCATAACAACTGTTTCAAAATTTTCGAGCTTTTTCTTCAAACCAAGTGCCTCATTTTGTTCGGTGACTTTCAAGCTTGTCAAGGTAATTTTGTCAAAACTTGTAAAATTTGATGATAGTGAAACCTTAAGCTATAAATAGAATCATACTAAGGCGACCATCGCGTCGGACACAATTATTGTTTTAACGTAGGTACTTATATTTCTTGGAATTAAACATTTATGTCAGTATTGCCCAACGCTTTATGCTATGTAGAAAATATACATACACACTTTCCACAGTATCGTAAAAATTTTGTAGTTCCCTCGAAATTTTTACAGTATCATTGATAACTAAATTTAAATTATGTGCAGTGCAATGTACATACAAAGCATTGGGCTGTTTCTTCAAAATCTTTGCCTGCAGACCATTATAAACGCCGCTCATGTTTGTTTAATAAATATCATGATTCCGATCGCAGCGCGGGCCCCCATGGGCCCAGGCCCTGGCGCGCGGCACCACTTGCACCCCGGTTGCTACGTCCCTGATTCTGATTTAAATGAAATAATTTTCTCAAGTTACAAGAATAGTAGTCCATTAGTATTTTAAACGTTTCTATTATATTACCCCTAATTCTTCTTTGCTTCAGAGCTGTTAGCCCAAATTTTAAGTCGTTCGGGATAAGGTAGTCCTCTTAATTCAAATGAAATTCTGGTAACCCGCCTTTGGACCCTTTCCAAAATTTCAATATCTTTGATGTAGT
This sequence comes from Polydrusus pterygomalis, assembly GCA_963969555.1. Classification (NCBI taxonomy): domain Eukaryota; kingdom Metazoa; phylum Arthropoda; class Insecta; order Coleoptera; family Curculionidae; genus Polydrusus; species Polydrusus pterygomalis. The sequence continues at coordinate 3,369,123 of OZ018375.1, forward strand.
AAGGGTTTCAAATATTGTATCCGTATTAAATTTTTGATGCAACATAGGAAGTGTACAATTTTTTTACAATCTGTAGAGAGTGATCTTTGAAAGTTTTTTGCTCTACGAAAATACAACTATTGGCTTCCTTTATCATCTTAATATAATGTGTTTCACAAGGGTTATTTGAGCCAAAATGCAATACAGTACATTTTGATACACTAAGCTTCATTAAAAGGAACCTGTATACCAATTTTTAGACCTCCATCAGCTTTAATTTCTGAGATATACTTTCTATATTAAAGAAAAAAGCGCAAGCTTTGTCAATATTAATTATTAGCGAAAAACAAACAAAATATTTATCAAAAAATGAAGTAGCTTTTGTCGTATAATCGTGTAAAAAAAATTTAAACAATTAAGCGAGCGGAAGATACTGTCAAGATGCTTTGCGTCTAAAGTTAAAGCAATTGAGAAAACCAATCAGAAAATTTATGTGGATCCAAACAAGACAAGAAATATTGCATTTTAATTTAAAGAACCTCGAAATTAAAAAGGAAAGCGAGAAGCCTGCGGAAAAGCTAATAATGGATGCTGTACGACCAAGAAAATTTTAAAATTAAAAAAGCGACAGTCATGATTACTCGCTAATTTCCCAAGGCGTCCGAAAGTATCTCGTTGGTATTTTGTATTTTTACTTTTGATTTTTCGACGCAAATTCATCCAGACAGCGTTTCCGCGTGGTATTAAATTTGTAAGGGGGGGCAAGCGGCTCTTTTTATTTTACGCAGTATATTGGATTTTCGAAATCAGATTTAAGATTTGACCTTGAGGGGCGGGGGGGGGGGGGGGGGGGGGTTATATACACGTTGTTTGGTAGCGATTACCTACAATTTTAATTAAGAAAAGTAATTGATAAGTTAATAAAGCCAAAACGATATTTGCTCACATTTCTATTTCCGTTTTTATTAATTTATAAATCCAACCTTTTTTTTTTATTTTAAAGTAGAACTGTATATACAGTGTCACCAGTAAAGTTCTCATCATATGGAATTTTTTTTATTAATAATTTTATTTGAAATTTGACTTTGGCATCAAGTTCTGCTTCGATCGAGATGAAAATTAAGCAAAACAATAATAGTAGTCACGTGATTTGCATTATCTGTCAAATTTTAATTTTTTCCAAAAAATAATTCAAAAGTGGAGTTATTTCTGAAAATATCGAAAAAAGTTATTAGAAAAAGTTTTTTTAAATGCAGTTTCTAGCTCACATGCAAAATTTCAGCTGAATAAGATAATTTTGATTTTTTACCCATATTTTGTAAATTGCACCACTTTTGCAAAATAAGACTCAACGCAACCTACATAAAACTTCTTAGTTTTGACAATGCTTTATTTCAGATAAATTTTCTTTAAAGTAGCGCCATATTAAATGTGTGTTTTTCTACAAAACCAAAATTGGGCTATTAAAATTTGGTCGGATGTGATGCAAAGTTTATTTGTTTTTGACCCTGTATAAGGTAACTTTATAAAATAAGTATTTTTGAAAACGTAGTTTGTGTCTAAAAGTAACACACCTTAATATTAAGACAAAAAGAACACAGTGTCGACAGTAAAGTGTTCATTAAGTGGAAAATAAATTTTAGTGGTAGGTAAAAAATTAAAATTATCTTATACAGCTGAAATTTTGCATGTGAGCTAGAAACTACATTTGGAAAACTTTTTTTTAACAACTTTTTTCAATATTTTCAGTAATAACCCTACTTTTAAATTATTTTTTGAAAAAATTAAAATTTGACAGATAATGCGAATTACGTCACTCCTATTTTTTTGTTTAATTTTTATCTAGATCGAAGCAGAACTGGATGCCAAAGTCAAATTTCGAATAAAGTTATTAATAAAAAAAAATTCCATATGATGCGAACTTTACTGATCACACTGTATAATAATATGTCATATATAAACGCTATTAAAATGTGTTGCCAACATTCTTTGTAGGAGAGAGGGGTGAAGAGCTGGGTGGGAGCCGGGAGTAGATATTACGATGAATTTACCTTTAAATGTGACCTTACTACTATCGAATAAACCTAACCTACAAATAACCCAACTTTCTATTCACTTGCCCATAAAAAGTAACTGCAGAATTATTATTTTTTCGAATTCTCGCATACTAGCGATTCATCTTAATTAGCCTACAAAAAATATCACAAGAACACAGCATACCGATAAACTGAAGAAAATTTCAAACAGCTATCATAGAAACACCAAACGGAAATAGGGTTGTTCGATGCATCGAAAACATCGATATTTTCAAAGCGATGCATCGTCTTTAAGCTATGGGCCATTTGATATTTGTCGATGCATCGATGTATTATTCGTAAAATAATTATTTTGTCGTTTCCTCTCGATTTTAATTATACCTTTAACCTTTAACCTTTGGTTTCAGTAAGGGTGTGAGATTAGAATAATTAGATTTGTAACTTGTTTTTTCTACTACTTACTTGAGAAATCGTCATTATTTACTTCATTCCTTTATCGAGAAGTAACATTTCTTCACCTAGGTTAATAATAATAAAAAATTTCCTAGGTCAATAATGAAAAACAGCTGTTCGATGAGGTTGTTGCAGACAATTTTATAACTTAACTCACCGTTTCTTTAACATATTATTGATTTTGAGCCTTTTTTGACCATTTTAAACAAAAAAATTCTGGAAAACAGGATTAAATTATCAATAAAATAGGACTTTTTATTATAATTTTATGTAAATACCGATGATTTTTTGGGTTTATAGGAACGGTTTTTTTGTTTTAAAAATGCTGTCAGTTTAAAAAATTTCGAAATGTCGATATTGTCTTTTATTGAAAGAGTCGGCTTAAGCATAGAATAGTGTGCCCACAATGTGGACACTTTTTTGTTATCGGCTTTTTCTTGAAAATATGCTAATAACACATTTTCTGATATTTTACCAGCTTTTTTTCTTACACACCAGTCCATTAATTGCGCGTATGCATTCAAGTATAGTTTCTTAGATTTCTCTGGTAACAGATCGCACTGTGCGCTATTTGCCGCCTCTCTAAGCTCGGGTGGGGTACAAATTTCCAATTCTTCACTCTCAATTTCAGACATTTTATAATTTTAACTTTATATTGTTATCTAACCCGAATATTTTCTACATACTGACAGAAGATCGCATTTGACAAGTAAAATCCTAAGTGACTTGATTTTAAAATTTTTAAAAAAATTAGGTGAAAATGGGTAACAAAGATTTAAACGAATTAAAATATGTAATATTTTATTGTTAGTAGTAGAAAAAAATTCTATATATACCGCAGTTGAGAAGGCTATTATATACCTCGCACATTATATCCCTCGGCGCTTCGCGCCCCAGTATATAAAAGCGCTCGCTATATAATAGGTCACTTCTCAACCTAAGTATATAATGTACAATTATCTACTTTCATTTAGTAATATGAATTTTACAGTTCTGTAAATCGTTTTGTAAGGGCATCTATTACAGCACTAGTGCTGTAATAGATGCCTTTACAGCACTAGTGCTGTTATGGAAAAAACGGTTTTATTAACATTTTGCTGTTAAATAAAACCACACTTTTTAGAAGAATGATTTATTATTAACAATTATAAAATTAATTACCAATTATTAATTAAAATTAATTATTATTAAATTATAACGCTTAAGGTTTATTATAAACATTAATAATACACTTTTTACAGTTAGAAATTTGTTAACCAGAAGTGGATGTGATGGAGCCCTTTACGTTCGAATTTCCAGTCATTAAATCCGTGTCTGACCCCATGATCTTCTTTGCTATTTGTTTCTTATTTTCTAAGGAATTCTCAACGCAGCCTTTTGCCGTAGAAGAGGATTTCCAGCCCCCATGACGCTTTAACATCTGCATATCTGCACCACCATCAACTAGAATGGTAGCTGAGGACCTCCTAAAACAATGTCCACTGTATCCTTCGGGATTATTCAATTCAAGTTTTGTTGCAATCTTTTTTGGTATACTTCCAAAAGTATTAATTCCGACAGGCTGGGAGGTGCATTTTCCTTTTCCATAGAATACAAAAAACCGCCTGTGAGTTGCATTAAGAGGACGAAGTTTAGCATACTTTCGAAAAATACTTAAACAGTTGACACCTGTCACATTTCCTTCTGTTATAACAAATTCTCGCATAATTTTGGTTTTCGAGAATGGAATCACAATTTTTATATACAAATTATTGTGTTCAATATGATCCAACATTAACTTAGCTAGTTCTTCGCGCCGACAAGCCCCAAAAGTGTCGCTTATCATAACAACCTTCATAAGTAAATATGCTTCATCATCTGCAGTACTAAGAAACTTACATACGTCTTCCTTTGTGAAAACTTTGGACTTTTTGGCCTTGTAACCCTCTGAATTTCTTTTCAAAAATGCGATTAGTTGAAAAAATCTGCTTATATCTTGATTTTTCTTGACTGAAATCATAGTTCTCAACATTGAGTAGTGAGTCCATAGTGTAGATGGTTTCTGGGAGCGTTGCTTTCCGGAAAAATAACCCAAAAGGATTTTCTCAGACACCTCCTTTATTTTGTTAGCTTTGCACCAATCTTCAAACTTCTGGTACTCCAACTCATACCGCGCCTTGGATTTTGTCGAAACTAAACTTGGGATCGCTTCGTTTGCCGCTACTTCTATAAACTTCCATCAGAATCGCTCATTTTGAAAAACGCTTTTAATATTTTTGAATTTGTTTGACAAAGTTTCGACAGTAACCATGCAAAACAGTAACAATGCGAAAGGTAACATAAAAAACTGGATTAGTAAACTTAATAGCAGGTGCATTTTTACAGGTGCATTTTTATTTTTAAAAATGCCTTTTGCCAAATATTTTTATTCATAGATGAAAGTAGATAAAATTTTGTACAATATTCTTGTTGTAAATTCATATTACTACACTCGATGTTTTATTAAACTCGACTGACGCCTCGTTTGACAACTTTAACATCTCGTATTGTAATATGAATCTTTACAACACATACCTATATCGTAAATAACTATTGTATTGCTAATTCTATAAAAATATTGTTTTTGAAGTATTGTAAACATCGGTGTTTTTCCGCGATACATTTTATATGGACATCTCTAAACGGAAATCAATGAAATAACGTCATCATGGCCTCAGACTAATGTCGTGGCGGTCACATCTTTGGGCGTTGATCTCTTACTGCTCTGCGTTGTCATACTGGAAACGTTTTATAAGGTTTTAGACAAATATTTAAATTTCCCACATTATGATACTAATTTTAACAGAGTAAGTTTGGTAAACAATATGGAGGGGCGCAATTCCGATGTTGATTTACTTTAGAATGGAATACGATTTTGTCAATAGGTTATTGTTATTGTTTTATCTGTAGGTGTAGGTGTAGATGTCACCAATATATTATATTATGATACCGCCACTAATATTGTGTCCTTGCCACCCTGGAATCCAATCATGGGTGCGCCACTAATTTCAAATCAGAACGATCGCTTTCCGGTCTTTCTCTCCAGGGCCGTGCGGCATATTTTCTCAGTGTGATGCAAGTTTTTGAAATGCCGCCCTTAATGACCGCTTTTGAAATGTTTTCTCTTTAAAATATCCTTAGATTGATATTTACAAAAAAAAACTGCACAAAACGTAAGAAACCTTTATTTTAAAAATACATAAATATAAACTACCTCTAACAATAATATCAAATATCAACAGTTTACTTTACTAATCTATAGTTTAACCCTTCGAACTTTTAGTTTAGCAAATTCGTCAATTAAAGATGTGTAATCTAGAGTGGCAGCCAATGTAGATTCGATGAAATTAATGATAGATTTCTAAGTTTTGTTTGGCTTATTGAATTTCTTAAGTAGTCTTTTATCAGTTTTAATTTTGAAAAACTTCTTTCCCCACTAGCTACAGAGACAGGGAGTGTTAATAATATTCGCAAAGCTATAACAGTGTTCGGATACAAAGTGGTTAAGTTATTTTGGCACAAGTAATTCAAAACATCTAACGGTTTCATAGAATATTTCAGCATCCGGGATACATCACATAGTTCTTCTTGAAGGTCATTTACATTTATATCTGATTCATTTTCCACCGAAAGTATCGTTTTGAGACTGGTACAATAATGTTCTAGAGTTTTGAGATCTATATCTTTCAGTTTCAAAATATCATATAAAAACTCAAAATGTTTACTATGGGATTCCAAAAGCGTGAATCGTTCATTCAGAGAATTAATGGTAATGTCCAGAATATAGTTGAAGAAGTTTATTTTAAACTTCTTCTCCTCTGTCAAGGGTTCATCGTCAGCGTTTTCATCAAATTGCCGCTTTTTCTTTCTGGATCTAACTTCAGTTTCGACAGGAAAATCTTTACTACATTCAAGATTCTCTGCAATTTCATTGGCAGAAATTCTCAGTTGATCATAACTAGATTGCCTATAATTTTGCATTTTTTGTATAGTTTCTGATAACATCCTTACACAATCTGACAAATTTATAGTTACAGATTGCAACAATTTTGAGACGGAATTTATTTCAAATAAAGTATCATACCAAAGAATTACTCCACATATAAACTTGTAATTTTTAATCTGTTTTGCCAACCCTCTTGCCTTAACTCTAGCTTCTGCATCTCTGTTGACGTCTTCGATTATTTGGAATAATGCATCATAAACCTCGCAAAGATGAAATCGTAATGGTTTTAACGCATCTATCCTGCTTGACCACCTAGTAGCACTCAGTGGTTTTAGAGTGAATTGTGAAACACTTTTTGTTAGTACTTCCCAACGTTTTGTAGAACCAGAAAAAAAAGTGTAAAGTTCTTGTACAATAGAAAAAAAAGTTATTGTCTGTCCGTCACCGCGGCGCGGCGTTCGCCGCCCCCTTACAGTGCCGCCTGATGCGGCCGCATCTCCGCATCATATCACGGCACGGCCCTGTTTCTCTCCCGTCTACATTCGGAACCGCAAAGTGAGTTTTAATTGTATTTTCGAGTCCGCCAGTCGGAAAACGACCGTTTTGTTTTGCTAAATGCCAGAGGAATAAAATAAAGAGGCGACGGACACGCTTGCCGGTACTAATACATTTATAAGTTCATCGTCGCCGCTCCGCCGGGTGCTAATTATTTATGATACCACCGCCACTACCGCCACTTAAAACTAAGTAAAATACCGTATTATTTTTGAATCAAAAATAGATATACAGTGTGACTTTGTAACTTGCAATGAATTCAGTAAATCCAGTACAGTCTTTAAACTAAGTTAATGTATTTTTTATAAAAAGAAATATTGAGACAGCGTTCTCAAATTAGAGATATTATGACGATATCGTTAATTCTTTTTAAATGGCAACCTAGTTTTTTATTGACTGCTTATGAAGTTATACCGTGCGAGCAAACATTATTTGCAACAAAGAGGGCCTTTCATCTAAGGACGTAGAGCTTAATACCTACCTGTTGGGTGTCAGTAACTACCTGAATTAACAATCAATCAGTTATTCCGTCATCTTTGACAGTCGTTACAAGTAATTTGATTCATCGCTAATTTTTCCAATTTCTTGAACAATTCACACAATGGGCTTTACGGAACAGCACAAAACATTCATGGTTAAACACAATCCGGGTTTGTGCAAGGACGATTTTCACGAAAATTTTCCCAACGTTGCTTTTATTGCTGAGGATGTTTATCATTGCCTGAAAAGAACCGTGGCTGTGTTTAGGGAAACAGGTTTTATACAACACAAAAAAGAAGCAGGAAGACCATAGAAGAATTTGTTGCAAACGTTCGTAAAATAATGCAAAATACGCCGACAAATTGTATAGGACGTCTGTCCCAAGAAGTCAGATCTTATGGAACATGCAGGACTATTCTTAAGAAGCAGCTAAATTTATTTCCTTGTAAAGTGCAAGTATTCCAAGAAATACAAGCCGCAGATTTTGAAAGACGCAGGAATTACTCTCAATGGTTTACCAAAAATTTATTGGAAAGAAATGATTTATTAGACCTGACATCATGTCATAATATAAATTTGACAAAATTTTATCCTAGATTTGGTTAGATATATTGTCCCCATATCATTGTGATCTAAACCAAGCCCTACGTTTTTTAATCCAAGCCCTCTTTGATGCAAATAATTTTTGCTCGCACGGTACACTGGAGAAAATCATTCAATACACGTTTTTTTTGTTTAATATATTATATAGGTTACCTGAAAAAGAAATCCTTTAATCTCTGAAATAATTCGTTTAGACGCACAAGAGGTCGTTCTTTTGACAACACATTTTTGCGCTTGCGCGATAGTTTTTTTCGGCAGCAAAATACTATTAAAATATGTATTAAATAAAACATTTTTAATATATGATTTTTGAATTGCTACAGTTTTTCAATTATAACAAAAGTAAACTAAAAATAAACCCTCTTTTCATAACTAAAATGTACTTTTAAGAACTAAATAGTTCCTTTTTTAAAATATGGAAAAATCGGTTAGGTAACTTTTAGCGAGCGCTATATCCTAGTCTATCCCTTACAACAACGGAACAAAGAGGGACGCACTAACTTAAAACAATAATCTGTTGTTACTCCACGTGGTTTAAGTTGAACGAAGCAATTCAAAACATATCATTTGATTGCCGTTGTTGGTGGGTGATTTATGTCTGATGGTATGGTGTACCTTTATTTTATTTTTGTATTCCGTGGTATAAGTATTGTGTAGATAATATGTCCTTATATTTAAGGTTTATTATTTGTGTTTATTTTCCTCTTAACCATAAACATAAAATTCTTATTTTCATACTTTATAATAAATAAAAACTAATCTTTTTTTGGTTTTACGTGGTTGTAAAAATAAATATTTTTATATAAAAAAACATTGTCGTTAGTTTTTATATTTTATTAACTGATACGTTTCATTGGGTAAGAAAGTCTACGCCATTTTATTGTTTATTATGATTTCCTTGCTTTATTTTCCCAAAATAAACCTTACTGGTTATAGTATGGGGCAAAATACCTATAGATTTTAAATTTTTATACAGAGTGTTCATTTGAAAACTTCCCACCTCGATTTTCCTGCTTTAAAATGAAAATGCGGAAAATCGCTCGGACCCGTCGATTTTTATTTCGAGGGGGACATCTTTTGCGTATATTGTCAATCTTGTTACTTCAAGCCCCTAGGAGGGAGGGGGGGTAAGATCTAAATCCTAAATGGATATCCCTATTTTATATAATTTTTTTGGATTCTGCATAAAATTCTGAACATTTTTTAATAAAAGCATTATTAGTCTATACTTAACTGTTTCCGACATATTTACTCTTGAAAAATTACATTTTTGAACTTTGACAGCGTCTAGCTTTCAAACTGTACGTCTTAGAGCAAAACGGCTTACATGTTCCTATCTTCGATTTTTATTATCTTTCCAATAGTGTGAACTTTCGGTTAAACCGAATGTAAGAAATATAGTACTTCTGGTTTGACCGGAAGTTGACACTATTGGAAAGATAATAAAAATCGAAGATAGGGACATGTAAGCCGTTTTGCTCTAAGACGTACAGTTAGAAAGCTAGACGCTGTCGAAGTTCAAAAATGTAATATTTCAAGAATCAATATCTCGGAAACTGTTAAGTATAGACTAATAATTCTTTTATTAAAAAATGTTCAGGATTTGATGCAGAATGCAAAAAAATTATATAAAATAGGGGTATCCATTTAAGATTTAGATCTTACCCCCTCCCTCCTAGAGGCTTGAAGTGACAAGATTGACAATATACGCAAAAGATGTCCCCCTCGAAATAAAAATCGACGGATCCGAGCGATATTCCACATTTTTATTTTAAAGCAGAAAAATCGAGGTGGGAAGTTTTCAAATGAACACCCTGTATACAGGGTGGGGACTTTAACTGGAATAAATTCGATATTATTAAAACCGCTGAAGTTGCGCTTACAATATTTGGTTTGTGTATGTTTCGGACCATGCGGAATTAAAAAATTATATCGGCGCTGTTGCCAGATTTCCCAGTTTTTCGCTACTCGTAGTAATTTTGTTATTTTAAATGGAATGCCCAATTTATTTTTATTGCAGTAAATTGAGCGTGTCAAATTTAGTACAATCCCAAATTTACAAAATTCTATCTTCACTAGTTGCTGAGCTATGGCAACACTGTATTTCCATTAAAAAGTACCGGGACGCTTATTTACCTTAAAGTAGCGTTACCTTGGTAACATCTCCATAGTTACTAAGTTATTGACAAGCTTTAAGAAAAGTTCTTGTCGTGTCAAAATGGCTTATTTAACTAAAACCTGAAAAATAGAAATTCTCATGATGATCGGTTTCGGGGACCACCAACATAACAGGTGAAACAAATTTGGAATTTGTGCAAGAAATTTTAGTGCCAGAACTGATTGAGTCATAATACCTCACCGGAAATAATAACTTGGAAGAAAGAATTTTTTTCCAGGAGGATGGGGCGCCCCCGCACTATGCGGCTAACGTGCGGAATTACGTGAATACCGCCTTTCCTGGCAGGTGGATTGGACGACGGGGAGCTATTGAATGGCCAGCAAGGTCGCCTGAGTGAACACCCTTAGATTTTTATTTATGGGAAACCTACAAATATTGAAGATCTAAAATATCGGATTAGACTAGAAATCAAATCTATACCACCTCAGGTTTTACGCAGCCTACAAAATGAGTTTTATAACCAATTGGCTTTTTGCCAAGAAGTCAATGGAGCGCATTTTAAACAACTTTTGAAATAATAAATCGATAGAACTAGTTTCGTGTTTTTGTGATTTTTTTGTCAAATTTGTTCGAGTTAAATTACCGACTGTAGCACACAGCTGAGAAATCTGACAACATTGCCGATTTCATTGTTAATTTCTGCATGCCCAGAAACCCCCAGATAGTAAATTTTGTAAACGCAACTTTAACGGTTCTAAAGGTAGATAAGCGTTCCTCTACTTTTTAATGGAACTACAGTGTTGCCGTAGCTCAGCAACTAATGAAGATAGAATTTTGTTAATTTAGGATCTTACTAAATTTGACAGGCCCAATTTACTGCAATAAAAATAAATTGGGCACTCCATTTAAAATAACAAAATTACTAAGTGTAGCGCAAAGCTGGGAAATCTGGCAACAGCGCCGATATCATTTTTTAATTCCGCATGGTCCAAAACCCCCACATACCTAATTTTGTAGGCGTTACTTCAGCGGTTTTAATAATATCGAATTTATTCCAGTTAAAGTCCCCACCCTGTATAAAATAAGGACATCAACTGGCCATATTAATTTTTCCTTTTAATCTTTAAAACTAGGTACCTATGGGTACTTAGGTAACTGGGTCAAAACGTCACTGTCACTACAAAGATTTAATTTGGCTGAAGAAAAGTAAAGAAATCTAATAAAAAATTAAATACCTATAATGGCGACTACGTCACTGAGGGGCAATCCTAAAAAACGGAGCTAAGAAAAAGGTAATTTAGTAGTAAGTAGGTAAACTACCAATGATAAAAATAATTTCTTATAGCTGGCAGACAATTTTTAGGATTAAAAAGCTTGGTGTGTTTTCGGTTGATTTTCAACTTTATTAAATCATTGTCATCTGACGAAGCTACAGTGTTAGGGAAACATGTCATTATTTTGTTAATGTAGTGGAAAGTTTGTTTTACTGTGTCCCATAGTACTATAATTTTATATTATTTTATGGATAAAAGAAACAAAACACACTGGATGCGAAAATTTTTTTCTCAAATCTGCTGACGTGCTCCGGGGGCTATAAAAACTATCCGAGAATCCTAAATCCAATAAATTATTGTAAGCTGCCTTGAATTCCATTATTTACACCAATTTGTCAACCAAGCCAAAGATAAAAACCGATAATTTCCCTAAAAAGGGCGGTATCAAAGGGAGATTAAAATCAGCTCCGTTTCCTTAGGGATAAGTCGTTATCAGACCACCCCTATAAGTAAGTAAATAATCCCAGAAAATCCACCGTATTGTCGTCTTTTCCCCATTTCAATGTACTTAGATTTCCAGTTACTTAGCTTGTCAGGATTTGGATAGATATAGATTTCTAGAAACTTTCAGTTGAATAAAAAAAATATAAAAATGCAGTACGTACTGTAATGTAAATTAATGAATAAAAAATGGACGTTGGCACGTGTTAAAAAGAGAACGATCAAGACTCTTGGTGATGCCCGTCTCTTAGGCTATATCCGACAATTTTCTATTTATTTTAGGCATCTTACAAGTGCAACACTTGCGACACACAAGAAAACTCACTCTGCACTCGACGGCACAATAAAATAAACTAAGTAAGGGTATTCAGGGAAATGCAGGCGTACTATGTATACTCACAAGAAATGTTACTGTGACTTGGGTTTTACCAATATGGTATAAGAAGTTTTGATTTGAGTAACAAAAATATCATCCTTCAGAACAATGAGGCGAGCAGCCAAAGTACAACCCGTCCTTCAAATGCGCTCTTTTTAACACGCTTTTATTAGCTTTACTTGTATGTTTGTATGTATGTTTGTTTGTAACCGACTTCTTTGAACCCGATTTTTACCCACTGTAAACGGTCACATTTAATTTAAATTTTGTAGACTTATCAAGAACCGCTGACAACAATAATAATAATAATAATAATAATAATAATAATAATAATAATAATAATAATAATAATAATAATAATAATAATAATAATAATAATAATAATAATAATAATAATAATAATAATAATAATAATAATAATAATAATAATAATAATAATAATATTAATAATAATAATAATAATAATATTAATAATTCGAGGGAGTTGCCTGTCTCCTATCGGACGCGTCCCCAGGTGGCGGATAGGGGAAAGCTCTAATCAGCCTAGCTGACGAGTAGGTGCGAAATAAAATAACACCCGCGGACCAAAAACAGGCAAACCGCTGCTGGGGCCAGCAACCCCAGCAGTGTGACATGTTGACGCTATAAGGACTCGTCGAAATCGCTACTCGGGCGTGGCGGAGACTCAGGCTGACTCCGTTCGGAACCGCCCTAATGACCAGTCTGTTGCAGGACCCAGTGGAACCGGTGCCGCTGACCTGCAAAAGGCAAACACCGACGCAATGAACAGGAATCGAGAAACAAGACCACCCAGCAGAGATGCTTTGGAAGTTCAAGGACATCCAACCACTCTACAGAGCAGACTGCGACAGAGAATAAAATGGACAGATGACATGAATAAATTTCTATATCGCAGCTTTCTTGTTTTAACCAATATGGAAACTAAAACCATAGGATACAGCAAAGAACTACACATACAAGTGACGAGACAATTCCCAGAGCTTAGGCAAAGAACAATACAAAACATCCTGGACCAAAAACGAGCCATCCTATCGGCAAACAAAATCTCTCCAGAAACAATGGACCGAATAAAAAGAGAAGCCGAACAGGAATTAGGAATAAATCCAACAACACCACCAAGAAATGAAAACCAAACCATAAACGAGCAAAGGGGAGAAATAACCGAAGAGGAAATACAAATACAAAACTGCTTCGAAGAAACATACATGCAATATTACGGAACTATGCCAAACCTAAGACCAAAACTACCCAAACTGAAAGCAAAAATTAGAGCAAATACGAATAAAATCATCATACAAATAAACAACATAATAAAGAACAGAATAAAAAACGAAGACAATCTCACCAACATACACAACCTGGCCTACATAGGAGCGGCAACAGTCTCAAAAATCATTGCACCAAAAAAACCCCAAAACAAACAAACCCAAGAAACAAATATGCCACCACCATGGGAACGACGAATCAACAAAAAGATAGATGAACTACGAACAGAAATAGGAAGACTAACAAAGGCAAAAGAACCAAACGCAAGTCAAAAGCTAAAGAACAAAGCTCAACAAATAATAGCAATACATAAAAACGCAGAAAATAACAACATAAATGAAATAACAGACCTACTCAAACAGAAACTTGCTGCCAAATCCAAAATACTAAGGAGACTTAAAGAAAGTGACCAATGTAGAAAACACAACAAACAATTTAAAGAAGATGAAAGACAATTTTACAGAGAACTAAACCAAAAAACAAACGACGATAAAAAAAATGAAAACCCAGATAAAGAAAAAACTAAAACCTATTGGAGCAGTATATGGTCACATGAGAAGAAACACAAACAAACATCAAGATGGATCAGAGATGAAAAAACAAGAATGCACAACAAAAAACAAATGAACAATCACAATAGACGATGTACAAAAAGCCATAAAGAAAACACACAGTTGGAAATCACCAGGAAAAGACGGGCTGCATAACTTTTGGTGGAAACGATTTACAAGCACACACGACAGAATAGCACAACTATTCTCTGAGATTGTAAAAGGACAAGCAGAAATGCCCGATTTCATGACTGAAGGACTAACATACTTACTCCCAAAAACAACACCGACCAGCAGTTATCCAGATAAATACAGACCGATTACATGTCTCCCAACCATTTATAAGATATTAACATCAATTATCACAGACAAAATATATACACATCTAACCGAAAACAACCTATTAGCAATAGAGCAAAAAGGATGCAGAAGAAAAACCAAAGGCTGCAAGGAACAACTGATTGTTGACACCATTATAACACAACACAAAAAAAAGAAAGGAAACCACTGTACACTGCATACGTCGACTACAAAAAGGCTTTCGACAGTGTCCCACACTCGTGGCTACTAGAAGTGCTAAAAATTTATAAAATTGATCCGTTTATTTAGAGCGTCCTGAAACAAACAATGACAAAATGAAAAACAACACTAAGCGTAAACAACAACAAAAACAAATTCACAATAGACAACATAGAAATAAAACGCGGAATTTTCCAGGGCGACGCGCTTAGTGCACTTTGGTTTTGCATGGCAGTGAACCCTCTCTCACACATGCTAAACAAAACAAACAAAGGTACAACCGTAGAAAACAACACAATAAGCCACCTCCTCTATATGGATGATCTAAAATTATATGCAGACAACAAAGAAAACATCGAAAAACTAATACAAATCACAAAAACATTTAGCGACGACATACACATGGAATTTGGACTGGACAAATGTCGAATTAATGCAATGGAAAGGGGAAAGTGGAGACAATATGAAGGGTATGACATGGGAGCAGATAAAGGACAAATAGAAGGCATGGAAAATGAAGAACTGTACAAATATCTAGGATACCAACAAGCGAGAGGAATAGATCAAAAACACAGCAAAGAAACACTAAAAATCAAATTCATAGGAAAGAATAAGGAAAATATTAAAAACAAAACTAAATTCCAAAAACATGACAAAAGCAATAAACACATACGCTATATCTATTCTAACCTACAGCTTTGGCGTAATCTCCTGGACAGACACAGAACTCGAAGAGCTCAATCGTGACATCCGTACAATGATCACCAAATTCCGCAAACACCACCCACGCAGCTCAATAGAAAGAGTAAACATCTCACGAGAAAAAGGAGGACAAGGAATTATCCACATACCAAGACATAACCAAAAATAAATAATGACGCTCAGAAAATACTTTAATGATGAAGCCACTAATAACCAGCTATATAAAATCATAAAAAAACTAGACAAAAAATCAACACCGCTAAATCTAGCACAAGAAAATAACGGCGAACCAGAGGAAGATAACCTCGAGGATAAGTTTTTTTTTTTTTTTTTTTTTTTTTTTTTTATGATCGAGCACAAGCACTATAGGAAAATCCTTTAAGGCGCTCTGGGAGCGGTGCGTGTGCGAAGAAAGCGATTCACGTTTTTCTTGAATCGTTGGAGGTTATATTCGGTTGGAAACACGGTCTCAGAAAGGCCGTTCCACAAAGATGACGTCCTCCAAATTAAAGAGTTCTGAAACAATGATGTTCGGGGTGTACTAAGTTGAACCACATAGGGATGGGCGGCAGTGGTTCGTCGTGTGTTTCTGCTATGTATTACTCTAGGTGGAATCGAGCGGGCAATATCTGTCGAACACTTGCCATGAAAATATCTGTAGAAGAGAGTCAAATCACCAACCTGTCTTCGATGTTCTAAGCTGTCGAGGTTCTTAGTCAGCTCGTGGTCGCCGATTAGACGAACGGCTCTCCTTTGGATGGAATCCAACAACCGAAGGGTATGCTTCGGTGCAGAACTCCAGATATGAGAGCAGTATTCCAGTGATGGTCGAATCTGGGCTTTATAAAGTGTCAAAAGTTGTTGAGGTGTATACAACTTTTTGGTACGGAAAAGTATACCGAGCTTCTGAGAAGCTGCCCTGGCGATTGCCACTACGTGATTATGCCAAGACATATTTCCTCCCAGGTTGACACCCAGCAAATTAATAGACGAAGTCAGTGGAATTGCGTGTCCTGCCATAACGATATCGGGTTCTGTAATGTTGACCTTCTTAGAGAAAACTGCAGCCTGGGTTTTTTGAGCGTTAAATTCGACTTGGTTACTGTCACCCCAAGACAAAATTTCTTCCAGGTCTTTATTGAGGCGTGATACCTCATGTTGTCTGCGAATATGTGCGTCAGTAGCCGATGTTTGAGGTTTCAAAGTAAAAGATGAGATAAGTGTGCTGTCGTCAGCAAAGCAATATAATGGATTTTCTGTTTTCGCTAGAAGGTCGTTAATGTACAGTAAGAAGAGAGTGGGAGATAATATGGACCCTTGAGGAACACCAGCATTGATGGTGAAGGTGTCTGAGAGAAACCCGTCAATCGCCACTTGCAGAGAGCGGTCCTTGAGGAAGCTAGACAACCATGAACAAAATCGACCGGGCATACCATAAGAACGCAGTTTGCTTAGGAGCCCCTCGTGCCAGACACGGTCAAAGGCTTTAGAGATGTCCAGTGCAATAGCCCGGGACTCCCCATGATGTTCGATTGCGTTGCTCCAAAGATGAGTGACATAGGCTAGCAGGTCTCCTGTTGATCTGGACTTACGAAAACCATACTGATGGTCGCTGATAATTTTAAGGCCTTCCAGGTATTTTATAAGTTGTTGGTTAATAGCTTTCTCCATCACCTTTGATATAACTGAAAGCAATGCGACTGGTCGATAGTTGTTTGGCAGGGTTTTCTTGCCTTTCTTTGGTATAGGCTGGACTCGCGCCTTTTTCCAGCAAGATGGAAATATTCCTTTTTTGTAGGATAAGTTAAAAAGTCTACAAAATACTGGTGTGAGTTCATCGGCGCATTTCTTGAGCACTATAATAGGAATTTCTGGACCAGAAGCTTTTTTGGCATCGAGCCCCTTCAGAATTCGTTTGACAGGACGCTGACGGAATACGATATCAGTCATTTCCGATCGAACTGCTGGAATGTTCGGATGTGTTTTTCCCTGAAAGTCTACCGTGGAGTGTGAAGCAAAGAGTTCTGCGAGTAAGTTCGCTTTATCTTCAGCCGTGGTTGCTATTGTGCCGTCAGAACGTGTTAGCGGTGGAATATTTGATTTGGTAAAATTTTGACTGACGGCCTTAGCGACTGACCGAAAGGACCTAGATCCGTTAGGACTGGCGAGAAGTTTATTTTTGATCCTCATGTTGTGAGCCTCTTTGTTTTGATCTATCGTTTGCTTGCACTGGTTTCGAGCGGTAACAAAGATGGTGCGATTCACATCGGTAGGATTTTTACGCCATTGTCGGTAAGCTAGATTTTTAGCTCTGACAGCACGCTCGCAGTTCTTGCTAAACCAGGGCTTGCCATTTGAAGGGCGCTTCTTGGAGAAAGGAATAAAGGCTTTCATGCCAGTAAGAATGACATCGGAGACCTCTTGAGCACAAGCGGATGGATCATCTGAAGAGAAGCATACTTCCAGCCAAGGAAAAGTGCGAAAATGGTCCCTTAGGTCTTCCCAACTAGCTCATGTGTAGTGCCAAATTTTACGAGGTTTAGGAGGTTGTTTAGAACAAATTGGCAGCTCGCTTAGAGTTGAAATAAGTTTGTGATCGGAAGATCCTAATGGAGGATGAACGGTGACTGTGTATAGGTCAGAGTTGGATGTCAAAAAGAGATCTAAAAGACTAGCAAAATCTCCATCTCGGTCTGGAATTCGCGTTGGTTCTTCCACGAGTTGAGTTAGACCAGAACTGATCGCAAAAGATTCCGCCTCACGACCCTGTTCATCGTTGGTATTTGAGTATTTGAGCCAGTTGATATTGTGGACGTTAAAGTCACCAAAGATACCGACTTCGGCATTAGGATGGTTGGTTTGCAAGAAGTCAATTGTGTTTGCTAGTGACGAGAAGAGTGCTCTGTAATGGGTGTCACTTGGAGGACGGTGGAAAAGAAAGGAATTACATGGCAGATATCCAGCACTGCTGGCACAACTACACATCAACAAGGAAGCATCCCTCATGTGGTTAAAACTTGGATATCTATTTCCCGAAACCGAAGCATTCATTATTGCAATACAAGACCAAGTCATTGCGACACGCAATTATAAAAAATTTATAATGAAAGAACGTATCCCAACAGATAGATGCAGAATGTGCAAAGAACAAACCGAATCCATCGATCACATCATAAGCGGATGCCAAACACTAGCCCCAAAAGAATATACCAAAAGACACGACAATGTTGGCAAAGTAATTCACCAAGAGCTCTTAAAAATCCACGAACCGACAATCACCGAAACAATCCCATACTACAAATATAACCCAGAAAGCATCCATGAAACAGAAAACTATAAGATATACTGAAACAGAGAAATAATAACGGATCTTCCCTTACAACACAATAGACCAGACATGGTGTTCACTGATAAAATAAACAAACATACTTACCTGATCGACTTCTCTATCCCGCTTGCCGCAAACCTACAAAAAAAAACACAGAGAAAAAATTAGTAAATACTTACCTCTTGCCAACGAAATAAAAGAAATGTGGAACCAAGAAAAAGTGATGGTAGTACCAATCATCATAGGTGCAACTGAAGAAATACCACACACACTCTTCGAAAACCTAAAAAAACTAAACATTAAAGAACAAATATACTACCAGCTACAAAAAGTTGTTCTTATAGAAACCAGCGGAATTGTCAGACGTGTACTAAATGACACCGACAACTGAAACTTGAACTTTTTCAAACCTACGAATCTACCTGCTTTCTTGCAACCAATGCCGAAACAGGATAGAAGCCATATCCAGATACAAAATCTGTGGAACCTGAAAATAATAATAATAATAATAATAATAATAATATTATTAATAATAATAATAATAATAATAATAATAATAATAATAATAATAATAATAATAATAATAATAATAATAATAATAATAATAATAATAATAATAATAATAATAATAATAATAATAATAATAATAATAATAATAATAAATGTCTTTATTGTAATTAAGGACAAAATTACAAAAGGCGAAGTTGAAGCTAGGCTTCCTCACTTAACCTAAAATACAATAATTTGATAAGTTTATCTCATTATCCTGATCAGGATCGCCGGAATTAAATCATTTCCTTACAGATCCTCTGTATGAGAGTGAGAGAGATAGGCAAGGGCGTCCATAGGGGGGGGGGGGGGCAAAACGGGCACTTGCCCCCCCCCCCCCTAGGCGCCCACATTACTATTTTATTTCATAATTCAGTATAAATATTGAATAGTACAGTGGTTAGTTAGTAGACCAACAAATCACTAAACTGAACAATGTGTACCGATGATGCGTATTACTACATCGTCTGCATAGCCTTGGGCGTAGAAGCCCTCTGCGTTGAGACATGCGAGTAACTCATCTACCACCAAGTTCCATAGGGCAGGTGACAATACCCCTCCCTGAGGACAACCTTGCGTTACATCGGCCCTTATAGAATCTCCCTGAAAAAGGGAGACGAGTGACCGCAAAGAATCTACTTTGCGCACACTTTTGCATACGCAAAGTAGCACTTTCCCGGGAAATTTTTTTTCCCGCACACTTATTTTAAAGCAAAATTACCATATTATAGACGCGTTTTTTTCTTCTATTTTATTATTTTTTTAGATATTTATGCAAAAATATTGTAACAAGACAAAGTTGACAGGTGGTTTATGTGTTGCCTTATAAACTATACCGAAGTATTGTGCCGTGCGGGTCAAAATTTTTTTGAAATCTGCATTATTATATTTTCCTCTAATTTTGTTCAAGTTAAAAAAAAACAAGTATTTGATGTCAATAAAAATTTAAAATTAAAAAAATATATAGTTATTTCACTCGTAGAAAAAATATTGTTCCTAACACGTGCGCAAAGTAGTTTTCCCGCATTTAAAGCTTATCCGAACTCCGCTTCGCGTCGTTCGTCTAACTGCTTTCGCGTGCGGGAAAACATAACTTTGCGCACTGAATAGGAAAACTACTATTAATACATCTTATCGCTGTGTCGGGATTGCTTGGGTTATGGCTGCTCGTAGAGTCCTAACAAGGACGAAACGGCCGTCGTGGTCTACCCGCCCCAGGGTATCCATTGTGCTTGGATCCCTGTGTAATATATTCCAATATAAAAAATAGTTACACACTTGTCCGATATGCCACAATTATTGACTTTTAATTATTTTCGCGGACACTATATTATCTTCTATTGTACCTATTTAACTTTTCTTCAAAGGTCTTACAGATTCTGAGATCGGATAGTGGGTCATCTTATGTAGACCACCCAGTATGTAAGGCATAAATAGTTCCAGCCAAATTCGTTTACTCAACAATCACGAATTTGGGAATTAAAAAAGCATTAAATCAAAAATGCTTTATGCAGTATGGGAAGCATTTTATAGGCCCTGGCGATATTTTCAGTATTTTCCACTCTCTATTAAACTCAAATTTATCAACGTGGTTGAGCGACTTTTGACAGTCTAGTATGAAAAATTTCACAGCGGAAATTGCATTTTTCATCCAACTGAACTTTTTATGTGATTTGCTGACCTAGTTTACATTTGGGTACAATGTTTATACATTTTAACGTAACCCAATAATAATAATTATTATTATTGGTAAAATTTAGAAAATAAAACCTATTCAAAAACTAATTTATTTTAAGATGTAGCACTATTTCTTTTAATTTTAAAGTATTTCTGGAGCACTTGAGATAGCGATAATAAAACATCGCCATTTCGTTTTTTGATCAATATTTTGGTACTTCTTCGTTTTATCCAAAAATCGGTCCAAAACCCCTCTTTGGAGTACAATAACCTACAGTTTTGCGTTAAAAAGGTATGGATTTATAAATTAATAAAAGCAGGAAAAGATATGTGGGAAATTTGACAAAATTTCTTGGCTTGTTAAAAGGAAAATCGAATCAAACGGATATCTATGATTTAATTCAAAAAACTCTCCGGAACAATTGGCATTCGGGATACTCCTAGACTTGTATAAAGCCTATGATTGTCTGGAGCAGGAGGCGTGACTTCAGGAGAACGGTACGATGATGGCTTGGAAGAAATCTAAGACCTCTTATAAAATAGACCAAACCATTTATTCATGAATAGGCTGTTTGTTTGCATCAAACATTCGTACGTGTAAATCAAAGACAGAAGAGAGAGTGAGCGTTAAAATTCGGACTCCGAGCGGGATTGCAATGGCTCAAGCATTCGGAGCGATCAGTCACCAGCAGCGGCGTAGGGTGTGACAAGGATTTTTAATACAATAAATAAGTAATGATTAAAAAAGGTTTTATAAAAGTGTTAATAAAAACTGTTCTTAAGTGAAGATTACCAGAATTATTTTGAAAAAGCCTAGGCGCTAAATATATAGTTGTGTATAGGTGTTATTATTAAATGGCGGATTATATGCACTTAAATTCAGCCAAAATATGCGCATATATATGCCTTGTTTGCCTTTCAAATTACCTTTTTTACCAAATATGCATATTAGCATGCAATATTTCTTAATTTATTATAGAAAAATGAGGTAAAGAAACACATTGGGTTCCAAGAAATATGTTTATTTTTTAAAAAAATGGAAAAAAACAAACAAAGAGTAATGAATGCAAACCATTTTTTAACCTAAAATTGTATAAAATGCATTTATCATTAAATATTTTAAAAAATTTTTAACTAAAAAGAATTGTCTTCTATTAGAACGAATATGTTTTTATAGAAAGAAGCTTCTTTCAATATCTACTGATGTAATCGGATAATACTGCAACTTAAGTAGCAAAATATAAGGCCAAGATACAACTTCGATGGATGGTTTACCCTCATAAATGCTTTCAACTGTAGTTAAGTTAAATACTTCATTCTTTTTTACAGTTACATCCAATTCGTTCCTTACTTTCTACTCTCCAACGAGGATATTGTGTAACGTATAGAACTAAAAATAACCTTAATAAAAACAAGAGCAGGTAATAATGACGCATTATTCAGTGACAATAAACAACCCCTAACAATATACCTATAAACCCCAATAAATACCTTGTGTATAACCAAAATGTAAATTATATTATTATAATCTTCGGATTGGAAAATCCCTGAAATAAGTACCGAACTGGACATTAAACCTTTAACGTTTTAAATTTTTTGATAGAGCCGAAAACATAAACATATGCTCTTAAAATAATAATTTTTCACGAACTTGCCACTGATGCAACATTTCTTAGGTAGGTAACTATATCAATAAAATCTATTACAAAGACCTTTAAAAAATAACACCTACAAATAACAAAATTGGACTACTAACCACACTGTCGCAAAAAACAAAAAATACTACTGCCACAGCGGTTTCAGTTGCTACCTAAGAATGGCCGACGTGTAAGAAAGGAAAGCGATGTTGCCGCTAACATACTAGATTTTGTCACCCTGGACTTAAAATAAGTATGTACTAAATACAAAGCATTGTAAATGCCACATATTTATTTTATTTACCAACAAAACAAAACTTGTTCTACCTGTAGCACCCTATTAGCTTTTGTAGCTTATCTGTAATTATACTTGTCAAATATTTATTTTATTAATTACTCTAACAGTAAGTTTGGCAACAGCTATTATTTTGTATTAAGTATAGTGGACCATACAGGTAACCAAACAAATTATGAACGCTGGAATCTTTGATTAGTTTAAAATGTAAACAATCTAGTCTATACAGGGTATCCGGAAAAATGTGGGAAATCTCCCGGATATGAAAAAAACACGTGAAAATAATACTACAAATTCATATAAATTTCTTTCGTATCGGCCTCCTCTTCGGAGATATGGGCTCCCAAAGAGCTCCCATGGAAGTTTTTGACACATAATTATTAAACCAACAGCTATATTTCAATTTTTTTTTTCATATGATGTATACCAGGTAAGACCCTTCAAATTCCTATCCCAGAAAGTGTTGCGAATTACTCACAGCTGCAGGGACGGACTAGCTGTGACACTAATGTGCCCATTTTTTTTACGCCCTGTATGATAAAAACTTTGGACAACGTATTTTACATACCTTTAACTATTGACTAAAAATTAAGTGCTTTTCATTCATGTCGCTAATCCTAACCGTTTTCGGAAAAACGTCATTTTATTGCGATCATGTATTATTAAGCAGTTAGAAGTGAAGATTTATTATTATAGGGACAAAGATATTGTATATTTTATTGAAATACGCTAAATATATATGATGTAAATATGTTAAAAATGACGTTTTTTCGAAAACGGTTAGGATTAGCGACATGAATGAAGACTGAAGAGTACCTAATTTTTAGCCAAGGTATGTAAAAAACGTTGTCCAAAGTTTTTATCATACAGGGCGTAAAAAAATGGGAACATTAGTATCACAGCTAGTCCGTCCCTGCAGCTGTGAGTAAT
Source organism: Polydrusus pterygomalis (assembly GCA_963969555.1). Lineage (NCBI taxonomy): Eukaryota > Metazoa > Arthropoda > Insecta > Coleoptera > Curculionidae > Polydrusus > Polydrusus pterygomalis. The sequence goes on from OZ018375.1 coordinate 3,392,938, forward strand.
TCGCAACACTTTCTGGGATAGTAATTTGAAGGGTCTTACCTGGTATACATCATATGAAAAAAAAAATTGAAATAAACCTGTTGGTTTAATAATTATGTGTCAAAAACCTAATTCCATGGGAGCTCTTTGGGAGCCCATATCTCCGAAGAGGTAAAATAAATAATAATAATAATAATAATAATAAAAATGTATTTATTAACACAATCAACCAGTAATTATAATATAACAAAAATCATAGAAATTCTTCGATAAGAAATTGTTTGTTAACAAAGTTACCTACAAAGCTTTAAAAGCTTGTGTGTAGGTTTTTGAACAGTAATATTGTCAACTAAAACTCACAGTGGTCCGGTATATTTTGGATACTCGACCACTGTGCGTTGTTGAGGTTGCGACCCACTGTACACCAATCGGGGTCAAGTGCATTGCAACCTCAACACTTATTTGGGTATATAAGCTGGGCCAGCTCAAGCTACGGTATCGGTAATCATTGCCCGATCAAATTACATCTACTAACAAGTGGCCAAGTGACGTCTCTGCTCCTCGCCCTAACCGACCTACGCCCAATTAAAGAAGACATGCTGGTTTACCTACTAGGGGAAATAATAAGAAGAACTCCAAATAGACGCCTTTTGTAAATCAAGACTTTCATTCCTCTGACTACGTCCCGACACACGAAGAGAAATTCGTGACATGGTGGAGGCGCCGGGTACCATGTCACGAATTTCTCTTCGTGTGTCGGGACGTAGTCAGAGGAATGAAAGTCTGGATGTATAAAAAAGGGCGTCTATTGGAAATCTTCTTAGTTCTTTACCCTAGTAGGTAAACCAGCATGTCTTCTTCTTGATAACGCGGGGGCGGTTAGGACAACGAGCGGCGGCTTCACTTGTCCGGAAACTGGGGTTGGTCACTTGGCAGAGGTAGTCGAGGTAGTAATTTGATCGGGCAATGATCACCGATGCCGTAGCTTGAGCTGGCCCAGTTTATATACCGAAATAAGTGTTGAGGTTGCAATGCACTTGACTCCGATTGGTGTACAGTGGGTCGCAACCTCAACAACGCACAGTGGTCGAGTATCCAGAATATACCGGACCACTGTGAGTTTTCGTGGACTAGCACTCTGACTACGTCCCGACACACGAAGAGAAATTCGTGACAATATAAATATACCCAAAAAAGCCAAGGAAAAAATTCAAAATAATTATAATAATAGAAACAGTATCAAAATGCCTAGTCAGAAAACATGTTAATAACAAAATCACGCACTTGTGCGATTTAAATAGACAATAGAAAAGATTACAATAATAAGATAAATAATATATAAATAATAAATAAATAATATATATATAAATAATAAAAAGATAAGAATTAACAAAAAGTCCATTACACATACATCATAATGCTCACAATAATAATCATTCAAAGCTTAGAAAAGGCGATTTTAAGTTTCATAAATTGTCCTTAGTATAAGCAGTATTATCAACTATCTAGAAAGTAATCTGGAGTTTAAAGGATTTAAAGTGTGTATTTGATCTAACATCTTTACTTAATAAATTTTATAATTTAGAGCCAAGATAACTAAAACTATATCTAGTCAACTTAAATCTAAAGCTAGGAACTCTAATAATCATGTTGTTAACGGCTCTAGTTGCTATATAATCATTTTTATTTTTGTGCATATAACTAAGCACATTTTTGGCATACAGCTGTACAACCGATAAAACCCGAAATTCCTAAAAAATTGCTATTGATAAATACCGTTTTGGTGGTTTTAAAATAATTTTAATTATACCCTTTTGCGCTCTATCCAGTCGATTCAAAATGGTTTTATATGCGGAACCCCATAGTACTATACAATACTGAATCACGCTCTGAACAAGAGCGTAATAGACCATTTTTATAGTTCCTCTTAAGAGAATATTTCTCAGGATTAGAAACTTGTACATTGTCTTCCTTACCCTATTAGAAATCTCAAAGATATGGTCCTTCCAACTAATTCGATTATCAATTAGGACCCCTAGATACTTAGTAACCGTGCAGTACTTGATACTTTCATTGTCAAGATAAAGGATAGGTATATTATTTATTGATTGTAAGAAAGGTAATGCCACCGTCTTAGAAGTGTTTAATGTAAGTAGGTTGTTACGAAGCCAATAGTCGATAAACTTCCTAGCCGCATTGGCTTTATTTACTACACCTGCCCATGTTGGCGCCGCCAATGAGATTGACGTATCATCAGCATAGGCTGTTAGAAACCCATTAATCTCGATATTAAATATATCATTTAAATAGATGGAAAACAACAATGGACCAAGTACAGTGCCTTGAGGAACACCATAAGTCACCGTATTTAGCGAGCTTAGCCTATCGTTGACTCTGGTACATTGCAGACGGTTGGACAGGTAATCCTTAAGGAGATCAAAACAGTTACCTTGTATGCCATAGTTATGCCAACAATATTTTATGGCTTACCATATCAAATGCTTTTTTTTTGGTCTAGAAACACAGAAATAACCTTATTTCTCTCATTAATATTGCTATATACATAATTAAAAAAATTAGTCACCGCATCCGAAGTACTTAACCCTTTTCTAAAAGGATACCGATACGAAAAAGTTTGTACATATAAACTTGTAGTATTCTTTTCACGTGTTTCTTTCATATCCGGGAGATTTCCGACATTTTTCCATACACCCTGTATAAGCGAGATATTTGAAAGAAACTGTTAACCCACCTTACTTTCCAAAGGAATTAGGTAACTGTTAAAGCAAGGTACCTACTGTATTAGCATATTTTAGTGCTTTTAATTTAACGAACGTATCCGCATTGCCCTGTCACATCTCGCCCCCCCCCCCCCCTTGGGTCCCTTACTCGCCCTAATGAACTCGGTCGCGCAACGTCTTCAAGACGCGTCGCTGCATCGTGAAACTTATCTTCATTAATTTCCCGAGGCCGGAAAAGTATCTCTGAGGATTTTCACGGTGAATGATGAGAAAAAGTCGTTTTTAGCGGAAAATCTCGAGGGCTTTCCTTTTGTTGTTAGTTTTTTGGGTGCGTGACTTGTAAGTTTTAGCGGATCGAACTCGGCCGAGGGCTCCTGTAAAAGGAAAACTAAATACTGGGATTTGAAGTAGCTCTTTTGCCGAAAGAAAAATTGGTTATTTTCAGGATAATTGGATTTGGTGTATTTAGAATTGGTCAAGTGTGGTTCGCAGAGAATTTCGGGTGTTTATATTGTTAGTTGTTCATGTTTTTCAAAGATACTTACGATGTTTGCGGTCATGGGGACAAGGATCCATCGTACACGGTGAATCCGTGCTACGAAAATCCGAGAGAAAAGATTTAGACGCGACCAATCCTGTCCTGTGTAGGTAGGGTAAAGTGGTCTATAGTGGGACAAAAAAATTTAAAATGCTGTAATTATTTTTATATAGGGATTTTACTGATGGTAAGTATCTATAACTAATAAGAAGGTAAATAACTAGTTTATGCTATCATGTACTAACCCTAAATTGTTAAGTGTTAATAACAATTAATAAATCCCACTATATACCATTTTTCCCACCATGAACCAGGCAGTGGTGTATAGTGGGAAAGACCTTGGTACTTAGTGGGATTTAGTAATTAGGTATCAAATTTAGTACAAATCATGAGAACCGAAAAAGTCTACTCATACAAAATGAAGTTAAATAATGTTATACTTGTCCAAATTGACTGAAAAAGAATATTGGCAAGCTGCTTTTTAGTGCTGCCTGATTTAAATGGAATCGACAGTTTCATCACAATATCTTCTGAACTAACAATATCTTCGTCACTTTTGTCGAGAAAAACAAACTTGATCATCACATCATGATTTATTAGGCTTTGCCTAAATTTGGCTTTTTATTGGGTGAGTGACACCTTCGGCATGGTTTAAATCTAAAATTAAAAATACAAAATATTATTAGTCCCACTATGCACCACCACATACTTTCCCACAATAGACTACATGGCCGATTTTCAAGAATTCCATAAAGTTATCGAACTGGTAGAGCTAAAGTGAAATATAAGGATAGTTGAAGCAAGCCAACATTATTTTGAGGTTACATTTACAATACAAAAAGAAAATATTGGATAACTTGAAAACCATGCATGCTAAAAGCTAAAAGGTAAAAAAAAAATTATGGTGTTACTTACCCTTGTTTTTAAATTCTTGATTTATTTCTCAGAATTTAGTTACTTTATGCTAATTCCAATACGCGGGTAGTGACAACAACACCGACGTTAAATATAGTTGTACCTCAACGATAAATAGTTTCGCAGCATACGTCATTTCCCACTATGGACCACGTCCCACTATGGACCACTTTACCCTACCTATTATAGGTAGCAGATCATTGGGATTAAACACAACAGATTAAACAACATTAAAAAAATGTTCAAAAACGATACAAAACGTTAAAAGACTCTTTTTAATAATTAAAGCGACAATTTTTTCTGTATTAATTTATTCCCATTTTAGATCAAAGAAATATCTGAATCCATCCAATCAGCCGATGTCGATGAGTAAACAAAATTTTAATAATTGTTTGAACTAAAGGGTATGAAGCCGACACGAACTAGTAGGTATATTGTACCGGGTGGCCAAATAACAACGGTCACAAAGACCGTTAACTTAACAGGTTTCGGAAAAAAATATTGACCAACGCGTGAGATGACCGCTAGGAGGTGTAACAGACATGGTCCAATAGAAAATTAGGTTTGTTTCTTTATGTTATATGTACTGAAAACTTTTGTTTCTTAATTCTTAGGGCCATCAGCCGCCAGTTTATTGAAATTGCATAGTCCTTTTGTAAACGACTCTCGATACTTAACAACGCGCCAATTACCTTGAATTTTGCAAAATTAAGTTCGTTACCACTTTTTAGTGGTTTACCGATTGCACTACCGATATTTGAAGTATGGACCATAAAAATAGGAAATCATTACAAAACAACAGCAAACAAAATCAATATTGATCAATAAAAATACCAAAAGCTCGAATCAAAACAATACCGTCGTCCAACCTCTGAACTATTTCTAGGGCGCCGGCTGCGGAGTGTTGCGGCCGATGACCCGACCCGCGCTAATAATAGGGTTGGGCAAAAATAACCGGTTATTTGAAAACCGTTTTTTTTTTTAATCGGTTAACCGGTTAAAAATCGGTTTTTTGTTGCTCAGGTTAAACCGACAAAAGGTTATTTATTATCAATAACCGAAAATCGGTTATTTACAGGGATAATTTGTGTCTTTGGTCTCATTATTGACTATAACCCTAGAATAGGAAAAAAAATGGAGATAAAAGTTCTACTTTGAAGACTGTATTCTTGTGTCATAACGGTAAATTGAAAGGCACAATGGAAAAAAAAATGGAAAAGGTTATTAACCGGTTATTCAATAACCGGTTATTTTTTGTCCGGTTAACCTAATCTCCGTTAACCTGGCGTAATAAATAACCGGTTAATCAATAACCGGTTATTTTCCAATAACCGCCCAACCCTAGCTAATAATCCAATTTGCTTAAACGTTCGGTTACCGCTTGGTCGCTTTGAATTCTTCGTGTACTTCCGCCAACTCTAAACCCACGAGGTCAATTCTGGACGAGAGCCCAATGCCCGGGCTTGATTACGAGGGACAGTTAAAATATTTACGCGTAAAATAATTTAATAAACCACATAATACCTATTTCATGATATATTTTTCAATGTTTTTGGGAGCTCATGGAATGACCAAATGACCATATGGATTTTTTAAAATAAACTGGGAGAGCATTTGCGTACAGGGATACTTACCAGAGACTTTAAAAAATCTATAGTTGTCCCAAATTATAAAGCTGGCAATAAACTTGTGATTAATAGTTTTCGACCTATAAGTCTAATAAGTGTCTTTGCAAAATTGTTCGAAAAATGCCTTAAAGATAGACTCTACGATTTTTTAATAAGAAACAAAATATTGAATGAAAATCAGTTTGGGTTCCAATAAGGGGTTAGTGCAAACCATGCCGTTTATAAACTTGTTGACTGTGTAAAGTCAAATCTTGACAAAACCCAGAAATGTATAGGGGTCTTTTTGGATCTTGCTAAGGCCTTCGACACGGTGTCTCATAAAAATTGCTAAAAGTGCTTGAGTAACTTGAGCACTGTGGCATTGGAGGCACTGTGTTGAATGTCCTCCGCAGCTACTTGGAGGGTAGAGTTCAACGGGTAAGGACAAAAGACCAATTTAGTGAATGTCAGAAGATACAGCTAGGCATCCCGCAGGGGACGTACTCAGGCCCCTTCTTTTTATTGTCTACTCTAATTCATTGCTGAAATAAAAACATCCCGGGAGTAATAATATCATAAATTGTATAGAGGTAGCCGTTACTTGATGAAGATCCATTATAACAACTATAAAAAATACATCGTGTATAAATCTTCACTAAATTTAGTGAAGATTTATGGTAGTATGAAGTATTTTTTATAGTTGTTGTAATAATATCATACGCTGATGATACAGTACTGATCTTTAACGATGATACTTGGCAGGGGTTGAAACCGAGGGCTGAACTTGGTATTTGCATGGTGAAAGATTGACTGGATTTCAATGAGCTAACTCTTAACGCAGATAAGTCAAAATATATTGCGTTCTCTCTTACTGATGTAAATAGGTCTGATCTCGGTTCTCTGCAGCTACTAAGGACAGCACTAAAAATTAGCGAAGTTACTAATATCAAGCATCTAGGGCTAGGCATTAGCTGACAATAATTTAAAGTGGATTTGTGTGTGAAAACAATGCTTGTGTACAAATTTTATAAACCAGAAAAATGTATGAATCAAAAGCTCCTTCTAACCATATAATATAAAGCTTTAGTTGAATGTATTTTACAGCATGTTATAATTGTATGAGGTGGTCTGTATACTAATGCCTTAGATCCCCTTAGTGCTGTACAAAACTACATATTAAAGGCTATAATGCAAAAAGAATGACGTTATCGTACCATTCAACTCCATAATGTAAATGTACTGAATATTAGAATGCTATACTTTTATAACAGCTGCCTATTCTTACATAATAATAAAAACTTACAAACAAAAGTGCTTCACACACATCAAACTAGACAAATTACAAATCAGTATTTGGTTGTTCCCTTTTACAGAAGGGATGGTAACCAAGAATTTACAAAAAGTTTAGCTTCAAAAATATATAAATCTCTACCGACAAAAATATTGGTAATCATAAAAAGTTTGCTCAAAGGTGTAAGCCAGTTATTTTTGCTAATTCAAACATTCCTCGAACTGCTCTAATAAGTTGCAACATTTTTACTTTCTTGTGTTCTTCAATCTAATTGGACATGGAATTGTTCAGTTTTCGACTATTTGCTCAAATTGAACTATAACAAAAACATTTTATAATTTTTTGCACATACAGATTGCTCGTGATCTAGGTACAATAATTAATATTTGTACTTTATTAAGACTGTTGTGATATTTATTAATAAATTGTATTTGTTTATGGTTATGTTTTGTATGAATAAATTGAAATTTAATTGAATTTAAACTAAGTAAATATTCGCACTGAAATCTACATACAGGGTCACCAGTAAAGTCCGCATCATATGGAATTTTTTTTTATTAATAGCTTTATTCAAAATTTGACTTTGGCATCAAGTTCTGCTTCGATCGAGCCGATTCTAGCCCACATGCAAAATTTTAGCTGCGTAAGATAGTTTTGATTTTTTTAATATATTTTGTAAATTGCACCACTTTTGCAAAATAAGACTCAACGCAACCTAAATAAAACTTTTCAGTTTTGACAAGGCTTTATTTCAGATACATTTTCTTTAAAGTAGCGCCATATTCAATGTGTGTTTTTCTACAAAATCAAAATTGGGCTAGTAAAATTTGGTCGCATGTGATGCAAAGTTTATTTGTTTTTGATCCTGTATAAGGTAACTTTATAAAATAAGTATTTTTGAAAACGTAGTTTGTGTCTGAAAGTAATACACCTTAATATTAAGACAAAAAAACACAGTCTCATCAGAAAAGTGTTCATTAAATGGAAAATAAATTTTGGTGGTGGGTAAAAATCAAAATTATCTTATGCACCTGAAATTTTGCATGTGCGCTAGAAACTGCATTAAAAAAAACTTTTTCTAATAACTTTTTTCGATATTTTCAGAAATAACCCAACTTTTAAATTATTGTTTGGAAAAATAAGATAATAATAATTCTTATTAAATACAAAATTCTAGCGATAATAATTTTATAAAATTTGACAGATAATGCGACTCACGTGACTACTATTTGTTTGCTAAATTTTCATCTCGATTGAAGCCGAGCTTGATGTCAAAGTCAAATTTCGAATACATCTGTTAATAAAAAAAATCCCATATGATGCGGACTTTACTGGTGACGTGACACTGTATTATGTTCATTCTTTTTCCGGGCACGCGCGCCGCTGATTAAAAGTCCTTTGTTTCACCGTTATTATATTCCTGGTCTTGCTGACTATATCAACTAAAAACGGAAATACCTTATTAAAACTTACTAATTTCAATATTCCGATTTTCCTTTTAGTACAATGTTAAGTTGAAAAAGCTTCCTTCGGAATATTTTCCTGCCTTTTAAATAATATCGCCAAAAAGGCTTCCAGTTCTTACTAAAAGCTGATTAAAACCAAAAAGCCTTTGACAGATAAACACAAAAAACGCATTAATTTTTTTGCTCCTTTTAATGCTCCCAAGAAATGTATAAATTAAAGGGAAGAACTCTGAAAGGTCGAAGACCGCTTTCATTATTCTTGGTTTTAGCGGTGCCGAGTGAATTAAAAACTTATTAAAGACGACTTGAAGATATGCAAATTAAATAAATTAATGCTAAGTAATTGCGAGGACACGAACAGTTAAGTGTGTTTAGGATATTTAAAAAAAGCGTTGTTTATCAAGAAGTGTCAGAATTTTAATGAATTATATGAAAAAAAATTAATTTAACCGAGAGAGAACGTTTTGGGCTCTTTCTAAAAATAAAATATCGTAAAATAATTTTTTTTTTGATAATTAAGAATATTTTAGTCATAATTAAATAAATAAGTAAACAAGGTCTTTATTTTCATTGTTATACAGAACTGGAACAATATATAGCTATACAACATACATTATACCAAATGGAACATGCCGAAGGTTAGCTGGAAGTATAGACATATTATTTATTTGACCACATTTTTGTGAATTACAAATTGTAGCAAGTCATATAAATTATCAAGCATTTCTAGACGCATGTATTTAACTAAATTAAAATATACAGGGTGTCCGGAAAATACGTGTACAACGGTTGACGACAGACTCCTGACGTCAAAAAAGGTCGATCTAAGCCGACTTAGTTATATCCAAAATTGTCTCGTTTAGCCGGTAGAGGGCGTCAAAAATTTCTAAAAATATTGGTTTTTCCTAAATTACGTGAAAACCTGCTAATCGATTTTAATGATTTTTAGTATGTAGACTAATACTATAAAATGACGTTTTCTGGTAGTATATTCACCGGCTGTAAATAAGTGGAAGTGTTATAAAAGTGATATAATACGTCAACATTTCTCCTCATTTTTTATATGAACGGCGTTATGACAACCCAGATATTTTTGTAGAGTGACTGGATGTATTTGGAAGCTATTTTACCTCTTTAATATTTTTCGTTAAATGAGCTGTTTTGCCAGAAGAAAATATTTACAATTACCTGCATACATCAATTCACTGGCCGACAAAAATTTTTTTTTGTTGTAACACAAAGCTAAATAGCATCTTGTGGTAGAATGGACCTATCCAAATACGAAAATGAGAAAAAAAAAGTTGTAACACGTAACGTTTTCTTGTTACATTTATAATACCACATTTAATGTTACAATATTTAATATCTATTGAAAAAATAATTTAAGAATTTTCTAACTGTGAATATCGACTATATTTAAATTTTTACACCTACTAAACATACCTTACATCTAAGAAAAACACAAACATTACAAATATTAACTGAACACACTAATTAAATTTTATTTTTTCCTTTTATGAGGGGTCATAACTTCTCTTTTCAAAAACCAACAGTAATCACCCATCATGGCTGGATCCCATCGTCTTTGATAGCGAATTTCCATTGTCCTGATATCCTGGCGGAACCTTTCACCCTGCTCGTCACTGACAGCTACCAAATTTTCAGGAAAAAATGACAGATGGGAATGGAGGAAGTGAATTTTTAATGACATTCGGGCACTAAGCGATTTGTAGGAATCTAAAAGTTCATCAACTAACTGTTGATAGTTTGCATCCATATTGTTGCCCAAAAATCCCCTTACTATACTAACAAATGAGTTCCATGCTCTGAGTTCCTGCCTGGTAAGCTTCTCTGTAAAGTTGACATCGTCCAGCAATTTTCTGATTTGTGACCCAATAAAAATGCCTTCCTTTAATTTGGCATCACTCAACTGGGGAAAGACTTGTCTTAGGTATTTGAATCCATTACCGTCTTTATTCATAGCTTTCAGCTTTCACAAAGTTTTCAGCCCAAGTTTAATTTGAAGAGGAGGCAGAAGGCATGGCTTGTGATTTCACCATGAATGCTCCACAAATGTCACAAAATCTGTCAGGAGAAATTTTGCAACTCCGGCGCGTTTGACTCGACATTTTCTTTCTTAAAAACACTTTTTTATCTATACACAGAAAATCACTGACTTCGAAACTTAACAGAAGACTAATGTTTAATGTTGATTTTATGTATAATATTCTAAATAATACAGTTCAGGTAATTTTTCCCTTATAAAATGCATCCATTTTAACCGTCCCCTAATTAAATTGACTACCTGCTAATGTAAAATGGTCTTATTAAGCTATTGAAAAATGGTATGTATTGGGGCTTTCCGAATATTTTTTCTATTATTAGAAGGGTATTTCCATTTTAAAAATAAAGAGCTGACCTGTGTTAGAAAAATCTTGTCGGCCAGTTATTAACAATAAAAATAAAACAAAGTACAACAAAGTTGAAAGTATGTATTGTAAGAAACTAAGTAAAACAAAAACATTACTTAAGCAAATGTGTAAAATGACCGCCGTCTTGCTGAATACACTTATTAACACTCCTTAAAAAATGATATTGGACCCTATCTAATGTCTCGGGGTTATTAAAATGGTTGCCTGCATTTAATAATATAAATAAATAAATTAAAATTTTAATAAAAAATAAATAATAATAATATAATACATAATATTTAATATTAATAATTTTATATAATAATTGTCAAATTATTAAATGCCATAGCAACAAGGTCACTTAAAAAATTATTGTTACAGGTAATTTGATTTTAATATTATTACTAATAATACTAAATATTGTAAATATTTTCTTCTGGCAAAACAGCTCATTCAACGAAAAATATTAAACAGGTAAAATAGCTTTCAAATACATCCAGTCACTCTACAAAAATATCTGGGTTGTCATAACGCCGTTCATATAAAAAATGAGGAGAAATGTTGACGTATTATATCACTTTTATAACACTTCCACTTATTTACAGCCGGTGACTATACTACTAGAAAACGTCATTTTATAGTATTAGTCTACATACTAAAAATCATTAAAATCGATTAGCAAGTTTTCACGTAACTTAGGAAAAACCAATATTTTTACAAAATTTTGACGCCCTCTACCGGCTAAACGAGACATTTTGGATATAACTAAGTCGGCTTAGATCGACCTATTTTGACGTCAGGAGTCTGTCGTCAAACGTAATTGTACACGTATTTTCCGGACACCCTGTATATTAAAACAATTGTATAAGAACTTAACATACCACAAATGTTATAAACAAACGGTAAAAACGATTTGAATGTTGATGTGTTGAATTAACAGCAGTAAATTATTCTACCACTGAGCAGAAAGCATGGAAATCAAGAAGTTTATTAATTACATCTTTAAATTTTTAATTTAGATATTTTAATATTTCTCACACTACAACAGAAAAAAATGGTTAAAACAACCTATCCGCTGTGGCTGTGTCCTGAACTGAATAAAAACAGTGACAGCGAAAAGATTTTTAATCATAGATTTGAGTTTTGAATAGCTAAGCAGCTTTATATTTTCAGGCAGTGCATTATACAATGAGATTTTAATAGAATAGGCTTTCTTGTAGCACAATTGTTTAGGTCTAATTAAGTCAGAACCTCTAGTTGAGTAGTTATGAAAATTATAATTTCACGAAAAACTACGCTTGTTTTTATGAATTTCGAGCGGTTGATAGAATATAGAAAACAGAGAAGGTAGAGGCATAATTCCAAACCTCTAGTGTGATATTGTTCTTGTCGTTTAACATTACATATGATTATCTATTATGCAACATGATTTACTGAGATGGTAAAATTCGTTCATAGCTTATAAAGTCTAATACTAATGATGGGCTGTTTGTGATTACATAATTTTTACTTAAACTATACAGTGTCACCAGTAAAGTGCGCATCATATGGGATTTTTTTTTATTAATAGCTTTATTCATAATTTTTGACTTTGGCATCAAGTTCTGCTTCGATCGAGATGAAAATTAAGCACAAAAATTGTAGTCACGTGATTCGCATAATCTGTCAAATTTTAATTTTTTCCAAAAAATAATTCAAAAGTGGGGTTATTTCTGAAAATATCGACAAAAGTTATTAGAAAAAGTATTTCTAAATGAAGTTTCTAGCTCACGTGCAAAATTTCAGCTGCATAAATAAAATTTTGATTTTTTACCTCTATTTTGTAAATTGCACCACTTTTGCAAAACAAGACTCAACGCAACCTACATAAAACTTCTTAGTTTTGACAATGTTTTATTTCAGATACATTTTCTTTAAAGTAGCGCCATATTAAATGTGTGTTTTTCTACAAAATCAAAATTGGGCTATTAAAATTTGGTCGCATGTGATGCAAAGTTTATTTGTTTTGGACCCTGTATAAGGTAACTTCATAAAATAAGTATTTTTGAAAACGTAGTTTGTATCTGAAAGTAATACACCTTAATATTAAGGCAAAAAAGAACACAGTGTCATCAGTAAAGTGTTCATTAAGTGGAAAATAAATTTTAGTATACCTACGTAAAGTTTATCTATTTTCAACGATTTAATTTAAAACCCCTTTTCTTTATTTCTTATTTTTTTACTTTCAAGCACAAACTACGTTTTCAAAAATACTTATTTTATGAAGTTACCTTATACAGGGTCAAAAAGAATAAACTTTGCATCACATGCGAGTCATGCGACCAAATTTTAATAGCCCAATTTTGATTTTGTAGAAAAACACACATTTAATATGGCGCTACTTTAAAGAAAATGTATCTGAAATAAAGCATTGTCAAAACTAATAAGTTTTATGTAGGTTGCGTTGAGTCTTATTTTGCAAAAGTGGTGCAATTTACAAAATATAGGTAAAAAATCAAAATTATCTTATTTAACTGAAATTTTGCATGTGGGCTAGAAACTGCATTTAAAAAAACTTTCTCTAATAACTTTTTTCGATATTTTCAGAAATAACCCCCTTTTTTGAATTATTTTTTGGAAAAAATTAAAATTTGACAGATAATGCGAATCACGTGCCTACTATTTTTTTCCTTAATTTTCATCTCGAACGAAGCGGAACTCGATGCCAAAGTCAATTTTTGAATAAAGCTATTAATAAAAAAAAATCCCATATGATGCGGACTTTACTGGTGACACTGTATATTATGTCGTAGGCTAATGGTAGTTTTAGGCAAATGGCTTTTGCCTGGAGAAATGCTATATCCGGTTTGTTCGTTGTTACCCAGAGCATTTTTTTTTAATTCAATTTTTTCAACCGATATTATTTTATAAAAATTAGATTAAAAAAAAAACGCTCTGGGTAACAACGAGCAAACCGGATATAGCATTTGCCTAGACAAATGCCATTTGCCTAAAACTTAGCCTACGACATATATAAGAACATATCATTGTGTGAAATAAGAATCGTTTATTGCTTTATTTGACATGCAAAGGTTAAAAAAACCTAAATACAAAGTAAAAATAAATTAATTGAAACAGGTATCAGTACGTACGATCAATTAAATTCAAATTCAGACACGATAGCTATAGAAGACTCCGAACAACGATGTGACCTGTACAACAAATACTTTTGCCAATCGTTACGAACCTCCACCAACTTCTTGTGGTTGTAACGGATACAATAATTGTATTAAACGAATTATTCGTTTTTGGGGACGCTGTTCTGCCTTCCTCATTCTAGAGAAAGCGCTTTACTGGGAACAAAATGCCTGTATTAAAAGTAGGTATAAACATTATTCAACAAGACTGTGCTGCTAATGGAACTGATTACCAATAAAAACACTGTTCTAGCAAATCTGGAATTGATATAACACTAAAGCGGGTTTGATACACTAGCAATTTATTTAATATGGGTTAATAAGAAATAAGCTATCAATACAAACTATGTCTTAGCAAGCCTGTTGTATTAAATCATTTTCCTCAGTGTAGATGCATTCAAGTGGTATATTTTCGTTTACTTAATACATTTCTTCGTCTATGCATCGATAGACCATAAAATGGGACTTATGAGACTTAACAAATAATGTTATAGATGGACGTAAAATAAATGCCGGTACAACCCAAACGAATGCTAAAAAACCCCGCACTTCTCTTATGGAAAATGGCCCTCGGTTAAATTTTCTAAATTTTTAGTATGTTGTAGAGTGTAGAGAATGCCATTCTGATCAAAAGTGTTCATGGCCACAACAATATCTGCCGACCAAGTTGCAAAAGATGAATTCTCAATACAATTTTCCTAGTTTATAATATGAATTCGTTTTGTTTTCATAAATTTTTGATGGCCCTGTCGTAGATAGGATAGAATACTATAAAAATAGTTAAAAATTTTTTATCATATACCGGGTGAGTGACGAATATTATTTCATATTTTTTGTTAAATCATTGTATTTTCGGCATTAAATTAAATGTGTACAAAGTAATACTGTAGATGACATTAGCTTGGAGAAAGCTATCAGAATTTATATTATTTATATTTATACAGGGTAGGGTAACTCAAAAAAGTTAATATTTTTTTTATTAGTTTTTAAAGAAATTTTGTAGATATTTCTTTATGTACTCTGCTACTGTCGCTTATCGTATGCTTCCAAATATATATAATTATCAAGGTTATACAGAGTGTTTCCGATGATAAGCGATAGAAAAATAACATAAAAATGCATGTATTTATAAATCACCCGATATATTAAAAATAAATACGTTAAATTTCGTTATTTTTTGCTTGAAGTGTCTTACTTACATGCTTGCTATTGATTTCCCTTTTCCTATGACCAGTTCTGGAGATATACAGCGTCGAACAGACTCTAAACTAAAAAAATAAGCAAATAAATAAAAATTTTTTTTTAAATTTCAATAAAATTTGTTATGTAAGTTTATTTTATGGTTAAAAATACATATATTTAATAGTATACAGGGTGTTTCGAATAATTAGGGGCCTACTTATTATTTTTGGATAAAATAATTTGGATATAATAAATTGTTCATATAGTTTTTATATAAATTTCTTATTTGCAATACAGTTTTAGAATACACTGATTATTTGAAACACCCTGTATAGCATTAAATATATTTATTTTTAACCATAAAATAAACCTACATAACAAATTTTATTGAAATTTAAAAAAAATTGTTATTTATTTGCTTATTTTTTGAGTTTAGAGTCTGTTCGACGCTGTATATCTCCAGAGCTGGTCATAGGAAAAGGGAAATCAATAGCAAACATGTAAGTAAGACACTTCAAGCAAAAAATATTAAAAAATAACGAAATTTATCCGATCCATTTTTAATATACCGGGTGATTTATAAATACATGCATTTTTATGTTACTTTTCTATAGCTTATCATCGGAAACACTGTGTATAACCTTGATAATTATATATATTTGGAAGCATACGATAAGCGACAAGTATTACATGAAGAAATATCTACAAAATTTCTTTAAAAACTAATAAAAAAAATATTAACTTTTTTGAGTTACCCTGTATAAATATAAATAATATAAATTCTGATAACTTGCTACAAGCTAATGTTATTTATAGTATTACTTTGTGAGCATTTAATTTAATGCCGAAAATACAATAATTTAACAAAAAATATGAAAACATTTTCGTCACTCACCCGGTATATTATAAATTTTTTTAACTATTTTTATAGTATTCTATACTATCTACGACAGGGCCATCAAAAATTTACGAGGGGGAAATCACTGGGGTATTTTAGTGTACAAAGTAAGAAAGTGCAGGGGCATTTCGAGGTATTTCGGGGAATTTCGAGGTATTTCGGGGAATTTAGAGGTATTTCGTTGAATTTCAAGGTATTTCGGGGAATTTCGGGGGAATTTCAAGGTATTTCGGGGTATTTCGAGGCACAAACGTATTTTTCATAATATTTAATAATACCTTCTACAATTTGGCAACGTTGTTGTAAATGTAATCGGCCGAATTTTGCTGGGAATTTCAAGAGCGCTTTGGGGAATTGCAGGGAATTTCGGGGAATTGGGGGGAATTTCGGGGAACTTTTGGGGAATTGCAGAAAAATTAAAGGAATTTCCAAGCTATTAAAATTTAGGGTATTTCGGGGAATTTCAAAAAATTTTGGGTAATATCGGGGAATTTTTTCTGAAAGGGGAATTTCAGTGTACAAATTTTTTTAGTGATTTCCCCCTCGAAAATTTATGAAAACAAAACGAATTCATATTATAAACTAGGAAAATATAATGTATTGAGAATTCATATGTTGCAACTTGGACACCCTGTATCTCAAAAACCGGTCGGCAGATATTGTTGTGGCCACGAACACTTTTGATCAGAATGGCATTCTCTACAACATACTAAAAATTTAGAAAATTTAACCAAGGGCCATTTTTCTTAAGAGAAGTGCGGGGTTCTTTCTGTCGATGAAGCGAGGCGATGAGGTGATTTCGCCAATATCGCCAGCATAAATGACCCCTTCTATTTAACGAGGCATGGCTTCGCCACGCGTTATTCACGCCGGCATCATTAATTGATCTGTGGTCCTTATTGCGGGCATTAAAACTTAATATTATTTACTCTCTCATATTCACCTAAAATGCCATTGTAACTTGGCGTTTGCCAGTACGTTACGCTCGACGTGAATTATCGCGGGTATAAAATGTACCTTTCGCGCACCAACATCGACTAAAAACTAATTAAAACAGCGTCGAAAGCATCTCATTTACCTTTAACGTGGCACAATGAACAGTGTTGTAATGTCGTGCTCGTATAAAATGATGCTTTGTGTTCATATTCATCAGTTTTATTTGCACCCCATTAAAATCTACTAAAAGGTGTGGTGGGTGATAAAGTGATGCATTGTAATTAAAATACGCAGTTTTTAATCGTCACCGTCAGTAGCTTAATGGATACATGGATTTTTTTTAAAAATTATAATAATAATGATACATTAAATGTAATAATTAATTTTATTGTTGTTTCCACAACAACAAATAATAATTAACATTTTATATAATATAGGTATTATGGGAAATAATAGGCCATATTTGCAGCAATCCATGCATGCATAGGCGGTGTTGAGGCCTAAAAAAATATAACAAATAAATGTTTAGAAGATAATGTAGTGTCCGCGAAAATAATTAAAAAGCGTATATTGTGGCATACCTATCGGACAATTGTGCAACTGTTTTTTATATTGGAATACATTACACAGGGATCCAAGCACAATGGATACCCTGGGGCGGGTAGACCACGACGGCCGTTTTAGGGCAAGTTTGTCTCACGTTAAGTACCCGCAAATTGGATACTGTGTGTGGTGTTTGTCGACGTAATATCCAACGAATTCTAAAGGCCCATAGTTTTCATCGGTTATAAAATTCACCTTGTACAAGAACTTAATGAAGACGATTTTGATCGGTGATTACAATTTTGTGAAGATATGAGTGAACGAATTATAAACGATAAACATTTTCTATTCAACACTTGCTTTTCCGACAAATGTTCCTTTTTCTTAAATGGCGTAGTAAATCGTAATAACTGCCGATATTGATCCGATTCTAATCCCATAATTTATCATGAGGTATACACACACAGCAGCCACATAAATTAAATGTTTGGGATGGTATTTTTGGCGATCATTTAGTTGGTTCTTTTTTTTCACCTAGAAATTTGACGGGTCAAATGTATTTGGAATTACTGCAAGACGCCATAGATCCTGCATTAGCAGCCATAATTGAAAATCAGAATGATCGGCGGTACATTGCGAATGTTCCAACAGGATGGTGCCCCACCACATTACACATAACGTGTTCGAAAATATTTAGATCAGACGTTTCCAGGTCGATGGATTGGTAGAAGAGGTGTCATTAAATGGCCCCCAAGATTGCCAGATTTATCACATTTGGATTTCTTTCTGTGGGGTCACCTAAAAAGCAAAATCTATGCTACTCAGCCAACATCGTAAGAAGATTTGAGACAAGGAATTATGAATGAGTGCCTTCAAATTACTCCTCAAATATTGCAAAATGTGCGGCAACGTTTGGAACAACATTTTTATTACTGCATAGAAAGTCATAGTCAGCGTTGCCAGACGTCCCGCTTTTTAAATCAAAATTAAATGTCCCGCGCGGGACAGACTCAGTCCCGCTTTTCGGGGATAATGGCACCAGCTCTTTCAAAGGTTTCCAAAAAAAGATACCAGGAATATGTTTAAACTAATGCCTTTCATATTAAGTATCCCAACATCAAACTGCTTTCCTGAACGCGTTTTTTCCCAGATGAATTTAAAATGGTCGGATGCCAGAAATAAATGCTCCGTAAATATTTTAATGAAAGCAGAATTACTCATTTAGTTTAATCTACAGCTATCCTGTGAAGAGTTCTTCATCTTTATTAAAGAGAAAAAAGAAACTTTAAAAGAAGTTAAATCTTTACAGAAATATCATGAATAAGTAAATTCTTATAAATAATTATTCTGTATAATTAATTGTAAGTTGCGATTTGTAACACTCACTCCTTAGACTATTGTTTGAAACGCGCGAAAACTTTTTTGATTTTGATTTCTGTTTTTTTTTATTCAGAAGACGAATAAAAGACAACTATTTAACAATAGGGTAAATCTGATTTAAAATATCATATTTTTATTAAAATACATTTTCTATGGCTATTTTTGCTACCTATTGTCACGTAAACGTAATTTGAACTCAAATAAAAAGATAAAAATTTAAAAACTTCTGATTAAATACGTTTTTTTACTATGTCCCGCTTTCGACGAAAAAAAAAGATCCAAAATCCCGACTTGGCCAAAAAAAAATATGGCAACGCTGGTCATGGTAGTCATTTCCAACATTTACTTGGCTGACGGGTCAGTTCATTCTTCATTTTTAAACCACTTTGCTGCCAAATGTATTGATCTCCACTAATGATGATGTATTAAAGTTTTATTTAATCTTTAAATCAATAAATCTCCAAAAATACTGAACTGAAATACATGAATTTTACATTATTATAAAGGGAATTGAAAGACCTTTAAAATAAGGTATCACTCGACCCCCCTTTCCATTTAAAATTTTAGGGGTGGTGCCCCGCCCAGGGGGCTGCAGGTGTTAACGTGATTTTTGCCAATTTGGTGTCCCCCTCAAAAAGAAAATCGATGGGTCTGAGCGTTTTTCCAAAAAATAACTGAGCTGCCAGTAAATGCCTCTGTTTCGTTTTCGATGCGCCACCCTGTATAAGATGTATTGCATTATATCTTTTTCCTACAGACGTGTGGAAAAATCAATAATTTTCTGCACTCATATCCGTGCGAAAAATTGGTTTTTCCACACTAGTGCGGAAAATTTTTTCGGCACGATTATGTCAAAAATCCGTGCGGAAAATTGGTTTTTCCACACTAGTGCGGAAAAATTTTTCGGCACGATAATGTCAAAATCAATAATATATCAATAATATATCAATTATAACTTGTAGTTAATACTTTTTTTGTCAGAATTAGTTACTGTTACATAATATGTATGTGATTGTTATAGTTAATTCAAAATTATTAAATTTCTTTGAAATATGTGTTACTTATTTCCACACGTCTGTAGAAAAACTATTGTACCTGACACGTGCGGAAAATGTTTTCCCTGCACTCGGCTGCTTAACCGAACTCCGCTACGCGTCGTTCGGTGAACGACAGACTAGTGCGGAAAAATTCATTTTCCGCACTTGTTAGGTATCAGGTAAATATAGCTATTGTAAAAGGCTTTTAATACATCTTACCGCCCTGGTCGGGATTGTTTGGGTTAAGGCTGCCCGTAGAGTCTTAACAAGGACGAAACGGCCGTGGTGGTCTACCCGTCCCAGGGTATCCATTGTGCTAGGATCACTGTGTATTCCAATATAAAACACAGTTACACACTTTACACAATTATTCGCTTTTAATTATTTTCGCGGACACTATATTATCTTCTAATTATTTTTAAGGCTACTCCGTCGTCGTTCTGTTAGAGCATCCAAACACAACCAGCCATTATAGCCCATTACGAATCTTGTGCATGTTTTCACTAACCATGAATAGCTTTTATTCGTAATTGCATCGCCGTTTTAAAGCATTTTAACTAATTCGTTGCCCTAAAAGCATTTTTATGGGCACATTTCGTTGGATAATTGCATTTTACATTTTACTGGCGGTAAACCGAAAATATTTTAAGCGCCATTATACCTATTAGCAGTAAAATAGGCACAAACAATCGAAACGTTAATTTTTTGTTGTTGTATAATATATTAATGATCTGTGCCATTACTTAGCCCCAAATAAATGTACTTGTTTTGCGGACGAAACCTCATTTATTACCTCCGATGAGTACATTCTGAGCATATCACGGAGCATGTCATCTTTAGAATCTAAAGCCCACGACTGGTTTACAAATAATGACCTACAGCTTAATCTCGAAAAAACACAGCGTATTATTTTTTCTACCAACAACACTGTTACGTGTGGTACACCGGCAAAATTACTGGGAATCGCACTAGATGATCGATTCAACTGGTCTGCACATGTTAATAGTCTTACAAAGAAACTAGCATCCTCTACCTTTGTCCTGCACAGATTAAAAAATTCAGTTAATCCATCTACCCTTTTAACTGTTTATTTCGCACGTTGTCATTCTCATTTGAGTTATGGTGTCATATTGTGGGGTAATTTTCTTCATCGGTCATTACAGTTTTTAGACAGCAGAAGAAAGCTGTTCGTGTGATTGCCGATGCTGGTTACTTTGACCACTGTCGGCCCTTTTTAAGAGGTTCGGAATTATGCCTTTACCTTCTCTATTTATATTCTATCAACCGCTCGAAATTCATAAAAACAAGCGTAGTTTTTCGTAAAATTCTAATTTTCATAACTACTCACCTAGAGGTTCTGACTTAATTAGACCTAAAACAATTGAGCTACAAGAAAGCCAAGGATAATTTTATTAAAATCTCATTGTATAATGCATTGCCTGATAATGTAAAGCCGCTTATAGTTATTCAAAATTTTAATCTATGATTAAAAAATCCTTTCGTCACTGTTATTATTCAGTTCGGAAGTATATGGACACAGCCACAGCGGATATGTTGTTTTAACCATGTTTTCTATTGTAGTGTGGGAAATATTCAAATATAGTAAAAAAATTAAAGATGTAATCAATAAATTTCTTGAATCCCATGCTTCTGCTCAGTGGTTAAATACTTTACTGTTGTTAATAATTCACGAACATCAATATTCAAATTTTAACTATTTTTTGTTATTACTGTTTGTTTATAACGTTTGTGTACGTTATGTTCTTATACAATAATTGTTTTAATTTAGTTAAATACATGCGTCCAGGAATGCTTTATATTTTATATGACTTGCTACAATTTGTAATTTACAGCTACAGCTAGAAGACTCCGACCAACGATGTGACCAGCGCAACAAATACTTTAAAACTAATAACCCTACGAACTACGAACCCCCCGATAAGAAATAGGAGTTATTGCTACCAAAGCTACCATAGAATGGTTTATAGACATTATTGCTCTGAATACTCACAGTAATTATCAAGTTTTATTGTGGGTGTAATCTGGTTTTATATACTTACTGTATTAGTTCCGACTAGCAGTTGTAATGAAACTTGACATAATTCATAATAATATTTGCTTGCAATGGTCGATACAGCATATACTAACCACTAAAAATCAGTACTGTAGTTCTCAAAAATTTGAATAGCTTCTAGTGTGATATTGTTCTTATTGTTTAACATTGCATATAATTATCTATTATGCATGCAACATGGTTTACTGAGATGGTAAAATTCGTCCATAGATTATACAGTCCAATACCATAGACAATTTACCTTTAGATACCTACAGCTTATCTCCTGCGCAAACAAAAGTTACGTTTTATGGGTGAAAAAATACGTCCGAGCGCATGACTCGTCGGTCAGCTGTCTTCATTCGGGGAACCTTCGTGCATGCGCACAAACCTCGTGTTATCGGCCGTCCTACTTTATCGACAATAATCGACGCGCTCAAGAATACTCTCCAGAACCGGCTCGGCCGCCATTTTTGTTGTTGCGTTTTAAGGTTTCTCTGCGGATTCCTTGTAGTTTTCTAAAGTTTTCAGCTATCGGATCGGCTATCGTGGATTGTGGGACTGGTGTTTAATATTTATGGATTTCTGGTTTTTGTGTAGTTTAGTTAGTGAATTGTGTTTGTGCTTTTAGTGACTCGGATTGTAATATAAACAATGACTAGTACTAGTTGCAGCCGTTGTATAATTGTATTATGCCCAAATAGGGGTAAAATAAACCCTCTATGGTGGCATATGGGCAAAAATTTAAATTTTAAAGCCCGGACCTGTCTATTTTCCCATTCGTCAAACGATAATGTTGCAGTGCGCATGTCTAATAGTTCCCAGTTTTGTTTACATGCGCGAGGCCATAAAACTGCCACATTCGTGATTATTGTTAGTTTATCTAAAGGTAAATTGTCTATGTCCAATACTAATGATGGGTTGTTCGAAATAAGAATATTCATTGCTTTATCTGGCAAGCAACGTTTTAAAACCTTAAATACAATGAAGAAATAAATTAATTCAAACAGGAATTGGTACGATCAATAAAATTCTAGTTTAGACAGGACAGCTAAAAATACTCCGACCAAAAGATATAACCTGCGCAACAAATACGTTAAAACTAATAATACGGCGCATCCAACCCCCCCCCCCCCCCAACGTCTTGTGGATTATAGATTCTAGCGGACACAATTCGTTTTTGGAGACGCTATTCTGCCTTCTTAATTGTAGAGAAAGCGCTTTACTGGGAACGAAATGCGTCGCATTGAGAAGATACAATTGATTTCTTAACAAAATTGTTGTATTACAAGTAGTTCATTATTCAACAAGACTGTGCTGCTAATGAAACTGATTACCGCCAATAAAAACACTGTGTGTGTAGTATTTGATAAAGTAGGTTAAAGGCTCAATCGGTACTATATTTTACAAAGAACTTCGCCTTAATTTTTTTGTTTAATTTGTACGTTACGTTACTTTTTTTCGCGTTTTATATTAAAAAAACAAAAGAATTGCAACCCAGAACAAACGACTGTGTATAAATTACCACTGTTTCGGGGTGGGGGGGTCGACAGCAATAATTACAAAATCCCTTTTTTTAATTTGGCCTTTATCATTGTAAGTGGGCCACATTTTACGCGTATAAATAGAAATGGGTCGCAAGGACGGACCGCTTTTAAAACACTGCTCTGGCTACATTTGCATTTAAAATGAAAAAGGTCCGGGCGCGGAACATTAACCACCAGATTTACTAAAGGACCGCACCACCGACATTTTGGAGTTTTTGACGATTTCCAACGGGCGCTGGTATGTTAATTAATCAGGACTCTATTTTCAGTGACGGCTCGTGACTAGCGAGTCGGGGGGGGGGGGGGGGCGCTGGCTTTAAATGAAAACAATTTAAAATGTCTATTACTTTCAAAAGTACGTGTCTGTTTTTTCTAACTTTCTCGTTGTGAATTTTAATTTCATCAACATAAGCACTACTTAAACAAGTTAAAATATTAGTTTGTCCTAACATCTCAAAACTCACCACATTATGACGATGTTTGGCACTATTTTCATGATTTTTTATTTTCTCTGAAAGATGTTTTAAGTCCTGCACCCCATTTATAGTCCAATTATCATCCCCGTCAAAAAGAAGACACACGAAACAAAAAAAAATAATTTTTGTCCTCACAACCGCATATCCAGGATTTTTTGTTATATATTTATTTGTCAAACTTACGCGTAAACTGTGCCTTTCTTTTACATTTTGATTGCACTTGTAGGTACTATAAATATTCAATATTGGTAGTGGCCGCCCTGTATTTTTTAAATCAAGTTTTTCACTTAAGCTCAGAGAACTAAATACAAGCTTCTGTAAATCACTGACCTTCATATTAGACGAAATTTTCCAACTTTATAATGTAACTAATAAATAAATCAAAACAAATAAACAAAACGTGAACGGCATCGACAGGTCGAATCGCGAGTCGCGAACAGCTGTTGGGCGGAAAATGTTGAGCTCCTCGTTGTGCGATATGTAGGTGACGTCACGCCTCCGTAGTCATAACGAGAAGTCGCGTTGAATCGGGACGAATAATCGGACGCCCGCGCTTAGTATAATCTTGAGAGCGCGCAACTCGCTTGTCTATGAGTATAACCTGCCCGTTGGAATAGGGCTATGTTTGGTTTGAATTTATGCCCGCGCTTAGTATAACCTACCCGCTGGAATAGGGCTATGTTTGGTTTGAATTATTTTAATGGATTGCTTACATAGATTGCTTTATTGGTTTTTTAAGTAAAGTATTTTTGGATTCTGTTTGAAATAATTGCAGGGAGGGCGACGCCCCAGAGCCCTTCATTAACGAGCCGCCACTGTCTATTTCTCCACACTGTGGGGACGTCAATTTTTTAACATTGGAAAGTTTATGTTCGTATATGGGGGCCAAGTTACGAGTTTTTCGTTTAAGGTCAAAAGACAAATATGTCGCGCGCCTTGTTGCCGTGTGTTGGTTTTGTTGGAATTCTTATTGTTGGATGTTGCTGATTGCGATGGAAAAAGGTACATATTTTCTAAGAAGAGATGAATCGCGATTAGTACCTATATATTTAAAGATAATTTAAAAATTTTTTATTTAATATTATTTAATTTCAATTCAAGGTAAATATTTTTTTTTTTAAATCTTCCGCTTCGGGCATGCCGGCAACATAGCGCCAAATGCATCTCATTGGTTGCATAAGATGTAATATTCATTTAATTCAATTTCTTAAAAAAATGTGATGAAAATAAAAAATTTAAGGTATTTTAAAAAAATACTTGTTCCAGCTATTTACTACCTAGTTAGTTATTGTTAGTTAGTTTTAAGTACTTTACAAATAAAAAGCTGAAAAATCAATATTTTTAGACTGAGAAAAAAGCCTTATATTCCTTATAAGCATTTACATACTCTTTATACAACTGTTTCATACTATATGTGACAGCAATGCGCTTTCCTACTGTAAGACAACGAAAATAGCTAGACCGTTGTGTAGTGATAATATCACGGTAATTTAGCCAATAGGAAATAGGAGTTAATGCTACCATAAAATGGTTTATAGCCATTATTGCTCTGAATACTCACAGTAATTATCAAGTTCTATTGAGAGTGTAATCTGGATTTATATATCTACTGTAATAGTTCCAACTGGCAGTTGTAATGAAACTTACATGAATCATAATAATATTTGCTTGCTACGGTTAATAAACCCAAGCAGCAATTTTACGTTGACCCGACGTTGGTCTACGCGACCCGACGTCGCCATCCTACGTCATTACGACTTCGTTACAACTCCTGGTTGCACCAATATGGTCAATCATTTTTGGGTCGTTTCGACGTCGGGATCCGCCTTAAAGTTGTGGACAAGAGCAAGTGGCGACTAACATCTTGTGGTGCAAAAAATCAAACCATGTCGTGCAAAATTTTATATAATGATAGTAATAGTCGGCATAATATACTAATTGGTTATATTATTGCTACTCGTCTAACCTATAAAATATCATAGAACAAAATTAACCTGTAACTCGTGCCAATATGTTTTTATTTAAAAAGATGGCAAGCATATAGGAAAAGATAAATGGTACCTAATTAAATAATTTTGTTTACGCTACGCATCGGGTAAAAATGCAAACGCATGGTACTTTACTGACAAATATGGGTAAAATATATAGTAAATAAAATAGGGCTGCGATAATACAGCGTTTTTGTAAAAAAAATATATTTTTGTAAAAAAAATTTTTTGGAGAAAAACTTTATTTTAGCGTCAAACTTTAAAATTATAATCATATTGCTTTATTATGAAGTTCCAAGTGTTTTAAAACATTATTTTAGGAGTAATCATAGTATAAAACAAAAATAATTAATGTTGAACAACAATGGCCGCCAAAAATACATTGTTGTAATCTGCTAAAATGGCGTAGTCGTAGAAACGACCAAACTTTTACTGATAAGAACTTCTAGTAGTAATTTTTTACCCAGTGCCTTACGAAATATAACTATACCGAGTTGTCTTGAGCAGAGGATATGGAAACTTCACTCTGATCTGAGATAGGGTTGTTGATGACTTCTTGGCATCCAGTAGGGGATGAGCTTAAGCAACCTTCTTGAAGCTGTTGCAGTTTTTTTGTTTTTTTTTTCTATAATAAGTGGCAGAATATTTAAAACGACGTTTCATTTTATTTATTTTACTGAATAATAATAATAACGCCGTTGGCTGCATGGACTAAACACGTCTATTCTTTATATGACAAAATCCGACGTCGCCCCAACATCGTTTAGTAATAGTCAGAGGGCGACTATTATTTAAACCTAATGCGTCGTTGCCAGTAGCACAAAATTGGTCGGACGTTGTTAAAATGCTGCTTGGGAAGCATATACTTACCACTAAAAATCAGATCCTACTGTAGTTCTCAAAAGTTTAAATAGTTTCTAGTGTTATATTGTTCTTGTTGTTTAACATTGGCTATTATTATGATTATCTATTATGCAACATGGTTTACTGAGATGGTAAAATTCGTACATAGATTATAAAGTTCAATACTAATGATGGGTTGCGCGAACTAAGAATATTCTATTGCTTTATCTGACATGCAAAATTTAAAAAGGCTTAAATTCAAAGTAAAAATTTATTGGTACGATCAATAAAATTCAAATTCAGACAGGACAGCTAGAGGACTCGAAACAACGATGTGACCTGGACAACAAATAACCGAAAACTAATACTAAGGCGCGGGGCGATTGCCGATCGCTACGGACCACCACCAACGTCTTGTGGATTATAGGTTATAACGGATACAATTCGTTTTTGGGGACGATATTCTGCTTTCTTAATTGTAGAGAAAGCGCTTTATTGGGAACAAAATGTGTCGCATTAAGAAGATACAATTTATTTCTTAATAAAATTGCTGTATTAAAAGTAGTTTATTTTTTAACAAGACTGTGTTGCTAATGAAACTGATTACTACCAATAAAAACACTATTCTAGCAAATCAGAAATTGATATAACACTAAAGCGGGTTTGATACACTAGCAATTTATTTAATATGGGTTAATAAAAAATAAGGTATCAATACAAACTATGTCTTAGCAAACCTGTTGTATTAGATCATTTTCCTCAGTGTATGTTATTTACATAATATAACTTTATTAGTTAGTTGTTGAGAATAATAATAAAATTATGTTTTCAATGTCTCCGCTGGTTGCAAGCATTGCGAAATCCGTGAATTTTTTTAAAAAGTTTTGTAGTTCAAAAAACATTCTTTGATTAATAAACAAATCGGTGTCATCTGACTTTGATTAATGCGTTTCGTAAGTCGCTAATCCCCAAATTAAACTTATCTTAAGCTTTGAATATCGATGAGTAAGCATAAAAACAATAAAGAAAAGGAAAAAGTGAGTGAAGAGAAATCAATTTTCCTTGTTAGCGAGCTGAAACTGAACTTGGTGTATTTCGTGTTCAGTTCAAATTAGTGTAACGTTTTGAACTGAAAATTTTGTACGTAACAGATTATTTATTTTGACCAAAAAAAAAAATTGGATATATACAGACTGTCCGCGGATAGAGTTTACAATAGCACAAATGGATGAAAAATTTCATTTTTCGGGAAAAAGTTATTCTTGATGAAAAGTTTTGCTAGTAAAAAAA
This sequence comes from Polydrusus pterygomalis, assembly GCA_963969555.1. Taxonomy (NCBI): domain Eukaryota; kingdom Metazoa; phylum Arthropoda; class Insecta; order Coleoptera; family Curculionidae; genus Polydrusus; species Polydrusus pterygomalis. The sequence goes on from OZ018375.1 coordinate 3,421,235, forward strand.
TGCAATTCCCAAAGAGAAAATTTTGATTTTTTGTACAGGGTTCGCAAAAACTTCAAAAAAATGATTTTTCTCCAAGAGTAAACTACCTTTATTTTTCATAACCAAAATGCCAATTAGAAAACTTACTTAGAATAACGTTTGTAGTTTAAATCCGAGATTTAAAATAAATCTTGGATTTTTTTAGTTTTTCTAATTTTTAGAGGTAAATGGAAATTTTGCTGCTCAATAAAAATAACAACAAAAACAATTTCCATTGAAGAAATTCGAGGAAGTTTTGACCACATTTTTTGTTTACAGCTAGAAAAATGTTTTGAGTATGGAGGGGGAGTGTTTGAATAGCAAATTATGAAATTAATATTTGTTGTTATTTTAAGATTTTTTTGGGTTATTTCCGGGGTTATTTCATTTGTGAAATTAGAAATACATATTTCTGGTAACACCAAAAATTAGTTTTTGAAACTTTTTGATACCCCTCAGTTATTGATAATGTATGTATTTTGACCGCTAATGCTGCTATCAAAAAAAAAAATCTTTTACCTCTAAAAATTAAAAGAACTAAAAAAATCGAAGATTTATTTTAAATTTCGGATTTAAAGTACACACGTTTTATTTTAAATAAGTTTTCTAATTGGCATTTTGGTCAAAAATGAAAAATGAAGGTAGTTTACTTTTGGAGAAAAATTATCTTTTTAAAGTTTTTGCGAACCCTGTATACAAAAATCAAAATTTTCTCTTCGTTTATTGCATTTTTTTTACAAGCAAAACTTTTTATCAAGAATGACTTTTTCCCGAACAATTAAATTTTTCGTCCATTTGTGCTATTAATTATAAACCCTATCCGCGGACAGTTTGTATACAGGATGTAACAAATTCGTTTATCACTACAGGGATCTCGTAAACCGTAAGAGATACGAAGATGGTTAAATGAGGGCAAAGTTGCACAATTTGATGCCTAATCATAATCCAAAAAGAAATTATTTAGATTCCGAGTACTTCCGGAGATATTCGAAAGAAACCGAAAAACTGTCAATAAGATTTTTTTGTTTTGCGCCCTTAATGTAGGAGATAAAAGAAAACCAATCACGCCTTTTCAGGGCCACTTTTAATCCTTTCTTAGAATATGTAATTAGTTTTGCCATACAACGTTTCATTTTCCTGAAACCATCATTAATTTCACTATTTTAAATACGGACCTGGATTTTTTCCATTTTTCAATAAAAGACCTAGGACATCTTTATTCAAAGCCTAGGCTAAATATTAATTTTAAAAAAGAATTAACGCTCTAAAGTAGATTTTATTAAGATTTTTCTAATCCGACCCTGTGTTACACAATACCATTTCGTTTTAATAACGACATGAAAATGTATCGCTGTCCAGGGAAACATTTTTGAACACACATTAATAATTAATTTTTATATGGCAACTTCTTTCATTCAGGAGTATTTTTTTTTTATTTTGCTAATATTGCTTATAATGTTTTTCGTAAAGCTTTAATTCATTTTATTAATATTATAAAATATTGTTAATTAAATAAAATCTAATATCATTAGCAAGAATTTGTATTACGATTATTGTCAATTTTACGAATTTTATAGTATTCTTTTAAGGAGCTAGTTTAAATTGTTACACAAAAGATGACGTGGGTAATAAAACGAATGGGTAATAAAACGAATGGGTATTGTGTAACACAGGGTCGGATTTGAAAAATCTTAATAAAATCTACATTAGAGCGTTAATTCTTTTTTAAAATTAATATTTAGCCTAGGCTTTGAATAAAGATTTCCTAGGTCTTTTATTGAAAAATGGAAAATATCCAGGTCCGTATGTAAAATAGTGAAATTAATGATGGTTTTAGGAAAATGAAACGTTGTATGGCAAAACTAATAACATATTCTAAGAAAGGAATAAAAGTTGCCCTGAAAAGGTGTGATTGGTTTTCTCTTATCTCCTACATTAAGGGCGCAAAACAAAAAAATCTTATTGACAGTTTTTCGGTTTCTTTCGAATATCTCCGGAAGTACTCGGAATCTAAATAATTTCTTTTTGGATTATGATTAGGCATCAAATTGTGCAACTTTGCCCCCATTTAACCATCTTCGTATCTCTTACGGTTTACGAGATCCCTGTAGTGATAAACGAATTTGTTACACCCTGTATACAGTGTGTCCACGGATAGAATTTGGAAGAGGAATTTTTTTTTTATTATAGATAGGTATCGAAAAAAAGTCATTCTTTATAAAAACATCTGCTTGTGCTAAAACTACAATTTCGAATACCTATCAGATTTGCGATTACTATTCAGGGTTCGTAAAAACAACATTTTTAGTTTTTTGGATCTTTTTTTTCAATTCCTTGATTTATTAAATGCATTTTGCTAGTGTAATTTCAACTATAAGATTTGCGATTACTATACAGGGTTCGTCAGAAACAACATTTCTAGTTTTTTGGATCTTTTTCTTTCAATTCCTTGATTTATTAATGAATTTTGCTAGTGTTGAAATTACAATTTCGACTATTAGATTTGCGATTACTATACAGGGTTTGTCAGAAACAACATTTTTAGTTTATTGGATTTTGTTTAAAGCAAATTTACGTAAAAACAAGCAACTATTGTTGCTTTTACTTCGAATATGATTATTTTATATCTGACCGAGTAACGATTTTGTTGTGAGAAATCCATTTTTTATTTGCCTACTTTTGAAGTATTTTTATTATTACATGTTATAATAAATAATAATAATAATAATAATAATAATAATAATAATAATAATAATAATAATAATAATAATAATAATAATAATAATAATAATAATAATAATAATAATAATAATAATAATAATAATAATAATAAAGACTTTTATTAGCAGAAAATAATATGTACATAGCTGAAAGAAAAAAATAAATTGACCAAACTCAGAGTGGCGAATTTCATCAATTTATTCAAATGTGGTACCACCGAGTTAGCGCATAGTTCAACTCGACATCTGAATTCCCGATAACGTTCCTAACTTGCTGTATTGGGATATTTGCAATAACTACTCTTATTTTTTCTTTCAAGAGATCTAAGTTATTATTGAAATTCGTTTTCTACACATGTGTCTTCAGATATTCCCATAAATAAAAGTCGATAATCGTGAGATCAAGACTTCTAAGTGGCAACTGATTTGGACCATAGTTACCTTCTAATCCATTTGTTTCCAAAGTGATGATTTAGCCAATCATCAAAAGGAATTGAAAATTAGAATTGAAAAAAAAAATCCAAAAAACAAAAACCTGATGAACCCTGTATAGTAATCGCAAGTATAATAGTTGAAATTGTAGTTGCAAAACTAGCAAAATTCATTTAATAAATCAAGGAATTGAAAAAAAAACCTTAAAAGGAATAATGTTGTTTTTGACGAACCCTGTATAGTAATCGCAGATATCATATTCGAAATTGTGGTTTCAGCACAAGCAGACGTTTTTATAAAGAATTACTTTTTCTTCTATACCTAGATATAAAAAAAATGTTTCCTCTTTCAAACTTTATCCGTGGACACACTGTATATTTAGTTTCATATTTTCACCAAATGTATCTAATACCGTGCGAGCAAAAATTATTTGCATCAAAGAGGGCCTTGCATCTAAGGACGTAATGCTTAGCCGTATAGCTTAATACCTGTTGGGTGTCAGTAACTACCTGAATTAACAATCAATCAGTTATTCCGTCATGTTTGACAGTCGTTACAAGTAATTTGATTCATCGCTATTTTTTCCAATTTCTTGAACAATTCACACAATGGGCTTTACGGAACAGCACAAAACATTCATGCTTGAAGCGTATTTTCGAAACGGGGTTAGAGTAAATGGTTAGTGGCAATACAATCCGGGTTTGCGCATGGACGATTTTCACGAACATTTTCCCAACGTTGCTTTTATTGCTGGGGATTTTTATCATTGCCTGATAAGAACCGTGGCTATGTTTAGGGAAACAGGATCTATACAACACAAAAAAGGAGCAGGAAGACCATTTGAAAAATGAAATACGAAGAGACGTGTGAATTTATGCTTGGAGCATGGCGGTGGCCAATTTCAGCAATTTATGTAATTATTTTTCTTTTTCTCTCTGTATATTCTTACTTTGTTAATTTTGCAAACAACAAAAATAAATTTGTATTTGTCTACTCATTTTATTATTCAGTAGTTTGGCATATCATGTCATAATATGAATTTGACAAAATTTGAACCTAGATTTGGTTAGATATATCGTCCCCATATCATTGTGATCTAAACCAAGCCCTACGTTTTTTATTTCAAGACCTCTTTGAGGCAAATAATTTTTTCTCGCACGGTATAATAATTAATATAACCTTCGTTTTCAAACACAGGCGGTAGATCTAAGGTAAGGCAATCAGCAGAATTTTGTCATCGTTGATTTATGTCAAAACGATTTCTGATCAGGACAACATGTAAACAATTACGTCTCCTTATACAGGGTGTCCCAGCCGAGAGTGACCCATTTTAAATGCTTATAACTTTTATACCAGTTGTGCTAGCCACTTACGGTTTACGCCATTCCTTTTCTCTTGGCATAAAGTTTTTTCTAGTTGGTATCAAATTTTGTCGACAATTATACAGTGGGAGTAAAAAAATTGCCTTTTTTCGACATCAAAATTTACAACTATTTTTAATGGAACACCCTGTATATTGCAACGCCATAATTATGAGTCGTGTCCAAGGTATCCATGTACCAATAAAACATCGGACTTGTAACTTGAAGTTTTAGCAGCAAAAAATTAAAATAGAAATCTGGGTATTTTAGCAAACGTATTTTTTATTAGCATATTTACAACGCGAATAGGCAGATTTTGATTATTTTTTTCTGACTATACATTAATAAAGAAATAAATATAAATCTAAAAAAAACTGCTGTATATGTTGGCCGTTCTGTTCCACGCATTTATGAAGTAGGACCATTAAATGGTTGAATGAATTGTGTAACATATCCTGGGGAATCGCTTCAATTACGTTACGATTATTCCTCTTTAGATGATCCAAACTATGTGGAAGGGGGTTATAGCACCTATCCTTGACATAACCCTAGAGAAAAAAGTCTGGAACTGTCAAGTCAGGAGAGTAAGGTGCCCATTCTGTAGGACCGGCTCTTCCTATCCATTTTGCTCCAAATGTCATATCTAGTGATGCTCTTGCTATTAAAGAATAATGAGGTGGAGCACCATCTTGCTGAAAGTAGACCTCATCCAAGATACCATCCTGTATTAACTGTGGATAAAAGAAATTTTCCAACATATCAGTATATACAGTTTGTTATCGTTGGCTCATTGAAAAAAAATGGTCCATATATTTTTTCAGCAGAGATTGCGCACCAAACTGTTACCTTTGGAGTATCTCGCTGGAACTTATTAAATCCTCTTGGATTCTCTGATGCCCAACTCCTACAATTGTGCTTGTTACACCTACCATCTATGTGGAAACTAGCCTCATCAGGCATAATTAACAGCGTATTTGGATTAACTCTAAACAAGTTCAAAAGAGTTTCGCAAGTAAACAATCTCTTTTGATAGTCCTCCTGACGAAGCTTTTAAAATGTTTGAAGCTTATAAGGGAATAATTTTAAACATTTAACACATCTCTCGCATGCACTCACTTTTAGATAAATTTAATGCAGCCGCCATTTGATATTTTACTCTGACAGTGACAATTGTTTACTATGGATACCTAGTACAAAGGTAGATAGGTACCTATACCTATTTTAGTTTTAAAAAATATACCTCGATTTCTATTTTAATTTTTTGCTGCTAAAACTTCAAGTTACAAGTCCGATGTTTATTGGTACATGGATACCTTGGACACGACTGCTAATTATGGTGTTACAATATACAGGGTGTTCCATTAAGAATAGTTGTAAATTTTGATGTCGAAAAAAGGCTATTTTTTTACTCCCACTGTATAATTGTCGACAAAATTTGGTACCAACTAGAAAAAACTTTTTGCGAAGAGAAAAGGAATGGCGTAAACCGTAGGTGGCTAGCACAACTGGTATAAAAGTTATAAGCATTTAAAATGAGTCACTCTCGGCTGGGACACCCTGTATTTTATGTCTATGGTATAGACACGATAATTTTCCACCGGATTAAATCGAGCAATAAATAACCGTTAGTTATAAAAGACAAATTAGACTAAAATTTACCAGTCCAATGGTGTTCATTAAAAATTCACACACTGATAAAAAAGGGTCGTTCTTTGAAAGCGCCCCTTTCGGACCTTTTTGAACATAAACAAACGTCAAATTGAAATTTCCAGAAACTTGACAAAAACGAGCCTGAAAGTCTCCGGTTTTTGCGGCCTCCGCGGAAGGAAAATACGACGAATGAAGCGATGTATGCGTGAGATATCCCATGATAATTATTTACACTGACGTATATTTTGAGATTTTGGGTTTAAAAGGGCAAAAGGATGAATTCGGGATTAATCATAAACTAATAGTATTAGGTACTGAAGAGTCCCGACCCTTTTTAGGGCAGTATTGTTTGAGCGTGGACCGCGTTAATGTATTATCGGGGTTCTATTTATGATTTTTACGAAAGTGTCGCTATTCAAGGCGCAGTAATGAAGATACTATACAGAGTTACACTAAGGAAAATGATCTAATACAACAGATTTGCTACGACATAGTTTGTATTGATATAGTGGATTTCACCTTAGTTTTTAATGCTTTGACGTCTTTCTTGTCAAACATATTAGCCAACATGTGATTTTAAAATCCCTAATTCTATAAACGTCTTTCAGGCACGGGCATTGGCTAGATTAACAAGAGATAGATATATAACTGACCGTATAGTTACATGTACATGACGAAGATGCACATCACACAGTTTGCCCTTCAATGAGCTCAAACTCGTCAAAAGCACAGCATCGCTCGTCTATGCCGTTAGTATGTGCATCTTTGTCTTACGCATTTGCTCTCGCATATCTCTTTTCGTACTTCATTAATTCGATTGTTTCGTCGCGTTCTTTAAATATCACAGAGCCGCATTGGGACACACCACGCACAGCGTGCTTTCTCATGTTAATTCTTGATCGTTCGTGTTATTGTTTATGGTATTTTTCAGACAGCATTTTGCTTATATTTTGTGCGTATTAGACTTTTTGGTTTTAAACTGCCGGACTGTGTGTATCTGTGACGTGTTTCTTTTTATGCAAAAGTAAGTAAATCATTATTAATGTCTCGGACGGTGACGACGACATCGACAGCTTGTCAGATGAAGACTAAAAATAATAGGGAACTTGCAACAAAATTAAATTTGAAAACCACAGTGAACTATTATGCTAAAATAAGTTTTACATACAGTCGTATTGAAGAGTGCTTAAGGTATCTGTTCTGCAAACGCATGGACAAAAATCTTTTTTTGTAGTATCTACTTACATTATTTTTTCTTTATTAATTAAAAAAAAAACCTAATTCGATAACATTACAAACTTTTGTTGTTTTATTATAAACCAACGAAAAGTTAGACCTATTGTAAACTTCAAACTCTTTAGAACCTAGTCTAAAGAAAAAAATATCTACCCGTGAATAAGAAAATAAAAAAGTAAACAATAATCTATTAAATATAATATATAGATTTTTTCAACTTAACACTGCATGGTCTAAAATCAAATTAAAAAACAAAATAATTCTTTAATAAAAAACGTAGTTAATTATTAATGATACTAAATTCACGACTGCCCCTTGTATATTTTTTATTGTACTAAATTAAGTGTGTGTTTTAACCAAAATAACAGCACTTTATTATATTATGAATAAAAATGTAATGAAATTGTTTTTATGATATTCCCCTTCAGTGTTTTTTTTTTGAAATATCCTAAAAATTGGTAATTCTCTTTTCCATCCATAATTACAACTACAAATAAATTGACCCATGTTCACACATAATTTTTAAGTCCGGCCCTGGCCAATCCTTAAGTTCTGTAAAAAGAAATGTTATAAATGACATGTGTCAGCGGCGGCCATTAAAAACTAAGGTGAAATTCACTATATAACTCATATTAAATAAATTGCAAGTGCATCAAACCCGCTTTAGTGTTATATCAAACCCAGATTTGCTAGAACAGTGTTTTTATTGGTAGTAATCAGTTTCGTTAGCGGCGCAGTCTTGTTGGATATAATGAACTACTTTTAATACAGCAATTTTGTTAAGAAATAAATTGTAAAATCGATGCGACGCACTTTGTTTCCAGTAAAGCGCTTTCTCTACAACTAAGAAAGCAGAACAGCGTCTCCATAGACGAATTATATATTCATTAGAATCTATAATTCATAAGACGTTGGTGGGGGTTCGTAGCTATCGGCAATCGCCGCGCGCCATATTATTAGTTTTAACGTACTTGTTGCGCAGGTCTCATCTTTTGGTCGGTGTTTTCTATAGCTGTCCTGTCTGACTTTGAACTTTATTGATCGTGCCTGTTTGAATTAATTTATTTTTACTTTGTATTTATGTTTTTTTAAACCTTTGCATGTCAGATAAAGCAATAGAATATTCTTATTTCGCACAACCCATCATTAGTATTGGACTTTATAATCTATTAAGGAATTTAACTATAAAACGATGTTGCATAATAGATAAAGTGTATACGATCTTAGTTGAGACAGACAAAAAAACTAAAAAAAAATTGATGACAGACTTGTCAAGTCCACGTGAACTATCTTCGAACATCTGTATAGGTAGCGATCAATACAAATTTTGTTATATTTGTATTGTAGATTCAGTGTGTGATGCAGTAAATTGATCGTAGGTACCCACAATATTTACGTTGTCTCAACTGACTTGGTATGAAGTATAATCATAATATGCAATGTTAAAGGACAAGAACAATATAATACTAGAAGCTATTTAAATTTTTAAGGATTACAGTACTGGTTTTTAGTGGTAAGTTTATGTTTTATTACCCATGGCAAGCAAATATAGTATCAAGTTTTATTACGACTGCTAGTTGGAACTAATACAGTATATAATAGTATATTACATACCGAAGAGGAAAGTATTTCATTACTGTCGAGAGATTAGTTAGTTATCCGAGACGCGAAGCGTCGAGGTTAACTTCAATCTCGTGAGAGTAATGAAAACTTTCTTCTGAGGTTTTGTATACTATTTTATTTACAACCACACCGTTAATTGAAAATTAGATAATATTTGATTTTTTCAAAAAATGTAGTAAAATGTAAAAATATGACATTTATTGTCAATGAAATTGAAATGAGAGAAGAACAAGAATAAGGGAAATGAGAGAGGAAAATGGGTGAGGGAAAGCGGGTGGGGGAAGTGGAAGAGGGAAGTAGACGTAGGTAATGTGACACTTCCGAACTTTTAAAAATGTTGTAATGTCAACATTACATGTATGGTTGTAAATAAAACTAGATTACACCCCCAATAGAACATGATAATTACTGTGAGTAGGTATTCAGAGCAATAATGGCCATAAGCCATTGTATGTTAGCATTAACTTCTATTTCCTATTGGCTAAATTACCGTGATATTATCACTACATAACGGTCTAGCAATTTTCGTTGTCTTACAGTAGGAAAGCGGGTTGCTGTCTCATATAGTATTAAACAGTTGTATAAAGAGTATGTGAATTCTTATAAGGAATAGAAGGCTTTTTTTATCAGTGTATGAGTAGTGTTTTACTCGCTTTTCCTTGTCTGGTCTTGTTTTCGCGACAGTGTGGTAATATTATTGTCTGTAAAGTATGTAAATAGTAAAAATAAAGATAGATTGACAACGGCTTTATTTTAAAATAATCATACCAAAAACAAAACCTGCAGTGTTCCAGAGTGCAAATCAAATTCCCATAGCTCCTTAAAACAAGGTAAGAAACTTTGTATTTTTAAATTTTAGGCCAGTTATAATTTATAGAAAAAAAAAATTTTAATTCCCAGAGACAACTGGACACCATCAAAATAGTGGGTAGTTGACTCTCTACATTTTGCTGAAACTGATATAAAATTATATTTAATTCGCGACAACGGTGATCGGTTATCAAATGGTTCTCTGTGACAAGAATTTCGACAAAAACTATAGACGTTAAAAAAAAAAATTAATATTTTCTTTTGGTCCATTTTTCTACTGTTTTTCGGCAACGTGTCCCGATTTTTCCCTCGCCACCTTACAATATCGGTAATACAGATAGCTTTTTTTTCGAGTGATACTAACGGGATTCTTTTTAAAGTTTATCGCAAATAATAATAATAATCTTTATTTTAATAGCAAAGCTAACAAATTACATAATTAACATTAACAAAACTTTACAATTTGCTAAGATAACTACATTCATATCTATTGTATGCCAACATTACTTTTACAATAGTCTATACATTTTTTCCGAAAACTTTTTATTGATTGAGAGATCTTCACATTATTGGGAAGTTGATTGTACCGAATAAGGCCATTATGGAAAAGGTGTTATTGGCTATACGTTGTAGACACTGTATTTACATAAAAATTCTCCCTTGTTCGTGTTGAATAATCATGTACATCTGACACATTTCTTAAATTTTGCAATAAATGCTCAGGAAATAATCCGTTTTTTATTTTGTGTACCACTGTCATTGTATTTACGAAAATTATTTGTCTCACACTTAGCAAGCCAGTAGACATTAACATATGCGCAATGCTTGTGTAGCGATCACATAGAAGTATGTGACGCATTGCCTGGTTCTGTTTTCTTTGCAATATGTTTATCTCCGTCTCATTGAGCAGAAACAATATAGATGTACAATAATTAAAATGAGGCAATATAATGGTTTTATATATGTTTAATTTGGACCACTCACTCAAATAGGCACTCAATCTTCCTAAAAGGTTAACTTTTTTACAATTTTTTTTGTTATGTACTGTGCAATCATGGCTGGAAAATGTAAGATGATCGTCAATTATAATACCCAAGTATTTATATTCCTTTACTTTGTCTATATTATGCCTGTTAATGGATATTTTGGTTGCTGTTTCCGTTTCAGTGCTATTTTGCTTACTTCTTATTATCATATACTTAGTTTTTTCTATATTTAAACTCAATCCATTCAGAGTTATCCATTTATGTAGAATTTCTAGTTCTTCGTTAATTATTTTGATAACACTCTCAACATCCTCACCAATTAGATATATTAAGGTATCACCTGCAAATAGTTGTACATTGCATTTTGTTAGAGCTTTAACAATATCGTTTATGTATACTATGAATAGGTTAGGCCCCAATACAGTTCCCTGTGGAACACCAAACACATTTTCCTTCGAATCAGATGTACTGCCCATATATCTTGTTTCCCGAGATCTATCGGAAAGGTAACTTTCAAACCATTTAAGTGCTTTCGCACTAATGCCATATTGTCTTAACTTCTGTAGTAGTAGTGTCCTATTGTCTCGAACGCGCGTCGAAAGTCAAGAAAAACCGCTGCAATAATTTTCTTTTCACTTAATGCTTTTTTCCATTTTAGTTAGACTGTTTGTAGTGCACTTTCATATGAATTGTTTTTTCTAAATCCGGACTGATACACGCTTAAGAGATTATTTCTTTCAAAATAGTCTATAAAGTGTTCATTTGCCACTACTTCAAGTAATTTTCCATATGATAACACCATATTTATAGAGCGGAACTCTTCGCATCTGTTTGTGTTGTTCTTTTTTTCTATGGGGATTACTGTAGATTTTTTCCAGATTTTTGGAAATGTATCATATTTTAAACTCGTGTTAATCAAGTGCAGGAATCTATCCCCAATTACCTCAAATGCTTTTTGTAATATTTCTGTGGTTATTCCTTTGACGCTGCTTTTTTTCTCTTTAAGTTCTTGACTGTTTTTCTCAGTTCTGCCATTGTAAGTAATTTGAATCGCTCTATTTGTAGCTTGTTTCAATTTTCTGTACTACTAATTGCATGTATGTATCGCTAATTGCATGACTAATTGTTTCAATGCTAATAAGAAAATAACTATTAAATTTTTCCGCTATCAGTTTCTCCTCTTTCTCAACATTTCCACCAAAATAAATCTCTGCATGTTTACTTTCCTTTTTTCCACCTACAAGCTTTTTTATGGTTTTCCACATTTCTGTCGGGTCATTCTTATTCATGTCGATCTTCGCATTAAAATAATCTTTCTTTTGTTTTCGTATCATTTAAACTACTTTATTTCTCTGATCCCTGCATTTTTTAAAATCCTCTTCATTCTTTGTAATAGCAGCTCTACGATACAGTTGATCTCTTTCTTTCATATTAATGTCAATTTCCAGTGTCCACCATTTTTTGTCTGCCCATTTGATCTTTATAATCTTCTCCTTTTTTGGTGCATGCCTATCCAAGGTACTTAGTAGCGATTCAATTAGTTTTTTGGCCAAAATATTTATATCTGTGGAGTCTGTGTCCCAAGTGGTTTCCATCAAATCTAATTGAAAACCTATTTTATTGAAATTGTCTCTATATTGTTTGATAACATCTTTTTGTCCTGTTGTTTCTGTCAACTGTGCAGTTATTATGGAGTGGTCTGTAATTTTAAGTGTTAAATGTATTTGGGTGGCTAGATGTTTGTTATTTGTAATTAATAAGTCAATTGTTGTGGCACTATTTTCAGCTATTCGGGTAAAATTTACAACAATTTGATATAAGCCATAGTCATTTATGATTTTTTTTTAGCTTTTGAGAGTAAAATGTGTTTTTAGATACATCAATACTAAAATCTCCTATTATTATAAGTGTACCTTTCCTTGCTGAATAGTCTTCTGAGAAACTCTCAAAGTATATCATAAATTCAGCATGGCTTGCGGATGGTGAATGGTATATACTAAATATCATAAACTTTTTGTTTCCTATTTTTGTTTCTACCCCTGTTATCCACACATTCTTCTGAACAGCTTTATTTAACAATGTTTTCGAACATAGTTCCTCTTTAATGTACACAATTGTTCCTCCAGTATGTCTACTGTCTGACGGTATATTTATTGTTCGATATCCCTCCACTTCTATTTTATGTTCCATTATATTGTCCGTTATATGAGTCTCTGATAGGCAAACAATAGCAGGCTTCCAATCACTGATTGTGAAGTTTAGATCAGTCTTATGTGCTAATAAACCTGCTATATTTAAATACATTAATTGTTTTTTTGATTGCTATTTTTGACTTGTGAACACACTTGGGTAGTTTACTTTTTGCTCTAATTCTTTATATATTCTTTTATAAACTATACAGTTTCTATCGTATACAGAATGTTTGAAATCAATATTTGGCACCCGAAGAACCTCCGATGCATGTTTACAATTTGAACAGATCACTTCTACAGATTTGCATTCATTTACTTTGTGTTCGCCTCCACATTTTGAACAAATAGATTTGGACTTACACTCTTTTGCTATATGACCATATTTATAGCAGTTAAAACATTGCACTACATTTATATGATCAAAATACCTATACGACTTCCAGCCAATAGACAATTTTTCCTTTCTATGTATCAGACTATATGTATCGGGATCCACCTCCAGTACAACACTCTTTTTATCTAGTTTTCCTTTAAATTGTGTGACTACCCTAATTTTTTTTTGTGCTTCCTCTGTAGTTACAGTATTTTGAAATATTACTTTTTCTATAAATTCATTTTCATTTAACAATAAATTTTCTTCCACATTTATTATTTTTTTCGGGTATTTTTACTTCATAATCCTCCCCCATTCGTTTTTTGATATTCTCGGACACGTTTTTCAAATCTTATTTCTTCTCACAACTAATTGAAACTCCTCCATCCTTCAGATATTTAACACGTGATATACCTGCTTTAATTTGCATTGGGTCTATATTTTCTTCAATTGCTAATTTTGTTTTTGAGCTTTCTTGGATTTTCTTTGGTTTTACTACTAGCACCTTATTTCCTTTTTTATTGAGTACTTCACTATACATTAAATGGTTTCCTTCTGTTGTATCATTTGTTTTCTTCTCCAAGTCTTTAACTTATTTCCGATGGAGTATTATTTGGTCTTCTAGACTTTTAATTGTACGGTCTTTTGCCATGATTACTTTATTTTTTTCTTCAATCAACTTATCTTGACTTTGTAGTATTTGTTGAAACATAGCTCTGGGTTCTTCTTCTCTGCATTTCGACCAATAGAACTTCATAACTCTCGAATTCAGCTCTAGCACCTTTACCTCTGACGATGTTAATTGCCCACATGTCTTACAATTTCTGCTTTTGCAGAACTCACATTTAAATACCTGCAATCTGTTGTGTTTACGTCGCATTCCATTTAGAGGTTATGTTTACTTGCTCGAAAATCTCGAAAATTACCGCTTTATCCACGATTTTCGATTCTCTCTTTATTTCCAGAGGAAAACAAAAAATTTTGGCTTTATTTCACAGCTAAATTGACTATTTAAACTCAAAATATTTTCTTATTTCTTCACACAAAATATTCTCCTATAGTCATCACAACATGCGCACCAAAAATCTAAATCTTAAGATTTTGCGAGATTTCTCGTTCCCATACTTTTGTCTCAAAAATCTCGTCTCGTCTAATTTTAGAAAAAATATTATAGACTACTTAAACAAATAACTGTTTTTTTTTTTTTTTTTTTTTTTATGATCGAGCACAAGCACTATAGGAAAAATCCTTTAAGGCGCTCTGGGAGCGGTGCGTGTGCGAAGAAAGCGATTCACGTTTTTCTTGAATCGTTGGAGGTTATATTCGGTTGGAAACACGGTCTCAGAAAGGCCGTTCCACAAAGATGACGTCCTCCAAATGAAAGAGTTCTGAAACAATGATGTTCGGGGTGTACTAAGTTGAACCACATAGGGATGGGCGGCAGTGGTTCGTCGTGTGTTTCTGCTATGCATTACTCTAGGTGGAATCGAGCGGGCAATATCTGTCGAAACACATTCTATCTTGGTTTTTAGTCTTTTTCATATAATCCTAAAAATTAAGGCAACGCGGTTTACGCTCATCTTTATGTGTTACCAAACAAATCCCGTTTTTGCGATGCGGTAAGTATACGTTCCCAAATCACCAAGTAAACAAAAAGCCAACAATTTGTCTGCGACCCTTGAAACTAATTTATCCGAGGTTTTCCAGTCAGTATGGATTAAATAACCGAAAAAGAATTTTAATTACACTGAAATTTGCGTGTGTTCCTGTTTTGCATAGTTAAAAGGTTCTATTAACAGGAAAAGGGTTAAATAATCAGGAGTAGCGATTTAACCCCTGCTCTAATCAGCTTTTTTAAGAGTCTACCATCGCTTTTACGTGCGACTTGCATATGAGTCATTCTATTAAAACCGGGATATTCATGGTCCCCGTTAACTATCCCAATAATCTGAAATAATTTCTGTAAACAAAGTGAAGTAACAATAGGTACATACTTTTTGAGGTCTTTATGTTTTTAAATCATAGAATTCATAATTTTTTTTAAATACTTTAGTATATCAGCTTCAAACAGTAAATTTCTCAGCTCCGTGGCATGTCCCCCGCCATTATTTGCGTGCTATATTGTGAAATGTTGTATAATTCAAACCAACTTTGTCAATATTTTTTGATCAACTTAACAACAAAGGTAAGATCAATACTCATACAAGGAATTTTTAAAAACAATATTAAAACAGCGTTATTATTTTACTAAAACTCGATGTCCCCAATATATTTCTCAGCTCCGTGAATATGATTTCTATCATCTATGAAATCCGATGGAGAACACTGCGGGACTATATCGTACGAGTTTGGAGATTCAGCCGACATTTGTTTCTAGCACGTGCACGATAAAAGGCGTATTTGTTCGTTATAAGAGTTTTGTGGCATTGTTTCTAAGATGGCGGTAAGTTCGTTACTCATTTTTCTCTTCTTCGTGAGTGCATTTTTTTGGCTTAATTTTTATAATATTGTAACTGTTTTTACACGTAATTTTCCAAACAATATTCTAAACAATATTTTGAAGTTACAATAGTTTTTAATAATAACTAATCAAAATATCGTGTAAAAAGGTTAAAAATCCTCATCTCCGTGATCTCAGCTCCGTTACTATACTAATGTAACGGAGCTGAGATTGTATTCACGCAAATGAGAAGTCATGAAAACGTAAAACAAACCATGACGTAAGACAATACCATACATGGTTCAATTAATGTAACAGAACGGATATTTCACTTCTTAACGCTTTACCTAGATTTATCCATGGATCAATAAACTGGAACGAGCAATATGGTCTTCTCACCAAATGGTGACTAATTTATTTGATTTGTTTGGAACATAATTTTCATTAATTATTTTCTTCTAGATGGAAATACAAATAGGTATAAATCAGAGGCTTCGCTACCAAGATGTTTATTCTGACAGCGATAAAGACGATCTTCCTTTAAGCGACTTGGTTAATAACTCCCATTTCCTTAACATGCATGATTTTGTTGTAGCTCAGTTATAAACAAAAAAAAAATTATATAGGTAGCCGAAGTATTGTCAGTACTAAGCCCAAAAGAATATTATTTTACATTTCCAGTCATTGATGATACATCCGTCATTAACAATGATGATATTTCATCGGTTTTAAATTACCCACTTAAAAATAGACGTGGTCAATATTTCTTTGAGTTACCCAACATTACAAATATAAACTGAAATGTTTTTAATACCCTTACGAAGCCCTATACTATGAGTAGGTATTAAACACGGATTGAGATTCTCCCTGCGACCTTGACCGCGCAGGTGTGCAGGTGTTAATTTGACCTTGAAGTGTCCTTGAGAGCACAGGTATGTAGGTGTTCATTTGACCTTGACCATACACGTGGGCGAGCGTATTTTTATGGTATGCAGGTGTTCATTCGACCTTGAAAGATGCAACTACTCTTTGTTAATTTGACCTTGACCATACACCTGGACGAGGGTATTTTTATGGTATACAATTTTCTTTTATGTGACTCATTTGACCTTGAAGGATGGAGCTGCTCTTTGATGGTGCTACCTTGGCGTGGACGAGGGTATTTTTTATGGTATGCAGGTGTCTTTTATGTGACTTATTTGACCTTGAAGGATGGAGCTGCTCTTTGATGGTGCTACCTTGACCATAATGCACGTGGGCGAGCGTATTTTTATGGTATGCAGGTGTCCTTTTATTTATGACACTGTTGCATTACAAGTTTTTACACCTTAAAATATTTCTTTATTGTCGTCATTTATTTGCTTGAAAATATCTAAAGGGATGCAAGTCTGTTTTATTGATGTTACCTTGGCCATTATTTTTTCCCAAAAGTTAGATTTGTAATATATTTTGTGTTTTGTTATACCTTCATGTTCTTGAAGGGTGTTTATGATATTTTCACACCTTGATGGGATTTTCACACCTTGAAAGAGCTATTATAGTCGTAACAATAGGGTCTGGGTATCTTTGTTATCGGATTTTCACACCTTGATGGGATTTTTCACACCTTGAAAGAGTGCAGCTGTCCTTTTGTTATGTATGGCATAGGCATGCCTCTGTTCTTTTGTTATGGGTACCATTGAGCGCTGACTATTTTTTCTTTATTTAAGTATTCTTGGATTTATTTTTATAGTGGATGCAGATGTCCTTTATGTAACCTTGACTAAACTTTTGAGCAGATGTTTATTTATGACATTGGGTTGGGTTTATTTTCGACCTTGGAGATACTCGGACGCAAGTGTTTGGTTTTTACGCCTTGAAGAATTTTTATTTTTTATTGACGTAATTTTGTTCTAAAATATTGAATGAGGTGCAGGCACGTTTTATTTACGATGACCTTGTGTTGGTTCGGGGTGCAGGTGGTTTTTATGTTGTTGAGTTTTGTATACTCTTAAAGCGGTTACTCCTTTTACACTTTGAAGAATTTTTTTCTTTATTGACATGATTCTGTTCTAAAATATCGAATGGGGTACAGGTATATATCGTTCTCTACTATAGTTGTTAAAATAGGGTCTGTGCTCTTTGTTATGGGATTATTTAACATTGAAAGAGTGCAAGTGTCCTTTTGTATGGGTAACTTTGACTGCTTGCAAACATGCTTAATTTTTCTTTCTTTGCTCGTTATTTTTCTTTCTTTGATAATCTATGCTACCTCTTGTGAATGAAATCCCTTTTTTTGACCAGTAGGTAAAAATTACTTAAATTTATAAGGAGCTTTTTAGTTAATGGTGATGAATTTGGGTTAATTTATCTAGACTTGGCTGTTTCGCATCCGAAATATAATAACTAAAATATTACAATTCACAAAGTTGGATGAAAATTAGATTTAAAGCATGGTATTGCCGAATATTGATGCAGATAAGAAAAATTAAAGTGCACACAAGAATTATTACTTCATCATTGTAATTCATTTTTAAAAATCACATTTAGTAGGTAATACGTTTTTTTTTTATGGAAAATTTATATTTTATAACATATTTATTTATTTTTATAGTATTATTCTTGCTATTTCTTGTTGTCGTATACGTATCAAAATGCATGCTTAATTTATGTCTAAGGATTAATAAAAATGCATATTAGCGGTAAATATATTCTCTTATGTAATCAGACTACTATCCAAATAATGTTGTAGCATACATAAAAAGTTAACTTCTGATAAACCTTTCTTAAAATCCATTTTCCTCTCTCCATGTACTATTCTGTGATGAGTGAGAGCTTTTTAGAAGAAAAAATTATAACTTAGTGCTTTTACGCATTCAAAATTAAAATTATATTATTTACATTTTTAGAAGAAAAAATTATAACTTAGTGCTTTTACACATTCAAAATTAAAATTATATTATTTACAAAAAGACATCACAGCTTATTACTCCTTATATCGACGAAAATACGAAAAGTTAATGTGTAGTAAACAAGATTTTTCTCTCATCATTGTAAGTAATAAAAAAAGCAGATATAGCATGTGTTTTAAAATTATAGAAAAAGCATCTGTATGTACATGAAGAGATATTCTTTATTTATATAATCAACTCGATTCCATCAATTTAACCAAACAATAGGAATGAGGATCAGCCATCGCATTTTAATAGTTTCATGCACGTTTACACAAAAACTACTAAAGCCATCGAACTTATTTCAAGATAATATATTTTTTGTTTATTAAGCAAAGTAGCTGAAGCAATTTTTTGTGCATCTACCTTTTATGTTATTGGTGCACGACAAGACTATTTCAAAAATAGTTGCAAGCGATCCGCTGTGCCGTCATAAAACTAGCAAAATTTAATAAAACGTTTAAATTTGGATAATTCAAGGATCAAATGTTGTTCATCATGTGATTTTTAGAGCTTTTATTAAGTGAAAATATTAAAATTACTAAATACGGCATATTGGTATAAATTACTGTATATTTTGAAAATAAAAGTTAAAATCTGAAAATTCAGCTGTTTGCCTTTATTGCCCTTATAGTGAAATAAATCGATTATCTAAATTTTAAAACATTCATTCAATGTGTTTAATACTTATATTTTACATGTGGGATATGGGTACTCTTATATATTTTCGGACAACCTTGAAATATTTTGAAAACCTTTATGTGTTTAGTGCCCGAAGCAGATAAAATCAACTGCAACACAC
This sequence comes from Polydrusus pterygomalis, assembly GCA_963969555.1. NCBI lineage: Eukaryota > Metazoa > Arthropoda > Insecta > Coleoptera > Curculionidae > Polydrusus > Polydrusus pterygomalis. Next base: position 3,440,808 of record OZ018375.1, read on the forward strand.
ATTATTTAGTTTAGTTTTTTGAAAACCGTTCCCGAGTTACAATGGCTGGCCCTAGTCTGGTTGTGGACTTCCAAGCATTCAAGATAGAAAATAATAAACTAATCCCTAATGAACTTGCTGCCTACAACGGTCATAGAATTAGTAACTATGTTTTTAAACCCCGTTTGATCTAGCCTTTCTAGGACCAGCTGCATACAAACAAACGAAATGGTTAATGAAACACTATCATTGCATTGATTGGGATTCCGGATTTACTCCATTTTACAAATTTGCCGATATTGTACGGAGCTTGACAGAAAAGGCTGCTACCATTTACGTTAAGGGCAGAGAAAAAGCTGATTTTTTAAGAAAATATTCAAGCAAACCTATTATAGAGTTGGATGAGCAACCGGCCCTTAGAAAATACGTCCCTAAATGTTTCTATCATTCAAATAATGAAAATTGTGCATGTTCTTTGTTTAATGTATTTTTGTTATATGATCAACATGTAATGCAAACCTAATTTTTTAATAAACATTTAATAATACAACCAATTAGTTACTATTTAATTTATTTATATTATATACATTATAACGCATAAATTCAACTACATGTTCATAAAAGTCTGTATTGATTGTTTTTCTTCTTGGATTTTCCAATTCCTCTAGCAGGGTATCTGTCTCTCTAAGTGTCTGTTTTGCATTGATATATTATGTCCTGATGTGAAGTAATTTTGTCTACCTATACATTCTAATTCCTGTACTTATTCATACACCTAAAAACCTCAATACATAATATCCTAATCTCCAAATATCCAATTAGCCACTTAGCCAAATCACCAAATATCCCAATACCCAAATATTTCCACTGACTTTTACTTTTTGCAAGTATTTTCTCTTTTGTAATGTGTGTGTGAGTCACTTTTTAAATCAATATCGAACCGGAGAGTTTAAAAATATTACCAAATGTATAGAAGAAGAAATAAAATGTATGTAAAAGCCAAAGAGTTACTATAATCTCTACCAGACCTAGAATTTCAAAGATTAAAAAGCTCACCCAAGATACTCCCACGTATCTTTTTATTACCACCCTCTTCGTTACAGAGCATACTTTTTTTAATCTCATGCATTCAGCATGTACCCTTGTATATTAACAAAAACCCGAAAAACCACTCGAAGAAGAAACGACACAATCAAAGTTTTAATACAACTAGCGATAAAAACTCATTTTAGCTAAACAAACAAAAATGTTTGACACACCACGGTCGACAATTTTCGTAAGAAATATAGAAAACATGCAAATCGTAGTCTAAACAGTATAATACAAAAATATAATGATTTACGAGCATTAGTTGTTTAAATATACTATGCTAATGTAAGACATCCATGTTTTTAATAAAAAAAAAGAAAAAGATTCCGCAAATTCGAGTTTTATTCTTTTATTAAGTTTAAAAATGGCTTCAATTATGTGGGCAGATTAACTTATCAAAAATTCGGCTATTTTGTGTTTTTTTAAGAATTAAAACGGAGGGAGTCAGTTCCAATCATCGTATCCATTAAAGTATTTATTTAACGTACCTATTATCTTAAAGGTATAAGGAAATCCTTTTTTTTTTTCAAAATTCATCTTCTTTTAACTTAAATTAGTTGAAATAAAAACCATAATAAACCAAGAAAGGGAATATTAGCGACAAACATAGCTAAGGATCATTTACATTATAAGTACAGTAATTTAGGCATTACACATGATTTTTTTTTTCATAATGCAGTATTTTAATCAATTTAATATTATTCAAGTCAGTTATGGTATGGTGACAGGTCAGAATTATTTGTTAAAACGAAGGGTTTACAGTGGTAAATACACTACAACTAATTAAAGTATTGTAATGGGAACAGAAGAGAGGAATGATGGACATAAAACAACACAATTGCTTCTAACAAGGGTTATTATCTAAATTGTATCAACAGTCTTTCGAAAATAGTTTATTCGCATAATTTTTATTGGTAAATTTTTGAGCGTAAACTCATGAAGTCAGTAAGCAGTTTTGCAGACATTCTCCAAGAATAAAAGTCTTATAAATCCATTCTTCTCTTAGATAAATTATCATTTCAAATATTATTATTAGAATAAAAAGAAAATAGAATGTACCCCTAGTAACGAAATGATGATTTGCAGCTAAACACTTTGAGAAATAAGTGAAAAACAAGTATTATATTATTATGAAACTTGTCAAAATACTAGATAAACTTTCAATAATTCATTATTTTTTAAAAACGTTGGTATAATAAATTGTGTTACTGCTCATATCCAAAATTTCACTTATTCCTAAACTAATGGATTTCTTAGTTAAAGATTTTCTTGAGGACTGTTTAAAAATGTTATTGTCACTAACCAGCATGGCTTCATAAAGAGAAACAAATTTACTAGTTTATTCTGTCTACATTTTTAATTCCCTAGAAAATGGTGTTGACTATCAAATTTACGCCCATGATCCGCCACCAAGGATTTTTTAAAAAATATTGCAAAGGTTTATAAGACACCTAAGTGTTGAAGATACTTGTGTTTTGGCTCTTTCTTTATTGCTTTTGCACAACACCTCGATTTTCTTTTAAAACTGGAAGAGTTACATTCGTTTTTGATTTGATTTACTTAAAACTACACTTTATAGCCTTCATCGGTATTATATTTTCGGCTTTTTTCATGTAAAAGGTTCTACACAGTCCTTAAATTGATTCCCAGTGCTTTTGCTATTATATCTTGCATATTAGTTGGGGAATTTCAACTTAATCTTTTATTTTCCGAATAGTTATTCAAATTTTGTATGATTGTTTTTGCTTGGGGGACTCAAAGCACCAGAAAATTGCCTTTTATTATTCGAATTGACAAATTTGTCACTTCAACTTGTTAAAGTCACAAAATAGACATAATATGTTCATCACAACTTTTTAGAACCACTAAAAATTATAAGTTTATTCCTTTTTCTCATGCTAAAATTATATACGTCGTCTATCCTACGGATTTTACCACGAACCACAAACCGAATTTTTGTATTTGGTCAGACAAACTATGCAATGGTTCCTATTTTTATCACCTATATTATGATCTTATTTATCGTTAACTTGTACAATACCTTCTTTTTTTATTCCTAATTATTATATTTTTATGTTTCCCTCCCGTTTCTCAAATCGCCAAATATTTGAATATTTCGTTATAGACAATAAAATACGAAATTATGTTAGAACAAACCTAATATGAATTTTTTTACCAGGTGTGTGTCTAATAAACAAATATACCTATTTTTCCGTTGATATTTTTAGCAATATTAAACAAAGGTAGACACATCAGATTGGTCGAATGACAATAAATACAAATCCATGGTTATATATTCAAATGATGGTATACTTTTTAGGCAGGTTTGAAGAGTTCTTCGCAGATACCCTGTTTGTTATTTGAACGCAACATTTAAATAGTATTTTACTCTTAGTAATGGATAGCATTAAACTGAATACTGTTTATAATACCGTAAAATTGTATATTGTAAACGTTGAAAACTTATATTGTTAACACGATTTCTTTTACCAAGATTAACACTGTCATTGGTATTTAGTTCAGTTTTATATATTTGTTCTAAATCAGAGTTTTAATTGGGTATTTATTTTATTTACTAAGTGATATGGGTAAAAACGCAATTTTAAAGCAAAAAACAAACCATTAAAACCATATATTCAGTAACTTTTTTTTTTATTGTAACAAATAATGTAGATTACATTTTACTGTTTGTAGGAAATACATATTTTATTCAATTCTTGATTTTTTGTATTTGTATGACACAGAGCCTCCATTTGGTAAACATCTCCTTTTTGTAGAATTTTGTCTATACAGTTTAACTTCAGTTCTTGTGGTTACCTCATGTTCCTTTGTTCTACGAATATTCTTTGATATAATTGGTATTGGCTCGGACTCTTTAAGAATCATGTCCTTAATGGTATTAAAATTAACAAGTTGTGATGCTGCATACTTTATGGAAATACTTTACAAATTACTTCCTCTCTTTGCGTTTTAGTGAAATATACCTTAAAAGAGTAATTTTTTGAATCGCCAGAGACAAAGGATGGAATTAGAACCGTAACTATCAAGTTCGCCACTTCCAGAGAGATATATTACAGAATCTGTACAGGACTAATACAGTACTCTATTATCAACACGTTCGAGATATGAATATAACTTAAAACGTGCCCGGGCTGTGACGTAAGCCGCATTCACTACATTTACTGTAGGTAGATAATTAACAGGTTTCTTCGGTGTATTCATAATTTACCACCAATGTCTTCTCGTTAATAGCAATGTCGCTCTTTATATAAATAGTTGGATCACTAAACATAGTGAAAAATTTCGAAGGTTGGTTTATTATTTTAGTTTTTGGCTGATTTTCTCGTTGTCCAAATTCTCCCCGGAAACTGTTAAATATTAATTTAGCCTAGGACCTTAAACCGAAATTGCGACGATATTGTGAAGTTCTTATTTAACATATTCCTTTTCAAAAAAAGTCTTCAATATATTTTAAATTTTGTTCTTCTGTTTGAAAATATGTACGCCAATCACTTGCTTCTTGTTTAATTTTAATAAACTTGTTCATCATAGCAGTAAATAAACCCTCTTGTCCAGAATGTTTGTTAAATCTTTGAACTTGATATTTCCATATTTCATTCACTTTCAAAATTTTGTAACTTTTTTCTACATACTTCAACACTTCCTCCAGACATTGGTGGTAAATTATGAATACACCGAAGAAACCTGTTAATTATCTACCTACAGTAAATGTAGTGAATGCGGCTTACGTCACAGCCCGGGCACGTTTTAAGTTATATTCATATCTCGAACGTGTTGATAATAGAGTACTGTATTAGTCCTGTACAGATTCTGTAATATATCTCTCTGGAAGTGGCGAACTTGATAGTTACGGTTCTAATTCCATCCTTTGTCTCTGGCGATTCAAAAAATTACTCTTTTAAGGTATATTTCACTAAAACGCAAAGAGAGGAAGTAATTTGTAAAGTATTTCCATAAAGTATGCAGCATCACAACTTGTTAATTTTAATACCATTAAGGACATGATTCTTAAAGAGTCCGAGCCAATACCAATTATATCAAAGAATATTCGTAGAACAAAGGAACATGAGGTAACCACAAGAACTGAAGTTAAACTGTATAGACAAAATTCTACAAAAAGGAGATGTTTACCAAATGGAGGCTCTGTGTCATACAAATACAAAAAATCAAGAATTGAATAAAATATGTATTTCCTACAAACAGTAAAATGTAATCTACATTATTTGTTACAATAAAAAAAAAAGTTACTGAATATATGGTTTTAATGGTTTGTTTTTTGCTTTAAAATTGCGTTTTTACCCATATCACTTAGTAAATAAAATAAATACCCAATTAAAACTCTGATTTAGAACAAATATATAAAACTGAACTAAATACCAATGACAGTGTTAATCTTGGTAAAAGAAATCGTGTTAACAATATAAGTTTTCAACGTTTACAATATACAATTTTACGGTATTATAAACAGTATTCAGTTTAATGCTATCCATTACTAAGAGTAAAATACTATTTAAATGTTGCGTTCAAATAACAAACAGGGTATCTGCGAAGAACTCTTCAAACCTGCCTAAAAAGTATACCATCATTTGAATATATAACCATGGATTTGTATTTATTGTCATTCGACCAATCTGATGTGTCTACCTTTGTTTAATATTGCTAAAAATATCAACGGAAAAATAGGTATATTTGTTTATTAGACACACACCTGGTAAAAAAATTCATATTAGGTTTGTTCTAACATAATTTCGTATTTTATTGTCTATAACGAAATATTCAAATATTTGGCGATTTGAGAAACGGGAGGGAAACATAAAAATATAATAATTAGGAATAAAAAAAGAAGGTATTGTACAAGTTAACGATAAATAAGATCATAATATAGGTGATAAAAATAGGAACCATTGCATAGTTTGTCTGACCAAATACAAAAATTCGGTTTGTGGTTCGTGGTAAAATCCGTAGGATAGACGACGTATATAATTTTAGCATGAGAAAAAGGAATAAACTTATAATTTTTAGTGGTTCTAAAAAGTTGTGATGAACATATTATGTCTATTTTGTGACTTTAACAAGTTGAAGTGACAAATTTGTCAATTCGAATAATAAAAGGCAATTTTCTGGTGCTTTGAGTCCCCCAAGCAAAAACAATCATACAAAATTTGAATAACTATTCGGAAAATAAAAGATTAAGTTGAAATTCCCCAACTAATATGCAAGATATAATAGCAAAAGCACTGGGAATCAATTTAAGGACTGTGTAGAACCTTTTACATGAAAAAAGCCGAAAATATAATACCGATGAAGGCTATAAAGTGTAGTTTTAAGTAAATCAAATCAAAAACGAATGTAACTCTTCCAGTTTTAAAAGAAAATCGAGGTGTTGTGCAAAAGCAATAAAGAAAGAGCCAAAACACAAGTATCTTCAACACTTAGGTGTCTTATAAACCTTTGCAATATTTTTTAAAAAATCCTTGGTGGCGGATCATGGGCGTAAATTTGATAGTCAACACCATTTTCTAGGGAATTAAAAATGTAGACAGAATAAACTAGTAAATTTGTTTCTCTTTATGAAGCCATGCTGGTTAGTGACAATAACATTTTTAAACAGTCCTCAAGAAAATCTTTAACTAAGAAATCCATTAGTTTAGGAATAAGTGAAATTTTGGATATGAGCAGTAACACAATTTATTATACCAACGTTTTTAAAAAATAATGAATTATTGAAAGTTTATCTAGTATTTTGACAAGTTTCATAATAATATAATACTTGTTTTTCACTTATTTCTCAAAGTGTTTAGCTGCAAATCATCATTTCGTTACTAGGGGTACATTCTATTTTCTTTTTATTCTAATAATAATATTTGAAATGATAATTTATCTAAGAGAAGAATGGATTTATAAGACTTTTATTCTTGGAGAATGTCTGCAAAACTGCTTACTGACTTCATGAGTTTACGCTCAAAAATTTACCAATAAAAATTATGCGAATAAACTATTTTCGAAAGACTGTTGATACAATTTAGATAATAACCCTTGTTAGAAGCAATTGTGTTGTTTTATGTCCATCATTCCTCTCTTCTGTTCCCATTACAATACTTTAATTAGTTGTAGTGTATTTACCACTGTAAACCCTTCGTTTTAACAAATAATTCTGACCTGTCACCATACCATAACTGACTTGAATAATATTAAATTGATTAAAATACTGCATTATGAAAAAAAAAATCATGTGTAATGCCTAAATTACTGTACTTATAATGTAAATGATCCTTAGCTATGTTTGTCGCTAATATTCCCTTTCTTGGTTTATTATGGTTTTTATTTCAACTAATTTAAGTTAAAAGAAGATGAATTTTGAAAAAAAAAAAGGATTTCCTTATACCTTTAAGATAATAGGTACGTTAAATAAATACTTTAATGGATACGATGATTGGAACTGACTCCCTCCGTTTTAATTCTTAAAAAAACACAAAATAGCCGAATTTTTGATAAGTTAATCTGCCCACATAATTGAAGCCATTTTTAAACTTAATAAAAGAATAAAACTCGAATTTGCGGAATCTTTTTCTTTTTTTTTATTAAAAACATGGATGTCTTACATTAGCATAGTATATTTAAACAACTAATGCTCGTAAATCATTATATTTTTGTATTATACTGTTTAGACTACGATTTGCATGTTTTCTATATTTCTTACGAAAATTGTCGACCGATGGTGTGTCAAACATTTTTGTTTGTTTAGCTAAAATGAGTTTTTATCGCTAGTTGTATTAAAACTTTGATTGTGTCGTTTCTTCTTCGAGTGGTTTTTCGGGTTTTTGTTAATATACAAGGGTACATGCTGAATGCATGAGATTAAAAAAAGTATGCTCTGTAACGAAGAGGGTGGTAATAAAAAGATACGTGGGAGTATCTTGGGTGAGCTTTTTAATCTTTGAAATTCTAGGTCTGGTAGAGATTATAGTAACTCTTTGGCTTTTACATACATTTTATTTCTTCTTCTATACATTTGGTAATATTTTTAAACTCTCCGGTTCGATATTGATTTAAAAAGTGACTCACACACACATTACAAAAGAGAAAATACTTGCAAAAAGTAAAAGTCAGTGGAAATATTTGGGTATTGGGATATTTGGTGATTTGGCTAAGTGGCTAATTGGATATTTGGAGATTAGGATATTATGTATTGAGGTTTTTAGGTGTATGAATAAGTACAGGAATTAGAATGTATAGGTAGACAAAATTACTTCACATCAGGACATAATATATCAATGCAAAACAGACACTTAGAGAGACAGATACCCTGCTAGAGGAATTGGAAAATCCAAGAAGAAAAACAATCAATACAGACTTTTATGAACATGTAGTTGAATTTATGCGTTATAATGTATATAATATAAATAAATTAAATAGTAACTAATTGGTTGTATTATTAAATGTTTATTAAAAAATTAGGTTTGCATTACATGTTGATCATATAACAAAAATACATTAAACAAAGAACATGCACAATTTTCATTATTTGAATGATAGAAACATTTAGGGACGTATTTTCTAAGGGCCGGTTGCTCATCCAACTCTATAATAGGTTTGCTTGAATATTTTCTTAAAAAATCAGCTTTTTCTCTGCCCTTAACGTAAATGGTAGCAGCCTTTTCTGTCAAGCTCCGTACAATATCGGCAAATTTGTAAAATGGAGTAAATCCGGAATCCCAATCAATGCAATGATAGTGTTTCATTAACCATTTCGTTTGTTTGTATGCAGCTGGTCCTAGAAAGGCTAGATCAAACGGGGTTTAAAAACATAGTTACTAATTCTATGACCGTTGTAGGCAGCAAGTTCATTAGGGATTAGTTTATTATTTTCTATCTTGAATGCTTGGAAGTCCACAACCAGACTAGGGCCAGCCATTGTAACTCGGGAACGGTTTTCAAAAAACTAAACTAAATAATGTGTGTTGCAGTTGATTTTATCTGCTTCGGGCACTAAACACATAAAGGTTTTCAAAATATTTCAAGGTTGTCCGAAAATATATAAGAGTACCCATATCCCACATGTAAAATATAAGTATTAAACACATTGAATGAATGTTTTAAAATTTAGATAATCGATTTATTTCACTATAAGGGCAATAAAGGCAAACAGCTGAATTTTCAGATTTTAACTTTTATTTTCAAAATATACAGTAATTTATACCAATATGCCGTATTTAGTAATTTTAATATTTTCACTTAATAAAAGCTCTAAAAATCACATGATGAACAACATTTGATCCTTGAATTATCCAAATTTAAACGTTTTATTAAATTTTGCTAGTTTTATGACGGCACAGCGGATCGCTTGCAACTATTTTTGAAATAGTCTTGTCGTGCACCAATAACATAAAAGGTAGATGCACAAAAAATTGCTTCAGCTACTTTGCTTAATAAACAAAAAATATATTATCTTGAAATAAGTTCGATGGCTTTAGTAGTTTTTGTGTAAACGTGCATGAAACTATTAAAATGCGATGGCTGATCCTCATTCCTATTGTTTGGTTAAATTGATGGAATCGAGTTGATTATATAAATAAAGAATATCTCTTCATGTACATACAGATGCTTTTTCTATAATTTTAAAACACATGCTATATCTGCTTTTTTTATTACTTACAATGATGAGAGAAAAATCTTGTTTACTACACATTAACTTTTCGTATTTTCGTCGATATAAGGAGTAATAAGCTGTGATGTCTTTTTGTAAATAATATAATTTTAATTTTGAATGTGTAAAAGCACTAAGTTATAATTTTTTCTTCTAAAAATGTAAATAATATAATTTTAATTTTGAATGCGTAAAAGCACTAAGTTATAATTTTTTCTTCTAAAAAGCTCTCACTCATCACAGAATAGTACATGGAGAGAGGAAAATGGATTTTAAGAAAGGTTTATCAGAAGTTAACTTTTTATGTATGCTACAACATTATTTGGATAGTAGTCTGATTACATAAGAGAATATATTTACCGCTAATATGCATTTTTATTAATCCTTAGACATAAATTAAGCATGCATTTTGATACGTATACGACAACAAGAAATAGCAAGAATAATACTATAAAAATAAATAAATATGTTATAAAATATAAATTTTCCATAAAAAAAAAACGTATTACCTACTAAATGTGATTTTTAAAAATGAATTACAATGATGAAGTAATAATTCTTGTGTGCACTTTAATTTTTCTTATCTGCATCAATATTCGGCAATACCATGCTTTAAATCTAATTTTCATCCAACTTTGTGAATTGTAATATTTTAGTTATTATATTTCGGATGCGAAACAGCCAAGTCTAGATAAATTAACCCAAATTCATCACCATTAACTAAAAAGCTCCTTATAAATTTAAGTAATTTTTACCTACTGGTCAAAAAAAGGGATTTCATTCACAAGAGGTAGCATAGATTATCAAAGAAAGAAAAATAACGAGCAAAGAAAGAAAAATTAAGCATGTTTGCAAGCAGTCAAAGTTACCCATACAAAAGGACACTTGCACTCTTTCAATGTTAAATAATCCCATAACAAAGAGCACAGACCCTATTTTAACAACTATAGTAGAGAACGATATATACCTGTACCCCATTCGATATTTTAGAACAGAATCATGTCAATAAAGAAAAAAATTCTTCAAAGTGTAAAAGGAGTAACCGCTTTAAGAGTATACAAAACTCAACAACATAAAAACCACCTGCACCCCGAACCAACACAAGGTCATCGTAAATAAAACGTGCCTGCACCTCATTCAATATTTTAGAACAAAATTACGTCAATAAAAAATAAAAATTCTTCAAGGCGTAAAAACCAAACACTTGCGTCCGAGTATCTCCAAGGTCGAAAATAAACCCAACCCAATGTCATAAATAAACATCTGCTCAAAAGTTTAGTCAAGGTTACATAAAGGACATCTGCATCCACTATAAAAATAAATCCAAGAATACTTAAATAAAGAAAAAATAGTCAGCGCTCAATGGTACCCATAACAAAAGAACAGAGGCATGCCTATGCCATACATAACAAAAGGACAGCCGCACTCTTTCAAGGTGTGAAAAATCCCATCAAGGTGTGAAAATCCGATAACAAAGATACCCAGACCCTATTGTTACGACTATAATAGCTCTTTCAAGGTGTGAAAATCCCATCAAGGTGTGAAAATATCATAAACACCCTTCAAGAACATGAAGGTATAACAAAACACAAAATATATTACAAATCTAACTTTTGGGAAAAAATAATGGCCAAGGTAACATCAATAAAACAGACTTGCATCCCTTTAGATATTTTCAAGCAAATAAATGACGACAATAAAGAAATATTTTAAGGTGTAAAAACTTGTAATGCAACAGTGTCATAAATAAACGGACACCTGCATACCATAAAAATACGCTCGCCCACGTGCATTATGGTCAAGGTAGCACCATCAAAGAGCAGCTCCATCCTTCAAGGTCAAATAAGTCACATAAAAGACACCTGCATACCATAAAAAATACCCTCGTCCACGCCAAGGTAGCACCATCAAAGAGCAGCTCCATCCTTCAAGGTCAAATGAGTCACATAAAAGAAAATTGTATACCATAAAAATACCCTCGTCCAGGTGTATGGTCAAGGTCAAATTAACAAAGAGTAGTTGCATCTTTCAAGGTCGAATGAACACCTGCATACCATAAAAATACGCTCGCCCACGTGTATGGTCAAGGTCAAATGAACACCTACATACCTGTGCTCTCAAGGACACTTCAAGGTCAAATTAACACCTGCACACCTGCGCGGTCAAGGTCGCAGGGAGAATCTCAATCCGTGTTTAATACCTACTACTATGCTTATACCTATCTATTACATTATAAACAGTTGTATTTATTTCTTCTTACTACTCTGTATTTCTTACTTTAATATAAATTGTTAATAAAATTGTTAGACAATATAACTATTGTTTAAATATCTCAGTACCGTTACTACATGTCTCAAATCCGTGAAACACTTTTTTTTTTTCACCTTGTATTGATAATAGTAGGTAATAGAATTTACATAAAAAAATTAATCAAAACAACAACAAAAAAAATATATTAAATTAGAATTTCGTTTTTCCCTACTTGAGTAGATTTACCCATATACAGTGGGACCAGTAAAGTCCGCATCATATGCGGCATTATTAATATCTAGCTTTATTCGAAATTTGACTTTGGTATCAAGTTCTGCTTCGATGGAGATAAAAATTAAGCAAAAAATAGTAGTCACGTGATTCGCATTATCTGGCAAATTTTAATTTTTTCCAAAAAATAATTCAAAAGTGGGGTTATTTCTGAAAATATCGAAAAAAGTTTTTTTAATGCAGTTTCTAGCCCACACGCAAAATTTTAGCTGCATAGGATAATTTTGATTTTGTACCCATTTTTTGTCATTGTAAACGTGTTTTTGGTGCATCATTGTAATTAATTTTTTGGAGACTGCACAAAATACTATTTCTACTTTTTTTAGTAACACATTTTATTAAAGGGGTTTTAAATTAAATTGTTGAAAATAGATAAATTTTACGTTAAGTTAAACTAAAATTTATTTTCCACATAATGAACACTTTACTGATGACACTGTTATTTTTTGTCTTAATATTAAGATGTATTACTTTTAGACACAAGCTACGTTTTTAAAAATACTTATATTATAAAGTTTCCTTATACAGGGTCAAAAACAAATAAACTTTGCATCACATGTGACCAAATTTGAATAGCCCAATTTAGATTTTGTAGAAAAACGCACATTTAATACAGCGCTATTTTAAAGAAAATGTATCTGAAATAAAGCATTGTCAAAACTAAGAAGTTTTATGTAGGTTGCGTTGAGTCTTATTTTCCAAAAGATGGTGCAATTTACAAATTATCGGTAAAAAATCAAAATTATCTTATGCAGCTGAAACTTTGCATGTGGTCTAGAAACTGCATTTAAAAAAACTTTTTCTAGTTTTGGTCGTATTTTAAATTGACCTCATAGGTCATTGAAACAAGGAGAGAAAAGGCATACGCGCTTTAGCAAGTTAATAAATATAGTTTAAATAAACAAAAAAACACGCTTTAATTATTAATCAAACTAAAAAGCGGAAAATAAATATAGTTTAAAATAATTGTTGAAATTCTTAATATAGGCAGAAAATAATAATGAACGATAAACATAAGTATTATTGTGAAAAAAGCGTAGGGTGCTCGATATACGAAAAACATGGCACAAAGCGACCCACGCTTTTTTCACAATAATAAGTACGAATCGTTCATTATTATTTTCTGCCTATATTAAGAATTTCAAGCATTATTTTAAACTATATTTATTTTCCGCTTTTTAGTTTATTTAGCTATTAGTTAATTATTAAGGCGTGTTTTTTAGTTTTTTTAAACTATATTTATTTTTCATTTTTTAGTTTAAGTCTCGGTTTAAGTTAGGTTCTTAAGAAAAAAATTTTTTTGAGTAGATTGAGATAGATTAGTAGATTATTGTATTGTCAACGGTTCTTGATAAGTCTACAAAATTTAAATTAAATCTGACCGTTTAAAGTGGGTCAAAATCGGGTTCAAAGAAGTCGGTTACGGACAAACAAACAAACATACAGGTGAAGCTAATAAAAGCGTGTTAAAAAGAGACAAAAAGATGACGAAATTATCGTCGGCCCCCAATAATAAGTAAACAAAAACTTTTTACATATAGCATTTTCAAATATTCAAATTAAATAGGTAGTAGAATAAATTATCCGGGAGAGAGAATATTTTCCGAAATGAAAAATCCGTTTAATCACTTTTGTGTTTTTGAATTTCAATGAAGATAATGCTGCGAAAACCGCGCGGATTCCTGTTAAAATGATGTTTTGCAAGGAGGGTATACAAATATCATCAATTTACATTTTTGCATATATTTAATGGCGGCCGGCTTACGGCTGGTGAAAACGGAGGCTTTTAGGATTTTAAAATGTGACAGGCCTTGTTAATTAAAACGAAAAACAAATTATGAGCAGGATATAAACGAATACACGAAAAAAATGTATGCTATTTTTTATTCTACAATTTAAAATTTTTTATGGGATAGGAAATTATTGTTTTTTGCTTACAGGAAGTACACGGAAAAAAGGAATTGTGTCTCGCATCGACACTAGATAGAGCTTCGCGCTTCATCCTCTTGATAGTCTTGATGGTGTCCTACTAAACTTGTAGGTTCATGTTTTAAAAAATTTCGTAAAAAATGCGTATATACAATATATGCACAACGTTTGACGACAGACTCCTGACGTCAAAATAGGTCGATCTAAGCCGACTTAGTTATATCCAAAATTGTCTCGTTTAGCCGGTAGAGGGCGTCAAAAATTTGTAAAAATATTGGTTTTTCCTAAATTACGTGAAAACTGGTGTGCTAATCGATTTTAATGATTTTTAGTGTGTAGACTAATACTATAAAATGACGTTTTCTAGTAGTATAGTCACCGGCTGTAAATAAGTGAAAGTGTTATAAAAGTGATATAATATGCAGTGGCGGATTTACAAATTTGCCGCTAGTAGGCTATTCAATTTTTGCCGCCCCTATACCAGTGACGGCTCGTGAGTTGTGAAACAGGTGAAGTGTTCGGGAAGGAAAAAGCCCGCTGCAGGCAAAATGCGCCGCAGGCGAAAATTTTTTCAATAATTTTTAGTAAATATTGTAAAAATTTATGATTACCTACTTATTTTATTGAAAATGAAATTTCTTTCTGCAAAGCCAGTAAAGTTCCAACTACCTTTTTTTATCCCCATTAACAGACACGGCTAACAATAAAGTTTATTTAAAAAAATACTACCCGTCGACCATAAATAAAGGTTGTACCATTTATTTCTGCAAGATAAAAAAAAAATTTTGGGCCAAATTTGCCGCCCCCTAAAATCTGCCGCCCTAGGCTCCAGCCTACTCAGCCTAATGGTAAATCCAGCACTGATAATACGTCAACATTTCTCCTTATTTTTTATATGAACGGCGTTATGACAACCCAGATATTTTTGTAGAGTGACTGGATGTATTTGGAAGCTATTTTACCTCTTTAATATTTTTCGTTGAATGAGCTGTTTTGCCAGAAGAAAATATTTACAATTACCTGCATACATTAATTATTAACAATAAAAATAAAACAGAGTACAACAAAGTTGAAAGTATGTATTGTAAGAAACTAAGTAAAACCAAAACATTACTTAAGCAAATGTGTAAAATGACCGCCATCTTGCTGAATACACTTATTAACACTCCTTAAAAAATGGTATTGGACCCTATCTAATGTCTCGGGGTTATTAAAATGTTTGCCTGCATTTAAAATCCGCTGCAATAAATCATCGCGTGTGTTTACCGGAGTCTTGTAAACTTCTGTTTTAATAGCGCCCCACAAAAAGAATATATTTAGAATATTTAACTCAGGGGAACGTGGTGGCCATTTTACTGGGGCATCATTGCCCCTTCCAATCAATCGGTTGGGATATTGATGATGTAAGTATTGCCGAACAGCAACGGAAAAATGGGGCGGGGCACCATCATGCATATACCACATTTCCCTCCAAAGTAAAAGGGGCAAATTGTCCAGAAGAACTGGGTAATGTGTCTTGCAAAAAATTGAAATAAATATTTCCATCCAACCTGCGTGGAATAATAATGGGACCAATAAGGTAGCGATCAATAATACCTGCCCAAATATTTAATTTAAATTGATGCTGATAATGTGCAACTTTAATGGCATGTGGATTTTCATCGGAATAAATATGATCGTTGTGTAGATTGGTTACTACAGATCTTGTAAAGCACGCCTCGTCAGTAAACATAATTGTTCTACAAAAATTTGGATCACGGATTCTTTTGTTTCTAATAATTTGACAAAATGTAAGCCGCATGGGGGGATCAGTCGGTAAAAGTTCCTGGACTTTTTGCACGTGATAAGGATGTAACAACTGTTCTTTTAAAACCTCATTGACAATCGTTTTAGGAACATGTAACTCACGTTCTAAGCGACGGGTACTGGTACTTGGTTCTTCTTCAACTTTTTCCAGAATTATCTTTTCTGTTTCCACAGTTCGAGTTGTTCGCATACGACCCTGCCTTCAAAGTTTTTCTCAAAGCTGCCCGTTTCCCCGAAGATGACGCTCGATATTGGCAAATGTTTGGTGGTTTGGTATTCGACGGTTAGGAAACCTCTCCATGTAACACTCTGACGCCCATTTCCTTGACAAAACCCGTATACCAGGAGCATGTCAACCTTCTCAGAGTTCGTATAATTTTCCATTTTTAATGGTAAAATGAACTTGTAATTCAAGAATGTTGATCGTATACTTGAGTAAATTTCATTAACTGGTGACAATTTGTCAATAATAATTGTCAAATTATTAAATGCCATAGCAACAAGGTCACCTAAAAAATTATTGTTACAGGTAATTTGATTTTAATATTATTACTAATAATACTAAATATTGTAAATATTTTCTTCTGGCAAAACAACTCATTCAACGAAAAATATTAAAGAGGTAAAATAGCTTCCAAATACATCCAGTCACTCTACAAAAATATCTGGGTTGTCAAAACGCCGTTAATATAAAAAATGAGGAGAAATGTTGACGTATTATATCACTTTTATAACACTTCCACTTATTTACAGCCGGTGACTATACAACTAGAAAACGTCATTTTATAGTATTAGTCTACACACTAAAAATCATTAAAATCGATTAGCAGGTTTTCACGTAATTTAGGAGAAACCAATATTTTTACAAATTTTTGACGCCCTCTACCGGCTAAACGAGATAATTTTGGATATAACTAAGTGGGCTTAGATCGACCTATTTTGACGTCAGGAGTCTGTCGTCAAACGTTGTACACGTATTTTCCGGACACCCTGTATAACTCGAAAACTTGAGAGTTATGTACCGTGCGAGCAAAAATTATTTGCATCAAAGAGAGCTTGGATTAAAAAACGTAGGGCTTGATTTAGATCACAATGATATGGGGACGATATACCTAACCAAATCTAGGTTAAAATTTTGTCAAATTCATATTATGACATGATAATAATATGCCAAACTAATGAGTAATAAAATAAGTAGAGAAATACAAATTTATTTTTGTTGTATACAAAATTAACAAAGTAAGAATATACAGAAAGAAAAAGAAAAAGAATTACATAAATTGCTGAAATTGGCAACCACTATGCTCCAAGAATAAATTCACACGTCTCTTCATATTTTCGAAAGCGTTGACCAGCATCTCTGCAGAAATGTTACCACATTCTTGGATAATCCTTTCTTGTAATTGTTCTTAATTTGCAACTGGTGTTTTAAAAATAGTGTTCTTTAAATGAGGAAAAACGAAGTAATCTATAACCGTTAAACAAGGTGATCTGGGTGGGAATTCAATGTCTGATCGAAAACTGATCAATCTGTCGTCGAAAAAATTGCGTAAGTAGTTAATAATTTCGGCGGCTGTATGGGCGGTTGCACCGTCCTGTTGAAAATATCCAAAACGTAGTTCGTCGTCAAGTAATTGCTCCACAAATGGATTCAAAATATTGTCTCTATACCGCTGTGCTGTAACTGTGTCATGGAAAAAAATAGGAAATAGGACCAAAAATTCTTCTTCGGGAAACAGCTAACCAGACACCAATTTTTTGAGGGTGCAATATGGACAAAAAAATGGGGATTTTCACTACTCCACATGCGTGTATTCTGAGAATTCACATAACCGGAGAGGTGAAACCAGGATTCATCCGAAAAAAATGTCAGGTCTAATAAATCATTTCTTTCCAATAAATTTTGGGTAAACCATTGAGAGTAATAATTACTGCGTCTTTCAAAATCTGCGGCTTGTATTTCTTGGAATACTTGCACTTTATAACGAAATAAATTTAGCTGCTTCTTAAGAATAGTCCTGCGATATTCCCACTTCTTGAGAAAGGCGTCTTATACAATTTTTTGGTGTATTTTGCATTATTTCACGAACGATTGCAATAAGATCTTCTGTTCTTACAGATGGTGTCGTATAGAACCTGTTCCGCTAAACACAGCCACGGCTCTTTTCAGGCAATGATAAAAATCCCCAGCAATAAAAGCAACGTTAGGAAAATATTCGTGAAAATCGTCCATGCACAAACCCGGATTGTATTGCCACTCACCATTTATTCTAACCCCGTTTCGAAAATACGCTTCAACTATGAATGTTTTGTACTGTTCCGTAAAGCCCATGGTGTGAATTGTTCAAGAAAGTGGAAAAATTAGCGATGAATCAAATTACTTGTAACGACTGTCGAAGATGACGGAATAACTGATTGATTGTTAATTCAGGTAGTTACTGATACCCAACAGGTATTAAGCTATATTTCTAAGCGTTACGTCCTTAGATGCAAGACCCTCGCTTTGATGCAAATAATTTTTGCTCGCACGGTAAATGGGGTATAACCTGTTAGACCTATGTTGCTTAAGTAAATAAATAAGAAACGACTACAGATAAGTATATTCAAAAAAGTTGCTCAGAAATACATGTAAAATCTGAAAATGATTTTTAAATGTCACAACACCGAATGTCAGGATTTGAATCGATATTTAATTTTGTTTCAGGTGTCGTGGATAAGACACAGAGACCTGCACCTCCTCACCGTAAACCGCTTCACGTACACCTCAGACCAGCGGTTCTCCGCCCTTCACAATCCCCAAACGGAGGACTGGACGTTGCAGGTTCGATACCCGCAACGGAGGGATGCGGGAATTTACGAGTGTCAAGTGGGAACGACGCCACCTATGGGGCTTTCCATGCACCTTTCTGTAGTGGGTAAGTATTAATTTAATAATACAAATCTATGGTGGGTGAGCAAACAAGTACAAGTCAAAATTAGACAAGTCGAGAAAAACGCATTTTAAATATTTGCCGCTTAAATATTAGGGCTTTATTGCCGCTATTGCTTTAGAACCGACTTTTTTAATTGACAAAAATGTTTTTTATGAATTACTTTTATGTATTTAGCTGTTAAGAATTTTGTGTTTGGTATTAATCATAAAAAAAATATGACTTATACTATTTTATTCGACCTAAGAAGTTGACTTATACTATTATGTAGGGCAAAAATGGGATTTTAGTAGGAATCATTGAAACTTAAATAGCATAAAACATAATAAAATAAAACAAATTTACAAAAAAAAGTTTTTATTGCAACATAGGTTATTTTTTATTTAAGTTTTTCACCTAACCTTCGACAAATTCAACCACGTCTGGGTAGGTATCACGTACATCATCATCTGTGGGTAAATCAAGGTAAATTTGACGAAAAGCTGGAGATATTAACGGCAGTAACTGTATTAAATCAGTTTTTTTTCTTTAGATATGGAGGGCTTTTGTAAGTAACACTTGTTAGGTGACAATACCTCGGTTTTTTCTCGTCTAGCAAAACAAATTTTCTTGAAATTTTCTTCGTTAATAAGGCTATTTTGAAAATAAATCTGGCCGGATTCTCTGGTATAACGAAGCCGGTGGTATGTTAATTCCTTAACCATAAACTTTTGTTTTTTGCCAACGCTTCTAACCAGTTGATACCAATCATGGGGATGTGAGATTTCAGTGCCCAACTTTTTTTTTGTTTCTCTATAAGAGCATGATAACCTAAAACTCTGGTTGTCAAACCGATACAAATAGTATACGTCAATATTAAATAAAAATACGTATAGTATAGGTTGACTTGTATTATTTAGACTTTTCAATAGTAAATATCTTAATAGTACAACTGAACTTGTACTGTTATGGCCACCAAAATCAAATTATTTTGGAGTTAAACTAGGTAGATCACATTTAAAATATAAATATTTTAAAGACACTGACTTGTTCTATTTGAACCAGTCAATGTGGGATTCTAAAATAGATACAAAAAGTATAAAAACTCATTTTGGTAAAATCCTGACTTATACTCGTTTGACCACCCACCATAGAAATATTCCTTTATATTTTCGCCTTTAAGGATGTTTCTCATCCTTCCTTCCTCATGTGGGTGATGTTCTATTAAAGTATATACGAAGTCAGTGTGAACAGCAAGGACATTGGGGTACGGTAAAAAAAAACAATAAAAAAAATGGAATTTAATTCACTAATAAAATGAATTAAAAAAAATAGTATAAATAATTAATTACGTTAAATACGTTCATAAGAAATATTAGCTAGACAAAATAACTCGGATCAACATCTAGTAGTCGAAAATTAAATGAATTAAGTTCATTTGATGGGATTATGTAGGAATTAAATTCCAAATTTTTATAATCTGAGTATTCATAGGATCAGTTTATTATTCCGTCATATAAAAGCGATTATTTTCCGAAATTACTTTTTACTTACTGGTATAGTTTGATAATTTATACAACGTCTGGTGTTATGATCATGTAATGTCTTATTCTCCTGAAGTGTTATGTTGGATTTTTTTTCTTTTAAAATAATAAAGTGAATTAGAATACAAATTTTTAATTTATAAATGTTTTGAACGTGTAAATACCCTTTCAGTCTATAAAGATTAACATTTGGTTCTATGTGGTAATTTGTGTATACATTTAATAACCTTATTTTGCAATTTTTGTAATGGTTTTAAGTTTGATAAACAAGCAGATCCCCATGTAGAAGCTAAGTATTATAATTTTAAATATATTAATGAAAAATATATATTTTTTAAGTATTTCAAAGGAATGAAATATCTAGCTCTGTACAAAACAGATAACAAAGGATATATTATATCGAGTTGATAATATACTGGATAAGGCATTTCCAATTTAAATTTTCGTCTAAAACTAATCCAAAAAATTTTGTCGTTTTTGAATATTGAATATTTTAATTATTAAATGTTAAGGGGTTAATGATGGAATTTATTTTATTTTTAGTTATAAACATAATAGAACATTTTGTAAAATTTAACGTAAGTTTATTTGATTAAAGCCCTGAAAGAAGTATTTTTAAATCATTATTAATATCAAAATAAATTTCTGAAAGAGTTTCAGCAAAATAAATAATTGTTGTATCATCTGCAAATATAGCTTTATATTGCCCTTTACGTTCAATTTGGAAACGGAATTAATGTAAATTAGGAATAATAACGGACCTAATATTGGTCCTTGTGGAACTCCACATATAATTTCTTTTTTTTTCAACCTTAAGAGTTGGTTTCAAAAAATCCCTTCTTAGTGGATGCCTACGTTATAAGAAGAATACATCCTCGAAATTTCATGATTCTAAGATTGGAGTTTAGGCTGGGCGTTGATAAGTCAGTCAATCACTTTACAACTTGATATATAATAGTACCTATACATATTGAATTTAAAAATTATTTATTTGAAACTTTTTTGTAGTTTTTCCTCAAAACTTTATTGTAATTATTCAGCTTTTTGCACAAATGTAAAACAAAAATATCAAATTTTTAAATTAAATGTTTGGGATAAAAGTGCCATACTTCATTTGGCTGAAGTAATTACAGAGAAGAAGAGAGGCATCATATTTTTATATGAATTGTTTTCATTGTAATAAAATATCTCGTTTTAATAAATAACAAAGCGGATTTAATTGCGTAACACAATATTTTCTCTCACAGTTGTACGAATTTTATTAGCTGTAACGTATACGGGCTTTCAGACAAGATAACATCGTAAAAACTTGTGTTTCAGTTTTAAATTACATTATCTATCCCTCACTAATAAGCTTTTCAGGTACGAGTTAAGTTACGTGTGTCCGACAAAACAATTTAAACAACTGCAAATTTTATTAAAGTTCATATTTTTTTCAGTTTCTTCTTCTCGTTCGTTGCCAGGCCTTCTTATATAAGTTTGCTTAACTTTAACTGTAAGCACTCCCCAAGAAATTTTTATATCTCAGAAATTAAAACTGGTAGTCTAAAAATTGGTATACAGTGTGTATCAGCCAAATGGAATAAATTCCATAATAAATACATCGGGTCCGACAAAACGCTGGGACACGTCGATTGGTATTTCTAGTTGCGCATTTTTTTCAATAAAGACTTTTTATACAAGGTGTGTCATGTAACAGTAGCCAATACCAACTTTCTTATTTTAAATACAACACCCTATTTATTATTCAATTTTTGGATTCTTCCGTGTTTTCAGACTTATTGCATTTCAGCGTTTCTTTTACTCAATGATGGCAATGTTAGATAACAATGTGATCCAATTAGAACATGTTTTATTTTCTGATGAGTGTACCTTTACTGCTTTTATGCTAATCGTCAGAATTGCCGCTATTGGTCTATGAAAAATCCTCACTGGATTAGAGAAGAACATACGCTATATCCTGAAAAGGTTAATGTTTGGGCATTGACAAACTTATATCCTGATCCAGCAAACTCACAACTTCCAGCGAATATGACATGGTTTCAGCAAGATGGAGCATTGCCCCATTACCAAATCGGTGGATCGCGAGGCGTGGATCGATGGAATTACCAGCACGATCCCCTGATCTGACGCCATTAGACTTCTTCTTGTGGGGTTATGTCAAAAATATTGTATACAAAACTAAACCCCTTGACTTAGCTGACTTCAGATGACGAATAACGCTTGCGATTAGATCGGTCATGCCTAAGATGTTCGGTAACATTAGAAGAAATTTCTATTTAAGATTAGGATGTTACCAAGACGTTCACGGCGAGCATTTTTAACATATCCCACATTAATGTGTTTTTTTTGTTTTTTACATTATCAAGAAATAAACAGTCTTATTACTTATTAGTTTTTAAGTGTGTTGTTAATTTTTGCAATAAATCTGAAAACACTAAATATTTCCGAAACAGCTGAAGAGAGATATAGAATATTGTACATAAAATAAGTCTAAAATTTTCTGAAGAATCCAAAAATTGAATAATATATAATAATAATTGTATTTAAAATAAGAAACATTAGTTGAAAAGGCATAAATAGTGAGAAAAATTGAAAAAGGGTGGTTAATTCGTGCCCTGACACAATTTTATGGCAGAAAGAGCACAATCCTAGATAATCAAAAGCGTTGGGAGCAAGAAGGGCCCTTGAAAAGAAAGGAGGGTTCCGTTAGTCCTAGAAGGTCCAGTCCCGAAGAGGATGCTATGCTTCTGGAGCACTTAAGAGATCATCCCTTTGAAATCGCGAGGGAAGCTATAAATATCACAGGATTTCCTGGCTCTCGACCTACCGCCAGTAGAAGAATTAATGGATCAGAATTAAAAAATCGCGTTGCGACGAAAAAAATTAAATTAACAGAAGAACGAAAGCACTCGCGGTTACTTTTTGCATTAAATTACATTTATATCGCGAACCTGAATATTGGAACAGGGTAGTTTTCACTGATGAAAAACTTTCCAATCTACTTATAACGGACAAGTTCGGGTGTATCGACCAGACGGAACAAGATTTGAAGAGCGTTATACTAGCAACCTTGCTTTTAGATCTGGGCGTTTTTCTGTCAATAAATATGGTTGGAAGTGCACATGGGCTTGGTTTATGCTGGCAATTGGAGGAAATATTTAATTCTAATAATTATCTTAATAGGAACGAAAGAAAAAACTCAAAGTCTTCCTCCACAAAGTTTAATAATAAAATTATTTAGGAAAAGTCTCTACATGTTTCGAACGTAGTGACGTTCATTATCAGGAGACAGAAATAAAACTTAGTCCTGATGGTTTTAGCAGGAGAGAAAATGGTGTCGAACCTTAATGGAGCTTTTATGGAATTAAAAATTTGATATGCAAATCAAACATAATATTATGAAGAAATTGATGAAATTTAAAAACATACTGAGTATGTGAGAAGCCAGTAACTAAGGTCTAAACCAACCAAATAAACTGGGGGGGAAAGAAAATTTTTTTTTTTAAAAAGGTGTCGAAAAATATTTAAAACAAATTTTTTTTAAAAAGCATAATTAGGTAGGAAATTGTCATTGTGAGGACAAAATTCACCAGAATTACATGTAGGTAATGAAAGTTATATTCAAAAAATTTGTTTAGTGGGGTACTGAGGTTTCAGAGTGGACTCTGTTCCAAGCACGTGGGTGTGAACATCTGCTTCTCCGCTATTTATTGAAATGTTAAATTTTTTAATGATCTTTACTAATTTTAAATTAAAAACCTGCGGGGTTACTGAGTTTGAAACCTCAGTACCCCACTAAACAAATTTTTTGAATATAACTTTTATTACCTACATGTAATTCTAGTGAATTTTGTCCTTACAATGACAATTTCCTACCTAATTATGTTTTTTTAAAGAAATTTTTTAAAATATTCTTCGACACCTTTTAAAAAAAAATTTTTCTTTCTACCCCAGTTTATTTGGTTGGTTTAGACCTTAGTTACTGACTTCTCACATACTCAGTATGTTTTTAAATTTCATAAATTTCTTCATAATATTATGTTTGATTTGCATATCAAATTTTTAATTCCATAAAAGCTCCATTAAGGTTCGACACCATTTTCTCTCTTGCTAAAACCACAAGGGCGGATCCACGGGGGGGGGCTTTGGGGGCTCAAGCCCCCCCCTTTAAGAAGACTTGTTATGTCATAAAAAGTCAAACATTGCTATAAATACTAATAATAAATAATAAATCCAGTAATGATATATTATGTTTAACAAAAGCTTTATTTGAGAATAATAAAATAAATATGATTTTATTAAAATAATAATTTAATTTTATTTATTTTACGTCCACAAAACCAGCCGCGCGGTGAGCGTCTGAATTTAGGTAGTCGGCAAAATGCTTAAACGCGGCGCTTCCCGATTGAAGTTTAAGAAGTTGTAAAGTTTCTGAAATTAGGAACATGATGGGTATTTTGGGTAGGGTATGTTCTTTTTTTAGTTGCTCTGCAAAAAGAGTTTTAGTTTTTCAACAAGCCGTTGATGACTTAGAAATAACTGAAACTAAAAAAAAGAAGTTAAAACCTCTGTGTGCTACGCGCTGGGTTGAGCGTCATAATAGCGTAATAACTTTTAAAGAACTATATGAAGCAATTTGCAATGCTCTTGCTAGTTTAGGTCAGGACAACGATACAGAGACTTCAAGTAAGGCAATGGCTTTTAATGCCGCCATTAGAAGAAGTGATTTTGTTATAGCTTTAGAAGTCGCCTCGTTTTTGATGTCGTACACTGTAAATTTAAGCAAGTATTTACAGAGTGTTGAAATTGACCTTTCCACTGCCTTTTTATACATAAACGATATTACAAGCAAACTAGAAAATATAAGGCAAAATGAAGAACTCCAATTTAAACCAATTTTCTTGGAGGCCCATCACGCTCTTCAGAGAATTGGTACGACTATTACTATGCCTAGACTTTGCAACAAACAAACAAACAGGAGCAATATAAAGGCAAATAACGAAGAAGAATATTACAGAAGGGTGATATTCATACCTTTCCTGGATCATATTATAATCCAAATGAAAGACCGATTTAATCAACTTTCTACTGTAATACCCATAGAAGGTATTATTCCAATACTCCTTAAAAAATATACTGATGCCAAAATTGTTGAGGCTGCAAGAATATATGAAAATGATATGTCAGGATCCATGCTGGAATTACAGGCGGAATTAGCGATATGGAGACATAAGTGGAGTGACACTGTCAGTGTTGATCTACCAAAATCATCAACAGAAACCTTAAAAAGTATGTCCAAAGAATGCTTTCCCAATATAGAGATACTACTAAAAAATTTTGCCACAATCCCTGTAACAAGTGCTACGGGCGAGAGAAGTTTTTCATCGCTAAAACTACTAAAATCCTATTTGAGATCAACGATGGGACAGGAGAGACTCAATGGGCTAGCTTTGGCATACATTAATAAATCTAGAGAACTTAATATAAAAGATATAGTTAAAACTTTTTGTCAAATGAAGTCCAGAAGACTTGAAACTTGTAATTGGTCTACTTAGATTATCGTTGATATAATTTGTTGTATTTATGTATATATGTACTATATTATAATACATTTTTTTGTCAAATTAAAAAACTTTTTAAAAAATTATTCAAGCCCCCCTCTTTCTTAAATCCTAGATCCGCCCCTGTAAAACCATGAGGCAGAATTTCCTTAATTCTTACCTTTGGTTTGGCTTTTCTTGTTTTATAAGCCTGGACAATGTTTGTTGTCATTTTGCTTGCAAATATACCGTTGACTTGTTTTGTTTTCTACCATTTTGAACTAACGTCAAGTTATAGGGAACAGGATTCTACTATCTACTTTCTGTTCACTTTGCAGTTTTCGTTTCGGTTAACAGGTAGGATTTCTTTGTAATGTTTTTCAAGGTTTAACTACTCTCTTCTAGGGGGCGTTGTTGCGGATAGCTAAAATTACACGGAGTTTGTAGGTTACCTTCTCGAGTATTTTTGCGCTTGAATATTCAGTGTCTAGCGCGTTTTATCTCACCTTATCTTGTACTTTTTTTGCGACCTTTTTTGCGCTATTTGTTCACGGCAAGTACTACGTTGGTACCTACCAAAATCGACAAATTCCTTTCTTTCTTGAACCTTTGGCAAAGCTAGTAGCTGTTCGGCTTTGAAAACTTATTTAATTATTTACCCTAATTAAAAGTTACACGCCAAGTACCAGGTCGGTGAATTTCCTTATAATATCTAATTTTCAAATAAAATGTTACAGCTCATAATATTGAGGTATTTTATTGAGTTTTTGATTTCTCTGTAATTAAGTTTGTATTAAAAATACTTACTCTTTATTATGCTTAGACAAATAATTACCTATCTGGAACTTACCTTATTTTTATATGTATTTTCAGATTTGCAAAAACAGGTAAAAGAAACAAGAAAGCCTGTCTCAATAAAAAGTATATTTCCTGGCATGCTCAGAGTTTTATTGGTCTAAACCCACGTAAAATATACCGTGAGAAAAAACCGTCACAACCATCAGCACTAAGTTTTATTTCTGTCTCCTGATGATGAACGTCACTACGTTCGAAACATGTAGAGACTTTTCCTAAATAATTTTATTATTAAACTTTGTGGAGGAAGACTTTGAGTTTTTTCTTTCGTTCCTATACTTTCAACTCCACTTTAAGCATGGACTATTTCTTCAAATTATCTTAATGTTCTGGAGCATATTATGCTTCTATCTGTTAGGTCCATTTATCCCAATAATTCTTTTATTTATCAACACGATAATTGTCCCGTGCACATAGTTGACTGCAGATGCTGTTAAGGTTTGGTTTGAAAAAAATAATGTAGAGGTATTACCGTGGCCTTCATTCAGTCCGGATATTAATCCACTAGAAAATGTGTGGGCTATAATTATTACAAAAAAAAAATTTAACCGTAATTTTTTGCCTCAAAATTCTACTTAATTGTGGGAAATAATTCATGAATGCTGGGAAGAGCTTGTCCCAATTATTATAACAAATTTGATTAACTCGATGCCTAAAAGATTGGCTCAAGTGATCGAAAACAAGGCTCAATGACCAAACATTAATTTTTATATATAGGTACCTACTACCTAGGTATCTTATTATTGTTCTTGTTTAATACCTATAGCAAATTTTTCGATTACACTTTCGGTTTCAAAATATACTATATCTTGTGTAAATACCGTGCGAGCAAAAATTATTTGCATCAAAGAGGGCTTGGATTAAAAAACGTAGGGCTTGGTTTAGATAATAATATAATTATAGACCAATAACATTAATATCTTCGATAGCAAAAGTATTCGAAAAAGTTTTAAAATTAAGAATCGAAAATTATTTGGAAAAAATAAATTTTATTTCTACAGTTTGGGTTTCAAAAAAATAAATCAACACAAAATGCTATTTGCTGTCTAACATAACAAATATATGATGCACTAGATAATAAAAAAACTTGTATTAGTATTTTTCTAGATTTAGCAAAAGCCTTTGATACAGTTAGCCATAATTTACTGTTAAAAAAGTTTGAAAATATTGGATTCAGAGGAATGCAATTAGAATTAATTAAAAATTATCTGAAAAATAGACCAACTTATGTTCAAATAGATAAAGAAAAAAGCGATCCAAAGGTATTTAAGTATGGTGTTCCCCAAGGAACAATTTTAGGACCATTATTTTTTAATATTTATATTAACGACTTATTTAGTATAAATTGCGATGGACAAATTCATAGTTTTGCAGATGATACTACAATTTTTTATACCGATACAAATTGGAAAACTTAAATAATGAAATTAAAAAAGATTTTAAAATTATAAAAAATTGGTTTGATAACAATTTGTTAACAATTAATTTTAATAAAACAAATTATAATCCTTTTACTTTAAACCTAAATAACCTACCACAAAATATGAATAGTATTCAAATAAATTAAGATATTCAAATTTTTAAAGTTAATAAAATAAAATATTTGGGAATTATTTTTGACAGTAAATTAAATTGGAATTTCCACATAGAATACTTAATTAAAAAATTAAGAAGTTTACTACCGATTTTTAAAAACATTAAAAAAATTTTAAATGTAAGACATATGGAAATATTATATTACGCGTTAGTTAAAACTTATTTAAATTACGGAATTTTAGGTTGGGGAGGAATAAATAGAACTTTAGTTACAAAATTAGAAATATTAAAAAAAAGATTTCTAAAAATTATATACAATAAAGATTATCTTTATCCTTCAAAAGAATTATATTCAGAAACAAAAAAGTTGAACATTAGACAACTTTACATTTATAACATCTTAATATATATATTTAAAAAAAAAAACCTTATACAATTTAAAAACCATAATCATAATACACGTCATAAAAATGAAATAACCATAAAACCTAAAATAAATAAGTCCATAGGACAAAAAAATTTCAAATATTTATGTTTTTATTTAAACGATTATTTACCAACAAAAATTAAAAAATTGATTTCATTAAAAAAATTTAAAGTCGAAATAAAAACATGGATATTAAAAACAGACAATTTGAAAATATTTTTAGAAATGCTTTAATTAATATTGTTCTGAATAATTTATATGAGTAATATTTTTTACTTAAAAATTATAAATTAATAATTTTAATATAGGTAATATATTTCTTCAAAAAAGCTGCGTTTATACTATAAATTAACATTTTTACTTTAAAAAAATTGATTTTTAATGCATATTTATGATTTATGATTTTACATACTAAAACAAAAAATAAGATTTGCCCCTAACAAGCTCAGCTTCAGGGGATTGAAGAATAAGTTTATCGAAGACCACATAAACATATTTATTATATTATTAAATTTTTAAATAAACTTATTATTATTATTAGATAAGGGGACGATATAATAATATCTAACCAAATCTAGGTTAAAATTTTGTTAAATTCATATTATGGCATGATATGCCAAACTAATAAGTAATAAAATAAGTAGACAAATACAAATTTATTTTTGTTGTTTACAAAATTATAATACTTGCACTTTATAGGGAAATAAATCTAGCTGCTTCTTAAGAATAGTCCTGCATGTTCCATAAGATCTTCCCACTTCTTGGGACAGGCGTCTTATACAATTTGTTGGCGTATTTTCCATTATTTCACGAACGTTTGCAACAAGTTCTTCTGTTCTTACAAATGGTCTTCCTGCTCCTTTTTTGTGTTGTATAGAACCTGTTTCCCTAAACACAGCCACGGTTCTTTTCAGGCAATGATAAAAATCCCCAGCAATAAAAGCAACGTTAGGAAAATGTTCGTGAAAATCGTCCACCCGGACATCGAACAAACCCGGATTGTATTGCCACTAACCATTTACTCTAACCCCGTTTCAAAAATACGCTTCAACCATGAATGTTTTGTGCTGTTCCGTAAAGCCCATTGTGTGAATTGTTCAAGAAATTGGAAAAATTAGCGATGAATCAAATTACTTGTAACGACGGTCAAAGATGACGGAATAACTGATTGATTGTTAATTCAGGTAGTTACTGACACCCAACAGGTATTCAGGTATTAAGCTCTACGGCTAAGCATTACGTCATTTGATGCAAATAATTTTTGCTCGCACGGTATAAGCCATTTTTGAAGAATATAGCATTAATTTTGATTGGTTAAGAAGTAATTCAAATAGAATTAAGGAGAAACTTTTCTCAACACCTATTGAAATTAAATCAGTTGACAACTATTTCAATTTATTTATCTCCAGGGAAATATGCCGATTTTGTTTCACGTCTATCTACATTTATTTTTTAAAAAACCTAAATTAGAATAAATTAGAAATTTTTCATGATTATGTCATTAATTCTAAAGTAGTTTTTTGGGACATTGAAATATTGTGTAAGAATATTAATAATAATGCTTAAAAAATATATTTTCTTTAAATTTTCTTACCTTCCCGCTATAAAGTATAATGGCGATTGTGCCTGATTCTATCAGCAATTTTTTGCACTTAATATGCCCCCTTCTGATGCTTCTTTCGTTTTTACTACAAAATGGCCGTGGGATTACCTGCCATTTAAATGCAAATTGAAAGACGTCGCTCTCGAGCTTCCACGACGAATGACGGCGGTAAATCAGACTAATTTCGACGTAATGGAGACCTTGACGAGTTAAGTCCGACCCTGGAAGGAGACTATTAACGTCAGATTTAGGAGATAAATGGGACAATATTAAACGTGCGCCGTGTTTTCTAATAAAGGTCGCAGTGGCGGTAAATCCACGTAGGAACGAGTAATAATATAATAAAAACGACACTGTTATTGGATACGTACTTTGCGTTGACGTCGGGGCAAGTTTGCACACCGAGAAAAAGCCTTTTATTCCTTATAATAATTCACATAATATTCTTTGTACAACTGTTATATACTTTATGTGATAGTAACGCGCTTTCCTCCTGTACGACAACGAAAATTGCTAGATCGTTGTGTAGTGATAATATCACGGCAATTTAGCCAATAAGAAATATGAGTTAATGCTATACCATAAAATGGCTTATAGCCATTATTGATTGTTGTGACGAGTAAATTATGAGATGAGCGAGCGAGGCGAATAACAGGCGAGTTGATAAAGACACTTTACACATACAAAATTTTATCGCCAACCGTTCAGAATTTATAATATAAAAAATTGAGTTAAAACTCATTGCAATAAATCGCGAGAAAACTATTATCGAGCATAGGGAAAGGCGTGACAGTGACAGACGATTTTTGATTAATAAATGTCAAAGTCACTAATTTACGGAGGGTAATAGTATATTAAAGTACAAGTTTCATAAGAAGCGGTTTTAGCGCACGCGTCTATTTTAAAAAACGAGCCACAAAGTGGCGAGTTTTTTTATTGACACGTGCGCTAAAACGCCTTATGAAACATGTGATTTATACATTTTTTTCTATTTCACCTTTTATAATCAAGAAAAATACATTTTAAAAAGAAAATAAATCCTTCAAATTTTGTAAATTTTTATGTCAAAATTTTATGTTGGTAATACTATTTTTTATCATAGTAGGCTCTGGACAACAAAAATTATTTTGCAAACTGTCATTTTTTGATTTATTGACCCATTTTCACCAAGAGATCCTAAGGTTATTTTAGCGATATGAGATTTGAAATTGGACGGAATACGTTGTGTGATCCTTGTACATTCGGTACATATACAGAGCGTTCGGAAATTCGGGAGATTTTGCTGATTTGCTTTTTTTCGAATTTCAAAAGACGTGATTTTATGTCACGGCATTGCAATTTAGTATAAGAAAGATGGAAAATTCAAATAAATTTGAAGTTAAAATCGACATTGAATGGTTAGTAGATTGAATTTTGGATAGGATTTGGCAGAAAATGATAGCTTGAAGCATCTACAAAAGATTGATTTATAGATTTATGCAACCAACCTACATGACTGTTATCCATACAGAATAAAAAAGTAGGTTATCAAGCTATTTTTCCTCTGCGAAAAATGGGTTTTCTCGTAAATCACAAAGGCCGCGCAAGTCAATGAAATAAAACATTTAAATGTTACCAACATCAAATAAAGAAAAAACGCGTATCGAAATAGCTTCATTACGATACGCAAATGCGTATCGTACTGAGGTTATTATGAACGTGAAATAGAAAAAAGTATTTATGTGCCGCAAATGGGGCAGATAAATACTTTTACCCTCCGCAAATTAGTGACTTTGACATTTAATAATCAAAAATCGTCTGTCACTGTCACGCCTTTCCCTATTACAGATCGATAAATGTTTTCTCGCGATTTATTGCGATGAGTTATACCTCAATTTTTTATATTATAAATTCTGAACGGTTGGCGATAAAATTTTGTATGCACCACGTCAGTAAAGTATCTTTATCGACTCGCCTGTTATTCGCCTCGCTCGCTCATCTCATAATTTCAGGCTCGTCCGATAAAGAATCACTTCACTGCCATGGTACATAAATAACTATTACTTGCCAAAGTTAATAAAGCATATACCTACTTACCACTAAAAATCAGTACTGTAGTTCTCAAAAAATTTAAATAGCTTCTAGTGTGATATTGTTCTTGTCGTTTAACATTGCATATGATTATCTACAATGCAACATGGTTTATTGAGATGGTAAAATTCGTCCACAGATTATACAGTCCAATACTAATGATGGGTTGTTCGAAATAAGAATATTCATTGCTTAATCTGGCAAGCAAAGTTTAAAAAAACTTAAATATAAAGTAAAAATAAATTAATTGAAATAGGTATTGGTACGATCAATAAAATTCAAATTCAGACAGGACAGCTAGAAGACTCAGAACAACGATGTGACCTGCGCAACAAATACGTTAAAACTAATAATACGACGCGCGGCGATTGCCGATCGCTACAAACTCACACCAACGCCTTGTGGATTATAGGTTCCACTTTACACGCTTAAATTCACTTTACGCGCCCAACGTTTTTGAGAAAAAATTAAGGCCGATATTGAAAAATGGCTTTAAGAAAAATTGTTTGGTACAACATTCTACACTCGGGAAAGTCATTTTGCTTTTGACCAATAAAGAATTGTTTAAGATATTACAAAATTATTAAAAATAAAAAAAAATTCTAAAAAAAATTTTGGGAATATTTTCGATCGTCATTTACTTTTCTGGATGGGGTATTTAAAGTAGAATTTATTTTCTAAATACCAATTTTTATTTTTTCTTTTCGTTTGACCAGCAAAACGTTTGGCAATTTTCATTGGGGTAAAAGGGGTTACTGCTCTTAAGGATATGGGACAAGTGAATATGCTTTAAGAAAGTAAACTTATTTTAGTAATATTCAATAGAACTTTTATAATTAACAAGCTATCGATATTGAACTCCATCTCTAACTTTCTTTATTGTTATTTCTTTTAGGTTATGTTTTAGTTTTGTATTTTGTTGTTTTCGTATGTATATTTAGGTATATTATTGTTTTATTGAAAGAATGCAAGCAGCTAAAAAATCAGAAACGGAATTTATCCACTGTACAGTATGATGTGCGTAAGCAAATAGTTAAAATGTGTAAGTGGACATTGTTTTTATTTTTTCAACTCTAGTGTTGAAAAATTGCGTGTAACACAATGGTGATACCTACAAACTATTAAAAACAAATCAAACTCTTTTTGATTATTTTTTATGGTCGTAGTTGTGTACATTACTCGTGTTAAAGTGATTTTCTCACACTCGGAGAATTTCCGCACTCGGCTAACGCCTCGTGCTAAATACCTCCTCGTTTGAAAAGTACCACTTTCAACACTTGTTATGTAATATACTATTTCGTCAGTGCGTGTTGTAACATTATAACAAAACAATATTACAAGACAGAAGCAGATGTCTGTAAAGTAACTAATTTAGTGCCAGGATTTTCATTTTACAAGTAAGCGTTCATTGACATGTCATATGATAGAATGTCCTCTAAACAGTGAGATGTAGGCTTGGTGCAAAAGGACGCTTATGAATGAGATGCGTATAGTCTTTGCTGTATCGTCCTTCATTTTAACTGTGGTGGCCTAATGCGTTTGTTTTTGTCGTAAATCCAGTAGGCGTCTAATTACTATTAGTTTTTTTAATTTAAATAATTGTAATTTTATTCGCAAGTGCACAAAAAACCCCGTTTTTTACATTTTCCTTTTGTTTGTCATTTCGTATAAAGTATTCCGCGGCATTTTTTAAAATCTACAAATTAATATGCAGTAGAAAAGTTTGTAAATGTGGAGAATGGTAAACGAGGTCGGGTTGTTACGAAAGTTGTGTTTTGTCAAAAATAATTTCCGCTTATTTCAGTTAAATCACGACACAATAAAACGTTTTAAAAGAATTGTTTCGAAGTTAAATTCGCGGTATTTTTAGCATTTAGCAATTTTTACCCGGGTTTGATTTCAATATAAATAAGCTCGTAAAGTGAAACTTTGTACACAATGTGAGGTTTTTGCTCGGCTTTTTGTTAACATGTTATTAATCCTAATTTTTGATCGACTTCCGACTTTAAAAAATGAGTCCCAATTAAACCCCCTTTTTTACGTAGGGTAAAGCGGGGCTCGTTGAGCCACCGGGTTCACAAACTTGAGTCGAACAGTGTTTAATAAAATCGTGCATTGCACGGGATATCCAGTATTTACCTGAAGCGACTGGAGATATACATACCAGTTAAAACGTAATTAAAAACAAATAAAGACGATGCAAGCCCAAACCTCTCGTCGTAAAAATACTATGTTTTATCTACATCCGTCCACTTATACATTGCTATAAATTTTAAATTCGGACTAAAAAAACATCCATTTTTGCCTTATTTTGACATTTCAAATATCAGCTAACAATTTATTTGATGTCACGGCATGCTCTTTAAAAACCGGTAATTTTTCCCGAAACCCAAAAATTGCAAACCATCTTCAAACTTGAAAATGCTGGATTAAATTAGGTACCTAAATTTTCCCTTCCCATATTTTTGGTCAAATTGAAATGTAGAGATCCCAAATACAAATAACAAATTTCCTTCAAGGTTTTCGTTCGATCAACAGAGTTACACTAAGGAAAATGATCTAATACAACAGGTTTGCTAAGACATCGTTTGTATTGATATCTTATTTTTTATTAACCCATAATAAATAAATTGCTGGTGCATCAAACCTGCTTTAGTGTTATATCAATTCCAGATTTGCTAGAACAGTGTTTTAATTGGTAGTAATCAGTTCCATTAGCAGCACAGTCTTGTTGAATAATGAACTACTTTCAAGGGCGTCCATAGAGCGTTTTTCAGGGGGGGGGGGGCAAAAACTTAAACAATACTTTTTATATACAGTGTCACCAGTAAAGTCGGCATCATATGGGATTTTTTTTATTAATAGCTTTATTCGAAATTTGACTTCGGCATCAAGTTCTGCTTCGGCCGAGATGAAAATTAAGCAAAAAATAGTAGTCACGTGATTCGCATTATCTGTCAAATTTTCATTTTTTTCAAAAAACAATTCAAAAGTGGGGTTATTTCTGAAATAATCAAAAAAAAGTTATAGGGAAACGTTTTTTTAAATGCAGTTTCTAGCCCACATGCAAAATTTCAGCTGGATAAGATAATTTTTATTTTTTACCCATATTTTGTAAATTGAACTACTTTTGCAAAATAAGACTCAACGCAACCTACATAAAACTTCTTAGTTTTGACAATGCTTTATTTCAGATACATTTTTTTTTAAGTAGATTTATATTAAATGTGTGTTTTTCTACGAAATCAAAATTGGGCTATTAAAAGTTCATTTGTTATTGACCCTGTATAAGGTAACTTCATAAAATAAGTATTTTTGAAAACATAGTTTGTGTCTGAAGGTAATACACCTTAATATTAAGACAAAAAAGAACACAGTGTCATCAGTAAAGTGTTCATTAAGTGGAAAATAAATTTTTGCTTAACCCAACGGAAAGTTGATCTATTTTCAACGATTTAATTTTAAATCTCTTTATTTTATTTTTTATTTTTTTACTTTCAGTCACAAACTACGTTTTCAAAAATACGTATTTTATGAAGTCACCTTATACAGGGTCAAAAACAAATGAACTTTGCATCACATGCGACCAAATTTTAATAGCCCAATTTTGATTTTGTAGAAAAACACACATTTAATATGACGCTAGTTTAAAGAAAATGTATCTGAAATAAAGCATTATCAAAACTAAAAAATTTTATGTATAAGTTGCGTTGAGTCTTATTTTGCAAAAGTGGTGCAATTTACAAAATATAGGTAAAAAATCAAAATTATCTTATCCAGCTGAAATTTTGCATGCGGGCTAGAAACTGCATTTAAAAAAAATTATAACTTTTTTCGATATTTTCAGAAATAACCCCACTTTTGAATTATTTTTTGAAAAAAAATTTAAATTTGACAGATAATGCGAATCACATGACTACTATTTATTTGCCTAATTTTCATCTCGATCGATGCAGAACTTGATGCCAAAGTTAAATTTTGAATAAAGATATTAAAAAAAAGCTCATATGATGCGGACTTTACTGGTGACACTGTATAAGACTATTTATTTAACTTATGCCTAATGTATTAATTTATTGATATGTTTTTATTATGTAATTGTTCAGTTTAGTGATTTGTTGGTCTATTAACTAATCACTGTACTATTCAATATGTATACTGAATTATGAAATAAAATAGTAATGTGGGCGCCTAGGGGGGGGGGGGCAAGTGCCCGTTTTGCCCCCCCCCCCCCCCTATGGACGCCCTTGACTACTTTTAATACAGCAATTTTGTTAAGAAATAAATTGTATCTTCTCAATGCGACGCATTTTGTTCCCAGTAAAGCGCCTTCTCTACAATTAAGGAAGCAGAACAGCATCCCCAAAAACGAATTCTCTCCGTTAGAACCTATAATCCACAAGGTGTTGATGGGAGCTTGTAGCGATCGGCAATCGCAGCGCGTCGTATTATTACTTTTAACCTATTTGTTGCGCAGGTCACGTCGTCTTCTAGCTGTCCTGTCTGAATTTGAATTTTACTGGTCGTACCAATACCTATTTCAATTAATTTATTTTTACTTTGTATTTGAGTTTTTTTAAACTTTACATGTCAGATAAAGCATAACCCATCATTAGTATTGGACTTTATAAGCTATGGATAATTTTTACCATCTCAGGTTAACTGAGTTGTTTTATTAACCGTAGCAAGCAAATATTATTATGATTAATGTCAAGTTTCATTACAACTGCCAGTCGGAACTAATACAGTATATAAAACCAGATTATACCCCCTTTTTTTAGAGGCTTGTAGTTCTACCATAGAGCACATCAATATTGTACTCGAAGCAGTTGCATTTATTATTGATATAGTACCTTTACCTTCAAAATTAAGAGCGATATTTAGGAGTGTTGTTTTGCTTGAAATGGGTTTGTCAGAAATATCGCAGAGGACATTTCGGACACTTTTTGAAAGAATTTTATGAAGTATCTTTTCTAAATAGGCAGTGTCTACTGTCAAGTAAATTAAATATTTAAGATTTATTAACATAGTTACAAACTTCTTTAATGTAATTATCTAATTACATTTTCAAGGCGGTTATCCAAGATATAAGTTTCAATTCAAAAGCAATAAAAGTGATAACACTAAAATCATATGATCTGGGAAATAAGCGAACATCGTAAGACCGTTACTATTTCATTTGCATAAAGTAAGTGTTATTGGGTAGAGGTAAAGTTTAACACTGTCATTAGGGACGTCTTATCCGGTTATGCATTCACCTTAAAAGTGAATGAAAAAAGTAAGTGGCAGCGCGCCAAATTTTAACTTAGGGGTGCACAAAGAACCCGCCGCAGGTAAACATTTTTATATTACTAAGACTTATACTACATAATTGTTAATATAATAATAAGAGGTCCTCAATGAAAAGCAATACATTCAGTTTTTTAGTTCTTGCTTTTCAAAATCCTTCTACCGTGCGAGCCAAAATTATTTGCATCAAAGAGGGCTTGAATTAAAAAACGTGGGGCTTGGTTTAGATCACAATGATATGGGGTCGATATATCTAACCAAATCTAGGTTAAAATTTTGTCAAATTCATATGACATATGCCAAACTAATGAGTAATAAAATAAGTAGACAAATACAAATTTATTTTGTTGTTTATAAAATTAACAAAGTAAGAATATAAGTGCAGAAAGAAAAAGAAAAATAATTACATAAATTGCTGAAATTAGCTACCGCCATTCTCCAAGCATAAATTCACACGTCTCTTCATATTTTCGAAAGTGTTGACCAGCATCTCTGGAGAAATGTTACCACACTCTTGGATAATCCTTTCTTGTAATTGTTCTAAATTTACAACGGGTGATTTAAAAATGGTGTTCTTTAAATGAGGAAAAACGAAGTAGTCCATAACCGTTAAACAACATGATCTAGGTGGGAATTCAATGTCTGATCGAAAATTGATTAATCTGTCGTCGAAAAAATTGTGTAAGTAGCTAATAGTTTCGGTGGCTGCATGGGCAGTTGCATCGTCCCTATTGAAAATATCCAAAACGTAGTTCGTCGTCAAGTAATTGCTCCACAAATGGATTCAAAATATTGTCCCTATATCGCTGTGCTGTAACTGTGTCATGGAAAAAAAAAGGACCAACAATTATTCTTCTTCGGGAAACAGCTAACCAGACACCAATTTTTTGAGGATGCAATGTGGACTCCACAAAAAATGGGGATTTTTACTACTCCACGAGCGTGTATTTAGAGAATTCACATAACTGTGAGAGGTGGAACCAGGCTTCATCCGAAAAAAATGTCAGGTCTAATAAATCATTTCTTTCCAATAAATTTCGGGTAAACCATTGAGAGTAATTCCTGCGTCTTTCAAAATCTGCGGCTTGCATTTCTTGGAATACTTGCACTTTATAAGGAAATAAATTTAGCTGCTTCTTAAGAATAGTCCTGCATGTTCCATAAGATCTTCCCACTTCTTGGGACAGGCGTCTTATACAATTTGTTTGCGTATTTTGCATTATTTCACGAACGTTTGCAACAAGTTCTTATGTTCTTACAGATGGTCTTCCTGCTCCTTTTTTGTATTTTATAGAACCTGTTTCCCTAAACACAGCCACGGTTCTTTTCAGTATTTCAGGCAATGATAAAAATCCCCAGGAATAAAAGCAACGTTAGGAAAATGTTCGTGAACATCGTCCATGCACAAACCCGGATTGTATTGGCACTCACCATTTACTCTAACCCCATTTCGAAAATACGCTTCAACCATGAATGTTTTGTGCTGTTCCGTAAATACCATTGTGTGAATTGTTCAAGGAATTGTAAAAATTAGCGATGAATCAAATTACTTGTAACGACTGTCAAAGATGACTGAATAACTGATTGATTGTTAATTCAGGTAGTTACTGACACCCAACAGGTATTAAGCTCTACGGCTAAGCATTACGTCCTTAGATGCAAGGCCCTCTTTGATGCAAATAATTTTTGCTCGCACGGTACCTACCTACTTTTAATTTTTTTTATTTTTATTTTATT
The DNA here is from genome assembly GCA_963969555.1 of Polydrusus pterygomalis. Taxonomy (NCBI): domain Eukaryota; kingdom Metazoa; phylum Arthropoda; class Insecta; order Coleoptera; family Curculionidae; genus Polydrusus; species Polydrusus pterygomalis. The sequence goes on from OZ018375.1 coordinate 3,480,333, forward strand.
TTTACTCGCACGGTAGTATCCTATTAACTTTAATAGCTTGTCTTCAATTGTACTGGTAAAATAATGTATTTTATTTAATTTATAAATTTAAAAATATATGATTTAACAGTAAGTTTGGCAACAACTATTTTTTTGATGCGTGTGTTAAGTATAGTGGACCACACAGCTAACCAGACAAATTATGGACGCTGGAATCTTTGATTGATGTAAAATGTAAACAATCTAGTCTATGCATAGGAGGTCTTTGGTTCCAAGCTTATATATGTCTCCGAGAATGTTACTAAAAGACAAAAAGTTGAACCCAACTCAGGCTATTCGAAGGTCGATCCATGGAGATTTAAAAAAAAGTCTGAAGTTTACTCACCTTTGAAACGTAATTTAAAAACTGTCCCTGTGATGGATGGCCCGGACTAATTTAGGTCTAATGGTGACTTGACAAGTTAAGTCCGGATCTGGAAGAGCGGAAACGGGCCCGTTAACCGTCAGATTTAAAAGACAAATGGGACAATAATAAACGTGCCCGCGTGTTTTCTAATAAAGGTCGCGAAGGTCGTATATTCCCGGTGTAAACGGCGGTAATAATTTTTAACATAACAGAAAAAGTAAAGTGTTATTGCGCGGTGCAGGGAATTAAGGGGGAATAAAAACGGGTTTATTTCGTTGGCGGGTTGTTTATTCTAGAATTATGACTATGGCACAACATGGACAAATTTATATTTTAAATGTATTTTTGTGCAATACCACTAAGATGATTTATTTATTTTTTATTGCTTAAATGGTCTCATTAAACATTATATAGTGTGTCCACGGAATGGAGTTTGGAAGAAGAAAAACTTTTTTATTAATAGGTATAGTCATTCTTCATAAAAACGTCTGCTTGTGCTGAAACTACAATTTTGAATATCAGATTGGCGATTACTATACAGGGTTCGTCAGAAACAACATTTCTAGTTTTTTGGATCTTTTTTTTTAATTCCTTTTAATTTGAACTATTAGATTTGCGATTACTATACAGGGTTTGCCAGAAACAACAGTTTTTGTTTTTTGAATATTTTTTTCAATTCTAATTTTCAATTGCTTTTGATGATTGGCGAAATCATCACTGTGGGAACAAATGGATTGGAAGATACCTATGGTCCAAATCAGTTGGCAAGTAGGAGTCTCGATCTCACAATTATCGACTTTCCTTTAAGGGGATATATAAAGCCACATGTGTATAAAACCAATTTCAATAATAACAGATAATAGATCTCTCAAAAGAAAAATAGGAGTAGTTAGTGCAAATATCCTAATACAGCAAGTTAGGAACTGTTATCGGTAATTCAGATGTCGAGTTGAACTATGCGCTAAATCATTTAAATAAAAGTTCTATAATGTATCATTGAACTAGCGTGTACCCGGCATGCGTTGCAACCCGCTGGTATAAATACAAACCCGAACAAACCCGATATATTAGTACCCGGCATGCCACTTTCTGAAATTGCACCCGTGCGAAGCCGGGGCGGGTCGCTAGTTATACATAAAACCTTCCTCTTGAATCACTCTATCTATTTAAAAAAACCGCTTCAAAATCCGTTGCGTAGTTTTAAAGATTTAAGCACATATAGGGACAGACGGGCGATAGCGACTTTGTTTTATACTAAATTAAGATGAATTGAAGAAATGTGACATACTTATAATAATAAAAAGACTTCAAAAGTAGGCAAACAAAAAATGGTTTTCTTACAACAAAATCGTTCCTAGTATAAGTGGCACTTGGGGTAAGTACGTCAATCTAACTTGTCCTTCCTCTTTCTATACGTCGTCAATTTATTTTAGCCCTTCGGTGCTGATGATGGTTCTCTCTGGTACCGAAACAGGTACACCACATTAATTTGACTTTTTAATATATTTGTGGAGACGACTGTGGGTTTTTTTTTCTACAACTCCACTTTGAGATAATGGACTACTTCCGTAAAAAAAAATAGTTTTGTTTACATAGGTATTTGTTTAAAACTCCTGACCTTAACAAATTGTTGTCTGTCTGCATGAAAGTAGTTGAAATTCGTTAACTGCATATCAGAAAAATGGCAGAAATGCAAAAAATAACAATTCCACAGATAATTAATTGGTTGTGGATATTAAACACGGACACAAATGGAAGTTGCTTGCTTATTTCATGAAAAATTTCCGAATTTTCTGCCTATAACTCAAGGGAAAATTAGTAAAATAGAAAAGCAGTTTCGCCAGCTTGAACATGTAAAGCAGATAAAAAAAAAGTAGCGGCCAATGCAATAAGTGATGATACCAAACTGGATATTATGCTTGAGTTTGACCAATACTTCTAGTCGAAAAACAGCCCCAATGTTCGATGTTAGCCATTTATCAATTATTCGAACATTACAAAAAAATAAAAGGTATCCCTATAAAATGATACCTGCTCATGAGCTCATGGAAGACGATTTTGATAGGAAAACGTATTTTTGTGAACAAATGATGGCAATGTTGGATAACAATGTGATCCAATTAGAACATGTTTTGTTTTCTGATGAGTGCACCTTTACACTTCACGGTCATGCTAATCGTCAGAATATAATATACCTACGGGGTATTGTATTTAAAATAATAAAGTTTGGTTATTGGCCACTGTTACATGACACACCCTGTATAAAAAATTTTATTCAAAAAAAATGCGCAACTGGAAATACCAATCGACGTGTCCGAGCGTTTTTTCGGACACGCCCCCATGGATTTATTATCGAATTTATTCCATTTGGCTGATACACACTGTATTACATGTCTGTGACAAATATTCACAAAAATTTTAAAGAAATAGTCCATGCTCAAAGTGGAGTTAAATGTATAGAAAAAAGAAAAGCACAAAGTCTTTCTCCACAAGTTTATTAGAATAACTAGGCGAACCTAGAATAATTCTTAATAATTCGACATGTTTCGAGTGTAGAAACACTCATCATCAGGAAAACAAAGTAAATAGTACAATGCTGATGTTGGATGTTGAAGGGGGATTGAGCCGTAATGGAGCTTTCAATGGTGTACACGAGGTGTAAACGGTGAAGAGTCAGAAGACCGACAATAATTCATCATACTGGAAAGTCAAGGGGTAGTGAAAAAGCCCCGTCTTGGGCAAAACAATGAAGAAAGCAAAAGAAAATTAGAGGGTTTTAACAGACTTTGTCAAAATTATTCAGTTATGAGTAGTGAATTGAGGGAAAGAAAAATCTTAAGTTTCAATAAATTTGTCGAAGACATGTAAAAAGTAGTGAAATGAGAGGAAAAGAAAAAAAAATGGTTTTCGTAAAAGTCAAAGCATCTGTAAAAGATAAAAAAAGGGAAATGTAGCAAATGAAATTTAATAAAATGAGGTAGATTAGCTTACCATTTAGCTTGAAAGTAAAATACTATTGGGGTATCAGGCTTTTTATGGCCCAGTTACCCCGGCAGGAGTCAAATTATACAACACATTGTGTGCAAAATTAATATAAACTTAAAAGATTTTAAAAAACAATTTTAATTTTACTAGAACATCTTAGAAAAAGTAACTTTTTCTTTGTTAGAGAAGTTCAACTGCAAGCAGCACGTGTCAGAAGGGAAATGAACTTGACATTGTAAAAGGGAACAAGTGACAAGTGTCTTGGCGGTTAAGTTGAAAAAAACCTTCAAGTAAGCTAAAGAAATAAATGTTATAAAGGAGAAAAGCTCAATTAAGATTCAAAATTGCTTAAAAAGCTAAAAATCACTATTAATACAAGATAAAACCAATACAATCCTTACAAAATAGAAAAAAAGGGTTTTAATTAGAAGTATGTTGCTCAAGGGTTAAGAATAGGTGTCTTAAATATTTGTGTGGCGACCTCTATTGGTTGGTTTACAAATGGTAAAAAATTCTTGTCGGCCTATTCACATTTTACACCTCGTGTAGGTACACCATTAAAAGGTCCATTACGGCTCAATCCCACTTATAATTTTCTCTATTGCTAACAACATCGGCATTGTACTATTTACTTTGTTTTCCTGATGATGAGTGTTTATACACTCGAAACGTGTCAAATTATTAAGAATTATTCTAGGTTCGCCTAGTTATTCTAATAAACTTGTGGAGAAAGACTTTGTGCTTTTCTTTTTTTTATTCACAAAATTGTTTATTTATTTACATAAAATTTCGAACGAACCCTATAACTCGCGACAACGACAGTTGGAAATATTCTTTGAAAGATGTCTATAAAGTTTGGGGAAGTCCTTTATTCTGCAGGACTGTGGGAAAAGTTATAGTAATGGAGTTCTAGTTTTCGGAAAACTCGACGTATTTTCAGAAGTGGAATATCGGGCAGAGCAAGTTGCAACGGTTTTTTCTGTTGGAAAACTGAAAATCAATTCCTTACGTCATAGTAGTTTACATTGCTAATTCGATAAGGCTATTATTACAAATTTAGATTAAATGTTTAATTATAGCGATAACTGTAACAATTCACGTATCGCATTCTGTTTAAAAATTTCAGCGCTGCAGGATTTTTATCATTTTACTTACCCGATTGGACAAGCGTCTAGAGTCTGACTATGGACTTTTTAATCGGCCAATCGTAGGCGGCCGTTTAAAAGAAAGTAATTTTGAGGTAAAGCGATGTAAAGCCGGTTGTTATCAATTAGGAAAATAATATGCTATATTAGGTATATTTTATATGTTTCTATGGAACGTCTCGTATGCCAAAAACACTCGCCTCCTCAACATTCGCAAAAGTTCATCAAACGAAAAAACTGCAAGTGTTAGTGTTGTGAATGTAATAAACCATTCAACAATAAACAGTATCTTTCAAGGTAGGTATATACAGGGTGTTTTATTAAGGGTGGCCACCTGCCATATCTCGGAAAGTACTACGCATAGAAACTTAGAAAAAAAAATTAGGATTAAAGCGGTCATGAGAAAATTCAGGAAATGACTGTTAATTTCCTCATTTCGCCGCAAGGGGGCAAAATTAAAATTTTTTTTTTAAATTCTAAATTTCTCCGAAAATTCCCATATTAAGATATACCTCTGATTACATCATCGAAAAGCTTAGACAATTCTGCATCATTTTGGTTTAAGGCTCATTGGCGTAGCGACCTTGATAAGAGTGGGGGAAGCTATTGAATGTGTAAACATTAAAATCGCTGTAACTTCTAAACGACTTATCCGATTTTATTAAATTTAAGCTTGTTTGGAAGAGAAAGGCAAGTACCTTCAATTGTCGTATCCAATGGGTACAATATAGTTTCTAATAAGATTGCTAGAAGGCGCAATTTGAATTAAAAATTATTGTTTTGGCAATAACTCTGAAACGAACAAAGATATCGAACTGCGGTCTTCACATCTTTTTTTGCAAATTTCATCTACTTTTCGATTATGATGTCATAGTTATACCGTATGATTTGAATTTTCGGGAGAAAATCGAAAAAACTGTTATTATTACAACTTGCGCACTCTAGCAATTTTATTAAACACTATCGTGTTAAATTTAGTAAAATCGGATAAGTCGTTTAGAAGTTACAGCGATTTTAATGTTTACACATTAAATAGCTTACTCCACTCTTATCAAGGTCGGAATGCCAATGAGACTTAAGGTTGAATTCTCAACGTCATTCAATCTATTGCCAACTTATAACCTATTTCGCGTTGATTTTTTAAGTTTATTATTTTAATAACTAACATTTAAAGAAAATCAATATCGTCGGTACATTATTTAGGTAGTATCAGATATATTACAAAAACATCAATTTATTTCATTGCTAATTTTGGAAGAAATGTATAGTGAAAGAACAATGAGTGACAATGACATAATAATGTTAAAAAAAATCTTACCCGATATTTTTCGCTATACAATTCTCCTAAAATAAGTTATGAAATTTCTTGATATTTATTAAATATGTCAATTATTACCTATAGAATATCAAGTCGATACTGATTTTCTTTAAATTTTGTATAAAAGCTAGAAAACATAAATAAATCTACGCGAAATAGGTTATAGGTTGGCAAGCATGTTGATACTCCTACCTTAAACCAAAATGATGCAGAATTGTCTAAGCTTTTCGATGATGTAATCAGAGTTATACCTTAATATGAAAATTTTCGGAGAAATTTAGAATTTAAAAAAAAAAATTTAATTGTGCCCCCTTGCGGCGAAATAAGGAACTTAATGTGCTTAATATGAAAATTTTCGGAGAAATTTAGAATTAAAAAAAAAAAAATTTAATTGTGCCCCCTTGCGGCGAAATAAGGAACTTAATGTGCTTAATATGGGAATTTTCGGAGAAATTTAGAATTAAAAAAAAAAAATTTAATTGTGCCCCCTTGCGGCGAAATGAGGAACTTAATGTGCTTAATATGGGAATTTTCGGAGAAATTTAGAATTAAAAAAAAAAATTTAATTGTGCCCCCTTGCGGCGAAATGAGGAACTTAATGTGCTTAATATGGGAATTATCGGAGAAATTTAGAATTAAAAAAAAAAAATTTAATTGTGCCCCCTTGCGGCGAAATGAGGAACTTAATGTGCTTAATATGAAAATTTTCGGAGAAATTTAGAATTAAAAAAAAAATTAATTGTGCCCCCTTGCGGCGAAATGAGGAACTTAATGTGCTTAATATGGGAATTTTCGGAGAAATTTAGAATTAAAAAAAAATTTAATTGTGCCCCCTTGCGGCGAAATGAGGAACTTAATGTGCTTAATATGAAAATTTTCGGAGAAATTTAGAATTTAAAAAAAAAAATTAATTGTGCCCCCTTGCGGCGAAATGAGGAACTTAAAAGTAATTTCCAGAATTTTCTCTTTACCGCTTTAATCATAATTTTTTTTCCAAGTTTCTATTCCTAGTAGTTTCCGAGATATGGCCGGTGGCCACCCTTAATGAAACAAGTGTTTGATGCACTTCAAATTTTTGTGTCATAATATCTACTGGATAGATGAGCAGGTAAGCAAGTGTTAAGTGTTGGCTAGCTCTACCTGGGGACACCAGGTACTGCGCATAGGAGAAAGGTGTCCAAAAATTTTGCCCAAAAAAAGTGTTTGTTTCAGAGGCCAACAAACAGAAATCAAAATTTAAAATGACACAAAACACAAAAATTAATAAGGCAGACACTTTTGAGGGGGTTAACATTTAATAAAAACACCCCCAAGTTGTTTTTTTAAAAATACAAAATGAAGTGTTTGATTCATGCTGACATTTTAACAGTGTCTTAATTACATATAATAAAAAAATAATTACAAAAAGGCAGACACTTTTTTTGGGGAGTTAACATTTTAATTAAAAACATATTTTTTCATTGCCATTTTCAAACCACTCTAGATATTTTTATGAAATTTGGTACACGTCTTTTAAGCATCGAAAGGCATTTTTTGGTGTAAAATAATTTTTTTAAATTTTAGCAGTGGCGTCCGTGCGGGGCTTGCGTTTAATATTTTTGAAGAAAAAATGGTGCGCCACTGCTTTTTCTTTAAATAAAAAATATTTTTAAAATTCCCGTCTAATTTATAGCAAATTCTGTCTTTTGACTTATTTTCTTACGGTGCACCATTTTCGAGTAAAAAATAAAAATCATTTTAATGCACATTCCTGGAAACACATAACCCATTTAATTACCATTAACACCCTGTATTTCGGAAAGAAAGCGTTTTTTGCTGGTCTCCGGGTGTTCTTCTATTTCATTTAAAAACGATTTATTTAATTACCTAAACGAAACCTATTTCTTTGAAAATGGCCTAGTAGGCTATGGCGTTGTTTGGATAATTTTTGTTTTTATTATTTCTGACACGTGCCATTTTAATTTTTAAATCGTAAGTTGTGTACAAATTAGAGTTTGTATGGTTCAAAATTGTTTTAGATATTCGTTACAGTATTGTTTTACCATGGCAATTTTTACGAATTCTGAAATGGCTGAGATGCATTTTATCTATGGTCTTGCAAATGGAAATGCGAGAGAAGCCAGACGTCTTTACATGGAGCGTTATCCAAATAGAGTAGTACCTGATCATCGAATATTTCCGGGAATTATTAAAACCTAAATGTTCTAAACTGTTGTTAAACCTACTTACCTTTGTTAATTAAATGGGTTATGTGTTTCCAGGAATGTGCATTAAAATGATTTTTATTTTTTACTCGAAAACGGTGCACCGTAAGAAAATAAGTCAAGAGACAGAATTTGCTCTAAATTAGACGGGAATTTTAAGAATAATTTTTATTTAAAGAAAAAGCAGTGGCGCACCATTTTTTTCTTCAAAAATATTAAATGCAAGCCCCGCACGGACGCCACTGCTAAAATTAAAAAAAATTATTATACACCAAAAAATGCCTTTCGATGCTTAAAAGACGTGTACCAAATTTCATAAAAATATCTAGAGTGGTTTGAAAATGGCAATGAAAAAATATGTTTTTAATTAAAATGTTAACACCCTGTATCTCCCCAAAAAAAGTGTCTGCCTTTTTATAATTATTTTTTATTATATGTAATTAAGACACTGTTAAAATGTCAGCGTGAATCAAACACTTCATTTTGTATTTTTAAAAAAACAACTTGGGGGTGGTTTTATTAAATGTTAACCCCCTCAAAAGTGTCTGCCTTATTAATTTTTGTATTTTGTGTCATTTTAAATTTTGATTTCTGTTTGTTGACCTCTGAAACAAACACTTTTTTTGGGCAAAATTTTTGGACACCTTTCTCCTATGCGCTGTACCTGGACCTGGTGTCCCCAGGTAGAGCTAGCCACCACTTGCTTACCTGCTCATCTATCCAGTAGATACTATGACAAAAAATTTTGGAGTGCATCAAACACTTCATGAAACGGGTGTTACTAGCTCTTCGACTATGTTGTTACGTAACGAGAATTGTTTAATAAAAATATTTTAAAAGAAACCGAAAATTGTCATGATGGGTTTCTTTTTTTTTTGTTTTATTAGTTATTTTGTATTTTGCAATAAGATTTCTCAAAACAAAAAATCAAAACCTGTAAAATTAGTATTTAGTTTCCACTTCAAAAAAACGTCCGCATTAGAAAATATTTCCATATTCACTATTTTTCGTCTGCGAAAATCAAGGTAATTCGTTTAGTTTATTATTTTATTTCATCAATTTTTTCGCCTCAATTTAATAGGAAATAATACAATGATTTATGTAGGCATTCTAACACATTTATTTTTTAGTTTCCCGCGTTTTATTGCGAAATTGATTGGGCGGTTGAAAAGTCCACAGCCAGACTCTAGACGCTTGTCCCGATTGGTTTTAGCCGGCTAGACAAAATAAAGTACGTAAAAATTTGTCAATTGCGGCCTGACTTGAAGATCTGGCCAATGCACAACATTCCTTATGAACCAGAGAGAGGGAAATATATTTATTGTGGTTTGTGATATATCATATCCCTCTCTTTCTCTATTTTATGCGATTAACAGCCGGTACAGGCCTACCGTGGCGAAAGCAAAAGAGATGATGTGGCGAGTAGCGACATCTAGTATCGTTGGTTGATACTTCTAAAGCATACCAGCGGCAGCGCCTCTAAACAATTAAACTAAGTTTGTTTTACACGGTGATCCAATTTGCCACAATTTATCCTATTTTCGAAAGTTTTTAAAACAGTGTCGCTCAAAACTTGGTAAAATATTATTTGAGAGGTTTTCAAGATGAAGTTTTGATTGTTTCCGGGCGATTACTGACGATAGTTGGGAAAAGTTTAAGTGAGTGGTAAATTTAATAGTCCTTCTAGAAGTCCTAAATTGTTAGTTTCTTATGCAGTTTTTAATTGGAAAATATTTGCATAAAAAACGAGGTATTAGGGTTTGCAAAATCATATACCTATTTTACTGGGACGCAAGATGTCGCACTGGGTTTTATAAATCCCGTTGATGATCGATCCTGACAAGTGATTTGTCTTTGAGTCCTGTTTCCTTCTGCCAAACCGAGCCTCACTGATGAGCCGTAATAACGGCGAAACGCGTCTGGGGATGGGTTTGGCGGAAGGAAACAGAAAAACCTTTTTCGAATTTATATACCTATTTATTATACCAAAGATCTGTTTCAAAATTCAAACTCGATTAACATTCACTGAAATTTTTTGACGTCTCAAACTTAAAACAGAAGGAAATGTTCTCTTTAATAGTTAGGTATATATTTATAGCGCTCTTACTAGTAAATTCAAGTATAGCGGGAATGAGGGCAGGCAATAAAATGACACAATAATTGTATTTATCCCAACGTTTCGTTTTATATAAAATCTTTTTCAAGGGTCAATAAAAAGGTCTTTAAGCCTGTATACTGCGGAATATGATCACACATTTTCTCGAAAACACATTGGATATATTATTACGTATATTATTATATCCGAACTATCAGTACTACTTTGATAGTAAAACGTAAACAGTGTTCGTTTGTTGTTCATTAGTAGTACTGATAGTTCGGAAACTACTGACCATTGAAACTTGGGAAACATTTTTTATGATTAAAGTTGTCATGAGAAAATTCTGGAAATTATTTTTAACTTCCGCATTTCGCCACAAGGGGGAACAGTTGAAAATTAATTTTTAAAATTCTAAATTTCTTCGAAAATTCCTATATTATGGTATACCTCTGGTTACATCATTAGAAGGAATAGATAATTCTGCATCATTTTGGTTTAAGGCTCATTGGCCTACCGACCTTGATAAGAGTGGGGGAAGCTATTGAAAGAGTAATTATTAAAATCGCTTTAACTTCTAAATAACTTATCCGATTTTACTAAATTTAAGCTTGCTTGGAAGAGAAAGGTAAGTACTTTTAATTGCCGTATTCAGCGATACATGATAGTTTCTAATAAAATTGCTAGAGGGCGCAATTTGTTATAATAACAGTTTTTTCGATTTTATCCCGAAAATTCAAATCATACGGTATAACTATAACATCATAATCGGAAAGTAAATTAAATTTACAAGAAAAAATGTGAAGACTGCAGTTTGATATCTTTCTTGGTTTCAGAGTTATTGCCAAAACAATAATTTTTAACACTTTTGTCTTAGAAATTATTGTTTTTATAGCTTCGTGGAGACTACAAAAAAATATTTTTAAACTTTATGATTCTTTTATGTGTAGGTTTGTTACTCATTATTCCAGTGGCCCAAAAATTACTTTAGAATTAATGACATTCGTGGAAAACTTCTAATATAGGCATAAATAATAATATGATGTTTTAAAAAATAGATCTAGGTAGATAGCCGTGAAACAAAATCGGCAGATTTTATTTTGATAGGTGTTGACAAAAGTTTCTCCTTAATTCTTTTTGAATTACTTCTTACCTAATCAAAACTATAGGCTTACCGTATATTTTGACCCTTGAAAAAGTTTTTATATAAAACGAAACGTTGGGATAAATACAATAATTGTGTCATTTCATTGCCTGCCCTCATTCCCGCTATACTTATTCGAAGTTCTCTTTAATTTCGTCAGATCCATGCTCAGACGCGTGTTTCCCTATCATGGCTCATCAGAAAAAAAATAAAGGAACGTGTGTACCACCTAAATGTAGTAAATATGGCGATCACCCGAGAGGATAAAGCTCATGGCGACATCTAGCGTAGATTTTAGACACCTTTAAATCATATTAGCACCTCTAAACAGAACTTAATAACTAAATAAAATTAAGTCAAATGTTAAGAGAAAATTACTTTTTTTTCAATCGACCGGAAAGCAAGCACTTTCTAGACAATTTTTTGATCGGAAAATATCACTTTGCTGGTCTAGACCGGAAAGTAATGAAAAATTGACCGGTAAAGTACTTTACCGGTCAATTTTTGTTGCGTTCCGCTCCCAATTTAAAAAAATTAACCAAACTCATTTATAAGTAGGCTTTGACATGTTTATGTTTTCTTGCTTCCATAGTAACGAACTGTCAGGTACGATATTGACTTTGATAAATAAACTTTTGTGGCTTTATAAAATTGTGTGGAAGACTTTAGATATGGAACTTAATTTGGATTGGGAAGAAAATGACGTTCCAGTTGAAATAACAGAGGCAGCTGCTAGAGCTACAGACGATTTGTTGCCGCATAAGTCCAGAGTGTGGTATGAAAAAACGTTTAGCGTCTTTAAAAATTGGTGTAGAGAAAAAAATGTCAGAAATGTTTCTGAGGATGTTTTGTTAGCTTATTTTGCTGAAAAATCCGAAAAATTAAAATCATCTACACTGTGGAGCTTGTACTCAATGATCAAATCTATGTTAAATTTAAAAGAAAACATTGATATAAGCAAATATTATAAACTGATAGCATTCATAAAGAGAAAATCTGTTGGATACATTCCCCAAAAATCGAACGTACTTACCAGAGAAGACATTGACAAATTTTTGCTGGAAGCCCCTGATAATGATTATCTTTTAATCAAAGTAAGTACTTAAATACATAATACGAGTTTTCTTAAAGTTCTTCTTTTCTTATATTGTGTTTAAAAAAAATATATTTAAACTATTTCTTATTTTTTTTAGCTTTTACTAATAATGGGTTCGGCTGGAGCGTGTCGCCGTGAAGAATTGACCAATATGACAATTGACGATGTTAAAGATAACGAATCGATGTTGGCGGTAAAAATTCCAAATACAAAAACATACCAACCCAGGTCATTTATAGTTGTTGGGGAACGAAACCTAAATATATATAGAAAATATATTTCTTTACGTCCGCCTAGTGTTCCACATCGCAGGCTATTTCTTTTCTATAATAAAGGAAAATGCACTATTCAACCAGTAGGTTTGCATTCAGTAGGAAAAGCGCCATCAAAAATAGCATCCTATTTGGGATTACCAAACCCAGAGCAATTTACAGGGCACTGTTTTCGACGTAGTTCGGCGACACTGTTAGTTGAAGGTGGAGGCGATATCCTTAATTTAAAACGACATGGCGGCTGGAAATCATCCCAAGTTGCCGAAGGCTACATTGAACAGTCTCTACAAAATAAGATTGATATAGCCAGTAGAATTCAGGAAGCCGGAGGATCAAAAGTGGATATAACTTCACAAACATCCTATAAAGATGAATCAAAAAATTTCCCGTCATGTCTACAATTTAATACACCACAAAATTGTACTTTCAATATAACAATTAACAAATAGATATTAATAGATAAAATAGAATTAAGAACATTTGTACCAAATTGTATTTATTATTAAACATAATTTTCCCAACTATTAGAGTTTTCTGCTAAAACTATACCCATATAGTAAGCTATTATTAACGTTTTCTCGCACGCCACTGGTGTCTTGTGTCGATTGTAAAAAAAATATTGTACGTCACTCAACCGAAAAGTACGTTAACAGGACTCGCAGGCTCCCAGGACTCGCCTGGCGGCTCGCCCTGGAAATTGCCTGCTTCGTCCTGTAAAATAGTACTTTCCGGTCTTGTAACGTAATATACTATGAAAAGACCAAAATCATCAATTACAAGAGTTATATTTTATGGAATGGAAATTGATTGACAAACGTGTCACTTTACAATAGATAAGGTTATTACCAAATTGTCAACGGAGGTAATGTCAATAGTTTAAAAACAATTGCAAATAGGGCCATGGTGGATACTTTTAATAAAAAATACTAAGAATTATTTGGGGAATCCAAAAATTTAATAATACAAAAGTGTCCGCGGATAGGATTTACAATAGCACAAATGGATGAAAAATTTCATGTTTCGGGAAAAAGTCATTCTTGATAAAAAGTTTTGCTTGTAAAAAAAATGCAATTTACGAAGAGAAAATTTTGATTTTTTTACAGGTTTCGCAAAAACTTCAAAAACATGATTTTTCTCCAAAAGTATTTAAACCACCTTTGAGCTAGTGTACCTTTATTTTTCATTTTTGACCAAAATGCCAATTCGAAAACCTATTTAGAATAACGTTTGTAATTTAAATCTGTGATTTAAAATAAATCTTCGATTTTTTTTTAATTTTTAGAGGTAAATGGAAAGTTTGCTGCTCAACAAAAAGATTAATATAAAATTTTATTAGACTCTATTTTCATAATGGGTGGTGTGTATCTTATTTTAAAATTTTAAATGCATTTCTACCATCTTTTGTAAAAACAAGAATTTTTTTTACCTTTTTATTACTTTGCGTTACGTATGGGGCAAATTTGAAGTTGTCAAATAGAATTTGATGTGTTTTGAAAATGTTGACTTTAGAACAAAGGGTTTATTTAGTTCAATGTTACGGTGCGAGCGAAAGTTCTTACAACTTTGTGAAAGAGAAATTTAATCAAAGATGCCCTAACGTTTACGTCTCAAAAATGGGACTTCATAAATTATTAAGAAAATTTCAGCGAACTGGTTCAGTTTCCAATTAAAAAAAAAACTATGGTCAGAATGACGCAGCTTCCCTAATCGTATTGCAGACTGTTGCTGACAATTCTACCCTTTCGTTAAGAAACTGAACTCAAAAACTTGATGTAGTAAAAAAAAACTCATATTCAGTATATTTTAAAGGCAAACAAAATATTCCCATTTAAGCCAACTTTTAATCAAACGTTGAAAGAAGGAGACAAAGCCAAACGTTTGGATTTTTGTCTGGGTCGGAAACAAAATTGTAAGTGAAATCAGGAATTTTCATAAATCTGTTCTCCGATCAATCGACATTTTCAACAAACGGGAAAATACCTTCTGCGCATATAAGATATACTGGAAGATACAAGAAGACAATATTACAAAAAAGTAAATGTCTAGTGTGCGATTTCTTATTATGGCATTATTGGCCCATACTTTGTCGAAAATACGTGTAACCGTAGGAGTTACCTTGAAATGTTGGAAACATTCCTTTCGGACAACCTAGAAGAATTGCCTCTCCAATTTAGGAACGAAATGTACTTTCATCAAGATGGATGCCCTGCGCATTTCGCAATTAAAGTGAGGGAATGGCTTAATAATACATTTGGCCACAGATGAATTGGTCGGAATGGCCTGGTTCTGTGGCCCCCAAGAAGTCCCGATTTAACTATTTCAGATGCCTATCTTTGGGGGCGCCTCAAACAATTAGTGTTCTCCCGTCCAATTGAGAACGACGTACAGCTTCTAAAACAGCGAATTGTTGAAGCTGTTCAAACAATTTCCATTGAAGAAATTCGAAGAAGTTTTTACCACATTCGTTTACAGCTGGAAAAATGTGTTGAATATGGGGGGGGGGGGGGGTGTTTGAATAGCAAATTATGTGAGAGTAATTCCTGCGTCTTTCAAAATCTGCGGCTTGTATTTCTTGGAATAAGGAAATAAATTTAGCTGCTTCTTAAGAATAGTCCTGCATGTTCCACAAGATCTTCCCACTTCCTAGAACAGGCGTCTTATACAATTTGTTGGCGTATTTTGCATTATTTCACGAACGTTTGCAACAAGTCCTTCTGTTCTTACAGATGGTCTTCCTGCTCCTTTTTTGTGTTGTATAGAACCTGTTTCCCTAAACACAGCCACGGTTCTTTTCAGGCAATGATAAAAATCCCCAGCAATAAAAGCAAAGTTAGGAAAATGTTCGTGAAAATCGTCGATGCACAAACCCGGATTGTATTGGCACTCACCATTTATTCTAACCCCGTTTCGAAAATACGCTTCAACCATGAATGTTTTGTGCTGTTCCGTAAATGCCATTGTGTGAGTTGTTCAAGAAATTGGAAAACTTAGCGATGAATCAAATTACTTGTAACGACTGTCAAAGATGACGGAATAACTGATTGGTTGTTAATTCAGATAGTTACTGACACCCTACAGGTATTAAGATCTACGGCTAAGCATTACGTCCTTAGATGCAAGGCCCTCTTTGATGTAAATAATTTTTGCTCGCACATTATGGTTTGTTTTTGATCCTAAAAAAACCATATGTTAATGTTCTGTAAATAACAGCGAGTTTTACAGCTTACAGTGTGCCCCTTCGAACTTATCTGAAACTTTGGAAGTATGTATGATTGTAAACAAATGGTTTTTTTATGAATGTAATGTTTTATCTCCGTATATTACATGTCTGAGATGACAACACTCTCTGTATCAATCATAGGAGTACCAAAAGACACGCGATCACCCGTCCAATAATGGCCCGTTAATCGAACCTATAGAAAAAAAAATAACTTCATGCATGTTCGCTATCAAAAGAAAGGGCGTGCCTATCAAAACATTTGTAAAAACCCACTTCTTTTATGTTTTGATAAATCGAAGCTTATACGTGCGAAATAATCATTTTTTATCACGGAATGGGTATCTTTTCCGCGTAAGTGCAGGAAAATTATTTTCGTGCCGGCTTCGCATTAGAACCGATTTTTGTTTAACGTGGTTTTATTTGGCGGAGATTTCATACACGCGAGGCTTTAATGAAAGGTGTTAAGAATATAATTGAGCTATTATGACAAAAAGCGTGGAAAATTGAAGGCTTGGTTTTAGGGTTTGTGCCAACGATGATCACTCAAGATAGACGATTAATTTCATTCATAATATTTTACTACCGCGCCCACAAATTGCTGCTTATAGAGAACATTCTATCATATGATCACTTACTTGTAAAATGAAGATGCTGGCACTAAAATCAGTTATAAGAAAAAAATTTAATTCCTTTCGCAAGATGGATTCCAAGTCAGGTGACACTCTGACAATTCTGATCTATTAAATTTTGTTGAAAAAAAGTTGGCATGAATTCCAAGACTGGACTTGAAAATTATACATATTGTGATACCATCTAAAACAATTGATGCAATAGTCTCATCGGTTCTACCGCTTTAATATGGCCAAATAATATTAATAAGAATTTCTTTTAAAAGTTTTGTTTTAGAAATATTATAATTTAATTTATGTAATAATAAACATGAGTTTTTATATGGTTTAAAGATAAAATGTCAAAATAGATTTAAAAACTATACAGGGTTGGGCAAATGTTCCGGAACGGCTTAATTACAGGCGTCACCAACTGTCAAGTGTTGACGTCATTTTTTTTTAAAATGAAACACCCTGTATATTTTTACATTTTTAAATTCCACATAAAATTGTAATTATTTTTTATTAAATGCACTATTAGTCTATACTTCATAGTTTCCGAGATATTGACTCTCGAAAAATTACATTTTTGAACTTTGACAGCTTATAACTTTCTAACAGTACGTCTTAGAGCAAAACGGCTTACATGTCCCTATCTTCAATTTTTATTATCTTCCAAAAAAAATCAACTTCCGGTTAAACCGGATGTAACTCGAAAGCAGGAAATATAGTTATTTTTATGATTAAAAATGTGGAATTTAAAAATGTAAAACTATACAGGGTGTTCCATTTAAAAAAAAAAAATAACGTCAACACTTGACAGTTGATGACATTACTGACATATGGTATAATAGTCAAATAGCAAAATTTTAGTCCTATAGATTGCCCAAAACCCGGTTCCGATATCACTTTTCGTTCGCCTGTAATTAAGCCGTTTCGGAACATTTGCCCAACCCTGTATAATATTATAATTATCCAAACCTTGAAAATACTAAATTAACGGAAAAGCAACTTTAAATAGGATTCTGTCACCCATATTTACAACAGAATTTTTTTTATTGTTTCATTTGTTCAGATATACCTTCAGGTAAAATACAATACCTACAGTTCAACATAAACTAATTGAATTCAGTCAGATATTACATTTACTGTCAAGGAAATCCCCATATATGACTGACGTAAGGTACGTAGACGCGTAGGCCCAAATATGGTTTTTATAGAATTTGTTGGCTATGATACGGTTACATTTCTAGACTTGTATGTGTGCTAACATAAAGTTAAAAGCTTCAATTTAGCCAGGGATTAAATTTTTCTGTCCTTGAAATCCCTACTTTAACTGTTTTTGACTTACTACATAAGGTACGTAGACCCAAAAGTGGTTTTAATGGAAACGATGTGATCTGCGCAACAAATACGTTAAGACTAATACTACGGCGCGCGGCTATTGCCGATCGCTACAAACACCCACCAACGTCTTGTGGGTTATAGGTTCTAACGGATACAATTCGTTTTTGAGGACGCTGTTCTGCTTTCTTAATTGTAGAGAAAGCGCTTTATATAAGAAAGTAATCCAGCTTTAGAATATTTACTCCATGTAAAAGAAAATAATGGAATTAGTTCCTTATTGCTTCTTGGCAAAACTGTATCCACCTTCACAGTACTGCACAAATTACATAAGTACAAATAATATGATCTGTATAAATATCAAAAACATCATGATATGTATGTGATATTTATACTTGTGTATACTTAAACACATCTAAAAATGCGTTACATAAACTATAGGGCTTGGATTGTTGGTGGACGGTGAAGAAAGCCATCAGAAGGATAAAAGTCCACGTTTTTATGCCAAACTATTCAAATTCTTGCTACCTTCTATTCCCTGTATTTTCAGCAAAAACCACAAAAGCAATATTCCATTTAAGGTAGGTTATAAAAGTAATTGTAAATTCTGTACGCGCTCTGAATTAGATAATACAAGCTTTGCTAGTAAAACAATTATTTAATTTTATCCGGTAAAATGTTTTCTATATTTTACGTGACTCTTGTATTCTCTGCTCTCTATTAGTCTCTCTATCCTCGTCGCCTTCATCAAAATGGAGTAAAAGAAAGCAGTCGAACGTTCCTCTTAAGCTGACGAACTTATTGATGGGTAATTTCTCTACCGCATTTCTATTTAGGATTCAGTACCCATCTTTGTTACAGAGTTTCGCTCTGTTTCTGCTCGGTTTTTAAAAAATTGAATTTTTACCTGACTTTATTTTGTTATTTAAAACAATGTTTCGGTTAGTTAGTGGTGGGATTGGTAATGCGATTTGAATTCTGTAAAGAACCCCGCACTTCTCTTATGGAAAATGGCCCTCGGTTAAATTTTCTAAATTTTTAGTATGTTGTAGAGAATGCCATTCTGATCAAAAGTGTTTCTGGCCACAACAATATCTGCCGACCAGTTTTTGAGATACAGGGTGTCCAAATTGTAAAATATGAATTCTCAATACATTATATTTTCGTAGTTTATAATATTAATTCGTTTTTTTTGCTAAATTTTTGATGGCCCTGTCGTAGATCGGATAGAATATTATAAAAATAGTAAATTTTTTTTTTATTATAGTATGCCATAAAACGGGGTGAATGAAGCCCCCAGGTGTGAATATGGCCGAAAATATAAAAAAACTTTAACAATTAATATCTTAAAAGTACCAGGATTTGAATGAACAAAACAACAAATATTGGATAATATACACCTAAAATATAAAAAAAAAAATATATGCAGCCATCAAATGTTTAACTTTTTTGTATTTGGCGGACCTGAAAAAAATCACAAAAAATTGCCCAAAAATATGTCTTAATAACTTTGTTTGTCACGGTGCGATTTTATTTAATATAAATCATTACATTGTTTTTTTTTAGGGCATTATTATGTTTTACAACTAATGTTTTTCCAATTATTTAAGATTCCTTTTGCTTTCCGAGATAATGGGCGGCCATATTAACCCCTTACATTTTTTGCGTTTTTGGGGGTGACTTTGGCAACATGTCGGATGTTAAAGTAGGAGCACTCCTGGCAAAAGTATTGAAAACAGATATGTAACCTATCCAGGGGAAGGAAGCAGGAAGACGACAGAAAAAAAATTAGATAGAATTTTGCCTAATAAGAGAATATATAGGAACAGTTTTAAGTTAGGCAAAGCTTCACAGCCACTAACAGATAACGAAAGTGATGATGACTCATCACTAGATTATACATCTTTGTCAGAGGGCGACGACTGGATGGTACCTCTGTCATCAGACAGTGAACCAGAGCTTGATGACGATGTTAATGTTAAATAGGAAAAAAAATATTTTTCTGGAGATTCTAAAAAAAAAAATAGAATGGGTTCCTTTGTCAAAACGATCGAGCCCTGTGGTGTGCGCTCGTGGAAGTGGCCAGAGAAGGATGAAATTCTTTGGTAGATATAAATTAATAGACATTATGGAGGGTGAACAAAAAAAAAACGTCCGAAACGTCGACAAATAAAAATTTGGGTTTCATTTGCACCCTAAGATCCTTAAACCCATGAAAACCACCTACAAAAATCAGTTTTTAATGTTTAACATGTATTTGTTAAATAAATTAATAATATAAACACGTTTTTTTGGTTTAATTTTTAATAGAGTATATCGTAAATATATTTTTTATATTATAAGTGGCCATAGTCACCCATTAGAAGTAGTGCAAAATGAGCGTAATCAAATTTAAATAGGTGGCCATACTGACCTCAAAGTAAGGGGTGGATGTGGCCACCCTATTTTAAAAAAAAAAAATGATGAACAAATTTTTTTGGGTCTTCAAGAGGCGAAAAATCCAAAAAAACACCTACCCATCCTATATAAAAGTCATATATTGAATGGCTGCCTAATAATATAGAAATTTTACAAGTGTTTGAAAATGAAAAGTGGATTATAGTTTTACGGTACCGGGTGAGTGACGAAAATTATTTAATATTTTTTTGTTAAATCATTGTATTTTCGGCATTAAATTAAATATTAACAAAGTAATACTGTGGATAACATTAGCTTGGAGCAAGCTATCAGAATTTATATTATTCATATTTATACAGGGTAACTTAAAAAACTTAATATTTTTTTCTATTAGTTTTGAAAGAAATTTTGTAGATATTTCTTTATGTACCACTTGTCGCTTATCATATGCTTCCAAATATATATAATTATCAAGGTTATACAGGGTGTTTTCGATGATAAGCGATAGAAAAATAACATAAAAATGCATGTATTTATAAATCACCCGGTATATTAAAAATGGATCGGTTAAATTTCGTTATTTTGTTATATTTTTTGCTTGAAGTGTCTTACTTACATGTTTGCTACTGATTTCCCTTTTCCTATGACCAGTTCTGGAGATATACAGCGTTGAACAGACTCAAAACTCAAAAACTAAGCAAATAAAATAACAATTTTTTTTATTTCAATAAAATTTGTTATGTAAGGTTATTTTATGGTTAAAAATAAATATATTTAATGCTATACAGGTTGTTTCGAATAATTAGGGTATTTTAATACTGTATTGCAAATAAGAAATATATATAAAAAGTATGAACAATTTATTATATCCAAATTATTTTATCCAAAAATAATATGTAGGCCCTTAATTATTCGAAACACCCTGTATGACAAAATACATTTATTTTTAACCATAAAATCACCCTACATAACAAATTTTATTGAAATAAAAAAAAATTGCTATTTTATTTGCTTATTTTTTGAGTTTTGAGTCTGTTCGACGCTGTATATCTCCAGAACTGGTCATAGAAAAAGGGAAATCAATAGCAAACATGTAAGTAAGACACTTCAAGCAAAAAATATTAAAAAATAACGAAATTTAACCGATCCATTTTTAATATACCGGGTGATTTATAAATACATGCATTTTTAGGTTATTATTCTATCGCTTATTATCGAAAACACCCTGTATAACCTTGATAATTATATATATTTGGAAGCATACGATAAGCGACAAGTAGTACATAAAGAAATATCTACAAAATTTCTTTCAAAACTAATAAAAAAAATATTAACTTTTTTGAGTTACCCTGTATAAATATAAATAATATAAATTCTGATAGCTTGCTCCAAGCTAATGTCATCCACAGTATTACTTTGTTAACATTTAATTTACAATGAGTTAACAAAAAATATTAAATAATTTTCGTCACTCACCCGGTATATAATAAAATTTTTTTAACTATTTTTATAATATTCTACCCGATCTACGACAGGGCCATCAAAAATTTAGAAAAACAAAACGAATTAATATTATAAACTACGAAAATATAATGTATTAAGAATTCATATTTTACAATTTGGACACCCTGTATCTCAAAAACTGGTCGGCAGATATTGTTGTGGCCATAAACACTTTTGATCAGAATGGCATTCTCTACAACATACTAAAAATTTAGACAATTTAACATAGGGACATTTTCCATAAGAGAAGTGCGGGGTTCTTTGGATAATGGGGTTTTTGGAGATGCTCTCTTCGAGAGTTTTTTACGGGCGGGGCAAATTTTGATGGCAGTATGCCATGTATGTGTGAGTATGTTTTTGCGATGTCGTGGTTTGCCGTCGCAGGAAATTAATAATTTGGACATTTCACTCTTTTTCGATGGAATTTGAAACATTCATGTATAGAATAACATATACCTAGTGTTCCCTCATAAAAACAGGAATCAAAAAATTATACTTCTATATAATATCCTGATATGTCAACAAAAAATATGCCTCTTTCAACAATTAAGTTACTTTGCAATGCAGCATACCAGAGTATGTACAAATATCCTCTGCGTAGTTATACAATCATTAAATATAAGAAAATATAATTTTTCTTATTGTCTCGCCTAAAATTTCATTGATTTCATTAATTTATAATAATACCATGTATTCACAACCTTTTTTTAAATGCATCTCTTATCCTTCACTTAAGTAAAAATCTGTTAATACTTTAATGAAAACTTTTTAAAATTTTTACTTATTTATTGTATTAATATTGAATCTTTGAGTAATTATAATTACAAGCGTCTAGAGTCTGGCTGTGGACTTTTTAACCGCCCAATCAACGTTCGCAATAAAACGCGGGAAACTTAAAAATAAATGTGTTAGAATGCCTACATAAATCATTGTATTATTTCCTATTAAATTGAGCGGAAAAAATTGATGAAATAAAATAATAAACTAAACGAATTACAATGATTTTCGCAGACGAAAAATTGTAAATATTGGGAATTTTTTCCCAATGCAGAGGTTTTTTTGTGGAGGGTAGTTTAGATTGGAAAAAATTGTATATTTTTGAGATCGGTTTAGACTAGTGATGTTGCAACCTTCCTGAGTGTGACTATTCTGTTTGACTAAACCTACTACTTACCTACGTTAACAATGTACTTACTAATTATACAGGTTTTGATTTTTTTTGTATTGAGAAATCCTATTGCAAAATACAAAATAATTAATAAAACAAAAAAGGAACACATGACAATTTTCGGTTCCTTTTAAAATATTTTTATTAAACAATTTTCGTTACGTAACAACATCGAAACTGTTTATCTTCTGGGGTTAAATTGAAATTATGACATATAACTGTTAAATGGTCAAGTATTGTATTTTTTCTGTAATGTTGATATTTGTAGTATAATGTACACTTGTAAATCTGATTATTCCTAACCTATGCAATATTATGTTGCTTCCTTTCATGCCTTGAAAGACACTGTTTATTATTGAATTGTTTATTATATTCACAACACTTGTGTTTTTTTTGTGCGATGAACTTTTGAGAATTTTGAAAAGGAGAGTGTTTTTGGCATACGTGACGTTTCAAAGAAATCTATATACCGATATCAATAAATAGCATTTTATGTTCCTAATTTACAACAACCAGCTTTACATCAGTTAACCTCAAAATTACTTTCTTTAAGACGGCGGCCTACGATTGGCCGGTTGAAAAGTCCATAGTCAGACTCTAGACGCTTATATTACAATTCCGCACGGAGTGGTAAATGTAACGCTATCTCTCTCTTTTGTATTTGTTTCACAAGTACGAATATTTGACGCAAACAAACAGGCGATTTATGAATGAATGGTTTAGTCTATGTCTGGGCAAAAAATCGATATATCGATATTTTTATCGATATATCAATAAACGATATTTAAAAAATAAAATATCGATTTATCGATAAATGATATTTAAAATATCGGTTTATTGATATTATCGATATATCTACTATATCGATATTCGATTGGAATTTTAATATCGTCCTTATAACACATTTAAGGACCAATATTTAATTCAATCTTTTTTCTTCTTTTCATAATTATTAAAGTCTCCCCTTGAAATGAAGGTACGGAGTTTTACAGGGCACATAAGAAAACATTGATATACAGTGTCACCGGTAAAGTCCGCATCATATGGGATTTTTTTTTATTAATAACTTTATTCAAAATTTTACTTTGGCATCAAGTTCTGCTTCGATCAAGATGAAAATTAAGCAAAAAAATTGTAGTCACGTGATTCGCATTATCTGTCAAATTTTAATTTTTTTAAAAAAATAATTTAAAAGCGTGGTTATTTTTGAAAATATCGAAAAATGTTATTGGAAATAGTTATTTGTTTCACTAGGTAGAAAAGCACAAGATTTAATGCTGCGGCTGGTGTTTCATAGACGAGGCGCAGCCGAGGCTAGGAAACCAGCCAAGGCATTAAATCTGCTTTCTCCAAATTTGTTCCAATTTTACGCAAAATCGTATTTTTTATATTTATGTATGTTATTTATGACATTTATTAAATTGTTGTGTTTACTTGTCATTTTAAATTTAAATTTTTAATATCCACCTTTTGAGCCTGTCAGGTGTCATTAAAAGACCGCTTTTAATGTCATTTGGAGAAAAACGTTTTTTTAAATGTAGTTTCTAGCCCACATGAAAAATTTCAGCTGCATAAGATAATTTTGATTTTTTACCTATATTTCGTTAATTGCACCACTTTTGCAAAATAAGACTAAACGCAACCTACATAAAACTTCTTAGTTTTGACAATGCTTTATTTCAGATACATTTTCTTTAAAGTAGCGCCATATTAAATATGTGTTTTTCTACAAAATCAAAATTGGGCTATTAAAATTTGGTCGCATGTGATGCAAAATTTATTTGTTTTTGACCCTGTATCAGGTAACTTCATAAAATAAGTATTTTTGAAAACGTAGTTTGTGTCTGAAAGTAATATATACAATATTAAAAGAACACAGTGTCATCAGTAAAGTGTTTTTTAAGTGGAAAATAAATTTTAGTTTAACAACGTCAAGTTTATCTATTTTCAACGATTTAATTTAAAACCCCTATATTTATAATTTATTATTAAGCTAGGCCATAATAACGTTTTTGTAGAAAAACACACATTTAATATGGCGCTACTTTAAAGAAAGTGTATCTGAAATAAAGCCTTGTCAAAACTGAGAAGTTTTATGTAGGTTGCATTGAGTCTTATTTTGCAAAAGTGGTGCAATTTACAAAATATAGTTAAAAATCAAAATTATCTTATGCAGCTGAAATTTTGCATGTGAGCTAGAAACTGCATTTAGAAAAACTTTTTCTAATAACTTTTTTCGATTTTTTCAGAAATAACCCCACTTTTGAAATATTTTTTGGAAAAAATTAAAATTTGACAGATAATGCGAATCACGTGACTACTATTTTTTGCTTAATTTTCATCTCGATTGATGCAGAACTTGATGCCAAAGTCAAATTTTGAATTAAGCTATTAATAAAAAAAAAATCCCATATAATGCGGACTTTACTAGTGACACTGTATTTATAATATTATATTTTTATGTTTTATCGATAATATATCTTATCGATATATCGAATAACAATGTTTAAAAAATAAAATATTGATATATCGATATTTATCGATATATCGACTATATCGATAAGTACTTTTTTTAATATCGATATTGGAATTTCAATATCACCCAGCCCTAGTTTAGTCTATTCTATAAGAAGTCGATGTTTTTGCCACATATTTTAAAGTGAAAAATACAATATTCCTTTGTGCGATATTCAGTTCGAGCATGCCAACCGGCGGTTAACGCAAACCGGAAAAGGTTGTACTGCTGCATATAAAGCAACGCCAAAATTACTAAAAATTATACACCGCTCGTAATGTACATGCAAAGCGTAGTCACGGTTATTAATTAGAATGTGACATTTTCTAAATTAACTTTAGAACACGCCGAACACGGCAATAAAATTATACATTTGAAGAAAGAAGATAATAAAAGTTTAATTTGAGTTTTACTGCGTCATTTAACGTGACGAATTGTAGGACTGTAAAGTAAGAGGACCCTGCTTAACCCTGGCTTTATTGCTCGACGCGAAAAGGTGAAATAAAACCTTTTCATATTTTATATATGCGGAAACTAGATAATACCCACATATTTAAATATAACCAGTACCGTCAAATGGGGTGAAATTGTTAGCTTTTTTGATTAATATGTAAATTACAAGAAAAGTACACCTAGTTTTGCGCCAAAAAAAAATATAATGTATTTGCACTATGCCGAATAAAGACCTCCAGGCTTAAAACAAACTTCAAAAATTGTTTTTTTTGCTAGAACATAAATAATAACCTCATTATCAAAGTTATGCTCAAATTGGGGTGACTTTGATAGGCACTGTTTTTTTGCATTACAACGAATGCTCTGGATCTAAGAGTTATCAATGTAACACTTTTCCCTCACTCTTAATATATTTTTTTTATCAATTTTATGTGCGCTTGGGGTGACTTTAAAAATCCATGTTTACAGAGATTATCAAAGTCACCCCTTATCACTCAGCATAAGAATTAAATTTTAATAAACTATCCCCGCAAAAGTGAAAATTAGACTTTAGTTATGATGTCAAAAGAAAACTTTATTTCATATATAAATTACAGAACTTAAATTAACACATTTTAACACAAATTTAACGTTCAAAAACATCAACAGATTCATATATAAATTACTATCAATCTCACCCCGAAAGTGTTATCAAAGTGATATATCAACTAATAGTTTTCAACCAAGCATATTTGGCGCCGAATTTTACATGAAATGAGGTTAAGTAGAAACCACCTCATCGTAAATAACCGATTTTTTAATAAAATTGCTAAAAACTGATGAAATAACTTATAATTTTAGACAGTGTCAATTTAACGCTAATTTGCAGTATTATTATAGAATATTTACAAAAATATTATAACAAACACTTACCCGCATGCTAACAGTATACAACATTGGCGAAACTTCACCCTTTCGACTGAGCATGGCGCGGATGTCCGCGGATTATAATTGCGGGATATTTAAATTTATTTAACAAAATATTACCTGTTATCAAAGTCTCCCCATAAAATCAATTTCACCCCATTTGACGGTACATATATCGTTATATGTATAATTGTATAATGCCATGTTACAATATTGTGCTCTCTATGGAGAACTAAAGCAGGATGCGGAGTTTGCGCAGTTCACATCATTTTGTGGATCATGTAAACACTGAACAGGGCCGGCATTAAAGTGTATTTAACTTTCAAAATGTCTTTATTCCAAACTAACTTTTACAGTTCATTACATGGAAAGTAACAACATACTGTATACCTATATATTATATAGAAAATAATAACCATTAAAAAAAACAATTAAAAAAAATGAAAGTTATAGTCCAATTTAATTCATTAATAAAATCAATTTAAAAAAAAATTGTATAAATAATTTAATTTAGTAGTTTTGTTTTTTAAAAGTTGGCAATTTTTTAATTTTTCTGATATTTTTGGAAGATTGTTATGCAATAATTTCTTCAAATAAAATGTTAAAAATTATTGTGTTGGCAATAACTCTGAAACGAACAAAGATATCGAACTGCACTCTTCACATTTTTTTTGCAAATTTAATCTATTTTTCGATTATGATATCATAGTTATACCGAATGATTTGAATTTTCCGGATAAAATCGAAAAAACTGTTATTATTACAAATTGCGCCCTATAGCAATTTTATTAGAAACTATCGTGTACCGTTGTATACGGCAGTTGAAGGTACTTACCTTTCTCTTCCTAACAAGCTTAAATTCAGTAAAATCGGATAAGTCGTTTAGAAGTTACAGCGGTTTTAATGTTACACTTTCAATAGCTTCCCCCACTCTTATCAAGGTCGGTACGCCAATGAGCCTTAAACCAAAATGATGCAGAATTGTCTAAGCTTTCTAATGATGTAATCAGAGTTATTTCTTAATATGGGAATTTTCGGAGAAATTTAAAATTAAAAAAAAAAATTTTAATTGTGGGTTCTTGCGGTGAAATGAGGAACTTAAAAATAATTTCCAGAATTTTCTCTTGACCGCTTTAATCATAATTCTTTTTTATTCCACGTTTCTACGCTTAGTAGTTTCCGAGATATGGCCGCTTCCGTACCCTTAACTGATCAAGCTGTATATACCGCAATCCTCAATTTTGGAACAGGGTCATTTTAGCTGATAAAAAGACGTTCCAATTGACTTATAACGGACAAATTCGTGTGTACCGTCCAAACTATACCAGGTTTGAAGAGCGATACTTCTAGACATAGGCGTTTCTCTGTAAACGTATGGGGCTGAATAAGTGTTCATGAACCTGGTGTTTGCTGGCGAATAGAGGGAATATTTAATGCCGGAAATTACATTAACATTTTAGAAAACATTGTTATCATCTGCTGTGCAAATATATCCAAATAATACTTTCATATTTCAACAAGATAATTGTCCAGTCCACACTGGCAAATGCTGTAACCCACTGGTTTCAAACCCATAATGTGGAAGTGCTGCCTTGGGTCGCTTATAGTCCCGATATCAATCCAATTGAAAATATTTGGGGTATAATCGTAAAAAAAATATATAATCGAAATTTTAGGCCACAAAATTCAGAAGATTTGTGGAAAATAATACATGCGTGCTGGGAAGAGCTTGATCCAAATATTGTATCAAATATAATTCAGTCAATTCCGAATAGACTCGCTCAAGTAATAGAAAATCAGGGATATATGACCAAATATTAGATTTTATTTATTTTTGTTAAACGTTTTTTGTTTCCATTGTAATTTTTATAAAACTGTTAATATATTATTATAAAGTAAAAAAATCAATTTTTGTTATTCTATTGAACTAATGCCCAACGCCAATGCTTTGCATTTTTAATAACCTTTAACATTTTACGCAAATATAATTAAGTTTTCATTTCATTCGTGTACGCTTTTTTATGAATACAACTGTACTAGGGTTGCTTATACAGTTTGTAAGTATCTACTTAGAACACACGCTGTATATTCTAATAACCTATTAAGAAACTTTTCAGCTTTAGCTTTTCCGTCTTGTCATGATACCACCCGGACAAGTTTCCTATTGGTATATTCTGCGTCGTGACCTTCACAATTTTGAACGTTGCCAAGTTGCATTAAATATACCACACTAAGAACTGTGCCACAATAATTGTTACAGATTTTCAACTGTCAAAAACGAGACGAGAGTGTTCCGGTCTCCTGCAAGATGAGAGTATCCTTTTCGAGAATCTCAAGAGACGAGACAAAATAATGGCAAAGCTGGCAACGTTGCATGGCTCCTATTACACCAATAAAATTCATTAGTTACTATCAAGCTCTAGACGATAAGAAGTTTCCCTAATATTTGGCTTCTGTCGTAAATAGAAACTTT
Organism: Polydrusus pterygomalis; assembly: GCA_963969555.1. NCBI lineage: Eukaryota > Metazoa > Arthropoda > Insecta > Coleoptera > Curculionidae > Polydrusus > Polydrusus pterygomalis. Next base: position 3,509,564 of record OZ018375.1, read on the forward strand.
CGAGGGTAAATAAGATGGGAAATGTGAGAACGATGATAAGTTAGACAGAAAGTAAATACTTCAGACGCGGAAGTAGAAGTATTTAGTGGCGAAATATGTCCAGAATACTAAGATTTATGAGAAAAATAGTACCGGCATTTTGAAATTTATAGGCTTATTTTGATATTATGAGTTGCCTTTCGTTTCGTCCGATCCGTCGGTGGACGCGTTTTTATATCATCTTGTCTTTTGATACAAGTCAAAAAATTTGACAAATTTACTATAATATTGCCGAAATGACTTTGAAGGATTCAAAGGTAATTATACCTTTATTACCAAGTGTATGTTTCAAACAGGTTAAAGTTAAATTATACTGGATAAAACAATAAAATTTAATAAAAATAGCTGTCACAATATTAAATATTTTAATCAGAACGGACAAAAAAAAATCACTCGTTCCAAAAATCGTATAAAAAAAGCTATGTTCCTTTTAAAAAATACCTTATCCATAGCGTAACTCTTTTGTTTCTGGTTCAAATAAATTTTTGGTTTCATTTTTGAATTCTGCAGGAAAAAGTACATCGATTGGCTATTTTGGATTTTTCTTTAAATACAAGGAAGCTCAAAAATGAACCCCTGTTCAGTCCTCGTTGGAAGACCCTGTACAGTGTGGCCAGTAACGTCCGCGTCATATGGGATTTTTTAAATTAATAGTTTTATTCAAAATTTGACTTTGGCATCAAGTTCTGCTTCAATCGAGATAAAAATTAAGCAAAAAAAAAATAGTGGTCACGTGATTCGCATTATCTGTCAAATTTTAATTTTTTCCAAAAAATAATCCAAAGTGGGGTTATTTCTGAAAATATCGAAAAAAGTTATTAGAAAAAGTTTTTTTAATGCAGTTTCTAGCCCATATGCAAAATTTCAGCTGCATAAGATAATTTTGACTTTTTACCTATATTTTGAAAATTGCACCACTTTTGCAAAATAAGATTCAACGCAACCTACATAAAACTTCTTAGTTTTGACAATGCTTTATTTTAGATATACTTTCTTTAAAGTAGCGCCATATTAAATGTGTGTTTTCTACAAAATCAAAATTGGGATATTAAAATTTGGTCGCATGTGATGCAAAGTTTATTTGTTTTGGACCCTGTATAAGGTAACTTTATAAAATAAGTATTTTTGAAAACGTAGTTTGTGTCTGATAGTAAAAAATAAAAAATAAAGTAAAGGGGTTTTAAATTAAATTGTTGAAAATAGATAAACTTTACGTTAAGTTAAACTAAAATTTATTTTCCACTTAATGAACACTTTACTGATGATACTGTTTTTTTTTGTCTTAATATTAAGATGTAATACTTTCAAACACAAACTACGTTTTCAAAAATACTTACCTATTTTATGAAGTTACCTTATACAGGGTCCAAAACAAATAAACTTTGCATCACATGCGACCAAATTTTAATAGCCCAATTTTGATTCTGTAGAAAAACACACATTTAATATGGCGCTACTTTAAAGAAAATGTACCTATCTGAAATAAAGCATTGTCAAAACTAAGAAGTTTTATGTAGGTTGCGTTGAGTCTTATTTTGTAAAAGTGGTCCAATTTACAAAATATGGGTAAAAAATCAAAATTATCTTATGAAGCTGAAATTTTGCATGTTGGCTAGAAACTGCATTTAAGAAAACTTTTTCTCATAACTTTTTTCGATATTTTCAGAAATAACTCCACTTTTGAATAATTATAAAATTAAAATTTGACAGATAATGCGAATCACGGGACCACTATTTTTTTTGCCTAATTTTCATCTCGATTGAAGCAGAACTTAATGCCAAATTTAAATTTTATAAAGCTATTAATAAAAAAAATCCCATATGATGCGGACTTTACTGGTGACACTGTATGTATAATATATACATATAGGGTGTTTGGGAAGTAAAGGGCAATATTTTGGGAATGTGTTCAGAGAGTGAAAATAAGAAAAATAAATCCATATGTCTTAATTCGATTCTCTACCATTTCTGAAAAAATCGATTCTGATTTTTTTTTTGTATTGAAATAATCAAGAAGGCTTTAGTTTTAAACGTCCGATACATTTTAATTGATATATTTGACATGCATAGTAGTTGTCAGTTAGCTTAATATTGAACGTATCGACTTGAACCAAGATTTTCATACTTACAATGCCCCACACATTCAGTCACAGGGAGTATGCCGACATGATATTGGTGTATGGTTACTGTACCTAACTGTAATGCAATGCGCGCAGTTAATGAATATCGACGTCGTTTTCCAAATCGAAGAGTTTCTAATAGGATAGTTTTTCAAAAAGTATTTGCAAGTGCTCAGGAAACTGGAATGTTTCCAAGCGAGATAATTGTTTCTGAAAGATTGCAGGGTCTAGATGTGAAAAATGAAGACAATGTTCTGGATATTGTCGCAGAGAACTCAGGTATAAGTACGAGACGGGTTGCAAATGAACTTCATATACCATCACATCTAGCCGTAGGGGAGTCACTCAGAAAAAACGGTTTACAACCTTTTCACGTTCAGCCCGTTCAACATCTTCTAGATGGTGATCCTGCTTCAAGGGTACAATTTTGTGAATGGATCTATCAAAATCGAAGTCTGCACTGAGAAAATGAAGTTTCCTAAGTTATCGGGCTGGACAAATTTAGCAGTTGTTACTAAATAAACCGCTATATTAGTTAAAATATTGTTTAAAGGTGACATGATGATCTTGTAGTCGTTGCAGTATATATTTTGCTGGGTTTTACAAATCTTATATTGTTGTTATTGCAAGATATTTGTTAACTGTTGCTATATTATTATGTCTATACCAGCTAAATAATTTTATAAAGAAATAAACTTAAACGGTTAAGTAATTATTGCTATCTAAATTAGCGATACTAGCGTTACAATTTTTAATCGTAACCCTAATGCACTTTGCTAGGTACTTAAAGCCAGGATAGCTCGATGGCGGTTCTACTAGAGCAAAACGGTTTTTTAAGATTCGTTATTTGGATGTAGGAAAGGGTAAATTCGGTTGAACGTCAGCCAATAAGAAAGCGCTTGCTCTGCCGTTCGAAGTATTCGGACATCAGAAAAATCAAAAGTCCAATCTGTAATCATATATCTTCCGCAAGATAGTTGTGTGACGCGATACGCATTACGCGCGTTATTTTTCAGTTCTGTATGCCTGTGCTGTATACCTAAAGTATTCGTTGTTTTTTTATGTGATTATTGTGATCATTATATATACATGACTAATTTTGTACCTCCTGTTAACTTTTGTTCTATAATAAAAAATTAGAAAAAAAAATTGAGATGGGTCATAATTTAACAGTAAATTTTGTTTAGCTATAAACTTTAATCAGTTTTAAAAAATATATGTCTTTTTTGTAGAAAATACAATTTATTAGAATAAAAAACTGAATTATTTCTTTAATTTCATTGAAGTTTATCGCTAAAAACATGTTAACGTTAAGTATAATATGTCCTCAGTTTATAACTTCCACACCAACTTTTTTTAAAACTTTTTATTACAATACAAGTTAACAGGGGGTGCAAAATTAATTCCTTATGGCCCGCGTTTAAAAAAACTTACTGTATATAAAACTTTTGTTTGAACAGCACATATTTATGGAACGCCCTGTGTAACTTGCTAAACAAAGAAGCAGTGATTACTAAACAATTATGCTGCGATAAATAAACAATTATGCTGTGATTACTAAAAAATCATGCTGTAATTACTAAACAAGTATGCTTCTTTACTAAACGACAATACAATAATTACCACACGAGTACATTGTTATTACACGATCATGCAACAGTTACTAAATAAACTGGCTAGGACTATTCAATATGTGTTCCTTACTAATATTCAATTATGCTGAAGCAGCCAAATTTTCTAGTAAGAGCAGGTTTTCATGGATCATATTGTTAGTAAAATATGTAGTAATGCTTACTAAATAGACTCTGCTTAATATATTTGGCAGTCACAACACGACGTTAGGGTTGGCGCTATATTTACTCTAATATTTAGCCATAGTTGCTTTATATAAAGCCATCATAGCTAAATAATTTTCGCAGTGTGCACAAAAACATGTTATTTAGCGATGAAGCTCAGTTCACTCGTGATGGAATTAATAATTGCCACAATGAACATCGGTGGTCAGATGAAAACCCTCATGCTAAATTTGAACGAAACTTTCAACATCGATTCAGTATTAATGTCTGGTGTGGAATGCTCAACGACTAGTTGTTTGGTCCATTTGAAATGGATGTGCGTCTTACTGGAGAAGGATATTTACGGTTTTTGGAAGACCATTTGATACACATTTTGGATGATATTCCGTTAATGTTCAACAACGAATATACTTTTAACATGATGGGGCCCCCTCATTTTAGTCTCCGTGTGCGAAATTCCTTGAATTATCGTTTTCTTAATCGCTGGATTGGCAGAGGTGGTCCGCAAGTTTGGCCACCGAGGTCACCAGACTTAAACCCGCTTGATTATTGCCTTTGGGGATGGATGAAATCGCTAGTATATAAAACACGAGTGCAAACGAGAGAAGCACTCCGCGATCGAATTTTCAAGGCTGCAGCTTTTATAAAAAACAATCCCCCACTCAATCCAAGTTAGTTTGTACTGCAGTACCTGCAATTGTTCGCTTTTAAAATAAAAATTAACTTAGAAAAACTTTAGAACCGATTATTTTAGAAATGGTTGAGAATCGAACTAAAACATGGGTTTATTTCTCTTTGGGAAAAAAACAGTTGTGTATTTTATGCTCTGGTTACGTTATTATTTTTAAATTTCCAGACGTTTAAATTTCCTACAATAATTTTATTATACGATTTCCGCATAAGCGAACATTGTAATAAAATTAACAAAAATCAAAGAGTAGAAAATATTCTTTAAGCAAAATAGCTAGGCCGTTATTTTAACAGAACAAAAACGAAGTTATTCGAGAATGAAATTCTTAGTGGGAGCTAATTTCTCGAATATAAACGCTGCGAAAATGTTCATAATCATCCGGGAGATAGATGCCACAAATAATCATTGTTTGTTGCGCAAGCGCAAACACGTTTGTTTCTAATACAGTGTGAATAACGTTGAGTGGCCTATAAGAAGATCTCGGAAACGAGTAAAGTTATCCTTTCCAATATTTGGTAGCAGCCATAATTTACTTTGAAATGGCCAACTCTGTTGTTTCAAATATAATACCCTGTATATTTTAGCAATTTTGGATACCTTTTTAAAACCTAAGTAATTTTTGTTTATTATAATCTATACCTATCTCTAACCGTTTTTGAGATATGAATTATAAAATTAATTGTTGATGTAAAAACATAACGACGATCAATTTTGACTGCTATTGACTAAAACATAGATCTTTAGAATATAAGTATTACTTAGGTTTTATGATTTGCCAATCTAACCATTTAGATAAATCTGCATAAGTCAATTTTTGCAAATAAATGGTGTTTGATCTTACTATAACGTCTAGAGCGGCGGTTTTCCAACTTTTTTGGTGACGGAACCCCTTTAAAATCTATATTAAATTTACATACAGTTTCATTTAGGGTGGGCCACCGACAAAACTATCTTATGAAGCTGAAATTTTGCATGTAGCGCTAGAAACTGCATTTAAAAAAACTTTTTCTTATAACTTTTTTCGATAGTTACAGAAGTAACCCCACTTTTGAATTAGTTTTTGAAAAAATTTAAAAAAGCAGAACTTGATGCCAAAGTCAAAATTCGAATAAAGCCATTAATAAAAAAAATCTTATTTGATGCGGACTTTACTGGTCACACTGTATAAAATATAATATTTTAAAGTTTAAATTACATTATGCCTGCTACCAAATTTTAAAAAAGAAAACATTACTCGTTTCCGAAATTTACTAATAGGCCACTGAACGTGAATCACCCTATATATTATGTCAGAGCTCGATAAGTTGAAAATTCTTTTCCAATCGAATCATCATCCATCGGCACTAACATCCTGAATTAAAACTTATTGAAAATAGCGGGTGTTCCACCGCCAGACGGGTCATAGGAAATCCCATGTTAATATTGCTACCCTCAAATATTGGCTCCCAGATCCATTTTACATCAAAATTCTATTGTACTTTATATTTACTAAAAACGCTATATTATTTCTATTTTTTCCCGTTTCAGAGCCCATAACTACTTTACTGGGTGGACCAGAAATGTACATCAACAAAGGCAGCACGATGAATTTGACTTGTATAGTCAAACACAGTCCGGAGCCGCCACCGTCCATTTACTGGACACACGACCAACAGGTAAGTCACAGAACAACACATATTATTTGAAAGACTTGTTTGTACGCATGATGCTATTACAAAAGAAGATAAGCCCACTTGGCAATCCAATTTCGTACAACGTTGACAATAATCAAAAAAATTACCTTGTTGGACTTCCATTGTCTTTATTTTGTTACTTAATGCGACGTTTCGGTTAGTTAGTATCTCTAACCGTTTTCAAGTGTAAACTAAATTATAATTTCTAAGGCCTAAATACTATCCATCTGCAATCAAGCTTGATGACTGCGCCTTCGTGCTTATTGGAGTGTGAAGTTTGAGCTGTTGGTTTTAGACAACAAGAGGCTTCCGGATATTGCGGATATCCATATTTGGTTTACTTTGAATTTTCGTTTTCTCCAGTGCTGTTCCGTGTCCAAAACCTTGGCTTCTGACCACTGTATATTATGTTAGTTTGTCCATACATGTTCCGCTATACCTGATCTCGAAGTTTCACCTCTTTGAGTATGTTTCAGATGTTCTTTAACTCGTACGGCTAGAGGTCTTTTAGTTTCTTCAATGTACGATTCGCCACACTCGCAAGGGATTTGATAGATACAATTTTTTGTGTTTTCATTACGGGGGGGTTTTACTTTTGTAAGAAAGGTTCTAAGCGTATTTCCGGATTTGAAGGCTGTTTTGATATTGTAGGTTTTGGTTGTCCTTCTAATCATTTCAGAAATCCCTTTGACATAGGGTATTATAAGAAATGCTTGCTCCTCTTTCGTTTCTGTATTAGTTTTTACTTCGCGATTTTTAAGTTTTGAGATGGTATTTTAGTTACAAAGGTTTCAGGGTAACCATTCTGTGTTAAATCTTTCTTGATATTTGAAATTTCAATATTAAGGTCTTTTGGATTATTGCAAACGTTAGATGCTCTTTGATAAAGAGTTTGAATTATGTCCTGTTTTATGGAGTTTGAACGATTCTATCCGAAGGTATTGCCCCGTGTGAGTGGGTTTCCTGTACTACCTGTACACTGAAGTTTTTACGTTTTCAGCAGTTCGTTTGATGAAAACATCGAGAAAAGGTAGAATGGAATGTTTTTCGGTTTTCATGGTAAATTTAGTGGATTGTCTTATACTATTAATATGTTTCAAAAACCGTATCAGTTCTTTGTTACTGTCTGTCCAGATAATAAAGGTATCATCAACCTATCTAAGCCAAAGTTTAGGTTTAATCTTGGTAGTATTGATAGCGTGTGAGTCAAACCATTCCATGTACAGGCTAGCCACCACCTGAGAGAGACGATGGAAGTCCGACAAGGTAATTGTTTTGATATTACTTCATCGTCGACCACCATCAAACAAGCGTTGATAACGATGGTTATAAAAAGTTATGGCCCTACAAATAAAAAAAACTGTCGATGAAAATCGAATATCATTTAAAAACATCGTACTTTTCTTCCTCTATTTCTTTTACTCAACGTCATCGTATCATAATCTTTATTTCCATTTATGTTATCATTGGTGATTTATCGGGATCGAATGGATGCTGGCGTCCAATAAAATCTTCCTAGATTACCGGTTTGTTCTTCAAAGAAATGTTTGCCTTTCAAACGGTTTAAAAGCTTTTATGTAAATTCTGACAGAAATATATTTTTCTCATAATAAAATTGTAATCTAATAGGACTTCACAGAAAAAACACCTCCGTATTTGTAGACATTCAGCTTATATTAATTGCAAACAATTAAAACATTCAATAAAATAGCGATTGAAAATGTAAGCTTTCAATCTTAATTATAAAAAAAACTAAAAAAAAAACGAATAGTTGTTAAGTTTATAAAAACATCGTCTTAAATCACAACACATAGAATAAAGTTGATTTCTCTTTACACACTGAGGAAAATGATCTAATATAACAGGTTTGCTAAGACATGTTTGTATTGACAGCTTATTTTTTATTAAATCATCTTAACATAATAACTATCCTGTCTTATGTACTTAAATCTTTAAAACTACGTAACGGATTTTGAAGCGGTTTTTTTTTAATAGATAGAGTGATTCAAGAGGAAGGTTTTTATGTATAATTAGCGACCCGCCCCGGCTTCGCACGGGTGGAATTTCAGAAAGTGGCATGCTGGGTACTAATATATCGGGTTTGTTCGGGTTTGTATTTATACCAGCGGGTTGCAACGCATGCCGGGTATACGCTAGTATTAAATAAATTGCTCGTGTATCAAACCCGCTTTAGTGTTATATCAATTCCAGATTTGCTAGAACAGTGTTTTTATTGGTAGTAATCAGTTCCATTAGCAGCACAGCCTTGTTGAATAATGAACTAGTTTTAATACAGCAGTTTTGTTAAAAAATAAATTGTATCTTCTCAATGCAACGCATGTTATTTCCAGTAAAGCGCTTTTTCTACAATTAAGAAAGCAGAAGAGCGTCCCCAAAAACGAATTGTATCCGTTAGAACATATAATCCACAAGGCGTTGCTGGGGGTTCGTAGCGATCGGCAATCGCCGCGCGCCCTATTATTAGTTTTAACGTATTTGTTGCGCAGGTCACATCGTTGTTCGGAGTCTTCTAGCTGTCCTGTCTAAATTGGAATCTTATTGATCGTACCGATACCTGTTTCAATTAAGTTATTTTTACTTTGTATTTAAGTTTTTTTTAAACATACGATCAATTAAGTTCAAATTCATACAGGACAGGTGGTTTGATACACTAGCAATTTATTTAATATAGGTTAATAAAAAAATAAGCTATCAATACAAACTATGTCTCAGCAAATATGTTGTATTAGATTATTTTCCTCAGTGTACAAGGCTAGATTAACACAATTAAAAATACCCTCTGTATAAAAAATGTGATACATAAGTTTTGGAATGGAAATATCTATGTTTTACATGCTTATCTTTAGAGTTAGAAATATAGGTAAGGATTTTTATTGAAAGATAGGTAATAGTATTAACATTATTATTAAATTTCTTAGATCTTTATAGCATTCAAAAGTATACAGGAAATTTTATTTCAAATTCGGTTAAACCGGAAATCAATCACTATAAGCCTGTTATTAAGTCTTTAAAAGCATAACTTCGCTCGTGTATATGTATAATAGTACAAAACGATTTTTAAAAATTATGCTTTAGTAAAAATGTTAGGTTATATTTGAAGTTGCAGAGATGATTGTGATATGTTTCGAACGTAGAAAAGTTCATCATCAGAAGACAGAAAAAGTTTGGCTCATCTCATCCTCTGTTTACACATATTCGTTTCATAAGACGATTATGTTAGATGATGTTTTAGCATTATTTGCAATCATGCAAACCTTATGTTTTTTATACAATTTTTGAATTCTCTACACCCTTCCATTAAGTTTACTTTTGAATTTTAAACAGACCATTCTATCCCATTTTTAGACCTCAAACTAACTAAATTAAACAACAAAATCAAATCCTTTATTTACCATAAGCCTAAAGTATCATTCCTAATGATTCTAATCACCCTCATAGTCAAAAATTTGCGTCTTTCACTCTTTCTTCTCCAGACTTTTTACGATCCTCCTAAATGACAACGAATTCAAATCTGAACTTAATTTAATCAAACTAATAGGTATTAATAATGGTTTTCCATTGAATTCAATTAACAAAATTTATTCGAACACTTAAATAAATCTCCTAATGGAAATCTTTCTACCTAATGACAAACCTTCAAAAAAATACTACTCACTACTTTTTTGGGGCCCTATCTTATATAAACTTAATAGTACATTATATACTTAGGTTGAGAAGTGAGCTATTATATAGCGAGCGCTTTTATATACTGAGGCGCGAAGCGCCGAGGGATATAATGTGCGAGGTATATAATAGCCTTCTCAACTTCGGTATATATAGAATTTTTTCTACTACTAACAATAAAATATTACATATTTTAATTCGTTTAAATCTTTGTTACCCATTTTCACCTAATTTTTTAAAAAATTTGAAAATCAAGTCACTTAGTATTTTACTTGTCAAATGCGATCTTCTGTCAGTATGTAGAAAATATTCGGGTTAGATAATAATATAAAGTTAAAATTATAAAATGTCTGAAATTGAGAGTGAAGAATTGGAAATTTGTACCCCACCCGAGCTTAGAGAGGCGGCAAATAGCGCACAGTGCGATCTGTTACCAGAGAAATCTAAGAAACTATACTTGAATGCATACGCGCAATTAATGGACTGGTGTGTAAGAAAAAAAGCTGGTAAAATATCAGAAAATGTGTTATTAGCATATTTTCAAGAAAAAGCCGATAACAAAAAAGTGTCCACATTGTGGGCACACTATTCTATGCTTAAGTCGACTCTTTCAATAAAAGACAATATCGACATTTCGAAATTTTTTAAACTGACAGCATTTTTAAAACAAAAAAACCGTTCCTATAAACCCAAAAAATCATCGGTATTTACGAAGGAAGAAATTGACAAATTTATAATTAAAGCTCCTGATGTTGAATATCGATCAAAAAAGGTACTTTTTCTTCTTTCTATTCTGTTTAGTTTTGGTAAAAATTATATTTATTGTAGGCCATTATGGTAATTGGAGTGGCAGGTGCCTGCAGAACCGATGAATTATATAGTATGGTATTAGATAATGTAGTTATCCAGAAGGATATAATTATAATAACAATTCTAAAATCCAAAAACGGAACATCCAGAAAGTTTGTTGTTGTGGAGCCGCAATGGGTTGAAGTTGTTAAAAAATATCTAGCCAACAGGCCACCGGATATACAAACACTTTTTATACTATACCGTAAAGGTAAACATATTAAACAAAATATAGGACACAACACGATTGCTAAAGTGTCCAATGTAGTGACTTAATATTTAAACTTACCACATCCCGAGACCTATACTGGCCACTCTTTAAGACGCAGCTCTGCAACCCTTCTGGCAGATAATGGGGGAGACTTATTATCCCTAAAAAGGCATGGTGGGTGGAAATCAGCTACTGTGGCTGAAGGTTATATTGAGAAATCAATAGCAGATAAGAGGAGAATTGCTAACATAGTGCAAAAACCCACCTTATTTAATAAAGATTTAAATACACCTTCCACCTCTCATGCACATCGGGACAGTGTCGTAGGCCAATTTGAAGCATGTGATGATCTGGTGCTAGATCACAATGAATACAATACAACTGGGGAGGCAACATCTGTTCACAACACCGAACTAAATGTACCAGTTGCTATGATGCAATCCATAAATACCAGAAATGCAGGTATACACATGACTTGCCACAATTGTACAATAAATTACAATTTTAAATAATTATATTTATGAACTTTAGTTAGTTATTAACCGTTTACTGATCTCCAGAGTTGTTATTTATTTGATGTGGGTTATGTTTTTTTGAGTGTTTTTTCATGTATTTAAAAGTACCAGGAACACCACGAATTTTGTTGATTTTTCATTACATATAAATAAAATATTACAAGCGAAAATTGCAATTTTATTATAAATAAATTAGGTTTGTGTTTATTACCACAGAACCATTCCTGAAAGTATCTTCCCAATAAAATTATAATAAAAAGTCCTATTTTATTGATAATTTAATCCTGTTTTCCAGAATTTCTTTGTTTAAAATGGTCAAAAAAGGCTCAAAATCAATAATATGTTAAAGAAACGGTGAGTTAAGTTATAAAATTGTCTGCAACAACCTCATTGAACAGCTGTTTTTCATTATTGACCTAGGAAATTTTTTATTATTATTATTAACCTAGGTGAAGAAATGTTACTTCTCGATAAAGGAATGAAGTAAATAATGACGATTTCTCAAGTAAGTAGTAGAAAAAAATATTTTTAAATCTTCTAATATTGCCATTGTTTTTAAAACCCAGCATTCTCCAAATACATTTCTGATTAACTTTAAAGATTCTGCTCGTATTTCTGATAAATCTGGAGTTTACAGTGTCAGCTGTTCAACTAAGGGTTGTACAGCCACAGCGACTTATATTGGCCAAACAGGACGTAAATTCTTAACTCGAATTAGAGAATACTGTAAAGAGATAGAGAAGGCTTAAAAATAGAATTTAAGTTTTCTAGACATGTTGTTTCTAATAATTACTTTTTCATTTCAGATTCTCATACTAGATTTTTACATCATTGCTATAAATGACCTTTTGAAAATTCTTGAAATTAACAAAATCTTAGATAATAATAACATATTTTGTTTTAATGATTAAATACAACACAGGTGTTCTCATTTTTTAATTTTCTTAATTTTGATAACTGATTAATTTATTTTTTCCTTCTCTTACTCTATTGTTCTTTGAATCACTCCCTTTTGTTTATTCTCATGTTTATTTTACTTTATTTTAAATTAATATTGATGTTCAACTAATTATCACAACTATTTTCAGAAAGACATTACAAAACAAGTCTTTATTACCGATAAATTTTCTAATTTTAATTGCTGGGTGTGGTTATGTGTTTATAGATGGCATGACATAATATACTCCTATTTCCCACAATTTTAAAAAACTTTTGTTGACATTAACCACTTAAAAAAAATATCTATCTACTCAAACTGTCATAGTGTCAACTGCCATTCGCTTTTGTTACAACTCGTGTACATTTGGAAGAATTTTTGAAGTATTGAGCTTTTTCTGAGGATGTACATACGTCTGGAAATTAAAGTTCACTGAGGCCACTTGTTAATGAAAAACGCTGCTGTTGATCTGCCCGCTTTCATTAACCCACCTTTCTGGATCAGCGGTGCCTACATAGCACTTGACAGACTTTGTGTACAGGATTTTTAAGTGGACTGTATAATAACGAAAGGGAAACGACTGTTTTGTAATAAATTCTTATAATGATAGAAACGCACCTTACAGCCGTATTAAAGGTCTGGGGGAGAAAACTAACTAATAAAACTATCGTACCCGAAAAAACGTAAATGTCTTAATTTTTGGTTTCTACCTGACTTACTGTCATTTTTTTGTTGTCACGGCGATGGTCCTTTTTTACTATTGTTGACACTGGTTGTCGCAATTGTCACTTTAAGGCCGCGTGAATTTTAATTTGTTAATAAAATGAAAACGCCTTAACATACTCCCCCGCCTTGAAAGATCACTTTCAACAAATATGGTTAACACGAAGGTAACCTAACCTAATCTTAACCTATTTACATGGGCCCAAGGCCTTTAGCATGCAATCTTAGACTTAACCTAGCACTTTAGGTTTTCGAGTCTATTGGTAAGGGTGCTAAATTCGCAACAGCGCGTTTAATCAATCCAGATGCGGTTTTTATGGTAACTACACGCACATTACCATCGGGACCCGGGTGCACTGCATTGACACGTCCGATTCGCCACTTAAATGGGGGTAAGTCATCATCGCGAATTAACACCATTTCACCCACGCACAAATTTTGCTGATTTATTTTCCATTTTAGTCTTTGTTGGAGCTGGGTGACATATTCGTTAGACCATCTTTTCCAAAACTGTTGTTTTAATCTTTCTAAATGTTCATAATGAGACAGTCTGTTCATTGGGGTGGTGTCAAGATCAGGATATGGGAGACATTGGGAGACACGACTAATTAAAAAATGGGATGGGGTCAGGACACCTAGATCATTTGGATCTGTTGAGAGAGGCGTTAAGGCCTAGAATTTAAAATATTTTCGATCTGAGTTATTACGGTGTAAAAGCTTTCAAAAGTTAAAGAACCATTTGAGGAATTCAGAAGTCTTTTTAAATGATATTTTGCGGATTTTATTCCCGCTTCCCAAATGCCTCCTTGATGAGGAGAATATGCGGGAATAAAGTGCCATTTTATATCAAGTACATTGCCAAGCTGCTCTGTAAAATTGATTTTGTTAGTATTTAAGAAATGTCCCAAATCTTTAAGTTGATTATTTGCCCCTACAAAGTTACTGCCGTTATCCGAGTATACGTCAGATGGCTTGCCTCTTCTAGCTATGAATCGTTGAAAGGCTTCCAAAAATGCAGAGGTACTTAAATCAGTCACTAATTCTAAATGGACCGCTTTAACTGTTAAACAAATGAAAAGACATAAATAACATTTTAACGTTTTACTGCCGCGTCCTTTACGGTCCTTATACTAAAATGGACCAGCATAGTCTACTCCAACATTGGAGAACGGTGGCCTTGGAGAAACCCTAGGTTCAGGCAAGTCACCCATCCTGGGATTAAGTAACTTTGGTTTAAATCAAAAACATACTATGCATTCTTTAACGATACGTTTCGCTAGGTTTTTCCCGGACATTGGCCAAAAAGTTTCTCGAATACTTGATAACAATAATTGAGGACCGCAATGGAATAATTTGACATGTTCAAATCTAAAAATGAGGTAAGTTAAATGGTGCTTTGGCGAAAGTAATGCTGGATGTTTTTTCTCAAAAGAAAAATTAGAATTTTTGAGACGACCACCTACTCTAATGATACCGTCTTTTAAGAATGGAGTTAGACTGAGAATGTTGCTTTTATTGCTTACAAACCCATTCTTGGTGAGCTCGCAAATATCTTTAGAAAATGACTCTTGTTGAGCCACCGTAACTAATTTGTTAACAGCATTTCGTAGCTCTTCAATGGTAATTGGACCTAAGTTTCTTTTTTCTTTAGAAGTTTTGCAATTCCTGACAAAACGCAAAATGTATGCCATAACACGCCTAATTCGTGTAAATGATGAAAAATTGCTAAAGGGAAACAATTCATTATGTTGTACTTCAGTAAAACAGTGAATATTTTTTCTCATTTCTAGAGGTTCAGTACTTAAAACTGAATTATTTCTACTAATATCCTTAGGCCAAAGATAGGATGATTTTTTCAACCAGTTTGGTCCATTGAACCAAATATCTGAATTTAAAAGAATACTTGGCGACACTCCCCGTGAAAGTAAGTCTGCAGGGTTTTGATCTGTTGGGATATACCTCCAAGCGTCAGGTGATGTAAGATTTTGAATTTCAGATATTCGATTTGCCACAAATACTTGAAACAGATGTGGTGAGGAACGAATCCATGCAAGAACTATGGTTGAGTCACACCAAAAGAAAGTATTAGTAAATTTTAAAGTCAACGAAGAAATTACTTTTGTAAATAATTGAGACAGCAGGAGAGCTGCACATAATTCCAACCTAGGTATACTAATAGACTTTAAAGGCGCAACTCGAGTTTTAGAAATTAATAGTTGAACACACACATTTTGAAAAGCGTCAACGGTACGTATATAAATACAAGCTCCGTATGCGTTCTGTGAAGCGTCCGAAAATCCATGCAATTCGATCGTAACTGGATCGTTGCATGCAATGTGTCTGGATATAGACAATGAATTAAGCTGCAAAAGATCAGACATAAAGGATTTCCACTTGTTAGCAAGATCAGTGGGAACTTCATCGTCCCAGGATAGTTTTAATAGCCATAGTTGCTGTAACAAGATTTTTGATCTGACTATTACAGGGCTTATTAACCCAAGAGGATCAAAAATTTTTGCAGTCTCAGATAAAATAACTCGTTTTGATACGTTTTTTACGGAATCTAAACCATTAATGTGAAATGAAAGAGTATCATTAGTACTAGACCAGAGCATACCAAGAGTTTTACATTCATCTGATGGACCAAAGTAATATGTGTCTGTTGAAGATCTGAAGTTTTTAATGCCATTAAGAATCTCTGGACAATTGGATCGCCATTTCCTTAATTCAAATCCAGCAGATGCCAGGATAATATTTATTTGATCACATAAATTAACAGCTTCTTCAACTGAACTGGCTCCGGACAGTAAGTCGTCAACATAGAAATCACGCCTAATAACTTCCGATGCTTGAGGATGTGAAACTTGCTCATCGAGTGAAAGTTGATAAAGACACCTTGTTGCCAGAAATGGAGCACTGGCTGTGCCGTATACTACAGTATTAAGAGAAAAAGTTTTAAGTTCCTGTTCTGGACTAGAACGCCATAAAATTAGCTGAAGAGGTTTAAAGGTATCTTCAACTAAAATCTGCCTGTACATCTTGCAGATGTCTGCAGATATAACAAACGAATGTTGTCTAAACCGGATTAAAATGGACAAAAGGTCGTCCTGCACTGTTGGACCCACCATTTGCAGAGAATTATAAGAAACCCCGGATGATGAAGGACATGAACTATTGAAGACAACCCTCAATTTAGTGGTAACACTGTCTTCACGTAGGACCCCGTGATGAGGTGAAAAGAAAGTAATTTCGTTATCTGAAGGAATATATGGTGACATATGATGTAACTCGTCATATTCCGCCATAAAATTTATATACATTTCCTTGAGTTTTGGATTTGAAGAAAATCTCTTTTCTAATGAGAAAAACTGTTTTGTTGCAGACTGCTTGGAATTTCCTAACTTTAACGCTGGCTCTTTTAATGGTACTGAAACTACAAATCTACCACTATCGTTTCGCCTAAACGTTTGTTGATAATGTAATTCAGCTTGTTCTTCTTCATCTGACCAAGGAGATTTGGTTGAAACTTCCTCAATTTCCCAAAACTTTGACAGCTGTTCCTGCACTTCAAGATTTTTTGTAAAGCAACAAGATGTAGCACTTAAATTGACACTTGAATTATTTTTTCCTAGAGGACCAGAAATATACCATCCAAGTTTACTTTTTTGTAAGACTGGTTTATTAATGCCTAGCTGTTTTGTGCCCTTGCACAAAAGTTTCCAAAAGGTACCTGCACCAATTATAATGTCAATTTTGTCTCTTTTATAAAACTGAGGATCAGCTAGTTTAATGTATGATGGTATATCAAGACTCTTTGGATCTAAAGAAACACTAGGAATGTTGTCAGTTATTTTAGGAAGTATTAAACAATGCAAATTAGGAAGTATTAAACAATGCAAATTTTCCCTAAAATTAGAATGAATAGACTTTAAATATACATTACATGACTTCGACACATGAGCTTGTGTCTGATTAATGCCACTGACTGAGATATCAACCTTCTCTTGGGGTAAATTAAGGTTATTTACCACAGCTTCTGATATAAAATTGGACATAGACCCACTGTCTAAAAGCGCCCTATAGACGTAAGTACGTCCCTGAATATCTGACACTTCGACAAGTGCAGTTGCAAGCAACACTTGATCTTGACACGAAACGTTACACGAAGTAGTACTTTCCTGATTTTGATTTATTTGAGTTGACATAGAGTCTCTAACAGAACCTTGATCTTGAACTTGATCAGACGGCAATATGTTAGACACACTAACATGATTTTTATCAGAAGGATTTGGGTGCAATAAAGAATTATGTTTTTTACTACATAGCCTGCAAGGCCCATACCGACAATGATTCAAATCATGACCTTTTTGCAAACAATTTGAACACAGCTTTAACGATTGGATTTTATTTTGTCTATCCATTACGGATAAATTCAAAAATTCTCGACATTTATATATGGGATGCGGCTTTTTACAGTAAAAGCAAGAAAAGTTATTTTGTTTTAAACTTGATGATTCACCTTTTAATTCATGGCTAGTTGAAAAACATTTAGCTTTGTTTTTACTTCCAAAATCAAAATGATTTTCTTTCAGTTTTTCTGGTTTATGTTTGTGCATGTTCACCTTCTCCAAAAAGTCTGCACGTGCAGTTAAAAAGCCCTTTAATTCCGAAATGGTGGGTAAATCCGCACTTGGTTCATATTTTTCCCATTCACGTATTGTTTCTATATCAAATTTACTTGTAACAAGAAAAATTATTAATGGATCCCATGAATTAGTTTCAATACCTACAGTTTCTAATGACCTTAGATTTTTTGATAAAGTATCAACTAAATTGCGATGAGCCGCAGGAGAAAACGATTTTAATTCCGGCACGTTAAATAATGATTTAATGTTATTGTGTATCATTAGCCGTTTATTGTCAAATCTTTCACAAAGAATTTTCCACGCTAACTCATAGTTACTTCCCATAATTTCAATATGCTGTATGCACTGAGCTGCAGGTCCCTCCAAAGAAGCGCGCAAATAATGAAATTTCTGTATTGAGTCAAGAGAACCTACATTATGAACCAATGACACAAATAACTCCTTAAATTCAAGCCATTTGTCGTAACTACCGAAAAACTTAGGTAATTCAATAGTTGGAAGCTTTGTATTTACCGATCTTGTCGAACTAGAAGGCAAAGGACTAGTATTATGACTTTGACCTTGAGATGGATTTGAAAAAGAGAATATATAATGCTTAGCATCAGATATTGTTTCATAATACAAGTTTTCAAATGAATGTTCATCTTGTTCTTTAAACTGTTCAAATTCTATACCTTCGAGTTCAAACTGAACGTCATTATACTCTGACAGTAAATGGCTCTCTAAATCTTTTAAGCGAGTGTCTAATTCGACCAACTTTGAACTACTAGGTTCTGAGGATTTTAATATATTTAAAAATTGCCCAAAACGCAATAATTTTGATTTAAAAACGTCTCTCTTACGAACTAAGCCCGCTATTTTTGCATTTAACTCTGTACTTGATTCGGCATGTTTAGCTAAAAGTAAAGAATCTTCTAGGCCTTGCCTAGTTTTCGAACCTTTCTTAGGCATTTTGACGGCTTTAAGCAAAATAAACCGTATTTAGTAAATGCAATAAAGTAAATTAATATATAAAAATATCATGCACTTAAAAACAATATTTAGAACCTCTAAATGTTGACCAAATATCCAAATAATCAAGGCTACAAAAGGAAAGGACAAAGGGATGTGACCTTGACTATCCAATGACAAGAAATGCTTCTTCTGCTTCAACACGACATCTTTCCTGGTCGACTACTTAATGCATCCAAAGCTAGACACCTGGACTAAATAATCTATAAGCATGATCTGGACGCCTGAATACAATCTCTGAACTGAGATTTGGGACCTGGGGCACCTTCTGATCTAAAGATTACTTTCATCTGATACTCAAATCTTAATGAGCAATGCTTAGCAACTAATTTACCTTGAGTGGCTCCTAGTTTTTTGTAAAAATTAGCATGAGTGTAACCTGGAGGACTATTTCTCAAAAGCCGTCTTCGTGCACTTCTTGAAGACAATGTTCTTCTGGTCCATATAACTCAAAGTCCCATGCTATACTGTAACGGTCGTTAAGCACTAGACAGTTTACGACACACAGAGCGAACGTTACTTAATATCGATTTTTAGTCTATTTCTCCCCCAAAATGTTATTTGGCACTGCCATAAAATGATCCGGCTCGAAGGACCAAGCTATGTTAATGAAAAACGCTGCTGTTGATCTGCCCGCTTTCATTAACCCACCTTTCTGGATCAGCGGTGCCTACATAGCACTTGACAGACTTTGTGTACAGGATTTTTAAGTGGACTGTATAATAACGAAAGGGAAACGACTGTTTTGTAATAAATTCTTATAATGATAGAAACGCACCTTACAGCCGTATTAAAGGTCTGGGGGAGAAAACTAACTAATAAAACTATCGTACCCGAAAAAACGTAAATGTCTTAATTTTTGGTTTCTACCTGACTTACTGTCATTTTTTTGTTGTCACGGCGATGGTCCTTTTTTACTATTGTTGACACTGGTTGTCGCAATTGTCACTTTAAGGCCGCGTGAATTTTAATTTGTTAATAAAATGAAAACGCCTTAACACCACTAAGTCTTAACAAAACTCAGTACCCTCAACAGTTTTTTTAACTATTGAATCATGTATATAAGTACAACGCCATAGAGTCTGAACTGTTCTGATTTAAATCTCTTTCTTTTTATTCATTTTACAGACTTCAACAATATGAAGATTATGTGTATTGAAGTTTTTTGTAATTTCATGTTTTATTAAGTTTTTCGACTCTTTTTAAAAAAATCTTTTATTTAGAAGTGTCATTTTACTTTCTCTTCCATTCAGTTGGATTGGACTTTCCTTTACGAACAAAATGTTTTATTTATTTTACTACATGTGTGTCCACGGATAGAGTTTGGAAAGGAAAAACTTTTTTTATTAGTGGGTATAGAAGAAAAAGTCATTCTTTACAAATTCGAATATCAACTATGCGATTACTATACAGGGTTCATCACAAACAACATTTTTGTTTTTTGGATCTGTATTTTTCTGCCTTAATTTATTAAATACATTTTGCTAGTATTGAAACTAAAATTTCAACTATAAGATTTGCGATTACTATACAGGGTTCGTCAGAAACAACAGTTTTTGTTTTTTGAATTTTTTTTTCAATTCCTTTTGATGATTGGCTTAATCACCACTTTGGGAACAAATGGATTGGAATTTACCTATGGTCTAAATCAGTTGGCACGTAGGAGTCTCGATCTCACAATTATCTACTTTCATTTATGGGGATATCTGAAGCACCATGTGTATAAAACCAATTTTCATAATACCTTGGATCTCTTGAAAGAAATAATAAGAGTAGTTATTGCAAATATCCCAAACAGCAATGTTAGGAACGGTTATCGGGAATTCAGATGTCGGGTTGAACTATGCGCTAACTCGGTGGTACCACGTTTGAATAAAAGTTTCATAATGTATGATTGAATAAATTGAAGAAATATGACATGTAATAATAAAAATACTTCAAAAGTAGTAAAATAAAAAATGGTTTTCTTACAAAAAAATCGATACTCGGCCAGATATAAAATCATATTCAAAGTAAGAAAGCAACAATAATAGTTGTTTGTTTTTACGTAAATTTATTTTAAACGAAATACAAAAAACTAAAAATGTTGTTTCTCTTGAACTCTGCATAGTAATTGCAAATCTGATACTTGAAATTGTGGTTTTAGCACAAGCAGACGTTTCTACAAAGAATGACTTTTTCTTCTATACCTACTAATAAAAAAGTTTTTCCTCTTCGAAACTCTATTCTTTTCTAGTATTTTTCCTTCTGCTAACATCATCAGCAAATATTTTTCCATGTCCTGATGATGAACATTTCTACGTTCGAAACATGTTGAGACCCTAATTGAATATTTTTATTTTAATAAATTTGTTAAGGAAGACTTTTAGTTTTTCTTTTGTTTCTATTTGCGTTTTAAGTTTACCATAACAAAATAAAAATAATGCTGGTATGTAAACCTTCCTCAAATATCCGCTGGCGTCAAATAAATAAAAACTCATCTCACGCTCAATATGGTCATCGGGAAATGTATCCTAGAAAAGCTGGTGAAATTTTCCGAATTTATTTCCCTTTTCCCGCTTTCCAGGAAACTTTACACTTATCTTCAGGATCATAAAATAAAATATATATACTTAAGAAGGGACAGTCTGTCTGTAAAATTCAATTTGAAGCCGAGAAAGTATCACTTTTACACCTCGAAAAGCTTGCCGAGTGAGTATTAGTAGTTAACTTTCAAAATGTCTTTATTTCAAACTAACTTTTACAGTTCATTACGTGGAAAGTTATATAGTATAGAAAATAATAACCATTAAAAAAAAATAACAATAAATGAAAATGGAAGTTAATCCAATTTAATTCATTATTAAAATCAAGGTAAAAAAAAAATTATTTAGTTAATATCTCTTTAATTGTTTTTTAAAAGTTGCCAATTTTTTAATTTTTCCGATATTTTTTGGAAAATTGTATTTTATTATTCCGTCATATAAAAGCGATTTTTTTCCAAAATTACTTTTTACTGGTATAGTTTGATAATTTATACAACGCCAGAGAAGAAAAAATTATTTAGCTGCTGCAAAAATGGAATACCGATTTATAATTTAAGTTCGATTTTTACAATTATCTTATCTAGGATACGAGACAAGTAAAGGTGCTTTATTTAAGGGCACTGTTCTCAAGGTCAATTATGTATAAGAGACCTATTAACGGCTTGAATGCAGGGGTAACTTCCGGAACCTTGCAATTATTAAAAAAAAATTAATAACTAATTTTGGAGAAGGGCTGTTCAGGGAGGCATTGACGAATAGTATGCCGGTATTTTTTTTTTTAATAAATGCACACTTTTTTGAAAAAAAAACCCGTTTTATAGATAGATGGCTATCTAATTAATAAAGGAATTTAAAAATCTCAAATTACCAAAATTGTCACTTGCCGCCTTTTAATTTCGGACGGCAGTGCAGTGCGCATGCGAATCGTCAACAGTTCGGCAAATCGAATTAACAATAGAAAATGGCGTCGTTAGTCCCACCTTAAGAAAATTTATTTTAATAATAGTGTGAGCATTATTCAAAACAAATCAAATAGGAGATTTATAATTAACAAGCTATCGATATTTAACTCCATATATATACAGGGTGATTCATTAAGGGTGGCGACCGGCCATATCTCGGAAACTACTAGGCATAGAAACTTGGAGAAAAAGAAATTATGATTAAAGCGGTCATGAGAAAATTCTGGAAATTACTTTTAAGTTCCTCATTTCGAAGCAAGGGGGCACAATTAAATTTTTTTTTTTAATTCTAAATTTCTCCGAAATTTCCCACATTAAGGTATAACTCTCATTACATCATCGAAAAGCTTAGACAATTCTGCATCATTTTGCTTACTCATTGGCCTACCGACCTTGATAAGAGTGGGATGAATGTGTAAACATTAAAATCGCTGTAACTTCTAAACGACTTATCCGATTTTACTAAATTTGAGCTTGTTTGGAAGGGAAAGGTAAGCATCTTCAATCGCCGTATCCAACAGTACACGATAGTGTTTAATAAAATTGCTAGAGGGCGAAATTTGTAATAATAACGGTTTTTTCGATTTTATCCCGGAAATTCAAATCATACGGTATAACTATGACATAATCGAAAAGTAGATGAAATTTGCAAGAAAAGATGTAAAGACCGCAGTTCGATATCTTTGTTCGTTTCAGAGTTATTGCAAAAACAATAATTTTTAATACAAATTGCGCCTTCCAGCAATTTTATTAGAACCTATCTTGTACCATTAGATACGACAATTAAAGGGTCTTCCAAATAAGCTTAAATTTAGTAAAATCGGATAAGTCGTTTAGAAGTTACAGCGATTTTAATGTTTACACTTTCAATAGCTTCTCCCACTCTTATCAAGTGAAACTGTAAACATTAAAATCGCTGTAACTTCTAAACGACTTAACCGATTTTACTAAATTTAAGCTTGTTTGAAAGAGAACGGTAAGTATCTTCAATTGTCGTATCCAATGGTACAAGATAATTTCTAATAAAATTGCTAGAGGGCGCAATTTGTATTAAAAATTATTGTTTTGGCAATAACTCTGAAACGAACAAAGATATCGAACTGCAGTCTTCACATCTTTTCTTGCAAATTTTATCTACTTTTCGATTATGATGTCATAGTTATACCGTATGATTTGAATTTCCGGGATAAAATCGAAAAAACTATTATTATTACAAATTGCGCCCTCTAGCAATTTTATTAAACACTATCGTGTACTATTGGATACGGCGATTGAAGGTACTTACCTTTCCCTTCCAAACAAGCTCAAATTTAGTAAAATCGGATGTCGTTTACAAGTTACAGCGATTTTAATGTTTGCACATTCAATAGCTTCCCCCACTCTTATCAAGGCCGGTACGCCAATGAGCCTTAAACCAAAATGATTCAGAATTGTCTAAGCTTTTCGATGATGTAATGAGAGTTATACCCTAATATGGGAAATTTCGGAGAAATTTAGAATTAAAAAAAAAATTGAATTGTGCCCCCTTGCGGCGAAATGAGGAACTTAAAAGTAATTTCCAGAACTTTCTCATGACCGCTTTAATCATAATTTTCTTTTCTCCAAGTTTCTATGCCTAGTAGTTTACGAGATATGGCCGGTCGCCACCCTTAATGAATCACCCTGTATATATCTACATTAAGGTTATGAGTTTGAGCGATGACTTCTTGGGAAATGAGTATTATTGACTCAGCGGCGGCTCGTGACTAGAAATTCAGGGGGGCGCTGGCTTTAAATAATGCGGATAACTATAATCAAATCGTTTATTTTTGTTAAACAGGTACCAAATGATAACACTAACAAATATTATATAAACACCTTTTCTAACGAAACGTATTTATTCTTAAACGTTCGTTCTTAAGCATAAATTTAATGACTAAAATATTTTCAAGTCTACTATCTCCTGTTGCTGTAGTTGCCCCTTAGTTATGAGACATCCTGTATATAAATATAAGTGAATGGTTTAACTAGGCACTTTATTGATTTGATAATAGATGAGTTAACCAAAATGGTGTTTGTACTCACTATTAAACTTAAATAATAAACCAAGAAAATCTGTCTTTGAAATATACAGGGTGGTCCTTAAGTACATCAAGAAAATCTAGGATATGATTCCTGGCATCAATTTAAGTTGAAAAGTTCATATGGACTTATGCCCTAAAATGCTTACCCTCTAAGATACAGGGTGTTAAAATATTTTCCATTTTCCTTTAAAACTACCATTTTTTTCAAAAACATAGTAGAGACAACTTTTGTTCCGCTTATATCAGTAATGCATAAAAATGCATCAGAGTTTAAAAAAAACAGTGGCGTATCACATATTTTCACAAAAAAAATATTGGTGGTATCTTCATGCACGCCACTGGTGGAAGTAGGCAAACCCTTTTTTAACCAAAAAGTGCAGTTTAATACGAAATTAATCGACATCAATTTTCAATACCGTATCTTCAAGGAGTTTCGAAATTTTAAAAAAACAATTATTATTTTTTAAAAATATTTTAACACCCTGTATCTTAGAGGGTAAGCATTTTAGGGCATAAGTCCATATAAACTTTTCAACTTAAATTGATGCCAGGAATCATATCCTAGATTTTCTTGATGTACTTAAGGACCACCCTGTATAAAATCTAAAAGTAAAATGTTTAAAACAAACACTACACAAAAAGCAGCCACAGAAACACTTAAACAACACCAAAATCGGAAGAAAATAATATGACGCAACCTGACGCGTGAGCTTGCTATACGGCCCACTGCTGATCTGAGAACTTTAACGACGAAACCAGATCGTTGTTAATGTCAAATGTCGTTATTTTCTGTCGAAACGCTTTGTTTTAAGAAAAAGTTAACTATAAATTAGATAGATTTGAGAAAAAATCGTAGTTTATTGACTTCCTAGATATTTAAATGATTCAAGCAAACCATTTCCCAAATTACTTAATAAATAATCAAATCGTGTAAGTTGGCTTGTTAATGCAAAGTTTCGGTTATTATGAATTGTTAATTATTACCGCAGATGTAACTACTGAACACAATAATATTACAACTTGGGAATTCGCAACGAAGTGCATTGTTAATATTCCAAGTTAGAAGTGAAAACAATCTGCATGGGATTATTAAATTTTCTGCACCAAGAAGGAAGGTAGTTTTCATTTAGAGTTAGGTACAACGAAACGCTACAATCAAACCTCCGGATTAACTTTTTTCTTTGAAGTAATTTTATTACTTTTCTCGCAAAGGAAAGTATTGTAATCGCAATAAAAAAAAGTTTTGTTTCAACCCAGCCAGAGATTTGTTTCTAATCGGTCAGTTCTATTGTTCTATAGACATTTACCTTTAGATACGTACCCTAAAATGGGGTGAATAGCAACACTTTTAAGCATTAATGCATCTATACCGCAATTAGTATTAGGTATGCGTAAAATAAATATTTAATATGCCAATAATAGATCTCGGTGTCCTCTGTAAGAATTCCTATATGTATTTTTTTTTTCTTTAAAAATAACTGTAAAAATAATATATATATGGTGTGTTGCGATTCACCTTACAACCGGTGTGATTAACAACACCCGTTTAATTTCACATCAGATGGCTTTCACATTGTCTACGAGGTGAAAAGCAACACATTTTATGATTTTAAAAAAAGTTTTAGGCTACAAATTAACTGTTGCTCTAACCGTTTCCGAGAAAATAATCGCAAATGTGAAAATGTCGAAACTGACGACAACGACGACAACATACATACATATTTTAAATATAGCAGCTTATATAGACGAAAATTTTCAAGAGGCGATCAAGGGTCGAAATTGCATGGACATGTGCAGGATGTATATATCGCAGAATTTCTGCGACATGTTAATTGTTAACTAACAGCTCGCAACCTGTCGCGTTTCCACGTGCTGCGATTCACCCCACTTTTCACTAATTTCTGACCAATCATATTTAAAAATTTATAGAATCGTTACGTTTAAGTTGCGATGTTGCCAAATGTAAAAATTATTAGTAGGATGGTAATAAGGACCTGTGTTTTCGCGCTTTACCTTAAATTTAAATGTTAAGTAGGTTTATCAAATAAATTTTTTTCAGGAACAAAAACTTAATAAAAGATATCCCTTTTAAACATTATTACCTCAAAGCCCTTTTTTCTCAGAAATTTCGTTTTTGTTCTTTACTATTAGGGAAAGGTCCCAGGAACTTACTAAAAAAATTTAAGGTTCTAAAAGGTAAACAGATTGGTAAAAAAAATAAAACATTATTTTCCTGAAAACCGTTGCGTTTGGTACAACAGTTGCGATTCACCCCATTCTACGGTACTATCTCATTTGCAAACAAAAGTTAAGTTTATGGGTGAAAAAATACGTCCGAGCGCACGGCTCACCGGTCAGATGCCTTTCCACCCAGCAGGATTGGGCATGCGCATAAACCTCTTGTTATCGGCCTGTCCTCTTTAACCGACATGCTTAAAATACACTCCAAAACCGGCTCGGCGTAATTTTTGTTGTGTTTTAAGTTTTCTCTGTAGATTCCTTGTTGTTTTCTTTGCTATTGTGGATTGTGGGTGTTTAATATTTACGGTTTTCTAGTTTTTGTGTAGTTTAGTGAATTGTGTTTGTGTCTTTAGTGTCTCGGATTCAATGAGTAGTAAAGACCATTGTATGATTTTATTATGCCCAAATAGGGGTAAAATACCGGATATTTCGTATTTTCAGTAAGTATGGAGTAGTGATGTATCTTGATATATAAATTTATTTTAATATGATCAATTTAAACACATCTAACTAGGCCTAGACTGTACAAACAAGGTATGAAAACAAAGAAAAATACACATCAAGACAGATTATCCCGATGCATGTTTTGGTATATTTTATTTGCAGCCCTGCTATCTAATTAGGTACGCGTATTTTTCGGGCAATATATTGCTTCAAAAAGTTTAAAAGACACTTTTCTCTACACTTATATGATATAAAAGAAAAAAGTAAATACCTTGGTATGTTTATATTAATCCAAGGGTTACTTTTTCAAATTATTTTCAAGAAATTGTGCTTGAAAATGCTGTACACATTCCCAAGTTTTTGCCAAATTGTAAAAATCAATACAAGTTATATACCAACTAATATTTGACTTGGGGTTAGGTACGCGATAACACCAAAGATTGGTTATTTAGCTGGTTTTGTTTCTTTTTTATTTTCGATGTTATAACACTAGTTTAATTGACTTTCCCTTTCTTTTCTAACTAAAAACACGACGACGAATTATTTTTAAAAAATGTTTAGAAACAAACCCTTAAAAACAATTTTCTATTCTCAAAATCTGATAGGTTTGCGACTACTAAAAATGCCAGAAATTAGTATCCTTTTTCCCAACTTGATCAAAAATTTCAATTTTTTGGCAAGAATTAAGGGCAACTTTCAGCTGTTAAAACGTAAAACTAAATTGAAGGTCAACTTTTATAAATTATGAGCAAGACCTTAAATTTTAAAGCCCGGACCTGTCTATTTTCCCATTGGTCAAATGATAATGTTGCAATGCGCATGCCTAATCCGGTGTAGCTTTGTTTACGAAAATAGAATTTTAGATTGTTAAAAGTAAGATAGACTCTTATTGAGTATTTAAGGCACAAAACGGAAACGCTGGTTACCTGCACGTGGCGGAACAGAATGCACGCAAGTACAAAAATATGTAAGTTACCGACGTTAGACTTCTAAAAACACGTGTATATCTTGCTTATTTGTCTTTAAAATACTGTAAATTATACTTTGATATATGAAAAATAATTTATTTAATTTAAAAGTACCAATTATTTTCATATTATGCACACTTCTGATGGTCACTATAAATACATTGGATATTTTTTTATTTAAACAACGATTTGCTTAAAGTTGGAAGCATCCTAGATAAAAAAAAACCAACGAAACATTTTAAAAATAATGCAACATTTCAAGGGTCACCGCACGAAAATAAAAAATTAAATTTTCCCCAGTTATTTGCCCTTATTTGCTCTCATCTGAAACTTTAACAGCATCTCCAGGATCCATATTACAAAGATATTTCCTGAGAGAAAGCAGATCCGACCGAGTATTCAATTTGAAGCCAAGCAAATAACACTTTCCTTTCCTAAAAGACGAGCAAATAAAACTTAAAAGTAGTTTTGAACGTTCGTATAGAAAACCCAATTAGCTTTTGATTATTATGTGCTCTCCTTCGATTGTTAGTATTGTTAAAAACTAAGGGCTGCTAGGGCTTTTGCCACTTAGTTGTTTGATCAATATTTCTTTACCTTTTCGCTTAATCCACGATACACCTATACAGTGTATGCCGACTAGCCTGTGGAAATTTGAATACGGCTGCACTGAGAAAAAAACCTTCTATACCTTATAAAAATTCACATAAAGTCGCCACAGTGGATCTTTTCCCGTGCGTCATCAATCAACGATCAGGACTCAACGTGGTTAATAACTCTGCATCCTTATTTATTACAGTAACAAGTTTGAATAAAAGCATAAAAGAACGTCTCCAAGATTCCGCAATAATATAACGTGCTAGACAAGAATAAAACTATAAACGTCAATTAATAACTTTTTTTATTTGTTTAGTTGACTACCGTTGTATTTTAGAACGTCATTGTCAACCTTGTTTTGATCTGCCAATCTAATTCGTATTTTGTAAATTTGTGTGCCTTAAAACTGTTCCTTTTTCTAAAAATAGTTCTTCTTAGAGCTAATTATACCCACCATCTATTTTGGCGGTAAGTATTTATGGATTTTTATAATACCCAATTTATTTGTTTTAAATATTCTAACCATGAAAGTTCTTTGAAAAGTTTACGGCAGTGGCTAAATAATTCCCTTATATAAGGATGTCGAAAATTTGACTTTTACGATTTTAATAGTCAATAACACCAAATTTTTCTAGATTTTAAGCTTTAAAAATAGTATTAAATGTACATATTAACATTTGTTTGTCAATTTCTTTATTTTCGTTAGAGTACGAATAAACCCCGAGAGAAACTCGGAATTATTAATAATTTTTCGGGATATTATGTAGGTACGTCAAACGGTAGGCAGGCACGTCCATTTTATGAACTTAGACTTAGTTTTGACTTTTTTCGTCTCGTAATTTTGATTTGATTCATACGATTTTGATGACGTGAAAGTGATGACGCACGGGAAAAGATCCACTGTAGCGACTTTACTACTCTTTATACAACTGTTTAATATTATATGTGACAGCAACGCGCTTTTCTACTGTAAGACAACGAAAATTGCTAGACCGTTGTGTAGTGATAATATCACGGTAATTTAGCCTATTAAAAAATCGTAGTTATTGCTACCATATAATGGTTTATAGCCAGTATTGCTCTGAATACTAACAGTAATTATCACGTTTTATTGGGGGTCTAATCTGGTTTTATATACTGTATTAGTGAAACGGGTATTGGTACGATCAATAGAATTCAAATTCAGACAGGACAGCTTTTAACAAAAAACAAAACGTACCTGTCAATTGTTTAGTAGCACTACACTATTTATACTCTTAAAACTAAACATCTTTCTAGGAGAAGTAAATAGGTAATACTAAAATAAATTTATTAATTTTTATTTCTATCCCCTGCCAATATTTTCAAAGGTAATTAGGGTTGGGTGTAAATATATAAAATATAAAAAAAGTGTTGTTAATTCATTGGTTGATAGAGCTACCCTACTAACAGATCCAGATTATAGACCACAAAGCATAAAAAAATTAGAACAGTTTGCCAAAATAATAATTATCCAAAAAAATTCTACAAACCAATTATTAAACACAGAATAAATAAAATTTATAAAACACAACAAACCAAACTTAATACTGAAGAAAATAGGAGGTTTATCTCTTTACCATATATCCCAGAAATAAATCAAAAAAAGTGCTTAAACCACATAAAATTTGTATCGCAGAAAAACCTGGGAATAATTTTATTCTAAAACTCTTTTCACAAAATTAAAACGTGAAACACCTTTATTAAATCAAACAAACCTCATCTACAAAATTAATTGTTCAGACTGTCCAAAAACATAATTGGACAAACTAAGCAATATCTTAAAAACAGAATAAAAGAACATAAAAATAGCATTAAAAATACACATCAACCTATCACCGCTCTTTCAAAACATAAAAATTGACAAAACTAATAATTTCAACTTTAACAACGTTCAGATTCTTGATTACGAAATTAATTACAAAAAAAATAAAAGACATGATTCACAATAAAAATACCAAAAATACCCTTAATTTTAGAACCGATACAGACAATCTTAGTAATACCTTGCGAGCAAAAATGATTTGCATCAAAGAGAGCTTGGATTAAAAAGGTAGCGCTTGGTTTAGATCACATTGATATGGGGACGATATATCTAACCAAATCTAGGTTAAAATTTTGTCAAATTCATATTATGACATGATATGCCAAACTAATGAGTAATAAAATAAGTAGACAAATACAAATTTATTTTTGTTGTTTACCAAATTAACAAAGTAAGAATATACAGTAAGAAAAAGAAAAATAATTACATAAATTGTTAAAATTGGCCACCGCCATGCTCCAAGCATAAATTCACACGTCTCTTCATATTTTCGAAAGTGTTGACCTGTGAAAAAAATTTAGCTGCTTCTTAAGAATAGTCCTGTATGTTCCATAAGATCTTCCCATTTCTTGGGACAGGCATCTTATAGAATTTGTTGGCGTATTTTGCATTATTTCACGAACGTTTGCAACAAGGTCTTCTGTTCTTATAGATGCTCTTCCTGCACCTTTTTTGGGTTGTATAGAACCTGTTTCCCTAAACACAGCCCCGGTTCTTTTCATGCAATGATAAAAATCCCCAGCAATAAACGCAACGTTAGGAAAATGTTCGTAAAAATCGTCCATGCACAAACCCAGATTGTATTGCCATCGCACTCACCATTTACTCTAACCTCATTTCGAAAATACGCTTCAACCATGAATGATTTGTGCTGTTCCGTAAAGCCCATTGTGTGAATTGTTCAAGAAATTGGAAAAATTAGCGATGAATCAAATTACTTGTAACGACTGTCAAAGATGACGGAATAACTGATTGATTGTTAATTCAGGTAGTTACTGCCACCCAACAGGTATTGAGCTCTACGGCTAAGCATTACGTCCTTAGATGCAAGGCCCTCTTTGATGCAAATAATTTTTGCTCACACGGTATTTATAACTACTTAATAACACAATAAAATTCGAATTTTTACACCCTACCCTAATTACCTTTGAAAATATTGGCAGGGGATTTTCCAATCAATTATCCCTCATCTGTTATTGTGATGATAGAAAAAAAAATTAAAATAATTTAAGTTTTACCTATTTACTTCTCCTAGAAAGATGTTTAGTTTTAAGAGTATAAATAGTGTAGTGCTACTGAACAATTGACAGGTATGTTTTGTCTTTTGTTAAAAATAAGTTCTGATACCTAATTGTTTTTTAAATTTAAATAACTGACATAGTTTTCCTTGTAGTTCTGAAGATGGTTGTAAAATAAACCGAAACGTAAACAAATAAAAATAGTTTCCATTAACAATTGACCTAAAATCCAGGAAAAAGTTACTATAAACCTCATAACTTCCTTCTGCCCTTCTATACCAAATATGCAAAATACCAGAGAATTCTTATTTATTCAAAATAAATTTTATTGTACGACTTTTATTTCTCGGGCAAATATATTTTTATTATGGATTCCCGAAACGATCCTAAGGCTTTCCTAAACGCGGATCGAGGCAGACGAATTTAAATAATTTAATCCGTTTTTTCCGGGTTTCATTTGCTTTTCGACATATTGTAAATTGAATTTTTTGTTTATATCGAGCTAATGGACCCCCCAAACAAATTTGATTAGCTTCCTTTTAGAATTTCCTATCTATACGGATACGAAATTCCATTGTCTTCACGTAGTCGACAGTAGGTCTGTTTATTTGTAATCACAGACCTCTTATACATAGACATTTTAAGCAATCAAAAATTCTAGGGTTTACAATTTAGTTGGTTAGCTGATGTATTGTCCACTATACTTATCACATACATCAAACGAATAACTGTTGCCGAACTTACTGTTAAGACACATGGATGCATGAAATATATATATATATACGTATGGTTGTCACCTCAGGGTCGTCGGGAAGGCGGACTCACCTCACCATTAAATAAGCACTTTTTTGCATATATAAAATCATATATAGGTTAAGGGGAACCCCCTTAGTAGGTTTCTCTAGAGAGGGGAAATGATTTTTATGATAATTTTTTTAAAAATCAAGTAGATAAATTACATGAGTTGTCACCTCAGTTGTATATGAAGCATGCTTATTTAAACCAGACGTTGCCACCTCAAACAATGTTGCCACTACTTTTGAGGTGACTACGTGTAACGTAGTTAACTGAAAATATATAAAGTATTTATTTTAAAGACTAAATCAAATTTCAACGTTCTCATCGGGTCAAGCGCTTAGCATATTTTTGAAGTAACTATTATATGTATTTTATTTTAATGTATAAAATATTGTAACTAACGAACTGATTCATCTTCGCCGAATGGAAATTTTATAAATATGAAATTTGGTCAGTGGCTTAATTTTATAATGTAGAGGCTAACTAAGAAAAACTTTTTCAAAATGCAACCCTTATAAGGTCACAAGGACGTTTTAGCACAAATAAAACTACAAATAATAAATTATGTATATCTTTTTTTCAGTCAACTCCTAAAGGGGTAAAAAAAGAGGGTATACAAGTTTCTATTGGAAAACATATTTTTGTTAAAATATTTCAAAACTTAATACTACGCAATACAATAATAATGAAACATCTATTTCTTATTTTTTTGAAAATCGGCCCCTAAAGGGGTGAAGAGAAGGTATACAAGTTTAAACAGGAAAAAACTTTTGTTAGCGGATTTTTCTTTTCTGTTAAGGTGTTTATAAATGAAAAGTCTATGGAATGGTTTTGTAAGCGTACCTACCTAATATGTATTAATGATCTCCTGAAATTAGACTTGCTATGCTCCATAACCCGAAAGAGCACACTTTTTTGAATATTGCGATCAAAATATACAACTATATAGATTTTACCCGCGACTTTGTCTGCGTGGAATGTGTAGTACGTATGATCTGTAGATGAACAAACTGTAATACATACTTTATACAGGGTGAGTCGGGAGGAATGGGCTAAAATCTTAGGGTGTAATATATGCATCAAAATAATATAAAAAAACTAAAATGTTGTTATCCAATAATCAGTTGTTTTCAAATTTTAGCGTTAAATAAAATAA
Organism: Polydrusus pterygomalis; assembly: GCA_963969555.1. Lineage (NCBI taxonomy): Eukaryota > Metazoa > Arthropoda > Insecta > Coleoptera > Curculionidae > Polydrusus > Polydrusus pterygomalis. The sequence continues at coordinate 3,543,294 of OZ018375.1, forward strand.
TAATATTGTTAAACTAAAATATGCAACATTAACATTCTTTTAATAAATCATTGGTTTAGTAAATTTTCAACTATACCGCCATTGACTCCCAAAAATTTCCTTCGTTTACGAAGGGAGCGCGTGGCTCTTCTAATTGATTCGTGCCTTTCTTTAATATTGAGTGCAGCATTTCTAATGCGTCTAATTAATGCACCCCTAGTATCTACTATTACTTTGTATACCTTATTTTTTAACCAACCCCATAAATTATGGTCCAGCAGTGTGAGGTCTGGCGATCTAGGAGGCCAACTAATAGGACCATCGCGACCAATTCAAACCTCTGGAAACCAAAATAATAAAAAAAACTCAAATGTTGTTATCCAATATTTATGTATTTGTTTTTAAATTATAATGTAAAAACAAGAATATTGCATTAATTTAGCTTTCCTGTAATAAATGGTATTATTGCCCGCTATTGATTGTTGTGCTGTCACTATCCTGTTAGTGTCAGTATAAATAGTGTCAGCATAAAATTTTACATTGATTCACCGTTAACTTTTGGATTTGTATCATTTAAATTTTATAAAATGCCACACATTTATTCACATCTTGAATACGCCAATATGATTTTTATTTATGGTTTGTGTAATGGGAATGCTACAGCGGCTGCTGAAGAATATCGTCAACGATTTCCACATCAAAGAACACCAAACAGAAAGGTCTTTATCAGAGTTTTCAACAAACTGTGCTAGACCGGAACGCTTCCAAGTGCTAATGTAACATCCGAACGGGCCATTCGACAGGATTTAGAAGAAATAGAAAATGTTCTAGCTTTCGTAGAAGAAGAAGAATTAGTGTCCGACCGAAACAAGTTTTTCAGCCGAAACCGAATCTTCAGCCTTTAGTCCCAGTTTCGGCCGAAAACGAAACTTGTTTATATATAGAAAAAGAAAAGCACTAAGTCTTTCTCCACACTTTTTTATTAGAATAACTAGGCAAACCTAGAATAATTCATAATAATTCAATTCGACATGTTTCGAGTGTAGAAACACTGATCATCAGAGAAACAAAGTAAAAGGTACAATGCTGATGTTGTTAGCAATAGAGAAAATAATTGTGGGATTGAGCCGTAATAAGGCTTTCAATGGTGTACAAGAGGTGCAAAAATTAAATAGTCAGAGGACCCACAATCAAGACCAGCATACTGGAAAGTCAAGGATTAGTGCAAAGGCCCTGTCTTCGGCAAAAAAATGGATAGAGCAAAAGAAAAACTAGGGAGTTTTAACAGACTTTGTAAAAATCATTTATTAAGTAGTGAAAAATCTTAAGTTTTATTCAGCTTTGTCAGAGACATGTAAAAGTATTGAAATAAAAGTTCATAAAAGTCAAAGCATCATTTAACTTGAAATAAAATACTGTTGGGGTACCAGGCTTTTCACGGCCCAGTTACCCCGGCAGGAGTCAAAACATACACATTTTGTGCAAAATTAATAGTTTTAAAAAGTTCGATTTTTGGCCGATACCGAAACTGTCAAAACTAGCCGAAACCAAAACCGAACCTTCGGTCGGTCTCTAAAGAAGATGCAACGATCAGCTCACGAAGAATTGAAACTCAGTTGGGGATTCCCCAAAAAATAGTGATCAATACGCTCCAGGAGCAAGGCTTATATACCCGTACCATGTACAGCGTGTACAGAATCTTCTACCTGGAGACTACGTGAAGCGTATGCAATTTTGTAAGTGGATAATTAATAATCGTCATCTTGTACCGCACATACTTTTTACTGACGAAGCTAGATTTACCCGTGACGGCATCAACAGTAATCGAAACTCCCATGTATGGTCGGACGAAAATTCACACGCAATTATTGTCAAAAATAATTTTCAACACAGGTTTTCAGTAAACGTGCGGTGCGGCATGATCGACAATAATTTAATTGGCCTTTTTCTTTTGGAAAATCGCCTTACAGGGGATCACTACTTAAGTCTTTTAGAAAGTGAATTGCATGGACTACTGGAGAAGATTCCTTTAAACATCATAATTCGGATGTATTATCAACACGACGGAGCGCCCCCCCATTTCGATCGTCGGGTCAAGCAATATTTGGACCAAAAGTTTCCAAAGGTTTGGAGTGGCCTCCTAGATCGCCAGACCATACACCATTGGACTATAATTTATGGGGTTGGTTAAAAAATGAGGTATACAAATTAAAAGTAGATACTAGGGATGTATTAATTAGACGCATTGGAAGTGCTGCACTCAATATTAAAGAAAAACACGATTCAAGTAGAAGTACCACGCGCGCCCTTCGTAAATGAAGCAGGAAATATTTGGAAGTCAATACGGTATTTTTAAAAATTTACTAAACACCAGTGATTTATTTAAAACAATGTTAATGTTGCATATTTTGTCTTAACAATATTAATATTTTATTTACCGCTGTAATTTGAAAACAAACTTATAATAGGTAACAACATTTGGGTTTACAGTTTGGCCCACTCACCCTGTATATGAATTTCAATGTGATGATATTGTAATTTATTGCCACCGTTTATATTTGAAGTTAAGGGGTTTATTAACCAATATAAGGATAAATTTGACCTCATTTTTCTCCCCATTAGAGGCTTAATTTTTAAAATAGGTAAAGTAGGTACGTATTTTAGCATTTGTGTCAGTCAGAAACACTGTCTGTCAATGTATCCCAATTACTACGGGATATTGTAGTTACTTTTTCTAATAGACGAAAAATCCAAAAATATCAAAACTTTACCCGCAAGTGCCGAGGGGGTAAAAAAATTTTAGAAAACATTTTAGAAACCAGAAAGTCAGTATATTTATAAAATTTAAGATGCTTATAAATAACTAAAAATTAAAATGTCACAAAGTTACCACCAAATCCCCGGCGTTCATCCCCTAGGGTTTGGGGGTAAACTTTCATCATGTAGTGAATTGTAATTACTTTTTTTATTAAATGCAGCAACAATAGATTTTTTTCCAAATCTAGAAGTAGGGAAAAACTCAAATCATTTGTAACGAATTAATATGATCGGTAATGGTAAAAAATGAACATTTTTGTGTAATTTTTTAAACAAAGCTAGAAGATAAAATACATCTTATTAGAAAAGCGTACCAATGTAATTTTTTTACCTTCTAGCTTTGGTTATGAAAATTATATGGGTTTAATACAGTTTATATTGAATAGTATGTATGGTATGTAAGCATGTATAAGACTTTGCTCACATAACGAATGGATAACAACTAAACTGCGGCAGCGAAGCCGCGAGTACCCGCAAGCCGCCGGCTAGTTTTCTATATTAAGTTTTTATAAAAACGAATTATTATTATAAAATTAGTAAAAAGAACTAGTTAATGCTGAGATTTTCTTCATAAGACATCACTATGCCGTAATAAAATAGAAAACAGTAAATAGATAAATTAAAAGGTTCTTTATTGTTAAAAAGTTGAACTTAACAGCAAGTGGTAATATGCAATTAATCTCGACAAGATGTATTTTGTATTATTTATTTTACAAATATACCTTGGCCAATATTAATTTTGTTCTTGCCGACATTTTTCATGTAATTACCACACAATCCGCTAATATTTGCTGAGCGCTAAATAATTGCAATGTTGCCAATATTCTGAGGTGACAAAGCATGGCTTCTATACCGCATATAAGTCGAAAGTGGTGTGAGGTGACATAGAATTTACTGTTTCCGTAAAGTTAAACGAGAAAGCGACACTAGCGCCAATCATATATGCCCGAACTAAGAGGACAAGGTTACAGATACTGAAGCAACGTTGTCACCTCAACACGATTTTTTGTGAAATGGAAGATATGACGACAGAGAACACTATAAAATTAAAATCCACGCAAAACGTTGTCACCTCAAAAATCTGAGGTGACAGCGTTATATATGAGGTGACACCGTATGTTGTGCATCTATTTTTGAGGTGACAACGTACCCTTTATACATATATATATATATATATACATACACATAGTACTTAATGACTTCAAAAGTGGTATGCGCAGCAGACGTTGTGACTTCATATATGACGATATGACTTCCAAATTCGGAAGTCACATCGAATCGCCTGTTTCCTTCACACCACATCATCTTAGGGGTTAGCCAAGGCCATTGTCAAATTTTTCGTGTGAAGCCACAAGGTACGCTACATATATCCAAAGTGGGGGTGTTACTTCCAGTATATACCGCTGGCGCTGGTATCGCTTTTCTTCAAAAGTTGCGGGCTTTACGTTGTCACTTCCGATATGTAGATAGCATTTTACGGCTTCCGAAATATAGGCAACATCGCGTATCTTTGAGTTTCCCAGAAAGAATTGTGTAACGAGATTTATTTGAAATTACGTTAACGAACTTTTCCCATTTTAAAAGTGTATTTGTTATTACTTGTTCTAAACTGTAATTGATGATGTGATGAATTCCAGAACCCAGTAATTAGTTAACATGGTTTTAACAAAAGGTAAGTACATAAACAATATTTTTTATTTTCGGACTTTGAACCAATGTCAGTAATATTGGCAGCATAAAACATTCAAATTTTTAACTGTCTAAGACGATACCATTTTGTATGCTATTATCAAAACTTTCATACTTTACTGACCCAATCTCGGTGATAAAAACGATTGTATATACGTTACATATTCGAAAAGTACAGGACTTGCAGGATTGCCGGATTCGCCTGTCGGCTCACCCTGGAAATTTCCTGCTTCTTCCTGTATTTTTCGGTTTTTGATTTAAATTACGATTTTTCTTTAATTACAATAATTTTCTTCTTGCTAGGAAAGTAAGAAGCAATCTCCTTGTAATATTATTGTACTGTCAAAATTTTTTGATACTATCAATATGTTGCGAAATTATTTAAACAACTTTTACAAATTTTGATGCGCTGTAACTCATGATCCGATTATTTTATATAAATTACTATGGCCCTGGGAACAAAATAGAAATTCTCTATGAAAGTAGTAATTAGGTACTATTTATGTTTTAGATTAAAATCAACGATTGGCAAGATTATTAAAATTTTCACAATGATAACGACTGTCGCATAAACTTTTAAACCATACCAACGAGACAAGATTGGATAACGTTAAAACCAAAGGAGTAAGAAACTGTAAGAATTTAAAAATTATAATAATATTTTATATTATTAAACAATCAAACTTGGTATGATACGCTTATTTTTGTTCTGAGGGGGACCACTTCTTAATAATTTATCTTTCAGTATAAATATACAACCCTGGTTTTAGTGCTCTAGGCAAGTTTTTACCTTCTTTACAATATTGTTAAACTTTAATGCATAAGTGAAATTACTAAAACCTTAAGCCATAATGAATTAAATGTATATCCAATAGGGACCTACAGTGTGTTACCAATGTTACCTAGTCTTAAAATGGGTAATGATTTTCTAGAACTGATATATTCAGCACAAAATATGACACAAAAAAATAGTTTACCCTATTTATGTTTTGAAGTTAGAAGTGATATTGATAAAAATGTTAAATAAGTAATTGACAAATTCAATAAATAATAGTTTCCGTTTCAAAACAGAAAATTTGCTGTTTTTCCAGATTTATATACATATATTTCGATAAATATGTTAAATAGGTGTATAGTATAACCAAAACTTATTTTTAGATTGGTCAAAGACAGACATCAGCCTATTAAGGAAACACTTTGCCCTGCACATTACGAAGCTAACTTATCCTTTTGCAAAGGATGTTCAAGAATTCTGCAGACAAACCAAAATGACCAGAACCGCGGCGGTTATAAAAGTAAAAATTAAGCACTTAAAACGAAAAAATAATTGTTTGTTAAACATTTTTTGCCTAAGGTTTTAATTAAGGATAATTATTTTCTTACCTTAAAAAGGATTTTTTTCAACATGTTATAATTTTTGCATGCAATAAATTTGAAAATTAGTTATGATGAGGTTGTTCGTTTCTATCAGTATACACAGTGTGTAAAAAGTCCCGGAACAGTAAATTATTTCAAAAATGATGCACAATATAAAAAAACTTTTTGTATAAAAGTTGTTGGTCTTAAAGAAATTTATTAAACTAGACCTTGTAGTTGTACAGGGTTGCCCAAAAAGTCGTGGTAACAGAAGCTTCATTTTTTTTAAATGGAATGACCCTTTTTTGATCGCAGTTTCTGATTCCTCGAAACATTCTAAAAAACAATTATGAAACATGTCATATGGCTAAACATATTAGTTTCAGAAATAATTTGAGTTGAAGCACATAAATGCGATAGGTACGATATTACCTACATTTTGCATTGTTTCGAGTCGGCTCATAATGTTTTACGGTAAAAAAAAAAAAAAAACATTAAACTCGTGTTAAAGGTACCTCACTCAAGTTGTGTCAAAATTTTCATAACAACTAAATTATTAAATACAAGTAGTAAAATTAACAATAACTTGAAAAGAACAAAAATAAAATGAAGTGTAAGTCGTTATTTAATTAAATGTTGAAAATGGCCTCCTCCCACAGTTTGACAATGGTCTAGGTTATAATAAAATTTGTCGATGACGTTTTGTAACATTTCTTGTTTAATAGATGCACATTTTTCAATAATTCTTCCTCTTAATTCATTCATATCTGCAGGTTTTGTCACAAACACTTTATTTTATAGGTGTCCTCAAAGGTATCCCCAAAGAAAATTATCAAGGGGCGTTAAGTCTGGTGACCTAGCAGGCCATTCTATGGGGCCTCTTCGTCCTATCCAGCGGTTAGGAAAAGTGTTGTTTAAATAATTTCTAACAGCTAGCCCAAAATGAGGAGGAGCTCCATCCTGCTGAAACCACGTATTGCGTAATAGTGGTCCTACTTCATTGTTTATTGCTAGCACAATTTCATTTTGCAGCATGTGGAGATACATTTCGGCATTCAAATTTCCCTCTATAAAGAAAGGCCCCACTAATCTGTTGCCAATAATTCCAGCCCACACATTTACTTTCTGGGGGTGTTGAGTATGTGTTTCTCTCATCCAATGTGGATTCTGATCAGCCCAGTAACGACAATTATGTCGATTGAGAGACCAGTTTAACATGAATGTTGCATCATCCGTAAAAACTATTTGATTCAAAAAATTGTTATTTTCTTCATGTTTTTGCATCATTACTTCGCAAAATTCCAATCTACGATCAAAATCGTCTTCTGATAATTCCTGGACAAGAGTTATTTTATAAGGATGAAAAATTACTGGTTTTTAAAATATTCTCAATTGATTTAAAACAAACATCAACTTGGGTAGCAGCTTTTCTGAGTGACAAATGTGGATTCTGAACAAAATGAAGTAATGTCTCTAATTTTTTTTCATCACTAGTTGCCGACATTGGTCTTCCGGAACGAATCTTATCTCTGCAACACCCGGTTTCCTCTAACCTTTGAACTGTTCTCACAATTGTAGATTTTGATATAGGCTCTCGGTTTGGAAAAGTTGTATTAAATAATTGGTTTGTCTCGCTAACTGATTTTTGTCGGTCTCCAAAACCTCTTATTATTAGTAAAGTTATACGTTCCCTTTCGCTGAGCGACATTTTGAGAATTTACTTTGACAGTGACGCAAAAAATTCTAGTACCAGCTTATAAAAATGCAAAATGTAGGTAATATCGTACCTATCGCATTTATGTGCTTCAACTCAAATTATTTCTGAAACTAATATGTTTAGCCATATTATTATGACATGTTTCATAATTGTTTTTAGAATGTTTAGAGGAATCAGAAACTGCGATCAAAAAAGAGTCATTTCATTAAAAAAAAATTAAGTTTCGGTTACCACGACTTTTTGGGCAACACAACTACAAGGGTCTTAGTTTAATAAATTTCTTTAAGACCAACAACTTTTATACAGAAAGTTTTTTTATATTGTGCACCATTTTTGAAATAATTGACTGTTCCGGAACTTTTTACACACTGTGTATAGTATATTATCTAGTAACAACCATTAAAGCCTAAGGGTCGAATTTTGGCATTGGGCATCTGTATTTGTGTGTGGTAAAGTTATAAATATTCCCAAAAATAATGTGAAGTACGGTTGTCGGTTTAAGGTACCTACACACTTTTTACTTCCAAAACATATTATTTATTCAACGACGCGTCAAGAAAAAAAAATATTCTCCAAAGACTAGCTATATTTAAAAATAAAACAATAAAGAATAAAAAGTAATTTTAAATTTAAAAAAAACTATAAAATAAAAATATTGATAGTGACATTGCATAAACTCGATATTAATTAAAAGAAAAGAAAATCGCATTGCGCATTTTATGACAAAGTAAAATAGTAGGTAGGTATACTATATACAGGATATCTTATAAAGGAGTTACCATTGATAGTTTTTAAAATGATCACAGCTCAAACTAGGTATATTATGTAGATGCTTAAAATTTCATATAGAATTTAAAAACCTAGTAAAAAACTGTGACGTTGATTCAGTAAAATATATGTCCCTTATTTTTTAATGTTAAGGCCGATCCGCACCTATGCATTTTCGCCCTGCATGTTTGAATGGTTGTTGCAACAGCCGAGTTTATGATGCTTTAACTCATATGCACCAAAGTCCTGCTATTATGTCCACATCATGGCCATTTAAATTTTAAGAAATAGACCGAGACGATTATTCCGTTTCACTCCTTTCAGAAGGCATTGGTCCACATTAATAATTTTTTAAATTTGAAATTTGGTTGTTGGAAATTTCTCGTTTTAGTATTGTTGCAATTTGACAGAATACAAAATCGGTTGTTTTTAATACAGTTCTATAAGTGCAAAATGCAACGACGGAGTCTTTGCTCCAGATAAGTCTTCTCCAAACCCTGAAAAACAGCAGAAAAACGCGGTTAAAACCACCTAACCGTTAAAACTGACAGATATTTTGTTTATTTTTTGTCAAATGAGCAAAGTTATTTTTATAAATCAATTTCACCTGGTAAGTTCACTCTTTCAAAAAAAAAACTCGAAAAACTGGTTTTGCGTCCTTAACAACTAAATTGTTAAATTAAATTTGGTCTTGTCGTGTATACATCATATCTGTCATAAAAATAGAAAAAATTAAAAAATATATTTATTGTGTTAGAAGTGACTTTAAAATTTCGGAAAAGTGTTTTTGAAAATAAATAGAAAAAGTAACACTTTCGCAGCAATACAAGTCAATACTAGCGCTTCTATTTAGGCTACAATAAATAAATGTACCCTGATATATAAAAATTTAAATGTAAGTCGTCTACTGACTTCCAGAAGTGTGGCAATACTGTACGAAGTCATTACTTATTATTCATAACTACAATTTGCATATATAACCATATATGGCGAGGAAGTCACTTTATACCTTGTATATGCACCTTTATATGGAAAATTTTTAAAAAGATAATTTGTTTCCCCTCTATTGATACACCTATTGTAGGGGTTTCCCCCCCGGCATATATGAACTTATTTTTCTGATATCTACACGTGATCACCTGGACGTCAGGTCTCCTGTTGAACGTACCGGAAGTCACAGCTTACCCAGTATCAATATATATATATATATATATTATATAATACAAAATGCCAAATACTTATTCAAATTTAGAATATGCAAATATGGTGTTTATTTATGGTTTCTGTAATGGAAGTGCTATAGCTGCTATTGAAGAATATCGTCAACGGTATCCACATTACAGACATCCGACTAAAAATGTGTTTATTAGAGTTTTTAACAATTTGTGCGAGAATGGTAAGCTTCCTAGTGCCAACATTACATCTAAACGAGCTACTCGACGAGATTTAGGAGAAGTAGAAAATATTCTGGATTTAGTGGAAGAAAAGGCAACGACCAGCTCACGAAGAATTGGTACTCAATTGGGCATTCCACTAAAAAAAGAGTATTAAACACTCCACGAGCAAGGCTTATATCCATTATATTATGCCATTTACAGAGAGTATAGCACCTAAAACCGGAAGATTATGCTAAACGTATTGAATTTTGTCGGTGGATAAATAATCAACGTGTTGTATCGCGTATACTTTTTACAGATGAAGCAACACTCACCCGTGAAGGTATTAATAATACTCGTAACTCTCATGTATGTTCAATCGAAAATCCCCACGCAACAGTTGAAAGTAATTTTCCACATAAGTTTTCGGTTAACGTGTGGTGTGGTATGCTCGATAGCTATTTAATTGGCCCTTTCATTTTAGAGAATCGCTTCACAGGAAACAACTACCTAAATTTTTTACAACATGAGTTACAAGGACTACTAGAGGATGTTCCTGTAAATATCAGAAGGCAAATGTACTACCAGCACGACGAAGCTCCTGCATATTTTGCTCGTCAGGTCAAGCAACATTTAGACGAAACATTTCCAGGGCGTTGGATTGGTCGCGGTGATCCTATTAACTGGCCTCCAAGATCTCAAGACCTCACAGCACTAGATTATTGTTTCTGGGGCTGGTTTAAAAATGAAGTGTACAAAGTAAAAGTGGATACTCGGGATGCACTAATTCGACGTATTAGAAATAATGCAGCCAATTTTAAAGAAGAAAGACATGAAGCAATTAGAAGAGCAACCTCTTTCTCTTCGTAGACGAAGCAGAAAATGTTTAGAAGTCAATGGCGGTATTTTTAAACAATTATTAAAAGAACGCTATGATTAGGAAACCGTTAATATAATATATGAACTTTTCTTTATTTGGTATTACGCTATAACTTGAAAACAAATGATTATGGAATAAGAACTTAAAATATTGGATTTTTCAAATTGTTTTTGCTCCTAAAGTTTGGCCCGTTCCTCCGGACTCACCCTGTATAAGATGTCTTTGTTCGTAATAGTGTTTGTTTAAGCCGCAAGGGTTTGAAGATCTAAAATTGGCATGTATATTTTGTATGATTTTAATCGTTACGCACCCCCTGAAAATAAAGGGCGGACCGTTTCCTAGGTAAAATGCCTACTATTTAAATTTAAAAAATTAAATCTCTTTAACAGTTTAATTAAAAAAAAAAATTAGCTTTAACCAAAAAAAAGCCCCCTTGTCTCTAGTACTAAGTTTGCTTCAAAACCGGTTTTTTAATTGAGAAAAACCCTCAAAGCTCCGCATTAGCTTCTTTTATAAAAGTTTCAAAAGGACTCTGTTGACGATGCTTTTCAAGTCTTTTGTTTTTTTTTATCGAAAACATCAACACTCTATTTTGCTAAACTTTCTGTAGGAACAAAAAGTGGCAAATTTGTTTTGAAATATCGTGTTTAGTTGTCGGTTCGTGTTTTTTATGTCTTTTTTTTTGTATAGATTGTAGGTATAGATTACTTAGGTCCACGATAAGATTACTAAAATTCTCATCTTGCGATATTTGTACTTTTAAAAGCAGGTGTTCTTTTGTTTGTTCGTTTAGTATTCTGTATATATATATATTTATTTCCGAAACAGTTAAAGATAGGTATAGGATATTGTACTTACATGAAATATGTCTAAACATTTTTTGAAGAATCCAAAAATTGAATAATATACAGGTTAAAAGTACTGTTTTGGTTAATTTTCATTTCAAGACTTATTTTTAAGTGCATTACTCCCACGTGTTTTGAACTTTTAAGGTAGCCAGTAATAATCGTACTGTATTTTAGGATTCTGAATATACGTGTTTTGTTAAGGTTTGTGTTTTTAGTATTGAAAATACTACTGGGATCGTTTTTAAGCAAACTTTGCATTGGTTACGCGGTGTCGCGACCCAACACCGCAATATCTCGAGCGGTCTTGTAACATAATACCTACTCTGATAATACTTGGTAAATATAAATATGAATAACAGCGTAAAGTCGGCAAGTAAATAATGTTTAGTTTTAGTTTGTGTTTTAAAGAATGCCATACCTAATAATTTTGTTAAAAAGTGGTTTATTGAAATAAGTTATATATTTGTGTTTTGAAGACTGCCATAATAATTTTGTTAAATAAGGTAAGTTCACGTTATTTAAATCGGAATATTATATCGAAAAAAAAGAGTGGGAGGCAAAAAGTGGGAGCACAATAATTGCATATACAGGGTCCGCCCAAATTTGGTTAACAAATGGGATAATTTTTTTATTATTGATTTCTCAGAAAATGTTACTGTACATAAAAGTTTTGCATCTTGAGTAAACCATTTTGACGTATTCAAATCTTCTGTGGCATATACAGGGTGAATTTAAAAGAGAAAAATATGACTCGGCAAGTAAATAATGTTTTATTTTAGTTTGTGTTTTAAAGAATGCCATAATAATTTTGTTAAAAAGTGTTTTATTGAGATAAGTTATATACTTTTGTGTTTTGAAGACTGCCATAATAATTTTATTAAATAAGGTAAGTTCGCGTTATTTAAATCGAAATATTATATCGAAAAAAAAGAGTGGGAGGCAAAAAGTGGGAGCACAATAATTGCATATACAGGGTCCGCCTAAATTTGGTTAACAAATGGGATAATTTTTTTATTATTGATTTCTCAGAAAATGTTATTGTACATAAAAGTTTTGCATCTTGAGTAAATCATTTTGACGTATTCAAATCTTCTGTGGCATATACAGGGTGTATATAAAATAGAAAAATTTATCCCATTTGTTAACCAAATTTGGGCGGACCCTGTAGTGTGTGTGTTTAATTACATCACATAGGACATTAAAATTTTAAAGCTGTGTCAGGTATTTTCAATACATAGGATGCTTGCGTAAGGTGCAAGATCTGTGAATTTTTTTTTGTTATTTGTAAAGGATTTTTTATTTAATTGTTATAATAAGTACTTAACAAAATGGTGCGTCAGTTTCCGATTTGTGAAAAATTAGTTTTTATTGGTAGTAATCAGTTCCATTAGCGGCATAGTCTTGTTGAATAATGAACTACTTTTATTACAGCAATTTTGTTAAGAAATAAATTATATCTTCTCAATGCGATGCATTTTGTTCCCAATAAAGCGCTTTCTCAACAATTAAGAAAGCAGAACAGCGTCCCCAAAAACGAACTGTGTCCGTTAGAACTAGAATTGTATTGATCGTAACAATACCTGTTTCAATTTTTTACTTTGTAGTAAGTTTTTAATCTTTGCATGTCACATAAAGCAAAAAAAATTTTTTATCTTGCACAACCCATCATTACTATTAAACTTTACAATCTATGGACGAATTTTACGATCTCAGTTAACCATGTTGCATAAATAGATAATAAAATTATATAATGCAATGTTAAACGACAAGAACAAGATCACACTAAAAGCTATTTAAATTTTTAAGAACTACAGTACTAATTTTTAGTGGTAAGTACCTATATGTTTAATTAACCGCAGCACGTAAATATTATTATGAATAATGTTAAGTTTTATAACAACTGCCAGTCGGAACTAATACAGTATATAAAACCAGATTACACTCCCAATAGAGCTATATATAATAATTACTGTAAGTATTCATAGCAATAGTGGCTTTAAATCATTCTATGGTAGAATTAACTCCCATTTCCTAATTACCGTGATATTATCACTGCACAAAACTGTCTATCGCCGCACGCCGTAGCATTAGTTTTAACGTATTTGTTGTGCAGGTCACATTGTTTTTCGGAGTTTTCTACCTGTCCGATTTGAATTTGAGTTTTATTAATCGTACCGATATATACCTGTTTCAATTAATTTATTTTTACTTTGTAGTAAGTTTTGTAAACTTTGCATGTCAGATAAAGCAAAAGAAGATTCTTATTTTGCACAACACATCATGAGTATTAAACTTTATAATCTATGGACGAATTTTACCATCTCAGTAAACCATGTTGAATAATAGATAATTATATTTATGCAATATTAAACAACAAGAACAAAATCACAATGGAAGCTATTTAAATTTTTGAGAACTACAGAACTGATTTTTATAGGTAAATACGAGATGCTTTATTAACCGTAACAAGCAAACATTATTATGACTATTGTCAAGTTTCATTACAACTGCCAGTCGGAACTAATAGAGTATATAAAACCAGATTACACCCCCAATAGAACTGGATAATTACTGTGAGTATTCAGAGCAATAATTGCTATAAACCACTCTATGGTAGCATTAACTCCTATTTCCTATTGGGTAGTTTACCGTGATATTATCACTATACGGTGAGGACGTAAAGTCTGGAATAAATTCATTATTTAGGGAACGCTGAATGTTTTTAAGAATCGCTCGGACACGTCGATTTTGTTTTTTTAATACGCATTTTTTTCAATATTTTTTATTATATAGGGTGTCTCCGAAAGCACTCTGCTTGGACCAACTTTAATTTTTTAAATGGGAACCCACATTTTTTTTTTTTAATTTTAGGATTCTGTGCATAATTATTGTGAACATTTTTTATCTAACATGTCATTATGAATTATCGACAGTTAAAGTTCGAAAATAAATACAACAATTAATTATTTATCACTTTAATAAATGTTAAAAATGTTGCCTAAAGGTTAATGGGCAGTAACCTAGACGATCGAAAAATTCTTTCTGCACATTTCTGACAACTTCCGGACTGATTGTCCGTATTTCTTGAACAATTCGATTCTTTAAGTCCTCCATGTACCATTGGCTTAGTTTGAAAAACTTTACCTTTAAGGTAAACCCACAGAAAAAAGTCAAGGGGGGTTAAGTCGGGATACCTCCGCGGCCATTCAATAGCTCCCCTCCTTGCAATCTATCTATTTTCAAAAATAGTATTAAGATAAGCGCGAACTTTTGAAAATAGATGGATTGGAAGAAGGGGAGCTATTGAATGGCCGCCGAGGTCTCCCGACTTAACCCCCCTTGACTTTTTTTCTGTAGGGTTACCTTAAAGGTAAAGTTTTCCAAACTAAGCCAATGGACATGGAGGACTTAAAGAATCGAATTGTTTAAGAAATACGGTCAATCAGTCCGGAAGTTGTCAGAAATGTACAGAAAGAATTTTTCGATCGTCTAGGTTACTGCCAATTAACCTTTGGGCAACATTTTCAACATTTATTAAAATGATAAATAATAAATTGTTTTATTTATTTTCGAACTTTAACTGTCGATAAATCATAATGACGTTAGATAAAAAAATGTTCACAATTATGCACAGAATCCTAAAATTAAAAAAAAAATGGGGGTTCCCATTTAAAAAATTAAAGTTGGTCCAAGCAGAGTGCTTTCGGAGACACCCTGTATAATAAAAAATATTGAAAAAAATGCGTATTAAAAAAACAAAATCGACGTGTCCGAGCGATTTTTAAAAACATTCAGCGTTCCCTAAATAATGAATTTATTCCAGACTTTACGTTCTCACTGTATACACAACGGTTTAGTTCTTTGTCTTACACTAGGAAAGCGCGTTGCTGTCACATATAGTATTAAACAGTTCTATAAAGAGTATGTGAACTCTTCTAAGGAATAGAATACTTTTTCTCAGTGTACGTATATGCAGTGGCGTAGCCATAGGGGGTCAGGGGGGGGGGCGGTTGACCCCCCGCCCCCTGGCTTGGCGCCCCTTTGCTACTTAAATAAAATTTAAAAATCGGTCTTATTTGAATTTTAATAAACTTAACACAGAACAAAATACCAAAAAATCACAAAGCCTGTAAATGTCCGTTTTAAAATAAAATAAAAGTTATTCTGTGGTCTCTCATTTGTCGGCATTTATCAAAATGTAGCTGTCGTCGCTCGTTTCTCGGTATTCATCAAATGTAGGCCTACATTTGATGAATACCGAGAAACATAGAAAGTGAGTATGTCAAAAATTTAGATCTTTCTAATGTTTTAGATGATTTCAAAAGCCTTAAGACTCGTCGAATAGCTTTATAGTTAT
This sequence comes from Polydrusus pterygomalis, assembly GCA_963969555.1. NCBI lineage: Eukaryota > Metazoa > Arthropoda > Insecta > Coleoptera > Curculionidae > Polydrusus > Polydrusus pterygomalis. The sequence continues at coordinate 3,559,081 of OZ018375.1, forward strand.
ATAAAAACATTTTTTAAATTATTGATTAAAGTTGTGTAAGGTCAGAATATAAAAATATTTTTAGTTTTGTGTTAATTTTTGATTGTTTAGTACTTATTAAATTAAAGGATTTAAGGATAAAAGGATTTTTTTTTGTTTTATTAAAATTAAAATAGTTTAACTGTGTTAAATGAAAAAAAAAAAGTAATATAATCTTAACATAGTATAAAACAAAGTCGCTGTCGCCCGTCTGTCCCTATATGTGCTTAAACCTTTAAAACTACGCAACGTATTTTGAAGCGTTTTTTTTTAAAGGATAGAGTGATTCAAGAGAAAGGTTTTTATGTATATAATATTGTAGAGAAACACTGATAAATTTAGAGGTTTGTTCGGGTTTGTATTTATAAATCTTGACGTGATGGTGAACTCGCCTTATTATCTCAAAGAAAGCGACGTCGTATAATGCCGGGCTGCAACGCAGGCCGGGTACACGCTATTATAATAATATATCACAATAAGCATACAATGCATTTTTTTACCCGATGTTGAAATCTTATGTTTTTTAGCTGAAATTTAAAACACGTCTTAGTTTGGAAAAATATACTTCTATTGTCACTCACCAATAATTTAATAAAAGGCTTTAATGGTGCTTAATACCATGCCTTATTTTTTTGTCAATGTTTAACTGGATCTCTGGATTAAAAAAAAAACAATATGACAAAATGTGTATTTAAAAATATAGGCGCCCCAAAAGGACTTCGCCCCCCCCGCCCCAAAATCCTGGCTACGCCACTGGTTATATGGGTTTAAGCAGGACATAAAAATGTGTACCTTATGCATATATTTCACTCATTTTCTATGGAATTTGTAACAAATAAAATATTTCTTATTGTCTCTCGCCTAAAATTTCAATAATTTTATTCAATTATATTCACACTTTACATTTATAGCCTAGGCCTTTTTTAAGGGCTTCTTTTAATTTTCACTTAAGTAAGAATTTATTAATACTTTAATGTAAACTTTTTAAATTATTACTTATTTATTGTATTAAAAGTCCTTGCCACACCCTATGCTGCGCCTCTGGTGTTGACTAATCGCTCCGAATCAATGAGCCATTTCAATTCCGCACGGAATCGGAAATTTACCGCTATCTCTCTCTCTCTCTTCTGTCTTTGTTTCACACGTATGAATGTGTGATGCAAACAAACAGGCTATTCATGAATGAATGGTTTGGTATGTTCTATAAGAACTCTATGGTCATGAACAATTTTCGCATATACAGGGTGGGGACTTTAAATGGAACGCTGCTTATAGCGCCTCTAAGAATAAGATTTCTCTAAAATCCAAAAATACGTCCTCAAAGATTTTTTATGGACCATGTAAAAAAAATTGGGACCCCCAACGGGGGGGCGCAGCCTTAACCAACTTTCTTTTTTCAAATTAGACGATACCACTTGTGGCACCTTTTTAGAAAGCTTATTGAAAAAGGGATTTGTTCATTTTTTTTTTTACATCTGTCAAGCCATGTGCCAGAAATTTAATAAAAACTCATTTTTAACGAATAATTACAGAAAATAACTTTAAAACTGTAATGCCACTTTTTTAGCGTTACAATTGTTGAAAATATGCCCCATAAACCTGTTGGCACAAACCCAACCGATGGTAGAACTCTTCCCTGACTCTTTCCAAAACGTCCGAAGTGATAAAACTTATCTCTGCTTGAATCTTTTGTTTCAACTCTTCCAGATTTCTAGGTCTGCTGATATAGACCCAGCTTTTTAAATCGCTCCATAAAAAAAAATCTAAGGGAGTAATATCCGGGGATCTGGGTGGCCATTTTATAAATCCTCGCCGTCCTATTTGGAAATGTCATATTTAAGAATTCTCTTACATTTCTCTCTTGCAAAGTGCGGAGGGGCTCCATCCTGCTAGAAAAAAAAACTTTGATCTAGATTTCCATAATTAGGGAATATTCTTTGGAGTTCTGGTTTAAAAAATGTTTGAAGAAAATTTAAATACAGTTCTCCATTTAAATTGCCTTCAAAAAAGAATGCACCAATTATTCTGTCGCCTATTATTCCAGCCGTAACACTTTCTCTTGGCGTTGAGAATGACATTAAACAATCCAATGAGGATTTTCGTCGAAATAATATCGGCAATTTTGTCGATTAACCTAAAATGGAAATTAATTAATAATATGTTTAGATTTTGCCCAGCGATTGTATAACCGTTAATTGCCTTTAAAACATAATTTTTTGCTGAACTTTCGAACTTACTTAACCATTTAAAGTAAATGTTGCTTCATCAGAAAAAAGTATCCAAGCTAAATCAATTTGTTGGTTTTCCAATGTGGCCATCATAACTTCTTAAAATTCTACCCTTCTCTCTAAGTCATCTTCCAATAACTCTTGTACTGTACACCGTTTTATGATCGATATTGTGATCACGAGATAATTGCCTTGCTGGTGTAATTGGGTTTTCTTGATAGGTCAACATGATATCCAATTTAGTTTCATCTAATACTTTTGGGGGTCTTCTTCGAAGAACATGTCTTATGACCCAATTCTCAAAATTGCTTTTCAATTTTACTGACTGATACTGATGTACTTCGACCAGAGGTATCAAACTGAAATAGCATTTATAAAACAACGCAGAAACTTCTTCTTGATCCAGTTTTCTTTCTCCAAACCCGACCATCATCAATATTTCAATTTTTAGCGTTTCAGTTAAATACATTTTTAAAATTTTTAAATTAAATCGATAAAAATTAAACAACTTTTTAAATGTAACAAAGCTGGCAATATTACCATGGAAACAAGGTAATTGGCGTACGGATGGGCCTGTCTCAAATGGGGCACATTTTCAACAATAATTGTTACGCTTAAAAAGTGGCATTACAGTTTTCAAGTTATTTTATGTAATTATTCGGTAAAAATTAGTTTTTATTAAATTTCTGACACATGGTTTGACAGATGTAAAAAAAAATAATATGAACAAATTTATTTTTCAATAAGCTTCCCAAAAAGGTGCCACAAGTGGTATAGTCTAATTTGAAAAAAGAAAGTTGGTTAAGGCTGCGCCCCTCCTTTGGGGTCCCCATTTTATTTTTCATGACAAAAGCGTGGCCCATAAAAAATCTTTAAGGACGTATTTTTGGATTTTAGAGAAATTAATCTTATTCTCAGAGCCGCTATAAGCAGCGTTCCATTTCCATCCCCACCCTGTATATGGACAGCATAGCAAGCAAACATCTAATAAGTATTAACATCAATTTGAACAATGCCTTGATTGTTGTTAAAGTTTAATTATTATATAGATTCTACCTTTGTTAAGGAATTTTTATTCTTCCAATTATTAAAAAATCAAATCCTCCTACCACTTGTAAACCTCCATTCCTTTTATTTAACCTTATCGGAAAAATAGAGACAATTTCAGAAAAAAATATTACAAATCTTTCCGACATAAATGAAACAAAATTGGAAGAGGAACTGATATAAGGTTTCTCGAAATAGAGAATAAAAAAAAGAGATAGATGTCAAACGACCCTTTACGAATAATCCCAAACCGAAATATATTACCCAGTTCTTTAGCGCCCTTTCCAATGTTTTATTTAAAAAAAATCTTTTTAGCTTAACATCCACGTTTTGTTTTAAAACACCGGGTGATTCTATAAAGTGACTCGCTCCTAAAACATTTTGGGTTTTTGCAATAAAATTTGGATGTAATACGTACAACGTGAGTTTGTTGCAGTAAATCCATTACATTTTTTTTTTGGAAAAATGCTTGAACACGGGTATTAACATTTTGAGTTGTGTTATCGTTTTTATAAAAAAAAACATTGATACACACAGAGAAAGAAGCATTCTATTCCTTATACGAATTTACATACTCTTTGTAGAACTGTTTAATACTATATGTGACAGCAACGCGCTTTCCTACTGGAAGACACCAAAAATTGCTAGAGCGTTGCGTAGTGATATTATCACGGTAACTTAGCCAATAGGAAAGAGGAGTTAATGCTACCATAGAACGGTTTATAGCCATTATTGCTATACCGGGTGTCCACGGAAGGTGGCTCGCCCCTCTATCTTTTTTGTTTTTCAAGATAATGAAATAAAATTCGGGGGATTTGTAGACGACATAAAACTGCATTGTTTGACAGATGACTCAACATTATGGAACTTCCGGTTTAACCGGAAGTGACATAAACTTTCGATTTTTAAATGGGACACCTGGTATATTTTTACTTTTTTTGACTCCATATGACATTCTAAATACAACGATGTGTCACTTGTCACTTTTTGTCACCAAGAAAATATTTTTTTTCCAAATTTATTCTTTTATCTAGAGGGCTATGAATACCTTAAAATCACTTATTTCAGTTCTTTAATCTTGGGAAAAATACAATTTTACTATTTTTGGTCCAATGCTATGTGCTATGTAAAATTTACTCTTTAAAGTTTTATAACTCATTTTTTTTAAATGGCAACATGGTGACTCGTCGGGTTAAGAAAAAAGAGGATTTTATTACGTTTATTTTGATACCATACACTATTAGGTTTTAGAAAAGCTGGCATTAAAAAACTTTAAAAAGTTAACTTAGAACTTTCCTAAAATGAAGCATCTTTTGAGAATAAATTTAGATTTAAATGTATCAAGTAGCCTGTGACCAGCAAAACTGATAAAACAAAATCATGTCTTGAAGAAAATTGAAATGCCAACAGTTTCTGCAAAAGTAAATTAGTTTGTTGTTTAAAAAGCATGGAAAATAATAGTTTTACAAGGAGTGAAAAAGTTGATATGTTATTAGTGTTTGGAGAATGTAGAAATAACTCAAGCGATGCTGCACGACTTTACGCACAAAGATATCCTAATCGGCGTCATCCAACCCGGCACTAATATCAGTTTTGCTGGTCACATGCTACTTGATGGATTTAACTCTAACATATCTTGGTGACAAAAAGTGACAAGTGACACATTGTTGTATTTAGAATGTCATATGGAGTCAAAAAATGTAAAAATATACCAGGTGTCCCATTTAAAAATCAAAAGTTTATGTCACTTCCGAGTAAACCGGAAGTTCCATAATGTTGAGTCACCTGTCAAAAAATGCAGTTTTATGTCGTATCCCCCGAATTTTATTTGATTATCTTAAAAAACAAAAAAATTAGAGGGGCGAGCCACCTTCCGTGGACACCCGGTATGTTATTAAAAGTGTTCAAAACGAGTTTTACTTGCGTTTAGGATATTGCCGAATAGAGAATGGACAACATTTTGAGTATTTAACAGTTATGCCCCTGGCACCGTAGCCCTACTGTATTAGACGCCGCTGATACATACAGTGTGACCAGTAAAGTCCGCATCATATGGGATTTTTTTTTTATTAATAGCTTTATTTAAAATTTGATTTTGGCATCAGGTTCTGCTTCGATCGAGATGAAAATTAAGCAAAAAAATAGTAGTCACGTGATTCGCATTATCTGTCAAATATTATTTTTTGGAAAAAATTAAAATTTGAAAGATAATGCGAATCACGTGACTACTATTTTTTTTGCTTAATTTTCATCTCGATCGAAGCAGAACTTGATGTCAAATTTTAAATAAAGCTATTAGGTAATAAAAAAAAAATCCCATCTGATGCGGACTTTACCGGTGACACTGTATACAGCCCACTTTTTCCTAAATAGCGAAATTCACTACAAAACTTATGGACTATAATATTTTATCTTTTACTCCAAAATAAGTTTATGTAGAATAGGAAATTACGATCCCGAATTTCGTAAACAGAATACAAGGGAAGTTGTTGTCTATATCCTGTCTGCTCTGGGATGCGACGAGTTCAAATGGCGGTGAACAAGTTACGACGTGTCACTGACATTTTGGTGTTTTCCGTTCTGGATTCGAGAAACAAATGACATGCGGGTGGAGGAGAACTTATTTAAAGCATGGATCGTCTCGTTAGAACCAAACTATTTTGTATCTGCTTGCAAATTGTACAGTATTACCATAGGGATAATATATACCTACTACGGAGGAAGTAATAATAACTATTCGTTGTGTTTCACAAATTTATTTAGTTTCCTGACACGTGTTTCGGCCCTTGCGGGTGATTTTTCTGTGACGTTAAAAGCCGAACCACTTTAATATCAATAGCTGAATTAAAGATATCACACACAGCAATTTATCAAATAACCACACCGCAGTTAATATGGATGAAATAACTTCGCTTACCAACCTTAGCATAAACCAAAACTATTTTAGCTTTAACGAAAATTTCTACTTACAAAAAGAGGGACTGCAGCCAATGGGCTATCCCTTATCACCTTTGTTAACTGAACGTTTTATGGCATATTTCGAAAATAAACTATTTAACATAAAAAAAATCCCTAATTTTTGGCGTCGGTATGTCGACGATATGTTTTGTGTTTGGACTGATACGGACCGACAATTATTATTACACCAATTTCTCAATGTTCTTAATAGCCTAAACCGTAAAATACAATTTACCATAGAAAAAAAAATATACCACTCAATTAATTTCCTACACTAAGGAAAATGCTCTATTACAACAGGTTTGCTAAGACATAGTTTGTATTGATAGCGTATATTTTATTAACTTATATTAAAAAAATTGCTAGTGTATCAAACCCGCTTTAGTGTTACATCAATTCCAGATTTGCTACAGAAGTGTTTTTATTGGTAGGAATCATTATTAGCAGCACAGTCAAAAATATTACAAATCTTTCCGACATAAATGAAACAAAATTGGAAGAGGAACTGATATAAGGTTTCTTGAAATAGAGAATAAAAAAAAGAGATAGATGTCAAACGACCCTTTACGAATATACCCAAACCGAAATATATTACCCAGTTCTTTAGCGCCCTTTCCAATGTTTTATTTAAAAAAAAAATCTTTTTAGCTTAACATCCACGTTTTGTTTTAAAATACCGGGTGATTCTGAAAAGTGACTCGCTTCTAAAACATTTTGGGTTTTTGCAATAAAATTTGGATGTAATACGTACAATGTGAGTTTGTTGCAGTAAATCCATTACATTTTTTTTTTTGGAAAAATGCTTGAACACGGGTAATAACATTTTGAGTTGTGTTATCGTTTTTATAAAAAAAAAAAACATTGATACACACAGAAAAAGAAGCATTCTATTCCTTATACGAATTTATATACTCTTTGTAGAACTGTTTAATACTATATGTGACAGCAACGCGCTTTCCTACTGGAAGACAACGAAAATTGATAGACCGTTGTGTAGTGATAATATCACGGTAATTTAGCCAATAGAAAATAGGAGTTAATGCTACCATAGAACGGTTTATAGCCATTATTGCTATACCGGGTGTCCACGGAAGGTGGCTTGCCCCTCTATCTTTTTTGTTTTTCGAGATAATGAAATAAAATTCGGAGGATTTGTAGATGACATAAAACTGCATTGTTTAACAGGTGACTCAACATTATGGGAACTTCCGGTTTAACCGGAAGTGACATAAACTTTCGATTTTTAAATGGGACACCTGGTATATTTTTATGTATATATATGTTTTTATTGGTAGGAATCATTATTAGCAGCACAGTCTTGTTAAATAATGAACTACTTTTAATACAGCAATTTCGTTAAGAAATAAATTGTATCTTCTCATGCGACGAATTATGTACCCAGTAAAGCTCTTTCTCTACAATAATTAAGAAAGCAGAACAGCGTCCCCAAAAACTGTATTTGTTAGAACCACAAGACGTTGGTGGGGGTTCGTAGCGATCGGCAATCGCCGCGCGCCTTATTATCAGTTTCAACGTATTTGTTGCGCAGGTCACATAGTTGTTCGGAGCCTTCTAGCTGTCATGTCTGAATTTGATATTTATTGATCGTATCAGCGCTATCAATTAATTTATTTTTATTTTGTATTTAAGTTTTTTAAACTTTGCATGTCAGATAAAGCAAAATATTGTTATTTCGCACAACCCATCATTAGTATTGGACTTTATAATCTATGGACGTATTTTACCATCTCAGTAAACCATGTTGCATAATAGATAATAATCTGATCAATGTTAAACGACAAGAATAATATCACACTAGAATCTATCAACACTAGTTTTAGAACTACAGTACTTATTTTTAGTGGTATATGCTTTATTAACTGTAGCAAGCAAATATTATTATGATTAATTTCAAGTGTCATTACAACTGCCAGTCGGAACTAATGCAGTATATAAAATCAGATTATACCCCCAATAGAACTTGATAATTACTGTGAGAATTTAGAGCAATAATGGCTATAAACCAATCTATGGTAGCATTAATTTCTATTTCCTATTGGCTAAATTCCCGTGATATTATCACTACACAACGGTCTAGCAATTTTCGTTGTCTTACAGTAGGAAAGCGCGTTGCTGTCACATATAGTACTAACCCGTTGTGTAAAGAGTATGTGAATTCTTATAAGGAATTGAAGGCTTGTTCTCAGTGTAGATCTCACAATAATAAAAAATCAACACAGTGAATTTACCAACCAAATTTATAGAAAACCAACTAGGTACCACAGATATAGTTATAACCGCAAATTCAAAGCACCCCCAACAAACAAAACTAGCTGCATTCAATAGTGTGGTACATCGACTAGTTAACATTCCTCTCTTAGACATCGAATATAAAAAATAATTGTATATCATAAAAACAATAGCTACATACAACAATTACCCAACGAAAATCAAAGAGAAAAGAATAAGGAAACACACAAAAACTTCTCTATAAAGAACTCCAACTCCAATAAATGAAAAACACTGCCGAATCAGATATACAGGGAACACAAGGAATCTTAAAAACCTTAATAACCTTAATAATATCATTCCTATACAAGTCAATAAAAACAACTTACACAAACACATATCTAATGCTAAAATAGAAACTCAAAACAAACTTTCACAAAGTTAGGTCTACCAAATATAATGCGATAATGGATTAATATTAACATAGATATTTACTTTTTCTTATAAATATAAGTATAGAGAAAAGTATCATTTAAAATTTTTGAAGCAATATACTGCAAGGAAAATAGGCGTACCTAATTACATTGCAGGGCTGCAAATAACATGCATCGTGAAAATCTGCTTTTGTATTCTACACAACACTTTTATCACGGAACACAAAATTAGGTTTGCAGTCATGCACCTCGCACTTGTACAAAAAGGACACCACACCATTAGACATCAATCAGCCACCAACATTGGCAATCAAATGATATGTTTTGAATTGCTCCGTTCACCTTAAACCACGCGGAGCAACGACATATCACTGTTTTAAGTTAGTTCATCCCTCTTTGTTCCGTTGTAGTAAGGGATAGACTATATAGCGCTCGCTGAAAGTTACCTAAACGATTTCTCCATATTTGAAAAAAGGAACTAGTAAGTTCCTAAAAAGTATAATTAAGTTAGAAAAAGAATGTTTATTTTTAGTTTATTTTTTGTGATAATTAGATAACCTTGTGGGAATTAAAAACTCATGTTTATTATTCCATACATATTTATTTTACTGGTTAAATGGTATTTTTTTACCGGAAAAAAATATCGAATAGGGGCAAAAAGATCTTGTCAAGAAAACGACCTCGTGCGTGCCTAAACAAAATATTTTAAAAATTAAAGGATTTCTTTTAGTAAATTTTTTGAATACCCTCGCGAGATGGAGGCAAAGTCACGTGACACTCTGTCAATTTTGGTCTATTTTATTAATAATTTGGTTTATATTTAATAAAGACTTTATTTATTTAGTGAAAGTCCAGGACCAGACTTAAAAATTTTGTATATATTTTTAAAATTTTATTTTGTAAATAGTATAATATTTTTAAGGTAGATAAAAATAAACATGAGTTTTCATGGTTAGACGATAAAGTCTCAAAACAGAGTTAAAAACTACCAATAAATAAAACACTTTTATTTATACGAAAATGTAAAATACAAGTCGGTACTTCATCAATACTTTCATGCTAGAAAAGTTAGTGAAATATGGCATGCTTATAAAGAGCTATGGACCTGATAAAAAAACTTATTTTCTGTAAAAACATCTTACTAGCTTGTCCAGCACTTTTGCCCAATCCAAACAGAAATTAATGCTACATATTACCTTACTTAATAGACAGCAATTTTTTTATACCGTGCGGGCAAAAATTATTTGCATCAAAGAGGGCTTGGATTAGAAAACGTAGGGCTTGGTTTAGATCATAATGATATGGGGACAATATATCTAACCAAATCTAGGTTGAAATTTTGTCAAATTCATAATATGACATGATATGCCAAACTAATGAGTAATAAAATAAGTAGGCAAATACAAATTTATTTTTGTTGTTTACAAAATTAACAAAGTAAGAATATACAGAAAGAAAAAGAAAAATAATTACATGTATTCTGAGAATTTACATAACCGGAGAAGTGGAACCAGGCTTCATCCGAAGAAAATGTCAGGTCTAATAAATCTTGGGTAAACCATTGAGAGTAATTCCTGCGTCTTTCAAAATCTGCGGCTTGTATTTCTTGGAATACTTGCACTTTATAAGGAAATAAATTTAGCGGCTTCTTAAGAATAGTCCTGCATGTTCTATAAGATCTTCCCACTGCTTGAGACAGGCGTCTTATACAATTTGTTATCGTATTTTGCATTATTTCATGAACGTTTGCAACACGTTCTTCTGTTCTTACAGATGGTCTTCCTGCTCTTTTTTTGTGTTGTATTGAACCTGTTTCCCTAAACTCAGCCACGGTTCTTTTCAGGCAATCGTCCATGCAGAAACCCGGATTGCATTGCCACTCACTATTTACTTTAACCCCGTTTCGAAAATACGCTTCAACCATGCTGTTTCGTAAAGCCCATTGTGTGAATTGTTCAAGAAATTGGAAAAATTAGCGATGAATCAAATTACTTGTAACGACTGTCAAAGATGACGGAATAACTGATTGATTGTTAATTCAGGTAGTTACTGACACCCAACAGGTGTTAAGCTTTACGGCTAAGCATTACGTCCTTAGATGCAAGGCCCTCTTTGATGCAAATAATTTTTTCTCGCACGGTATATATTAAAAAAAAACTTGTATTGAGTGATTTTCCTTAGTACCTTGTACTGGTAGTAAACGCACAGCTTACAGCGTTGCCATTTTTTAAAGCGATCTCCTCACTTATCTAAAACTGTGGAAGTATGTAGGGGAAATTGGTATAATACGGCATAATTTTTACAAAACTGAAAATATATATTTTAAATATAAAGGTACAATACTGCAAGGAAAACATACCATTTGTTTTGGCTTTATCCTTGGGTAAAACAATATAAATACTGCGTATCAGGAACAAAAACCTTGAATATACGTTCTTCATGCACAGGTGTTAGGTGTGCCGTTTTATCCAACCAGTTGGGTAAAATAGCATAAATATCTGCTCGTATAATGTATGTTGAAATAAAAATATTTTTAAGGTAAAATAGGGTTAATTACTTATGGTTGGCAAAGTTCATAAATAAACATTTTCGTTTTTAGAGAAAGTTCTGCACATTCATCACAGTGGCTTCATTTACTACAACAACTTTGACAGCAAATCCAAATCTCCTTTTGGCTTAGACATTGAAAAAAGTTTATTACAATTCATATAAAATAATAAAATGCTTTATCATCATCCTGATGAAATGGCTTCCTTTTCGGAATCAAATTTGGAGAACGGATCTGTAAGGTCTACTTTCGCTTCTCGTTTTCTTTGAGATCTTCTTTCTTCTCAATTTTTTTTCTTCTGCTTTCTGTTTCATCTCCATTAAATTTGAAGTTGAGTTTAAAACATTAATTTGGTCCCTGGCTCTTTCGTTTTATTTTATTCTGTAATTGTTGCAGTTTAGGCAATAACGCGCATTATCTAAAACACAAAATAATATTATTTTATAATCTTGGATAAAACGGCACAGTACCATTTTAAACATATCACCCCTGTGCCATTTTATCCAAAACGGCTAAGTCAATTTTGCTTGTTATTAAATATTTATAAAATAACTTTTAAAATATACAAATAATACAAAAACATGCTTCAGTATCCTACTTACCTGTCAAGTTATAAATAATTGTTCAATAAGTTGTAGGTTATGAGTTTCAGGCACATTCTCTTAATCTCCAAACAATTTCAAACATACACGAAAACAAACTACCTAACACCTAGCACCGCTAAACATCCACTGACATCTTCTTCACTTCTTCGTTTTAATCTCCAGTTGTCGTATGCTCCCCACCAGTGTCGAAAATCGCATGGCGGGATTTAAGAAATGCGCGTAATTTATTATACAGGTAGTGCCATTTTATCCTACTATGCCGTATTATACCAATTTCCCCTATGGGGTTTTATAAATGTAATGGTTTGCACTTAATAGGTGAAAAATTTCTACTATTAAAACCGATAAAAATGATCTGCAAACAAAATTCTACAATTCACATTGAATTACGAGACCTATATCCTGTTTGCTAAAGCACCGTTTCATAATCCGCATCTTTTGATAACGCGTTGTTCTAGGCAATTTAGCCGAGGAAATCGATTCCGAACCGTTCTCATTAGATATATTGAATGGGAATGAAAATTTAATTTGTTAGTTAAATAATGAAGCCGGTAATTTAATTTCCTTTCTCTCCTATTTAATTACCAATTTGTTTTACCGTTTTATGGCTTCATTTGTTTGTTACACGTTTTAATTTATTTGTGCGTGGCTTTTATGGGGCTAAAGACGGCGCCGGCGCCGATCTCCGTAACGAATAATGGAGTTACTGTAAAAAGCCGGGTCCAGACCAACTGAGCGAGCAAGAGCGAGCGAGAGCAAGATCATGTTTATATGAATGCTCACGTGGTGTAGACGGAGTTTGAGGCGAGCGAATTCTTGCGCGCTCGCGCTCTATGATGATCCGCACGGTGGCGGTACTTCAAAGGAAAATCGCGTTCTTGCATTTTCAGTCCGGACGACATTTGAAGCACAGAATATTAACAGCAAGCAGAAGCGACAATACCTGTCGGTACCTTTGATATTGACTGGTCGTTTTTCAGTGACCTTCACACAACGATAACGGTCGATCCACAACTTAATACTCCGAGAAAACTTGCTTATTTTCTACACTGAACGACATTACTTTTTAGTACAGGTGCAAATGTTATAACTTGATTTATTTTTCAAACATAAAAACTTTAAAAAAGTTGTAAATTTGTTAGTCTTGGGAATTAAGAATATTATTGAAGTAAAAATGAAAAAAATTATTATATTAAAAAACTTTTAAATTTCTAACGCTTTTACAGATTTGTTTGAGTTTCCTTCGATTTGTGACGTGCAAAAATATGTACTTATATATTATAAACATGTTATAACATAAATTATAGAACACTATTAGGTACGTCAAAATATATCGTGACTAGGTATAATTTATCCAATGTCAGTGTGATGACATTCCAATCATTCCATCCGGCGGTAAACGTCGGTCTCTTTGAGACTGTTTACCGCCGTATGGACTGTCATCACACTGACTTTGGAATAACAATATACGTAGATATGGGGTGGCGTGAGATTTATCATCTTATATCATTTTATTAAAACGTCAGTAATTTGTTACACAGTTTTTTGCGCTTTAAAAACTACAGTGACGTTTTTGACAATTGCTTTAGTGTCATAGTTACTTACCCATGGATAAAAAAAATGTGGTCCTTCGGGGATTAAAAAAAAGTTAATTCACCCTGAATAAGTAAAAAGCTGTTGTAAAAAAACAAAAATTTTATTCAGAAATACATGTTAATTCTGAAATTACTGGAGGAATAATAATTACATATTGTTTTACATTTGCCTATTTAAAAAAAACTTATATATTATGTGATAAAATTCGTAGCTTTCGTATAACTTTTTAAGTTCTGCATGTCCCTAAACAAAAAAGAGCATAGGCAAAACTAGTAAATATTGCGCTGCATGTATACGAGGGAGAGGTGAAAACGTTAAATTCACTCAAGAATAAAGTGCCCTTATTTTTCACTGTAGAAAATTTTGTTATAAGGAAATGTTGTTTGCACTAAAATTTGGTATTTTTGGATAAGTTTTAAGTGCAAACAACATTTCCTAATAAAAAAAAACTTTCCACAGTGAAAAATAAGGGCAATTTATTCTTGAGTGAATTTAACGTTTTCACCTCTTCCTCGTATACGGCGCAATATTTACTAGTTTTGTCTATGCTCTTTTTTGCTTAAGGACATGCAGAACTTTTCAACCGCCAAAAAAATTTGGTAAGTTTTTAAATAAAAAAAAAACCCTTTGGTGCGAACTTTCTGCCGGTCACAGTATAAAGCATACAAACCTGACAATATAATAATTTTTTTGGGAGGCTCTCCTAATGAAGGAATAATTTCTTCAGGCATTTATTCACATGTTGGCGAAAGGTTAGAAAACTTTGTGGGTACTGCTTGCGGAAATAAGGTTTTTTTAATAGTTGCACTTCTTGAAAAATATTTTTCTTCGAAATGGTTTTCACAAAGCCGATAGTTTTTGTGTGCATTTATAATCTTTGGCAATAAATCTGGCCTACTGCAGGCGCCTATCCACAATTTTGCACTATAACAAAATATTGTATTTAAAGCAACATAATATCCATTATTTCTACCCCTTTTAAAATAAATCTACCCAAAAACTATTTTAACCAGACCTTTACAACTTATATCTTATTATTTTATTTTATCATATCAACAATTATTCGCGATTAAACATAAAAACATAAGGAAACTAATAAGCTCCATCTTTATTTATCAAGTCTGTTAAAAATATGTACCTACATCCCAAAAAACTTTAAGATTAAAAATTTTAAATCTATTATCCATATTATAATTAATTGATTATCATAATAATTACCGTTCGTACTCCTTTGGAAAACTAAATAAACTTAATCCTTGGCCGGTTTTGACTGAACAATACGGGTAGGCACAATAATATCCAGACCTTTTACAACACAGAACGAAAACAAAATAATATCACAATTAGCTAGGCGCAACGTCAGCTCGCGGACTAAACACAATTTAGACGAGCCCATGTTTTTTAGTGATACACAACATCTTTGCGACATGCGCGTACCAAAACAGGACCCGCAAAACGCCGAGCTGTCGCTTCTCGAGAATTTGAAGTTTATAAATTCGCTCTTGACAGATTTTTTGGATGTTTGTTTAGTTTTGCAGTGGAAAAATGAAGTGGTCAAATGAAAATGTCTTGCAATTAATAAAAGGATATAGAGCGCGACCTGTATTGTGGGATTCAACAAACAAATACTTTAAAGTTTAAATAATTTATAAAAAATAATAAAAGAAGCACATGCAACGATTGTCTGACATAATGACAACTGAGAACCTCGATCAATGGCGAACCTCAAACGAATCGCTGGGTATAGACGGAAGCAGATCATGTGCTTGCAAACACCAGCAATCGTGAGAGAATGATCGCTCTCGCTCGCTCTTGCTCGCTCATTTGGTCTGGACCCGGCTTAAGAAAACGATTTTATTGTACATCGCAAACATAGACAATAAATTAAGTTTTAGACAAACCAACAATAATCACGAAAGTGGCAAATTTATGGCCTCGCGCATGTAAACAAAACCACGTAAGAATAAGCATGAGCATTGCAATATTATCCTTTAACGGATGGGGAAAATATACAGGTCTGGGCTTAAACGTCTTGATTGTGTGGCCTAGACCTAGGCGCTGGATTAATATAAACATACCTAGGTATTTACTTTCTTCTTTTATATAATATAAGTATAGAGAAAAGTGTATTTTAAACTTTTGGAAGCGATATATTGCCCGAAAAATAGGCGTACCTAATTAGATTGCAGGGCTGCAAATAAAATATACCAAAACATGCATCGAGATAATCTGTCTTGGTGTGTGTTTCTCTTTATTTTCATACCTTGTTTGTGTAGCGTAGACCTAGTTTAATGTGTTTAAATTGATCATAATAAAACAAAGTTATATATCAAGATACATCACTACTCCATACTTACCGAAAATAAGATATACCCGGTATTCTACCCCTATTTGGGCATAATAAAATCATACGATGGTCTTTACTAGTCATCGTATCACTAAAGGCACAAACTCAATTCAGTAAACTATACAAAAACTAGAATTCCATAAATGTTAAACACCCACAATAGCAAAAAAAAAACAAGAAATTATATGTGTGTAGTTAGCAACGTACATCAACAACGATTTTTTTTTTGGGGTACGTGTTAATTCCGCCTGTAGCGTTTGTAAACGAATTTTAATTTTTTGGTTGCGAATTCGGTTGCGAAGATTCAAATTCTCCCATTCGGATTTAGCGTCATTAGTAAACTAGGTACTCATACAAAAATAAGTTCTGTAACAAATGATGTAGTTTTGGGTCTGTAGAATGAAGCCATAAAAAATGTAACAGTGGAAAAATGGAAAAATTATATAACACACATTAATAAAATTATAAATAATGATGTTTGGGAACAGAAATTGATCGTTGCTTCATATACTCTTCCCCTTATTGTTAACTTGGACGAATTTGATGATGGTGATCCTTGCGGAAATGATTTATTTTAATTATTAAAAAACTCTATTTTGTTGTGTTGTCATTTTTTATTATATTTTCTTCTTTATGATTTTATAAATAACACGAAAATATTTAAAACAACATTTATAGACTGATGCACTAGACAAAAAAATATATGATTCAATGTAAAATTTTATAAATGGGTTTTATTGGGTTATATTTTTCAGTAAATTTAAATTAATTAAAAAGTTCATACTGATTTTCAAAAACAAAATGTTGCATCTTATGTTACCTTTTACCCTAAATAAACTACTTGTTTCTGACTTCATTAGGGGCGCAGTTCTCAAGGTCAATCATGTATAAAAGACAAATGGCTTGAATGCAGGGGTAACTTACGGAACCTTGCAATTATTAAAAATAAAATAATTAGTATCTAATTTTGGAAGGGCTGTTCAGGGAGTCATTGACGAATAGTATGCAGGTGTTTTTTTTAAATAAAAGCACAGAAACGTTAAGAAAAGCAGTTTTTTGAAACCATCAATTTAAGTAATTGACACAATTTACCTTAAAATCCTTGAGAGTAAACACGTCGATTTTCAGAACTGAAGTAAAAACAACAATTTTTACTGGTAACGCGATATTTTCTAGTCTATCTAGATGTCATCTCTCCAAAGAATTCTGGAGAATATTGGTTTGTTTCAACAGGAAAGAGGTCGTAATTGCACAAAACACGAAAGTACACAAAACTATGACCGGCAGACTACCATTTGCCTTGCTCTACCAGCTCCAGAATATGTCTGTCTTTCTTCTTCGTATGCGAAAAGCATAAAAATAACTGTAGTTCTTCACACGAACCAATATATCGAAAAGGTCAACGATTTCCTTCTTTCAGAAGATTTCTCTGAGTTAAATTACAATCCCACTACCTCCTTTAACACTAGGGTCAATAAAGTCATCAAGGATTGCAGTAACACACTAATTTTTCTCAATGGTTATGTTAAGTCTCTTTCTGTCATGAACCCCTCTACCCCCCGTTTATATGGCCTCCCCAAAATTTATAAACCTAACTGCCCCATTAGACCTGTGGTTTCATTCATCAACTCCCCCGTTTCTAAACTTTCTGCTTGGCTAAATAATATCCTTCCAGATCTTACTTCTTTTCAGAACACTTTTGCAATAAAGAACTCCAAGTCTCTTACTGATAAAATCAAGGACGTTTTTGTTCCTAACTCCGCCCTGTTAATTTCATTTGACGTCAAAAATTTATTCCCTACTATTCCCCCTACAGATTGCTTAAACCTAGTTGAGAACCACTTGTCTAATAATTCGAATTTGAACCCCTCACAGATAATAGATTTATGTAGACTAATTGACATTGTTCTGAAACAGAACTTTTTTATGTTTAACAACAAACACTATAACCAAAAGTCCGGTCTAGCCATGGGATCGAACCTCTCCCCGCTCATGGCTGAGTTTTTTATGGCTTCCCTAGAATCTAAATTAAAACAACACCGCCTCTTTCCTAAAATTATATTCTATTACAGATATGTCGATGACATTTTACTACTCTTTGATGGCTCCCTTGGTGATATCCACCTATTGTTTTCTTTTTTAAATTCTTTACACCCCTCCATCAAATTTACTTTGGAAATTGAACAAAATAAGTCCATCAACTTCCTTGATTTAACAATACATAAAGTCAATAACAGTCTTCAGTTCTTAATTTTTCATAAGCCCACCACCACTGACTCTATCATTCCCTTTAATTCAAACCACCCTCCTCAACACAAATTTGCTTTTTTTAATACAGCTTTCCACAGACTTTTCTCTTTACCATTAACCCACCATCATTTTCAAAACGAATTAAACTACATTAGACAAGTCGCATTTAATAACCAATTTCCCCTCAGGATCATAAATAAAATTTATTACAAATTCACTATGAAATTTGTTAACAAAATTTATTGACTCCAACCCCTAAAGAACCAAAAAGTTTTTGCACTTTACCTTTTTTGGGTAACATTTCTTTCACAGCCAAAAATATTCTAAATAAGTTCAATATTTCTATTGCTTTCCAAACTAACCACAATGTTCGTCAATTTTTGATAAACTCTAAAGATAAAACTTCCCTACTAGATAAGTCAGGGGTTTATAAACTTTCTTGTGGGGCTCAGAACTGTAATGTTTGTTATATTGGCCAAACAGGGCGTAAACTTTCAGCCCGAGTCAACGAGCATTTTAAAGAAATAAATAAATTCCAGGGCACTGATTTCTCTAATCACAACTTCAAATCTAATTTTGCTTCTCATGTTCTCTGTGATAATCACACCTTTGACCCCTTGACTAACACTAAACTCCTTCATTCCTGTAATAAGGGCGGCAAACTAAATCTCCTCGAAATGATGGAAATCCATAAGGCTCTTCTTAATAGTAACCTTACCTGTGTGAACGACCAAATTAACTTCGCTTGCATTCCGTTTTTTGAATCTTTGAATTTTTGCTTGTAATTAATTACTCCTCATTCAACCCTTACTCATTCTCCATCTACCATGACCACTATAAAGCCTTTACTTTTCACCAACGCATGTACTTATCTAACAACCGTTACCTTCCTCCTTTCGACCTCTGATTTTGACACTGTCTACTAGGTGGCCATATTTACGTGTACCTTCCTTCTCCTTCCTTTTATTGCTGAATGTTGAGATGACTAGATGGTTTCCTACTTTACTTGTTCTAGATGACCATCCATCTTGCTGGCTTTTGCCTTACCTTTGTCCCGGCGGGTTACTCGCCTTCTTGCCGATAACTGTTATTTGTTACTTTGCACACTGTACAACTAGATGTCCGTTTCTTGCCCCGAGAACCACGTTTTCATGCCAGTTCCCATTTATATTGGGAACTTTCTGCTTTTGCGCTACTTTGTCAGATGTCACTACTTATCCTCCTTTTTGACTTGTCATCGTCGTTTAATCAAGTTGTTTGCTATGTATGGGAAAGAAAAGAGTAGGAAACTCCTTTTGGTTTTTTAAAATCGATTTTTAATTTTTTTAACACTTTTTAAATATTTTAACTTTGTTTTCGTCCAATTATACAACATGTTCTTGTCCTTTTCATGTTCTTAAATTTTGTTTACATTCATTCGTGTAAATGGCACTTGGGGTAAGTACATACATTGATCTGATTTGTCATTCTTTTTCTATTCTCAATTTATTTTAGCCCTTCGGTGCTGATGATGGCACTTTCTAGTGCCGAAACATGTCCATCTGTATAAACTGACTACTTATAAATTATTTGTGGAGACGACTGTGTGTTTTTTTCCCCATATAAAAATAACTGCTCTGATCAATACAGCACTGCAGTGCGCATGCGAATCGTCAACAGTTCGGCAAATCGAATTGACGATAGAAAATCGCGTCGTTAATCCCACCTTAACAGTATAAAAATAATAATTAAAAAAATTTGAAAAAACGCGCCGGTATTTTACTTGTTCGCATGGATCCGTCTTTATGTAGATCAAGCCTAAGAAAAATCATAACCTTGTATGGGTTTTCGTTTTACAAGTAAATGTTCGTATCCATGTTGTACGATAGAATGTCTTCTAAAAAGAGTGAGAGCAGGCCCGGTCCCAGCGCCCGGGCAACCCGGGCAGACGCCGGGGGCGCAAAGTCCAAGGGGCGCAAAATATTGCCAAATGTAAAACAAATAAGCGTCTGTATAACCTTCGATGTATAATATACTATTTAAAAGATAAGGGCGTCCAAGTATTTTTTATAAATTCTGAAACAAAGCGGGTGCCTTTAACCCATTTAATAGGGGCCAAAAAAACATCGAAAATGGAACATCGATGATCTTTAAACCTCGATATTTATAGTCCGCCCTTAGCGCGACGCGCGACTAAAAAAGAAACAACAGGCTCAGTTGGATAGGCTCGTGTCGACTTGTTTTTTCTAAAATTAAAACATTAAAGGGAGCAAATTATTTGCAAATTAGTCACGCAGAGTGCACAGAGAGCCGATTGTGCATTAAAAATATTTTGTAACCTTTTTAGTATTTTTATCTGCTTGTTTTTTAACCTCTCCTTCTTAAAATATCACGTCAAAAAAAGTAAATATTTTTAATGGTATAAGTATATACAGTGAGGACCGGATGTAACTCGAAAGCAGGAAATATAGTTGTTCCGGTTTAACTGGAAGTTGATTTTTTTGGGAAGAGTATAAAAATTGAAGATAGGGACATGTAAGCCGTTTTGCTCTAAGACGTACTGTTAGAAGATTATAAGCTGTCAAATTTCAGAAATGTCACTTTTCGAGAGTCAATATCTCGGAAACTATGAAGTATAGACTAATAATGCATTTAATAAAAAATAATTAAAATTTTATGTGGAATTTAAAAATGTAAAAATATACAGGGTGTTCCATTTAAAGAAATATTCCAAAAGCGGACCCAGCTGTCATCTTGACATTTAAAGCTGTCATTGGTATGTCAAAAAGTGCAAGACTTGCTCAAATATTATCGTTCAAAATTTCATTAAAATATACCGAACGGTTTAGAAGTTAGAGGGGGGGGGGACTTTAGGTCCTTATTGTATATATGTCGTAGGCTGATAGTGAAATCCGTCATTTCATGAAAAGCCTAGTCATATCATGTTGCACGCTAAAAGGTAACTGGCAACTGGTTTGTTCGTTGTTCCCCAGAGCATTTTTTTTAAATTTAATTTAAATTTTATTTTTATAAAATAATATTACTTGAAAAAATGCTCTGGGGAACAACGAACAACCCAGTTGCAATATACCTTTTAGCCACGCTTCATGATATGGCTTTTCATGAAATGACGGATTTCACTATCAGCCTACGACATATATATTCAGGAAAAAATTATGAAATAAAAATTTCGAGGGCGCTAAATAAGATCCTTGCCCGGGGGCGCCTGGAGGTCTAGAACCGGGCCTGGTGAGAGGTAAAATAACGTTTATGAATAAGATGCTTCGTCTATCAATAATACTTGATCGTGGTTGGTTCGTTGGTTGAAGTCTACAAATAGACTAATTTCAGTAGATTTTATGTTGTTACCAACATTATAGTTTTACAGCCTTTTAATATTGTCCCATGTACATACTCTTGACACTGTTCAGTTATTTTCAGCGTAATCAATACAAAGCGGAGAACCGATTCGAATTCAATGAGATAGAACGGCACCGTAGACTGAACTTAATTTGATTTGTAATTCGTAAATAGGCACAAATAATCTAGTTTGGATCCGTGTTTATTCTTGTAAATTGTCTGCTTAATCCAGTGTGCGATAACACCGTTTTTGGAGCCTAATGATGTTGTCACGTGGGCCTTGAACAATGAATAAGGGGGGGGGGGGGAAAGGGGGCATAATATTTTGTGTAGCTTCAAAATAAATTCACTTCTTTGAAATTATAAGGTTTTTAACAATAATTCAATAAGTTATTATTATTAATATATAATTAAGGGCCCAGTTTTCAAGGTCAATCATGTATAAAAGAGATCTATAAATGGCTTGAATGTTGAGGTAACTGCCGGAACCTTGCAATTTAAAAAGAAAAATTGATATTTAATTTTTAAAAGGCTGTTCGGGGAGGCATTGACGAATAGTATGCCGGTGTTTTTTTTTTTAATAAATGCACAGTACTTTAAAAAAGTAGTTTTTTGAAAGCACTCAAATTGCTACAGTTTACCTTAAAATCCTTGAAAGTAAACACGTTAATTTTCAGAAGAATTTTTACTGGTATCACGATATATTTTAGTCAATCTAATCTATCTAGATGTTTAGCGAATATGTGCTTGCTTGTATTAACAGGAAAAGGGTCGTAATTGCACAAAACACGAAAGTAAACAAAACTATGACCGGCTGACTAACGTCTGCCTTGCTTTATCAGCTCCAGAATATGTATGTATTTCTGCTTTGTATGCCAAAAGCATAAAAATGAGCAACACAGCACTACAGTGCGCATGCATATATTATATGCATTTTTTTGCATATTTTGTCAATTTTATAATAAAATGCATATTTTTCATAAATTATTATTTTAAGAGCATATTCTTATGTTTTCGGCTTTATCAAAAAATTTTAAACGTAGAGTTGCATGTCCAGTTCGGTACTTATTTCAGAGATTTTCCAATCTGAAGATTGTAATAATTATATTTACATTTTGGTTACCTATACGCTAGGTATTTGTTGGGGGTTTCCGGGGTTTGCAAGTATATTGTTAGGGATTGTTTATTGTCACTTAATAATGCGTTATTATTACCTGCTTAACAAACTGTATTTTTATCGATTTGTAATTGTAAGCCCATTGTGTGAATTGTTCATGAAATTGGAAAAATTAGCGATGAATCAAATTACTTGAAACGGCTGTCAAAGATGACGGAATAACTGATTGATTGTTAATTCAGCATTACGTCCTTAGATGCAAGGTAATTTTTGATGCAAATAATTTTTGCTCGCACGGTACAAAATAAGCTATTAATACAAACTGTCTTAGCAAACTTGTTGTGTCATTTCCCTCAGTGTACAATTTCACACTGTATGTCTATGCTCGTCGCATGCGAGACTCTGGAGTTTCGACTTTTCGTATAACGATTATTATTGTTCCATTATCCTTCAGATTTTCCCAAAACAACGGCAATAAACCTGAAAATCTTAAACATGCCCCCGTGACCACTTATTCCCGGCAATGTATAAAATATAATTCCGAAAAGGTATTATAACGGTTTTAGTTTGTTTTCGTGTTTTCGACAAGATTGTTTTCGTTGTCGGATTAATTCGTCGACACAAAGAGAAAGTTTGTTAATCAGCGGGTTTGTTTAGGTCTGTTAGTTTGCACGCCATAATTTGTTTCGATGTACCAGGTCCTGTTGTTGTCCGTTTCGCGCTGTTATATTATAAGTTACAGGCGAGCCGTGGCAACTCGTAAGGTAGAGCCACAGTGCCATGTCCCTACCTGTGCTACTTACCACCTGCAATGTATATTCTTATTTTGAAAGAAATAATTGGTAAAGTAGGTACCTATATTTAAAACTGTCAATATGCGTAGCTTCATATAACCTGTATCCATGCAGTTTTTCAAGAATTCACAGTGAAATTCTTGAACGGCTATAAATGACTAATGAACAACTTTGAACAACTATTGAACAGCTTTGAACCTGTACAGTGCTGGCGCATGCGCAAAAGGAACCTCGGAAATCTGGCGCAGAACTCTCCATCTATTGTTTATTGTCACTTAATAATGCGTTATTATTACCTGCTTAACAAACTGTATTTATATCGATTTTTAATTGTAAGCCCATTGTGTGAATTGTTCAAGAAATTGGAAAAATTAGCGATGAATCAAATTACTTGAAACGGCTGTCAAAGATGACGGAATAAATGATTGATTGTTAATTCAGGTAGTTACTGACACCCAACAGGTATTAAGCTCTACGGCTAAGCATTACCTCCTTAGATGCACGGCCCTCTTTGCAGCAAATAGTTTTTGCTCGCACGGTATATCGCACTTCTTATGATATGAGCACTTCAAGAAGATAAAACAACAAACCCATATTTAATAGCTTCTAAGCAGCTAGACCAAACTAATAATGTGACCTTAACCCGATTTATTTAGCAGTCCCTATCGAACGATACAATTTTAGGTCAAAAAATTGTTTACTTTTATTTTTCTTTGTTTTTTTTTTGCATTTTTTAAAAAATAAACATATTTTTTAGGACCCAATGTTTCTTTACCTCATTTTACTATAATAAATTAAGAAATATTGATACCAGTATGCATATTTAAAAAAAAATGCAAATAACTGCATATTTATTTTAAAGGCAACAAGGCATATTTTGGCTGAATTTAATTGCATATAATCCACCGTTTATATGCGAATTCAAGAAACAACTGAAGAATAATAAGCTGAACCCAAACCTACAATAAAATAGTCAACCAATGATTAGGAAACAATCGGATCAACCAAAAGTCAGAATTTTAATACAGCAAACTCCAACGATCTGGTACAGATGAAGCAATTTCGCCTCCCCACTTTGTTTGCAAAACTCACGCTGTTAAAAGTATTAACATGATGTGGGATATTTAAATCTTTGTCTAAAACCTTATAAAAAGTATGCATCAGTATGGCAACGCAACGTAAGAGATCCGCCCCCAAAGATGTGACCGCCATGACATTGATCTGAGGCCATGATGACGTTGTTTCATTCATTTCCGTTTAGGGATGTCCACAGAAAATGTATCGCGGAAAACATCGATGTTTGCGATGCTTCGAAAGGAAATAGAATTAGAATTACAAAACAAATTACAAATCTAAATATTCTAAGCTTACACCTTAACTGAAACCAAAGACAAAATGTATAATCAAAATCAAATAATACATCGACAAATATCAAATTGTCTCGATGCATCTCTTAAAAACAATGTATCGCATTGAAAGTATTAATGTTTTCGATGCAACAATGTTTATCGAACACTATTTTTTCATTAATTATTTTCGTTTGGTGTTTCGGTGACAGCGGTCTAAAATTTTCTTCAGTTTATCGGTTTTGTGTAATAATTGGTGTTTTGTGACATTTTTTGGAGACTTTGATGAGTCGCAAGTGCAGGGCCGGATTACCCAATAGGCTAAATAGGCTATAGCCTAGGGGGCCAAGACTCGCGGGGGCCCTTAAACCTTTTTAAATTAATGAAAAAAAAGTAAAATAGAAGAAAGACTTAGAACGGTATAAGATATTTATGCTGACCATAATATAATAATAATAAGAACAAAATAATAATTATTATCATTATTTGTACTACATCTAGTTGCGGTACGCCACGAGCCGCTACTGTCAATTTTTTTATCGCGATTCAAAATAGATCAACCGACGCCGCTGCAGTCTGCACTGCAATACAAGTTATGTGAATCAGGTGGTAGATCTACCGTCTTGATACACTGAGAAAATAGCTCCAAGTAAACTGTGGTAGCTGGGAAAAGTTTACTTACACCGGCTAATATTTCATTTAATATAGAAATTTAGTTTATTTAAAGCAAGTAAAACAAATTAGCTACAATCGGTTTAGTTGGATCCAATAAATTCGTAAACAATGTTTATTTGTTTTTAGTAAGCATATAATTTTTAGGTATACTGTACACCTAATTTAAACTTGTGTTCACTTGTTTTGGATAAATTAAGACATGTAAAAAAGTTTACTTTAAATAAGTAAACCAAAATATTCTCCTAAGTAAACTTGGTTGCTTAAATAAAGTGTCCAGTTCACTTGTTTGGCCTTTCGTCAATGTTCGGTTCGCTTTTAGCCGCTCCCGCTTCACTTCGGCAGGATGAAACTCGAAACTCGTGGCGTCGGCGTCGCACGCAATACGATATACGATTTATCATTTTCTTTTCGTCCTAGGCGAAGTCGGTCGGATTGTTTGGTGCTCTGTTGCTGTATATTATATATATATTTTTGTTGCCGTATTGGACATCGCGGTGACTATACTATTATGGAGTGTTCTAATATGGAGTATTTGTTAATAAATTGGAATTTAGAAGATCATATTTCCGCTTTTACGGGTATCCCTTATCCTTATCTCTTTCACTAATTCTAACTAAACAATTTGTGTATTTTAAATAAATGGTTTATTGGTTAAAGGTACATAATTTAATAAATGGGTTACTTATTCCAAGTAAACAGTTCATTTAGATCAGATAACGAATTTCCAAGCACACCTGTTTATTTGTGTTTACTAGTTCTAGGTAAACTATTTCAGCATTTGCCATTTACTTAGGCCAAGTGAACCCTTCACTAGTCACTATATGCGGCGAACTTTTTAATTAAAGTAAGTGTATTTTCACCTAGATCTAATAAACTTTTTTCTCAGTGTAGTCTATCTACCATTCTACCACAGTGGCACGTAATTCTACCATAAAATTGAAAGTACGGAAGGTAAAGTTAAAAACATTGACCTAATCGATTGAATATAAATGACGATTCAGGGCCTCATCTCTATGCATGCATCGATAACGATAGGGCCGTTGCTCGGAATCCTAAACCGCACCGTCGGGTCGATCCTGAATATGGAGGGGCACTAAGTAATTTTTAGCCTAGGGCCTGTTGCACCGCTAATCCGGCCCTGCGCAAGTGTTAATTAAGCAAGAATTCGGAAAATAATAATTCTGCAGTTAGTTTTCATAGGTTAGTTATTAGAAAATTGGGTTATTTGTAGGTAAGGTTTTAACTATAGTAGCAAGGTCACTTTCAAAGATAAATCGACCGTTATCCCTACTACCGGCCCCACCCATCTCTTCACCGCTTCTCTCCTACGAACGATGTTGTTAACACATTTTTATATCGTTGATGAATGATATGGGCCATCTATAGGTATCAGATCATTTGTAAACTCTTAAACCCTGGTACCTGTCCAGTGTTGCCATAAATATTGGGTAAAATAACTTTTTTATTTTTTCTTTTTTGAAAAAGAAGGACAAGAAAGTAATTCAGGTAAAAAAAAACCTCAATTACCTTTATATTAGATTTTTATACATAAAACCCCATATTCTGGCTAAATCAATACCGAGCGGAAAGCCGATTTGGATTCAATGAGGTAGAATAGCAATGGAGACCAAATTTAATTTGATTTGTAATTTATAAATTGAGGAAAAATAAACTTATTTAACTATACCATAGCCCGATTCGTGCGCTTTTTACTGTTATTGGATAAAATTTCTGTTTAATAGCGGAACAATATTTTATTTTATTAAAGAGATAGTCATCATGCATGGCGACTGGTAAAGTGCAATATTATTTGGAGAAAACAATATATTTGTTTTTAGAGGTTTTCCATAGTTTGTGTGTATATTTTCCACTTTTTTTTCACACAATTTAGTTAAGGGAGAGTCGACACAAGACATGTGTCTGTGTTTTGCATGCAACGTGTTTTTATTATGGGGGGTTTTACTTTTGAAAGAAAGCTTCTAAGCGTATTTCCGAATTTGAAGGCTGGTTTGATATTATAGTTTTTGGTTATCCTTCTAAAAATGAATTATGTTTAATTACTTTTTTCCCGATTACTACTCCACTGAAACGGCAATTAATACAGGTTATAACCTTACCGGTGAGAAGATAATTCTAGATTAAAATAATCTAATGTTCCACAAATCTGACACTGAGGCACCATAATACAATAAAATGAAAAATCCTTTACGAAAAACACAAAACATGTACAAATACGAGTATTCCAACGGCTGACTACCTTATTGCAAAAACAAATACTACGATTACTCACTAAAAAAAATAAGGGCGATTACCGCACTTGTTTTTGTTGCTACCCAAGAAGGACCGACGCGTAAAAGAGGAAAGCGAGGTTGCCGTCATTCTAGATTTTGCCACCATGGAACTAAAATAAGTAGGTCATTAATACAAAGACCTAAAATAATCATATTTATTTTATTTAAACCGACCAAACAAAAACTTGTTCTACCTATACTTATTAACGCTTGTAATTTATCTAAATAATACTTGTAAAACGTGTATTTTATTGATTTTATGAATCTAATATGTGACCTAACAGTAAGTTTGACAACAGCGCTTCTTTTAATGCGTGTGTTAAGAATAGTGGACCATACAGCTAACCAGAGAAATTGTGAACGCTGGAATTTTTGATTTCTTTTAAACGTAAACAATATAGTCTATTCTATAAGAAGTCTATATGATATTATAGCATTTTATTATAGCTAGAGAAAGGTCTTAGACCGGGATATAACCATGACTCATCATGAGGCTCATGTATACGTGTTGTAGCCCTATAGAAGGTATAATCGATACAAAGCGGGGACCGATTAGAATTTAATGAGCTGGAATAACGTTGTAGACTAATCTTATTAAGATTTCTCCCTTTGTAAACAATCATAAAATAACCATTTCGACCCCTTTTGGTATTTTATTAAGTCAAGTGCCGAGAAATTTAGATTATCTTTAATATTTTACTGTTATTGGCAGGAAGAGTCCTGTTAAAAAAATATAAAGACAAAGACCGAATTCTAATGGCTTAGGACAGGTGTGGATTTAGGATTTGATCTTGGGGGGTGAGGGGCAAGCATATCCTAAATTATCTATTAAGTCAAGGGCGATTTTACATTTTTTAGTGATGGAAAACAAAGCTCCAATATTTATTTTTAAGAAAATTACAGAAAATAGCAGAATTAATTGAAAAACTATAGAATTTTTTTGGATAGATGGATTGATTTTTTTTTAGGAACAAACACTAGCGGCGCATTCACTAGTTCGTTTTTTAAAATCAATGTTTCTTACATTTTCATTTTATCCTAGGATCGACCAAATACCCATTGCACTGAGAAAAAAGCCCTCTATTCCTTATAATAATTCACATACTCTTTATACAACTGTTCAATACTATCTGTGACAGCAACGCGCTCTCCTACTGTAAGACAACGAAACTTGCTAGACCGTTGTGTAGTGATAATATCACGGTAATTTAGCCAATAGGAAATAGGAGTTACTGCTACCATAGAATGGCTTATTATAGCCATTTGCTCTGAATACTTACTCACAGTAATTATCAAGTTCTATTGGGGGTGTAATCTAGTTTTATATATTAGTTCCGACTGACAGTTGTAATGAAACTTGACATTAATCATAATAATTTTGGCTTGCTACGATTAATAAATCATATACTTACCACTAAAAGTCAGTACTGCAGTTCTCAAAAATTTAAATAGCTTCTAGTGTGCTATTGTTCTTGTCGTTTAACATTGCATAATAAATGATTATCTATTATGCAACGTGGTTTACTAAGGGCCACTTGTATAGGTTCAGTTTAAACTACAAGTGACAGTTAAACTTAAGTTTACGCAGTATGTTGGTTGTATAGGTATCGGTTAACCGGCATTCGAAGTTTAACTGTCAACTGGCACCAGTTAAACTCCAAGCTTTGGTTAAACAGGCGGAAATTGAATATTTTGATTTTATTTGACAGTAAAAATATAACCTTAATTTTTTGGTGCGCAACTTTTTTATACATTATTGCAATGGATGTCTTTGAAATGCTTGAAGACATATTATCTGATGATGAAGAAACATCGTCGAAAACCCAAGGAGACCCAGAGTTTTTCGACGACGAGTTGACATTATGGAAATTTGGATAGATCAAGACTTTATTAATAGATTTAGGATTTCAAAAGCATCAGTAGAAGTACTACTACAGCAAATTGGCATACATTTGTACCGGAACACACAACAGTAAGTAACTAATTTATTAATAAAATTTACAAACTGAATAATACAAAAATGTCTCGCTTGGATGATTTTAAAAACAAAAATGTAAATTGGACGTGTAATTTAGTTAAAAATTGTGTTTTTAGCATATTTCGAATTTTTTTTAGACATATACTATACTACCATATTTTTGTTTTATGTAGAAATCATGCTTTAAGTCCACTGACACAAATTTTGGTGGCATTACGGTTCTTTGCTACAGGAAGCATGCTTAGTGTCGCTGCCGACTTTGGAGGTATTAATGCCGGCAGTACATCACGGGTTGTTCGTGACGTCTCAAGGGAGATAGCAAGTTTAGCACGTTTATATATACAGATGCCTAGAACAAATCAAGAACTTGAGCAGACCAAGAATGATTTCCAAAACTTAGCCAATTTTCCTAATGTAATTGGCGCTGTAGACTGCACGCATATTAGAATACAATCTCCAGGTGAAATATATAATTTAGAGATAATAAAAAATATATATTAGGTATTTATGTATTTTATGTAATGGGCCTTAAGCCCGTAGCAATATAAATAAATAAAAGAAAATAACTTCAAATTTTGAAATTGTAAACTGAAAATTAATTCTTGCCATAAATTTTTTCAGGTGGACCAAATGCTGAACATTTTCGAAACAGAAAAGGGTATTTTTCAATTAATGTGCAAACCGTATCTGATGCAAACTTGTATATAAGAAATATAGTTGCTCGGTGGCCAGGCTGCACTAATGATAGAGTAATTTATGGCAACAGCCGATTAAAGGTCCAGCTTAATGGTGGCATTTATGGAAACAGCTTTATATTAGGTGATTCAGGCTATACTTTGGATAACCATATTATGATTCTGTGACACACCCAATTACACCAGCTGCACATTTATATAATGAATCCCGCAGGACTCGTAATGTTGTAGAGAGGCAGTATGGTATTTGGAAAAGAAGATTTCAAGTATTAAGATTAGAGCTAAGAGTCCTATTGGAAACTACTTTAGCTATTATAGTAGTTACAGGAGTACTTCACAATATAGCTCTTGACCGAAATGACCCTGAGCCACAAGAAGATAATTTAATTGAGGAAGACAACATTGAAGAAAATGTTGAAGAACAGGCACAAGGGGATGGCATTCTAATAAGACAGGATTTAATAAATAATTATTTCACAAATTTACTTTAATTATTTATTGGTATAAAATATTATATGAATATTGTTTTTCGTGTTTCTTTGGAATAGGTAAATTATGCACATTATATACTATAATTAGATACTTTGAAGTTGTTTTTTTAATATTTCTAGCTGTAATTTTTTTTTCAATTTCATATAAATGCAGTTCTTTTATTTGAGCTATCTTCAACGTGTGCTCTTCCTGTTTCTTTTTTTGATCCTCCAGGTCACGGAGTCACTTTTTTTACTTTCCAGAATGTTTTGATATTTTTTTACTAATGATATTAATAAATTTACTTCCTAAGTAGAGAAATGGTCCGTTATAAGAAAATAGCGCCGAATTCAAGCAGAAAATAACACCAAATTTGATTTAACAATTTGCCAACTACTGTCAGTCGATCGTAACTGTCAGTAAAACGGAAACAAGTTTCGATAACCCAATCCACGTTTAAGTTATCTTATCTGAATATTGAACCAGAGGTATACAAGAAGCATTTCACTACTTCGTTTAAACTCTAGTTTAAACTATAGTTTTATCGAAACCTATACAAGTGGCCCTAAGATGGTAAAATTCGTCCTGTACTGGAACTATCCTATATCTAATCAGTCTCTCTATAAACACTAAATCTAACTTGAACTAGACCTTAAACTCTAAAAGTTATTGTTATTGTAATAATATTATGTTTAAAACATAATATCATCCGGTATAGTTTATACCCTGAATCAATGATAATATGCGATTTATGACCATAACAAATATTTAAACATTAAATACTAACATTAAATATACTAATTATAGGGTTAAGGTAAAATAGGGGTGAAACCCTTATTTTTGCATCACAGTCCATAGCTTATAAAGTCCAATACTAATGATGGGTCGTGCGAAATAAGAATCTTCGTTTGCTTTATAACAAAGTTTAAAAAACTTAAACACAAAGTAAAAAGAAATTAATTGAAACAGGTATTGGTACGATCAAGAAAATTCAAATTCAGACAGGACAGCTTGAAGAATCCAAACAACGATGCGACCTGCGCAAAAAATACGTTAAGCTAATAATACGGTGCGCGGCGATTGTCGATTGCTACGAACCCCCACCAACGTCTTGGTGGATTATAGGTTCTAACGGATACAATTCGTTTTTGGAGACGCTATTCTGCCTTCTTAATTGTAGAGAAAGCGCGTACTGGGAATAAAATGCGTCGCATTGAGAAGATACAATTTATTTCTTACCAATATTATTGCTGTATTAACCCATTAACGCCCAAATTAATTTTTTTTTGAAAAATTTTATGAAATATGAATTTTTTAGTTACAAATGATAATCGTTAGTTAGATTACACCTTCAAAAGTTTAAGTGATTGGTGGTTTTTGAAAAAAGGGCTGATCTATAAATAGATCGCTGGGCAAAAAAGAATATCATTTTATATATTTTTAAATGAATTTTCCCAACAAACAATTATAGTCTAAAAAAGGTGACTTTTACCTACGTTTTTAACTATAAAGCTCGACAGACCCCTTTACATAGTCAGAAGTTAGTAATTTATACCACTTTATCACCTAGTGGGGAATAAAACCAAGGTAATAAAGTGGTAAGAAACACCTGTCATTAGGAGAATTGTTGTTCATAGACGAGGCCAAGTAGTCTTCTCCGTGGTAGTTAAGAGGTGTTTTTTACCCGTATTTAACCTATGTGGGCCTATGTTGGGCCTGTTATGGGCTATGAAGTTTATAGAAAATCATAACCACAATTTTAGAAAAAGATAAAAATAGTATTTTGTTTTTATTTGTATCAAAGCACAGGAGGCAGGAGGGTTCTTAAATCAGAGCATGTCATGTCAGCCGCTATTGATTTTTAAAATGGAGTGGTAGTATATAGATGGGAATGTACTTATAAAAATCATTATTTCATCGATGTGAAGTGAAAAAATGGGTGCGCGTAAAAAATTTTCGTATAGATTTCAATTTTACCTAGAAAAACTAACCGCGCCCCAGAAAAAAGGCATTTAATTAAAAAAACAAGGTAAATTAAAATTGAAAATACCAAAAATTTAAAATGTAGCCAATGTTTTGTGCTTGGAAACTTAGCTCGTTTTTGTACTAGGTTTTTGTAATATATTTGTTGTTGCTTTAGTGTTACAAGTAAGTAATTTAACAAAATTAATTGAAAATAATACACCATGTTGAAAAAAATATGGCGTCAGTAAAATATTTTTCCTAAAGGTCGTGATTTCCTGTGGTTTGGGCCTTAAAAAAATTGGACCTAATAAGTCAACCCGTATTAGGTTACGCTAGGAGAAAATTTCCTATTTTGTATCTTCCGTCTTGATAGGTCTAAACTAGGAGAAATATTCGTTTATATGGCATAAATTTCTAATAATGAGTGTTTATGAAGCCTAATTTGGGGTTTTTAAGAATACTGCAGGCTCTATGTACGGCCTATTACTCCGTAAAATGTTTTTATCGGGGTCGCTGAATTAATGCCTCGCAACGGATTAATAGCCACTATTATAATGTAACTAACCTTACTTTTTGACCGAGTTCGAATAAAACGTACAACGTTTTTTTCGTTGTTCCGGCGTTTTGTATAGCTCCTACGCGACCCCTTTTATTTCGCCGAAAAAATGGAAACTGATTATTTTAAAATGGAGAGGGTCAAGCTCCTCCTGGGATTATTCTTATGTTCCCCATAAGTAGGAAGATTACCACAGTGCAATGAACTTTACAATCATCATTAAAGTTTTTTAAGCCAGAATCTCTTTAAAGACATAATTTTTAGAAGATACGGCTTTATATCCGGTAAAAATCACTTTGAGGACAAAATATTGGGCTATAAAGAAATTATTTAAGTCATAACTATAACCTATTTTATACTTTAACGCCTTCTGGGCTTTAAGTACAAAATGTAAGACTAATATAGGGTATACATCACCTCAGAAAGTGTTCACATTATAACCTGACCATGAAGATATATTAAAGACAAAACGAAGTAATTTGTTCTTCATTTATAGGCCTAAAAGATTATTGGACTTTAAGGCCCAATCTAAGGTAAAAAATAACCTGGTTGGGCGTTTATTACTGACTTTCCTTAGACCTAACTATCAAGTCGATTTACAAGGTAATTATCTACTCTTTTGGACCATCTCTTGGGCCTCTTATATTTTCCCACTTTGAACACGTATTAATAAGTTAGAATTACTTTGTTTGGGCCAAACTGTTAGTCTCTTTGGCCGTTTCGTCTAAAAAGCCGATTTGAAGGTAAAAAATAGACTATTTTTTACTTAAATAGGTCATTTTCTCCAAATTAGAGGTCGCCAAGGCTATAAATGTTTGTTGGGTTATTTCTAGATAAAAACTATTTTTTAAGAAAATTCGAAAAACATTTAGTCATAGTCACATAGTCATTATATTTGTTGCAAAATGTAAGCGGCCGACTTTTGCAAGATGGATACTGGCAGCGTCTTTGATTTTCTCTTTTTTTGAGAAAATGGCCTATTTCGGCTAGTCGTACATTATCCAAAACAAGTGTTTTAGAGGTTGAAGGAAAACTGAATGGTCGACCTTTGGAAACATGTCTTCCATGACCTAGTTTTAGATATGGTACCATATCTATTATTCTCGTAAATAAACACCAGTACCACTTCTGGCCCCGAATTGCCATACTGTGCTTCTCCAACCACCCGGCGTATCCAGCTCATGCGTCTGGGGGGGGGGGGGTAATCGATCGGCTAGGATCAGGCACGTAGCCAGGATTTCTTTTGGGGGGGGCGCAAAAAAAAGCGCCGCAGGCGAAAAATTTTTGGGTGCCACGCCCTTTTTTGAATCATGGTGCTTGGTTTTCAAGTGGGAAAAATAAAAAACACAACACAAAATCCTCAAGAAAATCTCAAAAACAAACCTGGTAATAATTGAGGTGAAGAAAATGTAATAGTGTAGGAAATGTTTAATGTATTGCCTATGTTGCCGAAATCAGAGCTCGAGTTTCGGATGGGGTTCAGGCCCCCTGTACCCTCCCCCCTAGCTACGTGCCTAACTAGGATACTAGCTTTAAGGAGTAAGGACAACAATTAAACAACGCTTAAGTAATCTTGGGGGGGGGGGGTAATTACCCCCATTACCCCCCCCCCTTGTATAAGCCGGTGACAATCGTGATGATCCACTCCTCCCATAAATGTTTTATAGTTTTGAATCAATCGTGGCTGAGGAACTGGAACTCGAGCTTTTTGTTCTTGATTCTATCGTGGAGCTGATGCTAGTGGTTTGACCGCAAAACCGCAAAAGCATCGTATGTAGGGTCCATTTTAGTCCAATTTGCAATAAGTTTTTCCGGTTCTTCTAATTTGCGCTTTTTCTGTAAATGCGGCAGTAAACGTTCTAACGGTAGATTATCTGCTTCATCACTATCTTCTACAATGTAATGTGGAAGTACTTCTGTAAAGCCAGCAACATCCTTTACCATAGGAGTACCAGTATCTTTATCACTGATAACTTCCTCATCCGTGAGTTTGTCAAATTTTATACCTGGAAAGCCCAGTGATCTATTGATAGATCGCTAGTTTTTCTCAAGTATAAAAATTTAAGGATTTAAAATTTTGTCAATATTACTTTATGGTAGTCTTTATTTGTTATTTTTACAACAAAATAAGAAAAAAAAAATTACCTACCTGCAAGCAAATCAAAGATATACCACAAAATAGCTAGGGGCGCACAAGAACTAAAAATAGCAGAAATAAATAGCTGCACTACTCAATTCAACAAGTCGGTATAAACTAATCACAAAGATTTGTTATTATAAGGTGGTCCTAACTGATAATAAAACTGGGTATGTATTCGTTTGATGCATCGTAGACGGCAGAACGACGTGATTTGTAAAGTGATCTATAAATAGGACGCTGGGCGCTAATGGGTTAAAACTAGTTCGTTATTCAAAAAGACTGTGTTAGCAAATCTGGAATTGATATAATACTAAAGCGGGTTTGATACACTAGCAATTTATTTAATATGAGTTAATAAAAAATAAGGTATCAATAAAAATTATGTCTTAGCAATCTTGTATTAGATTATTTTCCTCAATGCAGAAAGTAATCAATCTTTTATATCACATGTATTCATATTCATTTAGCGACATCCTCTCTCTTCTACGAACATTTTTCCTGTCAGCTGTAAAAATGATGTCTTGTCACAAAGTTAAGGGGGGGGGGGGGAGTTTAATTATGAATTAAAAGCAGTTCTAAAATTAGAGCTTTTTAGAGAATACTGCTGTTAAGTTTTTAATTAATTTCTTTCAACAAGGAATATACCGCAAAACCCCAAAAAGTGAATATATTCAGACTTCCCCAAGTTCTAAATTTTCGCTGCTAAAGGGCGTTGTAACCAAGGTTACGAATTTATTAAAATTGTACGGCAAAATTAATTTTCGTTTCTTTCGAAAATTCTAATTCGGAACGACTTTACAAATTGAGCGTTGACTGTATTTAATTTATCTTTTGTTGAGATACTACAGCAGGATATTAATATTTTAGTTTTGTTGTGTCAGCTCTAAATTGCAGGATAATTAGCTGCTTCGGCTTTGAGTAACTCTATTTAGGAAATTTAATTCTCTAATTTGCGGCTTTCATCGGAAAAAAAAACAATTCGCCCAGAGAATACCTATTTATACCAGCATAAATTACTGTATCAGGGGCTACACTGCAATAAATTGGCGTCGAAAAAACAACTGTGTTGTAGCCACTAGGTTCATTTTTTTTTAAATGACTTTTTAACCTCAATATGGTAGTTTTATATATTATTTTGTTTGCTGCTAAAAGACAACTACATTGCCCGAACAAAAATTATGATGCAGTTGTAAAAAATATCTTTTAATTATAAAAAAATATGATTTTGGCATTAATGGATGTCACGTAGTTAAAAAAGTATTGCTTTTTAATCCTAAAAATTATCTGCCAGCAATAAAATAGTTATTTTTGTATTAAGTGCGTGCAATGAGTGCTTTTTTAATGGCACATGAGAGGGTGAAATTCACTCGAATGTGTGTGTTGGTATTTACTTCAATTTTAATGTATTTTTAATAAGATGTATGTTGATCATGGTAGTGATCGGATGCCGATGTAGCAAATTCGGCAATATCTAACATGTTACCGGCCAAATCTAAAGTAGTGTATGAGAAAAAGTATGACCAATTCCGTGCGGCAAGAAAAATGAACAAAAGGTATCTGAAAAAGTACTTATATGCTATTTTGAGGAGAAATCAAAAACTGTAAAACCGACTACGTCATATAGTGTCTACTCAATGTTGAAAAGTACATTGAATGTTAAAGAAAATATGGACATAAGGAAGTTTTCAAAATTGGTACCGTTTATTAGGAACAAAAACGTCGGATACCGCGGAAAGAAGTGTAAAGTTTTATCGAGGGAAGATATCAATAAATTCATTCAAGAAGCTGATGATGAAACAAATTTACTTTATAAGGTATCGATGATCATAATTTTGTATAAGGGTTTTCAGTTTTTCAATAGTAAGATGCATTAATTTTGGGAATCAGCGGTGCTTGTCGCCGTGACGAATTATTGAAGATAACTATTGATGACATTGGAGATGTCGGGTCTATATTGATCGTTAAAATACCGGATACAAAGACCTATTGCCCGAGAATGTTTACCGTTTCAAATTCTGATTATATTGAGATATACCGCAAGTATATAGAGCCCTACGGTCGCCCCATACAGACGACAAAAGATTATTTTTAAAATATTCAAGAGGAAAATGTGTTAACCAACATGAGGAAATCAATAAAATAGGAGAAATTCCCAGCTTGATTGCAAAATGGCTGGGAGAAGAG
This sequence comes from Polydrusus pterygomalis, assembly GCA_963969555.1. Taxonomy (NCBI): domain Eukaryota; kingdom Metazoa; phylum Arthropoda; class Insecta; order Coleoptera; family Curculionidae; genus Polydrusus; species Polydrusus pterygomalis. Next base: position 3,596,892 of record OZ018375.1, read on the forward strand.
TTGCATAACAGATACACAGGTCACTGTTTTAGGAGAAGCTCTGAAACTCTCTTGGCTAATGCAGGGGGTGACATGACATCTATAAAACGCCTCGGTGGCTGGAAATCTGCCACCATAGCAGAAGGATATACAGGGTGTGGGTGTCCGCGAATTAATGGTACATAGAAAAACCACAGACTCCCTACGTAAAAATATTAGGATTTAATCGTACTTACCTATATCCGAAAGTTGATATTAACTGAGATACAGGGTGTTAAAGTTAAAAGTTCATTTTTGTTTTTCTCTAATAACTTTGAGAAAAACCAACATTTTTTCACAAAATTTGGCAGTTGGTTTTTTTTAGGATGAGAAATTGATTTTTTTATGAAATTTTAATGTTCAAAGTAGAGGGCGCTGTCTGCGGGTTTTTCGCATATTTACTAGGTCATAACTTTTTTCTGCCTCAGTGTATTTAAGTTTTTAATGAAAATATTAATTTTTCGATATTTATTACATAAAAAAGATATACTAAGTTTAGGTCGCCCAGAGTTGCCGTTTCGGAGATATTTGCATTTAAATTATTCAGCGCGCTAGCTCAGGCAAGCAAATAATGTTTTGTTACTTCTTACCAATTAACTTTTACATGATAAATAATGTTCTAGTACTGGTAATTGGGAATAATACATACAAAAATTGGATTGTTCTTTAACTTACTTTATTTAAAATAACTTGAAAAATTGAAAAATAATATTTCATTTTAAGGTGGGAGTATCAACATGCTTGCCAACCTATAACCCATTTCGCGTAGATTTATTTATGTTTTCTAGCTTTTATACAAAATTTAAAGAAAATCAGTATCGACTTGATATTCTATAGGTAATAATTGACATATTTAATAAATTTCAAGGAATTTCATAACTTATTTTAGGAGAATTGTATAGCGAAAAATATCGGGTAAGATTTTTTTTAACATTATTATGTCATTGTCACTCATTGTTGTTTCACTATACAATTCTCCCAAAATTAGCAATGAAATAAATTGATATTTTTGTAATATATCAGATACTACCTAAATAATGTACCGACGATAATGATTTTCTTTAAATGTTAGTTATTAAAATAATAAACTCAAAAAATCAATGCGAAATAGGTTATAGGTTGGCAATAGATTAAATGACGTTGAGAATTCAACCTTAAAATCATTACAACATGTTACAATAATCATCAAACAAATAACAACATAGAGGTTTCATAGCAACTGCATAATTTCATTTGTTTTCTCATAGCTTACTTTGAAAAAAAAATTGTTTGCAAATAATTATAATAATTGGGCAGGGTGCACTGAATAATAAATATAAATAAATATCTCCAAAACGGCAACTCTGGGCGACCTAAACTTAGTATATCTTTTTTATGTAATAAATATCTAAAAATTATTATTTTCATTAAAAACTTAAATACACTGAGGCAGAAAAAAAGTTATGACCTAATAAATATGCGAAAAAACCGCAGACAGCGCCCTCTACTTTGCACATTAAAATTTCACAAAAAAATAAATTTCTCATCCTAGAAAAAACCCAACTGCCAAATTTTATGAAAAAATGTTGGTTTTTCTCAAAGTTATTAGAAAAAAACAAAAATGAACTTTTAACTTTAACACCCTGTATCTTAGTTAATATCAACTTCCTGATATAGGTAAGTACGATTAAATCCTAATATTTTTAAGTAGGGAGTCTCTGGTTTTTCTATGTACCATTAATTAGCGGACACCCTGTATAGAAGACAGTTTAAGTAATAAAATTGATATATCTAATAAATTAAATTGTTCCTCTGTTTCAAAACAAATCAAAATAACTGATAAAATTATAGAATCAGCTTTTCAAGAAATACCTAGTGTTTCTGAACGGCGGCAAGGTGGAACACCTTCGGGAATTCTTATTGAGGGCAATTCGCTCATGCGCGTGTAAAGTGAGATAGGTAGAAAATAGTAGTATTGAGATTTACTTGTTTACAAAAATTCGGTTTTTCATTTTTTATTTTATGAAGAATGCGTTAAAAAAGAAGGTGTTTTTTGTTAAGTAAATGTTTTATTTGGTACTTAAGAATAAAATAACATAATTTTGAATAAAAAAGACATTATGGTTTAAGAAAAAAAACAAACATATTTCCAAATGCACATTTTTTTTTTTAAATAAACCCTTTTACACTAATCATTGTCTGGACACATTTTATCTAAATGTGGCAAAATGTCTTTAATATTCTTTTCAGTAGGAAGATTCTTGTGAAATCTGTGAAAGACTTCATAAATTTAGGGTAATAGTTTAATTAAATTACTTTTCTTCTCCTCTGAAATACAATTCGGATATTTGCTTTTCGGTAAATTTGCAGGGGGAGAAATTTGACCTCTCCTGCAAATTGACATTGTTTTGAAAGGTTTATTTTCGTTGTGACTGCTCTTGTAAAAAAAATTACCAAACATTTTGTCATACCGAATCCATTTTACATTTTTCCAAACAAACTTTTTTCCACTAATATCCAATTTTCGTGCTTGTAAGCAACTTTAGCAATATAGGGAAATCAATAATATTGTTCTGTTTCATTTCTTGAACTTTAAATGGCGGTTTTTTGCCACATACTCGTACCAACTGGTACCAATCTCTGGGGTGTTCAATAAGTCTCTCATGTTTTTTCTTCTTTTTTTCGATTATTGAGTGACTGGTGTCACATTCCATTCTGGTATGTCCCGGTATCAGAAATTTGTAATCTATTATCTCAAATGAAGAATTTTGCATTAAAACCATAAACATTGCAACTATGTGGCCGTTTTTGTCCTGTCCACCACAAGTATCAGAGTACAGTGTTACATGTTTGATGTAAGGTGAAAAGTTTTTTGTATAAACAAGAACCGATTTGACATGCCCCTCTGCCAGACAGTGTTTCATACCACATACAACAAGTAGTTGTATTATTGTCGCAATTATACATTGTTAAATTATAAGTCCAAAGTTGGCGTTCATAAAACGCCACCCCACCGATGTCCTCAAGTTTGGTATCGGCAGGCACTGCTGTAAGTCAAACGTATAGAGGGCTTTAGGAAGGAGTCCGATCGAAAATGGCTGTTCTTTAAATTTACGTCCCTGTTTAGTAGTTAGTTCGCTGTTTCCCGGTCGCGGCGCAGTGATCGTCAAGTGTTTGACTTTTTACAGGTTTTGATAGACGTCAGCGGTATTTTTATCCAATAATTAATAAAATAAGCTTTATTAGATATAATATATACATATCTCAGCCTGTAGAGGGTTTTAGTTAACTAAATTCAATAAAACAGTTGATTATCCCATAAGAACCCATGCATTTTACAGATTTAAAGGAACACATGCGCCCCTGACGGCCATTTTTAAAGCTGCTTTACCGATCCAAAACTTTGCCCGAAACCAATGTATTGCGATCGGACTCCTAACCTAAAGCCCTCCATAGTCAAACGTAAACACAGCTCTCGATTTATCATTTTTTGCCTTTTCCTTATTGTCTTTTTTTACAGAGTAAGCACCTTCCTGTTGGTGCTTTTTTAAATCGTCTTTCACTCTTTCTCTTCCTACTTCATTTTTTTCATTTCTTATCATACTTGTTAGTTTCTCACACTGCTAACAAGTATCTTTGCTGTATTTTTTTATAGATATATTCATTGGAAAATAGAATCGTTAATTTTTCTGCTGACAGGATTTTGGGACGATATCCAAATTTCATAATCCTCATACAACCTAGTAAGTGTATAAAAAGACGGCAATAAAACTACACATATATTAGTGTGTTAGGAGACTATTCGCGTTGACTCTTAACAAGATTTTAGCGTCGACCGAGATAACTGAAAATAGCTTCGTTTCCACAATAAAATACGAGTTGTCTCTCTTTGCACTCTAATAAAAATAAGGCAAAGGAAGACGTATCGATTTATCTCCTTCAGCACAAACAATAGTTTGGTATCTAAAAAGGCCTTTTCTAAAGTTAGCTCAAAACGCATTTTATCAGACTTGTCTCCCTTTGCACGCGCATCAATTATTATTCTAATAAATTAAATTGTTTGTTGATAGGTATATAATTAAAATCTTTCATTTTTCAAAAAGTAATGTTTTATTGTTTTTTTTGTGAATCATTTTTTCAGTGAAAAAAAGGATTTTTTTCCTTGTTAAAAAAAGAGGCGTTATTAATTAATTCGGTGAAATTTTTTTCCCTTTCTACAGTCGCACATGCTTTATTTCGTATGCGATAATGCACCGTTTAAGAAACCACTATTAAAACAATTTAAAATCCATTCATTCCGCACGATGTTAGTAACACGCCGTAATTCCACCTACTCTTTTATTTCCCGCACTGGCAGCGACATACATTCATTATGGCACCGGTTGTCGTATATTTCATCCTTCATGTACTTTTTATTTTTATTCTAAAGATATTCGAGAGAAAATAGGTTTTCGCATTGTGAAATGCGAATTTACTTTGAAATTCCTTTGTGAAAATGTGCCACATGAAAAATTACTTTTAAAGAGGATAATAGATAATATTTCTCTTCTATGACAAAGCTAAGAAAAGTAGAATGTTGGTTAGTTCCTTTTTCAACTCAATACATACGGGGTGATTCGCATTGAGTGGCCTATTAAAAGGTTTCGGAAAAATATGTTTAAAATTTGATAGCATCAGGCATAATTGACTTTGAACTTTTAAAATATTATATTTTTACATTTGAATCATATCCGGTTATACCTTATTAAAACCTAGTAATTTTTGTTAACAATAACACTAGGCAGCAAATTTATGGTTTTTTTTGAAGGTCTTGGGCAAAAAAATAATTTTTGGATCGTACATTACTGAAATAGACCCAAAATGTTTTTTGAAAAATTTTCCGAAGTCGTAAACAAAAAATAATATATATAGGGTGAGTCGGGAGGAACGGACCAAACTTTAGAAGCGTAATATACACGCAAAAACAATTTGAACAAACCCATATCGACGGTAACACTTCAATATGTCGTAACTCCGAATTCGTGCAAAATGAGATTTCCCGCTTAAACTGTTAATGTAATCATAACACATGGCTATAAAAATTCTTATTGACTTTCGTTTAGCAGAAAGGGCCAATAAGAGACAAAAACAATATGTCGTAAATCTAACGGGGTTGCATTTTGTCTTAAGTCGACACGATATAACTAAGTGATTTATTTTTGGTTTTTAGTTAATTAGGTATACATATTAAGTTAATTTTCATTAATAAAAACATGGTCTGCTATGAACGTTGAGTTAGGCATTATTGGACCCACCTTACTAAGTTGTGATATACGACATATTTATTTTGCAGTTTTTACCGTTTCCTGAAAAGTAGGAGATTTTGAGTTACGACATATTGAATTGTTACCGTCGATATGTTCTTATTCGATAATCATTTGTTTTCAAGTAGTTATAGCGTAATACCAAATAAAGAAAAGTTCATATATTAACGGTTTCCTAATCATAGCGTTCTTTTAATAAATGTTCAAAAATACCGCCATTGACTTCTAAACATGTTCTGCTTCGTCTACGAAGATGGTCCGTTGCTCTTCTAATTGCTTCATGTCTTTCTTCTTTAAAATTGGCTGCAGTATTTCTAATACGAGTAGTGCATCCAGAGTGTCTACTTTTAGTTTGTACACTTCATTTTTAAACCAGTCCCACAAACAATAATCTAGTGCTGTAAGGTCTGGAGATCTTGGAGGCCAATCAATAGGACCACCGCGACCAATCCAACGCCCTGAAAATGTTTCGTCTAAATGTTGCTTGACCTGACGAGCAAAATGTGCAGGAGCTCCATCGTGCTGGTAATACATTTGCCTTCTGATGATATTTACAGGAACATCCTCTAGTTAAGTAGTCCTTGTAATTCATGTTGTAAAAAATTTAGGTAGTTGTCTCCTGTGAGGCGATTCTCCAAAATGAAAGAGCCAATTAATTAGTTTAATCGAGCATATCACACCACGCGTTAACCGAAAACTTATGTTGAAAATTACTTTCAACTGTTGCGTGGGGATTTTCGATTGAACATACATGAGAGTTACGAGTATTATTAATACCGTCATGGGTGAATGATGCTTCATTTGTAAAAAGTATACGCGATACAACACGATGATTATTTACCCACCGACAAAATTCAATACGTTTAGGTGCTGTACTCGCTGTACATGGCATGGATATAAGCCTTGCTCGTGGAGTGTGTTTAATACTCTTTTTGGTGGAATGCCCAATTGAGTACCAATTCTTCGTGAGCTGGTCGTTGCATTTTCTTCTACTAAATCCAGAATATTTTATACTTCTCCTAAGCCTTGTCGAGTAGCTCGTTCAAATGTAATGTTGGCACTGGGAAGTTTACCATTCTCGTACAAATTGTTAAAAACTCTGATAACCATGTTTCTAGTCTGATATCTGTGATGTGGATACCGTCGACGATATTCTTCAACAGCAGTGGAAGCATTTCCATTACAGAAACCATAAATAAGCACCATATTTGCATATTCTAAATTTGAATAAGTACCTATTGGGCATTTTGTAACACTTGAAAATAAACGTTCAATTACTGCAACAATACACAGACACATTGTCAAGACAACATAGATGTCAAATAGTTTATAGTCTTAAGCATGGCATACTCTAATTACGTGAATATTTTGATAAAAGTGGAACGTAGAAAAAAATTTGATATTGCGCTTTATCGGATATACCTACCCCGGTGGCATACAGTAACAGCACGCGCGCTAGAAACTTCGTTTCAGCTCGGATCGCCGAAATCATAATCAGTAATGGCACGTGTGCTAGACAGCAGAATGCGTAACAGCACGCGGGCTAGAAAATCTGACTTCCTCAAGTGGTGGCTAGCAACGACACTCGCGGTAGCAGCAGTTACAGTAATAGCACGCGAGGTATAAAAAGGTATATCGGCAATCGGTTTGTTCGTTGTTAGCAGAGCATTTTTTTAAAATTTAATTAATATTTTATGAAATATTATGAAATGAATTGGATTTTTAAAAAAATGCTCTGCTAACAACGAACAGACCGATTGCCGATATACCTTTTTATACCTCGCGTGCTATTACTGTAACTGCTGCTAGCGCGAGTGTCGTTACTAGCCAGGACTTCGGAAAGTCGGATTTTCTAGCCCGCGTGCTGTTACTGTATATGCACCCCGGTGCACTTAGTACTTGGCTGGGAACAAAATCACATAAAGCTATTTTTTTCGGAGATGCTTAGTTTTCGCCGTCCTACTTATCATACTAAAAGTCCCCACCCCTCCGGGGTTGGCAACCCCCCCAAAAACCACCCTCAATGTACATTTTTTTTATTTTTTTTGTAATTATCTCCGTTATGGTTAATTTTACGAGAAAAGGTGAAGAGGGAAAAAAGATACCTTATAAAATTATACATAAGTTAACTATATTCAAAAAGAAATTTTAAGGAAAATTGGCGTACCACGGCCGCTTGAAAAGTGAAATACTACTTTTTAATTAAAAAAATTAAACTTTATGTTTTGGACATAATTATTCCTCTTTTCTATTCCTAATATTAAAGTAACATTTTAAATATTTCTTAAATATAGGTGTTTAATACATTGGCGTACTATTATTTTTGAGAATGGGCTTTAAAATGTATCAATTAATATTAAAAATTTAATTTTAAAAAATGCATAGAATAAAGAAAAATATATACATTGAACTGTCATAAAAAATTACTTAAAAACTACGAACATTTACCAGTTAGAGGAAAACCTTAGACATTGCTGGAGACATTGTCTTTCAATGAAACATCCTCGTACTCTTGAAAACAATTACTGCATGCATTGCCTTGACACTCGCCACATAAATTAGAGCAGTTTAGGTTTACTCTTCTGCAGCTGCACAACTTTCTGTAGTCGGTCTTGCAGTGGCAAAAAATCAGTTTAAGGATAAATTTTGGTGCAATTGGCTTATTGGTCTGTATAGGCTGTAGAGCTTCCCCCTGTTTGTTCCAACCCCAAGTAGTAACATATATTAAATTAATCATTCATTCTTGAATTTGGTGGTAAACTCGTAAACTATGAAAATGTGCAGCATCTGATGTTGGAGGCAGACATGCTAACTTAATATTTTTGTTTAAACTTTGACGTGCTGTGTTAATATTATATTAACTTTAAAAAACAAAGTTAATTTAAGTCTTTTGTTGATTTATTTGCGCCGTAAAGGGACAATAAAAATTCCTTTCTGCATTTGGCTCTAAAAATATTCTAACTTTTTGTTGTATATCTTTATTTTTTTCTAATAATCTAAACGAAGATAATTTCCCATTTTATAATGGGCTGAGGTGGTGTTACATCCAGATATTGCGTGACAAAATAATATTGCAAATCTCATTGGACCAAGTTTTTCTTAAAGATCTTTTATGTCGGTTAGTTTGTGTGGTTTTGATGAGTTACCTGGTCGAAGCACATATACATTGTTCAATTTTGATTTAAATATTAATAGGACAATCAAATCAGTATCCTCACCTACCATGTAACACCATGATTCTGTCTGCGTCGCCTTCTGCTTAAACCACCTGAATACCCGCCGATTTCAAATATTGTCTTAGTTGTCAAATAAAAGATATCTTTTTGTTTTTATTAGAAAATAATTGAGCCTGGTTTACTGTTGTTGTGGTTTTTTCCGAAAAAAAAATGTCTAAACAGAATATTTTTGAATACCTTCTTAATTGTTCATGTTCTTTTGTGGAAAGATCAGTGTCGTATCGATCAAAGACAACAGTGGTATTTTTTACATAATTAACGTAGGTACTGAATATAAATGTCACCATAAGTTGATGGGAATTGCCAGACAATTTTATAAATTAAAAAAACCCCGTCTAAAACAAAAACGGTGTTTTTCCGAATCGATTCTAATGAGGCACTTTTTTTGTCAAATAATGTCTGCCTCCAACATCAGATGCTGCACATTTTCATAATTTACGAGTTTACCATCAAATTCAAGAATGGATGGGTAATTTAATATCTCCTACTACTTGGGGTTGGAAAAAACAGGGGGAAGCTCTACAGCCTATACAGCCCAATAAGCCAATTGCACCAGAATTTATCCTTAAACTGATTTTTTGCAACTGCAAGACCGACTGCAGAAAGTTGTGCAGCTGCAGAAGAGTAAACCTAAACTGCTCTAATTTATGTGGCGAGTGTCAAGGCAATGAATGCAGTAATTGTTTTCAGGAGTACGAGGAGGTTTCATGGGAAGACAATGTCTCCAGCAATGTCTAAGGTTTTCCTCTAACTGGTAAATGTTTGTAGTATTTAAGTAAATTTTTATGACAGTTCAATATATGTATTTTTCTTTATTATATGTATTTTTTAATATTAATTGATACATTTTAAAGCTTATTCTCAAAAATAATAGTACGCCAATGTATTAAACACCTATATATAAGAAATATTTAAAATGTTACTTTAATATTAGGACTTGAAAAGAGGAATAATTATGTCCAAAACATAAAGTTTAATTTTTTAAATTAAAAAGTATTATTTCACTTTTCAAGCGGCCGTGGTACGCTACTGTTTTAAAATATTATTTTTAAATATAGTTAGCTTATGTATAATTTTATAGGGTATCTTTTTTCCCTCTTCACTTTTTCTCGTAAATTTAACCATAACGGAGATAATTACAAAAAAACAAAAAATGTACATTGAGGGGGGTTTTTGGGGGGGTTGCCCACCCCGGAGGGATGGGGACTTCTAGTATGATAAGTAGGACGGCGAAAACTAAACATCCCCGAAAAAAATAGCTTTATGTGATTTTGTTCCCAGCATACCATATAAAATTTTATAATTGCACTGGAGTAATAAGAACATATTATGCGTTTTTTAGGTTTTACGTTTTTTATATTTTTATATTTTAAAATTGTGTCAATCTCGCCATTTAGATAAATGTGCACAAGTCAATTTTTGTAAATGGAACACCCTTTGTTTTATCTTATCAGCGTGTAGAGAATTAAATTTCTTGTCTAAATGACTAATATTATATCGTTATCTTAGTAGTTTTGGAATGAAAAACAATTTTAAAAAATTTTAAAATTTTTTTTTGTGTTAATAAGACATTATTTTTGTAAAGTATATTTTGCAAGGCTTTGTTTCTTTATAAAATGTTTTAGATAAAATAAAAAATAATTACAAGATTCTACGGCAAAGAAAAATAATAAGAAAATTCGTAAATTGTATTCGGGAAATACTTCGCTAATTTAACCCGATCCTTAATAATAAACTTTCCGCTGATTGTCGCGATTAATAAAAGACAAATAATGGCAGCGGCATCAAAATCGCAAACTTTGTTCCCGGGTCCCGGAGAGGCGGTAAATTTTCTTTAAAATGCCCATCAATCACCGTGAATAAAAGGCCGGAATCGAGCTGCTTGTTTTTTACCTAAACTTAATTTAGCAAGTTGCCGTCTCCTGCAAATTTCCTGCAAATAAATATCGAAGGGTAATTTGGCTGCGTCAACATCAATTACCGATGGCACGGTTGCAGGATAAGTCGAGAGCGGGGCACGAGTCCAGAGACGCCGTCACAGGAAGACTTTTATTGCAAAAACGTAAAAATAAGAATGTTTTATTTATTAGCACCAAGACGAGTTTATCAGTGCATAAAGCAACCCCACCTTTAGGTCTTTAGGACTTTTTCCAATTTGATTACTATAATAATTTACTTTAGCTTAAAAGTAACCACAAGAACAGATGCATCCTTAAACTGTATTCCTCATGTACCGGGTGTACAGCTAAAAAGGGCCGTTTCTTGGAATCCGTTGACCGTACGGCCTGCTGAAAAATATGTATTACAGAAGTAACCAAGAGAAATTGCTGGTAATTATTTTTAAAGAAAAAAGAAAAGCACCAAGTCTTTCTCCACAAGTTTATTAGAATAATTAGGCGAACCTAGAATAATTCATAATAATTCGACATGTTTCGAGTGTAGAAACACTCATCATCAGGAAAACAAAGTAAATTGTACAATGCCGATGTTGTTAGCAATAGAGAAAATAATAAGTGGGATTGAGCCGCAATGAAGCTTTTAATGGTGTACACAAGGTGTAAAAAATGAATAGTCAGAAGACCGACAATACTTTAGCATACTGGAAAGTCAAGGGCTAGTGCTAGTGTTGTTTATTGTTGAAGTTTAATATTTACGGATTTATAGTTTTTGTGTAGTTTAGTGAATTGTGTTTGTGCTTTTATATAGTTACTCGGATACTAGAGAGAGACTAGAATATAAACAATGACTAGTAACAACCGTTGTATGATTTTATTATACCCAAATAGGGGTAAAATACCGGGTATTTTTAGTAAGTATGGAGTAGTGATGTATCTTGATATATAACTTTAATTTATTATGATTAATTTAAACATGTCAAACCACTCCTGGTACAAGGTACAAGGTATAAAAATAAAGAAAAACAAAAAGAATAGTATATTCTATAACAAGTATGGAATGGATATATTCCGCACGAGCGAAAAGTTTGTCTACGGTTTTGCGAGTGCAGGAATGCTATTCCATACTTGTTATAGACTATACTTCCTCTAACACTATTTTAGAAAAACGAAATAAGACTACATTAATAAATTAATTTATTAAAAAAATTTTAATTATTTTTTTGAACTTTCACCTTCAGTGTTATTTACTAATATAATAAAACACACTTTAAAAATGTGTTGTCCTACGGAGTCGGGCTTTTTCGCGAAAATATGAAAACAAACTCTTGCAATTATAAAAAAACACATTTTATTCAAAAATTATCGGTAATTTTGATGCACTTGTGCACTTACCCCCGAAAATGTCCCGCCGAAAATTTCCCTATAGGTCCGTATCTAAGTAACAATAATTAATATTTACAATAGCACCTTGTAGGTGTATTATTGTGTTGATATTATGTATTTGTCATTTTGACATACATAAATCAAATTTAAAAAGTCGTAAAAATGTCGCGATTTGGAAGTGATTCATTAAGTTTAATTTTAGAGAAAGTTACCGAAAGTAAACCTAAAAATACATTACTAAACCACCAGTATATATGGAGACAGTTCATGGATTTTATTAAAGAGAGAAATTATAGTTTAAACGAAAATACTTTAATACCGACGCTGGCCAATATTCTGACTGACTGGGCCTACAATCTGAAAAAGAAAAATGGTGAGGATTATAAAGATTTTACTGTAAAGACTATTTGTAACGTTACGTCAAAATTATTAATGGAAAAATATCAAAACGAGTATAACATTAAATTTAATCCCTTTACTGATACAGAATTTAAAACAGCCCGCGAAGCAAAAGGTGCCAAAAGGAAGCAGTTGCAGACAGACCCGCAGAAAAGAAAGGAAAGCGCTCTATTACTTAAATACAATGAGTTTAAAAATATGGTACAGAATTGTAATGAAGAAACGCCTGATGGCTTGCAAAAAAAATTGTTCTTTGTTTTGTCATACGAACTAGCATGGCGAAATGTTTAATTTTGTATTTCAAAGACGATATTAATAACGCAGGAGAAAAAACAGGCAGAATGGAATACAACCCAATATTCGACAAAACCACACAAGGAGGAGAAAAACCTTGTGCACCATCCAAGTGGCTAGTTAAAAACAAAATTAATTCGGATTTGTGTCCAGTAAGGTTGTTTAAAAAGTTCTTAGAAAAAAGAAATAACATAAATATTCCGCGATTGTTTTTAACTGTTAATCGTTTCTGGAAATTGGGCAAGTGGTATAAGAATATCCCTGTTGGAAAAAATATAATCACTCGGTGGACCTCAACGGAAGCAAAAAAGTCAGGTTTAGCGACTGAAAAGGTTAAAATCACCAACCATTCACTGCGTGCAACAGCTGTTTCGAAATTAGCAAAGCAAGGGGTTGAAGAAAATACGCTAATAAAAATTACTGGACATTCCAACTCAAAATCCATAAAGCCGTATCTTCAACTAGACGAGGAACACCACTCTAATATAGTAGAAAAATGAGGGAAGACAACGATAAGGCTAATCATAACCCAGAAACTAATATATGTATGCCAGGTTCTACAAGTTCTAATTTAATGGCAAACTCACATACATTAACAAGTAATGCAGCAGACTCCAAAAATACTAATTTTTACAATAATTGTGTTTTCCACTGCAATTCATGCAATTTTTAATTTGTTTATTTTCATATAATTAAATATAACGTTTAAATAAAAATATTAAATTTTGTGCTTTCATTTCACGTACTTGAGAAATATTCTACCGAATTACATTCGTGCATCAAAATAGACCTGATAATTTTTCATTCAAGCATGTTGTCAGTAAAAAACTGGATTCGGTTATTTTCATATTTTGTTTAAACACCTTCGGTGTCGGGCTCTTTTGCCAGAATATGAAAATAAACTCATCCAGTTTTTAGACAACATGCTTTCATAAACAATTATCGGTAATTTTGATACACTTATGTAATTACTTACGATAATCTCCCGTTGCTATAAGCAACGTAAATAAAAAGGAGCATTCTAATTGGTTGAAAATAAATTTATGTAATTTTTAATAAAAAACGAGGGTTGCCATTTAAAAAAAAATATCAAAATGAAACAAACCCGCGTCTAAGCATGTTCCAAAAAAAAAAAAAATTTACTGAATTTACAAACTCACCCTGTAGGTACTTAATACCTAAGTACATCGCAAATTTTAGATATTATAATAATTCTCCCCACTTTTTTGGTAATTACCCAATATTTGCCTACTATTTAATTTCATGTTTTATATAATTATGCGAGATTTTTTCGCATAATCGCAAAATACCATAAGATCGTGAAAAGGGCAAGGTCGTCTTCTTAAACCAATATCAAAGAGTTCCTTCTTTATTAACCATTTGTCCAGTAACTAAGTAAATCGGAATTGGGTTATGCTCCTTCAAATCGGACTGCCCTTTTCTATTAGCGGAAAACGAATACTGATATAATTCAGCATCAAGGACAATAAGCCGGTTATAAAGACCCTTAAAGAATGGCAAGTTTCCCTTACAACGTCCATAAATCACGGACAATAAAGGACCTAAATCGAGTTGCTTGTTTCCTACATAAACTTAATTTGGAAGATGCTGTCTCTCGTGAACATTTTCGACAAATAAATTTCAATGAGAAAATTTGTTGCCTTCGCAAGAATTGCTGTGAAGTATCTAAGTACAAAACGTTATGTCAGAAATTAAAAATATCGGCCCGCATTCACTGCAGGATTGTCTAGCGTCGTGCTAATTTAACTATACAGGGTGTTGTAAATTTGACGCTCACCATCGGGATCTACTGACAGTTTTCTACTAATTTTTTGACGATAATGTTCTACTTTTTTGTGACTTAGGGCGGTTGCTATTGACAACGGAAGTAAACGTATCACTGGGTTCTTATGAATAAAACATATAATTTTGTAATATGAATTTAACAAAATTTTAACCTATATTTGGTTAGATATATCGTCCCCATATCATTGTTATCTAAACCAAGCCCTACGTTTTTTAATCCAAGTCCTCTTTGATGCAAATAATTTTTGCTCCCACGGTAGCAAAATACCACAAAAATGTATTTCCTCCTCCTAAAACCAAACGGTTTAATTAGGGAATACCCGAATACCTAACCATTCGTAAATAAACTTCTCTGAGTTTGGGGCTTATTTATATTCGGAGAGATGCTAAATTACGCAAGACACCAGACATCTTATATACACTATTATTCCGGTTTTGTTTTCCGTTTCGTTTTGGCTTTCGTTTGTTTGGCGAAATGAGATTTATTGAGGCTTGCGAATAAACTTATACTTGCTAATTTAGCTACAAATTTAAAATTTCGTGGGAGTTCCAATGAAGAAGTTATCGGGTATTATGTGGAAGAATTGTGTAAGCAGTGGCGGCTCTTACATAGGGTAATTTGATCAATGACCTCCCTCAATTATTCTCTTCTTATTAACACGCTTTTATTTAGCTTCACCTGTATGTTTGTTTGTAACCGACTTCTTTGATTCCTATTTTGACCTACTTCAAACAGTCAGATTTAATTTAACTTTTGTAGACTTATCAAGAACCGCTGACAATACAATAATTTGATAAGTTTATCTCATTATCCTGATCAGGATCGCCGGAATTGAATCATTTCCTTACAGATCCTCTGTATGAGAGTGAGAGAGATAGAGCTCACCGTATGCGCATTCATACAATAACTCCTAGATATGTAGGAGTTATTGATTCATACCATCTACCTACTCTCCGGCTCGAGCACTCGGCTTAATAGTGTTGGTACAGTCTTTCGCTATCACTTGGTCCGTTGGCCGAGCCGGTTTGTTCGGGCTTGTGGATCCAATGCTTTGAATCTAGCCATTTTAAAAAGTCATTGTTAAATTAGTGACAGTATTCCATCTCTACTTCGGACCTCTCTATGACTATCTCTATTAAAAAAAAATATATTTTTTAACAATAACTCAAACTAAAAAATGAAAAATAAATATAGTTTAAAAAACTAAAAAAAAGCTTTAATAATTAATCAAACTAAAAAGCGGAAAATAAATGTAGTTTAAAATAATTCTAAAAATGCCTAAAATGAACGATAAACATTAGTATTATTGTGTAAAAAGCGTGCGGGGCGCTTTGTGCTATATTTTTCGTATATCGAGCACCCCACGCTTTTTCACAATAATACTTGTCGCCACAGTGGTTCTTTTCCCGTGCGTCATCACATTTACGTCATCAAAATCGTATGAATCAAATCAAAATTACGAGACGAAAAAAGTCAAAACTAAGTTAAGTTCATAAAATGGACGTGCCTGCCTACCGTTTGACGTAACTACATAATATCCCGAAAAATTATTATTTATTTTAAGTTTTGCCCGGCATTCTCTATTATCTAAAAGAAATTGACAAAATGTTAATACATTTAATACTATTTTTAAAGCTTAAAATCTAGAAAAGTTTGGTGTTTTATTGACTATTAAAATCGCAAAAGTCAAATTTTTAACATCCTTTCGTTTAAGGGAATTTAGCCACTGCCGTAAACTTTTCAAAGAACTTTCACGGTTAGAATATTTAAAATAAATAAATTAGGTATTATAAAAATCCATAAATACTTACCGCCAAAACAGATGGTGGGTATAATTAGCTCTAAAAAGAACTATTTTTAGAAAAAGGAACAGTTTTAAGGCACACAGATTTACAAAATACGAATTAGATTGGCAGATCAAAATAAGGTTGACAATGACGTTCTAAAATACAACGGTTGTCAACTAAACAAATAAAAAAAGTAATTAATTGACGTTTATAGTTTTATTCTTGTCTAGCACATTATATTATTGCGGAATCTTGGAGACGTTCTTTTATGCTTTTATTCAAACTTGTTACTGTAATAAATAATGATGCAGATTTATTAACCACGTTGAGTCCTGATCGTTGATTGATGACGCACGGGCAAAGATCCACTGTAGCGACTTTATGTTTATCGTTCATTATTATTTTCTGCCTATATTAAGAATTTCTAGAATTATTTTAAACTGTATTTATGTAATTTAATCTTTATTAGTTTGAAGCTAGTAGACAATATAGTGTTATCAACAATAATATCACAAGACCTCGTTTTTTTATCGGTTAAATTTTTCAGCTGTCACGAAAACTTTTTTGTTTGGAAATTTTACGAGTTGAATTTGGAAATGTTTATTCTGAATAGATCACGAGAGCGAAGCTCGAGGGATTTACTCTTTGAATAAACATGCCCAAAGTTCAACGAGTAAAATTGCCAAAAAAGTTTGAGTGAAAAATGGAAAATTTAACCAATAAAAAAATTACGGTCGAGTGATATTTGGCACGATTATTTCGTGAACCCCAAATGTCCCATCCATATCTATTGAGTAATAATGTTTTATATATTTCTTAACAGTTTACTGCTGGCAACCAAACATACAATTATAATTAAGTTTATAATTGTATGTTTGGTTACCAGCCTTATAAGCAGAAGTCAGAATTTTAGATTAGTTCTATAATAAATGACATTTGATAAGTATTTTTAAAATGTGGTAAAGAATAGCAACTTTATTGGAATAAATTGGCATGGGTGCAATATAATATAAAAACAAGTAGGTAAATAAATATAGTACTAATGTTATTGTATTAAAATATCAGAAATTATCCGAAAAAGTTATAAAAAAATAATTGACATTAATTTATGCTTCGAAATATTGTGACAGAACTAGACGGGCCAATGGCGACGTTTAATCGCTAAAATCCCACGTAGTTTTATCACTATTATACTAGCTGATTGGTTAAAACGAGACGGTTTGATTGGATGAAAAGGCGAAATTGACAGGTGTACGAAATAATCAAAAAAATTACCTTGTCGGACTTCCATTGCCTTTATTTTGTTGCTTACCACTGTTTTGGACAAAGAAAAGCTTCCAGATATTGTGGATATCTATACTTGGTTTACTGAATATGTGGGTATTTTGATTCATAAAAACTGCTTCTTTGAATTTGTGTTTCCGCCAGTACTGTTCCGTGTCCACTGGTACCTACAGATGGCATAAGTCATTCATAAACGCTATTAAAATGTGTTAACAACATCGTTTGTTGGAGAGAGGAGGTGAAGAGCTGGGTGGTGAAGGTAGTGGGGATTACGCCGGAGTTACCTTTGAATGTGATCTTGCTACTATTCTCTAAACCTAACCTACAAATTATCCAACTTTCTATCCATGAAAAGTAACGGCAGAATTATTATTTTCTGATAAACTGACATTTTTTTAAAACCGCTATGTCAATGAAACCACTAAGAAACACCAAACGAAAATAGGTATGTTCGATATACATCGATGCAGCAAAAACATCGATATAATATATGAGGCCACAGAATAAAGAATAGGATGGAAGGAGCATTTGGTTCGTTTGACAAGTTATACGCATGAACAAGTCGGCCATATTGAGCAACCAAATCTGACTCATTTGTTTTGGTTCTTGTAAGATTTGCGTCACGCTTGGGAGCTTTTTTTGTGTTTAATTGCAGTTTTTTCTGCCTTAGGACTAAGTTTTGTATAGTATTAATAGTTACGAACATTTATATTATTGACTATTTAAGTTATTGGTGTTTAATTAGCTTTAAAATTGCTGAAAGACTAAAAAAGTGAAAGAATTATTAGAAATGGTTAGTTGTGCCGTTTTTAAAGCCGCCATATGCAACAACCATCCCGTTTAACTGTCGAATCGACCAAAGCTCCTTCCTTCCTATTCTTTATCCAATGTATGAGGCAGAGGTAAAAAATATTATCTTTTATTTATAAAAAAATATGATTTTGATTAATTAAGTTCATGTAGTTAAAAAAATGGTATTTTTAATCCTAAAAAATTGTCTGCCAGCTATAAAAAAATATCTTTTTCATTGGAAGTTTACCTTGCCACTACTAAATTACCTTTTTCTGAGCTCCTTTTTTTTAGGATTGGCTCTTAGTGACGTATTCGATATTTTATTTATTTTTTTATTAGATTCCTTTACTTTTCTTTAGCCGAATTAAATCTCTGTAGGGACAGGGACCTTTTGAGCCAGAGTTACCTATACCAAGGTATAGGCACCTAGTTTTAAAGAATAAAAGGAAAAATTAATATGGCGAGTTGCTGGCTTTATTTTATATATAATACTTTTAAATCTACAGGTATTTTGCCCCATACTATCACCAGTGATGTTTATTTTGAGAAAATAAAGTATGGAAATCATAATAGAAAATATAATGTGGTCGAAGTTCTTACCTAAAGAAACATATCAGTTGGGACCAGGCTTAATAAAACACAAAAATTAACGACAATGTATTTTATATGAAAACATTTATTTTTACAACCACATAAAACCAAATAAGATTACTTATTATTTAATATAAAGTATATTAATAACAACAGAGGATCAAGTTTATGGTTAAGGGACAAATAAACACAAATAAACCTTGAATATAAGGACACATCTACACAACATTTATATCACGAAACACGAAACTAGGTTTGCAGTCATGCACCTCGCCCTTACACTAAAAGTAGGTACACCATACCATCAGACATCAGTCGCCCACCAACAACGGCAGTTAAATGATAAGTTTTGAATTATTCCGTTAAACTTAAACCAAGCGGAGCAACGACAGATCAAAGTTTTAAGTTGGTTCATCCCTCTCTGTTCCGTTGCAGTAAGAGATAGACTATATAGCGCTCCTGAAACTTACTTAACGATTTCTCCATATTTTAGAAAAGTAACTATTTAGTTCCTAAAAAGTATATTTTAATTATAAAAAGAGGGTTTATTTTTAGTTTATTCAGATAATTAGATAACCTTGTAGGAATTAACAAATCATTTGTTAGAAATATTTTATTCGATACATATTTTAATGGTTAAACGGTATTTTGTTACCGAAAAAAATATCGAATAGGCGCAATAAAGTGACAGAACCTAATGAAGATGGCCACTGATTGGTTCAGGCGAAACGTATTATTATTCCAGAGAACGATATCATCAACCTACGTATGAGTCGTGGCACTCTTTGCTTCTAAGAAAAATTACCTTTTTTTAAAAAATTTATTATTTCTTGTAAGTTTAATTTATTTATTTACTCGTTTTTTATAACAATAGGTTCACAAAGAACATAGTTTTTGTCAATTTTTTTATTAATAATCAAATTAATACGCTATATTTTGTAAGTCATAATGCTGATAAAACATTACGCTCTTTACTAAGTTTTTTTATATGAAATTAAACAAAATATTATAAATCATGATATAAAAATCATTGAATTATGGATGTGTAGTCATAAGTTAACATTAAATTTGGAAAAATCCTCTTTTTTATGTATAGTAAAGAAACCCAATTTATATTGAAGTGATAAAGTCGGAAATTTAAAACAATTAAATAAAATTAAATTTTTGGGGTTGATAATAGATGAAGCTATTAATAGGAGTGAACACATTGAATATATTAAACAGAAAATAGTTGCACCCGTGGGGATTTTAAAAAAACTCAGTTTTTTTACTCCAAATTATATGTTACGTCCTATTTATTTTTCTATTATTCACTCTCATTTACAATATTTAACTTTAATATGGGGATCAACTTTTCAAAATTTGCTTAACCATTTAGAAGTTTTACAAAATAAAGCAATTAAGAATATATCGCTTGGATAGACAATATTCAACTAAACTTTTATATAAAAATTTTAATATTAGGTATGTCAATTAAGGATATTCACTTAATGCAAAATATTGTTTTTGTTCACCAAATTATATCAAAAAATAAACATTCAAATATAAAGTTCAACTACAGACGTGACGTTGTACATGATCATTTAACTAGAACTGTTTTCAATATTGATTTACCTTTAATACACACAAGGGTAGGTCAGAACTCCATTTATTATCAAGGTAGGTATGAAATTTTACAACGAAATACCCCAAAAATTAAAATTTTTAAATATAGAAGGCTTTAGAATGATAACTAAGAAAATACTTAAAAAAGGGGAAGCTAAATTTTAAACTAAAAAATATTTAAACGTGCACTTATTTTATGATTAATTATTCTTTTCAAATTATTTATAAATGATATCTAAACGATATTATTAATTATATTATTTTATTAAAAGAAATAATAATTGAATAATCAAGTACATGTTTAAATATTTATTTTTTATTGAATATTAACATTTTAAGTATTATCTTGACTTAACTTGTATTTTAATTAGTTATATTTAACAATTACATTTTTAGATGTTGTTATTAGTAGAGAATTCCTCATGAACAGATGTTTTTGGGATTTTATTTAGAATAAATAAAATAAGTATGGTGAATGAGATGGTAAAATAACTTAGTCCAGTCCTGTCTCTGTCGCCAACCTCTTAACGTAAATTAGACCAGACTTCAACATGGTGCCATAAATGGCAAGTGACACAGCCACGATGAGTCATGTTCTTAGAGAAATTGGACTCCAAAATTCCTGATTGGTCAGAAGAAGTCATTGTGTCCTCTACGGTCCAGCGATTGCAGCAATCTATTATCCATTTCTCGGTTCTCGTAAAATAGCTTTAAAAATAAATGGCCCAGTTTGACTATAAGCCATTTTAAACAAAGCTGAAAGTTTTTGAATTTAAATTTTCAGCATAAATAGAAAATACAATGAAAACCCAATTTAAGGAACTTTAAAACCGCGAGCGTTTCGTGCATTTCTCTCTTAAGACATTTCTTTTCTGTATGACTTTCTGCAACGTTATTTTCCCGCATTAATTTTCTGGTCTTGCAAGTGACAAGAATTCGTTTATTCCACTTTTGTTGTATGCGATTGCTACATGTTTCATATTTTTTATATAAGACGGGAGGGGGGAGGGTGGATACTGAAGAAGGTTTCCTTTTGCGTTTTTTATTGTTGATATGCAGCAAATTGCCCGGAGCAGCTCAATGATAGTTTCTATACAATTTTTAATATTTCATTTTTAAAAGGCACAAGGGCATGCTGTACTACTTGGATATACCGTTCGAGCAAAAATTATTTGCATCAAAGAGGGCTTGGATTAAAAAACGTAGGGCTTGTTTTAGATCACAATGATATTAAAGGGACGATATATTTAACCAAACTAGGTTAAAATTTTGTCAAATTATAACACATAGAATACATCCCTGGCTGGTCACAGAACAGCGAGGATCTCTACCAAAACTTTCTTGAATCTGGAGACCAAGAAATCGCAGATGAATTTCTACATAGACTTGATGCTGCAAGAAAACAAAAGTGGTCGGAAACAGTGGAAAGTATGAACTTTCAGACCTCAAGCCGCCAAGCATGGACATTGCTAAGAAAACTAGGAAGCGGTGCGCCTGCTCAAATACAAAAACCAGGTGTATCTCCAAACGCAGTAGCATCTTACATAGTTGCAACATCCAGAGCTCCAAAAGACAAAGCTCACACTATTGAGATAAAACGAGAAATTAGAAATCTAAAGCACCACGCAAGAAAAAGCGAACACGCTCGTCTAGTCACACCTGCAGAAATAGAAACAGCACTTAAAAATGTCACATCAGGAAAAGCACCGGGATTCGACAACATTAGCCCTGAATTCTTAATACACTGCGGTAAATATGCAAAACGATGGCTTGCTAATTTCTTTACTGATAATATACAGACTGGAAAAGTGCCAAGAGAATTTAAGCAATCTAAAGTAATAGCCATCCTGAAACCAGGAAAACCAACAAACTCACCTAAGAGCTACAGGCCGATCGCATTATTATCTGCTACATACAAACTACTGGAGCGGGTTATGTACAATAGAATCGGCCCAACGATTCTTGAATTAATCCCAATTGAACAGGCAGGTTTCAGACCAAATCGAAACTGTGTGGACCAAGTTCTTTCGCTTACCACACATATAAAAGCGGGATTCCAAAGAAACCTTAAAACATCTGCGGCATTCATCGACCTATCAGCGGCCTATGACACCGCTTGGAGAGAAGGCTTAATATACAAGTTCCTTCGAGTAATTCCATGTAGGCTTACAGCTCGTCTGCTAAACAACATGCTGAACGACAGGACAATCCAAGTTATTATGGGACCCGATACAAGTTCTCCAAGGAAATTCAAGAATGGCCTACCACAAACTTGCACCTCTGCTATTTAGTCTCTACATTGCAGATATACCAGATACGAAGTCAAAGAAGTACGGCTACGCCGACGACTGGGCCCTAACAACATCATGTAGGACATTTGAAGAGACAGAGCTGATCCAGTCAGACGATCTGAAAAAATTGGGAAAGTACTTTTGAAAATGGAGACTACAACCAAACGCAAGCAAGACCGAGGTAACATGCTTTTACTTAAATAATAAGTCTGCTAATAGGGAGCTTAGAATCCAATTTGAAAACACATGGCTGACCCACAATAAAACCCCAAAATACCTGGGCGTTATACTCGATAGAACACTCTCCTTCAAGGAGCATTTATCCAAGACAGCAGAAAAACTTAAAACCAGAAATAATATAATACAAAAGCTATGCGGAACAACATGGGGAGCGTCAGCATCCACTTTGCGCTCATCAGCTCTGGGTCTCGTTTTCTCAGCTGCAGAATACTGTGCGCCTGTATGGCTTAACAGCCCTCATGCCCATAAAATTGATACTCAGCTCAACAACACAATGAGAATGATCGCCGCTGTCATTAAATCCACTCCCACAGAATGGCTTCCAGTCTTAAGCCACATCCAGCCTCCAAATCTGCGCCGTGTGAATGCTCTTACCAGAGAGTACAAAAAGATCTTGGCTAACCCAAATCTCCCAATACATGAAGACATTAAATACGCCAATCACCATCGCCTCCGCTCTAGAAAGCCACCCACCAAAACAGCAGAATCTGCATTAGAGGAGGGCTTTGACCTAACCACCGCCTGGCACCAAGAATGGACCACCATGCATCAGAACAACCGAATGCCATGTATTACCCAAAAACCCCCAGGGTACGACTTACCACGAAATACCTGGTCCACTCTAAACAGAATCCGAACTCAGCACGGTAGGTGCGCCTACTTTTTACATAAATGGGGCAAGATACCATCCCCTCTCTGCGAGTGTGGCGAATACCAAACGGTGAAGCATATTATAGAAGAGTGCCCTGGATCGGCTTACGAGGGACCATCTGAAGATTTCCTGTTGGCGACTCCGGAATCAATAGCCTATATAGATTTATTGGAAACTTGTTTGTAGTAGGAACATACTGTATAATGTGTCTTATGCCATACGCTAAATAATTAAATGATACTAAGCCGCTTAAAGGAAATGTTTTTTGTATTTAACCTTTTAAAAATTAATATCATTCGAATTTTTTGGGCTAACAGTTGGCAACAGAATTGCCAACGCATCGGTGATGCCAGTTTTTTTCTTGGCGAATTTTGATTGACCTTTGTTGTTTTCATTTCGTGTTTTCGTGAGTTTATTTAAGTCGTTTTAAACTAAAACTGCAAATCCTTTTATAAATAGGATTAAAAACTGTTCTTTTAAGAACAACAAAGGTACATATTTCACACACATACACATTTCTGTTAATTACGTTGTTTACCTTTATTGAAAAATGCCGAAGCATTTAAATAGCCGGTGCAAAGAGCTAATTGCTTCTTCTAATAAGCTATTTTGATAAAGAATGTAAAAACAATGGTCCTTGACAACAGTTTAGAGAAGTAAGTTTAAAGTTAAATGTTACGGTCTACAGGGGTATTTTGATTACAAACTGGCAACACTGCTGATATTCGAAGGTATGACGTGCAACGGAAATTCTTTTGATTTAACTTAATATATGCTTTATTAACCGTAGCAAGCAAATATTATGATTAATGTCAAGTTTCATTACAACTGCCAGTCGGAACTAATACAGTATATAAAACCAGATTACACTCCCAATAGAACTTCATAATTACTGTGAGTATTCAGAGCAATAATGGTTATAATTTATTCTATGGTAGCATTAATTCTTATTTCCTATTGGCTAGATTACCGTGATATTATCACTACACAACGGTTTAGCCATTTTCGTTGTCTTATAATAGGAAAGCGCGTTGCTGTCACATATAGTATTAAACAGTTGTATAAAGAGTAGGTACGTGAATTCTTATAGAAGGAATAGAAGGCTTTTTTCAGTATAATATTCTACAGTTTTGTAATATGAAATGTATGGAAGGTACCTACTGTTTTTCTTATTTCCTACAAATAAGCAAAAACTACCTTGGAATTATCACTTATAATCTCCCTAGCCAGCATAATTATTGGGAATTAATTCTTCTGCGTGGGAGATTCGGTAAAAAATTTTTATAAATTGGAGTTTTTTCCTATTGTAATTTTTTTGCTAAAATGCTACAAAAAAACATTTCCTGCTGCTTTAGTTAATTGTAACTAATTAGAGTTTTAGAAATGAAGTTCATTTTAGCCGTTGGTAACTCATTTTCATTACTAAAATGTGAGAAACATTAAATAACAAATTTGTTATTAGAAATCTTTATAGTTTTAATTTCAAATAAAACTTTAAAAAACATATTTTCGATGAGATTAATTTAATATGACCCACTGTATTTTTACAATAGAAGTTGATTTTACTTGTTGGTAACTATGGTTTATTACTAAAATTTCAGGAACATTAAAAACATTAATTCGTTTTCAATCATAACATCTGATTCTGAAATTACAAGTCTACATAGTTTAAAAAAAAACATATTTCTTATGAGTTCAGTTAAATTTTTGATGTGTCTCTTTTAGCCCCGGTGTTTGATATGTAAAGCAAATTGGTTAGTATCAATAAAAATTATAAGTTAGCAATAAAATGTATTTTGATTTTATTCTGAGTGACTTTTGCCAATAGATATAAAGCACTTCATTTTTGACAGAAAAATTATCACTTATTAATTTCATTAAGTTAATAAAAACTAACAAAATTATCGCGATAATCTCCTGTTGCTATAAGCAACGTAAACAAAAAGAAGCCTTCTAATTGGTTGAAAATAAATTTATTTAATTTTCTTTTAAACCTTCGTTGCGTACATGTATGTACGTATACGTCTCTGATCAATTGTGAACTTAGTGACTTTCGTAAACTCAAAATATGGCACATGTATTTGCCAAGAGAACTGTCAATGTATGCATATGCGTATGCACATGCATATCTGTCATTTCTAGGAAGGAAAACATCTCAATTAATTATTGTCCCTCGTATTTTAATAATTAAAAGCCATTACCCCGTTCATTGTTATTTCTATCAGTAAAGTAAGTTAACAAAGACTGAAGTTCCCAATTTAACTTTTCGGAAGTTTACCTTGTTTTAACAGGTAATATAACATGTGACTAATTGGCATCTAATTACGAGATTATTATTAGATTCATTTGACGTGAAGTTGTCGTAACACGAAAATAATAATTTATTCACATGCTTTCCACAAAATGTTACTAATTACATCAATTTTGTGCTGAATTCATTAGTAATATTATATTATACTAATTTCAAAAGTAATTGATAAAACTTTTTCAAGAAGTTTCAGGCCTAAATCAATGCCAGCACCTGTATTGTTAATAATTAACAGAATACTCCAACAATTTCGAAAGTAATATAATTTTTTTGTCAAATAAAAGTTTACGCACTAAAAACCGAATAAAAATTAAATTGTCGAGAAAATCTTACAAATAATCGCTTATACTTCAAAAACTTGACCGGTTAGGTATAGATATGATATATAAATAAATATAGTTTAAAAAAACTAAAAAATACGCTTTAATAATTAATCAAACTAAAAAGCGGAAAATATATGAAGAGTGGTCAAGCGAAGTGATCTAAGTGCCATAATCGAAAACTACCAGAAAATGTAAAATACTGTTTTAAAACTAAGAATAATACAATAGTACATTTTTTTATTGATATTGCGTTAATAAACACACAAAAACATTCGTAGGAGAAAATTTTAATATCAGTTATTCGAAAAAACGTTTGTACATAAATTGAACAAAAAAATATAGAAAAGATCTAAGGCTCCTTTTATACTGGGATTCTGTATGCGAGATACAGTATCTGGGATTCAGATTCTCGCCATCTATGAATGCTTTTTATAACGAATAGGATGAAATTGGCACTTAGATCTTCTAGTAGGACATTGGCATAGGTACATAGATCATATAAAGAGAAAAAAAAATTTTGGATTTTGGCACATACAGTGTCACCATTAAAGTCCGCACCATATGAAACTTTTTTTTATTAATGAGGTTAGTTAAAATTAAATATCAGCAATCGTTTTTGCTTCAAATTAGACTAAAAATTATATATTCAATTGTCACCATCTGTCATTCGGTATCTGTCAAAATATACATTTTTGTCAAAAAATGCTGAAAAATGGCATTGTTTTACCGAATTTCAAAAAATGTTATTAGAAAAAGTTGTTTCTAGTACAATTTTAGGCCGAAATACAAAGTTTCAGATGTCTAGCGCAAGGTTTTTTTTTATATAATGTAAGTTGGCTTAATGGGTTTTAAACTATTTGTTTATACCATACTTAATATTTTATTTAGTTTGTAAGCTTATTTTTTCACTAGAATACCATTTTTTTTCGAAATATACAATTAGAGGCAAAAAAAATTTACACGGGTGGTGCAAAGTTATTATAATTTAAAAAATTTAACAGATAGACATCATGTGTTCTATTTTTTTATAGTACATACACGTAAATAGTTTAAAAAACTTATAATTAAATTCCCAGATATCAGATTAGTTCACAAATTTCAAATGACAAATTATATTTAGTATAAAATAACATTTTGATGAAATATTAAATAATATCATTTGTCATTTGAAATTTGTGAACTAATCTGATATCTGGGAATTTAATTATAAGTTTGTTAAAATTTTTACGTGTAGGTAGAGGAGAAGGTGCAAATATGGAATAGGCTTGTAATATGGAATATAACGGTTTTGACTAAACCAAGTGCCGCCCTCTGCCAAAAAATGGCTAAACTTGTGAATGTTTACCATCTTTATTGGAGGCGATCTGTCGCGCGCCGGTTTAGTATGGTTTCAGTTCACCACGTGCGAACATGTGAATTACAGAAGCTGATAATTTTAACACATAAGGAAATATGTACTTGCACTTTTTTTATTTGCATGTTTTTATTTAAATATTTGTTACTATGTTACTATATATTAATTAAACTTTAAGATGACGTTGTATTTGTTTAGTTTTTGTTATGACAGGCTAGATCTTACATCAAATATTAATGACGTGGGTTGTCGGTAATATGGAATACCATTCCATATTTACATCACTTTTCACTTTTTTGGACGAAGATGTGAAACTTGACGATTCTGACAACGATTTGGAAAATATGCCGGGACAATTATTGAAAACGAATGAGAACGATGCTCAATGCATGTTTTGCGAGAACGCATTTTCTGCTGATCAGAGGGGAGAATTATGGGTCCAGTGTTTTATGTGCTCAATGTGGGCTCATAATGACTGCCCAGGCGCTGAACAAGACGAGTATATTTGCGAATGGTGCATATGTTAATCTAGACCTTATTGTTAGTTGTAATTTTTAGAAAGAATAATTTTCTTCATTATTTTTTAGATATTTAGGGTATTCCATATTTGCACCACCTTTTCTTAGGTGGGCATTTTGTCGTTTTTTTTTCAAACATTATTTTTTTGTAAAAATGTTTAAGATAATTACACATTTGCTTTTATATTTTGGTAGCTAATTGTCTAAAGTACCTTTTTCCTAAATTTGGTTTTATTCTACTCGCTAAACAATTTTTTTTTATATTACAAACAAAATGGTATTCCATATTTGCACCTTCTCCTCTACTATTAAAAAAATAGAACATATGACGTCTATCTGTTAAAGTTTTTAAATCATGATAACTTTGCACCACCCGTGTAAATTTTTTTTGCCTCTAATTTTATATTTCGAAAAAAAATGGTATTTTAGTGAAAAAAATAAGCGTACAAACTAAATAAAATATTAAGTAGGTATGGTATAAACAAATAGTTTAAAAACCATTAAGCCAACTTACATTATATAAAAAAAACGTTACTTTAAAAAAATGGCAAAAAATTCAACCTTGCGCTAGACATGTGAAACTTTGTATTTAGGCCTAAAATTGTACTAGAAACAACTATTTCTAATAACATTTTTTGAAATACGGTAAACCAATGCCATTTTTCAGCATTTTTTGACAAAAATGCAATTTTTGACAGATACCGAATGACAGATGGTGAAAATTGAATATATAATTTTTAGTCTAATTTGAAGCAAAAACGATTGCTGATATTTAATTTTAACCAACCTCATTAATAAAAAAAAGTTCCATATGGTGCGGACTTTAATGGTGACACTGTAGATCACTTAGCTTGACCACTCTTCATATAGTTTAAAATAATTCTTGAAATTCTTAATATAGGCAGAAAACAATAATGAACGATAAAAATTAGTAATATTTTGAATAAAGCGTGGGGTGCTCGATATACGAAAAATATAGCACTCAATCACAACCAACACAATCAATTTAGTTGAAAATCTTCTAACCACTAACCATGTCAACCACATAACAAAAACTGACATACTGGAACTATTAAAAACCTGTTTACACCAAAATTATTTTTTCTTTAACAATGTTTTTTACATCAGTAACGAAGGTTTTATCATGGGTAGTCCACTAAGACCCTTATTAGCGGAAATATTTATGAACAACCTAGAAAATATTAAATATTATACACAAACATCCTTTGGCAAAGAACTGTTTATATTGGTATCGATATGTAGATGACATAATCATATGTTTTACAGGGACCGATAGACAACTTAATTCGTTTTTAAAATATTTAAACTCAATACACAATAACATTATATTCACTATGGAAGTAGAATCTGCCAATTCCTTAAATTTTCTTGATCTAACAATTACCAAAAGAACCACACATTCCTTTAAAATTTATCATAAACCCACACACACCGATACGATGCGTATTATAGCACTATACATAGACTCACTAGCATCCCTTTGTCAAGAGAAGATTTTGATAAAGAATTTATTTATTTATTTATTATCATCAACAATAACAATAACAAAAAGCCAGGAAATGATGATGAAACAATATGCATATCATGGACAAAAGCGTCTGTGTGAATGCACATTGGGTTCATCAATAAAAGTTTACAATATTTAACCTATAGCTTATAACATACGACACTAAAGAAAAAAACAAAAAAAAAAAAACAAACAAAATATTGACAGGTAATACCAAAAAAAGGTAAAAAAAAAGGAGTGGAAACAATGAAAAAAAGAAGAAAAATATAAATCTACTGTAGTTTAATGACGCATTTAATGGTATTTGTATTCTCTCTAATCCATACTTGCAACTGTTTCTTAATGCTACTATATTTTTTAGTTTTAAATTGTTCCGGTAACATGTTAAATAATTTAGGTGCTATATAAGTAATACATCTTTGAGTTGCATTATAATGTGTGTTGGGTAATACAATGTTATGATTTGTATTAGCTCTTGTCTGAACGCCATGATTGATAAAATTTTGAAAGTTGTTGGTGGAAATTGAAAACCTAAGGACACATTTAAAATATAATTGAGCAACAGTAAAAACGCCAGACTCCATGAATAATAGGTCAGATGGGAATTGCTTATGTTTAAACAAAATAACCTTTAATATATATTTCTGCACAATGATAATGTTCTTCAAGGTGTCATTGTAAGCAGAACCCCAGCAGATAATGCCATAGCTCAAGCAAGATTCAGCTAAAGCTCTGTATACTTTTATGATTGTATTTCTACTCAGAACATTACGTAATTCGTAAAACTTAAAAATAAGTTTTTTTAATTTATTTTTAACGTAATCAGCATGATGCTGCCATTTCAAGTGATTATCAAAATAAACACCTAAATATTTAATTTTATTTGCTGATTTGATGTTATCAGAACACGTACAGTAATTGCTCATATTACAGTCATTGGTGTGTACCCTAAGTACATGCCTGTTTGGTAACCCCCTCACATTCATTGAAAAACACATAAAGTTAGTTTTTTTAACATTCACTGTGAGCGAATTCATATCCATCCAAGCCCGAACACTGCACATTGCACTTTCAGCCTTCGAGAAGGTTTCGTCCCAACAAACCCCTTTACATAAAAGAACCGTGTCATCCGCAAAACATACCACTTTTACTTCAGGAATTACATGTGGGAGACTATTGATATAAATTAAGAACAGAATAGGTCCCAGCACTGTACCCTGTGGAACACCGCACCCGATATCCATAAATGAACTAGAAACCGTATCCAGATTAACTCCCTGAGTCCTATTTGTTAAATACGACTCAAACAGCCCAAGCACTATTCCTCTTATACCAATATTGTATAACTTATTCAATAAGGTGCGATGGTCCACAGTGTCGAACGCCTTGGTAAGGTCCAGAAAAACAGCAAGAGGCCTCCAACCATTATCAAAACAATCCGTAATGAAAGTAGTGACCTCATTCAAGGCATCATCTGTACCCACCCCCTAAGTAAAACCATACTGTGACTTTGACAATATTTTATTAACATAAAAAAAATTACATAACCGTTTCTTTATACATTTCTCAATAACCTTACAGATAGGGCTAGTGAGTGCAATGGGTCTATAATTGCCCGGATCAGTTTTATCACCCCCTTTGTGTAGTGGGACAATCACTGCTTTTTTAAAAATATCCGGAAAAATGCCTTCAACAAATATCAAGTTCACAATATGTACCAGGGGGGAAAGCAAAGCCCTAAAATTAGATTTTACAATCTGGTCAGAGACACCAAAATCATCAGCAGAAGACCATGGCTTCAGCAATGCCACAGCATTATTAATTTCGTCCTCATTAATGGGGAGCAAGAACATGAAGGGAAACTGCCGCTGTTCAATTACGCTATTTCGAATATTTTTAGGACTTACTTATTTTACTGGCTAGCTTAGTACCTACTGAACTAAAGAACACATTCAATTTATTAGCTACCTGCCCCTGATCATAGACTACCTGATCATTACTATTTCTAATACATGGGATAGTAGATTTTATGTTACAGTCATTGGTAGCCTGTTTTATTACTTCCCAGGTCTTTCTCGGATCACCATTTGCAACAACCAATTTTTGTTTATAATAATTAGCTTTCGTATTTCTAATAAGTTATTTTTATTAAATATTATAAAACAAATTTCAATAAATAATGGGTACCACCCTAAATGAATAGATAATATTCTAAATAAAAAATGTTTTAACAAGCTATATCAAAAGTATATCCTCAATACAAAGAATCATAAAATAATTTTAAGACCTTGACTTAATAGGAAATGCCACCAAGAAAATTATAACCTATTTGAATCAAAAAGAAATAAATGTAGCATATAAAACAGATAATACTTTAGGTAAAAAATTAAAAAACCATAAAACAAAGACTAACGGTGAGAACAAATCAGGTGTCTATCAATTAAAAAAATGTATATAGGTCAGACAGGTAGAACATTCAAAACCAGAATCGCTGAACATAAAAGAAGTTTTTTACGTCAAAAAAGAGACTCTGCACATTCCAATCACATTACCGAAGAAAGCCATATATTTTCAGATAATTTTAAAATTCTTCATACAAAAAATAAAAGCCATAAACTTAATTTGTTGGAAAGTTTGGAAATTAACCGTCATAAAAACACGGGTCTACTTTTGAATGACCAAACAGATTTGAATAAATCCCTATTAAACCTTTTCAATAATTGACCATATTCTAAAAACTACTCTGTGTGTATTCCCTTAATATAATTATTTGTTTAAGAAAGTGATAATTTGTATATAAATATTTATGCTAAAATTATAGTACCTCACTCAATGTAAAAATCCCTTGATAAAGCTACTGTGTAGCGAAACGCGTCGGGTTTATAAAATAAATATTATGTGAAAATTAGACTAAAGTCCTTATTGCAAAGAATTGTAATGCATTTCCATTAAGTAAAAGCCAGCACTATTCACATATTTTATAGCCATTATTGCTCGGAATACTTACAGTAATTATTATCAAGTTCTATTGGGGGTGTAATTTGGTTTTATATGTATTAGTTCCGCATGGCAGTTGTAATAAAACACGACATTAATCATAATAATATTTGATTGCTATGGTTAATAAAACATATACTTATCACTATAAATCAGTACTATAATAATAGTTCTCAAAAATTTAAATAGCTTCTAGTGTGATATTGTTCTTGTCGTTTAACATGGCATATAAATTATCTGTTATGCAACATGGTTTACTGAGATGGTGAAATTCGTCCATAGATTATTAAGTCCAATAGTAGTGATGGGTTGTGCGAAATAATAATCTTCTATGGCTTTATCTGACAAAACGAAGTTTAAAAAAACTTAAATACAAAGTAAAAATAAATTAATTGGAACAGGTATTGGTACGATGGACAACTAGAAGAGTCCGAACAACGATATGATCTGTGCAACAAATACGTTAAATCTAATACTACGGCG
Source organism: Polydrusus pterygomalis (assembly GCA_963969555.1). Taxonomy (NCBI): domain Eukaryota; kingdom Metazoa; phylum Arthropoda; class Insecta; order Coleoptera; family Curculionidae; genus Polydrusus; species Polydrusus pterygomalis. Next base: position 3,629,962 of record OZ018375.1, read on the forward strand.
CGCGATGATTGCCGATCGCTACGAACCACCCCCACCAACGTCTTGTGGATTATAGGTTCTTACGGATACAATTCGTTTTTGGGGGCGTAGTTCTGTTTTCGAAAAACAAATTGCTGTATTAAAAGTAGTTATTTATTCAACAAGACTGTGCTGCTAATAGAAATACTATTCTAGCAATTCTGGAATTGATATAATGCTAAAGCGGGTTTGACACACTAGCGATTTATTTAATATGGGTTAATACAAAATAGGCTATCAATACAAACTATGTCCTGGCAAACCTGTTGTATTAGATCATTTTCCTTAGTGTAGAGCATATCCGTTTATGTAAATCACCAAATTTTCAGAACGATTTGTTGGCTATTTCATTATACAGGGTGTTTCATTAAGGTCGAAGAGCGGCCATATCTCGGAAACTACGGGGCATAGAAACTCAGGAAAAAAAATGATAATAAAAGTGGCCATGAGAAAATTCTGGAAATAATTTTCAAGTTCCGCATTTTACCGCAAGAGGGCGTAATTGAAAAGTAAATTTTTAAATTTTACATAACTTCGAAAATTCCACATTAAAGTATATGTTTGATAACACCATTTTAAAGCTTGGACAATTATGCATCATTTTGGCCTTATGCTCATTGGCGTACCGACTTTAATAAGAGTGGGGGAAGCTGTTGAAAGTTTAATCATTTAAATCGCTGTAACTTATAAACGACTTATCCGATTTTAGCAAACTAAAGACTGTTTGGAAGAGAAATGTATGCACTTTGGCCAATCGTATTTAGTTGTCCATAATAGTTCTAAAAAAAATGCTAGAGGGCGCAATTTGCAATAACAATACATTTTTTGATTTTCCTCCGAAAAAATAAATCATACGGTATAATTATGATACCATAATCGAAAAGTAGATGAAATTTGCTAGAAAAAATATTAAAACCGCAGCTCGATATCTCCGTTCGTTTCTGAGTTATTGCCAAAACAATAATTTTTAACACAAATTGCGCCCTATAGCAATTTTATTAGAAACTATCTTGTACATTGGATACGATAATTAAAGGTACTAACCTTTCTCTTCCAAACAAGCTTAAATTTAGTAAAATTGGTTAAGTCGTTTAGAAGTTACAGCGATTTTAATGTTTACAGTTTCACTTGATAAGAGTGGGAGAAGCTATTGAAAGTTTAAACATTAAAATCGCTGTAACTTCTAAACGACTTATTCGATTTTACTAAATTTAAGCTTGTTTGGAAGAACCTTCAATTGTCATATCTAATGGTACAAGATAGTTTCTAATAAAATTGCTAGAGGGCGCAATTTGTGTTAAAAATTATTGTTTTGGCAATAACTCAGAAATGAACGGAGATATCGAGCTGCGGTTTTAATATTTTTTCTAGCAAATTTTATCTACTTTTCGATTATGGTATCATAATAATACCGTATGATTAATTTTTTCGGAGGAAAATCAAAAAATGTATTGTTATTGCAAATTGCGCCCTCTAGCATTTTTTTTGAGAACTATTATGGACAATCAAATACGATTGGTCAAAGTGCATACATTTCTCTTCCAAACAGTCTTTAGTTTGGTAAAATCGGATAAGTCGTTTATAAGTTACAGCGATTTAAATGATTACACTTTCAACACATGCATAATTGTCCAAGCTTTAAAATGGTGTTATCAAACATATACCTTAATGTGGAATTTTTGGAGTTATGTAAAATTTAAAAATTTACTTTTCAATTACTCCCTCTTGCGGCAAAATGCGGAACTTGAAAATTATTTCCAGAATTTTCTCATGGCCACTTTTATTATCATTTTTCTTTTCCTGAGTTTCTATGCCCAGTAGTTTCCGAGATATGGCCGCTCTTCGACCTTAATGAAACACCCTGTATACGTCTTACGTATCATCTACCGTGAATCACCCTGTATATGTAACAATAAATTGCCGAAAAAGTCTATAAAAGGGAAAAAAAACATAAAAATATTTACATATCTAAATATCAATCTCAAAATATCAAGGCGCAGCGCTTTAGTGGACATTTCAATAAAAAATGTGGAAAGTAAAGTCGATTCAGCCAGTAAACCTGTAAGATGGCCGACATGTCATATGACAAAAGTCATATTCCAGCTATTTAATTTTTAGTAAGAATAATATTGGCAGCAATAGGTCAGAAATGAGAATTAATTGCAAATGTCTAAAAATACTTACCGGCAACACAATAGCACAATGGAATAGCTCTGAAAAGAACTGTTTTTAGAATTAAATAAAGTTTCAAGGCACAAAAATGGATAAAAACAAATTAAAACGACAAATCAAAACACCAAAATTGAACAATGCCAACAAAAACCTTTAAGTGTGTTATTTTGTAAATTGCACCACTTTTGCAAAATAAGACTCAACGCAACCTACATAAAACTTCTTAGTTTTGACAATGCTTTATTTCAGATACATTTTCTTTAAAGTAGCGCCATATTAAATGAGTGTTTTTTTACAAAATCAAAATTGGGCTATTACAATTTGGTCGCATGTGATGCAAAGTTTATTTGTTTTTGACCCTGTATAAGGTAATTTCATAAAATAAGTTCTTTTGAATACGTAAATTACTTAATTTAGCATAGTGATAATGGGGTTAATTTAAGCAATAATTGATGATACAAATTGTCTCTGGGGGGAGGGGTATTATCTCCCAGTATCCCCTTACAAAATTATTTTTCTTATTTTATTAATTAATATCCAGCCATTTTTTACGTAATACTGTAGGTAATTGTACTTCAAAGATGGGTTTAACAAATTCTCTTAATGTGTTGAAAAAAAAAGGAAATTACCCCCTCCCCCCCTAAGGCCAAATATCCTAAATCCACCCCTGTCCCCACCACCACTCCCTTAATTCTTCTTTGGATCCTGGATCCGCTCCTTCACGCAGCAACTTCCTAAATGCGGCCCTACTTAAACCCTCTCAAAGTAAAAATCCGATTATCAAGTGAAAAAGTTAATTCTCATCGTTCCGAATAAATATTATCCTTTTCCGCAAAAACCCTTAAGTAGCAACTCAGGTTTCGCGAAGCAACTTCCGAAACTTTCCGGCTTCGCTCGCCATTATTGCGCGGCCCTAATTGGCATCTAATTAGAAAATTCATATATAATTCGAACACGCGGCGCATCTGTACCGCGAAGCTGAAGCTAGAAATTGAATACAAAGTTTTACAACTTACAACCCAAAATGTTGGTTTTATGTTGCCAGTTAAATAAGAATGGGTAGTGTATAAGGATTGTTAAGTAGGCTTTATTTGCCGAAAAAATAGGGGGGGGGGGTGGATCCCCCCTCCACCCTCCACCTCTTAGTTAACCCGGGAGCATTAAGAAATACGCTGAGAACAATCATTCAATACAATTTTTTTTTTAATAAATATGGGTTATCACTAAAGGGTGGATTATATGCACTTAAATTCAGCCAAAATATGCGCATAAATATATGCCTTGTTTGCTTTTAAAATACGCAGTTATTTGCATTTTTAGTTTTACCAAATATGCATACTGATATGCAACATTTCTTAATTTATTATAATAAAATGAGGTAAAAAAACACATTGGGTTCTAAAAAATATGTATATTTTTAAAAAAATGCAAAAAAAACAAAGAAAATTGAAAGTAAACAATTTTTTAACCTAAAATTGTATAAAAGGCATTAATTATTAAATATTTTTCAAAATTTTCAACTAAAAAGGATTGTATATTAATTTGTGTTGGGCTACATGCTTGGTGAAACTGTTGTTCCATTGCACAGGAAGTAGAAATAATAACTACTCGTTATTTTTACTTCCTGTGCAATAAAAAGGATTGTCTTCTATTAGTAAAAATATGGTTATACAAAGAGAAGTTTCTTTCAACATCTACTGATGTAATCGGACGATACTGCAACTTAGGTAGCAAAATATAAGGCCAAGATACAACTTCGTTGGATGGTTTACCCTCATAAATGCTTTGTACTGCAATTAAGTATTTAAATCTTCCCTTCTTTTTTACAGATACATCCAATTTGTTCCTTACCTGACCTCCCACTTTACCGGGAGTTGTTACATTTAGCGGAAAAATTTCAACAATACTAATGAAGTCTCTAAAACTTAATTTTCTACTTTCCAACGAGGATATTATGTCCGGTATAAAAGTAAAATTAACCTTGATAAAAACAAGCTCTTTAGCTACACTTGAACTTTTTAACAATTCTTTACTTTGCACAACACACTGCGAATCGTCAACTAAATCCAAAATTAGTTCTTTAATGGCTTCGAAATGCTCTGCGTAGAATATTGCGGCCTTAATACATATTCCCCACCGGGTAATTACAAGTTCTGGAGGTAAACTACCTCCTGGTAATCTCTCCTTATACAACTGCACTCTTAGAGGTGCTTTTAGAAACACTTTTTTTACATTTGCAATTTATATATTTTAATTTAAAAACAGTTGCTTAAGCAGGTAATAATAACGTTTTATTTAGTGACAATAAACAACCCCTAAAAATATACCTGCAAACCACGGAAACCCCCAATAAATATCTTGTGTATAACCAAAATGTAAATATTATTATTATTATAATCTTCAGATTGGAAAATCGCTGAAATAAGTACCAAGCTGGACAATAAACTTTTAACGTTTTAAAATTTTTGATAAAGCCGAAAACATAAAAATATGCTCTTAAAATAATGATAATTTATGGAAAATGTGCATTTTATTACAAAATTGACAAAATATGCAAAAAATCCCTATATATATATATATATATTATGACTTTTGCATATATTCCTCCTTTAGTTATCACAAAAAGAAATCCTTTAATCTCTAAAATATCTCGTTTAAACACACGAGAGGTCGTTTTTTGCCCCTATTCGATATTTTTTTCCGGTAACAAAATACCCTTTAACCATTATATATATCGAATAAAATATTTTTAATAGATGATTTTTCAATTCCTACAAGGTTATCTAATTATCACAAAAAATAAACTAAAATACTATTTAGGAAGTAACAGTTATTTTTTTAAAATATGGAGAAATCGGACGAACTAATTTAAAACAATGATCTGTCGTTGCTCCACGTGGTTTAAGTTGAACAAAGTAATTCAAAACATATGATTTGATTGCCGTTGTTGGTGACTGATTGATGTCTGATGGTATGGTGTACTTTTAGTGCAAGTGCGAGATGCACGACAGTAGGGATAGATGGATAGTTCTGCGCCAGATTCCCGAGGTTTCTTTTGCGCATGCGCCAGCACTGTACAGGTTCAAAGCTGTTCAATAGTTGTTCAAAGTTGTTCATTAGTCATTTATAGCCGTTCAGAAATTTCACTGTGAATTCTTGAAAAACTGCATGGATACAGGTTATATGAAGCTACGCATAATGACAGTTTTAAATATAGGTACCTACTTTACTAATTATTTCTTTCAAAATAAGAATATACATTGCAGGTGGTAAGTAGCACAGGTAGGGACATGGCACTGTGGCTCTACCTTACGAGTTGCCGATTCGATTCGATTTCAAAGTTCTTTATTGTTCTGTTATTTTACATGTCAATTAATCTACAGTTACATAGTATAGTATGCATGGATTCTCTCTGGGATACCCAGGAAACACACTGGCAACGCCGGTGGGGTGGATGTTAACCCTTGGTAGGTTATGCTGACGTATAGCTACGCTTTAATCGGACGGTTCCGTAACCCTCTACCGCCATGAAAGAATTTATTTTCTATTTTAAAACTTGAAGTGATTTTGTTGAAATGTTTGGATGTGAAAGCTTATGGTTTGCGTTTACTGGAAAATAAGTTAAAAACCAGCTTAACTTTGTCAGGTACAAGGTAGCAAAACTGTTTTGCCTTTCGGCTAGAATGGTTTTAGTGGCCGTGTCCCCTCTCTTTTGGGGCGGGTTTAGATTTTCGTTGCATTTTTGTGTATGGTGCACTTATTTTTGGTTTTGTATGATTTTAGTTTAATGGAATGGATTTACTGGAAATAAATCGGCAGTCTGGCATATAGTGGTTTGTGAGTTGGGTTGTCATTTTGTCTTGTTTGCGTCATATTTTGTGTCATTATTGAATTTTGTGTTTGATTTTGATAAAAGTTTGTTGCTAGATCTTGTACATATTGAAATAATAATGGTGTCTGTATAGCTTGGTGTAGGTGGCGGATTGGCGTATATCTGTTTGCTTTTAGTACTAGTCTAAGCATTTTATTTTGTTGTCTTTGCAGGTCATGGTCGGTTATATAATTTGATTATAGATTATTAATTTATTTTGAGGAGATAGTGGAGAGTTATTTTTTAGTAGTTTGTTTAATGAATGTGATACTATTAGAAATTTTCTAACTATATTGTCTGTGTTTTGTTTAAATATTAGTCCTTTGTCTAGTATCACACCTAAGTATTTTATGTGATCTGTCGGTTGTATTTGTTGTCCGTTTATTTGTATGTTTTGGTTTATTTGTGTGTTTGCTCGTTTTCTAGTCATAGTCATGCATTCGCATTTGTTTTGATTTATTTCCAGCTTCCATTTTTCATACCACGGTAGTAAAACGTTTAAGTGATTTGATATTATTTGTCTTGCAACGTTTGCATAGAAGGAGTGTGCATAGACAAGTACGAGTTGCCACTGCTCGCCTGTAACTCATAATATAACAGCGCGAAACGGACAACAACAGGACCTGGTACATCGAAACAAATTACGGCGTGCAAACTAACAGACCTAAACAAACCCGCTGATTAGCAAACTTTCTCTTTGTGTCGACGAATTAATCCGACAACGAAAACAATCTTGTCGAAAACACGAAAACAAACTAAAACCGTTATAATACCTTTTCGGAATTATATTTTATACATTGCCGGGAATAAGTGGTCACGGGGGCATGTTTAAGATTTTCAGGTTTATTGCCGTTGTTTTGGGAAAATGTGAAGGTTAATGGAACAATATATCGTTATACGAAAAGTCGAAACTCCAGAGTCTCGCATGCGACGAGCATAGACATACAGTGTGAAATTGTACACTGAGGAAAATGACACAACAAGTTTGCTAAGACACTTTGTATTGATAGCTTATTTTGTACCGTGCGAGCAAAAATGATTTGCATCAAAAAGGACCTTGCATATAAGGACGTAATGCTTAGCCATAGAGCTTAATACCTGTTGGGTGTCAGTATCTACCTGAATTAACAATCAATCAGTTATTCCGTCATCTTTGACAGTCGTTACAAGTAATTTGATTCATCGCTAATTTTTCCAATTTCTTGAACAATTCACACAATGGGCTTTACGGAACAGCACAAAACATTCATGGTTGAAACGTATGTTTGAAACGGGGTTAGAGTAAATGGTTAGTGGCAATACAATCCGGATTTGTGCATGGACGATTTTCACGAATACTTTTAAAGTTGCTTTTATTGCTGGGGATTTTTATCATTGCCTGAAAAGAACCGTGACTGTGTTTAGGAAAACAGATTCTATACAACACAAAAAAGGAGCAGGAAGACCATCTGTAAGAATAGAAGAACTTGTTGCAAATGTTCGTAAAATAATGCAAAATACGCAAACAAATTGTATAAGAGGCCTGTCCCAAGAAGTGGGAAGATCTTATGGAACATGCACGACTATTCTTAAGAAGCAGCTAAGTTTATTTCCTTATAAAGTCCCAGTATTTCAAGAAATACAAGCCGCAGATTTTGAAAGACGCAGGAATTACTCTCAATGGTTTACCCAAAATTTATTGAAAATAAATGATTTATTAGACCTGACATTTTTTTTCGGATGAAATCTGGTTGCACCTCTCCGGTTATGTGGATTCTCAGAATACACGCATGTGGAGTAGTGAAAATCCCCATTTTTTTGTAGAGTCCACATTGCACCCTCAAAATATTGGTGTCTGGTTAGCTGTTTCCCGAAGAAGAATTGTTGGTCCTATTTTTTTCCACGACACAGTTACAGCACAGCGGTATAGAGACAATATTTTGAATCCATTTGTGGAGCAATTACTTGACGACGAACTACATATTGGATATTTTCAACAGGAGGGTTCAACCACTCATGCAGCCGCCGAAACTATTAACTACTTACGCAATCTTTTGGACGACAGATTGATCAGTTTTCGATCAGACATTGAATTCCCACCTAGATCACCTTGTTTAACGGTTATGGATTACTTCCTTTTTCCTCATTTAAAGAACACTATTTTTAAAACACCAGTTGCAAATTTAGAACAATTACAAGAAAGGATTATCCAAGAATGTGGTAACATTTCTCCAGAGATGCTGGTCAACACTTTCGAAAATATGAAGAGACGTGTGAATTTATGCTTGGAGCTTGGCGGTGGCCAATTTCAGCAATTTATGTAATTATTTTTCGTTTTCTTTCTGTATATTCTTACTTTGTTAATTTTGTAAACAACAAAAATAAATTTGTAATTGTCTACTTATTTTATTACTCATTAGTTTGGCATATCATGTCATAATATGAATTTGACAAAATTTTAACCTAGATTTGGTTAGATATATCGTCCCCATATTATTGTGATCTAAACCAAGCCCCATGTTTTTTATTCCAAGCCCTCTTTGATGCAAATAAGATGCAAATAATTTTTGCTCGCACGGTATTAGAGGTTTTTATTCGTTAGAAACGCGATTTATTAGTGTTATTATTAATAACAAAACAACAGTTATATTTTTAAAGTTTTTGAAAAACAAGGTCATAATATTTTTCGTCTCTTAAAAAAAAATTACTACAAAACTATATCGGTTTACAGTTAAACTGGCTTTAATTTACCCTTTAAATTACCTGATACCCATAAATAACAGGAGCTCCTTCGAGCTATTTTATTTCCCGCCCGCTGTTTAACAATCGATACTAAACGCAGTCGAGGTGCAGCACAAATAGCCGATTGTACCATTACCCGAGTTAAGATCTTTAGTAAACAGTTTCAGTTGTTTCCGCGGAATTTAAGCTTAACAAAAAAAGGTTTATTTATCGTTTGAAATCGTTTACTCCAACGAGCACGTTGTTTACTTTTCATTGAATTAAAGGCGGGCTTAATATTAGACTCGTTGCATGGTATTCGCACAAGAATAAATAAATTACCAGTAGGGTAAATCTTGTTGTTGTCGAGTCTAGCAACAGATGACCATCATGGACATTTACCTTTGGATACGTAGGGGAGATCCGGGCAGCCCCGCCCACTTAAGCAAATATGGATGTTTTGAAAGATGTAATAACTGTCTCGATATACTGAAAAATGTTCTAAATACGTTCGTCTATTGTCTTTATTATTATTTACTTAATTTTGTGTAAATTTTTTTTAAAAATAAAATAACTAATATTTTTGGAAAACTTACAATGGGCGGGGATATCCGCCACTATGTCAGTTAATGCAGCCCATATATTATAAATTTTTTTTCAGAGGAATGTATGTGAGTGTAAATTAAAATCGATCATTAGCCTATCTGATATTTATTTTAGAATGGGTTGACAACAAATTTACATACAAAAATCGCAAGTATAGGATTTAATACCACTTTGACCAGTACAGTCTTTGTGTGCCTATTTGTTACGCACACCAGATTTAAACCATGTTTCAATTTTCCCAAATTCATGGCAGATAAAGCAAAATTTCTGTTCCCTGCAATCTTCCATGTCGTCGGAACTTTCGTCGTTGTATATTACTTCGACTGATTCATCACTGCTAGCGCCTGGAGCGTTAGCGGGCGGCGCTACTCGAACTAGGCTTTCTTTACAAAGTAGACTGTCTACAAAAATACAAACTAGTTATCAAAAGACCAATACTGTTTAATAAACTAGGATTAATTCCCTTTAGTTTCATATATAAATTATATTGTTTAATGATAATTTACTCTATTTACCGTTAATTTAAAGCTGATTAGACATAAAACGCACAACCTCAAAAAACTGTTGTCGGCCGAATAAACGTTTAAAATGTAGTTTTCAACCTGTTTCTCTTGTATTGAGCCACATATTGGTTAGTTATGCACCCGACCAATAGATGACACTACTAATACATCGCATCATCTCAGTAATATTACGATGAGAGGTGTTACCCGCTGGGCGGGGCTACCCGGATCTCCCCTACAGCTTATCTCGTGCGCAAACAAAAGTTAAGTTTGATGGGTGAAAAAATACGTCCGAGCGCACGGCTCGCCGGTCAGATGCCTTCCCTCCCAACAGCATCGGGCATGCGCACAAACCTCGTGTTATCGGCCTGTCCTTCTTTAGCGACATGCTCAAAATACACTCCAGAACCGGCGATTTAAAATACCATGTTTACATTGTTATTACAAAATTTATACACGATATTACGGAGCACATAAAAACTTAATTTCTGACCTGCATTGTATCGCAGTTATTAGTAGAAATTAAGCACTTTGTATCATAGCATACACTACGCACCCTAGCGGTAAAATTAGAAACTTAAAAAATTTTTCTAGTGATTTTTTTTGCACATATTTCATACATAATGGATTTTTTACCCAGCATTCGTAGCATTTATGGTTTTGGAGATACACCACCCGTCGTGGATGTATATTATCGAGTAGGTGTATAGATTTCATTATCGTGTGATAATAGGCATTCCTAATTTAAATAAATTATTGGATTAGTAAATTTTTAAAAATGCCGCCATTGACTTCCAAACATAGCGTGGCTCTTCTAATTGATTCGTGCTTTTCTTTAATATTGAGTGCAGCATTTCTAATGCGTCTAATAATTAATGTATCCCTTGTATCTACTTTTACTTTGTATAGGTACCTCATTTCTTACCAACCCCATACATTATAGTCCAACGGTGTGAGGTCTGGCGATCTAGGAGGCCAACTAATAGGACCATCGCGACCAATCCAAACCTCTAGAAACTTTTGGTCCAAATATTGCTTGACCCTACAATCGAAATGAGCAGGCGCTCCGTCGTGTTGATAATACATTTGAATTCTGATGTTTAAAGGAATCTCCTCCAGTAGTCCTTGCAATTCATTTTGTAAAAAACCTAAGCAGTGATCCCCTGTAAGGCGATTTTTTAAAAGATAAGGTCCCATTAAATTATTGTTGATCATGCCGCACCACACGTTTACTGAAAACCTGTGTTGAAAATTATTTTCGACTATTGCGTGAGGATTTTCCTCCGACCATACATGGGAGTTTCGATTATTGTTGATTCTGTACACGCTGTACATGGTACGGGTATAAGCCTAGCTCGTGAAGCGTATTGATCACTCTTTTTTGGGAAATTCCCAACTGATTTCCAATTCTTCGTGAGCTGGTCGTTGCATCTTCTTCTATTAAAGCTAGAACATTTTCTATTTCTCCTAAATCCTGTCGAATGGCTCGTTCGGATGTTACATTAACACTTGGAAGCGTTCCGGTCTCGCACAGTTTGTTGAAAACTCTGATAAAGGCCTTTCTGTTCGGCGTTTTTGGATGTGGAAATCGTTGACGATATTATTCAGCAGCCGCTGTAGCAGTCCCATTACACAAACCATAAATAAAAACCATATTGGCGTATTCGAAATGTATGGCATTTTATAAAATTTAAATGATACAAATCCGAAAGTTAACGGTGAATCAATGTACAATTTTATACTGACACTAACCGGATAGTTACAGCACAACAATCAAAAGCGGACAATAATACCATTTATTACAGGAAAGCTAAATTAATGCAATATTTTGTTTTTGCGTTATAATTTAAAAACAAATGAATATTGGATTACAACATTCGAGTTTTTTCTTATTATTGTGATGCATAGCCACCCTTAGAGTTTGGCCCATTCCTCCCGACTTACCCTTTATATAGGAACCCTGGTGATTATGTCCTCTTTATTACAAAATACTAATTAATACTTTTAATAACATGCCGAGATGCGATTAATTAGAAAACCCAGATCTCCGTAAAGTAATTTTCCCAAACTTTACACAGTTTTACTTACCTACTATTACTTATAACCGTTATAGGTAGCTACTTGCGAACTTATCATTTTAGCTGGATTTGTGACAAAATTGCAGTTTAAGCAAGAAGACTTTTTGTGTCATAAAATATTAAGTACCTACCTAAGGGAGGATTGGTCTTCTTATTTACAAATAAATTACTAAACATATTGGACTCTTTGAAAATTAGTTAACTTCCTTAACATCAAACGAGACACGCAGTTAAAACAAGCTATTACACCACATGAGAGACTTAGAGCTACACTCATAAAAAGTATTTAATTCAACAGGTTTGCTAAGAAATGGTTTGTATTGATAGCTTATTTTTTATTAATCCATATGAAATAAACTGTTAGTGTATCAAACCAAGTTTTTATATCAATTCCAGATTTGCTAGGACAGTGTTTTTATTGGTAGTAATGAGTTCCATTAGCAGCACAGTCTTGTTAAATAATGAACTTCTTTTAATACAGCAATTTTGTTAAGAAATAAATTGAATCTTCTCAATGCGACGCATTTTGTTCATAGTAAAGCGTTTTCTCTACAACTAAGAAAGCAGAACAGCGTCTCAAAAAATGAATTGTGTCCGTTGGAACCTATAATCCACAAGACGTTGGTGGAGGTTCGTAGCGATCGGCAATCGCCGCGCGTCGTATAGTATTAGTTTTCTCCACGACCATTACTGAATGCAATAATTCCAAAATCATTTTTGATAATAGAATGTAAAAATTCTCGCTCTTGAGTTGGAATATTTATTCTGAAACACTTGCTTCTTATGCGTTTTGCGTGTATTTTCATTCCATAACAAGATATGGAATGAATATTCTGTAATTGATATAAACGACATATAGGTTGCCATGAATTTCGAAACTGTCAGTGTCAGATAAAAATGGCCGCGTTGTAATAATTATTTTCAGACAAATTTTAGTGCAAGTCAAAAAATGAGTGGAAAATCGGATGAATCAGATATGGAACTGGATGGTCGTGGAGAAAATATAGTCTGCTATTCGGTTAGAATGAAAATTCGATAATCGTGATTCCTCACGCTCGGATCGAATTTTAATTCCAACCTCGTTACAGAATCTACTATTAACGTATTTGTTGCGCAGGTCACATCGCTGTTCGGAGTCTTCTAGCTGTCGTGCCTGAATTTGAATTCTGTCGATCGTTCCAATACCTGTTTCAATTAATGTATTTTTACTTTGTTAATAATGTAAGATAAAGTAATGTAATATTCCTATTTCGCACAACCCACCATTAGTATTGGACTTTATAATCTATGGACGAATTTTACTATCTCAGTAAACCATGCTGCTTAATAGATAATCATAAAATGTATGCAATGTTAAACGACAAGAACAATATCACACTAGAAGATATTTAAAATTTTGAGAACAACAGTACCTACTGTTTTTAGTGGTAAGTATAATATGCGTTATTAACCGTAGCAAGCAAATATTATTATGATTAATCAAGTTTCATTACAACTGCCAGTCGGAACTAATACAGTATATACCTAAAACACCAGATTATACACCCAATAGAACTTAATAGTTTGTTACTGTGAGTATTCAGAGCAATAATTGCTATAAACCGTTCTATGGTAGTAAGAACTCCTATTTTCCATTGGCTAAATTTACTAAATTACCGTACTATTATTACTACACAACGGTCTAGCAATTGTTGTATAAAGAGTATATAGTATAAAGAGTATGTAAATTCTTATAAGGTATAGAAGGATTTTTCTCAGTGTATTAAATCGAAAAAAAATTGTATATTCCCATATTTTTCGACTTTACAAGAAACAAATAAATTCTTTGTTCACAAATTAAATCCAGTAAAAATATTCACCATTCATATAGGTAACTTACCTAGTGTCCGGTATCAATAATTTGACATTCTTGTGAGTGCTGTATTTGTGCTATTTCATTTAAAGAAACTTTTCTAAAAATAAAAACATTTTTATTTAAAAGTTGTTCTTTTCGGTCGCTGCACAATCAATACAAGATGCGAACGGGATGCTGCACATATAACTAATTGGACCGTTACTCCTGCTTACTTCCAGAGAAAATTGGGAGTTTTCGTGCAGGATTCTTTAACCGCAGTTTACGCGGCAAGTGCTAGCTCTTAAAACAAAATATTCGGTTCGCTAAAAAAGGATTACTTCGGTTAAAAGAGTCCCTACTATTTTTAAGTCCTCTCCAAATTAAAGCTAAACAAGATGGAAGTTTATTGACTGAAAACCTTTCTCTTATATCAAAATAAAAGGAGACAACTTTGTTTAAGGAGGTTGTAAGTTTCGAGTTTCTCTTAGTGTAATTGTCGGGTGTGGCGGAAAAAGTGGCTTTTTCCAAACCATGTATGGGAACTTTAATTTACAGTTTTAAATTTTATCCTTGAAGCATCCAGACATGTTCCAAAAAGAAGTAAAGGAATGGTTATTTCCAGCAAGCATTTCTTTTAATTTTGAAGTGCCCAGACCATAGACATTTACCTTTAGATGCTTTGGACTGGAAAATTTGACCATATTTCTCATACGTTTAAAAATCTCAAGTGGCTAGTATATAAGAACAACCGTAGAACTTTACATTTGGGGATTTTTTTGGTTAAAACTCTAAATAATCCGGCTCTGCCTCTTTCTTTAGAAAGTAGGATTGGATTTCGTGAAAATAAATATTCCCGTGACATGAAGTTTCCTAATAGGTTGACGGTGCCTCAGCATCAGAATGCCATGTTCCAGAGATCATCTACCTACAATTCTGTTAAATTGTATATCTCCTTACCTCATGAAATGGTTTTCCTTGACAGTAACAACTTTAAATTGCACTATAAAAATATCTACTCAGTTTTCAAAATAAGCAACTTTGTTAATTATTATTTTTATCAATTAAAAGAGAATATTGTGGCATATCGGACAAGTGTGTAATTATTTTTTATATTGGAATACACAGGGATCCAAGTTTACTGGATACCCTGGGGCGGGTAGACTACGACGTCCGTTTCGTCCTTGTTAGGACTCTACGGGCAGCCATAACCCAAGCAATTCCAAGAACGACGGTAAAATGTACAAAAAGCCTCTTTGCGAAATCCAAGCGGTCATCAATACAGCGTAGCGACATCCCAGCGGAATTAACTCCAATTTAAAGGCAGTCACACTGGTAATAATCGAAAGGTAGACAACTAAATAAACCACGAAGTGCATCACAATCCAGTATAGGGAACGCTATTTGCGTTTTCACCGAAAACATCTGCCATTTTGCAGACCAGAAAACAGATCAACGCTGGCACCCACTAGAATGCGCGCAATCCGTTTAAGAAAAGACATAGAAATGTTTAGAAGATGATATATAATATAGTGTCCGCGAAAATTAAAGCAGAATATGGTGGCATATCGGAAAAGTGTGTAACTATTTTTTATATTGGAATACACAGGGATCCAAGTTTAATGGATACCCTGGGGCGGGTAGACTACGACCGACGGCCGTTTTGTCCTTGTTAAGACTCTACGGGTAGCCATAGCCTAAGCAATTCCAAGAACGACAATAAAATGTACTAAAAGCCTCTTTGCAAAATCCAAGTGGCCATCAATACACCGTAGCGCCATCCCAGCGGACACTATATCATCTTCTAAACATTTTATGGCTCAAAACTTAAACGAATTGCGGCATTCTAGTCGGTGCCAGCGTTAATCTGTTATCTGGTCTGCAAAATGGCAGATGTTTTCGGTGAAAACGCAAATAGCGTTCCCTATGCTGGATTGTGATGCACTTCGTGGTTTATTTAGTTGTCTACCTTTCGATTATTACCAGTGTGACTGCCTTTAAATTGGAGTTAATTCCGCTGGGATGGCGCTACGGGTGTATTGATGGCCGCTTGGATTTCGCAAAGAGGTTTTTGTACATTTTACCGTCGTTCTTGGAATTGCTTGGGTTATGGCTGCCTAACAAGGACGAAACGGCCGTCGTAGGCTACCCGTCCCAGGGTATCCATTAAACTTGGATCCCTGTGTATTCCAATATAAAAAATAGTTACACACTTGTCCGATATGCCACCATATTCTCTTTTAATTATTTTTGCGGACACTATATCATCTTCTAAACATTTTTATCAATTTTTGCTGGTCATTCTTCGAATCGTGTATTTGTCGTCTTCTCCATCAGGTTAGAATGTAGCGTATTTTTTTTCTAGAATGTTAACTATACAGTGAGGACCTAAAGTCCGTCCCCCCCCCTCTAACTTCTAAACCGTTCGGTATATTTTAATGAAATTTTGAACGATAATATTTGAGCAAGTCTTGCACTTTTTGACATACCAATGACAGCTTTAAATGTCAAGATGACAGCTGGGTCCGCTTTTGGAAAAAAAATTTAAATGGAACACCCTGTATATTTTAACATTTTTAAATTCCACATAAAATTATAATTATTTTTTATTAAATGCATTATTAGTCTATACTTCATAGTTTCCGAGATATTGACTCTCGAAAAGTGACATTTTTGAACTTTGACAGCTTATAACCTTCTAACAGTACGTCTTAGAGCAAAACGGCTTACATGACCCTATCTTCAATTTTTATTATCTTCCCAAAAAAATCAACTTCCGGTTAAACCGGATGTAACTCGAAAGCAGGAAATATAGTTGTTCCGGTTTAACTGGAAGTTGATTTTTTTGGGAAGATAATAAAAATTGAAGATAGGGACACGTAAGCCGTTTTGCTCTAAGACGTAGTTAGAAGGTTATAAGCTGTCAAAGTTCAAAAATGTCACTTTTCGAGAGTCAATATCTCGGAAACTATGAAGTATAGACTAATAATGCATTTAATAAAAAATAATTATAATTTTATGTGGAATTTAAAAAAGTAAAAATATACAGAGTGTTCCATTTAAAAAAATATTCCAAAAGCGGACCCAGCTGTCATCTTGACATTTAAAGCTGTCATTGGTATGTCAAAAAGTGCAAGAATTTCATTAAAATATACCGAACGGTTTAGAAGTTAGAAGGGGGGGGGGGACGGACTTTAGGTCCTTACTGTATGAATTATTTTTTTTTATTTTTCCTTTTGACGATATTTATTATAATATAATGTACATTCATAATTCTTTATATATATTTTTTATTATTATTTTAGCAAGCAGTGTGGGGTTCAGTAGAGTAGCCTTTGTGGCTAGACTGCGCCACTTTTGCTTGTCTGCCTAGTCTTTGTAATTGTTTTCATTGTTCATCATAATAAAAGATGTTTATCATTATTATTAAAAGCGATGGTAGTCTGTCTCGCTAATATTTCTTTGCGTAAATTCAAATTTTTATTTAGTTTAAGATATTTTGCCTTCGTGCAAGTATTTCCATTTTTCCGCGTAAAGTTCAATTATCATTTTAAAATTTATAAAATAATTAATAATTGCTTATTTTGCACTTAAAATTCTTGTTTCCATAATTTCTTATTCAAATTAAAATATTTTAAATTTATAAGAGGCCCTAATCCCCAACTTGGAACCATTATCTTTTCATTGTCTCTTCTCCGTCAAAAAGCTTTCTTGGAAAAAAGCTTTTACCCTTGGCTTCTCTAAAACGACCGATAAAATTTTAAACGGCCCCCGTTCCGATTCTCCACTTTTTTGTAACACAAATGTTTTTTCATCACGATGAAATTTCGCAAAAACAATGTAATAGAAATCTTATAATATTGTTATCGCTTGTTTTATTGGCTAATAAGATACTTGAACCAAATAAAGCCACCTGAAGATTTAAATGAATTTGAAGAAGTAGTAGTCCATGCTTAAAGTGGAGTTGAAAGTAAGGAAAGGAAGAAAAAACTAAAAATCTTCCTCTACAAAATTTAATACTAATATTATATAAACTCTTTAGGGGTCTCTACATGTTTCGAACGTAGAAACGTTCATCATCAGGAGACAGAAAATTTATATAGTGCTCATGGTATTACCAGAAGAAAAAATGGTATAAAATCTTAATGGAGCTTTTATGGCATTCAAAAATTGAAATGTAGAAGTGACATATTATAAAAAAGGGTTGAAGAGAGGTAAAAGATGCTGAGCATGTAAAGAAAGTTAGTAAAGGAAGTCTAAACAATCAAATAAAATGAAGAAGAAGAATAAGACTTTCTAAAGAGAAGGTGGCTAGGATTTTTTAAATTTTTTATATACAATTTTTTGTAAAATTATTGATATGTCTATAAGACAGTATTAAAATAAGAACTGTCATTTGTAGAAGTCATAATGTCAAAATTGTTGAAGAATGGTTACTGGGCTTTAACTCCAAAAACCATACCATTTTCGTTAACTCATCTATTATTAATAATATTTTTGAATTTAGATAATTATGGACCATGATTATTGTGTGCTTAAAGGTCTAGTTGATACACTGAGATAAAGCCTTCTATTCCTTATAAAAATTCACATAGGTACTCTTTGTACAACTGTTTAATACTATGTCACATCAACGCGCTTTCCTACTGTAAGACAACGAAAATTGCTAGACCGTTGTGTAGTGATAATATTACGGTAATTTAGTCAGTAGGAAATAGGAGTTAATGCTACCATAAAACGGTTTGTACAGTCGCCACAGTGGATCTTTTCCCGTGCGTCATCAATCAACGTGGTTAATAACTCTGCATCCTTATTTATTACAGTTACAAGTTTGAATAAAAGCATAAAAGAACGTCTCCAAGATTCCGCAATAATATAACGTGCTAGACAAGAATAAAACTATAAACGTCAATTAATTACTTTTTTTATTTGTTTAGTTGACTACCGTTGTATTTTAGAACGTCATTGTCAACCTTATTTTGATCTGCCAATCTAATTCGTATTTTGTAAAAACTGTTCCTATTTCTAAAAATAGTTCTTTTTAGAGCTAATTATACACACCATCTGTTTTGGCGGTAAGTATTTATGGATTTTTATAATAATTTATTTATTTTAAATATTCTAACCGTGAAAGTTCTTTAAAAAGTTTACGGCAGTGGCTAAATTCCCTTAAATAAAAGGATGTCAAAAATTTGACTTTTGCGATTTTAATAGCCAATAAAACACCAAACTTTTCTAGATTTTAAGCTTTAAAAATAGTATTAAATGTATTAACATTTGTTTGTCAATTTCTTTAGATAATAGAGAATGCCGGGCAAAACTCGGAATTATAAATAATTTTTCGGGATTTTATGTAGGTACGTCAAACGGTAGGCAGGCACGTCCATTTTATGAACTACAAGTTTTGACTTTTTTCGTCTCGTAATTTTGATTTGATTCATACGATTTTGATGACGTGAAAGTGATGACGCACGGGAAAAGAACCACTGTGGCGACTTTAGCCATTATTGCACTGAATATTCACAGTGATTGTCAAGTTCTATTGGGGGTTTAATCTAGTTTTATATACTGTATTAGTTCCGACTGGCAGTTGTATAAAACTTGACATTAATCATAATAATATTTGCTTGTTATGATTAATAAAGCATAATATACTTACGACGAAGAATCAGTACCTACTGTAGTTCTCAAAAATTTAAATAGCTTCTAGTGTACCATTGTGCTTGTCGTTTAACATTGCATATATATTATTATCTATTATGCAACATGGTTTACTGAGATGGTAGATTATAAAGTCCAATACTAATGATGGATTCTGCGAAATAAGAATCTTCTATTGCTTTATCTGACATGCAAAGTTTAAAAAACGTAAATACAAAGTAAAAATAAATTAATTGAAACAGGTATTGGTAAGATCAATAAAATTCAAATTCAGACAGGACAGCTAGAAGACTCCGAACAACGATGTGACCTGCGCAACAAATATGTTAAGACTAATTATACGGCGCGTGGCGATTGCCGATCGCTACGAACCCCCACCAACGTCATGGTGGATTATAGGTTCTAACGAATACAATTCGTTTTTGGGGACGTTCTGCATTCTTAATTGTAGAGAATGCGCTTTACTGGGAACAAAATGCGTCACATTGAAACCATACAAGTTATTTCTTAACAAAATTGCTGTTTTAAAAGTAGTTCACTATTCAACAAGACTGCGCTGCTAATGGAACTGATTACTACCAATAAAAACACTGTTCTAGCAAACCCGAAATTGATATAACACTAAAGAGGGTTTGATATACTAGCAATTGCGATTGCCGATCGCTACGAACCCCCACCAACGTCATGGTGGATTATAGGTTCTAACGAATACAATTCGTTTTTGGGGACGTTCTGCATTCTTAATTGTAGAGAATGCGCTTTACTGGGAACAAAATGCGTCACATTGAAACCATACAAGTTATTTCTTAACAAAATTGCTGTTTTAAAAGTAGTTCACTATTCAACAAGACTGCGCTGCTAATGGAACTGATTACTACCAATAAAAACACTGTTCTAGCAAACCCGAAATTGATATAACACTAAAGAGGGTTTGATATACTAGCAATTTATTTAATATGGGTTAATTAAAAATAAGAACTATGTCTTAGCAAACCTGTTGTATTAAATCACTTTTCTCAGTGCAGTGGGTTATAGCAAGCTCATGCAACAGGTTACGTCATATTAGTTTCTGTGGCGGTTTTTGTGAGACTGTAGCGCTTTAGCCACTGTGTGACGTGTTCTTAGATTAATTTAACACCATAGGTAGTTTCTTTCTGTGTAGAAAAAATAAAAATTATCATGTAACAGAATATGGCTTATGTAATATTATCCAATAAATAAAGAAATTCCCTCATGTAAAATTAATGAGTCCCTGATGTATGCCATTTTGCAGTCTAGTTTTACAGCTATGCTTGCATAGAAAATTGCTAAAACGGCCCTCAGCAATTTTTCTGCGGCATTTGTGCTTAAACCATAAAAATACAATAGAGTTTAACGTCAGTGAATCCCGTTTGAAGTTTCATGCGCTTTGCCTGTTTTAAAATTGCAACGGAAACAAACCCAATAATAAAAATATAAAAACACTCACTGCAAACAAAATCTTCTCTGTTTGTTCTATCTTTTGCTGTATCAATGCTGTATTTCAGTGGCGTACTCGGAGAGTGATTTTGTCGGGAACTGATGCGGAACAAGAAGAGCAGAGAGTACATTTCTAGTACATTAAACTGACTCAAATACACTTTTTGACGTCACATTTGCATATTTTTTACCATAGCCGGCCCAATATACAGTGTGACCAGTAAATTCCGCATCATATGGGATTTTTTTATTATTAATAGCTTTATTCGAAATTTGACTTTAGCATCAGGTTCTGCTCCGTGCCCGTGCGGGCATAAAGTACATATTATGGCCCGCGCGGGCATTAAGTGTTGCATTAAGTGTGCATCTTGTTCCATTTTTGATTTTTGACTTTGACACATTAAACATTTTAATAATGGCAAGGTAATGTTGCAGGTAAAAATAAAAAATTGGTAATTCAAATTATTAAAAAAATATATTTATTATTCAAAACGAACTGGTATGACATAAAAATTTGGATGCACCACGGGTACTAATAGATATAATACCCTCGAGCGACTTACGAACCCTCGGGCCGGAGGCCCTCGGCTTTGTAAGACTGTCGCCCTCAGGGCATCTACTTAGTACCCTTGATACATAAATAACTATTTCCACTTAATGAACACTTTACTGATGACACTGATGTGTTCTTTTTTGTCCTAATATTAAGGTGTATTACCTTCAGACACAAACTACGTTTTCAAAAATACTTATTTTATGAAGTTACCTTATACAGGGTCAAAAACAAATAAACTTTGCTTCACATGCGACCAAATTTTAATAGCCCAATTTTGATTTTGTAGAAAAACACACATTTAATATGGCGTTACTTTAAAGAAAATGTATCTGAAATAAAGCATTGTCAAAACTAAGAAGTGTAATGTAGGTTGCCTTGAGTCTTATTTTCCAAAAGTGGTGCAATTTACAAAACATAATATGTAAAAATCAAAATTATCTTATGCAGCTGAAATTTTGCATGTGAGCTAGAAACTGCATTAAAAAAAACTTTTTCTTATAACTTTTTTCGATACTTTCAGAAATAACCCCACTTTTGAATTATTTTTTTGAAAAAATTAAAATTTGACAGATAATGCGAATCACGTGACTACTATTTTTTGCTTAATTTTCATCTCAATCGAAGCAGAACTTGATGCCAAAGTCAAATTTCGAATAAAGCTGTTAATAAAAAAAAATCCCATATGAGGCGGATTTTACTGGTCACACTGTAGGTACAAAGGCACTTTGACGGATCCAGGTGTAAGGTGGTCTTCAAGGAGGTAAGGTCCACCACAGGCATCGTCTTGAAGTTAGCGGCACGGAGTGTAACTAAATAATTTAAGGTTAGTTTTGCTTGTCAAATTATGATAAGACGCCAAGACGCTGACATCCGGTTGCTTACTAATTTAATATTTTAAGGTAAGTGTTATGACAGGACGTTCACATCGGTATATTTTCAGGTTAGTTTTTTCAAAATAACCAGAAAACAAAACAAAATTCGAAATTTCCATACAGGAATACCCTTTTGTAGAAAATTAAACTTCCCATCGACATTCCTTCTTAAAAAAATTATTCGTTTTTTATTTTTAGTACTAAAATAATCGATAAACAAAATTTAAAATTTACGAAAAATCACGTTTTTTTATTTTTTAGTAATTTGTCCATTACTTTTTCTGCGGCATCCTAGGTATATACAGTGTGACCAGTAAAGCCTGCATCATATGGGTTTTTTTAATTAATAGCTTTACTCGAAATTTTACTTTGGCATCAAGTTCTGCTTCGATCGAGATGAAAATTAAGCAAAAAAAAAAACAATAGTCACGTTATTAGCATTATTTGTCAAATTTTAATTATTTTTTTCAAAAAATAATTTAAAAACGGGGTTATTTCTGAAAGTATCGAAAATAGTTATTAGAAAAAGTTTTTTTAAATGCAGTTTCTAGCTTACATGCAAAATTTTAGCTGCATAATTTTTTTTTGATTGTTTACCCATATTTTGTAAATTGCACCACTTTTGCAAAATAAGACTCAACGCAACCTACATAAAACTTCTTTGTTTTGACAATGCTTTATTTCAGATACATTTTCATTAAAGTAGCGCCATATTAAATGTGTGTTTTTCTACAAAATCAAAATTGGGCTATTAAAATTTTGTCGCATGTTATGCAAAGTGTATTTGTTTTTGACCCTGTACAAGGTAACTTCATAAAATAAGTATTTTTGAAAACGTAGTTTGTATCTGAAGGTAATACACCTTAATATTAAGACAAAAAATAACACAGTGTCATCAGTAAAGTGTTCATTAAGTGGAAAATAAATTGTAGTGATGGGTAAAAAATCAAAATTATCTTATGCATGTGGGCTAGAAACTGCATTTAAAAAAACTTTTTCTAATAACCTTTTTCGATATTTTCAGAAATAACCCTACTTTTGATTTATTTTTTGAAAAAATAAAAATTTGACAGATAATGCGAATCACGTGACTAGATACTATTTTTTTACTTAATTTTTATCTCTATCAAAGCAGAACTTGATGCCAAAGTCAAATTTCGATAAAGCTATTAATAAAAAATCCCATATGATGCGGACTTTACTGATCACATTGTATAAATGTTAATACCAACCCCCTTTTTACCCCCTAAGAACCGATTTTTAAAAAAATATACTCTCTCCATCCTTCTATGATAGTATTGGAAGGTCTCACTTTGCGGCCAATCGTCGCACTGTCGAAAAGTATGTGTATTTAGTAAATAATAATATGCCAGCCCTCGTCATTACTCAGTTCATTTTATTGTGCCGTCGAGTGCATAGTGAGTTTTTCTGTGTACATCATAATATCAAGATCTGTATTTATTGCTTGCTTTTCTACTAAGTTTCTTTTACAGATGTAAGCAAGAAACTCTCTCTCTTTCTCTTACTCTCTCTCTCTCTCTCTCTCTCTCTCTCTCTCTCTCTCTCTCTCTCTCTCTCTCTCTCTCTCTCTCTCTCTCTCTCTCTCTCTCTCTCTCTCTCTCTCTCTCTCTTTCTCTTACTCTCTCTCTTTCTCTTACTCTCTCTCTTTCTGTCAATCTATCTCTCTATCTCTCTCTCTCTCGATATATCTCTAATATTTTTCTTTCATTGAGTAAACACGTAACATCGGCGACGAAGATTATGTTTCCCACGCTTGTTCGTTTCGATAACCCGAGTCAACGAAATGCAATTTATTTGTTTGACTTGCACTTTGCGGCAAAGCGTACGTGCTGCCGAATTCTAGTTTAGCCCCTTTTTAACGATCCGCTCGTGTACAGAACCACATCGACAGTCGAGTCAGTCGACACAAATACGTAATGGAAAACAAGGGATAGAACAAAATTAGGACGTCGCGGCGTTCGCTATAAACTCCGAATTTCTTTATTTTACAACGCGGTCGCATTCAATAAAGTATACAACACTGAGGAAAATCATTCAATACAAGTTTTTTTTAGTGGTATATGGGTTACTAGTTACTACAGTAAGGAATCCTTTAATTTCTAAAATATTTCGTTTAGACACACACGAGGTTGTTTTTTTGAGAGAAAACTCTATTCGACGTAGCTAGAAATCCATTAGTAGTAGCATTGAATATCAAACTATAAGAAGGCCATAAAAGCAGATTTCCTAAATCTGCTACGTTAAATTCATAGATGGCACCAATGAGTCATCAAAAATAAAGCGTGTTGATGCAGCCACTATCGACAAGCCTTTTCACTGCTAAATTAAACATTGTTGCCGCCTGTCTGTTTGACTTGGTGCATGAGTTTTTTAAATTTATTTTTATAGCTTATCTTTAAATTTGATTTCACATAAGTACCTACACCTATGCTAGATTTAAGTAGCTTACATTTATTTTTCTACCTATAGTATAGTCTAGACCTAAAAATGTCCCTATTTTTAATAGCTTTGTAGCATATAATATTTTCAACCTTTTGACGTTCCAACGTTAATGACATGAAAACATACTGCCATGTTTTCTATTTCTAACAGAATTAAATGACGACTCTCACTATTTAATACATACCTAGGCTACAACGTATATGATGGGTAAAATATGAATGATGTGCGGTTTGCATAACTTGGTTTTTATTTGCAATTATTACCCCTTTTCAAAATGGTTAAAATAAGAAGGTTTTTATTACTTAAGAAACATCCAGTTTGTTTGTATTAGTGTATTACGTATTTTGCTATTTTTCGACGAAATAAAACCTATTTTAGTTATACTTGCTGTCGCTTTTTATCTGCTTTTATTTGTTTAACATTTAACACCTAATGCAACGGTAAAATCATTGTGAAAATCGGCCCAACTACCCCGGAGTAATCAGCGTACATATTATTATCAAAAACATACATTCGGCTGGAATTGAGAACCTCCTATTTTATTGTCTGTTAAAAATGCTTAAATCATTAAAAATTCCAATAAAATACGATATGCGGCAACGCCACGACATCACATCAGTGAATTTGAGACATCTGTTGTCGAGGCGCTGCATAATAACTATAGATTTAAGATTAGAGTTACGATCAACTCCAGAATGGCGGCCAAACCACCTCCAATACGTCTAAAAAAGGGTTCGAAGAAATCGTCCATTTTTCTCAAAGAGACCTGATTTTGAATGTAAATTAAATAAAATTTGTGTCTTTTCCAATTCAATTTACATTAAAAAAGGGTTGTTAACTTTTCTCGGACATCCGCTATTCTTATAGTTTGATATTCAATGGCCGAATTAAATCTCTGTACTGACAGTTACGTTTTGAGCCAGGTACCTAGGTGTAGGTACCTGGTGCCTTAGTTTTAAAAAATAAAAGGAAAAATTAATATGGCCAGTTGATGGTATTAACCTATACGAAAGTTAATGTTAGATAATATATTTAGCATCTTCTTAAATGACTTTAAAAATTGTGGTAAAATCAATTCAAAGTCAAAACTTTGGATTAAAAAAAAGTGAGAAGTAAAACGACCAATTGTGCAAAATAAATTGGTGATTGCGTTCCCAACCTAAGCACTTGGACTATGTATGTTCCCTCTCGATGCAATATCTCGGTAAACTGCAAGCAGGAACAATTGAGCCGTTGAATCTGAAGGCGACATGTAGTCGTCTTAAACGGCCTTTGATAACGATTCGCGGTTGGGCGAGTGCCACACGGAAAATCGATGCGATTGCAGACATTCCGGGGATCAGGAAGAACTATCAGAGCGGCCATGTGGATATTAAACGCATAAATATGGAGGATATGCAGGAATTCAGGATATGAATAAAGCCTTTGAATATTATCAGGAAAGCATTAGATCGAGTCTCCTTATAAGAACGCCGTCATAATAAATTTCCTTTTACGGATAATTGTACTGCCAGGAAGGTTCATTATAACCACAGCACGGGTTTATTATAGCCACAGGACAGCGGGTACTGGATAGTTAAAATTGACATTTAAGTTGCATTTAAAAAATATTGAAAATTTAATTTATCTTTACTTCCTATAAGAATAACTTAAAAAGTTAATCCGGGTACTGGACCCCCCCCTGTATATTGGAGTACAGAAAGTGAACACAGAATTGTACAAACAAGGACTTATAATAAAATTATTATTACTGGTGGTTTCATTGTTTGTCAGAGCAAAAATTATTTGCATCAAAGGCCTTGCATCGTGCACGTAATGCTTAGCCGTAGAGCTTAATACCTGTTGGGTGTCAGTAACTACCTGAATTAACAATCAATCAGCTATTCCGTCATCTTTGACAGTCGTTACAAGTAATTTGATTCATCGCTAATTTTTTCAATTTCTTGAAAAATTCACACAATGGGCTTTACGGAACAGCACAAAACATTCATGGTTGAAGCGTATTGTCGAAACGGGGTTAGGATAGGTTAGAGTGGCACACCTCTGGCATTGTCCAAACAGTCACACGTAGTCCTATAAGGACCGTTGTGGTACCACACATGTTCCGCGGAACCTATTTGCATCAGCTACATGATGGTTAACGCGATCGTAAAGAATCTTGACAGCTCAATCAAACCAGCCACTGCTGTTAATAAACTTAGTAAGTCGACCCAGTTGCAGGCTGCTCACTTCCTCCAGATCATTCTTCTCGCGAGGCCGGGGCATTCACACAAGAAATGCTGAATATTTTCCTCCTCTTCTTCATCTCTGCAACTTCTGCAGAAGTCGTTAGTTGGTATTTGCATACGTTCAGCGTGTCTACCGAACAGGCAATGTCCGGTGATTACGGCAGTGATGTTTCTTAGGTCCTTCCGACTGTGCTGTAATAGCGCTGCGGTTTTCCTGTTATCAAGTAAGGGTCAGAATTGCCTGGAGATGCTACAAGTTGTAAGCCCTGTCCATCTGCGTTGCGCAAGTTGTTTAGCTATTCGATCTATCTCTTCTTTGACCGATCCTAGTGGTCTAGCCACAGTATTCTCTGCTAGTTCGACAGACATGCTTGCACCCTCCCTGGCGAGCGCATCAGCAGTCTCGTTGCCATATATGTTGCTGTGTCCAGGAACCCAACACAAGGTGATTCGATGTTGAGCACCAAGAGTGCAGAGATGTTACGACAGCGCCTTACTAATTTTGACTTAGTACTGCTGGAGCAAATTGCCTTTATAGCTGATTGACTGTCTATATAAATAGCTATAGACGCAGGTCCTCTCAAGCCAGGGCGATCCCGCAGGATGTTGACTGCTTTATCCACTGCAAAAATTTCTACCTGAAAAATGCTGCAGTAGTCAGGGAGTCTACACGACCTCTCTATTAGCATGTTTTCGGAGAAGATACCAGCTCCCACTCCGACGTCCATTTTTGAACCGTCTGTGAAGATCGAGTGATCCACCTCCATTGTTTCTTGATTGCCTTCCCACTCTTCCCTACCCGGAATGAGCATAGAAAAGCTCCTTCCAAATTCTGGCAGCGAAACAGTGTAATCGGTTGGCTCTCGCAATTTTTGGCCTAGATATATCCCTAGTATGCTGCTGTGTCCGTAGTTGATACTAGTCCAGCATTTCGACTCTTTCAGCCGTAGAGCACTTTTCGCAGCCACACTTTTTACGTAAGTATCCATGGGTATCAGATGCAGCATAACTTCCAGTGCCGCCGTCGGTGCTGAGCGAAGGGCACCGGTCACTCCTAAACAAGCTGCCCGTTGTACCTTCGTTAGTTTTTTCATATGTATTGCTTTTTCCAAAGCGGTCCACCAGACCAGGACCCCGTAGGTTAGTATAGGTCTTACAATGGCTGTATAAATCCATTGTACTATGTGGGGTTTCAATCCCCACTTCTTACCAATAGCTTTTTTGCAGGCATAGAACGCAACTGACGCCTTTTTGACTCGTTCTTGTATGTTCATGCCCCAGTTAAGCTTGGAGTCGAGTATCAATCCTAGATACTTTGCTTTTCCTTTCAGCACTAAAGTTATGTTGTCCAGGACTGGAAGCCTGAAGTTCTCAATCACCCTTCTGCGTGTGAATAGAACCAGCTCCGTTTTTTTTGGTTGACTCTCAGCCCACATTTCGCAGCCCATCGTTCGATTTTTCGTAGCGCTGTTTCTGTTAGATCGCTGATGGTGTTTAAATATTTTCCCGACACAAGTATAACTAAATCGTCGGCATATGCAATCACCTTGAATCCAGCCCTTTCCAACGCTATAAGAATTTTGTTCCGTCTGTGCGGAGTTCCTCTTCCGGCAATCCTGTCTATCTCACTGCCTACTAATTTAGAGCAGATTTTACGGCCTTTCAGCATCTTGTGAATCCAACGGCAAATGTAGTTGTCAACCCCTGATTCTACCAGGGCATCGCAAACCGCCTCCGTCGTGACGTTATTAAAGGCCCCTTCAATATCTATGAAGGTTCCTAGAGTGTACTCTTTATTTCTAAGGGATTTTTCAATTGCGCCTACTACCTCATGTAGCGCTGTTTCCACTGATTTGCCTTTTGTATAGGCGTGTTGAGACGAGCTTAGCCTTTCTTCTGGTACCGAATTCTTGATTTGTGTGTCTAACAGCCTCTCCAACGTTTTGGTGAGAAACAAAGATAGGCTTATCGGTCTGAAGTCCTTGGCAGTAGCGCGGCTGCTTTTACCAGCCTTTGGTATGAAGACTATTTTAATCTTGTTCCAGCTTGCAGGTAGATGAGTGTAATACAAGCTACTTCTGTATATCACCAGGGGCCACGGTATTAGGATCTTTTTTTTCCTTTTGTAGCATGGCGGGCATTATTCCGTCTAGTCCTGGTGATTTATACGGGTCGAATGAGTCAATCGCCCATTCGAGCTTCTCGCTAGTGACCACCGATTTAATGCTGTTCAAATCCGGAGGTTCTCCTTGATCAATGGGGGCTTCCGCTGCCAGTGTATTTCCAGGAAAATGGGCGTCTATTAGCAGTTTAAGGGTTTCCTCGCTGCTCTCTGTAAAGGCCCCATCGTTTTTTCTTAGAAAGGAAGGAGCACTCGGCTCCTTCGATAACACTTTTCTGAGCCTAGCGGCCTCGGTTGTGCTCTCCACTCGCTCGCTGTAGTCCTGCCAAGAATTCCTTTGAGCTTTCCTAATAGCTTTCTTATACGTCTTTAGAGCCTCCTTATAGGCACTCTCGTCTTCTGTACGTCTGCTCTTTGCTTTATTAAATAACCTTCGTATGTCACGTCGTAGCCCGCTCAAGTCTGCGTTCCACCATGGTGGATATGACTTCTTGGCTGGTCTGCTTATCGGACAGCTTTTGACAAAAGCTGCCAGAAGATTTTCTGTTAGCTTATTGACTGCACTATTAATCGAAGCAGTATTAGGCAACAGATCCTCAGGTGGTTTCGCCAGCTTATCAGAAATAATTCTGCAAAACTTATCCCAGTCTGTTTTCTTAGGATTACGAAATGATTCAGGAGCATTCGTGGATGCGCCGACGTCGAACAGAATCCAGCGATGGTCCGCGAACGAATTCTCGCCGGACACCCTCCAGTTATCGACTTTTAAATCGCTAGATTCATTCGCAAACGTAACATCCAGAACCTCCTCTCTATTCGCAGTGACAAATGTGGGTGTATTACCGTTATTACAGATATTTAGGTTAGATGTAATGATAAAGTTAAAAAGACATTCACCCCGTTCATTGATGTCCGTGCTTCCCCATAGTGTATGATGGGCGTTGGCATCGCATCCAAGACGATGTAGACGGATGACAACATTAAGGGTGCCCCTCCTCTACGTTCCCATTTGACAGTTGTTATGTCTTGATCGCTAAAATTAGACATTAAGAACATTTTGATTTTATTATTAACTAAAATACAAGTTCTTGGCTTACCTCTGCCCTTGGAGTAAAACAGGGAATAGTTTTTCAGCCTTAATCCATGTATGACGTCGTTTTTGACCCAAGGTTCCTGGATTAAGGCGACGTCAAGGCCCTTCTCTTCCATAAGAAGCGCTAGATGGCATGAAGCCATTTTACTGTGGTGAAGGTTGATCTGAACTACCCGCAACATCGCTAAGCGGCGTTGAAACTTCGACCTCCATCACAGGAGCCGGTTCTACTTCCAGAACCGCGCCCTGCTTCACTTCCATAGCCGATGTCATTGTGGCATCCTGCTTGGATTCAGTTGGTGCTATCGTCTCTTGGCTTCTCTCCGTATGTTTCGGAAAGCCCTTGTAGACACTAACCGTTATAGCGTTAAACCCACAGTGAAGCTTGAATTGAGCTTCCTCCAGAGCGGGTAGGGCTTCACCCTTTTGGTTTTGGGTCTTCCATTTTCAGAATCCTCCATTCCTTGCAGGGAATCTTTGGATTCTAAGCGGCCAGTAGTGGCAGTAAATTCTTTTCAGGAAT
This sequence comes from Polydrusus pterygomalis, assembly GCA_963969555.1. NCBI lineage: Eukaryota > Metazoa > Arthropoda > Insecta > Coleoptera > Curculionidae > Polydrusus > Polydrusus pterygomalis. The sequence goes on from OZ018375.1 coordinate 3,660,717, forward strand.
CACTGGTACCGGCAGCCAAAACCTCGCTCTCGGACACTCTGGTAGCTCCGATCGAGGGATCACCTGCAGGCACGCATGTTCCCAGGGTTGTACGATTTTCTTGACACTCTCGTTCAACAACTTTAAGGAAAAATCATCCGTGCAGTTGATGATCTTGATTCCTCTAGTCCATCCCGAAGTGTCGTATTGTGGAATCTGGCCAGTAGGATTGGCTATTAGAAACTCCATAAGGATTTCTGTAAGCCTCTTCTCAACCAGAATCCAGCGGTCTGACGTAATCTTCCAGCATTTGTTGCCGGCGTCGATTACTGCAACTTGAAGACTGCTGCGAGAACGGGGTTAGAGTAAATGGTGAGTGGCAATATGATCCGGGTTTGTGCATGGACGATTTTCACGAACATTTTCCTAACGTTGCTTTTATTGCCGGGGATTTTTATCATTGCCTGAAAAGAAGCGTGGCTGTGTTTAGAGAAACAGGTTCTATACCACACAAAAAAGGAGAAGGAAGACCATCTGTAAGAACAAAAGAACCTGTAGCAAACGTTCGTGAAATAATGCAAAATACGCCAACTAATTGTATAAGCCCAAGAAGTGGGAAGATCTTAGAACTATTCTTAAGAAGCAGCTAAATTTATTTCCTTATAAACTGCAAGTATTCCAAGAATTACAAGTCGCAGATTTTGAAAGACGCAGGAATTACTCTCAATGGTTGACCCAAAATTTATTGGAAAGAAATGATTTATAAGACCTGACATTTTTTTCGGATGAAGCCTGGTTCCACCTCTCCGGTTATATGAATTCTCAGAATACACGCATGTGGAGTAGTGAAAATCCCCATTTTTTTGTAGAGTCCACATTGCACCCTCAAAAAATTGGTTTCTGGTTAGCTGTTTCCCGAAGAAGAATTGTTGGTCCTATTTTTTTCCATAACACAGTTACAGCACAGCGGTATAGAGACAATATTTTGAATTCATTTGTGGAGCAATTACTTGACTTACGCAATTTTTTCGACGACAGATTGATCAGTTTTCGATCAGACATTGAATTCCCACCTAGATCACCTTGCTTAACGGTTATGGATTACTTCATTTTTCCTCATTTAAAGAAAACTATTTTTAAAACACCAGTTGCAAATTTAGAACAATTACAAGAAAGGATTATCCAAGAATGTGGTAACATTTCTCCAGAGATGCTGGTCAACACTTTCGAAAATATTAAGAGACGTGAATTTATGCTTGGAGGATGGCAATGGCCAATTTCAGCAATTTATGTAATTATTTTTCTTTTTCTTTCTGTATATTCTTACTTTGTTAATTTTGTATACAACAAAAATTAATTTGTATTTAAATAACAACATTGTAAGTACTTACCCTTTTTTTATAAAAAATTTTTTTAAAAAATCATAATAAAAAAATTCTGTACTCATTCACTCTTTAATTTTAATTACAATTTCTATTTTTTACAGATTGTGCTACTGCACTTCTATCCTCATAATGTGTCACTTATGCTGGATATAAATTTTAAGAATGAAATCTAAATAATTTCCTACACCTTTTTAGAAAGTTTTTTTCTCCCGGGTTTTTTTCTTTTCTCTTCTTCTCCATTTAGTTTGGTTGGTTTAAGCCTACTTTAACAACGTTTTTGAATGCTCAGTATTCATCCATTGTCAATTTTTCAAGCCATGTTTCTTCTACATTTAAAAATTTTACGTCCATAAAAGCTCCATTAAGGTTCTAATTTTCTCTTTTGCTAACAACATCAGCATAAAATAGATTTCTGTCTCCTGATGATGAACGTTTCTACGTTCGAAACATGTAGAGACCTTTCGAACTAGAATTTTATTCTATTAAATTTTGTGGAGGAAGACTTTGAGTTTTTCTTTCCTTTTCATACTTTCAACTCCACTTTAAGTATGGACTATTTCTTCAAATTAATTTGTATTTGTCTACTTTACTCATTAGTTTGGCATATCATCTCATAATATGAATTCAACAAAATTTTAACCTAGATTTGGTTAGATATATCGTCCCCATATCATTGTGATCTAAACCAAACCTAACGTTTTTTAATCCAAGCCCACTTTGATGCAAATAATTTTTGCTTACACGGTGTGTATTAAAGCCGTATTAAATTTTTAAAAATTTTACAAATAGTTTTTTCTAAATAACTTTTAACTGGCCTATTAGAAAATAGTAGAATTTGGTATGCGAATTCGTCATATCAAAAATTCTAATACATTTTTAATGTTAAATTAATAGGTGAGCCAATATTTGAGGATAGTAAGGCAGCATCACTAATACGGGTGGTACTGTAAAAAACTTAAAAAACGGGACACCCATACGTACATACGCTAAATTATTTCCATTTGCGCTTTTAGTACCTAAATTTAAAAAAAAAACATCACAATATCTTTCCGCTTCATATGAACGCCACATAATTAAAATTTCCAACGGCTATCATGAGCACTTAGCCAAAGTAACCACAATTCCGGCATTCATTTTTCCTGAAATTACGACTTTTAATATACTCCTGCAGCGAAGCCTGATAACGACTTTGCAGCGGTCAGCGCTCGTCCTGCAGAGGCCGGGAATAATTAGCCCACCCTGACTGAAAGCGTTTTGGACGGAGGCCAAAATTTGCAGGAATGCACAATAGGAAGGGCGGAAATCGCATATAAAATTAGTTTCGCAGCAGAAAATTGTTGTTTTAAAGTAGCACACAGGATATTATGTTGTTTTTATACTATTAAATTTACTATATGCTTTAATAATAAAATAAACTTTCTTAATAAAGCCCTATCCAGATATATTATTTAAGAGGTGAGGAATTCTTGACAGCGTTGCCACAGCTACCCCGTTCAGGGTAACCCTAGGACGGCAGCTACACTACCAATGGCTCCTGGAATACGCATCAACCAGCAGCTCCGGACAAACCATGCAAGCACTCTCTCCTTCCTGACAAAAATTGGACTCACAGGCACCAAATGTAGTGAGCAATATTAACCATTGATACCAAAGGTGGAGATTTGAACTTTAACTCGAACTTGATATTTAAATTAAAATGGAAATTTGTACTTGAGCTAGTAGTAGTAGTAGTATTAGTAACATGTTTTATTTAGCAAAAAGCTACAAAGAAATATTTTTTTTAACATTTATGATACCATAATCGAGAAGGAGATGAAATTTGCTAGAAAAAATATTAAAACCGCAGCTCGATATCTCCGTTCGTTTCTGAATTATTGACAAGACAATCATTTTTAACACAAATTGCGCCCTCTAGCAATGTTATTAGATACTATCTTGTACCATTAGATACGACAATTGAAGGTTCTTCCAAACAAGCTTAAATTTAGTAAAATCGGATAAGTCGTTTAGAAGTTACAGCGATTTTAATGTTTAAACTTTCAATAGCTTCTCCCACTCTTATCAAGTGAAACTGTAAACATTAAAATCGCTGTAACTTTCAAACGACTTAACCAATTTTACTAAATTTAAGCTTGTTTGGAAGAGAATTTTTTTGTCGTGTCCAATGTACAAGATAGTTTCTAATAAAATTGCTAGAGGGCGCAATTTGTCTTAAAAATTATTGTTTTGGCAATAACTCTGAAACGAACGGAGATATCGAGCTGCGGTTTTAATATTTTTTCTAGCAAATTTCATCTCCTTCTCGATTATGGTATCATAATTATACCGTATGATTTATTTTTTCGGAGGAAAATCAAAAAATGTATTGTTATTGCAAATTGCGCCCTCTAGCATTTTTTTTGAGAACTGTTATGGACAACTAAATACGATTGGTCAAAGTGCATACATTTCTCTTCCAAACAGTCTTTAGTTTGCTAAAATCGGATAAGTCGTTTATAAGTTACAGCGATTTAAATGATTACACTTTCAACAGCTTCCCTCACTCTTATTAAAGTCGGTACGCCAATGAGCATAAAACCAAAATGATGCATAATTGTCCAAGCTTTAAAATGGTGTTATCAAACATATACCTTAATGTGGAATTTTCGGAGTTATGTAAAATTTAAAAATTTACTTTTCAATTACGCCCTCTTGCGGCAAAATGCGGAACTTGAAAATTATTTCAAGAATTTTCTCATGGCCACTTTTATTATCATTTTTCTTTTCCTGAGTTTCTATGCCCAGTAGTTTCCGAGATATGGCCGCTCTTCGACCTTAATGAAACACCCTGTATATTTATCTCAGAATTTAGAGAATTTAGGCCATTAAATATATTTAAACATTAATGTAAATTAAGGTGTCATCAACAAACATTTGTTTACACATTTTTAAAACTAAAGGCATATCGTTGATGTATAAAATAAACAATATTGGACCTAGTATACTTCCTTGAGGAACTCCTACATAATTTATTTTTTTATTTGAATATGTTTTTGAAATTTTTGTTTTTTGTGAATAATTTTTAAACCATTTATAAACGTTTTCGCGATAATACAATTTACTCAATAATCTAGCCCTGTCAATTGTTTCGATGCCCGCTTAAAATCCAAAAATACAGCTATAACATTTTCCCATTCTCTGTAGAGTACCCTTTTCAAAAACCAGCTTGAAAGGAAACTAAAATTTTGTTGGCATCAATGAATTCTAATAACTGTTCATATACGACTTCTAATAATTTCTCAACATCCCGTAAAACTTGAAGATGAAAATGAAGATAAACTTGAACTCTAAATTAAACTTGAGATTGAAATCGAAGATGAAATTTGAACTTGAGATTGAACTTGAGAAAAAAATTTGAAGTAGAAATTTGAAGATGAAGATAAAATTTGAAACCTGGAACAAAATGATGGCTGTTAGCGTGCCCTGGTCAAAAGTACATCTTTAGTTTCAGAATTTACCTGTTGGTCGGGTTTCCTTCAGCTCTGGAAAGTGAAATTATACGCCATCGAAGGCCTGAAGAGTATATCACTGATAACAACTTTTAATCCGGGAACTCCCGCAGCATGAAATGCCTCTTATTAAAATCAGTACATACTGTCACTTATTCTCTCCTTTCTGGGCTGGCACCAGATGTGAAAAAGGACGGTTTCACCTTCCTGCGTCACTTTTACTCACCTGGACCTTATAAAAAATGACTAATTGTCTCCAATCATAAAGCAAATACGTGTCACATGATTTCCGATGAACTATTATAAGTAACGTAGGTGAAGAAAACTAGATGAAAATTTGAACTTAAACCGGAAAATTAACCCTATTTTCACGTTCACTCTGACAGGATAGACGTATGGAATAAAACCTACTAAATCAACAAGGTAAATAACAATCCTAGTTTATCATAGTGACGGGAAGCGATTTAAAGTATACAGGGTGTTTCAATAAAAACTCCCAGGCCAATTATTTCGAAAACTAAAAGCGACATGTAAATTCTGTAAACGCCAGTTTTTAGCCTCCATGATTGGCTTCACAAGTGTGTAAAAAATGTGTTTGAATAATACAAGATGTAGGTGCGGCCACGGTGCAAAGAAATTTTTCGATGACAGGAACTTTTAAATGTTGTCGCTCTTAAAGATAATTAATTTTTGGTCAAATTAAGTCCCATAAAAAATTTTGATAAATCCATCATGTAAGGAGATAGTTAGTTGGGGTTAAGTTTTTTTAAAATAATTTTAACGAGTATTTTAATTATAAATATTTTTAATATCCTTTAGCAGATTTTAATTTAATTTTGGGAATTATAATTTTAGTGATAAAATGCTCGTGTAGCGCCTTAACAAATAATATGGGCAAAAAATAAGACGCGACTGAGTTTTTGATAATTTTTTTACCTTTATCGGATTAAGCAACTAAAAATATAATTTTCTTGTTTGTTAAATTGTTTTCTTATCTTGCTTGGTTTTCGAGAAATAAAAATAAAACCAATTTTATTGCACATCTCTGGAAAAAAAATCATTAAATAATTAATACGTTGTATCTTTTGCTATTAATCGATATACACCAATAAGAAATTGCAGAACCAAATTATTAACGGCAATAATTTTGAACACCTCATTCGACCCCATTACTTAGTTTTTGGTTTGGTCTAATTTTCATTAATAATTTTGTATAATTTCTCATCAGTTCTTTCATAAAATTTAAAACATCTTTTAATTTTATTTTATAAGACTTTAATGTTTAATGCAATTAAACAACAAAAATACAACGTACGTATTTAATGATTTTTGTTTTCCAGATATACAATAAAATTGTTTTTATTTTTTATTTTACGAAGCAAGATATGAAAGCAATTTTACAGACAAGAAAAGGATATTTTTAATTGCTTAATCCGAAAAAAATATAAAAATTACCAAAACTCATTGGCGTCTTATTTTTTGCTAATATTATTTGTTAAGTCGCCCCCTGAGACGTCACTGGACGTAATAATTTAGCGCTACACGAGCGCTTTATTACTAAAATTATCATTACCAAAATTAAATTAAAATCTGCTGAAGGATATTAAAAATATTTAAAATTAAAATACTCGTTAAAATTATTAGAAAAAAAACTTAACCCCAAATATCTCCGTTCATGTTGGATTTATCAAACATTTTTATGGAACATAATTTGATATGGAACATAATTTGATCAAAAATTAATTATCTTTAAGAACCACAACATTTAAAAGTTCCTGTCATCGAAAAATTTTTTTGCACCGTAGCGTCACCTACATCAAACTGGCGTTTACAGAATTTACATGTCGCTTTTAGTTTGCGAAATAATTGGCCTGGGAGTTTTTATTGAAACACCCTGTATAAAGTTTCCTACACCTAGGTTCCATAGAGTTAAATTATTTTAAAAGCCTGTTTGCGTTTAATGATACTTCACACAAGGTGAATTGCCAGGGACGTAGTAGGAAATTTACTCATGATGTTCAATATAAATTCTTTAAATTTTAAAAATAATTGAATATTTTTGAAAATAACAAAATCAGTTGTAAAAAGCACGAAGTGGTTCTTACAAAACTTAATAAAGTTTCAATTACATAACACGAAAATTGTGGGAGGTCATAGGGAAGAGCCGCCACTGACATTAATTATTTAATGGTATAAAACGAATTTCCATTATTCATATCTCAATAATGTTAAGTCCTAAACCAATATAAAACTCTATATTTTATATATAATATTTTTCCAAGCTACAAATAACATGGATGCGAAATTTAATTTCGAAACAATAGTCACAATAAATAAAAAAAGCGGAATTCTGTCTAGATTTTGAACTATAAAATATAAATAAACATAATTCAATATTGCAATAAATAAGCGAAAATAAAATAATTCTTGTTTTATTTGAAAATATGTATTTTAAAAATATTATATTCATAGGAATTATTTTTTTTTGCACGTTCTTGATTAGGTCTAAATTTTTGTCAATTTAGGACAGTGTTAAATTTAGAAAATCAAACATGATCCGGTATTAGCACCATTCAGGACTTTCATAATTAAATTTGATGATAAAATAACTGTAAAAAGCAGATTAAAAACAAAAAAGTTACCTAATCCGAAATAAGATATATCCGAAATAAACTGAAAAAATCATTTTTAATTACTTATTTGCGGCCTTATTACTAGTGATTTCAAAAAACCAAAAGCACTTTTTCATTGCACTTTTTTATGCTCTTCAAGAAAATAAATTTATTTTTTAGATACGACGTTTCGTTTTTTAGATACCAACATCAACATTAATTTTTTAAATACGGACTTGCACTTTTTATTGCATTTTTGAGTAGCTTTTGACGTTCCAAAAACCAATAATCTATCACACTTGCCAGTAACGTGTTTGCTGTAAGAGTTATTTAAAGTTTTTTAAAAATTAAAGAGTAGGCATTAACATTGAAACATCAGTAGTGTGTCTTGACTTTGACAACAGATTTTCATAAAAGTCACCTTTCTGTAACGACACAAAACTTTATTTAAAAAATTAAGACTGACAAAAATATTTCGTAACCAGTCAACAATGTCTAATTTCCCAGATGTTCAAAAAGATTGCCGTCCACGTTGATTTTCCTTGATATTTTATTTATTATTCTGTGTAAAGTACGCCTTGTTATGATGAGAAAAGCATTTCTAATGCGATTTTTTAGCTCTTCTAGGGTATTTATTTCGGTTTTGTAAATTACATTTTTTAACGCGCCCCACAAATAAAAATCTAACGGCGAAAGGTCGGGCGACCACGCTGACCAGGCAATAAAACACCATTTTATTTTCTTGAAAAGCATAAAAAAGTGCAATGAACAAGTGCTTTTGATTTTTTGAAATCACTAGTAATAAGGCCGCAAATAAATAATAATCAAAAATAATTTTTTAAATTTATTTCGGATATATCCGAAAGTAATCGGAATTTTAACATTTTTTTTATCTTATTATTCAGCACAAAAATGCGCAACTTGGCCTCAATTTAATCAATTCTCTCTCTTTCAATAAAAATGTTATTTATCTCTACCTTTGTGTATCGTGTATGGCAAGTTCTATATAAGTGTAATTAAAAACCGAAGTTATTATTTTTTAATTCGAAAAAACGTCAACTCCCGTTTTTACCCCCTTTGGGGTTGATTTTCGAAAAATCCGTTCTTAGTGGATATCTACGTTATACGGAGAAGACATCCTCTAAATTTCACGATTCTAGGATTATGGATTTACGCTTGGCGAGGATGAATCATTTAGTCCCTTTATAATTTTATATAATAGTGTATAGATTAAATTAAGCAAAAATCCAGGGAACCGCGTTTTTTTTTTTGCCTGGGTGTTTATGTTTGGTTATGTTGGCATAGCCAAGGGTGAAGGGGAGCCATCGGTGCGAAAAGGGGGTTCGGTTCGAATGAATAGAATCTGGCTACGCCGCTGGTTGATTACATTACTTTTAAAAAAATCATATTTATAAAATGACATCCTAATGCATCGTTAATTCATTGTAAGCTCGGTAATATGGAAATTTTATAACCATGTGAATAATTCTGCATCTCATTACAATCAATTATGCAATTTGTGTTATTGAACGTCTCATTAAAAATTCTGATTCACTCGTGTAGACATTAATTTTGAATTTGCGATAATTTTATTTCCACTAAACTGGTTAATGGAAATTCAGTTCAATAAAATTAGTTTATACTATAAAAATATAAAATTGTAAAGTTACTGACTGACTGACTGACTGACTGATTCATCAACGCCCAGCCTAAACCTCTGATCCTAGAATCATGAAATTTTGAGGATGTCTTCTCACTATATAGCTATATAGACCAGGGCTGAAGCCTTTGAAAATGGTAAAAAGTGAAAAAAATAATAATACGATAAAACCCATTGAAAAGCAAGAGAATATAACAAAAATGAAAGAAAAAATATTTTACGGGCGATCGGAGGTCGGGAAGTGGAAAGGGGTGAGTTTTTAAGGATAGAAAACGATTTATCTTGATTTCCGGCAAAACTACAAGTCCTATGGAAAAACATTAAATGGCAAAGTTGTAGGTAATAAAAGGATCTACAACTTTTGTATTTACAGTTTTTTTACATAACCTTAAAATATATGTGAAAAATTCAAATAACCAAGTTTTTGGTTTTTTATTTTTCTTTTACAAAAAAAAAAATTTTCACGTAATTTGGTGAAAACTTACCTTTTTATGTCCCAAACACACTATAATTTTTTTGAATTAAAATATTTATTTTTTCACCTTATTTTGACTTAATATATAAAAAGCACTCTAATTTTCAATCGAAAATTCTCATGTCAAAATATCTGCTTTTTTTAAAAAGTCGGTGAGCTTTTTGTTTGTTGAAATCTCTACTTTCTGATGGTGTAAAAAAAAATATACATTACTATGGTAAATGTTCTCAAAAATACAAAGAAACAAAAAAAACCCGAATCTGAATTGTTTTTATCATTATGTACAATTTTGAGCTATTTATTAAAATTTGTACTTTAATTACTTGAAAAACGTAAGATTTTGTTTATTAATGTAACATGGACTCTTACGTTTTTCGAGTAATTAAAGTATACATTTTAATAAATAGCTCAAAATTGTACATAATGATTAAAAAAAAAAAATTCGGATTCGAGTTTTTTGTTTCTTTGCATTTTTTTAGAACATTTACCATAGTAATGTTTATTTTTTTTATACCATCAGAAAGTAGAGACTTCAGCGAACAAAAAGCCCACCGACTTTTTTAAAAAAGCAGATATTTTAAAGTGAGGATTTTCGATTGAAAATTACGGTGCTTTTTCGATATTAAGTCAAAATAAGGTGAAAAAATAAATATTTTAAATCAAAAAAATTACAGTGTGTTTGGGACATAAAAAGGTAAGTTTTCACCAAATTTCGTGAAATATTTTTTTTTTGTAAAAGATAAAAATAAAAAACCAAAAACTTGGTTATTTGAATTTTTCACATAAATTCTAAGGTTATGTAAAAAAGTGTTGATAAAAAAGTTGTAGATCTTTTTATTACCTACAACTTTGCTATTTAACGTTTTTCCATAGGACTTGTAGTTTTGCCGGAAATCGAGATAAATCGTTTTCTACTCTTAAAAACTCACCCCTTTCCACTTCCCGACCTCGGATCGCCCGTAAATTATTTTTCCTTTCATTTTTTTTATATTCTCTTCCTTTTCCAATGGGTTTCATCCTACTATTAGTTTTTTTTGGTTTCAAAAATTATCGACCCTGGTCTAATAACGTAGCCATCCTCTAAAAAGGGATTTTTCGAAAATCAACCCCTAAAGAGATAAAAACTGAAGTTAAAATGTTCTTAAGAATTTCTGTATCTCAAAAACAATAAAAAAATGGTTCAAAAGAAAAAATGTACCTTTTTTCATAACGTCTATAGGTTTTGTCAAAATATTTGATACAGAGAGAACCATTTGATAAACGATAATCGTCGTCGCGAATTAGGTATAATATTATGCCACTTTATAACATTAATCCGGCTTCTTATTCAGAAAAATTAATTAAAATTAATTTATAGGAAAATTACAAATCTCACAAGTAAAAAAAAATAAGAAGTCCGGACCTGTTACAATGGGTTGCCTCACAGCTGCTCAGATAATGTTATTTTTGCGGTGGCATTAAGGGGTCGATTTCAGATAAAATATATTTTAATGGGCTCCAGACTCTCAGGTAGGATCAGAAAGAAGAAGAAAAGTAAATATAGTTTTAGAAGATAAAAAATACACTGCTTTATTAAGCCGCAAGAAAAAGAAAGATAACTTTCAGAATTCATACTTGTTTAATCCAAATATTCAAAATAAATTCGTAAATATAAAATGATGACTTGATACCTTTCATAAACTATTAATATATAGTAAAAATCAAAATTGTTGGATTCACCACTACAATGGATTAAGAAAGAGAAACAATAAGATCAAAAATTAACGAGAAAACTTTATAATATGAAATTATTAAATATATCGTGCATTATAGCATTTATGAAAAATTAAACCAAATTAGAGATTGAGTTGAAACATAATTATAAAATCAAGCCTATGTGAATGATAGTTTAAATAAGTAATGGCTCTTAAAATTATGCTCAAATATACTAAACCTCAGTCCCCTTAGACTGGCTACTCGATATCATAAATAATATAAAAATAGACATACTAATCATAGAAGGAACTTATCCTCAATAATTACTAAATTTCATATATTCATATTTAGAAGGTTTAACTTCGGAAAAATGAGAGAACCTCTCTTAAATTAGTACTTAACTAATCCAAAGTAGATAATTTCCTTAAAGTTTGGTCATATTATGGGTACATTCCCAGTCAGTATCGACGAGGTAAATGCCCTCAATTAACAAAAGATATACATGGCTATACCCCAATAATAAGTTACCTAGGTTGGTAGACAACCAAAGATAGATATAATACAAGGTAAGATAATATATGTTACAAGGTAAGAAAAGATAAATAGCAAAAGATATTGAAGATATCTCCACATACCGAGGAAATAAATATTAAAATGGGCTATTATAATACAGCACTAGTCCAAAATGTTGATTTCGACACTAAAAGTAGGGTTATATAACAAAGGCACTACTAACTTATCTTGTACAAATCCCTGTTCGATGGGATATTCCCTCTCTTAGGTTGAGGAAGTAAGTTTAAAGTTCAATATTTAGCCATAGAAATTCATTATTTAGTCATCGAAATTCCTGTTTTGCCTTTGAAATTCATAATTTGCCTGTGAAGTTCAATATTTAGCCATAGAAATTCCTTATTTAGACATCGAAATTCAGTATTCAACTGAAGACGACTGGAGATACTTACCAGTTGAAACGTTGTGATTTACAACAAATAAAGACAATAGAAGTCCAAAACTCTTTCATTATTCATCGAAATTCATGTTTTGCCATAGAAGTTTGAGAACATTTAGCCTTAGAAAGTCATTATTTAGTCATCGAAATTCATATTTTGCCTTTGAAATTCATCATTTGCCTTTGAAATTCATTATTTAGCCTTTGAAGCCTGTTGTTCGGCTTCTTATGTCCTGTTTCTTAGCACTTGCCTATTATGGTGTTGGGTAAAGTAATTATATTAAATCCGGCTATGCCGCTTTAGCTTTACAAAAGAAAACGGTGTATTACATTTTACATTTCTGCTGATTGAACTCGGCCCGTTAAAACAATGAGAAGCACAAACTGCTGATGCGAGTTGTCCCAAACTCTATTATTTCTATTACCCTTATTCTTCGTATCAGTCATTTTATATCCCAGTGATATCACAGCAGTAAACCTGGATATTGCGTCACCTATCAAGAGATCAAACGCGACCCAGTTTTATCTAAATTGTCTGACGCCGACGATACTTCAATCATATTCGGCTCCGAAAGACATATTGCGCGTTTTTCGATATCGCGAACGACATCTCAAAGCAATATGGTGACCGTACAAGGGAAACGGAAGTCCGACTTTATTAGATAAACTCGATTTTATAGCATAACTATCGAAAAGTCACGAAGTTTACGGTTTACGACTGAAATGTGCATCAAAATATATATTTCTGAAATTTTTGTGTTGTTGTAAATATTTTTTTTTATTAAAAATAACTTATTTGCCATTATGTAACACAATACAATACAGAAAGTGACTGGAAACTACAAAAAATGTATTTAAATGAAATAATCAAATTATTGTTAATAGAAAACCATTTTTCAAAATTTATGGAGGAATAAAAAAACAGTTTTAAACTGCTTGCAGTCATTTGTTTAACGTAGGTACACGTCAAAAACCTCTGGAAACATAAGACCAGATTGTTTACATTTTAAAGCAATCAAAGATTACAGGGTTCACAATTTGCCTGGTTAGCTGTATGGTCCACTACAGTGTGACCAGTAAAGTCCGCATCATATGGGATTTTTTTTATTAATAGCTTTCTTCGAAATTTGACTTTGGCATCAAGTTCTGCTTCGATCGAGATGAAAATTAAGCAAAAAAATAGTAGTCACGTGATTCGGCATTATCTGTAAAATTTTATTTTTTTTCCAAAAAATAATTCAAAAGTAGGGTTATTTCTAAAAGTATCAAAAAAAGTTATTAAAAAAAGTTTTTTTAAATGCAGTTTCTAGCCCTCATGCAAAATTTCAGCTGCATAAGATAATTTTGATAGAACCCTAAACACAGCCACGGTTCTTTTCAGGCAATGATAAAAATCCCCAGCAATAAAAGCAACCTTAGGAAAATGTTCGTAAAAATCGTCCATGCATAAACCAGGTTTGTATTGCCACTCACCATTTTCTCTAACCCCGTTTCGAAAATTTCAACCATGAATGTTTTGTGCTGTTCCGTAAATCCCATTGTGTGAATTGCTCAAGAAATTGGAAAAATTTGTGATAAATCAAATTACTTGTAACGACTGTCAAAGATGACGGAATAACTGATTGCAGTGGCGCACCCAGGGGGGGGGGCCAAGGGGGCCTTGGCCCCCCCCAAAACCCCCAATGAAATAAAAATTATGAAAGTGGATAAGTATTTTAAAAAGTCAATTTTCTTAGATTTACCTCACGGGCCTCGTTTGAGGGGGGCCAGGTGGGGCATTTGCCCCCCCCCTCCCCCTGGAAGTTGACTTATTGACAAAAGTTGACTTATTGAGGTTTAATATGGTTTGATTAAATTTATGAATTTATTATTTCGAGTTTTCCTTTATATTTTTGTTATTATTTTAGGGTAGTATAGACTTATTTTAATAAAAATAAACAGTTTTAATGCCAAAACGACTATGAATGTTTGAGAAACAATTTTAGCTCATTAAGTATTGAGCAAAAAATTGAAATTAAAATTAAGGGAAGACCTAAACTCTCGAAATTAACTTGATACATACCACAAAGTGTAAATCTAGGGACTTTATTGTTATTGATAAGTTTGCTGCAAATAAAAACAGATGAATGAACTTTACTTTTAAACAATGTACCCACTAATGAAAAATAAATTAGCCTTTCTATTTTTTATCTTATTTCATTTTCAATAGAATAAGAAGGTAATCATAAATTTTTAAAATATTTACTATAATAATTATTGACCAAATTTGGGCGTGGTCTTAAAAAAATTTCGCCTGCGGCGCATTTCGCCTACAGCAGGCTTTTAGTACACCCCCAAGTTAACAAGTCACAAGCCGCCAATGCCCCCCCCCCCTAAGAAATCGTTTAACGACTTCTATGACTAGGCTATTGCGATCTTCCCTGCAAGAGTACCTTAAAAAAGCTCCAAAGTTCTAAAAAAATGCGTAACTTAAAAGTTTATTAAAAAATTTGCTTCCAGCACTGGTTGGCGGCCCCCCCCTAACATAAAATCCTGGGTGTGCCGCTGACTGATTGATTGTTAATTTAGGTAGTTACTGACACCCAACAGGTATTAGCTCTACGGCACTACGGCTAAGCATTACGTCCTTAGATGCCAGGCCCTCTTTGATGCAAATAATTTTTGCTCGCACGGTATAAGGTTAAAGGCGTTTGTATTCGTAAGCTTCCAGCTTCCAAAAATTAGTTATTCCGGATTTTTGTTCGGTCGGCGTTTCTGTTACTTTTTTTATTGGCAAAGTTTTAATTGGATTTCTTTTTGGCAACTTTTATTAAGATTTATCCCTGTTTAACTTATCCCTTCAATTTCCATGTTTTCTTTCGCCGACAAATTACGGCTGCTTTCTTATTTGTGGGTTCCGTTCGGATTAGGACGAACAAAGTTATTAAATTTTTTTTTTGAGGATTTTTGTGGAATTTTTGGAAAGAAATAATTTTACGAAAAGAAAGAGCATTAGCATTTTTTGTAGGTTTTTCTTGTGTGAAGGGAAATTGGATTTAAATTGCCGAAAAAGTTTAACAGTGATTTAAATCAGTAATCTCGGTTACAAGTAAACTTGTGTAAATTATAAAATAAACATAATATTCAATTTTATTATCTATTGTTTAAAAAATGCAGTGCGAGTTTTTTACTTGGAAAAAATTCAGTACACTGTATTTTTGGAAAATTGCTTGGACACGGATATTAACATTTTAGGTTGTGGTCTTTTTATAAAAAAAAATGCATACAGTGTGTCTTAAATTAGAGATATAACGATACTGATAATTTTATTAAAGGGCAGCCCTACACCGAGGAAAATGATCTAATACAACACAGGTTTGCTAAGAGAAAGTTTGTATTGACAACTTATTTTTTATTAACCCATATTTAAAAAGTTGCAAGTGTATCAAAACCGCTTTAAAGATATATCAATTCCAGATTTGCTAGAACAGTGCTTATATTGGTAGTAATCAGTTCCATTATAGTCGGATCTGGTCTTATCGTGCGGGTCATACGATTCAAGAAAGACATACTCTCAGTTTTTGTTTTCTTTACTTGCGTTTAATTTTACCCTCTAAATAAAATACGTAAGATAAATGAGACAGACTTATTCCATTTTGACATGAAAAAAAAGGATATGTATTTACTTTCCAGCGATTCTAAAAAAGCTTATAATAGCACCAGCTACGTTTTATTTTAAATATGCCAGTTTTGTGACTATGACAGTTTGTGACAAAATGAAACAATTTTCTGGGTTTTTGCATCCCCAATCAATAAAAATGGTACTTAATCTGATAAACTATTTCGAAAATAAAAGAAAAAGTGAAAATTCGCAAACCAATATGCAGGAAACCATAATGAAAACACTGGGAATTAGTTTAAGGACTATGCAGAATAATGTGCATGAAAAAAAAGCATAATATAATACCCAATAATACTAAAAAGTGTAAACGAAGAAAGCCAAAGACTGAGGATTTAAGCGAAAATATTAAAATGGGAGTTCGAAATGTGATTTACGATTTATACAAATCAAAAACCAATGTAACTCTTCCAGTTTTACAAAAAACATTAAATATTCGGGGTGTTTTGGAAATTGGACTTGAAGCGTTATCAAAATTAATAAAAAATTTAGGTTTTCGCTATAAAAAAGACTGTAACCGAAGATTTTTATGCGAGCAGCCACAGATAGTGAGTCAGCGTGTTCAGTTTTTAAAAAAATATACGGACAATTACAAATCGAAATTTAGAAAAGTGGTATTTTTAGACGAAACGTGGATATTTTCGAATGGAAGTGGTTCAAAATCTTGGCAAGATTAGTCTGTAAAAAGTGTTAAAAGGAAAAAGGGGCGGGGTACGGGAAAGCGTTTTATTATTTTGCATGCCGGTTCTGCAACAGGATATGTTGCAGGTGCGAGTTTAATTTTTTCTTCAACATCAAAAAGTGCTGACTATCATGATAATATGAATTGCGAAATGTTTGAAAACTGGTTAAAAGTTCTATTGATACCAAATTTGGATGCTCCGTCTTTAATTGTATTAGATAATGCATCATATCATTCAAGAATTTTAAATAAACAGCCTACTTTATCTGGGAGGAAAAGTGATATTTATGAGTGGCTGGAAAAACACAACCAAAATCTTTTACCAAATATGCTTAAATCGGAACTCCTATCAATAGCAAAGTCTCTTAAAAAAAACAAAATATACGCGGTATGTGAAATACTGCCTGAATATGGTAATGAGGTTCTACGACTGCCGCCATATCATTGCCAGCTTAACGCAATAGAATTAATATGGGCTGGTGCAAAGTCTTATTATGAAAAACATGTAGGTGATGGTCTTAAATCTGACCAAGTACAAATAGTTTGGCAAGATTCGTTAGATCATATTACACAAGAGTACTGGAAGAAATCGGTGGAACATACAGAAATATTAATAAGGGATTGGTGGGATCGAGAACAAGTACTAGATGTCGAAGTAGCGCCAATGATAATTGCTCCATTCGAAGACGACTCAGACGACTCAGACGACGAGGACTTTTTAGATTTTATAAGTGACGATGAGAGTTTTTAGGCGATAATTATAAACGGTGTTTTTCGTTTACATTTTTTAGTATTCTTGGGTATTATATTATCCTTTTTTTTCATGCACATTTTATTTATTTATTTATTTATTGACGAATGGGATATCTACAGACCTAATGGTCCAAAATGATATCCACAATTAAACACATGTGTGCGGATATACATAATATAAAATAATAATAAAGTCTATATTTATATTCACTGTAATAAACTAAAGTAATCCTTAATTCCATATAATATATACTTAAGTTAGTATCCAAAACAATTTTTTATTTTAATTTTAATCACATTTAATGAGTAATGAAATATATCAATATCAGCAAATCTAGAATTATATAAGCGTAATATTCTATGAATGGGTGAATTCCTACCCGAATTAGTTCGAAAATATTGCTCAAAAAATAAAGAATTACGTCTTAGGTCTCTCGCTTGGATATTAAAAAGAATATTTGATAAAATTACTGGCGAGTCCAAGTGACCATTAAGTATTTTATATAAAAATAGAATATCACATTGCTCGCGCCGGGCTTCCAGAGAATAAAACTTATATTCCTGCCTAAGTCCAGATGTACTGACGGTATACATTACATTATTCTGCATAGTCCTTAAACTAATTCCCAGTGTTTTCATTACGGTTTCCTGCATATTGGTTTGCGAATTTCCACTTTTTCTTTCATTATCGAAATAGTTTATCAGACTAAATGCCATTGTATTTTTATGTTTTAGTAGTAAAATTGTTAAAATAAATTGCACTGTTTATTATTGTCGTTTTTAATTAAAGGGTACAGTAGGTATATAATTAACGATTATATAATTTGTTTGTAACTTTTTCAACTCCCCTGTACATAATTTTTACAAAACTAATAATATTAGGTATATGTGGCTATCTTCGCGATAGCTAAAATAATGAAACTATTTTTCCTTCCTTCGGTATATTTGTAAATAATCTCACAACATTTTGATAGCCTCTGTGTTGTCTGATTTGACGCGTATGATCAATGACCTTTGGACCCGCACGTTAAGACCAGATCTGACTATAGCAGCACAGTATTGTTGAATAATTAACCACTTTTAATACAGCAATTTTGTTAAAAAATAAATTGTATCTTCTCAATGCGACGCATTTTGTTCCCAGTAAAGCGCTTTCTCCACGATTAAGAAAGCAGAACAGCATCCCCAAAAACGAATTGTATCCGTTGGAACCTATAATCCACAAGACGTTGGTGCAGGTTCGTAATATCAGTTTTAACTTATTTGTTGCGCAGGTCACATAATTGTTTGGAGTCTTCTAGCTGTCCTGTCTGAATTTGAATTTTATTGATCGTACCAATACCTGTTTTAATTAATTTATTTTTAAGTTTTTTTTTTAACTTTGCATGTCAGATAAAGCAATAGAAGATTATTATTTCGCACAACCCATCATTATTATTGGACTTTATAATCTATAGACGAATTTTACTATCGCAGTAAACCATGTTGCATATTAGATTATCATATTATGCAATGTTGTTAAACAACATGAACAATTTCTCACTAGAAGCTATTTAAATTTTTGAGAACTACAGTACCGATTTATAGTGGTAAGTATATGCTTTATTAACCGTAGCAAGCAAATATTATTATGATTAATGTCAAGTTTCATTACAACTGCCAGTCGGAACTGATACCGTATATAAAACCAGATTACACCCATAATAGAACTTTATAATTACTTTGAGTATTTAGAGCACTAATGGCTATAAACCATTCTATGATAGCATTAACTCCTATTCCCTATTGGCTAAATTACCGTGATATTATCACTACACAATGGTCTAGCAATTTTCGTTGTCTTTACAGTAGGAAAGCGCGTTGCTGTCACATATAGTATACAGAAAAAAGTAAAAGATTGAATTAACGCAAATAGGTTTGATTTAACCCAATAATCAGTTTAAATAGCAACAACGCAATGATCTGGTTAAATCAACTCTATGAAATGATTAACTTGGTATGATCAAATCAATCGACTATTTGGTTGATTTAAACCACACTAAAGGTATAATATAGCAAATAATATGATTGAAGTAACAATATCATTGGGTTATTTTTACCATATCCTTGTAACCTTGTATCATTTTAAAAATTTGATATTGTTGTTACAACCCATTAGAAGGGTTAAATTTACCATCATTGGTTTAAATTAAAAATATGAATAGGTTAAATTTGTGATATCCGAGGTGTAATAAAAGATATATACCCGCTTTATATAGTAGTAGTTTATTATACAACGTAATGTACTGGTCAAGTTTAAACACAATCTCTTTACTTATACCTAACAGATTACAAGGGAAACAGAACGGTGCGGATCCTTGATGGACCAGTCTGGTACAGACTGCCGGTCCGGTCGTGTTCCCACTGTTCCCAGCTGTGCCTCTTATGGTCGTCCATGCCTGCGCTTGCGCGTATGTCCGACTCTAGATACCCTCACCCCAGAGTGTTTGGAGATACCTGCCTGAGGGAGAAACCAAATGTTATGTTAATGTTATGTAATTGTCATAAAACCCTTACATACTTTTCTGTAAGCCAATAATAAAATAACATTATTGTTTTCCTGTTTAATATGATCGGTACATATAGATCTAAAGAGCTGACAGAAAAATATATAGTTCGATCTTTAATATTCGAATACAACAAAATATGAGTTATTGTTTCACTTATAAATAAATAAATAAATAAAGTTGGTGGGACTTGACAGTCCCGTCCCGTTGGTATACACAAAGGGTTAAAACAATTAGGTTATATAGGTTAAGGTAAGCACCTATTAAGAATATTTTTTTGCTTGTAGGTAGGTACCTAAGGAAAATATTATTAGGTAAGGTAATTATTAAAAAGAGAAAACATGGATTTTTTATACCGACTCATTTTAGGTCGTATTCTATATAGACCATGAATCTCATGTCTCTTTTGGCAAATTTTTACTAAAATTTACATATTTATCTTACCTAAAATTATTATCAATTGTAGGCAGGTACCACGATACACTTAAGTATACTTACCTAATAAAATAACAAATTTAATGTAGTATTTTTATAGTGCCTACATACAATTAGTTTAGGAATAATGAAACAGGTGACACTAAATATAGTATACTATATATAATATAATATATTATTATCCTTACCCAAAAATGTTTCCACTAGGTGTGGAAGCCCGCAACAGCTTTTTCAATTCCATTGCACAATTTTCCTACACTTACAAAGAAAAAAAAACACGAGGAAAACCATAAATGAACTCCAGACTCCAGTGTCGCCACAAAACAGATAAGGTTATGTTGTTACTGTTGTTATGCGAATGACGAGACACTTGCTGCTTTATTAGCGTCCCTAAACTGAACTGTCATTGGTCAATTGGCGATGGCCTGATTATCTTTCAAATTTACTAAAATTAACACGTTCACATGCTAGAATCTAACCGACAGCAGGCAGCAGGGTTAAATAGAATTTCAAACCGAAGGTTATTAAATTGGTAATATTAACAAAATGAAATGGTTGATTGAACCATACAGTATTGTTTAACACAATATAATGTTTAAAATCAACATTTTGATTAGATTGAATTAACACAGAAAAGGTATAATTAAGTATTAATATTTTTACCATTTAAATGAGCTTGTTTTTACCCAATGAAGGTGATTGTAACAATTTAAATTGGTTAATTTAACATTTTACATTCAACCCAATCAAGTAGTAGAAATAATCGAGTAAAATTGTTTAAAAATACCCAAATTGTTTTAATTTAACCTTTTTAAAAGTAATCCAATGGACTTGCTAGATTCAACATTTTACTTTTTTCTGTGATATTAAACAGTTGTACAGGGTGTTCCTAAATATCATGTAAATACGAAAAGGGGGTAATTCTTTGGCTTATTTAATGACTAAAAACTCATATAAACATAGCCGCACCAAAATTTTTTTTATTGGGAGATAAGGGGGCATGACCCCTGAAAAAATATCTCCCTGTAGATTCTTAAAAGCATTTGGTATGCCCAATGATGCAAGTCCTACAGCGTAACCTATATTCCAAATTAGAGCTAAATATCTCAAAAAATAACAAGACCTATAAAAAAAAACTAAAAAAATCTTGAAATTTCAACACCCTGTAGATCGGCAACGAAGCGTTTGCGGACCTATGTTTATATGCATTTTTAGTCATAAAATAAGCCAAAGAATTACCCCTTTTCGTAGCCATTTTCAGCCATGATATTTAGGAACACCCTGTATAAAGAGAATGTGAATTCTTATAAGGACTTTTTCTGAGTGCGGTGGGAGTACAAGCGGAACGCTTTCTCCGTTGCCTTTGTCTATCCACGTAGAAATCTTTTATGTGAGGTTAGAAACAATTAATTTCAGTTAAATTGACATTGGAATTAATATCACGTCAATTGAAATTCAATCACATTTGAAACCCGCCAATAAAATCTAAAATGTGTGCTGATCTAATGAGCTCACTAAAATAGAAATTGTATTATTATTATTATTACTATTATTATTATTATTATTACCTACTCCGAATAATTTCAGTCGTAACAATTTTGTATTATTAAAATTGCCATTAAATATGCTAATTGGAAAGCGAAATTTAATTTAAAATTAATAATTGAATTGATGAGCAAAAGTAATGATTATGTTATTATTTCATTATTCTAAATTTAATTGATATTTATTTATAATTATTTGGGATAACTATTTAACTCTTTAAAATAACATTGTATGTTTATTTAGTAAAGGTTGTAAATTGTATTTGTGTAGAGTTCTCGCGGTTTATATTAAGCGGATTCCGTACACCTTTAAAACTAATAGTACCCAATTTACGTTACAAGATGGAAAAGTAGTGTTTTTCAGGGCGAGCCGTAGGCGAGTCCTGGAAGCTTGGAGAGACCTGCAAAACACTAATTTTCGGTTGCGTGTCGGATGATTCAAAATCTGAATTCATATTTTTAAATTTGCGCATTCGCGAAACAAGTTTCACATCAGCGGCGCACCCAGAATTTTATGTTAGGGGGGCCCGCCAATCAGTGCCGGAAGTAAATTTTTTAATAAACTTTTAAGTTACGCATTTTTCTAGAACTTTGTAGCTTTTTAACAGGTATTCTCAGAAGATCGCAGTGGCCTAGTTCAATTCAAGTTCAAGTTTCAAGTAAATATCTAAAAAAATTGACTTTTTAAAATATCCACTTTAATAATTATTCCGGACAAAACATACCACTCTTTTTACCAAATAAAATATAGGTAATAGTAATGACGACATATCCATAACACAAATATATTTATTTAAAAATATAAATTAGTACAAAGCACAACAATAAACAATATTTTATAAATAATAGAAACCAAAACTTTTTTATAACACCTTTGCATTTGTTAAATATGTCAATCTAATTTTCATCGACCCTTAGAAAGTTTATTTAAAATTTCTTCACAAGAAACAGGAACATTCTTATGAATAAATAAATTTGCCAAACCATTAAGTCTTACTTGCCCGGTGGAATTTCTTAAGTACGATTTTAAGTACTTTAGAGGTACTGGCGGGAAGGGTAACAAAAATTTGCAAAAGTTTTTATATTTGGAAATATCATACCATTACATTAAATATATAGCTTAAACATATCGGAGGGTATTTCTTTGCTATCTGTAAACTTGTCGTTCCATAATTTAAATTCGCATATTAGAATGCTTTTATTATAAAAATTTTCAAAAAATTAATAATTTGCATAAGAAGAATGAAGGCTGAGAAAGCTTTGCAAATTTTCTACTTATAATACTGAACAAAAGTAATAAAAATTATATCGTTCTTTGTATCGCGCCTGGAAATTAAAGTTTTTTTTAGTGGGTTAGTGGGTATAGTAAGTTGAAGTCAATTTCATTGGGGGTTTTGGGGGGGCCAAGGCCCCCTTGCCCCCCCCCCCCTGGGTGCGCCACTGTTTTACATAAACAACAAATTAAAAATCAACGAACTGTCACTCGACAATACATCGAATTGTAATTATTATAGTAACGAAATCAAAATAGATTGTATTATCAAAGAGCGATTGGAAAAACAAAAAACAGCGACCAGAAAATATACACTTTCTGGACAATTTTTCGTCCAGAAAATAACGTTTTGTCGATCAAGACCGCAAAATTGACGTTAGAGACCGGAAAAGATTTTTCCGGTCCCTGTTTTTTGTTTTTCCAATCGCTCTTTGATAATGCAAGCTTCCTTGATTTCGTTATTATGACAACAACATTTCGATGTATTGTCGAGTGACAGTTCGTTGATTTTTAATTTGTTGTTTATGTCAAACTTGTTTCGCGAGTTCGCAAATTTAACAATATGAATTCAGATTTTGAATTATCCGACACGGAAAATGAGATTTCAGAAGAAATTTTGGAAGCAGCAAGGAAAGCGACTTACGATATATTGCCAGTAAAATCAAAAGCCCGTTACGGAAGTCATACGACGCATTTAAAAACAATATAAAATAATTTAATGTAAGTAGGTATATCGAAGTGTCGGTCTTAAAAAAAATATTGTACGTCACGCAACCGAAAATTAGTGTTTTCTGGTCTTGTAACGTAAATTACTATTTTTTAAGACCGACACTTCGATTAATTTTTTATTTTATATTATTTTTAAATGCGTCGTATGTATTACAAAGAGCGATTGGAAAAATGAAAAACAGGGACCGGAAAAATATTTTACCGGTCCCTGACGTCCATTTTCCGGTCTTGATCGACAAAACGTTATTTTCTGGATGAAAAATTGTCCAGAAAGTGTACTTTTTCTGGTCGGTCTTAAAAAAAATTATTTTCACGGTCTTATTAATTGATTAAGAAAAAATGTTGTACCTATGTTAAAGTTTTTAGAAATAAAACAAAGAATATTGACAAGTCCTTTTTTACCATACATGTGTACACAGAGTTATGATAAAGCAACGGATCAGCCTTGTATATACAGGGTTGGGCAAATGTTCCGGAACGGCTTAATTACAGGCGAACGAAAAGTGATATCGGATCCGGGTTTTAGGCAATCTATAGGACTAAAATTTTACTATTTGACTATTATACCATATGTCAGTAATGTCACCAACTGTCAACACTGTTCACACTCCAAAAAATTTGTATTTAAGAAGTCTCTTCTTGAGCAGGATAATGCCGGGAGCACCATCCTGTTGAAACTATACGGTTAAACCTGGTAAGTCAGGATAATTATTACATTATCATCTGGGAGTAGAGTGCAAGAGCTGGAACCAGATCATTACGATGAAACTTTGGATAATTTTTTTTTATATACCGGGTGTTTCTCAAAAGACGTTCACCCCTATAACTTTTCTGTATTTATAGATATTAAAATGAAATTTTGAGATTATGCGTAAGAGATGAGTCTGCATTTATTGGCATAATTTTCAATTTGTTAGCCGTTCCGGATTGATCGGAAGTAAGCTGGACTTTGGTATTTTAAATGGGACATCTTGTATATTTTTACTTATTGGGATTCAGCATAACATTCTGAGTGAAATGACACCTCACTTGTCTTTTTTTGACGTGTTATAGCATTTTTATGTTTATTTTTTATTTTCAATCTAGAGTGCTACAAATTAATTAAATCTGTTAATTTATAGTCAAGTAGTAAATGAAAATTAAAATTATATCATAATAATTGACTTTCTAAGTTTCACAAGCGTTTAAAAAATAAAATTTTGTTTTCTTGACGTTTACTTCATTTTTCCAAATGAAACCGATGGTTGTTCACTAGGATATTTAAAACAAGCATTTTTTTCCAAGAATTTGATACCACACACTCCTATGCTATTTTAAAATTGACACGAAAAAATTTGCCTTAAGTCCCAATCGCAAATTTAAAATCGTTATGCATTATTGCCGATTTGCCTGTCTTTTCTAAAGAAATATAAAGGCGGCTTTGAAAAACAATGGAATGGCTTTGAAAACCAATATGGTTTTAAATTAAAATTGTAAAGTCATTCGTTTATTAAACTTACATTGTAAATCAGATAAAATGGTTAGTTTTACTAGGAATGAACAAATTGATACCCTCCTAATTTTTGGAGTGACCAGAAAAATTCTTCTGAAGCCGCAAGATTGTATGTATTGTATGTTTTATAAACTAATGGCATTACAACTTTAAATTAAAGTTATATTGGTTTTCAAAACCATTCTATTGTTTTTCAAAGCCGCCTTTATATTTCTTTAGAAAAGAGAGAGCGGCAATAATGCATAACGCTTTTAAATTTCGATTGGGATTTAAGGCAAATTTTCCGTGTCAATTTTAAAATAGCATTGGAGTGTATGGTATGAAATTGTTGGAAAAAAATGCTCGTTTTAAATATCCTAGTGAACCACCATCGTTCCATTTGGAAAAATGAAGTAAACGTCAAGAAAAGAAAATTTCATTTTTTAAACGCTTGTGAAACTTAGAAAGTCAATTATTATGACATAATTTTAATTTTCATATACTACTTGACTATAAATTAACAGATTTAATAATTAATTTGTAGCACTCTAGATTGAAAATAAGAAATAATCATAAAAATGTTATAACACGTCAAAAATGACAAGTGAGGTGTCATTTTACTCAGAATGTTATACTGAATCCCAATAAGTAAAAATATATAAGATGTCCCATTTAAAATACCAAAGTCAAGGTCACTTCCGGTCAAACCGGAAGTGCTAACAAATTGATAATTATTCCAATAAATGCAGACTCATCTCTTAAACATAATCTCAAAATTTTATTTTAATATCTATAAATATAAAAAAGTTATAGGTGTGAACGTCTTTTGAGAAACACCCGGTATACAGTGTGACCAGTAAAGTCCGCATCATATGGGATTTTTTTTTATTAATAGCTTTATTCGAAATTTGACTTTGGCATCAAGTTCTGCTTCGATCGAGATGAAAATTAAGCAAAAAAAGAGTAGTCACGTGTCATCGCATTATCTGTCAAATTTTAATTTTTTTCAAAAAATAATTCAAAAGTGGGGTTATTTCTGAACATATCGAACAATTCGTCCCCAAATTCACAAAGTGGCGTATATGAAAAAAATCGATTTTTGGATTTTATGCGCAATATAACGGGAAAGGAATGACAAATGAGTTATCAAAGTGGCGAATTTGTGTTTATTACCGGTAAATAGATATTGCTATTTTTTGTTTGGGCAGATCTACAAACCGGTTATTTTGAATTATCGCAAACTGGCGAATTTGATATTCGCCCCTTTGTAAACCTAAACCAAGGGCGGAGTATATGGCAAATGCATGATATTCGCCGGTTTGTAAACTCAGTCGCCTACTGTTTTAACCTGAAAATAAAATATACCGCCAAATTTTATAACCTAATAAATTAAGGGGTTCTTCAGAAATAGCCTCTTGCATATTTCTTTTTCTCTCTGACTGTGACAAAAAGGGAGCAGAGCTTGTAGGCCTCTTTTTAGATGGATGTTTTGGCCAGAACAAGAATTCTGTTATGCCTGCTATGTTTATGTATTTTTTAAATAATAGTAAGAATGTAAATAACCCATTACTTTTTTGAAACGTGTCATGGCCAAAATGAGGGCGATTCAGCCCATAGCAGATTTTTTTGATTTTTAAAGACTTTCACGGGATCTACGTATATTGTCTATAAGTAAGAAAAACAGAGGATACAACAGAAATCAATTGGACTAAAATTTTATGTATAATGAATGGTAGAGAAACAAAAGTTGAACACAATATACATAAAAACAAGCCATTTTAGCGATACCTTTAGCTCAATTACATTTCCACGAAATTTTGAACTTTCAAACGCCAAACTGTACAAACTAAATAGAGGTCCACAAAAAGTGCTAGAAAAAAAATATAATTCTTTACGCTCTCTCTGTGAGGGATCTGAACCCATAATAAGAGTTCAAGAATATCAAGAATATTAAAAATTACCCCATTAATATTCTATCGCTTAGTTGATAATTTTCTGTTTAATATTCTATCGCTTAGTTGATAATTTTCTGTTAATTTAAAAAAATAAGATTGTGGTAATATTATGTATATTTATTTATCTAAGACATATTATGTTTTGTTAATAATCATAGGCGTAGTTAGATGGTCAACACTGGGGGTGCTGAAGTCCAGTGGCGGCTCGTGACATGTTATCGTGGGGGTGCACAAAAACCCGCCACAGGCGAAATGCGCCGCAGGCGAAAAGTTTTTAAGACCACGCCCAACTTTGGTCAATAATTTTTAGTAAATATTTTAATGTGATGTTAATAGCAGGTTTAGGTCTTTCAATGTTCTTAACAATCACTTTCTCCTCCAACGGTAACTTGCTAAAAGATTTTTTATATCCGACGACGCACTCATTGTTTTTTCGTGTTTATTTAACTTTAAACTTTAACTGAATTCAATAAAACCATATTAAACCTTAATAAACAAAAAAAATAGTCAAATTACCGGCTAAAAATTTCCGCGAATTTGAACGACTACGACTGGTTAAATTTAAATTATCAAATTAATGCAGAATTGCAGAACATGACATACACAAGCTATTATGCTGCTCTCGTAGTTTACGAGATTTTTATGATCATAGACCCGCTCTGACAAGTAAACTGGGCGTGAACAACACGCTACACGGAGAGAAATTTTGAACAGAATCCGCAACTACCTAAATATACTTGAATTTGTACCAGAATTCGAATGCTTGAAATATTAATATGAAAAATTCATTACATATAATGTATATTATAAAAATAGGTTAGTTCTAAAATTAGCCTATATATTGTAATTTTTTTTTTGAGGTGCTAATTTAGATTTCGGGGGTGCTTAGCACCCCCAAGTACCCCCCTAACTACGCCTATGTTAATAACCTTAAGCTCTTAAAGGGGCCTATGTTCTAAGGCCTATGTTAAATTGTTAATAAGTTTCAGCTCTCAAAAAGGCGTATGTTGTTTTTTGAATATACTATAAGAAAAAAACTATTTTTTTTATAAGATTCTTGGAATGTTCCAACTCTTTAATACCTATCCCAAATTTCAAACCTATAGCTTAATTATGTTACGAAATACGATAGTTTGTAGATCACCCCAAACTTTAAACGCGTTTCCGGAAAACCGAGGCAAACTCATATACGCCACTTCGTGAATTTGGGGACGAATTATTAAAAAAAGTTTTTTTTTTAATTTTAGCTGCATAAGATAATTTTGATTTTTTACCTAGGGTGAAGTGGGGCAAGTGCGTTTTAGGGGTAACTGCACCATTAGCATAAAAACTCATCATGTTCGCCAATATCTTCTCGAGCACCACACGGAATAGTCTTTGAAGATCTGGCAACCACGCTCTCATTTTTCGCGGAGATCCGATCATTTAGTACCTGGTTATCGGTAACAGAAGACGCACGCGATTTTATCACTCGACAAATAAATACAAAT
Organism: Polydrusus pterygomalis; assembly: GCA_963969555.1. Taxonomy (NCBI): domain Eukaryota; kingdom Metazoa; phylum Arthropoda; class Insecta; order Coleoptera; family Curculionidae; genus Polydrusus; species Polydrusus pterygomalis. Next base: position 3,689,496 of record OZ018375.1, read on the forward strand.
TGTTTTGGTTTTTTTGGCATAAAAGTTAAAAAACGGTAAGTTAGTAATATTTCTCATTCTTGTGTCATATTTTACATCATATTTAACATATTTTTTTACAGCACAATTAGTAACTAATAAATGCTAACCTCAAAAATTAGGTGGATGCACTTGCCCCAATTTTGTTTATGCAGTGGCAAGTGCACCCATACTATATTGGGAAACTGCACCTATAGGTAATGATTCTGAAAGTGATTTTGAATCTATGGAGGACATTATTAATGATACCAATGACGAGTTATTGTATGAAAGAAATGTAAGCGAACGAAAAATTGGTGATTGGGTACTGGTCAATCCTAAGACAGAAAGAAATACTTCCAAATTTTATATTGGTCAAATTCAAGAAGAAGATAAAGATTCCAAGAATGTTGAAATTAAATTTGCTAGAATATTAAAAACCAAATCTTTAGACATTTACACGTTTACCTGGCCAAATATAGAAGACATTTCAAATGTTGCGGAGGAATCGATAATTTCGATTTTAACTGCCCTAGAACTTACACGAAGAGAAAGCTTCAAATTCTCCGTTAATTTCCTAAATTATTATTCTTTAGAATGAACCATATTATTATATTTTTGCATTTTGTATCCCATAGTAAAATGTCTTTTGTTTTTCTTTTACGAAAATAAACAAGTATTTTAAAAAAAATTTGAAAGATATTTTTCGTTAAAAATGGTATAAAACCAGAACTCCAAGAAACGTAATTTTAAAACATGTTTTTGGCAAATTTTGTTTTATGCCAAATATTGAGTTTAAACAGATGTCATTATGAAAATACAAAAAAGTCAATACTTCTTTTATTTAAACAGATATCAGAACGCCCTAAATTGCAACAGATTTGTAAATATTTCTTGTTTAACGCACTTACCCCGCACTGTCTTATATGCAAGCTGTGAATAATGTTAAAGCTTCTGTCGCACTTGCCCGGGTGTGGGGTAAGTGCACCTAGGCCGAAAAAAAAATTGGTGTTAAGTGAAAAATGTAGTTTCTAATTCAGAAGCAGTTTTATCACGTTAATCTGTAGCTAACACAAGCAGCTTAGCCTAAAAAATTCGTAATACTCTTTTAGTGCTGTAGTAAATATTCCAGACAAAAATAGGTTTCTAAAATTACATGTAGTTGCAGTTGCCCCACTTCACCCTATAAGTATATTGTAAATTGCACCACTTTTGCAAAATAAGACTCATCGCAACCTACATAAAACTTCTTAGTTTTGACAATGATTTATTTCAGATACATTTTCTTTAAAGTAGCGCCGTAATAAATGTGTGTTTTTCTACAAAATCAAAATTGGGCTATTAAAATTTGGTGGCATGTGATGCAAAGTTTATTTCTTTTTTACCCTGTATAAGGTAACTTCATAAAGTACGTATTTTTGAAAACGTTGTTTGTATATGAAAGTAATACACCTTAATATTAAGACAAAAAATAACACAGTGTCATCAGTAAGGTGTTCATTAAGTAGAAAATAAATTTTAGTGATGGGTAAAAAATCAAAATTATCTTATGCTGCAGCTGTAATTTTGCATGTGGGCGAGAAACTGCATCTAAAAAAACTTTTTCCAATAATTTTTTTCGATATTTTCAGAAATAACCCCACTTTTGAATTTTATTATTTTTTGGAAAAAAATAAAATTTGACAGATAATGCGAATCACGTGACTACTATTTTTTTTTACTTAATTTTCATCTCGATCGAAGCAGAACTTGATGCCAAACTCAAATTTTGAATAAAGCTATTAATAAAAAAAAAATCCTATATGATGCGGACTTTACTGGCCACACTGTATATTATATGTGAAGGGTAGTCTCGACCGACTACTTAAATAAACGACTCCTAATTCTTGTGGAACCGGTCTTGGGCTGAAGTAAAACTCCTTTTTTACAAACGCCGAGCTTTCGGATTTTTTTTTCCTTTCTCAAGGCTTTAATTAAGAAACAGTAGGTTAAAGATCCAGTATTAATGGCTATTAATATCAAGAGAAACCTATTTTGTAATTTGTGTTAAAACTATTTTCGTATAATTAAAAATACTCCCTTAAATGTATACAGATAAGCTTATTTTATACAGGGTGTTTGGGGAGGAAAAGGCAATATTTTGGGAATGTGTTCAGAGGGTAAAAATAAGAGAAATAAACCCATATGTTTTAGTGCGATTCTCAACCATTTCTGAAATAATCGGTTCTGATTTTTTTTTTAGATTGAAATAATGAACGAGGCTTTAGTTTTAAACGTCCGATACATTTTGATTGATACTTTTGACATGCATAGTATAGTTGTCAGTTAGCTTCATATTGAGCGTATCGACTTGAGCTAAGATTTTCATACTTACAACGCCCCATACATTCAGTCACAGGGAGTATGCCGACATGATATTCGTGTATGGTTAGTGTACCTAACTGTAATACAATGCGCGCAGTTAATGAATATCGACGTCGTTTTCCAAATCGAAGAGTTCCTAATAGAAGAGTTTTTGTAGTATTTGCAAGTGTTCAGGAAACTGGAATATTTCCAAGCCTGGAGAATTGTTTCTGAAAGAGTGCAGGGTCTAGATGTGGAAAATGAAGAAACTGTTCTGGATATTGTCGCAGATAACTCAGGTATAAGTACGAGACGGGTTGCAAATGAACTTCATATACCATCTAGCCGTATGGGAGTAACTTAGAAAAAACCTTTTAAAACCTTTTCACGTTCAACCCGTTCAATATCTTCTAGATGGTGATCCAGCTTCAAGAGTACAATTTTGTGATTGGATCCATCAAAATCGAAGTCTGCACAAATACATTTTATTTAGCGATAAAGCTCAGTTCACTCGTGATGGAATTAATAATTGCTACAATGAACATTGGTGGTCAGAGAAAACCCTCATGCTACATTATTTGAACGAAACTGTCAACATCGATTCAGTATTAATGTCTGGTGTGGAATGCTCAACGACCAGTGGTTTGGTCCATTTGAAATGGATGGGCGTCTTACTGGAGAAGGATATTTACAATTCTTGGAAGACCATTTGATACTCATTTTGGATAATGGAGTCCGCAACTCATTTTAGTCTTCGTGTGCGAAATTTCTTGAATTATCGTTTTCCTAATAGTTGGATCACCAGACTTAAACCCGCTTGATTATTGCCTTTGGGGATGGATGAAATCGCTAGTATATGAAACACGAGTGGAAACGAGAGAAGCACTCCGCGATCGAATTTTCAATGATGCAGCTTTTATAAAAAAACAATCCCCACTCAATCCAACGTGCTACCCGAGCGATTAACAAACGTTCCGAAAAATGTATTGAAGTTGGTGGAGGGGTTTTTGAAAATATTCTTTAAGTTAGTTCGTACTGCAGTACCTGCAATTATTCGCTTTTAAAATAAAAATTAACTTACAAAAACTTTAGAACCTATTATTTCAGAAATGGTTGAGAATCGAACTAAAACATATGGGTCTATTTATCTTATTTTCACCCTCTGAGCACATTCCCAAAATATTGCCCCCTCCTCCCCAAACACCCTGTATAATATAATAAAAAATATAATAAAAAGTAACTGGTTTAGTGATTAAATGACCCGACTTTCATTTTACAAGTAAGTGTTCATAGACATGTCATACGATAGAATGTAATCTATATAGAAGAAATTCTTTATAAAATCGTCTGCTTGTGCTGAAACTACAATTTCGAATATAAAATATTTACCACTCCAGATTGGGACATGCAACCGATTGGGAAATGCTATTTTAATATGGAAAAAAATACAGCTATTAATATTCTGCTTCAACCGTTACCAGCTGCGAAGAATATACAAGGATCTTAGAACTCTTATCACTTATAGTATATTCTTAGATCTAAAAAAGAAATATTTAATTAGTAAAAGCTGAAAAACAACTGAAAACAAAACGAATAAGGTAACAAAGCGAATAAGGTAACAAAACGAATTAGGTAACAAAGCGAATAAGGTAACAAAACGAATAAGGTAACAAAGCTATGACTGTTTTATAAGATATTTTATGATAATTCTGTTATATAAACGTTACGATGATAAACTTATAAAACACATTAGTTGGCTACAACAGAATATTTCCCTCATATGTTAAAGTTCCCATAAGAGAAATGCAATTTTCGCAAAATTACAGCGAATATTTCCCTCATATGTTAAAGTTCCCATAGAAGAAATGCAATTTCACAAAATTACAGCAAAAACAGCACTGCCAGAAATCGAAAATTGCATCGCAAGTTTATATTGTTGACGAAACGTCAAAGCGGGATTTTATTGTTAACAAACGTCAAAAAATGTAATATTCTGACAATTAACGTCATCTTATTGAGTGACAGCAGACAAAAAAGTCAATGTCAACGAATGTTTTCCTTTCATTTTGTCAAGAATTGTTAATAACTATCTACTACGAGCTGGTCTGGCGTGGAGGAGAAGGCCCAAGGTGTTTAACAAATTATCTTAAAGAAGAACTGGATCACGCGGGTCAGAAGACGGGACGAATAGAGTACAATCCGCTTTTTACCAAGACTACTCAAGGATGAGATAAGCCCTGCGCATCCTCGAAATGGTTGGTCAGGAATAAAGTAAACCCGAACATCTGACTATATAAGAAATTTATGCAGAAAAGGCAAGCAATAAAATGCAAACGACTTTTTCTCACCGTGAATCCTTTCTGGCAATCAGGAAAATGGTAAAAAAGCATACCGGTTGGACGAAATTTGATGAATAAATGGACCTTTACACAAGCGGAAAAGTCAGGCCTCACCAACAAAAATATCAAACTGACTAATCATAGTTTACGAGCAACCGCCGTATCAAAACTTGCCAAAAAAGGTGTTGGAGAACAACAGTTAATTAAACTAAGTGGACACTCAAATACCAAGTCACTGACGCCTTACATTCAGATGGATGAGAACCACCATATGCTTTTGATTAAAAAAATGCGGGACAATGACCAACCGTCAAGCTCAAGAGAGTCCCCCGCCAAAATAAGCTCTCGCTCGTTGACTGCATCAACCACCATGTCTACGAATTCAAAGCAAAATATTGTTAATTACAATAATTGTACTTTTCATTGCAATTCTTGTAATTTTTAAGCATTTTAATTTTATTGTTAGTATTTTCTGTTAAATAAAATATTTAAATTTACTTGATTCGAGTTCTTAATTAATTTGGGAAATATTCAAATAAATTACACTCGTGCATAAAAATAACCAGATAATTTTTTTATTCAATGTGTTTTTTTTACAAATTGCAATCGTTTGTTTTCATTTTTCGCGAAAATATGAAAACAAACTCTTGCAATTATAAAAAAACACATTTCATTCAAAAATTATCGGTAATTTTGATGCACTTGTGCATTTACCCCCGAATATTTCCCTCATATGTTAAAGTTCCCATAAGAGAAATGCAATTTTCGCAAAATTACAGCGAAAACAGCACTGCCAGAAATCGAAAATTGCATCGCAAGTTTATATTGTTGACGAAACGTCAAAGCGGGATTTTATTGTTAACAAACGTCAAAAAATGTAATATTCTGATAATTAACGTCATCTTATTAAGTAACAGCAGACAAAAAAGTCAATGTCAACGAATGTTTTCCTTTCATTTTGTCAAGAATTGTTAATAACTATCTCTTTGCATTCTGTTAAATAAAATGTTTAAATTTCCAGTCCTTAATTAATTTGGGAAATATTCAAATAAATTACACTCGTGCATAAAAATAACCAGATAATTTTGATGCACTTGTGCACTTACCCCCGAATAGTGCTTATTGCAGCTCTTATGTGATCGATTAGCAATTTGGATGTATCAATAAAATACCAATATAATAAAACAGTTGTATAACCATCGAAATATAAAATAACTTTGCTGGTTGGGTAAACAATGAGTTGTAGGTTCGGCGCCAAAGTATGTTTACGAATGATGGTCTATTTTTGCCTGATCGTCGGTTGTTTCCTACGTCACACCGAATATTTAAAGCGGCCTACTGGAAAATCAGACACCGTCATTTATTAATGTTAAAAGCGGTTGTGCCTTCGGAAAATCCGCATAAAATTACAGCGAAAACAGCACTGCCAGAAATCGAAAATTGCATCGCAAGTTTATATTGTTGACGAAACGTCAAAGCGGGATTTTATTGTTAACAAACGTCAAAAAATGTAATATTCTGATAATTAACGTCATCTTATTAAGTAACAGCAGACAAAAAAGTCAATGTCAACGAATGTTTTCCTTTCATTTTGTCAAGAATTGTTAATAACTATCTCTTTGCATTCTGTTAAATAAAATATTTAAATTTACTTGATTCCAGTTCTTAATTAATTTGGGAAATATTCAAATAAATTACACTCGTGCATAAAAATAACCAGATAATTTTGATGCACTTGTGCACTTACCCCCGAATAGTGCTTATTGCAGCTCTTATGTAATCGATTAGCAATTTGGATGTATCAATAAAATACCAATATAATAAAACAGTTGTATAACCATCGAAATATAAAATAACTTTGCTGGTTGGGTAAACAATGAGTTGTATGTTCGGCGCCAATAGTATATTACATAACAAGTGTTGAAAGTGGCAATTTTCAAACGAGGAGATATTTAGCACGAGGCGTCAGCCGAGTGCGGAAATTCTCCGAGTGTGAGAAAATCACTTTTACACGAGTAATGTACACAATTTTTCCTACGACCATACAAAATAATCAAAAAGAGTTTGTTTGGTTTTTAATAGTTTGTACACCATTGTGTTAAAAAAAATTGACAAAGTACAAACGCAATAAATGCAAAACCTAGGGTATTCTATTTCTGCTCTATAGCTGCCCCTTTTTTTTCTGTGGTTCAACTCAGTGGACATAAACCCTTTATTTTTCTGTGAGTATAAAAATTGGCTGGAGGCTGAAAAGCTAGAGGCCATCGCAATCCTCGAACAGAACAGAACAGAACTTTTCTGTGAGTTGACATGTAAACATGAAACATGACAGTTGGTGGGTTGCCTGACATATTATTATTTTCACTTTTTGATAATATTATTTTTATCATAAATAAGTACTCTTCGGTTCCCAAAAATAACGAAAAATTTGCAGTAATGCCCTAGTGTACTTTACCCCACCCAGCACCCCAATTCACTCCACGTGTCCCGTAAGTTTGTTATGTTTAATAAATAGTTTTGTCGTCAAATTGACACCTGTTTAAATTTAATATCTTAGTGTGCTTGGTATTTCCACACTCGTGTTGAAATATTTTTTTACAACACGCGTGTGATATTTGGCACTTTCTAGCCAAGTTAACCGTGTTGTTATTGTCATTTTCGTAGGTGGTCGTAGGAAAAGTATGTTTACGAATGATGGTCTATTTTTGCCTGATCGTCGGTTGTTTCCTACGTCACACCGAATATTTAAAGCGGCCTACTGGAAAATCAGACACCGTCATTTATGAATGTTAAAAGCGGTTGTGCCTTCGGAAAATCCGCATAAAATTGGCGACTTGTCAGCTCGCAATGTTCGTGAACAGCCGATTTATGGGCGTCGGTGTGCCATTTTACGCATACACAACATCATTTCAATTATATTTATTATTAACGGGATTTAGGAAATTGCTGCAATAATAGTGTTCCCGTGGTTGATTAATATTCAGAGCGGATATGGGAGAATGCCAGAATATACTCAATTATTTACGGCTAGATTTCGTCTTAATAAATAATTTAGTGAAATTTTTGGAGTTTTGTTAATACGAAACGGTAGGCCTATTTGCACTGACGCTTTGTTGTTCTATCTACAGTGTGACCAGTAAAGTCCGCATCATAAGGGTTTTTTTATTAATTACTTTATTCGAAATTTGACTTTGGCATCAAGTTCTGCTTCGATCGAGATGAAAATTAAGCAAAAAAAAAATAGTAGCTACTTACGTTATTCCCAAATGGCAAATTTTAATTTTTTTCAAAAAATGATTCAAAAGTACCGAAAAAAGTTATTAGAAAAAGTTTTTTTAAATGCAGTTTCTAACCCACATGCAAAATTTCAGCTGCATAAGATAAGTTTGAAAGAACATCATGTCTTCAGTAAAGTGTTCATAAGTGGAAAATAAATTTTAGTGGTGGGTAAAAAATCAAACTTATCTTATGCAGCTGAAATTTTGCATTAATATCATAAATAATAATTATTAAATTATTTAATTATGACATAAGGTTCTACTCTAGGACCCACATTGTTTCTTATAGTGTTTCTTAGGTCAATTTAAGGTTGAATTCTCAACGTCATTCAATCTATTGCCAACCTATAACCTATTTCGCGTTGATTTTTTGAGTTTATTATTTTAATCACTAACATTTAAAGAAAATCAAAATCGTCGGTACATTATTTAGGTAGTATCTGATATATTACAAAAATATCAATTTATTTTATTGCTAATTTTGGGAGAATTGTATAGTGAAAGAACAATGAGTGACAATGACATAATAATGTTAAAAAAAATCTTACCCGATATTTTTCGCTATACAATTCTCCTAAAATAAGTTATGAAATTCCTTGATATTTATTAAATATGCCAATTATTACCTACAGAATATCAAGTCGATACTGATCTTCTTTAAATTTTGTAAAAAAGCTAGAAAACGTAAATAAATCTACGCGAAATAGGTTATAGGTTGGCAAGCATGTTGATTCTCCTACCTTAATGACATTAAACAGTAGGAATTTCCTAACCATAGGCGTCCCAAACAAATAATTAAAATGCGTATACACACTTATAAGTTTGTTTTACATTAGGTGTTTGTACATACTACACTTTATAAATCCACTGTATATATAATAATATTATATTAAAATAATAAATATAAGGTAACTCAAAAATTCTATACACAAAACTAAAATCAGAAAAATAAACCTGACAGAAAATGCTCAGAAAATGCTTTAATTTTTTTACCAGAACTCCATTCTCGCACCATTGTCCAGCCCGTCCACAAGTTCCAAATTACGTATATTTTATCTTCGTCTCTTCCACACCATCGGCGGTCACTGGCCTATCTCTGTCTGACATAATCGATCGTTGAACGGGTCGGAGACCGCTTCAGCTTATCCCAGGAATCTAATATGCAACTTGCGTACGTGCAACTTGCGTACTAGGATTATTTCTTCCAACTTGCGTACACGGGTAGGTAGGTCCCGCGAACTAGGTAAAACTACAAGAGTACATTATTCCAACTTGCGTACATACACAAATATTAGAAGCTTATATCCTCCTGAGACCCGAGCCTTTATTTTTAAAATTTTTCGGTAAAAGTTTAGTATTTATATTAATTATGGTCAAAAAAACACATGTGAATTTTTTTTTGTTCCTTTATTGAAAAAAAAATTAAGTCCATTTAAATGGACAGTAGGGCGGTATCGTTACAAATTATTTTATGTGAAATGCTTTATAATAGTTTTTGTTTCCTGTAAAACATAAAAATACATCACATGCTTCACAATAAACTTTAGTTTTTTGCTTGCACCCAGGATTCTTACATCTAACAGAGTTCTTTAAGTCAGAAGCCATTGCAGAAAGTGTTGAATACTTGTTCTGACGAATGGCTTTGAGGTAATCGTCTGGTACTTGAAGTGCTTCTTGTGACCAAAGGGAGAGTATTGGTAAAGTCCAAAGAATTTTCATTATTGGTAGGTATCTTTGAGTAACCACTCAGACACACCTATTTTAAATTCCAAAAATTTCATAACTGATTTGTTGGTATCTGGAAGTTGCTTTCGATTTTCTTTGTAAAATATTCAAGAATTTGCAATCGTCATGTCAAATAAGTGGAAAATGGTCAATCGGACAAGTCACAGTTTTCTAAGCATTCTAGAAGCTTTTCGTCATCCTCTCCAGGCCTTAAATATGTTTTCTTACCAAAGATGGTTAAAACAAAAAAAAAATTCTAGTAGAATTTTTGCATGCTAAACGACCGGACGTCCACTAAAATGGACGTAGTTGTTTTAGGCTTAAAACAAATAGATAATATTTTGCCAAAATCTTAATACTACTTGTTTCTATCCACTATATCCTAAACAACAAGTTTAATAAAAAAAATGCAATTATAACTTAATATTACTAGCTACTTACCATCAATTGTTTCTCTGCGAAATGCCGCCATTTTATCACCTGTTTACAACAGCAGTAGAAGCCTTAAAATATTCTTGGAATGAGCAGTCGCCGTGTTGCTGCGTTCATATGTATGTCCACCACGGTGGACCGTGGGACTTCGCGCTGTAATTGCGTCTGTTACCAAAATAATAAATAAAAAGGGGGTGTCCATTCAAATGGACGCCAGCTCTCAGGAGGATAAACAAACTAAGGACATACAAAAATGCTCTGATAACAACGAACAAACCGGTTGCCAATACACCTTTTAGAACAGATTGGAGAGGGCGTATTATTACGGTCCATTTAAAACTATGTGTATGTAAAGACATGAAAAAATGCTCTGATAACAACGAACAAACCGGTTGTCAATACACCTTTTAGAACAGATTGGAGAGGGCGTATTATCACGGTCCGTTTAAAACTCTGTGTATGTACGCAAGTTGGAATAATGTACTCTTGCAGTTTTACCTGGTTCGCGGGACCTACCTACCCATGTACGCAAGTTGGAAGAAATAATCATTGCACGCAAATTGGACGTACGCAAGTTGGAGGATACCTATCCCAGCCGCTTTAACTGGCGCTTGTATCCCTTGCTGTTGCCAATTCTTCAAATTTTTCGGATTTGTAAGCACAATGTAAGTATATACGAAAAGTAAGGGTTTGTTAATTAGTTGTTTTTAAACACTGAAAACACTTTTTGTCTTGATTTCAGTTATATTGTTTCTTAAGGACTAAAGAATGTATTATTATAACAATGAATGGCTTGTTATTTTTTTCTGTCACACTCAAAACTCCTCGGTTTAAAGTATATTTGCAAACTAGCTTTCAAAGAAAGTTACTGACTAACAATTGAATGCTGATATAAAAGAAACATTTTTAATAAAAAAACTTAAAGAATTGAAGAAGAAAGATCTGACTACCCTGGTTGTGAGGTCGGTCTCTTTGAGACTGTTTACCGCCGTATGGAATGATTGGAATGTCCTCAAACTGAGTTTGGATAAATTATATTTATATCAATTATATTTTAAAATTAAAATTATATGGATAAATTAAACTTTTTGCCGACTACACAACAATTATTTATTATGCTAAAAATATTAGGGATATCCAATTAAATATCAAAAAAGATTTAAAAATTATATTTGACTGGTTGCAATCTTATAAATTACCTTTAAATTTCCATAAATCTTCATTTATGTACATTGACAAACAGATACTCTATATGGAGAAGCAACCAATATTATTTAATGGGGAAAATATCAATTACAAAGAAAACATAAAATGTTTAGGTTTACATATTGATCAAAATTTAAGCTGGAGAAAACACGTAGAACATATTCGAACTTACATTATTTCTCCGTCAATTAGGATATTCTTTAAAATTCGTCATTGTATATCTTTAAATTATTTAAAAAATATTTATCATGCAATAGTACATTCAAAAATTCAGTATCTTATTTCTATTTGGGGTTCAGCCAATCCAATAGTACTAAAACCTTTAAAAAGATTACAAAATAAAGTTATTAAATTAATGTATTCATAGATATTCGCACTTGGAACCAACAACCAGTTTATATAAACCGAATAAATACCTAGATATACAGTGAGGACAAAAAGTATGGAATAAATTCATTATCTAAAAGACGATTTATTTTATGAACAATCGCTCGGACACGTCAACTTTCTTTTTATTTTCTACATATTTTGAAAATATTTTTCTTTATACAGGGTTGTCCAAAAAAGTAGGACACAAGTCAACTTAATTTTTTTAAATAGAACACCCTATATATTATTACATTTCCGAATTCTACGTAAAATTCTAAACAATTTTTGCGTAGCATGTGATATATCTATGTCGAATAGTTTCAGAATTACACAGGTTGAAAATTAATTTGTATTCCTATTTTCTGTGGTGTAGCGGCAAAAAAAAAACGAAGTTATTAATTACTGCAAAATCTTTTCCAACATGACGGAAATTATGAACGTCTGAAAGTTATCTAAATGGATTTCAATATTTTTTTTTTTTTAATTAAACAGGGTCGCTCAAAAATAGATATTGAGAAACTTTTTTTAATAACAACAATGCTAAATTTCAGAAAAATTAACAGTATTAACACTAATAGTAAGTAATGCATAATATTGGATACTCTGAAGGTAATTTAATGGTATTTAATTAGATGTTCAAAATGTTCACTATTTGCTACTTGGCAATATCCAAGTCTATTTACAAACTCAATTTGATTGTTATGCACTACACTAGGAGGTATTAGTCGAGTTTCATTTCGAATGCGAATTTTCAAGTCCTCAAGATCTATAGGTTTTGTTTTGAACACTTTACTCTTCAAATAACCCCATAGAAAAAAGTCCAAAGGTGTCAAATCAGGTGATCTCGCTGGCCACTCAATAAACCCCCTCCTCCCGATCCACCTGTCTGGAAAAACTTCATCACTAATATTTCAATTCTTTCTGTTTCGATTAATTTCATTTTTATTAGATGAAATTAATTCACGAAATTTTTGACTAGAAAATTTTTTTATGTTTCTTCTTCGATAGTAAACTTTAATGAAATAATTTGCTGACATTACATTTAACGCTTTGTTTCTTTTCGGATTTCCAAAGCCAACTTTATTAATAGGTATTACAAATTAATTTTCAACCTGTGTAATTCTGTAACTATTCGACATAGGTATATCACATGCTACACGAAAATTGTTTAGAATTTTACGTAGAATTCGAACATGTAATAATATATAGGGTGATCTATTTAAAAAAATTGACTTATGTCCTACTTTTTTGGGCAACCCTGTATAAGGGAAAATATTTTCAAAATATGTAGAAAATAAAAAGAAAGTTGACGTGTCCGAGCGATTGTTCATAAAGTAAATCGTCTTTTAGATAATGAATTTATTCCATACTTTTTGTCCTCACTGTATAAATTTTTTTTTTTTCACCAAAAACTTATTTATTTACTTATAAATACATTGATACATATTAAATTTATATTCTAAACACTAGATTTATAAGTCAAATAGTTATCTTAATTATTAATTCAATTTAAATGCATATATATTATAAGTAGCACCTAAGTGATTAAACACTTGTGTTGTGCTATACCTAAGTAAGAAGGCAATTACTAAACTAAATCTAAGAGTGAAATAATAAACTAACTAAAAGAAAATTATTTATATAATATTAATTTATAAATAATTTATATAATTAAAAATTTGCATATTTATGCATTCTTTACTTTTAAAACAAAAAATGTCTAACATAACGTTTACAAAAGTTCATGATATTCATAGACATAATACTAGACAAACAAATTTTTTACAAACTATTAAAATAAACAGTATTAGTTTACCCGAAAATATTAAAACATTAAAAAAACTACCATTATTTAAATTTCATTTTAAAAAGTATTTCAGACTATAATTTTCTTTCTTAAAGAGTTAATCAAACGTATATAAAAACAAAACGAATTTTTTTTAACTGTCTTTTTTATACAGGGTGGCCCTTTAGTGTGGCAAAGTACAATAGCTCCGTTACTATTTCAAATACATTAAAAATATTAATACAAAAGTTGAAGGGCAGTAAGTGACTTATAACGTAAAATTATTTTTAACTCTATAGGGTGGCTCAAAAAAGCGGAACAATAAAAAATGTACTTTTTTCAAATGGAACACCCTGTATATTTTTCATTTTTAAATTCCACATAAAATTATAATTATTTTTTATTAAATACATTATTAGTCTATACTTTATAGTTTCCGAGATATTGACTCTCGAAAAGTGACATTTTTGAACTTTGACAGCTTCTAACTTTCTAACAGTACGTCTTAGAGCAAAACGACTTACATGTCCCTATCTTCAATTTTTATTATCTTCCCAAAAAAATCAGCTTCCAGTTAAACCGGAACAACTATATTTCCTGCTTTCGAGTAACATCCGGTTAAACCGGAAGTTGATTTTTTTGGGAAGATAATAAAAATTGAAGATAGGGACATGTAAGCCGTTTTGCTCTAAGACGTACTGTTAGAAAGTTAGAAGCTGTCAAAGTGCAAAAATGTCACTTTTGGAGAGTCAATATCTCGGAAACTATAAAGTATAGACTAATAATGTATTTAATAAAAAATAATTATAATTTTATGTGGAATTTAAAAATGAAAAAATATACAGGGTGTTCCTTTTGAAAAAAGTATATTTTTTATTGTTCTGCTTTTTTGAGCCACCCTATAGAGTTAAAAATAATTTTACGGTATAAGTCACTTACTGCCCTTCAACTTTTGTATTAATATTTTTAATGTATTTAAAATAGTAACGGAGCTATTGTACTTTGCCACACTAAAGGGCCACCCTGTATATACCTACTAAGTTAGAGTAATAATTGTTAGTTATTTTTATATACTTATTTATCACTGTAAGAAACTTGTAAAGTTGGTTGGGAGTAAAGTAAAATGAAAAAAAAAATTATTTTCTCAGTAAATAATTTAAAATTTTAAAAAATTAAACCGTTGACATTTTTTTTTCGTCGATGCTGTATAGAGTAAAAATCCAAATTAATTAAAAACGCCCCCCCCCCCTTCTGCCACGCCAATGAAACGGAAAACATATTCAGCGAAAAAGAGTGGAAATTAACACTCAGGGGGTTTCCCGAAAAGCCAATAAATACCCCATATCTGTATATTATAAAAATGGAAGCAGGGCCAATGAATCCCGAGGGGGAGCGAGGAAGGCCGTTAAAAAGCGGCTATGCTGTATTATTAAAAAAAATACAGCCCTTAAGAAGGGTAATGGAGAAAAAATTGAAAAATAAGAAAGGACGGGGCACTTTTGTACACAATGCGAGTTTATGGTGGTTTGTACGTGATATTCGCAGCTTGGGTTTTATATTTTTTGATTATACACGGGAAATTTTGCTCGAGCAAATAATGTACGATCTTTTTAATAACAGAGTTAGATGTCTTGTTGTATAATACACTTTTACCTACCGTGCGAGCAAAAATTATTTGCATCAAAGAGGGCTTGGATTAAAAAACGTAGGGCTTGGTTTATATCACAATGATATGGGGACGATATATCTAACAAAATCTAGGTTAAAATTTTGTAAAATTCATATTATGACATGATATTATTATGCCAAACTAATGAGTAATAAAATAAGTAGACAAATACAAATTTGTTTTTGTTGCTTACAAAATTAACAAAGTAAGAATATACAGAAAGAAAAAAATAATTACATAAATTGCTGAAATTGTCCACCGCCATGCTCCAAGCATAAATTCACACGTATCTTCATATTTTCGAAAGTGTTGACCAACATCTCTGGAAATGTTACCACATTCTTGGATAATCCTTTCTTGTAATTATTGTTCTAAATTTGCAACTGATGTTTTAAAAATAGTGTTCTTTAAATGAGGAAAAACGAAGTAATCCATAACAATGCGTGTATTCTGAGAATTCACATAACCGGAGAGGTGAAACCAGGCTTCATCCGAAAAAAATGTCAGGTCTAATAAATAATTTCTTTCCAATAAATTTTGGGTAAATAATTGAGAGTAATTCCTGCCTGCGCCTTTCAAAATATGCGTTTTGTATTTCTTGGAATACATGCCGCCAGGGGCGGTCTGGCTCAGTTGGGGCCCTCGTCTCAAACTTTTTGCGGGGCCCCAAACGGGGGAGTCTTTTAGAAAACAGCATGTCTGAATATTGATTTTAATGTAATTTTGACACTTAAAATTAGCTTAAAATATTGTTGAAAAGTTCTTTATAGCTTACCAGCACTAATTCTATGACGTGCAAATTAATAAGTCACTCTAAGGGAGGCTATTATTGCTTTGCTTTATCATACCTTACAATTCAATTTCATTTGTTTATGAATAATAATGTGTGGGCTAAATGAACTAGGAAGTAATAAACTCAAAACGCCTGAGTCAAACCTCAAAAATGAAAGTGTTTTATTAAAAAATGACGATAAACGGAAATTTTAGTAACTAACTGTAAACGATGTGGGCCCCTTCTCAGGTACGGCACCGCGCTGCTTGACCGTTGTAGACCGATAGTATATATTTCAATGTCATTTTAATAAGCATCAAAGAGGGAATAATAAAAGCGGGGCCCCTTGGGCTCGGGGCCTCGGCGATCGCCGACCAGCCGACCGGGCCAGACCGCCCCTGCATGCCGCATTATTTCACGAACATTTGCAACAATTTCTTCTGTTCTTACAGATGGCGGTCTTCCTGCTCCTTTTTTGTATTTTATAGAACCTGTTTCCCTAAACGCCACGGTTCTTTTCAGGCAATGATAAAAATCCCCAGCAATAAAAGCAACGTTATGAAAATGATCGTGGAAATCGTCCATGCAGAAACCCGGATTGTATTGCCACTCACCATTTACTCTAACCCCGTCTCGAAAATACGCTTCAACCATGAACGTTTTGTGCTGTTCCGTAAAGCCCATTGTGTGAATTGTTCAAGAAATTGGAAAAATTAGCGATGAATCAAATTACTTGTAACGACTAAGCATTACGTCCTTAGATGCAAGGCCCTCTTTGATGCAAATAATTTTTGCTCGCACGGTATAAACAGAAATAGATTAAAAGTTAAGGAACATTATTTATTTTTTAAACGACTGACCGGCTCAACACTGCGGGTACACTGAATAAAATGATTTAATACAACAGGTTTGCTAAGACATAGTTTGTATTGATAGCTTATTTTTTTTATTAACACATCTTAAATAAATTGCTTTACGTTTTATATCAATTCCAGATTTGCTAGAACAGTGTTTTTATTGGTAGTAATCAGTTCCATTAGCAGCACACTCTTGTTGAATAATAAACTACTTTTAATACAGGAATTTTGTTAAGAAATAAATTGTATCTGCTTAAGGCGATGCATTTTGTTCACAGTAAAGCGCTTTCTCTACAATTAAGAAAGCAGAACAGCGTCCCCAAAAACGAATTGTATCCGTTAGAACCTATAATCCACAAGACGTTGGTGGGGGTTCGTAGCGATAGGCAATCGCCGCGCGCCCTATAGTATTGGTTTTAACGTATTTGTTGCGCAGGTCACATCGTTGTTCGGAGTCTTCTAGCTGTCTTGTCTAAATTTGAATTTTATTGATCGTACCAATACCTGTTAAAATTAATTTATTTTTACTTTGTAGTAAGTTTTTGTAAACTTTGCATGTCAGATAAAGCAATAGAAGATTCTTATTTCGCACAACCCATCATCAGTATTGGACTTTGTAATCTATGGACGAAGTTTACCATCTCAGTAAACCATGTTGCATAATAGATAATTATATGCAATGTTAGACGACAAGAACAATATCACACTAGAAGCTATTTAAATTTTTGAGAACTAGAGTACTGATTTTTAGTGGTAAGTATCTGTTTTATTAACCGTTGCAAGTAAATATTATTATGATGAATGTCAATTTTCATTACAACTGCCAGTCGCAATAATTACAGTTTATAAAACCAGATTACATCCCCAATGGAATATTCATTTAAAAGTATTTGAAGTTAATTAGTTAATTACGTTAAGTTTCTTTTTATAAAGGGAAGCTTAATAAAAGAAAAAAAATAATTAAAAAAAGCTATTATATCCACAATAGAAACTTCATGAACAATCTTTGAAAACAACAAACTACCTACATAAAGGAAAACAAGTGAAAACACAGGCTTCCGCCATCGTATCAAATTTGTTTTTCGTAGATCGCTAAAAAGCTACATTGTTTACGCAAGCAAACTTCTCAGCTCGAAAAGTTTCGAAACGTAACTCCCTTTTTATTTGCTTTTAGTCCGGGCGTAGATGAACCTATACCTACATATTATATTGATAATAATCCAATAAAACCGGTTTTTGAACAGCAAAAGTCAACTTAACTTTTTAATTATATCGTTAGCGTTAGCATAATATGTTGCATATTGTGTATTAAGTGCCTAAAATCAACTTTTATATACGAGTATGACGTTTGCAGCCCGAGCCGAAGGCGGGTAAAATAACACAAATACAAATTCTCCTTTAAAATAATTGTAATTATTAATAGTGATATTAAAGATTTCAGATTACTAAATTTAACATCTGTAGTTTTTCCCGATGATTTGAAAATTATATTACTGCTTGTGGTCGAGGCAATATTTGTGTTTTGAGCCGATAAAAGTCTATTAAATATATACCTAGAACTTCATAATTACTGTAAGTATTCATAGCGATAGTGGCTATAAATCATGGTAGCAATAACTCCTATTTCCTATTGGCTAATTTACCGTGATTTTATCACTACACAACGATCTAAAAAAAATTGTTCTTACAGTAGGAAAGCGCTTTGCTGTCACATAGTATAGTATTAAACAGTTGTATAAAGAGTATGTGAATTCTTATAAGGTATAAAAGGCTTTTTTCTTAGTGTACATCCTGAATATAGATGCCACCTATAGTTTAAATGTGCAGTACCTATGTGTGCGACTACGCTACTGCTTCCTATATTATAAAACACTGTGCGTCGTTATTGCTCCAATAGAATATTCGTCGAGCGGTTCGTCGAGCAAAGTAGCCAGCAAAGCCGCAGTGAGTGGGCTACTAAATCTAATTTTTTAAGATTTGTTTTTTACCGGCTGATAAGTAATAATGTCTTCTACACTGAAAAAAGAATTTATTTGATCTAAACAAAAATGGAGTTCGCCGAAACAAATATTTGTTCCCTATGGCCTGAACAAATAATTATTTGAAATTTTGTCCAAAATTATTTGACTTTTGAGAGGAAAATATTATGTTATTCAAATAAATATTATTTAAATAAAATAATTCCGTTATTTAGCATGAAGCAATATAGGTAACCAACAAATATGTATTTATTTCTATTAAATAAATATTTATTCTGTTCAAATAATCATTTATTTAAATCGCTAAAACATTTATTTAATCCAAATCACGAATTGTTTATTATCCTTTATATTTATTTCTAATAAATAAATATTTATTCTGTCCAAATAATAATTTATTTAAATCGGCAACACATTTATTTAATCCAAATCACGAATTGTTTATTATACTTTATATTTATTTCTATTAAATAAATATTTATTCTGTTCAAATAATTTCGAAATTAGGATGTGTGCTTTTTGGCATTTAATTTAAATAACTTATTGTTTCCTATAAATAAATAATTATTTACTATTGAACATAATAATATATAATATAATTATTATTAAATATTTTTTGGTAAAAACTATATTTGTAATAAACAATAAGGTATTTAAATTAAATAATTAAAATAGGGTATAATCTCCCAAACTATTTAGAAGAGGAGCTGCAAAAAGAAATAAATCATACCACAGTTTTTATATATGTTCTGTTTATTGTTACGAAAAATAACATAACTATATAAGAAAGAAAACAAAACTGTAATTAACATGACAGTTATTAAACTCGGTCTGCGCCTACGAGAGCCTTATTCTCCTTAAACATCCATATTTACTGCAATAACTAAATGTTCCTGTAAAATAACATCTTGCTTGAGGGAAACAATCAAAAATAGTTATAAATAAATAATTGTTTCCCCGAAATATTAATTTATTTAAAGCAAATAAATATTTATTTGCTTTAAATTTTATTTATTTCACGCAAATAAATATTTAAGGCAAATGAATAATTTTACACAAAGGGGCTGCAAGAGACGCTTTCGCGGCCATCTTGATATATGAATATTAATAATTATATTGAAAACAGAAATCAAAACAATACCGATATGCATGTTTATAAAATAATAGAATAATATGGCAAAGACAAATTTGTTAACTTTTTCTATTATATACAAAAATAATTGAAACGTTTTTAAATGGGCATTTCTCCATGGCATGCATGATTTAGTAATTATTATTTTGTATAATATGTTTTATCTGTCTTTTTAAGTAATAAACATTAAAATTAAAATCTTACCTTCGAAGGAGGGCCACAGATGTCCCATGTTATGGCCAACTAGCCAATCGCGAACGTCCATTGCCACACAAAATTATATATCACCTTGTCGAAAGACGCTCACTAAACGACTAAACTCTCCAGTCTCTACCTGATACCTGCCTAGATCTCAAAAAGCAGTGGCGAAATAAAAAGTTATTTGCAGCAAATAATATTTTGTTTGAAATGTAGACGTTTAAAGGCAGAGGAGTAGCAAACAATTTTTTGTTTGGCACGAATAAGTTTTATTTCACATAAATAAACAAAAACCAAACAAATATGAAATAAAAGTAAAATAATTCAATTTATTTGTTGCAAACAATATTTATTTGAGCTAAATAAAGATTATTTGTGACTAACAAAAATAAAGCAAATACATCATTTATTTGGGATGAAACAGACTTTTTTTCAGTGTAGAAAGATACCACAGAATAAATAGCTACATGCTATGTGCTGTGACGATACCAAGTAACTGCGCAAGTAAAATATAGATTTTCAATTGAACTAGATATTGTCGGCTTAATCGGCAAAAGGCGTAACTTCACTTTTGCGTAAAATAATATTATTGCGCCATCTGAAAATAAATAACGCAACCTGTGAGTTGGAATTAAGGGTAACTCCAAATTTAAATTAGTTTATTTGCAATTTTAGAAGTATCTTCGTATCTCCCTTCCCGCCAATTTCAGTAACAACGGCAAGCACGTGCATCTGTGAGTTTTTAGAAGAAATAAACAGTGATAATAACATCTTTATTTGATTAACTATCTATTAAAAGGTAAGGCTAAGTTCCATGTATTAGAAACAATAATTTGTTAAAGTTAATAGTGATTATAAATGAATTACGCAGTTTTCGTATTGTCAATTTTTAGTTTTCTACCGTGCGAGCAAAAATTATTTGCATCAAAGCAATAACTCCTACAGACATTATTATCGAGGGGTTATTGATCAAAGACGGCTTGGATTAAAAAACGTAAGGCTTGGTTTAGATCACAATGATATGGGGACGATATATCTAACCAAATCTAAGTTAAAATTTTGTCAAATTCATATTATGGCCATGATATGCCAAACTAATCAGTATAATAGAATAAGTAGACAAATACAAATTTATTTTTGTTGTTTACAAAATTAACAAAGTAAGAATATACAAAAAGAAAAAGAAAAATAATTACATAAATTGCTGAAATTGGCCACCGCCATGCTCCAAGCATAAATTCACACGTCTCTTCATATTTTCGAAAGTGTTGACCAGCATCTCTGGAGGAGTGTTACCACATTCTTGGATAATCCTTTCTTTTTCCTTCTTAAGAATAGTCCTGCATGTTCCATAAGATATTCCCACTTCTTGGGACAGGCGTCTTATCCAATTTGTTGGCGTATTTTGCATTATTTTACGAACGTTTACAACAAGTTCTTCTGTTCATACAGATGGTCTTCCTGCTCCTTTTCTGTGTTGTATAGAACCTGTTTCCCTAAACACAGTCACGGTTCTTTTCAGGCAATGATAAAAATCCCCAGCAATAAAAGCAACGTTAGGAAAATGTTCGTGAAAATCGTCCATGCACAAACCCGGATTGTATTGCCACCTACCATTTCCGCTAACCCCGTTTTGAAAATACGCTTCAACCATGAATGTTTTGTGCTGTTCCGTAAAGCCCATTATGTAAATTGTTCAAGAAATTGGGAAAATTAGCGATGAATCAAATTACTTGTAACGACTGTCAAAGATGACGGAATAACTGATTTATTGTTAATTCAGGTAGTTACTGACACCCAACAGGTATTAAGCTCTACGGCTAAGCATTACGTCCTTAGATGCAAGGCCCTCTTTGATGCAAATAATTTTTGCCCGTACGGTATAGGAGTTACGTATTTTTCAAAAATAAACTGTAGGAGTTTATTCTCTTGAACAATTTGCGAAAATGGAGTAGCGCACAATGCCGATTAAGCCGACGATATAGTCAATAGTCAATACTCAAATACAGCTTTATTATCACAAGAATATACTCTTATTGACAAAGCATTGTTTAAATTTAACGTAAAATTATATAAAATTATATATTATACTTGATGAAGTTCGATTTTAAAAACTATCAAAATAGTAAGACAAACATACGTAAAGTCAGTTACGGACTGTATCAACTTTGTTACAACGTTACAAGACAGTACAGAGGTATGTAAAGTAACCAATTTAGTGCCAGTACTTTCATTTTACCAGTAAGTGTTCATAGACATGTCATATGATGGAATGTCCTCTATAAACAGTGACATATCGGTTCGGTGCATTTACATGTAGGGGAGTTGGGCTTAAAATGACATACCATTTTATTTTTTGCTCTTCAAAAAATTAGTAACAAGAAATATTACTTTTCAAGAAGTAAAATAGATACGTTAGGATATATACATTGCGTGTATCTAACGAAATATAGTATTTTAGACCACTAAATGCATTTAAAAAATTTATGATAAAAAAATGACCAGTATGTCATTTTAGGCAGATATTCGGGTAAAATGACATACTGCAAAATTGTGACTTTTTATTACATGTTTTATCTAATTACTTGCATACATCACAAACAAATAGCTTAATTTTTCTGGTAACGCCGGCACAGTCACAATATACCCACTGTTTGCGTATCATGCACCTTATCCAAGTGTCGGTTATTTTTGATTTGGAATATAGCTCTGTACAGTAGAGGCATCATCTTCATCACTTTCATCATTAAATGGATCCGGTTCTTCATAGACTTCTTCTGTATCGCAAGTTACCCGCTGCTTAACACTTCTGGCTGATTTTCGTCGTTCTTTTGCCAACCTTTCTTTAACCTTTTTTCGAGCCTCCAAAAGAAACGGACTGCTCCTTGCGTATTTTTTATTTTCGCTCCGTTTTGACGAGTCGCTACAGGAATGGGCGATATTACTGCCACACTTACTCTTGTAGACGAAGCTGCAGCTGGTAACGGTAAAGAGCATTTATTTTGACAAGATTCAGAAGCAATGTAGCTTGTTGAAGGACCGGCTTCAAGATTACAAGAAGTGATACTATGTGTGCTAAAAGATTTGTGTTCAGGGGTGAAAGGGATAAGGCATTGTACCGGGTGATTCAATAAGAAAGGCAGCCGGCTATATCTCGAAAACTATTAACTATAGAAACTTGGGATAAAAAAAATTATGATTAAAGCGGTCATGAGAAAATTTTGGAAATAATTTTTAAGTTCCGCATTTTGCCGCAAGAGAAAAGTAAATTTTAAAATTTTACATAACTCCAAAAATTCCACATTAAGGTATATGTTTGATAACACTATTTTAAAGCTTGGATAATTATGCATCATTTTGGTCTTATGCTCATTGGCGTACCGACTTTAATAAGAGTCGGGGAAGCTGTTGAAAGTGTAAACATTTAAATCGCTGTAACTTCTAAACGACTTATCCGATTTTAGCAAACTAATGACTGTTTGGAAGAGAAATGTATGCACTTTCACCAGTCGTATTTAGTTGTCCATAATAGTTCTCAATAAAATTGCTAGAGGGCGCAATTTTTAATAATAATAGTTTTTTGATTTAATCCCGAAAATTCAAATCATACGGTATAATTATGAAACCATAATCGAAAAGTAGATTAAATTTGCTAGAAAAAATATTAAAACCGCAGCTCGATATCTTTGTTCGTTTCAGAGTTATTGCCAAAACATTAATTTTTAATACAAATTGCGCCCTCTAGCAATTTTATTTGAAACTATTGTGTATTATTGGATAAGGCAATTAAAGATACTTACCTTTCTCTTTCAAACAAGCTTAAATTGAGTGAAATCGGATAAGTCGTTTAGAAGTTACAGCGAATATACAGTGAAAGTGTAAACATTAAAATCGCTGTAACTTCTAAGCGACTTATCCGATTTCACTTAATTTAAGCTTGTTTGGAAGAGAAAGGAAAGTACCTTTAATTGCCTTATCCAATGGTACATAATAGTTTCAAATAAAATTGCTAGAGGGCGCAATTTGTATTAAAAATTAATGTTTTGGCAATAACTCTGAAACGAACAAAGATATCGAGCTGCGGTTTTAATATTTTTTCTAGCAAATTTAATCTACTTTTCGATTATGGTATCATAATTATACCGTATGATTTAAATTTTCGGGATAAAATCAAAAAAACTATCATTATTACAAATACTAGCAATTTTATTGAGAACTATTATGGACAACTAAATACGATTGGTGAAAGTGCATACATTTCTCTTCCAAACAGTCTTTAGTTTGCTAAAATCGGATAAGTCGAAACAGACTAGTATACAGTAAAACCCTTTATCCCTTATGTGTTTCCATAAAAATTTGCAATATTTGACTTAACGTATTTAATAATAGATTAAGAAGAAACACATAAAAAACTTATAGACCTACCTTAACGTTTTTCGGCAAAATGTCGTAAAAAACATACACAAACCCAGTTTAACTAACACAGGACGACTAACACGCGCATACAGCACCTACACCAATTATAGTAAGTTTCCATTGCGAGTATTTATGTAAAAACCCGAACTATGTCGTTTTAGCCGAGTATGTCATTTTAGGCCAAACTCCCCTACGTTGGTTAACAGTAACAATGATTCTTTGCGCCTGGCCTATTTTCTTTGCTGTTCACATCGTCGACTTTCCTACTGAGGATAAAAAGTGTGCCGATGTTCCAAAATCCTTGTTGGCCCCCGGAGGGCTTTTCGGGACCCTTTGGACGTTGAAGGCCAATAAACGCAAGAAATTGGTAATTTATACTTCAGTGGCGTTCATAATTAAATGAAAAAGGGCGATCAAGTGACTCAAGCGAGTGGTTAACTCCCTTGTGTGTTTCATACCATCGGACAAAGATTATAAACATTTTCATGGCATTTATTAAAAGTTTGATGGCACATAATTATTGCAAAAATTCTTTGGCACCGCAAAAACTTCCAGGCGCTTCATCGTGCCCATAGCTATGCCTGACCCAGGCTATTATTCGCATAAAATAGAGATGGAGAGACATACAGTTTGTATAAGCCAAATGGAATAAATTCGATAATAAATACGAGAGGGCGTGTCCAAAAAAATGCTCGGATACGTCAATTGGTATTTCTAGTTGCGCATTTTTTTCAATAAAAACTTTTTATACAGGGTGTGTCATGTAACAGTGGCCAATACCAACTCTCTTATTTTAAATACAACACCCTGTATCTTATTTAAGTTTTTGATTATTCAGAAAATTTTAGACATATTTCATGTACAATATCCTATACCTATCTTCAATTGTTTCGGAAATATTAAGTGTTTTCAGTTTTATTGCAAAAATTAACAATACACTCAAAAACTAATAAGTAATACTGTTCATTTCTTGATAATGTAAAAAACAAAAAAAAATCATTAATGTAAGAGATGTCAGATAACAATGTGATCCAATTAGAATATGTTTTGTTTTCTGATGAGTGCACCTTACTTTACACTTCACGACCATGCTAATCGTCAAGATTGCCGCTATTGGTCTAGGGAAAATCCTCACTGGATTAGAGAAGAACATACGCAATACCCTGAAAAGGTTAATGTTTGGGCAGGAATAGTTGGGAATCATATTATCATAAGTCCCTTTTTCATTAATGGAAATTTAAATGGCGATAATTATTTAGCACTGCTCCAAAATAATGTCTGGCCAACTTTGACAAACTTATATCCTGATCCAGCCAACCCACACCTTCCAGCGGAGCAAATATGATATGGTTTCAGCAAGAGGGAGCACCGCCCCATTACCAAATCAATGTTCGGCAGTACCTCAACCGAGTATTTCTAAATCGGTGGATAGGGAGGCGTGGATCGATGGAATGGCCAGCACGATCCCCTGATCTGACGCAATTAGACTTCTTCTTATGGGGTTGTGTCAAAAATATTGTATACAAAACTAAACCCCTCGACTTAGCTGAGTTAAGAAGACGAATGAATAACGCTTGCGATTAGATCGGTCACGCCTGAGATGTTCCGTAACATTAAAAGAAATTTCTATTTAGGATTAGGATGTTACCAAGACGTTCGCGGCGAGCATTTTCAACATCTCCTACATTAATGTTTTTTTACATTATCAAAAAAAGAAAAAGTATTACTTATTGCGGGGGTTGTTAATTTTTGTAATAAATCTACTTAATATTTCCGAAACAGTTAAAGAATATAGGTATAGGATATTGTACTTACATGAAATATGTCTAGAATTTTCTAAAGAATCCAAAAATTGAATAATATATAGGGCGTTGCATTTAAAATAAGAAAGTTTGTATTGGCCACAGTTACATGACACACCCTGTATAAAAAGTTTTTATTGAAAAATTGCGCAACTAGAAATACCGATCGACGTGTTCGAGCGTTTTTTCGGGTACGACCCCATGTATTTATTATAGAGTTTATTTCATTGGGCTGATACACACTGTATAATAAGCAACAATAAATATATCTCCCTCTCTTTCTGGCTCATAAGGAATTTTGTATCTTGTCCAGATCCCCAAATCAGGCCACGATTAGCGAATTACGTGCAGCGGTTTTTAATACGGGTTTTCTTGTCGAAAAATTAACTTTAAAATATATATTAAAATCATAAATTAATTATTGTTGTAGGTTAGGAGTTTGGTTAGGTCTATGTACTAAATAAAAGCCATTGTGTATTAAAAAAAAGAAAGATTCATATTTTGTTTAAATTTAAATTTGCCCCAAGACAAATAGACCAGAGGAGCCTTAAAATTTTTGAAGAACATTTTTTTTTCTATAAAATGGGTTTATGCGATAACTAAATTTTAAAATGCAGTTAGTCTTATTCAACATAAGTATTTTAAATAAACTGACACAAAAGATCGTCAACCTACATAAAACTTCTTAATTTTGATAATGCTTTATTTCAGATACATTTTCTTTAAGGTAGGTAAATGTGTGTTTTTTTACAAAATCAAAATTGTCTATTGAAATTTGGTCGCATGTGATGCAAAGTTTATTTGTTTTTAACCCTGTATAAAGTAGCTTCATAAATTAAGTATTTTTAAAAACGTGGATTGTATCTGAAAGTAATACACCTTAATATTAACACAAAAAAGAACACAGTGACATCGTGTCATCAGCAAAGTGTTCATTAAGTGGAAAATAAATTTTAGTGGTGGGTAAAAAATCAAAATTATCTTATGCAGCTGAAATTTTGCACGTGGACTAGAAACTGCATTTAAAAAAAAAATTCCAATAACTTTTTTCGATATTTTCAAAAATAACCCCACTTTTGAATTATTTTTTGGAAAAAATTAAAATTTGACAGATAATGCGAATCACGTGACTACTTTTTTGCTTAATTTTTATCTCGATCGAAGCAGAACTTGATGCAAACAAAAATTCGGGAATAGACTCAAACTATGATGAGAAGCAATATCTTCTTATATTTTTTTTCGTATCGCTAAAAATAATGACAGTTTCGCCAGTTTCAAACTTTTAAAAGACATTCGACAGGTGTACACGCACGTCACAAGTCAAAAGCTTTTGTTTTATTTTGGGTCATACAGAACCTAATACCAAAAACAGAACGCATAAAAAAAATTTCCATATGTTGCAGAGTTTTCCGCGGACACTGTATACAGGGTGTAACAAAATCGTTTATCACTACAGGGATCTCGTAAACCGTAAGAGATACGAAGATGGTTAAATGGGGGCAAAGTTGCACAATTTGATGCCTAATCATAATCCAAAAAGAAATTATTCAGATTCCGAGTACTTCCGGAGATATTCGAAAGAAACCGAAAAACTGTCAATAAGATTTTTTTGTTTTGTGCCCTTAATGTAGGAGATAAAAAAAAACCAATCACACCTTTTCAGGGCCACTTTTAATCCTTTCTTAGAATATGTAATTCGTTTTGCCATACAACGTTTCATTTTCCTGAAACCATCATTAATTTCACTATTTTCAATACGGACCTGGATTTTTTCCATTTTTCAATAAAAGACCTAGGACATCTTTATTCAAAGCCTAGGCTAAATATTAATTTTAAAAAAGAATTAACGCTCTAATGTAGATTTTATTAAAATTTTTCTAATCCGACCCTGTGTTACACAATACCCATTCGTTTTATTACCCACGTCATCTTTTGTGTAACAATTTAAACTAGCTCCTCAAAAGAATACTATAAAATTCGTAAAATTGACAATAATCGTAATACAAATTCTTGCTATTGCTAAATTATTGTTTACCTGAAACAGGTTAAGAACAACATTGTACTGTATAAAAAGAATAGGGAGTTATTGGAAACGCTATAAGGTAAAGGCCTTATTATGGCCGTTCCTAAAATGACAGCTAAGCATGCGCACTAAAAAATATTTAATATGGGAACCATAATAAAATACTGCCTTCCCCTATTTACGACTAGTTACCGTAAGTAAAATAACGTTTCCTTATTTCCCTTATTCGGCAAACCGAACCTAAAAAACAGATGGTTGCATTATAACAGATTAAGGTTTACCTATAATGACGATTTGGTCCTTATAAGATAATTTGTGGGACAAAATCCCTTATAAAATCCTGAAGGATGGGAGGTCATTAGACATTAGGTTAAAAATAACGGTCGTAAACAGGAAAGCGTTCCAATAAGTCTTTATTTTTTAGAGAAACAGGGTTAAGACCTTATTAAAATAGGGCATTGCCTTATTAGTGCTGACGTAAAAATTATCTTTTCAATAATTCCCTAATATATCAAAATTTTAGCTTAAATTACCTCGTTTATGATTTGATCCATTTCTTTGTCGGTTACTCGACTTCCGTATTTATCTCGCTGTTTTAGAATTGATCCATAATGGCCTAGGTTATAATCAAGTTTTTGATATAAACAACGATGTGGTTGGGGAAATTCTGGGTATGTTTCAAAATATACCTACTTCTGCAGCCCTTGCACTATTTCTTTGGCAACTGTAATACATTTTTAGCATATTCCTCTTTTCTTCCAAAGAAAACTTCATTTTTCAATAACTTTTTGGAGTGAAATGACAGGAAACTAATAGCGTTTTCGGTTTACAACTCCGAGAGTGCCCTCGAACGTGATTGCGCTTGAAAATTTGACAGATGTCAACATACAAAAATAAACAGTTCATTTTTAAAGTTAAATCTACTTGAGTGCGTTTATGACATATTATATAAAATATTCATTGAACTAGACGAAAAACAAACACAGAAAACACAACAAACGAGATTACACATCAACAAAAGAAAAGAAAATGGTGGTGGTCTGCGGTTCTGCGCAAGCGCTGCCTCTCTACTCTGTAAAAATTTTCAGATCGAAAAAGAGCACTCTCAAACGGATTCAGAGTAACCAAATTTGTAAATCGAACGTCCTACTCCGAGTGAGAGCAGTGAATTTTGATAACCGAACACGCAAATCTCGGGGAGAGCACTGTCAGAGTGCGCGAGAGCAGTAAATCGAAAACGCTATAAGAATTCCAAATAGGCAGTTGTTTTTTGTTTTCCAGAGCACTCTTTTAAATTATTCCGCGAAATTTGTTAGTATCATGGGTAGCCATTTATTAATCCGATCATTTTAATGTGTACAGGTATCGGTTTTCTTTGATAAATTTAAGGTAAGCAATGAATTAATTAATCAGTTAACAATGTTAGTAAATAGAAAGTAAGATCCGTTCGATTTTTTAAAAATTTTCTATTTTGATGCTTATGAATACCTAGTAACTGAGATGTAAAACATTTTTAAGGTATTCTTTTGAATATTATGTTAATGGAGATTTTTAATTTTGTTATTCTTTTTAAGAAGCTAGTTTAAATTATTACACAAAGAAGATGTCGTTATTAAAACGAAATGGTATTGTGTAACACAGGGTCGGATTAGAAAAATCTGAATAAAATCTACAGTAGCGTTAATTCTTTTTTAAAATTAATATTTAGCCTAGGTATTGAGTAAAGATGTCCTAGGTCTTTTATTGAAAAATGGAAAAAATTCAGGTCCGTATTTAAAATAGTGAAATTAATGATGGTTTCAGGAAAATGAAACGTTGTATGGCAAAACTAATTACATATTCTAAGAAAGGATTAAAAGTGGCCCTGAAAAGGTGTGATTGGTTTTCTTTTATCTCCTACATTAAGGGCGCAAAACAAAAAAATCTTATTGACAGTTTTTCGGTTTCTTTCGAATATCTCCGGAAGCACTCGGAATCTGAATAATTTCTTTTTGGATTATGATTAGGCATCAAATTGTGCAACTTTGCCCCCATTTAACCATCTTCGTATCTCTTACGGTTTACGAGATCCCTGTAGTGATAAACGAGTTTGTTACACCCTGTATATAATATACGTGCCTGTTAACAAGACTCACGTGATCAGCGTTTTACGAAAGAAATATGAAACTTACTTTCCAAAAGTATTATATGTTTTTAGTATTACATGCGACGTTGAAAACGGGTTTCATATCTTCCGTTTCCTCTCCAAAATGTTATTTTTCCGAGAAACAGAGGAACTTTAAAATTAATTTATTTTTCCACAGCTCGGGATAATGCCATGCTTTATTTTTAGTTCCAACTTTAAAGGATAAGTAAAAAATGAACAGAAAGGGTATTTACAGGGTCTGGAGGCCATAAATTTTTTTGTTATGCCGTGAAAAATGGATCATAAAATATTTACAGAAAAATGAACTTGCCTCAGCATTAATATTATTAAAGTTTATGTAAAGAAAACGGATAATATGTCCATTCAATGTCCATTCTTGTTCCAAAATGAGATATAGAAAACGGCACGAATTCTCTCGTTTTAAAAAACAGATGACAGCAGAAATTTGTCATCGATCAGCTGATATTGGGACATCCCCAGATTAGTAGTGGACCGTAATGAGCCCAAAAACAGAGTTATGAATTGCGTTTTTGTGCTTTTTGTTACATTTAATTACGTTTTCAAAATATTTTGTGGTTATATGGTGCCTTTTATTTTTACTTTCATTGAATTTTAATCACTTTTGTGTGGCCAATAAGTATGTACCTAAAATTATTATTCATTTGACCAAAAATTTACAGGTTAAAATTTTTTAATTCTTTTTCTTTAGGGATCATAATTATTAATGTGTGTCTTGCACGTTAGTTGATTTCATCGACAAGTAATAACTTTCATTTCATCTGAACGCCGTTTTTGTCTAAAAGTTACTTTTGTGAAATTTTTGATCTTAAAATGTTTGCTGGTAAAGGTTAGGTTTCTAATGTATAATTTTTGCATTATGCATTATCTAGGTAGGTATCCTTTTCTGTTTCAAGAAAAATAAGTATAAATTATTTCTCTGACTTAGGTAGGTAGGGGAGATTTGGACAAAACCGGGTAGGTTGATAAAACCGCGTACCGCCTAGTTCTGGTTTTAACATTCAATTATCCCACATACATGGTTAGAAATGTAACCGTATCAATAAATTGCATTTTAAAGAACAAATTCTATAAACACCATTTTTGGGTCTACGTATACCTTACGTAAGTCAACAACTGTTAAAGTAGGGTTTCCATTGACAGAAAAATTAAATCCCTCGCTAAATTGAAGCTTTTAACTTTATGTTAGCCCACATACTCACATACAATTTTAGAAATTGTATAAAAACCATATTTGGGTCTACGTACCGTACGTAAGTCATATGGGGATTTCCTTAGCAGTAAATGTAATATCTGACTGAATTCAATTAGTTCATGTTGAACTGTAGGTATTGTATTTTACCTATAGGTATAATCTGAACAAATAAAACCAAAAAAATTCTGTTGTAAATAACAGTGACAGAGTCCGATTAAAAGTTGCGTTTCAGTTAATTTAGTATTTTTAAGGTCGTTTTGTCTAGTGCATCATTCTATAAATTTTGTTTCAAATATTTTCATGTTTTTTATAAAATCATAAAAAAGAAAATATACCTAGAATAAGAACACAACAAAATACAGTGTTTTAACAATTAAAATAAATCATCTCCGCAAGGATCATCATCATATTCGTCCAAGTTAATAATAAGGGGAAGAGTAGGTATCTGAAGCACCGATAAATCTTTCCCATTCCCAAACATCATTTATAATTTTAATAGTGTGTGTAATATTTCCATTTTTCTACTGTTACATTTTCTATGGCTTCATTCCACCAACCAAAACTACTTAATTTGTTACAGGATGCAAAGAACTTATTTTTGCAATTTAAATAGGATTAAAGTGGCAATGATATGGAGGAAGTCTTAAAACTCGATGTCCATGTTGCAATGCTAGTTCGTCCAACTTAAAAACAAATTAAATAGCGCTTTCCAGATTACTTATAATAGTAGGGGAGCCCACGATGCTAAATGGGGATTTACTCGAGCGTCGTGGGGACCTATTGGATGGTAGAAAGGAAAAAATGTCATATCATGTGTACCCTTTCACCGGTGCGGGGAGTTACTACAGGCTTTCAAAAATGTAAAAAAAACAGTTACATGGATATACACGAGCGCGTCAGATATTAATATTGTATATGCCCCACGTGACTCTCATGACGGAGGTACATTAATCTGCCGGTTTTGATGGTGGGGGCGGCGGTACGGAAGGGTTAAATATGGGGAAAAAATTTACTCGAGCGTGTCAGATATTCAGAGGGGATGTTAAGGGATCCCTAAGGAAGCTCCCATTCAATAGACTGACCATTCGGATGTGATGCAAGCTCGTGGCGACTTTTCGAAAATGCAAAAAAAAAACACGCTATTTTGACATACTCGAGAGCGTTAGATTTTCATTCAGACGGTTCAGCTTGGTGTCCTGGTCGTGCTGATTCATAATCTGACGATTGTTTTGAGGTATTTTATTAATCTGACCGTTTAAAAAAAAAATCATGATTTTTTTTTAAATCTTACAAAATTTAATTCACTTACAAAAATATTTCGGTACAAAATTCGGAACGAGTAATAACAATAAAAGTGACAGACTGCGATATAAATAAATACAAAATCCATAGCAACAAAACGGGTTCATAACACTATCTTGATGGTTTTTAATAATATTATTTTTACATATATTTGATGGAATTAAGAGAAGAAAGCATAAGTTTGTTATATTTTTGAAATCGGAAGAAAATAAACCATCTAATGCGCTTCTAATATACAGAGTGTATCATTTAAAAAAATTAAATGTTTGGTTTTAAATGTGACATGTGACACCTACTGTCATTTTTGACAAAACCCATAAATACTTGGCCAAAAGTTATACATCCTACTTTTTGAGTGAACGCGCTAATTCAAAAAACAAAAAAGTTACAAGCTTTTAAAAGTGGGATAAACTAAAATGTAGAATAATAACCCTGTACATATAATCCCACGAATGCTGTGATCAGCCTGTGATGGCATGATGGCTGACGGAAAGTAGTGTGGGGATGGTGCAAGAGAGTGAGTGATAAAGAAAGAGACATTGAGGCGCGGAGTGCTTCACTGCAGCTGCACGCGCTAATAAACTTTATTGACGATTTTTGTTACTTCGGCTTGTGGTAATCGGCAGATTATATTTTTCCCGTTATCCTTGAATTATTTCCTTCAAAATAAAAAAAATTGACCGCGCTCGAGAATGTCCATGTGACGTTTTTTTTTTGCAAGTTTATGACCCTCCCACTCCCTTACTTCACCCTCAAATCGTCAGATTATTGAAATGCAGACTCTTTAGCATGTAATTAACCCACCACACCTTAATCTGAAGCGCTCGAGTAAATCCAGCTATCGATTTTTTGTTACTATTCTGATCAGCTGCCGTACACGCGCGGCACTATATAGAGGGCTTAGACATGGCAGAGGTACTCAACAGGGTGCAAGGTATCCCCCCATATGTTAATCTGCCGCGCTTGAGTAAATCCAAAAATCCCCTGTTGGGTTCCCCTACTATAACGCTTTGGTCGGATATGCTGCTTCACTATTATCCAGATCTAATCCTTCATTACAAATGGTGAAACCGGAATTTGTCTTTGTTCTAACCAAGCAATAAGCTATCTTTTTGACCAACTTGTATTTGGAATTTTTTTAATTAGCCCAGAATGCTATCTTCACGTTCTAAAGACCCTGTAAATATTTGGAATTATTTTTTTTTCTCGCTATTACAACATTTTTCTTCTTGTGACTTAAGTAAAAATGAAGCAAAAACCTAAATAAAATTATATAAACTACAGTAAAACAGTAAAATTGGTCACGACTTATCCGGACGCTCGAAAACAGACTAACAAGGAATAAATAAATAAAAACACCGTCGGCTGTCGTCGTATCGGATTGTTCCGCCCGGTAAAAACCGAAACAGTTACCTCGCTTATGCAAACAAATTTCCAATTTGTAAACTTTCAGAAGAAACTTTTTTGTTTTTTCTTTATATCGCCGGATTTCTGACAAGAATATCAAAGAAGTGTTTGAAGTCATTGTTAGTAACTTATATTAGACGTTTTTATTTGAGAAATAAAATATAATACCTTTAAATGGGTGTTCAAATAAACAGGAAAATATCTGTAACACGTAACAGTTTATATATAGGGTGTCCCATATTTTATGGGCCGTAGACCAACTGGAGGTACTAGACATCAAACTAAGCCGAATAAGTCATATAAGTTTTTTCGGATTGTTACTCGTTCTAGAGATACAGGGTGTTGAAAGTAAAAGTTTATTCTCGAAAATAAGCCATAATTTTAAAACCGTTTAATGAATCGAATTGAAAGTTGGCAGTATTATATTTTTATGAGCAAGAAATAAGAATTTGTAGAAATTTTTAGGTTTCACACTAGAGGGCGCTAGTTGCATACACTGGGCTTCATAAATCTATGATTTCTTTTTCTTACCTGTGATATTAGGTGTTTTTCAATTAAAGTTTCTTAAAGAAGGGCATTTTCTGAGTCAAAAAGGTGTACTTGATTGATCTTAATATCTTTAACGGTTTTCGAGATATTTCCCTTTAAACATCCCAAAGCATAAAAAAACATAGTACATAATTAAATTATCACAACGCAATAAATTCAAAACAGTGGAACAAAAACAAGAAGCTCACTTTAGTAAATGTTGAAAGTGACCACCGTTGACCTCAATACACTTTATTAAACTTTTAACTAAATAAATAATAATATTAATAATAATAATAATAAACTTTTTCTTTCAACACCCTGTATCTCTAGAACGAGTAACAATCCGAAAAAACTTATATGACTTAATCGGCTTAGTTTGATGTCTAGTATCTCCAGTTACTCTACGGCCCATAAGTTATGGGACACCCTGTATAAAAGCAACAAAGTTGGGATTGATTGGTGAAAGAATAACGGGTTATTAAAATATCTTAAATCTTGGATTTTCGTCTACGACAACAGAGCGAGATAGACATCTCATTATCTTTATCATAACAAGCCGACAAGACGTCAGATGCAAAGGTCCACCAGCATAGGTGGTTCTAGGTAGGGGCTTGGGGGGGCTAAGCTCCCCAAATCTCGGATTAGCCCCCCCAAATTTAAATGTGGTAATCGAAAAAATTCTATATATCTACATAATTCCGGTAAGTTTACTAATTTATTACTTAACTAGCGTGTACCCGGCATGCGTTGCAACCCGCTGGTATAAATACAAACCCGAACAAACCCGATATATTAGTACCCGGCATGCCACTTTCTGAAATTGCACCCGTGCGAAGCCGGGACGGGTCGCTAGTTATACATAAAAATATTCCCCTTGAATCACTCTATCTATTAAAAAAAACCGCTTCAAAATCCGTTGCGTAGTTTTAAAGATTTACGCACATAAGGGGACAGACGGGCGACAGCGACTTTGTTTTATACTATGTTAAGATTAAGATTAACTTTACCATAAAAAGCTTTCTTTTCTTCGCTACCAAACTGCTACTAACACAACTAATAATGATTTTTATTTAGCACCCAATGACCCAATTTGATTTAGGATGAAAAAAAGACCTCGCCGTAAAGTTGGAAGATGCTGTTAACGTTTTTTCCAAAAAAAGCGGGTAGAAAAATAGCTTTATAAAAATTTATTTGTGCATAGATTTTTTGTAACTTTAGGATAAAATCCCACTCGCGTCAAACATTTTTAACTTTTAAATTATAAAAATATTGCCTGTATTTTTGATTTTTAAATCTCTCCGTCCATATCCATATACTATCTACTACCCAGCAACACAAGAGGGCGCCGAGGGCGCGATTTTTTTTAACGATTTTAACGACTTTTGGGTAAAAATTGGGCGTGACACCCCCGGAATTTTCCGCATTCGGCGAATTAGCCTCCGGCGGCACCTGCGGTGGGCTTCCTCTGCCTAGGGCTTCCTCTGCCTAGGGCTTCAGCCCCCCCTAATTAAGAGGTCTAGAACCGCCTATGTCCACCAGGTTCCTCGCAAGTTCCGCAATGAAACCACGTGAAAATAGGTTAAAATCAGAGCTTTGAGTTTTACCGGGTAAATTTCGCGAAAGTGGTTTTTCAAAAACGTTTACATTTAAAATGTTCGAAACTTAATAAATTGACGATAATTACCCGAGACAAAAGGTCGAGTGGTTTATATTAAGATAATTTTTACTGTATTAAGAAAAAGTCTTCTATTTCTTATAAGAATTCAAAGACTATTTTATAGAACTGGTGTTTGAAGGTGGTAAACAATGAAGTAATATCAAAAAAATTACCTTGTCGGACTTCTATTGTCTTTATTTTGTTACTTAACACAACGTTTCGGTTAGTTAGTAACTCTAATCGTTTTCAAGTGTAAACTAAATTATAATTCTAAGACTACTGTCTTAAATACTATCCATGTGCCATGAAACTTGATGATTCCGCCTACGTGCTTATTGGAGTGTGAAGTTTAAGCTGTTGGTTTCGGACAAGAAGTGGCTTCCAGATATTGGGGACATTCTATACTTGGTTTACTAAATATACGGGTATTTTGATTCATGAAAGCTGCTTCTTTGAATTTCTGTTTTCTCCAGTGCTGTTCCGTGTACAAAACCTTGGCTTCTGACCGCTGTAGGGGAAGGTTGCCTATATTGAACCGCTACCTAAATTGGACCACAGTACATTTCTCCGAAACTAAACAAGTGCCATATCATTTGGCAACACTGTAACATAATTCCACCCAGAACCTTTGATCGGCAACAAACTCAACTAGTTGGCCGTTAGTGCTTGGCGTGTACAGAGTAAAACGTAATTTACGCAATTTTAATGTAATATTTTTAGGATTTTCCTTACAATTTACCTTAGAACCATAAAACTCTAAGCAAAATCTTTTTTATGCAAGTTGTCAAGTAAATTTTTCTCTTTCTATTTCTCCTATTACCATGTCATATTTGTTTTTTCTTGTTTCTTTCCTGGGTGGTTTTGTAACACACGTGGTAGTTGCTTAAATTGGACCACTGGGTAATTGCCAAAATTGAACCGGTCCAATTTAGGCAATTTTTCCAAATTGTGCAAAAATAATTTTTCTCTTTAAATAAGTTAATGTCATGAACTAACACCATTTCAATATTGCTAAAAAAAATTTTCTTTGAGTTAAAAAATGAAACTATGACTGGTCCAATATAGGAAACTAATAGGTACTTTTTTTTTCATTAGGATGTCTTCTACCGAAATTTTTATTGTAAATTTGATGTTTTTTTGAAATATAAGTATAAAACTTCCTATACCAACAATTTTATTTTTTATTTATTTAACACCTGCTTCCGATTTAAATCATGTTGTCCAATTTTGGAACTCCCAGGTGCAATTTAGGCAACCGGTATCCTATATTGAACCACTTGCAGAGGTTTTCTTATAGCCTGGTATATCATAGATACGTTTTTTATGGATTGATTCCGAAGGGCATGAGAAGATATTTCGACATAGACGGGTAGTATTTGGAGTAAACAGTAGTCCGTTTTTATTAGGGGCGACTATAGAATACCATCTTTCGCATGCGCTAATAAAATGTTTGGATGAAAGTGTATCATATAGTAAAGATACTATTTTACAGTTGTTAAAAAGCTTCTATGTGGACAATTGTGTCACAAGTGTGTCTGATAATGACAAATTGCATATGTTTATCAGGGATTCAGTCAATGTTATGAATGAAGGAAAATTTGATCTCAGAGGGTGGGAGTTCACAGGTCAGACATGTGATACCTCTGAAGCTTCATCTGAGACCACAGGGCTAGGAATGATATGGGATAAATGTGACGATTCTTTAAGAATAAGTGAAGCATGCTTGAAGGGTGTGAATGAGCTTGCCGATAAGCCAATAGATAAAAGGTTAATGCTTTCTTTTGCGCAAAAAATATTTGATCCCATTGGATTCACGGCGCCTTCTACCATATTACCCAAGTCGCTGCTCCAAAAAACCTGGGAAGAAAAATTAGCCTGGGATGCCCCAGTAAGATCTGAAATAGACAAACAGTTTCGTTATTGGTTGTTATAGGTGAGCTTCATTATTTATGTCAGATATCTATACCACGATGGATGTATGGAGATAATTTACTTTTGAGGCACGGGAGTATACATGTTTTTTGCGATGCGAGCAAGGTTTCCTATGCTTCTGTTATTTTCTGTAGAGGTGTTTTTGATGGCAAGGTTGTTATCCGTTTATTGGCAGCCAAGTCTAGAATAGCACCTTTGAAAGAAATCTCTATACCTCGTTTAGAACTTTTAGCAGCTCTGATTGGAGTTAGGTTGTTTGTCTCTTTAAAGGAGGATCTTAATTTTGATTCAAAGCTGCCGGTTTATTTTTGGAGTGATTCTTCCACAGTTTTAAGTTGGATACGCCGTAAGGACAATTGGGGGACTTTTGTGGGTAATCGCGTTAAAGAAATTGCAAGTTATACGTCTAGTGAAGATTGGCGTTTTGTTCCAGGAATTTTAAATCCTGCGGATCTCCCTTCTCGAGGTTGTTCTCCAAAACAATTATTTGAGTCTAAATGGTGGGAGGGTCCAAGTTGGCTATATCGTCGTTAATTTCACAAAGTGTCGTATCTCATTTATTGTAATTTTTCAGGACAGAGGTTTAAAGATTTTCGTAAGTTTTGGCTTTCGATAAAAGTAAAAAGGCATTTGTTTTATAATATTTATTCGGTCTTGTGTTATAGTGTTAGGACTTTTTTTTGTAGTTTTATGATAAAACATATGATATGATTTTTTTACCCTGAGTTAAGAAGAAAAAAAATAGATACGACCATTTGTGAGAATAAAATTTTATTTGTATGTTGAGATATGTCTTTGATATTTATGATAAAATATATTATTTTATAATAGAAAAATAAGGCAAACCCTTCGAAATGAACAAATTTTATTTTAAATACCTAAACTAGAATATAAATATACAAAACTATCTTGACGTAGTATGTAAAACAGTTAAATGAAACTTTGCAGGCATTTTTATGCAAATATTAAGGCTACATTAACTAGCAAAAACACAAAAAGAAATATGAACACGTAAAAATGGGTAAAAAAAATCGTGAACATTTAATTTTTTTAATGTGGTAGTAAGTTTTTGTTTGTTAACTATTCCCTTCTTTCTTTGACTCGGTTCGCCTTCCTTTTTACTTCCTTCCACTTGATGCTGTTCAGGCTGCAAGTCCCTATTAACATTGGTTATTCTTGTAGTTTTCTTTTTTAGTATACGTGTTGTATGGTAGTCACAATGTGGGTTATCCATGAAGTGATCGTAGCACAAAAGAATCCAACAACGATGACAAGAACTCCATACTTCTCCCTTACATCGGTAATATTCACAGGTGGCTGTATACGGAGGATCGGCATCGGAATCGTAAACAGGCTCTTCACTTATTTCACTCTTATTGTCAGAAATTGCCGTTTTCTGATTACCTAAAGATTCACTCAAAATCAAAGCCCTGATTTGGGCTAGAGGTACATTGTCCGAAGAA
This sequence comes from Polydrusus pterygomalis, assembly GCA_963969555.1. Classification (NCBI taxonomy): domain Eukaryota; kingdom Metazoa; phylum Arthropoda; class Insecta; order Coleoptera; family Curculionidae; genus Polydrusus; species Polydrusus pterygomalis. Next base: position 3,729,470 of record OZ018375.1, read on the forward strand.
TCCGACAAGGAATCGACATCTGAAATGTCCACGTGGTTTCTAAACTCACTCACAAACTTGACATCTAGCTTGTTCACTTCCTGCGTAGGTACAGGTACATAATCTGAATTATGTTCATCGAAAATATTAATGTCGCACTCCGTTAAGATCACTTTGCCATTATACCACTTTTTTTCGTAAAACATTTTTACTTTAGTTCCTTTTTTCAATGCACCACGAAACATAAGTTCACTTGATAACACAACATTTTTTGTGCCATCCTCCCATAGTACAAGTGCATCCATCGTAAAAATATATTATTCTCACCGTCAAATATTGCTTTACTGCACCCGGCTACGTTTAAAACTAGACTAAATGCATAATAATTGCCGTAAAATAAAAGACCTGGTCAAGTATAATACGAGTTCTAACTCGTCAAATTGAGATACGTCGGCGACCTGCACAAATCTATTCAAAAAGTAAATCTCACAAACCGACCTAACTCGAGTTAGGCCGGTTTGTGAGATTTATAAAGTTTACTATTATGAGATTCGTCACCGACCAAATGTTAATTACGAGAAAAGTATAGCCGGTAAAGTTACGACACTTTGTGAGATGAAAAAGGTTTATATAAGGTAAACGTTTTCGATCGTATCTCAAAATAGCGATTTTCTGAGATACGTCAGTTTGTGAAATTAACGACGATATGGCTCATCTAATTTGTGGCCACAATGTAAGGCTAATTGTGATGAGGAGGAAATTCAAAAAGAAAAGAAAAAATCTACTATTACTTTTCTTAATTAAAATTTATTTTCGGTAGATTGGCATCTATCATATTTTTCAAAATTCACCAAGACGGTACGTATGGTTGGGTGGATTTTTAGGTTTTTGAATAATGTAAGAAATCCTACAGCTGATAGAGTTCAGGGAGAGCTGTTGGTTAAAGAATTGGAAACTGCGGAGAGTCATATTTTAAAGCTTATTCAAAGGGAATGTTTTGAGGGAGAAAAGGATCCTCGTTTGTGTAATTTAAACCCTTTTACGGACAATAATGGTGTGATTCGTTTACATTCTAGAGTTTCTCATTTCAATTCTGCAGTTGAACAACATACTAAAGTATACTAAGGTATAGCTTCAAGATCGATTTTGCCTTATTATCGGGATCTATGATAAGAAATCTGGAAATTGGTCCAATATGGGCAACCTTCCCCTATATTATTTTGATGGGTCCATGTTCCGCTATACCTGATCTCGAGTTTCACCTCTTTGAGTATGTTTCAGATGTTCTTTATAATACTTATTTCATGTAGTTTACGCATATTAAATGCCCAGTCCTTCAGGGTACTAGCTACAATTTTTACACTGGTATTCGCGGCTAAACCCTAAAACATAATATTTCCGCCCTGTGCAAAATATTTGAAACTGTTTCTAAATTGCATCATGTGTTCATTTTGTAGTAACTGGTATGGTATTTAAAATATTTTGGTAAATTTCAGATAGTAAAGTTTGCCCAAGAGTTTTATTTAATAAAAAAACTTAATAAAATTCATTTATTAACTTAATTAAAGGTGTGTGGCATCATTTTTTATAGAAATAAATTTAAGTATATATTTCTATTTCAAAAGCTGTAGGAATTTAATTAGTACAAACATTTGTGATTGGTCAACATGTGTAAAATGCGAAAACCTGATTTGTTGAACGACAGTCACGTTGTTGTTCGCAAAGCGTTCCTTTAACCATTTAGCTAAGCAGCGACTTCCACTCTGCTTTGTTGTTGAAAAGAAGCAAAAGGAAAGTACCTAATAAAAAAACGTATTCCTTGTAGGTACTCTCAATAAAATGATACAAAACTAATTTTAATGGTTAAAACTAAATGTCTATTTTATTTTCAGGAAATAAACTACGATTCTCCCAGAGGAGGAGTTTCCGTCATCACGGAAAAAGGTGACGTCACAGTCTCTTATTTGCTCATTCAGCGTGCGACGGAAAAGGACAGCGGCAGATACACGTGCCATCCTTCAAATGCGAATCCAAAGAGTTTAACGGTGCATGTTTTAAATGGTAAGTCAGGAGGTTTTTTTTAAATTAATTTACTTACCTACTAATTGTACTAGGGGGCCGTTGGGGGGGGGGGAGAGGGGCAGGGGCCACGGAGATGTAAAGCCCGCCTGCCAAGCCCAAAATTTGGTAAAATTGGTCAATAATTTATTAATGAATTTATTACTTTATCATTTATAAATATTTATACATATAAAATATTACTCTTTCAATTTAAAGCGAAAACACTAGTAACGGATTCGCCATTTTATTTTCTTATCAATATTTCGTTTATTTTAAGTTTTTTTTTACACTTCTTAAGTAGTAATTACCTACAGTTTTAAGTTAAGAAAAAATTGTTTGATAAAATGAATAAAAGCAAAAGTATTAAGTATATGTATATACAACCTATGATAATACAGTGGACCAATAAAGTCCGCATCAAATGGGATTTTTTTTTATTAATAGCTTTATTCCAAATTTGACTTTGACATCAAGTTCTGCTTCGAGCGAGATGAAAATTAAGCAAAAAAAATAGTAGCCACGTGAGATTCACATTATCTGCCAAATTATAATTTTTTCCAAAAAATAATTCAACAGTGCGGTTATTTCTGAAAATATCGAAAAAAGTTATTGAAAAAAGTTTTTTTAAATGCAGTTTCTAGCCAACATGCAAAATTTCAGCTGCATAAGATAATTTTGATTTTTTACCCACCACTAAAATTTATTTTTCACTTAATGAACACTTTTCTGATGACACTGTGTTCTTTTTTGTCTTAATATTAAAGGTGTATTACTTTCAGACAAAAACTACGTTTTCAAAAATACTTATTCTATGAAGTTACCTTATACAGGGTCAAAAACAAGTAAACTTTGCATTACATGCGACCAAATTTTAATAGTCCAATTTTGATTTTGTAGAAAAACACACATTTTATATGACGCTACTTTAAAGAAAATGTATCTGAAATAAAGCATTGTCAAAACTAAGAAGTTTTATGTAGGTTGCGTTGAGTCTTATTTTGCAAAAGTGGTGCAATTTACAAAATATGGGTAAAAAATCAAAATTATCTTATGGAGCTAAAATTTACATGTGGGCTAGAAACTGCATTTAAAAAAACTTTTTCTAATAACTTTTTTCGATAATTTCAGAGTAACCCAACTTTTGAATTATTTTTTGGAAAAAATTAAAATTTGACAGATAATGCGAATCACGTGACTACTATTTTTTTGCTTAATTTTCATCTCGATCGAAGCAGAACTTGATGCCAAAGACAAATTTCGAATAAATCTATTAATAAAAAAAAATCCCATATGATGCGGACTTTACTAGTCACACTATATTATAATAAGTGGTATATTATGTAATAGGTCAATAATAGGCTGTTAACCCCCTAGCTATGCCGCTGCTCCCACATAAAAAGTGCCATTATTTTTTTATAAAGCATTTAAAAAGTTAGCATAGTGACAATGGGGTTAATTTAAGCATTAATTGCTGACACAAACTGGCTTAGGGAGGGGGGGAGGTACTGTCCCCCAGTACCCCCCCCCCCACCGTCTACGTGCCTGTATAAATATGATCCAGAATTACCTTTTATGTCCCTATAATGAAAGTTACGGAACAGCACTATCGACTTTTATTCGTTATCGCAACATTCCAACGCGCGTCGCGACGTTACGACCTTCCCGTGCACACGGCACCATGATTTATATATCATTTATATATATTTACTGAAATATGTTATTTATTGCGTTTTCCTTCAAGAATAAGGAATAGATGGGAGGATATAGGTAACATTTTAAATAAAAATAAATGTTCGATGACCTCACTTCTTGGATTTATCGCAATGATTATATTCCTAAACAAATAATGGCTTTAGAAAAATCGTGGTAAAGAGCGGATATACCTATTATCCAATTTTTTGGTCCGAATAGAAACTAAGGGTCTTAAAAAAATATTCTATTTACGTAGAAATGTTACGTTCAAAACGTTAAAATTGCGTGATCTGAAGACGAAATACACCAATTTTCAATCGAAACGAAAATAAAAACAAAAACTATTTCTTAATGCTAGTGCGTTGTGTTTTTGTTTTTTAGTTCTGTCCCTGGCTTCCCAAACGCCTGCGAAAAATATCCGATAAGTTACTTCTCCTCCTATATTGCCAATTATACACAATAAAAATTATTTCAAACCATTTAAATAGCCATTTTTGTCCTTACCCTTAAATACTCCTATCTAAACTGAGAAAAACTCTATGATCCATTAGTAGTAGCAAAAAATCTGCATTTAATAGGCGCCGAAAATACAACTCTGCTGTGGCTACTAGGTTCATTTTTAACCTCAATATGGTAGTTTTTTATTTATTTTTTTAGCTGCTAAAAGACAACTCTATTGCTATTTAGAAAAAAATAATATGGACAGATGATGGCCTTATTTTATATATAATACTTTTTAATCTATAGGTATTTTGCCCCAGACTATCACCAGTGATGTTTATTTTGAGAAAATAAAGTAAGGAAATCATAATAAAAAATAATATTGCTTAGAAGTTTTCGCCTAAAGAAACATATCCGTTGGGATAAGGCTTAATAAAACACAAAAATTAACCACAATATTGTTTATATGAACACATTTATTTTTACAAGTACGTAAAACCAAATACGATTAGTTTTTATTTATTATAAAGTAGGTACCTATGTGAATAACAACAGAGGATCAAGTTTATGGTTAAGGGAAAAAAAACACGAATAAACCTTGAATATAAGGACACATCTACCCAACACTTATATCACGGAACACAAAATTAGGGTTGCAGTCATGCACATCGCACTTACACTAAAAGTACACCATACCATCAGACATCAATCAGCCACCAACAACGGCAATCAAATGATATGTTTTGAATTACTCCGTTCAACTTAAATTACGCGGAGCAACGACAGATCATTTGTTTTAAGTTAGTTCGTCCTTCCCTGTTCCGTTGTAGTAAGGGATAGACTATATAGCGCTCGCTGAAAGATACCTAAACTATTTCTTCATATTTTAAAAACGGAACTTTAGTTCCTAAAAAGTATATTTTAGTTATTAAATGAGGGTTTATTTTTTGTCATAATTAAATAAACTTCTAGGAATTAAAAAAATCATGTATTGAAAATATATTTTTCGATACATAGGTATTTTAACACGTTGACTGCCGAAGCCATATTAGCTTTTTTGATCATGACGCCATGCCAAAAAAAAAGTCCGAGAGGTCAGTTGTGACATTGCATAAAGTAGGACAAATGAAATGGGCACTGGAGTCAATTAAAAAAAAAAATCGCTTTGCGGACTCAGAATTTCTGACTGAGTGGTGCAAACTTGTCCCATGCGCCAGCTCGGTCTATCACAACGAATGTTCCCCGATAAGAACAGACCGTTAGCCCTGGGGAACCAAAAATGATCCCAGTCCAACTAGTTGGCGCGTGCGACAAAAATTGCATCATGGTCTAATTCTAATAGGCCGCGTTTTTAAAGTTGGAACCATTTATTCTCGGTCCTATAGACCGGAATGGCAGTCAACGTGTTAATGGTTAAACGGTATTTTGTTACCGGAAAAAATATCGAATAGGCGCCAAAAGATGTTAAAGAAACGACGTCGTGTATGTCTGAACAAAATATTTTAGGGATTAAAGGATTTCTTTTTGTGGTAACCCATATATATATTCAAAAAAAACTTGTATTGAATGGTTTTACTCAGTGTATTCCTATAAAAAATGTAATGTAGCCAAGGTTTTGTTTGCCTTTTTTAAAAGCAAGTAAAAAATTGGCAAAGTGTTTTTAACTTTCCTTAATACGATAAAAAATGACAATGAAAATTTTTTAATAATTCACAAAACTCCATTTTCAAGATTATATTTTTCTATTTTTCGTTCAACTAAGGAGCTCAAAAAACTTGTCACATGGTATATCGGGCCATCGTTTCTCGCCTGTCAACTGAGCAAGGCGACGACGTTAGTTACGACCTACTGCAATACACGCGACAGCCCGATGATTAATCGTTTGTTTGGAATTTTACAAAAAAAATGTAATATAATAAAGTCGGAGTTCTTTGGCTACAGTATATTACTATAATGTACGGCATCTTAAAATATTTGATAAGCTCGCAGGAACGAGAAAAACTGTAAATAAAAATTATTTCGAAAATTAAATTTACTTTAAATAAATCAACATTTCTGTCAGTTGTTTTTTATAGGAAATAATTGTTGTGTCCGCGAAAACAATTAAAGGCATCACAGACATATTGCATACCCTGGGGCAGGTAGACCACCGACGGACGTTTCGTCCTTATTAGGACTCTACGACGGGTAGCCATAAATAACCCAAAGCAACTCCACAGAAAACGGCACGATGCCACCTTGCAAAAGTCCAGCGGCCATTAATATACCGTAACCGTAAAGCCATCCCAGCAGAGTCAACTCCAATACACAAGGCAGTTTCACTGATAATAAAATTGAAAGATAGACAAATAACTAAAACCAAGAAGTGCAACACACACAAGTACCGTGCGAGCAAAAATTATTTGCATCAAAGAGGGCCTTGTATCTAAGGACGTAGTGCTTAGCAGTAGAGCCATTGCGTTCTCTGCGTTAGAGAACGCAATGGTAGAGCCTAATACCTGTTGGGTGTCAGTAACTACCTGAATTAACAATCAATCAGTTATTCCGTCATCTTTGACAGTCGTTACAAGTAATTTGATTCATCGCTAATCTTTTCAATTTCTTGAACAATCCACACAACGGGCTTTACGGAACAGCACAGAACATTCATGGTTGAAGCGTATTTTCGAAACGGGGTTAGAGGAAATGGTGAGTGGCAATACAATCCGGGTTTGTGCAGGGACGATTTTCACGAACATTTTCCTAACGTTGCTTTTATGCTGGGGATTTTTATCATTTTCTGAAAATAACCGTGGCAATGTTTAGGGAAACAGGTTCTATACAAACAACACAAAAAGGAGCAGGAAGACCAACTGTAAGAACAGAAGAACTTGTTGCAAACGTTCGCGAAATAATGCAAGATACGCCAACAAATTGTATAAGACGCCTATCTCAAGAAGTGGGAAGATCTTATGGAACATGCAGGACCATTCTTAGGAAGCAGCTAAATTTATTTCCTTATACAGTGGAAGTATTCCAAGAAATACAAGCCGCAGATTCTGAAAGACGCAGGAATTACTTTCAATGGTTTACCTAAAATTTATTGGAAATAAATGATTTATTAGACTTGACATTTTTTTTTGATGAAGCCTGGTTCCACCTCTCCGGTTTTGTGAATTCTCAGAATACAAGCATGTGGAGTAGTGAACATCCCCATTTTTTTGTAAAGTCCACATTGCAACCTCAAAAAATTGGTGTCTGGTTAGCTGTTTCCCGAAGAAGAATTGTTGGTCCTATTTTTTTCAATGACACAGTTACAGCACAGCGGTATAAAGACAATATTTTTAATCCATTTGTGGAGCAATTACTTGACGACGGATATTTTCAACAGGACGGTGCAATCGCCCATACAGCCGCCGAAACTATTAGCTACTTACGCAATTTTTTCGACGACAGATTGATCAGTTTTCGATCAGACATTGAATTTCCATCTAGATCACCTTGTTTAACGGTTATGGATTACTTCGTTTTTCCTCATTTAAAGAACACTATTTTTAAAACACCAGTTGCAAATTTAGAACAATTACAAGAAAGGATTATCCAAGAATGTGGTAACATTTCTGCAGAGACGTGTGAAATTATGCTTGGAGCATGGCGGTTGCCAATTTCAGCTATTTATGTAATTATTTTTTTTTTGTAAACAATAAAAATTAGTTTGTATTACGTATACTTATTTTATTACTCTTTAGTTTAACATAATATCATGTCATAATGTGAATTTGACAAAATTTTAACCTAGATTTGGTTAGATATATCGTCCCTATAGCATTGTGATCTAAACCAAGCCCTACGTTTTTTAATCCAAGCCATCTTTGATGCAACTAATTTTTGCTCGTACGGTACAAACTCGCACTTTATGTAAGGTGGGATTAACGACGCCATTTTCCATCGTCAATTCGATTTGCCCAACTATTGACGATTCGCAGTGCTGTGTTGATCAGAGTAGTTATTTTTATGCCTTTGGCATACGAAGAAAGACAGACATATTCTGGAGCTGGTAGAGCAAGGCAGATGTTAGTCAGCCGGTCATAGTTTTATTTACTTTCATGTTTTGTGCAATTAAAGAACCTTTCCTGTTAAAACAAACACATATTCTCTAGGATTCTTAGGATAGATGACATCTAAATCGACTAGAAAATATCGTATTACCTGTAAAAATTGTTGTTTTTACTTCAGATCTGAAAATCGACGTGTTTACTTTCAAGGATTTTAAGGTAAATTGTGGCAATTTTTGTGGTTTCAAAAAGCTGCTTTTTTTAAAGATACTGTGCATTTAAAAAAATACCGACACACTATTCGTCAATGCCTTCCTGAACAGCCCGTCCAAAATTAGATACCATTTTTTTTTAATAATTGCAAGGTTCCGGAAGTTACCCCTGCATTCAAGCCATTTATAGGTCTCTTTTATACACGATTGACCTTGAGAACTGGGCCCTTAAAAGAATGTTACAAAATATCGTTTTATTTTTAAATTGAAAGCTTTATAAATTGCAAGAGACAAATATTTCAATAACAAAAGTTTTTATGCTAAATCTATATTTTTCTTACACTTTTTATATTCTTTTTATGGTGGCCCAACAAAAGTAACTTAAAAAAACTTCAGTCATTTCATTATTTATTTTCCGAATTCATAAAATAGCCATGTTTTATATTAAGGAACATGAGAAAAATACACAGCGGAAAAAGGCACTGGCAAAAAGAATACATAAATTTAACTTTTTTATTTATATGATCTTCAACTGCTGAGGACAGATATTCATGTCACACAAAAAATCCGCCACTTTTGCCTAAAAGGACCGTTTATTCAGGAAATTTTATGAAAAAAGACAACCAAGAACTTTCTATTTTAAAAAAAATTGGATTTTTTTTTCTGGTGAGCTTTTTTTAGCTTAGATTGGCAGATACATTTAGTAAAATCGGAATTTCTTTAGACATCCAGGCTTTTTTAAATTTGTTGCCGATTTAAAATAAATTGTATCTGATTGTATGTAAACGGCAAAAAATGAATACTTGTAGGAAGGCAAAAATTCTTAAGCTAAGAACTATAAAAATTTGATTTATATACAGGTGTCCGCCAAATACGTATTCAAAACGGTAGCACAAATTTCTGAGGCTTAATGAATAACTAGCCCAATAATATACCTTTGTACCGGGTGTCCCACTAAGAATAGCTCTCGGTCAATCTCAGAAAGGATTAGTCGTATGGCTTGCGGAAAAATTTTTTTTTAGTAAAAGTGGCCATGAGAAATTGCTGGAAATTATTAAGTTCCTTATTTCGCCGCAAGAGGGCGCAATTAAATTTTTTTTTTTAAATTCTAAATTTCTCCGAAAATTTCCATATTAAGGTATAACTCTCATTACATCATCGAAAATCTTAGACAATTCTGCATTATTTTGGTTTAAAGCTCGTTGGCGTACCGACCTTGATAAGAGTGGGGGAAGCTATTGAATGTGTAAACATTAAAATCGCTGTAACTTCTAAATGCCCTATCCGATTTTACTAGATTTAAGCTTGTTTGGAAGGGAAAGGTAATTATCTTCAATCGCCGTATCCAACAGTACACGATAGTGTTTAATAAAATGGCTAGAGGGCGCAATTTGTAATAATAACAGTTTCTTTGATTTTATCCCGAAAATTCAAATCATACGGTATAACTATGACACCATAATCGGAAAGTAGATGAAATTTGCAAGAAAAGACGTGAAGACCGCAGTTCGATATCTTTGTTCGTTTCAAAGTTATTGCCAAAACAATAATTTTTAATACAAATTGCGCCCTCTAGCAATTTTATTAGAAACTACCGTGTACCATTGGATACAACAATTGAACTTACTTACCTTTCTCTTCCAAACAAGCTTAAATTTAGTAAAATCGGATAAGTCGTTTAGAAGTTACAGCGATTTTAATGTTTACACTTTCACTTAATAAGAGTGAGAGAAGCTATTGAAAGTGTAAACATTAAAATCGCTGTAACTTCTAAACGACTTATCCGATTTTACTAAATTTAAGCCTAATATGGGAATTTTCGGAGAAATTTAGAATTAAAAAAAAAAATTTTTATTGTGCCCTCTTACGGCAAAATGAGGAAGTTAAAAATAATTTTCAGCAATTTCTCATGACCGCTTTTCCTAAAAAAAAATGTTTCCGCAAGCCATACGACTAACCCTTTCTGAGATACGGCCGAGAGCTATTCTTAGTGGGACACCTGGTACAGTACCCCAAACACTTGTTTTCTACAGAATATATCACTTTGTTGTCAAATTTTTCACCTTCACAATGTCTTAAAGACTAGTTATGTTCTATAGGTCTGCTTTTTAAGACAGATTTCAAATAATCTTCGACACCTACTTAGCTAGGTTTTCTTTTTCCCAATGTCACTTGGTTTGTTTAACCGCCTACTTTAATAATGTTTTAAATACTTAGTATGGTTTTACCATCACCAATTTTCTTCATATCGCGTTTCTTCTTAACTTCAATTTTGAGTCCATAAAAGCTCAATTAAGGTTCTATTTTTAAGTTTCTCTTTTGCTAACAACAACAGCACTATATAAAAAAAAATTTCTGTCTCCTGAGGATGAACGTTTCTACGTTCGAAACATGTAGAGACCCATGATTTATTAATTTTTCTATTAAACTTTGTGGAGGATGACTTTGTGTTTTTCTTTCCTTTTAATAATATTAATCATTCAACTGTTACAAAAATAATGAATAAATTTAAGACTAGTGGAAGTTTAAACAATAACTTTAATGGAAAACGCCGAAAATTGGTTGCCAATGAGAACACGCAATTAGAAGTAATGCTGTCTGTTGTAGAACATCCAAAAATCACATTGCGCAAAAGGAAGTTGTTAAGACAACAAAATGTAAGTAAAGATACAGTGGGAAGAATTTTAAAACGAAATAAATTTAGACCATTCAAACCATAAATCGTTCACACATTAAAAAAAAGTGATTATGATAGGCACTTCCATTTTTGCTCTCTCATCCAAAGAAAATTAGAAGAGGTGTATAAGTTTTTCCGATGAGGCAACATTTTCTTCAGATGTAACTGTCTCGTCACAACATTGTCGCTGGTGGTCTGAGGAAAATCCCAATTTTACAATAAAGTCTCGTGACCAATATTCATTTAAAACGCACGTGTAGTGTGGTATTTCCAAGGACAGATTAATAGGACCGTATTTTTTTCACCATGCAACATGCCACAGTACATTAAATGTTAGGGCATATCTTGAACATTTGTTAATTGGAAAAGTCATGCACAGATATTCAGATATTTTTCGGGCCTGCTAGATCCTCTGACCTAACCCCTCTAGATTACTTCTTATGGGGGTTACTTAAAACAAAAAGTTTACCAGCAATGGCCTTTTCATGATGTTAATCATTTAGAGAGGATAATTACACAATCATGCCGGAAAATTTCTTCAGAAATTATAAAAAAAGTATTAAGGAAATTTGCCAATAGAACAATGAAATGTATTGAACGAGAGGGTGGATATGTCGAGGCATTAGTGGAATAAGTGAAAATTAAATTTCTAATTATTTCTAGTATTATTATTGTGTTAGTTACACAATTTGTTATTTGTATGTGTTTTCTTATTTGCAATATAAATGCATATCGTTTATCACGGACGTGTTTAAATTGCAACATTGTTAGATAAAACTAAGAAACGAAAAGTTTATAATGTTTTTAATAATTACAAGAGATACATTTTCATTCATAATTAATTAATAATGCAGAAAAATTATTAAAGAATAACAAAACCTATTTTTTTTATCGTAAATGGGTGTAATTACATATTTGAACGTGGTTTTTAGTTCTGATCACCTTTTTTTAATAACAATTTTCGATATTCAGGTCACATCGTTGTTGGGAGTCTTTAAGCTGTCCTGTCTGAATTTGAATTCTACTGATCGTACCAATACCTATTTCAATTAATTTATTTTACCATTGTAAGTATTTAATTTTTTTTAAACTAAACGATTTTCTATCCTCAAAATCTGATAGGTTTGTAGCCACTAAAAATACAAGAAAACCCCCAACTTGGTCAAAAAATTGAGAAGAAATTCCAATTTTTTGGCAAGAATTTGGGGCAATTTTAAGCTTATATGCCTTGAAAGATTAGAATTAGAATTAAGAAAACAATACAATTCCTATTATACATTAAAACGAATTTCAAAAACATCATTTGATTCTTCTAAATTTTTTATCGCGTTCTAAAAGCCCCGCTGTTTAATTTTTTGCCAATTCAGTCTCCGAAAGCTTTTATCCGAGGCACGCCGAAAATTTCATTTTAACTGTCTCGAAGCCATTTTTCTCTCAAGTCGCAATTTTTTGTCCATCTTGTGTCCAATTTTAACGGGATTCATTGAGAAATTTCGTCTGTTTTCACAAATGTAACGGCGACACCGCCAGTTGGTTAGTGGTTAAACAACATTTAATAAAACTTTTTTTTTTATTTTCTTACCGGTATTGAACGCGAAATTAGAAATTTACAGCCGATGCTGTCAAACTATACTTATATTAACTATGAAATTCTATTCAAAATTATTTAGCTAATATTATCTTTTATTAAATTTTAAAAGATGATATAGATTTGACCAATGATAGACCAGGATCGATAATTTTTGAAACCAAAAAAAATAATAGTAGGATGAAACCCATTGGAAAAGGAAGAGAATATAACAAAAATGAAAGGAAAAATTATTTACGGACGATTCGAGGTCGGGAAGTGGAAGTGGAAGGGGGTGAGTTTTTAAGGGTAGAAAACGATTTATTGTAATATGTTATGAATAATTTAGGAGGAGACGTCATCAAAGAAACAAGTTGTTAGTTTCATGTATAAACTTATTCTATTTTTCCAATCATCAATATTCCGTGTAACGTACAATACATCATTTTGCTACGTTAACACTTTTATAAATATATACCAGCAAATACTTAAACATGAACCTCTTTTTCTATTCAACTATTGCAAAATTTCCTATAATACTAACAGATTTTGCATTATTTAAAATAGATCGTAATAATAATAATTTACAATTTTCTTAACTATGCTTATATTACATTATCTCGATTTCCGGCAAAACTACAAGTCCTATGGAAAAATACTAAATGGCTTGTCTTGTAGGTATTAAAAAGATCTACAACTTTTGTATTTACACTTTTTTCAAATAACCTCAAAATTTATTTATGTGAAAAATTCAAATAACCAAGTTTTTGGTTTTTTATTTTTTTCTTTTACAGGAAAATTTTTTTTTCACGGAATTTGGTGAAAACTTACCATTTTATATTCCAAACACACTGGAATTTTTTTTATTTAAAATTTTTTTTTTTCACCTTATTCTGACTTAATATCGAAAAAGCACCCTAATTTTCAATCGAAAATTCTTATCTGCTTTTTTAAAAAAGTCGGTGGGCTTTTTGTTCGTTGAAATCTCTACTTTCTGATGGTGTAAAAAGAATATACATTACTATGGTAAGTGTTCTAAAAGAATACAAAGAAACGAAAAAGACTCGAATCAGAAATTATTTTTTTTTAATCATTGTGTACAAATTTGAGCTATTTATTAAAATTTATACTTTATTTACTCGAAAAATGTAAGATTCCATGTTCCGGCAAAACTACAAGTCCTATGAAAAAACGTTAAATGGCAAAGTTGTAGGTAATAAAAAGATCTACAACTGTTGTATTTACACTTTTTCACATAACCTCAAAATTTATATGAAAAATTCAAATAACCAAGTTTTTGGTTTTTTATCTTCATCTTTTACAAAAAAAAAAATTCTACGAAATGTAGTGAAAACTTATCTTTTTATGTCCCAAACACACTGTAATTTTTTTGATTTAACCTTATTTTGATTTAATATCGAAAAAGCACCCTAATTTTCAATCGAAAATTCTCACGTCAAAATATCTGCTTTTTTAAAAAAGTCGGTGGGCTTTTTGTTCGTTGAAATCTCTACTTTCTGATGGTGTAAAAAAATATACATTACTATGGTAAATGTTATCAAAAAATGCAAAGAAACGAAAAAAACCCGAATCCGATTTTTTTTAAAAATCATTATGTACAATTTTGAGCTATTTATTAAAATGTATACTTTAATTACTCGAAAAACGTAAGATTCCATGTTACATTGATAAACAAAAAAATTACAAATCCATAAAACATAAAGATCGCAAAAAATATGCGAAAATAGTTGTTCTAAATATAATTAAAGGTAGGATTTGAAGGAGATTTCATCACATTTACCATAGTAATGTATATTTTTTTTACACCATTAGAAAGTAGAGATTTCAACGAACAAAAAGCCAACCGACTTTTTTAAAAAAGCAGATATTTTGACGTGAGAATTTTCGATTGAAAATTAGGGTGCTTTTTCGATATTAAGTTAAAATAAGGTGAAAAAATAAATATTTTAAATCAAAAAAATTACAGTGTGTTTGGGACATAAAAAGGTAAGTTTTCACCAAATTTCGTGAAAAATTTTTTTTCTTGTAAAAGATAAAAATAAAAACCAAATACCTGCTTATTTAAATTTTTCACATAAATTTTTAAGTTATCTAAAAAAAAAGTAAATACAAAAGTTGTAGATCTTTTTATTACCTACACCTTTGCCATTTAACTTTTTTCCATAGGACTTGTAGTTTTGGCGGGAATCGAAATAAATCCTTTTCTACCCTTAAAAACTCACCCCTTTCCACTTCCCGACCTCGGATCGCCCGTAAATTATTTTTCCTTTCATTTTTGTTATATTCTCTTCCTTTTTTAATGGGTTTCATCCTACTATTATTTTTTTCACTTTTTACCATTTTCAAATCCGGTTTCATTGGACATTGATATGAAGGTTAAAGTTTTTTTAAAGGTTATGAATTGGCTTACAATGATTTGAAATGGATTTTACCATTTGAAATGAAACTAAGCAGGTGGTCTCAGCTTGAAAAATTATTGTCTCGGTACCAATTCATACATTGTTAAAGTAAGGAAGTTACCCAGATAGTAGGTGATTTTCTTAAGACAAGCGTAGATTTCTTAAACAAAGCTTTAAGCTTACTAAATTTTGAGACTTCAGAAGATGATAGTCAATCCTGTAATTTAAATGCAGAACATAATAATTTGTATAATATAATATTACCTTTGATCGATCAAATAAATCTACTCGTAGTGAAACAAAAACAGCTTCTCAACGCAATACTACTATTATTTAATTATTAGGTGTGTTGTTCTTGTTATCCAAAACTATTTATTACCTTTTTTGTACATTTTTCAATATCAATACCGGGTAACAACGATATTACTGACCAGCTTGTCACGTCCTTATAAAATAAAATATTATTTCGAAATTTTGGTAGGTTCTATGGTTGCACTGTGCGCACATTTTCGATATTCAAACGCCTGACTGTCACTTCCGGTTGAACCGGAAGAACACTTAACTTTGCTATTTCAAATAGAACACCCTGTATATTTTTAACAATATGCATTCTACAAGGAATTCTAAGCATAAAACATGTATCATATCCTATACCTATCTATGACAGGTTAAGAGAAAATGGCGTTGGAAAATATAAAATTAGCCACACACTTTATTGTTTTTACAAAAAACAAATAAATATGCACAAAATTTTATATTCTTTTTTAACTTCTTTTTAGGTATTCTGTATGAATAAGTCATAATTATTTCACTTCCGGTTCAACCGGAAGTGCTGCAAAATTTTACTTTCAAACATAGATTTCTCCAATATTTTTAATGGCACGCCCCCTTTTAAATATAATTTTCAAAATTATCTTATTCTTCTAAATATTTTTTATTAATGCTTCCCTAGGTCTAAACTCATTCGTTTTTAAGATATACGGAATTAAAGGTTTAGTTACATTATCCAACAAGCAAAATTGACGTTAATTTATTTATAGTTTCATCTAAGGTAGCTATGGATCCCACAGATCTGTTTACTAATTTCATATGTTTTACGAAGCTATCGCCATGTTATTTTTTAATTTCATCCTTTCATTATCATTACAAGTGACTTATTACTAAGAAAAGTTAAAAATATGCCTTATTTTACGCGTGAACATCAAATTGACATGCTGCTAATCTACGGAGAGACTAGAAAAAACCGCAGAGAGGCAAAATTTCTGTATATGCAAAGATTTCCCGAACGCGAGCACCCGAGCGATAATATGTATTTTCCATGGTTAGAACATCATTTAAAGCACGAGAATGAAAATCAAAACGGAAATGGTTTTATTATTAGTGAGGAGGCAGAAACAAATACACTGGCTTATGTTGAAGCTGACCCGACAGCATCGACGAGGCAAATTGAGAATGATATTGGCATCAATAGGGAAAGTGCTAGAAAAATATTGAAAAAACATGGCTATAAATCCTTCAAATACCAAATCCATCATCATCTTTATGAGGGCGATTACATTCGAAGATTGGAATTTTGCAACTGGTATCTTGAAGAGGAGCAGCCACTTTTAAGCTTAAACATTTTATTTTCTGACGAATCCCGTTTTACCAACTTGGAGATGTTCAACAGAAATAATACCAGGTATTGGGCTACTGAAAATAATTTTCTAGTTAGGGAGGGGGCGTTTCAGGAAAGATTTGGCATTACCGTATGGCTAGGCGTTATAGGAACACGTATAATAGGTCCTATATTTTTTGAACAACATTTAACCGCTGTCCAATACCTGGCTTTTCTTCAGAACCACATCGAAAATATTCTAGCAAATTTACCTGTTAGGCAATACGCACAAATATTTTATCAACAAGACGGCGCTCCAGCACATAATGCTAGAATAGTGACAGCTTATTTAAATGCGACTTTTGGAAATCGTTGGATGGGTACTAATGGCCCAGTAAGGTGGCCGTCAAGGTCCCCTGACCTAACACCACTTGATTTTTTTACTGGGGCCACATAAAGGAGAAGGTGTACAGAACAAAACCTCAGAACCTCCAAGACCTAAGAGACTGAATAATTCAAGCAGTAAACAATATTATACCAATTCAAATGAACAATGTTATTAGAAAATTCAAAGAAAGAATTAATTTGTGTCGAGAAGAGAACGGCAATCGTTTTGAGAATTTCATTTATGGTTAATTTATTTGTAATTAGTTTGTATTTTTAGATATTATTTTATTAATTATAATTCTAGTTTAGGTTAGTTAAAGTTTCGTAATAAACCTTAATTTTGAAATGCTTATGTCTTAAAAACGAATGAGTTTAGACCTAGGGAAGCATTAATAAAAAATATTTAGAATAATAAGATAATTTTGAAAATTATATTTAAAAGGGGGCGTGCCATTAAAAATATTGGAGAAATCTATGTTTGAAAGTCAAATTTTGCAGCACTTCCGGTTGAACCGGAAGTGACAGTCAGGCGTTTGAATACCGAAAATGTGCGCACAGTGCAACCATAGAACCAACCAAAATTTCAAAATAATATTTTATTTTATAAGGACGTGACAAGCTGGTCAGTAATATCGTTGTCACCCGGTATAGTGGCAACAGAGCCAAAAAAATGCAAAAAATATCAGAAAGAATAAAAAACTCGCCCGTTGCCGCGCGTCATAATAATAGCTTGTAGATCTGCAACTCCCAGCTGATGCGGCCTTGCCCGAGGTCACTTCATGGCTTCTTTTCAAGGTAGTTGTGGCCGTGCGCTCAGACGTATTTTTTCACCCATAAAACTTAACTTTGGTTTGCGCACGACATGTCTATATTTATTTCCTATCATAAATTTCTTTAATTTTGTGGTTGTAAAATAATATTAAATTATTTTTCGTTGCAAAATCGAGAAAATATAATATTTAGAGCTACTTCAATGTTAATCCCAAAGCACAAAGAACAGCCAGCCGGCGTCAATAATTATTTTATAATCAAATTATACCGTACCTTAGGGAAATCGGACCAGAAACTCCATTAAAAAGTCAATAAGTCAGTAATTGTTTTACTAGTCTCAATGGAACCGTTTTGCATTTGCATAAAGGCCTTAAAAATTAATAAAGTTATAAATAAACTAGTAATTTTGGGGGTGAATTCAATAGCTATTATAATGGCCTATTTTACTGAATTTTGATTTGGTTGTTAGGTTACATTTACCTAGTATACGAAAGCGTACAAGGGTTTCCAATTAAAAAAAAAATCATCCAAATTCCGAGTGGTTGTCGCCAAATTAGGTAAATTCAATTTTAGTGTGTTGATAATGGAGGACTTGAGGTAGGAGGCCGATCGCAATGCATTGGATTCGGTCCCAAATTAGCATCGGTAATTCGGCTTTACGAGTCGCCGTAAGATGGCGCTCGTGTTCGAAGTGGGCTATCAAATAAATGGTTTCTTATGGACGCGATAACTATTTTTATTTAAATTAGTTCTCTAAGGAACAAATAAGGAATTTTATATGAATTTACACTTACTTTGTTATACTTATTAGTAAACTTGGCCTGTATAAAGTTCCAACTATGCTTGGTTTTTAAAATACAGGGTATTAAACATTCTAGCTATACCTTTGGAGCTAGAAAGAGACTTATTTGGCTGCGTTTCCTCTCTGAAAAAGATCCTGTCTTACACCCCGACACAAAGCAAACTCTACTTTTATAAACTGTACCATTATTCATTATAAATATGGAAATCACGTTATTTGTCTCGTCGTGTTCAAACGTTATTATTTGTTATTTCGAAAATAAAATGTCAATTTATCAAAAGTAAAAATAAAAAACGAAGAAAAAGACGACACCAGCCCACTTGCGACGCGAGAGCATCTATCGGCCAATAGCGAACTAACCAAAAAACCGGGACAGAATTTAAAAATGCTGCCATTGTCGATCGGCCTCCTACCCTCTAGTTCTCCATAGTTGATATGTAATCGCGATTGCGTACATGGGCATGTCATTGCGTTCGTTTAACATATGAAGGACTTGAAGACCTCCACACTGAGAAAAACTCTAATAGCCGTAGCTAGAAATCCATTAGTATAGTAGCAAAAAATCTGCATTAAATAGATGCCGAAAAAACAACTCTGTTGTAGCTACTAGGTTTATTTTTTTGAAATATATTTTAACCTCAATATGGTCGTTTTTTTAAATATTATTTTTTTGCTGCGTAAAGACAACTCTATGGCCCTAAAAAAATTTATGATGCAGTGGTAAAAAATATGATTATTTTGTGATTAATTGAGGCCGTGTAGTTAAAAAAGTATTGCTTTTTAATTCTTAAAATTGTCTGCCAGCTATAAAACTATTTTTATCAGTAGTAGCCTACCTAGCTACTACTAAATTACCTTTTTATGAGCTCCTTTTTTTTAACACGCTTTTATTAGCTTCACCTGTATGTTTGTATGTTTGTAACCGACTTCATTGAACCCGATTTTGACCCACTTTAAACGGTCAGATTTAATTTAAATTTTGTAGACTTATCAAGAACCGCTGACAATACAATAATCTACACGCAAAAAATTCTCCTGTAAATTTTGACAGCTGTCAGGTAGAAAATGAAGAAGCGGTTTTGATGAAACAAATTATGGGGTCGTATAGTATTCGACTTCGGGAAAAATAGGCAAAAAATTCTCCTGTTAAAATTTGACAGCTATCAATATGTCAAATCGTTTAAAAAAAATAGGATATTAATGAAAAAACTATAAGGTCGTATGTATATTGACGGTGGAAAGTTGAAGAAAAAAATACGCAAAAAATTATCTTTCTCTAAAAAATTTGACACCTGTCAATATGTCAGAATTATTACAATAACCGATAGTAATGAAACAAACGTGGGGTCGTATATATATTGTCACTAAGAATAAAGAAAAATTTTAAAAAAATTCTACCCGTCAAAATAAAATTTTGACAATTTTTTTTTTAAATTTTGAAAACTTTTGTCGTTTGTGCGGGTTTGTTCGGATTTGTATGTATGTTTGTTTGTAACCGACTTCTTTGATCCCGATTTTTACCCACTTTAAACAGTCAGATTTAATTAAAATTTTGTAGACTTATTAAGAATCGCTGACAATACAATACCTAATCTACTAATCTAGCTCAATCTACTCAAAAAATTTTTTTTTCTTAACAATAACTCAAACTAGAAAAATGAAAAATAAATATAGTTAAAAAAACTAAAAAACACGCTTTAATAATTATTAATCCAACTAAAAAGCGGAAAATAAATATAGTTTAAAATAATTCTTAAAATTCTTAATATAGGCAGAAAATAATAATGAACGATAAACATTAGTATTATTGTGAAAAAAGCGTGGGGTGCTCGATATACGAAAAATATAGCACAAAGCGCCCCCACGCTTTTTTTTTCTCCCACTGATACTAATCTTTATCGTTCATTATTATTTTCTGCTTATATTAAGAATTTCAAGAAATATTTTAAACTATATTTATTTTCCGCTTTTTGGTTTTTGATTAATTATTAAAGCGTGTTTTTTACTTTTTTTAAACTATATTTATTTTAGAATAGGCCCTCAGTGACGTAATCGCCATTTTATTTCACTTTTAGTAGATTTCTTTACTTTTCTTTAACCAAATTAAATCTCCGTAGTGTCAGTGACATTTTGAGCCAGTAACCTAGTTATAGGCATCTAGTTTTAAAGAATAAAAGTAAAAATTAATATGGCCAGTTGATGGCCTTATAATTTATATACAGGGTGTCCGGTAAGTATATGGCATATTATCGGGAGCGTATAGAGGAGGTCAAAATAACAATACTTTGCCATATAAAAAAACCTTAACGGGAGATACAGGGCCCCAGAGAGGTACCCAGCGACTTACCTTTACGGCTCTAACTTTTGAACCGACGCGTAAAATTTAATGAAATTTTAGTATTTTGTGTAGGCCATAGAGACTCATAAAACCGTACTACATTAGATGTTTTACATGGTCAAGGAAGTCAGATACGGACTGGCCACCACACTCCTTGGGCAAAAATTTTGACAGGTGTCATTTTACCGAGCTAAAAACTGATTTTTTAAATACTTTAGTTATTTTTATTTAACAAAGGTACTCTTAGTCTCGACGGAATTAGCGGTTTTCGAGAAAAATAAGGTTTTTGTATATCACGTTTAAGCATTGATTCGAAATTTATTGAATAATCAAGTTTATTAACTAACTTAATTAAATAACTTTAAGATTAATACTACGTACTAAAATAATTAAATAATTTATTACATCTCATTAATGCTCACATGCATCTAACTTATGGACAAGTACTCGGTAATTGTGTGGAGGCAAGAAGAATTTATTCTGATACATTTCCAAATCGGCGTTTACCGCATCGAAAAACTTTTGAAATGGTCGATCGTAGCTTAAAAGAAACAAGTAAAAGTTAATTTATGAGTAGGACTTAATGTAATAGTAGTACGGTAGTACGGTTTTACGAGTCTCTATGGCATACATAAAATACTAAAATTTCATTAAATTATACGTGTCGGTTCAAAAGTTAGAACCGAAAAGGTAAGTCGCTAGGTACCCCTTTGGGGCCCTGTATCCCCGTTAAGGGGCACTTAAGGTTTTTTTTATATGACAAAGTATAGTTATTTTTCCTACGACCACCCATAAAAATAAGAAATAAAGCAAGCCTAACTTGGCTAGAAAGTTCTTTATATCACACGCGTGTTGTGACAGGATTGATCTGGTATATCACTAATTACTAGTTAATTACGTGGTAGCGATCTGACTATAATAAACATTATTCATTATCAATGGTAGCGTTTCTGACCGAGAATACCAGACCTGGTCCTTTCACATAAGGGTAGAATTACTAGTATAAATAACTAAGACAAATATATAGCAAGAGCACTCTTGGAGCTGATAGAGTTCTTCATGATAACGTCGACGTCGTCTCGTTCTGTTAGTTGTATCTACTGTTAATACCAAACGACTTACCAATGTCGACCAAACAGCAATATCCAGGTGATGATGTTAACAATACGTCGCAGCGACGCGTCTTTAGGGCGCGGGAGCGAACCGTTCAACCTTTGTTAATAAAACCCTTTATATTGATTTTTACAATAAAACAACACCCAGTTTAAACAACAACTTATAAATCTATTAACAACAATTATAAAGAAAGGTAGAAAGAAAAATTACTGAACAAGAAAAAGAAAGACTGTAAAACTAATACAAAATATGTATTATGCTAACTAATAAAGATAGATTGTTCTATTTAAATGCGTTTACTGTACGAATCCAAAAATTACCCATTTAATATTTAAAACAGATAAAATTACTATTTTTAAATCAATACAACCCTGTAATTTAATCACCCAAAGAGTAATTTATGATAATCCCCGAAAACTGAAAGTCTTATAAAAACACTAAAACCCTGAAACTTATAGGTAAAAACAACAATGATATTTAAAACCCACAATTTAACTTTACACTTTTAAGAAACAAAGGATCCACTACACAAGAGGTATCTCAAAGAGAGAAATGAGTCCGAAAATATGTACTCTTAAAAACCCGCCTAATTACACCCGAATAAAGCCTCTTTGGTACTTGGTCAAACCGAACCCGATAACAGAAACTTCGGAACTTAGTAAACCGAACACGACAATAGAACTTTAGGAACTGAATTGTGAAATTCCCAGATAAAGCATCTAACTTCTAAATACACCCCTTAAATTATGCTAATTCAAATATTTAGATATTCCACCCTATAGAACGTACTAAAATCATTATTACCCCTCGGTACCACGTCTTAGGGTATAAACAGTTTATTCTATCCAACCAATCAGAAGTAATTTCTCTCTAAAACTCTGCCTTAGACCATAAAACAGGGTCGTCCCAATATATGATTGTAGACATTACCGCTAGGTGACTCTAGTTATACCCTCTCGATATTTTATTAAAACCTTTTCTCTCTTTATGGACATTTTACCTTAAAAATCATATCTATAGCTAAACAATACATAGTATATTTATAAAATAACCGTAAAACCGGTCTTACAAATAACATTCCTAAATTAACCTTAAATTTAAATTACAGCAATCAGATTTACTTAAAAAAAAACCTTTTAAGCTGTCCCAGGGAAAATAAAAGAATAAATCTGATCCGACTTTTACATACATAGAATGGTCAAAATACAAATCCCAGGTTGCTACCTATATTTTCCATTTTATTCTCAATATATGGTTCATAACATAATTATCTCATTATAATGGACCACCCACAAAAGTCCCTTTATTTATTATTCCCATCTGGGGTTAGATTTTAGCAAACAGCCTGCTTTTAGGGTATAGAAAAATAAACTTTATGACATAACGTTGGCTTTGGTGGCAATGGTTATTTGTTTAAGAAAAACCGTTGGTATTTGTTTAAAATAGTTATACTACATTTGAAATTAATTGGATTAAAAACCAATCAAACTCTTTTTGATTATTTTGTATGCTCGTAGAAAAAATTGTGTACATTACTCGTGTGAAAGTGATTTTCTCACCCTCGAAGAATTTCCTAAATACCTCCTCGTTTGAAAAGTAGGTACCACTTTCAACACTTGTTATGTAACATACTATTAACCTCCCCTATACGCTTCCGAGAGTATGCCATAAATTTACCGGACACCCTGTATAATACTTTTTCATCTATAGGTATTTTGCCCCAGACTATCACCAGTGATGTTTATTTTGAAAAAATAAAGTAAGGAAATCATAATAAAAAATAAAATGGCGTTACCTAAAGAGACATATTAATTTCTCAGACTTACGTCATCGCATCGTAAGCTTGTAGTCATAATCTCGTGAATTGTCTCTATATACCCTTTATTGATTGATATACCAAACGTTTTTCATTGCGTATATAAATCGAATATTATATTATGATCTATTTTAATATTGAACCAGAAAAGGTCATTGTTGCCGACCTGTCGGCATATCAAAGTTCATAAAAACTTTGTAAATAAAAGACAAAAATATACTGGCTGACGTTTTTTTATTATTTGCCTTTCCTTCGTCAAACTTTATAAAATAAAAAAGTTACTGCCATATTTTTTGTTTAAAGAATAATGTTTTGCTGTTAAATGGCCTATAGTAAAAGCTGCAAAAGTTTTTTTGGGTCGATATAAGTGTTGTTTTTATTAGGTTTCGCTGGATTTATTATAGGAGAAGCATATTTTTGTTAAACCCCAAGTTTTATTAACTTGTATTTGAAAAATTACCGACTCGCAAACAAAAGAAAGATAAGCGAGAATAAATTTATTTTTGATTTGGAATAAATGTATCTTTAAACGTCGAAAAATAAGACGATTTGGGAAAAAGATAACGAACAAATTACAGGGTATAGAGACTGGCGGTAAACTTAACTTTTAGGGTGGCTCCGGAGAAAATAATCAGGTGAGTTAAGATCAGGCGATCTTGCCGGCCACCCATTTCTATATTTTCTGGCTATATTCACCAGTTTTAATACTATAATATGTGACAGCAACGCGCTTTCCTACTGTAAGAAACTGTAATTAAGCCAATCTGCCGTAAAAAAAAGAATCAAGTAACTAGACTTACTTAATTTTTACATTTACATCTTTGAGCTTTCCTTTGACCCCTCTTTGTCTCCACCAATTCTGATAATTAAGTAGTATTAAGTAACAAAGTTATTTACTATTACATTTTAGTATCTCTAGTTCCCTGCGAGAAATATTTTAGTAAATCTACTTACTTGCAAAATTTTGCATGTTCCTATTCTTGCTTATATTTTACCAGAGCATAAATAAATCTAATCTAGTTACTTGTTGGTATTTGACACTCTTACAATTTAAGAAACAAGTAAGTCGATTTACTTAATGCTAAGGACTATAAAATGCAAACGAAGAATCAAGTAACTGTACTTAGCTTTTTCGAAAGGGTTGAAACGATAGCAACGATATAGCTAAGATCTTCATAAAACTCGATACACCGTGACAAGAAAATAATACAATGAAGACTCGAACAAGAAGAGGACTAATGATTTTGAAATTTACTCAGTTGATATGCAGAAAGTTTTATAATATTACCGAAAATGACCATAAAAAATTCGTTTTTTGTCAGCAGGTTGGTTGCCTTCCATGAAACGTTTGCTAACTTACAAGTAGCACATGAAAATAAATGTGCGCTTTTTCATGAGGCCATTTGAGGGCGGAATGGGCCAGGCGTTTCGGCATTTTACAATGTACTGAAAAGGCTTAGCAACAAACAAAGCACGTAATATTTTGGACTGACAACTGCACAGCCCAGAATAACAACTGGACCCTATTTACAGCTTGTGTCCTTTTCGTTAATGAAGAGTGGGGACCAAAAAGCATCACTTTTAAATATTTTGAGCCGGGTCACAGTTTTATGAAAGCTGATTCGGTTCATGGTCTTTTAGGTAAAAAATGGAAACATACTCCAGAAGTTTTGGATTTCATTTAATCGAATCATCAAATAAGTTAAACAAAGTAATTAATTTACGCGCCGAAGATTTCTTTGAATTCGAAAATGGTTGTCAAACAAGGAAAAAGGGATCAGACTTGCCAAAACTTAATGATATAAAATGTGTTCAATTTGTAAAGGGCTCCAAAAAACTCTTGTTCAAACCTGAATTAGAACACGAATCTTTTTCTGAAGTGTATTTTTTGAAACCGAAATTGAAATTAGTATTACGAAAGCAGATCACAGTAGATAGAGGTATAAATCAAAAGAAAAAAAAAACTATTTTTAAAGAGCTCACCCAGTATATGCCACCAAGAAAACAGATTTTTTGGAAGAATTTGCCAAGTAGAGTGTTGAAGATTTAGGAATTTCTACCGCGCAATCTTAAAAACAATAATTTTTTAAGCTTATGTAAGTCAAGACACAAGTTCAAATGAGTTCAGAAAACAGTAGGATACGGATTCTTAGCCTATGTAAACCAGCCTTTTAAAAAATATCAAAAGTTTGACACTGACATCTTTTAATTTAACAAAGTTTTTTTTTTATTTTATTAATTTAGCTAGACTTGACAGTTTTTAATAAAAAGAAGAAAAAAAGATAAGAAAAATTAGAAATATGACAACTAATACTAGCCAATTAAACTAAAAGTTGAGCATGAATACAGTCAATAGCTTTTCCTACTTATTTTTGAAATTTGGGGTGTTATGGGTAGGTTTACAACACACAATCGATATCCTACTTCTTTCTGGACTCAACTGTATTTACATATACCTACCGAAAATCGAATTTTATTAATTAAATAATTTTTTTCTTTGTCAGTTTTTGTTCAAGGGATATGCTTGTACACACGTACACATTTTAAGACATTAGGTTCATAGTATATGCCCTTTATCCATTTTTTTCTTCAATAATATTATTATCGTCTAGTCTATGATAAAGTTTTTGTTTCTGATTTATTTAAAAAATATGTAAAGGAATAATCATGTTCTGTTAAGTTTTCTAAAAATTACTAATCGAATTATTAGTTGCCTAGGTATAATATTATTTAATAAATTAATACGATTTGAATTAAAATTTCTTGTTTTTTAATAAGTATGTAAAAATAGGTGGGCTACACCACATGACCAGCAACTCTATCTATCTATCTATTATGTTTAATGGTGGTTTGTCACGTTTGAATTTCATTTTCATTTATAAAAAATAAAAATTAGTTTTTCATACGTCGTTTTACTTTATTTTAAGATAAACATTCAGAAACTTGTACTCACTCCTTGTACTCTATTTATCTAAGTTTTTGTTGCTTTGCCTTTTGTAGTGTAAATTATAAATCTAGTTGCTTGATTGTTTCATTGTTTCTGTGCATTTACTTCATTTAAACATCTAGCATATAGAGTTACTTTCTTTTAGGATTCAAGGGCGGATCCAGAAATTAAATCTGGGGTGGGGTCACACAGCGCCGCAGGCGAAAATTTTTAGAGGTTTTTAGAGGAAGAAGATGAAACAATTAAAAATATGATAAACCTTATTTGTGTCGAAGCTAAAATGATATCCGCATGCCGACCATTAGTTGAGAATCTCTTCGGTTCAGAGGAAGTGTTCAATTTTGCGACATCCGTGTGTGATTGCTGGCCTTTAATTCAAGAAATTTCAGACATTGATACTCCCGATGAAGGCACCAGACTTGCTAATAAATTAAGAAACCTTATAGTTTGCACTAAGGATATATTACAAAAGCTTTTAGTCTCGTTATTGCTAATAAGTCCTCATTCAATGACTACTGAGAGGATTATTTCCCATTACAACAAATTAAAACCGCCAGGAAGAATTTCATTAAATGAAGATACAATGAATGATCGCCTCTTAGTGTCATTGAATGGAGTTGGAACAGCCCATTTTGATCCAAGACCGGCAGTCGCCGAGTTTTTAATGAAAAAAGAACGTAGGTTTAGAGAACCAACTCCTGAAATATACAAAACTAGAGATTTTATTAGTACATTTTTTAGAGATAATCCTAAACTATAATCTTATTAATGAAGTTCCTTTTACAATGAAAATGAGTAGGTAACGAGTTCCTTTTTGCACGACGCCGTAAAATAACAGTGTTTTCAATTTGTAGAAAAAATGTGCACTGGGTTATGAACTCACTCTTTTTGACTCCACAATAGTTTTTACGTATGTTGAAATGTAAACCGCCCAGGGGGGGGGGGTCATGACCCCTATGACCCCCCCCCTGGATCCGCCCTTGTTAGGATTGCATATCAAAGCAATTGTTGCATTTAGTAACTCGAGCACTATCAAAAACATAGATATTTAGTAGGATTGTCTTAAATTTACTTATATCCTTGAAAAGATGACAAAAAAACATTTAAGTTGAAAAAAAAAACTCTGAGGGTTAAAATTCAAAAAAGTTATCGAAAAAACCAATTCAAAATAAACAAATCGCTCCCGCCAAAACCTTTGGTTTTCGAGTTACTTGATTTTTACTTTGTACGGCAGCAATAGGAAATATGAATTAATGTAACCATAGAATGGTTTATAGCCATTATTGCTCTGAATACTTACAGTAATTATCAAGTTCTATTGGTGGTGTAATCTGGTTTTATATACTGTATTAGTTCCGACTGGCGGTTGTAATGAAACTTGACATTAATCATAATAATATTTGCTTGTTGATAAAGCATATTGACGACTAAAAATCAGTACTGTTCTCAAAAATTTAAATAGCTTCCTGTGTGATATTGTTCTTGTCGTTTAACATTGCATATGATTATCTATTAAGCAACATGGATTACTGAGATGGTAAAATTCGTCCATTGATTGTAAAGTTCAATACTAATGATGGGTTGTGCAAAATAAGATCTTCTATTGCTTTATCTGACATGCAAAATTTAAAAAAAACTTAAATACAAAGTAAAAATAAATTAATTGAAACAGGTATTGGTACGATCAACAAAATTCAAATTCAGAGAGGACAGCTTAGAAGACTCCGAACAACGATGTGACTTGCGCAACAAATACGTTAAAACTAATACTGGGGCGCGCGGCGATGGCCGATCGCCACGAACCCCCACCAGCGTCTTGTGGATTATAGGTTCTAACGGATACAATTCGTTTTTGGGGACGCTGTTCAGCTTTCATAATTGTAGAGAAAGCGCTTTACTGGGAACAAAATGCGTCGCATTGAGAAGATACAATTTATTTCTTAATAAAATTGCTGTATTAAAAGTATAGTTCATTATTCAACTAAACTGCTCTGCTTATGAAACTGATTACTACTAATAAAAACACTGTTCTAGCAAATCTAGAATTGATACTAGAGCGGGTTTGATCCACCAGCAATTTATTTATTTTGGATTAATAAAAAATAAGCAATTAATACAAACTATGTCTTAGCGAACCTGTTGTATTAGATCATCTTCCTCAGTGAAGTAAGTTGCTTAAATCGTACCGGTGCGATATTAGGAAATTATTAATGAATTATATTATTGTATAAAAATATTCTGAAATTTATATTAAAAATAAAAATTAATTTTTTTCATTTACAAAAAAGACGTATCAGAAAGTACTTAAAAGGCTGTAACCGGTCTGCGTTAACCAAATTTAATAAAATATGGCTTATTTTAAAGAACTTTTTGTACTTTTTTTACCATGGTAACTAGAAAAAAATTGTGATTACCAAATTTATAGAGGATATTACAGAACAAAGAAAAACCTAATTTTTGACCTGCATGGTATTGCACTTATTAGTAGATATTAAGGACTTTGCATCACAGCATAGCGACTACGCACCATAGCGGTAAAATTATGAACTTAAAAATTACTTCCAGTGATTTTTTTTTTGCTTATATTTCATCAGGAATTTTTCACCCCAAAGTCGTAGCACGTATGGTTTTGGAGATACAGCCGGTCGCCACACGTCGTGGATCACCCTGTATATACTTGTAAATATGCCACTCACCCAGTATATCTAAACAAAGAGCTAAACGTTTCTTCCTGTGAGAAAAATAAAAATACGCCTTTTCTATTAGATACTTTAAGGATAATAAGAAAAAAGCTAATCTAAAACTGAATCATTTTTTGTTCTACGACGAGATTTAATAACCTTCTCTGTAATAACAGCTAAAGCAGCCAAAGTAGATTTAATAACTTTGGCCTTTCGTATATTAGAAAAATTCCGTCGTCAATTCCCTCCAGTTCCAACTCGACAACATTTCAGCTTTATCTTAAAGAAACAGAGAACTGTGTCAACAAAGAAAAAAAAAACTGCTCTCTTTATAGATAAGACAAATTCCGACTTTTCGCCCTGAAAATTCGTATACCTATTCTTTTTATCGGTTCATGAGAACTCGTTAAGTTTCGCCTTGTGAGAATTCATATCTGTAAAAGTTCGAGGTATTAATAGAATCGGACATAAAGTGTTTTGTTTTGGTTTGCTCGGTTTTCGAATCCCTTAAGACATTGCGTGTCGGGTAAATAATATTAGTCACTAGTCAGTGTTGTTTTAAATTTGACGCCCACAATGTATATGTCGTAGTCTTATAGTGAAATCCGTCTTTTCATGAACTTTTATTAATGATATTGCCCCGGTTACGCAAAAGTTATTTCGCCACGGCATAGGTAACTCTGATAAATGCCAAAAATGTAACGCGGTCGAAGATATCATGCACCAAATTAAAGATTGTATTTATGCAAAGGTGATCTGGAATTGGCTAAATAGCATCATAACTAGACAATTTGGAAAAAATCTAAATAATTATGGAAATTGTATTGGTTTGTCCGAGGTAGATTTTCGAGATACCAGAGATACAAATGTGTGGTTATTTTACATAAGCGCCTTAATTTATTACAATAGCGATGTAAAAAAAGATAACCTAAAGGAATTTAAAAGTATATTACGAAATAAAAGATTAAATAAAATTAGATTTGGAAAAATTAAGAACTACTCCAGAAAAATATTTTCATTTTAGCAAATTAGGGTTGCTGTATTTCTGGAAAGTCAGGAAACGACTACTGACATCTTCCCCGGCTCAAACACCCAAATATTTTAAATACAAACGATAGTTAAATAACTTTCAAAATGTCTTATGTAATTTATATTATATTATATTACGTATGTAGAAAATGTAAAATTATGTTTTAATAAACGATTAAAAAAAAAAATAGGAATCTAGTCATATCATGAAGCGTCGGCGTATTGTGTAAAAACCTAAAGCTACACAATATGCCTAGGCTTTTCAAGAAGAGCCTATCACATTTCGGCGAATTGTGTATACTACAACCTGCCTAACTTTAAATATTGCGGTTTCGTGAAATTTCCACAAAGGCCACATATACAGGGTGTCCCGAAATTAGCTGACAATATTTTAAGGGGATAAAGAACATTCAAAAATAATACTAAAATCCTCTATTAACATACCTTCAAAAACGCTTCGTTAAGGGGCTAGAGCCCCCCGAATTGAAGCTATGACAAGCAGTTTTTTTACAATATCTCAGAAACCGATTAGGGTATCAAAACAAAATTTGATACATGTTTTACCCATGACAAGACGCAATAAACGATTTAATTAGCTTAACTTTATTTCTTCCAGTGGCGTCCCACTGGGTAGGTAGTTGGGAGAATATTGAAGTTTTTTATTTTTAGGATTTTTTAACTTTAGGTGCAATTTTTAGAAGCCTTGAATTATTTTGTTGAAAACAGGTACTCTTGTTTCATTACGGTAGGATTCGACATTTTCCAGTAAAATCGATTTTAAAATTTTCGGTTTTTTGTAATCCGGTGAAAAGGCTAAGCTTTTTTTTGCATATCTCAGCAAACACTTAATATTAAAACATGAAATTTATTAGAAGTTCTACTAGCGACAAATAATAATAATACATAATCAACTTGGGGATTTATTAGATAATGTCCCACTGGATTTACGTTTAGGGCACTTCTTTCAACATGATGGGGCACCAGCTCACTACGGACGTCAAGTGAAGAATTGGCTTGAAGAAAATTACCAGGTGGATTAGTAGCCATAGCCTGGCCACCAAGATCACTTGATTTAAATCCCCTTTATTATTATTTTTGGGGACACATGACTGATACTTGCTTAATAATTAGTTTCCCGTGTGGTTCACAATCAAATTTGATTTGCAATTTGTTATTATTTTTTGTTTTATTTTAAAACTCTTATAAAATCTTCATGAAAATAAATATTCAAAAAACAAATGAATCTAAAAATCTGTTTAATTTAAAAACCTTACATTCTCTCAAATTAAAATAATGGAAGGTTTTATTAACAAAAAATTTAAAATTAAATAAAATACCTACATTAATTAAAAAAAAATAATAGTAATATTTTTTTAAGGCTCCACCCCGTGCGACGTCACTGGAAAAATATTTTAAAGTAACATCCTTTAATACATATGCCTTGTCGCTAGTAGAAGTTCTAATAAATTTCATGTTTTAATATTAAGTGTTTGCTTCACTTTGTGAAGTACGAGATGTCAGTAGGAGGCGATAACTAGAGGAACAAATTCCGTCTAAAAGGTATATTGGCAACTGGTTTGTTCATTGTTACCCAGAGCATTTTTTAAAATTTAATTTAAATTTTATTTTTATAAAATACTTATGTAATATTAGTTGAAAAACTTGAATTAAAAAAAAATTCTCTGGGTAACAACGAACAAACCGGTTGCCAATATACCTTTTAGACGGAACTTGTTGCTCTAGTTATCGCCTCCTATGTCAATGCTTTAAAGCAAAATTGCAGTGTAATTCTCGATGTCACAAAAGTGGTCCCTGTGTCAATAAATAGAAACAAATGTTTGATGTTATTCTTCTTATTGAAGTCAATTTTTTTGTTAGAATATATAGATACTCATATCCCTATATTGAAACTGGTACACTCTATATAAAGCAATGTCTCAATTACAAGCTCGCAAAGTCCACTTAAACGCAATATGCCTTGCCTTTGTGGAAATTTCACGAAACCGCAATATTTAAAGTTAGGCAGGTTGTAGTATACACAATTCGCCGAAATGTGATGGGCTCTTCTTGAAAAGCCTAGGCATGTTGTGTAGCTTCATGTTTTTACACAATATGCCGACGCTTCATGATATGACTAGATTCTTCATGAAAAGACGGATTTCATAATAAGACTACGACATATATACACTATACAGGGTGTTTGAGGAGGAAAGGGCAATATTTTGGGAATGTGTTCAGAAGGTGAAAATAAGAGAAATAAACCCATATGTTTTAGTTCGATTCTCAACCATTTCTGAAATAAGCGGTTCTGAATTTTTTTTTATATTAAAATAATGCGAAGGAGGCTTAAGTTTCAAACGTCCGATACATTTTATTTTGATTGATAGTTTTAACATGCATAGTAGTTGTCACTTTCATATTGAGCGTATCGACTTGAACCAATATTTTTATACTTACAATGCCCCACACATTCTGTCACAGGGAGTATGATATTCGTGTATGGTTACTGTAACTGTAGTGCGATGCGCGCAGTTAATGAAAATCGACGTCATTTTCCAAATCGACGAGTTCCTAATAGAAGAATTTTTCAAAAAGTGTTTGCAAGTGCTCAGGAAACTGGAATGTTTCCAAGCCTGAGAATTGTTTCTGAAAGAGTGCATGGTCTAGATGTGGAAAAAAAAGAAAATGTGCTGGATATTGTCGCAGAGAACTCAGGTATTACAGGTATAAGGTATACCGGTTGCAAATGAACTTCATATATCATTACATCTAGCAGTATGGGTTTAAAACCTTTTTACGTTTATCCCGTTCAACATGTTCTACATGGTGATCCTGCTTCAAGGGTACAATTTTGTGAATGGATCCATCAAAATCGAAGTTTGCACAAATAAATTATAGTGATGAAGCTCAGTTCACTCGTGATGGAATTAGTATAATTGCCATAATGAACATCGGTGGTTAGACGAAAACCCTCATGCTACATTTAAACGAAACTTTCAACATCGATTCAGTATTAATGTGTGGTGTAGAATGCTCAACGACCAGTTGTTTGGTCCATTTGAAATGGATGGGAGTCTTACTGGAGGAGGATATTTACGGTTTTTGAAAGACCATTTGATACACATTTTGGATGATGTTCCGTTAAATGTTGGACAACCAATGTACTTCCAAAATGATGGTGCTCCACCTAATTTTAGTCCCCGTGTGCGAAATTTCTTGAATCATCGTTTTCCTAATCGCTGGATTGCCAGAGGTGGTTCGCAAGTTTGGCCACCGAGGTCACCACACCTAAACCCGTTTGATTATTGTCTTTGGGGATGGATGAAATTGCTAGTATATAAAACACAAGTGGAAACGAGAGAAGCACTCAGCGATCGAATTTTCAATGCTGCAGCTTTTATAAAAAACAATCCCCACTCAATCCAACGTGCTACCCGAGCGATGAACAAACGTGCCGAAAAATGTATTGAAGTTGGTGGAGGGGTTTTTGAAAGTATTCTTCAAGTTAGTTTGTACTGCAGTACCTGCAATTATTCGCTTTTAAAATAAAATTAACTTACAAAAACTTTAGAACCTATTATTTCAGAAATGGTTGAGAATCGAACTAAAACATATGGTTTTTTTTTCTCTTATTTTTACCCTCTAAACACATTATCAAAATATTGCCCTTTTCTCTCCAAACACCCCTATAATCTGGTACCTATAGATGAAACAATAATAAATGAACATATTGCCAAAATCGTATTCCATTCTGAAGTAAATCAACATTCGAATTGCGCCCCTCCACATTGCTTGCCAAACTTACTCTGGTAAACGTATTATCATGATGTGGGAAATTTAAATCTTTGTCTAAAACCTTATTTAAAGTATGCAGTATGGCAACGCAGCAGTAAGAAATCCGCCCCAAAAAATGAAGCCATGATGACGTTGTTTCATTCATTTCCGTTTAGGAATGTCCACTGAAAATGTATAGTGAAAAAACATCGATGTTTGAATGATGAAAGAGTTTTGGACTTCCATTGTCTTTATTTGTTTTAAATTACAACGTTTTAACTGGTAAGTATCTCCAGTCGTCTTCAGGTAAATACTAAATAAGTAATGTAACTACAAGACTATTTATACTAGCTAGGTGCACCGAAGCATAACTGAGGTGGGAGCAGTCATGCGTTCAGTTGGCACGCTATCTTATCCTAAGATTACATCTATCTAACAAAGGTTTCCAGATATTTCTTATGTCTAATGATGGTTTACTAAAGCAGCCTGGATTCTGGTGAATAGCAGCAGCTTCTTTAAACTTTCTTTTCCTCCAGTGTGGTTCCTTATGTAGGATTTCAGCTTCTGACCACATGATATGGTGACCATGTTTCCAGGCATGGTCAGCTGCACCTGACTTTTCGGTCTCTCCTTTTAACGTATTGTTTTTATGTTATTTAATCCTTGTCTCGAGTGGTCTTAATGTCTCACCTATATAAGATTGGCCACACTCGCAGGGGATCTGGTAGACGCAGTTTTTCATATCTTTTTGACTTATAGGCTTTGTCTTCGTCAGGTGGCTTCTTAGGGTGTCCCTCGAGTTGAATACGGTGTTGATCTTATATCGTTGTCCTAGTCTCCTTATTTTCTCAGATACTCCTTTGACATATGGAATATTGAGTGTTGGTTGTGCCTCTCTGTCTGCTTCTTGCATGTTGGGTCGATTCTTACGATTTTCCAATATTGTGTCAACTAATCTTGTGGGGTAGCCATTTTTGTTGAGGTCGGTCTTGATGTGGTGAGCTTCTTTTTTAAGTGCTTCTTCCGAGTTACAGATTGTAATTGCTCTATCCACGAGGGTTTTAACTATGCCATGTTTCGTGTTGTTTGAGTGGTTTGATGGAAAATTGAGATACTGACCTGTATGCGTAGGTTTTCTGTATACTGAAGTTTGGATGCTGTTGCCATTTTTCCTCACGTTGACATCTAGAAACGGTAATTGGTTGTTTTCTTCTTTCTCCATGGTGAATTTGATTGTTGGTGTTAAGCTATTGAGGTGATCTAGAAAATCTCTTAGTTCATCATCGGTTCCATTCCAAATAATGAAGGTGTCATCCACATATCTCAGCCACATTTTTGGTTTCTTCTTTGCCTGTTCCATTGCTTTGGATTCAAACCATTCTATGTAAATGTTGGCGATTATTGGCGAGAGAGATGAAGCTTACGCCTTAACTGAAACCAAAGGCAACATGTATAATCAAGATCAAGAGGCAACGGCAAAATAATAATTTTACCAATAAAACTAAGGCTTAATACAGCTCTGCCGTCCTAAGAGTAGTGGTCCTAACTGCTAAATTTTCAATTTTTTGTTATTGGTATGTTTGGAAAGCTATGTATGTTTTCTAGCTTTCTACATACTTACAAAGTCCTATCTACATTAATAAACCCAATATAACACTAAAACTTTTGTCCTATATGAAAATATACCATGCTTTCCTAAATTAAATTTTCCCTTGTGAAATATACTAAGACATATTGTCCCATCTAAAAATATTTTTGTAGTTAGGACAAATAAGCTTAGCAATATGTAAACTTTGATTCAAATTTACGGTGATACTAATTAAATTTGTCCTATCTACTACACTTAGGACAATTCTGTTAAGCATAAATTATAAAGAAGTGAAATATTGAGGTTATGTTACAAAGGTTTTCTTCGCGCCAGAATAATATAACCTCTAAAAAAGTGATCATAAGTGTTCATTACGTTTGATTTTACGGTTTAATAAGAGTTTTATAAGGGTAAGTTTAATTATATTCATTTAAATAACTATAGTTACTGACAGTGTGTCATTTCTAGCTGAAATTGTTGAGTTTTTTTCTATGTATCGTTAATTCGTCACAAGTAGGTGTTGAAAACATAGAAGTAAAGTATTTCAAACCAGGACATATACCTCTATGCTTGATTGTCTGCTGATGCATTGAATTATCAAGTTGAATTAGCATTAAAACAAAAAAAGAAGGTCTACGATTTTGACGATTTTGGAAATGTAGTTCAAAGGTCAAATTCTGGTCGAGTCAATGTCAGAAAAATGAATCTTGATAATTTTTATACCTTCATGATTATACATCTAAATACAAATTACAAAAACTAGCTCCTCGAATTTACCTTAAAGATATTGTTGCGCTTTCTTTCAAAGGAGGCCAAAAACATTTTTAGTACAAAACGAACTTTTTGGACACCTTCCAAGATATGGACAGCATTTAAACCGAAAATATATTAAACGGCTGTTTACTGATCCTGTAGTGAAAACACAATGCCGCGGTATTACTTTTGAAAGAAAGCTTAATTTAGTTACAGTTTTAAAGTCCCATATACCCGAAAATAGAATGAAGTTTTGGGAGAGCTTGCCAGTCAATGAAAATTTTATTACCAGTATCGATGACTAGTAACATATTATGTTTAAATACTAATAAATACTAATAGTGTTATTTCATATTTCTTGTATTTTTTTATACTGACTTATATTATGTTTATTATAATAATAGTGGCTGAAGGACTTCGGTCGGTGGCCTTTTGGGAAACCAATAAAGATCATACTACTACAACTACTATAATAATAGTACTTCACTTAGGAAAATAAATAAGCACTGTTCAGTTGTATTTTACTTGGTAATTTTGTCCTATCTACCATTACAATCAAAGTGCGCCTCCAAATTTAATCAACAGGTAAAAATAAAATGGAGTTTGTTCTCATTTATATTTTGCCCTTATTTCAAGAAAAAAATAATACAAACATCAAAAATATGTCTATAAGCACTAAAACTGTAATATCTCAAAATGCATAATTAGCACATAGTACAACTAACTAGTCTTAGGACGGCAGAATTCTATATCTTTTTAACATGTGTCTTACTCAAGGAACTTTTCCAACAATGTTAAAAACATCTACAATTATTCCTATTTATAAATCTGGAGACAAAACACTATGCGATAATTATAGACCGATTTCTTTAATAAATACAATAGGAAAACTTTTAGAAAAATGTATTAAAGATCAATTATATTCCTTTTTAGAAATTAACAAATTAATTTCTCCTAATCAATTTGGATTTCGAGAAAAATTAGGAACAGATAATGCAATTTTTAATGTTACTCATTTTATATCAAAATGTTTAGATAAAGGTAAAAAAGTTATTGGAATATTCTTAGATTTGCAAAAAGCATTTGATACAGTATCACACAATAAACTGTTATCTAAACTAGAATCTTATGGAGTTAGAGAAATCGCGTATAATTTATTTAAAACTTACTTATCAGATAGAGAACAGAAAGAAAAAATAGATAATTTTAGTAGCAAAACAACTACTTTAATTATTTGTGGTGTTTCTCAGGGTACTGTTTTGGGACCACTTTTATTCTTATTTAATATTAATGATATATTAAAATCAGAGTTAAATTGAAAAATATTTTCATATGCAGATGATACTATATTAATAATACCAGCGAATACATGGAATGAATGCGTTTTAAATTCAGAACTAGACATTTCAATAATAAAAAATAATTTGAGTTATGACCTATTAACTTAAATTTATCTAAAACAAAGTTTATGACTTTTTCTTGTTATAAAGATACTCAGCCGAATAGTTTAAAAGAAATTAAAATTCATGATTTAAATTGTTTAGAAATATCAGATATAGTTAGAATTAATTATGCTAACTGTTCTTGCCAAAATAAAATTAAAAAAGTTGAATTTATAAAATATATAGGAATATTGATTGACCAAAATTTAAAATGGGATCATCAAATTAACACCCTTACAAAAAAATTAAGAAAGACTTTATGTAAATTTAGACTTTTAAAAAATATTGTGAATCAAAAACTTTGTTTAATGTTTTATTATGCACTTTTTCAATCAATTCTTTCCTATGGTATAATTGGTTGGGGAAGTGCACACGACTCGAAGTTGAAACCGCTTATAACAATACAAAAATATGTTTTAAAAATAATATTTAATAAACATATTTTGTTTCTAAAATATTATTTGTTAATAATAATATTCTGAGTTTAAAACAACTTTATTACAAAACTTCCATTTTATATGTATATAAAAATAAAAATGTATTACATAATATTACTCATATAGGTACACCAAACAAGACAAAAAACAAATCTATGTTTATGTTATGATAATTTTAATTTAACACTTTTAAAAAATAATGCTTTATTTGTTGGCATCAAAATTTATAATATATTACCTACTGATTTGAAAACTATGAGTTTTTTGACATTTAAAAGAAAATTAAAATCATGGATTATGCAAAATGATGTAAAGGTAAACCAACTTATATATACGTAATAACACTAAATGTTACAATTTTTCTATTACAATTTTTCTATTATAATTTCTCCCTTATTTAATTTTTCCTTTCCATTTTTTTCTTTTGATGAAATATTTTTGAATTATTCACTTATATTTTTAAATATTATATTTATGATCTGATTAAAATTAGTAATCTATATGGGCTTGTTCGGGTTTGTTCGGGTTTGTTTGAAAATCGAACAGATTTGTTAATCTATGGTTTTGTAATGATGCTTTCATTGGATTTATTTTTACTAAAAAAAAAAACAATGTTATAGATTTTTAATATTGTTATATACAAACCTGCAAATAAATAAATAAAATAAAATAAATAAATAAACATTAGTATTACATCTTGTGAAAAAAAGCGTGGGGCGCTTTGTGCTATATTTTTCGTATATCGAGCACCCCACGCTTTTTTCACAATAATACTAATGTTTATCGTTCATTATTATTTTCTGCCTATATTAAGAATTTCAAGAATTATTTTAAATTATATTTATGTCGACGTTGTGGTCTGGTGGTCAGCGCAGCAGCCTCACAGATCGTAGGCCCGGGTTCCATTCCCGGCAACGTCGATGTTAAATTTGGAATTTGGTTTAAGAGGTGGCGCCGTCTTTCGGAAGAGACGTTAAACTGTGGGCCCCGTGTCATGGATGTTGGCACGTTAAAGAACCCTACCCTCGACAAAGAGGGATTCGGCAAAATTACCAGATAGTGTGTGACAAATTCCCTGGCGTCGGTGATTGGCCTCGTTGCGGAAAAAGGCCGACGTAAAATAAATAAATAAAAAAAAAAAAAAAAAAAAAAATTATATTTATTTTCCGCTTTTTAGTTTATTTAATTATTAAAGCGTGTTTTTTTAGTTTTTTTAAACTATATTTATTAGTTGGTACATTGAATGGTTGCTCTTCACTTTGTTTCTTCAAGGATACACTAATTTGTTTTTTTGGTTTCAGGTGAATACCCAGCTGCAATGCAACACGGCGGACAACTGAGACTAGAATATCCATTCGCAGTGATTTTTCTAAGCATTTTAGTGACTCTGGTGGCACCGTGACAAATTTTAAAATATAGTTAAGTAAGTAGTTACTTGAAAATTGTAAATAGACGTGCTTTGTGAATTTAATGGGAGTGATAAAACAACACCACAAGAAGTGAAGTGAGAATTGAAGTGATTTAAATTATAAATTTATGACAAAGTTTGAAATATTGTTGACGTATTAAAAAAATAAAAATATTGAAGTGAACAAACCCGATACAACGAACTGTAACATATAACAATACAAACGTGAGATATTACGAATTATAAGTAAATGTATGTTTTTTAAATACATTAGGTGTTTTTTGACCAAGTGAAAACTAAATTAAACAGGCAAAAGGCAAAAGGCCGGGTCCATCTTAAATTTGATCGAAAAACAAACATACAGGTCGTTTTTCTTAATTTTTTAAAATGAAAATAGGTTAGAAAAAACCCTATGTCAATCTGTCAAAATTTGACAGCTGTCATATGTAACTTTCTTATTTGAAGAGATAACATTTTTTTGATTTCCGATTCTTGCAATTACTATCCTCGGTGAAAAAATAGTCGATGAAAATTTGACATTGACAGCTGTCAAAATTTGACAGGAATAATTAAATCTTCTTTGTATTGAAATTTTTCATTTGGCAATATTGCAGCTACGATCCTAGACATTAAAAAAACGAAAAAAAATTTGACACTTACCTGTCAAAATTTGATAGCTGTGATTTTTAATTTTTTTAAATTAAAATTTTTAACCTAACAAACTTGCAGCTGAGATTCTTGACAAAAAAAATTTGACGTTTACCTGTCAAAATTTGGCAGCTCAAGTATAAATTGTTTTTTTTTCATATTTTTGATATCGGATTTTTGCAGCTACGATCCTCGACAAAAAAAAATGTAAAAAATTTTACATATTCGACCTGTCAAAATTTGACAGCAGTGACATAAAATCTTTTTATTTAAATTTTTAACCTCGCAATCTTGCAGCTATGATACAGGAGAAGAAAAAGATGAAAAAAAATTTGACACTTACCAGTCAAAATTTGATAGCTCAAGTATAATTTTTCCCTTATTTTTATATCGTATTCTTGCAGCTACGACACATACTCACCATTTCTTATTACTACAAAATTAATTATTAACCCATTTTTTATCAGTTTAGTTAAAACATAACACGAGAATACTCGAAATAACCATTCAGGTATATATACAACTGCTTTGGCCACTGGTCAAGTACCGTCAAGATGGCTTTTCCATGAGTCAGTGTTTTTGAGTATTTTTTTTTTATTTGCTTTCTTAGCAAATAATTTAATATTTTAAAAACTAAGACCGTAAAAAATTTTATTTGTTCTATTGCTATGTGGTATAATGTCAAAATAAAACTTTAGTTGAAAAGCTATATAGACATACATTTAGATAAGCAAACAATTATCACGAATGTTGAATTCAGCCAAAATATGCACATACAGACAGTGTGAACCGTAGGTACCTACCTAAAGTCCGAATCATATGGGATTATTTTTTATTAATAGCTTTATTAGAAATTTGACTTTATTGGCATCAAGTTCTGCTTCGATCAAGATGAAAATTAAGCAAAAAAATAGTAGTCACGTGATTCGCATTAGGTATTTGTCAAATTTTAATTTTTTTTCAAAA
Organism: Polydrusus pterygomalis; assembly: GCA_963969555.1. Taxonomy (NCBI): domain Eukaryota; kingdom Metazoa; phylum Arthropoda; class Insecta; order Coleoptera; family Curculionidae; genus Polydrusus; species Polydrusus pterygomalis. Next base: position 3,771,053 of record OZ018375.1, read on the forward strand.
AATAATTCAAAAGTGGGGTTATCTCTGAAAGTATCGAAAAAAGTTATTAGAAAAAGTTTTTCTAAATGCAGTTTTTAGCCCACATGCAAAATGTCAGCTGCATAAAATAATTTTGATTTTTTACCACCACTAAAATTTATTTTCCACATAATGAACACTGTGTTATTTTTGTCTTAATATTAAGGTGTATTACTTTGAGACACAAACTACGTTTTCAAAAATACTCATTTTATAAAGTTACCTTATACAGGGTCAAAAACAAATAAGCTTTGCATCACATGCGACCAAATTTTAATAGCCCAATTTTGATTTTGTAGAAAGACACACATTTAATATGGCGCTACTTTAAAGAAAATGTAGTCGAAATAAAGCATTGTCAAAACTAAGAAGTTTTATGTAGGTTGCGTTGAGTCTTATTTTGCAAAAGTGGTGCAATTTACAAAATATGACATGTTTCACACTGTAGCTTCGTCAGACGACAATGAATTCACATTAAATTTTAATTTTCATATACCATACCTGACTATAAATTAACAGATTTAATTAATTTGTAGCACTCTAGATTGAAAATAAAAAATAAACATAAAATTTTATAACACGTCAAAAAATGACAAGTGAGGTGTCATTTTATTTAAAATGTTATGCTGAATCCCAATAAGTAAAAATATACAAGATGTCCCATTTAAAATACCAAAGTCAAGGTAACTTCAGGTCAAACCGGAAGTGCTAACAAATTGAAAATTATGCCAATAAATGCAGAATCATCTCTTATACATAATCTTACAATTTCGTTTTAATATCTATAAATATAAAAAAGTTATCACGGGCACGGCACTGTCCGACTGATATGCAACGTAAATAATTTTATTTACAACCATGTATGTAATAATGACATTTCACCTATCTTTGAAAGGTGGAAAGTTGACGTTTCTTGACTTTTACTTTCCACCCGGGTGGAAAGTGAGCACTTTCCACCCGGGTGGAAAGTAAAATTGTTATTTTTTGTAATTTTATTAAAAATCGATATCTCAAAATAGTAAATTTTTTTTTTTTTAAATTTTAATAAAAATCGATATCTCAAAATAATATACAAACACACCAACACACAACTCATTACACAAATTCAACAACAATAATTTTATTTTTTATTTCTTTAAATGAATTATACCTAAATGACATTTATAAAAAACAAAAAATTAACATGGTTTATGTTTTACTTATTTACATTAAATATTACATTGGCATTATTGTAGGCAGTCACAGATATGTTTAAACCTTGCTGAAATTCTTCTTTTGAAAGGTTTATTTCATGATTATTTGAAGTTAAAGTAGTGTTAGTAAAACTTGAACTTGGCTTTGAAATCAATTTTGCCGTATTAACCTGAGTAGAAACCGAACTGTCTATGTATCCCTCAGCTACTGTGCTAGATTTCCAGCCTCCTAACCGCTTTATTTGCATAAGATCGCCACCGTTATTTGCGAGCAAAGTAGCCGCTGTTCTTCTGAAACAGTGACCAGTAAAACCTTCAGTATTCAGCTTCAGAAAAGCTGCAATTTTTTTTGGAAACTGACTTAAAGTGTTGTGCCCAATACATTGTTTACTAATTTTTCCATATCTTATTTGCATAAAAAGCTTTCCATCCTGTATATTTTTCCGTAAAGTTATGTACTCCTTAAGTGGTGCAATCCATTTATTATCAGTTATCATAAATGATCGTGGCTGGTACGTTTTGCTATTTTGTATTTCAATCGCGACCTTTTCTTCTAAAAAGTGAACGTCTGTTGTTTTCATTTTGTATAATTCATCTGATCGGCAGGCGCCTGAGACACCAATAACCAATGCGACCTACAAATGTATAAAATAATAAGTTAATATAGAAATAGTCAACCTTTTAGCCTAAAATACCTTTTGAACAAGAAATTCCATAGGTGCTTGTTCCAAAAATGTTTCAATATTATCCATAGACAGTGTGGTCGATTTTTTCGGCTTGTATCCTTTGTTTTGCTTTTTTAAAAATGCTAATAGCTTTGCGTGTTTAGATATGTCTACTTTTTCCCTAATTGATAGAGTGGTCCTCAACATTGAATATATTGACCAAAGCGTTGATATTTTCTTTGTCTTGGCATTTTCACTAAAATAAGCTAGTAGCGCCGATTCAGAACCAGGATTTTGAACTTTGTTTCCAATACACCATTCTTTAAAACAGTTATATGCCTTGTCATATCTCGGGCGGCTTTTAGTTGGCAGAAGATCTTCTTCTACTATTTTTGCTGCTTCTCGAATTTCTGGGGGAGTAGCAGCCAAATCAAATTCCTCATCTGAGAGCATTTTTTTGGTGTTTTGTAAAAACTTTGACACTAACGTTTTAAAAAAATAATATATTGTTTAGTGACATGGAAACCATATTCCAAAAATGATATTTGCCATCTTGATGTGTATTATTACCTACGTTATTTTATCACCTGCGGTTATTTGAAATTCTAAATGTCTGTCTACTTTTGCAATGGAAAAGTCAAAATGACATTTACCTTTTAATAATTATTTGAACTCAAAATAATAAGAAGTGGATGTTGGATGTGGTTGTAAATAAAATAGTATACAAACCTCGGTGAAAAGTTTCATTACTGTCTCTGAGATATAGTTTACCTCGACGCTTCGCGTCTCGGTAAACTATCTAATCTCTCGACAGTAATGAAACACTTTCCACCTCGGTACGTAATATACTATTGTTCCTTCCCTAATTTCGGAATTTCTTTTCATGAATGTCGGACCGTAAACGAGTGTCATTGTGTACTTTGTATATAGTATGTCCGTCTCGCTCTATCACACTTACAACCGTAATAAAATACAATAACTCCGTTACTCGAGCAGTAGAATTACGTGGGGGAAGATTTATGGGGGTGTTTTTGGTTTACGGTTTCGCGGCGATAATTCTGGATTTTTACGACTCGGGCGTGTTGCCTTCTCTTTACGGGATATTTTTATTAAAAAATTCAATCTTCTCATAGTAAAGCGAACGCTTTATGTCTCTCTTGCATGTTTTATGGGTCCGCTTACACGAAAAAAAGGGTAGGTATTACAAGGAATGGGAGTTCACCATAGGATTGATTGTTTGGAGGCTGTAACCGCACACAGCTACAAATTTGTGTGCGTACATGGCCCAGATAGCATACCTCTTCCAAAGAAGGTACATTTTAGGTTCATTTTATGTGCTTTTCTTATTGGACGTCTTTTGTATGGACCCTAGTTTAGTAGTAAAATCCAACATGACATTGACTATCCTATTATTTTTAAAGTTGTAATAAGTGATTCAATAATAAAAACGATTTTTCACTTAATATTTAACTTATTAAAGTTTATGTTTAGAGGTACTGGCACAACCACTTTGAAAAGAAGCCATCAAGTAACATCGGGCATCGCCGCATCAGCTGGGAGTTGCGGATCCACAAGCTATTATTATGACGCGAAGCAACGGGCGAGTTTTTTTAATCTTTCTGATATTTTTGTGTTTTTTTTGGCTCTGTTGCCACTATATTGATATTGAAAAATGTACAAAAAAGTAATAAATAGTTTTGGATAACAAGAACAACTTACCTAATTATTAGATAATAGTAATATTGCGTTGAGAAGCTGTTTTTGTTTCACTACGAGTAGATTTATTTGATTGATCAAAAGTAATATTATTTTATACAAATTATTATCTTCTGCGTTTAAATTGCAGGATTGACTATCGACTTCTGAAGTCTTAAAATTTAGTAAGCTTATGGCTTTGTTTAAGAAATCTACGCTTGTCTTAAGAAAATCACCAACTATCTGGGTAACTTCGTTACAATAAGTTTTCAAGCTGAGATTACCTGCTTAGTTTCATTTCAAACGGTAAAATCCATTTCAAATCATTGCAAGCCAATTCATTACCTACCTTTTAAAAAACCTTTACCTTCCTATCAATGTCCACTGAAACCTAATTAACAATATTTATGCAGTGAAATCTAAACTATAAAAATATATTTTAGAGTCACTTAGAATTTTTACTTTACAAAATTCAGAAGTATTAATTTTTTGTGAATAATTACTGAGATCGTCAAAACTTTTTATAAAATCTGATTGCTCAAAAGTTTGATTAAGTTGAGAGGTCCTCTTGTTGTTCCTCGTTTCTCTCCGCTGGACTTTTTCTAGGAATGTGAACAGTTTTTGATAAGTAAGCAGGCAAAAGAAAAAGCACGGAACAGTTAAATTTAGTCTCACTCTAGTTGGATTTTTTTTTGGTACAATCAGGTAAAAGATAAATATCCTCACGAATAAAGTCAGTGGGGACAAAATGCTTAGCACAAACTACAGAATACTGTGTGGTCGACCAATTAGCTCTTGAAATGGCTTTTAGCCATAGAATTTTCAGATTTTCATCTTTTGGGAAGTGAACAACTCTCTTCTCCGGCTTTTAAACCACTTTTATAGTTAGAGTTACAACCAGGAATACAGCAGGGGCTTGGCATGTTGATAAATAAAGAAACTAAAAAAAAAATAGTACTTACCTAAGTACCTATGCATCTAGAGGTATCCCACCTATTTACGAACTATCTCTACTAGTGATTTTTTAAACTACTTCACATATTATACCTTCAAGCTAAATAGAAACCTCAATATTTAATAAAGAAACTGTAGCCACAAAACAATACAGTTTATCCCATTATTAATGCTGTTACACCAAACGCGCACCACACCCGCAAATATTTTGTAGAGGTTCTTAGCAATCATGTCACTTAAATTTTCCATTAGATATCAATCGAAAACCGGATAAAAATACAAATTAATACGAAAAACCGCAAATTTAACACCTACTTCGCGCGTAAATTACATACTAAACCATGGCTTACCTCAAAAAAGTCACGTGATACATGGATCTTCAAGCAGTGTTGTCGATGTTTCTGTTTCACGGCTTCTTTTAAGGTGGTTGTGGTACTGGACTGGTATGCTTTCAAGGTATATAAGATCGACCCTAGATGTCGCCATGCGTTGCATCCTCTCAACTATTCACATCTTTTATCGCTTTTAAGTGGTACTACACACTTTCTTTTATTTATTGCGTCAGATAGTCGGATCCTAGGTAGGTAGGTACACTGAAAAAAAAACCGTTTATTCCTTATAAGAATTCACATATTCTTTATACTACCGTTTAATACTATATCTGTGACTAGTGATGGGAAAAATCGAGTTATTTTAAAAATCGACTACCGAGCATTCAAGTGATTTAAAAAACCGCATGGTAATCGATTTTTTACTCAAATACTAATATTAATTGGCATTGGCGGTTCATCGTAGGTCGCCACTTCCGTAAACTAACTACTTTATGCAGCCGCAATGAGTGATTGGTGATTGGTATGAATGGCATAGCTCGTTGGAAAATAAAATAATTCGAATTTTCGTCACTCGAATTATTACCGACGATATAACCGAATAATTCAAGTGATTGAAAAAACGAGTGATCGGTTATTTTTCACTCGAGTTATCCCATCACTATCTGTGACAGCAATGCGCTTTTCTACTGTAAGACAACGAAAATCGCTAGACCGTTGTGTAGTGATAATATCACGGTAATTTAGCAAATAGGAAATAGGAGTTATTGCTACCATAGAATGGTTTATAGCCAGTATTGCTCTGAATACTCACAGTAATCATCAAGTTTTATTGGAGATGTAATCAGGTTTTATAATACTGTATTAGTTCCGACTGGCAGTTGTAATGAAACTTGACATTAATCATAATAATATTTGCTTGCTATGGTTAATAAAGCATATACTCATCAGTAAAAATCAGTACTGTAGTTCTCAGAAATTTAAATAGCTTCTAGTGTGATATTGTTCTTGTCGTTTAACATTGCATATGACTATGATGCAACGTGGTTTACTAAGATGGTACAATTCGTCCATAGATTATAAAGTCCAATACTAATGATGGATTGTGCTAAATAAGAATCTTCAATTGCTTTATGTGACATGCAAAGTTTAAAAAACTTAAATACAAAGTAAAAATAAAATAATTGAAACAGGTATTGTTACGATCAATAATACTCAAATTTAGACAGGACAACTAGAATACTCCGAATACTAATTTGACCTGCGCAACAAATACGTTAAAACTAATACTAGGCGCGCGGCGATTGCCGATCGCTACGAAGCCCCACCAACGTCTTGTCGATTATAGGTTCTAACGGATACAATTTGTTTTTGGGGACGCTGTTCTGCTTTCTTAATTGTAGAGAAAGTGCTTTACTGGGAACAAAATGCGTCGCATTGAGAAGATACAATTTATTTGTTAACAATATTGTTGTATTAATTGTAGATTATTATTTAAAAAATACTTTGCTGCTAATGGAACTGATTACTACCAATTAAAACAATGTTCTAGCAAATCTTATACAATTATTTTGTAATATTTGTTACTCTTGTTTGATTTTATAATTTTTATATTTATGATATACAGGGTGATTCAAAAGTACTTTGACAAACTTCGGGAGGTAATTGCTGGCAATATTTTAACACGAAAAGTTCTTATAAACAGTGGTCCTTGGCGACTTCGTTACGGAGATACAGGGTGTTGAAATGTTAAAAGAAATAGTAATAATTTTTAAATAACTCCTTAACGAGTTTTTTTTTTTTATGAAATTTTGTGAACTAAATAAGCATTTAAGGACACTTATTTTCAAAGTACAACACGTTCGTAAATTTAACCAGTGGCGTCGGTACAAAATGTTACTATCATATTTTTTGTGAAAACTATGCTACACCACTGACTTATTTTAACTTTTTTTATATAAATCCCCCTTTTATTTAAAACAAAAAAGATCACGTGTGTTTTTTGATACGAGGGACGGTTTAAGCGTAAATGATTATTTTATTTGAATATACACAAATATTAAAAAACGTGTTTTAAACTGATCAACCGCTCAAATATTTATTACAGTATTTTAACAAATACCTACATACATACTTACTAATGAACAAATATGTATATGCCTAAGGAAGGTATCTGAGGATGCCTATTTTCTAAGTATAACACGTTTTCAGTGGCATAAATATTTATTTATTAGTATGTTATTTTTTAATATTTTGTATTTTGACAAGGCGGCTTTGGAAATGCTTTTTTGTCGATAAATTAAAATATATTTGACAGTTAGTTACCACTGAGTTTTATTTCTTCAGTTTTGTTATTTTTAATGGTAACTAACTGTCAAATATATTTTAATTTGTCGACAAAAAAAGCATTTCCAAAGCCGCCTTGTCAAAATACAAAATATTAAAAAATAACATACTAATAAATAAATATGTATGCCACTGAAAACGTGTTATACTTAGAAAATAGGCATCCTCAGATACCTTCCTTAGGCATATACATATTTGTTTATTAGTAAGTATGTTTGTAGGTATTCGTTACAATACTGTAATAAATATTTGAGTGGTTGATCAGTTTAAAACACATTTTTTAATATTTGTGTATATTCAAATAAAATAATAATTTACGCTTAAACCGTCCCTCGTATCAAAAAAACACACGTAATCTTTTTTGTTCTAAATAAAGGGGGGGTTTATAAAAAAAAGTTAAAATAAAATAAGTCAGTGGTGTAGCATAGTTTTCACAAAAAATATGACAGTAACATTTTGTACCGACGCCACTGGTTAAATTTACGAACGTGTTGTACTTTGAAAATAAGTGTCCTTAGATGCTTATTTTATTCACAAAATTTCATAAAAAAAAATAACTCGTTAAGGAGTTATTTAAAAATTATTACTATTTCTTTTAACATTTCGACACCCTGTATCTCCGTAACGAAGTCGCCAAGGACCACTGTTTATAAGAACTTTTCATGTTAAAATATTGCCAGCAATTACCTCCCGAAGTTTGTCAAAGTACTTTTGAATCACCCTGTATAGGTAACATCACTATTATCTTGATTGTGGGCGAATTATATTTGTCTGTGTCATTACAGCCACAGTCAAAGTAACCTGGTTAGTTAATTATTATTAAAAACCTTTGTGCAATCCAGCACAAGTGTCTGCAAAATTTCAGCTTCCTGGGCTAAGGTCGTTTTTGATGTATGCGTAATAAAAAAAATATGAGCTTATAGGTACTGCGACATAAATTCTAAATTTTAAAGACCGGACCTGTTTATCTTCCCATACGTTAATTTTTCAGAGCAAATGCCCATATTATGTACTGGACTTTGTTTACATGCGCAAGGCTATAAATTTCGTAATTACTGTTTGCTGCTCTAAATGTATGTACATACAGTGTGACCAGTAAAGTCCGCATCATATGGGATTTTTTATTAATAGCTTTATTCGAAATTTGACTTTGGCATCAAGTTCTGCTTCGATCGAGATGGAAATTAAGCAAAAAAAATAGTAGTCACGTGATTCACATTATCTGTCAAATTTTAATTTTTTTCAAAAAATAATTCAAAGTGGGGTTATTTCTGAAAATATCGAAAAAAGTTATTAGAAAAAGTTTTTTTAAATGTCTAGCCCTTTATTTTTCCACTTAATGAACACTTTTCTGATGACACTGTGTTCTTTTTGTCTTAATATTAAGGTGTATTACTTTCAGACACAAACAACGTTTTAAAAAATACTTATTTTATGAAGTTACCTTATGCAGGGTCAAAAACAAATAAACTTTGCATCACAAGCGACCAAATTTTAATAGCCCAATTTTGATTTTGTAGAAAAACACACATATTAATATGGCGCTACTTTAAAGAAAATTTATCTGAAATAAAGTTATGTCAAAACTAAGAAGTTTTATGTAGGTTGCGTTGAGTCTTATTTTACAAAAGTGGTGCAATTTACAAAATATGGATAAAAATCAAAATTATCGTATGCAGCTATATTTTTGCATGTGGGCTAGAAACTGCATTTAAAAAAACTTTTTCTAGGAACTTTTTCCAATACTTTCAGAAATAACCCTACTTTTGAATTATTTTTTGGAAAAAATTAAAAATTTGACAGATAATGCGAATCACGTGACTACTATTTTTTTGCTTAATTTTCATCTCGATCGAAGCAGAACTTGATGCCAAAGTCAAATTTCGAATAAAGCTATTAATAAAAAAAAATCCCATATGATGCGGACTTTACTGGTCACACTGTATATTATATATTTATATTTTCCTATTTTATATTTAAACCGTTTTATTACATTTTTATTACCTTTTATTAATCCCTATTTTCCAAGAACGTCGACCCACGAGTTATAAATAAGAGAAACCTTAACGTAAAGTCTTGATGGAGACTTGATGGAAAAGCTTGGAGAAAATGAGGCACAGGCCAAGGAAATCGAGGATTAGTTTTAAAATTGAGGTGAGTTTATTTTATGTTTTTTGAAGCTTTTTAGCTTGTAAATCCAATATTAACTCTTGGATTGGGAAAAAAATTTAATCAAAAAATAAATATAGGTTAGGCAATAGATTTGCAATTTTTTTTAAAAGGACCAGTTTCTTTTTTTAAATTTTTCTTGGTAATATTTCAGAAATTGGCATTTTATACCAAAAAAAATATCTTAAGGGGATTGTCTACGTTCCTACATGTTATATTTATGCTTCTTTTGTTCTTATCTATAGGGTAGAAATGAAGGGGGTAAGTTTTCAACGCAACCGCTAGAGAAAAAAATATATATAAAAGATTTTAAAAAAATTGCTGTGAACAATTTAACATGTTTTTAGGCATTTACGAAAACTTTGTTCCTAGAGGGCGGAAAAAGCGGTGCAAAAGTTTATATTGGAATAAATATTTCTAGTACAAATTTCTTGAGACTAATAGGTACATAAATACTCTAATATAGAATTGATTAAAAGGGGGCATAAAGTTTCTATTGGAAAACTTTATTTCTATCATATATTCTTGAAATTTAGAAGAAAAGCTGCACAACACAAATTATGAAACAAGTAATTCTTAGTTTTTAGAAAATCGGCCCTTAAAGGGGTTAAAAGTAACGACAAGAAAGTAAGATAGATATCCCATTATATGCACTTAAGTTTAGCCAAAATATACTCATATACCGGGTGTTTCAGGAGGTACGCTCGCCCCTATAACTTTTGTAGTTTAAATTAGAGATTTAAAATTTTGTGTGTTTAAATGTGATATTTTCTTGCTTTTGATGAGATAGCGGATGCCATTTTATCACTTCCGGTTTAACCGGAAATGATCTCAACCTTAGATTTTTAAATGGAACACCCTGTATATTTTTGGCTATATCGATTCAGAACACCACTCCAAATTCAACGACACTCCATACGTCACTTTTTGATACTTTAAATTATTTTTAATTTTATTTTTATTTTTTGTCTAGATTGCTATAAACTCTCTAAAATTGTTTACTTCTAAACCAAAATCTTGATAAAAATGCAATTTTCAAGTTTTATTGTGTTTTAAATTTTTTACATACCTTTTAACCTTTTAAAAACGCTTTTTTCCAAGAGAACTCAATTTTTCCAAATGGAAACATATTGGCTCACTCGGGCAAAAAGATAGAGCACTTTTTTTCCAACAATTTTATATCACACATCCTAATGTCAAGTTAAAAGAGCAGCGATAATAATTTATAAAAAATAACATTTTATGAGAAAAAATAAAACACGAAGCGCAAACGGCTTTGCATTTATCTAGGTACCCATGACGCCATAATGCTCATAAACAAATGAACATAATTACAAATTTAAAATCCGCCATCATTGAAATAAGTTTGACATGACAACAGTAGCTTGCAACTTTACATAAATACAAGTATCACTCGTTTAAGTATGTACCTATCAAATCCATCAGCATCTTTACGAAGATGATTTTGCCAGAAGATTGGAGTATTGCAATTGGTTTCTAGACAAAAATTATGAAGATCCGACATTTTCATGTAATATTTTGTATTCAGACGAAAGTAGATTTACTAACCTAGGAATGTTTAATAGAAATAATAATAGGTATTATTGGGCTCAAGATAATCTACAACTAATGGAGGAAGGTAATTTTCAAGCGAGGTTTGGTTTTAACTGTTGGCTTGGAATTATTGGAGATAGAATAGTAGGCCCAATTTTTCTTGATGGGTACTTAACTGGTGAAAGATATCTTCATTTCCTCAGGGATAAAATTAAGCAGTTTTTGGATGATTTGCCGCTACAAAACAGGGCTAACATTATCTTCCAGCAAGATGGTGCGCCAGCACATAATGCTCGCGCAGCCCAAGAGGATCTAAACAACAGATTTGGAGAAAATTGGATTGGTACTACTGGCCCCATTAGATGGCCTCCTAGGTATGTAATAAATAATTATACCTTAATAGGGACTTAAATAACTAATGATTTTATTTATCAGGTCGCAAGATATTACCCAGTTGGATTTTTCGCGTGGGGCACAATAAAAAATGAGGTTTACAATACTCCACCTGCCAACAGAAAAGAGTTGCAAAATCGCGTAAGAGTTGCCATCAATAGAATTACACGGGAAAATTTACGAAATGTTGTAAGAAAAACAATTCAAAACATTCGCGCTTGTCATGAAGAACAAGGAAGTCATTTTGAACAATTGGACTAACTAGACTGTTCTTATTGTTTCAATGATTATGTTTAATTTGTAATTATGTTCATTTGTTTATGAGCATTATGGCGTCATGGGTACCTAGATAAATGCAAAGCCGTTTGCGCTTCGTATTTTACTTTTTCTCATAAAATGTTATTTTTTATAAATTATTATCGCTGCGTTTTTAACTTGAGATTAGACTTTGTGCTTTTCTTTTTCCTATATCATTCCACTCCACTTTAAGTATGGACTACTTCGTCAAAAGTAAATATAATTATTATTAGAATCTTCAGATTGGAAAATCCCTGAAATAAGTACCGAACTGGACATTAAACCTTTAATGTTTTAAAATTTTTGATAGAGCCGAAAACATAAAATTATGCTTTTAAAATATTAATTTATGAAAAATATGCATTTTATTATAAAATTGACAAAATATGCAAAAAATGCATATATATGCGGGTTTTATTTGAACTTAGTTTACCTCAATTTGTAACTATTAGGGATTTACCAGTACATGGCGGTGCATAATGCCGGTTTCAAGAAAAACTGTTGGCTGGCAGCCAATCAAAAATGTAATTCAGAACAGTCAGAACAGTAGATACGTTATATTCGCTATTGCTTTATCTGACATGCAAAGTTTAAAAAAAAAAATACAAAGTAAAAATAAATTAATTGAAACAGGTATTGGTACGATCAATAAGATTCCAATTTAGACAGGACAGCTAGAAGACGCCGAACAACGATGTGACCTGCGCAACAAATAAATAATACATTAAGAGCAGTAACCCCCTTTACCACAATGAAAATTGCCGAACGTTTTGCTGGTCAAACCAAAAGAAAAAATAAAAATTGGTATTTAGAAAATAAATTCTACTTTAAATACCCCATCCAGAAAAGTAAATGACGATCGAAAATATTCCCAAAATTTTTTTTATTTTTAATAATTTTGTAATATCTTAAACAATTCTTTATTGGTCAAAAGCAAAATGACTTTCCCGGGTGTAGAATGTTGTACCAAACAATTTTTCTTAAAGCCATTTTTCAATATCGGCCTTACTTTTTTCTCAAAAACGTTGGGCGCGTAAAGTGAATTTAAGCGTGTAAAGTGGATTTACGCGCCCAACGTTATTGAGAAAAAAGTAATGCCGATATTGAAAAATGGCTTAAAGAAAAATTGTTTGGTACAACATTCTACACCCGGGAAAGTAATTTTGCTTTTGACCAATAAAGAATTGTTTAAGATATTACAAAATTACTAAAAATAAAAAAAAATTTGGGAATATTTTCGATCGTCATTTACTTTTCTGGATGGGGTATTTGAAGTAGAATTTATTTTCTAAATACCAATTTTTATTTTTTCTTTTCGTTTGACCAGCAAAACGTTCGGCAATTTTCATTGTGGTAAAGGGGGTTACTTCCTCTTAAAACTAATAATACGGCGCGCGGCGATTGTAGATCGCTACGAACCCCCACCAAAGTCTTGTGGATTATAGATTCTAACGGATGCAATTTGTTTTCAGAGACGCTGTTCTGCTTTCTTAATTGTGGAGAAAACGCTTTACTGGCAACAAAATGCGTCCCATTGAGAAGTTACAATTTATTTCTTAACAAAATTGCTGTATTAAAAGTAGTTCATTATTCAACAAGACTGTGCTGCTAATGGAACTAATAATAAAAGCACTATCCTAACAAATCTGGAATTGATATAACACTAAACCGGGTTTGATACACTAGCAATTAATTTAATATGGGTTAATAAAAAATAAGCTATCAATACAAACTATGTCTTAGCCAACCTGTTGTATTAGATCATTTTTCTCAGTGTGAAAATTTTTGATTGGTGAGAAGCCAACAGCGTTTTGCTCAACCGCCACTATGCGCGGCCATTGCGCTATGGTCATCTGGTAAATTATAATTTCCAAGTTTTGCAATTAAATTTTTTGGTGCATTTTTGCGTTTAAGCGTATACGGTCCCTTAATGACCAATGTATTTTTTTCTTCATTCTTATTTATGGTCCGCCTAATACGCGGCTTTAATAAAAATAAACAAACTTTCACGGCGCCATTTTTCATCCTGATTTATCGACGGCCATTTTATTAACTCGGATAATAAAAGTTAAAGCTACAAGTCCGATAAATTTATATTAAGTTTTGGTATACAATGAGAACGGTTATAACAGGAAAACTCCATTAAAGCGTTTTTATTGGAGAACGTTATCGACCGTGTGAATGTGGAATTCCAAAATGACGACATATTTTTGCGTGAATATAATTTTATGGTAGTTTTTATTCCAGGTTATTTTAATCCAATGTTCTTATTTGATTTTAAACAAGAAAGAACATTAAAATTATTTATGATGTATCAAAACATACATAAATGTTTTAAACATTTTTTTCTATTTTACGTTCATAATAAGCTCAGTTGCGTACCGTAATGAAGCTATTTCGATACACGTTTTTTCTTTATTTGATGTTGGTAACATTTAAATGTTTTATTTCATTGACTTGCGCGGCCTTTGTGATTTACGAGAAAACCGATTTTTCGCTGAGGAAAAATAGCTTGATAACTTACTTTTTTATTCTGTTTGGATAACAGTCATGTATGTTGGTTGCATAAATCTATAAATCAATCTTTTGTAGATGCTTCAAGCTATCATTTTCTGCCAAATCCTATCCAAAATTCAATCTACTAACCAATGTCGATTTTAACTTCAACTTTATTTGAATTTTCCATCTTCCCTATACTAAATTGCAATACCGTGACGTAAAATCACGTCTTTTGAAATTCGAAAAAAAGTAGCAAAATCTCCCGAATTTCCGAACGCTCTGTATATGTACCGGATGTACAAGTATCACACAACTTATTCCGTCCAATTTCAAATCTCAAATCGCTACAATAACTTTAGAATCTCGTGGTGAAAATGGGTCAATAAATCAAAAAATTACAGTTTGCAAAATAATTTTTGTTGTCCAGAGGCTACTATGATAAAAAATAGTATTACCAACATAAAATTTAGACATAAAAATTTACAAAATTTGAAAGATTTATTTTCTTTTTAAAATGTATTGTTCTTGATTATAAAAGGTGAAATAGAAAAAAATGTATAAAGCACATGTTTCATAAGGCGTTTTAGCGCACGTGTCCATAAAAAAACTCGCCACTTTGTGGCTCGTTTTTTAAAATAGACGCGTGCGCTAAAACCGCTTCTTATGAAACGTGTACTTTAATATACTATAATCTACGACAGTGCCAAAATGACGTATTTAGCATTATCATTTAGATATCATTATGACCTTCATAATAGCAATCAGTGCCATTATGAATTCATAATAACATCCAAATTTTAAGATACAAAAACAAAAAGAAAGTCTGTTCGTACACCTGCCTTGACTTTTCGGGAAGTAGGGAATCTATTACGCTTTGCGCTATATCTTCGACGTCCGAAGGGACACTTTCGGATTCAGAATCTCCCATATTTAAATTATTTTTGGCCAACACTTTGCATACAATAGAAAATTAGACGGCAATAATGACGTTGTCAAAATCGAAATTGAAACAATCAAAAATGCGGTTACCATGATATCGACTAATACGGACACCTGAAAATTTTAAAAATTACGAAAACGTTATCTGATATCAATGAAATTTAGACGAATAAAATCTATTTGCACTGTCGTAGATTAAATTTTGAATGATACCCGTTCGATATGAACTTTGTTAATGAAACTTGTGCAATTAAACCACTCGGCTGACGCCTCGTGGTTTAACGTTGCACACGTTTCATTATAGTGTTCATATCGAACTAGTATCATTAATAACTACAAAAATCTTGATTGTCCTAATTTGGCAAGGCCGAATTGTGGTGGTTTCCTAACCTCGAAAGGTTCCAACTTCTCACAATATTTTTAATGTTTTCCATGAGGCACATAAAGAAATATAAAATCATTAATAAATAAACAACAAAAAAGTAATGTGAGTTGCAAAGAATCGAAAGCAAATTGTTATTGGGTATTCTTGAAAAATGGCGCATGATCGGAATAACTTTTAGCTTGTAACGTAAGTTCTTACATATGGCTTCAAATACTTCAAAAGCTCAAAGAAGCAAATAAATTATATCGTTATATAGAGGAAAGTGGCCTAATATGGGATACCTTTTGTTAAACTGTCATACTTTAGGGAAAAATTAATCAAATTTTTTGTTATGTGGTGACATTAATGTACTACCTGCTAGACGCATTGACATAACTTTTGTGTACTATTTTTAAAAGAAACAGGCGATTTAGGCTAAAATTTCATTTTATTGATTTTAAAAAATGGTGTCCTAATATTGGATATACATAATATGTATACGATATTATGAATGTATTATGTATTTAAACAAAAAAAAACAACTGCATTTTCCATGTTTCGTATGTCCCACTGTTATCTTTTGTTCGTTGCCATTCTGAAAATAAACAATATAGATAATAATTTTCTAACCGTTTGATTCCAATCCTATTATTGGATATCCAATATTGGGCGCACCGCTTATGTCCAATATTAGGCACCCCATCATATTATTAGGTTATATTTTTCTACGGAAAAACTAACAACAATTATACTGCAAAACCTAAATAAATATAATGCCTACCACAGTAGCTTCAACACTGACATACAACTACTTAAATTATTTACCTGATTTTCGATATTTCGACGCTCAAACAGGTCGCGGTAAAATATTGTCAAGCGTGAAAACTAACAAATTGGCAATATCACTTTGATGGACTGTACTAGCAGGTTGAAAAACTGCGCCTATGCATTTTGAGGTGTAAGTGAACTACTTGTTATTAAATGGCGCCCCATATTTATCTGGTTTGGCAAATACAATGGTGTCCAATATTAGGCTACTTTCCTCTACTCTACGCCATCTGCCACAGACTTCGCTTGCTCAGTTTACCGTTTAGCGAATAACGCCTTTCCCAATTTAGGTGGCTTAAAATCTTTCTAATTTTGCTTTTATATTGTACTACGTACTTTAAATAAATATATCTTGAATAATAATTGATAATTTTACTTTTTATTTTGAGAGTAAAGCAATGCTCTAATGCTATTTATTTCTAGATCAAAACTAATATCAAAAGAGCAAAGAGCAGTGATTGATGCGATTCATCCTGGTAAAAATGTCATTTGTATAAAACGGCATCAGCTTTGGCGTGCTGTAGCTCCCGTTCTTCCTTTATTCCTCTCATTTTTCCTGGATTTTAAACGTCCCCGAAATGGATTGCGACATTATGTAAACTTTTTCATAATCTGCTCGGTGCCTCTATTCAGCTAAAAGGTTTTTCGTCTTTTTATTTGATGGCTTGAAGTGTCATTTGTCGTGGTTAAATTAAGAGTATGTTTTCGTGGTCGTAGTATAGCTTAAAGTTAAGTTGTACCTACTTATTTCTGACAAATAATGTAAAAATATAATTAATTTAATAATTTTTCCGTGGGCGCCTAGCTATATTGGGTCCAAGCGAGCCTTGACCACGGCTCTGCTGTTTCCTGTACCAGACAAAGTTTAACCCAGATGTTCCTGAAACTTTTTTTTAAAATTTTTAATATTTTTTCACAAATATTACGCGGTTTCCTTTATAAATACACAAAGAAAAATAAATTATTGCATTTGTGATGGCTAACCCAGAAATATGAGGTGTTCTTTTAAAAGGACGGTAGTAATATGAACTATGGTACTGTTACTAAAATAAATTTTAATTTTACGGCATAACTTATAATGAAAATGCAGTTTTAACAAATAAAACAATTAAACTATAACTAAAGGGTATGGTAGTTTTTGAAACAAAACTTAGGATGAAGTGGCACATTACATTTTTCACAGCGAAATTGGACCTTGTTGTGACATTCTCCACATCTAAGTTGCTTTTCTTGATAAATGGTCGAATGGTTTAATCCATCGAACCTCGAGTTAGCATTTTCAAACGAATTTCGCTTGGATGGACCTCTTTTAAGATCTTTTTGATTGGATTCCAAGATGTTTCCAGCCACCGCTCGTCGGAACTCTAACTGATGCAATTTTCCCCCTTGAGTTCGATGTAATTGCCACGCATTTTGAAGGGCCATATAAAAGCATTGTGCAAACAGCCACTTCTTCCCTCTAATGGAGACTCTATATTTAGGCTGATATTTTGGTCCCTCCTGTCTAGACCGCCCATGTTGGTATTGTATGATTTTATCATATTTGGTTGTTCAATAGTTATATTATATTTCTTCTCCTTTTGAGAAAAGCGCTTGACATAGCCCAGAGGTAAAACTGGCGTAAAATTAGACGCAATAGTGACGATGCTATTGTCGTTCCATCGGCATACAACTATATACCGGTATCTTTGTCAAGTCGATACTCGAACTCTTCTCTTTTTGATTTCTATTACAGAAGAGCTTGAAAGTGGGCATTTCATTGAACGATTTTCGCGTATTGTTCCTGTAGCGTTTATACCTCTTAGTTTTAGTTCACGTAATAAATGTATAATGTATATAATTTTCAGGGGGGAAAAGTATTATTTCATCTGGAGCAACGGGTATTTCGTCGACATTTTCTAGCTCCTTAAGTAGCTCATGCAGTTTCAATAGCCTTCTAAAATAATAGAATAATATTACAAATATGCAGTAGCATATATTACTACAGTCCTTTTAATAGGACGGCGGCGCCATTTTGACTCCTTATCATGCATTATAATAACCTATAATGTTTTATATCTAGAAGTATAGTATAATTATGTCCTAATGGTATCTGAAAATCATGCGCAATGAGACTTAACATGTTTAGATAAGTAAATGAGCTTACCTCCAATCATTCATGATCACAGTTCGTGAAAACAAAGTTTTAAAATACGTTTATACACGTTCAAAACGCTAGCTGAAATGTAATAAGTTGTCTGGTATCATCATTTGATCAGTGGCGCAACCAGAAATTTTGTTCGGGGGGGCTTTAATTTCTTGCGCCGCAGGCGAAAATTTTTTTGGGTGCCACGCCCTTTTTTGGGTAAAATACTTATGATTGACGAGAGCGACAGCCCCCTAAAACTTCTGCAATAATACGCCGCTAGCCCTAACGAAATATTTATGAAAAAAAAATTTAGAGATTTTATTTTAATTAGTAAAAATGTATTTAAAATAAGTAACGCATATATTAAGCATACTTATACTAAAACAAAACAAAAACCTTATACAATAAGTTGTAAGTAATCACTAATAATACTAATATTAAAGTAAAATTCTTCGTTTTGTTTTTGCCATTTCGTCCAGAATTTCTTCCACGGTAATATCAATAGGTAGACCAGGGTCGATAATTTTTGAAACAAAAAAAATAATAGTAGGATGAAACCCATTGGGAAAGGAAGAGAATATAACAAAAATTAAAAGAAAAATAATTTACGGGCGATCCGAGGTCGGGAAGTGGAAGGGGGTGAGTTTTTAAGGGTAGAAAACGATTTATCTCGATTTCCGGGAAAACTACAAGTCCTATGGAAAAACGTTAAATGGCAAAGTTGTAGGTAATAAAAAGATCTACAACTTTTGTATTAACACTTTTTTCACATTGTCTCAAAATTTATGTGAAAAATTCAAATAACCAAGTTTTTGTTTTTTTATTTTTATCTTTTACAAAAAAAATTATGTTTTTACGAAATTTGGTGATAACTTACCTTTTTATGTCCCAAACACACTGTAATTATTTTGATTTAAAATAGTTATTTTTTCACCTTATTTTGACTTAATATCGAAAAAGCACCCTTATTTTCAATCGAAAATTCTCACGTCAAAATATCTGCTGTTTGAAAAAAGTCGGTGGACGTTTTGTTCGTTGAAATCTCCACTTGCTGATGGTGTAAAAAAATATATACATTATTATGGTAAATATTCTCAAAAAATGCAAAGAAACGGAAAAAACTCGAATCCGAAATTTTTTTTTTAATCATTAAGTACAATTTTGAGCTATTTATTAAAATTTATACTTTAATTACACAAAAAACGTAAGATTCCATGTTACATTGATAAGCAAAAAAATTATAAATCCATAAAATATTGAGATCGCAAAAAATATGCGAAAATAGTTCGCGTGACATGAAAAATTGGTTTGCAATTAAACGAATAGGCTAAGTTTCTAAGCTCGGGGGGAGGGGCTGCCGGGCCCAGATATTGGGGATATATATACTTGGTTTACTAAATATATGGGTATTTTGATTCATGAAAGCTGCTTCTTTGAATTTTCGTTTTCTCCAGTGCTGTTCCGTGTCCAAAACCTTGGCTTCTGACCACTATTTAATTTATGTTGGGTACCTGATCTCGACGTTTCACCTCTTTGAGTATGTTTCAGATGTTCTTTAACTCGTACGGGAAGAGGTCTTTTTGTTTCTCCAATGTACGATTCGCCACACTCGCAAGGAATTTGATAGATACAGTTTTTTGTGTTTTCATTACTACGAGGGGGTTTTACTTTTGTAAGAAACCTTCTAAGCCTATGTCCTGATTTAAAGAGAGAACATCGAGAAAAGGTGGAGTATATGTTCCTTATGGAACTTTTTATTATTAATGAGGTTAGTTAAAATTAAATATCAGCAATCGTTTTTCCTTCAAATTACACTAAAAATTATATATTCAATTGTCACCATCTGTTATTCGGTATCTGTCAAAAATAACATTTTTGTTAAAAAATGCTGAAAAATGGCATTGTTTTACCGAATTTCAAAAAATGTTATTAGAAATAGTTGTTTCTAGTACAATTCTAGGCCTAAATACAAAGTTGCAGATGTCTAGTGCAAAGTTGAATTTTTTGCCATTTTTTCAAAGTAACTTTTTTTTTATATAATGTAAATTGGCTTAATGAATTTTAAACTATTTGTTTATACCATACTTAATATTTTATTTAGTTTGTATGCTTCTTTCTTCACTAGAATACCATTTTTTTTTTCGAAATATAAAATTAGAGGCAAAAAAAATTTACACGGGCGGTGCAAAGTTATAATGATTTAAAAATTTTAACAGATATACGTCATATTGTCATATGTTCCATTTTTTTAATAGTACATACCGTCGCCCATAAGTCAAAACCTCGTATCTCAAAATTTACCAGTGTTTTATTGCGACTATGACTTTATATTTCATCGATTTAAAAACCTTGTAACTCTAGAGTCCAGCAAAGCGCATGCTTAACGTTAAATTAAAATACCTCGTATCTTGCGCCCTCTAAAATTTACGTGTCAAAACCTCGCATCTTGTTTTGTTTCCATGCAAATTAGAATATATCACTTGGCAGAAAACTATATTAAATAAAAAATAGATAAACATATAAGAAGTTTTTTTCATTTTCTGAACATTGTTTGTTTTTGAGATACGAGGTTTTGACATATGGGCGACGATACACGTAAAAAGTTTAAAAAACTTATAATTAAATTCCCAAATATCAGATTAGTTCACAAATTTCAAATGACAAATAATATTATTTAATATTTCATCAAAATGTTATTTTATACTAAATATAATTTGTCATTTGAAATTTGTGAACTAATCTGATATCTGGGAATTTAATTATAAGTTTTTTAAACTTTTTACGTGTATGTACTATAAAAAAAATAGAACATATGACGTCTATCTGTTAAAATTTTTAAATTATGATAACTTTGCACCACCCGTGTAAATTTTTTTTGCCTCTAATTTTATATTTCGAAAAAAAATGGTATTCTAGTAAAAAAATAAGCATACAAACTAAATAAAATATTAAGTATGGTATAAACAAATAGTTTAAAATCCATTAAGCCAACTTACATTATATAAAAAAAAGTTACTTTGAAAAAATGGCAAAAATTCAACTTTGCACTAGACATCTGAAACTTTGTATTTAGGCCTATAATTGTACTAGAAACAACTTTTTCCAATAATATTTTTTGAAATTCGGTAAAACAATGCCATTTTTCAGCATTTTTTAACAAAAATGTCAATTTTGACAAATACCGAATGACCATTGAATATATAATTTTTAGTCTAATTTTAACTAACCTTATTAATAAAAAAAAGTTCCATATGGTGCGGACTTTAATGGTGACACTGTATATAAGCCAAAGTCTAGGTTTAGTTTTGGCAGTGTTAATAGCATGTAACTCAAACCATTTCATGTACAGGTTAGAATTATAATTTAGTTTACACTTGAAAACGGATGGAGATACTAATTAACCGAAACGTTGTGTTAAGTAACAAAATAAAGACAATGAAAGTCCGACAGGTTATTTTTTTGTTAATTTGCTGCGGCTAGAGGCCAAATAAAATTTTGATAATGTTTCGATGAAGGTTGTCATTTTGCAGAACCGTGTGGTAAAAAGAGATAGGAGATATATTGCGTGAGCAGTTCTTAGTTTATTTCCTAGAAAAACGTGTTGGTTTAAGTGTTCAACCGATTTCTGCAGTAAGGAGGAGTGAATAACGGATATTCAAATATTCATTATTGGTTTGTAATTGTTTACATTTAATTTTTAATGGTCGAATTTACGTATGGGCGCCTACCGGGCTTGATAATTTGTAGGTTTATTTTATTATTTCTAAAGTGTTATTTTTGACTTCGAGATTGGCCTGCGGCGCTTTTCGTATTTGCTTAGAATACTAAGTGACCCTCCATTTAAAATAACCACGAGCCGCCACTGCTGTATACCTATATATTATGGGGTTGTGGTAAAATAAGCTTTATTATATGATTATAAATATTTTCAATTAAAAACTTCTGAGAGCGGAGCCCATTTTATTCCCGGATAACAAAGTTAAAACAAGCGGCCCAATGTGGATCGTCCTGGTAAAAGGGTCATTTGTACGGGACGATGCTGTTGGCCCGGTTCCGCGCTCTGCTTCCGTTTTATTTGCTCTACTTTCAAAAGTTTAAAACCCTCGCGAAATGTAATATACGAAAAGATGTGGCCGAAATAGTGTTTTAAACTTGGGGATAAAAGAAAAGATAACTTATTAAATTGTCTATTATTCTTTTATTCGGTAACTTCGGAAAGTCGCAGAGCCATCACATTCCGATTTTGATTTATGAAGTAAATCGCGCCAGCAAATCCTAAATTAGGTATTAAGTTAAGGGCGGATATCGATTTTGGGGAGAGTGAGTTGTTTTAGTAACTATCGAATTTTTCTGTATCTGAAAAATATTATCTCATCTCTGGTATACTCTTTTTGCACGAGATCTGGATTTTTCTCTTAAGAACAAACACTAGTGGCGCATTCACCAGTTCGTTTATTATTATTATTATTATTATTATTATTATTATTATTATTACTATTATTATTATTATTATTATTATTATTATTATTATTATTATTATTATTATTAATATTATTATTATTATTATTATTATTATTATTATTATTATTATTATTATTAATATTATTATTATTATTATTATGGTGAGTGTGAAGTTCACCGGGTGCACACCGTGCACCTAGGGTAAGCTCTCCATCGGCGATGACATTATTGTAACACTTTACGTACAATGTGGCCAGTTTTCAGAAGAACAGTTTTCTGTGTGCTGAGTAGGTGATGTTTTCCCGGGATCTCTTTAATGATCGATTGTGTATAATGTGATATGAGCCCTGTTGCTCCTATGACCACCGGGATAACTTTTGTCTTCATGCTCCACATTCTCTCGATTTCTATTAGTAGGCTCTGATATTTTAGTCTCTTATTTGCCTCTTTCTTGGTGATATTGTAGTCGGAGGGGATGGAAACATCTATGATTAGGCACTGCTTTTGTACTTTACTACAAGATCTGGTTTGATGGCCGTTATAGATCGATCAGTTTGAATTTATTATTATTATTATTATTATTATTATTATTATTATTATTATTATTATTATTATTATTATTATTATTATTATTATTATTATTATTATTATTATTATTATTATTATTATTATTATTATTAATTTTTCAATAGCCAGCGGAAAGTCCGATGAAGCTATTGTTTCAGTCTCTTTGATTTGTTTTTTTTCTTTAATTGTTCATCGTGATTTAAAATGTCTAAAAGTCCATTGGCTAGTTTAAATTACTAGTTAAATTCTTACGCGAAAGTTATTTAAACATGGGTAGGTAAGTATTTTGGACATTTTAAAAATATGTGCTTTCCATTTTAAATTAGAAGAAATTACTAACCCCAGATCTGTTTGTGTTGTTATACTAGTAATATGTTTCACAAGGGTTATTTGGGCCAATATGCAATACTGTACATTTCGATACATTAAGCTTCATGCACCACTGGCTTGTCCATGACTCAATACGCCTCATATCTCTGTCTAAGCATTGCTTTTGCAACAATGGATTACAGAATAACTTGGTATCGTCAGCAAAAAAAATTATGATTGTCTCAATATTCAATGACAAATCGCTAATGTAAACCAGAAACAGTAATGGTCCTAAAACAGATCCTTGAGGGACCCCACTGATAACTGGATATTTATTGGATAATAAACTATTGACCCTTACTTAATAAAAGCGGTTGGTGAGAAAGTCATTGATTAGACTAAGAAACTTGCCTATTATACCAAAATGTTCAAACTTGTAGAGCAACAGTAAATGTGGTACTTTATCAAATGCTTTCTTAAAATCCAGGTATATTACATCGGTAGGTTGCATTTCATCGAGATCTTTGGTCCATTTATTAACGCAGCTTAAAAGGTTAGTCATTGTTGAGCGCTTAGATATGAAACCGTGTTGCGAATCTGGTAGGACTTTGTTGGTAAGTAGGAAATCAGTCAATTCTGTAGCTATGATTTTTTCTAGACATTTGCAAGGATTGCAGTTAAAGCTGATGGGTCTATAATTTTCTGCAATAGGCCTGTCACCCTTCTTATAAAGTGGAGTTGGAGTAACTACTGCTTTCCAGATTTCTGGATATTTTCCTGAATTCATACACTCCTGAAATAATAGTGAAAGGTGTTTGCTAATAGTGCCTTTGCACTTTTGTAGAAATATTTTGTCGATAAACCATCCGGGCCTGGACTGGAGTCAGAATTCATTTCACTTAGAGCTTTGATTACATTCTCTTCTGTAAATTCTATGCTGTCTACGTATTAGTTGTTTTTGACGCGTTTGGTAAAGTTGTGACGTTCTGGTTTGGACTGAACACTTTATTAAATTGTACGACGAATTGTTCCCCCATATCTTTAGGATCCGTTATGAATGCATTGTTATTTGTTTATCTATATTTTGTTACCGTTTTGTTTTATCCAAAAATCGACCATCTTTGAAGTTCTACAATTAGCCTTTTCACTATAACCGAATTCATCTTATTCAGCATTAACATTCTGAATTAGAACCTATTAAAAATACATCCCAATAATAAAAATCTTTCTAGTAGAGGGTCACAAACTTTTCCTAGAAACAATTAAAAAATTTTAATTTAATTATTAAAAGCAAAAAGTTTGAAAACCCGAGATCAAAACCTTATTACGTCATCCCATTATCCGCGCAATTCTTTTATTTGTCTGCATCGACGGATTTTGTTGCTATCTTCGTTTTGATAAAATAAATAGACAAGAACAGCTTACAAATAGAAAACAACCCGCCCGATATTCAGATTCGACCTTCAGCTGAATAACTCGGTCCCATGGGTCGAGGCAGGTGTGACGTCAGCGAGTTTATTCCCCTGTTTTTATAAGAGCGTATGTTGTTTATTTATTTTCTCAGTAAACAATTCAAAAGTTTAAAAACTGATACCTTAGAACCGTGCTTAGAACATTTTATAAAATATAAAATGCCACAAGATAAAAATCAAAATTTAATGAAAACCTACAGTTTTAAGGTAAAAACCCTGGATTTATTAATAAATAAAAACAGAAAAAGAAATATGGGAAAATTTGACATAATTTCGTTTTTGCTTTTATTATAATAACAAACATAAAAACAGTTCAATATTAATCTCAAAAATCAAGGCATAGCGCTTTAGTGGATATTTCAATAAAAATGTGTAAATAGTTACACATAAAAGAAAATATTAAACAGTAGCAGTCGCTCCCCACCTAAAGCCGACACAGCTGTACCGGGTGTTCCATCTAAGGACGTAATCGGCTATATCTCAGAAAGTAATAACACTTTGGGAAAAAATATAAATCCATAAAAGCGGCCAAGAAAATTTGCTGGAAATTATTTTCAAGTTCGAAAAATGACCGCTAGGGGGCGTAAGAGAACTTTCAAAATAGAAATGCCGATTTTCTCTTGATTTTTCTTAATAAAAATATGTTAAAAATATAAGCATTGTATTCTTCATAAAATTATGCAACTTTATGTTGGGAATCGTTTTTTTCTATTTTCAATAATAAAGTGGTGGGAGAAGGTCAAACCTTTTTTCTTTTAAACGCTGATATCTCTGCTTTGGATAAACCGATTTTATTCAACTTGATCTTGAAAAAAGGCCCTTCTTTTTCTCTACACGTAGATCTATGAACTATACCATATTGATTCTGATGGTGGCCACTAGATGGCGTTTTTCCGTAATTCGTCAATGAATAAGGATTTTCTCATAAAATCAAATGTTATGATATGACTTTTTATCATATTTTATTTTAGGCTTATAAAGGCTATTAAATAGTGGAATAAAAATTCCAGGTCCGTATAAAAAATAAAAAAGTTGATGAAGGTCACTCAAATCCGAAACGTCGGATTAAAAAACTAACCCCATCAGCTTGTAGAGGAGGAAAAGTTACTATAAGGAACTGAAAACCGCAACGTGATATATTTTGTTAAACTAGAGAAATTAGGGATAATAATAATTAATATGAAAAAATAGGCCATTTTTTAAAACATTCATTAATCAATTAAATCACTGGTTTTTTCTCTAGTTTAACAAGATATCACGTTGCGGTTTACAGTTTTCTATAGTAACTTTTTCTCCTCTACAAGCTGATGGGGTTAGTTTCTTAATCCGACGTTTCGGATTCGAGGAACCATCATCAACTTTTTTATTTTAAATACGGACCTAGATTTTTTATTCCACTATTTAATAGCCTTTAAAAGCCTTAAATAAAATATGATGATAAAGTCCTATCATAACATTTGATTTTTTTGAGAAAATCCTTATTCATTGAGGAATTACGGAAAACGCCATCTAGTGGCCACCATCAGAATCAATATGGTACAGTTAATAGATCTACGTGTAGAGGAAAAAAAGGGCCTTTTTTCAAGACCAAGTTGAATAAAATCGGTTCATCCAAAGCAGAGATATCAGCGTTTAAAAGAAAAAAGGTTTGACCTTCTCCCACCAGTTTATTATTGAAAATAGAAAAAAACGATTCCTAACATAAAGTTGCATAATTTTATGAAAAATACAATGCTTATATTTTGAATATATTTTTATTAAGAAAAATCAAGAGAAAATCGGCATTTCTATTTTGAAAGTTCTCTTACGCCCCCTAGCGGTCATTTTTCGAACTTAAAAATAATTTCCAGCAATTTCTCTTGGCCGCTATTATAGATATATAGTTTTTCTCAAACTAGTGTTATTACTTTCTGAGATATAGCCGATTACCTCCTTACAATATACTGTACCTATACAATAAATTACAAATATTTTAACATGGTATAAAATTGATTAATTTCTATACAATTATTATTTTCAACTCGTTTATGCAAAAATAGCTTCTACCTAGTGTGATATTATTGTTCTTGTCGTTTAACATTGCATATGATTATCTATTATTCAACATGGTTTACTGAGATCGTATACTTCGTCCATAGATTATAAAGTCCAATACTAATGATGGGTTGTGCGAAATAAGAATATTCTATTGCTTTATCTGACATGCAAAGTTTTAAAAAACTTATATACAAAGTAAAAATAAATTACGTGTGTACGATCAATAGAATTCAAATTTAGACAGGACAGCTAGAAGACTCCGAACAACGATGTGACCTGCGCAATAAATACGTTAAAACGAGTACAAGGTGATTGCCGATCGCTACGAACCAATACCCTCTGAAACACAGTGTGTCGCGTCGCATTGAGAATATACAATTTATTTTTCAACAAAACGGCTGTTTTAAAAGTAGTTTATTATTCAACAAGACTGTGCTGCTAATGGAACTGATTGCTACCAATACAAACACTGTTCTAGCAAATCTGGAATTGATATAACACTAAAGCGGGTTTGATACACTAGCAATTTATTTAATATGGGTTAATAAAAAATAAGCTATCAATACAAACTATTTCTCTATGCAAATCTGTTGTAGTAGATCATTTTTGTCAGTTTGAAGAAGTAGTCCATGCTTAAAGTGGAGTTGAAAGTATGGGAAAGAAAGAAAAAACTAAAAGTCTTCCTCCACAAAATTTAATAGAATATAATTCCTAAGGGCCTCTACATGTTTCGAACGTAGAAACGTTCATCATCAGGAGACAAAAAATGTATTTAAATAATACTGATGGTTTTAGCAGGAGAGAAAATGGTGAAGGACCTTAATGGAGCTTCATGGAATTAAAAAATGATGTGTAAAAGAGCCATAATATGGAGAAATTAATAAAAGTTAAAACATACCCAGTATGTGAGAAGTCAGTAAATGTGGTCTAAACCAACTAAAAAACTGGGGAAGAAGAGAAACATTTCTAAAAAGAAAGTGTCAAAGATTATCTCAATTTTTTTTTAAAACTTATGTAGGTTATTGTCAAAAAGACATTGGTGGGATAAAATTGGTAGTAATTATCACAGAGGTAATGAAAATTACATACAGGAAAGCGCTTAGTGGGGTACTGAGGTTTAAAGCTCAGTAACCCCGCAAGAGGTTAATTTAAATTCGGTAGAATTAATTAGAAATTTGCACATTTTTAAAAAACTTCCAGAGGTCAAAAAAGGTTGTTCAACGTCCACGTGTTGGGACCAAAGTACCACATACTGAGTATGTTTTAACTTTTATTAATTTCTCCATATTATGGCTCTTTTACGCATCATTTTTTAATTCCATGAAAGCTCCATTAAGGGCCTTCATCATTCTCTCTCCTGCTAAAACCGTCAGCATTATTTAAATACATTTTCTGTCTCCTGATGATGAACGTTTCTACGTTCAAAACATGTAGACACCCTTAAGAATTCTATTCTATTAAATTTTGTGGAGGAAGAATTTTAGTTTTTTCTTTCTTTCCCATTTTTGTCAGTGTTTATAGCAATGATGGCACTCGAATGAGCTTTTTCTAAATTCCCAATATTTTAGTTTTGTACACCCTCACCAAATTAGCATAATTTTAAGGCTAAACGTATTTTTCGTCTAGAGCGCTGAATTTTTAAGTATAACTTCTCCCAACTACTTTCCACCCCTTTCCCGTTTTATTTGAAAAACTTTTTATAAAATTACTCCAATTTTCATTAAGTTGCAGCATTAGGAGCTCCTAATTTCTCCCGTCTTTGCCCATTAAAAGGAGCCCAACTTTTCTTCGTCTTATTTTCGGAGCAGTTACTAATTTTTTTAAGCCAATTTAAGGTAAAAAGATCGTGACGAAAGGCTATTACGAGGGTCCCTTGAAAAGGTTTCCCCCCTGACAATGAAATCGTTGAACATAATTATCTCTTTAACTTTAACGCACTTGGGATAGATTCCATCGCTGTTTGGAAAAATTCTCGGGTATTTGGAAAAATGTTAAATTTAAAGATGATATTTAAGATGTTATATTTTGTATATGTTGTTGTTTGGTGTGGCTGAACATATTAAATTATGCAACAAAAAAATATGAACAAAAATCAAAAAATGATTTCAGGTCGCTTGAAAATTTGTACAGCAAATGTTTATATGATTACAATAAATTTAAAGAAGTCAGCTGCCAAGATAATAGGCACTTTAAGCAAACCGTATTTTTTTTTCCGTATCCGTATCTGCATCCGTAACGCATTGAGTTACGTTGACCGCAAAAAAAACTGTTTAAGCATCAACAACCATACGTATACGAAACCGAACGCATCCAGCAGTAAAGTAAAACGTCACATGTCAGATTTTCTATTTCTAACTTTAAAAACTGTGATTTTTTCATTTGAATAATTTTGAATTATTTAAAATTAAATATTTTAAATTATGGATGAAATACTTCATTCCTTATTAATGAGGATGATGAAGATGACGACGATTTGGGCGATCGGTCGATTGGTTGGAATGCGTTTACGGATAGGGATACGGGCAACGTAACGTATTGAGTCCAACGCATCTATTCTGCACATGCGCAGATCGATGCGGATACGGATACGGTTGAAATTTAGGACATGCTTAAAGTGTCTAATGGGGGATTATGCGTCAGCTGCTTATTCAGGGCCCGGCACCTCACCTCCCGTCTTCTATAGCTCACTTATTAATTAAGTGGAAATTTTGATATTTTGCAGACCTTACCTGTATCTTGGGGCGCATTTCAGAAAAATATTTTTTTTTCATTCCGAAAAATTGTGACGTTATAAGGATGTACTTTTTTAGATGACATGCCATATATTTTCTTACTTATTTGGGTGCCTCCTATAGTTACCTACATACCCCTAAAATTTTATTAAATTTGATTCAGTATTATAGGCGAAAAAAAAACTAAAAAATATCAGTTTTGCACCACTGGTTTTAAAAATTATTAAAAAATAAATATAATGACTCGTTAAAAAAATTATACAAAGGCACTAGGTACTTATCTTTGCAGCTGACTTTTTATTTATTTATTGTCATCATATAAATATTAATTGCTGTACAAATTTTCAAGCAACCTGAAATTATTTTTAGATATTTTTTTGACATAATTGACATTATCTTACGACTAGGTCCACCAAGACTATGGTTTCTGATGTTCTTTTGTGTAAACAATAAATTTTAAGAAATATTATAAATGTTCCTTCTACGCATTCCTGTAGAACCCTTTTAAGAACTTATAATAATATTATATTAACTGTCATATCTGTGTTTATTTTTGAAATGTGTGTTTATGTATTTTTTAAATAGGGCTAAGTTCAAAATAAATTGTATGTTACATAATTTTAATACGAGACATAAGTCAGACTTTTATATAAAGCATTGTAATCTAAACATTGCCAGAGACTCTCCAAATGTTCTAGGACCTAAGTTGTTTAATATGCTTCCTGAACATTTGAAGAATTCTACTGATTTACTAAGTTTTAAAAGGCCCCTAAGAAAATATTAAGTCAGTAAGTCTATTTATAGCTTGGACGAATTTTTAAATATCTGATTTTTTAATAGTTTAATCGTTTTTATTTTTTGTGTCATTTTAAACGCAACTCAACTGACGAAATCTATACATTGTAAAATGTCTTTGGAAATATATACATTTATTACTATTAAGACTCTGACAGCTGAATCTTGTTTCGATTGCTAGCTATATCTAGACTATAGAATACATACAAAATCAAGCGACCTGAAATCACCATCAAAAATGCAACGCTGCCTCCCGGGCTATTAGTATTTGACACTATTTAATTGTATGCTTGCGCACACTGAGAAAAAACCTTATATTCCTTATAAAGAATTTACATACTCTTTATACAACTGTTTAATACTATTATAAAGGGTTTTCCAATAAGAACGATATGATTTCAAAATGAAATAAAATTAAAATAATTTCAGATACAACAAAACGTTTTATATTATCTTAAAGTATAGTCGATAACATTTATGTTTTGAATAACACATCGTTTAAATGTCCTCCGCTACTTCGTGTACACGAGCGAATTCAACGAACCCAATTTTCGATGAATTTATGCAATAAATCGGGCGTGATCTGACGAATGCAGGGTTCAATGGTCAACCTTAATGCATCAAGTGTTTGTGGTCTGTTTTCATAAACCTTAGATTTCAAATAGCCCCACAAGAAGTAATCTAAAGGAGTTAAATCACAGCTTCTTGGAGGCCACTGAACAGTAGCATTCCTTGAAATTATCCTTTCGTCAAACTTTTCTTGCAGTATATTGACAGTTTCATGAGCAGTGTGACATGTGGCACCGTCTTGCTGGAACCACATATCCTCCAAATCAAGTGCATCTAAATTTGGCCACAAAAAAAATTCTTAACATCTGTCGATATCGTTCACCATTTACTGTAACTGCATCTCTTGCCTCATTTTGGAAAAAAAATGGTCCGATGATGCCACCATACCATAAACCACACCATACAGTTACCTTTAGCGGATACAAGGGCTTCTCATGAATCTGTTGTGGATTGTTTTCACACCAAAAACGGCAATTTTGCTTGTTAATGTATCCACTTAACCAAAAATGAGCTTCATCTGAAAATATAATTTTTTTGGCAAAATTAGGATCCTTTTCAAGTTGTTCTAAACTCCAAGCAGTCGACGTTGTGGTCTAGTGGTTAGCGCAGCAGCCTCACAGATCGTAGGCCCGGGTTCCATTCCCAGTGCCGACAACGTCGATGTTAAATTTGGAATTTGGTTTAAGAGGTGGCGCCGTCTTTCGGAAGAGACGTTAAACTGTGGGCCCCGTGTCATGGATGTTGGCACGTTAAAGAACCCTACCCTCGACAAAGAGGGATTCGGCAAAATTACCAGATAGTGTGTGACAAATTCCCTGGCGTCGGTGATTGGCCTCGTTGCGGAAAAAGGCCGACGTAAAATAAATAAATAAAAAAAAAAAAAAAACTCCAAGCAGAAAATTCTCTGCGCCGACGATGGTCCAGTGGCTTAAGTTCTTGGGTCAAAACAATCTTATACGGGTGTAAATTCAAGTCTTCTTTCAAAATACGCCAAGTTGTCGTTTTTTTAATCCTTAACTCTTGAGCACGACGAGGAATTGATTAATTTGGATCCACTGCAACACTAGCTCTTACAGCAGCAATATTCTCAACGGTTCTTGCGTTTCGATGTATTCTTGGTGTTTTTACATCGTGAAGAGTAAAATTTCAAATTTCTCAACGATGCGACGAATGGCAAGCAAAGGAGGACGATTATTTACACCAAAGTTTTCGCGAAGTGCGCGATAAGTGTTCACAAAAGATTTTCGTAAAATTTTTGGATAATAACCAAACGTTCTTGAAGCGCGTATTTAGCCATAATAAATTGTTATAGTTTACTGACAATACCTGACAACTGGTGACAGGTATAACTTTATTACCATGGTTACCATATCGTTTCAAAATCATATCGTTCTTATTGGAAAACCCTTTATATGTGACAGCAACGCGCTTTCCTACAGTAAGACAACGAAAATTGCTAGACGGTTGTGTAGTGATAATATTACGGTAATTTAGCCAATAGGAAATACGAGTTAATGCTACGATGCAATGGTTTATAGCTATTATTGCTCTGAATATTCACAGTAATTATTAAGTTCTGTTGGGAGTGCGATCTGGTATTATACAGGGTGTTAATTAAGTACGTAGACAAACTTTAAAGGATAATTCCTTGTATAATTTTAAGATAAAAAGTTCATATAAACGTATATCCTAAAATGCTTGGTTTTCGATATACAGGGTGCTAAAGTTTTAATTTTTTTTTGGTTTTCTTGATATTCCTTTGGAATCTTTAGGAATAATTAATTCGAATATTTTGCACAAATAATAGATTTACCAGTATCTACGAACTAACATTATTAATATTTAAATTAATCTACAGGGTCCTCGTTTTTTTGTGGTCATGACCCCTTTACGCCCGTCCAATTTACTTAATACGACGTCACTGACTAATTCTAAGAACAAAACCTAATTTGTCATTTTATTCTCTAACATTTACCTATCTTGAAGTTTTTTACTATCTCTTACGGCTTAGAAGATATCTTGAGAAAAATAAAATAATGCATTGTTAATATTGGATAATTTAATAAGTATTGTTTCGTCTATCAGACAACGTTATTTGATACATTTTAAAACCAAAATTATGGTAAACTGAATTAAAACTTAAACTAAGAAATAAGCTTAACCTAAAGCAACTGCTGAAAATAGCCCCACATGCATTGGTGCGCTTCACCATCGACTGGCGGACCCTCTCGAAAATAGCGAAAATTTTTTGGGTGCCATGCCCTTTTTTGAATCATGGTCCTTGGTTTTCAAGTGGAAAAAAACTGTCACGAAGAAAATTTAATAGCGTAGGAAATGTTTAATGTGTTGGCTATATTGTCGACATCAGAGCTATGGATATTTCGCATAAAATTAATTTTTTTTTGTGAGTTTTATAAGTATGGTCTCGAGTTTCGGGGGAGGGGGGCCTCTAGCTACGTGCCTGCTGTACGTATCTAAAGGTAAATGTCTTCGGTTGAACTAGTGAATGAATACAATTCCAATCTCTCTCATTTTGTTCGTCGAGCAAAGCAGCCAACAAAGTCGTAAGTCTGTGGGTTGTTACAACCATAACATTTTATTAGTGATAAATTTGTTTCCTCCGTTTTTAAGTTTTT
Source organism: Polydrusus pterygomalis (assembly GCA_963969555.1). Classification (NCBI taxonomy): domain Eukaryota; kingdom Metazoa; phylum Arthropoda; class Insecta; order Coleoptera; family Curculionidae; genus Polydrusus; species Polydrusus pterygomalis. The sequence continues at coordinate 3,805,003 of OZ018375.1, forward strand.
ACAGCTTTGGAAAGTTATTTTGCTTTGCCACAGTTACAGACAAAAATGTTTGAAAATAATGTGCTCTCGCATGGGTAAAGATCATAAAAAGTTTCACATTTTTAACAGCTTAAAATTGATTAATATCGCAAAAAGTAGCTACTTAAAAAATTTAATTTAAAAATTCTATAGGCTTGTTAAAAAAACCTACCCACGCCTTTTTCTGCTTTGCGATTCTCATAAATAAATAACTTTCTGTACAGAATAATATCTAAAATATTACTTTTAATAAATCAGACCTGTTTCAGTGTTAACTTTTTGTTCCCGACAACCGAAATAAATTATTGCTTTGTTCTTTTCGTGGTGCCTCAAAAGATTTTTTTTGAATAAAAAAATTGTCCGATTTTTATTACTTTAAATCCATCAGTAAATGGTTAATTATATCCTCAGGCTTCTCGCTTCAAATTTTAATTAAATGTGTTTAAGTAAAGTACAAAAAGTGTAGACGAACCCTGGAAATCCCCCAAGAACATTAAATTGTCCATCACTTACTTACCAGGAGCACCTTCTTCTAATGCGTATTCAATTTAATCGACGATATTTTATCGAATAATTCGATGTCGAAATATGCCCTTCGCTCAAAATATTTCCCTTTAATGGTATCCTTGCTTGTACCGTGCGAGCAAAAATTATTTGCATCAAAGAGGGCCTTGCATCTAAGGACGTAATGCTTAGCCGTAGAGCTTAATACCTGTTGGGTGTCAGTAACTACCTGAATTAACAATCAATCAGTTATGCCGTCATCTTTGACAGTCGTTACAAGTCATTTGATTCATCGCTAATTTTTCCAATTTCTTGAACAATTCATACAATGGGTTTTACGAAACAGCACAAAACATTCATGGTTGAAGCGTATTTTCGAAACGGGGTTAGAGAAAATGGTGAGCGGCAATACAATCCGGGTGTGCATGGACGATTTTCACGAACATTTTCCTAACGTTGCTTTTATTGCTGGAGATTTTTATCATTGCCTGAAAAAAGCCGTGGCTGTGTTTAGGGAAACAGGTTCTATACAACACAAAAAAGGGGCAGGAAGACCATCTGTCAAAACAGAAGAACTTGTTGAAAACGTTCGCGAAATAATGCAAAGTACGCAAATATTTTTTTTTTTTAAATGCTATTTTTAAAACACCAGTTGCAAATTTAGAACAATTACAAGATAGGATTATCCAAGAATGTGGTAACATTTCTCCAGAGATGCTGGTCAACACTTTCGAGAATATGAAGAGACGTGTGAATTTATGCTTGGAGCAATGGCGGTGGCCCATTTCAGCAATTTATGTAATTATTTTTCTTTTTCTTTCTGTATATTTTTACTTTGTTAATTTTGTAAACAACAAAAATAAATTTGTATTTGTCTACTTATTTTATTACTCATTAGTTTGGCATATCTCGTCATAATATGAATTTGACAAAATTTTAACCTAGATTTAGTTAGATATATCGTCCCTATATCATTGTGATCTAAACCACGCCTCACGTTTTTTAATCCAAGCCCTCTTTGATGCAAATAATTTTTGCTCGCACGGTATAAATCTGTTCATTTTTTGTACTCAAATTAACGTTTCACGAGACGAGAAATCTCGCAAATTGAGACGAGATTTTTCCCAAATCTCGCCTCGCTAATATCTTGCAACATGTTTTCTCGTCCCGTATCGCGAGAGTCTCGTATTTTTTTGCAGTATGACGTCATAAAAAAAAATCTGCAAAAGCTCCAAGTACATACATACATTCACTGAGAAAAAAGGCTTCCATTCCTTATAAGAAATTACATTCTCTTTATACAACTGAGGCGTTGCTCGGAAAAAGCTCATTAGTCCAATTTAGGGTAAAACGAGCTACTGGTGCCACGTGGTTCGTTATACCCATATTTGTGTATTCGAAACATTATTTCGTCTAAAAACACCATAGGTGTGCGAGAAACGACGTATGAAATACGGCTGGTTCTATTAAAAACATCATAAGTCCAAGTTGATTCTTGCAAGAAGGTCACATGTCCATATAATGCGACCATACAATAAATGATACTATAGACAATGATGATAATAGCAGTGGCTGTGAGGGAGGACTAACAGACTATTAGATGTGAAATTTTCAGTTTTTTTATATCTTAGTTAAGCAGAGTTTCCAATGTTAACTTTTTATTTCCAATAAAAAAACATTGCTAATTTTTTTCTTGTAAAAACCTCATTTATGTCCATATATTTTTTTAGGTTTTTTTATCAAGGCAAATAGAGTGTTTAACTAAGAAATAGAGAAGCTGGACAGTTTCTATCGTTTTCCCCAAAAAGGTTAATTTAGGACTAATGAGCTTTTTCCGAGCAACGCCTCAACTGTTTAATACTATATGTTACAGAACCGCGCTTTCATACTGTAAGACAACGAAAATTGCTAGACCCTTGTGTAGTGATAATATCACGGTAATTTAGCCAATAGGAAACAGAAGTTATTCTTACCATAGAATGGTTTATAGCCATTATGGCTCTGAATACTCACAGTAATTATCAAGTTCTATTGGGGGTGTAATCTGGTTTTATATACTGTATTAATTCCGACTGGCAGTTGTAATGAAACTTGACATTAATATAATAATATTTGCTTGCTACGGTTACATATATTTACGACTAAAAATCAGTACTGCAGTTTTCAAAAATTTAAATAGCTCCCTGTGTGATATTGTTCTTGTCGTTTAACATTGCATATGATTATTTATTATGCAACATGGTTTACTGAGATGGTAAAATTGGTCCATTGATTGTAAAGCCCAATACCTATACTAATGCAAAATAAGACCTTCTATTGCTTTATCTGACATGCGAAGTTTAAAAATACTTAAATACAAGTAAAAATAAATTAATTCAAACAGGTATTGGTACGATCAACAAAATTTAAATTCAGACAGGACAGCTAGAAGACTCCGAACAACGAAGTGACCAGCGCAACAAATACGTTAAAGTAATGTACTACTGCGCGCGGAAATTGCCGATCGCTACGAACCCCACCAGCGTCTTGTGGATTATAGGTTCTAACGGATACAATTCGTTATTGGGGACGCTGTTCTGCGTTCTTAATTGTAGAAAAAGCGCTTTACTAAGAACATAATGCGTCGCATTGAAAAGATACAATTTATTTCTTAAGAAAATTGCTGTATTAAAAGTACTTCATTATTCAACAAGACTGTTCTGCTAATGAAACTACTGCCAATAAAAACACTGTTCTTGCAAATCTGGAATTGATATAGATAATAATAAAGCGGGTTTTATATACTAGCAATTTATTTAATATGAGTTAATACAAAATAATCTGTCAATACAAACTTCGATGGTTAAATTGCAAAATTTCTTAAGTCGATTTATTGAAATTTTACAGTAGGAAGAAAAAACGTTTATATAGAGTTTAAATATAATATTTGAAAAACAATTTTGTTTACAAATTTGACTAAATAATACTAGTTTTTGAATAGTTAATAACATTTTCAGTAATAGTTGTGTATTAGAAAAATAAACGACTTACGTGGTTTTTGAACTGAAATTGAAATAGGTGACTGGTACTACCAGTCACCTTTTTAAACTTTATCAGCACGAAAATCTAAATTTAAAAACAACGACGCGACCACCAATTTTTCCAATTAAAGAAATAAATTGGTCTGAAAAACCGGAGAGAGATTTTATCCGGACACCTGCTTTACCGCTGCACCACGCTTAATTTGACCAATTAATTTGACCAATTCATTTGGAAAAATATTAAATAAATGGGAAAAAGTGCGACCGTTTTATTGGAGGGCTGCGCAAAGTTATTAAACGAAAAAAAAAGGGGCTACGTATTGGGTAGCTGGATAATATATTTTCAAGCCGCTTAATTATAACCGGGCAATATTGGGCTTATAATTCCCAGTTCTATTGCCTGGTTTGTTTTAATTGGTATAAATTTGTTTAGTTCGGGTATTACCATAGACTTCTTATAGTTGAAATTACCGGAACTGCTAATTTTCTTCAAAACTACCAAGGCTAAATCAATGAATTTTGGTACAGGTGGATACCTTAAAAAATTTAATCAAAAATTTACAATTGCGACGTTGCCAAATTTTTTTTCTGTAACTCAAGGAATTTTTTTTTTTCAAATGTAACACTACTCTTTTTTTATTGAATTCGATTCCTCCCATCAACATTATCATTTCCTGATAGTATCAAATTTTTATCTCAAATAGTTCTATGGGAAAAAAGTTAATTAGTTACAACTCTAACTCTAAAAAAATCCAATTCATTTCCTTTTAAAAACGTTTCAAATAATGTGAAATGGAAGGTTGGTAAACATAGTAATGTACCTAATAGTATCGATAACGATAATAACAAGAAACAACTACCAACAATAACATAGCTAGTAAAAATTTCTTACATAAATATAGTACACTACATTAATTTGATTATGAAACTGATCACCTTGTTTAACGGTTATGGATTACTTCGTTTTTCCTCATTTAAAGAACACCATTTTTAAAACACCAGTTGCAAATTTAGAACAATTACAAGAAAGGATTATCCGAGAATGTGGTAACATTTCTCCAGTGATGCTGTTCAAGACTTTCGAAAATATGAAGAGTTGTGTGAATTTATGCTTGGAGCATGGCGGTGGCCAATTTCAGCAATTTATGTAATTATTTTTCTTTTTCTTTCTGTATATTCTTCCTTTATTTTTTTATTATTATTAACATGTTCTTTATTGGTTACCCAATTGGCCTTCGACCGAGGTCCTTCAGCCGCAGTAAAGTTTACATATTATTACTATTTGCTATTGTATAAGTATAAATAATTAAAAAAGAGATCGCTTGTACAAAAAAAAAACATTAAGTATTATAATAGTATCGTAAAGTCCAAAAACCGTAGTAAAAGCTATTGCAGTTCCGTAATGTTTTCATAGGTTGTTAGGTTTGGAAATCTATATCTGGACTGCCTGTCTTCTCTTTTTCTGCAGGGGGGTTCGATTAACTCGATATTATGTTGTCTCTTGGCAAACTTTGTGTTTAACTGTTTTATTCTTTGTTCAATGGGTTGTATGTGTGTTTTTTTGTACAAGAGTTCGTTGCTGGGTTTGTGCAATTGGTTTTGGGGATGCCTCATTTTGGTTATAGCACGCAAAGCTGAAGTTTCTGCGACTGAGATGTTCTTCAGTGTTGAGGGTCTTAGATTAGAAAATATCATATGCCCGTATTCCAAAATTGGTCTGCAGATGGATTTATAAATTTTCACGGCTGTTCTTGTGTTTATTCCTTGGTTTTTAAAAGTTAATGATCGGAAGTATTTGGCTCGACTGATTGTTTTGTTTTTAATTGTTTTTATATGCTTGTTAAAGTTTAGTTTGGCATCGATTTCGATACCCAGATATTTTGCTGAAGGTTTCGGCCTGATCGGCTTGTTAAAAAGGGTAATGTGCGGTGAATTTGCTTTGATTGAATGGTGAAACAGAACGAATTGTGATTTGTGAGGATTTGGAACAAGACGCCAGTTCCGGAACCAGGATTCTGTGTCAGTTATTAGGTTTTGTAGGTTGGCTGTGGCTTTTTTGGTTGTTTCTGCGTGGGTTATCAGGGTCGTATCATCAGCGAATAGAAAGGTGTATTGATTTTGGTCCATGTTGGTGATGCTTTCTGGTAAATCGTAGCAGTAAATATTGTAAAGCAATGGTGACAGTGGTGAACCCTGGGGAACTCCTTGTTCGGTGGTAAATTCTTCTGATTTGTGATTGTTTATTTTAATCGAAAGTTTCCTGTTATCCAAAAAGTCCTTGACGATGTTGATAAGATACCTGGGAGTATTTAGAGCATTCAGTTTATACAGAAGGCCTCTGTGCCAAACACTGTCAAAGGCCGTTTCGATGTCTAAAAATAGTGCTGCTGATTTCAGGTTTTGGTGTTTGGCTGTTTCGATATTTGAGATAAGTATAGTCAAGGGATGAATTGTAGAACATTTTTCTTTAAAGCCAAACTGGTGTTTTGGTATTCGTTCGCCTACTATGTTTGTTAGAATATTTCTTATAATTTTCTCATAGATTTTTCCTATAACTGGCTTAACTTACTTTATTAATTTTGTAAACAACAAAAATAAATTTGTATTATTTGTCTACTTATTTTATTACTCATTAGTTTGGCATAATATCATTAGTCCAGGCATTAGAGCCCATATGAGGACGTTAGCTTGCAAAATTCGTGGTAGTTCTGGAAATGGGCTTATTTTATGTTTTTTGGGCCGGTGAATCCAAATTTTTAACTTCCACCAAAAATTTTGAAAAAAGGATAAAAATATTGTTTTTTTTTGGAAAAAAATCGTTGTTTTGTATATTTTAGACAAAAACTACCTGGAAATTCGGAAAGTAGACAAAATTTGCGACAAAAATTTTTTTTAAACATTTTGACGTAGGAAGGACGTATTGGGCGCTGATGTGCCTTGAAGCATGCTCATTGACAACTTAGGGTATCATACTCCGAGTTACGCACTTTGCTTAACAGCCCACGTAATTTACGTTCGCTCTCTCTTCACCCCTTTTATCTTTTGTTTTAACCCTCCGCCACCCTCCTTTTTTACATCTTATTTTTAACATTAGGAAGTCCTCCCCTTCCCCCAACTTTTCCTTATCTATTTTCAGACAAGTTGAGAATTAAGAACACATCTACATGTTTAAAAAATATAGAGTCTTATTACAAATAAACAAAGTAACTTTAAATTTTTCTTCTTCGCTTAATTGCAGCTGAGGGCCCAGGTTTATCTACCTACGTCACTTTGGCCTCTACTATCAGATCCGTGAGATCCGTCATCTGTTACTTCGTGGGTTTCATACAGGACTGAAACAAAGAAACATTTGTCAGTCAAGCTTAAAATTAAGTTCTTGTGCATAATATATATAATTTGTTGCAAAGTACTGTTTTTAGAGCAGATTGATTAATCCATTGTAGGAAAAAAGACAAAAAAAAGTAGTTTAAAAACGACTAACCTGACAATTGCTCCATGTTTTCGGACTCTAGAAAAGCAGGACCATCAGATTTCTCCAACATAATCCCATCAACTTGATCGACCTTTTCAAACAACAGTTCGAGTTCCACTGCTTGTGGATCCTCTTCATCCAAATCCTCAACGATACCTTCAGGGCTACTATCGCATGAATTGCTGCACTCGAGGCACATTATTGAACATTTCAACCCCACTTTTCTTGCATCCACACGCGCCTCGGCAGCCTTTTTTACACCTGCAGGAGATAAGTTTTAGAAGTTTTGGTGGAGCGGGAGGTTTAAAGGTAGTGACAGGAGATAGTCCGTAGCTAGTTTTTTCCCAGCCCCATTTTTGTGGTTTCATGACATTTCCTTGCCAAAGTTGGACTTGGTGGTACGTCCTGAATGAGTGTTGCTTAGCAGCAGCTTCAGTAGGAGGCAAAGAAGCTAGGTTGTGTTTACTGTTGTACGTAGTCCTAATGAAACACTGAAGTCTAAAACCGTTTAAAGTCATGGTTTCATCCTTGCAACCATACAAACGAAGTAAGAATTGATTTCCTGCTTTTTCGATAGCTTGTGCGTCAGCATTTGGAGTCTGAAACAGCTGAGCCAAGGAAATCAATTCTGGGTTTTGGACCAGGACTTTAATAAACTTGGTTTTACCGTGGCCAAAAATAAAATAACAGTCCCAAAAACAGCCACATATGCAATAACACTTTTTTTAAAACAACTAATTTAAAAAAACACAATGAAAATCTTATAAATCACGTCAAAACTGCGAGCGCGATAAACATGTCCAGGCACGCTTTCGGAGCCGTGGCGCATGTTCTTAGGCGCGCTAACGTCCTACGCGTTCTCCCTACGTAAATATATATAGAACCTCTTTTGTCGCAAATTTTATCTACTTTCCAAATTTCCAGGTAGTTTTTGTCTAAAATATACAAAATAACGATTTTTTTCCAAAAAAAACGATATTTTCTTTTTTTTTTTTTAATTTGGGGGGTTGCGGGGGGAATTTTTGGTGGGAAGTTAAAAATTTGGATTCAGCGGCCCAAAAAACATAAAATAAGCAGAACTACCATGAATTTTGCAACCTAAAATTATGTATTTCCTGGACTACATCTCATAATATAATAATAATAATAATAAAAAGTTTATTCAACATTTTTTGGTTACATTTAATGTTAATATAAATTTTTTGAATAAACTTAATTCCGAAACTCAGAAGTAAATACTTGTATTGAGTTAAATATAATAATAAGTTAAATATAAATTGAAAGTTAAATAATAATATAATATTTATTGTAAAGAATATATTTCATAATTCAGACACAACTATGTTATAATATAAAACAAACATGACAATATTTTATTTGTATTTTATATCACTACAATATACGAAGATACAATACGTTATGTATATAATATATATATAAATATATTTGAAAGAAACTAGGGAAATACAAATATATATTCTTTAGTTTATTCATTATTTATTAATGACGTTCTTGAATATATCTCTTGGATTAGATAATATCCAATTTTTAATTTTATTTTTATAATTATTTAACGATTTAATTATTTTAATTGACTGTGGTAGCATATCAAAAAGATATGGATTGATGTTCAAAAAATGTTTGTGTGCTATTGTTTTGTTTACTCTATTTTTATATGTAATAGTATTTTTATGACGAGTTTCATGTGTGTGATTAATATAATTTATTTTATTTTTATGTTTAAAAATATATATTAACATGTTATAAGAAAATATTTGTTTAATATCCATTTTTTTGCTATTTTTAAATAGTAAATCTGAAGAATATTGGTGGTCTTTTTCGTAAATAATTTTTAAAATGTATTTTTGAATAGTTTCAATATTATTAAGATAATTCTTATTTATGCCTCCCCATCCTAGTATTCCATAATTTAAATGTGTTTGTACTAAAGCATAATAAAGTAGTTCTAATTCTTTTATATTTAAAAATTGTTTAAGATGTTTAAATTTTGGTATAAGAATTCTTAGTTTTTTTATAATGTAGTCACTATGTAAATCCCATTTTAAATGCTTATCAAAAATTATTCCTAGATATTTAATATTTTCACCTTCTTTTATGTTAATATTATTATTGCATATTATTGGACCAATATTTGGAAGTTTATTTTTGTATGAAGTAAATGGAATGTATGTTGTTTTGTTATAATTTATAGTTAATAAGTTTTTATTAAACCAGCTGCTTATTTTTATAAAATCTTTTTCAATAGTATTTTTTAAAATATTCCAATTTATACCTTCATAAAAAATTACGGTATCATCAGCAAAACTATGTAGTTTTCCTTGACAATTTAAATTAAAAATATCATTTAGATAAATATTAAAAAGTATTGGTCCTAGGACTGTACCTTGTGGTACTCCATAATTAAATATTTTTGGTGAACTAATATTTTCACCAATTTTAACATAATGTACTCTGTTATATATATAGTTTTTAAATAAAGTTAATATTTGACCACGAAATCCAAGTTTTTCTAATTTGTTAATAAGAATTTTATGACTGACAGTATCGAAGGCTTTAGCTAAATCCAAAAATATGCATATACTGTTCATTTTATTATCAATTGAATTATATATTTGATTTGTTAGGTGACAAATTGCATCTTGTGTAGATTTATTTTTTTGAAATCCAAATTGTTTATCTGATAGGATTTTATTTTTGTTTAAGAAATTTTCTAATCTTTCTTTTAAAACTTTTTCGAAAACTTTTGCTAATGATGAAATTAATGTTACAGGTCTGTAATTTTGAAATTCAACTTTATTTCCGCTTTTATAAATTGGTTTTATTATACCTATTTTAAAAGCAGATGGATATATTCCTGTATTAAAGATGGTGTTAATTAAATGAGTTAATGGTTTACAAATGTATGAATTTATTGATATTAAAATCTCAGATGTGATACCATCAATTCCAGGAGATTTTTTAGGTTTTAAGCTATTAATAAATTTTTTAACTTCATGATAATTAGTTTCGTTTAGATAACAAGAGTTTAAATTATTCTGAACAGTTTCATCCAGCACGTGATTATTATTTTTACTTGTTATATTATTTGCTAGTGATTCACCAACTTTTGAATAATATTCAATAAAGTAATTTGATATGAAATTTTTATCAGTTGTTGTTTCTCCATTTGGTAGTTTCATTAGATCAATAAAATTATTTTTATTATTATTTTCTTGGCATAGTTTTTTAATACATTGCCATAATTCTTTAGATGATTGGCATTTATTTTTTATTTGAGATTTATAGTAATTTATTTTAGCTTTTCTAATTATTTCATTTAATTTATTTTTATAAATTTTGTATTCGTTTTGTTGATGTATGCTATTTTGATTTTGAAGATTTTTGTAAAGTTGATTTTTTTTTTTTATTGATATGAGTAAACTATTTGTAATCCATTCTTTTCTCGGCATGTGTTTTATTTTTTTTTGATATTTGCATCTTTCAACATTTATTTTTATTTCGTTAATTAAAAGATTTGTTAATTCTTCCGGAGATTTTATTAAAAAATATTGATTCCAATTGATTTTACTAAAAATTTGTTTTAATTTATTATAATCAATATATGTTTTATAATGTGGTAATCTAGGTTCATCTTTCGTGTTTGTGTTTGAAAGATTTTGTAAAATGATTGGATAGTGGTCTGTAATCTGATATTGAAATATAAATGATTTAAAATTATTAACATTTTGTTTGGTTTTAATGAAAATATGATCAATGCACGTTTTTTGATCATTAACTTCTCTCGTAAAATTGTTAATATAAGATTTAAAATTATATTCACTCAAAATATTACAGTAATCATTAGTATACGGGTTATTTAATTCTGAAAGAATATTAATGTTTAAATCACCAATAAAAATTGTTGTATCATCATTTTTAAATTTTTTATTATAGTCAATAAAAAATAGGTTTAAATCGTTAATAAATTTCTTTGGACATGTAGATGGAGGTCTGTAGATTGTTATAATATTAATTTTTGTATATTTATTAATGAACAAATTAATAAATATTATTTTCATTTCACTAAAAGATATTATTTCATAATTATAACTAAGATTATTTTTTATAAAAATAATAATTCCATCATTTTGATTAAAATTACCATTGTTATATATTAAATTATAATTTGGAATAGAATATAAATTTGTATTTAAAACATTCCAGGTTTCTGTAAATATTATAATATCAAAATTTTCATTTAAATGGTGAATAAATAATTTACTTTCATCAAAATTCTTTGCTATACTTCGTATATTATTGTGATACATTGAAAACGTTTTATTATCAAATTTTAAACTGTCATATTCATTTTTACCATTTACCAGCTGTGTCTGAATTTGATCTATTTCGTTGTTTTTTAAGTAAGAGTTCATTGTTTTTCGGTTTTTGAAATATCTAAAAATTAATAATTTCTTAATTAGGTATTTTAATAAAAGAACTAAAAATTAATAAATGAGATTTTAAAATAAATTTAAGTTAATAATTTCGCGAATTTCCGTTTCGGAATTAATATTTATAATATTTTCTTCATCGTTTTTTCTAATAAAAATTTTTCCATTTTTTATCCAAATGTATTTAAATCCTTTTTTCTTTAATTCTTTTGTTTTTCCATATAAGTATTTTAATTTTGGTGTTAATTCTTCATTAATATATATAATATTTTGTGGTGTTGGTATTTTAATATCACTGGTATGAATATGAATTTGACAAAATTTTAACCTGGATTTGGTTAGATATATCGTCCCCATATCATTGTCATCTAAACCAAGCCCTACGTTTTTTAATCCAAGCCCTCTTTGATGCAAATAATTTTTGCTCGCACGGTAATTCCGGATTAAAAGAATCTAATTTTTCACAAATCTGACACTGACGCACCATTTTGTTGAGTACTTATAACAATAAAATGAAAAACCCTTTACAAAAAACTAAAAAAAACACACACAACACGAGTATTCCGACGACTAACCACGGCATCGCAAAAATAAATAGGATTACTCACAGAAAAAAGAAGGGTTTCTTCAATTTCTATAGTTGTTTTTGTTGCTACCCGTGAATGGCCCACGCGTGAAAAAGGAAAGCGAGGTTGCCGCTATCATTCTAGATATTGTCACCATAAAAGTAAAATAAGTAGGTACTAAATACAAAGACCTGAAATAATCATATTTATTTTAGTTAAACCAACAAAACAAAAACTTGTTCTACTTATAGCATTAATTTTATTAACATTTGTAATTTATCTAAATTATACTTGAAAACTTGTATTTTATTAATTTTATAAATCTAGTATGTGACTTAACAGTAAGTTTGATAACAGCGCTTCTTTTGATGCACGTGTTAAGTATAGTGGACCATACAGCTAACCAGACAAATTCTTGAATTTTTGATTTCTTAAAACGTAAACATTGTAGTCTATTCTATGGAAGTCTATGGTTATTACTATGTAGGGGAGAGTGGGGGAATTGTGCGCAGCGGGGAATCGTGCGCATCAAATTATTTCATAGTTTGCGGGCTATTAACCGCCACTGACGAGTGACGAGTGCAACACTGTCACCTTCCTATTGTAGAGCACCGACTCCATTAGTCACATCAGTTGTAAACGTTTGCATGGAACGAGCTCTGTTTATTTGAAATTAAGCAAATTTTTATAATTTTTTGATATAGGAAAATAAGACGGTGAGTCAATTTTTTTCCCTAATCGATAGAACATATTTATTTTACGTAAAAGTATGATCTTGTGCATCTATTGATGCTTGTTTTTCATTGTTAGGTTAAGTAGTTTGCTAACTGAATAAAATATTATCATTTAATACCTAAAGGGGTAATGATGTGCGTGCATGCGCACGATTCTCCCACATGTAATCTATTGGTAATTTTTTTCTTATAAATGCCTAAAACTTATACAAGGAAAACCAAAATTCTTGCATCAACGGCAGAAGTTTTAAGAAACGCATTATTGGCGATAAGAAATGATAGCAGAAAAATAAGGAAGGTAGGAAGGGCCTTTAATATTCCTGAAACGAATCTTTTTTATGAATTTTTTTTATGTTCCACAACTTCAATAAATGTTTTTAAAGTTAGTGTTGATTTACTTACTTAATAACTTTTAATGCGCATGATTCCCCGCAACGGCGGGGAATGGTGCGCAAGAGCACTCTTGAACTTTCAGCAATATTGTATTTAAAAACTTAGTTTTTTCCTAAAATTGATTTACATGCTGAGAGTAAACTAAATAGCCATTTCATTACGGTATTTACATTGAAATTATCTACAATGACATCAGTGCTATAACGATTTCCGCTTAAGTGCGCACAATTCCCCCACTCTCCCTTGTTTATATTTTTAGTTCGCGATCTACACAGATTTGTAGCGAGTTCATCATAGGAAATATTATTGGAAATCTCTCTACAATTGCAACGCAAAACTGAAAATTTAGGGTTTACCTAGACTTTTATATTTTTTTTTTACTTAGGTAAGGCAGTATCTTTTTACCTGACTATTTAACTAGAGTGTTTTACACTGGCAAAATGCCATAGCAACGGCCGGTCTTCTACTGGCAAAATTACTACCTGCACCTACCTGGACAAAATTCACAAGTGATTTTTGCCGCGGCAAAATTTTGTCTTTTTTCTAGTTAAATAGTCATGTCGAATACCACTCGAGAAAAAATTGTGTAAGCAAAATTGTTCTCAAGGATTTATTTAAGTTTGTTGCTTTTAAGCAATTTCGCTCATGACATTTTCACAATGTCATTCGCGAAATTGCCAAGCAACAAACTTTCATACCTTTCGAAAATTTTGCCGACAAAATTTTATCTCTTGTGATATTATATATGAAAAAAAAATCAGTAACAGCTCCGAAAATGAAACCAAGAAAACTTGGGCTCTTTTTAATGGATAAGGACCGAAGAAATTAGAACCTCCTAATGCTTTAACTTAATGAAAACGAGTAATTTTATAAAAACTTTCTCAAATGAAACGGAAAAAAGGGTGGAAAGCTGTTAGGAGAAGTGATACTTAAAAATTCAGTGCTCTAGACTAAAAATACGTTTAGCCATAAAATTATGCTAAGTAAGGGTGTATAAAACTTTGTAAAATATTGTGAATGTAAGAAAGGTCATTCAGGTGCCATCATGGCTATTACGGATTTTCCAGTGGCGTAAGATAATTGGTGTAATTTTTCTATATGAATCAGGTTTATATAATTTAAGCTGTAATTATGGATATTTTAGAAAATTGACTTGACTTGAAGTATAAGTAGGTAATAGCGGGTGGGTGTATTATAGGGTAATTATTTGTACATTAATAGTTATTTATTTACAAAGGGCTTCCGGTCCGTATTATGGTATAGAACAAGGGCGTCGCCAGAGAGGGGCAGGGGGGAGGAGCCCCCCTAGAGGTTCTAAATATACGGCTTACTGGAATTAAAAATAAAATTACGCGCACCCGGCTAATCGAAACAATAACCGAGAATTTCCGGGAATCAACGGCAACACTGCATCGGTTCGCGAAGATTGCACGTCACATAAGCTCAATCTGGTCATCAATGATCTGAACGCCCTGCTCGACATCAGAAATACCGTTGGGACCATCAAGGATATAATAACATTTTTTCGAGAATCGGTTCTAAGACGGAAATTAATACCCAATATTTCCCGGTTATGTGAAACAAGGTGGAGCAAAAAACACAAAAGCATCAGAGTTTTTAAAGAGAATTTTTGTGCTATAATGGAGGCTTTAGAAACATTGTCTCGAGATGGCAATAATGCGACAAGGAAACATGCGTGCTTCCAAAGTTTCATTTATTTTTAGCCTCGTATTGATATCCAAATATTCAGGTATTATAGAACCCACAGTAAACGTGCTCCAATCAGTATCCTTAAACACGGTTCAGGCATCCCAGCATATTAGTCGCATTTTACAACTGATCAAAGACCACCGTAACGATCCCGAAAAAGTTACAGAAGATATTATCAAAGATGCTACTGCTATTGCGGAAAAAATTGGACTGACGGAAGATATGAAATCCATACCCCGTACTGTTGAAAGACAACAACACCGCAGCAACCACCCGGCAAAAAGCCCTTCAGAATTCTGGCGGAGGTCTATGACAATTCCTTATTTGGACTCAATTATAAATTCCCTCGAAATAAGGTTCTCTGAAGAAAATAGACCATCCTTTGTCCTAACAAAACTACACCCTGCGCAAATGAAAAACATATCTTTGGATGACCTTAAAGAAGCATGCGAGGAATTCAGAAACTTTTACCGTATTTTGGATATCAAGAATGAGATAGAACTTTGGAAAAAAATATGGGAGGAAAAACCAGAATCGACCAAACTAAGTGTTGTGGAAGTCCTTAAGGAATCTGACAATTTTTTTCCTACGATAAAGAAGGCCTTGAGGATTCTTATTGCTTTACCTTGTACCACTTGTACAGTTGAAAGGTCATTCAGTAGCTTGAGGAGAATCAAAACCTGCTTGAGGAGCACGATGACTGGAACTCGCCTCAATGGCCTCGCCATGATGAGTGTACACAGGCAACACATTTTTAAGAACTTGGACTATTTTATAAACAAAGTAACCAACAAAGTCGCTAGCGACCCTAGACGATTATGTTCAAATTGATTTTGTATGTAAATAATTTATTCGTTTTCTATTTTTTTTTTAATTAAAACTTTTCTATCTTAATGTTTTCTTCAGTTCTTCTATGCTGCCCCTCCCTAGCTCACTTGCTGGCGACGCCCTTGGTATCGAATGATATTACCTCAGTCATTATTGAATTATTGACATCCTTAATACATAAGTCATTAATATTGATCATGCAGGGCAGTGGCGGCTGATGATAATTGAAACCGTTTTGGCCTAAATATCAAATTTTAAAAAAATCTATGACAACATTGTTTTAAATCACTACACATCTAGTACTGTGCGAGCAAAAATTATTTGCATCAAAGAGGGCCTTGCATCTAAGGACGTAATGCTTAGCCGTAGAGCTTAATACCTGTTGGGTGTCAGTAACTACCTGAATTAACAATCAATCAGTTATTCCGTCATCTTTGACAGTCGTTACAAGTAATTTCTTGAACAATTGCAATTTCTTGAACAATTCACACAATGGGCTTTACGGAACAGCACAAAACATTCATGGTTGAAGCGTATTTTTGAAACGGGGTTAGAGTAAATGGTGAGTGGCAATACAATCCGGGTTTGTGCATAGACGATTTTTACGAACATTTTCCTAACGTTGCTTTTATTGCTTGGGATTTTTTATTATTGCCTGAAACCGTGGCTGTGTTCAGGGAAACAGGTTCTATACAACACAAAAAGGAGCAGGAACACCATCTGTAAGAACAGAAGAACTTGTTGCAAACGTTCGTGAAATAATGCAAAATATGCCAACAAATTGTATAACACGCCTGTCCCAAGAAGTGGAAAGATCTTATGGAACATGCAGGACTATTCTTAAGAAGCAGCTAAATTTATTTCCTTATAAAGTGCAAGTATTCCAAGAAATTCAAGCCGCAGATTTTGAAAGATGCTGGAATTACTGTCAATGGTTTACCCAAAAATTTATTAGAAAGAAATGATTTATTAGACCTGACATTTTTTTCAGATGAAGCCTGGTTCCACCTCTGCGGTTATGTTATTTTTCGACGACAGATTGATCAGTTTTCGATCAGACATTGAATTCCCACCTAGATCACCGTGTTTAACGGTTATGGATTACTCCGTTTTTCCTCATTTAAAGAACACTATTTTTAAAACACCAGTTGCAAATTTAGAACAATTACAAGAAAGGATTATCCAAGAATGTGGTAACATTTCTCCAGAGATGCTGGGCAACACTTTCGAAAATATGACGAGACGTGTGAATTTATGCTTGGAACATGGCGGTGGCCAATTTCAGCAATTTATGTAATTATTTTTCTTTTTCTTTCTGTATATTGTTACTTTGTTAATTTTGTAAACAACAAAAATAAATTTCTATTTGTCTACTTATTCTATTTCTCCTTAGTTTGGCATATCATGTCATAATATGAATTTGACAAAATTTTAACCTAGATTTGGTTAGATATATCGTCCCCATATCATTGTGATCTAAACCAAGCCCTACGTTTTTTGATCCAAGCCCTCTTTAATGAAAATAATTTTTGCTCGCACGGTATCTAGTAACGGTAGCAAAGACGAAAGACTAACCCGATTGGTATTAGCCGGCTAGACAAAATAAAATACGTAAAAATCCGCCAATGTCGGCCTGATTTGGGAATCTGGCCAAGGCACAAAACTTCTTATGAGCCAGTAAGAGAGGGATTTACTTATATTTATTGTCGTTTATTAATTCTCTCTCCCTATCTTATGCAATTAATAGCCAGGTCATGTCTAGCCATATGGAATTTTTCCGACACGTCTAAGCGTCAGGAAGTTTTTGCGGCGCCAGGGAGTTTTTGCACTGTTAACCGTTAGGCCTCAACGCCTTAAATGTTAAATAACTTTCAAGAAAAGGGCGGATTATACGCACTTAAATTCAGCCAAAATATGCGCATATACAAGGGTGTTCATTTGAAAACTTCCCCCCTCGATTTTCCTGCTTTAAATTGAAAATGTGGAAAATCGCTCGGACTCGTCGATTTTTATTTCGAGGGGGACATCTTTTGCGTATATTGTTAATCTTGTTACTTCAAGCCCCTAGGAGCGAGGGGGATAAGATCCAAATCTTAAATGGATACCCCTATTTTATATAATGTTTTTGGATTCTGCATAAAATTCTGAACATTTTTTAATAAAACCATTATTAGTCTAAAGTTAACAGTTTCCGAGATATTTATCTTGAAAAATTACATTTTTGAACTTTGACAGCGTCTAGCTTTCTAACTGTACGTGTTAGAGCAAAACGGCTTACATGTGCCTATCTTTGATTTTTATTATCTTTCCAATAGTGTGAACTTTCGGTTAAACCGGATGTAAGAAATATAATACTTCCGGTTTGACCGGAAGTTGACACTATTGGAAAGATAATAAAAATCGAAGATAGGGACATGTAAGCCGTTTTGCACTAAGACGTACAGTTAGAAAGCTAGACGCTGTAAAATTTCAAAAATGTCATTTTTCAAGAGTCAATATCTCGGAAACTGTTAAGTATAGACTAATAATGCTTTTATTAGAAAATGTTAAGAATTTTATGCAGAATCCAAAAAAAAATAGGGGTATCCATTTAAGATTTAGATCTTACCCCCCCCCCCCCCCCTATCCTAGGGGCTTGAAGTAACAAGATTGACAATATACGCAAAAGATGTCCCCCTCGAAATAAAAATCGACGGGTCCGAGCGATTTTCCACATTTTCATTTTAAAGCAAGAAAATCGAGGTGGGAAGTTTTCAAATGAACACCCTGTATATTGTGTATATGCCTTGTTTGTCTTTAAAATATGCAGTTATTTGCATTTTTTACCAAATAGGCATACTGGTATGCAATATTTCCTAATTTATTATAGTAAAATGAGGTAAAGAAACACATTGGGTTATAAAAATAGGTTTATTTTTAAAAAAATGTAAAAAAAAAACAAAGAAAAATAAAAGTAGTTAAAAAATTTTTTAACCTAAAATAGTTTAAAAGGCATTTATTACTAAATATTTTTCACAATTTTCAATTAAAAAGGATTGTCTTCTATTAGTAAAAATATGTTTATACAAAGAGAAGCTTTATTACTGTAAGTAAAACACTTTTTTACTTAAATTCCACTTTTTATTGACAATACGACATGTTTCACTGCACTGCAGCTTCGTCAGGTAATGTACATTTAATTTTAAAGATACGCTATATATAGATGCCTGTATAATAACAAAACAAATTTTATTGTAAAGGGTGGTATAAACGATGGGATTTCCTAATATTTTGTATAATTTATTCTAGGATGACAAACAATTTAGTCCTAAGAACAGATCAAAGGTTTGGGGTTTTCCTATCTTAATTTTATTTACAAAATTTATGAAATTGGGAGTTATATTGACTGACAAGAATATTAAATTAAGTTCAATAAAGGTGAATTGTTTAGGTCTAATTGATTATTTAACAACACATTTGCATTTTTAAGCTTGTTTATTTCCAGTGATTCGAGATGGTTTAATTTTGATCCTTTATTTTCTATATGAAGTATTTTAAATTCTTCTTTAAAAGAGTGGTTGGATTCAATAAGATGATTCGCGTAATTGGAATCATTTTTGCTATTTACAAAACTATTAAAATGTTCTTTGATTCTTTTTGAAAAACTTCTACCTGTTTGACCTATATATGTTTTTGGACAATCACCGCAAGTTAATTTATATACTCCTGATTTTTCTTTTTTATGGGTTTTAGTTTTACTATTTTTTATTAGTTTTCCTATGGTATTTTGAGTTTTGAAGGCTGTGTTTATATTAAGATTTCTCATGAATTTACTAATTTTTGTGCTGATGTTTCCTATATATGTAATTGTCTGGTAGTAACTCGGTTTTTCTTTTTCTGTCGGATATATCATTGATAGGGATTTTTTATACATTTTTTGTTTTAGTATTTTATCTATAATTTTGGGTTGGTATCCATTGTTTACTGCGATTTGTTTAATAAGGTCTAGTTCTTTTTGAAAATCTGTTGGTTCGAGGGGAATTGAAATTAATCTATGGACCATGCTGTAAAAAGCTGCCCTCTTGTGTTGGATAGGATGGCATGAGGTGTTGTGTATTGTTGTGTCGGTATGTGTAGGTTTATGAAAAATTGAAAAAATATGTTTGTTGTTTTCTTTCTTTATAGTAAGATCTAAAAAATTGATGGAGTTGTCTACTTCTTTTTCTATGGTAAATTTAATGTTTGGGTGAATATTATTGATATGTTCTATAAATTGATTTAGTTGTCTCTCAGTACCGACAAAACATGTTAAAACATCATCCACATACCTGTACCAATAAAGAAATTTCTTAAAGAGGGGATGACTACTAATTGTTGACTCTAAGGAATCCATAAATATTTCTGCTAAGATGGGGCTAAGCGGGTTTCCCATAATTAATCCTTCTTTGCTGCTGTAAAATTTATTGTCAAATTCAAAATAGTTTTGATTTAAACATAAGGTGAGGGTTTTTAATATTTCTTGTTTTTTAATTATGTTTATTTGTTTTTTATCCAGAAGTTTTTCAACAAGAATCAAAACATCTTTTACGGGTATGCTAGGAAATAAGTTAGTAATGTCAAATGAAATTAGTTTGGCATTCTTCGGTAGAATAATATTTTCGATTTTGTTTACTAGGTCAACTGAGTTTTTTATAGCGAATTTAGCAGTAAATTTTGTATTTTCTTTGATAATATCTATTAGTTTTTTCGAGATTTTGTAAGATGGTGCGGAAAAGAATGATACTACTGGTCTTATGGGATTTCCTTGTTTATGCAATTTTATCAGTGAGTATAACCTAGGATATTGAGGGTTCATTATTGTTAGCTTATTTAAATCACTATCTGTAAACAAGCTTTTACAACTGTTAATTACATTTTTTATTTGTTTTTGAAATAAATTAGTGGGATCTTTCTTAAAAATGGTGTATTTTGTTGGGTCTAAAAAATTTAATGTTTTTTGAATATAATCTAATTTGTTTTTTTTTTATTTTATTATATTATTTTATTTTTTTAATTTGTTTGTAAATAGCAAAAATGATTCCAATTACGCGAATCATCTTATTGAATCCAACCACTCTTTTAAAGAAGAATTTAAAATACTTCATATAGAAAATAAAGGATCAAAATTAAACCATCTCGAATCACTGGAAATAAACAAGCTTAAAAATGCAAATGTGTTGTTAAATAATCAATTAGACCTAAACAATTCACCTTTATTGAACTTATTTTAATATTCTTGTCAGTCAATATAACTCCCAATTTCATAAATTTTGTAAATAAAATTAAGATAGGAAAACCCCAAACCTTTGATCTGTTCTTAGGACTAAATTGTTTGTCATCCTAGAATAAATTATACAAAATATTAGGAAATCCCATCGTTTATACCACCCTTTACAATAAAATTTCTTTTGTTATTATACAGGCATCTATATATAGCGTATCTTTAAAATTAAATGTACATTACCTGACGAAGCTGCAGTGCAGTGAAACATGTCGTATTGTCAATAAAAACTGGAATTTAAGTAAAAAAGTGTTTTACTTACAGTAATAAAACAATATTATTATGGATTTCCACCAAGTAACGACCAATAATATTAAAAGAGAAGCTTCTTTCAACATCCACTGATATAATCGGACAATACTGCAACTTAGGTAGCAAAATATAAGGCCAAGATACAACTTCGTTGGATGGTTTACCCTCATAAATGCTTTTTTAGTTTGTTATGCAGGTAATAATATCGCATTATTAAGAGACTATAAACAACCCTGAACAATATACATCAGTGGCGGCTCGTGCCATTTTAGTGAAGTAGGGCCAGGTAAACCCTTAGCGCCGCAGGCAAAAAAATGTTGGGTGCCACGCCCTTTTTTGTTAATAGTTCTTGCTTTTAAAGTAGGAAAAATAAGCAAAAAGGCACCTAATTTAATTTATGAATTTACAATCATATCTTGAATATACCTAAACACGATAACAAGTTGAAACACACAAACAATGTCAGTGGTTTCATTTGCGATAAACGGAGAGTCCTTTCTTTCTTTTATGACTTCATCATGATAAACATCTAACATACAGTCCAGAAGTTCATTTTGTAGGGGTTTTGATGTTCCTTTAAATACTTTCGATTTTTTAATATGATCTTTAAGAGTTTTGTCTAATTCTGAGCTGAAATTTATTAATTCACGAAATATGCCCCTATTTTTCGACGTCTCTTTTTCGTCATGACCTCTCAAAGCCAACTCAAATGCACCACAAAACCGAACGCAGTTTATAATTTGGTTTAATATGTATCTGTTTTTATCAATTTGTTCGTTTTTCTTCATTATTTCATTGTGATATGCAGAATTTAATTGAGTTTTAATGTTAATTTTACCAAGCATACTGAAATTAAATAATATATTGTTTAAATGTACCTTCGATTTTTCATGTGTCTTCATTTTGTCCCAGAAATGGACCAAATCATCTGTACCTTTTTGGGACCAAGTTTGCTTCCCACCAAATAAACACACATAAAACAAAATAGTCTATTAGATTCATCACAACCGCACACCCAAGTATTTTTTCCATAAAGTTTCCTTTAAAAATCTAATAGTATTCATTACTTATGTATTTCTAAAATAAAAAGTTCGTTAACCCTACATTAAATCAGCCGCCGGCCGAACGAAAACAAATCGGGACGCGACGCGAACATCAGCTGTTTGAAACGTCTAACATCAAACGGTCAAACGAAGAGAGCCTGGCTACCCGTCGAGATTTTTGCCTGCTTGCATTCAAGGTCATTTTTCAACGTTTTTTTGTTGAGGTGATGGCGTTTCGTCACCTCCCGTGTGCCTCGTCGCGCTTGGCGCGGAAGCTACGTTACCGTTTTACGCATAATCGCTTCCTTTTAGATGGAAATTTGCACCCGACTGTGTTCCATTTTTAAATTATTTTGCTAATTGCTTTAAAAACGAGAATATTAATTTTAATAGGTTTTGGTAATTTGTAAAGGGCAGGACGCTAGACAGGAGGGCATGTAGTGCCATGGCACTGTGGCTCGACCCCACGAGCCGCCACTGATATACATGCAAACCCCGGAAACCCCCAATAAATATATTGTGTATAACCAAAATGTAAATTTAATTATTATGATCTTCAGATTGGGAAATCTCTGAAATAAGTACAGAACCGGACATTAAACCTTTAATGTTTTAAACTTTTTGATAAAGCTGAAAACATAAAAATATGGTCTTAAACTAGTAATTTATGAAAAATATGCATTTTATTATAAAATAGACAAAATGTGCAAAAAATGCATATACAGTGTGACCAGTAAAGTCCGCATCATATGCGATTTTTTTTTTATTAATAGCTTTACTCTAAATTTGACTTTGGCATCAAGTTCTGCTTCGATCGAGATAAAAATTAAGCAAAAAAATAGTAGTCACGTGATTCGCAGTATCTGTCAAATTTAAATTTTTTTCAAAAAATAATTCAAAAGTGGGGTTATTTCTGAAAATATCGAAAAAAAGGTATTAGAAAAAGTTTTTTTAATGCAGTTTCTAGCCCACATGCAAAATTTCAGCTGCATAAGATAATTTTGATTTTTTACTCACCACTAAAATTTATTTTCCACTTAATGAACACTTTCCTGATGACACTGTATTCTTTTTTGTCTTAATATTAAGGTGTATTACTTTCAGACACAAACTATGTTTTCAAAAATACTTATTTTATGAAGTTGCCTTATACAGGGTTAAAAACAAATAAATATTGCATCACATGCGACCAAATTTGAATAGCCCAATTTAGATTTTGAAGAAAAACGCACATTTAATATGGCGCTACGTTAAAGAAAATGTATCTAAATTAAAGCATTGTCAAAACTAAGAAGTTTTATGTAGGTTGCGTTGAGTCTTATTTTCCAAAAATGCAGCTGAAATTTTGCATGTGGGCTAGAAACTGCATTTAAAAAAAACTTTTTTTATAACTTTTTTGATACTTTCAGAAATAACCCCACTTTTGAATTATTTTTTGGAAATAATTGAAATTTGACAGATCTGATAATGCGAATCACGTGACTACTAGATATTATTTTTTTGCTTAATTTTCATCTCGATCAAAGCAGAACTTGATGCCAAAGTCAAATTTCGAATAAAGTTATTAGGAAAAAAAAATCCCATATGATGCGGACTTTACTGGTCACACTGTATATACATACCAAAAGAATATTTATAAATTTTGTCTGATAAAAAAACATCAATGGTACTTTTGTTATATATACTACTAAATAAACTGTTAAAAAGGCGGTAGAAGGCCCGCCGAATTATACTTGCGTCTTTTTCACATCAAAAAGGGTTTTGGCTTTTAAAGTAATTTTGTATAAACAAAGGACTTTTGTGAAAGGTTTATTATACGTGTTAAATCTAGTCCTAAAACAATATTTTTTAGGGTTCAACGGCCGAATTTAAACTTTTTTTCTGCGAAGTAAAAAAAAAATTCCAAATTGAAAGTGATTGTATTTTAAAATAACAGGATAACTGTACGAAACGGGCAATTGCAAATCAAAATTATATATTGACCGGAAAAGTTAATAAAATTTAATCATAGAAAAAATTATCAGCTATCAGATCGGTTAATGTATTGGTACTATTCCAGTGTTCCAGGACAAGGTAAGAAACTTGATCGACCTTAAAATTTCCGGCCATTTATGATTTATGGGAAAAAAAGGATTATAAGCAATTCCCAGAGACAACTGGACACCATCACCATTAAAATAGTATATAGTTTACTCCTTTCATTTTGCTGAAAGTGGCATAATATTATACTTAATTCGCGACAACGATTATCGTTTATCAAGTGGTTCTCTGTATCAAACATTTCGACAAAAACTATAAACGTTATAAAAACAAGGTTAATTTTTCGTTTGTTTCTATTATTTTTAGGCAACGTGTCCCGATTTTTCCCTGGCCACCTTGCAATATCGGTAATAAAGATAGTTTTTTTTATCGAGTGATACTTACTGGATTAGTTTTTAAGTTTATTGCAAATCCTAATCAAAAATCTTAAGATTTTGCACGATTTCTCGTAAATTTTTGTCTCGTCTTACGAGACTCTCGCAGAAAATACTCTCGTCTCGTCTCGCAGGACACCGAAACACCCTCGTCTCGTTCTCGTGATCAAACTCGAACAAGCGAGACGAGTGTGAAACACTAGATGAGTCGTAGTAAAGGCAAAACGGCCAATTAACTACGATAATTATTAATTATTATTGTAGTCTAATTTTCAGGCAATTACTAGAAAAAGACTAAAATCTATTTTCATTGGAATCTGCATTTACTTTTAACCTTGTCGTACTTCTATAATTTTGCGCCTAATTTCGTTTTATAAGTGCTTCTTCTCCATTCCCATTTAAAATTAAATGCCATGAAACTCGTGACACTTAACTTTTTGCTTTTAGTAGCTATGGAAATTTATAACTGCGGCTTTGATGAATGAGTTGCTAAATTATTACCACCAATATTTTCATTGGATGACTTCGTGTCTTAAGAGTTCTGTTTACCTTCGCTTTTACTCGCGTCATGCATTTATACCATTTACTCGAAACTCTGTAAACCTATCGAATTTATTTCAAGATAAATTATATACAGTGTGATCAGTAAAGTCCGCATCATATATTATGGAACTTTTTTTTTATTAATAGCTTCATTCGAAATTTGACTTTGGCATCAAGTTCTGCTTCGATCGAGATGAAAATTAAGCAAAAAAATAGTAGCCACGTGATTTGCATTATCTGTCAAATTTTAATTTATTTCAAAAAAAATTCAAAACTGGGGTTATTTCTAAAAATATCGGAAAAAGTAATTAGATAAATTTGAATAATTTTAAATGCTTTTTCTAGCCCACATGCAAAATTTCAGCTGCTGTAAATTATTTTGATTTTTTACCTATATTTTGTAAATTGCACCACTTTTGCAAAATAAGACTCAACGCAACCTACATAAAACTTCTTAGTTTTGACAATGCTTTATTTCAAATACATTTTCTTTAAAGTAGCGCCATATTAAATGTGTGTTTTTAAAATAAATATTGGGCTATTAAAATTTGGTCGCACGTGATGCAAAGTTTATTTGTTTTTGACCCAGTATAGGGTAACTTCATAAAATAAGTATTTTTCAAAACGTAATTTGTGTCTGAAAGTAATACACCTTTATATTAAGACAAAAAAAGAACACAGTGTCATCAGTAAAGTGTTCATTAAGTGGAAAATAAATTTTAGTGGTGGGCAAAAAATCAAAATTATCTTATGCATTTAAAAAACCCTTTTTCCAATAACTTTTGAATTATTTTTTGAAAAAAAATAAAATTTTACACATAATGCGAATCACGTGACTACTAATTTTTTGTTTATTTTTATCTCGATCGAAGCAGAACTTGATGCCAAAGTCAAATTTCGAATAAAGCTATTAATAAAAAAAAATCCCATGTGATGCGGATTTTACTGGTCACACTGTATAGGTATAGGGTGTTCTATTAAAAAAAAATAATGTTTGATATGTCCTGATTATTTGAAACATCCTGTATAATTTTAAATTATAGACTTTATGCCTTTCTATATGTCTGATTTGGAAAAATATTAAAAAGTTGAATAGTTTAGAAGCTATGGCATCCTGTGTTGCGAGTGGGCAACCCGGTATTTCATTCATTATTGCATTATCCTATACATTTAAAGAATCCCTTCAATGCAGGGGGTGCCTCACCCTGGCCACGCCACAGCTGTAAATTATCTCCAAAATGCAAGAAACCAATTTAAAAACCCTATATTTCTTAAATCTGTTTAAAGTTTGCTCTATCGTGGCAGATTTGTTAACGTATAAATAAAACCGATGCTTTCAAGTGCAGCATGTCTACTTGAGGACCCTTCTAGCTCTAACTTTAAATCTGCCCTAGTTCCTCAGTCCTATTCAAATAAATACTCCAGTAACGTCAAATATTCAGAGTTCGTAAGTATTTGTTGGACCGAACGTGTTTCCTGCTTTCAAAGATATCGAATTTTTCCATGACAATAATACACGCCAGGCAGACGATCCGTGTGGGTGCAGTAGGGGCCCGTGAGGTAGAACAACAGTGCCATGGCTATACGTGGCCTACCCACCTACCTACAATTTATACAAGGTGTTTCTAAATATCATGTAAATACGAAAAGGGGTAATTCTTTGGCTTATTTAATGACTAAAAATTCATATAAACAAAGGCGTACCGAAAAAAGTTTTATGGGGAGAAAAGGGGGAATGACCCTTGAAAAGATATCTCCCTGTAGATTCTTAAAACCATTTGGTATGCCCAATGATGTAAGTCATACAGCGTAACCTATATTCCAAATTAGAGATAAATATCTCAAAAACTACAAGAGCTATAAAGAAAAAACTAAAAAAATCTTGAAATTTTAACACCCTGTAGATCGGCAACGAAGCGTTTGCGGACCTATGTTTATATGAATTTTTAGTCATTAAATAAGCCAAATTACCCCTTTTCGTATTTACATGATATTTAGGAACACCCTGTATTATTATTTTTAAAGCAATTAGCAATGTATATTCAAACTGGAACGCAGTCAGTCGTACGGTCGTGCTTTGTCAAAGCGATTATGCGTAAACAGGTAATTCGGTAACGTAGTTGAGCTTAGCTCCGTAAAACCTGTATCCTTGCAGTTTTTCTAAAATTTATAGGGAAAATCACGGCCAATAATAGGAAGTTACCTAACATTTTAGGCGTCAGGGCGCCCAAGGCTCGCACCAACGGAAATATTTTATTCAGTCGCTGTAGGTTGGTAAGCGGCGCGGCGTGTCGGCCACGTGGTTGCGCGATTTAGTTGTTGTTCGCGCACGTAAATAAAATTATTTTAACTTAATTTCTTTATTTACCCGCCCCAGGGTATCCATTATGCTTGGATCCCTATGTATTCTCATACAAAGTAATTAGTGCAGGTTGTAAGTTGGGTTATGGGAAAGATATACTGTACAACTCGGGTGATTGTCCATATCGCGCTAGGATGTTTTACACTGAGAGAAAACTATAATATACTGTACCTAGCTACTGGTTCATTTTTCTGAAATTACTTTTTAACTTGAATGTGTTCGTTTTTTTAAATATTATTTTTTTTGCTGCTAAAAGACAACTCTATTGCCCTAAAAAATATATATTGCAGTGGTAAAAAATTCCTTTTATTTTTAAAAAATGTGATTTTGTGATTAATTGAAGTCATGTAGGTAGTTAAAAAAGTATTGCCTTTTAATCCTAAAAATTGTGTGCCAGCTATAAAAAAAAATATATTTTTATTATTGGTAGTCTACTTAGCTACTACTAAATTACCTTTTTCTGAGCTCCTTTATTAGGATTGGCCCTCAGTGACGTTTCGCCATTTTATTTAATTTTTTATTAGATTGTTCATGGCCTTATTTTATATATAATACTTTATTAATCTATAGGAATATTGCCCCAGACCATCACCAGTGATGTTTATTTTGAGAAAAAGAAAATTATAGTAAAAATTTAAAATAGCGTAAAATTTCCTACATAAAAAAAACATATCAGTTGGCGTAAGCACAGAATATACAGGGTTAGGGAAAATTACCAGAACGGTCGATTATTTCAAAATATACAGGGGTTATCAAAAAACGTTTTATATAATAAATGTAGGGGTGTTAAAAATGTACATATCGGTGATAAATTGAAATATACAGGGTCACCCACAAAGTTGTGGAGAATGATAGTTATATTTTTTTTTAAATGGAACACCCTGTATATTTTTACATTTTTCAGTTCCACATAAAATTATAATTATTTTTTATTAAATGCATTATTATTCTATTTCATAGTTTCCGAGATATTGACTCTCGAAAAGTGACATTTTTTAACTTTGACAGCTTCTAACTTTCTAACAGTACGTCTTAGAGCAAAACGGCTTACATGTCCCTATCTTCAATTTTTATTATTTTCCCAAAAAAAGCAACTTCAAGTTAAACCGGAACAACTATATTTTCTGCTTTCGTGTTACATCCGATTTAACCGGAAGTTGATTTTTTTGGGAAGATATTAAAAATTGAAGATAGGGACATGTAAGCCTTTTTGCTCTAAGACGTACTGTTAGAAAGTTATAAGCTGTCAAAGTTCAAAAATGTCACTTTTCGAGAGTCAATATCTCGGAAACTATGAAGAATAGACTAATAATGCATTTAATAAAAAATAATTATAATTTTATGTGGAACTGAAAAATGTAAAAATATACAGGGTGTTCCATTTAAAAATATAGCTATCATTCTCCACAACTTTGTGGGCGACCCTGTATATTTTAATTTATCACCGTAGATATATGTAGATTTTTAACAGCCCTACATTTTTTATATAAGACGTTTTATGATAACCCCTGTATATTTTGAAATAATCGACCGTTCTGGTAATTTTTCCTAACCCTGTATAGCTACCCAAAGCTATAAATATATTCTGTGGCGTAAGGCTTAATAAAACATAAACATCAACGACAATGATTTTTATATGAAAACATTTATTTTTACAACCACGTAAAACCAAATAAGATTAGTTTTTAATTTTTATAAAGTAGGTATGTGTAATAACAACAGATCAAGTTTATGGTTAAGGGGAAAATAAACACAAATAAACCTTGAATATAAGGTCACATCTACACAACACTTATATCACGGAATACAAAATTAGGTTTGCAGTCATGCACCTCGCATTTGCACTAACAGTACACCATACCATCAGACATCAATCACCCACGCATTCAAATATTATGTTTTGAGTTACTGCGTTCAAATTAAACCACGCAAAGCAACGACAGATCACTGTTTTAAGTTGGTTCGTCCCTCTCTGTTCTGTTGTAATAAGAAATAGACTATATAGCGCTCGCTGAAAGTTACCTTAGCGATTTCTTCATATTTTAAAAAAGGAACTATTTAGTTCCTAAAAAGTGTAATTAAGTTAGAAAAAGAATGTTTATTTTTAGTTCATTTTTGGTGATAATAAGATTTAACCTTGTAGGAATTAAAAAATCATGTATTAAAAATATTTTATTCAAAACATATTTTAATGATTAAACGGTTTACCGGAAAAAAATATCGAATAGGCGCAAAAATATGTTCTCTGTTCTCAAAAAAACGACCTCGTATGTGTCTAAACGAAATATTTTAGGGATTAAAGGATTTTTGTTTGTGGTTACCGATATACAGTGTGACCAGTAAAGTCTGCATCATATGGATTTTTTTTTATTAATAGCTTTATTCGAAATTTGACATTGGCATAAAGTTCTGCTTCGATCGGGATAAATATAAAGCAAAAAAATAGTAGTCAAATGATTCGCATTATCGGTCAAATTTTAATTTTTTCCAAAAAATAATTCAAAAGTAAGGTTATTTCTGAAAATATCGAAAAAAATTATTGGAAAAAGTTTTTTTAAATGCAGTTTCTAGCCCACGTGCAAAATTTCAGCTGCATAAGATAATTTTGATTTTTTACCCACCACTAAAATTTATTTTCCACTTAATGAACACTTTACTGATGACACTGTGTTCTTTTTTTGTCTTTATATTAAGAGGAAGTAACCCCTTTACCACAATGAAACTTGCCGAACGTTTTGCTGGTCAAACGAAAATAAAAAATAAAAATTGGTATTTAGAAAATAAATTCTACTTTAAATACCCCATCCAGAAAAGTAAATGACAATCGAAAATATTCCCAAAATTTTTTTTTGAAATTTTTTATATTTTTAGTAATTTTGTAATATCTTAAACAATTCTTTATTGGTCAAAAGCAAAATGACTTTCCCGGGTGTAGAATGTTGTACCAAACAATTTTTCTTAAAGCCATTTTTCAATCTCGGCCTTACTTTTTTCTCAAAAAGTTTGGGCGCGTAAAGTGAATTTAAGCGTGTAAAGTGGGTTTACGCTCCCAAACTTTTTAAGAAAAAAGTAAGGCCGATATTGAAAAATGGCTTTAAGAAAAATTGTTTGGTACAACATTCTACACCCGGGAAAGTCATTTTGCTTTTGCCCAATAAAGAATTGTTTAAGATATTACAAAATTAATAAAAATAAAAAAAATTTCTAAAAAAAATTTTGGGAATTTTTTCGATCGTCATTTACTTTTCTGGATGGGGTATTTAAAGTAGAATTTATTTTCTAAATATCAATTTTTATTTTTTGTTTTCGTTTGACCAGCAAAACGTTCGGCAATTTTCATTGTGGTAAAGGGGGTTACTGCTCTTAAGGTATACTTATTACTTTCAGACACAAACTACGTTTTCAAAAATACTTATTCTATGAAGTTACCTTATACAGGTTCAAAAACAAATAAACTTTGCATCACATGCGACCAAATTTTAATAGCCCAATTACTTTAAAGAAAATGTATCTGAAATAAAGCATTGTCAAAACTAAAAAGTTTTATGTAGGTTGCGGTGAGTCTTTATTTTGCAAAAGTGGTGCAATTTACAAAATATGGGTAAAAAATCAAAATAATCTTATGCAGCTAAAATTTTCCTTGTGGGCTAGAAACTGCTTAAAAAAAACTCTTTCTAATAACTTTTTTCGATACTTTCAAAAATAACCTTACTTTTGAATTATTTTTTGGAAAAAATTAAAATTTGACATATAATGCGAATCACGTGACTACTATTTTTTTGCTTAATTTTCATCTCGATCGAAGCAGAACTTGATGCCAAAGTCAAATTTCAAATAAAGTTATTAATAAAAAAAATCACATATGAAGCTAACTTTACTGGTCACACTGTATAATAAAAAAAACTTGTATTGAATGATTTTCCTAAGTGTACTTTCTTCTGCGATATAGGCATCATACTATCCACTTTTATACGAAATACTGTTTTTATTAAATTTTATTAAAATCACTTTTGAATTTACGCTTAAAATTCTGTTATTTTAA
This sequence comes from Polydrusus pterygomalis, assembly GCA_963969555.1. NCBI lineage: Eukaryota > Metazoa > Arthropoda > Insecta > Coleoptera > Curculionidae > Polydrusus > Polydrusus pterygomalis. The sequence continues at coordinate 3,836,654 of OZ018375.1, forward strand.
ATTCCTGGTATTGCCGTTATTAGGCAGGCGGTTCTCTATGCTTTTATAGCAATTTTCCTTAAAAATTGGATGGAAATTGATGAAAATCAATAATATTTCTAGTCGTTGTTTTATTTTCTTGCCTTGGGAAAAATGGAACAGATAAATTGAAAATAAATTTCGATCGAAATTCAGTGCCATTTGCGAGAAAAAATTTTGCGATATATGTATACATATTATATTGCTTTAGCTTAGCACATACCATACTAAGTAAAAAAATCCAATTTAAAATATTGGTATTTGACGGAACATTTTACAATAATAGCGGAAAATATGTCTGATATAATTACCACAGAGTGGGGTTACTTGGAATATACTATGGGTAACTTGAATCAAAACGTCCTAGTTTAAATTTTGCTCAAAATTTGGGAACAGAGGTATGACAATGTACTATTCTATTATTTGCTTTATTTCAAGCCCCAAAAAATTCCTGTAGCAGCAGCTGCTCCTGCAGTAGGGCAGTATGTAGGTCGATCAGTTTGTTTTAACCTTTGATCGCGTTTCAAAATGAATATAATCAGTTTTTTTTTAAACATTGGCAACTTTCCGCGGAACGGTAACGGAACGCTAACGGAACTGTAATGGGACTGGAAATGTTTGTTGAATAATAATGACTGTTAAGATAACTTTTAATTGGCTGTCAGCCCACAGTCTTTCGTTAAACCGACATTAAGTGCCGCCATAGCACAGGCGCGGATGTGGATCAAAATCTAGGGGGGGGGGGGGGGGGGTAATTGAATCTCAAAGATATTTTTTTAAATATAGTTATAGTTAACCCACATCTTTTAAGTACCTATATTTTTAGTGTCAAATTGTCTAATAATTATTGAAAAATAAACAAACCATTACATTAACGAAACATTATTTTTCTACGATCGTTCAAAAAATGTCATTTTGTGTATGAATTTCTAATGACAAAAGTAGGTCTTTATTGCATACTATGCAATAATAGTATATTAACGTACACGTTTTATAAAGAATCATTTTATAGCACGCGTCCATGTTAAAAAACGAGCCGCTTGCGGCGAGTTTTATAACGGGACAAGTGCTTAAAACTGCTTTATATAACACGTACGTTATACTATTTTTTCTAATTTGTAGTTTTTCAATAAAAAACACATATTTAAAAAGAAAATAAATCCTTCAAATTTTGTAAATTTTTATGTCTAAATTTTATGTTGGTAATACTATTTTTTATCATAGTAGCCTCTGGACAAAAAAAATTATTTTGCGTCATTTTTTGATTTATTGACCCATTTTCACCACGAGATTCTAAAGTTATTTTAGCGATATGAGATTTGAAATTGGACGGAATAGGTTGTGTGATTCTTGTACATTCGATACATATACAGAGCGTTCGGAAATTCGGGCGATTTTGCAACTTTTTTTCGAATTTCAAAAGACGTGATTTTACGTCACGGCATTGCAATTTAGTATAGGGAAGATGTAAAATTCAAATAAAGTTGAAGTTAAAATCGACATTGGAAGGTTAGTAGATTGAATTTTGGATAGGATTTGGCAGAAAATGATAGCTTGAAGCATCTACAAAAGATTGATTTATAGATTTATGCAACCAACATACATGACTTTTATTCACACAGAATAAAAAAAGTAGGTTATCAAGCTATTTTTCCTCTGCGAAAAATGGGTTTTCTCGTAAATCACAAAGGCCGCGCAAGTCAATGAAATAAAACATTTAAATGTTACCAACATCAAATAAAGAAAAAACGCGTATCGAAATAGCTTCATTACCATACGCAAATGCGTATCGTAATAGATTTGTTATGACACAAAATTAGAAAAAGTACTTTTTGCCCTAGTGCAATAAAGTAAATTACCTAGGAAACGAACAATTTGTTTATAGTATGTGTATTGTGCGTTGCACACCGTCAATACCCTACCGAAATAGAATTCACGTTGACAGGGCGCCATAATTTTATTATGTTGAAGTCAAAGGTATCTATGATTCATTGCCAAATTTGAATTACAACTTTTGCACGCAAGCACAGCACATGGCATATTATTCACCTCGACTACGTCTCGGTGAATAACTTCTATGCCGTGTGCAATAAACTTACACTTTTTGCACTAGTTGCATAAATAACTATTTATCATATTAGGTACTATAGGTACCAACCTACAACCTACAACAAAATTTACAGGAACTTATAAAGAGAATAAAAGAAACATAATATTAATCAAATACTTAGTCAAAACACGTTTATAAAATTAAATCTATTAAACGATTTTTTAATATTTATAAGTATAAGAGGACACTCAAGTTTGGTTGGGTTTAGGATCCAGGGGGGGGGGGGTAATTACCCCCCCTACCCCTCCCCGAAATCCGCGCTTGCCATAGCAATGGTCAATTCCCAATAGTTAGTTGTGTCATTTTCAGATCAAATAAAATAAAAAAAATGGCGAGTCTTTGGAATCTTCGAAAATACCGTATTATTTTATCTTTTCATTGCCTAGGCGCAAAAATACCACATTTTCTTTAACCCTGTCGATACGTACCTTTACCCTGGCTTAACACACTATTTAAATGGTCATGTTCTAATTTTTACTTTCTCTTTGTTTCAGATATTTACCAAGGATCGGAGATCAAATTTATTACAATATTTTCGGTGAGTGATAATTTTTTTCAAACGGTGCTAAGGTGTTAGTGAAAACATCGTTAAAGGGTGTTAAAGTTTTCGAATGTAAATTTAAAAGATTAGTTTTAAAGGATCTTTCGTTTAAAAAATATTTTTGTAAATTAATGTGTGAACATCAGATAAGAAATATTCCTACAAAGATCGGAAACAATCGCGTCTTTGAAACAACATAAAACGGTTAATAACGCCATTACCCCCTGTTGGAAAAGCGCTGTCGCGCACGTCGTTATTCGTAATAATCATAGACATACACCTTTAATTCAGCAAACAATAATCTCGAAAGTGGCAAATTTATGGCCTTGCGCATATAAATAAAGCCTAGCATACATGGGCATCCGCACTTTAAACTTCTCATTTAACGAATGGAAATATAGACAGGTCCGGGCTTTAAAATTTACTTTACAATATATGTACAACTCTTATAAAATAAGGCTTGGTTTTGATAAGGCCCCCTCCCACTCGCCCTAACCTTTCTAGGTCGATTCAGATTACAATAATGCCTATGTGATAACTACTACAAATTTTTCTCCACCAAAGTCTTTTTGACAAAAACTTTAAAATGTTTTCTAAAAATTAAATAATTTTTTATACTTGCTTTTTAGAAAGATTCTTCTTCTTCCCCAGTTTTTATCTATCTTAGACCACTTATACTGACTTCTCACATACTGAATATGGTTTAAATTTCATTAATTTCTCCATTTTATGGCTCTTTTACACATCAAAAAAAATTTCAATTCCATGAAAGCTCCATTAAGAGCAGTAACCCCCTTTACCACAATGAAAGTTGCCGAACGTTTTGCTGGTCAAACGAAAAGAAAAAATAAAAATTGATATTTAGAAAATAAATTCTACTTTAAATACCCCATCCAGAAAAGTAAATGACGATCGAAAATATTCCCAAAATTTTTTTTAGAAATTTTTTTAATTTTTAGTAATTTTGTAATATCTTAAACAATTCTTTATTGGTCAAAAGCAAAATGACTTTCCCGGGTGTAGAATGTTGTACCAAACAATTTTTCTTAAAGCCATTTTTCAATATCGGCCTTACTTTTTTCTCAAAAACTTTGGGCGCGTAAACCCACTTTACACGCTTAAATTCACTTTATATTGAAAAATGGCTTTAAGAAAAATTGTTTGGTACAATATTCTACACCCGGGAAAGTCATTTTGCTTTTGACCAATAAAGAATTGTTTAAAATATTACAAAATTACTAAAAATAAAAAAAATTTCTAAAAAAAATTTTGGGAATATTTTCGATCGTCATTTACTTTTCTGGATGGGGTATTTAAAGTAGAATTTATTTTCTAAATACCAATTTTTATTTTTTCTTTTCGTTTGACCAGCAAAACGTTCGGCAATTTTCATTGTCGTAAAGGGGTTACTTCCTCTTAAGGTCCTTTACCATTTTCTCTTCTGCTAAAACCATCAGCACCATTTAAATACATTTTCCGTCACCTGATGATGAACGTTTCTACGTTCGAAACATGTAGAGACCCTTAAGAATCATTCTATTAAATTTTGTGGAGGAGGACTTTTTGTTTTTTTTTTCTTCCCCATACTTTTAACTCCACTTTAAGCATGGACTACTTCTTCAAATTATAATTTTAATGCCCAAAGACCTCCAGACTAATAATTTTAAATTAAATAATTGGTTCACACTACTTTTTTCTTATAAATATAAGTATAGAGAAAAGAATATTTTAAATTTCTTGAATCGATGCACTACAAGAAAAATAGGCGTACCTAATTGAAATCATTGCAATGCTGAACAGCAAATAAACAATGTATCGGGATAATCTGCTTTTGCATTTCTCTTAATTTTTACATTTTGCTTGTGTGGCCCAGTAGATCTGCTAAAGTTGGTCACTAGATGGTAAAATTACCTATTAATGACTATAATTACTTCACACTTACCGAAAATACCAAAAACCCGGTATTTTTCCTTATTTGGGCAAAATAAAATCATATTACTTTCGGTACTATTGTCCTTTTTTTATTTATATTCAAAACCGAGTCGAGTACACAATAATTAGCAAATCATAAATATTAAACACCCACAAGAATTAATAAAGAAACCGTAACAACAAAAATGGCGACGAGCCGGTTCTGGAGTGAATTTTGATGATATCGCCAAAGAAGGACATACCGATTTCGTCATAGACTTTTACCTTTAGATACGTACAGTTTATCTCGTGCGCAAACACAAGTTAAGTTTTATGGGTGAAAAAATACGTCCGAGCGCACGGCTCACCGGTCAGATGCCTTCTCTCCCAGCAGCATCGGGCATGCGCACAAACCTCTTGTCATCGGCCTGTCTTTCTTTAGCGACATGCTCAAAATACACTCCAGAACCGGCTCGGTGCCATTTTTGTTTTGTTTTAAGGTTTCTTTGTGGATTTCTTGTAGTGTTCTTTGCTATTGTGGATTGTGGGTGTTTAATATTTACGGATTTCTAGTTTTTGCGTAGTTTAGTGAATTTTGTTTGTGCTTTTGAAGCAAATGATAACAGATTACACCAGAGTAACTAATAAATCTAAAACAATTATTGACTTAATAATATCAAACGACCATTATTTAAATACCAGTGTTGTACAGGAGCCGAAAATTAGTGATCACGATTGGATTTATGTAAATATTGAAAAGTTTTTAGAAGACAGAGATAAAAGTAAAATTATGAAGTATGTTGACTACAAAAAATTGTCAAATGAACTATTATCAAGTGTCTGGAATTATAATAGTTTAAATGTAAATGTTTTGTTTGACAATATAATATGTAATGTTGAAAAGTCTATTAACAAAATTGTAATAACAAAGATAGTCACCAATAGAAATCATCCGACACCATGGTTTAACAAAATTATTATGGAAGCGAAGAAAAAACGTGACAATATGTATAAAAAATTTATTATTACCAAAAGTTCTAATGATTGGGAGGAGTACAAAAAATTAAGAAACTGTTGTGTCAGTGTCTTACGAAAAGAAAAAGAAAAATATTATGATGAACAAATAGATAGAAATAAATATGATCCAAAAAGAATGTGGAAAACTTTAAAGAATTTTGTCAAGCCAACTACAAAAAGTGAAATAAAGGAAATTATATTTAACGGCAGAAAAGAAACAAATCCGTATTGTATTGCTGAAAATATGAATAATTATTACGTTAATAGTATTAAAGAAATAGTTGATGATATCGAGGTTGGAAATGAAATATTATGTCCTAAAATTGCTACATGTTCCAATATCATTGAAGAATTCCGAGAAGTTTCATTAAAAGAATTAAAATTTAAAATTAACAAACTCAAATCAAACAATAATTATAGTGAAATTTTATCAAAAAAAGTAATGAAAGAAACTTTTACAAGCACAGGGGAAATTATATTAAGATTAATCAATACCTGCCTAAAATATGGAGAAATACCTGAAGATCTAAAATGTTCTATTATAACACCAGTTCCAAAAATTAAAAATACAAAAAAAAGCTGTGAAATGAGGCCAATAAATATATTATGGGATATTGAAAAATTATTGGAAATGACAGTTTATGAACAGATACTCGAATTTATTGAAGAAAACAAAATTTTAGTAAATATGCAAGGAGGTTTTAGAAAAGGATATTCAACAGAAACGGCAATCCAGTCTGTAATTGAAAATTGGAAGCGAAGCGTTGACAAAAATGAAGTTGTATTGGCAGTATTTTTGGATTTTAAACGTGCATTCGAAACAATTGATAGGGATAAATTATTAAAAAAATTATATCAGTATGGATTAAGGGGAGTTGTTTATAAATGGTTTCAAAATTATTTAAGTAATAGGCAGCAAAAAACAAAAATTGATAATATTTTTTCTAAAAAGGAATATAATAATATTGGGGTACCACAAGGTAGCATTTTGGGTCCATTATTATTTATTCTTTATATAAATGATATGCCAAATAATTTAAAACAAAGTTTTATTCAAATGTTTGCTGACGATACCTTATTATATATAAAGGGTAAACATATTCTTGATTGTATAGACATTTTAAATTTTGAATTAAAAACTTTATCAAACTGGTTAAAGGTAAATAAATTAAAATTAAATGTTTCTAAAACAAAATTTATGGTTATTGGAAATAGCGTGATTAATACAGACATAAATATTTTTGTTGATGATGAAAAATTAGAAATTATAGACTCTTTTAAATATTTGGGAGTAATTTTAGATTCTAAGTTAAAATTTGAATTACATTTTGAAAATCTGGTATCTAAAATTGGAAAAAAAATTAATTATTTAAAAAGAATTAGTCAAAATTTGAGTTTATTTTCACGAAAAACAATTTATAACACTATAATTTTACCTCATTTTTTATATTGTTCAACTATTTTATACACAGCAAATGATGGGGTCTTTAATAGACTCCAAGTTTTGCAAAATAAAGCTATGCGTATAATTTTAAATGTGGATAAATATACGAAAATAAATTTAATGTTAAAGAAACTTCAGTGGTTAAATGTTAAAAATTTAGTATTTCTTTTGATTTGTACTTTTATTTTTAAAATACAACATAACTTACTGCCTTCTCATTTGAAAGATTTTATAACTCAAAATTTTGAAAATCATAACTATTCAACCAGGTATAATAAAGATTTTTGTCTAGGTAGGGTATCCAAACATTTGACATATAAATCGGTTTTCTATAAAGGATTAAGTGAATATAATAACTTGAATATTTTAATTAAATCACAGACCTCTTTGAAAAATTTTAAAAAATCATTGAAAAATTATTTATTTAAAAAACAAAATAGTGACTGATAAAATTTTTTTAAAGATGATATTGTTAAATTAGTTCAAATATTTTATATAACTTGTTAAATTGTAGCACATTGCTAAATAAATCTTGTTACTACTACTACTACTACTTTTAGTGACTCGGATTGGAATATAAACAATGACTTAACAGCCGATGTATTTTATTATGCCCAAATAGGGGTAAAATACCTGGTACTTCGTATTTTCAGTAAGTATTTTGATATACAGTGTGGTTGTTTAAGTGTGCAACATATGGGAATTTTTTTTATTAACGATTTCTCAGAAAATTTTATTCTTGATGAAAGTTGGTGCATGTTCTATAATCATATTAGGTGCACTTGGAATGGTTGCAAGTCAAATGGCGTACAGGGTAGGCCAAAAAATATAAAACTTTTACAAGAATAAAAAATTTTAATAAACATTTAAAATAAAAATTTTGCACTTTAAATGATGGTTTTTTAATTAGCATATTATCATTACTAATGCTTTATCTTGTTAAAACTAATTTTTAGGATATTTTAAAGTTGTGTTTAATATCGTTGCAACAAACATAAAGTTTGTGATTCCTTAATAAATTAAAAATTCAAGTAACTTTTACAAATATGCTTGAACTTAAACAAAAATATGCGAAATTGATTTGATTTTGATTAATTTATAAAGGTCTTTATGGTGAATATTAAAAAAAAAAAAAATTTTGGGATATTATTAATGTTTTTTAAAAAAATATATTTTTTTATAGGAGGTCACGTTTTTGAATCTATAAATAACTTTTAATTTTAAACAGCTTTTTTTAATAACATTTTGCTGAATTTTTTGAAATAGGGGTACTTTATTCTTGTACAAGTTTTATATTTTTTGGCCTACCCTGTACACCGTTTGATTTGCAACCATTCTACGTGCACCAAATATGATTATCGAACATGCACCAACTTTTATCAAGAATAAAATTTTCTGAGAAATCGTTAATAAAAAAAATCCCATATGTTGCACACTTAAAAAACCACACTGTATAACTTAATTTTATTTTGATCAATTTAAACACATCAAACTAGGCCTAAGCTACACAAACAAGGTATGAAAATAAAGAGAAACAAACACCAAGACAGATTATCCCCATGCATGTTTTGGTATATTTTATTTGCAGCCCTGCAATCTAATTAGGTACGCCTATTTTTCGGGAAATATATTGCTTCAAAAAGTTTAAAATACACTTTTCTCTATACCTACCTACTTATATTATATAAAAGAAAAAAGTAATACCTAGATATGTTTACATTAATCCAAGGGTGAAAGTATTCCACGGGTCAAGTTCTCGGGCAAAAACTTTTTCAAATTGTGCTTGAAAGTGTTTTACACGTACCCAAGTTTTTGCCAAATTGTAATAAGTTATATGCCAACTAATATTTGACTTGGATTACGCGATAACATCGAAGATTCATTATTTTGCCGATTTTGTTTGTTTTTATATTCGATTTTATAAGTTTTATAGTTTAATTAATTGGTTCTCTTTCGTTTCGAACGACGACCAATCATTATTAAACAAATTTTAGAAACAAACCCTTAAAAACAATTTTCCATCCTTAAAATTTGATAGGTTTGCAACTACTAAAAATGCCAGAAATTACTATATTATTTCCCAACTTGAGAAGAAATTCCAATTTTTTGACAAGAATTCGGGGTAAATTTTAGCTGTGCTTTGTAGATACGTGTATCTACAAATAAATTGAAGATCAACTTTTACAATTTCTTGAGCAATAACTAAAATTTTTAAGACCGGACCTGTCTATATTCCCATTCGTCAAAAATGATAATGCGGCTGTGCGCATGTCTAATCGTGTGTAGCTTTGTTTACATCCGCGAGGCCATAAATTTGCCACTTTCGTGCTTATTGTTTGCTTGTCTGGTAGGCCTTTGCATTTGATATCTGGTCGGGTTTGTTATGAAAAAAAGAACAAGATGTATATCGTGCTTTATTGTCGTTGGTCATTGGTAAACACTGCCCTACCGCGATTTGGGTTTACTTATTATTACTATCTTTGTAGAAATATTTCTTTATACCTAGATTTTTTTTTATTTTTAATGTTAAAATATTATCTTGATTTCTTACTGTCTTACTTCATAAATTTTATTGTAAATAAAATCTATTGCCTGTAAATAAATAAAAACTAGTATTGTAAATAATACATCTAGAAAATAACCTTTATTGTTATCATTTCGTTTGCTAAAATATGTCAGAGAACCAGATAGATTATAAAGAACTAAGTGTATCAATAATGTTTAGTATAATTTTTTAACTTTTAAGGGTAGTTAGTGTTACTAATTTAAATTTTACATAAAAAGGGTAGCTATCTGTAAATAAATAATACCGTGTACATTCTAACAAAAACAAAATTGTTTCGTTGAAACGGAATCTAATCTTATTTAGGGTTTAAGTAAAAATCAAACCATAACTATTATAATTTTGAAGAAGTAGTCCATACTCAAAGTGGAGATGAATAATATAAAGAAAAGAAAGACATAAAGTCTTTCTCCACAATTTTAATTCAGTAGCTAGGCTAGAATCGACATGTTTCGAGTGTAGAAACACTCATCATCAGGAAATTGAAGCAAAAATAATTAACAGCTGATGTTGTTAGCAAGAGAGAAAATATAATAAAATTAAAGGTGGAACTAATCCTTAATGGAGCTTTCAAAGGCACGCATAGGGAGTGAAAAACTTTTGCAGTCAAAAGGCGGAAAATATATCAGCACGCTGAAAGGTCAGGGACCAGTAAAAAGCCTCTGTGGGCGGGAAATGAAGAGAAAAACAGGACATATCAAATGAAGGACTTTGTAGAAAACAGTTCAAGTTTGTGTGATAAAAACATTTTAGTTTGATTCAGCTATGTCGAAGAGGTGTGAAAGATGTTAGATATGAGGTGGAGAGAAAGAAAAAATGTGTTTTTTATATTAAAGTAGTGTAGATGCTTTCATTTAGCTTGAAGAAAAATGCTGTTGGGGCACCAAGCTTGTTACGGCCCAGTGACCCCAGCAGGAGTCAAAACAGACACATATGGTTTAGAATCGAAAATAAAAAAGTTTACGGCATTTTCAGAGAACATTTTTTGATCATTTTTAAAAAACTGTTTAGAAAATTTTTATTCGTTTTTCATGAACATCTTAAGAAGAAGTTCGCTGCGACCAGCACGTGTCTAACCCAAACGGGAAATTTTTAAAATATTTTTCCGTTGGGGTTAGACACGTGCTGGTCGCAGCGAACTTCTTCTTAAGATGTTCATGAAAAACGAATAAACATTTTCTAAACAGTTTTTTAAAAATGATCAAAAAATTTTCTCTGAAAATGCCGTAAACTTTTTTATTTTTGATTCTAAACCATATGTGTCTGTTTTGACTCCTGCTGGGGTTACTGGGCCGTAACAAGCTTGGTGCCCCAACAGCATTTTTCTTCAAGCTAAATGAAAGCATCTACACTACTTTAATATAAAAAACACATTTTTTCTTTCTCTCCACCTCATATCTAACATCTTTCACACCTCTTCGACATAGCTGAATCAAACTAAAATGTTTTTATCACACAAACTTGAACTGTTTTCTACAAAGTACTTCATTTAATATGTCCTGTTTTTCTCTTTATTTCCCGCCCACAGAGGCTTTTTACTGGTCCCTGACCTTTCAGCGTGCTGATATATTTTCCGCCTTTTGACTGCAAAAGTTTTTCACTCCCTATGCGTGCCTTTGAAAGCTCCATTAAGGATTAGTTCCACCTTTAATTTTATTATATTTTCTCTCTTGCTAACAACATCAGCTGTTAATTATTTTTGCTTCAATTTCCTGATGATGAGTGTTTCTACACTCGAAACATGTCGATTCTAGCCTAGCTACTGAATTAAAATTGTGGAGAAAGACTTTATGCTTTTCTTTTCCCTACATAACTATTATAGTTAAACTGCTACATGCAAAAACTATAATACAAAAAATATTTAATATGATACTATGCAGTCTTCAATAGGTTTTAAAGAACTTTATCTAAAACTATTATATAAAATTAAAGGGTGACTGACTGATCACTAATCCTAGAATCATGAAATTTCGAGGATGTCAGAAACTACAAATGGTGGAGGCTTCAAAATTGGTATATTGTGTTTCTTTAATAAAATAATAATATACCTACGGGTGTCGTTATTTTTCAAATTTTTCTTTGGGATTGAAAAAAGAAATGTGGGGTATTTTGAGGGTGTCTATAATTTTAAGTTCCACTGCTGCAACTTGGTACTGTACTTACTCCGTTAAAATATTCAAGTTCATGTTTTTTTTCTCCCTATAGAGGGTAAAGAAAAAAATATACGTAAAAATGTTTAGACTCGATTGATACAAATAAACATATTACCTTGTTGGACTTTTATTGTCTTTATTTGGTTACTTAACACAACGTTTCGGTTAGTTAGTATCTCTAACCGTATTCAAGTGTAAACTAAATTATAATTTTAAGGCTACTGTCTTAAATACTATCCATGTGGAATAAAGCTTGATGACTCCGCCTACGTGCTTATTGAAGTGTGAAGTTTGAGCTGTTTCTTTGGTGATGGAACTGCTGGTGTGTTGTCTACGTAGTTCGTACTTTCACGTAAAAGATAGGTTCTATGCCCAGGATGACGGTCTTCCAATAAGTTCATCTCTCTCTCCGGTAGTGGCCAACCTGTAGATGGAATGGATTCAGTCACACGCTATTAACAAGGCCAAGATTAAACCTAAACTTTGGCTTAGATATGTATGTTGATGAGGCCTTAATTATCTGGATAGACAGTGACGAAGGGATGATACGGTTTTTTGAACACATTAATAGTATAAGACAATCAGTTAGTTCACCACGGAAACAACATTCCACTCTACCTTTTCTCGATGTTTTCGTCAAACGAAGTGCTGAAAACATAAAAACTTCAGGGTACAGGAAACCCACTCATACGGGGAAATATTTTAACCACGGATCGAATCATTCAAACTCAATAAAACAGGGCATAATTCAAATTGTTTATCACAGAGCATCTAACATTTGCAACAATCCAGAAGACTTTAATATTGAAATTTTAAAAAGATTTTAAAAGGAATGGTTTCCCTGAAACATTTGTAACTAATGTCATCTAAAAACTTAAAAATCGCGAAGTAAAAACTAATACAGTAACGAAAGAGGAGCAAGCATTTCTTACAATACCTTATGTCAAGGGGGTTTCTGAAAAGATTAGAAGAATAACCAAAAACTATAATATCAAAACAGCCTTTAAATCCGGAAATACGCTTAGAACCTTCCTTACAAAAGTAAACGCCCCCTCCCGTAATGAAAACACAAAACATTGCACCTATCGAATCCCTTGCGAGTGTGGCGACTCGTACATTGAAGAAACAAAAAGACCTCTTCCCGTACGAGTTAAGGAACATCTAAAACATACTCAAAGAGGTGAAATTTCGAGATCAGGTATAGCATAGCGGAACATGTATGGACCAAGCAACATAATAAGTATACAGGGGTCAGAAGCTACGGTTTTGAACATGGAACAGCACTGGAAAAACGCACGTAGGCGGAGTCTTCAAGCTTTATTGCACACGGATAGTATTTAAGACAGTAGCCGTAGAATTATAATTTAGTTTACACTTGAAAACGGTTAGAGATACTAACTAACCGAAACGTTGTGTTCAGTAACAAAATAAAGACAATGGATATCCGACAAAGTAATTTCTTTTGATAATACTTCAGTATCTACCATCTTCAGATAAAAATAAACATGTCTTTAGACATTTACAAAACTTTTGCTCCTACACTGAGAAAAAAGGCTTCTATAAAAATCCACATATTCTTTATACAACTATATGACAGCAACGCGCTATCCTACTGTAAGACAACGAAAAATGCTAGACCGTTGTTTAGTAATAATATCACGGAAATTTAACCAATAGGAAATAGAAGTTAATGCTACTATAGAAGAGTTTATAGCCATTATTCAGTGGCGGCACGTGAGTTTCGAGCCACGGAGGGCGTAGGGCCGCAGGAAGAAAAAACAAAGTGCGTCACGAAAATGTTTGCACATTTCCTCATTTTCCAAAAGAAAAACAACACTAACCTAACATAACACTGTCAATTGCCGATGCAGAACAATTACCATGTAAGTAAACAATCAACAATCGCGAAATAGAATGCCAATTGGCTTCACCCACGTTGAGTCCCCAGAACCACTTCTCTTACCTCTCCCAACCGCGGATATCTGCTGCTGCTGCTTGTCTGCCTGCTTCTGCGCACAGTTGCCAGGTCCAAATTTTTTTTTCCCTATATAATTTCCTAAAAATTCCCCAGATTTTCCCCAGACCATTTAATTTGAAAACGAAGAAAAAAGATACTTCAAAACAAAACATATCCCTATTTATTAATAAAAAATTTTCTACAAATAAAAATCAAACCACTTATCTTATGGTTCATTTTGCATTAAAAAAATAATACATTTTTTATTCAACAATAAACAATAATACATTTAATACAAAATAAATACATAGAAAATAAACTGGTCATAGCTATTATTTGAATTATTGAAATTAACGCAAAAAATTGAAAAAATGCGTGGTTCCATTTGTGTGATTCCCCTTAAAATATCAGCGAACGGATACCTGGGATTTACCGAGTCTCTCGTTGTTTATATCTTGAGAGTAAGGTTTATAGTAAATTTGACCTGCCTCACTGCCTCAGATTCTGAGTTGCTAATAGTGAATCGGACTTAGGATAGATAGAGTTTTTGCCATGGGTCAATCGACTGCTAATAATTTTTTAAGTGATTTCTTAATATATTTTTTACAAATATCATAAAATCAAAGAAGTATAGAAATTCCCTAAATTATAGAAAATTTCCCTTTTTCCCTACTGATTGCAGATTTTCCCCAGATTTAGGGAAATTTCCCTAGCAATGGCAACCCTGCTTCTGCGACAAAAGGACGTTCGCGTAAACGTCCGCTCCATCGAGAAAGTGTTGGTTGGAGTTAGTTTCGTTAGTTAAGCGTTGGAGCTAATATTAAATGGATTTGTTTAGGTGAAACGATTTAATTTATTTAAAATTATTAAAATAAAGCGGAAGCCTTATAGTAGCTAGCTAGTACCTATATATTTATGTATGAAATTAAAAAAAACACGATTCTTACTAAAAATCTTGGGGGGACGGAGTCCCTGAGTCCTCCCTCACCAGCCGCCACTGCCATTATTGCTCTGAATACTTACAGTACCTATATTAAGTTCTATTGGGGGTGTAATTTGGTTTTATATACTGTATTACTTCTGACTGGCAGTTGTAATACAACTTGATATTAATCATTAAAATATTTACTTGCTACGCGCGGTTTCTAAAGCATATACCTACTTAAAATACCACTAGAAATGAGTACTAAAGTTCTCAAAAATTTAAATAGCTTCTAGTGTGATATGATTCTTGTCATTTAACATTGCATAGGATTATCTATTATGCAACATGGTCTACTGAGATGGTAAAATTCGTAAATAGATTATAAAATCCAATACTAATGATGGGTTGTGCGAAATAAGAATATTCTATTGCTTTATCTGTCATGCAAAGTTTAAAGAAATTTAAATACAAAGTAAAAATAAATTTATTAAAACAGGTATTGGTATGATCAATAAAATTAAAATTCAGACTGGACAACTAGAAGACTCCGAACAACGATGTGACCTGCGCAACAAATACGTATAAACTAATACTACCGATATGATTTTTTGATTTATTGATATAACGCTAAAGCGGGTTTGATACACTAGCAATTTATTTAATATGGGTTAATAAAAAATAAAAGCAATCAATATAAACTATGTCTTAGCAAGCCTGTTGTATTAGATTATTTTCCTCAGTGTAGGGGGTGAAAGGGGGGTATAAAAGTAAGGTTTTAAAAAAATTATATTTTCGGATTTTTTTCGAAACAGTATAAATACTATACAGGGTGATTCATTAAGGGTGGCGACCGGCCATATCTCGGAAACTACTAGGCATAGAAACTTGAAGAAAAAAAAATTATGATTAAAGCGGTCATGAGAAAATTCTGGAAATTACTTTTAAGTTCCGCATTTTGCCACAAGAGGGCGTAATTGAAAAGTACATTTTAAAATTTTACATAACTCCGAAAATTCCACATTAACGTATATGTTTGATAACACCATTTTAAAGCTTGGACAATTATGCATCATTTTGGTCTTATGCTTATTGGCGTACCGACTTTAATAAGAGTATGGGAAGCTGTTGAAAGTGTAAACATTTAAATCGCTGTAACTTCTAAACGACTTATCCGATTTTAGCAACCTAAAGACTTTTTGGAAGAGAAATGTATGCACTTTGACCAATCGTATTTAGTTGTCCACAATATTTCTCAATAAAATTGCTAGAGGGCGCAATTTGTAATAATAATAGTTTTTTTGATTTTATCCCGAAAATTCAAATCATACGGTATAATTATGATACCATAATCGAAAAGTAGATGAAATTTGCTAGAAAAAATATAAAAACCGCAGCTCGATATCTTTGTTGCGCCCTCTAGCAACTTTATTAGAAACTATCTTGTACCATTAGATACGACAATTGAAGGTTCTTCCCAACAAGCTTAAATTTAGTAAAATCGGATAAGTCGTTTAGAAGTTACAGCGATTTTAATGTTTACACTTTCAATAGCTTCTCCCACTCTTATCAAGTGAAACGGTAAACATTAAAATCGCTGTAACTTCTAAACCACTTAACCGATTTTACTAAATTTAAGCTTGTTTGGAAGAGAAAGGTAAGTATCTTCAATCGTCGTATCCAATGGTACAAGATAATTTCTAATAAAATTGCTAGAGGGCGCATTTTTTATTAAAAATTATTGTTTTGGTAATAACTCTGAAACGAACAAAGATATCGAATTGCGGTCTTCAAATCTTTTCTTGCAAATTTCATCTACTTTTCGATTATGATGTCATTGTTATACCGTATGATTTGAATTTCCGGGATAAAATCGAAAAAACTGTTATTATTACAAATTGCGCCCTCTAGCAATTTTATTACACACTATCGTGTACTATTGAATACGGCGATTGAAGATACTTAAGTAGATTAAGCAAAGTGACTGTAAGCCCTTTTTCGCACTTTTTTACATGTAAATCTCCATAAGAAAATTTTAGGTCCCATTTTACAAAAAGTGGACCGTTTTAAGGACCACGCCTTACCATCGCGCGGTACCGTATACCACCGCCACCTAGCGGATAGTTGGTATAACTCTCGAGACCTAGGGGTCAATGCCCCTCCCCCTTACTAGAGCACTAGTATAGCTGTTGAAACGTCAGAGGGAGCCTGGTAACAGGGTTACGTCATCATGTTCTATTAATTTAATTTTCATTAGAAAAAAAGTTCCTTTATCCAGCGGGGTTCGATCCACCAACCATTAGTTTACTAACCAGTATCTCATACCACGGAGCTATTCGGGTTCTTACGAGACATCGTTATTATACTGTACTCTTACATCATCGCATTAGCATACTTGCTATAACAAAAGAATAATTATTACTCATAGATAGGTAATGCAATATTAATGAATTAAATTAGGCAGGCATACATTTGCAAGCTGCTATTTGTTGTATGTTTAGAAAATAGAATCTACCACAGGGGTATAGAATACGTATAAGAACATCTAAAAGCACTTAGAAGTGTCCCTTAAACATATGAAAACGGCTGTTTAGCAGTCTATGAACGGGTAAAATGTCTACCACAGGAGCTCGAAACTATCGGGTGGTACGATAAAGACACCTTAATTGAGCTATTTTATGGTTTTACACTAAAAACTGGTATAAATGGCCCCATTTAGCACCTTTTTACCATATCCCTAGCCCGCATTGTCAACAAATTATTTAATCCTATAACGAACAGTAGTACAACAATATAAGATAGACAAGGATAGTACTAACAACTATTTTGAATCGACACACGTACAAGAATGGTAAAAAACGAAAGGTCAATCGCTTTATTTAGCATGTATTAACAATAAAATCGAAGATATTATGCAATACCTAACGTAAATATTCGTTTCCGATACGAATCATTAACGTAGACAGAAAATTGTTTAGACCCTAATATAATAATATTTTTCAATAGAAAAATTGGAATAATATAAGAAAAATTAGTAATGTAAGGCCCAAATGCATTAAATAAAGTATGATTTATGCCTTAGTAGCACCTTTACGAATTATTAAGGTAGACAGAAAATAGATGCTGTTTAGAGCCTAATACTACTGAGAAATTTGTTTAATATAAGAAAAACTAGTAATTTAAGGTCCAAATGCCTTAAATAAAGCATGGTTTATGCTAGCCCCTTATATAGAAGGCTAGTCTCTTAAATCTTGCAATTTTAACACAAATGTTATACAGTTCAAAACCCTATAATTGCAACGAATATTGGCTTAATGTAGGTTGGTTAACCCTAAAAAATGATCATATTACTGTTAAGTTATGCTGCAATATGAAGCAATTTGGCGTCATTACACCTTAGAAGACGCTCCGAAACTTTCATAGGTTATAGTATTAGAACCTTGTAACTTGGCTGCAGGTATTCACGTATCTAAAAAGGTAGGTAAAAAAATAGACCACAGTGTTAATTTTAATAAATATATATTAAACTCCCGCGCACCTAATGTAATTGGAACATTACTAAACGCCGCTAATAATATAGGAGGTAGTGGCAGATATACAGGGTATAGATGTACAGATCTTAAAAAATAGAGAATTAAAAACAAGACCTTGTTGGTGTAATACTAATAATTTGTGATACGTGCCGAATAAAACAATTGAAAAGACGCACTGAAAAATAGTCGGTGGTGTTACGTTCCAAGAATTACGAGTGAAGAACAATCCTAAAATAGAAAATAACAACAAAATATGCCTATTATAGTTAACCAAATTAAGTTAGTCACTTGTCAAATTTCTAAAATTATTGAAAATGAGGTTATGTGTATAGGTTTAAGCATCAAGCTAATATGAACAATTCCGAGCCCCGCAGGGCGAGGTGCACTAAGGATATATGCTCGCATACATAATACCAACAAAATTGGAGCATATTGGAGGTTAGTTAGCCAAAAATAGGCCTGTCATATGGCATCAATTACGTGTGATTGTACATAAAAACATTGTTTTTCGCCAAAATATCTAATCCCATATACAGGGTAAGCTCGGAGTATCACTAGCCATAATAGCATTATATATAGGACCAAGACTGATTTCGCACTAATTAGCATAGTAAACAAGGCGTTATACTAGATTGGTAGCATTGCCAAAGAGTTGGACAACATTAATCATATTATCACTAGGATGTATGGGTTCTTTATAGTCTAGATAACAAATTCTCAATATTACTAATATATATATATATATATATATATATCTAACTTAAAGCAACTACCACCGTGCTAAGGTGAGATTACCGATGCCAAACAGCTGATACTCACGCACAAAGGCAAGCACCGGCGTATTGATTATCTTATAATATCATACGTCACCTGAGGCTTATATCAGGTCGGTAAAACTATAAATGACTTAAAAATCATAGGTGTTTCGTTTAAATTATGGTAGGGTTCCTACGCCAAAAGGCCGTTTCAGTCACAAAACGAGAGAAAAATAGATAAAAATTACCCTAAATATCGCCTATAATTAATGTTAATGTTAATGCCCATATAGTCATATGTATAGTAGGCAGGGCTTAAACACTTAATAAATTACTAAAGTATGGTCTCTGAAGCCGTAAAAGCATATTTAACAGTACCTACACACACTATGCAACAAAAAAAAAACCTCTCCGATAGGGTAAAACACATAATAATCCACCAAGTATGGTCGTTAAGCCTAAAAAAAAACCCCTATTTCTAACAGTGTGTATACGTGATTAGTATCCAAAAATAGCCAAAAGTAATACAAAAACAGTCTGTATGACAAGATTCTGCTAACACATATTTTAAGTAAGACTGTCATCTACTATATCCTACAAATACACGTTGCAAACATTCACCACCTTAAACATTGAGGTTATGTTAAGTAAATAAATTAATAAAAATGTTTGGCTTATAGGCAGCATTTTTATACATACAAAGTTAGCACAACAAGCAATTAAATAGACTTAAATAAAAAATATAATGAATTACCGAGGATATACACATCTAATAGTCGTTGTCGAATCCTATCAGCTACGAAATATCAGCGAAATACCTAAAAAAACATGAATAAATAGGAAAAATACCTATTTTAGGCCCTATTGCTTCAAAGACCCTATAAGGTACATGTATTTATGTACCGCTAAACACCCACTTAAACCTTCACCAAATTGTTTCGTAAAAACCACATACCTAATACGTTGGTTTAAAATCTCGCTAAAATTACAAAGAAATGTTCGTACCGAAACGGGTAGAATGATACTTCATACGTTTTTTGCAGCGGTTTTGTTCTCGAGATTACCGAGAAATTAAATATTGCAGCTTGGAGGAACCGTACATATTCATATTGTAACATTGTCAATTAGAAAATAATAAATGGAGTACCAATATCACCTTTTTTAGAATCTAACATAGGCGTGTACTGAGGTAGTTTAATACTACAGGTGGGGCCAGTGGAGTAGGTTACTAAGTCCCATCAAAAAAATATCTAACACAATACTGGTTAACGTACCTAGTTGATGAGTTGTTATAATATATAATCATAGTGTTAATTTGACAGCAGAAATATTGAGGTTATGTTAACTAATAAATTAATTCAATAAAATTACGACTTTTTGTTTGCATACACACAGTACAGTAAGTAAAAGTGCAATTAAATAGACTTAAATAGAAATATAATGAATTACTGAGGTAAACAGACAGAACAGCTGATGCCTAAACGAAAACCTAGTCTTTTATCTATATCATACAGTACTGTTTAAATGTACATAATCAGTCGCTAAAAACATCTCTGAAAAGGGAAAAAGCACCAAATAAACCATTAAAGTGCCTAAAAATGGTATTTGAACCTATAAAACCCTATTTAACACCCCCTCCTTATACAAAAAAAATGAACAACCAATAGCAGCTCTTGATAGGGTAAAAACATCAAATAACCCATTTAAGTACCTAAAAAATGACATTTGAACCTATACAAGCTCTGTTGTCTATTAGGGCCTATGCTCGACCAGGCCTTATACCATTTGAGTATATAAATATACCAATGTATGATAACCTATTTAACAGCCCCTTATACAAAATGTACAATCAACAGCCTTTCTGATGGAATAAAAAACATCAAACAAAACATTAAAGTACATACTTAAAAAATTACATTTGATCATATATACTCCAGTATGCCTATACAAGTTCTGACAGGTCTATATTGGCATATGGGCGTGAACAAACCCTAAAACCATCCGCTGATTGGGTAAAAAAACATCCAATAATTCATTAATGGGCATAAAAAAGGGTCTTTGAACCTATAAACCCCTATTTATACAAAATAAACGATCAATAAATACTCCGATAAAACAGTCATTTATGGTGGATGCGCTGGAATTTTGTACATGACAATACAATTAAAAGGTACATCATACGTTACGGCGTCTTAAAGAAAGTTTTGCATGTGGTATATTGCTGGCCTTGTTTTATGTATGTAAATGTATATCTATCTATTTAGGTGCAAGATGGAAAACGTAGGTAGTCAGGTTAGTTCAGAGGATTACTAAAACTTGTTTATTATTGATGTGTCTATAGCACGAATAAAAATTCAATTAGAACAAAGAACGACAGTATAGAATGTGGGGTGATGACCCGCAGCATCGTAAGGGTGGCTCGATATATAATACAGGATGCACCGAACGTATCCAGCACAGTGGTAGAAAAAGAGGTAGGCAGACGTCGTGTGCTATTACAGTTATACCAATGAGAAATCAAGAAATAACATTCGAACCAGGTACATACAACTACCTATGATAGCCCGCCTAGCATGAAAATACTGAAATTTTCCGCTTCAACAGTAAAAACAACTTAGGATCTGAAAAATTAATAGCTAAAGAACTCAATGAATACCCAGCTAAACACGATAAAAATTAGGATCGCCTACATCTAATTTGGATATCAGCAGAAATAATTAATAGGTGTTTAATTTAAATAGACTTAAATCGAAAAGACATTACAGAGAACGAATAGTTGGTGGGTAGGCTCTTAACCATCAAAAATACCCCTCAGCCATGCCTGAAAAAATAAGAATAGGAAGGAAAAATACATAGAAATTAAGGGTAATATAAGGATCCTGTTCATTCAAAAAAGTATATATTATAATATATGATCAACCTATAATATTAGGTATTTCCAAAGGATAACACTATACATAATAGGACCCAAATTGAAGTTAAAAAAAAAATAAAGGTATATAAAGTATTTAAATTACAGAATGATCATCCAAATATAATTTAAATAGCCTTAAATAGAAAAAAAAACATTACAGGTATCAAATAGAGGTTGGATATGTCATTAGCCATCAAAAATACCCCTCGTGACGCTTAAAAATTAGTTTAGACAGGAAAAATACCTAAAATATAGGGTAATATTGCTTTAAAGACCAGCTAAAACCAAAAAAAAAAAAGAAAAAGGTTTAAGTACGATCAAAAAAGTACTTATGTACGATACGTCTCTAATATTATCGGATATAGTGAAAGATAATACTATACAATTACTTACAGGAATCAAATTGAAGTTAAAAAATAGGAGCTAAATATAATTTAAATAGCCTTAAATCAAAAAAAAACATTACAGTTAACAAATAGCGGTTGGATAGGTCCTAATCCGCCAAAAAATACACAGCGATACTGAAAAATAAGAAAAAACCTTGAAATTTAGGTAAAGTTAACTCCTATAAGAGTATTTATATAACACGAATGTTAGACAAACTTAACATAACTTCTTGGGTACGGTTATTTTATATAAAGACCAGATAACACCAAAAAAAAGGGGTCATGTACATTCAAAAAAGTATATATTATGTATGATTAACCTATAATATTAGGTATACCTAAGGGTAATACTATATAAACACTTATAGGAATCAAAATAAAACTTAAAAAATTAAGGGAATATAAAGTATTTAAATAACCGAATGATTATCCGAATAAAATTCTCGTTTCAAATGTTATATTAGTTACATGAGATGAGATTAATTATTCTATAAATATGTGGAATTCCGAGTGATCATACTAATCTAATCGAATGAAAAATAAAGTAATTAATTAGATAAATGCCTTCTTAACGGAGCTTTAATATTAGGGGATAGATATTATATAAACTATAAAAATAATTGTAAAAGAGTTGTAAAAATTATATACCAAGACATAAATTTTAAAACAGACGAGAGAGGTGGGGAGGGGAGGGGGTTAAGTAAACAGGCAGAGGCCAAAAAAAGCTACAACAACTAGTAAAAATTATTTTTAAAACCCTAAGTCATAAACGTATTAGATTGTATAAAACCATTAATGACATAATGGCGGAGATAGGGAATATTTTATGCAAAAGGTAGTTAATGAAATAAATACCTATCGAAACGATTAAAGCTATTAAAATAATACAGGCAACAACAATGGGAGGTACATAAAATACAGTTTTAAACGGGAAATTCGATTATATACATATAGAAACTAAGGTGTTAAGCTTCAAAAACTAACTAAACTGTTTATATAATACAATATTGTCAATATGAATATGTTTAAGATCTTCAAAACGAGGATAGGATGTAAAATTATGCCAAAAATACGGATAAATAGAGCAAATAAAGCAAAAAAAAAATGATAAACTAGGAATCTAACTGAACATAAAAAAGCTTGCAAAAAAAATATATAGCAATTTTATATAAGTATTAAAAATATACCCTAATAATATTTGTTTATACAGCTAAGTTGAAAACTATAGAAACATTAAGGAAGAAGGAGTGATGCCTATAGGTATAAAATTTAACAACTATTGGAATTGATATTGATAGCGGCTTGTGAAAAATTAGACAATAAGCCATAGCACTTGTAGCCACAATCAATCGATAACTATGAATAGAGAGGCAGTTTGAGAAACTTTTATAGGATTTAGACTAGATTCAACATAGTGTTTAAAATAGTAGGATTATAGCATCTGGATCTGTTTCATCATATTTAGTTATTTATTATATTATTATTATACACAACATCAAACCACAATCAAACCATCAATAAACCATAATCAAACCACTATCAAACCATAAACAAACCACTAACACGCCATTAAGCAACCCTAAACCCGCCAAGAACCCTCCAGGCACCCTACAGATACCAAACTTTAGGGGTTACTCGGGTTAATTAGGATTCTAGGAATTTATTTTGTTGGACGTAATATTTAAAAAATTATTAAAGCCTCTGCGGCCTTCTCCCAAAATTTGCAACAAATTTCGTGAGCCTTTGGCCGCCTGGGCTTTAATAATTTTTTAAATATTACGTCCAACAAAATAAATTCCTAGAATCCTAATTAACCCGAGTAACCCCTAAAGTTTGGTATCTGTAGAGTGCCTGGAGGGTTCTTGGCGGGTTTAGGGTTGCTTAATGGCGTGTTAGTGGTTTGTTTATGGTTTGATAGTGGTTTGATTATGGTTTATTGATGGTTTGATTGTGGTTTGATGTTGTGTATAATAATAATATAATAAATAACTAAATATGATGAAACAGATCCAGATGCTATAATCCTACTATTTTAAACACTATGTTGAATCTAGTCTAAATCCTATAAAAGTTTCTCAAACTGCCTCTCTATTCATAGTTATCGATTGATTGTGGCTACAAGTGCTATGGCTTATTGTCTAATTTTTCACAAGCCGCTATCAATATCAATTCCAATAGTTGTTAAATTTTATACCTATAGGCATCACTCCTTCTTCCTTAATGTTTCTATAGTTTTCAACTTAGCTGTATAAACAAATATTATTAGGGTATATTTTTAATACTTATATAAAATTGCTATATATTTTTTTTGCAAGCTTTTTTATGTTCAGTTAGATTCCTAGTTTATCATTTTTTTTTTTGCTTTATTTGCTCTATTTATCCGTATTTTTGGCATAATTTTACATCCTATCCTCGTTTTGAAGATCTTAAACATATTCATATTGACAATATTGTATTATATAAACAGTTTAGTTAGTTTTTGAAGCTTAACACCTTAGTTTCTATATGTATATAATCGAATTTCCCGTTTAAAACTGTATTTTATGTACCTCCCATTGTTGTTGCCTGTATTATTTTAATAGCTTTAATCGTTTCGATAGGTATTTATTTCATTAACTACCTTTTGCACAAAATATTCCCTATCTCCGCCATTATGTCATTAATGGTTTTATACAATCTAATACGTTTATGACTTAGGGTTTTAAAAATAATTTTTACTAGTTGTTGTAGCTTTTTTTGGCCTCTGCCTGTTTACTTAACCCCCTCCCCTCCCCACCTCTCTCGTCTGTTTTAAAATTTATGTCTTGGTATATAATTTTTACAACTCTTTTACAATTATTTTTATAGTTTATATAATATCTATCCCCTAATATTAAAGCTCCGTTAAGAAGGCATTTATCTAATTAATTACTTTATTTTTCATTCGATTAGATTAGTATGATCACTCGGAATTCCACATATTTATAGAATAATTAATCTCATCTCATGTAACTAATATAACATTTGAAACGAGAATTTTATTCGGATAATCATTCGGTTATTTAAATACTTTATATTCCCTTAATTTTTTAAGTTTTATTTTGATTCCTATAAGTGTTTATATAGTATTACCCTTAGGTATACCTAATATTATAGGTTAATCATACATAATATATACTTTTTTGAATGTACATGACCCCTTTTTTTTGGTGTTATCTGGTCTTTATATAAAATAACCGTACCCAAGAAGTTATGTTAAGTTTGTCTAACATTCGTGTTATATAAATACTCTTATAGGAGTTAACTTTACCTAAATTTCAAGGTTTTTTCTTATTTTTCAGTATCGCTGTGTATTTTTTGGCGGATTAGGACCTATCCAACCGCTATTTGTTAACTGTAATGTTTTTTTTTGATTTAAGGCTATTTAAATTATATTTAGCTCCTATTTTTTAACTTCAATTTGATTCCTGTAAGTAATTGTATAGTATTATCTTTCACTATATCCGATAATATTAGAGACGTATCGTACATAAGTACTTTTTTGATCGTACTTAAACCTTTTTCTTTTTTTTTTTTGGTTTTAGCTGGTCTTTAAAGCAATATTACCCTATATTTTAGGTATTTTTCCTGTCTAAACTAATTTTTAAGCGTCACGAGGGGTATTTTTGATGGCTAATGACATATCCAACCTCTATTTGATACCTGTAATGTTTTTTTTTCTATTTAAGGCTATTTAAATTATATTTGGATGATCATTCTGTAATTTAAATACTTTATATACCTTTATTTTTTTTTTAACTTCAATTTGGGTCCTATTATGTATAGTGTTATCCTTTGGAAATACCTAATATTATAGGTTGATCATATATAATATATACTTTTTTGAATGAACAGGATCCTTATATTACCCTTAATTTCTATGTATTTTTCCTTCCTATTCTTATTTTTTCAGGCATGGCTGAGGGGTATTTTTGATGGTTAAGAGCCTACCCACCAACTATTCGTTCTCTGTAATGTCTTTTCGATTTAAGTCTATTTAAATTAAACACTTATTAATTATTTCTGCTGATATCCAAATTAGATGTAGGCGATCCTAATTTTTATCGTGTTTAGCTGGGTATTCATTGAGTTCTTTAGCTAATAATTTTTCAGATCCTAAGTTGTTTTTACTGTTGAAGCGGAAAATTTCAGTATTTTCATGCTAGGCGGGCTATCATAGGTAGTTGTATGTACCTGGTTCGAATGTTATTTCTTGATTTCTCATTGGTATAACTGTAATAGCACACGACGTCTGCCTACCTCTTTTTCTACCACTGTGCTGGATACGTTCGGTGCATCCTGTATTATATATCGAGCCACCCTTACGATGCTGCGGGTCATCACCCCACATTCTATACTGTCGTTCTTTGTTCTAATTGAATTTTTATTCGTGCTATAGACACATCAATAATAAACAAGTTTTAGTAATCCTCTGAACTAACCTGACTACCTACGTTTTCCATCTTGCACCTAAATAGATAGATATACATTTACATACATAAAACAAGGCCAGCAATATACCACATGCAAAACTTTCTTTAAGACGCCGTAACGTATGATGTACCTTTTAATTGTATTGTCATGTACAAAATTCCAGCGCATCCACCATAAATGACTGTTTTATCGGAGTATTTATTGATCGTTTATTTTGTATAAATAGGGGTTTATAGGTTCAAAGACCCTTTTTTATGCCCATTAATGAATTATTGGATGTTTTTTTACCCAATCAGCGGATGGTTTTAGGGTTTGTTCACGCCCATATGCCAATATAGACCTGTCAGAACTTGTATAGGCATACTGGAGTATATATGATCAAATGTAATTTTTTAAGTATGTACTTTAATGTTTTGTTTGATGTTTTTTATTCCATCAGAAAGGCTGTTGATTGTACATTTTGTATAAGGGGCTGTTAAATAGGTTATCATACATTGGTATATTTATATACTCAAATGGTATAAGGCCTGGTCGAGCATAGGCCCTAATAGACAACAGAGCTTGTATAGGTTCAAATGTCATTTTTTAGGTACTTAAATGGGTTATTTGATGTTTTTACCCTATCAAGAGCTGCTATTGGTTGTTCATTTTTTTTGTATAAGGAGGGGGTGTTAAATAGGGTTTTATAGGTTCAAATACCATTTTTAGGCACTTTAATGGTTTATTTGGTGCTTTTTCCCTTTTCAGAGATGTTTTTAGCGACTGATTATGTACATTTAAACAGTACTGTATGATATAGATAAAAGACTAGGTTTTCGTTTAGGCATCAGCTGTTCTGTCTGTTTACCTCAGTAATTCATTATATTTCTATTTAAGTCTATTTAATTGCACTTTTACTTACTGTACTGTGTGTATGCAAACAAAAAGTCGTAATTTTATTGAATTAATTTATTAGTTAACATAACCTCAATATTTCTGCTGTCAAATTAACACTATGATTATATATTATAACAACTCATCAACTAGGTACGTTAACCAGTATTGTGTTAGATATTTTTTTGATGGGACTTAGTAACCTACTCCACTGGCCCCACCTGTAGTATTAAACTACCTCAGTACACGCCTATGTTAGATTCTAAAAAAGGTGATATTGGTACTCCATTTATTATTTTCTAATTGACAATGTTACAATATGAATATGTACGGTTCCTCCAAGCTGCAATATTTAATTTCTCGGTAATCTCGAGAACAAAACCGCTGCAAAAAACGTATGAAGTATCATTCTACCCGTTTCGGTACGAACATTTCTTTGTAATTTTAGCGAGATTTTAAACCAACGTATTAGGTATGTGGTTTTTACGAAACAATTTGGTGAAGGTTTAAGTGGGTGTTTAGCGGTACATAAATACATGTACCTTATAGGGTCTTTGAAGCAATAGGGCCTAAAATAGGTATTTTTCCTATTTATTCATGTTTTTTTAGGTATTTCGCTGATATTTCGTAGCTGATAGGATTCGACAACGACTATTAGATGTGTATATCCTCGGTAATTCATTATATTTTTTATTTAAGTCTATTTAATTGCTTGTTGTGCTAACTTTGTATGTATAAAAATGCTGCCTATAAGCCAAACATTTTTATTAATTTATTTACTTAACATAACCTCAATGTTTAAGGTGGTGAATGTTTGCAACGTGTATTTGTAGGATATAGTAGATGACAGTCTTACTTAAAATATGTGTTAGCAGAATCTTGTCATACAGACTGTTTTTGTATTACTTTTGGCTATTTTTGGATACTAATCACGTATACACACTGTTAAAAATAGGGGGTTTTTTTTAGGCTTAACGACCATACTTGGTGGATTATTATGTGTTTTACCCTATCGGAGAGGTTTTTTTTTTGTTGCATAGTGTGTGTAGGTACTGTTAAATATGCTTTTACGGCTTCAGAGACCATACTTTAGTAATTTATTAAGTGTTTAAGCCCTGCCTACTATACATATGACTATATGGGCATTAACATTAACATTAATTATAGGCGATATTTAGGGTAATTTTTATCTATTTTTCTCTCGTTTTGTGACTGAAACGGCCTTTTGGCGTAGGAACCCTACCATAATTTAAACGAAACACCTATGATTTTTAAGTCATTTATAGTTTTACCGACCTGATATAAGCCTCAGGTGACGTATGATATTATAAGATAATCAATACGCCGGTGCTTGCCTTTGTGCGTGAGTATCAGCTGTTTGGCATCGGTAATCTCACCTTAGCACGGTGGTAGTTGCTTTAAGTTAGATATATATATATATATATATATTAGTAATATTGAGAATTTGTTATCTAGACTATAAAGAACCCATACATCCTAGTGATAATATGATTAATGTTGTCCAACTCTTTGGCAATGCTACCAATCTAGTATAACGCCTTGTTTACTATGCTAATTAGTGCGAAATCAGTCTTGGTCCTATATATAATGCTATTATGGCTAGTGATACTCCGAGCTTACCCTGTATATGGGATTAGATATTTTGGCGAAAAACAATGTTTTTATGTACAATCACACGTAATTGATGCCATATGACAGGCCTATTTTTGGCTAACTAACCTCCAATATGCTCCAATTTTGTTGGTATTATGTATGCGAGCATATATCCTTAGTGCACCTCGCCCTGCGGGGCTCGGAATTGTTCATATTAGCTTGATGCTTAAACCTATACACATAACCTCATTTTCAATAATTTTAGAAATTTGACAAGTGACTAACTTAATTTGGTTAACTATAATAGGCATATTTTGTTGTTATTTTCTATTTTAGGATTGTTCTTCACTCGTAATTCTTGGAACGTAACACCACCGACTATTTTTCAGTGCGTCTTTTCAATTGTTTTATTCGGCACGTATCACAAATTATTAGTATTACACCAACAAGGTCTTGTTTTTAATTCTCTATTTTTTAAGATCTGTACATCTATACCCTGTATATCTGCCACTACCTCCTATATTATTAGCGGCGTTTAGTAATGTTCCAATTACATTAGGTGCGCGGGAGTTTAATATATATTTATTAAAATTAACACTGTGGTCTATTTTTTTACCTACCTTTTTAGATACGTGAATACCTGCAGCCAAGTTACAAGGTTCTAATACTATAACCTATGAAAGTTTCGGAGCGTCTTCTAAGGTGTAATGACGCCAAATTGCTTCATATTGCAGCATAACTTAACAGTAATATGATCATTTTTTAGGGTTAACCAACCTACATTAAGCCAATATTCGTTGCAATTATAGGGTTTTGAACTGTATAACATTTGTGTTAAAATTGCAAGATTTAAGAGACTAGCCTTCTATATAAGGGGCTAGCATAAACCATGCTTTATTTAAGGCATTTGGACCTTAAATTACTAGTTTTTCTTATATTAAACAAATTTCTCAGTAGTATTAGGCTCTAAACAGCATCTATTTTCTGTCTACCTTAATAATTCGTAAAGGTGCTACTAAGGCATAAATCATACTTTATTTAATGCATTTGGGCCTTACATTACTAATTTTTCTTATATTATTCCAATTTTTCTATTGAAAAATATTATTATATTAGGGTCTAAACAATTTTCTGTCTACGTTAATGATTCGTATCGGAAACGAATATTTACGTTAGGTATTGCATAATATCTTCGATTTTATTGTTAATACATGCTAAATAAAGCGATTGACCTTTCGTTTTTTACCATTCTTGTACGTGTGTCGATTCAAAATAGTTGTTAGTACTATCCTTGTCTATCTTATATTGTTGTACTACTGTTCGTTATAGGATTAAATAATTTGTTGACAATGCGGGCTAGGGATATGGTAAAAAGGTGCTAAATGGGGCCATTTATACCAGTTTTTAGTGTAAAACCATAAAATAGCTCAATTAAGGTGTCTTTATCGTACCACCCGATAGTTTCGAGCTCCTGTGGTAGACATTTTACCCGTTCATAGACTGCTAAACAGCCGTTTTCATATGTTTAAGGGACACTTCTAAGTGCTTTTAGATGTTCTTATACGTATTCTATACCCCTGTGGTAGATTCTATTTTCTAAACATACAACAAATAGCAGCTTGCAAATGTATGCCTGCCTAATTTAATTCATTAATATTGCATTACCTATCTATGAGTAATAATTATTCTTTTGTTATAGCAAGTATGCTAATGCGATGATGTAAGAGTACAGTATAATAACGATGTCTCGTAAGAACCCGAATAGCTCCGTGGTATGAGATACTGGTTAGTAAACTAATGGTTGGTGGATCGAACCCCGCTGGATAAAGGAACTTTTTTTCTAATGAAAATTAAATTAATAGAACATGATGACGTAACCCTGTTACCAGGCTCCCTCTGACGTTTCAACAGCTATACTAGTGCTCTAGTAAGGGGGAGGGGCATTGACCCCTAGGTCTCGAGAGTTATACCAACTATCCGCTAGGTGGCGGTGGTATACGGTACCGCGCGATGGTAAGGCGTGGTCCTTAAAACGGTCCACTTTTTGTAAAATGGGACCTAAAATTTTCTTATGGAGATTTACATGTAAAAAAGTGCGAAAAAGGGCTTACAGTCACTTTGCTTAATCTACTTACTTACCTTTCCCTTTCAAAAAAGCTTAAATTTAGTAAAATCGGATAAGTCGTTTACAAGTTACAGCGATTTTAATGTTTGCACATTCAATAGCTTTCCCCACTCTTATCAAGGCCGGTACGCCAATGAGCCTTAAGCCAAAATGATGCAGAATTGTCTAAGCTTTTCGATGATGTAATCAGAGTTATACCTTAATATGGGAAATTTCGGAGAAATTTAGAATTAAAAAAAAAAACTTAATTGTGCCCCCTTGCGGCGAAATGAGGAACTTAAAAGTAATGTCCAGAATTTTCTCGTGACCGCTTTAATCATAATTTTTTTTCTCCAAGTTTTTATGCCTAGTAGTTTCCGAGATATGGCCGGTCGCCACCCTTAATGAATCGCCCTGTATAACACAAATAACGAAACACCTTTTTCCTATTTCTTTTTGATATTTGTCCCTAAAGGGATAAAAGGGGTTACCAAGATCATATTGGAAAAAATATCTTTTGTCGCAGGGATTTCAATAAATAATGCCCTTAAGGTCGTGTTATTAAACGTCCAAAGTCCATGAAAAGGTTCTGTGAGCTTTATTAACGGCATGTAAAAAATAAATAAGTATAGTTTTTCATAATTATGATGAATCTTTATTTTTGCTATTATTTTTATGAACCTGGTGGACCTTTGCATTTGAAGTCTTGTCGGCTTGTTAAGATAAAGGTAATGCTCTGTCGTTGTTGGTTGTTGGTGTCGGACCGGCGCGCGGACTTTTATTATACAACTATTATAGGTAGGTACGTGTTTAACGTTTGTGTAAAATATAATCGGAACCCGTTCTGAAATGAGGTAAAAATGATACTTTTGATTTCTGTTTGCATCGCAAGACAGGTCCTGTAAGATTAGATGCCGTTTTACTTTATAAAACAATTATCCAAGTCCAATTTATAAGATATACGTATAAAAAATGTTTAATATAGGTATACCAAAAGTTATTTGTTTATAAGATTTTTATAGAGATATTTATGTAGGATTATTTCAAGATTGGTTTACATGTAAAATTAATTTTAGTTTACTTCATCCTGTTTAAGAAGCAATAAATATAATAATATAATACGTCTAAACCGAAGCGTCTAGA
Source organism: Polydrusus pterygomalis (assembly GCA_963969555.1). Classification (NCBI taxonomy): domain Eukaryota; kingdom Metazoa; phylum Arthropoda; class Insecta; order Coleoptera; family Curculionidae; genus Polydrusus; species Polydrusus pterygomalis. The sequence goes on from OZ018375.1 coordinate 3,869,064, forward strand.
GCCTGACTATGGACTTTTCAACCGCCCAATCAACGTTCGCAATAAAGCGCGGGAAACTTAAAAATAAATGTGTTAGAATGGGCACATAAATCATTGTATTATTTCCGATTACATTTAGGGGAAAAAATTGATGAAATAAAATAATAAACTAAACGAATCACCTTCATTTTCGCAGACGAAAAATAGTGAATATGGAAATATTTCCTGATGTGGAATTTTTTTGAAGAGGATAGTTTAGATTGGAAAAATTGTATATTTTTAAGAACGGTTTAGACTAGTGATGTTACAACCTTCCCGAGTGTGACTATTATGTTTGACTAAACCTACTACTTGCCTACGTTAATAATGTAGGTACTTACTATTTTTACAGGTTTTGTTTTTTTGTATTGAGAAATCTTCTTGCAAATACAACATAATCAATAAAACAAAAAAAAGGACACATGACAATTTTCGTTTTTTTTTTTAAATATTTTTATTAAACAGTTCTCGTTACGTGACAACATTGACACTGTTTATCTTCTGGGGTTAAATGCAAATTATTACATATAATTTTTAAATGGTCCAGTATTTTATTTATTCTGCAATGTTGATATTTGTAGTATGTACATACTGTTGTAAATCTGATTATTCTTAACGTATATAGTAGTATGTTTCTTTCTTTTATGCCTTGAAAGACACTGTTTATTGTTGAGTTGTTTATTATAAGAAACAGGGCCGGGTCTAGAGCTGAATAGGCCCCAGGGCAAAAGAAATTTTGGGGCCCCTTATTGAAATTACTTTTAATAATACCACAGTATTAATGTCGTGTAAGAATAACAGTATTTTGTTAATGTAGATATTTATTGTATCTTATACCAACTTGTTGGAACAGCTATTACTATAATCTGGCAATCTTCTACACATAAAATCTACGTAACACCGCGTCATGATATTTTGTCACAAACGCAAGAACTTACAACTAAAAACACTTCTATCTAGATTTTTATAGTGGATATGTTGGGTCCGATCAGCAAACTTTGAGATTTGCTTTTTTCTATTACCTTGAGCATGTTTTTTTGACTTTTTTTTAAGTTTGTTGGAGTATTGACAAAAAAATTGTTTGCAATGTATTCGAATAAAGCTAAATATTTTCCTCTTCCCAACCCCTGCCGGCGGGCCCTCTGGGTCGGGGGCCCCAGGGCGCCGCCCCGCTGTAGATCCGGCCCTGATAAGAAACCTATATACCGATATTAATAAATAGCATTTTGTTTTTCTAATTTACAACAACCGGCTTTACATCGCTTTAACCTCAAAACTCAAAATTACTATAGTTAAGGCGGCCTATGATTGGCCGGTTGAAAACTCCATAGTCAGAAGACTCTAGACGCTTGTTTCACGTTCTGATTTCAAAGCACAATGATAATGGATCGTTTCATTTTTCCGTGGACAGATCTACCTCCAGCCCCGTTTCACTGTACCATAACTCGTTACTGAGGTTAGGATCAATAGCTCACTTGAAGCAACAATAAAGTATCCAAAAGGTACTAAATAATGAATAGCGCCATTTCGTATTAAAAAAGTGCACCCATCTTCCACCCAAGGAAGATACTATAAAATATCAGTTGCTAGCAAGTTCAAAGTTTCATATAAAAACTGCGGTTTTAAATGAAAAATTACTAATAGTTGCGGTATAGTCCACATACATGTAATATACAGTGTGTCCACGGATAAAGTTTGGAAGAGGAAAAACTTTTTTATTAGTAAGAAGGTATAGAAGAAAAAGTCATACTTTATAAAAAGTATGCTTGTGCTGAAACTACCATCTTAAATATCAGATTTGCGATTACGATACAGGGTTCGTCACGAACAACATTTAAAAATTTTTTTTTGGATTTTTTTTTCAATTCCTTGACTTATTAAATAAATTTTGCTAGTGTTAAAACTACGATTTCAACGAAGTAGTAGATTTGCAATTACTATACAGGGTTCGTCACAAACAACATTTTTAGTTTCTTGTATTTCGTTTAAAATAAGTTTATGTAAAAATAAAAAACAACTATATTGTTGTTTTCTTACTTCGAAAATGATTTTATATCTGGCCGAGTAACGATTTTGTTATAAGAAAACCATTTTTATTTACCTACATTTGAAGTATTTTTATTATTACATGTCATATTTTTTCAATTAATTTAATCATAAATTATAAAACTTTTATTCAAACGTGGTACCACCGAGTTAGCGCAGAGTTCAACTCGACATCTGAATTCCCGATAACATTTCCTAACTTGCTGTATTGGAATATTTGCAATAACTACTCTTATTTGTTCTCTCAAGAGATCTAAGTTTTTATTGAAATTGGTTTTATACACATCTTGCTTTGGATATCCCCATAAATGAAAGACGATAAATATGAGATCGGGACTTCTACGTGCCAACTAATTTGGACCATAGGTACCTTTTAACCCATTTGTTCCCAAAGTGATGATTAAGCCAATCATCAAAAGAAATTGAAAATCAGAATTTAAAAAATCCAGAAAACAAATACTGTTGTTTCTGACGAACCCTGTATAGTAATCGCAAATCTGATAGTTGAAATTGTGGTTTAAACACTGGTAAAATTCATTTAATAAATCAAGGATTTGAAAAAAAAATCCTAAAAAGTAAAAATGTTGTTTTTGACGAACTCTGTATAGGAATCACAAATCTGATATTCGAAATTGTAGTTTCAGCCCAAGCAGACGTTTTTATAAGAATGACTTTTTCTTCTATACCTACTAATAAAAAAGGTTTTCCTTTTCCAAACTCTCTCTGTGGACTCACTGTATAATGACTTTTTTCTCTCTCCCCACTCTTAATTCATTTCGGATCCTCCTTCACTACAATAAGTTACTTTCTCTTTCATAACAATATAATTTTACATTGATACACAGCCTGCTTTATTGTTAATTTTTAGTTTTGTTTTGGCTTCCTGTTGGATTGCTTATACTTACTTACTTACTTATTAAGTTTATCTATCATTTTTTACAGTTATGTTTAAAGTATCTTCAAATACATTAGCTTGTAACCTAAATCTTTGTATAATCTTGGATCTTGGAGCTCCGTTATGACTGTTTGCACCTTTTGTATTTCTTTTTTTTTCTTTTTTTTCTATTCTCCTGAAGATTAATGTATATGTATTTGAAACATTTCCTCATTTTTCTTATCGTCTATATGTATATACAAAATAATATGTTAAAATATTTAATTACGTTAAAGTTTAACATTCGCATATGAAATTTTATTGCTTCTTGAACTGTATGTAAACTTCATGATCCTCTAGGATGTTAGGGAGTAGGCAAAAATAGAAATCCGGCTACTCCAAAATGGCGTTTTGACGGATCTCAGGTAGGTGAGGTTGAGCGACGTCCTTAAGGTGGGAGTATCAACATGCTGGCCAACATGTAACTTATTTCGAGTAGATATATTTATGTTTTCTAGCTTTACACAAAATTTAAATAAAATCAGTATCGACTTGATATTCTATAGGTAATAATTGACATATTTAATAAATATCAAGGAATTTCATAACTTATTTTAGGAGAATTGTATATCGAAAAATATCGGTTAAGATTTTTTTTTTAACATTATTATGTCATTGTCATTTCACTATACAATTCTCCCAAAATTAGCAATGAAATAAATTCATATTTTTGTAATATATCAGATATTTCCTAAGTAATGTGCCGATGATGCTGATTTTATTTAAATGTTAGTCAATAAAATAATAAACTAGAAAAAATAACGCGAAGTAGGTTATAAGTTGGCAATAGATTGAATGACGTTTAGAATTCCACCTTAACGCGCTTGTTAAACTGTCAATTTAGGAATAAATAAACCGATGTCAACGCCTTGTTGATTTGACTTTTACTAACGAACCTCGGACGTCATTGATCCCCCCTCCTCCCTAACCGCCCCTTTGATATGACCGGATAATTCTGTTTTTGTCTTTACGTGCATCGTAAACTTGGTAAACTTAATACACCGACGTAAAAAGAAGTAATTTTTTGCTAAAAATTACCGTTGTAAAATTCTGGAAAAACTTTTTCGACATAAAAATACAAAATCTATTGAAAAACCCTATTGTAATGAATTGTACAGATAACGGTGTAAATCCTAGTTTTAACGATAACTTGATGTTTTTGTTTTTAAAATTGAAAACTTTGAAAAATGTATTTTTTGTTATTTATTGTATTTTATCAATAAATTAATTTTCGAAATAAAAAGGTTGTTTTTAATTTCCCTTGCTCCGGTTTATAAGAAATACATATTCATAAATGCATTGAAACTAAGAAAGAAATAAGCAAACGCGCTTTAGGTAGTTTAACTTTTTTTAAAACTCTCGCCATCGAGCCGAGATTTTTTTCTGAATCTCGCACGATGTTGTCTCGTCTCGTCTCGCGAGAGTCTCGAAATTTCTCGTTCTCTCAATATTACGTCATAAAAAAAATCTGTAAAAGCTCCAAGTACAAAACTGTGTTTTTATTATTACTATTTATTACCATTAACATGTGAGTATTATAATTGTATTCTTCTGAAAAAATTTTCAAAAGTGTTTTTACAGTTAAAATCTGCCAGTTCTGGCACAGTATTGGCTAACACTCAACTCACACATGACCAAAATAATAGAACTTATATTAGCTAACAAATACGCATGTGTCACTTGAACCGAATTCAAACGAAAACGAAAGACCACGGTGCCCTTCGCGGTTCGTGCCTTTGCATTTACATTTAAATCATGTTTTTAGGGTTGCATATGTACACAAAAATAGAATATTAAAAGTAAGATAGACCCTTTTTGAGCATTCAAGGCACAAAACGACAACGCTGGTTGCCTGCACGGGGCGGAATAGAATGCCCGCAAAAATAGGTCAGTTGTTACCGGTGTCAGACTTCTAAAAACACATGTCTGTTTTGTTTATCTATCATTTTTTGGTAGACAATGTGCATCAAAATACTGATGAAAATTTTTGGTGCGGGTTGGCTCTAATAGCATTAATAAAGTGAAAAATCCAACAGCCTGGCCGGCCTGGTGGTTTGTTTACGTGTCTTATAAATGGCGACAGAATTTTATTTGTTTTAATTTAAAAGTTGTGTTTTTTGTGTTCTAGTTAGCTCTTTGGTGTAAACTTTATTGTTTTGTGACTACAGTAAATTTATAAAATATTGAAGTATTTATTTAACTTGAAGGTATATGTGAATTAGTTTAAAAATATCACTAGTACAGATAGTTCATAAGTAGGTAGGCTACCTCTAGATACCTTGGTACTTAGGTAAGTACTATTTTTTTCTTTTAGTTTGTTTATTTATCAACATGCCAAGCCCCTGCTGTATTCCTGGGTGTAACTCTAACTATAAAAGTGTTTTAAAAGCAGGTGAAGAGAGTGTAATATATTTTTATAGTTTAAATTTGACCAATGACTGTATAAATATGTTAATCAGGTTTCAGTGGACATTGATATAAAGGTAAAGGTTTTTTTAAAAGGCAATGAATTGGCTTACAATGATTTAAAACGGATTTTACCCTTTGAAATGAAACTAAGCAGGTGGTCTCAGCTTGAAAACTTATTGTAGGTACCGAAGTTACCCAGATAGTAGGTGACTTTCTTAAGACAAGCGTAGATTTCTTAAACAAAGCCTTAAGCTTACTAAATTTTGAGTCTTCAGAAGTCGATAGTCAATCCTGTAATTTAAACGCAGAAGATAATAATTTGTATAATAGAATGTTACTTTTGATTGATCAAATAAATCTACTCGTACTTAGTAAAACAAAAACAGCTTCTCAACGCAATATTACTATTATTTAATAATAAGGTAAGTTGTTCTTGTTATCCAAAACTGTTTATTACCTTTTTGTACATTTTGCAATATCAATATAGTGGCAACAGAGCCAAAAAAAACACAAAAAAAGCAGAAAGAATAAAAAACTCGCCCGTTGCCGCGCGTCATGATAATAGCTTGTGGATCCGCAACTCCCAGCTGATGCGGCGTTGCCCGATGTCACATCATGGCTTCTTTTCAAGGTGGTTGTGGTTTGGCGTTTATATGCCTTTAAATTTGAATCATGTTTTAAGGGTTGCATATCTATACAAAAATAAAATAAGTAAGATAAACCCTTTTTGAGTATTCAAGGCAGAAGACGTGAACGCTGGTTGCCTGCACGTGGCGGAACAGAATGCACGCAAGTACAAAAGTAGGTCAGTTACAGGCGTCAGACTTCTAAAAACACGGGTCTATTTTGTTTATCTGTTTTTTTTTTGGTAAACAATATGTGTAATATGTTTTTAATGTTGTTTTAACTGAATAATGAATAAACAGTATTTTTTTTTTCATAAATCAGTGGAAATTTAAGTATTTATTGCTCATTGTAATATTCATTTCGGAGATATTTGTGTGTGTAATAACTTAACAACAACAAAAAAACTCTGTGAATGTTATTATATTATAGTTTGCAATATTATTATTGTCTGTATGTGTAAATAGTAAAAATGAAGCTTGATTGTTTTGATTGACAACGACATTATTTTAAAATAATCATACCGAAAACAAAACTTGCAGTGTCTCAGGGTACAAATCAAATAACCATAGCTCCTTGAAACAAGGTAAGAAACTTTATCTACATTAAAATTTCCGGCCAGTTGTGATTTATAAAAAATAAAATATTAAAAGCAATTCCCAGAGACAATTGGAAAACGTTATAAAAAAAGGAAATAAAGAAAAACTAAAAGTCTTCCTCCACAAAATTTAATAGAAATAGATTCTTTATGGGTCTCTACATGTTTCGAACGTAGAAACGTTCATCTTCAGGAGACAGAGAACATTTATATTGTGCTGATGGTATTAGCAGAAGAGAAAATGGTATAAAACCCTAATGGAGCTTTTATGGCATTGAAAAGTTGAAATTTAGAAGTGAGGCATATAAAAAAAGTTGAGGAGAGATAAAACACTCTGAGCATGTGAAGAAAGTTGGTAAAGGAAGTATAAACAACCAAACTAAAAGAGGAAGAAGAAAAAGGCCTTTTAAAGAGAAGGTGTCAAAGATTTTTAAATCATTTATATAATTTTTTTTGTAAAATCATTGATAATATGTCTGTAGGACAGTATAAAGATAAGAATATAAGGTAGAATTCATAATATTAGAATAGTTGAAAATGGTTTTGGGGTACTGGGGGTTAAAGCCCAATAGCCCCACGAGGGGTAATTTAGATTTTATACTGAAAGTAGCAATGTAATCCAACATTTTAGAAAATTAAGTAAGGGGAAAAACCATTTTCAACTATTCTGATATTATGAATTCTACCTTAGATTATTATCTTTATACTGTCCTACATACACATATATCAATGATTTTACAAAAAAAAATTTATATAAGTAAATGATTTTTAAATCTTTGACACCTTCTCTTTAGAAGGCCTTTTTCTTCTTCCTCTTTTAGTTTGGTTGTTTATACTTCCTTTACCCCCTTTCTTTACATGCTCAGCGTGTTTTAACTCTCCCCCAAGCAGCAAGGATTGGTCGATACAACGTTGAATGTACGATACTTCCCAACGTTGAATCTACGTTGACAGGACGGCACAATTGATACAACGTTGAATGTGACCGTTGAATCAACGTCTCGATTTACGTCGTATTTTACGTTGACCAGATGTCTTTAAGACGTCAGATAATCTACCTATTTAAAATAATTTTTCTACTTTATTGCTTCATTTCGGTGTAATAACACTTTAGGTTTTATAATGAGTAGCCAATATAATGAAATCCAAAATGTCCATTTCATTTGAAAGTTAAGATAACATTGCTTTACATGTTTATGACATATTTTTTAAAAGTAAGGCATAAAAATACTAAAAGTAGAAAAAATATTCAAGAGAACTGCTCCATAAGACTTGACAACACTTGTTCTTTAGAACTTGTATACGAGTGCTATTTTGATCGAGTGTAAACATGTCTTACAAAACTAGTTTAGTAATATACTATATAAATGTCCATCCTTATATCCCGCTGGCAGCAAAAAATTGCTACCTTTAAAGATAGTGTTTTAAAATAATGTAGCTATTTTAAAGCAGTTTTCAAATAAAATAAAATCACCCAGATGTTTGCGATTACTTTATTTGAGGCATAAGGCATTATACATAAAACTTTTTAAAAATAAATGCACAAACAAAATTAAAAAATACTTTTTCAATTTAAATTTTAAAAAACAAAAAAGCAAAGTACTGAAAAGTTTTTACCATCACTTTCATTTTCAATAGGGGGAGGTCTTTGAAGCTTTTTTCTTGTTGACTAATTTGCTTTGAATTTGACTGTCACTATCGCTAGAGTCGCTGTATACATATGGAGGTTTACGTTGTCTTTTTGTCCTATTATTTAAGTCTATTTCACTGTCTGATTTAATATCAGATGTAAATTGGGCTTCACTTCTCTTTTCTTTAGCTTTCTCGTATTCATCTAAAAGGCAACATTCTCAATCATAATCCAAATTTATTTATTTCTGCTTACCAAACATCAGACATTACATTCCTCTACAATTTTTTTTTATTATATCATTTGCGGAGTTCTGATTTGATTAATTGATTGATTGTTGAAAAAAATCATTTATTGTTTTTGTTTTTTAAAAGTTTTTCTATTTTCAAAAATAACAAAGTAAAGAAGGGGTGACAAATTTAAGATATTCACCCTGTACTTGCACTTTGAAATATTCTACACAAATTAGAATATTCATATACAATAATCAAATATTTAAGCAAATTACCCATACCAGAATAGCCTTACTGTAAAAACATAGGTTAAAAAAATGATATAAAGTGTCATGTCTCACTTTCCATGCTCGTAATGTAATGAATGATCATTCGCATTAAAATTAGCGAGTACCTATATAAACGAAATTTTCCACATTACCTACTCTTAAAAATTCCATTGAAAAAGTCAACACATAAACTTAACATTAAACCACTTTTTTATGAATACTTATGTAGAAAAAGAACTACCAATTTTACTACTGTACTAATACTTGATTAAAAATTTAACTTATTTAGGTACCTTACCTTTTATTAGACTAATAGCTACTTATGGACAACAGAATAATATATAAGGTGGCATTATTATAGAAGATAGAAGCCTAGGAAGAGTTATTACTATTTTGTAGAAAAACAGCGCCCCTGCTTGCTTCACAGGTCCCGTGACCTTGTGAATTTTGGTTAGAGGTTAGGTATCTTATTTTTTCTTGAAAAATTGTAAAAAAATAAAATTCCGCACAGAAGACTTGTGACTAATATTTGAAGGAATTCTTGTATTCCAGTAATTAACTAAAGTAAACCCGTTTTTTACTTTTTGTGTAATAATATAAAATCGAAAAAGAGACGCCATCCGTAATACGAAATTTTGTTAACATTACATACTTCTATTTATGTAAATGTTATACATTTCACTTACCAATCAATGTTAAATCCAGGCTGGAAATAGTGGAAACATTAATAAATGTACCATAATAACACCAGCAATAATGCAATTATTAATTTGAACACTTTTCTCTTCTCAGTTCTCACCTACAAACAAACAATAAGGACACGGTCACATGTCACTTGGAGGGACGCGGTCGCGTGTAAAATTCGGATTTGTCAAATGTCAAGGATCGCCTTTATCTTTGTCTTTCTTGTAAGGAAAGACCAAGTTGTCCGACGCTCGGCGTTGCGTTGCGTTTTTGCATGTGATCCTCCCGCTTCTGGCGGGAAATTTGAATTAATTTCCATGGAAGTACAACGTTATCCAATTTTAAGTAACTGACATAGAGTCGGCTTTGTAACTGATATATAATCATGTTGCTACATTACAAGTGCATCCAATAAGATATAAACGGCAATAGCCGTTTTTTTTTGATATCTTAAATTTTATTAATACAGTATTTATTTCAGATGATGCTACGTTTATTACACGTCTTTAGTCGACTTAAAATTTTTTTTAAAAAATCTGTGTTAAAACTATTTAAAGTTGCTATACCTAGTATATATTTGAAAAATACTGGTGCCAATGAGTAGAATTATTTTTACAAAATAGCTTGAAGGTCTCTAACAACCTATATTTAACGTTGAATAAACGTCACTTAAACTACGTTGATGATTACGTTGCTTTTATAATGTTTATTTAACGTTGATTTTTGGTATATCAACGCCTACGACACCAATCAACCTTTAATCAACGTCGATTCAACTACCCCTTGCTGCTTGGGCGTCAACTTTTTTTTTTATATGCGTCACTTTTAAATTTCAACTTTTCAATGCCATGAAAGCTCCATTAAGGTTTTATACCATTTTCTCTTCTGCTAATACCATCAGCACAATATAAATTTTTTCTGTCTCCTGAAGATGAACATTTCTACGTTCGAAACATGTAGAGACCCATAAAGAATCTATTTCTATTAAATTTTGTGAAGGAAGATTTGTATTTTTTCTTTCTTTCCTACATTTCCAACTCCACTTCAAGTTATAAAAAAAGTTCATTTTTTCTTTTGGTACTTTTTTCTATTGTTTTTCAGCAACGTGTCCCGATTTTTCCCTCGCCACCTTACAATATCGGTAATACAGATACCGTTTTTATCGAGTGATACTAACTGGATTCTTTTTAAAGTTTATCGCAAATCCTAATCAAAATCTTAAGATAAGGCGAGATTTCTCCTTCTCGCATACCCACTTTTATCTCGTCTCACGAGATTCTCTCAGAAAATACTCTCGTCTCATCTCGCAGGAGACCGGAACATTCTCGTCTGGTTCTCGTATCGTCTCATCTCGCGTTCTCGCGAGAAACACAGGCACTTGGTAACGTGGAATCTTGATCGAAGTCTTTTAACTCGCTCTAAGTCCATTTTGAATTAATTTTTTCACATTTAAAGCCGTCCTGTACGTTCAGGCTTATCGGTACCAACTGTATATCCTTTGCCCGTAAAACCGATAAAACATCAAAATGCAATTTTGGTAGAAAATAGCATTTTTTGCATGTTTTATCGACATATTTTTTTATTCAAAATTGGACAATTAATAATTGCTTTGCGCCCGTCCAATAAATAACGGATGATTTGAGCAGAAAATAGAAAATTAATAATACCTACTCTATTTTTTTTTTGCTTTAATCCCGGCTTTATTCAGTATGTAAATTTATTAAAGGTACATGTTTACACTAGCAAACAAAAACATATTTGTTTTGTCATCAAATTCTGCTCATAAATAATATTTTTCCTTCTCATTTTGCCAATTGCCAAGGATTACTTTTAGTGGATGATTTGTACAGGTATGGAAATATACCGGGTGATTCAATAAGAAAGGCTGCCGGCTATATCTCGGAAACTACTAAACGTAGAAACTTGGGATAAAGAAAATTATGATTAAAGCGGCCATGAGATAATTCTGGAAATAATTTTTAAGTTCCGCATTTTGCCGCAAGAGGGCGTAATTGAAAAGTAAATTTTAAAATTTTACATAACTCCGAAAATTCCACATTAAGGTATATGTTTGATAACACCATTTTAAAGCTTGGACAATTATGCATCATTTTGGTTTTATGCTCATTGGCGTACCGACTTTAATAAGAGTGGGGGAAGCTGTTGAAAGTGTAAACATTTAAATCGCTGTAACTTCTAAACGACTTTACGATTTTAGCAAACTAAAGACTGTTTGGAAGAGAAATGTATGCACTCTCACCAATCTTATTTAGTTGTCCATAATAGTTTTCAATAAAATTGCTAGAGGGCGCAATTTGTAATAATAATAGTTTTTTTGATTTTATCCCGAAAATTCAAGTCATACGGTATAATTATGATACCATAATCGAAAAGTAGATGAAATTTGCTAGAAAAAATATAAAAACCGCAGCTGGATATCTTTGTTCGTTTCAGAGTTATTGCCAAAACATTAATTTTTAATTCAAATTGCGCCCTCTAGCAATTTTATTGAGAATTATTATGGACAACTAAATACGACTGGTGAAAGTGCATATATTTCTCTTCCAAGCAGTCTTTAGTTTGCTAAAATCGGATAAGTCGCTTAGAAGTTACAGCGATTTAAATGTTTACACTTTCAACAGCTTCCCCACTCTTATTAAAGTCGGTACGCCAATGTCGCCTAAATATTTGGATGAATATCATTGATAATAAAAGGAGGGAAGAATGCGATAATCATTATCGTTTTTTCCTATATTTACGCCTTTACCTGATTTGTTTAGTATTTAATGTAATTTTTGACTGTCACTAATGAATTTTTATACTTGTGTCTTCTGTTTAATAAAGTCAATCTTTTGGTACAATATAAATGTCAGTGTATGTATGAATAAACAAGTAGGGCTGGGCAAAAATTCGATATATCGATATTTTTATCAATACCTATATCGATATATCGAATAACGATATTTAAAAAATAAAATATCAAAAAATCGGTATTATCGATATTTTTTTAATATCGATATTCGATATTGGAATTTCAATATCGCTCAGCACTAGTTTCCACCACTCGCGTATCGCATCCATAGATATTTACCTACAGATCAGCAAACAATAATTACGAAAGTGGCAAATTTATGGCCTCTCGCATGTAAACAAAGCTACACCAGATTAAGCATGCGCACTGCAACATTATCATTTGACGAATAAGAAAATAGACAGGTCCGGGCTTTGAAATTTAAGTTCTTGCTCAAGAAATTGTAAAAGTTGACAGTCAATTTATTTTTACGTGTAGACAGCTCAAATTTGCCCCAATTTCTTTCCAAAAAATTGAAATTTCTTCTCAACTTTTGATCAGGTTGGGAAATAAGGTAGTGATTTCTGGAATTTTCAGTGGTTGCAAACCTATCAGATTTTGAGGATAGAAAATTGTTTTGTAAGGTTTTGTTTCTAAAATTTGTTTAAAAATGATTCGTCTTCGTGTTTTTAGTTCAAAAAGGAAGAGCCAACAAGCCAATTAAACTATAAAACTTATAAAATCGAATATAAAAAGCAAACAAATTAGCAAAATAACCAATCTTCGATGTTATCGCGTACCTAACCTCAAGTCAAATTTCAGTTGCTATATAACTTGTATTGATTTTTACAATTTTGGAAAGACTTGGGCACGTCTAAAACATTTTCAAGCTCAATTTCTTGTTCAAGAATTTGAAAGAGTTTTTGCCAGAGAACTTGACCCGTGGAATACTTTCACCCTTGGATTAATATAAACATACAATCTAGGTATTTACTTTTTTCTTTTATATAATATAAGTATCCTTTTTGAAGCAATATATTGCCCGAAAAATAGGCGTATCTAATTAGATTGCAGGGCTGCAAATAAAATATATCAAAACATGCATCGGGATAATCTGTCTCGTTTGTATAGCCTAAGCCTAGTTAGGTGTGTTTAAATTGATCATAGTAAAATAAAGTTATATATCAAGATACATCACTACTCCATACTTACTGAAAATACGAAATACCCGGTATTTTACCCCTATTTAGGCATAATAAAATCATATAACGGCTATAAGGTATTAGTAATTGTTTAATATATCCAAGTATCCGAGTCACTAAAAGCAAAAACACAATTCACTAAACTACACAAAAACTAGAAATCCATATACTTAGTACATTAAATACCCACAATAAACAACAAGGAAGCCACATAGAAAACGTAAAACACAACAACAAAAATGGCGCCGAGCTGGTTCTGGAGTGTATTTTGATCATGTCGCTGCAGAAGAACATGCCGATAACAAGAGGTTTGTGCGCATGCCCAATGCTGCTGGAAGGGAAGGCAGCTGATCGGCGAACCGTCCGCTCGGACGTATCATCCATAAAATGTAACTTTTGTTTTCGCACGAGATAGGTAAGCTGTACGTATCTAAAGGTAAATGTCTATGATCGCATCTCGATGATCATCGTTCTCCTGGTATCACTCCTCGATTCGATTCAATTATTATTAAATAAATATTCATACTTTTATCATTTTCGTAAGGACTTTTTTTATTTTACCACAGAATATAACTTTTATTTCTTTTAAACGGCGTAAATATGTGCTGATACTTGAACAAACGATAGATAAAAACATATCTTGAGTACGTAATTTGTAGCGCAGCGCTATTGCGCTAAAGTTTGAAATATTAAAATTCAATCGAAGCGGGAGGAATGAAGCCTGAGCGAGATGCGATACGATGAAGTGGGGGGGACACATAATCTAACTAAAAAGCCTTCTATTCCTTATTATAAGTATTTACACGCTCTTTATATAACTGTTTAATACTATATGCGACAGCAACGCGCTGTCCTACTGTAGAACAACAAAAATCGCTAAATCGTAGTGATAATATCATGGTAATTTAGCTAATAGGAAATAGGAGTTAATGCTACCATAGAATGGTTTGTAGCCATTATCGCTCTGAATACTCACAGTTATTATCGAGTTCTATTCGGGGTGTAATCTGGTTTTATACACTGTATTAGTTCCTACTGGCAGTTGTAATGAAAGTTGACATTATTCATAATAATGTTTGCTTACTACTGTTAATAAAGCAGATACTTTACCATTTAAAATCAGTACTGTATTTCTCAAAACTTAAATAGCTTCTAGTGTGATATTGTTCTTGTCGTTTAACATTGCATATGATTATCTTCTATTCTGCAACATGGTTTACTGAGATCGTAAAATTCGTCCATAGATTATAAATTCCAATGCTAATGATGGGTTGTGCGAAATAAGAATATTCTATTGCTTTATCCGACATGCAAAGTTTAAAAAACTTAAATACAAAGTAAAAATAAATTAATTGAAACAGGAATTGGTACGATCTATAAAATTCAAATTTAAACAGGACAGCTAGAAGACTCCGAACAACGATATGCCTGCGAAACCAATACGTTAAAACTAATACTAAGGCGCGCGGCGATTGCCGATCGCTACGAACCCCCACCAACGTCTTGTAGATTATAGGTTCAAACGGATACAATTTGTTTTTGGAGACGCTCTTCTGCTTTCTTAATTGTATAGAAAGCAGTTTACTGGGAGCAAAATGCGTCACTTTGAGAAGAGAAAATTTATTTCTTAACAAAATTGTTGTATTAAAATTAGTTTATTATTCATCATTGGAACTAATTACTACCAATAAAAACGCTGTTCTGGCAAATCTGGAATTGATATAACACTAAAGCGGGTTTGATACACTAGCAATTTATTTGATATGGGTTAATAAAAAATAAGCTATCAAAACAAACTATGTCTTAGGAAACCTGTTGTATTAGATTATTTCCCTCAGTGTACTAAAGTATAATGAGCCTAATGAAGAAAAATGTAGCGATCGCTTTTTCTTATAAAATCGAAGTACTTTCTTGAAAGCCAATGAATAAAAACTAAAGTAATTGCTTTTGGGTCCAGCAGTTGCTTAAAAGTGCAGGAATTGCTTGTAGTCAATGCTTTTTCTTAAAAAATAGCGATCGCTATTGTTTGCTTAAAATGTGATGAATAAATTAAGGAATTGCCTTTTCTAGTGTAGCGATTGCTTTCAACTTTTTAAGGTAGGTCGACCCTTGCATCATTTGCTTGATAGCACTCAACTTTAGTTCTCCGCGGCATAAACGTGCGTTGCTCTTAATTTGTGTCTTCAATTATGGCTGAATATATGAACGTCCGTAAAAAAAAAATCTACAGTGTACGTAAAAATTGCAGATATGATGATTTCAAAATGTTATATCGATTTGACTGCGAAAATGTTGAGTGGTTGGCAAATTATTTTTTGACTGATACTGGTAAAAGGCGAGGGGATGCACTGTCGCCTTTAAATAAGATTAAAGTATTTCTGCGGAAATTGTCGGATTCGGGCTTTCAAAATTCTGTAGGCGAAGAACTCGGTATTCACCAAACTGCTGTCTGTAAGACATACACTTCTGTTATGGATGCAGTTTTGAAGAAGGCCAATATTTTTATTAAATTTCCAAAGTGCTGAAGCTGTTGTGGAAGCTAAACGGTTGTGGTCAGAGAGATTTATTTAAGTTCCTTCAATTTGTGAACGAATATTAATTGCTCGTCTTTAATTTCTTCATCACTACTATCACTTTCCTCATTTTCCCATTGTACTAAATAAATAGACCAACGTTGTATTTACGTCAACTGTTTTGCAGATTAGGCACCAAACTGAACATGAAATCTGAACAAGTGGATAAGCCAGGACTGAACTTGTGTTGAATAAGCATTTGCTACAGAGGTGTACGCAAAACAGCAATTGCTTCAAAATTTTATTCATATCTAGATCTGGCAATTGCTTTTACTTATAGCATTTGCTAGTCAAGCAATTGCTTTTACTAAAAAGTAATTGCTTCAAGCAATTGCTTAATTTTTATTCATTAGGCTCAATGTATTTGTAATATTATCTATCTACGGATACTTTCTGGAGTAATTTGCCTGGCCTTAGTTTTTCTAAATTAACTGGTTTCATCACTTAAACTTTACCGTTAAGGTGGCGCCAAAGAAAATAATCAAGGGAGTTACCTCCTCTTTTAATAGCTTTTAAATGCTTAAGTGTTTTAAAAGCGTTCGCACACGACAAATCCCAAACCGCTGACAGAAAATCCGGCGGCAAAACCGCAAATCAAAAATTTTTAATTTTTCTTTTATTACTGAAGTGAATAATACCTCTTGCAGTTCTGTGGCAGAAAATAAATTATCCCCTTTCGGGCCTCGCCATGCGTAGTTCACGCCGCGTCTCTGATTGATCTTTTGTCCTTATAACGGACCTCTAAACATATTATTTTCTGTGATCGAAGAGATAGGCTTACACCTGACCAGAACTCAGGGATCAGTATCAACTGGCCCCACTTCCATTTTCGGATACATCACCGACTGTACAGGGCAAAGGAATCTGGAGGATCATTATGAAATCGGACATCGCACGTGTATTATTTTCTCTCTCATACTCACATAAAATGCCACTTAGAATGTGCCAGTAGGGTATATTTACTTTGGACAACATCAGTTCGGTAGAGAAGATTTCGCAAACAATTTGAGTTATTCAATACGAAGAAGGCAACGCCGATACGCAAAAGCTTTTGAAAATTGAGTTACACAAACTGCACCGGCGTCATCGTATAAATTTTCGGGATGCACGCCAGAAAGTCACAGAGAAGGTGTGAATGGAATCTCTTTGTCGTCGAAGCTTTCAATACGCTTTGTGGGGGCCCCCGTTTGCCAACTAGAGCTCGTGTTTGAATATAAAGCGAAAATTTGTCTTTGCACAAAGAGTCACAAACAAGGAATAATCCGTTTGAATTTTTCATTGCTTTAATAATAGGCCAATAATGTTGGTAAGTGACGAAAATTATTGTTAAGTTTCCAATATTAGAATTTCCACACAGACTGGTCAGGTTAGGCATTAATTACATGTACCGTTTGTATCAGGCAAATGGAATAAATTCGATAATAAATACATGGGGGCGTGTCCGAAAAAACGCTCGGACACGTCGATTGGTATTTCTAGTGGCGCATTTTTTTCAATAAAACTTTTTATAC
This sequence comes from Polydrusus pterygomalis, assembly GCA_963969555.1. NCBI lineage: Eukaryota > Metazoa > Arthropoda > Insecta > Coleoptera > Curculionidae > Polydrusus > Polydrusus pterygomalis. The sequence goes on from OZ018375.1 coordinate 3,886,586, forward strand.
AAGGTGTGTCATGTAACAGTGGCCAACACCAACTATCCTATTTTAAATGCAATGTCCTGTATATTCTTCAATTTTTGGATTCTTCAGAAACTTTAGACATATTTCATGTACAATATCCTATACCTATATTCAACTGTTTCGGAAATATTAAGTGTTTTCAGATTTATTGCAAAAATTAACAACACACTCAAAAACTAATAAGTAATACTGTTTATTTCTTAATAAAGTAAAAAACAAAAAAAAACAATAATGTAGATGGTAGAAATGCTCGCCGGGAACATCTTGGCAACATCCCAATCTTAAATAGAAATTTCTTGTAATGTTACTGAACATCTCAGGCGTGACCGATCTAATCGCATTCGTCTTCTTAAGTCAGCTTAGTTGAGGGGTTTATTAACCCCATAAGAAGAAGTATAATGGCGTCAGATCAGGGGATCGTGCTGGCCATTCCATAGATCCACGCCTCCCTATCCACCGATTTGGAAATACTTGGTTGAGGTACTGCCTTACATTGAATTGGCAATGGGGTGGTGGGCGGTGCTCCATCTTGCTGAAACCATACCATATTCGCTGTAAGTTGTGGGTTTGCTGGATCAGGATATAAGTTTGTCAAAGTTGGCAAGACATTATTTTTGATATGATCTCTAACTATTCCTGCCCAAACATTAACCTTTTCAGGATATTGCGTATGTTCTTTTACAGTGATGGGCTAAAATATTGAACAAATTCATTTAAAAATCAGGTATTCATTTTTTGAAAAAACGCTCGGACACGTCGATTATATTTCTTTCTTCCGGATTTTTAGCCTCAAAAAGAAATTATACCGGGTGTGTCAAAAAGTAGATGTAGCAAAATTTTTTTTGTTTTTTAAATAGAACCCCCCGATTTTTACTTATTACCCTAATTCTACGTCAAATTTTGCGCATAATTCATGTAGCATACTCTATCCTTATCTCTAACGGTTTTAGAGAAAAATTACATCATAAAAAAAATTCTTTAAAAAAAGGTTAAAAAATTAGTTTATTAAGTGTTGAAAATGCAAACCATTAACTTCTTGACAATATGCTAATCTACTTAAAAACCCTTCTAAAACATTATTTACAGTATTTTCATTAATTTGCCTAATTTCATATCTAATTTTAAATTTTAAGTCTTCCAAATTTTGTGGTTAATCCTTATACACTTTTGATTTCAAATAACCCCAAAGAAAGAAATCCATTGGTGTAAGATCGGGACATCTTGCAGGCCATTCTATGGGTCCTCTTCTACCTATCCATCGTTCGGGAAATACAGTATTCAAATACTCTCGTACTTGTCGAGCAAAATGAGGCGGAGCACCATCCTGCTGAAGCCAAATAGACGCTTCTGGTAGATGAGGCTGATTCGGATTTGGAAAATCCGCTGCTAGTGTGGGAATTAATTCATTTTGAAGAAATTGTAAATACCGGTCTCCTGTAAGATTTCCATCGAAGACAAAAGGTCCAATAATTCTATCATTTAATATCCCTGCCCAAACATTTACTTTTTGTGGGTATTGCGTGTGCTGTTCTCTCATCCAACGGGGATTATTTGTACTCCAATACCGAAAATTTTGTCTGTTTACCGACCATTCAAACAAAACGTGGCTTCATCGCTAAAAAGTATGTTGCGATGGAAAAATAGATTTAAGCTGCAAATTTCCATCATAGTTTCACAAAACTGTAGTCGGCGGTCGGGATCATCTTCGTTTAGCTCGTGCAGCAACCTAATTTTGTACGGATGGTACTTTTCTTGTTTCAATACCCGCAACACAGATCGTCGGCTAACATCATTATTAAGGGCTACTTCAGTGGATGCACTATGAGGATTATCTTCAACCTCTAACAAAATGTTCAATTGTGAGTTTTCACTAATTTTTGGACGACCTGGCCGTAGACGATCCTTTACATTCCCTGTTTCCCTGAATTTCTTCTCAATTTTACTTACTGTAATATTGTAATCTGGATACTTAGCGTTAAACAAGTTACAAACTTCATCTTGACTTCTTGTTTTGTCTCCACATCCAATTAAAATTAAAATTTCGATTCTTTGTGATTCATTTGAATGCACCATGATCACCGTTTTTCAAAATTATACCTAAACTAATTTTTGATTGACACATGACTTGCTATCGTAGTAACAATTCATTTAAATTTACCTGTTTACCTTTAAGTAGGTACATGTACCTTTTTTTAAAGAATTTTTTTTTATGATGTAATTTTTCTCTAAAACCGTTAGAGATAAGGATAGAGTATGCTACATGAATTATGCGCAGAATTTGACGTAGAATTAGGGTAATAAGTAAAAATAGGAGGGTTCTATTTAAAAAACAAAAAAACTTTGCTACATCTACTTTTTGACACACCCGGTATAATTTCTTTTTGAGGCAAAAAATTCGGAAAAAAGAATTATAATCGACGTGTCCGAGCGTTTTTTTCAAAAAATGACTACCTGATTTTTAAATGAATTTGTTCCATATTTTAGCCCATCACTGTATAATCCAGTAAGGATTTTCCCTAAACCAATAGCAGCAATTCTGACGATTAGCATGACAAATAAGAATCTTCTATTGCTTTATCTGACATCCAAAGTTAAAAAAAAAAACTTAAATACAAAGTGAAAATAAATTAACTGAAACAGGTATTGGTGCGATCATTAAATTTTAAATTGATACAGGATAATATCTGTCTATAGAAGATTCCAAACTGCGATGTGACCTGCGCAACAAATATGTTAAAACTAATACTAAGTTTAGAGGTATTAGTAATAATATTACACCAAACAAATCAAGTTTGGCTTATGGGATTGATTTTAAACGTAATAAAGATGTACGTTACGTTTTTATCTGTTTTGGTAACATTATATCAAAATAATATTACAAGACAGTTACAGGTCTGTAAAGATTAAGTGCCTGAAATATCATTTTACAAATAACATATTATGATAAAGTCCTCTATAAACAGCGAGTTAGTTCAGTCTTTTAATGGGTGGCGCTTCATTTTCTTATAACTAAACCTAATATTAACCGTTGCCCCTATGTATGTACATATTTTATGAATAAAATGACTGGCAGACTTAGTGCTAATGTGTTCCGTATAAAATCAGCATAAATAAGTAGCTTAAGTTGAAACTTGACTCTTAAATCTTCTTTAAATAGCCAGATTAACGTCTACGTAGCGATTCTAGTGGAGTTTATAGTTGCGAGACGAGATCTTGCACACGGCACTATAAGTGAGAGAAGACAAAATGTAATAATGGATAAAGGATAATAAGTACCACTTAATGCATTGCAGTAAAATTGAAATTACACTTTTCTATAACTAATTAAGTTAGCTTAGGTTTAATGTGGACTTTTTCATGTGCAAGAATAAAAATGCAATGTTTTTAAGGGCACGATCTTGGTCAAAAATAGTATTTCTTCGGTTTTTTAGTATACCTACCTCGTCCAAATTACGTATATTTTTGTTTGTACATTTTATGTTCTTTTGTTATGGAACATCTATGTTTAGAGATATTGCGACGTACTTTTGCTATCTGGAAGATACGTTCAAAAAGAACGAAATCTAGAATGGAAGAAAGTTTTACTCTTGCTACAAGCCCTAATAGACCATAGCTCATTTTAATAAAACGAGCATATTATTCAATTAACGTGTTGTTTGTGCCACCCTGTTCAAGTCTGGTCTATTTTACATAAGGCCTGTCCAAGCGAAGGGTGGTTAAAACCAAAGGCAAATACCTATTGGTACTAACTGTGATGTCATCGTTTGACGTAAAACTATGTCACCGGTTAAACCGCCAATAACCACGCTAGGGAGTTGGGTACTTACCATAAACTTCTTATAAAATATACTACACTGCTTACGATTTAAAGAAATCAAAGATTCCAGCGTTCACAATTTGTCTGGTTGGCTGTATGGTCCACGTATGGTCCACTATACTTAACACGTGCATCAAAAGAAGCGCTATTATTAAACTTACTGTTAAGTCACATATTAGATTAAGAAAATTAATAAAATACAGCTTTTACAAGTATAATTATTCAGATAAACTGCAAACGTTAAGAAAATACTATAGAACACGTTTTTGTTTTGTTAGTTTAAATAAAATAAATATAATTATTTTAGATCTTTGTATTTAGTACCTACTTATTTTAGTTCCATGGTGAGAAAATCTAGAGTGAGAGCGGCAACCTCGCTTTTCTTTTTCACACGTCGGCCATTCACATGTAGCAACAAAACCAGCTGTAGTTATCAACGAACCCTTCGTTTGTTCTGTGAGTAATCGTAGTATTTGTTTTTACGATGTCGTAGTTAGTCATCGGAATACTCGTACTTGTACTTTTTGTGAATTTTATGTGTTATTGTTTTAGGTTTTTGTAAGGGATTGATGATAATGAGAATCTGCTACGGTGCGCGATAAATACCGATTTATTTGACTCAAAACATTATTATTAATTTTATATGGGTTAATCTAAAATGGTTTATTGTACTTATCGTTAAGCTTAAATAAAAATACACCAAGAAAAGAAAATCGGGTCTCAGAAATTCAAAAAGTAAAATGTTGGGAACTTTTTTAAGGAACCAGTATCAGCTGTTTATTGCATCTGTCGTTGTAAACTGTCCAATTGCTTAGTGTTGATGTCAATTGGACTTTGGATAAAATTTAGTTATATACAGACTGCCCCCCGCTGATAGGGTTTACAATAGCACAAATGGAAGAAAAATTTCATTCTTCGGGAAAAAGTCATTCTTGATAAAAAGTTTTGCTTGTAAAAGAAATGCAATTCACGAAGAAAAAATTTTGATTTTTTATACAAGGTTCGCAAAAACTTCAAAAACATAATTTTTCTCCAAGAGTAAACTAACTTAATGTTTCATTTTTTACCAAAATGCCAATTAGAAAACTTATTTAGAATAACGTTTGTAATTTAAATCCGAGATTTAAAATAAATCTTCGATTTTTTTAGTTATTTTTTTAATTTTTAGAGGTAAATGGAAATTTTGCTGCTCAATTAAAATATTAATATAAAATTATATTAGACTTTATTTTCATAATGGGTGGTGTGTATTTTAAAATTTTAAATGCATTCCTACCATCTTTTGTAAAAGCAAGGAATTTTTTTTACCATTTTATTACTTTGCTTTACGTATGGGGCAAATTTGAAGTTGACAAATAGAATTTGATGTGTTTTGAAAATGTTGAGCTTAGAACAAAGGGTTTATTTAGTTCAATAATACGGTGCGGGCGAAAGTTCTTACAACTTTGTGATAAAGAAATTTAATGAAAGATACAATAACGTTTACTTGTCAAAAATGGGACTTCATAAATTATTAAGAAAATTTCAGCGAACTGGTATAGTTTCCAATTAAAAAAAAAAAAGAAACAACGATCAGAATGACGCAGCTTCCCTAATCGTATTGCAATCTGTTGCTGAAAATCCTACCCTTTCATTAAGAACCCGAGCTCAAGAACTTGATGTAGTAAAAAAACTCATATTCAGTATATTTTAAAGGCAAACAAAATATTCCCATTTAAGCCAACTTTTAATCAAAAGTTGGAAGCAGGATACGACGCCAAACGTTTGGATTTTGGTCTTTGGGCCGGAAACAAAATTGTAAGTGAAAATAGGAATTTTCATAAATTTATCATGTTCTCCGATGAATTGACATTTTCAATAAACGGGATAGTGTCTTCTGCGCATATTAAATACTGGAGCGAAAATAATTCCCGTTTTAGAATTACTGCAAGAAGACAATATTACAAAAAAGTAAATGTCTGGTGTGCGATTTCTTAACACGTGTAACCACAGGAGTTACCATAAAATGTTGGAAAAATTCCTTTCTGACAACCTAGAAGAATTGCCTCTCCAATTTAGAAACGAAATGTACTTTCAACAAGATGGATGCCCTGCGCATTTCACAATTGAAGTGAGGGAATGGCTTAATAATACATTTGGTCACAGATGGATTGGTCGGAATGGTCCGGTTCTGTGGCCCCCAAGAAGTCCCGATTTAACTATTTCAGATGCCTATCTTTGGGAGCGCCTCAAACAATTAGTGTATTCCCGTCCAATTGAGAACCGACGTACAGCTTCTAAAATAGCGAATTGTTGAAGCAGTTCAAACAATTTCCATTAAAGAAATTCGAAGAAGTTTTGACCACATTCGTTTACAGCTGGAAAAATGTGTTGAATATGGAGGCGGAGTGTTTGAATAGCAAATTATGAAATTATTATTTGTTGTTATTTTAAGATTTTTTGTGTTATTTCCGGGATCATTTCATTTGTGAAATTAAAAATACATATTTCTGGTAACACCAAAAATCAGTTTTTTAAAAACTTTTTAATACCCCTCTGTCATTGATAATGTATGTATTTCGACCGCTAATGCAGCTATCCAAAAAAAATTCTTTAACCTCTAAAAAAATCAAAGATTTATTTTAAATCTCGAATTTAAATTACAAACGTTATTCTAAATTAGTGATGCCGCCGAGACGAGAAATTCTCGTGTCTCGTCTCGTCTCGTCTCGTCTCGTCTCGTCTCGTCTCGTCTCGTCTCGTCTCGTCTCGTCTCGTCTCGTCTCGTCTCGTCTCGTCTCGTCTCGTCTCGTCTCGTCTCGTCTCGTCTCGTCTCGTCTCGTCTCGTCTCGTCTCGTCTCGTCTCGTCTCGTCTCGTCTCGTCTCGTCTCGTCTCGTCTCGTCTCGTCTCGTCTCGTCTCGTCTCGTCTCGTCTCGTCTCGTCTCGTCTCGTCTCGTCTCGTCTCGTCTCGTCTCGTCTCGTCTCGTCTCGTCTCGTCTCGTCTCGTCTCGTCTCGTCTCGTCTCGTCTCGTCTCGTCTCGTCTCGTCTCGTCTCGTCTCGTCTCGTCTCGTCTCGTCTCGTCTCGTCTCGTCTCGTCTCGTCTCGTCTCGTCTCGTCTCGTCTCGTCTCGTCTCGTCTCGTCTCGTCTCGTCTCGTCTCGTCTCGTCTCGTCTCGTCTCGTCTCGTCTCGTCTCGTCTCGTCTCGTCTCGTCTCGTCTCGTCTCGTCTCGTCTCGTCTCGACGAGACGAGAGTGAAATTTTTTTCTCGAGAGAAGTCACGAGACAAGACGAGAGAAGACCGTTTCTCGTCGAGAAATTTCTCGTTTTTTCTCGAATTTTCTCGAATTTTCTCGTTTGTTAGAACACTGAATTTTAGGTATCTCCTAATATACAGTGAGGACCTAAAGTCCGTCCCCCCCCCCGCCTCTAACTTCTAAACCGTTTGGTATATTTTACTGAAATTTTGAACGAAAATATTTGAGCAAGTCTTGCACTTTTTGACATACCAATGACAGCTTTAAATGTCAAGATGACAGCTGGGTCCGCTTTTGGAATATTTTTTTAAATGGAACACCCTGTATATTTTTACATTTTTAAATTCTACATAAAATTATAATTATTTTTTATTAAATGCATTATTAGTCTATACTTCATAGTTTCCGAGATATTGACTCTCGAAAAACAGACATTTTTGAACTTTGACAGCTTATAACCTTCTAACAGTACGTCTTAGAGCAAAACGGCTTACATGTCCCTATCTTCAATTTTAATTATCTTCCCAAAAAAAATCAACTTTCAGTTAAACCGGAACAACTATATTTCCTGCTTTCGAGTTACATCCGGTTTAACCGGAAGTTGATTTTTTTGGGAAGATAATAAAAATTTAAGATAGACAGAAAAATAATGTGTTTAACGTTCTCACTCTATCGTATTGTGAAGGCATTTACCTTAAAACAGATATTCAAGAGCGAACAGAATCAAATTGTCTAGCCTCTTTCTTCTGTCTACGGTTAGTAGTTGACATTTTTAAATAATTAACCAAATCTGAAATAAAGCATTTTCGATTGAAAACACAATATCGCAAAGGACCTCAGTCAAATTTCATATGGGAGGACATAATAATTAATTATCTAATGTTACCGCGATTTAGTCCGAATATTTCATAAACTATGAGAGATTGATATGTCAAATAGAGCATTTTCGGAAATACTTCTTTAAGTTCTTTCTCTTGCACTTTCTATTAATGTAATAAAAAAATTAAGGTTTTTCCCCGGATGACATTCTGGGCTGATCCCTTTATTTAGTCGAATATTTTCCAAACTATTGCAGTTAATTATGCCCCGAATTATGCCAAAAAATAAATAATAAAAGAAGGGTAGTTCCATTATGAATCAATTATTATTATTATAAATCGTTCTCTATTCTGTATCTTTTACCACCCCGTATATTTTGGACTGAAAATACCTCGGTGCCAAGCCTATTACATTACGTGAATAATGTCTTATGACCGCTTGCAATATTTTGTTGATCTAAGAAAAATAGTTTCTAGGTAACATGACTAACAAACCGACTTATATTAAACCCTTCTGCGAGACGACCAGATACTTTTAAATGTTTACCCCCTTTAAGATTCGTATAAAAAAATATTTTTTATGATTCCCTACTCACGAGAAAAAACGAGACGAGACGAGACGAGACGAGACAATGGCACTCTCGAGCGAGAAAAACGCGTTTCTCGTCGAGACGAGATAAAAAAAAATTCTCGTCTCGTCTCGCGGCATCACTATTCTAAATAAGTTTTCTAATTGGCATTTTGGTCAAAATGAAAAATAAAGGTAGATTACTCTTGGAGAAAAATCAAGTTCTTGCGAACCCTGTATAAAAAATCAAAATGTTCTCTTCGTGAATCGCATTTTTTTACAAGCAAAACTTTTTATCAAGAATGACTTTTTCCCGAAAAATTAAATTTTTGATCCATTTGTGCTATCTATAGTAAACCCTATCCGCGGACAGTCTGTAGAAGAGCTCTGCTACAGGTCTTGCAAGAGGGGAGGGCATCCAAACACTCTCTGCCTCTCCCCTCCCCCTTCATTAACATCTCCCTGTCACCACTGCCCATTATACTAATTACATCTGATATATTATGTATATCTGTAAACTTTAAAACAGAACAACAAGGAAACCCAGCTTATCTGCTTGGAAAAGTTTTAAAACTGAGCTTTTATGGCGAACTATTTGCGAGGGATTTAAAAGCTCTTTCCTGTATTTCCATTATTTTACTTTGCGCCCTCCGCCGGTCCGGCGCGAGGTTTACATTTTTAATGCGGACATAAATAAGAGTTAAGTTGTTAAGTTCAGGTGTTGTACTTGTAACGATAAGAAATAGCATTACGTGCGGACAGAAACTGGGGTTTAGCGTGGACTTTGGTTTACCGAAATGCTCTATTTCGGAAGTGAGATTCCATGGCGTCGTGGTTAATGTCGCAGTCAGTGAAAACTCCAGGACGAGAGATCGTGGGTTCAAACCATAGATATTTACCTTTAGATAAGCAAACGATAATCACGAAAGTGGCAAATTTACGGCCTCGCGCATTTTTAGTAGTTGCAAACCTATCAGATTTTGAGAATAGAAAATTGTAAGAATTTGTTTAAAAACGATTCGTCGTCGATTTTTTAGTTCAAAAAGAAAGAGAACAAGTCAATTTAACTATCAAACTTATAATATTGAATATAAAAACCAAACAAAACCAGCAAAATAACCAATCTTCGATGTTATCGCGTACCTAATCTCAAGTCAAATATTAGTTATGTGGTACTAAGGCAGAACCCGATATGTCAAAATACTTGATTTTTCAGAAAACGAATTTTAAAGTTCGCGATATCGCCAAAATTAAGATTGCATTTACAGTAACTTGGCAAGTCCAGTAAAATATTTTACAATAAAGATCCTTTTCGCTTGTAGCATTTCAAGTTAAAATTTTTCCGGATAACGAAGATATTTAGATTAGTTGGACATATCGTGTTTTTCCCTCTTTAGTTTCACCAAAAAATTGACATGTCGCGTGGTAAAACCAATTCCGACAAGTTGAAACTGTGGCATAAACCGATATGTCACATACCGGGATATACAAATAAATGTTTGGCGGTGCGGGACGACACCACAACCCGATATGTCTAGCATATTGGGTTTTGCCAGCGACCAATTTTCATTTATGAAACATATCGGGATCTTATTTTATTAACCCACATTGTATAGGAGTAACAGAACCATATCGGGGTTTGCCATCATATTCGTCACCACTAACTGCATATTATTGGCTTTAAAAACGGAAAATGGATATTTCTTGACATATCGGGTTCTGCCTTAGTACCACAGAGTTTTTGCCCGAGAACTTGACCCGTGGAATACTTTCACCCTTGGATTAATATAAACATACGTAGGTATTTACTTTTTTTTTATACAGGGTTGGGCAAATATTCCGGAACGGCTTAATTACAGGCGAACGAAAAGTGATATCGAATCCGGGTTTTGGGCAATCTATAGGACTAAAATTTTACTACACACAAAAAAATCTAGTATCCAGTTGAACCTAAAAGTTTCAAACTGAAACTATCATAGACATAAATAGGAGCAATGCTAAAGTAAAATTAAATAGAAAACACCTTAGCATCAAAATATAGTTTTAAATTAATACTACATTCTTTTAACTTGACTCTACTTTAGTTTTAGGGTAATAAAAATAAATGATCAACCTATCACTAATTGCAGTTGCAGATATAGTATACGTTAATATTGGTTTGATTCAAAGTAATGCAAATAGCATCAAAAAAAAAATAAGGGTTTAGATTTTACTCAAGTTGAGTATAGATACTGTCTTTGTGCTCGCTGTGACAATACAAATTTATTTTTATTTTTAAACCTATCATAGTATATTTCACTTTGACCACAATACTTATTTTTAAAACAAGTATAAGATTATCTTGTTATGATGATGATGAATTCTCTTTATGAACATAATTTTGAATAACTTGATGATATAATTTGAAACCAGTAGTAGTTTAAAAATGAATATTTTTTAGGTACAAAATAAAGCAAGTTAGTTTCAAAATAAGGCTATTTGTTTGAGCATTACTATAAGCTTGTTTTGAGAGTAGTTTTTTTTGTGTGTATTTGACTATTATACCATATGTCAGTAATGTCACCAACTGTCAAGTGTTGACGTTATTTATATTTTTTTTTAAATAGAACACCCTGTATATTTTTACATTTTTAAATTCCACATAAAATTATAATTATTTTTTATTAAATGCACTATTACTCTATACTTTATAGTTTCCGAGATATTGACTCTCGAAAAGTGACATTTTTGAACTTTGACAGCTTATAACTTTCTAAAAGTACGTCTTAGAACAAAACAGCTTACATGTCCCTATCTTCAATTTTTATTATCTTCCCAAAAAAATCAACTTCCGGTTAAACCGGATGTAACTCGAAAGCAGGAAATATAGTTGTTCCGGTTTAACTGGAAGTTAATTTTTTCGGGAAGATATTAAAAATTGAAGATAGGGACATGTAAGCCGTTTTGCTCTAAGACGTACTGTTAGAAAGTTATAAGCTGTCAAAGTTCAAAAATGTCACTTTTCGAGAGTCAATATCTCGGAAACGAGCTCGGAAACTATGAAGTATAGACTAATAGTGCATTTAAAAAAAAATAATTATAATTTTATGTGGAATTTAAAAACGTAAAAATATAAGTACCTACAGGGTGTTCCATTTAAAAAAAAAATAACTTCAACACTTGACAGTTGGTGACATTACTGACATATGGTATAATAGTCAAACAGTAAACTGTTAGTCCTATAGATTGCCCAAAACCCGGATCCAATATCACTTCTCGTTCGCCTGTAATTAAACCGTTTCGGAACATTTGCCCAACCCTGTATAATACAGGGTGTCCCAAAAGTAATGGGACACAGAGCAACAGCAGACTCCTTAAGGCGAAATAATGGAATTTATTTAAACTTGCCTTATCCCAAAATTGATAACAACCAAGATACAGGGTGTCAACGTTTTAATTTTGTTTTCGTTTTTTTGCGATTATTTCTCAACGAAACAACATAGCAGCACAAAATTGAGGGATTTGAGGTTTTTTGAGGTGAGGAATTCAAAATTATTTATAGTTTTTGTGTAACCAGAGGGAGCTGCCTACGGCATGGCCCGCTTCTTTTAGCTGGCATAACTTTGTTTAGGCTTCCTAAATCGATCCGACTATTAAAAAAATAAGTTACTTTCCTTCTTTTGCATCAAATACGTGTAACTTATTGAAGTTGCTAGGAGCAACTATTTTCGAGATAATCGCATTTCATATGTCCAATGCAACTAAGTACCTACGTGGTCCAAAAGCAACGGAAAATCGAGCAACGGTGAGTTGATGACTTAAAATTATTGTAAATCAGCTACATTTGCTAAGTGTAAGTGTAAATTCCATTATTTCGCCTTAAGGAGTCTGCTTTTGCTCTGTGTCCCTTTACTTTTGGGACACCCTGTATAAGTATAGAGAAAAGTGTCTTTTAAACTTTTTGAAGCAATATAATATTGCCCGAAAAATAGGCGTACCTAATTAGATTGCAGGGCTGCAAATAAAATATACCAAAACATGCATCGGGATAATCTGTCTTGGTGTGTGTTTCTCTTTATTTTTATACCTTGATTGTGTAGCCTAGACCTAGTTTATGTGTTTATATCAATCATAATAAAATATGCTTTATATATCAAGATACATCGCTACTCTATACTTACTGAAATTACGAAATACCCGTTATTTTACCTCTATTTGGGCATAATAAAATCATATAAAGGCTATTACTAGTTATTGTTTACATTCCAATCCAAGTACCCAAGTCACTAAAAGCAAAAACACAATTCACTAAACTACACAAACTAACTAGAATCTGTACACAATCCACAATAGCAAAGAAAACAACAAGGAATCCATAGAGAAAACTTACAACACAACAACAAAATTGGCGCCGAGTCGGTTCTGGAGTGTATTTTGAGCATGTCGCTAAAGAAGGACTGGTCGATATCAAGCGGTTTGTGCGCATGCCCAATTCCGCTGGGATGAAAGGCATCTGACAGGCGAGCTGTGCGCTAAGGCCTATTTCTTCAACCATAAAACTTAACTTTTGTTTGTGCACGAGATAAGCTGTACGGATCTAAAGGTAAATGTCTATGGGACTTACAGGGAAGCGGCGCCTGCCGGGAACAAGGGTTACGAAGAACAAAGGTATTGGCTTGCCATTTTTAACAGCGGACAATGCGTCTTAAAAGCAGCTAAACGCTTCACGGGATTTTAGGCATTTTCCAGAGTCGAGATAAGGACCAGAACGGATGAAATAAATTCCTGTTATTTATATTGGTTGAAATATCAACAGAATTTATTGGTTGAGGGTTAGAGGAGACATTTAAATTTGGGGTGTGCATGTGTGTACTTATCGAGAAGACGCCACTGGATATACCGTGGTAACTTGACCAGCACGTGAACTGAAATGGCCTTACAATGTAAATAGTGTTATATAAAAGGCAAGCCACAATATTTGATCTGACTGACCGTGATATTACTTTCCTTCTCAATCTGGAATTTCCAGAAGAGGAATACGATAACAAGCTTGTTAAACAACGAAAGGCCTTTTAAATCAATGTTTTCCAGTAGAAAAGTATACATACATGTCGGTAAGAAAAATTGTTAAATACTGGGTGTTACAAAACGAACAATTATTGAAACAAATATTTAAAAAAAAAAAGATTTAAAACAAGAAACACACTTATAATATACAAAAAATTTAATATTTATATGACCCCCATTAGCTTCAACTACTAATTCCACATGTAGTCTCCAACTGCCGATGGCTCCTCTGATGTGATCTTGACTAGTTTTCCCCCAACATTGAAAAATTCGTTTTCGAAGTTCTTCAACATTTTTAAATACTCCTTCATTTCTGTGAACCCTAACCTGCAAATCACTCCACAGAAAGTAGTCGCAAGGATTTAAATCAAGGCTATTTGAAGGCTATTCGTGGGGTTCTAGAAAATAGGCAACGTTCTTCCTTAAATAATTAAGGGTTAGGCAATAATATGACACGTTGCGCCATTCAAAAAAATTTGTTCTTATTTGACATGATCAAAAACAAATAAGATAAACATACCTGATAGCAGGAAAATTTCATAATATTTCGTGGATTTTCGCTGTTACTATCAAAAAACGCAAATAGCAACGACCAACATAAAATAGGCGATATTTGTCATCGTCGACTCGATTTTCAAAAGTAAAAATGGAAAAATCTAAATCAACATGTTAAAACATGTATGTCCTTATTTTGTCATACGTCATACGTCAGCTATTTTTCAACATATTTGCATGCACGACCTCTTATTCTGTTTAGAAATGTTGAAGATTTCAGAATCTTGCACGTAAAGATACCTAAACAGTGCTATTCAAAAAAGTTACAGCAAGTTTTAAAGTTTTACCAAGTTGAGGTGAATCCGCCATTTTGTTTTTTCAACAAATGTAAAAAATATAAGATTGACGGTCTGACTTGATCTATCCTCTCTCAAACAAGATTAAAATCGATTCATAAATAAAAGAGTTATTATATAAAAACAAAATTCCATTGTTTCTTGGACAACCCTATGTAATGTTAAATTGAATAATAATAAGTAGTTGTAGATAAGGGCTTCTGCGCCCTACTCCTCCCTGGCTTCTGCGCATGCGCCAGCAGTAACTGATACGACGGCTAGTAGTTATAGATGGTTTTTCACCCACCCTACGGAGCAATGTCTGGTACTGAATTATTTTAGCTTAAAAAAAACGTCATTTCGGGCGATTAGCAACAATAGTGGTCTATATTTTGTCATTAAAATGTTGCCCAGCATCTTATCAGTAAACGTGTATTTTGTTACTAGGTATGGTTTTAAAAATAATGCACTTTTCTGTAATAACAAAAATGTATTAATTACTAATATTTAAAGTATTTACAATAGAGGCCAGTCGCCAACTGGAAAAATTCAGTAGGTAGTACTTAAAGATATTACACTTTTACGCTATTTCGTCAACATATAGTTTATATTCAGGGGCTCTTTGTTTATTCCAGCACACCGATAATTTTGTTTTAGTAGCCCTCTGTTTCAGAAAAATGTTTTTCAAATATTATATTTAGCATATTGTCAAAAACTGCGTCAGGTGTTACTAGATGCACTTCATTATAACATATTATGGAATAACTTTCAATATTTTGGGACTTATCTACAACCACAGAGGAATTTTTATTTGTGCACTAAATTCAATTTTAAAAAAAATTGAAGTAATAAAAACACTCACGCAAACTCCACCAAACCCTAACAAAAAGTAATTCCTGTCGCTGAACTAGTTATGTTTATTTCGAAATATCTATTACCCTATTTCTATTGCCTACAGGGCTAAATTGCCAAACCTACTTACAGGTTGGCCAATGACAGATTCACTAACTAGGTTCTCATTTAAATATGACTTATGTTATTGTGATGGATCTGTACCGAAATTACATGTTTTAAAGTGCGTTTTTCTGTATAGTACTACGGTGCTACAGAAGGTAACAAGGCACCTACTACATTTTAAAGAAATTGTATTTACATTTATAAAAATTGATTCCCAGACGACAGTATGCTATTCTTCAGCCTTGCGAAAAACCTCTACAATAAGTGTCTTTCAAAGAAATCAAACCCATCATAAATAATAGTAATTATCTATCTGGTGTCTCCGTAAAAGTGGCATTTAACACATAACTGTCACCATTCAAGTTCGCGTATATCGGGATGGTAACAGGAGATACGTGTTTTCGGTCATTCGAAGCCAAGTTCACGCTGAATGAATATTCCCCTCTCTCCCCTTTGTAAACCATCACAGGTCTTGTGACGTAGTATTTTTCGTATGGTGCCTCGAGGTCCTGACTTGGATAAACAAACACCTGAAACAATAAATAAGAGATAATGAAGGAATGAAGAAACGAATTGGGAATATTATGTTTAAAATGGCAACAATGTAGATTATAAAACAATAGTTATATAAAAATCAATTTCTTGCTTCACTGAGGAAAATGATCTCATACAACAGGTTTGCTAAGACATAGTTTGATTGATAGCTTATTTTTTATTAACCCATATTTTTTTTTATTTTACTTTACTCCCAACCAACTTTACAAATTTTTTACAGGGTTAAGTATATAAAAATAACTAACAATAATTATTACTCTAACTTAATAGGATACAAAAAAGAGACAGTTAAAAAAAATCGTTTTGTATTATATAACGTTAATAAAGAAAATTATACTGGGAAATATTTTTTTAAATGAAATTTAAATAATGGTAGTTTTTTTAATGTTTTAATATTTTCGGGTAAAATATTATTATATAATATTAATCCATTATACAACAATGACCGTTTTCCAAAGTTACTGTTTATTTTAATAGTTTGTAAAAAATTAAGTTGTCTAGTATCATGTCTATGAATATCATGAAATAAACGTTATGTTAGAAATTTTTGGTTTTAAAAGTAAAGAATGAATAAATATGCAATTTTTATATTATATAAATTATTTATATCTATATACGTATTTATTCAGTTTATATAAATTTGTTGTTGGTTCTAAATGCGGAAGTTTATGAATACATTTAATAACTTTATTTTGTAATTTCTTTAAAGGTTGTACTATTGAATTGGCTGAACCCCAAATAGAAATAAGATACTGAATTTTTAAATGTACTAATGCATGATAAATATTTTTTAAATAATTTAAAGATATGCAATGACAAATTTTAAAGAATATCCCAATTAACGGAGAAATGTAAGTTCGAATATGTTCTGCGTGTTTTCTCCAGCTTTTTTGATCAATATATAATCCTAAAAATTTTATGTTATCTTTGTAATTAATATTTTCCCAATTAAATATTATTGTTTGCTTCTCCATCTAGTCTTTGTTTGTCAATGTACATAAATGAAGATTTATTAAAATTTAAAGTTAATTTATAAGATTGCCACCAGTTAAATATAATTTTTAAATCTTTTTTGCTAATAATTAATAAATAATTCATTAATATTATATGTACGTACTATATAGTGGTTAAGTGAGGAAGCTTGCTTCAACTTCGCCCTTTGTAATTTTTTTTATTACAATAAAGTCATTTATTATTATTATTATTATTATTATTATTATTATTATTATTATTATTATTATTATTATTATTATTATTATTATTATTATTATTATTATTATTATTATTATTATTCTTCTTTTTTCTCACTTAATCTTAATCAAATGGTGTTTCTTTTCTGGGATGACGGGCTGTACCAAGTCGTCTCAGAGTCTATTGCTTGAATTGAGGAATGATCGCACTATATTGCACGTTTTAAGGATGACAGACTTTTGTATGTTTGTATGGATATTTGGGTCGAGACCGAGTTCCTCAAGATGTGTCTTAAAGATGTATGGGGTGATGCCTGTGGTTGAAATGGTGACTGGTATGATCGTTACTTTTTTCTGTTTCCAAAGTCTCTGAACTTCCATGGCTAATTCCGAATACTTTGCTATCTTCTCTCTATACTTTGTTTGAATGTTGGGGTCGTTAGGTATGGATATATCTATAAGATAGATGATTTGTTCTTTTTTGTTTTGGAAAACGATGTCTGGTCTATTACATCTTATTGTCTTGTCTGTATGGATTTCTACGTCCCAGTACAGTTTGTATTCGCTGGTATCTATGATGGTGGTTGGAGAGTATTTGTAGTATGGTATTTCCTCTGTTATTAGTTTGTAGGTCTTTGCGAGTGCCTGGTGAATGATTTTTCCTGCCATGTTGTGTCTTTCGGTATACTGTGTGCCTGCTAAGATTTTGCATCCACCAGTGATATGGTCTATGGTTTCTGTATATTGGTGGCATTTTCTACATGTATCAGTATGTAAGTTTGGATCTTTAATTATGTATTTCTGATAATTCCGAGTGGTTATGACCTGATCTTGTATTGCGAGAAGAAATCCTTCTGTCTCAGGGAAAAGTCTTCCATCTTTAAGCCATTTATAGGAAAGTTCTTTTGATATGTGATCGTGCTCTATGTTGTATCTATGTTTTCCATGTAGCTGCTTTGTTGTCCATAAATTAAGACTTTCTTCTATATTTTTTGTTGGATTATATGTGTCCGTAGGATGATTGGTCGTGGATAGATCAAGGGGTGTATAATTTTTGTCAGCTTTACAGACTGATTGGTGAAGGGATGCTTGTTTACCAAGGAAGAATTTCCGAAGGTGTTGAATTTGTTTTGTGTGTAAAGCTTGAATATCTATCATACCCCTTCCTCCTTCTTTTCTGTTGATTGTGACTCTTTCTTTACATGAGTTGGGATGGTGTTTTCTATGTCTGGTAAGCTCTGATCTAGTGAGGGTATGGATACTTTCCAGATCTGTTTGGGTCCATTTGATTATACCAAAGGAGTAGGTAAGTATTGGGATGGCAAATGTGTTGATGGCTTTGAAGAGGTTACGGGAATAGAGTGAAGTTCTTAATATGGCTACTAATCTTTGTTTGTATTGTTTCTTTAATTGTGTTTTTATATCTGTGTGGTTTATTTTAGTGCTTTGTTGGAATCCTAGGTATTTGTATGTTTCGTTTTCTGTCATGTTGTCTAAAATTTCATTGTTTATGGATTCTTTGTATTCGCTTTCTTTCCATTTACCTTTTTCGATATGTAGTGCTTTGCACTTACTTATTCCGAATTCCATTTGTATGTCTGTTGTAAATGTTTCTGTGATCTTGAGCAGCCCTTTTAGTTGTGTTGGTGTTGGCGCGTAGATTTTTATATCGTCCATATACAGTATGTGGTTGATTTTATGTTGTACTGTTTTTTGATATTTTATGTTAAAGCCGTATTGGGAGTCATTTAGTGCATTTGAGAGTGGATTTAGGCACATACAGAACCATAAAGCACTTAGCGAATCACCCTGGAAGATGCCTCGTCGGATGTATAGTTCATCTGTCTGTACGGTTTCCGATTCTGAGGTTATGGTAATTTTTGTTCTCCAGGTTTTCATTATTTCCGTCAAGAATTGTTTGATTTTTGTGTCTATTTTGTAGATGTCTAAGATTTTTGTTAACCAGCTATGTGGTACAGAGTCGAAAGCCTTTTTATAGTCTATGTAGCAGGTGTGTAGATTTCTGCATTCCTTTTCGGTCTGTTTAAGGATGATCGTATCTATTAATAGTTGTTCTTTACACCCCTGACTGAATTTTCTGCAACCTTTCTGTTCTTCCGTAAGTATGTTATGTTTTGTTAGGTGTTGGTCTATCTTTTTACATATGGTGGCTGTTATTATTTTGTACAGTGTAGGAAGGCATGTTATAGGTCTATAATTGGTTGGATTCTTTGTTTCTGCATTTTTCGGTTTAACATATGTATTGCCTTGTGTCAGGAATTTTGGGAATGCGTTTGGGTCTTGAATAATTTTGTTTATTTCTCTGGTGAGTGCTTCATGTCTAGATGTGAGCTGCTTATACCAAAAATTTTGTATTTTATCTGTTCCTGGGCATTTCCAATTGTGGGTATGTTTTATGGTCTCTGAAAGTTCTTCTTGTGTGATGTGGTGATCCATCTGTGTTTGTATGTGCTTGTATCTTTCTGTTTCGATTTTGATCCAGCTATGACTGTCGTTGTGTTGTATGGGTGTTGACCAGATGTTTGACCAAAAATCTGTTAGTTCCTGTTTAGTAGGTATCTCATTTATAGGGTTATTTCCTTGTGATATTATGGCTTTATAGAATTGCTTTTCGTTTCTGTAAAATGCTAAGTTGGTATCTTTTCTTTCATTGGACTGTTTATATCTGCGTAGTCTGCCGGCGTAGACAGCAAGTTTTTGTTTCATGGTGTCGAGCATTTCTGATTCTGTTTGTGCTGGGTTAATCTTCATTATTTTCGTTATAGAATTTATTATCTTTTTAGATTTGTTGCCATTCTTGTGTTGGGTCATATGTCCTATATCCCTTCTTAGGTTTTTTATTTTATTTTCTATTCTGATTTGCCACTTTGGTTTATGTTTTTTTCTTATTTTTCCTGTTTCCTGTGGGATTTTTTGGCCGTTATGTCTGATTATTGTGACTGCTGCTGTGTATATAATTGTGTGAATGTCTTCTAATGTGCTATTGTTTGTTAGATATTTAGAGATTAAAATGTTCGTTGTTTTGATAATTTGGGAGGTATAAGGCTTAAATATTAATCTTGGAATAGGACTTCTTAAGTTTGGATTTGTTCCTTGCCAATATGATAGGTTCATTTTCATTTCCTCCTCTAGTCGCGAGTTTTCGTCCATTATTGGGTGTATAGGCGATTTAGGTGGTCGGTCTATTTCTTGTCTTTCGTCAGTGGTCTCTGTTGTGTGCTCGGGTATGGGATGTGGCAGCGTATGTGTGTTTTCGCTATTTACTATTTCTTCCATGCCAGTTTCAATATTTGTGTCTTTACTGTTATCACTAAGCTCACGGGCAACTTCCTTTTTTATTAGTTCTTGTTCCATAGCTGTAAGTCTATTGTTCTTTAAGATTACTCTTTTCTGATCTATAAGGCGTTGTTCTGTTACGGTTTTTGACAGTTCTGGGTACTCTTTGAGGAAAAGTGTGTGCAATTCAAGTCTGTATCCTGTTTGGATTGTTTCCAATTTTGTTGCTTTGTAGTAACAACGCATGACAGTTCGATTCATTTGGTCATTCCATGTCATCCGTTGTCGTGTAGTGCCAGCTTTTGTGGTTGCTGGGAGTCCAGGCAAAACACGTTGGGCTGGTGTACCATTTATTCTTTGGTCGGATCTGTTGATGGGGATATTGTGGTTGGTATTGCATTCTGGGTTAATGAGTTCAAAATTTCCTGCTAATGGGTTGCCGATCAAAAGCAGATTTATAGTTGCAGCATGTTTTGATTTGTTTATAATTGTTGGTTTGGTTCGTATTATTATCTTTTTTGTTTTTGTTGTTCTATTTTTCGAGTAAACATGAAAATTTAATTTTAATATCTCTGATAACGCTAAGATCTCCAAACTTGTTCCATATGTTGTTGTTTTCATCATGTGGGAGTAGTAATTATCTATATTACTTAATTCATTGCTTTCGATTAATGCGAATGATTTCAGTTCTTCCCAATGTTGTTTAATATAGTTTATAGAGTTCTTTCTTAATTCTTTGTGTCTATCTTGATGACCATGTAGGTATTGACTTACTGCTCTAAAAAGACAACTTCCATCTCCAACAATATCCGATCTAAGGAAGGTTATTGTTTCTTGGTACTGATCATGATCAAAATTAACTGTGTCGTCGTCGGTTTGGTCGAGCAATAGATTCCCGCGCCGTTCTCGACCGTCACGGCGCTCGTCCGAGGCGTGTCCTTTTATTTCAGGAACCATATTTTCTCACGTGTAAGGGGGTTGGCCTGACACGTGGTTTCTCCCTCTCGCGTCAGTCTCAGCTTTCAGTTCTCGCCACCAGGGTTGGTTACCGAATCTTGCGGTCGTCTAGCAGAGTTTACCAGGGCCTACCAACGTGGAGGTGCGAGTAGGAATTGGCAAAGAGAGGCTATTTGAGTCGCATCATTTACCCTTTAGGCCCTCTATTATTATTATTATTATTATTATTATTATTATTATTATTATTATTATTATTATTATTATTATTATTATTATTATTATTATTATTATTATTATTATTATTATTATCATTATTATTATTATTATTATTTAATTGGATATCCCTAATGCTAGTGTATCAAACCCGTTTTAGTGTTATATCAATTCCAGATATGCTAGAACAGTGTTTTAATTGGTAGTAATCAGTTTCATTAGCAGCACAGTCTTTTTGAATAATGAACAACTTTTAGTAACTACAGCAATTTTGTTAAGAAATAAATTGTATATACAGGGTGATGTTCATTTGAAAACTTCCCACCTCGATTTTCCTGCTTTAAAATAAAAATGTGGAAAATCGCTCGGACCCGTCGATTTTTATTTCGAGGGAGACATATTTTGCGTATATTGTCAATCTTGTTACTTCAAGCCCCTAGGAGGGAGGGGGGGTAAGATTTAAATATTAAATGGATACCCCTATTTTATATAATTTTTTTGGATTCTGCATAAAATTCTGAACATTTTTTAATAAAAGCATTATTAGTCTATACTTAACAGTTTCCGAGATATTTACTCTTGAAAAATTACATTTTTGAAATTTGACAACGTCTAGCTTTCTAACTGTACGTCTTAGAGCAAAACGGCTTACATGTCCCTATCTTCGATTTTTATTATCTTTCCAATAGTGTAAACTTTCGGTTAAACCGGATGTAAGAAATATAGTACTTCCGGTTTGACCGAAAGTTGATACTATTGGAAAGATAATAAAAATCGAAGATAGGGACATGTAAGCCGTTTTGCTCTAAGACGTACAGTTAGAAAGCTAGACGCTGTCAAAGTTCAAAAATGTAATTTTTCAAGTCACTATCTCGGAAAATGTTAAGTATAGACAATAATGCTTTTATTAAAAAATGTTCAGAATTTTATGCAGAATCCAAAAAAATTATATCAAATAGTGGTATCCATTTAAGATTTAGATCTTACCCCCCCCCCCCCCCCCACCCTCCCTCCTAGGGGCTTGAAGTAACAAGATTAACAATATACGCAAAATATGTCCCCCTGAAATAAAAATCGACGGGTCCGAGCGATTTTCCACATTTTCATTTTAAAGCAGGAAAATCGAGGTGGGAAGTTTTCAAATGAACACCCTGTATAATATAGCGTACATAAGCTATTTTTTAATTTCCAGAAAATGCATTGTTTAAGAAATATAGTAAATAAACTAGTTTAAAATGTTTAGGATGTCCCATTTGAAAACATATAGGTTTGCTTCATAACTAAAAAACGGATGAGACAAGAAAAAAAAACGCCACCGGATCATATGGGAAAGGTTCGATAGGAATACCTTTTTACCCCTCTAATTAGTTAAAAGACAACTGAGATACGGGGGGGGGGGTGTCCCGTGTCCCGTGATAATATTTATATTCACCCTGTATCTCAAAAACCAAGAGGGCTATGAAAATTTTATTGACGGCATTTTTAGTTTCACAAAATAGTAGCACAGTGCTGCGACGAGTGCTGTAAGATTGGATATTATGAACCTTGTATTTTAATATAATATTACTGTGGTAAAACTTTAAACAAAAAAAGTTTCCCAAAAGCGTTTCTTGAATTTGGGTCAAACTATAAATTGTAAATAAAAGTATGTGACATCTCGACGTGGTGTATTATTTTGCAGAGCAATGAAACTAGTTCTTCTTATGCAGTAATTCTGTGTGCCTTTCTTTATCTTAAACAATGGGATGTTTCCACTCCATAAACTTAGATCTACGACTTTCATAGTTTTATTTAAGGACTTCTAAAGAAACATATTTCAGTGCCAAATTAGTTATAACAAAACTAGAAATTGTAGCTTCCTAACTTATGATGTAATCATGCAGAAGGAATGTTTATGTTTACACATGACGAAGTGATTTCATAACGCTTCCGCTTATTTATTGCAGGCAACTATACTAGGTACTTGAAAAAGAGTTCGACTAGTAGTAAAGTCAAATTAATGTACGAACACGCCGCATCATCTGTCATTAATGGCACCCTGTTGAAGTCTGCTATAGAGGAAGTAACCCCTTTTCCACAATGAAAATTGCCGAAGGTTTTGCTGGTCAAACGAAAATAAAAAATAAAAATTGGTACTTAGAAAATAAATTCTACTTTAAATACCCCATCCAGAAAAGTAAATGACGATCGAAAATATTCCCAAAATTTGTTTTAGAAATTTTTTTAATTTTTAGTAATTTTGTAATATCTTAAACAATTCTTTATTGCTCAAAAGCAAAATGACTTTCCCGGGTGTAGAATGTTGTACCAAACAATTTTTCTTAAAGCCATTTTTCAATATCGGCCTTACTTTTTTCTCAAAAACGTTGGGCGCGTAAATCCACTTTACACGCTTAAATTAACTTTACAGATATTAATTTAGATTAATCTAAATTAATATCTGTAATTTAGATTAATCTAAATTAATATCTGTGATCCGGCACTTGTACCGGTTTTGAGAGCGCACTTGCAAAATTTTCTGTTTTTACAGAATAACCCCTTTACGAATGACCTTTTCTAAGGTACCGTACTGGGACGCAAGATGTCGCACCGGGTTCTATAATTCCCGTCGATAATCGATCCTGACAAGTGATTTTTCTTCGAGCAATGTTTCCTTCTGGCCCTTCTGCCAAACTGAGCCTCACTGATGAGCTGTAAACGGCGAAACCCGTCTGGGGATGAGTTTGCCGGAAGGAAACAGACAAAACTTTCTTGAATTAAATATTTTTGTTTAGATTGTTTATTGCATAATTTGGTAAATTGATTATTAACTTATTTTCCCTCGCTATACTATTATAATTTATCAATAAAAGGTGGTTCTGTAGGTTTCTCAAATACTAAAAAATTCTATTGTATAAATCGCCATGTATGTAAGTCTCTTGTTATAAAGGTCATAAAGGTTCAGAAAAATATCCTAGGATCATCCTATAAATGTCCCAAAAACTTCCTTAATATAGCCGCCTATAACGTCCTTATATAATCCTATAAATGTCCCTTAATGATTCTTTATATATCTTAAGGGATGTTTATGGGATGGTCCCAGATATAGCCTGATCTGTTCCAAAAGGACGTCCCAGGGACATCCGTGAATAATTTCGGGATGCTACGGGACGTCCCAAGGATGTACGCAATATCCCAAATTTACGTCGCTAGGACGTCCAAAGGACGGCTGCGTGTTAACTGGGTTAAGAATAGTCCAGCATGTTCCATAAGATCTTCCCACTTCTTGGGACAGGCGTCTTATACAAATTGTTGGCGTATTTTGCATTATTTCACGAACGTTTGCAGCAAGTTTTTCTGTTCTTACAGATGGTCTTCCTGCTCCTTTTTTGTGTGGTATAGAACCTGTTTCCGTAAACACAGCCACGGTTCTTTTCAGGCAATGATAAAAATTCCCAGCAATAAAAGCAACGTTAGGAAAATGTTCGTGAAAATCGTCCATGCACAAACCCGGATTGTATTGCCACTCACCATTTATTCTAACCCCGTTTCGAAAATATGCGTCAACCATGAATGTTCTGTGCTGTTCCGTAAAGCCCATTGTGTGAATTGTTTAAGAAATTGAAAAAATTAGCGATGATCAAATTAATTGTAACGACTGTCAAAGATGACGGAATACCTGCTTGATTATTAATTCAGGTAGTTACTAACACCTAACAGGTATTAGGCTCTACGGCTAAGCATTACGTCCTTAGATGCAAGACCCTCTTTGATGCAATTAATTTTTGCTCGCACGGTACCTTCTTTATTCATAGAATACTAAAAAGTCTACGATTATACCCATTGTAAAAATTTAGTTTGCTAAACATGCGGCTATGCTAAAATTGTGTAAAATAAGACAATAATTTTGAACACTTTATTTCCAGTTATGCCAAACTGACTGACGAGCGCGAGAGAGAGAGACCATAAATATGAAAAACACTGACAAGTGACTGCATATAAAATGAATTACGACTTCACGGCGGCGAGTCGGTTTTACGGCAGTAGTGACGGATACGAAGCGTTTCATGAATATTAAACTGAACGCTACAAAAATGAAATTCATTATCGAAATATACGCGTTGCTAGTGGCGGCTCGTTACGGAAGCTTCCGCTGAAGTTCATAAATAATATTCTACACTTTCTTGTTTGTTTTTGATATAGCGCGAAAAAAACATGTAAAAGGTACGCCAACAAGCCGACAAAGTAAAATTTATATTAAACGAAGCTATACAAAAATTAAGTTTAGTACTTATACCGTGCGAGCAAAAATTATTTGCATCAAAGAGGGCCTTGCATCTAAGGACGTAATGCTTAGCCGTAGAGCCTACTACCTGTTTAGTGTTAGTAACTACCTGCATTAACAATCAATCAGTTCGTCCCCAAATTCACAAAGTGGCGTATATGAAAAAAATTGATTTTTGGATTTTATGCGCAATATAACGGGAAAGGAATGACAAATGAGTTATCAAAGTGGCGAATCTGTGTTTATTATCGGTAAATAGATATTGCTATTTTTTGTTTGGGCAGATCTACAAACAGGTTATTTTGAATTATCGCAAACTGGCGAATTTGATATTCGCCCCTTTGTAAACCAAAGCCAAGGGCGGAGTATATGGCGAATGCATGATATTCGCATGATATTCGCCGGTTTGTAATCTCAGTCGCCTACTGTTTTAACCTCAAAATAAAATATACCGCCAAATTTTATAATTTTATAACTTTACTTTACTATACTTATGATTTGGCTACAAACGATTGCTACTGTTACACGTGGGATGAGACGAAAAGTAAAAGGGGTTATTCAGAAATAGCCTCTTGCATATTTCTTTATCTTTCTGACTGTGACAAAAAGGGAGCAGAGCTTGTAGACCTCTTTTCAGATGGATGTTTTGGCCAGAACTGTTATTCCTGCTATGTTTATGTATTTTTTAAATAAAAGTAAGAATGTAAAGAAAATAACCCATTACTTGTTTGAAACGTGTCATGGACAAAATGAGGGCGATTCAGCCCATAGTGCGATTACTAGAGCCATGAGTGTCGCGGGAAATCTATTTATTCCCAGCCAGATTCTCCCAGTTATAAAGCTTGCCAGACGAAAGCATCCATACATCGTCATTGAAATTAATTTTTCAGATTTTTTTAATTTTAAAAGACTTTCACGGGATCTACCTATATTGTCTATAAGAAAAACAGAGGATACAACAGAAATCAATTGGACTAAAATTTTATGTATAATGGTAGAGAAACAAAAGTTGAACACAATATACATAAAAACAAGCCATTTTAGCGATACCTTTAGCTCAATTACATTTCCACGAAATTTTGAACTTTCAAACGCCAAACTGTACAAACTAAATAGAGGTCCACAAAAAGTGCCAGAAAAAAAATATAATTCTTTAAGGTCTCTCTGTGAGGGATCTGATGCACCCATAATAAGAGTTCAAGAATATCAAGAATATTATAAAAAATTACCCCATTATTATTCTATCGCTAAGTTAATAATTTTCCGTTAATTTAAAAAAATAAGATTGTGGTAATATTAAGTATATTTATTTATCTAAGGCATATTATGTTAAGTTGTTAATAGCCTTAAGCTCTTAAAAGGGCCTATGTTCTAAGGCATATGTTAAATTGTTAATAAGTTTCAGCTCTCAAAAAGGCGTATGTTGTTTTTTGAATATACTATAAGAAAAAAACTATTTTTTTTATAAGATTCTTGGAATGTTCCAACTCTTTAATACCTATCCCAAATTTCAAACCTATAACTTAATTATGTTACGAAATACGATAGTTCATAGATCACCCCAAACTTTAAACGCGTTTCCTGAAAACCGAGGCAAACTCATATACGCCACTTCGTGAATTTGGGGACGAGTTATTCCGTCATCTTTGACAGTCGTTACAAGTAATTTGATTCATCGCTAATTTTTCCAATTTCTTGACCAATTCACACAATAGGCTTTACGGAACAGCACAAAACATTTATGGTTAAAGCGTATTTTCGAAACTGGGTTAGAGTAAATGGTGAGTGGCAATACAATCCGGGTTTGTGCATGGACGATTTTCACGAATATTTTCCTAACGTTGCTTTTATTGCTGGGGGTTTTTATCATTGCCTGAAAAAACCCGTGGCTGTGTTTCGGGAAACAGGTTCTATACAACACAAAAAAGGAGCAGGAAGACCATCTGTAAGAACAGAAGAACTTGTTGCAAACGTTCGTGAAATAATGCGAAATACACCAAGAAATTGTATAAGACGCCTGTCCCAAGAAGTGGGAAGATCTTATGGAACATGCAGGACTATTCTTAAGAAGAAGCTAAATTTATTTCCTTATAAAGTGTAAGTATTATAATTTTGTAAACAACAAAAATAAATTTGTATTTGTCTACTTATTTTACTACTCATTAGTTTGGCATATCATGTCATAATATGAATTTGACAAAATTTTAACCTAGATTTGGTTAGATATATCATCCCCATATCATTGTGGTCTAAACAAGCCCTACGTTTTTTAATCCAAGCCCTCTTTGATGCAAATAATTTTTGCTCGCACGGTAGTAATAAATGTCCGAGGATTAAAAGAATGCATCATCAAAGAATGTTGCGAAATATATTGCAAAAACGTTTTTATAAATGGCGTATTTTTTTCAGGTAGTTTTGCATGAAACAATAATTGTGATGACTGAAGGGCGGAATATATGCAAAATGCATATACCTATATACAAATGGATGACAAATTTCATTTTTCGGGAAAAAGTCATTCTTGATAAAAAGTTTTGCTTGTAAAAAAATGCAATTCACGAAGAGAAAAAGTTGATTTTTTATACAGGGCAAACACTTTAAAAACATGATTTTTCTCCAAGAGTAAACTACCTTTATTTTTCATTTTTGACCATAATGCCAATTAGAAATCTTCTTTAGAATAACGTTTGTAATTTAAATCCGAGATTTAAAAGGAATCTTCGATTTTTTTTAGTTTTTTTAATTTTTAGAGAATTTTTTTTTGGATAGCAGCATCAGCGGTCGAAATACATATATTATCAATGACAGAGGGGTATCAAAAAGTTTCAAAAACTGATTTTTGGTGCTACCAAAAATGTGTATATATTTTTAATTTCACAAATGAAATGACCCCGGAAATAACACAAAAAAATCTTAAAGTAACAACAAATAATAATTTCACAATTTGCTATTCAAACACTCCCCCTCCATAGTCAACACATTTTCCAGCTGTAAACAAATGTGGTCAAAACTTTTTCGAATTTCTTCAATGAAAATTGTTTAAACAGCTTCAACAATTCGCTGTTTTAAAAGCTGTACGTCTTTCTCAATTGGACGGAAGTACACTAATAATTGTTTGAGGCGCCCTTAAAGATAGGCATCTGAAATAGTTAAATTGAGAGTTCTTGGGAGCCACAGAACCGGACCATTCCGACCAATAACTACTACGGTTACACGTGTTTTCGACAAAGTATGGGCCGATAATGTCATAATAAGAGATCGCACACGAGACATTTATTTTTTGTAATATTGTCATCTTGCAGAAATTCTAAAACGGGGATTATTTTCGCTCCAGTATCTAATATGCGCAGAAGACACTTTCCCGTTTGTTGGAAATGTCGATTCATCGGAGAACATGATAAATTTATGAAAATTCTTGTTTTCACTTACGATTTTGTTTCCGACCCAACGACAAAAATCCAAACGTTTGGCTTCGTCTCCTTTCAACGTTTGATTAAAAGTTGGCTTAAATGGGAATATTTTGTCCCTAAATCGGAGAGGCAATTCTTCTAGGTTGTCAGGAAGGAATGATTCCAACATTTCAAGGTAACCCCTACGGTTACACGTGTTTTCGAAAAAGTAGGGCCAATAATGTCATAATAAGAGATCGCACACGATACATTTATTTTTTGTAATATTGTCGTCTTGCAGAAATTCTAAAACGGGGATTATTTTCCCTCCAGTATCTAATATGCGCAGAAGACATTTTCCCGTTTGTTGAAAATGTCGATTCATCGGAGAACATGATAAATTTATGAAAATTCTTGTTTTCACTTACGATTTTGTTTCCGACCCAAAGACAAAAATCCAAACGTTTGGCTTCGTCTCCTTTCAACGTTTGATTAAAAGTTGGCCTCAATAGGAATATTTTGTCCCTAAATTGGAGAGGCAATTCTTCTAGGTTGTCAGGAAGGAATGTTTCCAACATTTCAAGGTAACCCCTACGGTTACACGTGTTTTCGAAAAAGTAGGGCCAATAATGTCATAATAAGAGATCGCACACGATACATTTATTTTTTGTAATATTGTCGTCTTGCAGAAATTCTAAAACGGGGATTATTTTCGCTCCAGTATCTAATAAGCGCACAAGAGACTTTCCCGTTTTTTGAAAATGTCGATTCATCGGAGAACATGATAAATTTATGAAAATTCTTGTTTTCACTTACAATTTTGTTTCCGACCCAAAGACAAAAATCCAAACGTTTGGCTTCGTCTCCTTTCAACGTTTGATTAAAAGTTGGCTTAAATGGGAATATTTCGTCCCGTCTCGTCTCCATGAATTCTGAACCTGGTGGTATTTAATAATATGCCATCACGTCATAAAATCGAATAGATCCTTCTTCAACTTTTTCTGTATATTTTTTAATTTCGATTCGATCAGGCGTTATCCGTGTTTGATGCATCTTGAGTAACGATGTGTCAAATTACCTTGGAAAACCTTATTGCATCAATAATTATATACACGAAAGATAAAGATACCCCTAGGTATTAGTCTAAGATCCCGACCAAGCAGTGGCGTCTCTTCCATAAAATCATTTGGCAGTAGATAAACCAGTCAATATCGTGCAGGATCATTCTGGCCTGGAAGGAGCTGCGTCTCTAGCTATCTACAATAGCGGCAATAAAGACGATTTGTTCCAGCAGCATTAAATCAAAATTAGTAAGGCGCTGTCGCAACAATATCTGCACACTTGGTGTTCAGCATCGAATTACCTTATGTTGGGTTCCTGGCCACAGCAATACAGGGTGTTTCATTAAGGTCGAAGAGCGGCCATATCTCGGAAACTACTGGGCATAGAAACTCAGGAAAAGGAAAATGATAATAAAAGTGACCATGAGAAAATTCTGGAAATAATTTTCAAGTTCCGCATTTTGCCGCAAGAGGGCGTAATTGAAAAGTAAATTTTAAAATTTTACATAACTCCGAAAATTCCACATTAAGGTATATGTTTGATAACACCATTTTAAAGCTTGGACAATTATGCATCATTTTGGTCTAATTCTCATTGGCGTACCGACTTTAATAAGAGTGGGGGAAGCTGTTGAAAGTGTAATCATTTAAATCGCTGTAACTTATAAACGACTTATCCGATTTTAGCAAACTAAAGACTGTTTGGAAGAGAAATGTATGCACTTTGACCAATCGTATTTAGTTGTCCATAATAGTTCTCAAAAAAAATGCTAGAGGGCGCAATTTGCAATAACAATACATTTTTTGATTTTCCTTCGAAAAAATAAATCATACGGTATAATTATGATACCATAATCGAGAAGGAGATGAAATTTGCTAGAAAAAATATTACAACCGCAGCTCGATATCTCCGTTCGTTTCAGAGTTATTGCCAAAACAATAATTTTTAAGACAAATTGCGCCCTCTCGCAATTTTATTAGAAACTATCTTGTACATTGGATACGACAATTAAAGGTACTTACCTTTCTCTTCCAAACAAGCTTAAAATTTAGTAAAATTGGTTAAGTCGTTTAGAAGTTACAGCGATTTTAATGTTTACAGTTTCACTTGATAAGAGTGGGAGAAGCTATTGAAAGTTTAAACATTAAAATCGCTGTAACTTCTAAACGACTTATCCGATTTTACTAAATTTAAGCTTGTTTGGAAGAACCTTCAATTGTCGTATCTAATGGTACAAGATAGTTTCTAATAAAACTGCTAGAGGGCGCAATTTGTGTTAAAAATTATTGTTTTGGCAATAACTCAGAAACGAACGGAGATATCGAGCTGCGGTTTTAATATTTTTTCTAGCAAATTTCATCTACTTTTCGATTATGGTATCATAATTATACCGTATGATTTATTTTTTCGGAGGAAAATCAAAAAATGTATTGTTATTGCAAATTGCGCCCTCTAGCATTTTTTTTGAGAAGTATTATGGACAACTAAATACGATTGGTCAAAGTGCATACATTTCTCTTCCAAACAGTCTTTAGTTTGCTAAAATCGGATAAGTCGTTTATAAGTTACAGCGATTTAAATGATTACACTTTCAACAGCTTCCCCCACTCTTATTAAAGTCGGTACGCCAATGAGCATAAGACCAAAATGATGCATAATTGACCAAGATTTAAAATGGTGTTATCAAACATATACCTTAATGTGGAATTTTCGGAGTTATGTAAAATTTTAAAATTTACTTTTTAATTACGCCCTCTTGCGGCAAAATGCGGAACTTAAAAATTATTTCCAGAATTTTCTCATGGCCACTTTTATTATCATTTTTCTTTTCCTGAGTTTCTATGCCCAGTAGTTTTCGAGATATGGCCGCTCTTCGACCTTAATGAAACACCCTGTATAGATGTAACGAGGCGATCGCCAGGGAGGGCGCAGGCATGTCTGTCGAACTAGCAGAGAATAATGTGGCAGGTAGACACGCTGAACGTATGCAAATATTAGCTAACGCCTTCTGCAGATATTGCAGAGATGAAGAAGAGGAAGAAAATATTTAGAATCTCTTGTGTGAATGCCCTGGCCTGGCAAGAAGAAGCTTCACTGCCTTGGGCGAACCATGCATGCATTAATGATCTGGAGGAAGTAAGCTACTCACAACTGGGTCGATTCACTAAGTTTATTAACTAGTAGTGACTGGTTTGAATGAGTATTCTATTATGTTCTACGTCGCGTTAACATCATAAAGCTGATGCGGATAGGTTCCGCGGAATACGTGTGGTACCACAACGGTCCATATAGGACTATGTAAGACTATTTGTACGATGCCAAAAGTCTGCCACTCTTACCCAACCTAAACTAACCGTTCTGTCATTTTGCCAGATCTGTTCTTGCGGGCGTATTGCATCATATAATTGTTTCTCTTCTCGCAGAGAAAATACAAAATATTATGTACCTAAAGCTTGGGTAAATAAAACGAAGGACAAAACCTTGCAGTTAATATATCCTTTCAGAGATTATCTCGGATACAATTTCGTTTTTGATATAAATTTCCGATGTGGAAAATGTTATATCCCACTAACTAGATTTACAACTCAACGGATTTTCTCGATCCCATATAGTACATCTATGACATAATAAAATGGAGTGAATATTCTAGAAATCTCAATTTACTAGCGTTATGTGTCGTATAAATTCGCACAGATCTTTCTACCTTCCCGCATGTCATATTCGTTTTATCGAAATACATGTAAAAATTTATTGCGACAAAACTAAAAATTTCAGGACACTATTACTTTAAGGATTATACGACACCAATGAGAGTAAAGATAAAGAAATCAACGTAATTAGTTGACCTATAACATCGTTATCTAAAGTCTGTTTAATGACCGCTGACCATTACGTCACGACTAGTGCTTATCTTTCTAACCTTCGTGACCTAGGTAGGTGAGATCATTTTACCAGTCAAAAAAGGTTTATTGTCATTTTTGACGGTGACATTTTTAATCAAAATTATTTAAAAAATGTCACGGTATTGTGAAAAAGAACAAGCATTATGCAATGCACAATGCAGTTTACGAGGTAAGTAAAATAATAAAGCAGGAATTGTGAAAACATAAATAATACCTAAACATGATACAATGTTTTAATAAATACCTATAGACAGTCAAGCAGCAATAAAGGCAATTTGCTCCAGCAGCACTAAGTCAAAATTAGTAAGGCGCTGTCGCAACAATCTCTGCACACTTGGTGCTCAACATCGAATCACCTTGTGCTGGGTTCCTGGACACAGTAACATATATGGCAACGAGACTGCTGATGCGCTCGCCAGGGAGGGCGCAAGCATGTCTGTCGAACTAGCAGAGAATACTGTGGCTAGACCACTGGGATCAGTCAAAGAAGAGATAGATCGAGCAGCTAAACAACTTGCGCAAAGCAGATGGACAGGACTTACAACTTGTAGCATCTCCAGGCAATTGTGGCCCCTACTTGATAACAGGAAAACCGCAGCGCTATTGCAGCACAGTCGAAAGGACCTAAGAAACATCACTGCCGTAATCACCGGACATTGCTTGTTCGGTAGACACGCTGAACGTATGCGAATACCAACTAACGACTTCTGCAGAAGTTGCAGAGATGAGGAAGAGAAGGAAAGTATTCAGCATTTCTTGTGTGAATGTCCCGGTCTCGCGAGAAGAAGGTTCAATGCACTGGGTGAACCATTTTTAAATGATCTGGAGGAAGTGAGCAGCCTGCAACTGGGTCGACTTACTAAGTTTATTAACAGCAGTGGCTGGTTTGAATGAGCTGTCAAGATTCTTCTACGATCGTGTTAACCATCAGGAAGCTGATGCAATAGGTTCCGCGGAACATGTGTGGTATCACAACGGTCTTATAGGACTACCTGTGACTGTTTGGTCAATTCCAGAGGTCTGCCACTAACCTAACCTAACCTAACCTAATAAATACCTATCTGTTTTAAAGAGGTTCTAATGCTTTGGGAGTTTCGTGTTCTACAATCCAACGAATTAACGCCAAGGGGATAGAGGAGGATGTAGATTTTAAGAATCGCAATAATGTAGCTATAGTCGGATCTGGTTTTATCGTGCGGGTCATACGATTCAAGAACGACATACTCTCAGTTTTTGTTTTCTTTACTTGCGTTTAATTTTACCCTCTAAATAAAATACGTAAGATAAATGAGACAGACTTATTCCATTTTGACATGAAAAAAAAGGATATGTATTTACTTTCCAGCGATTCTAAATAAGCTTATAATAGCACCAGCTACGTTTTATTTTAAATATGCCAGTTTTGTGACTGACAGTTTGTGACAAAATGAAACAATTTTCTGGGTTTTTGCATCCCCAATCAAAAAAAAATGGTACTTAATCTGATAAACTATTTCGAAAATGAAAGAAAAAGTGGAAATTCGCCAACCAATATTCAGGAAACCGTAGCCAAAGCACTGGGAATTAGTTTAAGGACTGTGCAGAAAATTGTGCATGAAACAAAACATAACATAATACCCAAGAATACTAAAAAGTGTAAACGAAGAAAGCCAATGACTGAGGATTTAAGCGAAAATATTAAAATGGGAGTTCGAAATGTGATTTACGATTTATACAAATCAAAAACCAATGTAACTCTTCCAGTTTTACAAAAAACAATAAAAATTCGAGGTGTTTTGGAAATTGGACTTGAAGCGTTATCAAAATTAATAAAAAATTTAGGTTTTCGCTATAATAAAGACTGTAACCGAAGATTTTAATGTGAGCAGTCACAGATAGCGTGTTCAGTTTTTAAAAAAATATACGGACAATTACAAATCGAAATTTAGAAAAGTAGTATTTTTAGACGAAACGTGGATATTTTTGAATGGAAGTGGTTCAAAATCTTGGCAAGATGAGTCTGTAAAAAGTGTTAAAAGGAAAAAGGGTTCCGTGCGGTACGGGAAAGCGTTTTATTATTTTGCATGCCGGTTCTGCAACAGGATATGTTGCAGGTGCGAGTTTAATTTTTTCTTTAACATCAAAAAGTACTGATTATCATGATAATATGAATTGCGAAATGTTTGAAAAATGGTTAAAAGTTCAATTGATACCAAATTTGAATGCTCCGTCTTTAATTATATTAGATAATGAATCATATCATTCAAGAATTTTAAATAAACAGCCTACTTCATCTTGGAGGAAAAGTGATATTTATGAGTGGCTGGAAAAACACAACCAAAATCCTTTACCAAATATGCTTAAATCGGAACTCCTATCAATAGCAAAGTCTCTTAAAAAACCCAAAATATACGCGGTAGATGAAATACTGCGTGAATATGGTCATGAGGTTCTACGACTGTTGCCATATCATTGCCAGTTTAACGCAATAGAATTATTATGGGCTATCTTTCACTACTTCACATGCGTGTATTCTGAGAATTCACATAACCGGAGAGGTGGAACCAGGCTTCATCCGAAAAAAATGTCAGGTCTAATAAATCATTTCTTTCCAATAAATTTTGGATAAACCATTGGAAGTAATTCCTGCGTCTTTCAAAATCTGCGGCTTGTATTTCTTGGAATACTTGCACTTTATAAGGGAATAAATGTAGCTGCTTTTTAAGAATAGTCCTGTATGTTCCATAAGATCTTCCCACTTCTTGGGACAGGCGTCTTATACAATTTGTTGGAGTATTTTGCATTATTTCACGAACGTTTGCAACAAGTTCTTCTGTTCTAACAGATGGTCTTCCTGCTCCTTTTTTGTGTTGTATAGAACCTGTTTCCTAAACACAGTCACGGTTCTTTTCAGGCAATGATAAAAATCCCCAGCAATAAATGCAACGTTAGGAAAATGTTCGTGAAAATCGTCCATGCACAAACCCGGATTGTATTGCCACTTACCATTTACTCTAACCCCGTTTCGAAAATACGCTTCAACCATGAATGTTTTGTGCTGCTCCGTAAAGCCCATTGTGTGAATTGTTCAAGAAATTGGAAAAATTAGCGATGATACTTGCAACGACTGTCAAAGATGACGGAATAACTGATTGATTGTTAATTCAGGTAGTTACTGACACCCAACACAGGTATTAAGCTCTACGGCTAAGCATTACGTCCTTAGATGCAAGGCCCTCTTTGATGCAAATAATTTTTGCTCGCACGGTAATTGACGCAATAAGGTTTTCCAAGGTAATTTGACACATCGTTACTCACGATGTATCAAACACGGATAACGTCTGATTGAATCGAAACTAAAAAAAATACAAGAAAAAGTTTATGAAGAATCCATTCGATTTTATGACGTGACGGCATATTATTAAATCCCATCAGGTTTCGGTCTGGATCTCGTTAAAGCGATTTGGGGAATTTTTCGCTTTAAAAATTCATGTCAAAGGGTGAAAGATAAAGATTATCCGGTTGAAAGCTTTAGGCTATAATCATGCATTTTATATTAAATGTGATCCCGCGGCGGCAGCGTTTGATTACCAATGTGGCTCCGTGGCACATATATTTTGTAAAACGTCAATACCTTAAGAAAAATGATCTTTTTAACACACTTTTATTAGCTTCACCTGTATGTTTGTAACCGACTTTTTTGAACCCCATTTTGACCCACTTTAAACGGTCAGATTTAATTTAAATTTTGTAAACTTCTCAAAAACCGCTGACAATATAATAATCTAGACGCAAAAAATTTTCCTGTCAAATTTTTGACAGCTGTCAGGTATAAAACGAAGAAGCGATTTTACGCAACAAATTATGGGGTCTTATAATATTCGATGCGGAGAGAGAAAAATAAGCAAAAAATTCTCCTGTCAAAATTTGACACCTGTCAATATGTCAGAATTATTACAATAACCGATAGTAATGAAACAAACGTGGAGTCGTATAGATATTGTCGCTGAGAATAGAGAAAAATTATAAAAAAAATTCTACCACTCAAAACAAAATTTTGACAAATTTTTTTTTTATCTCTTGCGAATAACTCCGTTATTGTAAATTTAAGAGAAAAATGTTATATGACTATATTTATGGAACGTTTTAAGACGCGTCTTTTTATTTCAAAAATTTTCGTCTAAGTATTATCAGTTTTCAGATATGAGGTAAAATAAAGAAATCATATTTTGGCCGATATCTCGAAAACCTTAAGAGATAGAAAAAAATAATAACAAGCTAAGATGTAGATTTCTTGGAGGTACAACTTTTTAGCTATATAGACTTTTTTCCTACGTTTATACTTTCTGAGAAAAATGGTAATTTATGAATATTAGGAAATTTTCCTGAAATGTATGGAAAATGTCGGAAAATTACAATTTTTAAAAAATTTGAAAATATCGTTTTTTTCTTATAATTTGGCATAGACGATTGGGTTTGTTCGGGTTTGTATGTATGTTTGTTTGTAACCGACTTCTTTGTAGCCGATTTTGAGCCACTTTAAACGGTCAGATTTAATTTAAATTTTAGACTTATCAAGAACCGCTGACAATACAATAATCTACTAATCTAGCTCAATCTACTAAAAAAAAAATTTCTTAACAATAACTCAAACTAAAAAATGAAAAATAAATATAGTTTAAAAAATCTAAAAAACACGCTTTAATAATAATTAATAAAACTAAAAAGCGGAAAATAAATATAGTTTAAAATAATTCTTGAAATAGGCAGAAAATAATAATGAACGATAAACATTAGTACTATTGTGAAAAAAGCATGGGGTGCTCGAGATACGAAAAATATAGCACAAAGCGCCCCACGCTCTTTTCGCAATAATACACTTAGAACAAAGCTTTCTTCTATTCCTTGTAATAATTCACATACTCTTTATACAACTGTTTAATACTATATGTTTTCTTACTGTCAGACAACTAAAATTGCTAGACCATTGACCAGTACCATACAGTAATTTGGCCAATAGAAATAATAATGCTACTATAGAATAGTTTATAGCCATTATTGCTCTGAATACTCACAGTACTTATCAAGTTCTATTGGGGGTGCAATCTGGTTTTAGATACCGTATTAATTCCTACTGGCAATTGTAATGAAACTTGACATTAATCATAATAATATTTGCTTGCTACGGTTAATAAAGCATAAAAGCACTAAAAATTAGTACTGTAATTAATCAAAAATTTAAATAGCTTCTAGTGTGATCTTGTTCTTATTGTTTAACATTGCATATGATTATCTATTATGCAACGTGGTTTACTGAGATGGTAAAATGCGAATGCGATGGGTTGTGCGAAATAAGAATATTCTATTGCTTTATTTGACATGCAAAGTTTAAAAAAACTTATATAGAAAGGAAAAATAAATTAATTGAAACATGTATTAATACGATCAATAAAATTCCAATTCAGACAGGACAGCTAGAAGACTCCGAGCAACAATGTGACCTGCGCAACAAATGCGTTAAAACTAATACTACGGCGCGCGGCGATTGCCGATCGCTACAAACCCCCACCAACGTCTTGTGGATTATAGGTTTGAACGGATACAATTCGTTTTTGGGGATGCTGTTCTGCTTCCTTAATTGTAGAGAAAAAGCTTTACTGGGAACAAAATGCGTCGCATTGAGAAGATACAATTTATTTCTTAACAAAATTGCTTTATTAAAAGTAGTTCATTATTCAACAAGACTGTGCTGCTAATTTAACTGATTACTACCAATGAAAACACTGTTCTAGCAAATCTAGAAATGATATTACACTAAAGCGGGTTTGATACATTAACATTTTATTTATTATGGGTTAATAAAAATAAGCTATTAATACAAACTATATGTCTTAGCAAATCTGTTGTATTAGATCATTTTTCTCAGTGTAACGAAATCCTTGGAATAAAGATATAGTATAATGAATTCATCGAAATAGTGACTTGTCCACGGATATAAAAGATTTTATTTTTAAATTCTATATTTAAGTAAAGTAAAACCCTAATAAATAAACAAAATTCTATAAAACTAATCTACGATTTAAAACTAAAACACTAACAAACTAAAATCCGTTTACGCGGACTGACAGTTCGAAGAATTAAAAAACTGTTTTACACTGCTTACAGTCCTTTATTTAGAGTATAATAGCGTTCTGTAGGATTAATTGCTGTTCTAAAACCTTGTTGTTACACACTATACGTATCATCGCTCGCTAAAACTGTTTGACAGTAAACTATCTTTTGTTTCCCACATAAATGACCTTGTTGCGGCCTGTCATAGATCCCTAGGTTTTATAATAAGACATGATTTTTTAAATAATTGTCATACACTAAAAATACTTTTTTATGCATTTGTTAGAGCTAAATTGGAGTACGCCTTGGTTGTATGGTCTCCATATTATCAAGTGCACCTTGATCGCATTGAAAGGGTCCAACGACGTTTTCTAAAATATCTAAGTTTTAAAATTGATGGTCAGTATCCTGAAATCGGTATTCTAGAAGAAACTCTATTGCAAAGGCACTCGTTTTGATGCTTAGTAGATCGACGTACAGTTTCTCAACTTAAATTTCTCCATAATATCTTGCATAATAGAGTTGAATGCAGTGATATATTAGAAGACCTGCAATTCCTCGTCCCTAGAACACGTCATTCCAACACTTTTTATGTACCAACCGCGCCGCGTACTAATATCTGTAAATACTCCCCTATTTATCCATTGTGCAACACATACAATCTGCACCAAAATAGATTTGACATTTTTAGCTGTGGTTTATCCAGTATAAAACTAAGTTAGCGTATTAGTGTCTTTTTAGGCATAATAAAATTATTCCGTTTCAATATCATCATTTAAGTCTAAATTTCTTGTTATTTCATAATTTTTTGAATTGTTATAATATTACCTATTTTATATTAAATAGCCTATACAGTGACCGGCAGAAAGTGCGCAGCATATGGGAAAGTTTTTTTATCTTTAAGTTTAGAAAATTAATTTTATTTTAGATAGGTTCTGCATGTTCTCAAACCAAAATAACACCCATTAAATCCCGTAAAAGTCTTATGGTATACGAGGTAGGATAAAAAATTTGAAATTCCGCTAAAAGTAAAGTACCTCCATCTTTCATTTTAGAACATTTTTTTACTAAGAATTATTGTTTTAATTTCAAAGTTATACGCAAATTCCAAATTTCGCTTATTTTGGACAAAAAAATGGATTTAATCGTGTTTTCTGAATAACCCTGTATAAAAAATAAATGGCAACCGCACAGTACGAAAATACGATTTTCTGCAGACTTTGTTAGATATAACCCCTTGATCATAAGTCCGATAAGTTTGTTTTTATGATACTATGGCTTTTTAAAATAAAAACATAAAAATATTAAATATTTTTGCTGCACACCGTATTTTATTTTCTGAGGGAACAAGTTAATTTCATATAACTGATATCTTTTGATTTACATTGACTTAATGCATCTCCTAAATAGTTATTTTATACATTGAAGTTTGCTTAGAAAATTACCTTTTGATTTATAAAGAAAAAAATTTTAATTAAAAATATATTTTGAACGGATTTTATTCGTCACGCAAAATAATGATCAATAATATATTTTGTACACATTTCAAATAATTTTTAAATAATGTTTCCTTAAATACTGATTTTTTATGCCCCAAATAAGCCTAAAAATAATAACACAAATTAATATCCTTTTCATAATCTATACTATTTAAGATCAAAGCAGCCAAATAAAAATATAAATAAAAAAATCAAAAAATAAATTTATAAATCAATAGGAAACTTTCTACAGCAAAAATATTTAATATTTTTATGTTTTTATTTTAAAAAGCCATAATATCATAAAAACAAACTAATCGGACTTATGATCATTTATTTTTTATACAGGGTTATTCAAAAAACACGATTAAATAAATTTTTTTGTCCAAAATAAGCGAAATTTGGAATTTGGGTATAACTTTGAAATGAAAACAATATTTAAATAAAATTTTCTAAAATGAAAGATTGAGGGGTACTTTACTCCTAGCGGAATTTCAAATTTTTGATCCTACCTCGTATCCCATAAGACTTTTACAGGATTTAATGGGTGTTATTTTGGTTTGAGAACATGCAGAACCTATCTAAAATAAAATTAATTTTCTAAACTTTTAGATAAAAAAAAATTTCCCATAGTATGCTGCGCACTGTCTGCCGGTCACTGATACCCATTTGTTAATTGGTTCATTATAACTGTGAAATGGTGTAAACTAAATAAATAAAAACTACTTCGGACAGCTAATTGTGACACGTGAACGTTACTATAGGCAACGCATAGATAGTATACACTCAATTGTTTTATCGTGGTAGTTTTTCAAGTTGCTCCTCTTAATATATTATTACAACGTAAAGTTTATCTCGCTAGGTAGTGTAAAGTGCAAACGAAAATTTTTATTTAAACTAGTAAAACTAAAACGACGGAATGATAACGAAACGTCCAATAATTTCATCATCTATAATAACCGCGTTATGCCCGAAATAAAAAGGTTAAGATATTTTTGCGAGGACGTGAAATATCACCCCAGAAATGCAGGGAATATTTCTAGGGAATATTTCCCAGACCGTTCGTTCGCTCGATTCTTCTACATGAGATTTCGATCGGTGCAGCAGCCAACGGGTATTATGTAAAATTAAATTAGGGTTTCTATTGTAGATTAAATTTATTATTCGCTTCGAATGGTAAGTTTCAATACAAACATCAATTTCTCCCGTTTCGAAAGTTTTTTTTTATCTAAAAGTAAACTTTAGACTAGTCGACAAGTCGTATAACATAGCTGACAGGGCCGTCGAGAGCCAGGTCAGGCCCGGGGGCTGTGCGGCATCCCGGGCCCACTCCTAGACTAGGGCTGCTAGATTTAAAATATTAAAAAGCGGGAGGTAGAGTTCTAGTCAGTGGAGGCTTGTGACTTATTAACTTGGGGGTGCACTAAAAGCCCCGTAGGCGAAATGCGCCGCAGGCGAAAATTTTTTAAGACCACGCCCAAATTTGGTCAATAATTTTTAATAAATATTTTTAAAATTTATGATTAACTACTTATTTTATTGAAAATGAAATAAGATAAAAAAATAAAAAAGGCCAATTTATTTTTCATTCCATCATCATTCTGTTTTTATTTGCAGCAAACTTATCAATAACAATGAAGTCCCTAGATTTACACTTTGTGGTCTGGGTCAAGTTAATTTCGAGTTTAGGTCTTCCCTCAATTTTAATTTCAATTTTTTGCTCAATACTTAATGAGCTAAAATTGTTTCTCAAATATTTCACATTCATAGTCGTTTTGGCATTAAACTGATGTTCATTTTTATTAAAATAAGTCTTTACTACCCCAAAATAATAACAAAAATATAATTTTTAGAGAAACCCATTGTTGGTTAATTCTAAAATGTACAAAATTTTTGGGTATAGGTTCTCCAAAAAAGATGATAGTTTAATAAATTCTTCGAATAATAAATCGATGTTAATTAAAATATTTGGCCGGACGGGCGAGGACAAAATGTGTCGATATTGATACTTAGAACATTAATAATATAATTATTCGCCAACTCGCCTAACAATTTACATACCTATAATGTAATGTTTACAAAGTAATTTTTTGTCAACAGAGATTTTATATATTTTTTTTATAATTTATCATATTTTTTAACTGCGCAGCCCGAGCACGGGCCCTTAAAAGAGACGTGGGCCCGGAAAATTTGCCCCCCCCCCCCCGCCCAGCCCCCCTCTCTTGTCAGCCCTGATAGCTGATACAGTGGGCAGTAACGGACATGCTGGACATAATTTTAATTTTGCTGAAGTAGTCCATTATCTCAAAGTGTAGCTGTAGAGATATAGGGAAAAAACCCACAGTCGTCTTCACAAATACAAGTACAAGTATTTGTGGAGACGACTGTGGGTTTTTTCCCTATATAATTTTAATTTGTTCGATTTGGTGTAAAAAAGCGATTATTAAATTTGCACCCCCCGAAAGCCATGATTTAGGCGCCATCTTAAGAAAAGGAATAAAAAAATGTTTTTTTTTATTTCTTAATAACTCGATTCTTATAAATAAAAGGCGGATTATATGCACCTAAATCCAGTCAAAATATGCGCATATATATGCGTTGTTTACCTTTAAAATATGCAGTTATTTGCATTTTTTTACCAAATATGCGTACTGGTATGCAATATTTTTTAATTTATTATAGTAAAATGACGTAAAGGAACACATTGGGTTCTAAAAAATATGTTTATTTTAAAAAAATGAAAAAAAAAAACAAAGAAAAATATAAGTAAACAATTTTTTAACCTAAAATTGTATAAAAGGCATTTATTACTAAATATTTTCAAAACTTTCAACTAAAAAGGATTGTTTTCTATTAGTAAAAATACCTTTATACAAAGAGAAGCTTCTTTCAATATCTGATCTACTAATGTAATCGGACAATAGTGCAACTTAGGTAGCAAAATATAAGGCCTTCGTTGGATCGTTTACCCTCATAAATGCTTTTTACTGCAGTTCAGCAGTTAAATCCTTTATTATTTTTTACAGTCACATCCAATTTGTTCCTTACTTGACGTCCTTCACTGGAAATGTTGTTACATTTAGCGGAAGAAGTTTCAAAAATAGTAATTGAGTCTCTTAAACTTAAATTTCTACTCTCCAACGAGGATATTATGTCCGAAGTAAAACTGAAATTATACTTAATAAAAACAAGATCTTCAGCTACACTTACACTTTTTAACAACTCTTTACTTTGCACAATACGATGCGAATCGCCATCTAAGTCCAAAATTAGTTCTTTAATTACTTCGAAATGCTCTGCGTAGAATATTGCGGCCTTAGTCCATGTTCCCCATCGGGTAATTACAGATTCTGAAGGTAAACTAACTCCTGGTCATTTTTCCTTATACAATAATTGCACTCTTATAGGTGCTTTTAGAAATACTTTTTTACATTTGAAATTAATTTATTTTAATTTAAATACAGTTTATTAAGCAGGTAATAATAACGCATTATTAAGTGACAATAAACAACCCCCAACAATATACCTGCAAACCCCAGAAACCCCCAATAAAAACCTTGCGTATAATCAAAATGTAAATATAATTATTATAATCTTCAGATT
Source organism: Polydrusus pterygomalis (assembly GCA_963969555.1). Taxonomy (NCBI): domain Eukaryota; kingdom Metazoa; phylum Arthropoda; class Insecta; order Coleoptera; family Curculionidae; genus Polydrusus; species Polydrusus pterygomalis. The sequence goes on from OZ018375.1 coordinate 3,930,876, forward strand.
GGAAAATCCCTGAAATACGTACCGAACTGGACATTAAACCTTTAACGTTTTACATTTTTTGATAAAGCCGAAAACATAAAAATATGCTCTTAAAATAATAATTTATGAAAAATATGCATTTTATTATAAACTTGACAAAATATGCAAAAATGCATTATACAGACTGTCCGCGGATAGGGTTTACACAATAGCACAAATGGATGAAAAATTTGATTTTTCGGGAAAAAGTCATTCTTGATAAAAAGTTTTGCTTGTAAAAAATGCAATTCACGAATTGATTTTTTTATACAGGGTTCGCAAAAACTTCGAAAACATTAGTTTTTTCCTTAATTGTTTATTTTTGACCGAAATGCCAATTAGAAAACTTATTTAGAATAATGTTTGTAATTTAAATCCGAGATTTAAAATAAATCTTTGATTTTTTTAGTTTTTTTTAATTTTTAGAGGTAAATGGAAATTTTGCTGCTCAATAAAAATATTAATATAAAATTTTATTGGACTCTATTTTTATAATGGGTGGTGTGTATTTTATTTTATAGTTATTAATGATACTAGTTCGATATGAACACTATAATGAAACGTGTGCAACGTTAAACCACAAGGCGTCAGCCGAGTGGTTTAATTTTACAAGTTTCATTAACAAAGTTCATATCGAACGTGTATCATTCAAAATTTAATCTTCGACAGTGCAAATATATTTTATTCGTCTAAATTTTATTGATATCAGATAACGTTTTCGTACTTCTAAAATTTTCAGGTGTCCATATTAGTCGATATCATGGTAACCGCATTTTTGATTGTTTCAATTTTGATTTTGACAACATCATTATTGCCGTCTAATTTTCTATTGTATGCAAAGTGTTGGCCAAAAATAATTTAAATATGGGAGATTCTGAATCCGAAAGTGTCCCATCGGATGTTTACAATAAATAAATGCAATCCGTTTTTCTAAGTAATAATAACAAATAAATAGTTTGCACCGGCCGGTTCTGTGGCCTCCAAGAAATCCCGATTTAACTATTTCAGATGAATATCTTTGGGGGCGCCTTAAACACTTAGTGTACTCCCGTTCAATTGAGAACGACTTACAGGTTCTAAAACAGCGAATTGTTGAAGCTGTTCAAACAATTTCCATTGAAGAAATTCGGAGGAGTTTTGACCAGATTCGTTTACAGCTGGAAAGATGTGTTGAATATGGAGGAAGAGTGTTTGAATAGCAAATTATGAAATTATTATTTGTTGTTATTTTAAGATTTTTTGTGTCATTTCATTTGTAAAATTAAAAATACATATGTCTGGTAACAACAAAAATCAGTTTTTGAAACTTTTTGATACTTCTCTGTCATTGATATATGTATTTCGACCGCTAATGCTGCTATCCAAAAAAATTCTTTTCCTCTAAAAATTTAAAAAAAAATAAAAATAGAAGATTTATTTTAAATCTGGGATTTAAATTACAAACGTTATTCTAAATAAGTTTTCTAATTGGTATTTCGGTCAAAAATGAAAAGTAAAGGTGGTTTACTCTTGGAGAAAAATAATGTTTTTGAAGTTTTTGCGAACCCTGTATAAAAAAATCAAAATTTTCTCTTCGTGAATTGGATTTTTTTACAAGCAAAACTTTTTATCAAGAATGACTTTTTCTCGAAAACTGAAACTTTTCATTCATTTGTGCTATTGTAAACTCTATCCGCGGACAGTCTATATATTCATTTTGCATATATTCCGCCCTTTACTTATAAACGGTAAACAAAAACATGTAGTAGTGTAGTCCAACTGATAACCCCGTTTTTAGAAGTCGGTTAAAAATCTTTAAAAATTATTTCAAGTAAAAACCAAGCTGACAATAATAATTAATATTTACTTTCCAGAAAGAAATATCGTAAAAAATCTTGACAACTCATCGACCGTTTTTCCGAGGTGGGTACAAAAAATGTCCACTTAAAATAAATTCTCGGTTGTCGCCGCTGTACCGTCGCTCCGGAGTCCCGGAGTCCTGGTCCGTCAAACTCGGCCTGACATGGGGTTTTAAATCGCCCCTTTGGCTGTCAGTAAATGGGGCCAATTTTTCTTTTCGGAAATGCGGCGTACCGTAAAACCACATCGAGGGCTCAGTTTTATGTGTTGGGGCCTTTTACACCGTCGCTTCCGTACGGAATTGATTTGTATCCAAACCAAAACGCGAATTTATTTGTCGTTGAAAACGGTATAAATGTTTTTTTAACGAGATTTTATTAGGTATAGAAAATATCAGTTCAGCATGGATTTTCATTCAGGACAATGCCCTTTGCGTCTTTAATAACACAACAAAAATAAAACAAACGACTACTAAGATTCAGGTTAGAATATTATCAGGCGTTCCACAAGGCTCTATATGGGGCCCTTTACTTTTTCTTATCTACACTTTCGATATTCTTAGATCATTGAAACACTCCAAAAAGTCCAGGCGTATGCTCATGATACACAGATCTATTTTTGTTTTGACTTTGAAGAAAATATTAACGCTGAATCACTTATTAATGAAGACTTACTAACTTTAACTCGCCTTGCTTCTGCTCATAATTTAAAATTAAACCCTTCGAAGTCATACCTTATGCTGTTTGGTAATAAAAAAAAAGTTGAATATCTTAAGAGTAATATAAATATAGTATTAAATGGTATAAAGCGGCAGTAGTCGAATCTGCAAAAAACGTAGAAGTAGTTTTGGATAGCGAATTAAGATTTTGTGACCATTTAAAAAAAATATATCAAAACTCTTACATGGCCCTAAAATACTCGACAACGATAGACATAAATTTTAAATTTTAAATTAAAAAAGACACTTTGCGAATCATTAGTGCTTTAAAATTTTAATGATTGCGATTTCGTTTACGGTCACTGTTGTCTAGATAACGTAAGTAAGTCTCGTATTCAAAAGGTACAGAATGCTTGTGCTCGATTCATCTTTGGTCTTAGAAAATATGATCACATCTCGCACACATTTTTGGAACTAAATTGGTTAAAGATGGATTTCTGTAGGCTTCTACATTTTTGCACTTTTATTTACAAAATCTTGAATGAGCCGAATTCTCCTGTCTCTGTCCGCGAACGCCTATAGTCCCCCGCTTTAATGTTCATTCCGTCAACATTCGCCATAGAGGTAGATTAACTCAACCTCACCATCAGAGTGCCCTATTTCAGAGGTCGTTTACCTGTAATGCGGTAAGAGCTTATAACTCCTTACCTATTAACTTGACTGGTTTGAGTGTTCAACTATTTAAAATAAAATATAAAAAGCATCTTTAAGCTTTACAAACTTGACTATTTATTTTTTAAAGTTTTTTTTTGTCTCGCTCTATAAAAAAATAGATATACATCCTTTGGGAAATAGTTCACCCTATTTTACGTTGATACGATAAAATATGTTGAATTTTCGAGTTTAATTTGTTCATTGCTTGTTAACAGGCTGTCAATTATTATAGTTCTTCTATTTAAATATGTAATACTAATTTAGATTTTTTAAATTATTATTGTTCTGCTTCTTTATTATAATAATTTTACATTTGATATTATTTAAATAACTTATTTTATTAGGTTTGCTTGTTGTGGTATGGTTCAGTAGAGTAGCTACTAAAGCTAGACTGCGCCATGCTACCTCAATAGATAGAGTTACGTTTCTGTACGTAAAATAAATTGTAATATTTTGGTTTTTCTTGAAATATAAAGGCATTATTTATTTATTTATTTATTTATTCAGTATGCATTCAGCATAGTCGACCGAGCCAGAGAGAAATCTCATTTAGTTTACAACAAGCCGACAGGAGCTGAAGTGCCAACGTCCACTTGCTTCCACACGAGTTCAGGTCGTGTTGGAAAATAAAACATGGTGTCTTAATTAAAGGGCGAACATTGGGGAATATCGGATAAGTGTGTAACTGTTTTTTATATTAGAATACACAGGGATCCAAGCACAATGGATACCCTGGGGCGGGTAGACCTCGACGGCCGTCTCGTCCTTGTCAGAACTCTACGGGCAGCCATAACCCAAGCAATCCAAACAACGGCGGTGTTAAAAGCCTTTTGCAAAATCAAAGCGGCCATCAACACACCGTAGCGCCATCTCAGCAGAATTAACTCCAATATAAAAGGCAGCCACACTGGTAATAATCGAAAGGTACACTGAGAGAAAACCCTATTAGCCGTAGCTAGAAATCCATTCGCAGTAGCAAGAAATCTGCATTAAATAGGCGCCGAAAAAACAACTCTGTTGTCGCTACAAGGTTCTTTTTTTTGAAATTACTTTTTAACCTCAACATGGTCGTTTTTTAAATATTATTCTTTTGCTGTTAAAAGACAACTCTATTGCCATAAAAATATATAATGCAGTGGTAAACAAAAATGATTTTGTGATTAATTGAGGTCGTGTAGTTAGGAAAGTATCGGTTTTTACTCCTAAAAATAATCAGCCAGCTATAAAATAATTTTATTTTTATTGTAGCGAGTCCACCTAGCTACTACTAAATTCCTTTTTTTAGCTCCTTCGCCAAAATGGCTGTGGTTGGTGGATTAGTTTATAGTGGATGTTTTTGGCAATTGATTTGATAAAATTTTTATATTTTAATAATTCTATATATTGTGGTGTACTTTTAGTGCAACGTTATACAATAAGTGTTGTGGCGGTGTGTCTCCAAATTCAGGTAGGTACAATTATTTTACCAATAATTATATTTATTAATTATATTTTTTAATTCATTCCGATTATGGTCGCCATTAAGTTTCCGTTCTACACTTATTAGGGCAGCATTTTTGATAAAAATTGTATGTTAAACTTTGTTTAATAACGGGGGGATCTGACTGATCTGAAAGTACCAAACTGCTAGGAACATGACCCTTTTTAGCCATTTTTTTTATTAATAGATATCAGAAAACCTAACAAATGCGATTTTGCATTGCAAAATCTAGAACGGGGAAGAAATATCTCAAAAACTCAGATTGTTTTCCGATTCTATCCCCTAAATTTGTATTGTATTTCTGAAAAAATTAATTTCTCGCCTAACAAAATTTAAAGACTCACCTAAGTCAACGATTTTTTGTAGGTACCTAAGTAGAGTAATGTGATAAACATGAGTTAGGTACTTATTAAGTAATAAATATAATTATTGATAAAATAATTGTACCTACCTGAATTTGGGGACACACCGCCACAACACCTATTATATAACGTTGCACTAAAAGTACACCACCCTATATCTGAAATTATTAAAATATAAAAAATTTATCAAATCAATGGCCATCAAACATCCACTATAAACTATAATCCACCAACCACTAAACAAACTAACAACACTGCAAATGGCATTAAAATGAACCAAAACGATTTCACCTTGTTTTAAAAAAGCAACTGTTTAGTTCCTAAAAGGTATATTTTAGATAGGTATAAAAGATTGGTTAGTTTTTATTTTTATTTTTGTGGTAATAAGATAACCTTATAGGAATTAAAAAAATAGTTATTAAAAACACTTTATTGGATACATATTGTTATGGTTATATGATATTCTGTTACCATAAAAAAGCATTGAGCACACGTAACAATATTGTTGTCAAAAAAACGTCCTTGATTGCGACTAAACGAAATATTTTAGGGATAAATGGATTTTTTCTTGTGGTAATACACATATATTCAAAAAAATACTTGTATTGAGTGATTTTCCTCAGTGTAGACAACTAAATAAATCACGAAGTGCATCACAATCCAGTGTAGGGAACGCTATTTGCATTTTCACCGGAACATCTGCCGTTTTGCGGATTAGAAATAGATCAACGCTGGCACCCACTAGAATGCGCACAATCCGTTTAAGAAAAGCCATAAAAATGTTTAGAAGATAATGTAGTGTCGAAAATAACTAAAAAGCGAAGTGTGTTTTATATTGGAATATACAGGGCAAAATAGCGTTCCCTATACGGCTACTCGATAAAGTTTAGGAGAAGTAGAAAATATTCTGGATTTAGTAGAAGAAAATGCAACGACCAGCTCACGAAGAAATGGTACTCAATTGGGCACTTTACAAAAAAGAGTATTAAACACACTCCACGAGCAAGGCTTATATCCATACCATGTACAGAGAGTACAGCACCTAAAACCGGAAGATTATGCTAAACGTATTGAATTTTGTCGGTGGATAAATAATCATCGAACAAACCCGTGACGGTATTAATAATACTCGTAACTCTCATGTATGGTCAATCGAAAATCCCCACGCAACAGTTGAAAGTAATTTTAAACATAAGTTTTCGGTTAACGTGTGGTATGCTCGATAGCTATTTAATTGACCCTTTTATTTTGGAGAATCGCCTCACAGGAGACAACCACCTAAATTTTTTACAATATGAGTTACAAGGGCCACTAGAGGATGTTCCTGTAAATATCAGAAGGCAAATGTATTACCAGCACGATGGAGCTCCTGCACATTTTGCTCGTCAGGTCAAACAATAGACGAAACATTTCCAGGGCGTTGGATTGGTCGCGGTGGTTCTATTAATTGGCCTTCAAGATCTCCAGACCTCACAGCACTAGATTATTGTTTATCAAACTGATTTAAAAATGAAGTGTACAAAGTAAAAGTGGACACTCGGGATGCACTAATTCGACGTATTAGAAATACTGCAGCCAATTTTAAAGAAGAAAGACATGAAACAATTAGACGAAGCAGAAAATGTTTAGAAGTCATTGGCGGTATTTTTGAAAATTTATTAACACAATGATGATTAGGAAACCGTTAATATACAAGGTGTCCCAAAAGTAATGGGACACAGAGCAACAGCAGCCTCCTTAAGGCGATAATGCGATTTATTTAAACTTGCCTTATCCCAAAATTGATAACAACCGAGATACAGGATGTCAAAGTTTTAATTTTGTTTTCGTTTTTTTTGCGATTACTTCTTAACGAAACGACAAAGCAGCAAAACACAAAGGGTTTTGGGGTTTTTTGAGGTAAGGAATTCAAAACTACCAATAGTTTTTGTGTAGCCAGTAGAGGGCGCTGCCTACGACATGGCTCACTCGTTTTAGCTGGCATAACTTTGTTTAGCCTTCTTGTATCTATCCGACTATTAACAAAATAAGTTACTTTACTTCTTTTACATCAAAAATGTATAACTTATTGAAGTCGCTAGGAGCAACCATTTTCGAGATAATCGCATTCGATATTTTTAATGCAAATAGGCTAAAATATTTAAATTAATTAAACCATTGAGGTCAATGGTGACCATTTTGAACAATTGCTATCACGGCGTTACCATTTTTATTTCTAACCATTTTGTTACTTTTAAATGGTATTAAACTAAGTATTAAGTAACATTTTTGATTAGAATAAAATTAGTAATTCCGTATACGAAAAAGCGTTTTTATTAGAAAAAATAGTCAACCTTAATTAAGTATCTACATTAACTGACACTTAGCAAATGTAGCTCATTTACAATAATTTTAAGTCAGAAATTTACCCTTGCTCGATTTTCCGTTGCTTTTGGACCACGTACTTAGTTGCATTGGACATTATGAAGTGCGATTATCTCGAAAATGGTTGCTTCTAGCGACTTCAATAAGTTATACGTTTTTGATGTAAAAGAAGTAAAGTAACTTATTTTTATAATAGTCGGGTCGATATAAGAAGCCTAAACAAAGTTATGCCAGCTAAAAGGAGTGGGCCATGTCGTAGGCAGCGCCCTCTACTGGTTACACAAAAACTATGGATAATTTTGAATTCCTCACCTCAAAAAACCCCAAAACCCTTAATTTTCTGCTGCTATGTCGTTTCGTTAAGAAGTAATCGCAAAAAAACGAAAACAAAATTAAACATTTGACACCCTGTATCTCGGTTGTTATTAGTTTTGGGATGAGGCAAGTTTAGATAAATCGCATTATTTCGCCTAAAGGAGTCTTCTGTTTCTCTGTGTCCCATTACTTTTGGGACACCCTGTATATGAACTTTTCTTTATTTGGTATTACGTTATAACTTGAAAACAAATGATTCACTGGCCGACAAAAAATTTTTTTTTGTTGTAACACAAAGCTAAATAGCATATTGTGGTAGAATGGACCTATCCAAATACGAAAATGAGAAAAAGAAAGTTGTAACACGTAACGTTTTCTTGTTACATTTATAGTACCACATTTAATGTTACAATATGTAATATCTATTGAAATAATAATTTAAGAATTTTCTAACTGTGTATATCGACTATATTTAAATTTTTACACCTACTAAAAAACATACCTTACATCTAAGAAAAACACAAACATTATAAATATTAACTGAACACACTAATTAAATTTTATTTTTTCCTTTTATGAGGGGTCATATCTTCTCTTTTCAAAAACCAACAGGAATCACCCATCATGGCTGGATCCCATCATCCTTGATAGCGAATTTCCATTGTCCTGATATCCTGGTGGAACCTTTTACCCTGCTCGTCACTGACAGCTCCCAAATTTTCAGGAAAAAATGACAGATAGGAATGGAGGAAGTGAATTTTTAATGACATTCGGGCACCCAGCGATTTGTAGGAATCTAAAAGTTCATCAACTAACTGTTGATAGTTTGCATCCATATTGTTGCCCAAAAATCCCCTTACTGTACTAACACTTCCTGCCTGGTAAGCTTCTCTGTAAAGTTGGCATCGTCCAGCAATTTTCTGATTTGTGGCCCAATAAAAATGCCTTCCTTTAATTTGGCATTACTTAACTGGGGAAAGACTTGTCTTAGGTATTTGAATCCATCACCGTCTTTATTCATAGCTTTCACAAAGTATTTCATCAGCCCAAGTTTAATGTGAAGATGAGGCAGAAGGACTTTTTTGGGGTCTACAAGAGGTGCAAACTTAACATTTTGATATCCCGGCTGAAATTCACGTCTTTGTGACCAATATTTTATTACATAATGCTGATCTACTGCAGGACTGTCCCACAAACAAAGAAAACAGCAATATTATGTAAATCGTCCCTGAAGTCCTACTAAAATTCCTACAGTTCAGGTAATTTTTCTGTTATAAAATGCATCCATTTTTACCGCCCCTAATTAAATTGACTACCTGCTAATGTAAAATGGTCTTATTAAGCTATTGAAAAATGGTAGGTATTGGGGCTTTCCGAATATTTTTTCTATTATTAGAAGGGTATTTCCATTTTAAAAATAAAGAGCTGACCTATGTTAGAAAAATCTTGTCGGCCAGTGTTATCGAAGCAGAACATACGGGTTTTTTCAAATTGTTTTTGCCTGTATATTACGCTCCTAAAGTTTGGTCCGTTCCTCCCGACTCACCCTGTATAGGATTACTAGTTATCAATACAAATTTTTGAACTCGTAGTATAAATAGTTATTTTTTTAAGCCGCAACAAACAAAATACGAAAAAAACATTTTATTTTAAAATAAGCGAGGTGGAAACAGAAAAAAATTCTCAAATTCCCATATTAAATATCGAAAGCATACGCATTTGGCCCCGCCAAAATCCAGTCTTTTTTATCGAGTTAATGTGTTTTTCCAGCTAAGCCCGCGCCCGGAAAATTGCGGAAAAGCGATAATCCTATCACCGAAATCACTCCGATATTGGCTTATTTTACGAATGATTGCAACAGAATTATTCTGGTTATTTGGGAACAAAAAAATACAAAATTTTAAATTTCATTTCGTGTTTAGTAAACGCTGGCTTTTTCAGTTTTTCAATGCTGGAATTGAGTTGTCATTTTATAGGCTTTTTATATCTTGTCAGTATTTTTAAAAAAGCAATATTGTTTCAATGGCTGATTGGACGCGGTGGGTTTTAGATATAAAAAAATAGTGGCAGCAAAATGTCATTTGGTCAATGACCTGCCTCCACTTTTCATGTACATACCTTAATCTTTATTAAATTTAAATTAAGTTTAAAATTCATTCTATCAGCTAAACTCCGTTTTAGCCCGGAAGGTACCGTTGCAAATAATACAATCATTTCAGGACGTCTAATTCTTATCACAAGTAATTCTTATTATTATTATTATTATTATATTATTATTGGGTAGTCATTTAATGATCGGAGCGTCAGCTGCTCAAGTAGCGGTGGACCTAGTCGTGAGAGAATGTAAATTATGAAAAAAAAAATCTAAAAATGATTTCTGGTAGCTTGAAAATTTTCATAGCAAATGTTTATATTATAATGACAATAAATTTTAAAAAAGTCAGCTGCAAAGATAATGGTTGATTATGCGTCTGCTGCTTATACAGGGTCCTGCACCTCACCCCCCGTCTTCTATAGCTCACTTATTAATTCAGTTAAAATTTAAATATTTTCCAGACCTTACCTGTATCTTGGAGGGCATTTCAGAAAAATATTTTTTATATTTTATATATTTTCTTACTTATTTGGGTGCCTCCTATAATTACCTGCATACCCCTTAAATTTTATTAAAATCGATTCAGTATTATAGGCAAAAAAAATAAAAACTAAAAAATATTAATTCAAGAAAGTTTTGAAAGTTTCTTGAATTAATATCTGTGGTCCGGCACTTGTACCGGTTTTGAGAGCGCTCTTGCAAAATTTTCTGTTTTTACAGAATAACCCCTTTACGACTGACCTTTTCTAAGGTACCGTACTGGGACGCAAGATGTCGCACCGGGATCTATAATTCCCGTCGATAAAAAATATTAGTTTTGCACCAATGGTTTTAAAAATTAATAAAAAATAAAAATAATGCCTCGTTAATAAAATTACACAAAGATATTTATTAAATAAAGTATATTAGTCTCGTTAACCAAGTTTGATTATTACGAATTATACAAGGTGTCCAAAGTTTAGTGTCAAACGTTGCAAACTTTAAAGCAATTTATTTTTCTTATTTCAAATAGGAACCCCTGTATATTTTAATGTCATTCGAAGCAGAATTAAAAATCAAACATTTGTCCTAATTACGACCCTATTGCAATTTCTAACGCATCAAGACTTATTTGCAGAACACTCATTTTATCAACTATTCCAACAGTCATTATTATGATTAAGTATCAAAGGTGGCTTTGAAAAACAATTTATTGGTATTAAAGTTTATTAAAGTGGTAAAAGACTATTTTGACTTTAGTAATCTGAAAGTTTCGAATATTGTTAAATTGTTAGTAATTATTTAAGCTGTTGTAAGTAATTTATATTGTTTCTTGTGATGGACTAAAACCAAGAAAAGCTCGTATATATGATTTTTATATTAGGATATTTTTTGGCAAGCCGACTTTACGAACAACGACATCCAGACAAAAGGAGCCTGCAAAACATATTAGAGAGGTTTATACAAACAGGAAATGTAAACTACCCAACAAAACCAGTGAGAAATAAACTGGTCCGAACTAAAGAAAATCAATTGGCTGTTCAATTATCTGTTATAGAAAATCCTTCAGGTAGTCAACCAGCAGTCGCTGGACGCTGATGTCGTAGATGTAAACGAAAGAACAATGTTCAACGGATTTTAAATGATAACCATATCCACGATTATCATTTCCACTTAATAATTACTAACAATTTAAAAATATTTGAAACTTTTAGATTACTAAAGTCAAAATAGTCTCTTATCACATTAATAAACTTTAATTCCAATAAATTGTTTTTCAATGCTACCTTCGATAGTTTATTCATAATAATGGCTGTTGAAATAGTTGATAAAGTGAGTTTTCTGCAAATAAGTCGTGATGCGTTAGAAATTGCGATAGGGTTGTAATTGTTTGATTTTTAATTCTGCATCGAATGACTTAAAAAGATACAGGGGATTCTATTTGAAATAAGAAAAATAAATTCCTTTAAAGTTTGCAAAGTTTGACACTAAACTTTGGACACCCTGTACAATTCGTATTAGTCAAACTTGGTTAACGAGACTGTTAGACTATATTAAATAAGTAACTTTGTATAATTTTATTAACGAGGCATTATTTTTACTTTTTATTAATTTTTAAAACCAGTGGTGCAAAACTGATGTTTTTTAGCTTTTATTTTTTTTTTCGGCTATAATACTGAATCGATTTTAATAAAATTTTAGGTATGTAGGTAATTATAGGAGGCACACAAATAGGTAAGAAAATATATGGCGTGTAATCTAAAAAAATACATTCCTAAAAATGAAAAAAAAAATATTTTCCTGAAATGCGCCCCAAGATACAGATAAGGTCTGCAAAATATCAAAATCCTAACTTAATTAATAAGTGAGCTATAGAAGACGGGAGGTGAGGTGCAGGACCCTGTATATAAAATAAGGTCACTAACGGGACAACAAGCCATATTATTTTTTCCTTTTACTCTTTAAAACTAGGTACCTATAATATGCCTAGGTAACTAGCTCAAAACGTCACTGTCACTACAGAGATTTAATTTTGCTAAAGAAAAGTAAAGAAATTTATTAAAAAAGGAAATAAAATGGCGAATACGTCACTGATGGCCAATCCTAAAAAAATATCTCAGAAAAAGGTAGTTTAGTTGTAGCTAGGTAGACAACTAATGATAAAAATAATTTTTTTTTTATAGCTGGCAGACAATTTTTAGGATTAAAAAGCAACGCTTTTTTAACTACATGACCTTAATTATTAATAAAATTATATTTTTACTACAACTGTCAAAAAAATATTACTTTTTTTGGTTACTATGGATGCACAAAACGTTGCTTTCTTTCACCGTAAAAAAATGTTATTTTTTCACCGTGAAAAAATGATATTTTTTCACGGCAAGCTCAGCTGATTGATGTTTTCGTATAAAAATGCAAAAATTAATTTCCAAAACATTTTTTATAAAAAAATTTATTATTAAAGTGAATTAAATTAACAATCTTTATTAGAATAGTAATTAACGGTGAAGTTAGAGCAATTGTTCCCTATATTAATTCCAGTAGGCGATGTTACACATTGTTGGTCGGAAACGCAAGAACTATTAGATATTTAGTGCGAAACATTTACTGCAGATGAACTTTCTAAGATTTTATTGGAAGAACTTTCTAAAATTTTATTGGAAATCTCAACTTTGTTCACCAAACTATCCTCTATGTAACCCTCCGCCACTAAACTAGATTTTCAACCTCCCGTGACGTTTGATAGAAATCAGGTCGCCCCCTGCATTAGCTAGTAGCGTCGCAGAACTTCTTCTGAAACAGTGGCCTGTATAACTTTTGAACATTTCTTTGCCGAGCCATTTTGCAAAAAGACTTGACATTTCTCCTATTTTATTGTCTCCAACATATTGATTTACACATTTTCCTTTAGCATATTTTAGAAATAATCAGTTACTTGAAGTGTGGGACGGTCGCAGAGATTTATACCTTCTGTTGATATCGATATATTCCAAATTGGATATAGTAAAGGTTCGTTCACAGTAGGTTTTTGTATCTGGTATTTTTACAATTAATATAGTTCCAACATCTTCAATGTTATCAATGGTCATCTTGGTTAATTCTTCGCGACGGCAAGCGCCACTTATCCCTTACGCTCCTGGTGGTCACAATTGGAGACGCCGTAATTATATATGATATAAAGGTCTAAATGAATTACGGGAGGTTTCGCGCCCGACTGGTACAATTGTAAAGAGTACGGTGAACGTCGAGCAGCATGCGCCGTCATCCATTTTTGTAGTTGGAGCTGTTTACACCTGTTGCGGTTTTGTTAATTATTGTGATCATGACTTCAAGAGGTAAATATAAAGTTTTTTTAACAAAAAACCATATAAATACCTTTTTTAACACTTTAAATCAATATCTAAATAATTACAGAATTATTTAAACTCAGTTTGAGTCAATTTTATTTAGTAAGGTTTATTTGAGGTTAGACGAAACTTGTAGTATTACAATTGTCCACATCGGGAGTGTACTCATGTGACTACAATTGTGTGATTTTTTATTTATGTTTTGTTTTTCTTCTTTTTAGGAAAAATTATAGATTTACAAAAGTTACAGGATGATCCCGAAGCTATTTATAATTTGTTAGACAGTATTGATTCTGATATTGATATCGAGGGTGAAGACGACGAGGTTGAACACTTTTTGAATAAAGGTGGGGAAAGTGAAAGTCAAAACGAAGTGCCATTAGCAAGGGAGAGCGACTCTAGTGAATCGGATGAAGATGACATTCCTTTAAGCTTTTACCAAAAACACATTTGGAAGCAATGCGAGTTTGAAAGTAAGAATGAGCCCAGCAAGACTTTTGGTACCTCAGATGGTGTCCTGACTCCCTGGGAATATTTTAAAAGGTATTAAGATGATGAATTCTTTTCCTTGGGAGCTCACTGTACTGCCCAATATTATCATCAACAAACTGGAAAGATTGTAACGGTATCTCCTGCAGAAATAAAAAAAAATTTTGGCCTTCACGCAATAATGGGCTGCATTCCGTATCCTAGGATACATATGTATTGGCAAAATAAATTTAAAGTTCCATTGATTTCGAATGTTATGCCTAGAGATAAATTTTACCTTCTGCGTGTTAATTTCCACGTTTTGGATAATATGGTGGTTAGCGAAGAAACGAAAAAAAATAACAGACTTTGGAAAGTGCAGCCCATGATGGACAAAATTAGAAGCCGCTGTAGAGCCATTCCCAGGTTTCCTGCGCAGGCCTATTCAATAGACGAGCAAATGGTTCCATTTTTAGGCAGATATCCTGTAAGGCAGTTCGTTAGAAATAAGCCAAGACCAGTAGGTCTCACAAATTTCGTTCTTACTTCATCAGAGGGTACAGTTTTGGATTTTGAGATTTACCAGGGTAATACTACCCCATTTGAAGATAAGATCTTAGGACTCTGTGATTTTACATTTCGTAAAAACCCTGCCAAAAGAAAGCTTCCTGTTCTTTGACAGATATTTTTTTACGATTCCTCTTGTTGATAAACTTCTATCCCTGGATATATATGGAACTGGTACCAGTAGGGAGTAAGAAAAAACGCTTTGCGGTAGCTATGCCTTGTGATGACAAAAGATTTGATGGCTTTGAGCACTGGCCTGTATCCGACGACCTAAAGCACCCTCTTCGATGTAGAAAGGAGCAATGTCATAGCAAATCAAGAATGCGGTGTCAATCAATCAATGTAATGTTTATTTATGCTTGACAAAAAATAAGAATTGCTTTGTCACTTTTCACCAAAAATAAACGAGTTTAAAAAGAAATGTTATTTAATTGTTCTTATTTCAATAATTGTAATTTGTCCTCATAGACTCCCAAACCGTACAATTGTGACTGACCTTTTATGACCTTGAAATGTCATTTGACATATGTTGTCTCGAATATAGTAGGCCTACAGTACAAAATTCTATTCATACTTCTGTGGGTTTCACTTTTATTACCAAATTTATACCTCGGGAGTGTAAGGGATAACCCGAAGATTAAAACAACCCACAATAAAATAGTTAAATGAGTATTTAAATTACTTAAATATTTGCTTGTAAATGTTGTATACCTTCATAAGTAAATGTATTTCATCATCGGATTCCTTTATAAATCTTGCTACATCCTCCTTTGTTAATACTTTAGACTTCTTTCCTCTATATCCAATGGATTTGCTCTTTAAAAATGGAACCAATTTAGTAAACCGCTGCAGATCAATATTTTCCTTTATGTTTAGGGTACTTGCAAGCATCGAATAGGTACTCCATAGTGTAGGTGGCTTTAAAATTTTCGACATTTCCTCCAAATAACAGAACAAAACATTTTCTGTTTTTACTTTCTTTATATTGCACCATTCGCGAAACTGAGTGTACACTTTATCATATTTAATTCTTGATTTCACGGGCAAAATATTTGATATAACGATTTCTGCCGCATCCGTAATTTCGTGAGGCGTCTCACTATCACTTTCAGACATTTAAATGGTATCAAACTTGAGCAAACAACTATAAACTTTTGACACGAAAAACGATAGACTTGACAATCAATAAAATTTAAACAATTTTAGGTTTCCATAGTAATGGGAACAGGTGTAAGAAATAATACCTTAAGGTGGGAGTATCAACATGCTTGCCAACCTATAACCTATTTCGCGTAGATTTATTTATGTTTTCTAGCTTTTATACAAAATTTTAGGAAAATCAGTATCGACTTGATATTCTATAGGTAATAATTGACATATTTAATAAATATCAAGGAATTTCATAACTTATTTTAGGAGAATTGTATATCGAAAAATATCGGGTAAGATTTTTTTTAACATTATTATGTCATTGTCACTCATTGTTCTTTCACTATACAATTCTCCCAAAATTAGCAATGAAATAAATTGATATTTTTGTAATATATCAGATACTACCTAAATAATGTACCGACGATATTGATTTTCTATAAATGTTAGTTATTAAAATAATAAACTCAAAAAATCAACGCGAAATAGGTTATAGGTTGGCAATAGATTGAATGACGTTGAGAATTCAACCTTAAATGAATTATGATTTTAGATTTTTTTTCTAAACACGATAAAAAAATAGATAACAACAAACAGTTGTAGAAAAAATGTTGTTTTTATTTCGCGCGCAAAAGTGTTTTTATGGCACATTTGATTGAATTTTTAACCTCGACCTAACGGTCTCGGTAAAAAAATTTACAATCTCATTTGCCATTAAAAAAAACACCTATTTTGCGCACTTAATACAAAAATAACTATTTTTTATAAATAAAATATATTTTTTACCACTGCATCATATACAGTGACCGGCAGAAAGTGCGTAGCATATGGGAAAGTTTTTTTATCTTCAAGTTTACAAAATTAATTTTATTTTAGATAGGTTCTGCATGTTCTAAAACCAAAATAACACCCATTAAATCCGGTAAAAGTCTTATGGTATACGAGGTAGGATCAAAAATTTGATATTCCGCTAAGAGTAAAGTACCTCCTCCATCTTTCATTTTAGAATATTTTTTTACTAAGAATTGTTGTTTTAATTTCAAAGTTATACCCAAATTCTAAATTTCGCTTATTTTGGACCAAAAAATGGATTTAATCGTGTTTTCTGAATAACCCTGTATAAAAAATAAATGGCAATCGAACAGTACGAAAATAAGATTTTCTGCAGACTTTGTTAGAGATAACCGTCGATCATAAGTCCGATTAGTTTGTTTTCATAATAATATGGCTTTTTAAAATAAAAACATAAAAATATTAAATATTTTTGCTGCACACCGTATTTTATTTTCTGATGGAACAAGTTAATTTCATCTAACTGATATTTTTTTATTTAAATTGACTAAAAGCATCTCCTAAATAGGTTTTTATACATTGAAGTATGCATAGAAAGTTTCCTTTTGATTAATAAAGAAAAAAATTTAAATTAAAAATATATTTTGAACGGATTTTATTCGTCACGCAAAATAAGGAGACAAAAAACTATTTAGGAGATGCTTTTAGTCAATTTAAATCAAAAAATATCAGTTAGATGAAATTAACTTGTTCCCTCAGAAAATAAAAAACGGTGTGTAGCAAAAATATTTAATATTTTTATGTTTTTATTTTAAAAAGCCATATTATTATGAAAACAAACTAATCGGACTTATGATCGACGGTTATCTCTAACAAAGTCTGCAGAAAATCTTATTTTCGTACTGTTCGATTGCCATTTATTTTTTATACAGGGTTATTCAGAAAACACGATGAAATCCATTTTTTGGTCCAAATACGCGAAATTTGGAATTTAAGTATAACTTTGAAATTAAATCAACAATTCTTTGTAAAAAAATATTCTAAAATTAAAGATGAAGGTACTTTACTTACTCTTAGCGGAATATCAAATTTTTGATCCTACCTTGTATACCATAAGACTTTTACCGGATTTAATGGGTGTTATTTTGGTTTGAGAACATGCAGGACCTATCTAAAATAAAATTAATTTTGTAAACTTGAAGATAAAAAACTTTCTCATATGCTGCGCACTTTTTGCCGGTCACTGTATATTTTTAGGGCTATAGAGTTGTCTTTTGGTAGCTACAGCAGAGTTGTTTTTCGGCGCCGATTTAATGCAGATTTTTTGCTACCAATAATGGATTTGGATTTCTAGCTACGGTTAATAGAGGTTTCTCTCAATGTTATTATGCTACCTTTAAATAAGCTTAAAAGTTGATTAAAATTCACCTAACCTGGTAGTAATATCTTCCAATTGTCAAGGGTATATAAGGTTCGGCCCAATAGATCAAAAACGCTTGGTCGTCCTGGTTAACGGTGACTTTGACCTTGAATGGCTGCAGCTCTTCGGGCACTTGGTATTTGAGAGGTCCAAGGGCTTTAGATCCGGGAAAGTTGGTGGACACGCGAACTTCATAGCTGTTGCCATATTTGACACTGGAAGAGTAAGAAAGATCATTTTGATTTGCCTTAAGTACAATTATAAAAGTATTTTATTATTAATTAATAAAATTGAAATTATAATATCTATTTGCAAAAATTGTTGCTGAGCTAAGTGAAATTTTGAAAAGGAACGCTTAACTTAGCCGTTGGCTTTGCTATTTAAAAGCAACTAAAAGGAAGTCGGTTAATGTGGATTGTGGGTGTGTAAATTGTTAAATCAAATATTTCTGTTTTCGCTGTTTTTATTTTCGATTTGATAACCAAAGTTTAATTGACTTGTTCTCTTTCTTTTTGAACTAAAAACACGACGTAGAATCAATGTTAAACTAATATTAGAAATAAAACATCAAAAACTATTTTCTAACCTCAAAATCTTATAGGTTGGCCACTATACAGGGTGGCCTTTTAGTGTGGCAAAGTACAA
The DNA here is from genome assembly GCA_963969555.1 of Polydrusus pterygomalis. Classification (NCBI taxonomy): domain Eukaryota; kingdom Metazoa; phylum Arthropoda; class Insecta; order Coleoptera; family Curculionidae; genus Polydrusus; species Polydrusus pterygomalis. Next base: position 3,949,589 of record OZ018375.1, read on the forward strand.
TAGCTCCGTTACTATTTCAAATACATTAAAAATATTAATACAAAAGTTGAAGGGCAGTAAGTGACTTATAACGTAAAATTATTTTTAACTCTATAGGGTGGCTCAAAAAAGCGGAACAATAAAAATGTACTTTTTTTAAATGGAACACCCTGTATATTTTTTCATTTTTAAATTCTAGATAAAATTATAATTATTTTTTATTAAATACATTATTAGTCTATACTTTATAGTTTCCGAGATATTGACTCTGGAAAAGTGACATTTTTGAACTTTGACAGCTTATAACCTTCTAACAGTACGTCTTAGAGCAAAACGGCTTACATGTCCCTATCTTCAATTTTTATTATCTTCCCAAAAAAATCAACTTCCGGTTAAACCGGATGTAACTCGAAAGCAGGAAATAGTTGTTCCGGTTTAACTGGAAGTTGATTTTTTTGGGAAGATAATAAAAATTGAAGATAGGGACATGTAAGCCGTTTTGCTCTAAGACGTACTGTTAGAAAGTTAGAAGCTGTCAAAGTTCAAAAATGTCACTTTTCCAGAGTCAATATCTCGGAAACTATAAAGTATAGACTAATAATGTATTTGATAAAAAATAATTATAATTTAATATGGAATTTAAAAATGAAAAAATATACAGGGTGTTCCATTTGAAAAAGTACATTTTTTCTTGTTCCGCTTTTTTGAGCCACCCTATAGAGTTAAAAATAATTTTACGTTATAAGTCACTTACTGCCCTTCAACTTTTGTATTAATATTTTTAATGTATTTGAAATAGTAACGGAGCTATTGTACTTTGCCACACTAAAGGGCCACCCTGTAGGTTGGCCATCTATATAACCCAGAAATCGCTACCTTTCCCCCAACTTGGTCAAAAAATTAAAACAAATTCCATTAGTTTCTTGACAATAAATTGTGGCAAGAATTCGCAGCAAATTTTAGCTGTTTATTACAGCGAGTTTAAATTGATATAATATATTTTCACGAGGTTTAATTGTGGAACTCGTAAGGAACCTGATAGAACTTTGTATTCGACGTCTTGTCGGCTTGTTTTGATAAAGAGAATGCATGCGATGCCTATTTTCTTTGTTCGCCGCATTACTATAAAAAAATATTAAAAGCCAATATCTTACGGTAATCTGTAAACTAAATCCGATCTTTTGGTCCTGGGCAGTGTTATAATTTGGTATTTTGATGTTTCCTTGTCAAGCACTGACACCTGTAACAAATAAAAAATAAATTAGAAGATTTTTTTTTAGTTCGTCAGATTCATCTCCAGACGTCATCAGTGAGGCTAGAATTCGACGAAAGAAAGAACACTTAAAAACTTAAACTTGAAATAGTTTAGTAAATAAATTTTCAACAATCAAGGGGCAATCTGAGATCACTAGGGATTAGGTTCTTTAGGTTTACGTAAGTACCTATGTTAAATAAGTAGGTTCCCAGCTAAGCCAAAGAGGGTGGTAGCATGCTCCCACTTTATCTGGGATATTTGTTTCTTACTGGAACTTTTTGAAATATCCATCGCAGTATAAAGAAATAGGATTAAAACGCTTCTGTTGTTGTTTTTTCTATTGTATCCAGAGAAATAACAAACACTATGAAGTATACCTAGTCTGGATATTACGTAGCGAAATGACCTTTATATCAGAGTGGGCATGAAAACTCCTTGGACAATATTATTTTTTATCAACGAAAAATATTCTCGGCTAGCGGACTTTAAAGTGTAAAAAGACCTGCATTTTGCAGTGAAGTACACGGGGATGGGGATGCCAAAAATAATGGATTCCCTGCTGCGGCCGAATAGACATTGACAGCTGACGAAGCAACTGCACCGATAACACCGCAGCGCATTTAAACCCTGCTTAATAAAATAGCAAGTAGTAAATAAGCCGCAACGCCATCACGTTGAAATCAACAACAATGCAAAATATAAGTACAATGAAGTATGGATGTGAAGGGACTAAAAAAAAACTCTAAGGAAACTGAAATTTTGGATACACTTATGATGGATTGCACAAAAGTTGTTGCCAATAATTACCTTAGTAGGTAACTTTGACTGTGACAGTAGTGATATTGACAAAAATAATCTACTCACACTCAAAGTGGCTAGTAGTAGTAGTAACATGCTTTATTTAGCAAAAAGCTACAATTAAATATTTTTTTAATACATTTTTTCTACTGACGTTTTATAATAACCTCTTTTCGATTGTCATTATGGTTTTTTAATAACCTCCTTTTAAGCGCAGCGTGCTTAAAAAACTTTTAAGCACGTTACCAGGAGCAACGTGCTTAAGAGTAACGCAGGTAATTATTTACAATTAAAACGTAACCACAGACTAGGTATAATTTAATATTTTTTGGCAAGTGTCAATGAAACATAGGTAATAAAATGTTAGTAAAATTAAGTTTTTTATTATAAAACCTCAGTAGAAAAAATATTGTATACAATTCGTTACGAAACAATGTCTTTTAGTCACTTTGACGTGTTGTCCAACTCGGCTTTGCCTCGTTGGACAATTTCACGTCGCGTGCCTAAAAGACACTCATTTCGCAACTTATTGTATAAATAGCTATTTTTAACACATTTTTATAGATTTATTTTTAAATTTTAAAACGCAACCTTCTTTTTGTAAATTGTATCAAATATTACGTATCATTTTGTTTTTAAATTAAATGTTATTTTAAAGTCATTCAAAGAGTTTTAATGATTTTTGAGATTTAATAGAATTTCAAAATTATTCTATTCTATCAAACCTTTATAAAAAATAGATTTATAAGCTAATGTTTTAGACACTCTATCCACAAAAAACTTTTGATTAGTTCTTATTTTATAATAATGATGGTCATAATGAAAAGAACAAAAAATTTTTAAACAATCGGGCAATAAAATATTTTTAATTTTATGTATAAAGATACATAGGTACTAAATAAAAAATTTAATTTCTGACATTCAACCAATCTAAATTTTTCAACAAAATAAATTTTTGTATATTTGTCACCATTTAAAATAATCCGCATTGCCTTGTTTTGTAAAATTTGTAATTTATCAAATATTTCCTCACAAGCACAATATAAAATGGAAGAACAATAAAGAAAATGTGGTAATATAATAGTATTAAATACAGTTTTTTTAGAAAATAAACTTAAATTAGAACTGATTCTTTTACAATAACCTTTACTATATATACTTTCAAAATAATTAAAAAATTTTAATTTTGAATCAATGATTATCCCTAAATATTTAAAACTGTTTACTAATTCCAAGGCTCGCTTTTAAACAAATCTTGTATAAATTTGTAAGTAAAGGAAACAGAGCGCCAGTAACTTTTCAATCCAGCCCTATTGGGTTCAAAATATAACTAGCAACCCTGTACACTGTAAACATCACCTGAAATATGAACGAACATTTTTCTTATCTGCTCCAAATTCAAAATCCCATTTTCTCCAAGCCCATTACCTCGATTCAGAACAAATGTATGTAGATTAATTTAAGTAAATTTTGACTACTTGATGTCTGTCGTATTCGTTTCCCACCTTTAGGGATGTTCCCCGTCTTAGACGTACCTGCTCCAATTAGGATGTTCCCTATCTAAACGTTCCCCCTTTTCCTTTCAGCTGTTTGCGGTAAGGAAACCATTCAAGTTCATTACTTAGAAGTAAATAGGACGCGTTTGGGAGTGCTTAGTGCATTAAGCTCGGAAGATAACTGTGTTTGATGCTTATTGAATAAGGCCTTTTTGGCTTTATGGTGTTGGAGGCAAGGGTTAAAGAGCTTTTTATGTAGAGTCACCGTTATTTCAGTAGCGGACTAAGGGGAATAGGGAGGGGGGGGGGAGAGGCTCCCGCTTGTAAAGAACGCAAGTTGGGTAGCAGAAAAAAGTAAATACTATACAACTCGAATGGACTCTACAGAGATCTCGTAATCCGTAGAAGATACAGAGATGGTTAAATTAGAAAAAGTTTGCGCCCTACCAAATTCTGCAACGTTGTATTTTCAAATTCAAAAAATTTCGGGACAGAAAGAAAAAACTAAAAGTGTTCCTCCACAAAATTTAATAGAATAAAAATTCTTTAGGGGTCTCTACTAGAAGTGTGCAACAAAATCGATTATTCGATTAGAGACAATTTTTTTATCGATTAATCGATTATTAATCGAAAAAAAACTATTTTTCGATTAATCGATTATTCGAAAAAAAAATAATTTTACGATTTTTTAATGAATCGATTAGGTAATCGAAAAAAAAAACGATTTTTCGATAAAACAAAAATCAAATCAAAATCGAAAAAAAAATTTTTTTCGATTAATCGATTAGGTAACCAAAAAAAATATTTTTCGATTATTCTAAAATATAGGTATGTTTTTGGATGATTTAAGTTGCTAGTTACTTATTATTGGTGTAAGTCTCCATATATTTATTAGCGACCCTATATTACCCGGAAAACCGGTTTAAAAAATATTATAGCATATTATTGCAAGACAATAAACGAAATAAATGTGCGCCTTTTATAAAATTAATATTCTTAACGATCTAATATTTGAATCGACTTTTTGATTTATTTTGATTAAATCAATCGATTATTTTCGGTTCTTCGATTATTTTCGATTAATCGATTATTATTTTCGATTAATCAGAAATAATTTATTATTCTCGATTAATCGTTTATTATTATTACTGTTTGTTGTTATGTCTTAGTGCCATACGCTAAATAAATAATCGATTATTTTCGACTAATCGGATATAACTAACTATTTTCGATTAATCGATTATTTTTGATAAATCGATTCACTGGACAACAGCTAAAATGTTGCAGAAATAAAATCAACTAAATCTTACTATTTTAGGTGTGCTTAAATCGAAAATAAACTTTTTTTAAAAATATTAGTTCACGTTTAAGAGATACGTGACGTCATGTTCCCCTAATATATTAACACTGTAACCGCGAGAACGCACGTAGTATATTTGTATTGTAATAACAATATATGGATTTTATATTGCCAAATCTACATTTTCACCAAGTTAAGGAATGGTGGATTCTTAGGAACGATCCCCTATATTCGAAATCCTAACCCCCTATTGCTTAAAATAAGAGCGATAGCCATTGAAACCCATGTAAATCATGTCTGCCTTGTACTGAACAGTCCCTATATAATAAAAATCTGTTTACAAAAATAAGAGAGCGAACGAAATGAGTTTTACATAAATTTACCTAAATAGGGATATTAACACAATGGCGACTTAGCCGGGACCACCCTAAAACAGGGATAATATTGAAATATTTAATTAAGCGGCAAATAAATAATGCTTTACTACCCGATTTTAAATGACTAAACGACTAAACGGATAAAAGGACCCTTGTTTATCCTCATTTCTATGGTTTACCTGAGCACAGTACTATAATGTAGGCCAATAAATCCATTAGTACCTGCTCAGTCGCATTGTGTCCTTTATCCCTATTTAGGTAATAACAAATAAAAAATTCATTATGTTGGTTCCTTAAAATTGTATATAGACTACTTATAAGTATAATTATAATGAAATGTATTTAAAAATCTATAATCCATATTTGGGGATATAAACAGGTAGGTAAGCGGAGAGGTTAGTCAGTCGAAGTTAGTAATTCAAGTCGAATAGTTAAGATTGTAAAATGCCGCGAAAGTGTGTAAACAATCCAGATCACTTCTGTTATGTTTGTGGTGAAGTGACTTTTGCGTCTCAGAAGCGATCTATGACTCCATTGATGAAAAAAGCATATCATCTTTATTTCGGTTGCAGAATAGGAGATCAAGACAAACAGTGGGCGCCATATATATGCTGTAATGCATGCGCTTCAAGTTTGACAAGCTGATTAAATCGTAAAAACCGATCTATGCGGTTTGCTGTTCATATGGTCTGGAGAGAGCCTACAAATCATGTTAATGATTGCTATTTCTGCATGATACCTCCTGTTGGGCAAGGCACCGGTATATCCAAGAAGAAAAAGTCTGTTATTAACTATCCAAATATACCATCTGCCATCAGACCTGTACCACATAGTGACGACCTTCCTATTCCAGAACCCCCAGAAACAGTCACTTACGAATCAGACAGCGATACAGCGTTGTGCCAAGAAGAAGATATGCCATCAACTTCAAGAGATCCCGATTTCGCACCCAGCACATCATACCGCCAACCGCACAAAATAACCCAGTCAGAATTAAACGATCTTGTGAGAGATCTAGAACTTCCAAAAAGTAGGGCTGAGTTACTAGGATCAAGATTGCAGCAGTGGAACCTGTTAGAAGAAGATGTCTCTGTAAGTGTTTTTCGTAAACGCCCTAAAGGTCTAGCGCCATTTTTTGACATGGAAAATAACTTAGTTTTCTGCAATAATATTGGCGGTTTATTGGAGGCTTTAAATATAAACTACAAACCAGTGGAATGGAGATTGTTTATAGACAGTTCAAAATTAAGTTTAAAGGCAGTACTATTACATATTGGCAATATTCTTCCGTCCATTCCTGTCGGATATGCAGTTCACATGAAAGAATCATACGACAATATGAAGTTCCTATTGACAACCATAAAATATGATGAGCACCAATGGCAGATCTGTGGTGACTTAAAGGTTATTGCACTTTTACTTGGGTTGCAGCTAGGCTACACCAAGTTTTGCTGTTTTTTGTGTGAATGGGACAGTCGGGCAAGGTCACTTCATTACAATAGACGACACTGGCCCGTTCGACAATCATTAGAGCCAGGGCAAAAAAATGTACAACACATGCCATTGGTAGACTCCAAAAAGGTTTTGTTACCACCACTGCATATCAAATTGGGCCTAATGAAAAACTTTGTTAAGGCACTGAATCGAGATGGGCCAGCATTTCAGTACCTACGTCAGAAATTCCCGAGGCTAAGTGAGGCAAAAATTAAAGAAGGTATTTTTATTGGGCCACAAATTCGAAATATTCTGAAAGACGAACACTTTGACAGCACTCTAACAGATATTGAAAAAAACGCCTGGAAAGACTTTCGCCTCGTGGTAACTAATCTGGTTGAAAATATGCTGTCGTCGTATCAAAACATGGGCTGCAATATGTCTCTAAAGATCCATTTCCTACACTCTCACCTGGACTTTTTCTTGACAACTGCGGAGCTGTAAGTGATGAGCACGGCGAACGCTTCCATCAGGACATATCAACCATGGAAAACAGATACCAGGGACACTGGAATGCTTCCATGCTTGCCGACTACTGTTGGACTCTTGTTAGAGATGCTCCAGAAACAGTTCACAAAAGAGTAGCAAAGCGACAGCGCATTTAGTGACTCTAAAGTGTAAAATTATGTAGTTTTTATTATTTTATCAAAAATAAAATATAACCACTTTTTTTTTAAATGGCAACTAAGTTTTTAATTTCATTATCATTTTTGTATTCAGCATCCCAAAGTTAACAAAAAAAATGCATTTTGATACACGATACAACCAATAACCTAAAATTTGTTGTCCAGTGTTATTTTCGATTAACAGGAAATAATCGATTATTTCAAATAATCCAAAATCGATTATCTTTTTCGGTATTCGCTCAGCCCTAGTCTCTACATGTTTCGAACGTAGAAACGTTCATCATCAGAAGACCGACAATTTATTTAATGATGATGGTTTTAGCAGGAGAGAAAATTGTATAAAACCTTAATGGAGCTTTTATGGAATTAAACAATCTAAGTGTAGAAGTGACATAATAGGAAGAAAATTGAAAAGGTTAAAACATACCTACTGAGTATTTAAAAAAATCAGTAAAGGAGGTCTATACCAACTAAATAGACTGGGGAAGAAGAAAAAGGTCTTTTAAAAAGAAGGTGTCGAGGGTTTTTTAAAAAAATTTTGTAAAATTTTTGAAACAAGTCTGTAAGACAATATAAGGGTAAAATTTGTCGAAGAAAGGTATGTGAAGATATCATAATGAAGATATTGTAGAAAATGTTTTGTGGGGTTTATACATAGACAATTTACCTTTAGATAAACAAACAATAATCACGAATGTGGCAGTTTTATGGCCTCGCGCATGTAAACAAAACTGGGAACTATTAGACATGCGCACTGCAACATTATCGTTTGACGAATAGGAAAATAGACAGGTCCGGGCTTTAAAATTTAAATTCTTGCTCATATGCCACCATAGAGGGTTTATTTTACCCCTATTTGGGCATAATACAATTATACAACGGCTGCAACTAGTACTAGTTATTGTTTATATTACAATCCGAGTCACTAAAAGCACAAACACAATTCACTAACTAAACTACACAAAAACCAGAAATCCATAAATATTAAACACCAGTCCTACAATCCACGATAGCCGATCCGATAGATGAAAACTTTAGAAAACTACAAGGAATCCGCAGAGAAGAGAAACCTTAAAACACAACAACAAAAATGGCGGCCGAGCCGGTTCTGGAGAATATTCTTGAGCGCGTCGATTATTGTCGATAAAGTAGGACGGCCGATAACACGAGGTTTGTGCGCATGCACGAAGGTTCCCCGAATGAAGACAGCTGACCGACGAGTCATGCGCTCGGACGCATTTTTTCACCCATAAAACGTAACTTTTATTTGCGCAGGAGATAAGCTGTAGGTATCTAAAGGTAAATTGTCTATGGGTTTATATGATATCTTCACCTATCTACCTTTCTTCGAAAAATTTTACCTTTATAGTGTCTTACAGACATGTTTTAAAAATTAAAAAAAACCCTCGACACCTTCTTTTTAGAAGGTCTTTTTCTTCTTCCCCAGTCTATTAAGTTGGTTTAGACCTCCTTTACTGACTTTTTCACATACTCAGTATGTTTTAACCTTTTCAATTTTCTTCTTATTATGTCACTTCCACGCTGCAATTTTTTAACTCCATAAAAGTTCCATTAAGGTTCTACACCATTTTCTCTTCTGCTAAAACCATCAGCATTAAATCAATTTTCTGTCTCCTGATGATGAACGTTTCTACATTCGAAACATGTAGAGACCCCTAAAGAATTTCTATATTCTATTAAATTTTGTGGAGGAAGACTTTTATTTTTCCTTTTTTTCTATACTTTCAACTTCACTTTAGGCATGGACTATTTCTTTAAAATAAAAAAATTCCGTATCCTTCCGAAGATATTTGGGCACAACCGAATTTTCGCGATGTCGTTTTTATTTTTTTCTGATTCTATTTGAAGAGATAGGTATGTCAAAATAAAGGTTCCATTATTTTCAATTTTTTCTCCGTTACAAGTTGGTGAAATAAGATTTTTAAACCAACGTTTCGTCTTTTCTCAACCACCATCAACTTTGTTTTTTAAATAGTCGGAAAATTTTACTTCATTATTTTTAAATTCCCCTCCTCATTCCAAATTCAACTGGTCTTTGCAAGTGATTTTCTCTTACCTCTGATACTTATTTTGATATTTTCACATTTAGAGGTGCTTGTATGCTTTAGGAGTGCCCAAAAACTACACTAGATGGCGCCAAACGCTACATCGTCTCTGTTACTTGCCGTTTTTATTGTTTGAAAAGTGATTGGCTTCCTTTATTTCGTCAGGTTATAGTCTTATTGATGAGCTATGATATGGCGACACGCAACTAAGGATGGATCCAACGAAAAATAAAGAGGTGTGTCAAATTGCACGCAGACTTTAATCAGCAATTAACTAATCAGGCAACTTTGACTGTGACATCACTGACATTGTTATAGAAAAGATTTTTTTACAATACAAAATATGGCAAGACAAAACGTCATGCTAAAACTCGATAAAACGTATTCTTCAAGTTTTGATTAAGTCCGATATTGTCTACTACACTTTGTATCGCTTAAAGTTTGGCGTTTTAAAAGAAGTTTAAAGTTATAGTATCTATGTAACAATTTCGGACTTAAATTTCCGCTGAGATTTCTTTAGATGAACCAAAAAAGATTTACTTATGCTTTTATTTTTGAAGTCATATCGTTGGTATCGAAGTTTATTATTAAGTTCTGAATAAGGTAAAAGTTGTTTCTTAGCTTTAAATTTGACTCTGCATTTCAAATTTTTATTCGTTGCAAAAAAAATATTTTATGATACGACAATTTTGGACTTTGACACATCAGAATGATAAAAAATGTTAGGTTATTGTGAAAGTAGTAATGGCATTTAAACGTTACAACGTGTTTTGTGAACATTATAAAGAAACAATATTACAATTTAAGGTTGAATTCTCAACGTCATTGAATTTATTGCCAACCTATAACCTATTTTGCGTTGATTTTTTGAGTTTATTATTTTAATAACTAACATTTAAAGAAAATCAATATCGTCGGTACATTATTTAGGTGGTATCTGATATATTACAAAAATATCAATTTATTTCATTGCTAATTTTGAGAGAATTGTATAGTGCAAGAGCAATGAGTGACAATGACATAATAATGTTAAAAAAAATCTTACTCGATATTTTTCGCTATACAATTCTCCTAAACTATGTTATGAAATTCCTTGATATTTATTAAATATGTCAATTATTACCTATAGAATATCAAGTCGATACTGATTTTCTTTAAATTTTGTATAAAAGCTAGAAAACATAAATAAATCTACGCGAAATAGGTTATAGGTTGGCAAGCATGTTGATACTCCCACCTTAAGGTAAAATTAATCCAAGAACTCGCCGCATCACCTGTCATTAATGGCATCCTGTTGAAGTCTGGTATATTTTACGTTAAGCGGTTGGCTACAGAAACAGAACCGGAATAAGGTCGCCTTCGCCATCTGTTAAATTTTGTAAGGGAGTCTTAATATTTTGTAAAGATATTATAGCGTAGATACCGAGGGGGATTTCACCTAGGAATTTTGGTGTACAATGTAGGGAATTTAATGGGAAATTAAGGTATTTATGGTCATTTAAGGGGTATTTATGGGTATTTAAGGGGTATTTATGGGAATTTATGGGTATTTATGGAAATTTATGGGGTATTTATGGGTATTTAAGGGGTATTTATGGCCATTTAAGAGGAATTTATTATTATACAGTGAGGACCTAAAGTCCGTCCCCCCCCTCTAACTTCTAAACCGTTCGGTATATTTTAATGAAATTTTGAACGATAATATTTGAGCAAGTCTTGCACTTTTTGACATACCAATGACAGCTTTAAATGTCAAGATGACAGCTGGGTCCGCTTTTGGAATATTTTTTTAAATGGAACACCCTGTATATTTTTACATTTTTAAATTCCACATAAAATTATAATTATTTTTTATTAAATGCATTATTAGTCTATACTTCATAGTTTCCGAGATATTGACTCTCGAAAAGTGACAGTTTTGAACTTTGACAGCTTATAACCTTCTAACAGTACGTCTTATAGAAAAACGGCTTACATGTCCCTATCTTCAATTTTTATTATATTTCCGAAAAAATCAACTTCCAGTTAAACCGGAACAACTATATTTCCTGCTTTCGAGTTACATCCGGTTTAACCGGAAGTTGATTTTTTTTGGGAAGATAATAAAAATTGAAGATAGGGACATGTAAGCCGTTTTGCTCTAAGACGTACTGTTAGAAGGTTATAAGCTGTCAAAGTTCAAAAATGTCACTTTTCGAGAGTCAATATCTCGGAAACTATGAAGTATAGACTAATAATGCATTTAATAAAAAATAATTATAATTTTATGTGGAATTTAAAAATGTAAAAATATACAGGGTGTTCCATTTAAAAAAATATTCCAAAAGCGGACCCAGCTGTCATCTTGACATTTAAAGCTGTCATTGGTATGTCAAAAAGTGCAAGACTTGCTCAAATATTATCGTTCAAAATTTCATTAAAATATACCGAACGGTTTAGAAGTTAGAGGGGGGGGGACGGACTTTAGGTCCTCACTGTATAACGAGTTCTACGCATGCGCCAAAATGATGTCGCGCCTGCGAATTTTCAAGAACGTATAGAACATACGATAGGATAGCCCGAGGGACAGCCGATAGAATTCAGATTAATCCATTTACGTGTGGCGCCATCTATTTTGATTAGGCAGAAACCTGGTAGTGCATCTTATCGCTATCTAGCGTATGCCTCTATCGGCTCGGCTGTCGTCATTTGACTTTATGTTCTAATGGGGATGTTTTGTGCGCTCATTACAACTTTTCACCATAAACGACGCGACGCGAGCGAGCTGAAACGAGCATAAAAGTGGTCTTAAAAAAAATTATAGGCGGATTCCTTCTAGAGCGGAGATTTCGGGAAAAATAAGCAAAAAATTCCACTGTCAAAATTTTGCAATTGTCAATGTCAAATTTTTTTTCCGAGAAACGCCATACAGTAGATCGTCGTCCTTGCGGAAAGAGAAACATGAAAAAAAATATTTGGTGAAAATCGTATGTACCGTGCGAGCTGCACTTCTTACAATACGATCTTTCTAGATTTTCTTTTCGCTCTAGCTTCGCTATAGTTTATCCGATTTTGACAAAATTTGGTATGGTGGCTATAATAGTGGTATGCCACAAAACGTATATCTCAGATCTGTCAAAATGTTATTGACAAGCGGTATATAGAAAACCTGTCAAAATGTCAAATTTGGAAATTTTCGATATCTGTCAAAAAAAATAGCAGGTCGTATAGATAGTGACTCAGGGAATACGGGAAAATTACGCAAAAAATTCTCCTGTCAAAATTTGACAGCTGTCAAGTATAAAACAAAAAAGCGATATTGACGAAACAAAATATGGGGTCATATAGTATTTGATGCGGAGACCTTGGAAAAAATAAGCAAAAAATTCTCCTGTCAAATTTTGACAGCTGTCAAGTATAAAAAAAAAGTGCGATATTGACGAAACAAAATATGGTCGTATGGTATTCGACGCGGAGAGTTCAAGAAAAATACGCATAAAAATTCTCCTGTCAAAAGTTGACACCTGTCAAAAAATAAAATCATTACAATTTTGGTGTACAATGTAGGGAATTTAAAGGGAAATTAATGTATTTATGGTCATTTAAGGGGTATTTATGGGTATATAAGGGATATTTATGGATATTTATGGGAATTTATGGGGTATTTATAGGTATTTATGGGTATTTAAGGGATATTTATGGGTATTTAAGGGGTATTTATGGGTATTTATGGGGTATTTATGACAAAAGGGGAATTTTGGTGTACATATAATGGGGGGTGGTTTGTTCCTCTTTTTATTTTTTATGAAATAAAATAGATATAGGTACCTACCAAAATAAGTATGTGAAAACATTATAAAAATAAAGGAAAAGAAAAAACCAACATTTATTTCTTTTGGTATTTATTTATAAAAAGCAAAATAGGTACTTATGTATTTATTATACAAAGAAAAAAGTAATACATTTTTAGCGAGGTGTAAGCTTTGTGGTGCACATCTACTTAGAAAACCATATTGTGAACCCTTTTGATTTTGTTACTTTTGTGGGAATGTTATGATTATATGAATATATAGTACCTACGGGGCTATACAGTAACATGAAATAGTGGACTAGAAAATATGTCCTTTAGTTTCATTTCTTATACGGTTAAAGAGATACCGGGTGATCCAAATAAATATTTACTTAATAAAATTGGCGATGAATTTATGTTAAGCGGATATGAATCAAACGCTAGCTACACGTAGGACTTTGATAAATTCTCGCATATATTTTTTGTTTCTCACATTTCTGACCGCTTTACATCAAATTATGGAAGAAGGATTTTTTATACGTAAAAACGTTGTACTTTATTTAACTCGAGATAATTGCGTTTAAATGCTAGATGGCAAGAAACATTTAGTCTATTTATCTATCTCCTGTTGCTGTATATGCCCATTAGTTATGGGACATCCTATATACAGGGTGCTGATAAAGTCTGGAATAATCGATTTTTCTTGAAAACGCTAAAGTTTTTCGAAAAACGCTATGACCCGACGATTTTATTTTATTCTTTAAAATTTTTTGACGTTCTTTAATATTATACCGGATGCGCCAAAAACGCTAGGCAAGTGTCAACTTCACTTTTTCAAATAGAACACCCCTTTTTTTCTCCAATATTCAGATTCCTCTCTAAACTCTAGACAAGTTTCATATAACATATTGTATGGCTAAAGTCAACAGTATGGAGGACTTGAGGTAGGAGGCTGATAGCAATGCATTGGATTCGATCCCAAATTAGCATCGGTAATTCAGCTTTACGAGTTGCCATAAGATGGCGCTCGTGTTCGAAGTGGGCTATCAAATAAATGGTTTCTTATGGACGCAATAACTATTTTTATTTAAATTAGTTCTTGAAGGAACAAATAAGGACTTTTATATGAATTTACACTTACTTTGTTATACTTATTAGTAAACTCGGCCTGTATAAAGTTCCAACGATGCTTCGTTTTTAAAATACAGGAACATTCTAGCTAGAGGGTTTTACCTTTGGAGCTAGAAAGAGGATTATTTGGCTGCGTTTCATCTTTGAAGAAGATCCTGTCTTACACCCCGACACAAAGCAAACTCTACTTTTATAAATTGTACCATTATTCATTATAAATATGGAAATTAATTACAATACAACGTTATTTGTCTTGTCTTGCCTTGAAACGTTATTTGTTATTTCGAAAAATAAAACGTCAATTGTCAAAAGTAAAAGCACAGAAAAATAAATGGTTTAAGAAAAAGTTAAAAACTATGGAGGATCTAGTTTTCCATATTAAAAACGAAGAAGAAGAAGACGTCAGCCCACTTCGGACGCGAGAGCCATCTATCAGCCAATAGCGAACTAACCAAAAAACCGGGACAGAAATTGAAAATGCTGCCATTATCGATCGGCCTCCTACCCTCTAGTTCTCCATAGTCAACAGGAATTGAAATACAGGTCCCCCAATAAAAATCAAGGTATAATTTTAAGGTCTAGGTATTTACCTTTTTACCGGTTTCTACATAATAACTTAGTGACGTAAATGTCAAAACATTTAATATTTACTCCAAAGTTGTCACTTTTACCCATAAAAATGTTTCTAACGGAAGCTGAGAGAATCGAAATATTAATAATAGTAGGATGTGGAGATCGAAAGAGACCACAAATAGAAGTTTGTGAGTATTTTAATAATATATATCCAAATAGAGAACACATAAATCAGGCAACTGTTTCCAAAATTGTTAAGAAGTATAATGAAGTTGGTCACGTTAGGGATAAACCTAGAAGTGGACGACCTTTCCGACGATGTCAAACTTGATATTCTAGTTTCGTTGGAAGAGAGACCACATTCGAGCACAAGAAGCATTTCTCAAAATTTTGAAAATATCCACGATTTAACGGTGGCAAAGTTCCTAAAAAAGGAAAAATGGCATGCATATAAATGTCGAGGAGTACAGGAACTTTTGGAAGACGACCCTGACAGAAGGAATGAGTTCTGTGAAATTGATGAATAATTACTTGATTAACGATGCATTATTTCCGAGTAACATAATTTTTTCCGATATGGCGACTTTTTTCTTGGATGGCATGGTAAATCGTCAAAATTGTCGGTACTGGTCCAGCGAAAAGCCCCATTGGTTCCGAGAAAATTCATACCCAGCGGCCGAGAAAAATTAATGTATGGGCAGGAATAATTCGGGATATTGTTATAGGACCCTATTTTTTTGAGGAAAATTTGACTGGCCAAAGATATTTGCAGTTTCTTGAAGAATACTTCGCTTCAGCGTTGATTGCCCTATTTCCCGATCGGAACATTCCTGATTCACATGATACAACTATCTGGTTTCAGCAGGATGGTGCACCAGCCCACTATTCGGCCGAAGTCCGTAGATACCTGAATGAGTTATGAGAGTGGCCTGCGAGGTCCCTCGACTTAACGCCATTGAACTTCTTTCTGTGGGGCTATATTAAGGAAAGGGTTTACAAAAATAAACCAGAAGATATTGATGTTCTCAAACGCGTATAACAACAACCATAAGACAAATTACCCCAGAAATTGTACATAATGTACAGTTAGAATTTGTTGAGAGATTGGGACATTGTAGAGCCGTAAATGGACACCATTTTCAACACTTACTCAAATAATATTTTAGATTGTTCACTGTATTACCAATTTTCTGTTAGATTTTTGTTCCTAGCCTAAGTATTTGTCATGGAAAAAAAGCTTGAAAATTATACCTTGATTTTTATTGGGGGCCCTGTATTTCAATTCCTGTTGACTTTAGCCATACAATATGTTATATAAAACTTGTCTAGAGTTTAGAGAGGAATCTAAATATTGGGGAAAAAAGGGGTACTCTATTTGAAAAAGTGAAGTTGACACTTGCCTAGCGTTTTTGGCGCATCCGATATAATATTAAAGAACGTCATAAATTTTTAAAGAATAAATTAAAATCGACGGGTCCGAGCGTTTTTCGAAAAACTTTTGCGTTTTCAAGAAAAATCGATTATTCCAGACTTTATCAGCACCCTGTATAACGATAAGTAAATGGTTTAACTAGGCACTTTATTGATTTCATAATGTATGAGTTAACCAAAATGGTATTTATACTCACTATTCGACTTAAATAATAAACACCAAGAAAATCTGTCTCTGAAATATATAAAATCCAATAGTAAAACGTTTAAAACACACACTACATAAAAAACAGTTACAGAAACACTTAAAAAAACCAAAATCGGAAGAAAATCATATGACGCACCCTGACGCGTAAGCTTGCTACGACCCACTGCTGATCTGGGAACTTTAACGACAAAACCAGATCGCCTGTTAATGTCAAATGTCATTGTCGGCTGTCGAAACGCTTTGTTTTAAGAAAAAGTTAACTCTAGCATTAGTATGGCAATGTTAGTGCAGGATTAGTAAAACATCATCACTTGAGCTTGATTCAGCCCTTAACCCATATTATAAATCTAATTTTCAAACAGGAATACGGTCCGGTCCAGAGGACTTTAAAAAATCTATAGTTGTCCCAATAAATAAAGCTGGCAATAAAACTAAGATTAATAACTTTCGACCTAGTCTAATAAGTGTCCTTGCCTTATTGTTCGAACCATGCCTTAAAGATAGACTCTACGATTTTTTAATAAGAAACAAAATATTAAATGAAAATCAGTTTGGGTTCCAAAAAGGGGTTAGTGCAAACCATGCCATTTATAAACTTGTTGACAGTGTAAAGTCAAATCTTGAAAGAACCCACAAATGTATAGGGGTCTTTTTGGATCTTCCTAAGGCGTTCGACACGGTGCCTGCCCATAAAAAACTGCTAAAACTGCTTGAGCACTGTGGCATTGGGGGCACTGTGTTGAATGTCTTCCGCAGCAACTTGAAGGGTAGAGTTCAACAGGTAAGGATAAAAGACCAATTTAGTGAATGTCAGAGGATACACTTAGGCATCCCGCAGGGGACGGTTCTCGGGCCCCTTCTTTTTATTGTCTACATCAATTCACTGCTGAAGAAAAACATCCAGGGAGTAATAATATCATACGCTCATGATACAGTAATGATTTTCAATGATGACACTTGGCAGGTGAAATTGAGGGCTGAATTTGGTGTGAAAGATTGGCTAGATTTCAATGAGCTAACTCTTAACGTAAATAAGTCAAAATATATTGCATTCTCTCTTACTGATGTAAATAGGCCTGATCTTGGTTCTCTGCAGCTACCAAGACAATAACTTAGAATTAGCGAAGTTAACAACATCAAGTATCTAGGCCTATGCATTATAGTTGAGAAAAATTTAAAGTGGACAAATCACGTTTACAATTTGTGTGTGAAAACAAGGCGACTTGTGTACAAATTTTATGAAATAAGAAAATTTATGAATCAAAAGCTCCTTCTAACAATATATAAAGCACTAGTTGAATCTATATTACAATATGTATGTGGTTGTCTGTCTTAGAGCCTCTTAGTGTCTATATTGGTAATATGACGTGTAAGCCAGTTATTTTTCCTTTTTATCGAACAATCCTCGAACTGCTCTAATTAGTTGCAACATTTTTACTTTCTTGTCTTATCTTCAAGCGAATTGGACATGGAATTATTCAGCTTTTAACTTTTTGCTCAAATTAAAATTAAATTAAAATATAATAGAAACATTTTATGATTTTTTGCACATACGTTCGTTATCTAGGTGCAATAATTAATATTTGTACTTTATTAACACTGATGTGATTTTATTAGTAAATTGTATTTGTTGATTGCTATATTTTGGATGAATAAATTGAAATTTTATACCAGGTCAGTAAAGTAACTGGTTTAACACCAAGATTTTAATTTTACGAGTAAGTATTCGTAGCCGTGTCATGATAGAATGTCCTCTATAAACAGTGAGATGTCGGTCTCTGCATGTGTAATAAATGAGATTCGTGGTCTATCTTGGCTTGATCGTCATTGATTTTCTATTTGATTATGTCTTTTACGCCCTCTGTTTATAATTTCAAGAACTCGAAACAAAATTTCAGCGATTTATCCTGGCAGTATTTACCACCCCGGTGAAACTGTAAATGGGCGATCTTGCATCACAAGGTCATATTTATCTCAAGTTGCGTCCAGCTTGCCATCAGAGTCAAATTGGCGCTGTTGTCGCTTCATGATTCTCCAGCTGGCCAAGTAACCGGATTCTGTCGCATATTTTTGACGTATAGAAGAGAAGGACAGTTATATTCTGACCTACTATAACGCTTCCCAAACTGTGCTAATTGGAACAAACCAGCCAGCCCGCCATGTCAGAATTGTAAATTTTTCTTGCCCACGTTTTTTTTCTCAGGAAAATAAATTCATTTTTTATTATCATTTTAATATTTAATACAATAATTCTATTAGTTTCTATTCTAGAAAACTTCGCCGATGTGTGTAATTTTTCAGTTATTATTCCAGCGTACCTACCATGCAGGTAACTATTTTTTTATTGTTTATCAAATTGATTTTACACTTATACCAATATTTTATATTGGAAAGGTAAGTTAACAATAAATAAATTAACATGAAATGTTTCACATACGTAATAGGTATTGGTTTACAAGCCAATCTTAACAAAATATCACTGGGCAGCCTGCAGATAACTGCAACACATTTGTGCCCGAGGTAATACCTAACAATCTATCATTTATAGTAAAAATCTTGAATACTCTCGCAAGATGGGGGCAAAGTCACGTGACACTCTGTCAATTTTGGTCTATTAAATTTTTATAAGTTGGCATGAATTACAGGACCGGACTTGAAAATTATACATGTGATACCTTCTAAAACAATTTATGCAATAGCCTCACCGGTTCTACCGCTTTAATATTGCCAAATAATAAGTAATAGGTAGGTAATAATTTCTTTTAAAAGTTATGTTTTATAAATATTATAATTAAGGTAGGTAATAGGTCATAAGCATGAATTTCTATATGGTTTAAAGATAAAGTGTCAAAATAGATTTAAAAAGTTTATAATATTATAAATATCCAAACCTTAAAAATACTAAACTAACTGAAACACAACTTAAAATAGGATTCGGTCACTCATATTAAGAATAGATTTTTTTTTGTTTTATTTATTCAGATTATACCTATAGGTAAAATACCTACAGTTCAACATAAACTAATTGAATTCAAGTTATTACATTCACTGTCAAGAAAATCCCCATATATGATTTACGTAAGGTACGTAGACCCAAATATGGTTTTTATAGAATTTGTTGGCTATGGTACGGTTACATTTCTAAACTTGTATGTGGGCTAACATAAAGTTAAAAGCTTCAATATATATAGCTAGGGATTTAATTTTTCTGTCAATGGAAACCCTAATTTAACAGTTTTTGACTTACTTAAGGTACGAACACCCAAATACGGTTTTTATAGAATTTGTTGGTTATAATACAGTTACATTCCTAAACTTGTATGTAGGCTAATATAAAGGTAAAAGCTTTAGTTTAGCCAGGGATTAAATTTTTCTGTCAGTGGAAACCCTACTTTAAAAGTTTTTGACTTACGTAAGGTACGTAGACCCAAAAGTGGTTTTTATGGAATTTGTTTGTTAAAATGCAATTTATTGATACAGTTACATTTCTAAACTTGTATGTAGGCTAACTTTATGTTAAAAACTTTATTTTATTGTCATACAAACAATAATAATAGTAATATCAAATAATAATTTCACTTATGTAAGGTATGTAGATACAGAAAATAAAATTATATATTTGTTCGCTATCCTATTACATACTAATATGGTTAGCTATTTTAACTACTATAGTAACATAATGTTACTTACTATTACCTTACTATTGCCAAACAATAATAATATTTACTAATAACAATAATAAAAATAATTCCTTCAAAATCAAATAGCTGCTTTTTAAAGGTTGATAATATGGAAAGCTGTTTTGGCATATGGTAGAACTAGGCGATACCCGGTTTTATCAACCTACCCGGTTTTGTCCAACTCTCTCCTACTTACCTAAGTCAGGGAAATACTTAATTTCTACTTATTTTTCTTGAAACAGAAAAGGATACCTAGCTAATGTAAAATACGAAAATTATACATTAGAAACCTAACCTTAACGAACAAACATTTTAAGAACAAAAATTTTCCAAACTAACTTTTCGACAAAAACGGCGTTCAGATGAAATAAAACTTATTACTTATCGATGAAATCAACTTAACGAGCAAGGCACACATTAATAATTATGATCCCTAATGAAAAAGAATTAAAAAATTTTAACCTGTATCTAAATTTTTGGTCAAATGAATAATAATTGTAGGTACTTACACAAAAGTAAAAGTAATTAAATTAAAATTTTTAAAATATAATTAAATGTAACAAAAACGCAATTCATAACTCGGTGTTTGGGCTCATTACGGTCCGCTACAAATCTAGGGATATTATTATGTCCCAATATCAGCTGATCGATGACAAATAACCGCTGTCATCTGTTTTAAAACGAGACTATTCGTGATATTTAGTATACGAACAGATAGTTTAGTCTCTTGAAATGATAATTTTAACATTTTTTTTTTTACTAAGTAGATAAGAAGTATAACATGATGGCATAAAGATAATGGTTTAAGCTAACTCGATTAGTAGATACTTGGCCATTGGCCATATTTTACAGAGAAATTTAATGTCAACCCGATTCTGTTTCTTTTGTTTTAGGGAATGCTGTAAGAATCACCTGATAGTTTATGCATGTTTTGTGTCTCGTTGCATCCTAGTGCTTGGGTTTTATACAGTATTCCATCTTTAGTTTCCAAATCTTGGCTCATATAAAAAGGTGCCTTTATTCCATAAAATAAATACATTTGTGCTTTTTTTTATTGGTTTAATTTGTGATTTAATAATATTTATATTGAATCACAAATTAAATTAATAAAAACTCGTTTAAGAGTTAATAATAAAATTGAAAAGTTCTAAAACCGCTGTTCAAATTTCCCGCCATTGCGCTTCTGATGGCCAGCAGGCACATTAAAACCGCTCTCTCTCTCTCTCACTCTCTCTTCTCTCTCTCTCCACTGTGTTGCGATTTTTTAACAAGGAGTTAACATTTCTAACCCTATAAATTTTCTTTGGTTTACTAACGCTATTTTTCCGAAAGCTGTGAGGTTAACGATCTCTGTGATACGACCGTAGATGGTTCTTATTAATGGCCTCCCGGAACAAATATTACTCTTTCGAGTAACTACTCTCCCAACTAGCAGCTTCCGCAACTAAAATATAAATTTATTTTCGTTTATTTTCCCCGAAAGCAAGTTTAATTAACTCCCTTTACGCCAATACGAACGGTTTGCTCTGGTAGGTACATTTTTATTCTAACAATTCCATTAGTTAATGGGGAAATGAATGAAGCTGTTAAACGTCTACGTCCAGTGTTACCGTGTCGGTTTTGTTCGTTCTAGGTAATGTTATGATTTCATTATGGAATTTTAAACTAAAACTATTGCTATTAAGAAGTAGTTTTAGTCTATACAGGGTGATTTAAGTTAAGTGGCCTATTAGAAGATCTCTGGAATAATATACCTAAAGTAAGTTTTAACCATTTAAATATTATATTTTGAGGTTTGTATCAACTTGACCACATTGAACACTCTATACAAACTGTCAGCGGATAGGGTTTACAATAACACAAATAGATGAAAAATTTCATTTTACGGGAAAAAGTCATTCTTGATAAAAAGTTTTGCTTGTAAAAAAAATGCAATTCACGAAGAGAAAATTTTGATTTTTTTATACAGGGTTCGCAAAAACTTCAAAAACATCAGCGGAGAGAAACGAGGAACAGCAAGAGCGTACCTCTCAACTTAATCAAGCTTTCGAGCAATCAGATTTTATAAAAAGTTTAGACGATCTCAGTAATTATTCACAAAAAAATATTACCTACTTCTGAATTTTGGGAAGTAAAAATTGTAAGTGACTCAAAATAGCTATTTACCTAACAAGTGCGGAAAATGGATTTTTCCGCACGAGTCTGCCGTTCACCGAACGACGCGTAGCGGAGTTCGGTTAAGCAGCCGAGTGCAGGGAAAACATTTTCCGCACGTGTCAGGTACAATAGTTTTTCTACAGACGTGTGGAAATAAGTAACACATATTTCAAAGAAATTTAATAATTTTTAAATAACTATAACAATCACATACATTAACAGTAACTAATTCTGAGAAAAAAAGTAATAACTACTAGTTATAATTGATATATTATTGATTTTGACATAATCGTGCCGAAAAAAAAATCCGCACTAGTGTGGAAAAACCAATTTTCCGCACGGATATCAGTGCGGAAAATTGATTTTTCCACACGTCTGTAGGAAAATGTATTTTTATAGTTTAGATTTGACCAATGACTGTATAAATATTATTAATCAGGTTTCAGTGGACATTGATATGTGGACATTGGCTGAAAATTATTGGAAATGGATTTTACCCTTTGAAATTAAACTAAGCAGGTGGTGTCAGCTTGAAAACTTATTGTCTCGGTACCAATTGTCCATTCTTTCATATCAATATAGTGGCAACAGAGCGAAAAAAACGAAAAATATTAACAGAAAGAATATAAAACTCGCCCGTTGCCGCGCGTCGTAATAATAGCTTGTGGATCCGCAACTCCCAGCTGATGCGGCGTTGCCCGATGTCACTTCATGGCTTCTTTTCAAGGTGGTTGTGGCATGATTTATGAAAAATATCTAGAATTGATTGTAGAATGTGAAATATACAACATATTTGATTAAATTTATACACATAGGTATCATTTTTATGATCCACCCCACAAATTATCTTTTAATATCTTTTGAATCCACAACTTAAGTTTGACATTCCTTATACAGGAGATTTTAGCAATTATGCCAGTATGCAATCTAATTAACTACATAAATTAATTTTCGCCAATGGAACACCCTCTATTTTATTTTATTACCGCGTAGAGAGACAACATTTCTGTTCAACAGTCTTATACAGAGTTATGATAAACTTTGCAACACCTACCACCTTCTCATTTGGTATAATAAAATGGTCCAGCACAGACGAGATCAAGGAGGTAGAGGAATGGTCGATCTTTATGAACTGCATGCCAAACAGATTGACGCATTAAAGAGATACTTTCATAACAAAGAACACCCACTACACAAATCTATAGTTAAAACCTATACACCCCTAAATTTAGCAGCAGAAGAACAAACTGAAAGGCCCTATACAATAAAGGAAAAGCTACAAAAATGGTCAAGTAAGCCGCTCCATGGCAGATATTGAAACAGCCTAAATCAGGATAACATCGATGAAGCCCTAACATATAACTTCCTAAAAAAAGGTCAGATCCATGCACCCTGAGATAGAGGGATTTATACTGGCAATACAAGACCAGGTTATGGCCACGCAAAACTACAGAAAATAGTGAAGGACAACAAGTGCAGAAAATGTCATCTATTCCCTGAAACGATAGACCATGTAATATCTGGATGTAAAATCTTAGAAGGCATTAAATACACCAATAGACATAACACCGTGGCAAAAATAATTCATCAAGCAATATCACTAAAGTATAAATTGCATAACGACAACCAACCTTATACCTACACTCCCTCGTCAATTACAGAAAATGAAAACTACAAACTATAATGGGACCTGGCGATTCACACGGATAAAACAGTTATGCACAACAGACCAGATATAACTTTCCAGGATAAAACAAAAAATATTACCTACCTAATAGACATCGCAGTACCGGCTGACCATAACGTTGCTAAAAAATATTCCGAAAAGAAACAGAAATACCAAGAACTAGCAATGGAAATGGAAAGAATATGGAAACAACAACAAATACATATCCTCCCGTTTATCATCTCAGCAACAGGGATCACACCGAACTCATTCATAAAACATCTTGATCAACTATCTCAAACATACTCATACACGCGCAAGCTCAAAAAGCCACTATACTTCACACTTCCAATATCACAAGATTTTTCCTAAACCATAAGTAGTGACCTTCTGATTGACTTGGCATGCGCCCGTCTATTGGAAGTATATATGTCGTAGGCTGATAGTGAAATCCGTCATTTCATGAAACACCTAGTCATATAATGAAGCGTGGCTAAAAGGTATATTGCAACTGGTTTGTTCGTTGTTCCCCAGAGCATTTTTTTCAATTCTTCCAACTAATATTATTTTATAAAAATAAAATTTAAATTAAATTTTAAAAAAATTGAAAAAAATGCTCTGGGTAACAACGAACAAACCAGTTGCAAATATACCTTTTAGCGTGCAGCATGATATGACTAGGCTTTTCAGGAAATGACGGATTTCACTATCGTACGACATATACAAGATTAAGAGTCTGTGAAAATGTTACATAGTAATAATAATAATAATAATTCTAATATCCCCTTAAATTAGCGGGAAATGGGACAAACAAACAAGTAAATTCATACACAACTATTTTAGAATTATTTTCCTCATTATATTTGGTTTGATCGATAATATTTGTAATATTATAGCAGCGCTTGCTGGCATTGAACTTTTTTACGATGTTTCGGGATAATTTTAATGAAAAAACGAGAAATTTCCTGCTGTTATCGCTTTTTTATCGCGAATAATTCTAGCGATTTGCTGGCAAAAGCAGCTGCTTATTTTGTGGTTTTAACAGCCGGTAAATAAAGAGGGAATTTCGAAATATAAAAGCAACTGACGCAATTTAAACGACAAGGAACATCCTAAAGAGGTTTTATTAAAAATTCCAAAAAGAAAAGTACAGTTTTGTAGAAAATTAACCCTTTTTTCCTTGCAGAGAAAGTATCGTATCGCGAAAAAAAAATCAGATCATTACAGATGTCGACTTTTTATTTAATATATTTATCGACGCTAAGTTACCTATTTGTTTTTCAACTCGCTAGGAGCCACTTTCTAAACGCAAAATAATTTTTTTTTATTGATACCCTATTTCGCTTATTTAAAGTACGCCTCAGCGTGTTTAAATCCCACTTTCAAAAACGCGCGTGTTTTAAAGTTACCATGGCAACATCAACAACCCGTGAAACGTGAAGTCTAAATATGTCAACTTTTGAATTAATGATTTGACAGAATTACCTTTTAACGTCAAATAATAGTACATTATATACTTAGGTTGAGAAGTGAGCTATTATATAGCGAGCGCTTTTATATACTAAGGCGCGAAGCGCCGAGGGATATAATGTGCGAGGTATATAATAGCCTTCTCAACTGCGGTATATATAGAATTTTTTCCACTACTAACCTATAACATCGCCATTATTGACCGATTAATTAACGCCAGAAATCGTTTTTCTCTCCCTTCTCAGTTGCTATTGACAACGGTCAATAATAAAGCATTGAAATCCATTATTGACCGATCTATTTAAAACCAGGTAACTTGATTTGTTAATTCCCCAACAAATAACATGAAAGGTGACGCCAAGCCAACTGACAAGAAAACAAATTATCTTGCCAATATGCCAAAGCAGGTAACTTGATTAAAATATATATTTATACCTACCTAATAGGATTTTTTATAATTTATTAATACTGTACAAAATAAAAGTGTTAGTAGTGGAAAAAAAATTATATTAACCACGGTTTAAACAGCCTATAGCCCTCGCGCCCTAAATCCCTCGTCGCTCCGCTCCTCGTGATTTAAACTTGACGCTCGGGCAATAATGATGGCTGTCTAAACCTTGGTTAATAATATACTATTTTCTACTACTAACAATAAAATATTACATATTTTAATTCGTTTAAATCTTTGTTACCCATTTTCACCTAATTTTTTTAAAAATTTGAAAATCAAGTCAATTAGGATTTTACTTGTCAAATGCGATCTTCTGTCAGTATGTAGAAAATATTCGGGTTAGATAATAATATAAAGTTAAAATTATAAAATGTCTGAAATTGAGAGTGAAGAATTGGAAATTTGTACCCCACCCGAGCTTAGAGAGGCGGCAAATAGCGCACAGTGCGATGTTACCAGAGAAATCTAAGAAACTATACTTGAATGCATACGCCACATTGTGGGCACACTATTCTATGCTTAAGTCGACTCTTTCAATAAAAGACAATATCGACATTTCGAAATTTTTGAAACTGACAGCATTTTTAAAACAAAAAAACCGTTCCTATAAACCCAAAAAATCATCGGTATTTACATAAAATTATAATAAAAAGTCCTATTTTATTGATAATTGAATCCTGTTTTCCAGAATTTCTTTGTTTAAAATGGTCAAAAAAGGCTCAAAATCAATAATATGTTAAAGAAACGGTGAGTTAAGTTTTAAAATTGTCTGCAACAACCTCATTGAACAGCTGTTTTTCATTATTGACCTAGGAAATTATTTTTTATTATTATTATTAACCTAGGTGAAGAAATGTTACTTCTCGATAAAGGAATGAAGTAAATAATGACGATTTCTCAAGTAAGTAGTAGAAAATATATTTTTTGAAGCAATAGACAACCAATGTCAACGGTGACAACAATGAATCTTATGTGACAGATTGGAAGGTATTTTTTGTTCTCCTCATTTTCATGACAACGACAGGTATATCACATCGCGAATTCGACCATTTCACTTACTTACTAAGTTATTATTTCCATTTTTTGTAATATAAATACCAATAAAAAAAATAATGTAAAGTATTCGTGGATAACTGGTCTTTAAAACACTTGCTCTATTTCAAGCACTCCGGCTGCGCCGTCGTGCTTGCAAAATCGCGCGTGTTTTAAAGACCTTAATATCCACTTATACTTTAATATACTATTATGTATCAAAAGGTCGTAAAGTTGATAATTTTTGAACGAATCGGCACACCAAATTTTTTGGGGAACTGGCCAATCAAGTATAAGTAGGTACATACTTCTTTAAATTTTTAATTAAAGAATTTATCTGGGTTATCACAAAAAGAAATTCTTTAATCCCTAAAATATTTCGTTTAGATTCACACGCTCGTTTTTTTGACAACATATTTTTGCGCCTATTCGATATTTTTTTCCGGTAACAAAATACCATTTAATCATTAAAATATAATATATCAAATAAAATATTTTTAATAGATAATTTTTTAATTCCGACAAGGATATCTAATTATCACAAAAAATAAACCCTATTTTTATAACTAAAATATACTTTTTAGGAACTAAATAGTTCCTTTTTTATAATATTATGCAGAAATTGTCTAGGTAATTTTCAGCGATATATAGTCTATCCCTTTCTATAACGGAACACAGAGGGACGAACTAACTTAAACGAATGATATGTCGTTGCTCCGCGTGATTTAAGTTGAACGGAGTAATACAAAACATATCATTTGATTGTCGTTGTTGTTGTTGAATTGATATCTGATGTTATGGAGTACTTTTAGTAGTGCAAGTGCAAGATGCATGACTGCAAACCTAATTTTGTGTTCCGTGATATAAGTGTGGTGCCGATGTGTTCTTATATTCAAGGTTTACTAGTGTTTATTTTCCCCTTAACCATAAACTTGATCCTCTATAATTATTTACATACTTTATAATAAATAAAAACTAATCTTATTTGGTTTTATATGCATGGTTGTAAAAATAGCCTAGCCTAGTCCGGGAAATACAAAAGCGTTCGGGATGTAGATATTTTCCGGAAGGTTGCCGAAAAAAGAGTGTACACAACAAGCCCGGAGAGTGTTTTTTGGACTCGTGAACTACTTACTTACCTGTCAACTCATCCAAAAAACACTGTTTTCCCGACTTGGCACGTAAATTACAATACTTTCTCTGCGAAAAAAGTAAAAATGAACCATTTCTCAGCTAATTATACTAAAATAGCTAATTCAATACTTTTCGAAGATTCCCCTTTATTTTTTTGCGTGCACAGCATTACTTTGCCAAACATGACCTTTAAACCCAATCAGTTCCCCAACGTGGCCTTTAATCCCCCCTTTTATCCCAATATTTAAAGCTTCCAAACAAGCAGTTAGCCCGTCGGCGGGTTCCCTGTTTTTCCCGAAATGGAAAACCGTTTGAAATGGGAAAAAAGTCAACGGTTTTTACGTTAAAATTAATCCCGAACATCCTGGCTGGCATATCGCCGGGAAATAAGTTGGCTTTCGTGGAAAAACGAACAGAATAAACGGGAGAGCGAATTTTTGATGTGTAATGTTGGCTTATAATCAAATAATTTTTGTTTAACATTCTTAGGCTTGTCTGCGCTTATTATTTTCTCAACGATGATCAAGCCAAGATAGACCATACATCTTTTTCATTAACGTATTTTTGCCCCTGGCCGACATCTCGCTGTTTCTAGAGGACATTCTATCGTATGACATGTCTATGAACACTTACTTGTAAAATGACAATCCTGGCTCTAAATCAGTTACCTTACAGACTTACTGTCTTGTAATATTGTTTTGGTATAATATTAACAAAACAAGGAAGAACGTTTAAATTTCATTACTATTTTCACAATAACCTAACATTTTTTTGTCGTTTATTGATGTTCAAATTGCCATAATATTTTTCACTTGCCACCTGCTAGGAAGCAGACGTTGCCACGTTTTGCGGACTCTATACCACACTGAGAAAAATCATTCAATACTTACAAGTATTTTTTTTTTAATATACGGTGTGACCAGTAAAGTCCGCATCATATGGGATTGTTTTTAATAATAGCTTTATTCGAAATTTGTTTTTGGTATCAAGTTCTGCTTCGATCGAGATGAAAATTAGGCAAAATAATAGTAGTCACGTGATTCGCATTATCTGTCAAATTTTAATTTTTTTTTTAAAATAAGTGAAAAGTGGGGTTATTTCTGAAAGTAACGAAAAAAGCTATTAGAAAATAGTTTCTAGCCCACATGCAAAATTTCAGCTGCCTAAGATAATTTTGACTTTTTACCCATATTTTGTAAATTGGACTCAACGCAACCTACATAAAACTTCTTAGTTTTGACAATGCTTTATTTCAAATACATTTTCTTTAAAGTAGCGCCATATTAAATGTGTGTTTTTCTACAAAATCAAAATTGGGCTATTAAAATTTGGTCGCATATGAAGCAAAGTTTATTTGTTTCTGACCCTGTATATGATAACTTCATAAAATAAGTATTTTTGAAAACGTAGTTTGTGTCTGAAACTAATACACCTTAATATTAAGAAAAAAAAGAACAGTGTCATCAGTAAGGTGTTCATTAAGTGAAAAATAAATTAAAAAAATCAAAATTATGTTATGCAGCTCAAATTTTGCATATAAGCTAGAAACTGCATTTAAAAAAACTTTTTCCAATAACTTTTTTGAATATTTTATATAAAAAATTTATGAGTAAAGCGGTCATGAGAAAATTCTGGAAATTACTTTCAAGTTCCTCATTTCGCCGCCAGGGGGCACAATTGAAAATTAGTTTTTTAAATTTTAAATTTCTCTGAAAATTCCCATATTAAGGTATAACTCTGATTATATCATTGGAAAGCTTAGACAATTCTGCATCATTTTGGTTTAAGGCTCGTTGGCGTACCGACCTTGATAAGAGTGGGGGAAGCTATTGAATGTGTAAACATTAAAATCGCTGTAACTTCTAAACGACTTATTCCATTTTACTAAATTTAAGCTTGTTTGGAAGGGAAAGGTAAGTACATTCAATCGTCGTATCCAGCACTACACGATAGCGTTTAATAAAATTGCTAGAGGGCACAATTTGTAATAATAACAGTTTTTTTGATTTTATCCAGAAAATTCAAATCATACGGTATAACTATGACATCATATTCGGAAAGTAGATTAAATTTGCAAGAAAAAATGTAAAGACCGCAGTTCGATATTGTTGTTCGTTTCAGAATTATTGCCAAAACAATAACTTTTAATTCAAATTGCGCCCTCTAGCAATTTTATTAAAAACTATTGTGTACTATTGGATATGACAAATAAAGGTACTTACCTTTTCCTTCCAAAAAAGCTTAAATTTAGTAAAATCGGATAAGTTGTTTAGAAGGTACAGCGATTTTAATGTTGACACATTCACTTGAAAAGAGTGGGAGAAGCTATTGAAAGTGTAAACATTAAAATCGCTGTAACTTCTAAACGACTTATCCGATTTTACTAAATTTAAGCTTGTTTGGAAGTACCTTCAATTGTATCCAATGGTACACAATAATTTCTAATAAAATTGCTAGAGGGCGCAATTTGTATTAAAAATTATTGTTCTGGCAATAACTCTGAAACGAACAAAGATATCGAACTGCGGTTTTCACATATTTTCTTGTAAATTCCATCTGCTTTCCGATTATGATGTCATAGGTATACCGTATGATTTGAATTTTCGGAATAAAATAAATATACACCTTAATATTAAGACAAAAAAGAACAGTGTCATCAGTAAGGTGTTCATTAAGTGAAAAATAAATTAAAAAAATCAAAATTATGTTATGCAGCTCAAATTTTGCATATAAGCTAGAAACTGCATTTAAAAAAACTTTTTCCAATAACTTTTTTGAATATTTTCAGAGATACACTTTTGAATTATTTTTTGGAAAAAATTTAAATTTAACAGATAATGCGAATCACGTGACTACTATTTTTTTTGCTTAATTTTCATCTCGATCAAAGCAGAACTTGATGCCAGAGTCGAAATTCGAATAAATTATTAATAAAAAAAAATCCCAAATGATGCGGACTTTACTGGTCACACTGTATTATGGGTTACAACAGAAAAAAATCCTTTTATTCCTAAAATATTTTATTTAGACACAAACGAGGTCTTTTTTTTCTGACAACGCAATATATTTGCGTCTATTGGAAAGTTTTTTCCGGTTACAGAATGTCCTTTAACCATAACCATATTATGTATCGAATAAAATATTTTTAAAATATGATTTTTTAATTATTCCAATAACCACAAAAGATAAAATAAAAATAAACCAACTTTTTATAACTATAATATACTTTTTAGGAACTAAATAGTTCCTTTTTTAAAATATGGTGAAATCGTTTACACTTAGAAAAATTATCTAATACAGCAGATTTACTAAGACAGTTTTTATTGTTAGCTTATTTTTTATTAACCCATATGAAATAAATTGCTAGTGTATCCAACCCGCTTTATTGTTAAATCAATTCCAGATTTGCTAGAACAGTGTTTTTATTGGTAGTAATCAGTTCCGTTAGCAGCACAGTCTTGTTGAATAATGAACTACTTTTAATACAGCAATTTTGTTAAGAAATAAATTGTATCTTCCCAATGCGACACATTTTGTTCCCAGTAAAGCGCTTTCGCTACAATTGAGAAAGCAGAACAGCGTCCCCAAAAACGAATTGTATCCGTTAGAACCTATAATCCACAAGACGTTGGCGGGGGTTCGTAGCGATCGGCAATCGCCGGGCGCCTTAGTATTAGTTTTAACGTATTTGTTGCGCAGGTCACATCGTTGTTCGGAGTCTTCTAGCTGTCCTGTCTGAATTTGAATTTTATCGATTGTACCAATACCTGTTTCAGTTAATTTACTTTTACTTTGTATTTAAGTTGTTTTAAACTTTGCATGTCAGATAAAGCAATAGAAGATTCTTATTTCACACCACCCATCATTACTATTGGACTTTATAACCTACGGACGCATTTTACCATCTCAGTAAACCATATTGCATAAGAGATAATCATATGCAATGTTAAACGATAAGAACAAGATCACACTAGAAGGTATTTAAATTTTTGAGAACGAAAGTACCTACTGATTTATAGTGCTTTTATGCTTTAATAACCGTAACAAGCAAATATTATTATGATTAATGTTAAGTTTCATTACAACTGCCAGTCGGAACTAATACATTATATAAAACCAGATTACATTACATTCTTATTTAATATGTGACTCAACAGTAAGTTTGGCCACAGCTATTCCTTTGATGCATGTGATAAATATAGTGGACTATACAGCGAACCAGACAAATTGTGAACTCTGAAATCTCTAATTGCTTTAAAATGTAAACCAGTTGTCTATGTACCGTGCGAGCAAAAATTATTTGCATCAAAGAGGGCTTGGATTAAAAAACGTAGGGCTTGGTTTAGATCACAATGATATGGGGACGATATATCTAACCAAATCTAGGTTAAAATTTTGTCAAATTTATAATGACATGATATGCCAAACTAATAAGTATTAAAATAAGTAGACAAATACAAATTTATTTTTGTTGTTTACAAAATTAACAAAGTAAGAATATACAGAAAGAAAAAGGAAAATAATTACATAAATTGCTGAAATTGGCCACCGCCATGCTTCAAGCATAAATTCACACGTCTCTTCATATTTTCTAAAGTGTTGACTAGCATCTCTGGAGAAATGTTACCACATTCTTGGATAATTCTATCTTGTATATTCTTTGAATACTTTCACTTTATGAGGAAATAAATTTAGCTGCTTCTTAAGAATAGTCATGTCCATAAGATCTTCCCACTTCTTGTGACAGGCGTCTTATACAATTTGTTGGCTTATTTGGAATTATTTCACGAACGTTTGCAACAGGTTCTTCTGTTCTTACAGATGGTCTTCCTGCACCTTTTTTGTGTTGTATAGAACCTGTTTCCCTAAACGCAGCCACGGTTCTTTTCAGGCAACGATAAAAATCCCCAGCAATAAAAGCAACGTTAGGAATATGTTTGTGAAAATCGTCCATGCACAAACCCGGATTGTATTGGGACTCACCAGTTACTCTAACACCGTTTCGAAAATACGCTTCAACCATGAATGTTTTGTGCTGTTCCGTA
Source organism: Polydrusus pterygomalis (assembly GCA_963969555.1). Classification (NCBI taxonomy): domain Eukaryota; kingdom Metazoa; phylum Arthropoda; class Insecta; order Coleoptera; family Curculionidae; genus Polydrusus; species Polydrusus pterygomalis. The sequence continues at coordinate 3,982,727 of OZ018375.1, forward strand.
AAGCCCATTGTGTGAATTGTTCAAGAAATTGGAAAAATTAGCGATGAATCAAATTCCTTGTAACGACTGTCAAAGATGACGGAATAACTGATTGATTGTTAATTCAGGTAGTTACTGACACCCAACAGGTATTAAGCTCTACAGCTAAGCAATACGTGCTTAGATGCAAGGCCCTCTTTGATGCAAATAATTTTTGCTCGCACTGTATAAGAGGTCTTTTATCAGAACAGTCAAAATAATCCATATAATTATATTTCAGCTTTGTAACTATATTTTTAATTAATGTAAACACTATTATTATAGTTAATCCAGCAACTCTTGGTACAAAATATTTTAATTTTTAATATATCATAAAGGCAATAAAAGATGGAAATATGTTCCCGTTTTCCGTTCCTCCTTGTTATATATAATAAATCCCTAATTTATTATGCCCGGGAAGGTTTTCTTTCTGTATATTTATTCAGATTAAAACTCCACCCAGATAAATAATTCAAAACGGTAATTTATAGATTATACCGAGCCTGTACGGAAATTATTATTTCAAATCGCTGCAAACACGCGAAAGCCGACAAGCCTGTGATTCGTTTCATGTACCTACCTATTCAACTATTTAATAAAGCAAATCGTGTGAATTTTTATTTTAATTCATTAATCATTTATGCAGTGGCGACTCGTAAGGTAGAGTCACAGTGCCACCTATAACCTATTACTTACAATTATGTTCTTATTTTTAAAGCAATTACCAATCCAAGTATATTTAAAACTGGAATTACTCTTATTTGGCCCCTTCTTAGCTGGGGACTTTTGTCAGGTAAAAAAAATGATAAGCTTACTTACATTAGAAATGAAAATAGGAAAAAATTATTTAAAATTGTATTTATTTACAAGGTGATATAATTTACAATAAATAGTGACGCAAGAATTATTGCATTTTTACGATACAGTGTGACCAGTAAGTCCGAATCATATGGGATTTTTTTTTATTAATAGCTTTATTCGAAATTTGACTTTGGCATCAAGTTCTGCTTCGATCGAGATGAAAATTAAGCAAAAAAATAGTAGTCACGTGATTCGCATTATCTGTCAAATTTTAATTTTTTCCAAAAAATAATTCAAAAGTGGGGTTATTTCTGAAAGTATCGAAAAAAGTAGTTATAGTTTTTTTTTCAAATGCAGCTTCTAGCCCACATGCAAAATTTCAGCTGCATAAGATAATTTAGATTTTTTACCCATATTTTGTAAATTGCACCACTTTTGCAAAATAAGACACAACGCTACCTACATAAAACTTCTTAGTTTTGGCAATGCCTTATTTCAGATACATTTTCTTTAAAGTAGCGCCATATAAAATGTGTGTTTTCTTCAAAATCAAAATTGGGCTATTAAAATTGGCCCGCATGTTATGCAAAGTTTATTTGTTTTTGACCCTGTATAAGGTAACTTCATAAAATAGGTATTTTTGAAAACGTAGTTTGTGTCTGAAAGTAATACACCTTAATATTAAGACAAAAAAGAACACAGTGTCATCAGTAAAGTGTTCATTAAGGGGAAAATAAATTTTAGCGGTGGGTAAAAAATCAAAATTATCTTATGCAGCTGAAATTTTGCATGTGGGCTAGAAACTGCATTTAAAAAAACTTTTTCCAATAAATTTTTTCGATATTTTCAAAAATAACCCCACTTTTGAATTATTTTTTGAAAAAAATTTCACTTGTACAGATAATGCAAATCACGTGACTACTATTTTTTTGCTTAATTTTTATCTTGATTCGAGTCTTGATCGAAGCAGAACTTGATGCCAAAGTCAAATTTCGAATAAAGCTATTAATAAAAAAAAATCCCATATGATGCGGAGTCTAGGACTGGTCACGCTGTACCTACCTATACGATAAATTTCTTAAACATCTACCGATACTTATTTTATTATTAATATAATTATTAACTGTGTTTTTTATTCTTTTATCTAATAATACATACTTTGTCTTCCTTTTTTTAGGCGTCATATTATGTAATTCGACCTGCAATTGACAATTATTACTATAATATAAACTTTCTTCTTTCAATGCACTTATTAGTTGAACGGGATTGGGATTTCTTCTAGAAATTCTGCTGTTGAGGCGATTGTGCCAACCCTCCAAACAATTTATTGTTCTGTGTCTTTCATCGTAGCATACCCACATAATATATTTTATAACGTCATTTTCCATCCACTGGTCAATAAAGTAATCATTATTTTGTGTAACTGGCGCTACTTTTTCTCTTGATCTCTTTTTAGCTTTATATAAACAGACACTATATCATTGTCGGCAACATTAGGGACACAAGTAGTTACACTACCAGAACAGGATTTTTTATTGTTGCAGATCCAAAAAACTGTCGAATTTTTGTTCTCCCTGTTAAAGTAGTATTTGGTAGCCAGATTCCAATAAAATATTACCACCTTTTGTACTTTCAATAATTTGATACTCCATGGCGAACAAACCAATCACTAGTAAAATGGACTGGAACTAATGTTACCAAAAAATTTCAACATGCAATAGATCGATCAGTATTGCCGGCGTGATCAATGCAAGACAAAGTTGGGGAGGGGGGGGGGGGGCACACGTGCCCCTATGCGCTACGGTCACGCTTCCTATCTGGGCTTTGTTTTATTGAACAATTATATTGTCGTAGGTATTTTATGTACAAATAATTACCCAATAGCTAGTTTTTGAATATAATCATAATATCCGCAAAACATAATATTATTATAAATAAATTGCACCAATTTACTTACGACCAAATCAGTTTTTTACTCTTATTCAAGTTTCAACTTCACCTAGTAACAGAGTACTACTGATACGCCATTTCATAGAATTTGGCTAATCCGAAGGTTACTTAATAACCCAACAAATATCCGAAATGAAACCGAGTATGTAACCTCGCATAACTAGTTTAATATGTTTCCAAATGGATTTTAGAGCAGTTATGCCGCTCTAAGCTCCATGTAGCAAGTGAAGGGAAGGTTTGCTTAGTTTGAAAAGGGGTTTTGATGAACATATTATAATAAATTGTAAATATTTCTTATGTAGATAAATGTAATAAATTTTTTGTTCAAATGTTCGCTGTCGTCGCTTCAAAGGTAGTATTGTAATTGCGTCCGTCGGTTCGTATATTTCATCAAATATGAAATGTTGGATGCATTAAAGTCGCGTGCTGTCTATAAAAGCGATGGCAACAACGGTTTCCCTGCTTGCCATTTACCAATTGTCTTTAATATGTTTATTTTGAAATCATTTTCTGCCCTCTCTAATATTTGCCCGGTCTTATATCGGAGTCGTATGGTTGTCAACCGGCGCCACTTCTATCGCATCTACGTCGCAACAGCGTTTTATGGCAAATTATTATCTTCTGTTTAAACTACAGGATTGACTATCGACTTCTGAAGTCTTAAAATTTAGTAAGCTTAAGGCTTTGTTTAAGAAATCTACGCTTGTCTTAAGAAAGTCACCTACTATCTGGGTAACTTCGTTACTTTCACAATGTATGACTTGAATTAGTACCGACACAATAAGTTTTCAAGCTGATACCACCTGCTTAGTTTCATTTCAAAGGGTAAAATCCATTTCAAATCATTGTAAGCCAATTCATTACCTTTTAAAAAAAAACTTTACCTTCATATCAATGTCCACTAGTGCTGGGAAGTTTAGTTCACTTTGCCGATTTCAATCTTTCGTTCTCGTTCAATAAAGTGAATAGTTCAAAATACTAGTTCGTTTAGTTCATTTAGTTCACTGATTTATACTGGCATAGTGAAGTAAAAAAAATATTTTAAAATTTAAATTATATATTAAATTAACAAAAAATACAGTAAACACCGACAATATTTTTTATTCATTTCCATACCGAAATAGTCCGAAATCATCGCGGCGACGCGGCATGCATCGGTCGGTCAGGTGACAAAACCTATAATCTCGGTCGTCTCGCTCTCGCTTGCGTAGTACATTCCGTTTAAACTTTAGTTCGCCTTGTTTCAATCTCTCAGTAATTACTGATTGAATCTTTTAGTTCAGTTGTCAGATTCGATCTTTTGAACTAGTTCGTTCGCGAACTACACAACTCTAATGTCCACTGAAACCTGATTAACAATATTTATACAGTCATTGGTCAAATCTAAACTATAAAAATATATTACACTCTCTTCACCTGCTTTTAAAACACTTTTATAGTTAGAGTTACACCCAGGAATACAGCAGGGGCTTGGCATGTTGATAAATAAACAAACTAAAAGAAAAATATAGTACTTACCTAAGTAGGTACCTAGGTATCTAGAGGTATCCTACCTACTTATGAACTATCTCTACTATTAATATTTTTAAACTAATTCACATATACCTTCAAGTTAAATAAACACTTCAATATTTAATAAATTCACTGTAACCACAAAACAATAAAGTTTATCCCAAAGAGCTAACTAGAATACAAAAAACACAGCTTTTAAATTAAAACAAATAAAATTCTACCGCCATTTATAAGACCCGTAAACAAACCGCCAGGTCGGCTAGGCTGTTCGATTTTTCACTTTATTCATGCTATTAGAGCAAACCCGCACCAACAATTTTCATCAGTATTTTGTAGAGGTTCTTATCAATCATGTCACTTAACTTTTCCATTAGTATCGTTTCACACAGTAGCAAATTTGACGATAAATTTAAGCAGAAATTTGTTTACAACTAAATTTAACGTGTAATACATACTTTACAAATTTTATTATAATATTTAAAATTAATAAAAGAGCGCAAAAATATGCGCAGTAATTTAAAATAACACTTGTCAAAATCTTTTAAGAAAAGTCGAAAAAGAAATGTTACGTTTGATTGGAATTGACATTCGGAGGTTATATTTTTGCTATTTCCGTGTGTTTTATCATTTTTTTGTCAAAAGTTTAAAAGAACATAAAATATTTCTTGCCCAAGTAAATACTTAAACTGATCCTTCTCCTAAACGTAGAAAGTTTCTGTAGGCGTTCATGTCTTCAAATTTAAGTTCCAAATTTAACATATCCAACACTCCTTTATTTTTGGCTCTTCTTAATAGCCACGGTTTTACCCAGATATTTCTCTTAAAACGCGTTTTTCGCTTTTTTAAAGATCTTGCAATTAATAGTATTGTAGAAAGTTCATTAAAATCCATATTTTTTTAGTTATAAAGATATAAAACAAATAGTCAAGTTCTTACAATATATAAATTTACAAATTACTTTATTTTTATTTACCGAAAAGCTGAGTTAGATATAATTTGACATTGACATTTAATAATGCGTCTAAAACTGGTCTTCCTGGAAATCATGAGCACGATTTCTTGCAAAAATTGCTTCCAAATTTGTTATTGTGTCATACACATCAAAATTCCATGTAATTTTGTAAATATTTTTGTTATAAATGCTTACTAATATAGTCAGATCTGGTCTTAACGTGCGGGTCCAAAGGTCACTGATCATATGCGTCAAATCAGACAACACAGAGGCTATCAAAATATTGTGAGATTATTTACAAATATACCGAAGGAAGGAAAAATAGTTTCATTATTTTAGCTATCGCGAAGATAGCCACATATACCTAATATTATTAGTTTTGTAAAAATTATGTACAGTGGAGTTGAAAAAGTAACAAAAAAATTATATAATCGTTAATTATATACCTACTGTACCCTTTAATTAAAAACGGCAATAATAAACAGTGCAATTTATTTTAACAATTTTACTACTAAAACCTAAAAATACAATGGCATTTAGTCTGATAAACTATTTCGATAATGAAAGAAAAAGTGGAAGTTCGCAAACCAATATCCAGGAAACCGTAATGAAAACACTGGGAATTAGTTTAAGGACTATGCAGAATAATGTGCATGAAAAAAAAGCATAATATAATACCCAAGAATACTAAAAAATGTAAACGAAAAACACCGTTTATAATTATAGCCTAAAAACTCTCATCGTCACTTATAAAATCTGAAAAATCCTCGTCGTCTGAGTCGTCTTTGAATGGAGCAATTATCATTGGCGCTACTTCGACATCTAGTACTTGTTTTTGATCCCACCAATCCCTTATTAATATTTCTGTATGTTCCACCGATTTCTTCCAGTACTCTTGTGTAATATGATCTAACGAATCTTGCCAAACTATTTGTACTTGGTCGGATTTAAGACTATCACCTACATGTTTTTCATAATATGACTTTGCACCAGCCCATATTAATTCTATTGCGTTAAACTGGCAATGATATGGCGGCAGTCGTAGAACCTCATGACCATATTCACGCAATATTTCATCTACCGCGTATATTTTGGGTTTTTTAAGAGACTTTACTATTGATAGGAGTTCCGATGTAAGCATATTTGGTAAAGGATTTTGGTTGTGTTTTTCCAGCCACTCATAAATATCACTTTTCCTCCAAGATGAAGTAGGTTGTTTATTTAAAATTCTTGAATGATATGATGCATTATCTAATACAATTAAAGACGGAGCATCCAAATTTGGCATCAATTGAACTTTTAACCATTTTTCAAACATTTCTCAATTCATATTATCATGATAGTCAGCACTTTTTGATGTTGAAGAAAAAATTAAACTCGCACCTGCAACATATCCTGTTGCAGAACCGGCATGCAAAATAATAAAACGCTTTCCCGTACCGCACCCCTTTTTCCTTTTAACACTTTTTACAGACTCATCTTGCCAAGATTTTGAACCACTTCCATTCGAAAATATCCAAGTTTCGTCTAAAAATATCACTTTTCTAAATTTCGATTTGTAATTATCCGTATATTTTTTTAAAAACTGAACACGCTGACTCACTATCTGTGGCTGCTCACATAAAAATCTTCGGTTACAGTATTTTTTTTTGCGAAAACCTAAATTTTTCATTAATTTTGATAACGCTTCAAGTCCAATTTCCAAAACACCCCGAATTTTTAATGTTTTTTGTAAAACTGGAAGAGTTACATTGGTTTTTGACTTGTATAAATCGTAAATCACATTTCAAACTCCCATTTTAATATTTTCGCTTAAATCCTCAGTCTTTGGCTTTCTTCGTTTAAACTTTTTAGTATTCTTGAGTATTATGTTATGTTTTGTTTCATGCACAATTTTCTGCACAGTCCTTAAACTAATTCCCAGTACTTTGGCTACTGTTTCCTGAATATTGGTTGGCGAATTTCCACTTTTTCTTTCATTTTCGAAATAGTTTATCAGATTAAGTACCATTTTTTTTTATTGGGGATGCAAAAACCCAGAAAATTGTTTCATTTTGTCACAAACTGTCAAAGTCACAAAACTGGCATATTAAAAATAAAACGTAGCTGGTGCTATTATAAGCTTTTTTAGAATCGCTGGAAAGTAAATACATATCCTTTTTTTTTCACGTTAAAATGGAATAAGTCTGTCTCATTTATCTTACGTATTTTATTTAGAGGGTAAAATTAAACGCAAGTAAAGAAAACAAAAACTGAGAGTATGTCTGTCTTGAATCGTATGACCCGCACGATAAGACCAGATCCGACAATAGAATTAATTATAAATTTTAGCACAAAATTTGTGTTAAAATTACGTCTGTGTAAAACGGCACTTAGATATCAATCGAAAACCGGATAAAAATAGAAATTAATACGACACCTACACCTAGTTCGCGCGTAAACTACATACTAAACCATGGCTAACCACAAAAAAGTCACGTAACACATGGATCTTCAAGCAGTGTTGTCGATGTTTCTGTTTCACGGCTTCTTTCAAGGTGGTTGTGCATAATTGTTTGATAAGAGCTCTTATTTCGATGACTTGCAAGGCTCGTCCAAATTAGCATTAACTCTACTATTTTTAATAGACCCACGTTCTTATCTACCGACAGCTGATTTAGCGGTTCCGGTTCTTTTTAACGATAAGCCTAAACCGAAATTCGACGCTAATTGGGAAGTCAGGTAAGCTGTTCGGCTTTTAATACGATTTGGGCAGATAAGGCAACTGACTGTGTAACGTGGAAAATCGAATTTTCCTTATTTTAATTGGCATGGTAATTAGGAAGTTTAAATATTTTCCGCAGCATGTAGATTTCTACCCTTACTTATCTATTTAAACGCGCAAAGAAGAAACGGAAATAGCGTGTTTTATCGTTATTAGTAGAGTCCGGATATTAGGTAGTGAAAGGACCGTAAACCAGAGTCGGCCTGAGGACTCATTGCACTGGAGATGATGATCGAATACAACAGGTTTGCTAAGACATACCTAGTTTGTATTGATAGCTTATTTTGTATTAACCCACATTAAATAAATTGTTAGTGTATCAAGCCCTCTTTAGTGTTATATAAATTCCAGATTTGCTAGAACAGTGTTTTTTTGGTAGTAATCAGTTCCATTAGCAGCACAGTCTTGTTGCATAATGAACTACTTTTAATACAGCAATTTTGTTAAGACATAAATTATCTCAATGCGACGCATTTTGTTTCCAGTAAAGCGCTTTCTTTACAATTAAGAAAACAGAACAGCGTCCTCAAAAACAAATTGTATCCGTTAGAACCTATAGTCAACAAGACGTTGGTGGGGGTTCGTAGCGATCGGCAATCGCCGCGCGCCGTAACGTATTTGTTGCGCAGGTCACATCGTTGTTCGGAGTCTTTTAGCTGTCCTGTCTGAATTTGAGTTTTATTAATCGTACCATCAGTGGCGCAACCAGGGGGGGGGGCTGCCGGGCTGCAGCCCCCCCCGAGCTTAAAAACTTAGCCTATTGGTTTAATTGCAAACCAATTTTTCATGTCACGCGAACTATTTTTGCATGTTTTTTGCGATCTCAATGTTTTATGGATTTGAAATTTTTTTGTTTATCAATGTAACATGGAATCTTACGTTTTTTAAGTAATTAAAGTATAAATTTTAATAAATAGCTCAAAATTGTACATAATAATAAAAAAAAAATTTCGGATTCGAGTTTTTTCCGTTTCTTTGCATTTTTTGAGAACATTTACCGTAGTAATGTATATATTTTTCTACACCATCAGAAAGTGGAGATTTCAACGAACAAAAAGCCCACCGACTTTTTTAAAACAGCTGATATTTTGACGTGAGAATTTTCGATTGAAAATAAGGGTGTTTTTTCGATATTAAGTCAAAATAAGGTGAAAAAATAAATATTTTAAATCAAAATAATTACAGTGTGTTTGAGACATAAAAAGGTAAGTTATCACCAAATTTCGTGAAAACATAATTTTTTTTGTAAATAATAAAAAAACAAAAACTTGGTTATTTGAATTTTTCACATAAATTTTGAGGTAATGTGAATAAAGCGTTATTACAAAAGTTGTAGATCTTTTTATTACCTACAACTTTGCCATTTAACGTTTTTCCATAGGACTTGTAGTTTTCCCGGAAATCGAGATAAATCGTTTTCTAGCCTTAAAAACTCACCCCCTTCCACTTCCCGACCTCAGATAGCTCGTAAATTATTTTTTTCATTTTTGTTATATTCTCTTTCTTTTCCAATGGGTTTCATCCTACTATTATTTTTTTTGTTTCAAAAATTATCGTCCCTGGTCTACCTATTTATGCGAACCACGATATTGATATTACCGTGGAAGAAATTCTGGACGAAATGGCAAAAACAAAACGAAGAATTTTACTTTAATATTAGTATTATTAGTGATTACTTACGACTTATTGTATAAGGTTTTTGTTTTAGTATAAGTATGCTTAATATATGCGTTACTTATTTTAATAGTATATTAAAGTACACGTTTCATAAGAAGCGGTTGTAGCGCACGCGTCTATTTTAAAAAACGAGCCACGAAGTGGCGAGTTTTTTAATTGACACGTGCGCTAAAACGCCTTATGAACCACATGCTTTATACTATTTTTTCTATTTGTAGTTTCTTCAATAAAAAATACATATTTAAAAAGAAAATAAATCCTTTAAATGTTTATGTCTAAATTTTATGTTGGTAATACTATTTTTTTATCATAGTAACCTCTGGACAACAAAAATTATTTTGCGAACTGTCATTTTTTGATTTATTGACCCATTTTCACCACGAGATTCTAAAGTTATTTTAGCGATATGAGATTTGAAATTGGACGGAATACGTTGTGTGATCCTTGTACATTCGGTACATATACAGAGCGTTCGGAAATTCGGGCGATTTTGCTAATTTTTTTTGAATTTCAAAAGACGAGATTTTACGTCAATTTTTCAATTTTTCAATTTCAATGTTACCAACATCAAATAAAGAAAAAACGCGTATCGAAATAGCTTCATTATGAACTTCATTTCAAGTTCATAATGAACTTATTATGAACGTCAAATACAAAAATACATTTTTACTAATTAAAATAAAATCTCTAAATTTTTTTTTTCATAAATATTTCGTTAGGGCTAGCTATTGCAGAAGTTTTAGGGGGCTGTCGCTCTCGTCAATCATACGTATTTTACCCAAAAAAGGGCGTGGCACCCAAAATTTTTTTCAAGAAGTTAAAGCCCCCCCCCCGAACAAAATTTCTGGTTGCGCCACTGACTGTAGGACAACGAAAATTGCTATACCGTTGTGTAGTGATAATATCACGGTAATTTAGCCAATAGGAAATAGGAGTTATTGCTACCATATAATGGTTTATAGCCATTGTGGCTCTGAATACTCACTGTAATTATCATGTCCTATTGGGGGTGTAATCTGGTTTCATATACTGTATTAGTTCCGACTGGCAGTTATAATGAAACTTGACATTAATTATAATAATGTTAGCTTGCTACGGTTAATAAAGCATATACTTACCACTAAAAATCAGTACTGTAGTTTTCAAAAATTTAAATAGCTTCTAGTCTGATATTGTTTTTGTCGTTTAACATTGCATAATAATATGATTATCCATTATTTAACATTGTTTACGGAGATCGTAAAATTCGTCCACAGACTATAAAGTCCAATACTAACGATGGATTGTGCGAAATAAGAATATTCCATTGCTTTATTTGACATGCAAAGTTTAAAAAAACCTTAATACAAAGTAAAAATAAATTAGTTGAAACAGGTATTGGTACGATCAATAAAGTTCCAATTTAGACAGGACAGCTAGAAGACTCCGAACAACGATGTGACCTGCGCAACAATTACGTTAAAATTAATACTATTGCGCGCGGCGATTGCCAATCGCTACGAACCCCCACCAACGCCTTGGTGGATTATAGCTTCTAACGGATACAATTTGTTTTTGGGGACGCCGTTCTGCTTTCCTAATTGTACACAGAGGGAAATCGACTAATTAAACAGAATTGTTAAGAATTATCTTATATCAGTAGCAACATTTTTAATAATTACTATTAAACAATCTCTAACTACAATAAAAAAATTAACTAACAAACAACATACAGAATTGCTACCTCGTTATTTATACGTACAATAAGACAGAATAATACTACATATAAGCCAGTTACTATAAGAATGTGTTTCAGTAAAATATTCTTATTGGAAATAAAAAACTGTTTTTAGGATTATACCAACGATAAAACGCTTTATTTAGGGTATTATTTAAAATAGTGTTTCATATTAAACATTTATTAACGGGTATGCAACACACTTCTATTTCGCGATGAGTGGGGGAAACTTCAAACATTTACACGGGACACGGTGGCCATTTGCTTTGTTCCCCGGGCTCCGCGGATTGTGTGTTCTGTGTTTAGTGGCTGAACTTTTTCTGTATGTATAAAATAATAAAATATGGATAACATATTCAACTGTACATAATCATGTTATAGTTTGCAAAACTCAAACCCAAAACCATTTTAAGGGGGTAAGTACCTATTATTACTTATGCGTGGTTGGTTTATCTTAAAATTCACAAACATTAGCTTTGGCATTGCTTTCGTATAATATGACTGATATCTATAGAAAATAAGATTGTCAGTCAACGATGAATCAAAAGATCTTTTAATTTTGTAAAATTGTTAACCTAAATGTTTATATAAATGCATTTTTAAGTCTCAAATAACAATTCTGATCCTAAAATTCCAAATCAGTAGCTATTTTATTTTCTTTTTCTTTGCAAAATATATAATATGAATACAACTAAAATAAAATTGGACGAAACGGAATAATTCCATACGTATGTCTTAGTCAATTTTTGTGAATTTTGAGATACACTAGCTCATAATAATAACTCTAACTCACTTATATTTGGTTTGGGTCTTAGTTTTGTAACCTCTGTATTTAGCAATTTGTAAGCGACATAATAAAGTGTAACTATTTTTGGTAACCTAAAAGCTGTATTTATGATTTTTGTTTTTTGTTGTTCCTTAGTATTTGTAAGCGTTAAGGAGAAATGTGTTGTTCCTTAGAATTTGTAAGCGTTAGGGAGAAATGGCCTTCTTGTTGTTTTTGTTCAATTTTAATAAAGACCTTTGTAATGTTTACCTATTTTTTTGTAATCCTTTCAAATATATACTACCACATTATAACTATTATAAAACTGTTTTGTATTAGCAACTAAACAGTTATACCCATTATAAAACTGGATTATACTCATTTCCAACTAATGTATAATGGGTATAAGCATGTTTTATATTCGCTATGGAACAAACCTTTATGGTTACAATCCATATCATATAAACAGTATAACATAGCTATTTACTCTTATGCACTGGTCTTAACTATATCTGGTGTATATATGCTATTAGCACATATTGCTGTCCCAAATAGTATTAAATATTCTTATGATGTTTATAAGAATTCTCATAAGGGTTATAATGCATTTCTCTCAGTGTAGAGAAAGCGCTTTACTGGAAACAAAATGCGTCTCATTGAGAAGATACAATTTATTACTTAATAAAATTGCTGTATTAAAAGTAGTTTATTATTCAACAAGACTGTGCTGCTATAATGGAACTGATTACTACCAATAAAAACACTTTTCTAAAAAATCTGGAATTGATATAACCCGAAAGCGGGTTTGATACACTAAAAATTTATTTAATATAGGTTAATAAAAAATAAGCTATCAATACAAACTATGTCTTAGCAAACCTGTTATTTTAAATCATTTTCCTCAGTGTGATTCATTAAAAAAATTAAAGTTATTACACATAGCATTTTTATGATCCACACTGTATAATATCTTCTTAAAAAAAATTAATTTGACGGGTCCGAGCGATTCTTGATTAAGTGGGTCGCTGGGTCTTCTATATGTATAAAAGGCTCTATTATAACGTTGTAGATAAAAACTTGGGCACACCTAGACATAATAAGTCCGTTTCTGTAACTGTATACATGGTTGGTCAGAAATAATACTAACTTTCAGATTTTGAATAGAACATCCTGTATATTATTAAGGAATCAAATGGTCTCTAAGGCACATTCACGCGTAAACCCTCTTTTTCAAATAACCGATATTTTTTAGCAGAATTTCACCCGTATAAAGCTTATTTCACATGAAAAATAACGAATGGGATATCGAATTATTCCAATTGGATATCTTAAATGGACTTTAAGCCCAAATATTTTCCTAAAAAAGGATTTTGGGCTTAATGCGACCGTCCTATAAAATAATTTCTATAACAGCGATGTGTGCAAAATCCACGGATTACGATATTTCCGCTTGAATTATGGGAAATCCAAATTAGTTTCCTTATCTGGCCTAAATCTGAAACTCCATCTTCTGTGGCCCAATTACGCATATTTCAAACAGCTGTAAAGGATTTATTAAAGAAAATTTGATTGCTTTTATATCGGTTTTATTTTCTTTGGCCTTTGAAAATATTTTTTTATGAGTTTTCGATAAGAATCTATGGAAAACGCAATAAGAAATGTCTATCAAAGGAAGCAGTGCAACGAAGCTATTCCCTTCAACGGCGTAGCAAGATTAATCACTTGTTTTAAAATTTACTGTCTCCCTGATATCCCAGCAGTGGCGGCTCGTACCTTTGACATAAAATTCTATGTAAATTTAGGTACTGAAACTGACCGACCCCGGGTGTATTCATCACCTGCAGACATCCGTCACTCTAGCCGTCAAATATTGTGGTAAGACCCTGTCCACGTTGTGTTTATATTCAGGTTCTTTTAAAGTTTGGTACAACGGTAAAACAAAACACACAAAAACTTCTCTACAAAGAACATCCTCTTCCAATTAAGGAAAAATACTACTCCATAAGATAATATACAGGGAACACAAGCCAAAAAATCGCCAAAAAACTTAAAAAGAAACACATATCCAATGCTAAAATAGAAACTAAAAACAAACTTTTACATAGTGGGGTCTACCAAATAGAATGCGACAACTGCGACGCTAACTACATTGGACAAACAGGTTGACACCGCGCTTCAAGAACACAAAACATCTACCGGGTGTTTCTCAAACGACGTTCACCCCTATAACTTTCTTGTATTTATAGATATTAAAATAAAATTTTGGAATTATGCATAAGAGATGAGTCTGCTTTTATTGACATAATTTTCATTTTGTTAGCACTTCCGATTTGACCGGAAGTGACCCTAACTTTGGTATTTTAAATGGGACCTCCTATATATTTTTACTTATTTGGATTCAGCATGACATTCTGAGTAAAAAGACACCTCACTGGTCATTTTTTGACGTGTTATAACATTTTTATGTTTATTTTTTATTTTCAATCTAGAGTGCTAAAAATTCATTAAATCTGTTAATTTATAGTCAAGTAGTATATGAAAATTAAAATTATGTCATAATAATTGATAATTGAAGTTTCACAAGCGTTTAAAAAATGAAATTTTGTTTTCTTGACGTTTACTCCATTTTTCCAAATGGAACAATGGTTGTTCACTAGGATATTTAAAACGAGCATTTTTTTTCCAACAATTTTATACCATACACTCCTATGCTATTTTAAAATTGACAATAAAAAATGTACCTTAAGTTCCAATCGCAAATTTAAAAGCGTTAAGCATCATTGCCGGCCCTGCCTTTTCTAAAGAAATAGGCGGCTTTGAAAAACAATGGAATAATAATATATTTACTAGTTTAATAGTAGAATAGTTTTGAGAACTAATTTTAAACTAAAATTGTAATGTCATTTGTTTATTAAACTTACATTGTAAATCAGATAAAATGGTTAGTTTTACTAGAAATGAACAAATTAATATGCTCCCAATTTTTGAACTGACCAGAAAAATTCTTCTGAAGCCGCAAGATTGTATGTATTGTATGTTTTATAAACTAATGACATTACAACTTTAAATTATTAAAGCAATATTGCTTTTCAAACCCATTCCACTGTTTTTCAAAGCCACCTTTATATTTCTTTAGAAAATAGGCAATAATACATAACGCTTTTAAATTTGCGATTGGGATTTAAGGGAAACTTTTCAGTGTCAATTTTAAAATAGCATAGGAGTGTATGGTATCAAATTGTTGGAAAAAAAATGCTCGTTTTAAATATCCTAGTGAACAACCATCGTTTCATTTGGAAAAATGAAGTAAACGTCAAGAAAACAAAATTTAATTTTTAAACGCTTGTGAAACTTCAATTATCAATTTTTATGACATAATTTTAATTTTCATATACTACTTGACTATAAATTTACCAGATTTAATTAATTTCTAGCACTCTAGATTAAAAATAAAAATAGACTTAAAAATGTTATAAACCGTCAAAAAATTACAAGTGAGGTGTCATTTTACTCAGAATGTCATGCTGAATCCAAATAAGTAAAAAAATACAAGAGGTCCCATTTAAAATACCAAAGTCGGGTTTGTTCGGTCAAACCGGAAGTGCTAAAAAATTAAAAATTATGCCAACAAATGCAGACTCATCTCTTATGCATAATCCCAAAATTTTATTTTAATATCTATAAATACAAAAAAGTTATAGGGTTGAACGTCTTTTGAGAAACACCCGGTATTTAAAAAAAAAAAAAAAATAAAACAGGTTTAGCTGATCACTGCATATTACACAATCACTCAATCTCTAACATTCTAAAACGTATATACATACACAATAAAAGCAGAAAACTAAATTTACTAGACACAATAGTTATCAAAAAAAGCCATAAAAAAAACAAATGTAATGTTGTTAATAATCAAACCGAAATAACTTCAGGCGGTTCCCTAAGTCTTAGTAGCACACTAATTTAGGAATAAATAATATGTATCTTTACCTTTAAAAGTTAGAAAAACCCACAGTTGACCATTCAATCTTCTAATTTTAATTTTATGACATGTTTATCAATACAATAATAAGATATAAATACCTTTGCAATGTCACGCAAAATTTAGTATCTTCTTCTACTCCTTTGACAATGACCCGCAAGAGCCGAAACACGTGTCAGGAAACTGATTAAATTTGTGAAACATAACAAGTAAAGGGTTTTCCAATAAGAACGATATGATTTTGAAACGATATGGTAACCATGGTAATAAAGTTATACCTGTCACCAGTTGTCAGTTATTGTCAGTAAACTATAACAATTTATTATGGCTAAATAAGAACGTTTGGTTATTATCCAAAAATTTTACGAAAATAGACGACCTTTTGTGAACACTTATCGCGCACTTCGCGAAAACTTTGGTGTAAATAATCGTCCTCCTTTGCTTGCCATTCGTTGCATCGGAATGCATGAAAATAATTTTACTCTTCACGATGTAAAAACACCAAGAAGACATCGAAACGCAAGAACTGTTGAGAATATTGCTGCTGTAAGAGCTAGTGTTGCAGTGGATCCAAATTTATTAATTCCTCGTCGTGCTCAAGAGTTAAGGATTAAAAAACGACAACTTGGCGTATTTTGAAAGAAGACTTAAATTTACATCCGTATAAGATTATTTTAACCCAATAACTTAAGCCACTGGACCATCGTCGGCGCAGAGAAGTTTCTGCTTGGAGTTTAGAACAACTTGAAAGGGATCCTAATTTTGCCAAAAAAATTATCTTTTTAGATGAAGCTCATTTTTGGTTAAGTGGATACGTGGATACAAAATTGCCGTTTTTGGTGTGAAAACAATCCACAACAGATTCAGAAGCCTTTGTATCCGCTAAAGGTAACTGTATGGCGTGGTTTATGGTATGGTGGCATCATCGGACCATTTTTTTTTCCAAAATGAGGCAGGAGATGCAGATACAGTGAATGGTGAACGATATCGACAGATGTTAAGAAATTTTTTGTGGCCAAATTTAGATGCACTTGATTTGGAGGATATGTGGTTCTAGCAAGACGGTGCCACATGTCACACTGCTCATGAAACTATCGATATACTGCAAGAGAAGTTTGACGAAAGGATAATTTCAAGAAATGCTACTGTTCAGTGGCCGCCAAGAAGCTGTGATTTAATTCCTTTAGATTACTTCTTGTGGGGCTATTTGAAATCTAAGGTTTATAAAAACAGACCACAAACACTTGATGCATTAAGGTTGAACATTGAACCCTGCATTCGTCAGATCACGCCCGATTTATTGCATAAAGTCATCGAAAATTGGGTTCGTCGAATTCGCTCGTGTACACGAAGTCGCGGAGGACATTTAAACGATGTGTTATTCAAAACATAAATGTTATCGGTTATACTTTAAGATAATATAAAACGTTTTGTTGTATCTGAAATTTTTTAAATTTTATTTCATTTTGAAATCATATCGTTCTTATTGGAAAACCCTTTAGTTATTATTTTTTCTTCCTGTGCATGGAACAACAGTTTCACCAAGGATGTAGCTAAACACAAATTAATTATATTTTTCTTTTGTTTCAGTTTTTGGGAGCCAATACGAACGAAAGAGGCGTTAAGACAAGTATAGAATAAAATCGTAATTCCAAAAACCAAAAGCCAGCAACGACAGAAACGACGAAGAAAAATTCGATAAAATTGCATCACTAGTGATATTATAATGTAGATAAATAAAGTAATGTTATTCAACCGAGTTTTCCAGTTACCCAGTTCCCCAGTTTATGCAATCATTCAGATCGTATCAGCAATGTTTGTTCGATATACGCCGGGCCGCGGGGGAAATTCCGGATGGAAACAATGAAAAATTTCCGAGATCGGATGTGTTTTTATTTGTTGCGGTCTTTTTTTCAAATTAAAACTGTAACAGAGTTAATTGCAAGTTTTGTTTATGTAAATGTCAACATCAAGGTTAACAGAAATTTTACAATGATATTTTGGGACGCAGGAGTCTAGGCACTTAAGATTGGGAAGGGGGGGGGGGGGAGGGCAACTGTTATCTCAGTAAACACGACATTAAAGCTCCGGAGCTGGACAGAAGACGCATTGCCGAATTGTCGGTGGCGGGCCGTCAGCTACAATTTTGGTGGCGTGGAGATAGGACGTGACTAAGGCTGGGCGATATTGAAATTTCAATATCGAATATCGATATTAAAAAAAATATCGATAAATACATAACATTTTTATGTTATAATTACACTTGTATATCATATATAGCATAATAATAATATGCTAACAATTTAAAAATATTTGAAACTTTTAGATGACTAAAGTCAAAATGGTCTCTTGTCACTTTAATAAACTTTAATACCAATAAACTGTTATTGAAAGCCACCTTCGATATTTATTCATAAGAATGACTGTTGGAACAGTTAATAAAATGAGTTTTCTGCAAATAAGTTTTGATGCGTTAGAAATTGAGATATATGGTTGTAATTAGGACAAATTAATGTTTGATTTTTAATTCTGCATCGAATGACATTAAAATATACAGGAGTTCCTATTTGAAATAAGAAAAATAAATTGCTTTAAAGTTTGCAAAGTTTGACACTGAACTTTGGACACCCTGTATAATTCGTAATAATCAAACTTGGTTAACGAGACTGTTAGACTTTATTTAATACGTAATATTTTATTAACGACGCATTACTTTTATTTTTTTATTAATTTTTAAAACCAGTGGAAAACTGATATTTTTCAGTTTTTATTTTTTTTCGCCTATAATACTTAATCGATTTCAATAAAATTTTAGGGTTATGTGGGTAACTATAGGAGGCACCCGAATAGGTAAGAAAATATATAACATGTAATCTAAAAAAATACATCCTTATGATGTCACACTTTTTTGGAACACCCTGTACGAAATTTTTTTTTTCATGAAATGCACCCCACGATACAAGTAAGGTCTGCAAAATATTAACATCCTTACTTAATTACTAAGTGAGCTATAGAAGACGGGAGGAGAGGTGCAGGACCCTGTATACGCCTGTATGTACTTTTCTGTAATACTTATAAGAGGTTTTGAATCGAATGGAATTGAATTAAATAGAATTGTAGTATATTTTAGGGTATTTCGTACTATTGCGTCTCTAGAACTTTACCGTACTCAAGCGTAGCTAAAAGGACTTGATAGTGTCACAACGTACCGGTAGTACGGATTTATTGTTAAACGTGATAACTCGCCATCGTTCTAGTGTCCAATAAATAATTAAATAGATTAATGTGGTTTCATTGAAATAGCTTTCCATTCGGACATTACATTTTGGCGACGAGTAAATCGGTTAAAATAGTGTTAAACGGGACTATAGTGAAATAATTATACAAAATATCATAATTATTATAGTGTTTATGTGAACAAAAGAGAGAAATTAAAATGGCTTCCGTGGGTATTCAGATGGAATTTAACCCTGACGTAGATGATTTTACCGTGTTTAAAAGGCGATTAGAATCGTTTTTTGTGGCCAATGAGATAACGGATGATAAAAAAAAACGTGCTATTTTTCTAAACGGATTAATGGAAAGCGCCTTTGTTCTTTTAGAGAATTTAGCGGTACCTAATACGTTGGAGGCGATGCCTTATAAGGATCTTGTAACCTTACTGGAAGGATTTTATAAACCAAATAGAGCAGTTTTTGCTGAGAGATATGCTTTTTATGCAACAAAGAAGCTACTTTCCGAAACAATTCAGGAATACGCTGTGAGATTACGAAAGTTAGCATCTCACTGTTCTTTTGGAAATATTTTGGATACGGTGTTACGCGACAAATTCATTTGTGGCTTCGATAGTGGAAAAATATTGGACATATTTTTTACTAAAACTGATTCTTTAACATTCCAAGAAGCTATTCAATTGGCCTTGTCGACAGAAACTGCAGAGAACAGCTATGGTTTACCAGTAACACAGATAAAAGGTGAATTAAATCAGTTACATCTTCATAATTCACGAAGCACAAGTGCATCCGCATCTCAGTTTGGACGCGGCCGAGGAGGTAGCAGGAGGGGGCAGCAACGGCCTCAACAGTATGGTCAGCAAAACCCAGTCCAGCGCCCTTCAACATCTAGGGTCATCGACGCTGCGCAGTTTCAAGGCACTCAGTCCCATAGTCAGACACGTGCGCTAGGACATGCAGGAGTAAGTGGGGGTAGAAGGGAAACCTCCCAAGCAGGTACGTCAGCGTGTATGGTATGTGGCGGAAACAATCACAATAGTTCTCGCTGTTTTTATCGTGGTTATATTTGCGATGTGTGTGGGGAAAAGGGGCATTTACGCAAAATGTGTAAACAAATGTCCAGAAGGTCGTTTAATTATATAGATTTTGAAAATATGAATTTAGACGAATTGGATAATAATTATACCGATTTTAAACAAAGCTCACAACAGGATAATACTAATTTACCGCTTTTTTGTTTAAGATCCGTTAATGAAAGTCCTATTCTTGTTAATGTTAAAATAAATAATTTATATTTTAAGGCTGAATTGGATACAGGGGCTGCAAAATCGGTTATGTCAGACTTATTATGGAAAAAATATTTTCAAAATTCTCAACTTATGAAAACCGAAATAAACTTTATCACTTATGTTGGTAGTAAAATTATTCCTGTGGGTCATTTTATTGCAAAAGTAGAATTTCAAGGTAAAGTCGAGAACCTGCCCTTTTATGTAATTCGCGAAGGGGCCAGTTTGTTGTTAGGCAGAGATTTTGTAAGCAAGTTTAACCTGGGGCTTACCAAACTAAATTTTGTTAACATTGCAGAAAATAAAGTCATTGATACGTTATGTAAAAAATATGGGGAGGTATTTGCTAATAAGTTGGGCACATTTAACAAAGGCAAGTTGTCATTAAGATTGAAGGAAGGAGCCGTACCTAAATTTTTAAAACCTAGACCAATAGCATATTCAATTAAAGAAAAGGTAGAAGTAGAAATTGATAAATTAGTTAGTATGGGTATTTTGGAACCGGTGCAGTATACGAATTGGGGAACCCCCATTGTTCCAATTTTAAAACATGATGGAGGCGTACGTATATGCGGTGATTTTAAAATCACGTTAAACCCACATATTGAAATACTTAGGTACCCAATTCCACGAATTGATGATCTATTTTCCAAGTTAACAGGGGGCGAACAATTTTCTAAATTAGATTTGGCTTTTGCCTATCAACAGTTACCTCTTGATGAAGAGTCAAAACAACTAACAGCCATTTCGACTCATAAGGGTTGTTATGTATACACCCGATTGCCTTTCGGGATATCTTGCGCTCCCGGAATTTTTCAACAAACCATGGAGCAGATTTTGTCAGGAATACCGGGCGTATGTTGTTTTTTTGATGACATTTTAATAACGGGAGAAAATAAAATAATTCACGCGGATAGGTTGGAGCAAGTTTTACAAAGATTACAGGACTGTGGCTTGACCATAAAAAGGAAAAAATGTCATTTTTTTCAAAATTCCGTGGAATACTTGGGTCACGTTATAGATAAGAATGGGTTGCATAAGTCGCAACAAAAAATTGATGCTATTTTAAACATTCCAGAGCCAACTAACGTTTCGCAACTTAAGTCGTTTATAGGGTCTATTCAATATTACCATAAGTTTATACCTAACATTCCCAATGTTTTATACCCTTTATATAACTTGCTCAAAAAGGAAAATAAATTTATTTGGACTAGGGATTGTCAAGATGCTTTTAATAAAATAAAAAAATTGATAACGTCAGATCAGTTTTTAGCTCATTACAACCCCAATTTAGATTTGGTGTTAACAGTGGATGCATCCTCGTATGGCTTAGGAGCAACCCTGGCGCACCAATATCACAATGGGGTAGAACGTCCCATTGCTTATGCATCGCGAACGTTGTCAGAGGCAGAAAAGCGATATTCTCAAATCGACAAAGAGGCATTAAGCATAGTTTATGGTGTACAAAAGTTCAGTTCGTATCTATGGGGAAAACATTTTTTGTTAAAATGCGATCACAAACCATTGATTTCTATTTTCGGTCCAAAAAAAGGGTTGCCAATTATGACCACAAACAGGTTGCAAAGATATGCATTATACTTGTGCTCTTATGATTTTGATATTATATACGTTAATAGCAAGGAAAATTATGCTGATTTCTTATCACGATTACCGGTAGTAGAAAAAAATATTGGTAACGAAAATGCTGAGGTTAATATAACGTTAAATTATATTACAGAGAAAGATAATTTACCGATCGACTTAGACTTAGTAAAAACGGAAACCGGTAAGGATAAAATTTTAAATTCTGTCGCAACATATATAGTCAACGGTTGGCCTAAAAAGGTAGCTGCCGAAATTTCGCCATACCTAAGAAGGAAAGACGAGTTAGGAATAGAAAACGATATAGTACTTTGGGGTTACCGCGTCATTGTGCCGGAGGCGCTGCGAGGTATTGTTTTACACGAGTTGCATAGGACACATCTTGGCATAGTAAAATGTAAGTCTTTGGCTAGGTCTTATGTATGGTGGCCTTCCTTAAATAATGACATTGAGGAAATGTGTAAATCATGTTCGGCTTGTTTAAGTTGTAGACAGAATCCTCCTAAGAACGAGCTGTTGCCCTGGCCAATACCTGACAGAGTATGGTCTCGTCTTCATATTGATTTTCTAGGGCCCATTAACGGTAAGGTTTTTTTCATTTTATTAGATTCTTTATCAAAATGGTTGGAAGTTTTTATAATGAATAATATTACCGCATCTGCAACAATAGAAAAATTAAGGGGGTTGTTTGCTCGGTATGGGTTACCAGATTTAATTGTGTCAGATAATGGCAGAACGTTTGTGTCTTCGGAATTTCCAATTTTTTTAAAAAATAATGGTATTGATCACGTGACGTCACCACCATACCACCCAGCATCAAACGGGGCCGCTGAAAACAGTGTTAAAACCGTCAAACAATATCTTCTTAAAGAATTAAGAAGTTCCTATGATATTTTAAATAACATTTCAAAACCTAAAAATTTAACACAGAAAGATTTAGATACCTTTTTGATTCTTTACCGCAATACAGAACATTGCAGTACAGGAGAATCGCCCGCTCGTTTAATGCTTGGTAGACCATTAAAAACTAGGCTAGATTTATTAAAACCACCAAATGTTGGTTTTAGGGAAAATAAGTCCCTTCATGAGGTTAAAGCAAATTTGAGGTGTGCGCAAACGAAACATAAGAGTGGGTATCTGCATAGATGTCGCAAACCTGTCAAAGTAGGACAAAAAGTTTTAGTAAAGGACTTTAGAAAGGTAAAACCTGAGTGGATAATGGGTGTGGTAACAAAAACCGTTGGTAAAAATATTGTTTATGTACGAATTCCTAATACATCATTAGTATGGAAACGTCACGTGAACCATATTATGCCCCTGCATACCAAAAGCGTAGATATTAGTGCTAATCTATCAGTGGCTAATAGAAGGGAATCAGCTGAAAGTAGTTCTAGTGAATCCAGCGATGAATTCGTGATAGATGATAGTTCATCCGATGAGCTTGAGGTTATAGAAATTAGTGACGAGGACTCTGGAGATTTTTCGGCTGGATCACCTACTTCTAGGCCTAAAAGAAAGCGGCGTCCACCACAACGCTTTATTCCTAGTTAAAGTAAAATTCTGGTTATTTGTTAGGTAACATTTTTAGTTTACAGCGGCATAAGTGTAATAATGATAATTAGTAGTCTTGATTGTTAAGGGAAGAAAGTTTTCTAATTTAAGGTGGAGGAATTGTAGTATATTTTAGGGTATTTCTTACTATTGCGTCTCTAGAACTTTACCGTACTCAAGTGTAGCTAAAAGGACTTGATAGTGTCACAACGTATCGGTAGTACGGATTTTATGTTAAACGTGATAACTCGCCATCGTTCTAGTGTCCAATAAATAATTAAATAGATTAATATGGTTTCATTGAAATAGCCTTCCATTCGGACATTACAAGAATAATTACGGAATGATATTGTTTTTTATTGTAAATGTGGTTTTATAAAAATTTTAGGTTACATTTTGCGATAACAATTTTAAAACTGGGACGCTTGGATAGGTGAGAATAAAATGCTAAACCGAAATAAGGAAAAGGAATGGAATTTAAATTTTTACTGCATATAAAGTTTCTTGCAATTGAATGGCCAAGCATTGTTCCAATTTTCACAGTTTCGTGTTTGGCCGGGCGACCTTGATTCACCATTCAAATGCCATAGAGAAGGGCTACTGTATATTATCGACAATTCGGCTAAATTAAATTGGACTTTTTAAAATTTAAATAAAATTTTATTTCTTTTTCTAAAAATATTTTTACTTGGACTGAGGTAAGTTGGGCTAGAACGTCATATTTAGGCCTCATATATTTGTGGTAGAAATTTATCCGCACCTATCAGTCTCATAGACACGTACCTTTAGATAAGCAAATAATAATCACGAAAGTCGCAAATTTATGGCCTTGCGCATGCATTTTTATTTTCATAATTTCACTTGCGGCCGCTAGAAGGCAGACGTTGCCACGTGTTGCGAACTCTGCACCAGGGTGGACTATTCAGAATAATATACGTAAGTACTGTTCAAATTGTAAAGTTAAATTTTTGGTTGGCTGCCAGCCAAAACAGCTTTTCTTAGAACCGGCATTGTGCGCCGCCATACCACTAATAAATTCTCAATAGTTACAAATTGAGTAAATTTAAGCTCCAATAAAACCGATTCTTTGGATCCTTCGGCAATAGCGTAAATACAGTGTGACCAGTAAAGTCCGCATCATATGGGATTTTTTTTATTAATAGCTTTATTCGAAATTTGACTTTGGCATCAAGTTCTGCTTCGATCGAGATGAAAATGTGTGTTTTTCTACAAAATCAAAATTGGGCTAGTAAAATTTGGTCGTATGTGATGCAAAGTTTATTTGTTTTTGACCCTGTATAAGGTAACCTCATAAAATAAGTATTTTTGAAAACGTAATATGTGCCTGAAAGTAAAAAAAATATAAAATAAAGCTCGAAAATTGCAAGTCAGCGCCTAGCCTAAAGGTAAATATCTCTCGGTACATACCAGCATTTTATTTTTCACCATAAGGTAATAAAAATAGACCAATTAAATTAATAGTGGCATTTTTAAATATAATAATTAGTTAACTAACGACTAAGGCGATGTTAAAAATTTTAACCAAAGCACTCTTGCCAATTTTTACAGGAATTAAATCTCCGAACACGAGATTTGTATTTTTAAAAATATTTATTTTCAACTTAAAAATTAATTTTACAAAAATAATGTAAGTATACAATAAAAACCTGACTGAATTTTAATTCCCATGAAGATCTTGGCTTCGGTAAAGTCTGTTGATGCTTATTCAGCAACGCAGCATTTTCTTGGGAAATGCAATATTATCCTATGGTTAAGGGTGATATAATTCTGGTAACGCGCTAGTTAACTTTTTCACATTTTTTGGAAAACAAAAACGTAAGCTAAATTTGGGTGACTTTAACCGACCCATAGAAAAAATTCCATTTTGATGTCGAATGTTTCCAATATTTATCGATAAATATTCGTTTAATTTCCCAATTCTAATCGTCACTAACAGTCTATTGGTTTTGTCGGCCACATGGGAAATATTTAGTTTAACAAAAAAATATCCAGGCGGAAGCAATTTGCTGCAATTTTATTTGTTGTGGTTAAATAAATAAATGGAGTAAAAATAAAATTATTATTGAAATAAAAAGTTTTTAAACGTATTTTTTGCTAAAATTATTAATTTAAACAAACTAAACTAATAGACCAGGGTCGATAATTTTTGAAACCAAAAAAAAAATAATAGTAGGATAAAACCCATTGGAAAATGAAGAGAATATAACAAAAATAAAGAAAAATAATTTACGGGCGATCCGAGGTCGGGAAGTGGAAAGAGGTGAGTTTTTAAGGGTAGAAAACGATTTATCTCAATTTTCGGCAAAACTACAAGTCCTATGGAAAAACGTCAAATGGCAAAGTTGTAGGTAAAAAAAAGATCTACAACTTTTGTATTTGCACTTTATTCACATAACCTCAAAATTTATGTGAAAAATTCAAATAAAGTTTTTGGTTTTTTATTTTTATCTTTTACAAGAAAAATTTTTTTTTCACGAAATTTGGTGATAAGTTACCTTTTTATGTCCCAAACACACTGTACTTTTTTTGATTTAAAATATTTATTTTTTCACCTTACTTTGACTTCATATCAAAAAAGCACCCTAATTTTCAATCGAAAATTCTCACGTCAAAATATGTGCATTTTTATCATAGTCAATGGGCTTTTTGTTCGTTGATATCTCTACTTTCTGATGGTGTAAAAAAAAGTATAAATTACTATGGTAAATGTGATGAAATCCCCTTTAAATCCTACCTTTAATTATATTTATAACAACTATTTTCGCATATTTTTTGCGATCTTTATGTTTTATGGATTTGTAATTTTTTTGTTTATCAATGTAACATGAAATCTTACGTTTTTCGAGTAATTAAAGTATAAATTTTAATAAATAGCTCAAAATTGTACATAAAAAAAAAAAATAATGTCGGATTCGAGTTTTTTTCGTTTCTTTGCATTTTTTGAGAACATTTACCATAGTAATGTATTTTTTTTTACAACATCAGAAAGTAGAGATTTTAACGAACAAAAAGCCTACCGACTTTTATAAAAAAACAGATATTTTGACGTGAGAATTTTCGATTGAAAATTAGGGTGATTTTTTGATATTAAGTCAAAATAAAGTGAAAAAATAAATATTTTAAATCAAAAAAATCCATTGTCTTTGGGACATAAAAAGGTAACTTTTCACCAAATTTCCAAAAATCCTAAAATACTTATATTATAAAATATGATAATGATATGATTTTATTATTATATTATACGTTCAAGGCAACAAATTGTAAAACGGTAAGATATGATAGGTTAAGTTCAGTTTTTAGTTTAAAATTCGCTATGAAGTTAGCGACTATTTGGTTTAACCGTGACTTATAAAACTGATATATTTTATTAACCTAATGCCCAGTTGTATAGGTTCCGGTTAATCGGCATTTCATTGTTATAGGTTGCGGTTATATAAAAATGTTCAGATTAACCGTTGGTTTGGAATTATACGTTGCGATTAGCGCCAAACTTGGGGTTTAACTAACAGTTAATTTAACAGGCCAAAAAGCACCCGTTGAAAATCAATCTTAGGATTAAAATAGGAAAAATTCACATACTTCTAACATATAACCTAAAAATCCTAAAATACTTATATTATTAAATATGATGATGATGTGATTTTATTATTATATTATACGTTCAAGGCAACAAATTGTAAAACGGTAAGATATGATAGGTTAAGTTCAGTTTTTAGTTTAAAATTCGCTATGAAGTTAGCGACTATTTGGTTTAACCGTGACTTATAAAACTGATATATTTTATTAACCTAATGCCCAGTTGTATAGGTTCCGGTTAATCGGCATTTCATTGTTATAGGTTGCGGTTATATAAAAATGTTCAGATTAACCGTTGGTTTGGAATTATACGTTGCGATTAGCGCCAAACTTGGGGTTTAACTAACAGTTAATTTAACAGGCCAAAAAGCACCCGTTGAAAATCAATCTTAGGATTAAAATAGGAAAAATTCACATACTTCTAACATATAACCTAAAAATCCTAAAATACTTATATTATTAAATATGATGATGATGTGATTTTATTATTATATTATACGTTCAAGGCAACAAATTGTAAAACGGTAAGATATGATAGGTTAAGTTCAGTTTTTAGTTTAAAATTCGCTATGAAGTTAGCGACTATTTGGTTTAACCGTGACTTATAAAACTGATATATTTTATTAACCTAATGCCCAGTTGTATAGGTTCCGGTTAATCGGCATTTCATTGTTATAGGTTGCGGTTATATAAAAATGTTCAGATTAACCGTTGGTTTGGAATTATAGGTTGCGATTAGCGCCAAACTTGGGGTTTAACTAACAGTTAATTTAACAGGCCAAAAAGCACCCGTTGAAAATCAATCTTAGGATTAAAATAGGAAAAATTCACATACTTCTAACATATAACCTAAAAATCCTAAAATACTTATATTATTAAATATGATGATGATGTGATTTTATTATTATATTATACGTTCAAGGCAACAAATTGTAAAACGGTAAGATATGATAGGTTAAGTTCAGTTTTTAGTTTAAAATTCGCTATGAAGTTAACGACTATTTGGTTTAACCGGGACTTATAAAACTGATATATTTTATTAATCTTAACATTAAAGTGGTGCTTCATCTTATCTTTAGCGTTCAAATTAAACAGAACCTATACAACTGGGCATTATACGTACAGTTGAGGAGTGATTATGCAAAAATCGATAAATCCATTATATCCTGTTTTGTGTAGTAAATGAGAAAAAACGCATATATGAAGATTTTTGTCACGTATCTAAAAAAAAATTCATAAATGTATTTGTCTTGAAGGAGTGCTTAAAAGCAGCATTAATTTTACTGCATTACATTACCCAATAAATTTTTAATTAACTTTTTAGAATGGATTTATAGACTTTTGGTAAATTAAAATTGGATTTATCGAGTTTTGGTAAATTAAAATTGGATTTATCAGCATCAACGTATTTCATATTTATTTAGGAGTTCGTACTGTCAAGTAAATAACAGCTCTGAAATCTACACGAATGAAGGAACCACGTGGAACACAACCAACAGTGTCACCATCTTCGGTCGAGTAGAAAAAGTACAATAAAAGTGGATTTATTGAATTTTGCTTAATCGTAAATGGAAATATCGGATTGGATATACCGACTTTTGAACGACCGACGAGCTTTAGCTTGTAAATTTAAATTGGATTTAAAGATGTTTGTTTAATTTCGGTATGCCAAAACGTAGATAAAGCTATGAAGTATAAAAATCAGTATTTATCTGGAAAAAAAAAATGGGTTTATCGACTTTTGCATAATCACTTCTCAATTTATCTCCTACGCAAACCAAAGTTACGTTTCATGGGTGAAAAAATGCGCCGGTCAGCTGCCATCCCTCCCAGCAGAATTGGGCATGCGCACAAACCTCTTGTTATTGGCCTGTCGGTATGAAAATAAAGAGAAACACACACCGAAACAGATTATCCCGATGCATGTTTTGGTATATTTTATTTGCAGCCCTGCAATCTAATTAGGTACGCCTATTTTTCGGGCAATATATTGCTTTAAAAAGTTTAAAAGACACTTTTCTCTACACTTATATTATATAAAATAAAAGCAAAAAGTAAAAACCTGGGTATATGTTTATATTAATCCCCGTTCGGCAAAAACGTGCAAAATTTTTCAAATTCTTAAACAAGAAATTATTCTTGAAAATGTTTTATACGTACCCAAGTTTTTCCCAAAGTGTAAAATTCAATACAAGGTATACCAACTAATATTTGACTCGAGGTTAGGTACGCGATAACATCCAAGATTGGTTATTTTGATGGTTTTGTTTGTTTCTTGTATTCGATTTTATAAGTTTTACAGTTTATTTGACTTGTTCTCTTCCTTTTTAACTAAAAATACGACGACGAATAATTTTTAAACAAATTTTAGAAACAAACCCTTAAAAACAATGTTTTATCCTCAAACTATGATAGGGTTGCAACTACTAAACATGCCAGATATTACTATTTTTATTTCCCAACTTGATCAAAAATTGAGAAAAAAAATCCAATTTTTTGACAAGAATTTGGGGCAAATTTGAGCTGTTTACACGTAAAAATAAATTGACGGTCAAAATTTGCAATTTCTTAAGCAAGAACTTAAAATATTTTAAGCCCCGACCTGTCTATTTTCCCATTCGTCAAACGATAATGTTGCAGTGCGCATGTCTAATCGTGTGTAGCTTTGTTTACATGCGCGAGGCCATAAATTTGCCACTTTCGTGATTATTGTTTGCTTATCTGAAGGTATCTATGCGGCCAAAGCAGCTCCCCGACAGGGTTATCCTGTTTTTCCATAGATCCACTATTCTTTTATACCTTATTGATACTCAATGTTAAAACAAAGCTAACAGTAGAGTCCGATTGATCATAGTTTTACGATTTATTATAAATAAACGCATATTAATATTTAAAGAAAAATTGGTTAAGTCCTCTTGCAAATAAGCAATCTACTCATCGACATTATAAATTGATTAATTATCATTATGTTTACCGTTCGTACCCCTTTGAAAAATGGAATAAACCTAATCCTTCGCCGGTTTCGGTTAAACCATGCACAAAAATATCCAGGAATTTTACAACACAGAACAAATACCAAATAAAAATAGTTAAAAAAAACTAAAAAACACGCTTTAATAATTAATCAAACTAAAAAGCGAAAAATAAATATAGTATAAAATAATTCTTCAAATTTTTAATATAGGCAGAAAATAATAATGAACGATAAACATTCGTATTATTGTGAAAAAAGCGTGGGGCGCTTTGTGCTATATTTTTCGTACATCGAGCACCCCTCGCTTTTTTTACAATAATACTAATGTTTATCGTTCATTATTATTTTCTGCCTATATTAAGAATTTCAAGAATTATTTTAAACTATATTTATTTTCCGCTTTTTAGTCTGCTTTATTATTAAAGCGTGTTTTTTAGTCTTTTTAAACTATTTTTATTTTTCATTTTTTAGTTTGAGTTATTGTAAAGAATTTTTTTTTTGATTAGATTGAGCTAGATTAGTAGATTATTGTATTGTCAGCGATTCTTGATAAGTCTACACAATTAAAATTAAATCTGACCGTTTAAAGTGGGCCAAAGTCGGTTACAAACAAACATACATACAAACCCGAACAAACCCCATCGTTTATGCCGAATTATAAGGAAATAACGATATTTGCAAATTTTTGAAAATTCTGACATATTGACATGTGTCAAATTATGACAAGAGAATTTTTTGCGTATTTTTTCAACTTTTCACCGTCAATATAATACGACCTTCTAATTTTTTCATTAATATCATTTTATTTAAACGATTTGACATATTGACAGCTGTCAAATTTTGACAGAAGAATTTTTTGCTTATTTTTCCCGAAGTCTCCGCATCGCACTATATGACCCCATAATTTGTTTCGTCAAAATCTCATCTTCTTTTTATACTTGACAGCTGTCAAAATTTGACAGGAGAATTTTTTGCGTATTAGATTATTGATTGTCAGCGGTTCTTGATAAGTCGACAAAATTTAAATTAAATCTGACCGTTTAAAGTGGGTCAAAATCGGGTTGAAAGAAGTCGGTTACAAACATACAGTGATGGGCTAAACTATCATAGTTTCCATAATGGAACAAATTCATTTAAAAATCAGGTATTCATTTTTTGAAAAAACGCTCGGACACGTCGATTATAATTCTTTCTTCCGGATTTTTTTCCTCAAAAAGAAATTATACCGGGTGTGTCAAAAAGTAGATGTAGCAAAATTTTTTGTTTTTTAAATAGAACCCGGGTATTTTTACTTATTACCCTAATTCTACGTCAAATTCTGCGCATAATTCATGTAGCATACTCTATCCTTATTTCTAACGGTTTTAGAGAAAAATTACATTATAAAAATAAAATTCTTTAAAAAAAGGTACATGTACCTACTTAAAGGTAAACAGGTAAATTTAAATGAATTGTTACTACGATAGCAAGTCATGTGTCAATCAAAAATTAGTTTAGGTATAATTTTGAAAAACGGTGATCATGGTGCATTTAAATGAAACACAAAGAATTGAAATTTTAATTTTAATTGGATGTGGAGACAAAACAAGAAGAAGTTTGTAACTTGTTTAACGCTAAGTATCCAGAACGGCCGATTACAAGATCTACAGTAAGTAAAATTGAGAAGAAATTCAGGGAAACAGGGAACGTAAAGGATCGTCTACGGCCAGGTCGTCCAAAAATTAGTGAAAACTCACAATTGAACATTTTGTTAGAGGTTAAAGATAATCCTCATAGTGCATCCACTGAAGTAGCCCTTAATAATGATGTTAGCCGACGATCTGTGTTGCAGGTATTGAAACAAGAAAAGTACCATCCGTACAAAATTAGGTTGCTGCACGAGCTAAACGAAGATGATCCCGACCGCCGACTACATTTTGTGAAACTATGATGGAAATTTGCAACTTAAATCTATTTTTCCATCGCAACATACTTTTTAGCGATGAAGCCACGTTTTGTTTGAATGGTTCGGTAAACAGACAAAATTTTCGGTATTGGAGAACAAATAATCCCCGTTGGATGAGAGAACAGCACACGCAATACCCACAAAAAGTAAATGTTTGGGCAGGGATATTAAATAATAGAATTATTGGACCTTTTTTCTTCGATGGAAATCTTACAGGAGACCGGTATTTACAATTTCTTCAAAATGAATTAATTTCCACACTAGCAGCGGATTTTCCAAATCCGAATCAGCCTCATCTACCAGAAGCGTCTATTTGGTTTCAGCAGGATGGTACTCCGCCTCATTTTGCTCGACAAGTACGAGAGTATTTGAATACTGTATTTTCCGAACGATGGATAGGTAGAAGAGGAGCCATAGAATGGCCTGCAAGATCTCCCGATCTTACCCCCATGGATTTCTTTCTTTGGGGTTATTTGAAATCAAAAGTGTATAAGGATAAACCACAAAATTTGGAAGACTTAAAATTTAAAATTAGATATGAAATTAGGCAAATTAATGAAAATACTGTAAATAATGTTTTAGAAGGGTTTTTAAGTAGATTAGCATATTGTCAAGAAGTTAATGGTTTGCATTTTCAACACTTAATAAACTAATTTTTTAACCTTTTTTAAAGAATTTTTTTATGATGTAATTTTTCTCTAAAACCGTTAGAGATAAGGATAGAGTATGCTACATGAATTATGCGCAGAATTTGACGTAGAATTAGGATAATAAGTAAAAATAGGGGGGTTCTATTTAAAAAACAAAAAAAGTTTGCTACATCTACTTTTTGACACACCCGGTATAATTTCTTTTCGAGGCAAAAAATCCGGAAGAAAGAATTATAATCGACGTATCCAAGCGTTTTTTCAAAAAATGAATACCTGATTTTTAAATGAATTTGTTCCATATTTTAGCCTATCACTGTACATACATAGAAACATACAGGT
Organism: Polydrusus pterygomalis; assembly: GCA_963969555.1. Lineage (NCBI taxonomy): Eukaryota > Metazoa > Arthropoda > Insecta > Coleoptera > Curculionidae > Polydrusus > Polydrusus pterygomalis. Next base: position 4,016,040 of record OZ018375.1, read on the forward strand.
GAAGCTAATAAAAGCGTGTTAAAAATATCACCTTAGCTGGGCTTAACGATAGCTTGAGCTCGCGGCACAGACAGGTAGAGAACTAAATATTGTGTGCTCGCGGACATCGACGGACGGATCAGACGGGTGACGGAGGCACCTTATTCTCCACATGCGAGTACCAAAACGGTTTATTGCAAAATGTCTTGCTGTCTCTTGTCGTTGTTTAGTGTGCTTTGGCTGCATTTCCGAGTCGCATCACAAAAAGGGTATAAATAACATATTACAGAATACAGAATACAGAAATATAACAAATTATCCCCTCAGTTCATTAATCCGTATATATTTCTATAATAAGAATTTTAAAACATCATTCCTTTTTACCCTTTATCCTTTTAGCCTATATACTTTGCACATGTTTATGTTTATGTTAACAACAAAACAACATTTTTAAAAGGCATGTTTCCATAGTTGAATTCACTGTTAAAAAGCTATCAAACGGCTTCAAAGCTTTTTAATCATCGTTTACACTGAAATCCTGTCTGTTGCCTGTCAGACGAAAAAGTTACAAATAAAAATAAATATTTAGGTATTTGCGTTGGAAATTGTTAATTAAAAGCATATTTTGGGGTGAACCGCGCTGTTATGAATCTTTGTTTTAAAAAAATATTCATTATTATACGGAATAGTATAGAGAACAGTCTTTGCACTGAGGAAAATGATCTAATGTAACAGATTTGCTAAGACATGGTTTGTATTGATAGATTATTTTTTATTAACCCATATTAAATCAACTGCTTCTATGTATCAAACTCGCTTTGGTGTTATATGAATTCCGGATTTGCTGGAACAGTGTTTTTATTGGTAGTAATCAGTTCCATTAGCAGCACAGTCTTGTTGAATAATGAACTACTTTTAATACAGAAATTTTGTTAAGAAATAAATTGTATCTTCTCAATGCGACGCATTTTGTTCCCAGTAAAGCGTTTTCTCTACAATTAAGAAAGCAGAACAGCGTCCCCAAAAACGAATTGTATTCGTTGGAACCTATAATCCACTAGACCTTGGTGGGGGTTCGTCGGCAATCGCCGCGCGCCTTAGTATTGGTTTTAACGTATTTGTTGCGCAGATCAAATAGTTGTTTGGAGTATTCTAGCTGTCCTGTCTGAATTTGAATTTCAATCAATACCTGTTTCAATTAATTTATTTTTACTTTGTATTTAAATTTTTTTAAACTTTGCATGTCAGATAAAGCAATAGAAGATTCTTATTTCGCCCAACCCATCATTAGTATTGGGCTTTACAATCTATGGACCAATTTTACCATCTCAGTAAACCATGTTGCATAATAGATGATCATATGCAATATTAAACGACAAGAACAATATCACACTAAAAGCTATTAAAATTTTTGAGAACTATAGTACTGATTTTTAGTGGTAAGTTTATACTTTATTAACCGTAGCAAGCAAATATTATTATATGGGGAAAAAACACACAGTCTTCCCCACAAATAATATATAAAAAAGTCAGTTTATTGGGGTGTACAGGGTTTTTCCGTGTATTTTGGAGCACCCCTGGAGCTTTTATTTGATGACCTAGAAAAAACTTTAAATTACCAAAGTTGCATGATTTCTCCTGAACTGCCAGAATTTGTTATCGGACAAAACAAATGAACATCGTAAATATGTTTAATAAGGCCAATGTCGATTTTTTTAAATGGAACACCCTGTATATTAATTTTTTTTTTAACTCCTCACTCTTTTCTGATTCCAAATATGTATATATGTTATACTTTTACTTTAGTCGTTTAGGCAAAATTGCATTTTAAATTATTGATGATTAGAAGATCTATATTGGTGTGAGGAAAACATGCTAGAACATAATGCTTATTCAGTAACAATAATTAATATAAATAATGATAATAATTTATGAAACAAACAATTATATTCAAAAAACCATGTTTTTAATAAACAGGTGAAAAATATATTTGCCGAATTATTTTAATTAACCTTTACCAATAAACAAACTTAACAAAATTATATACTAATTTAATTTTTTTGTAAGAGTGTTAATTTGATGATCTCATTTTAAATTTTGGTCAATCAATATTCCTAAATATTTTATAAATTCAACTTTTTTAATTTTATTTTTGCAAGAACAATAATTAGCATAATTAATTCTGTTGTTTATGTTTATTTAATGCAGATTTTTTGCTACTAATAATGGATTTCTAGCTACGGCTAATAAAGTTTTCTCTCAGTGTAGGCGCCCCAATAACACATTTGAAGCAGAACAAACAGACAGAGGCGCTCAGTCTGGGGAGACAGTGTGGAGGAGGGGGTATAACACTAGCCCATATAACACGCGCCATTGTACCCATGTAGTAATTTAAGTTGATTTTAGCCCTCCTTAGGCAATCCAGTAAACCTTCTGTCCATTATACGTGAGCAAAGCTTCAACATTTCTTATTCCAGACAAGATAAATAATGCAAATTCAAATAGTTTTCCAGGGATTTTCTTTGATGTTTATCCTGCAGGAAGTGTCGGCTTTCAGAGTGGGTGAGAGAGATCTGCAGTTACGATAAAACGAGAATTTGTAAATAAATCATGAATTTGCTAGAAATAAACTTTTAAAATTGGAATTACGACATTAAATTTTAAACCGTAAATATAGGACTTTTGTTGGGTTTATTTCGCGTTGAACAAAAAACAGTTTCTTTTTTTCGGTAAAAACGAAACACAGTTTAACACAACAGGAATATAAAAAAGTATGCTTTTTCCCCATAAGACCTCTGTAATAAAAATGGGATTTCTAGGAAAGACTGTCTGGCTGGTAAATTATTTTTTTCCTCAGAAAGGTTAAATCAATTTTAATATTTACTAAACGTTGTTTGATGATCTAGGTATTCTAGGTGACTATGTATCAATGCCGTTTAATTTAAAGCACCTCATATCATTGAGCAACACAAATGTTTACAGGGCAATCAATATACAAACATATAATAGATAGACAAATAGAATTATAAAAACAAAACAAAAAAAAAAGATAATTAATAAAAAATAAGTATAAAAAAAAGTCAACACAGAGTTGCCAAATAAATGGACTCCTTAGGGCCGAGTAGACATTGACAGCTATTTCGTCTTTGTTATAAAATCATCAGAATGCCACAACCCGAAGCAACTCCATGATAACACTGCAGCGCATGTAAACCTTAAAGTCCGCTAGCCAAGATTATTTTTCACTGTTATAAATTATAAGGACGAGATTACTCTATATTTTCTTTACTCACACGGCGTTGTAACGGATAAATCAAGCAGACTGTTATGAAGTACGAAGTGTCGTACCCCATACTGGAGTGTGTTTGCTCCGTTTAGTTTTTTACTTCCTTTCACTTTCACACTTCATTGTACCTGTAATTTGCATTGTTGTTGATTCCAATGTGATGGCGCTGCGGCTTATTTACTACTTGCTATTTTCTTAAGCAAGGTTTAAATGCGCTGCAGTGTTATCATGGAGTTGCTTCGGGTTGTGGCATTCTGATGAGTTCCTAACAAGGACGAAACAGCTGTCAATGTCTACTCGGCCCCAGGAAGTCCCTTTGTTTCGCACTCCTGTGTACTTCAATGTAAAATACAGGTTTGTTCACACTTAAAGTCCGCTAGCCGAGATTATTTTTCACTGTAGTAGGTATAGGTATATATAAAAAGAGACAGTTAAAAAAATATTCGTTTCGTATAAACATTTGATTAACTCCTTAAAAAAGAAAATTATACTAGGAAATATTTTTTTAAATTAAATTTAAATAGGTAAGGGTAGTTTTTAATGTTTTAATATTTTCGGGTAAAATATTATATAATATTAATCCATTATATAACAATAACCGTCTTCCCAAGTTGCTGTTTATTTTAATAGTGTGTAAACAATTACTTTGTAATATGAGGGTAAAACACTCTGTATTAGTATATTGTATTAGTGTTCTAATTAGTTATTATGATTAGCTAGTATAACAATACTGTCGATATAACAAATATGTAATATAAACATTTAGCGTAAGTGGAACAACTATGTATGTGGCGACATGGACTAAGATTCAGAATATAGTTTGATGTTGAATATGAAACACCGTTTTCTTTGAACCCTTTGCTGCCACCTATCTGAACATCAAATTATTACATGGCGATCCTGCCAGCCAAAAAACCATAAGAAGAAAAGCACCGATATGGAGTAAAATGGGTAGTGCCAAGTCTAAAGAGGAAATAGTTATCAACCAGGCCTCGAATGGAGACGCAAGGAGCGAAATATCAAACAAGGGGTTTTCGCTGTCAGAGTACCTTTTACTAACACTTGTAGTAGCCGTTATCCTGTATATCATATATAGTGGGATTCTTCGTTATCGTAAGGAATTACGAAAAACTATTCGAAGAGAAATTAACAGAAGCGAGTTAAGAAAATCAAGGGATGAATTAATGACGGAGGAAGCAGTATAAAAATTTTTTTTTTAGGTTCTTTTTAGGATAATTATAAAGATGGTTATTACACTTATGGAAAAAAAAAAAAAAAAAAAAAAAAAACTGAAAATGGACATAAGAAACAAGGCGATATGTAAAGAATGGAAAAAATTAAGCAATTTAGTAATTAAAAAGAAAAAATGTACTAAGTAAGTTATAGAATTAAGTAAATTGTATTGAAATAGGGACCTCTTTAACAAGTACTTTGCTCTTAAATAATTAGATTTGCATATTTTTCATGGGAGATAACTTAAACATAATTTTAAGTTCTCTAGCAGATGTCAGAACTTATCTAGGAAAATTAAATTACGACAGACGAAAAACATCCATCGTTTCAACTAAAGTTAGGGAAGCAAAAACTATTTACTCTCGACTGAGTGAGGAGGTTTCTGCTATTAATCAAAAAATAAAAGATTCTGAACTCGACGAAGCAGACATTGAATATTCTAAAAATACTATAGACAAAATTAAAAAAGTATATCAGGAAATTATAAATTTTGATAAACAATTCGCAGAAGGTTTGAGTAGTGATAACCAAGACGCGGAAAGTACAAATCGGGATAACCAGGACGCGAAAATTATACATTCAGATATGTCGGCTTTTGACCTGAAAGTGGCCACGAGCCTCTTGCCTGTAATGGATGACTCGGAAGCTATTACACATAAACTAATCGACGCGGCAGAATTTTATCATTCTATGCTTAACGATGATGGCAAGCCTATTTTAATTAAATTCATTCTGAAAACACGAATTTCAAATAATGCGAAATTGAGATTAAAGTCTAGTTACGATTCTATGGATTCATTATTAGGAGACATAAAAAAACATCTTTTAACGAAACAATCCGATACCGCCCTTCAGGCAAAATTGTTTTCCGCCAAGCAAGGCGATAATACTGTTTCTGAGTTTGGTAAAAATCTTGAAGATATCTTAGTAAATCTGACAATTTCTCAAGCAGACGGTGATTCAAGAGCTTTTGATATTTTAAGACCAATAAACGAAAAAATCGCTATAAAAAGGTTTACAGGTGGCCTTAGAAATCATAAACTCAGCACAATCATATCTGCTAGAAATTTTGAATTTTTAAAGGATGCCATTAGAGCGGCGCAAGATGAAGAAATTTCCTCTCAAAGCAGTAATCAACAAATTTTCAATATGTTTAGAGGAAGAGGAAACAACAGAAATTTTTCTGCAGGTTTTAACAGAGCTAGAAACTCTGGAAGACATTTTAATAACAATTTCAATAGAAACGTAACTAATAGAAATAACAATCATGTTTCTAATTATCAACAAAATAATTCTCGCTTAGGTAATGGTAATAGCAATCCGCAAAGTCAGCGTTTTCAGGGGGGACACCGAGGACGTTCGTTTACTCGCGGTTATCGTGGAAATTCGCGGAGACAAATAAATTTTGCTGACCAAGACATTAATGCAGGTCAGGAAACGTTGCCGTATGATGTTTCTAGGGAGCAAACATTTTTTCGTCCCTAAAGTAGAAGGGAATAGTCATAATAATATTTTTACTTACTCCGAAAATTACTCAAATTCAGTTTCTTTTAGAGTAAACAACAAAAGTTTAGGATTCTTAGTAGATACGGGAGCGTCATTGTGTGCGCTTAAGTTAGAGCATTTAGATGCAAGTATACCTTTACATAAGGAAAATCTTGAAATAAATGGCATAGGGGGTAGAGTATGTTCCGTAGGTTATGTATACTTAAATCTCGCTATAGGAAACATACAATTTAGGGAAAAGTTTTATGTATTTGATTCGTTGGAATGTCATACAGAGGGTATAATTGGGAGAAATTTTTTAGGGAAGTATAAAGCTAAATTAAACTATGAGGAAAATACTTTAGATCTTTTCAATGAGGGAAAGAATGTTATTTTAGACTTAAATGCTTGTTGTAGTCATATATTAGTGTTACCTGCAAGGTGTGAAAGTATTCAGTACCTTGAGACAGGGTTAAATGAGGAATGTGTTGTTATGCCAAGTGAGTTATGCCAGGGTGTGTTTGTAGCAGGAGTGATTGCACAACCAGTGAATGGGAAAGTTCCGGTTAAAATTTTGAATACACGGGAAAGTGAAGTACGCTTGAGAAATTGCTTACCTAAAACTGAGAAGCTCAACAATTATGATTGTTGTCAGTTTACTTCTCAAAATATTTCAGTTAATCGAGTAAAACAGTTATTTGACATGCTTAAACTTACCTACTTGAATAAAGAAGAGAAAGATTCAATAGATCAATTATGTGCTAAATTTGCAGACATATTTCATATGCCTGGGGATAAATTATCTGTAACAAATATTTATAAACAGTCAATTCAAGTCAAACCGAACACTCAACCAGTTTATACAAAACCTTATAGACTGCCTCAATCCCAGAGGGAGGAAATAAATAAGCAAATTTCCCAAATGTGCGATAATGATATAATTGAGAGTGCGCAGAGTGAGTGGTCGTCGCCTGTTTTACTGGTACCGAAAAAGAGTGAGACATCAGGAGAGAAACGTAGCAGATTGGTTTTAGATTACAGATTTTTAAACCGTAGTTTAGTAGATATCAAGTGGCCTATTGCAAATGTGGTTGATATTTTGGATTCTCTTGCGGGAGCTCTTTATTTTTCGCATTTAGATCTAAGTCAGGGGTATTATCAAGTGGAACTAGATGAACAAAGTAGAAAATTGACAGCCTTTACAACTGATCGGGGGCAATGGCAAATGAAAAGATTGCCCATGGGGCTAAAACTTAGCCCCAGTGCCTTTTCTAGGATAATGACAGTTGCAATGGCAGGTCTAAACTACGAAAAATGTTTTGTTTACCTTGACGATCTAATAGTATTCGGGAGAAATCTTAAGGAACACAACAAAAACCTTATGGACGTTTTTACTAGACTTCGTAAAGTAAATTTAAAACTAAATCCCTTAAAATGCGAGTTTTTAAGGAAAGAAATTCTTTATTTAGGTCACATTATTAGTGATAAAGGAATATCTCCTGATCCTGAAAAAATTAAAGCTTTAGACGAATATCCCGTTCCAAAAAATTCAGACGAAGTTAAACGTTTCGTGGCTTTTGCAAATTACTACAGAAAGTTTATTCCGAAATTTGCGGAGCTATCTGTACCCCTAAACAAATTGTGCAGAAAGTATGCAAGGTTTGAATGGACGGATGAATGTAACAACTCATTTAAAATCCTAAAGAACGCACTAAGTCAATATCCAGTCTTACAGTATCCTGATTTTGCAGAGAAAAATGAATTTATACTTCAAACTGATGCGTCAAAGTCAGCTATTGGAGCAGTACTCTCAAATAAAAATAATAGACCAGTGGCGTACGCCAGTAGAAGTTTAAATAAAGCGGAAATAAATTACCCTATTATTCACAAAGAACTTTTAGCTATCTACTGGGCTGTAAAGCATTTTCGGCCTTATTTATATGGACGCAGATTTAAAATAGTAACTGACCATAAACCTTTATTATACTTATTTAGCCTTACTGACCCATCCAGCCGGTTAACAAAATTTCGATTAGGCCTTGAGGAATATGATTTTTACGTTGAGTATGTGAAAGGAAGTGAAAATGTCACCGCGGATGCATTATCAAGAATTATCTTGACATCTGAGGAATTGAAAAGCATGAATAATGACATGATTGCTGTTTTGACCAGAGGACAGTGTAAGAGTATGAAAGAGCAAGATTGTGTGTTGGACAAGGATAACCTTAATGTTTGGCCTGATCAACCAGATATTGTGGAAGTTCTTAAACAACCTAAAAATTGCACTGAGTTAGTTTTAACGACATCGTCCAAAATAAAAACATTGTCAAAAGATATAACTGAACACTTGGGGAGTTTTTATTATGTTCCATTGCAACTTAGTTTGTACTTTAGTCAAAATACTCGATCGGCATTGGCGCGAGACGAAATGCTGAGAGATTTGGCCAAAATAACTAAGAAAGCAAATATAAATGAATTATATATTTTAAAAAATGAGAAAAATAAAATGTTTATTAAATGGATAGGTAAGGAAATAAATAGTAATCCTAATTGGGGGGGCCCCCGTATAAATATTGTACAAGGAGCTAGCAAAATAATAGATAATGATGAGAAACGAATTATTTTGAATGATTTTCATTTACTTCCCACAAGTGGACATGCAGGCATAAATAGAATGACAAATAATATAAAAAAGTATTACTTTTGGCCAGGTCTAGATAACGATGTTGCAGACTTTGTAAGAAAATGTGACACTTGTCAAAAACAAAAGCATTGCAATCGTTATACTAGACAGCCCATGGTTATTACGTCGACAGCCAATTATTCTTTTCAAAAAGTATATTTAGATATTGTAGGACCACTACCAACAGATGTAAATGAATTTGCATACATCCTGACTTTACAGTGTGAGTTAACAAAATTTGTGGAAGCATATCCTATAAAAAATAAAGACACCGTATCTGTGGCAAAATCATTTGTGGAAAATTTTATCTTACGATATGGAATTCCACAGGAAATTGCAACGGATAGGGGTTCTGAATTTATTTCTTCCACTATGAGTGAGGTTTGTAAGCTTTTAAAAATAAATCAAATTTATTCCACGGCATACCATCATGAAAGTATTGGTTCTTTGGAAAATTCACATAAGGTATTGGGTGCCTATTTAAGAATTCAATCCGAAAATAATGATGCAGCGTGGAGTACATGGATTCCTTATTGGTGTTTCTCTTATAATACTACAGTCCATACTGAAACTAAATATACTCCTTTTGAACTGGTCTTTGGAAAGAAATGTCAGATTCCTAATAATCTAAATAATATGTTAGAACCCATTTATAACTTTGAGAATTACCCTATTGAGTTAAAGTATCGGTTGCAAAAGGCTCATGAGGATGCAAGAGCTAACTTATTACATTCAAAATTTAAAAGAAAGCAAAGTTATGATGAAAAAATTAAACCCATTCAATACAAAAAAGGCGATTTAGTACTGGTAAAAAATGAAGTGGGAAACAAAATCGCAAGTCCTTGTTTTCTTGGTCCTTATTTAGTTATCGAGGATGAATCTCCAAATGTAAAACTAATGAAAGGTAATAAGGAGATTGTAATCCACAAAAATAGAACTAAGTTATATCATAGTTAAGTAATTTCTAGGTAATAATTTAGTAGTAAGGAATCGGCCGGCCCTACTTTCGTATTCTTCTCTATCTGCTATTTATTCTAGGTCTGACTACTCTAATTTTCTTCCTTTTCTTTCTTCATTTCTTGAATTCTTATTGACTAAGAAAATGTTTGTTATAAGTATAGTTATTATTTCACATGAGTTAATTACTTTCATATTATAATTAGCAGGAATTTCCATTTGAAAACAAAGTGTAAATTCCTTAAATTGCCCGGGGAGGTGTAATATGAGGGTAAAACACTCTGTATTAGTATATTGTATTAGTGTTCTAATTAGTTATTATGATTAGCTAGTATAACAATACTGTCGATATAACAAATATGTAATATAAACATTTAGCGTAAGTGGAACAACTATGTATGTGGCGACATGGACTAAGATTCAGAATATAGTTTGATGTTGAATATGAAACACCGTTTTCTTTGAACCCTTTGCTGCCACCTATCTGAACATCAAATTATTACAACTTTGTCTAGTATCATGTCTGTGAAGATCATGAACTTTTGTAGATGTTATGTTAGAAATTTTTTGTTTTAAAAATAAGGAATGAATAAATATGCAAATTTTTATATAATTTATATGACCTATTTATATATAGGTATTTATTCGGTTTATATAAATTTGTTATTGGTTCCAAGTGCGGAAATCTATGAAAACATATTTTGTAATTTCTTTAAAGGTTTTAGTACTATACTATCGAATTGGCTGAACACAAATAGAAATAAGATACTGAATTTTTGAATGTACCTACTAACGCATGATAAATATTTTTTAAATAATTTAAAGATACACAATGACACAATTTTAAAGAATATACCAATTAACGGAAAAAGGCAAATTCGAATATGTTTTACGTGTTTTTTCCAGCTTAAATTTTGATCGTTGCTTCTCCATATTATTTAGTCTTTGTTTGGCAATGTACGTAAATGAAGATTTATTAAAATTTAAAGTTAATTTATAAGTTTCCAACCAGTCAAATATAATTTTTAAATGTTTTTTGATATTTTATTGGATGTCCGTAATATTTTTATCAATGATCTGCTAGCTATAGATGCCGCACGCCATTCATAAACGCTATTTAAATCTGCTGCCAAAATCGTTTGTAGGAGAGAGGAGGTGAAGTACTTCCCCCCGACCGGGAGTGGGGATTACGTTGGGGCCATTAGAATTTTACCTCGTTACTATGCGCTATCATATGGTCACAGCGGCGTCTCGTGTCAGGGTTCACAATAAAATATAATTATCCAATTTGAAATCAAATATTTTTTAACGTTTGTAAAAAAAAGGGTTTGTAGAACAGTAAAGTTTAATGTATGATAGAAAAAATGGTCCGCGGAGCAGTAAAATTTAATGTAAGTTATTAACTATTTATTGTAATAATTATTATAAGAGAAACTTTGGATAGCTATAATTATAACATTTGGTGAACTGAGCTGACCTAAAAATAATTACACTATGTTTATTTATTTATTTTTTATTTATTTATTTTTTCATGTCATTACAAAAAAATTTGTTTACATACGTCACGGTATAAAATAAAACTTAAAATACACTAATATATTTAGTTTAAATTTATAATAGAAATAATTAATAATATAACTGACAACACATTATTACAATCACAATTAAAATTACATTCAACAGTTTAAAATTGTAAATCCTGGCGTTCCTCCAAGTAAGCGTCGTAGCTACAATACGCTCTACCAACAAGAAAGTCGGTTACTCTTTTCTTAAAAGCTTTAATTTCTAGATCTCTGACCTCCTGCGGTATTTTGTTAAAGAACTTCACAGCTAAGAAGTCAGGGCCATTTTGGCATCTACGTAGTCTGCGGTAAGGTACCGAGAGATTCCCGCTGCCCCGCGTGTCCTGCCGTGTATCTCACCATTGGTGGGATAATTATATTTATCTTTATTCCGGTAGATATGGAGTACGTTTTGCAGTATATATACGCATGGGAGGGTTAGAATGCGAGATTTAATAAATGACTCCCTACAGTCATCCTTGTAGCCAATGCCCGCCAGGACACGCACGGCCCTGCGTTGCAGCGAGAACACCCGACGCCACCCCGCAGAGTGCCCCCAAGCAATCGCCGCATACGACATCACCGAATGAAACAATGCAAAATATACGGTTTTTAAAGTTTGTGATGAGACTTTTAAAGAGAGATTGCGCAGCAAAAAGACGCTTCCACTCAATTTATGAGAAATAAACTCTGTATGTGGACCCCAGTTGAGTTCAGAGTCCAAATAGACTCCCAAAAATTTGGTCTTGTTTACAGTTTGGAAGGGCGTTTCGCTGACTTTGCGTAATGAGAAAATAACGTTATTTGTTTTATCCTGATTAAGAATAAGACCATTTGCCTGAAACCACTGCTCTACCTCCGACTGTACCTGGCAATGTATACTTAAAACACGGTTTTTACGGTTTTATTGAAATTTAAAAGAAAAGCAAAGTTCCTTTTACGTTAGGTACTTTTTAATAGCGAAAAAGCACAACAATAATTTTTTCTTCCCCCTAGCCGCGCTCAAGCAGGATGCCTCTTTTTATTTCCCATCATGCCTACGAACTATACGAAGTTGTTCGCAAACTTCCTTTAACATAGCTAAGCAAAGATATTTACTTTGCTTAGCTGTTTAAAAGCAGCAAATGGAAAGTAAAGTCAAAATTTTGAATACTCTCGCAAGATGGAGGTAAAGTCAAGTGACACTCTTTCAATTTTGCTCCATTAAACTTTTATAAGTTGGCATGAATTCCAGGACTGGACTTGAAAATTTAACATGTGATACCTTCTAAAACAATTGATGCAATAGTCTCATCGGTTTTACCGCTTTAATATTGCCAAATAATAATAATAATTTATTTTGAAAGTTTTGTTCTATAAATATTATAATTTAAGGTAGGTAAAGTCGATTCAGCCAGTAAACCTGCAAGATGGCCGACCTGTCATATGACAAAAGTAATTGAAAATGCAAAAATCCATTTTATTTAGCTGGAATATGACTTTTGTCATATGACATGCCGGCCATCTTGCAGGTTTACTGGCTGAATCGACTTTACCTAATAATAAACATGAGTTTTTATATGGTTTAAAGATAAAGTGTCAAAATAGATTTAAAACCTATATTATATTACAATTACCTATTCAAACCTTGAAAATACTAAATTAACTGAAACGCAACTTTAAATAGGATTCTGTCACTCATATTTACAACAGAATTTTTTTTGTTTTATTTCTTCATATTATACCCAGAGAACTCAGAGCCAACTAATATTCTGTGATTATACCTATCTATAGGTAAAATACAATACCTACAGTTCAACATAAACTAATTGAATTCAGTCAGATATTACATTTTTACTGTCGAGAAAATCCGCATATATGACTACGTAAGGTACGTAGACCCAAAAGTGGTTTTTATGAAATTTGATGGTTATGATACAGTTACATTTTTAAATTTGTATGTGGGCTAACGTAAAGTTAAAAGCTTCAATTTAGCCAGGGATTTAATTTTTCTCTCAATGGAAACCCCAATTTAACAGTTTTTGACTTACGTAAGGTACGAAGACCCAAATACGGTTTTTATAGAATTTGTTGGTTATGATACAGTTACATTCCTAAACTTTTATGTGGGCTAGCATAAAGTTAAAAGCTTCAATTTAGCCAGGGATTAATTTTTCTGTCAGTGAAAACTCTACTTTAACAGTTTTTGACTTATTACGTATAAGGTACGTATACCCAAAAGTGGTTTTTATGGAAATTGTTCTTTAAAATGCAATTTATTGATACGGTTATATTTCTAAACTTGTATGTCGGCTAACTTAATGTTAAAAAATTTAGAAATAAAACCAGCATATAATAATAATCATAGGTACCTAAGGTACCTAGGTAGGGTATATATCTTTATTCTCAAGTAACTATAGTTTATTACAGGAATTAACTTACATATCCAAGTAAAGTATTTTTAACAAATAATAAGTAGGTTCAAGAATTAACAACTTATTAAAACAAACATTATCTAGGTACTAGATACCTACATAAATATCTAATTCAAAAAAGTTTTCTTTAAGAGACCTGATTTAAGTACAACTAATAAATTTCATAAAGTCATAGTCTCACACGAATATTTATTTTCCAAACAGGTTAGGTACATGTTTCGCTCGTAGGTACCTGAGCATCAGAACAAAATAAGCCTAACATTGGTCTGATGATGCTCAGGTATGAGCGAAACATGTAGGTAACCTGTTTGGAAAATAAATATTCGTGAGACTCTGACTGTAAATTATTATATTAATGTCCTATTCCATGAAACAAAATCATTATTTTTCCAAAATACGATATTTGTTGCCACATGCTTTTGAATAATGGGCTAAAAATAATAATATAGTGGCCGGCTAAAATTTGGCCGCATATGGAAAACTTACACAAGTATTTTGTCTGGTACCTACAACATATTATGAAATCCCATGCAAAATTGAAGAGTTAAAGGCACGAACCCACGAACGTCATAAATGACGTTTATGGTTAAAGGTGATCAAATAGTGGCTTCCTTGTTTATTTTAGACTAAGAGTGTATCTGAGTTGTTTAAAGAATTCAATAAGCCAAACCATTTGCAAAAGTTATACCTATACAGTCTATCCATAATGTTCCTTAAATAAATAATACGTTTAATAAAATAAAAATGTAAAGTTTTAATTATTTTTCCCCACCTACCCACGCCTATGAATAGTTAAACCTAACCTACAAATAACCCAACTTTTTATGTACTCACTGATGAATAGTAACTGCAGAATTAGTATTATTATATTTCGCAGTCTTGCACACTTCAAACCTGTGACCCATATTAATTAGTCTTGAAAAAAATATCACAAAACACTATCAACACAGCAATTAATACACAAAACCGATGAACCGAAACAAATTTCAAACAACTTTCGAACGAAGAACGACCAAACTAAACCCTTAATTTCTCTGTGGACCACACGTCAAAGAAATTATGAATGAAAAAAGGCAGGCTCTCTTCTGACCAATGGGAACGCAACGTCTTCTGTGTTTGCCAAACTGCATAATTTTTAAGGGAAATGTCTATGGGTTTTTAGACAAAAATTTAAATTTACCACATAACGTCATATTTTTTTCTCTTCTGGAAGGTAAAACCTGTAGATTTATGGCTTTAGGGATGAATAATATGTAAAATTATTAAATAAGTGTTGTTATTATTACTTTTAAAATATTGTTATAGCCGTAATTTATATATTGGTACTCTAAGAGTGTTAATACCTACTTTTAAGAGGTACGTTTGGCAAACAAAGTGGAGGGGCGCAATTTGCGACAAAAGTTACTTCAGAATGGTATACGATTTTGGCAATAGGTTCGTTTGTTATTGCTTCATCTATAGCTAGCAGATCATTGATTTTTATCATAATAAATAATTGTGTCATCGGCAAAAAAGTTTAATTTGTCCACATAATTTTAATTTTGAAATAGAATTGATATAAATAAGAAACAATGTAGGTCCTAGAATGGAACCTTGGGGTACTCCCCATCTAATTGTTTGATAGGAACTAATATTACTTCCTATTTTAACGCGTTGTTTTCAATTTTTTATATAACTTTCAAACCAACGATACATTTTTCCTCTTATGCCTATATCAAATAATTTAAATAATAATATATCATGATTTACAGTATTAAAGGCTTTACACAAGTCTATAGAAATAAAATGCCGCATTTTTTTTGTATCTAGATTTAATTGAATGTTAGTAATAAAATAACATCCATAGCTGCAACTTCAATAACTTCTTACTGAAATACGGATGGTTTCCGATCTTATATTCCGATTTACAAATCGGTGAACTGTCATGTTGATTCGCCAGCACTTAGACCGAAGTTAAGCCTTAATGTACCGGTTAGGGACTTAAGGGTTCAAAATACTTTTGATATTCCACTTAGAAATACTAATTCATGGAAATATCCAATGTGTCTATAATTGGATTTAAAAAATATGTAAAATAATTGCTGTAAATTTTGACAGATGTATGTGATTACTTAATTCAAACTAGTAAATACCGCAATGCTGATACTATATAGGGCTAAGTGTCTTCTGTATCCCTATTTGTCAATAAATAAAACTAATATTAGTTTTCTTTTTAGTTCTGAAGATGGTTGTATAATAAACCGAAACGTAAACTAATTAAAAATTGACCTAAAGCTCAGAAAAAATTATTGTAAATAAATAAAAAATACACGTTAGGTACTCATAACGAGGAGCCTGGTTAACGCTTTAGGTATTGTTTGTTTGTAGGTGGTAGACAATAAAGTAATATCAAAAAAATTATTATTTTTTCGGACTTCCATTGTCTTTATTTTGTTACTTAACATTTCTTACAATACCTTATGTCAAGGCAGTGGCGGTACAACGTAGCCACGGACCCGTGTGCGAAAACTTTGCCGGGCCCCCATTATGATACGGAGTATTATTATTGATAACCATATTAATTTATGAATTTTGAGTAGGTACACAAAAAAGCAATTATTGTTATAATATATACTATTTTTTCTGCAATAGAAAAGAAAATGGAATAAATACAAAAATAAAATGATTGTGCCTAATAAAAAATTAATTAAAAGTCATTATTCCAGTATTGTTAACCGTTGCGAAGCAATGGGCCATAATATATCGATACGAGAATATTATATTCTCGGCCTAGGCCGGGAATAATATATTCCCATATCGTTATATGTCTCATTGCGTAGCAAGTAGCAACGGTTAACAATACTGGAATAATGAAATTTGTGGCGTCAAATCACGCCAGAAAAATGCCAGTTTGTGGACGATTGCAGAGAAAATCTTTTGTTCTTGTTTTTGCATGCGCAAAGTTTGAAATCAGATTAGAAATGTCTCTTTTTGAGCTTCCTTATTTTCTATGGAAATAATTGCTAAAGCCGATAATTTTTTATCGGTCATGCAATTTCTCAAATAAGTTTTAATTAACTTTAACTTGGAAAAAGACCGTTCAGCTGATGCAACCGAAATAGGGATGGTCCAAAAAAAAATGCAGGCAGTTACAATTTCACTATAACTGGAAAATTAATAATTATTTTATACCAATATAAAATGTAATAATTCAAAAATAGAAGTTAAATTATCTAAATCATTCTTAAAATATTCTCTAAATGAAAGCACTTGCGATGAAATTTTATCAGCGATATCTTCTAGATATTAAAGATGCATGGCTTTGACTCATATCGTAAATATCCTTATCAGAAAGAGAAGGATCTCGTAAAACGTTGGGGAACAAAACGCGAAAATAAGAACAAATTTTGTAAGGCCAGAACTTCGATTTTTTAATTGAGCTGTAATTATATCTAGTTTTAAAAAACATATTTATTCTAAACCAATCATTACTTGTTTGAACTTGATAATGGTTATTAACATCATAATTTTTGATGAGGATATCCTTTTGTTTTCGAATTCAGGAGTAGTGCCCCATTGCCTAGCCAAAGTAACAGAGTCCGTTTTAATTACATCAAAATTATTTCTCATTTGATTTATGATTTCAGTGGCGGTGGTAAACATTTTAGACGCAGCTTCAATATCTTGCTCTCTTTTTGTAAAAGTTTTGACAATGCATCAATATTCTTTAAAATTTTATTTTGAAAAACAATAAGGACAATGGTTTCAAATTTTTCAAAGTGTTTTCTGAAAGAACTTTGCTTCATTAATTTCCGCTTTATTTGTAGAGATTAAAATTATTTTTGCCAGTGTTTTTAAAAATATCCATATATCTAAAACGAAGAGCTTCTAATGCATCGTGTCTCGATGACCATCGAGTGGGTGTCAATTTTTTAAAGTTATTTTGACACAAACACCGCCCTTTAAACTAAATGCCGATATTCGAATTGCGGTTTAATAAAAACAATAATAAAAAAAATTAAGGCCGTTTTATGTAATTATTTCAGTTACTATCTATAAAAGTATTGAGTTAAGTAGTTTTGCGGAGTATTGCTTTTTTTTCTATGAGAACATTTTGTTTTGCATTTTTATGTTTTTGTGGCTCCGCTCCCGGGCCCCTTTCTAGCCCGGGCCCGTGTGCTTCGCACACATTGAACACCGGTAGTTCCGCCACTGTGTCAAGGGGATTTCTGAAAAGATTAGAAGGATAACTAAAAACTATAATATCAAAACAGCCTTCAAATCCGGAAATACGCTTAGAAGTTTTCTTACAAAAGTAAACCCCCCCCCCCCCCCCGTAATAAAAACACAAAATCTATATCTATCAAATTCCTTGCGAGTGTGGCGAATCGTACATTGGAGAAACAAAAAGACCTCTTCCCGTACGAGTTAAAGAACATCTGAAACATACTCAAAGAGGTGAAACTTCGAGATCAGGTATAGCGGAACGTGTATGGACCAACCAACATAATATACAGTGGTCAGAAGCCAAGGTTTTGGACACGAAACGGCACTGGAGAAAACGAAAATTCAAAGAAGCAGCTTTCATGAATCAAAATACCCATATCTGTACCCCAGAGGTAAAGTGTACTATGTCACATAAAGTAATTTTTACAGGAAAGCGAAATAAAGAAACTAAACCATGAATTTAATCTACTGCTGTTTTATATAGCTAGTTAGGGATAAGTAGTTTACACTGAGTCCATAAATATGTATTGTTTTATGTACAATAAACTTAATTTTCAAAAAAACCTTTTAGTTTTTTATCAAAAGGACTTAGTATATTTTACCACTGAAATGTTTGGTAACCAACGTGGACTTGGTACAGTTCAATTTATACAGGGTGTCCCGAAATTAGCGTGCAATATTTCTAGGGCGTAAACTATATCCAAAAATATGACAAAAATGTTCTATAAACATACCCCGAGAAATGCTCCTTTAGGGGGCTAGGGCCCCTCAAAGAGGGTCGGGAAGGAAGTATTTTTTTATAATAGTATGGAAACCCTTAAAGATAATAACATGAAAATTGGTACGTGCCTTCCAACCGATAAGTTGTACATAACAGTAAGTTTAGAGTGAAAATATTTCTTCCAGTGGCGTCGCACGGAGTGGGACTGAGTGTAAATATTATCCTATATTTTTTATTTCTAGGATTTTTTAATTTTAAGTACAATATTTTAAGAACCTCGAGTTTTTTCCTTAAAAAAGTACCCCTTGTTTTATTTCGATAGGAGGCACCGTTTTCAAGTAAAATTAATTTTAAAATAAATCGTATTTTTCAAAAGAAAGGTTAGTCCATATGGGTTCAGGTAAATCCGAAAGTTAGCGTGCAATATTCCTAGGGCGTAAAGTACATCAAAAAATATTACAAAAATGTTCTATAAACATACCCTCAGAAATGCTCCTTTAGGGGACTAGAGCCTCTCAAAGGGGGGCAATTTTTTTTTTCGTAATAGCATGAAGTCTTTGAAATGATCCATTTTCTATTAAATTTCGATGGACCGTAGCAAATCTTCTACGGCTAGGTATTCTTCTATGCGGAAATCGCCTCCTGTACTCTATTACAGCGGCAGTAGAACTACCATTACAAAATCCATACACAAAATGAATATGTGTAAGTTCTCTGTTGCCCCCTTTTGAGAGGCTCTAGTCCCCTAAAGGAGCATTTCTGAGGGTATGTTTATAGAACATTTTTGTAATATTTTTGGATGTACTTTACGCCCTAGGAATATTGCACGCGAACTTTCGGATTTACCTAAACTCATATGGACTAACCTTTCTTTTGAAAAATACGTGTTATTTTAAAATTAATTTTACTTGAAAACGGTGCCTCCTATCGAAATAAAACAAGGGGTACTTTTTTAAAGAAAAAACTCGAAGTTCTTAAAATATTGTACTTAAAATTAAAAAATCTTAGAAATAAAAAATATAGGATAATATTTACCCTCAGCCCCACTCCGTGCGACGCCACTGGAAGGAATATTTTCACTCTAAACTAACTGTTATGTACAACTTATCGGTTGTAAGGTACGTACCAATTTTCATGTCATTATCTTTAAGGGTTTCCATACTATTATAAAAAAAGACTTCCTTCCGGACCATCTTAGAGGGGCTCTAGCCCCCTAAAGGAGCCTTTCTCGGTGTATGTTTATAGGACATTTTTGTCATATTTTTGGATATAGTTTACGCCCTAAAAATATTGCACGCTAATTTCGGGACACCCTGTATAACGGAAGTTTTCTCGGATCAAAAGTCATAAATGTTAAAAAAAAAACGTTTATTAAACATATTTTATTTAACCCTTACTAAGGAACGAGATTAAACTTAGGATTAACAAAAATATTATACATAATATAAAAGTATAAAAAAGTAAAACAGTACGAAGTCCATGGGTATTGGACATATTATATGAGTGATACAATACCATGTCCAATTAGTATAGTCTGTGTTATAGTTAACCTCTGACTGTTGTTGTGACTTGGTATTATTTAAAACTAACTAACTCCTCAACAGACGTACTAAGGTGTATTACGGATTTTTTTCTCGATAGAGCGTAAAAATCCAAGTGACAGTACAGTTAACTAATTTTTAGCGAAAAGGGGACTTAGTACACTTTACCTCTGGGGTACAGATATATTTAGTAAACCAAGTATAGATATCCCTAATATCTGGAAGTCTATCCTTGTCCAAAATCAACAGCTCAAACTTCACACTCTAATAAGCACGTAGGCTGAGTCATCAAGCTTCATTGCACATGGATAGTATTTAAGACAGTAGCCTTAGAATTATAATTTAGTTTACACTTGAAAACGGTTAGAGATACTAACTGACCGAAACGTTGTGTTAAGTAACAAAATAAAGACAATGAAAGTTCGACAAGGTAATAATTTTTTTTTATGGGCTTTAGGTCTTGTCGCCATGTTGTGATAAAGAGACCGCGATGTCTAGCTTTTATTGAAGGGATATAATAAAGAGAATAAAATTATATCTTTATAATAATATGCTCGATTCTCATTGAATCGAAATATTTTATCGCTGTTCTAGTGAAGTTGTCTTTTGGTGTGTAATGTTATCGCCAAACTTTTCATCGATGTATGTGGCCTGCTCCCATTCAATTTCCTGTATTGGAAAATATAAATAATGCACAACAGCATAGTTTCAAAGAATTTTCTTTGATATTTATCGTTTTGCAAGTAGTATTTGCCTTCAATGTTTGCGAAGAAGATTTTCCCGTTGTGATATAGGAAAAATTTGCAAATAATATTTTGTCGGAGTAAAATTTTATAGGCAATATTAGTTTTCGATTTTACAGAATGTAAAATGTATTTAAAGTTTTATATTAAATCGATTGTGATCGTTGTCACAGGCAATATAAGATACGAGGAAAAATAGGGAATATGGATTAAACATACGCAAGGATACGGATCAGCCTTTTATATAGAATAAAACATACAGTGTGACCAGTAAAGTCCGCATCATATGGGATTTATTCGAAATTTGACTTTGGCATCGAGTTCTGCTTCGATCGAGATGAAAATTAAGCAAAAAAATAGTAGTCACATGATTTGCATTATCTGTCAAATTTTAATTTTTTCCAAAAAATAATTCAAAAGTGGGGTTATTTCTGAAAATATCGAAAAATGTTATAGGAAAAAGTTTTTTTATATGCAGTTTTTAGCACATATGCAAAATTTCAGCTGCATAAGATAATTTTGATTTTTTACCCATGCACCAGTAAAATTGATTTTCCACTTAATGAACACTTTACTGATGACACTGTGTTCTTTCTTGTCTTAATATTAAAGTGTGTTACTTTCAGACACTAACTACTTTTTAAAAATACTTGTTTTCTGAAGTTACCTTATACAGGGTCAAAAACAAATAAACTTTGCATCATATGCGACCAAATTTTAATAGCCCAATTTTGATTTTGTGGCAAAACACACATTTAATATGGCGCTACTATTAAGAAAATGTATCTGAAATAAAGCATCGTCAAAACTAAGAAGTTGCGTTGAGTGTTATTTTGCAAAAGCGGTGCAATTTACAAAATATGGGTAAAAATCAAAATTATCTTATGCAGCTAAAATTTTGCATGTGGGCGCTAACTGCATTTAAAAAAACTTTTTCTAATAATTTTTTTCGATACTTTCATAAATAACCCCACTTTTGTATTCTTTTTTGGAAAAAATTAAAATTTGACAGATAAAGCGAATCACGTGACTACTATTTATTGCTTAATTTTTATCTCGATCGATGCAGAACTTGATGCCAAAGTCAAATTTCGAATAAAGTTATTAATAAAAAAAAATGAAAAATGATGCGGACTTTACTGGTCACACTGTATATATCGCTTACCACAAAAAGAAATCCTATAATCCCTAAAATATCTCGTTTAGACACACACGAAGTCGTTTTTTTGACAACAAACTTTTGCGCCTATTCGATATTTTTTTCCGGTAACAAAATACCATTTAACCATTAAAATATGTTTCGAATAAAATATTTTTAATAGATGATTTTTAATTTCTACAAGGGTATCTAATTATGACAAAAATAAACCCTCTTTTTATAACTAAAATGTACTTTTTAGGAACTAAATAGTTCAACAAAATTTTTAAATTATGGAGAAAGCGTTTAGGTAACTTTCAGCTAGCGCTATATAGTCTATCCATTATTAGAACGGAACAGAGAGGGACGAACTAACTTAAACGAATGATCTGTCGTTGCTTCGCGTAGCACAAGCTTAAATTTAGTAAAATCGGACAAGTCATTTAGAAGTTACAGCGATTACACTTTTAATAGCTTCCCCCACTCTTATCAAGGTTGGTACGCCATTGAGCCTTAAACCAAAATGACGCAGAATTATCTAGTCTTTCTAATGATGTAATCAGAGGTATACCATAATATAGGAATTTTCGGAGAAATTTAGAATTTTCTCATAACCTCTTTAATAACAATTTTTTTTCCCCCAAGTTTCAATTCTTAGTACTTTCCGAGATATGGCTGGTGGCCACCCTTAATAAAACACCCTGTAGAAGTGAAATGTACAAAAATTAGTTTATTGTTTCTAAAGAAACAAATCAATATACCTTGAAATAACTCGATCGGTTGGGAGGATTTCGAGTAAATGCTATAAAGGCATGTCGCGGGTAAAAACCCCTTGAGAGAGTGTTTTACTCGATGTTCTTATAACAGTTACAAATATTTATAAAGTTTTAAGTAAACTTTTAATATAAAAGAACTTTTTAATTATATTAGCGATGCATTTATGTTGCCTTTAATAGACAAACTTTATTCATTAGTAGCTACGTAAGTGGATTTTAAAGTTTTCACGTTAAAGTTGTAGCTTGGTATATATAGGTATTCATGCCATTTAAAGTGTAAATGCACATTTTAATTACCTTCCTATTTCTACGAATATTTATTAAAAATAATAATTATTAGCAGTGGCGGCTCGTAACTAGCGAGTCAGGGGGGGCGCTGGCTTTAAATAAAAAAATTTTAAATGTCTATTATTTTCGAAAGTACGTGTTTTTCCGAGGTTTTTTCTAACTTTCTCGTTGTGAATTTCAATTTCATTAGCATAAGCACTACTTAAACAAGTTAAAATATTAGTTTGTCCTAACATCTCAAAACTTACCACATTATGACGATGTTTTGCACTATTTTCATGTTTTTTTATTTTCTCTGAAAGATGTTTTAAGTCCTGCACACCATTTATAGTCCAATTATCATCCCCGTCAAAAAGAAGACACACGAAACAAAAAAAAAAATGTTGTCCTTACAACCGCATATCCAGGATTTTCAAACTTACGCGTAAACTGTGCCTTACTTTTACATTTTGATTGCACTTGTACTATGTTTAATTTCTAGCATTTTTCAAGTTCAAGTTTTTCACTTAACCTCAGAGAACTAAACACAAGCTTCTGTAAATCACTGCCCTTCATATTACACGACATTTTCCACTCTTATAACGTAATTAATAAATAACTCAAAACAAATAAACAAAACATCAGCGAGTCAGCGGCATCGACAGACGACAGGTCGCATCGCGATTCGCGATTCGCGCACAGTGGGCGCGGAGAATTGGAGCTCTCCGTGGCCGCTCGTTGTGCGATGTGTAGGTGACGTCAGGCCTCCATCGTCATGACAACCCATCGAGAAGGCGCGTTGAATCGGGACGGGTTATCGGTCGCCCGCCGCCGCCCGCGCTTATTACAACCTTGAGAGCGCGCAACTCGCTTGTCTATGAGTATAGCCTGCCCGTTAGAATAGGGCTATGTTTGGTTTGAATTATTATTTTAATGGATTGCTTACATACATTGCGTTATTGGTTTTTTAAGTAAAGTATTTTTGGATTCTGTTTGAAATAATTGCAGGGAGGGCGGCGCCCCAGAGCGCTTCATTAACCAGCCGCCACTGATTATTAGGCAAATACTATATTAAAGTACAAATATTGCTTGTCAACAATCTTTTTAGGTATCTAACATCAACACTGTCTATATCCATTCACGTATTTCATATTCTTACCTACGCAGTATAAAATAAAACACTTTACTTTCGCGTCCATGGGTGGATCTGACGAAATAATATAAAAATTTTTTTCAGAATTAGGTCAATGGAAAGTTATAGCACAACCACCTTGAAAAAAAGCCATGAAGTGACATCGGGCAACGCCGCATCAGCTGGGAGTTGCGGATCCACAAGCTATTATTACGACGCGCGGCAACGGGCGAGTTTTTTTTTATTCTTTCTGATATTTTTTATGTTTTTTGGCTCTGTTGCCACTTTATTTATATTAAAAAATGGACAAAAAAGTAATACATAGTTGACGCGTGAAAAAAGAAAGCGAGGTTGCCACTATTTTCCTAAATTTTTCCACAACGGAACTAAAATAAGTAGGTACTAATCATACCTCTTATTTATTTTATTAAAACTGTTGGAACAAAAGCTTGTTCTACCTATTGTATCTTATTAACGTTTGTATTTTATCTGAATTATACTGAAACGTGTATTTTATGAATTCTATATAATATATTTTAGAAACTAGGGAAATATTGGGTTTAGCAGCAAATGAAAGAGTACTCTTTAAAGTTGGTCCAAGCTTTCGGAAATGTTTATTTCCATCCTCAGGGATAACTTAAGTGAGATTGTTCATAATGTGGTTCTTAATTGATGAGGAAGACATTAAGCAGGTGGCTTGGAGATCAAACCAGTTTAAAATAATATAAGGACTAAACAGACTACATATTAAAATTGTATAAATGAAATTAATCTTTAACGGTCGACATTTTGTAAAAGTTTTTTAAAGTTTATAATCAATATAATAATCAATATAATCTAAAAAACCTTAATATTTAATCTAATATGTGACTTAACAGAGAATTTGAAAACAGCGCTTAATTTGATGCACGTGTTAAGTATTATATAATAAAAATAATTTTTGTTTTTACCATCAGCTCTGTATTCGTTCCATCAGCAAAAAGCTAAGTTTATTTTAGTTTCAAAGCCTTCAAAGAAAAGTTTTAATTTGTTTCTTGTTGACTTTTATACTGAGAATGCCGGATTTAAAAGTAAAATATACAAATCAATTTAGGAATGTATTATTATAATTCCATTCCAATTTAACTTTGTCCGATGGCTTAATTGGAAGAAGATATTTGGATATATTTTTAATCAAAATACAGCCGTGCGAGATGAAAAATACACTTTATTTTGGTTATGTAGAGGTAAACATCGGCATCGACATTCTGTCCTTATGCACTACTGGCAAATTCCAAGTTACAGTTTTTTTTATAGAGGACTAGCTATACCCTGCGCGCGTTGCTACGCCACTTATTAGTACCCGGCATCCGTTGCGCCACTTTTTTTTATGCCGAAACCTTCCTCGGTCTGCACACAACAACTCACCAAATTTTCATCGTAATCGGATAAATGGTATAGGAACGCATACGGGACATACAGACAGACAGACAAACATTCATTTATATATATTATAGCTATACCCTGCGCGCTACGCCCATAATAATAAGGCGGGTACACCATCGCGTCCACAAACATTTGATATTATTATTTATTAGTACCCGGCATGCGTTGCACCACTTTTTTTGTGCCGAAACCTTCCTCGACCTGCACACAACAACTCACCAAATGTTCATACAGGACATACAGACAGACAGACAGGCAGACAGACAGACAAACATTAATTTTTATATACACGTAGGGAAAATGTTTGTCCGCCCATCTCTTAGTAATAAGTTAGAATAGTACAAATATGAAGTATCGCAAAGTAAACAGAAATAGGTAGATTATGTTTCCCCCACTCCATCGCATCGGATCTGGCTGCTCGATGCGTTTTGTTTGATCCTGATCCTTTCGTTCAGGCGGCAACGTACGAAAGAATGAATATTTATTTGATATTAATAGAATCGAAGCGGCGCGGCGTGCCACCAGCGACTGCCATGAGCGAGATGCAATACGATGGAGCGGGGGAAACATAATCTACCTACCTCTGTTTGCTTTGCGATACTTCATATTTGTACTGTTCAAACTTATTACTAAGAGATGGGCGGACAAACATTTTCCCTACGTGTATATATAGATTAGGAATCTTTAAAATACCTTATAGATGGTGTGATCCTATGTGCCTGTGGTGTGTCGGATTCATGCCATTTTGAGGGTCACGCTTACCGACTAAACCCTTCCTTCTTTTGCCGCCTACTCCTATCCGGGACTACCGTTGCTGGGTATGCTTCGGTGTAGGAGCTTTTCATGCCTATTGTCTATTATTTAATTTTTGTTGCTCCTTTCTTTCTCTTTCTTTATCTTTCACTATTCTCCCTATCATGTTCTGAATAATTCCACACTTTTTTTTCGCTCTCAATCATATGGCCTACCATGTTCTCCAGTCTAAGTTCATACCCAATAACCAGGAAAGTATTTTGCCTATATCTCTCCCCTCTTGGCCAGTCAAACAGTGTATGTTTAACGGTGTCGGGCTCTTCCCCCCCCCCCCCCCCGCATTAGATACACTGGTTATTTTCAGCTGCACCGATCTTGCTGAGATAAGAATAAAAAGATCCATGGCCTGTCAATACCTGTGTTGTATAATAATCTATTCTTCTATGTTTACACTCAATCTACGGTTCTATTTTATGAATCAGATATTTTGTCCATTGGCCTTTTGTTACATTATTGTTCCACATCGATTGTTTTTTGTCTTTCCAGAATTTTTACTTGCTTTTTATCTCCCTCCGCTTTCGTTTTATGTTCATTATTTTATTCCAGACTGGACAACTATATAGCAAGATTGAGTGCAAGACTCCACTCAAGACTAAAGAAAATGTATCTGAAATAAAGCATTGTCAAAACTGAAAAGTTTTATGTAGGTTGCGTTGAGTCTTATTTTGCAAAAGTGGTGCAATTTACAAAATATGGGTAAAAAATCAAAAATTATCTTATGCAGCTGAAATTTTGGAAGTAGGCTAGAAACTGCATTAAAAAAAAACTTTTTCTAGTAACTTTTTCGATATTTATTTTCAGAAATAACCCCACTTTTGAATTATTTTTTGGAAAAAATTAAAATTTGACAGATAATGCGAATCACGTGACTACTATTTTTTTGCTTAATTTTCATCTCGATCGAAGCAGAACTTGATGCCAAAGTCAAATTTTGAATAAAGCTATTAATAAAAAAAATCTTATATAATAATAATAATAATAATAATAATAATAATAATAATAATAATAATAATAATAATAATAATAATAATAATAATAATAATAAAATACTTTATTGTAAATAAGTTACAGAAGGCGAAGTTGAGGCAGAACCTCCTAGCTTAACCTAAAAATATAACCACTATTAATTAATATAACTGTTTGTCCTGTTATATTCCAGCGGCCTGGCCTGCTAGATAAAAAAATATTGAAACTGAAGTGTGCTGTTTTGTAACGATTA
Organism: Polydrusus pterygomalis; assembly: GCA_963969555.1. Lineage (NCBI taxonomy): Eukaryota > Metazoa > Arthropoda > Insecta > Coleoptera > Curculionidae > Polydrusus > Polydrusus pterygomalis. The sequence goes on from OZ018375.1 coordinate 4,043,620, forward strand.
CTACGCTTAAGAGATACTGGACGAAGGCCCAAAATAACATTATCTTAATTAACATATTATATTACGTAATATAACTGCCTATCGAAGCTTTAATTAGTTGCCTAAACTTATAACCTGTTAACAATTTTACTTCTGGTTTAACTTTATTATACAATTTTGCAATATTGAATGAAAAAGATCTTTGAAAATAATTGTTTCTCTAAATTGGTGGGGTAATAATGAGTTTATGACGTAAATCAAGGTTATGTATATCAGTTCGAAACTTAATTTTATCATAAAGATAGTCTGGAAATTTTTTACATATGATTTTATTATATAAAGTAAGCGCATGCAACACCCGTCTTTCATCCATCTTTAACCATTTAAGTTCCCTTATTTTGGCAGAAACACCCCGATCATACTTTCTAATGCCACCTATTAGTCTTACATAACCATTTTGTATTAACTGAATACGCACGAACATCCTCATCCAGAAGACAAGGACCATAAACAACGTCCGCATAGTTAAAATGTGACAAGACTAGGGATTCACATAACATTGCCCTAAGCGAAGCATTAAGTAGATTTTTCTGACCATAAATCAGTTTCAGATTGCCAAATGCTTTCTTTAGACAATTGCTAATGTGTGCAGAAAATCTAAGATCTTTATCCATTAATAGACCCAAATTCTTGGCAACGTCAGACAGTTCCAACTGAACATCATTAAGACAAACACCAACACGATTCATATGTGTCTCTCTACTATGACTTTCTCCAAACAATAAAACCTGAGACTTGCTGGGATTCAGACTCAAACAATTAGAATGAGAAACATTTAAGAGGACACCCAAGTCGGCATTTATTTTCCGGTTCGCTTCATCAATATTATCAGGTCTATATGAAATATAGATCTGCGTGTCATCCGCATAGAAATGAACTGAACAATGTTTTAGGTGTCTATAAAATTGCGACGTATAGAGAGAAAACAACAAGGGGCCCTGAGGTACTCCATACGAGAGACTTCTTGGCTCAGAAAAATGTCCATTAGAAGAAACATTTGATGCGGACTTTACTGGTGACACTGTATAAGTGGTATACGTATTAAAAGATCTATGGAACCCGCTGCTTTGTTTCGGTGGCGAATTTGTAACAATTAAATTGCACGAGCGATTCCGTAGGGACCCGGTAGATTTATTTAAATTACTGCAACCATAGGCGCCGACTCCATGGGTGCGCAAGCACCCATACTGAATATATTATGGGTGCGGAGCACCCATACAAATTAATATAATTTCCGTCAAGGTAAGGATGAAAAAAATCACAATAAAGGCTATTATTTTTTCCTACGACCACCTACGAAAATGACAATAACAACACGGTTAACTTGGCTAGAAAGTGCCAAATATCACACGCGTGTTGTAAAAAAATATTTCAACACGAGTGTGGAAATACCAAGCACACTAAGATATTAAATTTAAACAGGTGTCAATTTGACGACAAAACTATTTATTAAACATAACAAACTTACGGGACACGTGGAGTGAATTGGGGTGCTGGGTGGGGTAAAGTACACTAGGGCATTACTGATTACAATATACAAATTTTTCGTTATTTTTGGGAACCAAAGAGTACTTATTTATGATAAAAATAATATTATCAAAAAGGGAAAATAATAATATGTCAGGCAACCCACCAACTGTCATGTTTCATGTTTACATGTCAACTCACAGAAAAGTTCTGTTCTGTTCTGTTCGAGGATTGCGATGGCCTCTAGCTTTTCAGCCTTTAGCCAATTTTTATACTCACAGAAAAATAAAGGGTTTATGTCAACTGAGTTGAACCACAGAAAAAAAAGGGGCAGCTATAGAGCAGAAATAGATTACCCTAGGAAATACCGATTTATAATTTTGCCATTATCTCGGATGTTTAATTTTATATTGGTGTAAGTGAAAGTGCTTTATGTAAGTAAATTTATTTTAGCAATATTCAAAACAAATCGAATATAGACAGAACTTTTATAATTAGCAAGCTATCGATATTTAACTCCATCTCTATCTTTCAATAATGTTGAGGTTTAATAATGCGGTACATTAATTATCATAAAATAAAACTATAATAAAAAAAAATAAATAAATAAGTTAGTGAAGTGTCTAGTTAGGTTCTACTCAGTAAATGATTGTACTGTATACTAACCCCTAAATCCCTTCTTTTTAGTAAATGTCACTCCTATCCTATGTTGTATTTGTCAATACTAAACCCTTGACCCTTAAAATAGCATCTAAGAAAAGGTCAAATACACAAATCCAGAGACTCCTATTAAGCAGTCCAAACCGCATTGTACGCAAAGAAGAAAAGTCAGTGGTCGTGATATGGTACAGACCAGACAACATCACGATCACCCCTAATGTGCTGGCAAATTGCCCCCAGGGAGCAGAGCCATTAAGAACAAGACAATGTTGAGGTTATGTTTTGTGTTTGTGTTTTGTATGTATGTTTTATTGAAAGAATGCAAGCAGCTAAAAAATCAGAAACGAAATTTATTCACTGTACATAGATACTAGGTATGATGTGCGTAAGCAAATAGGAGAAAAAGTTATTATTTTTATTTAAATCTAGGTAAGTTAAAATTTGTAAGTAGGCATTGTTTTTATTTTGTTTTAATATATACGCTTCTGTTGGAATCCGCCTTGAAATTTGTTTTGCATTTATTGCGTTTGTACTTTGTCAATTTTTTTTAACACAATGGTGTACAAACTATTAGAAACCAAACAAACTCTTTTTGATTATTTTGTATGGTCGTAGGAAAAATTGTGTACATTACTCGTGTGAAAGTGATTTTCTCACACTCGGAGGATTTCCGCACTCGGCTGACGCCTCGTGCTAAATATCTCCTCGTTTGAAAATTGCCACTTTCAACACTTGTTATGTAATATACTATAAACCGCATATATTGCGTGCGTTACTTAGTTGTTTTATCCGCACCACAATGACAATAATATGTAATAATTTAATAATTTAATAATTGTTGTTGTTGTTGTTGTTGTTGTTATGACTGTCACTGTCATATTTATTTGTGATCTATTAAATAGGAAACGCAACATTTTGCAACTATTTAATCTCACGGGCCCGCGCGTTGCTGTCCGATCAGCGATTCAGGTGGCTGTTTAATTGGCGAAAATGGGGGCGGGGGCGCTGTTCTGTTTCGCGCACTTTGGATTTCGGGGAATCCCAGAGTCCCAGACTCAGTTCATTTAGTTGAGTTGTCTATGCTATGTATAGTATGTATGGAGCTTGGAGCCCTTATTTAAACTCATTTAACTAAAATCTAAGTTGTGTTAAGTTATCAATAGTGTCAGTCATGTATTCGATTTTTTGCTGGTTTTATTAATGATAAGGTAAGTGTGTCTGGAGTACCAAAGATATTAAATCTGAAGTTATTAAATTGGTAAAAACTCGTTTTAACTATTCCAGTATCGACATGCACCGCCGAAAGATTATTTTCAGCGTTACGGAGAATAAAAACTTATTTAAGAAGTACTATACTATGACCCAGCAAAGACTGAATAATCAAATGGTAGTGCACGTAAACCGAGAAATAGCAGATGATTTGGACCTTAAAGAAGTCGCTGATATATTTATAAATCGAGCTGTTCGCCAAAATACGTTTGCATTGAAAACAGTTGATTTTAATAACACCATTTTAAAAAGTGTAATGTTGATATTACGCAATACCTAGTATAGGTACTAATATATTTATGTTTTGTGTTGGTAATAAATACTTTAATAAATCATGTTTAATTTTTAAATTTTTGATAAAATTTATTTAGCAAGTTTTTAAAATCTCGTTTTATTTCTTTATTCGTACGGGTCGGGCTATCAAAACGTAGAATCAAATTAAGTTTTAATAGTCCAAAAAAGGGCGTGGCACCCGAAAAAAATTTGCCTGCGGCGCATTTTCTGAGAAAGAGATAAAAATGGACGTGCTCCAGCACCCATACACATTTTCAAAAGTCGGCGCCTATGACTGCAACCTTACCACATATCCAATTGGCGAGACTACATTCGGACAGGCAGCTGACCATTTAATGTCCAAACACGGTTGAGATCTTGGTTCTAAGTCCACCTGAAAAAGTCAACTTGTATAAACTTGTAAAAAAGCTAATAGTTTATGTCGTTCGGGAAAAAAAGTCATTTTAATGGTACAAGCCAGCCACTTAATAATTGATTTGGCTCGAAACAAATAAAAAAGTTTCCCTTAGGACCCGAGTTTTCTTCATTTTTTCAAAATGGCCGCAGGAAAATCACCAAAATTTATATCTGCACGAGATAGGTTTGATTATACTCTTTTTTAGGTAATTCGGATGTAAAGAATTCAAAACTATTTTTAAGACCATTCTACTTTGGTTGACCTCAAAACAACTGATTCAAATGTTAATTATTAAATATCGCATCATTTTCTTTCAAAAATATTTTTACATGGCAGGGTAAAGTCAATAACTGGATGCAATAAAGTAATGAAAATTTAATTTTAGTAGAGCCCCCCAGCTATTAAATATTGTAATTTTTCTGTTTTTTGGCCTTGATAATTGATAATTATACCATTTTTTTAAATATATTGATGTCAGTGTCGTACATAAGAATAGTAAGTTTTATAATATTATGGGGTAGGTACAGTAGAACAAAGTTGAACTTTGAAATTTCCACTATATTAACAAGAAAACAACATGTTTCGCTAACACTGTAGCTTCGTCAGATGACAAGGATTTAATAAAACTTTCAGCGAGAGCTATATTTAATATCCCTTTCCCTTACTACAACGGAACAGAGAGGGACGAACTAACTTAAAATAATGATCTGTCGTTGTTTAAGTTGATCGGAGTGATTCCTAACATATCATTTGATTGCAGTTGTTGGTGGGTGATTGATGTCTGATGGTATGGTGTCCTTTTAATGCAAGTGCGAGGTGCATGACTGCAAACCTAATTTTGTGTTCCGTGATATAAATGTTGTATAGATGTGTCCTTATATTCAAGATTTATTTGTGTTTATTTTCTCCTTAACCATAACCTTGATCCTCTGCTGTTATCAACATACTTTATAATAAATAAAAACTAAACTTAATTGGTTTTACGTGACTGTAAAAATAAATGTTTTCAAAAAAAAAACATTGTCGTTAACTTTTCTGTTTTATTAAGCCCCCAACTGATATGTTTCTTTAGGTAAGAACTTCCACGCCATTTTATTTTTTATAATAATTTCCTTACTTTATTTTTTCAAAATAAACATCACTGGTGATAGTCTGTGGCAAAATACCTATAGATTAAAAAGTTTTATACCTATTTAAAATAAGGCCATCAACTGGCCATATTAATTTTTCCTTCTATTCTTTAAAACTAGGTAGGTACCTACCTATACTTATAGACCAGGGTCGATAATTTTTGAAACCAAAAAAAATAATAGTAGGATGAAACCCATTGGAAAAGAAAGAGAATATAACAAAAATTAAAGGAAAAATAATTTACGGGCGATCCGACGTCGGGAAGGAGTATTTAAGGGTAGAAAATGATTTATCTCGATTCCCGGCAAAACTACAAGTCCTATGGAAAAACATTAAATAGCAAAGTTGTGGGTAATAAAAAGATCTACAACTTTTGTGTTTACACTTGTTTCACATAACCTCAAAATTTATGTGAAAAACTCAAATAACCAAGTCTTTGGTTTTTTATTTTTATCTTTTACAAAAAAAATTTTTTATACACGAAATTTGGTGAAAACTTACCTTTTTATGTCCCAAACACACTGTAATTTTTAAAAAAAATATTTATTTTTTCACCTTATTTTGACTTAATATCGAAAAATCACCCTAATTTTCAATCGAAAATTCTGCTTTTTTAAAAAAGTCGGTGAACTTTTTGTTCGTTGAAATCTCTACTTTCTGATGGTGTAAAAAAAAATATACATTACTATGGTAAATATTCTTAAAAAATGCAAAGAAACGAAAAAAACTCGAATCCGAAATTATTTTTTTTTAATCATTATGTACAATTTTGAGCTATTTATTAAAGTTTATACTTTAATTACTCGAAAAACGTAAGATTCCATGTTACATTGATAAACAAAAAAATTACAAATCCATAAAACATAAAGATCGCAAAAAATGTGCGCAAATAGTTGTTCTAAATATAATTAGGTAGGTTTTAAAGGGAATTTCATCACATTTACCATAGTAATGTATATCCTTTTTAACACAATCAGAAAGTAGAGATTTCAACGAACAAAAGCCCACCGACTTTTTTTTTTAAAAGCAGATATTTTGACGTGAGAATTTTCGATTGAAAATTAGGGTGCTTTTTTGATATTAAGTCAAAATAAGGTGTAAAAATAAATATTTTAAATCAAAAAAATTACAGTGTGTTTGGGACATAAAAAGGTAAGTTTTCACCAAATTTCGTGTATAAAAAAATTTTTTTGTAAAAGATAAAAATAAAAAACCAAAAACTTGGTTATTTGAATTTTTCACATAAATTTTGAGGTTATGTGAAAAATGTCCAAATACAAAAGTTGTAGATCTTTTTATTACTTACAACTTTGTCATTTAACGTTTTTCCATAGGACTTGTAGTATTGCCGTAAATCAAGATAAATCGTTTTCTAACCTTAAAAACTTACTCCCCCCCACTTCCCGACCTAGGATCGCACGTAATTTAGTTTTCCTTTCATTTTTGTTATATTCTCTTCCTTTTTCAATGGGTTTCATTCTACTATTATTTTTTTTTACTTTTTACCATTTCCAAAGGCTTCAGCCCCTGGTCTATTAGGTAACTGGCTCAAAATGTCACTACAGAGATTTAATTTGGCTAAAGAAAAGTAAAGAAATCTAACAAAAAATAAAATAAAATGGCGAATACGTCACTGGGGGCCAATCCTAAAAAAGGAGCTCAGTTAATTTAGTAGTAGCTAGGTAGACTACCAATATTTTTTTTATAGCTGCCACTCAATTTTTTGGATTAAAAAGCAATACTTTTTTAACTACATGACCTCAATTAATCACAAAATCATATTTGTTTATACATAAAAGATATTTTTTACCACTGCAAAAATTATTTGCATTAAAGAGGGCCTTGCATCTAAGGACGTAATGCTTAGCCGTTGACCTTAATAATACCTGTTGGGTGTCAGTAACTACCTGAATTAACAATCAATCAGTTATTCGTTTACGGAACAGCACAAAACATTCATGGTTGAAGCGAATTTTTGAAACGGGTTTAGAGTAAATGGTGAGTGGCAATATAATCCGGGTTTGTGCATGGACGATTTTCACGAACATTTTCCTAACGTTGCTTTTATTGCTGGGGATTTTTATCATTGCCTGAGAAGAACCGTGGCTGTGTTTAGGGAAACAGGTTCTATACAACAACACACACAAAAGGAGCAAAAGAGTTTGTTGCAAACGTTCGTGAAATAACGCAAAATATGCCAACAAATTGTATAAGACGCCTGTCCCAAGAAGTGGGAAGATCTTATGGAACATGCAGGACTATTCTTAAGAAGCAGCCAAATTAATTTCCTTATAAAGTGCAAGTATTCCAAGAACTACTAGCCATAGATTTTGAAAGATGCAGGAATTACTCTCAATTTTTCTCAGAACATTATTTTTAAAACACCAGTTGCAAATTTAGAACAATTACATGAAAGGATTTTCCAAGAATGTGGTAACATTTCTCCAGAGATGCTCGTCAACAGTTTCGAAAATATGAAGAGACGTGTGAATTTATGCTTGGAGCATGGCGGTGGCCAATTTCAGCAATTTATGTAATTATTTTTCTTTTTCTTTCTGTATATTCTAACTTTGTTAATTTTGTAAACAACAAAAATAAATTTGTATTTGTCTACTTATTTTATTACTCATTAGTTTGGCATATTATGCCATAATTTATGAATTTGACAAAATTTTAACCTGGATTTGGTTAGATATATCGTCCCTATATCATTGTGATCTAAACCAAGCCCTACGTTTTTTAATCCAAGCCCTCTTTGATGCAAATAATTTTTGCTCGCACGATAGTAGCTACAACAGAGTTGTTTTTTCGGCCCCTATTTAATGCAGATGTGTAGCAATGACATTACAGTAAGGGCAGCTCCCCCGGGATGAAAAGGGGCACTGTTACTGTATGTATGCCCTTTGTGGCGGGTAGATACTAATTGCCTGTAAAATAATAATATTTTCCATTGACTCCTCATGCCGACTCTGGTTTACGGTCCTTCCACTACCTGACGTCCGGACTTACTTAAAGTAATTGCGTTTTATCTACAATAGCCAGTTTTTTCTGTCACTCTTAGTCAATAACTTTTAATGTGATTATCAGCTCCAATAACACGAAAAACATAATGGCGCTTTTACGAACAACTGCAATTTATTACCAGACACGTTCATTGAAACGGAACGTAACTATACTAAACAATATCTTTCCGTCAAGTTCTTTTAAAGATGGAACAGTGGCGGGGGCTGGGGTGGTTTTTTCGTTTAACGCAGGAATAGAAATCATAAAAATAGATCGGTCGCTATTACACTTCAATATGCATTGCGCAGTTAATTGTCATTATAATGATACAGGGGCGTATCTAGCAACTCAAAGGCCTGTATTTAAACAAAAATTCGGCCCCGGTGTTATGCTTTAGATTAATGTACAGGGTTATTTTTTATATTTGCTTACCCACCTACAGGGCTTAATATAAGTGACAGAAAAAAACTTTTATTACAAAAGTTGCATAATGTTTCCCGTCATATCTTTTAGGCTTATTAAAAAAAACATCTGCACATCTGCACATCGGAAAGTTAAAAAACAAATGAAAGTAATATTTTTTTAAATGGAACACCCTGTATATTTTTTACCAGGGCGAAAGATCTCTTTCTCCTGATTTCAAAAATATATAACATGTCATCATTTAATCCAGTCGTTTGTGAAATATTTCAGTTTTTGATTAATTGAATTGACTATAATCTAGTCGGCGTTCCGCATACTTCAACGTGACATATTTGTCACTTTACTTTAAATTGAAAGATTCAGTAAGGAAAATGGGATATTCGGAAGAAGACAAACTTCAAATAGGGCGTCTTTTTTACTCTAATAACAACCGAATAGCTGTAGTTCAACAGCAATATCGTCGAATTAATCCTGGACGACAGGTACCATCGATTGACACAATCAAACGCATTATCCAGCGATTTAATGAAGCAAAAAATCTCAAAATCATTTACTTTACTTTATATCATAAATTATAAATTATAAGTCATTTTTAATGAAGCAAAAAATCTCAAAATCATTTACTTTACTTTATATCATAAATTATAAGTTATTTTTTCTCCAAATTACATTAATAGCGGTCTTTTAATGACACCTGACAGGCTCAAAAGGTGTCATTAAAAATTAAAATTTAAAAAGACAAGTAAGCACAACAATTCAATAAATGTCATAAATAACATACATAAATATAAAAAATACGATTTTTCGGGAAATTGGAACAAATTTGGAGAAAAAATTTTATTTTTTACTAGGCAGAAAAGCACAAGATTTAATGCCGCGGCTGGTGTTTCATAGACGAGGCACAGCCGAGGCTAGGAAACACCAGCCGCGGCATTAAATCTTGTGCTTTTCTGCCTAGTGAAACAAATAACTATTCTTTACTGCATGTTTCAATTTAAAGTAAAGTGACAAATATGTCACGTTGAAGTATGCGGAACGCCGACTAGATTATAGTCAATTCGGTTAATCAAAAACTCAAATATTTCACAAATGACTGGATTAAATGATGACATGTTATATATTTTTGAAATCAGGAGAAAGAGATCTTTCGCCCTGGTAAAAAATATATAGGGTGTTCCATTTAAAAAAATAATACTTTCATTTGTTTTTTAACTTTCCGATATGCAGATGTTTTTTTTAATAAGTCTAAAAGATATAACGGGAAACGTTATGCAACTTTTGTATTTAAAGTTTTTTTCTGTCATTTATATTAAGCCCTGTAGGTGGGTACGCAAATATAAAAAATAACCCTGTACAAGTTTTGATGAAATCGATTCGATATCTACGCTTAACATTTTCGTATGTAGAATGATAAGAAAAAAATTTAGTGATAATACTAGACCGAAATTAAATGCAATCTCTATCTGTAACATTTTTTCGAAAATTGGTTATTAATGGAGTTACAGGGTGTTAAAGTTAAATTTTATTTGTAGTTTCTTGCAATACCGTTGGCTACGCTTATAATATTTTGACGAAATCTCGTATATGGGGCTTTTTCGGGATGCGAAATACAACTTTGCCCACCGTTTTTTCGCATTTTGTAGAGGGCGCCACATAGGAGCCTATACTGTAATTTGAATGGTCCCAACTTTTTTGTCCTACACTGTATGCGCATTTTGACTGACTATTTTTATTCTCCTAAAAAAGTTAAAATACTTTTGTTTCGATAAATCTAATCGTTTTCGAGAAAAACGTTAAAATAACATTGCTTGCATGTGATGAATACGAAATCATTTTAATTTATTTTCAACCTTAAACATAGCATAGCAAAGGAACAAATCTGTGGATATTTGCCAAAAGCTGACATGTCAGTTTTTTTCAATATAAGGATTTCATCGCCTTGATATGTCATAAAGTTTAAAGTTTTATATGGCAAAACATGATATCTTAATCTTTTAAACTGAGCATGCGCCGGATCGAGTCCTAATATGATATGTTTCTGAACTCCACTTCTGTTTTTGCCAAAACCTGTTATGTCTGTGACATATCATGTTCAGTCAGTTTTAATCGAAAGGTAGACAAAGACATGTCAAGTTTTGACCCTTAGAATATTAAAGGTTTTGTTGTTTATTAAGCCGTTACAGACAGTTGATGTTTATATTTTAAAGTAAAGTTTGGCTTGTTTTTTACTTAATAAAGAAAATTAAAATCTCGCAGCGGACAAGTTTTTTTTAATGACAATTTTTATTAAAAAATAAAAAGGTGGAATGTAATGTTGTGTAAATCTTGTTTTTTTTATACCTACTTTTGTAATAAAGATATTGAGTCATAAAACACATCCCCAATTATTGATATGTCAATCCCCATATTTGGCAAAAGTTGGTATGTCATTCAAACTCTATTTTCTCTCAATTTTTTAATAAAACATTAACTTTTCTCTAAAAACTGGATATTTTTAAATAATAATGAAATTTAATCAAAAACAATATCATTATGAGGAAAAAGTTTTCATGTAAAAATCGATTTGTCAATAACACAAAAAACTTTAAAATGGGTTCCCTTAAAACTATTAAAAATGACATGTCGGCTTTTGGCAAATATCCACAGAAATATTCCATTAAGTTACCCGCAATTTTTTAAGAAGAATAAATTTATGCATTGAAGAATAAGAACGTCACTTTGAACCTTTGATTTGAATGTTTAATTTATTGTTCTAGTACAGTGGCGGTTCGTAAATGAATGGCTCTGGGGCGCCGCCCTCCCTGCAATTATTTCAAACAGAATCCAAAAATACTTTACTTAAAAAACCAATAAAGCAATGTATGTAAGCAATCCATTAAAATAATAATTCAAACCAAACATAGCCCTATTCCAGCGGGTAGGTTTTACTAAGCGCGGGCATAATTCAAACCAAACAGCCCTATTCCAGCGGGCAGGCTATACTCATAGACAAGCGAGTTGCGCGCTCTCAAGATTATACCAAACGCGGGCGGGCGATTATTCGTCCCGTCCCGATTCAACGCGACTTCTCGTTATGACTACGGTGGCGTGACGTCACCTTCATATCGCACAATGGGGAGCTCAAAATTTTCCGCCCAACGGCTGTTCGCGACTCGCGATTCGACCGGTCGATGCCGCTCACAGGCCCACGTTTTGTTTATTTGTTTTGATTTATTTATTAGTTACATTATAAAGTTGGAAAATTTCGTCTAATATGAAGATCATTGATTTACAGAAGCTTGAGTTTAGTAGTTCTCTGAGCTTAAGTGAAAAACTTGATTTAAAAATACAGGGCGGCCACTACCAATATTGAATATAGTACCTACAAGTGCAATCAAAATGTAAAAGTAAGGCACAGTTTACGCGTAAGTTTGACAAATAAGTATATAATAAAAAAATCCTGGATACTTATGCGGTTGTGAGGACAAAAAACAATTTTTTGTTTCGTACGTGTGTCTTCTTTTTGACGGGGATGATAATTGGACTATAAATGGGTTGCAGGACTTAAAACATCTTTCAGAGAAAATAAAAAACATGAAAATAGTGCAAAACATCGTCATAATGTGGTAAGTTTTGAGATGTTAGGACAAACTAATATTTTAACTTGTTTAAGTAGTGCTTATGCTGATAAAATTAAAATTCACAACGAGAAAGTTAGAAAAAACAGACACGACTTTCGAAAATAATACATTTAAATTTTTTTTTAATTTAAAGCCAGGGCCCGCCTAACGCACTAGGCACGAGCCGCCACTGTTCTAGTAACTTATGTATTTTAAAACTGCAAATAAAATTGAACTTCGTTAATAATCAATTTTCGAAAAAGTGTTATAGGAAGAGATAGCATTTATTTTCGATCCCCTAAATTTTTTGCTCATCATTTCCGGACACCCTGTATATTATGTAGCATTAGCAAGCAAGACCGTATTAAGCTCTCATTGGGCCTAGAACTATTAAAGTTTTAAGGGGACCTTTATAAAAAAAATGCAAAAAATACTTTATAAAAACTATATTCCCGATATAACAAAAGGCGCTGTAATACATATTTTACAAAAATAAGTAGGTCAAAATACCTTTTTTCGTAACTGAAGTTTAACTAATTCGTGTTCGTAATTGTTCATTGGTAAAACATAGAAGTACATTTAATATGCACTAAACTTACCAATGGAAAACGCTATGAACAATAGGGTGGAGTGAAGTTATACGTGTTGAAAAAAAAATCGTTTTTCAAATCGGAATAGCTGCAAAAACATGCTCCACTACTTAACTAAGTGCTATCTGAAAGATAATTTTTCTAAGAATATATTTCGAGGTGCCCCAAGCCTTTTTAAATTAGAAAATTTTCGCGAAAATTGAACACTAATTTTTTATGCAACTAATGCTTATTTTAAATTATCATTTCTGTTTTAGTTTGTATACTTTTTTTGCCAAAGAGTTTGTTTTCTTTTGAACTGGGTTATTTTATTAAAGGAATATTAGGTATATATTATAATTAAATATATTATATAATTTAAATAAAAATCATGTTTTTTTTTAAATACTTTTACGACCTTTGGGGCACCTCGAAATGTTATGTTAGAAAATTTATCTTTCGCATAGCACTTAGTTAAGTAGTGAAGCAGGTTTTTGCAGCTATTCCGTTTTGAAAAACTAATATTTTTTTAATAAATAATAACAGTTTTTTCGATTTTATCCCGAAAATTCAAACCATACGGTATAACTATGACATCATAATCGAAAAGTAGATGAAATTTGCAAGAAAAGATGTAAAGACCGCAGTTCGATATCTTTGTTCTTTTCAGAGTTATTGCCAAAATAATAATTTTTAATATAAATTGCGCCCTCTAGCAATTTTATTAGAAACTATCTTGTACCATTGGATACGACAATTGAAGGTACTTACTTAAGTGTAAACATTAAAATCGCTGTAACTTCTAAACGACTTAATCGATTTTATTAAATTTAAGCTTGTTTGGAAAAAAAAGGTAAGTACCTTTAATTGTCGTATCCAATGGTACAAGATAGTTTCTAATAAAATTGCTAGAGGGTGCAATTTGTATTAAAAATTATTGTTTTGGCAATAACTCTGAAACGAACAAAGATATCGAACTGCGGTCTTCACATCTTTTCTTGCAAATTTTATGTACTTTTCGATTATGATGTCATAGTTATACCGTATGGTTTAAATTTTCGGGATAAAATCGAAAAAACTGTTATTATTACAAATTGCGCCCTCTAGCAATTTTATTAAACACTATCGTGTACTGTTGTATACGGCAATTGAAGATGCTTATTTTCCCCTTCCAAACAAGCTTAAATTTAGTAAAATCGGATAAGTCGTTTAGAAGTTACAGCGATTTTAATGTTTACACTTTCAATAGCTTCTCCCACTCTTATCAAGGTCGGTACGCCAATGAGCCTTAAACCAAAATGATGCAGAATTGTCGAAGCTTTCCAATGATGTAATCAGAGTTATCCCTTAATATGGGAATTTTCGGAGAAATTAAGAATTAAAAAAAAACAAATTTTTAATTGTGCCCCCTTGCGGCGAAATGAGGAACTTAAAAGTAATTTCCAGCAATCTCTCTTGACCACTTTACTCTTAAAAAAATCTTTCCGAAAGTTGTACGATTAAAGGTTTCCGAGATAAAGCCGACATCCTCGCTTATTTGACCACCCGGTCCCTACAGTAATTAAAATGGATAAACTAAAATATTACCTTTATAATAGCAAATGATTATAAATGAAATGTTTGTTATTGGAAACAGGAGAGTTAGTTAACCTAAACTGGTTAATTTTTCTTACCGTTTAACTTAAATAATAAACACCAACAAAATTTAGTCTCTGAAGTTCTGACGCGTGAGCTTGTTACGGCCCACTTTTGAGTAGGGTTCCTGCACAATTTTCTTTTTTCATTAATTTAACTCTTTATGGGTTCATACATGGGCCCTTTTTTTTCTTTTTCAAAAAAACTGCCTTCATTTTCAGATATATTAAAAATAAAATGTCCTATTTTAAATGCGCGCCAAAACGCCTACTTATACGTGACGTCAAAAATCAGTAATTAGCAATGTTGCCAGGAATACCGTTAGTACAATTTAATTCACGTACAATCAAATGTACTAAAGTATATAACCTTACTTTTTATTATTGTTTATTTACTTTTGTTATTTTATCTATGCGTCTTAAAATAGGTAGGTATGTTGCATTCAAATTTACCTAATAAAGATATAATTCACTACATTCCATAAAAATAATAAAAATTAAAACGTTTAATATTATGAATATACCTACCTACCAGTTTTCACACCACTAATTTCTGCGGAGTTAAAGAAATCACTGTCAGAAAAAAACTGTGCAATCATAAAAGCATCTACTTTTGGTAAATTGTTCGAGTCTGCTTTAATAAAGCCAGCTTCAGTAATAATTTAAATAATTAATTAACAACAACAAAAAGTTTTATTGACAGTTCAAAGCAAACCTAACCACAAATCACAACAAAAACTTTATATTTGGTTGTTATTACCTACAACGATGTTTCCCGTCATATCTTTTAGGCTTATTAAAAAAAACATCTGCACATCTGCACATCGGAAAGTTAAAAAACAAATGAAAGTAATATTTTTTTAAATGGAACACCCTGTATATTTTTTACCAGGGCGAAAGATCTCTTTCTCCTGATTTCAAAAATATATAACATGTCATCATTTAATCCAGTCGTTTGTGAAATATTTCAGTTTTTGATTAATTGAATTGACTATAATCTAGTCGGCGTTCCGCATACTTCAACGTGACATATTTGTCACTTTACTTTAAATTGAAAGATTCAGTAAGGAAAATGGGATATTCGGAAGAAGACAAACTTCAAATAGGGCGTCTTTTTTACTCTAATAACAACCGAATAGCTGTAGTTCAACAGCAATATCGTCGAATTAATCCTGGACGACAGGTACCATCGATTGACACAATCAAACGCATTATCCAGCGATTTAATGAAGCAAAAAATCTCAAAATCATTTACTTTACTTTATATCATAAATTATAAATTATAAGTCATTTTTAATGAAGCAAAAAATCTCAAAATCATTTACTTTACTTTATATCATAAATTATAAGTTATTTTTTCTCCAAATTACATTAATAGCGGTCTTTTAATGACACCTGACAGGCTCAAAAGGTGTCATTAAAAATTAAAATTTAAAAAGACAAGTAAGCACAACAATTCAATAAATGTCATAAATAACATACATAAATATAAAAAATACGATTTTTCGGGAAATTGGAACAAATTTGGAGAAAAAATTTTATTTTTTACTAGGCAGAAAAGCACAAGATTTAATGCCGCGGCTGGTGTTTCATAGACGAGGCACAGCCGAGGCTAGGAAACACCAGCCGCGGCATTAAATCTTGTGCTTTTCTGCCTAGTGAAACAAATAACTATTCTTTACTGCATGTTTCAATTTAAAGTAAAGTGACAAATATGTCACGTTGAAGTATGCGGAACGCCGACTAGATTATAGTCAATTCGGTTAATCAAAAACTCAAATATTTCACAAATGACTGGATTAAATGATGACATGTTATATATTTTTGAAATCAGGAGAAAGAGATCTTTCGCCCTGGTAAAAAATATATAGGGTGTTCCATTTAAAAAAATAATACTTTCATTTGTTTTTTAACTTTCCGATATGCAGATGTTTTTTTTAATAAGTCTAAAAGATATAACGGGAAACGTTATGCAACTTTTGTATTTAAAGTTTTTTTCTGTCATTTATATTAAGCCCTGTAGGTGGGTACGCAAATATAAAAAATAACCCTGTACAAGTTTTGATGAAATCGATTCGATATCTACGCTTAACATTTTCGTATGTAGAATGATAAGAAAAAAATTTAGTGATAATACTAGACCGAAATTAAATGCAATCTCTATCTGTAACATTTTTTCGAAAATTGGTTATTAATGGAGTTACAGGGTGTTAAAGTTAAATTTTATTTGTAGTTTCTTGCAATACCGTTGGCTACGCTTATAATATTTTGACGAAATCTCGTATATGGGGCTTTTTCGGGATGCGAAATACAACTTTGCCCACCGTTTTTTCGCATTTTGTAGAGGGCGCCACATAGGAGCCTATACTGTAATTTGAATGGTCCCAACTTTTTTGTCCTACACTGTATGCGCATTTTGACTGACTATTTTTATTCTCCTAAAAAAGTTAAAATACTTTTGTTTCGATAAATCTAATCGTTTTCGAGAAAAACGTTAAAATAACATTGCTTGCATGTGATGAATACGAAATCATTTTAATTTATTTTCAACCTTAAACATAGCATAGCAAAGGAACAAATCTGTGGATATTTGCCAAAAGCTGACATGTCAGTTTTTTTCAATATAAGGATTTCATCGCCTTGATATGTCATAAAGTTTAAAGTTTTATATGGCAAAACATGATATCTTAATCTTTTAAACTGAGCATGCGCCGGATCGAGTCCTAATATGATATGTTTCTGAACTCCACTTCTGTTTTTGCCAAAACCTGTTATGTCTGTGACATATCATGTTCAGTCAGTTTTAATCGAAAGGTAGACAAAGACATGTCAAGTTTTGACCCTTAGAATATTAAAGGTTTTGTTGTTTATTAAGCCGTTACAGACAGTTGATGTTTATATTTTAAAGTAAAGTTTGGCTTGTTTTTTACTTAATAAAGAAAATTAAAATCTCGCAGCGGACAAGTTTTTTTTAATGACAATTTTTATTAAAAAATAAAAAGGTGGAATGTAATGTTGTGTAAATCTTGTTTTTTTTATACCTACTTTTGTAATAAAGATATTGAGTCATAAAACACATCCCCAATTATTGATATGTCAATCCCCATATTTGGCAAAAGTTGGTATGTCATTCAAACTCTATTTTCTCTCAATTTTTTAATAAAACATTAACTTTTCTCTAAAAACTGGATATTTTTAAATAATAATGAAATTTAATCAAAAACAATATCATTATGAGGAAAAAGTTTTCATGTAAAAATCGATTTGTCAATAACACAAAAAACTTTAAAATGGGTTCCCTTAAAACTATTAAAAATGACATGTCGGCTTTTGGCAAATATCCACAGAAATATTCCATTAAGTTACCCGCAATTTTTTAAGAAGAATAAATTTATGCATTGAAGAATAAGAACGTCACTTTGAACCTTTGATTTGAATGTTTAATTTATTGTTCTAGTACAGTGGCGGTTCGTAAATGAATGGCTCTGGGGCGCCGCCCTCCCTGCAATTATTTCAAACAGAATCCAAAAATACTTTACTTAAAAAACCAATAAAGCAATGTATGTAAGCAATCCATTAAAATAATAATTCAAACCAAACATAGCCCTATTCCAGCGGGTAGGTTTTACTAAGCGCGGGCATAATTCAAACCAAACAGCCCTATTCCAGCGGGCAGGCTATACTCATAGACAAGCGAGTTGCGCGCTCTCAAGATTATACCAAACGCGGGCGGGCGATTATTCGTCCCGTCCCGATTCAACGCGACTTCTCGTTATGACTACGGTGGCGTGACGTCACCTTCATATCGCACAATGGGGAGCTCAAAATTTTCCGCCCAACGGCTGTTCGCGACTCGCGATTCGACCGGTCGATGCCGCTCACAGGCCCACGTTTTGTTTATTTGTTTTGATTTATTTATTAGTTACATTATAAAGTTGGAAAATTTCGTCTAATATGAAGATCATTGATTTACAGAAGCTTGAGTTTAGTAGTTCTCTGAGCTTAAGTGAAAAACTTGATTTAAAAATACAGGGCGGCCACTACCAATATTGAATATAGTACCTACAAGTGCAATCAAAATGTAAAAGTAAGGCACAGTTTACGCGTAAGTTTGACAAATAAGTATATAATAAAAAAATCCTGGATACTTATGCGGTTGTGAGGACAAAAAACAATTTTTTGTTTCGTACGTGTGTCTTCTTTTTGACGGGGATGATAATTGGACTATAAATGGGTTGCAGGACTTAAAACATCTTTCAGAGAAAATAAAAAACATGAAAATAGTGCAAAACATCGTCATAATGTGGTAAGTTTTGAGATGTTAGGACAAACTAATATTTTAACTTGTTTAAGTAGTGCTTATGCTGATAAAATTAAAATTCACAACGAGAAAGTTAGAAAAAACAGACACGACTTTCGAAAATAATACATTTAAATTTTTTTTTAATTTAAAGCCAGGGCCCCCCTAACGCACTAGGCACGAGCCGCCACTGTTCTAGTAACTTATGTATTTTAAAACTGCAAATAAAATTGAACTTCGTTAATAATCAATTTTCGAAAAAGTGTTATAGGAAGAGATAGCATTTATTTTCGATCCCCTAAATTTTTTGCTCATCATTTCCGGACACCCTGTATATTATGTAGCATTAGCAAGCAAGACCGTATTAAGCTCTCATTGGGCCTAGAACTATTAAAGTTTTAAGGGGACCTTTATAAAAAAAATGCAAAAAATACTTTATAAAAACTATATTCCCGATATAACAAAAGGCGCTGTAATACATATTTTACAAAAATAAGTAGGTCAAAATACCTTTTTTCGTAACTGAAGTTTAACTAATTCGTGTTCGTAATTGTTCATTGGTAAAACATAGAAGTACATTTAATATGCACTAAACTTACCAATGGAAAACGCTATGAACAATAGGGTGGAGTGAAGTTATACGTGTTGAAAAAAAAATCGTTTTTCAAATCGGAATAGCTGCAAAAACATGCTCCACTACTTAACTAAGTGCTATCTGAAAGATAATTTTTCTAAGAATATATTTCGAGGTGCCCCAAGCCTTTTTAAATTAGAAAATTTTCGCGAAAATTGAACACTAATTTTTTATGCAACTAATGCTTATTTTAAATTATCATTTCTGTTTTAGTTTGTATACTTTTTTTGCCAAAGAGTTTGTTTTCTTTTGAACTGGGTTATTTTATTAAAGGAATATTAGGTATATATTATAATTAAATATATTATATAATTTAAATAAAAATCATGTTTTTTTTTAAATACTTTTACGACCTTTGGGGCACCTCGAAATGTTATGTTAGAAAATTTATCTTTCGCATAGCACTTAGTTAAGTAGTGAAGCAGGTTTTTGCAGCTATTCCGTTTTGAAAAACTAATATTTTTTTAATAAATAATAACAGTTTTTTCGATTTTATCCCGAAAATTCAAACCATACGGTATAACTATGACATCATAATCGAAAAGTAGATGAAATTTGCAAGAAAAGATGTAAAGACCGCAGTTCGATATCTTTGTTCTTTTCAGAGTTATTGCCAAAATAATAATTTTTAATATAAATTGCGCCCTCTAGCAATTTTATTAGAAACTATCTTGTACCATTGGATACGACAATTGAAGGTACTTACTTAAGTGTAAACATTAAAATCGCTGTAACTTCTAAACGACTTAATCGATTTTATTAAATTTAAGCTTGTTTGGAAAAAAAAGGTAAGTACCTTTAATTGTCGTATCCAATGGTACAAGATAGTTTCTAATAAAATTGCTAGAGGGTGCAATTTGTATTAAAAATTATTGTTTTGGCAATAACTCTGAAACGAACAAAGATATCGAACTGCGGTCTTCACATCTTTTCTTGCAAATTTTATGTACTTTTCGATTATGATGTCATAGTTATACCGTATGGTTTAAATTTTCGGGATAAAATCGAAAAAACTGTTATTATTACAAATTGCGCCCTCTAGCAATTTTATTAAACACTATCGTGTACTGTTGTATACGGCAATTGAAGATGCTTATTTTCCCCTTCCAAACAAGCTTAAATTTAGTAAAATCGGATAAGTCGTTTAGAAGTTACAGCGATTTTAATGTTTACACTTTCAATAGCTTCTCCCACTCTTATCAAGGTCGGTACGCCAATGAGCCTTAAACCAAAATGATGCAGAATTGTCGAAGCTTTCCAATGATGTAATCAGAGTTATCCCTTAATATGGGAATTTTCGGAGAAATTAAGAATTAAAAAAAAACAAATTTTTAATTGTGCCCCCTTGCGGCGAAATGAGGAACTTAAAAGTAATTTCCAGCAATCTCTCTTGACCACTTTACTCTTAAAAAAATCTTTCCGAAAGTTGTACGATTAAAGGTTTCCGAGATAAAGCCGACATCCTCGCTTATTTGACCACCCGGTCCCTACAGTAATTAAAATGGATAAACTAAAATATTACCTTTATAATAGCAAATGATTATAAATGAAATGTTTGTTATTGGAAACAGGAGAGTTAGTTAACCTAAACTGGTTAATTTTTCTTACCGTTTAACTTAAATAATAAACACCAACAAAATTTAGTCTCTGAAGTTCTGACGCGTGAGCTTGTTACGGCCCACTTTTGAGTAGGGTTCCTGCACAATTTTCTTTTTTCATTAATTTAACTCTTTATGGGTTCATACATGGGCCCTTTTTTTTCTTTTTCAAAAAAACTGCCTTCATTTTCAGATATATTAAAAATAAAATGTCCTATTTTAAATGCGCGCCAAAACGCCTACTTATACGTGACGTCAAAAATCAGTAATTAGCAATGTTGCCAGGAATACCGTTAGTACAATTTAATTCACGTACAATCAAATGTACTAAAGTATATAACCTTACTTTTTATTATTGTTTATTTACTTTTGTTATTTTATCTATGCGTCTTAAAATAGGTAGGTATGTTGCATTCAAATTTACCTAATAAAGATATAATTCACTACATTCCATAAAAATAATAAAAATTAAAACGTTTAATATTATGAATATACCTACCTACCAGTTTTCACACCACTAATTTCTGCGGAGTTAAAGAAATCACTGTCAGAAAAAAACTGTGCAATCATAAAAGCATCTACTTTTGGTAAATTGTTCGAGTCTGCTTTAATAAAGCCAGCTTCAGTAATAATTTAAATAATTAATTAACAACAACAAAAAGTTTTATTGACAGTTCAAAGCAAACCTAACCACAAATCACAACAAAAACTTTATATTTGGTTGTTATTACCTACAACGATCGGACAACACTCGCTACTCGGGACCGTCGGCGACTAAAGTTTATAAAGACTTTTCGATTATTATTCCAACTATTTACCACAAATTTTATATTCATAATAAAAATAATGATAAAATTTAGTCTGTATTCAATAACAAAGGTATCCTCTCTTTAGTATATGGTATCCCTAATGCACAAAATATATCAACTGTCAATGCCTATTTAAAAAGCCTACTTTTTGGAATAAAGTAATAAACACAATGTAAGATTTATAACTTATACCTGTTCCTTTAAAATCGGGTAACATACTGTTAAGCAAAGAATACTTACACCAGGTAGAAGACAAACAAGTAATTGGTCGAAGCAAAAATGTCATTAAGGAAATGTCAAAACTGTCAAAAAGAGCGCCTCCATCGGGTCTGGTTGGAACCTCGAGGCTAGAGGCGGGACGTTTAAACGCCCATAGTTTTGTTATTTTTTTCGGGCGAAATATTTTAAAGTAATATTTAAGCCAAAAAAACTATTCAAAATCCCGTTAGTTGAATTTATATGTAGTAAAAATCAAATAGCTGCATTCTGAATAACCTTTTCGACTAAATATCACTTTAAAATAAAATACTCTATATTGTTGTTGGTCTAGCCTCGAAGAAAATAAAAAATAAAACTCAAAAATGCACATGACATAATTTTATTAAAATATTAAATGGAAATCACAATAATTACCATTTGAGTCTGTCTTATAATTTCTCGTAATCTGCTGATCGAGTTCCTCGTTAACTGGTTTTTCATTCATTCTCTACTTGAATCTTTCTAAGCAATGTGTAGGTATTTTGAATAAGAATACATATTTCCATTGTCAGCCTGGAAAAGCGGAAAGGCCTGGGTAAAAACTTTTTATAGCTAACCTTAAGGTGAAGACAAAATCTTGTCTCCAAAATTCATTCTTTCACATAACGAACAGCTGATCTAAAACAAAAATACCACAATGTAAAAAAACCAATGATCAGATCATGGAAAAAACACTTCCGAGTGGGTTAAAATAAAATTATTTCCACTTGAGTTTAGTAGGCAGAGAATCTACAAAAGGTTTAAAAAAGATCAAAAAAATAGATTGTGTAATATACATACATAGTAAGCAAGAATCAGCAAGATTTAAATTAGTATCGTAGGGTTTTTGTAATTAAAATATGCGTATTTATAGATTTACGAAAATTTAGGGTAATTTAGGAGAAAATAATCAAACAAGTGTTGGCACATTTTGGTTAATATTCAGTTTATGTTATGGTTTTGATTTGTATAATCATAGAAATAATTAATCAAAGTTAGCAAACTTACCTTTAGCAGAATGAAATGTAAACAGGCTCGTGTTCATGAACAATATTAATAGAAAAGATCAAGCTAATAAGTTAAACAAACTCTTTCATAAACTTTGTCGGCCATTATCATTTTATTTTATAAAGGCGAGGTTGGGCTGGGCGATTCCATTATTTGTGGCCGAGTCCAAGAAGACACTGAACGTTTAAAAATAATTTAATGGCTCGGGTAATTTGTAGCATAGATCTGTCTCTGTCTGCATCAAGTTACCTTTGCTATATATAAAGAGAGACAAGTATAGCTCGAACGAAGAAAGGTCGCGTTTCTTAGTAAACACATTCAGTTTAAACAAATAACGACGTAGGAGTTATATTAACTCATAAATGATGAGGACCTTAGACAAGGATAGACGACAAGGATGAGGACGGTAAACGTAGGGCGGTTCTATTGACAATTGTCTGGCATGTGACGTCACACTGTGACGTCACATGTTTCCATTCCGCCAATCTTTGTCTCACCGGGCTGCTGTTAAGGTTTAAGGCCACTACTGGTGCTGGAATCGCTTGTTTGAATTTTACTTTACAATGATGCCAAAGTTAATTGATCGAAAACCTGAAAACATATTTCCATCCGAATAATGATTATTTCACGGAAAATTTGTTCGTTAGTTATGATACATATCTTTACATGTTGAAATTAAAGGTAGAACTTTAAAGTCTAATTGCAACTTAATATTTAAAGTTTTAACTATACCTCTCATAATAAAGTAGTCGACGAAATAGTACAATACGATAAGACACAATACGCAGCGTTTAGCAACCGCGAAAGAGTACTGATTAGTGACGTAAACCAATCAAAATCGTTTCCGAACACGTGTTAATATTTTAAATTTTAATCTTGAATATTTTTAAAACTACTTGGATTTAAGGCAAAATATTTTTTACGTGTCCGTTATTTTTCCATTTACTATGAAAATATATTAAAATTTCGATTATTTAAATTTCGTGCAAGTAGGTACCCTACTGGGAACTTTAAGGAAGACACCAGTATCAGCTGTTAATGTCACATGTTGGTGTCAACTGTCGAAATGCCTTGTTTTTAGAAAAAGTTGTCTCTATTCGGAATATTTACATTTTTTATTCTGCCACTTTGCCTCAATCTAACAATTCCCGTATCTCTTACCGATTTCGAGATCCTTGTACCCGGGTTTGAGCAGAGTTAATACTTAATCGTGTAAATGTGCTCGAGTTTAGTCAGCATTTTTTTTTAGGGAACGACACTGCTTGCTCCTTGCGACTCCAAGTTCGCTGCAAAATCATCGATTTCGCATTAGAGAAAGCTTAAGGACTCCATTTGCCCTAAAACGCCCGAGGGAATCAAATTTAATCATATGGGAAGCTTAAAACACTTAACTAAGTCGAGTCGTACGGGGCCATATGGGAACAAGTTTCAAACACAAAATCAGTGAGGGCTGGGACACACCAGATTGATTGTTTTACAGATACAAGGGAAATGTAGGTTACAGTTTTGAATAATATCTAAATATTAATTATTGTAATAAACTGTAAATAAGCAGGAAATTAGTTTATTGTATGTAAACCACGGGACCAAAGTGACATATTTAATCCAGCGAATGAAGTTTCATTCAAGGGATGAAGGCACTTTAGTAGTCTCGCGGTATACAGGGTGAGTCAGGAGGAACGGACCAAACTTTAGGAGCGTAATATACACGCAAAAAATTTAAGCGTAATACCAAATAAAGAAAAGTTCATATATTAACGGTTTCCTAGTCATAGCGTTTTTTAAATAAATGTTCAAAAATACCGACAGGCGTCTTATACAATTTGTTGGCGTATTTTGCATTATTTCACGAACGTTTGCAACAAGTTCTTCTGTTCTTACAGATGGTCTTGTGTTGTATAGAACCTGTTTCCCTAAACACAGCCACGGTTCTTTTCAGGCAATTATCAAAATCCCCAGCAATAAAAGCAACTTTGTGTGAATTGTTTAAGAAATTGGAAAAATTATCGATGAATCAAATTACTTGTAACGACTGTCAAAGATGACGGAATAACTGATTGATTGTTAATTCAGGTAGTTACTGACACCCAACAGGTATTAAGCTCTACGGCTAAGCATTACGTCCTTAGATGCAAGGTCCTCTTTGATGCAAATAATTTTTGCTCGTACGGTATATTATTATCTATATTATTTATTTTTCTTTGTAAAAAATTTTAACTACCGAATTATCGTTATTAATAATTGAAAATATCGTAAAGATTGCCAAGACTCGAGCAAAAATTTGTTTCTTTTTAATTCTTTTCGATTTAACGTCATTAATCATTATCAAAGGGATTATTTTTAATTCGAAAAGAATTAAAAGGTAAATTATTTATTATTTTCTTTTATTGTTCCTTTTATATTAATTATATTTGAATTTAACAAAACGTATTAATTGTCATCTTTTTTTGAAAGATTCAGCCTATCTGGAAAATGTCTTTCAGACCGCTGTCACAGAAACACCAAACGGAACTAGGGATGTTTGATATACATGGACGCATCGAAAACATCGATATCTTCAATGCGATATAATATCACTTTTAAGCGATGCATCTGGGATAGTAATTTGATACTTGTCTATGCATCGAATTATTAGGCCCTAATTTTATTCGTAAAATAATTATTTTGCCGTTGTATCCCGATCATGATTAGGTATACCTATGGTTTCCTTTAAGGTGTGAGTTTAGAAAAAATAGATTTGTGATTTGTTTTGTAATTTGAATTATAAAAAAAAATTTTCGATGCGTCGCAAATATCGATGTTTTTTCGTGATACATTTTCTGTGGACATCCCTAAACGGAAAAAATGAAACAACGTCCTTATGGCCCCAGACCAATGTCGTGTCGGTCACATCTTCAGGGGGCGTATCTCTTACTGCTGCGTTGCCATACTGCAGACTTTTTATAAGGTCTTAGACAAAGATTTAAATTTGCCATATCATGTTAATATTTTAACCTCGTAAGCATGCTAAACAAAGTGGAGGGGCGAAATTTTTGTGTTGATTTCCTTCAGCATGGAATACGATTTTGTCAATATATGTTCATTGTTTCATTTATAGGTACCAGATCATTGGTCTTACCTAATAAGAATAACAACTATTGTTTGACGATTATCGCGTAACCAAATTGACATTTCCAACGATTACACAGCAAGATAATGATCTTATTCTCGTTTTAACAAACGGACAATACGTCAAATGCATAGGTCCACAAGATTCCTCACGATCCACAATGAAAGTACCGTGCGAGCAAAAAGTATTTGCATCAAAGAGGGCTTGCATTAAAAAATGTAGGGCTTGGTTTAGATCACAATGATATGGGAACGATATATCGAACCAAATCTAGGTTAAAACTTTGTCAAATTCATATTATGACATGAAATGCCAAACTAATGAGTAATAGAATAAGTAGACAAATACAAATTTATTTTTGTTGTTTACAAAATTATAATAGTTGCACTTTATTAGGAAATAAATTTAGCTGCTTCCTAAGAATGGTCCTGCATGTTCCATAAGATCTTCCCACTTCTTGGGACAGGCGTCTTATACAATTTGTTGGCGTATTTTGCATTATTTCACGAACGTTTGCAACAAGTTCTTCTGTTCTTTCAGATGGTCTTCCTGCTCCTTTTTTGTGTTGTTTCCCTCAACACAGCTACGGTTCTTTTCAGACAATGATAAAAATCCCGAGCAATAAAAGCAACGTTAGGAAAATGTTCGTGAAAATCGTCCATGCACAAACCCGGATTTTATTGCCACTCACCATTTACTCTAACCCCGTTTCGAAAATACGCTTCAACCATGAATGTTTTGTGCTGTTCCGTAAAGCTCATTCTGTGAATTGTTCAAGAAATTGGAAAAATTAGCGATGAATCAAATTACTTGTAACGACTGTCAAAGATGACGGAATAACTGATTAATTGTTAATTCAGGTAGTTACTGACACCCAACAGGTATTAAGCTCTACGGCTAAACATTACGTCTTTAGATACAAGGCCCTCTTTGATGGAAATACTTTTTGCTCGCACGGTACGTGAAAATATTCACCTTAATACCGTGCGAGCAAAAATTATTTGCATCAAAGAGGGCTTGGATTAAAAAACGTAGGGCTTGGTTTAGATCAAAATGATATGGGGACGATATATCTAAACAAATCTAGGTTATAATTTTGTCAAATTCATATTATGACATGATACGCCAAACTAATGAGTAATAAAATAAGTAGACAAATACAAATTTATTTTTCTTGTTTACAAAATTAACAAAGTAAGAATATACAGAAAGAAAAAGAAAAATAATTACATAAATTGCTGAAACTGGCCACCACCATGCATGCTCCAAGCATAAATGCACACGTCTCTTCATATTTTTGAAAGTGTTGACCAGCATCTCTGGAGAAATGTTACCACATTCTTGGATAATCCTTTCTTGTAATAATTGTTCTAAATTTGCAACAAGTTCTTCTGTTCTTACAGATGGTCTTTCTGCTCCTTTTTTGTGTTGTATAGAACCTGTTTCCCTAAACACAGCCACGGTTCTTTTCAGGCAATGATAAATCCCTAGCAATAAAAGCAACGTTAGGAAAATGTTCGTGAAAATCGTCCATGCACAAACCAAGATTGTATTGCCACTCACCATTTACTCTAAGCCCGTTTCGAAAATACGCTTCAACCATGAATGTTTTGTGCTGTTCCGTAAAGCCCATTGTGTGAATTGTTTAAGAAATTGGAAAAATTAGCGATGAATCAAATTACTTGTAACGACTGTCAAAGATGACGGAATAACTGATTGATTGTTAATTCAGATAGTTACTGACACCCAACAGGTATTAAGCTCTACGGCTAAGCATTACGTCCTTAGATGCAAAGCCCTCTTTAATGCAAATAATTTTAGCTCGCACGGTATTAGATCATTTTCCTCAGAGTAAGGAATATTCTAGACTGAGAGCAAAAACACGTGGCTACGTCTACCTCCTAGCGGCAGCAAGTGAAAATGAGAATATTAACAATTTCCTAATTTTGACATTAGAATGATCAAAAAAGTTAGGTTATTGTGAAAATTGTGATGAAATTTATACGTTTCTACGTCTTGTGTAAGCATTTTAAGACACAAGACAATGCCAGAAGTCTGTAAAGTAATTGGTTTAGTGCCAGGCATTTCATTTTACAAGTAAGTGTTCATAGACGTGTCATATGATAGAATGCCCTCTGTAAAAAGTGAGATGTCAGAGCGGCACAAAAGTACGTTTAAGAATGAGATGGCGTGGTCTAACTTTACTCGATTACATTGAATACGATCCTGTCTACTGAAAAATAAAAATATAAATGATCCTTATTATAATATATATTTAATGAACCTTTGTCAATAACCCTTGATAAACAATAAGGTATTCACTAACGAAATAAACCTAATGAGATTATTAAAAAGGGCTTAAAAATGAACCACGCCAACAGGTTCATTAAGGGTGTCAGTTTTATTTTTAATTAATTACGAAGGGCTTGCTCATCAAAATGTAGGGCCAAAGGGCGCTGCCATGGTCGATAATAATTTGGTAATGTAGAACGGTGGAGGTGGCAGATAATTTCACAAATTCAATTACGTCAGTTTTTGAAACTTCATTAAAAAAGAAACAAATTGATTTATAGGTACACTGAAAGAAAACTCCAATAGCCATAGCTAGAAATGCATTAGTAGTAGCAAAAAATCTGCATTAAATAGGTGCCGAAAAAACAACTCTGTTGTAGCTACTTTTGAAATGACTTTTTAACCTCAATATGGTCGTTTTTTAAAGTAGTAGTGGTAACATGTTTTATTTAGCAAAAAGCTACAATTGAATATTTTATAATACATTTTTTAACACATTTTTATAGATTCATTTTTAAATTTTAAAACGCAACCTTCTTTTAACAAAAACAGACAGAAAAGTTAAACATAAAGTAAATTGTATCAAATATTACGTATCATTTTGTTTTTTAATTAAATGTAATTTTAAGGTTTTTTTTAATTAAACAGTTTTAATGATTTTTGAGATTTACTTAATAGAATTTACCAAATTATTATACTCTATCAAACCTTTACAAAAACTAGATTTATAACCTAATGTTTTAGACACTCTAACCACATAAAAATTTTGATTAGTTCTTATTTTATAATTATGATAGTCATAATTAAAAGAACAAGAAAATTTTAAACAATCAAGCAATAAATTATTTTTAATTTTATGTATAAAGATACATACTAAATAAAAAATTAAATTTTTGACATTCAACCAATCTAAATTTTTCAACATAAAATTAATTTTTGTATATTTGTCACAATTTAAAATAATCCGCATTGCCTTATTTTGTAAAATTTGTAATTTATCAAATATTTCCTCGCTAGCACAATATAAAATGGAAGAAGAATAAAGAAAATGTGGTAATATAATAGTCTTAAATACATTTTATTTAGAAAACAAACTTAAATTAGAACTGATTCTTTCAACATAACCTACTTTTCCGGCAATCTTCGATATAATATTTTAAAAATAATTTAAAAAATTTAATTTTGAATCAATGATTATCCCAAAATATTTAAAACTGTTTACTAATTCCAATTTTTCACCATCAATTACAATATTTATATTTTGACAATTTAAATTATTACCCATAACCATACATTTAGTTTTTGAAATATTTAATTTTAATTTATTTACTTTTACCCAATTTAATAATATATTTATCTCAGAAATTAGAGTATTTAGACCATCAAAAATATTTAAAACATTAATGTAAATTAGGGTGTCATCAGCAAACATTTGTAACTTACACATTTTAAAACTAAAGGCATATCGTTAATGTATAAAATAAATAATATTGGACCTAGTATACTTCCTTGAGGAACTCCTATATTATTTATTTTTTTATTTGAACATGTTTTTGGTATTTTTGTTTTTTATAACCTGTTACTTATATAATTTTTAAATCATTTATAAACGTTTCCGCGAATACCATACTGATACAATTTACTCAATAATCTAGCTCTGTCAATTGTTTCGAATGCCCGCTTAAAATCCAAAAATACACCTATAACATTTTCCACTTGATCAATGGTTCTCTTCCACGTCTTAATCACACATTAAATGACTGTCTCTGCCCATAGACAATTTACCTTTAGATAAACAAACAATAATCACGAATGTGGCAGTTTTATGGCCTCGCGCATGTAAACAAAACTGGGAACTATTAGACATGCGCACTGCAACATTATCGTTTGACGAATGGGAAAATAGACAGGTCCGGGCTTTAAAATTTAAATTCTTGCTCATATGCCACCATAGAGGGTTTATTTCACCCCTATTTGGGCATAATACAATTATACAACGGCTGCAACTAGTACTAGTCATTGTTTATATTACAATCCGAGTCACTAAAAGCACAAACACAATTCACTAACTAAACTACACAAAAACCAGAAATCCATAAATATTAAACACCAGTCCCACACAATCCACGATAGCCGATCCGATAGCTGAAAACTTTAGAAAACTACAAGGAATCCGCAGAGAAGAGAAACCTTAAAACACAACAACAAAAATGGCGGCCGAGCCGGTTCTGGAGAGTATTTTTGAGCGCGTCGATTATTGTCGATAAAGTAGGACGGCCGATAACACGAGGTTTGTGCGCATGCACGAAGGTTCCCCGAATGAAGACAGCTGACCGACGAGTCATGCGCTCGGACGTATTTTTTCACCCATAAAACGTAACTTTTGTTTGCGCAGGAGATAAGCTGTAGGTATCTAAAGGTAAATTGTCTATGTCTCTGTCGAGTACTCTGTTCGAAAACCAGCTTAAACGAAAACTAAAATTTTGTTGGCATCAATGAATTCTAATACCTAACTGTTTATATACGACTTATATATAATATAATATTATTTTTTTGCTGCTAAAAGACAACTCTATGGCCCTAAAAAATATATGATGCGCTGGTAAAACATAATATCTTTTATTTATAAAAAAATATAATTTGGTGATTGGTTGAGGTCATGTTGTTAAAAAAGTATTGCTCTTTAATCCTAAAAATTGTATGCCAGCTTAAAAAAATATATTTGTATCGTTGGTAATCTACTTAGCCACTAATAAATTACCTTTTTCTAAGCCCCTTTTTTAAGATTGGCCCGCAATGTTGTATGCGCCATTTTATTTAATTTATTATTAGATTTCTTTACTTTTCTTTAGCCAAATT
Organism: Polydrusus pterygomalis; assembly: GCA_963969555.1. NCBI lineage: Eukaryota > Metazoa > Arthropoda > Insecta > Coleoptera > Curculionidae > Polydrusus > Polydrusus pterygomalis. The sequence goes on from OZ018375.1 coordinate 4,074,951, forward strand.
AAATCACTGTAGTGACAGTGACGTTTTGAGCCAGTCGCCTAATTACCTAGTGTTGAAGAATAAACAAAAAATTAATATGGCCAGTTGATGACCTTATTTTATATACAATACTTTTTAATCTATAGGTATTTAGCCCCAGACCATCACCAGTGATATTTTTTTTTTGAGAAAAAAAATTAAGGAAATCGTAATAAAAAATAAAATGGTGTAAAATTTCCTCGAAAATTTCTTACCAAAAGAAACATATCAGTATATAGGCTCCATAAAACAAAAAAATTAACGACAATGTTTTTTATATGAAAACATTTATTTTTACAACCACGTAAAACCAAATAAGATTAGTTTCTTTATTTATTATAAAGTATGTTAATAACAACAGAGGATAAAATTGACGGTTAATGAACTTTGAATATAAGGACACATCTACACAACATTTATATCACGGAACACAAAATTAGGTTTGCAGTCATGCACCTTGCCCTTGCACTAAAAGTGCACTATACCATCAGACATCAATCACCCACCAACAACGGCAATCAAATGATGTTTTGAATTTAATTTAAGCCACACGGAGCAACGACAGATCATTGTTTTAAGTGCGTTCATCCCTCTCTGTTCCGTTGTACTAAGAGAGAGACTATAGAACTCTCGCTGAAAGTTAACTAAACGATTTCTCCATATTTTAAAACACGTATATTTTAAGTATAATAAGAGGGTTTATTTTTAGTTTATTTTTTGTGATAATTAGATAACCTTGTAAAAAAGAAAAATTATCTATTTACATATTTTATTGGATACATATTTTAATGGTTAAACGGTATTTTGTTCGGGAAAAAAATATCGAATAGGCGTCAAAATGAGTTGCGCGGGTTGGTGTCGGTATTTTCTTTTGTTTGTCTTCAAGTGGTCCAATTATAATAATATAGTTATGGATGAAATGGAGGAAATTTTAAAAACCTGGGGGTTACCCATGGTAGTACCTGTGTTTGTCGGTAAGTCATCAATTATTATACCAATTTTGTTATCTAATATATTAGTTGTTATCTACTAGGTAGGTATATGGTTCCAGAATTGCCGCGCCGCGCCGGGAAGATGGCGTACATTATTATATAGTATGTATTGCGAATTGCGCTACAAAAATCCAACAATTTGACTAAATTTTCCAATGCGCACGCTGTGTATGACCGTACCAATTTTTCTACAAATAACATTTATTAATGCATTTATAAATATTCAATGGAATTTAAACCAAATTATTTTCAATAAGTACCTAAGTAGTTTGAGAAATCCTGTCTTAAATAATTGTATATAAAATATGGCTGCCAAAATAAATATGATAATAATTGTTTTAAACTTGACGATTATTTAAAATTAAATTTTTTAACCAATTAATCAGAAAATGGTAAAAATAAAATAAATATGCACATAGTAATTTAAGTAAGTGTGTGGTAAGTGTACAGGGTGTTTCGCGGTAAATGGATTGTTAGAAGATTATAGAAAACGGGTCAATATCTCGGAAACTATTAAGTAAATAAACTATAATAATATGCATTTTTATTAAAAAATAAATATAATTTTCCGGGACGCGGGCTATAGGTATCTTAGGATCCGTTAATCGGACGACACTAAGAAAAAAAATTATTGGTAAATCAGCAAAGTCCACCGCTAGAGGGCGTAAATCCAACCTCGTAGCAGAAAATATTTTTTTAATCATAATTGTTTCAAGTGAACCTATATTGAAATTTTTCCTTTGTAACCTACTGAAAATATCACAACTTTTTTGTATTTACGTTTTTTCCCTACCTTGTCAAATAAAGGGTGGGGAAGGGGTAAACGTTGGTTTGAAAAAAAGTCAACTTTTTTTTGGAATTGGAATAACCGATTTTAAATAACTGTTTTTAATTTTAAAGCACTTTTATGGGCGCTCTACTAGAATAATAACATTTTGAGTTCAGTTATTTTTCGTGTCAGGATAGGTGGCGCTTTATGACAAGGTCGCAGATTTTTATGACTTTCTCGAAAATTTAAAATGGTATTTTTATTTTTCTCCAGGAAGAAGAGCATCAAAATATTACAGTTACTGGTGAAAACCGATGTCCGAAATGTTTATTCCTTATACAGTGTCCGGCAAAAAGTTGGACCCATATGGGAAACTTTTTTATTATTAATTTTATTTATGTATATACTGTAACATTTATAAATTAATTTAAAAAAATACTTTAAGTGTTTTAAATGGATCTATAATGGAACAATAATATATTATTTCTAAAACATATTGTTTTATTTCTTACAATCTGATATAATTGCGCCAATAAAATAATATTATTCTCAAATGCATGCAATAGTTGACTAAATAAAATCAACATCTTCTTACAATTATAAATTAGTTTTAAAAAATATCTTGAGGGTTTAAAATGAATCTATAAATAATTGTTACAATTAAATTAACTTATTTTAGCACAATTATACATTATTTCTAAAACATATTGTTCTATTTCTTACAATCTGATATAATTGCGCCAATAAAATGATATTATTTTTGGAATAACGCATTACTTTTGAGCAAAATTGATTTCGTTTTTGCAAACTATAGTATAGTTGTCACAAGAATATTAAAATCTGTTCAAAATAAAATATAATTACCACAAAGAATTATTATTCATTACATGAATTAAATCGTCATTGTGACAAAAAAATTTTAATTTTGCTAAATAGGCACTATCCAAAAATCAAATAAATTATAATTTACGCAATTTAATTTCTATTGAACATTTTTGGTATAGTTGTGGATCAATTAAACCTTTATTGAAATTCCCATTAAATTATGTAATTCTTTGAATTCGGTGATTTAGTTGCTCGTTACCAACTCGATTATTTAGTTGGATGAAATTTATCTGGGTATTGGGAATTAATCCTTTTTCTCAGTGTTATATCCAATGTGTTTTCTTCTAAAAAATGTGTTGTTATATTCCGCATTATGAATATACCGGCTTAAAGACCTTTTTATTGACCCTTGAGAAAGCTTTTATTAAAAACGAAACGTTGGGATAAATACAATTGTGTCATTTCGTTGCCTGCCCTCATTCTCGCTATACTTATTCGAATTTTTGAAGAATGTTTATCATCCATTCTTGGTATGTCCCTGGCGTGACCCACTACACGATAACGTCTTCCAATTTTGCTGATGGTGCCTTGGGAAATTGGTGGTAGATAGGGTTGTTTTTTTTTTAAATAAAACTGTTACACCACTGAATTACATTAGCATATTTTTGTCGTTTTAATGACTAAATAAGTATATGGGTGTGTAACTTTGTAATTAATAAAGTGTAATAGTATAACGTTATTTGTACAATAATTATAATAATACAAACCTTATGGGAATTTCTATTCCCTACACTGAGAAAAAGCTTTCTATTCCATATAGGAATTCACATATTCTTTATACAACTGTTTAATACTATATTATGTTACAGCGATGCGCTTTCCTACTGTAGGACAACGAAAATTGCTAGACCGTTGTGTAGTGATAATATCGCAGTAATTTAGCCAATAGGAAATAGGAGGTAACGCTACCATAAAATGGTTTATACCCATTATTGCTCTGAATACTCACAGTAACTATCAAGTTTCATTTGGGGTATCATCTGGTTTTAAATACTAAATTAGTTCCGACTGGCAGTTCTAATGAAACTTGACATTAATCATACTAATATTTGCTTGCTATGGCTAATAAAGCATATACTTACCACTAAAAATCAGTACTGTAGTTCTCAAAAATTTAAATAGCTTTTAATGTGATATTGTTCTTGTCGTTTAATATTGCATATGATTATCTATTATGCATAGGGTTGCCATGTTTAAATCTGCAAATCGCAGGACACAAGTTTAAAAAAGGAAGGACTGACGCAAATAAAAAAGGACATTTTTTTAAAACTAAAACAGAATTTATTTTATGTAAAAAATGAACAAAAGCTAAGTTTTTTCTAACAAAATAACAACTTAAAAATGCTTTAAAAAAATGTATTATTATACAGAATATTTTTTATTAGAACGGACGGCTTCCAAGAGCTTTTTGTTTCTAACTGCCATATTATAAAATTTTTTGCAGGTTAGATTAAAATTTGTTTTTATCTGAAGCTCTGCTTTTACGTGGTCAACCAAAAGTTTATTTCGGCTGTCGCTCCAGGCTACATTGCATAAAAAAAAAATCTTTCGGAGTCAACGTTTGACCCGTATATTGAAAACACAAACTGTATTATTTTTCAAAAACAATGAATTTCGGGGTTAGCTCCATTTCTGGATAATGGATTCCTCAGGTAAAGCGCAAGCTTTGTCAAGGGTAGGTTTTAATATACAATATTCTTCATACAAATTATCAATATTTATGTCTATGGATAAGTTAGTTGCGATTTCCACCATTGAATCAAAGTCAAAGGGGCTTCTTAGAATTTAAGAAATCCAGGACATTAGGCGTTCTTCTAAAGGTATTCGAAGGACTCTAAATTTAAGCTTCAAATCCAGGACATCCTTCCAAATCCAGGACACCTGCAACCCTAATTATGCAACATAATTTACTGAGATGGTAAAATTCGTTCATATATTATAAAGTCCAATAGTAATGATAGGTGGTGTAAAATAAGAATCTTCCATTGCTTTATCTGACATTCAAAGTTAAAAAAACATAAATACAAAGTAGAAATAAATTAATTGAAAAAGGTATTGATGCAGTTCGAACAACCCTGTGACCTGCGGAAAAAATATGTTAAAACTAACTAATATTACGGAGCGCGGCCTTTGCCGATCGCTACGAACTCTCACCAACGTCTTGTGGATTATAGGATCTTATGGATACAATTCGTTTTTGGAACGTTGTTCTGCTTTTTTAATTGTGGGGAAAGCGCTTTACTGAGAACAAAATGCGTCGCATTGAGAAGATGCAATTTATTTCTTAACAAACTTGCTGTACTACAAGTAGTTTATTATTCAACAATACTGTGCTGCTAATGGAACTGATTGCTACCAATACAAGCACTGTTCTAGCAAATATGGAATTAATATAATACTAAAACGGATTTGATACACTATAGCTATTTATTTAATATGGGTTAATACAAAATAAGTTATCAATACAAACTATGTGTTAGCAAACCTGTTGTAGGTATTAGATCATTTTCCCCAGTGTAATGATTCATATTTTTTTTTAAAATGATTACCCCTAAGTTCTGCCAAACCAGATTTCTTATTCTTGTCAATTAAATTCGAAAACAGATTTAACTCAATAAAGACCCCAAACCCAATTAATTTAAATTCACTAAATGAACATGATCGTTTTTTTACGCTTGTCGCGTTTCTTCTAATTGATGAGGAAACTTTTTGTAATTAATTTAAAAGTGGACAGAATTGATAAACTTGTTGCTTATGGACTTGCGTCTTCTTCGTTTGTCGCAATCTTAATTTTATTTCCAGTTTGTTTTGGGACTTTTTTTAAAGGGTTTAGAGGAGACGCGAACTTTATTTTGAGTTTGGAGAACAGCATTTATGTATAATTTGACCCGAAACTTCTTGTTACAATTTCTTGTTAAAAAATTGTTCTAAGCTTACCTTATCAAATCGAAAATAAAAAGCAAACAAAACAGCATTCACGAATGGTACAACGAATTTGTTTTTTAGATAAGGCTACGTTTCCTTTAAATAATCAGGTTAATAGATAAAATTAGAGATGCTGGGCACAGGAAAATCCTCACTGGTTCCTAGGAAATCACACCCAGTATAACGAAAAGGTTAATAAGCCTAATGAATAAAAATGTAGCAATCGCTTTTTCTTATAAAATCGAAGTTATTTCTTGAAAGCCAATGAATAAAAACTAAAGTAATTGCGTTTGCGTCCAGAATTGCTTAAAACTGCAGGAATTGCTTCTAGTCAATGCTTTTTCTTAAAAAAAATGGAAGCAATTGCTATCGTTTGCTTAAAATGTGATGAATAAATTAAGGAATTGTTTTTCTAGTGTAGTAATTGCTTTCAACTTTTTAAGGTAGGTCGACCCCTGCATCATTTGCTTGGTAGCAGTCAACTTTACTTCTCCGCGGCATACACGTGCGTCGCTCTTAATTTGTGTCTTTAATTATGGCTGAATATATGAATGTCTGTAAAAGAAAAATCTTCGATGTACGTAAAGATTGCAGAAAGTTATATCGATCTGACTGCGAAAATATTGAGAGGTTGGCAAATTATTTTTTGACTGATACTGGTAAAAGGCGAGGGGGTGCACTGTCACCTTTAGATAAGATTAAAGTCTGTCTGCGGAAATTGTTGGATGCGGGCTTTCAAAATTCTGTAGGTGAAGAACTCGGTGTTCACCAAACTACTGTCTGTGAGACATACACTTCTGTAATGGATGTAGTTTTGGAAAAGGCCAATGTTTTTATTATATTTCCTACAAGTGCTGAAGCTGTTGTGGAAGCTAAACGGTTGTGGTCAGAGAGATTTATTTATGTTCCGTCAATTTGTGAACGAATATCATTTGCTTGTCTTTAATTTCTTCATCACTACTATCACTTTCCTCATTTTCACTGAAATCTGCCATATCACAAATATAAGGTTCCTATTTTCCACAAAAACTTCGCAGATTACTATTGTACTAAATAAATAGACCAACGTTGTTGTATTAACGTCAACTCTTTTGCAAATTAGGCACCAAACTGAACATGAAATCTATAATCTGAACAAGTGCATAAGCCACGTCTGAACTTGTGTTGAATAAGCATTTGCTACAGAGGTGTAAGAAAAACAGCAATTATCGCTTCAAAATTTTATTCATATCCAGATATAGCAATTGCTTTTACTTATATAGCAATTGCTAGTCAAGCAATTGCTTTTACTAAAAAGTAATTGCTTTAAGTAATTGCTTAATTTTTATTCATTAGGCTTAATGTCTGAGCAGGCATTGTTCAAAATAGGGTAATTGCTGTAGTGGCTATTTTTATGCTTTTGGCATACGAAGAAGAAAGACACACATATTCTGGAGCTATAGCCGGTCATAGTTTTGTTTACTTTCGTGTTTTGTGCAATTACGACCCTTTTTCTGTTACTACAAGCACATATTTGCTAGAATTCTTAGGAGAGATGACATCTAGATAGACCAGAAAATATCGTGTTACCAGTAAAAATTGTTGTTTTATACTTCAGTTCTGAAAATCGACATGTTTACTTTCAAGGATTTGAGGGTAAATTGTGGCAATTTTAGTGGTTTCAAAAAACTGATTTTTTAAAGGGTAGCTTGTTTTGTAATGCTACCACAAAAAATTGTAAAAATTCAAAAATTTAAGCGGTGCTTTTGTCAATATTCAATATTTTCATGCAATCAATTCAAAACGAGCGTAAAATCTTCGGCGCGCGTACAACAAACAAATATTGCAACAAATAAAAGTAAACAAACAAACGCAAAGAGTAGGTAGCATCAAAGCAAGCTCAAACTAGTAGGAATCATGCATATAGGAAATTTCTTCTAACCAAAGATAAAGATGATTGGAGAGACTACCAAAGTAAGCGAAATAGGGTGACGTCATTAATTCGTAGTGAAAAGATCAAATATTACGATCAATACATAGACAGGTGCAAAGGTGATGGAAAAAAGATGTGGAAAACTCTTAAAAAATTAGTAGGAAACAATAAACAAACTACAGATTTTGCACATATTGACTTTGGGAAATATGATGGGACAGTGGAGGACAATTTCAATGATTTTTATTCTGACAGTTTGGATGATATTTCCGCTAAAATAGAAAAACGACAATGGGCTTCTAGTATTGACAAAAACAATAATAACCTAATGACATTTAAAACGATAAATCTTAAAGAGTTAAAAAAAGTTGTGTTTCAATTTAAGAACAAAAGCACCAGTGACGATCTCTTGAGCATTAAGTTGGTTAAGGACTTGTTTTGTGTTATAGGTTATCCACTGTTATATTTAGTAAATACGTCGTTGCGTACTGGGAGAATACCCAATGACTTAAAAACTAGTGTTATTATTCCTATACCCAAAGTGTCTACACCAAAGATTCCAGCCGAATTCAGGCCTATTAATCTACTTCCTGTTGTGGACAAAATAATCGAGACAATAGTTTGCCAACAATTAAGAAATTTTTTTGAAACTAACCAGTTATTGTTTGTCGGACAATCCGGATTTAGAAGTCAATATTCCTGCGATTCGGCACTATACACAATATGTATGCGCAAAGTGGAGGAACTTTATAAATGAGGGTAAAGTGGTGCTTAGTGTTTTTGTAGACTTACAACGTTCATTTGAAACCATTGATCGTGAGATTCTCTTAAAAAAATTACTGTTATATGGTATTAGTGGTCCTGCTTTGGACTGGATAAGTGATTACTTGGTTAATAGGTATCAAAAAACAAAAGTAGATAACAGACTTTCACATAATAGAGAAAGTAGATGGGGTGTACCTCAGGGAAGTGTTTTAGGTCCTTTTTTGTTTATTATTTACGTTAATGATATTTATACAATTTTAAAAATGTCATTTATTAACTTATTTGCAGATGACACTCTTTGTGGCAGGTGACAATTTTAGAGAAATAGGTAATATTTTGAATGCGGAACTTGAAATTGTATATAACTGGCTTTGTCAAAATAAATTGAAGCTTAATGGGTTAAAAACAAAGTGTATGGTCATAGGTTCGAAACCAAATTGTAAAAAATATTTAGATTTAGGGTTAATAGTTAAATTAATGACAGTGTAATTAACAATGTCTCGGAAATAAAATATCTGGGCATTTTTTTGGATCCTCAGCTAACCTTCTCAAATCACATAGACTATCTTTGTAAAAAATTGGGTAAAAAGGTTGGATTTTTTTGTCGCGTCTCAAATTGTCTGTCACAATGGGCGAAAATATTGGTTTATAATACTATTATTCAGCCGCATTTTAATTACTGTTCTTCATTATTAATATCGTGCACTCAAGAGAATATATATAGATTGCAAATACAACAAAATAAAGCTATGCGTATAATTCTTAATTGTAGTAAAAGTATACCCCAATAAAAACAATGCTGCGCACTTTGAATTGGTTGTCTGTTGGGGAGGGTATTAAGAAGGCGAACGTTACTCTAATACAGGGTGGCCCTTTAGTGTGGCAAAGTACAATAGCTCCTTTACTATTTCAAATACATTAAAAATAATAATACAAAAGTTGAAGGGCAGTAAGTGACTTATAACGTAAAATTATTTTTAACTCTATAGGGTGGCTCAAAAAAGCGGAACAATAAAAAATGTACTTTTTTCAAACGGAACACCCTGTATATTTTTTCATTTTTAAATTCCACATAAAATTATAATTATTTTTTATTAAATGCACTGTTAGTCTATACTTTATAGTTTCCGAGATATTGACTCTCGAAAAGTGACATTTTTGAACTTTGACAGCTTCTAACTTTCTAACAGTACGTCTTAGAGCAAAACGGTTTACATGTCCCTATCTTCAATTTTTATTATCTTCCCATAAAAATCAACTTCCGGTTAAACCGGATGTTACTCGAAAGAAGGAAATATAGTTGTTCCGGTTTAACTGGAAGTTGATTTTTTTGGGAAGATAATAAAAATTGAAGATAGGGACATGTAAGCCGTTTTGCTCTAAGACGTACTGTTAGAAAGTTAGAAGCTGTCAAAGTTCAAAAATGTCACTTTTCGAGAGTCAATATCTCGGAAACTATAAAGTATAGACTAATAATGTATTTAATAAAAAATAATTGTAATTTTATGTGGAATTTAAAAATGTAAAAATATACAGGGTGTTCCATTTGAAAAAAGTACATTTTTTCTTGTTCCGCTTTTTTGAGCCACCCAATAGAGTTAAAAATAATTTTACGTTATAAGTCACTTACTGCCCTTCAACTTTTGTATTAATATTTTTAATGTATTTGAAATAGTAACGGAGCTATTGTACTTTGCCACACTAAAGGGCCACCCTGTATATAAAATTGATCGTGGTCAACTTCCAGCATATTTAGGTGATTTTCTTGAAAAGAGATCCAATTTTTTTGAATATAATATTCGATCTAGACAAAATTTTAATATTCAGTTTGTAAAGTCTTCAAGCCTACAAAAATCGTTGTTTTATGAGGATGTTCGCCTCTATAATGCCCTTCCCGATGCGTTAAAGAGTGCAACTAGTCTAGCAACCTTTAGTAAAAACGTTTCTAAGTATTTGCAAAGTATATAAGAATGTAACTGGCAGTAGTAATCTGTATTGATATGTATCTTTTGTATTTGTATCTACTAGCCAAGTGCTAAATAAAACACTTATTATTATTATTATCAATATCCCAAAAGTCATAAAGAATATAAGTTAGTAATTGGCCTTCCTGCGAAATAAGGATAGATCATTAAAAAGGACCAGTTGTTGTTATATATAATATTTTTTTAGGTTTTAAGTTTTAAGATGTAGAGTTAATGTTTTTTATTAAATTATTGTATTAAAATCGGGCGTCGCGTCTCTCCGTTAAATCCTTTCAGCGTAGACATTCGACAAGACGATTTAAGGGCACAGTTCTAGAGGTCAATCGTGTATAAAAGAGACCTATAAATGGCTTGAATGCAGGGGTAACTTCCGGAACCTTGCAATTATTTAAAAAAAAATTGTCTAATTTTGGAAGGGCTGTTCAGGGAGGCATTGATAAATAGTATGCCGGTGTTTTTTTTTAAATAAATGCACAGAAACTTTAGAAAAAGCAGTTTTTTGAATCCACTAAAATTGCCACAATTTAGCTTAGAATCCTTGAAAGTAAACACGTCGATTTTCAGAACTGAAATAAAAATCTTTACTGGTAAAGTCTATACGAAGTCAGTTGAGACAAACAAAAAAAATTAAATTTGGCTAAAATCGGCATCTCCTTTGGGAAACATGGGCGGCGGTAGAAATTTAAAAATGTTTTACTAATATATATTGTATTTTTAAAGAAATTTATCACAATTTTAATCAATTCCAACTATAAACTATCTGATGTATTTATAAACTGAATATAAGATGACGGTTAATTTTTTTGATTTTTATGGTTTTCTTTATAATTTATGTCATTATAAATTCATATATAAATAGGAAAATAGGTAGGTATTTAGGGTTTATACTCAGTGTTTATGCAATAGGTAAAGTGTTTCTCAGGTCAATTTAATGACATAAAAATGTATGAAACTCCTAATAGGCGCCCCAAACAAATAATTAAAATGCAGGGTATTGTTTTAATTTGTTAATAGGATAATAATATTATAAATAAAGCAACTTTAATACGTAACACGTTTTAAACAAACATTATTGATTTAAAATGCAGTTACAATTTAATTGTTTTTTTTGTCGATGAGAATCTTCAAAAGACTGACCCCCTGTGGTATACTAACAGAGAAGTGTCAGATTCAACCCCCTGTGGTGGAGCCGCCTACCGACTAAACTCACCGTGTTCCTGCGGTTTCCGCATTATAGGCGTATAAACCTTCAGACCACTCGGTTTGGTGTTTCGGCTCTGCACAGGCGTGCTTTTTTTGCGGCTAACGAGGAAAATCTGCTTACAGACACATGTGTACTCCACTTTCCGGGTACAACCAGAGCAAAGGGCCCCCACCGGAGGAAGCACAGACGTAGTGTCGGGTTGACATTTATCCTGAGGGGGCAACTGCCGACCGACTAAACTCCCCGCGTTCAGTGATATGTGGTTTCGGGCTGGATAGCCTATTAACATATTATTGGTTTTAAACGCTCGTATGGCTCGAGTCCATACTCAGTTGATTTTAAAACCCTCCCATATTTTCGCATACAAATATGGAGGTTGACTGAAAAATGTAAAAACAATTTTGAAATTTTGTACGGAATCCGTATGTGAGAAGACTGGCATAATTTTTGTGATGCACCTAATAGGTATTCCGTGCGTATGCAAAATAAAAATTAAAAATACCCAAATTGTCCGTTTTGTTATCACTAGTATCAAAAGGCCGCCAAAATGCCATTATAATTGTCTAATTAAAACTCGATACTAAAATACACTACAACACACACACACACAAAATTATCACTAATCACTAATGCAAATTTAAGAAAACATCAACAACAATTTTCCCCATTCGATACAGCACTGTATTAAAAATCATACGACACACATTCCATCAAAATGATCTAAATATCGAACTAAAGTATTTCTAACCAACCAAATTCGCAACTGACAAATCAAATTTGCGGAATATAACTCCGCCCACAATTTTTAATGACAGACTCGTCAAGTCCACGTTGACTATCTTCGAGCATCTGTACAGGGAGCGATCAATACAAATTTGGTTATATTTGTATTGTAGTTTCAATGTGTGATGCAGTAAATTGATCGTACCTCCAATATTTATGTTGTCTCAACTGACTTCGTATAGACTTTAACACGATATTTTCTAGTCAACCTAGGACGTCATCTATTTTAAGAATTCAAGAGAATATGTGTTTGTTTTAACAGGAAAGGGGTCGTAATTGCACAAAACACGAAAATAAACAAACCTATGACCGGCTGACTAACATCTGCCTTGCTCTACCAGCTCCAGAATATGTCTGTCTTTCTTCTCCGTATGCCAAAAGCATAAAATTAACTACTCTGTTCAACACAGCACTGCAGTGCGCATGCGAAGAGTCAACAATTCGACAAATCAAATTGATGATAGAAAATGGCGTCGCTAATCCCACCTTAAATTGATAAAGGTAAAAGTAAAATTATGCAAGTGCAGGAGCAGCAATCCACGCGCCGCTGAAGGTATGTTGGTGGAGCAGTCAGGAGCTGTTACACAGACAAAGCATTTGACAACCATGGCAGATGGAAGAAAACTGCTCATATGGCGTTCTTATGCTTCACGTTCAAAGGTATAGTTAAATCTAGTTTTATCATGCGGGTCCAAAGGTCATATGAATCAATTCGAAAATTCCAGAGCTTATTAAAATGTTGTGAGATTATGTAGGTATCAATATACCCGAAGAAAAGAAACATAGTTTTACTATTTTAACTGTCGTGAATATAGCCACATATAATATTATTATTTTTGCAAAAATTATGTACGTAATAGTACAGGGTTGGCGAACCTTTATGTATTAACGTGCCACTTTTCCTAAAGAAATGTTTAATAAGGCCATAGACGTGCCGTCAAATTCGTAATGTAATCATTCATAGTAAACTTTGTGATCGGTGGCGTGCCCAATGTTATGTCGCGTGTCATAATGTTTTTCATAATAAAGACTTTGCACCAGCCCATATTAATTTTATCGCATTAAATTGGCAATGATATGGCGGCAGTCGTAGATTTTGGGTGATTTGAGAGACTTTGCCATTGATTTTAATATAATAACGGATTGGTAAAGGATTTTGGTTGTGTTTTTCAAGCGACTCATAAATATTACTTTTTCGCCAAGATGAACTAGGTTGTTTATTTAAAATTCTTGAAATGATAAATATGATGCATTGTCTAATACAATAAAAGACGGCTCATCTAAATTTGAGATTAATTGAGCTTTTAGCCATTTTTCAAACATTTCGCAATTCATATTGTCATAATAGTCAGAACTTTTTAATGTGGAAGAAAAAATTAAGCTTGCACCTGGAACATATCCTGTTACAGAACCGGCATGTAAAATAATGAACCGGTTTTCCGTGCAACAATCCTTTTTTCTTTTCACGCTTTTCACATAATCATCTTGCCAAGATTTTGAACCACTTCCATTCGAAAATATCCGTGTTTCGTCTAAAAATACTACTTTCCTAAATTTTGATTTGTAATTTTCAGTATATTTTTTTAAAAACTGAACACGCTGACTCACTATCTGTGGCTGCTCACATAAAAATCTCCGGTTACAGTGTTATTTTTATAGCGAAAACCCAACTTTTTTATTCATTTTAATAACGACTCAACTCCGATTTCCAAAACACCTCGAAATTTTAAATTTTCTTTTAAAACTGGAAGAGTTACATTGCTTTTTGATCTGTATAAATCACAAATCACGTTCCGAACTCCCATTTTAATATTTTCGCTTAAATCTTCAGTCTTTGGCTTTCTTCGTTTACATTTTTTAGTATTCTTCGGTATTATATTATGCTTTTGTTCATGTACAATTTTCTGCACAGTCCTTAAACTAATTCCCAGTGCTTTTGCTACGGTTTCCTGCATATTGGTTGGCGAATTCTCACTTTTTCTTTTATTCTCGAAACAGTTTACCAAACTAAGCACCATTTTTTTGGCTTGGGGATGCAAAAAACCAAAAAATTACTTTTTATCGTTCATATTGTCACAATAAAGAAAAATTGAGAGTATGTCTTTGTTAAATTGTAAGACCCGCACGATAAGACCGGATCTGACTTTAGTTACTAATATAAGAAGCAACTTCGGGTGTCGATTGGCCTGCCACCTAGTTTAAATCTGTTGTCTGTAGGCTAATACATTACTACTACCTATACTATAAGACACTGTGCGTCGTATTTCTTTGAGCAGACTGTTCGTCGAGCAGCTCGTCGAGCCGCAGTCTGTAGGCTACTTTAAATACACCCTTTGGCTCTATGTACTAATAGTTTAACAATGTGTTATTACATGTGCAGCTGCTAAAGTAGTGATTTTCCCTCGGCACTGCCAAAGCAACATCGGACCAAATATTTTTCAATTATTATTTTTTTTTTAAAAACAACAAACAGGCAATTAAAAAATACTTCTGCAAAAGGCCAAATTTAATAAGGAAACTGAAACTGACAATTTTATAATGTTTAATAGGATCAAAGGAAAGCCAGACCAGTTTCAGAGTTAATTAAATTTAATCATCAAATGACGTATTAAAGGAAAACTTTTTATATTGAAGAACTGTTGTATATTTAAATTGAATTGTAATTTTCTGTATTGTTATATTAATGTTATTTTGAGAGCGAAAGAGAGAGAAAACACAATAAATATACAAGGTGTCCGGAACCTTCGTTCGTATACTTTAACACATTCGCTGCCAAGACAAATTTGTAAAAATGGTCTCCCAGGCCAAGGTTGAATCCTATAAGATACGGCAATTCTAAGACTATTGGGTATAGCAGTTTTTTTTGCTGTGTTTTTTGCGTGTTTTTTTTTTAAATAAAACCTAAACAGATACCGGTGTCTGACGTGGCGTGGTGAAACCATTTTCCCATAACGCGCCACAGAAGACACTCTGAGAAGACATTTTTCTTACATGGTTACGCCACAGCAGACACCTTAGCGGACACGCCGTAGATAGCGGACACATCAAATCCGCCCATCGTATAGAGCTATAGCCCTACTGTAAGGAGTGTAAGGAGACTTCAGTTGGAAGTAAGATAACGTTGTGTCTACTGTTAGCTCTCCGTTGCAAATTTAGACCGATTTACGTGATTTATTTTATTACATTCTATTTTTGTGCAAAAATGAATAACAGAACCGGAAGAATTATGTATTTTGTGACCAATGAAGAACCAGGGAGTGATTTCTTTATATCTGTTTATTATAATACAACACCTGATATAATGTGTTAACATTTTTATTACCTTTCTTAAAAGAAAATAAATAAATACAAAACCCGCTTTATATTTTTATTGAAATATTTTGTGTCTGCCCTGGCGTGTATGGAAATTAATTTAAAAAATTAAGTCTGCTCGCCATAGCGGACACAATAGCAGACACGTGTTATAAAATCCATTTACAGTGTCCAATCAAAAAACCAAGATAAGTGGACTATGCCGCAGCGCCAATACAGACACCTCATATGAAAACTTTTATAGAAAAGTGTGTCCGCTGGGCAGTGTCGTTGAATAACACGGACACGGGTGTCTGACGTGGCAGCGAATGTGTTAAGGGGATATTCTACATATGAAAATATGAAAAAAAGTTCATATGAATGTAGGTTCTTAAATGATTTATAAGGAAGCTGTGGCCGTCCAAAGGTGACCTCTAAAGATTAGTTTCTATTTTATATCTATGCAACCGCTTAAGGTACCGGTGTGCTTTTTGGCACACAAACTTATAATATTAACAATTGCTAATTTATGATATTGAGAGTTATTATGAAATTTAGTCAGGGGCGTTCTTCACATTTAAAAAAATTTTACTCAAAAATTATAATTCCAGTGATTTTTCTACACTAAAAAGGTATTCTTAAAAAAAATTACTGGACCAATGATTTAGGAGAAAAATCGATGTATTTAAATCATTGCATAAACTATTATCGAATTGTGTTTAAAATAAAACATCAAAGTCTTATGGCAAATACAAATTTGAAGTAAAAAAAACATTAAGAAGCCCATGGTTAGCGTTAAAATAAATTGACAATGACAATAATTAAGTCAAAACGTTGTTTTATTCTCATTTTTAAACAAAATAAATTAAGAGTTGTTGGTTTAACAAGAATAATCTGAAAAAAGTAGAAACGTTACAACAAATGTTGAAAATGGTTTCCATTCATATCAATACAACCAACTAAACGATTTCTTATTGATGTTCGTACTCTTGAGAAACTCCTTCCTTATTACGAATTTTCTCGCAACAATAAATAACACGTTGTTCCAATTGTTGTACATTTTCAACAGGTACTGAATATACCAGAGACTTCAGATATCCCCAAAGAAAGTAATCCAATGGATTGAGATCAGGTGAACGGGGAGGCCAGGCAATGGGCCCACCTCGGCCTATCCATCGGTCTGGATATGTTTGATTTAAATGATCTCGAACCAATCTACTAAAATGAGGTGGAGCCCCATCGTGCATAAAATAGTTTGTAAGTCTTTGCTGGTACGGCATGTCTTCAAGTAGAACAGGCAAAGAGTCTTGTAAAAAATCTAAATATGCGGGCCCATCTAAACGTTGAGGCATAATGTATGGTTCTATTAATCGATCGCCCAATATACCTACCCAAACATTAATTGAAAATTTATTTTGAAATCGAATTTCAAAAATTGCATGGGGATTTTCTTCTGCTCATACATGGTTATTATAAAAATTTACGATGCCTTCACGGGTAAACCCTGTTTCGTCAGTAAACAAGACTTTATGTAGAAAAAAACGGTCTTGATGACATTTTCTCTGCATCCACTGACAAAACTCTACACGAGGAAGTAGGTCTTGAGGCTTAAGCGCCTGAACTCTTTGTATATGGTATGGATAAAGAAGTTGTTAATGCAAAATTTCCCATGTTGTACTCTTAGGGATTCCCTCTTTTAAGGCAATTCTCCTTATGCTTATACCCGGATTGGCTGCAACGCATTCGAGCACTCTTTCTTCTGCTTGTGGAGTCCTAGTAGTACGGCTTCTCCCAGTTTCATTCATATTTGGCATAAAAGTTCCGGTTTCTCTTAATCGTTGATGTAAATTAATGAAAAATTTCTCACAAGGAATTTGACAGTTTGGAAAATATTTTTGATACAACCTGCGAGCTTCTCGAGCACAACCATTAGCTTTGCCGTACATAAAATGCATATCAGCTAACTCAGCAAATAAATAACCTGCCATTTTTTAAAATTTGCACCTTAATTAATCAAAAACACTTTGCACTTGATCAATGATCACTACAATAAATCACAAAAACGTCATTGTCAATTTATTTTAACGCTAACCATGGGCTTCTTGATGTTTTTTACTTTAAATTTGTATGATTTAAATAAATCGATTTTTCTCCTAAATCATTGGTCCAATATTTTCTTTAAGAATACCCTTTTTGTGTAGAAAAATCACTGGAATTATAATTTTTGGGTAAAATTTTTTAAATGTGTCGTGTAAAAAATTAGAAATAAATAAACTAAGCCACCCCCCCCCCCCCCCCCCCCCTCGTAAGAACGTCCCTGACTAAATTTCATAATAACTCTCAATATCATAAATTAGCAATTGTTAATATTAGTTTGTGTGCCAAAAAGCACACCGGTGCCTTAAGCGGTTGCATAGATATAAAATAAAAACTAATCTTTAGAGGTCACCTTTGGACAGCCATAGCTTCCTTATAAGTCATTTAAGGACCTGCATTCATATGAACTTTTTTTCATATTTTCATATGTAGAATATCCATTTAAAGTATACGAACGAAGTTTCCGGACACCCTGTATAATATAGGTACACTGTCCGCGAATAAGGTTTACAATAGCACAAATAGATGAAAAATTTCATTTTTCAGGAAATAGTAATTCTTGATAAAAAGTTTTGCTTGTAAAAAAAATGCAATTCACTAAGAGAAAATTTTGATTTTTTATACAGGGTTCACAAAAACTTCAAAAACATGATTTTTCTCCAAAAGTAAACTATCTTTATTTTTCATTTTTGACCAAAATGCCAATTAGAAAACTTATTTAGAATAACGTTTGTAATTTAAATCCGAGATTTAAAATAAAACTTCAATTTTTTTAGTTTTTTTTAATTTTTAGAGGTAAAAGAATTTATTTTTTGGATAGCAGCATTGGCCGTCGAAATACATACGTTATTAATGACAGAGGGGTAATAAAAAATTTCAAAAAAACTTATTTTTGGTGTTACCAGAAATATGTATTTTTAATTTCACAAATAAAATGACACCAAAAATCTTAAAATAACAACAAATAATAATTTCATAATTTGCTATTTAAACACTTCCCCTCCATATTCAACACATTTTTCTAGCTGTAAATGAATGTGGTCAAAATTCTTCGAATTCCTTCAATGGAAATTGTTTCAACAGCTTCAACAATTCGCTATTTTAGAAGCTGTACGTCGTTCTCAATAGGGAACTTTCCAGTTTTTTTTTTTAATAATATGATTTAGAAATAATTAGAAATTAATTTATACCGAAGTTCATCAGCAATTAATTTTTTTGGAGAAAAGATAAGTGCAAATGGTTTCCGATTCTGTTAACTGTTCGATAGTTAGGTATGGATTTCCTAAATGCCTCAGAGCGTTTTGTACAAAATCCAACGATGCAGCTTTTAAAGCATTTTTTTTTCGATCCCAATCTGCTGGACGAATCGCAACCACTTAGAGAGGGTAATGCTGGCAAAATACGATAAATATTTTCTCCAAGGGATTGAGCAACCAAATAACATACTGAAATGTAATTCTTCTTATAAGAAGTGTCAAACCATACACCTAAACAACCTAGACGTTCTAGCTTATTCCAGAAAAAAATTCCCCGGACGAAAACATATGTATCAGTGCAAAGGATAATGATATGGGAAGATTGGATTCTTTCTGCGTAAAATATGTGACAAAACATCATTGAATCGGCTTCTAAATGGTTTGAATTTAAGTCAGGTACTTTAAAAAATGAAGAGCCTTGTAATTTAAAACATTTTGTTGGATCATCAAATCCTCCACATATATAACTCACAATCTTCTTTTACTTGTGCATATCTAGGAGCAGCAGTACAGAGAAATCGAACGAGCTGTAACTTATTTTCTTTGCTTGAAAAGAAATTTTTACAATTAGCTGGAATTTTTCTGTGATCATTTGAAATTAAAACTTCTCATCATTTGACCTTTACTCCGTAAAGTTGACTCCAAATATTTTATCGAAATATCATCATATCTGTCAAATACAATATCTATTATGCCAATTAGAAAACTTATTTAGAATAACGTTTGTAATTTAAATCCGAGATTTAAAATAAAACTTCGATTTTTTTAGTTTTTTTTAATTTTTAGAGGTAAAATAATTTATTCTTTGGATAGCAGCATTAGCGGTCGAAATACATACGTTATCAATGACAGAGGGGTATCAAAAGGTTTCAAAAAAACCTATTTTTGGTGTTACCAGAAATATGTATTTTTAATTTCACAAATGAAATGACACCAAAAATCTTAAAATAACAACAAATAATAATTTCATAATTTGCTATTCAAATACTTCCCCTCCATATTCAACACATTTTTCTAGCTGTAAATGAATGTGGTCAAAACTTCTTCTAATTCCTTCAATGGAAATTGTTTGAACAGCTTCAACAATTCGCTATTTTAGAAGCTGTGCGTCGTTCTCAATAGGGAACTTTCCAATTTTTTTTTCAATAATATGCTTTAGTTAGGCCTGAAAAAATATTCCCCAATTTATTACTCCTTAAAAATCAAAAATAACTTGGTAAAAATTCTTTAAAGTTTCACGCGTGTCGAAAGCATTTCAAACGATCTCTAAAGCGCGCGAAGCCCGATGACGTCAGGGGGTATGACTTTTGGTCATCCATCATCCTGACACTCCTGACAGGTGCCGAGCGACCTAATTTGCATTTGGATTGCCGTGTGTTATTGTTATTGTATTGTTGTTTTAAGGTCGTGTCGCTTGACGCGTGGATGTCAAATCTGACAAATCATCAAATTTATTGAAAACCTATAACCTATTTTGTGTATGTCACACACAAATCTGACAAATAATGATACCCCTTGACGTCACGACTACTAGCAGCGCGTTTTTACCCGCTTGGAATAATTTGAATTTTGGGGCATTTTTAAATCTTTCTCGCGGTCTTTTGGGAGGAAATATGTTGTTATATGTTCTATGACAATATGTACTTATGATTTATAGATTTTTTCCCCATTTAAAATTTTTGTCAAGTTCCCTATTGGACGGGAGTACCTACACTAATTGCTTGAGGCAGCCCTAAAGATAGGCATCTGAAATAGTTAAATCTGGTGGCCAGAGAACCGGACAATTCCAACCAATCCATCTGTGGCAAAATGTATTATTAAGTCATTCCCTCACTTCAATTGCGAAATGCGCAGGGCATCCATCTTGTTGAAAGTACATTTCGTTCTTACATAGGCGGGGCAATTCTTCTAGGTTGTCAGAGAGGAATGATTTCAATATTTAAAGGTAACTCCTACGGTAACACGTGTTTTCGAAAAGGTATGGGCCAATTATGCCATAATAACAAATCGCACACCAGACATTTACTTTTTTGTAATATTGTCTTCTTGCAGGAATTCTAAAACGGGGATTATTTTCGTTTCAGTATCTAATATGCGCAGAAGACACTTTCCCGTTTGTTGATAATGTCGATTCATCGGAGAATATGATAAATTTATGAAAATTCCTGTTTTCACTTATAATTTTGATTCCGACCCAAAGACAAAATTCAAAACGTTTGGCTTCGTCTCCTTCTTCCAACGTTTAATTAAAAGTTGGCTTAGATGGGAATATTTTGTTTGGCTTTAAAATATACTGGATATGAGTTTTTTTTTACTTTATCAAGTTCTTGAGCTTGGTTTCTTAATGAAAGGGTAGGATTGTCACCGACAGACTGCAATACGATAAGGGAAGCTGCGTCATTCTGATCATAGTTTTTTTTTTAATTGGAAACTGAACAGTTCGCTGAAATTTTCTTAATAATTTATAAAGTCCCATTTTTGAGACGTAAACATTAGGGTATCTTTGATTAAATTTCTCTATCACAAAGTTGTAAGAACTTTCGCCCGCACCGTAACATTAAACTAAATAAACCCTTTGTTCTAAGGTAAACATTTTCAAAACACATCAAATTCTAGTTGACAACTTCAAATTTGTCCCATACGTAAAGCAAAGCAATAAAAAGGTAAAAAATTCCTTGGTTTTATAAAAGATGGTAGGAATGCATCTAAAATTTTAAAATAAGATACACACTACCCATTATGAAAATAGAGTGTAATAAAATTTTATATTAATATTTTTATTGAGCAGCAAAATTTTCATTTACCTCTAAAAACTAAAAAAATCTAAGATTTATTTTAAATCTCAGATTTAAATTACAAACGTTATTCTAAATAAGTTTTCTAATTGGCATTTTGGTCAAAAATGAAAAATAAAGGTAGTTTTACGGATACGGATAAAAATCATGTTTTTGAAGTTTTTGCGAACCCTGTATAAAAAATCAAAATTTCTGTTTGTGAATTGCATTTTTTTACAAGCAAAACTTTTTATTAAGAATGACTTATTCCTGAAAAATATAATAAATATCTTTGGCCAAAGAAGGTTATATGTAGCTATATATTATTTCGGTATAGTAAGAAACGAAACATAGGTTTTAATGCGTAAAAGTTTCATTTTATTGATTGAAATATTAGAAACCGAGCAGATTTAATCATATCATCATAATGTTTTCTACCTTTTCATTCATTTACTCATGCTTATTTATTTATAACTACAACCCAATTTAGTTTCACATTAAACATATCAAAACTTATCTCTGTCTATTTCTTTTCGTATTTTCCATCTATTATTATTGGTAAAGAGAGTTTGACCTCTCAGTTAAAAAGCTCTAGAAACTAGAACAGAAATAGGAACTGAGTGGCGCCTTATAAGCACAAGCATTACTTGCCTGTGATCATCTGTTCTACCGAGGAAAAGCTGCCGGAAGCACGTGAGTACCTTTTTAAGAATAATTTCATTTTCCGTTAAAAGGTACGCCACAGCGTTTGAAAATAAATAAGATTATTTTCTAAAACATTCGCGACTTTCCTTGAAAGAAAAATGAAGGTGAAAGAATTGAGTCGTCCTTTGCCCGATTTGTTTATAACAAACGCTCGAAGTGAGCAGAAACTACCATCTGTCACTTCATACACGGCACACTATTTCAAACGTTTGCGTCACGTAGTAGCTATCAATAAATTATCACATCAGGTAAGAAAATTGCATAACATTTAAAACTGCAAATTCAAATATAAATCAGATATTATTATTATATTATTATAATATGGTCTATTATTGGTTATAATAGAAACGTATCGCCTCAAAAATAATCTATTATTACGTACAAATTTTAAGTTTAAAACGTTAAAATAACTTGAAGTGAAAAGAAAATACACCAATTTTGCCGAATTTTTACAGCTCCTGTAATTTCAATCGAGACCAAAAACTACATTCTTTAATGGTTGGTGATATTGTGTTTTGTTCTTTTAGTCCTGCCCTTGGCTTCCCAAATGCCTGCAAAAAAATGCACCATCCTACTTCTCCTCCGCAATGCACACAAAATAATTATCAAATAATTTAAATTACAATTTTTGTGGTTATAATTTATCCAAACTCAGTTTGAGGACATTTCAATTATTCCATACGGCGGTAAACAGTCTCAAAGAGACCGAACTCACAACCAGGGTTGTCAGATCTTTCTTCTTTAATTCTTTAAGTTTTTTTATTAAAGATGTTTCATTTATATCAGTATTCAATTGTTAGTCAGTAACTTTCTTTGAAAGCTAGTTTGCAAATATACTTTAAACCGAGGAGTTTTGAGTGGGACAGAAAAAAATAAAAAGCCATTCATTGTTATAATAATACATTCTTTAGTCCTTAAAAAACAATATAACTGAAATCAAGACAAAATGTGTTTTCAGTGTTTAAAAACAACTAATTAACAAACCCTTGTTTCTCGTATACTTATACATAATATATTAACAAACCAGAAAATTTGGTAGAACTGGCAACCGTTCACAATTTATGCACGTTGTCAGGGGTGATAAGCGCCAGTTAAAGCGGCTGGTATAAGCTAAAGCGGTCTGCAGCCCGCTCAACGATCGATTCTGTCAGACAGCAATAGGCAAGTGACCGCCGATGGCGTGGAAGAGACGAAGATAAAATATACGTGATTTGGAACTTATGGACGGGCCGGGGAATGGTCCCAGAATGGAGTTCTGGTAAAAAAATTAAAGCATTTTCTGAGCAGTGTCGTGCCGTGTCAGGTTTATTTTTCTGGTTTTAGTTTTGTGTATAGAATATTTGAGTTACCTTATATTTATTATTTTAATATAATATTATTATATATACAGTTGGTTTATAAAGTGTAGTATATACAAACACCTAATGTTAAACAAACTTATAAGTGTGTATACGCATTTTAATTATTTGTTTGGGACGCCTATGGTTAGGAGTTTCACTGTTTTATGTCATTAAATTGACCTAAGAAACACTATACCTTTAAATACCGTAAAGCGCTTTCTCTACAATTAAGAAAGCCGAACAGCGTCCCCAAAAATGAATTGTATTCGTTGGAACCTATAATTCACTAAGATGTTGGTGGGGGTTCGTAGCGATCGGCAATCGCAGCGCGCCTAGTATTAGTTTTAACGTATTTGTTGTGCAGGTCACATCGTTGTAAGGACTGCACCAATACCTATTTCAATTGATTTATTTTTGCTTTGGAATTAAGTTTGTTAAACTTTGCATGTCAGATAAAGCAATAGAAAATTCTTATCCGCACAACCCCTCATTATTATTGAACTTTATAATTTCTGGACGAATTTTACCATCTCAGTTAACCATGTTGCATAATATAATCATTTATGCAATATAAAACAACAAGAACAATATCACACATTTTTGAGAACTACCGTACCGATTTTTAGTGGTAAATATGCTTTATTAACCGTAGCAAGCAAATATTATTATGATTAATGTCAAGTTTCATTACAACTGCTAGTCGAAATTAATACAGTATAAAACCAGACTACACCCCCAATAGAACTTGATAATTATTGTAAGTATTCAGAGCAATAATGGCTATTTAACCATTCTATGGTAGCATTAACTCCTATTTCCTATTGGCTAAATTACCGTGATATTATCACTACACAACGATCTAGCAATTTTCGTTATCTTTTAGTAGGAAAACGCGTTGCTGTCACAATATTAAACAGTTGTACAGGGAAGATGTGAATTCTCATAAGGAATAGAAGGCTTTTTCTCAGTGTAGGCCGACCGGAAGCTCGACGTTGTCATACATCAGGAGCGTCGACATCTTCAGCTGATTACATTTAAAATAGAAAGGTAATTCTGACAAACATTTACTACCATTAAAAACTAACTCGCCTCAACAAGGTTTTTGCACTTTAAGTATGTAAATCGTCTGTGCAGTTTTGGAGAAATTCGGCGACAGCGGACGGCAAAAATAGGGTTTTTAACACGCTTTTATTAGCTTCACCTGTACGTTTGTTTGTTTGTCCGTAACCGACTTCTTTGAACCCGATTTTGACCCACTTTAAACGGTCAAATTTAATTTAAATTTTGTAGACTTATCAAGAACCACTGACAATACGATAATCTACACGCAAAAATTCTCCTGTCAAATTTTACCAGCTGTCAGGTATAAAACGAAGAAGGGATTTTGACAAAACAAATTATGGGGTCGTACAGTATTCGATGCGGAGATTTCGGGAAAAATAAGCAATAAATTTTCCTGTCAAAATTGACCAGCTGTCAATATGTCAAATCGTTTAAAAAAATTATATTAATGAAAAAACTATAAGGTCGTATGTATATTGCCAGTGGAAAGTTAAAAAAAAATACGCAAAAAATTCTGTCAAAATTTGACACCTGTCAATATGTTCAGAATTATTACAATAACCGATAGTAATGAAACAAACGTGAGGTCGTATAGATATTGTCGCTAAGAATAGAGAATTTTTAAAAAATTCTACCCGTCAAAACAAAACTTTGACAAATGACAAACCCGATTTTGACCCACTTTAAACGGTCAGATTTAATTTAAATTTTGTAGACTTATCAAGAACCACTGACAATACGATAATCTACTAATCTAGCTCAATCAACTAAAAAAATTTTTTTTTTCTCAACAATAACTCAAACTAAAAAATGAAAAATAAATTTAGTTAAAAAAAACTAACAAATACGTTTTATTAATTAATCAAACTAAAAAGTGGAAAATAAAAAATATAGTTTAAAATAATTATTGAAATTCTTAATATAGGCAGAAAATAACAATGAACGATAAACATTAGTATTATTGTGAAAAAAGCGTGGTCTTTGTGCTATATTTTTCGTCTATCGCGCACCCCACGTTTTTTTTCACAATAATACTAATGTTTATCGTTCATTTTTATTTTCTGCCTATATTAAAAATGTTAAGAATTTTTTTAAACTATATTTATGTTATTTTCCGCTTTTTAGTTTGATTAATTACACAGGCCTGCATGAAATTTGTGATGACGTGATTTTTGTTTGTTGAGCTTAGTTTTTATATAGAAATAACTAATTAAAATACAATTGGTCTCTATCACCCACAGATTTTTTTTTTGAAAAAAAAAAGAAAAAATATAAAAGAAAAGAAAAAATATAAAAAAAACTTATAATAGGCGTTTTAATACATTTTAAAATGAATGTAGTACTTTAAATTTTAAATGATTGATGAATAAAAAATGATTTTCTGTGGTGCTACACACCTTCCGACTGGAGACTTTTTATCGACTTCAAAAAGGAGCTTTTAAGCTGTTCTTTTACATAATGACAATGTTTTTGCTTCTGTTTCGGTCGGCCATACAGTTAAGTTAAAGGAAAACTATGAAAATTTAGAGGAATTACTTTTAAGAATACAATATGAAAATCACAACTGGGAAGGAAGTGTGTGAAGATCTAAACATTTTAAGTCTTCTCTTAGGTCAGCAGTCTGGATTTACTAAATTTCCATGTTTCCTGTGCGAGTGGTCTAGCTAGCGAGAACAGCATTGGATAAAAAGAGACTGGTCACAAAGAGAGGCTTTAACACCTGGAAACAAAAATGTAATTCGCGAAAGTCTTATTGACCCTAAAAAAGTTTTACTTCCACCACTTCACATAAAACTTGGACGTATGAAACAATTTGTTAAGTCATTAAACAAAGAAGGATATTGTTTTAAATATTTGTGTAAAACATTTCCGGCTCTGTCAGAGGCAAAATTAAAGGAGGGAATCTTTGTAGGGCCGCAGATTAGTAGCTTGATGAAAGATACAGAATTTGAAAAGGTAATGGAAGATAAGGAAAAACATGCATGGAATGCTTTTAAAGGAGTTGAACATAAATTCCTACTATGTTGAGATCGTTGAAAATATGCTGGAAAATTTCAGGAATTTCAGAATATGAGCATAAAAATTCGCTTTTTACATTCCCATTTGGACTAATTCCCAGAAAATCTTGGGGACGTGGGTGAAGAGCAAGGTAAAAGATTTCATCAATATATTAAAGAGATGGAAAAAAGATACCAGGGGCGCTAGGACACAAAAATTATGGCCGATTTCTGTTGGAACAGAAAAACAACCAAAAGAAGCTTTTCTGAAAAAAGAAAACATTTTTTGAAGAAGCGTAACGAATAAATAACCATTTATAATACTGCCCTCCTTAGAGAAAACGTCCTAACTAACAATTTGACAAAATTGAGATAATTGACATTTTATAAATTCAATTATGCCGTTCACGTTTTGAGCAAAATGTTGATTATTACTTTGTCATGAGATTAGTTTATGAATTAGTTATTTAGTGCAAGAAGAGAGAAAAGTGAATATTTATTAGATTTGGATATATTAGGAAAAAATTACACTTAGGACGTTTTAACTATGTAACGCCTGATAAATAACGAAACAAATATTTTAATTTGTATAATAATATATAATTGTATAATATAATGTAATAATATTTTATTTTGCATGACAGATCGAATTTATTTTAGGTTAGGTTATTATGCCCAATTGCCTAGTTTCTTTACAGTGTTAAAAAGTAACTAAACAAGGATCCTAAGTTAAACCGTCCTAACTGTTGACATAAGGACGTTTTATTCTTGTAAATCATATATAGGACGTTTTGCGTTTGTAAGTGACTAAAATGTTTCCTCATCAATTCTAGGTTAAACCGTCCTAACTGTTGACTTAGGACGTTTTATTCTTGTAAATCATAGATAGGACGTTTTGTGTTTGGATAGTCATTATTTCTGAACATAGGACAATAAGTTTAAGTAATTCTGGCTAGGATAAAGTAAAGCTAGGACGTTCTTACTTGGGGAAATAGATAAATATGATATAGACCTACAAATCTATGCAGAAAAGCCAAAAATGAAAAAAATTTAGTTAGGACGTTTTATCTAAGGAGGGAAGAATAGTTTATATGTGTATATTTTGTATTTTTTTCCTTAATATATTAAAAAACCAGCTTATAAATGAAATAAATCGTGTTTTTTCTATA
Organism: Polydrusus pterygomalis; assembly: GCA_963969555.1. Taxonomy (NCBI): domain Eukaryota; kingdom Metazoa; phylum Arthropoda; class Insecta; order Coleoptera; family Curculionidae; genus Polydrusus; species Polydrusus pterygomalis. The sequence continues at coordinate 4,102,880 of OZ018375.1, forward strand.
TTTTCGGATTTTACCGGTTTGAAAAATAACCTTACGTGATATAACAAAACTGAATTACCAAATTACTAAAAAACAGTTAAAATTTTTAAATCAACTTTCAAAGTGTTAAAAAATGTAGGCCTGTGTTATTAAAGCGTGTTTTTTAGTTTTTTTAAACTATATTTATATTATAGGCGGTAATGCACTCTTAATTATCAAAAGTAATACGTTTATTTTCCGTATTATTTAGTTTAAAAATAGCCATTAAATAACTCAATGTCAATTGAAATCAGGCGGGATCGTCTTAACCGGGTATTTTACCATCTCTTGTTTTTGTCGAGTGAATTTAAGGGGCTTAGCGGGCCCCGTTTGGACCCGGCCTAATGGCAAATCGATGTCGGAATCGTCTTAGTCGTCATAAAGCCGTATTAGATTCTGCAGATATTTAGGAATTTACCCGAAAGGATGAAATATTTTTATTAATGCAACGGTCTGTCAATAATGGGCTCGCGTAGATGTGACGACGAGAAAAAAATACAAGAAAAATGCGAACAATCTTTCTAAGATTTATTTGTCTGTTTCTGACAGCAGCGGGGTAATCCGCTTTACTCGAAATGGGAAAAAGAAAATTGAAATGAATTTAATAAGACTATACAGGGCTCGACACAAAAAAATACTACCTACTACAAACTTTAATAAATCACCATATACATGGTGTGTCATTAAGGTCGAAGAGCGGCCATATCTCGGAAACTACTGGGCATAGAAACTCAGGGAAAAAAAATGATAATAAAAGTGGCCATGAGAAAATTCTTGAAATAATTTTCAAGTTCCGCATTTTGCCGCAAGAGGGCGTAATTGAAAAGTAAATTTTTAAATTTTACATAACTCCGAAAATTCCACATTAAGGTATATGTTTGATAACACCATTTTAAAGCTTGGACAATTATGCATAATTTTGGTCTTATGCTCATTGGCGTACCGACTTTAATAAGAGTGGGGGAAGCTGTTGAAAGTGTAATCATTTAAATCGCTGTAACTTATAAACTACTTATCCGATTTTACTAAATTTAAGCTTGTTTGGAAGAGAAAGGTAAGTACCTTTAATTGTCGTATCCAATGTACAAGATAGTTTCTAATAAAACTGCTAGAGGGCGCAATTTGTCTTAAAAATTATTGTTTTGGCAATAACTCAGAAACGAACGGAGATATCGAGCTGCGGTTTGAATATTTTTTCTAGCAAATTTCATCTCCTTCTCGATTATGGTATCATAATTATACCGTATGATTTATTTTTTCGGAGGAAAATCAAAAAATGTATTGTTATTGCAAATTGCGCCCTCTAGCATTTTTTTTAGAACTATTATGGACAACTTAATACGATTGGTCAAAGTGCATACATTTCTCTTCCAAACAGTCTTTAGTTTGCTAAAATCGGATAAGTCGTTTATAAGTTACAGCTATTTAAATGATTACACTTTCAACAGCTTCCCCCACTCTTACTAAAGTCGGTACGCCAATGAGCATAAGACCAAAATGATGCATAATTGTCCAAGCTTTAAAATGGTGTTATCAAACATATACCTTAATGTGGAATTTTCGGAGTTATGTAAAATTTAAAAATTTAGTTTTCAATTACGCCCTCTTGCGGCAAAATGCGGAACTTGAAAATTATTTCCAGAATTTTCTCATGGCCACTTTTATTATCATTTTTCTTTTCCTAAGTTTCCATACCCAGTAGTTTCCGAGATATGGCCGCTCTTCGACCTTTATGAAACACCCTGTACAGTGACCGGCAGAAAGTGCGCAGCATATGGGAAAGTTTTTTATCTTCAAGTTTAGAAAATTAGTTTCATTTTAGATAGGTTCTGCATGTTCTCAAACCAAAATAACACCCATTAAATCCGGTAAAAGTCTTATGGTGTATGAGGTAGGATCAAAAATTTGAAATTCCGCTAAGAGTAAAGTACCTCCATCTTTCATTTTAGGATATTTTTTTACTAAGAATTATTGTTTTAATTTCAAAGTTATACAAAAATTCCAAATTTCGCTTATTTTGGACAAAAAAAATGGATTTAATCGTGTTTTTTGAATAACCCTGTATAAAAAATAAATGGCAACCGAACAGTACGAAAATAAGATTTTCTGCAGACTTTGTTAGAGATAACCGTCGACGATGAGTCCGATTAGTTTGTTTTCATAATATTATGGCTTTTTAAAATAAAAACATAAAAATATTAAATATTTTTGCTGCCGTATTTTATTTTCTGAGGGAACAAATTAATTTCATCTAACTGATATCTTTTGATTTAAATTGACTAAAAGCATCTCCTAAATAGTTTTTTTTACATTGAAGTATGCATAGAAAGTTTCCTTTTCATTTATAAAGAAAAAATTTTTAATTAGACATATATTTTGAACGGATTTTATTCGTCATGCAAAATAAGGAGACAAAAAACTATTTAGGAGATTCTTTAAGTCAATGTAAATCAAAAAATATCAGTTAGATGAAATTAACTTGTTCTTATTTTAAAAAGCCATAATATTATGAAAACAAACTAATCAGACTTATGATCGATGGTAATCTCTAACAAAGTCCGCAGAAAATCTTATTTTCGTACTGTTCGGTTGCCATTTATTTTTTATACAGGGTTATTCAGAAAACACGATTAAATCCATTTTTTTGTCCAAAATAAGCGAAATTTGGAATTTTAGTATGACTTTGAAATTAAAACAATAATTCTTCGTAAAAAATATCCTAAAATGAAAGATGGAGGTACTTTACTCTTAGCGGAATTTCAAATTTTTGATCCTACCTCGTATACCATAATACTTTTACCGGATTTAATGGGTGTTATTTTGGTTTGAGAACATGCAGAACCTATCTAAAATAAAATTAATTTTCTAAACTAGAAGATAAAAAACTTTTCCATATGCTGCGCACTTTCTGCCGGTCACTTTATAACATATCCACCGCCCCGAAAAAATTGTATTTACCTACTGCCTAACATGAGAGGCATGTTGCGGGGAGCACCATTCTGTCGATACCATAAGGTTAAACGGGGCAAATCAGGGTCATTATCATCTGGAAATAGAGTTGTTGTAAGAGCTAGAGCGGAGAGCCAGATCATTTCGAAAGAAATTTAGACATGTGTTTGTTTATAGGTGGTAGACAATAAAGTAATATCAAAGAAATTACCTTGTCGGACTTCAAGTGTCTTTATTTTGTTACTTAACACAACGTTTCGATAAGTTAGTATCTCTAAAACCGTTTTCAAGTGTAAACTAAATTATAATTCTAAGGCTTAAATACTATCCATGTACATTATGTACAATGAAGCTTGATGACTCCGCCTACGTGCTTATTGGAGTGTAAAGTTTGAGAAGAGGCTTCCAGATATTGGGGATATCTATACTTGGTTTACTAAATATACGAGTAGTTTGATTCATGAAAGCTGCTTCTTTGAATTTTCGTTTAATCCAGTGCTCCTTCGTGTCTAAAACCTTGGGGGTATTACTTTTGTAAGAAAGCTTCTAACCCCCCTGTAATGAAAACACAAAAAAATTGTGTCTATCAAATCTCTTGCGAGTGTGGCGAATCGTACATTGGATAAACAAAAATATGAGAAAAAACTTCGAGATCAGGTATAGCGGAACATGTATGGACCAATTAACATAATATACCGTGGTCGGAAGCCAATGTTTTGGACACGGAACAGCACTGGAGAAAGCAAAAATTTAAAGAAGCAGCTTTCATGAATTAAAATACCAATATATTTATTAAACCAAGTATAGATATCCCCAATATCTGTAAGCATCTTTTTGTCCAAAACCAACAGCTCAAACTTCACACTCCAATAAGCACTTAGACCGAGTCATCAAGCTTCATTGCACATGGATAGTATTTAAGACAGTAGCCTTAGAATTATAATTAAAGAAGAATATAATTAAAGAACACAAAAACAATACGTTAAAAGGAGAGACCGAAAAGTCAGGTGCAGCTGACCATGCCTGGAAACATGGTCACCATATCATGTGGTCAGAAGCTGAAATCCTACTTAAGGAACCACACTGGAGGAAAAGAAAGTTTAAGGAAGCTGCTGCTATTCACCAGAACCCAGGCTGCTTTAGTAAACCATCATTAGACATAAGAAATATCTGGAAACCTTTGATCTAAGCTTAGGATAAGATCGCGTGCCAACTGAACGCATGACTGCACCCACCTCAGTTATGCTTCAGTGCATCTAGCTAGTATAAATAGTCTTGTAGTTACTTTACTTATTTAGTATTCACCTGAAGACGACTGGAGATACTTAACAGTTGAAACGTTGTGATTTAAAACAAATAAAGACAATGGAAGTCCAAAACTCTTTCATCATTCAAGAAACATCATTGTCTCCAACATTCAATTATAATTTAGTTGAACTATTAGGTTCATATGAAAAACAAATTATTTTGACAAGTCGTAGGCAATTGTCTGTTAGTTCCGTTATTATTTCATAAAATTGCTCTCGCCTATCAGGATCATCGTCCAATAACTCTTGTACAACTACTGGTTTATAGGGATGAAATGTGTCTTTTTAAAATTTAGATATGGTGGTTTGGTGTCTATTATAGTCACGCCCAAGCTGTGTGCTTGAGCTATGAGAATCTTCCTCTAGTATGTATATATAGACTATGTTTATTTGTTTCTCCCCAGGTATACCAGGACGATCAATTTTAACACTATCTTTAACAATATACGGTCAGATCTCTACTTAATTGCTACCCTAAACACTGTCAAAGTTTATATGGATATATATAAATAGCAAAGCTACGTCCTGTGGATGTGGATGTAGAGTAAGTACAATGGACGTAAATCGTATACCGTAGAATGGGGCTATTTGGGATTGTGGGGGTTATTTGGGAAATGCCAAAAAAAAAATTCTGGCAAACCTGCCTTTCGCCACGTGGATCTCAACTGATCGGCATCGTGGCCTCGCGTTCTGGCATTGGTTAACCGTCCTCTCTGGTAATTGTTCACTCGCTGTGCGGTACTGTAGTATGTTTTAGAGCTCCCGAAAAAGCCGTTAGAAAAACCGCGAAAAATATTTATGTGCCAACTTCTTGTTCCTGGCGGTTTCCTCGTTATTTCACGGTAAGTTTAGGATACATATTTCTAGATATCCTAAAAAAATTTTTGAGATTGACATAGAAGAGAATTTGTTATAAACATGTTTGTACTGTGGGGCAATTTGGGACAAATAACTAAATAATAATAATAATAATAATAAGTTTATTTAAAAATTAATAATATAATAAATATATTTATGTTGTCTTCAATAAACTTATTTTTTAATCCCCTGAAGCTGAGCTTGTTAGGGGCAAATCTTATTTTTTGTTTTAGTATGTAAAATCATAAATTATTAATATGCATTAAAAATAAAGTTTTTTAAAGTAAAAAATGTTAATTTATAGTATAAACGCAGCTTTTTTAAAGAAATATATTACCTATAATAAAATCATTAATTTATAATTTTTAAGTAAAAAATATTACTTATATAAGTTATTCAGAACAATATTAATTAATTAAAGCATTTCTAAAAATATTTTTAAATTGTCTGTTTTTAATATCCATGTTTTTATTTCGACTTTAAATTTTTTTAATGAAATCAATTTTTTAATTTTTGTTGGTAAATAATCGTTTAAATAAAAACATAAATATTTGAAATTTTTTTGTCCTATGGACTTATTTATTTTAGGTTTTATGGTTATTTCATTTTTATGACGTGTATTATGATTATGGTTTTTAAATTGTATAAGGTTTTTATTTTTAAATATATATATTAAGATGTTATAAATATAAAGTTGTCTTATGTTCAACTTTTTTGTTTCTGAATATAATTCTTTTGAAGGATAAAGATAATCTTTATTGTATATAATTTTTAGAAACCTTTTTTGTAATATTTCTAATTTTTTAACTAAAGTTCTATTTATTCCTCCCCAACCTAAAATTCCGTAATTTAAATGAGTTTTAACTAACGCGTAATATAATATTTCCATATGTCTTACATTTAAAAATTTTTTAATGTTTTTAAAAATCGGTAGTAAACTTCTTAATTTTTTAATTAAGTATTCTATGTGAAAATTCCAATTTAATTTACTGTCAAAAATAATTCCTAAATATTTTATTTTATTAACTTTAAAAATTTGAATGTCTTTATTTATTTGAATACTATTCATATTTTGTGGTAGGTTATTTAGGTTTAAAGTAAAAGGAATATAATTTGTTTTATTAAAATTTATTGTTAACAAATTGTTATCAAACCAATTTTTTATAATTTTAAAATCTTCTTTAATTTTATTATTTAAGTTTTCCCAATTTGTATCGGTATAAAAAATTGTAGTATCATCTGCAAAACTATGAATTTGTCCATCGCAATTTATACTAAATAAGTCGTTAATATAAATATTAAAAAATAATGGTCCTAAAATTGTTCCTTGTGGAACACCATATTTAAATACCTTTGAATAGCTTTTTTCTTTATCTATTTGAACATAAGTTGGTCTATTATTCAGATAATTTTTAATTAATTCTAATTGCTTTCCTCTGAATCCAATATTTTCAAACTTTTTTAACAGTAAATTATGGCTAACTGTATCAAAGGCTTTTGCTAAATCTAGAAAAATACTAATACAAGGTTTTTTATTATCTAGTGCATCATATATTTGTTCTGTTAGATAGCAAATAGCATTTTGTGTTGATTTATTTTTTTGAAACCCAAACTGTTTATTAGAAATAAAATTTATTTTTTCCAAATAATTTTCGATTCTTAATTTTAAAACTTTCTCGAATATTTTTGCTATCGAAGATATTAATGTTATTGGTCTATAATTACTAGTTTTACTAGAATCTCCATTTTTAAAAATAGGTTTTATTATACCAATTTTGAAAGCTTCTGGATATATACTGGTTTTAAAAATATTATTTATAAGAAATGTTAGTGGTCTAGAAATAGAAGTTTTAATAGTTTTTAATATTTCTGTTGTTATTCCGTCGGCACCAGGAGATTTCTTTAATTTTAAACTATCAATAACATTTTCAACTTCTATATGATTAGTTTCTTCTAAATAAAATGAATTTATATTGTTTATTTTTTTATTTGAAAATGTGTTATTACCTTTATTGATTTTATTCGCTAGTTTTTCTCCCACTTCAGAAAAATAGTCAATAAAGCAATTAGCTATACTTTTCTTATCAGTAAGTGATTCATTTTCAATTATGATTTCTTTTATATTTTTATGTTTTTGATTTGTATTACATATTTTTTTAATAGTTTTCCACATATCTTGATTAGAGTTTTTACATTTATTAATTTCACGTTTATAAAAATCGGTTTTTGTTTCTTTAATTAGTTTAGTCAGTTTGTTTTTATAAATTTTATATTTATATAATAAAAATCGGTCATTATCTTTTTGTAATTTTTTATAAAGTTCATTTTTTGTTTTAATAGAATTAAGTAAGCCGTTCGTAATCCATTCTTTTCTCTTTTTTATTTTTATTTTTATTTTATTTGTACATTGTTGTACATTATTTTGGATTTCTTTTATTAAATTATTGGATAAGTCATTCGTTTCAGAATAAGAGTAAAAATTTGTCCAATCTATTTTTGTCATTTTTTCTTTTAATTTGTAATAATTAATAAAATTTTTATACATTGGTAAAGGTTCATTATTAGTTTTATCAATAAGTCTTTTTTGTAAAATGGTTGGGTAATGATCCGTTATTTGATATTTAATGATTATTGATTGGAAATTATCTAAATTTTCTTTTGTTTTTACAAAGATATGGTCAATACAAGAGTTATGATCTTTTATTTCTCTTGTGTTTTTATTTATAAATGATACAAAATTATATTCACTTAATAAGTTTAAATATTCGTTACTGTTTTTAGAGTTTGAGGAAATATCAATATTTATATCACCTACTAGAACTACTGTTTCATTTTTACAAGTATATTTAATATTATCAAAAAAATTTTTTAAATTCATTGTAAATTCGAAAACATCTAGTGGAGGAGGTTTATAGATACTTATAATATTAATTTTTTCTTTTCCGATTGATAGTTTCAAAAAGATTATTTTTATTTCTCCCATAGATATAATATCAAAAAAGTAATTATGTTCATTTTTAACATACATTACAATACCGTCACTTTTATTGAAATTTCCATTATTATAAATTATATCATAATTATTTAATTTAAATAAATCGGTATTTAAAATTTTCCAAGTTTCTGTTAATACGATAACATCAAAATTCTGATCGAGTTGATATAAAAATAATTTAGTTTCGTCAAAGTTTTTAGAAATGCTTCTAATATTATTGTGATATAATGAAAAATTATTATTTGATTCATCAACACTATTATTAAAATAATTTTGATCTTCAACAAGCTGTGTTTCAACGTTTGTAATTTTAAAATTTGAAATATATTTATCTATCTTTAATTAGAAATATTAATAAGTTAAGTATATAGAAAATCAATGAAAATATATATGTACTTACTTATAGTACAGAAAAATAAATAAAATTTAAAAATCAATAGAAAATAATAATATTTTAATTATAAGATGTACCCCCTGTTTTTAAGTTTTTTTATTTCTTCTTCATTTGTAATTTAAATTATTTTTTCTTCTTCATTTTTCCTGACAAATATTTTTCCATTTTTGCACCATATAAATTTATAGTTAAATTTTCTTAATTCTTTAGCTTTTCCAAGTAAAAATTTGTTTCTCATTGTTAAATGTTCATTTATATAAATATTTGTTTCTGGTCCTGGTAGATTAAGATTTAAACTAGTGATTTTTCCATTTTTCTTGAAATATTCTTTTGTTTTTTTAATAACTTCTTCTTTTGTTTCTTGATTTTTAAAATTAATTTGAATTGTATCGTTGACTCCTTCTTTTTTAATTTTTTTTCGTTGTATCATTAATATATCTTCTTTTTTAATGTCGACTCCAATTTTGTTTAAAATTTGTTTTGTTATATTCCCATCATTTTTAAATTCTTGATTTTGAATTCCTTTAATTTCAATATTATTTATAATTTTATTTTGTTGTTGAATATCAACGTTTGTGGTTAAAAAATTAATTTCCTTTTTAAATTTTATAACTTCTTGTTTTAGTGAATCGTTTTCTAATTTCATTTCTTCTTTTTCCTTTTTTATATTTTTTAATAATTTAAATATTTCTTTATTTTTTCCTTCCATCTCGTCAAATTTTTCTGATAAAAAAATAACAGATTTCTGCAATTCAATTACTATTTTCGCCATATTTTCTTCTGATTCAATTTTATTTTTATTTTCGAAACCTTTTAAATTTTGCTTATCTTGAACTTCTAATATTTTTGTTGGGTTCGATTTAGCTAAAATAGCATCTTCATTTATAGAACTTACTATATTCCTTTTTTTAATTACAACATTTTTTATTAATTTATTTTCTTTATCGTTATTATTTTCTATCTCTGAATAATCACAGGATCTGCAAATCCATTTTAAATTTTTATTTTTTCCAAACTTAATATACTCTTCGTCATTTAATCCACTGCAGTTTTTATGAAACCATTGGCTGCAAGGTCCAGTGCACAAAATAGTATTTTGTTTCTTCGTCATATTTTTATTACATATACGACAAACTTGTTTACGTTGTTCATTTTGTACTACATTAGATTGACCAGCTTCCTTTTTATCTTGTGATGAAATAATAAATTCTTGTAATTTTTTTTGGCATCGTTGGCTAGCTTGAGGGTATTTACATGGAAGATATGAAGGTTCCTCATCGTCTGATTTATTATTTTGAGATTTAGTTGGTTTTCTTCCCATTTTCCTGGTATACTTTGATGTTTTGACTGACAATGACTTTTGAAATAATTACACGTCAATTTTAAATATTAAAACTCCAAAAATGGCTTTCAAGGTATTTATCTTACTAAATCTTTTCTTCTTATTGGATTAGGACTATTGTATTATTGTTTTCTTTACTTCAAATAATTTTTCTTGCTTTCCTTTTTAATAAAAATCGATTAAATTTTGAGCGATTTGACGTTTAGATGAGTTAAAGGTTATAATAGATTTTTTTTTCTATTTTAGACGATAAAAATGGTTAGAATATACGTAAGAACTATCTCAGTAGTTACAGACGGGGAAAAATTATAATCCCTACAATTCCTACTCAGAGGAAAATCTACAAAAAGCACTAGAGGATATCAATCAAAAAAAATTAAATATTCGAGAAGCTGCCCTATACCTACTTAATAATACATTATATTTTTTTAAAAACAATTTTTGTTGTCCCAAATAAAACCAAACGGGGTTATTATTTGAGTATTAATGCATTTTATACGAAATCCCAAATACCCCCACCCTATGGGGTAATTTGGGACAAGTCCTTAAAAAAATATATTACCCCCCATACTAATACTTTAGGTAAATGTGGTACCTACCCCTATCCTTCCAAAAATATATCGTATATAATTTTATGTTACACGAGAAAAAAATTATAAATAAAAGTGTTAAAATTTGGTCCCGAATAGCCCCGTTCTACGGTACGTACTAGTGTTAAATAAAAATAAACCTATTTTATTTAAGTGGGTATTAAAGAAGCAATAATATGCCATCGGCTGTTTGTAATTAAAAAAAACAACTTACTGTTAAATTTGCCGGAGCTGCCATATGATCAATACCGGTAATGACGGTCCGAACAGTGTTTGGATTGACTTTAGCTGGCTGGTTGTCGCTACTGTCGACTACTGACACTGCAAAATAGTACCTTGTGCAATATTCCAAGTCCTCGACAATGGCACTGAGGTTGGGCGTGTTTACTTTAGGATCTGAAAAATAATAGTCGTATTTTAACTATCGTATATTGGAAGACCATATTAAGGGAGGATGATTCAATCGTATAAGAATAAAATGCACTCAAATCCTCGTTTATTATAGCCTACATTATAGGCTCGTCAAGGCATGCTATTTAAAAACAGGCCGAAACCTGGAAATTCCAGACCATTTTTAAAATTGAAAATACGAATTTAAATTTTGTATATTTTCCCTTTATTTTTGGTAGAACTACCGTGCGAGCAAAAATTATTGGCATCAAAGAGGGCCTTGGATCTAAGGACGTATTGCTTAACCGTAGAGCTTAATTAATACCTGTTGGGTATCACTAACTACCTGAATTCGCAATCAATCAGTTATTCCGTCATCTTTGACAGTCGTTACAAGTAATTTGATTCATCACTAATTTTTCCAATTCCTTGAACAATTCACATACATGGTTTGTGCATGGACGATTTTCACAAACATTTTCCTAACGTTGCTTTTATTGCTGGGGATTTTTATCATTGCCTGAAAAGAACCGTGGCTGTGTTTAGGGAAACTGGTTCTATTCAACACAAAAAAGGAACAGGAAGACCATCTGTAAGAACAGAAGAACTTGTTGCAAACGTTAGTGAAATAATGCAAAATACGCGCCAACAAATTGTATAAGACGCCTGTCCCAAGAAGTGGGAAGATCTTATGGAACATGCAGGACTATTCTTAATAAGCAGCTAAATTTATTTCCTTATAAAGTGCAAGTATTCCAAGAAATACAAGCCGCAAATTTTGAAAGACGCAGGAATTACTCTCAATGGTTTGCCCAAAATTTATTGGAAATAAATGGTTTATTATTCCACCTCTCCGGTTATGTGAATTCTCAGAATACACGCATGTGGAGTAGTGAAAATCCCCATTTTTTTGTAGAGTCCACATTGCACCCTCAAAAAATGGGTGTCTGGTTAATTGTTTCCCGAAGAAGAATTGTTGGTCCTATTTTTTTTCATGACACAGTTACAGCACAGCGGTATAGAGACAATATTTTGAATCAATTTGTGGAGCAATTACTTGACGACGAACTACGTTTTGGATATTTTCAACAGGACGGGGCAACCGCCCATACATCCGCCGAAACTATTAACTACTTACGCCATTTTTTCGACGACAGATTGATCAGTTTTCGATCAGAAATTGAATTCCCACCTAGATCACCTTGTTTAACGGTTATGGATTACTTCGTTTTTCCTTATTTAAAGAACAGTATTTTTTTAAAATCAGTTGCAAATTTAGAACAATAACAAGAAAGGATTATCCAAGAATGTGTTAACATTTCTTCAGAGATGCTGGTCAACACTTTCGAAAAGATGAAGAGACGTGTGAATTTATGCTTGGAGCATGGCGGTGGCCAATTTCAGCAATTTATGTAATTATTTTTCTTTTTCTTTCTGTATATTCTTACTTTGTGAATTTTGTAAACAACAAAAATAAATTTGTATTTGTCTACTTATTTTATTACTCATTAGTTTGGCATATCATGTCATAATATGAATATGACAAAATTTTAACCTAGATTTGGTTAGATATATCGTCCCCATATCATTGTGATCTAAAACGCTACGTTTTTTAATCCAAGCCCTCTTTGATGTAAATAATTTTTGCTTGCACGGTAAAATGAAGAGATCCCAAATACCCTATGTCGTCCCATATTTTCGTTCGAAAATTTTATATAACTTTATTTGAAGTCGAAATGCCCCGTTTTGGCTTTATTTTGACAGCGTAAACTTTAATCATTTTAATCGAGATCTGGGATTATTACGAATTCATAATAATAATAATTGCATGTTCTATTATGCGTCAATTATCAAATGGTTGTAACTAAATGTGTTTACTAAACAGTTCTTTTCCACAATCACTTGACAATCCGACATTATCCTGCCTGGCAGGGTATCAGTATTTAGAAGATTCTCCTCGAAAAAAAATGCTTATTTTGTATTTCCGGACGAGACGACGACTGAAGATAAATACCAGTTGAAACATTGTGATTTAAAGCAAATATAAAGACAATGAATGTCCAAAACTCTGCTATACCGGGTGTTTCTCAAAAGACGTTCACCCCTATAACTTTTTTATATTTATAGATATTAAAATGAAATTTTGAGATTATGCTTAAGTGATGAGTCTGCATTTATTGGCATAATTTTCAATTTGTTAGCACTTCCGGTTTGACATGAAGCGACCTTGATTTTGGTATTTTAAATGGGACATCTTGTACATTTTTACTTATTGTGATTCAGCATAACATTATGAGTGAAATGACATTTCACTTGTCATTTTTTGACGTGTTATAACATTTTTACGTTTATTTTTTATTTTCAATCTAGAGTGCTACAAATTAATTAAATTTGTTAATTCATAGCCAAGTAGTATATATATGAAAATTAAAATTATGTCATAATAATTGACTTTCTAAGTTTCACAAGCGTTTAAAAAATTAAATTTTGTTTTCTTGACGTTTACTCCATTTTTTTCAAATGGAACGATGGTGGTTCACTAGGATAAACGAGCATTTTTTTTCCAACAATTTGATACCATACACTCCTATGCTATTTTAAAATTGACACTGAAAAATTTGCCTTAAATCCCAATCGCAAATTTAAAAGCGTTATGCATTATTGCCGCCCTCTCTTTTCTAAAGAAATATAAAGGCGGCTTTGAAAATCAATGGAATGGTTTTGAAAAGCAATATGGCTTTAATTTAAAGTTGTAATGTCATTAGTTTATAAAACATACAATAATACAATCTTGCGGCTTCAGAAGAATTTTTCTGGTCACTCCAAAAATTAGGAACATATTAATTTGTTAATTTCTAGTAAAACTAAACATTTTATCTGATTTACAATGTAAGTTTAATAAACGAATGACATTACTTTAGAACAGACAGGGCGGCAATAATGCATAACGCTTTTAAATTTGCGATTGGGACTAAAGGCAAAATTTTTTGTGTCAATTTTAAAATAGCATAAGAGGTATGGTATCAAATTGTTGGAAAGAAAATGCTCCTAGTGAACTACCTACCCTCGTTCCATTTGGAAAAATGGAGTAAACGTCAAGAAAATAAAATTTCATTCATCGACGCTTGTGAAACTTAGAAAGTCAATTATTCTGACATAATTTTTATATACTTCTTGACTATAAATTAACAGATTTAATTAATTTGTAGCACGCTAGATTGAAAATAAAAAAAAAACATAAAAATGTTAGAACACGTCAAAAAATTACAATTGAAGTGGCATTTTACTCAGAATGTTATGCTGAATCCCAATAAGTAAAAATATACAAGATGGTCCCATTTAAAATATGAAAGTCAAGGTAACTTCCGGTCAAACCGGAAGTGCTAACAAATTAAAAATTATGCAAATAAATGTAGACTCATCTCTTATGCATAATGTCAATATTTCATTTTAATATCTATGGATACAGGAAAGTTATAGGAGTGAACGTCTTTTGAGAAACAACCGCTAAAAAATGCTACCACAAATTCCTGAGGTTTAAATATGACGATTTAAACCAACTTGTTCGAAGATACAAAGTGCAAAAGTTCAATTTGATATAAAACGTTAAACATCTTGTTCGATCTCTTTTTAACACGCGCCAAGTATATTTCGTATTCATTTCTTTACATTAGAAGCCACCTTGTAACTTCAGGCTTGCTACTACGGTATGATCATAGAGAAACATAACCGCGACGTCCAAATCTGTAACAAGTTACGCCAAACGTTGCCTGTAACAAACATTGATCAAACGCGCATGGATATAGACGGATGTCTAAAGTCACTTCGCTTCTCGGTATTTACATCGCGGCATCGAGTCTCGCTTTCGCCCATTTAGGTGGGACGTCTATGTTTACTTAGTTTAAGGTATGACCCACATAATATTTCCTTTGTAATGTAATAAAAATTCTTTGCTCATTTTATTCCATTGTATGCCTTTGATGTGTTTATTTTATCCCTTTAGTGCGTGTATATACGGGAACTATCGATTGCAAATACATTGCAAAAATTGCAATTGCATTGCCATTGTGGCAGATCGTTCGCAGAATTTTCGTTTCCAAACTGCCCGTCGAAACTGCAGCTGTGAAAACATCGACATATAGAAATGTAGAAACAGATATTGGCTTTAGTGGTAAGCGAAACAGAGTTTTATTCAATACAAATACGCTAAAAAAAATAATAGGACGCGCGGCGATTGCCGATCGCTACGAACCCCCACGAACGTCTTGTGGATTATAGGTGGGTGCACTGAGGAAAATGATCTAATACAACAGGTTTGCTAAGACATAGTTTGTATCGATAGCTTATTTTTTATTCATCATCAAATTATCCTAGTCCACTGCTGGACATAAGCCTCCCGTAAATTTACCCATAAAGCTCGGTCTTGAGCCGCCAGGATCCAGTTTGTACGTATACGCTTCAAATCGTCAGACCATCTGGTTGGGGGTCGTCTTCTACTTCTTAAGGCATCCGCTCTTGGTCTCCATTCTGTAATGCGCTTGGTCCATCTATCATCCGTCATTCTAGCGATGTGTCATGCCCAGTTCCATTTTAGCCTGGCTATAGTTTGTATGGCATCTTGCAGTTCGGTTGGTCTGCGGATTTCAATATTTGGTACTCGATCCCTTAATGATAATCCCAGTATAGATCGGTCCATTGCATACTGAGCTACTCTGATCTTTCTTATAGTTTGTTTTGTCAGTGTTAAGGTTTCCGCACCATATGTCAGGACCGGCAGGACACATTGGTTGAAAACCTTCCTCTTTAGACATATTGGGAGTGTTGACTTGAAGACGTCTTTAAGCTTGCCAGAGGCAGCCCATGTCAATCCTATTCTACGAGCAAGTTCGTGTGTTTGATTATCCCTGTTGATACGAATCTCATGTCCTAGATATTTATAAGCGGTTGTTTCCCTTACTATTTCCCCATCTATTCTAACACTTCCACCAAGTAAAAGATTTGTCATAATTTCAGTCTTTGTCATGTTGATTTTTAATCCTACTTTTTGTGAGGCAGCATACAATTTTTCCAACATTGAGGCTGCGTCGTTCATACTGTCCGCGATCAAGACGGATGACATATCCGCAAATCTGAGATGGTTTAGCTTTTCGCCATTTATATTAACTCCCATTTCCTTCCAATCTATTTCCTTATATTTTAACAAAGTAGTGAACAATTTGGGTCGGATGGTATCGCCCTGTCTTACGCCTCTTTTTATTGGAAATTGGTTTGTACTTTCTTGAAGTCTAACAGATGCTGTAGCGTTGTCATATATATGTTTTATGAGCATTGTATAGCGGTGGTCTGTCTATTCGGCAGCTGGATGATGCCTTCAACATCTCGTGCTGGTTTACTGTGTCGAAAGCCTTCTCTCTCTGTGTCCTGCCCAGTTCCATTTTAGCCTGGCTATAGTTTGTATGGCATCTTGCAGTTCGGTTCGTCTGCGGATTTCAATATTTGGTACTCGATTTCTTAATGATAATCCTAGTATAGATCGCTCCATTGCATACTGAGCTACTCTGATCTTTCTTATAGTTTGTTTTGTCAGTGTTAAGGTTTCCGCACCATATGTCAGGACCGGCAGGACACATTGGTTGAAAACCTTCCTCTTTAGACATATTGGGAGTGTTGACTTGAAGACGTCTTTAAGCTTGCCAAAGGCAGCCCATGTCAATCCTATTCTACGAGCAAGTTCGTGTGTTTGATTATCCCTGTTGATACGAATCTCATGTCCTAGATATTTATAAGCGGTTGTTTCCCTTACTATTTCCCCATTTATTCTAACACTTCCACCAAGGACAAGATTTGTCATAATTTCAGTCTTTGTCATGTTGATTTTTAATCCTACTTTTTGTGAGGCAGCATACAATTTTTCCAACATTGAGGCTGCGTCGTTCATACTGTCCGCGATCAAGACGATGTCATCCGCAAATCTGAGATGGTTTAGCTTTTCGCCATTTATATTAACTCCCATTTCGTTCCAATCTATTTCCTTATATTTTAACAAAGTAGTGAACAATTTGGGTGAGATGGTATCGCCCTGTCTTACGCCTCTTTTTATTGGAAATTGGTTTGTACTTTCTTGAAGTCTAACAGATGCTGTAGCGTTGTCATATATATGTTTTATGAGCATTGTATAGCGGTGGTCTATTCGGCAGCTGGATGATGCCTTCAACATCTCGTGCTGGTTTACTGTGTCGAAAGCCTTCTCTCTCTGTGTCCTGCCCAGTTCCATTTTAGCCTGGCTATAGTTTGTAATTTGTATGGCATCTTGCAGTTAGGTTCGTCTGCGGATTTCAATATTTGGTACTCGATCCCTTAATGATAATCCCAGTATAGATCGCTCCATTGCATACTGAGCTACTCTGATTTTTCTTATAGTTTGTTTTGTCAGTGTTAAGGTTTCCGCACCATATGTCAGGACCGGCAGGACACATTGGTTGAAAACCTTCCTCTTTAGACATATTGGGAGTGTTGACTTGAAGACGTCTTTAAGCTTGCCAAAGGCAGCTCATGTCAATCCTATTCTACGAGCAAGTTCGTGTGTTTGATTATCCCTGTTGATACGAATCTCATATCCTAGATATTTACAGGCGGTTGTTTCCCTTACTATTTCCCCATCTATTCTAACACTTCCACCAAGTAAAAGATTTGTCATAATTTCAGTCTTTGTCATGTTGATTTTTAATCCTACTTTTTGTGAGGCAGCGTACAATTTTTCCAACATTGAGGCTGCGTCGTTCATACTGTCCGCGATCAAGACGATGTCATTCGCAAATCTGAGATGGTTTAGCTTTTCGCCATTTATATTAACCTTCCAATCTATTTCCTTATATTTTAACAAAGTAGTGAACAATTTGGGTGAGATGGTATCGCCCTGTCTAACGCCTCTTTTTATTGGAAATTGGTTTGAACTTTCTTGAAGTCTAACAGATGCTGTAGCGTTGTCATATATATGTTTTATGAGCATTGTATAGCGGTGGTCTACTCGGCAGCTGGATAATGACTTCAACATCTCGTGCTGGTTTACTGTGTCGAAAGCCTTATCATAATCCACAAATATTAGTACTAGAGGTTTATTCTATTCGACCGACTTCTCAATCAGGCTCTTAAGAACTTGGAGGTCGTCGTTAGTTCCGAACCCTGATCTAAGGTTAGCCTGTTCTCTCGGTTGGTAAGCGTCTAGTTTGGCATTTAACCTTGTGGTAATTATTTTGGTAAAGAGCTTGTATATTTGGGAGAGCAGGCTGATGGGACGATAGTTTTCTAGTTTCGATATGTCTCCTTTTTTGTGGATAATAGTAATAACAGCGTTGTTCCATTTGCTAGGTGTGCTCCCTTTAATAAGGCATTCATTAAAAAGCAGTTTTAGGGCTCTCAATAGCTTATCTCCGCCCCATTTGATAGCTTCTATGGTTATTTCATCTTCACCAGGTGCTTCATTCCAGAAAGAGCTGTAGTAATTTCACTTAGGATAATTTCTGGAATTTCTTCCGAGCCCACATTTAGTACTTTAGGTATTGGAGATGCTGATCTCTGGGCAGGCTGGTCTGTGTATAGTTCTTTATAAAAACTTTCTACTAGTCTAAGTATTCCCTCTTTATCTGTGATAGTCTGACCTTGGTTGTTTTTTAGCATGTATATGTTTTTCTTTTCGGTACAGCTCTTGCCATTTATATATTTTTTATTAACCCATATTAAATAAATTGCTAGTGTATCAAACCCGCTTTAGCGTTATATCAATTCTAGAATTGCTAGAACAGTGTTTTTATTGGTAGTAATCAGTTCCATTAGCCGCACAGTCTTGTTGGATAATGAACTACTTTGTTCCCGGTAAAGCGCTTTCTCTACAATTAAAAAGGCAGAACAACGTTGCCAAAAACGAATTGTATCCGTTAGAACATATAATCCACAAGAAGTTAGTGGGGGTTCGTAGCGATTGCAAATCACCGGGCGCCGTATTATTAGTTTTAACGTATTTGTTACGCAGGTCACGTAGTTGTTCGGAGTATTCTAGCTGTTCTGTCTGAATTTGAATTTTATTGATCGTACCAACTTTCAATTAATTTATTTTTACTTCAATTATTTAAGTTTTTTTAAACTTTGCATGTCATTTAAAGCAACAGAAAATTTTTATTTCGCACAACCCATTATTAGTATTGGACTTTATAATCTATGATAGATAATTATTATATGCAATGTTAAACGACAAGAACAATATCACACTAGAAGCTATTTAAATTTTTGAGAACTGCAGTACTGATTTATAGTGGTAACTATAATAGTGGTTATTAACCGTAGCAAGCAAATATTACTATGATTAATGTCAAGTTTAATTACAACTACCAGTCGGAACTAATACGGTATATAAAACCAGATTATACCCCCAATAGAACATTATATGCTAACATAAACTCCTATTTTCTATTGGCTAAGTTACAGTGATATTATCACTAAACAACGGTCTAGCAATTTTCGTTGTCTTACAGTAGGAAAGCGCGTTTTGCTGTCACATATAATATTAAATAGTAGGGTGGAGTGAAGTTATACGTGTCAAAAAAAATCGTTTTTCAAATCGGAATAGCTCTAATAAGATGCTACACTACTTAACTAAGAGCTATGCGAAAGGAGGTTTTTTTTAAAATTATGTTTTGAGTTGCCCAAAGAATTTTTAAAATAAAAAAAAAATCAATGATCACGAAAAAAATATTAGTTTTTCAAAACGGAATAGCTGCAAAAACCTGCTTCACTACTTAACTAAGTGTTACGCGAAAGATAATTTTTCTAACATTATATTTCGAGGTGCCCCAAAGGGTATATTCCTTTAATAAAATAATCAAGTAAAGAAAACAAATTTTTTGGCAAAAAAAAGTATACAAACTAAAACAGAAATGATAATTTAAAATAAAAAGTATACAAACTAAAATAGAAATGATAATTTATAATAGGCATTAGTTGCATAAAAAAATTAGTGTTCTACTTTCGCGAAAATTTTCTAATTTAAAAACGCTTGGGGCACCTCGAAATATATTGTTAGAAAAATTATCTTTCAGATAGCACTTAGTTAAGTATTGGAGCATGTTTTTGCAGCTATTCCGTTTTGAAAAACTAATATTTTTTTTTCATGATCATCGATTTTTTTTTTATTTTAAAAATTCTTAGGGCACCTAAAAACATAATTTTAGAGTAACCATCTTTCGCATAGCTCTTAGTTAAGTAGTGGAGCATGTTTTTGCAGCTAATCCTATTTGAAAAACAATTTTTTTTTTGACACGTATAACTTCACTCCACCCTATTAATCAGTTGTAAAAAGAGTATGTTCATTCTTAAAAGGAATAAAAGGCTTTCTTCTCAGTGTGGGTTTTGATAAAATGTGTTTTGAATGATGGGATTTGTGTGTTTATGTAAATAAAATGGCAGCTAGTTTCTCGTCTAGAAAGCAAAATACCTGCAGACTTTATTATTACACTGTAACTTTCCGTATGAAATGACAAAATTCGTATGTAAAATGGAAATAAACAAAACACCCTGCCAACTGCATCGTTGTTGAATAGAATGTATTGCATATCTTATTTGTTCCGCTGCAGAGTATGAAGTTTGACTTTCGCCTGGGGTGTATTATAATACTAAAATAACTTTTCAGTTTTATCCAAGAAACATACAAAATGGAAGATGTTTATTTTATAAAAATTGACTTTATAATGGGCGATATTCAGGTAACAGTTCTAAAAACAGTATTTTCCTACGACCACCTACGAAAATGACAATAACAGCACGGTTAACTTGGCTAGAAAGTGCTAAATATCACATGCGTGTTGAAAAAAAATATTTCAACACGAGTGTGGAAAGCACACTATATTTAATTTAAACAGGTGTCAATTTGACAACAAAACTATTTATTTAAAATAACAAACTTACGGGACACGTGGAGTGAATTGGGGTGCTGGGTGAGGTAAGGTACACTAGGGCATTACTGCAAATTAAAAAAATCCTTTTTTTCGTTATTTTTGGGAACCTAAGAGTATTATTTATGATAAAAATAATATTATCAAAAACAAAAAGGGAAAATATGTCAGGCAACCCAACAATCTATGTCATGTTTACATGTCAACTGAGTTGAACCACAGAAAAAAAAGGGGCAGCTATAGAGCAGAAATAGAATACCCTAGGAAATACCGATTTATAATTTTGCCATTATCTCGGATAAAAATTACCATACAATGTTAAAGGATATGGGACACGTGAATGTGCTTTATGTAAGTAAATTTATTTTAGCTATATTTAAAACAAATCGAAAAAGATTTAACTTTTATAATTAACAAGCTATCGATATTTAACTCCATCTCTATCTTTCTATAATGTTGAGCAAATGTTGAGGTTATGTTGTAGTTTTGTGTTATGTTGTTTTTGTATTTTACCTATATTATTGTTTTATTAAAAGAATGCAAGCAACTAAAAGATCAGAAACGAAATTTATTCACTGTACATAGATAGTAGGTATGATGTGCGTAAAAAAATAGGAGAAAAAGTTATTCTTTTTATTTAAATCTAGGTAAGTTAAAATGTGTAAGGGGGCATTGTTTTTTTTTTTTTTAATTTGATTAACACAATGGTGATATGTACAAACTATTAAAAACAAATCAAACTCTTTTTGATTATATTGTATGGTCGTAGGAAAAATTGTGTACATTACTCGTGTGAAAGTGATTTTCTCACACTCCAAGAGTTTCCGCACTCGTTTGGAAAATACCACTTTCAACACTTGTTATGTAATATACTATTTCCCGATGGTTTTTTTATAACCAAACTATTTTGACAATAAACTAGACAAATCTAAAAAATTCGGTAAAACTTGAGACTAAGTAATTGCGGCGCTTTCACCATTTCATTTAATTGAACCCGAAATTGGGTAGCAATGGACTTTTGCACTACATTGAGAAAAAGGATCCTATTCCTTATAAGAATTCACATACTCTTTATACTGTGCGAGCAAAAATTATTTGCATCAAAGAGGGCCTTGCATCCCCCTCGAAAAATCTCATTAATTACCAGAAGGTAAATAATGGGACTTCATTTGCTTCTGCTGCTCAACAGCAAGCAAATAATACCGTGACCCCCAAATCCCCCCCAAAAGCAGCGACCGCCCCCCCCCGGAAAATCAGCCCCCCCCAAAATAAATTTGACAAACCCGGCTAATAACAAGTTATTAGACCTTCTAACGCTGACCCCCGTCGAATTGCAAGCTAGAATTAATACTCTAACCTCTGCAATTCAAAATAACCCCGTCTTGCTCCAACTATTCTCTCAATGAATAACAAGACGCGGCCAAAAGCCCTGTTCATCATCTCGTGGAATGCCAACTCAATATTCCCAAAAAAGTTTGAATTTGCCAATTTTCTGTACGAAAATAACGTGGATGTAGCACTCATTCAGGAAACTTTTCTTAGAAATGGCACAAACTTTAGGTTCAAAAATTACACCGTTTACAGAGATGATAGAGCCGACAGAGCTGGCGAAGGCACAGCCATCATTATTAAAACAGCAATAAGCCACCATTTGCTAGTTACCCCTGATCTTGACGCGCTGGAAAGCACATCGATTCAAGTCGATATGCAGGAAGGCCCGCTCATTTTAAAATCATTCTACAAACCACCGTCGAGAAATCTATCTGATATCGACCTAGAATATATCACAACAAATTCTCCATTGGCTCAGTTCAGTGCTGGCGACTTTAACGCCAAGCACAGAAACTGGGGCATGAGAACAACAAACGTTGCAGGCAACAGACTGTATAGACAGACATGTCTCGCAAAATTTAATAACACCGATTATCCCGCAAGAACCCACTCACTTTGCCACAACCGGTATGCCAGACATTCTCGACTTTGCTCTGACGAGGAACTTTCACTATGACGTAGTGACAACAGTTCTTCATGAGCTTAGCTCGGATCATACTTCTGTTTCATTCGCCATAGGCATAGCGGAGGATGAGATTATACACAAGTTTCATATAAAAACAGATTGGAAAAAATTTAAAAACCATCTGACCGACAAAACGACAGAAATACAAACAATTGACGACATAGTTCAATTAAATTCAGAAATCGACAAACTCACTACAGACATACAGACATCTGTACAAAATGCTAATTCAACAATACAAAATGAACATTATAATCTATTCACACTTCCGCCATTCCTAAAAAGAATGATCCGAGAGCGCAATCGTCTGCGCCGCCGAGCAAAAAACACCCTGAACCCTGAATTTAATAGAGAAGCATCACGCCTGACAAATAATATAAAAACCCTGATTCTGGAGTTCCGAAACTATAGGTGGGAAATCCACCTAAACTCATTAAAACCAGAAGACAATTCACTCTGGAAAATCCAAAAACAATTCACAAAAAATAATTCAACCCAAGTGCCCCCTCTGCACGGTACTGGCGGAATGGTTTACTCGGACGACGAGAAGGCTCACGCCTTCGCCGAGTCTCTTGAAGACCAATTTCGCCTAAACACTTCAGTTGATGACGACATCGACTGGGAAAACCGTGTAGAGAAACTTGCCTCAGAAATTCCCAGAATTTTTCCCCAACCGCCCCCCCCCTGAAATACCACCCACCAATTCTGAGGAAGTAAAAGCACAAATCCACATGACAAAACCCAAAAAAGCCCCGGGAAAGGACGCAATCAGTAACACAGCGCTGAAAAACCTGCCTGATAATGTCATTCAAAATATCACAAAAATCATAAACTTCATGTTTAAAAACCACGTTTATCCGGACACGTGGAAAACAGCGATTGTGATACTGATTCCAAAACCTAACCAAAACCGCACTTTTCCCCAAAATTGGAGACCGATTAGTCTCATATCATCCATAGCAAAAATCGCAGAAAAAAATTTTCTAATCAGACTTAGGGATATTCTAAACGAACTCCACATTATTCAAGACGAACAGTTTGGCTTCCGCCAAAATCATTCCACCGAAGACCAGCTTGCTAGACTTGTTGACACAGCCACCGATGGTCTCCAGCGCCAGGCCTCCACAGGCATGGTCGCTCTAGACATATCGAAAGCTTTCGACAAAGTTTGGCACGACGGCCTCGCATACCAACTTCATCATGTTTATCACATAAACATAAACTTCATCAAATTCATAATATCCTATCTCCAAGATAGAAAATTCCAAACCCGTGTAAACGGTATTTTGTCAGACGTACGTGCTATTGAAGCAGGTGTTCCCCAAGGTTCCCCAATGGCCCCAGTTACATACATCCTGTATACTGCGGACATGCCAAGAACACCGTTCATCCAGCCGTACATATTTGCTGACGATACAGCGATGACGTGCACACATAAAAATCTACCACTTATCCAGAGATGTTTACAAAATCAGCTTAACACTCTTGTTGACTATTTTCAAAAATGGAAAATAAAAGTAAACGCTGATAAAACACAAGCCATTCTCATTTCCAACAAGAGAATTAACAATATAAACATCGAAAACCTCGAACTTGACAATACCGTAATACCGTGGAGTGACACCCTAAAATACCTTGGCGTCACCCTTGACAGAAAGCTCACATGGGCCCCCCATTTTGACAAAAAAATCAACCTTGGAAAGCAAGCTTTCGGCCACCTATACCCACTCCTGTCTAGAAAAAGCAAACTGTCACTAAAAAACAAGACACTACTATACAAACAAGTAGTGCGCCCCGCCGTGCTATATGCAAGTATAGCATGGGGGCAAGCTCCTAAAACACGCAGGCATCGCCTTCAAGTTTTTCAAAATAAAATTCTTAGGGCAATCACCAACGCACCCCACTACATTAGGGGAGCAGCGATACACCGCGACCTTAAAGTAGAAACCATCAGAGAATTTTTAAACAAAAGACATACTGAGCTCTTTAGGAAAAAGCAGTTTCACCCAAATCAGCTAATCCAAAATTCATTCCCCATAAATCCCGCCCCAAACTTGCTCAAAATACGTCACAGGAGCATAAATGCTCCTATTACCTAAAAATGACACAAAAAAACATTAAAAAAACTTCAAGCTTAGCTTGAATGTACGACCAGTTGTTTGATTTCTAAATCAATAACTAAAATTGGCCAAACGTAAAAAACTTGGTCAATTTTTCAAAACCAAAAAATTTTGGAAAAATTGAAATCTAGTTTTTTCTTAGAAAAAATTATTTTTTATTCTCCAAAATACAAATCAGAAAACATCACTAACGTCCATCCTAGGGCAGATTTGTCTTATTCATTTCAGATACAATAAGTGTGTAAAAGTGTCGAAAGACACTAACACAAGAAAAACAAGAAAACAACAGTAGTAGGGCCTTGCATCTAAGGACGTAATGCTTAGCCGTAGAGCTTAATACCTGTTAGGTGTCAGGAACTACCTGAATTAACAATCAATCAGTTATTTCGTCATCTTTGACAGTCATTAAAAATAATTTGATTCATCTCTAATTTTTCCAATTTCTTGAATAATTCATTCAATGGGCTTTACGGAACAGCACATAAAAAAGGAGCAGGAAGACCATTTGTAAGAACAAAAGAACTTATTATAAACGTTCGTGAAATAATGCAAAATACGCCAACAAATTGTATAAGACGCCTGTCCCAAGAAGTTGAAAGATCTTATGGAACATGCAGGACTATTCTTAAGAAGCAGCTAAATTTATTTCCTTATAAAGTGCAAGTATTATAATTTTGTAAACAATAAAAATAAATTTGTATTTGTCTACTTATTTTATTATTCATTAGTTTGGCATATCATGTCATAATTTTAACATAAATTTGGTTAGATATATTGTCCCCATATCATTGTGATATAAATTAAGCCCTACGTTTTTTAATCCAAGCCCTCTTTGTTGCAAAGAATTTTTGCTCGCACGGTTGGCACGGTACATTTGTTTAATACTATATGTGACAGCAATGCGCTTTTTTACTGTAAGACAACGAAAATTGCTAGACCGTTGTGTATATTGTAAATTGCCAGTGTATCAAAACCGCTTCAGTGTTATATCAATTCTAGATTTCCTAAAACAGTGTTTTTATTGGTAGTAGTCAGCTCCATTAACAGAACAGCCTTGTTGAATAATGAACAACTTTTGAGAACTGTCTCCCCCAAAAACGAATTGTATCCGTTAGAACCTATAATCCACAAGACGTTGGGTTCGTAGCGATCGGTAATCGCCGCGCGACGTATTATAATTTTTAACGTATTTGTTACGCAGGTCACATCGTTGAAGTTTTCTAGCTGTCCCATATGAATATGAATTTTATTGATCGTACCAATACCTGTTTCAATTAATTAATTTTTACTTTGTATTTAAGGTTTTTAAACTTTGCATGTCAGATAAAGCAATAGAATAGTCTTATTTCGCACAACCCATCATTAGTATAATCCATGGACGAATTTACCATCTCCGTAAACACTGTTGCATAATAGATAATCATATGCACTGTTAAACGATAAGAACAATATCACACTAGAAGCTATTTAAATTTTTGGGAACTACAGTAAGGCTGCCAACCGTCCCGCATTTTGCGGGACAGTTCCATATTCTTTAGAATTGTCCCGCCTCTAAAATTTTACCAAAAATCGTCCCGCATTTGTTGAATCTGTCCCGCAAGTCCCGGTATGAACATATTATTTTGCAAAGCATCATATGCAGCAGTTATCGACATTAAAAATATCGATGGATCTCGCTCGCCCAACCTAAATTTCATGGAGTTGAAAAATATGATTTTAAAAATGAATAGAATATTTGTTTAATACCTTGTTTACATTTTTTTGTATTTAAATTCATTTTCTTTAAGTAAATTTTAATTTTGTATTCCATTCAATTAAGTTAGAGAATAATTTAACAAACCTAACCCTATACAAGTTTACATGTAATGGTGAAAAAGCAAATATTGTCCTGCTGTCCCACATTTGTAATTTTAAAAGTTTGCAGCCTTAAACTACAGTACTAATTTTTAGTGGTAAATATATGCTTTATTAACCGTAGCAAGCAAATATTACTATGATTAATGTCAAGTTTTATTACAACTAATACAGTACATAAAACTAGATAACAACCCTAATAGAACCTGATAATTACTGTGCATATTTAGGGCAATAATGGCTATACACCATTCTATGGCTATGGTAGCATTAACTCCTATTTCCTATTGGCTAAATTACCGTGATATTATCACTACACAACGGTCTAGCAATTTTCGTTGCCTTACAGTAGAAAAACGCTTTGCTGTCTCATATAGTATTAAACAGTTGTATATAGTACGTAAATTCTTATAAGGAATAAAAGGCTTTTTTACACAACGGTCTAGCAATTTTCATTGCCTTACAGTAGAAAAACGCTTTGCTGTCTCATATAGTATTAAACAGTTGTATAAAGTACGTAAATTCTTATAAGGAATAAAAAACTTTTTTCTCAGTGCAGCCTTTGTAACTAGACAGCGACACTGCAAGTACTCTATCTGAAATAGTGGGGTCCTCATAGCCGTGAAGCATGGGCACGTGTTATCTCTTCTGAAGCACAAGCACGTAGGGGAAGGTTGCCCATATTGGACCAATTTTCAGATTTCTTATCATAGATCCTGATAACAACGCAAAATCGATCTTGAAGCTATACCTTAGTATAATTTAGTATGTTGTTCAACTGCAGGATTTTTTGCAGAAGTTTATTTCAAAGTATCTATGATATACCAGGCTACAAAAAAACCTCTGCAAGTGGTTCAATATAGGAAACCGGTTGCCTAAATTGAACCTGGTGGTTCCAAAATTGGACCACATGATTTAAATCGGAAGCTTAGTTGTTAAATAAATAAATAAAAAATAAAATTGTTGGTATAGGAAGTTTTATACTTATATTTCAAAAAAACATCAAATTTACAATCGAGATTTCGGAAGAAAACATCCTAATGTAAAAAAAAGTACCTATTAGTTTCCTATATTGGACCAGTCATCGTTTCATTTTTTAACTCAAAGAAAAAATATTTTAGCAATATTGAAATGTTGTTAGTTCATGACATTAACTTATTTAAAGAGAAAAATTTGTTTTGCACAATTTGAAAAAATTGACTAAATTGAACCGGTTCAATTTTGGCAATCACCCAAGTGTCCAATTTAAGCCACTACCACGTGTTTTACAAAACCACCCAGGAAAGAAACAAGAAAAAACAAATATGGCATGGTAATAGGAGAAATAGAAAGAGGAAAACTTAGTTGATAACTTCCATAAAAAAGATTTTGCACAGAGTTTTATGGTTCTAAGGATAATTCTTAGGAAAATCCTAAAAATATTACATTAAAATTGTGTAAATTACGTTTTGCTCTGTACACGCCAAGCACTAACGACCAACTAGTTGAGTTTGTTGCCAATCAAAGGTTCTGGGTGGAAGTATGTTACAGTGTTGCCAGATGATATGGCACTTGTTTAGTTTAGGATAAATGTACTATGGTCCAATTTAGGTAGCGGTTCAATATAGGCAACCTTCCCCTACACTGCACCAAAAGCCTTACATCTACACAAATACCTTCATAGTACGCTACAAATGAACAAGTAATATGACAAAGCCGAAACCTAGGTACACCGGTACCTAGGTCTAGGTATAAGTGAAGTTCGAAGCAAATCACGCACTAGGCGTGGAGAGCGGAAATACTATAATACTAAACGAGTGGTCTGAAGGTTTATACGCCTATGGCGCGGAAACCGCAGGAACACGGGGAGTATAGTCGGTAGGCAGCCCCATAGGGGTTGAATCCTACAATGCTCTGCTTTACAGGGTGCCAGTCTTTAGAAGATTATTCTCGAAAAAAAAGGCACTGCATAAAAATACGTTTATAAATAAAATGATTTGTCGATCTTACTTCATCGTCCTTGGATGTACGCCCAGTGAACATAACCTGGCAATATTTATTCCTTTTGACTCAGCTAAAAGGCAAATCAGTTACAGCTATTCTCGATTAATCATTGTCAGACATATGAAAAGAGACCCCGAAATACATATTAAATAAATCTATATACCGCAAACGCACAATGAAATCAATAAGAAGAAAGAAAAACTCGGTATTAGGGAGTTATTCAAACTTTAAAATACTGTTATTTTATTTTGCCTGCTTGGCCCGCAAAATTTCAGATTGTAAGCGCTGTAATAAGTAATATACGGGGTGGAATTTTTAAATGGAATAAATTCAGTGTTATAATAATAATAATAATAATCTTTATTGTCTTACAGAACATGTTCCAATTACAAGACAATGTGACATAGGAAAAAATAGTAATAGGTTAAAAACGATTAATAAATCATTCTGAAATAGAAAATGTTGAAATTCAGTAAGTTAACGTTGTTGTAATAGTTTAAGTTTAGTTGCATTTGTAAACTGAGTGGAGGACAGGCCGAATACATCAATGTCATTGCAAGTATTAGTGAAAATAAACATTGATTGATAAATTGGTGTTTTAATTAAAAAGTTAGTTGAGGTAGTAGGCAGATGGAAGACGGGAGAGGATCTGACAGTACGTGAGGGAACATGGAAGTTTATACAGGATAGTGTAGCATAGGGCAATCGATGAGCGACCTGTACACTTTGAACAAGAACTGAATGAACAAGTAATATCTGCGATTGAGAAGCGATGGTATCTGAAATCTTATTAAAAGGGCATTTTGATTAGTGCCTCTAGGGGGATATGTGCCATTTAAAGGAAATATATTTGACAAACTTTCTTTGGACGTTTTCTAGAAGATTAATGTATTTGTGGAAAATGGGGTGCCATATAATAGCACCACATTCTAGTTTGGATCGCACGAAACTATAATAAAGGGTTTTAATGTTTGAGTATTTGTAAAATCAGCCGAATTCCTTATAATGTATCCAAGCATTTTCATTGCACTACTCTAGGTATTACTGATGTGAAAAGTAAAGGAAAGCTTTGGATCGAAAACCACACCAAGGTCTCTAAAAGTGTCACACTGTTTAATGACTGTGTTATCAATGCTATAGTTGAAGCGAATAAAGTCTACCTTATCTATAAATGTCATGGCGAAGCATTTGCTTACGTTCAGGGGCAAGTTGTCAATTTTGCACAACTTTTCCAGAGTGCTTAGGTCCCTCTGCAATAACAGACAGCCAAATAAATTACTCCGAATAGTTTTAAGTCTTCTGCAAAAAGCAGTACATTGCTGGACATATTATTACTTGACACTGATAAAGATTAAAAATATTAAGGGGGCTAGATTGCTACCCTAAGGAGCACCACTAGTGGCTTTGAATTTAAAGGATTGATATCCGCGAATCTCAACATACTGTACGCGATCTGTTAGGAACCCTCCTTATTTGCTGAGAAAATACAGAACTTTGGTATGCTTTTTTCGTGTCTTCGTAACATTTAACCCTCTTTTTGGGGTAGAAACCACCCCCAACTTTTTTTTCTTAATGTAAAGGTATGTATTATGAGCTCGTTGGCAAGGGCATAAAAAAGGGAATACGACCCCCTATTTACTTTTGCATTTCGGTAATGTGGAAAGCTAGAAAAAAAACTGGCCTTTTTAGCAATAATTGTTGGGGAACCAGCCCCAACCCGGGTAGTTTATTTATTTTTCTAATATTTTAATTCCTATAATAATAGTTTTGGTAATTTCGTTTCTCTGGCCAACAATTAATTAGGTTGACCAAATCTTTAATACTATTAGATAGACCATACAGTTTTTCTACAATAATTGATACTACAATTTAGGTTTTGCCAGTGCAGACTGTTGAAAAAAAAAGGTAAATATGTTATTTAATACAAATTTTGTAAGGTTTCTTTGTTTACTTGATGGCGCATTCCAATGGCAAAATTACTTTTTACTAATTAATTACTAGATTAATAAATTACTAAATTGGAATTAGTGAACAGTTTTAAATATTTAGGGATAATTATTGATTCAAAATTAATTTTTTAAAATTATTTTGAATGTATCGTATCGAAGATTGCCAAAAAGGTGGTTATTTTAGAAGAATCAGTTCTAATTTAGGTTTGTTTTCTAAAAAAACTGTATTTAATACTATTTTATTACCACATTATCTTTATTGTTCTTCCATTTTATATTGTGCTAGTGAGGAAATATTTGACAAATTAAAAATTTTACAAAATAAGGCAATGCGGATTATTTTAAATTGTGACAAATATACAAAAATAAACTATATGTTAAAAAATTTATTGGTTGAATGTCAGCAATTTAACTTTTTATTTAGTATGTATACATAAAATTAAAAATAATTTATTGCCTGATTGTTTAAAAAAATTTTGTTCTTTTAATCATGACCCTCATATAATTATAAAACCAAGAACTAATCAAATTTTTTTTGTGGATACATTAGTCTATTTTTCATAAAGGTTTGATAGAATACAATAATTTGGAAAATTCTATTAAATCTCAAATATCATTAAAACTATTTAAAAAAACTTTTAAATTACATTTATTTAAAAAACAAAATGATACGTAATATTTGATACAATTTGCAAAATGTTTAACTTTTCTGTCTGTTTTTTGTTAAATGAAGGTTTCGTTTCAAAATTAAAATTAAATCTATAAAAAAGTTATTAAAAAATGTATTAAATAGTATATTAAAACATAAGTTTCATAAGACAAATTTTAGAGCACGCGTCGGTTTAGAACACGAGCCGCGTAGCGGGGAATGTCCTAATGAGACGAGTGCTCTAAAATGTCTTATGGAACGAATATTTTATAATACTTTTTCTATTTGGGTCATTTTTAAGGAAATTCAATTAAAAATGTAGTTAATAGTTTCCAGTCAAAATTTTAATTTTTTTTGAGGTTGGCAACACTATGTTACAGAAAAAACAATTAGGCACAGCCGCCATTATTTAAAAAGTAATAAGTCATATTTTTAATAAATTGTCATTTTTTGTTGTATTGAATCATTAAAGATTATTTAATAAATCAGTAGTAAAAACAAATAAAAAAGAGAACGGAAGACATACCCCACCAGAACTACAAGAAATCGCGGAAAATAATTTAAATAATCTCTTACCGAAGAAATCTCCCAAAGTCTATCAAAAAGGATATGCAGATTTTAAGCTATGGTGTGAGCAAAATAGTGTAAAAGATATATCAGAAAATGTCCTGATAGCATTTTTTACCAAAGAAAGTAAAATTAAAAAGGCTTCATCGATGTGGTCCAAATACTCAATGTTAAGAATGTGTTTAAATATATATAGAAATATTAATATATCGAAATATAAAAAATTACAGGCATCTTTAAAAAGGCCACGCCAAAAAAATCAAAAATTTTAGAGATTGAGCAAATTAATCGCTTCATTGGACAAGCTGATGATAAAATATATCTAGCAATCAAAGTAAGTATTTCATTAAATAAGAACGTTATTAACAAGATTGGAATAGTTCCTAAGACTTTGGCTTCAAAATAACTTCCTCAGCATTAGCAACGACATACGTTTATCTTAAACAAAAATATAATAGATCTCGACAAAAAAACTTACCCATAATAAATGTAGTTGATCTTATATAAGTATTATACATTTTAGGTTATTCTTATAATGGGCTATAATGGTGCCTGCCGCAGAGAAGAAATTACAAATATGCCAGTAGACGATATCGAATTTAGAGACAATATCGTCCCCTTAATACTACAACTAGGTAACTCAAAATTTGTGATTTTTTAGGAGAGCAGTTTTAAGTTTGCCAAAAAATAAAAAGATGCCTATTACGGCAAATCGAAATTGTTTCTGAATATATCGCGTGTAGTTGAAATTAATCTAAATCCTGATTATTTTAAGTGGTCAAAACCCTTGTTTTCATTATTTTTTTAATAATTAAATCAGATATCTAGTTTTAGCAATTATTTTTTTTTAGAAAAAACCAATATATCTAGTTTTTGATATAGCAATAAGTACAACTTTTTTAAATCGAAACAACTTTTTATTGCTTAAAAGCTAAAAGAAATACAGACATACAAAATATCACTGAAACTATACAAACAATAATAATAAATATCACACAACCGCCGCTAGAAACAATTGCACAAATAGGCATCTTGTAGAAACTCGGGAAAGGGCTGTCAACAAGCCAAGTTAGCCAGGCGCACAAGTAGGTATTTCAAATTAACCACTTGTTGCATTAAACAAATTCGGCGTTGCCAGATACACGATTAGATATTTTAAGGTGCCTACTTTTAGCAGTACATTTTTTTTTGGGTTTAGGACATATCTATATTGTGTCATTGGATTTCTCTACTATCGAGTGGGAATTGAACTTAGCTAGTTGTAGCATTAAAAGGGGCGTGCAAAATTATACCGGTAAAAGTAGATAACTCAAAATCACAAAAATTTGAGTTACCTAGTTGTAGTATTAAGGGGACGATATAATCATTGTACATGTGTCCAAAACTACAAATTACATACCCAGACAGTTTATAATCACAAATAGTGACTGGGTACAAATGGTAACACAGTATTTTAGTCTCAGACCAAATCACGTAACATGCCTTAGATTTTTCTTGACTTATAGAAATGGACACTGCATTAACACTCCTATTGGTCTTAACACAATCGGCAAAGCTCCTTTTGCTATTGCTTCTTACTTAAATTTACCAAATCCCAAGTTATTTACAGGCCATTGTTTTAGACGGTCCAGTGCTACCTACTTAGCAAATAGTGGGGGTGACTTGAACACTATTAAAAAGCATGGGGGCTGGAAGTCTTCAGCAGTGGCCGAAGGTTACATTGAAACTTCAATGAAAAGTAAGTGAAGTTGCAAATATTTTGTCCACACAATCTTCACACGATGTATTATGTCCACCTTGCTTATCACGTACATCCCAAAATACCACAACTACAGCACCTGTAACGTCAAGTGGAAAAACTAGATTAATTATAAATGAGCAAGGTCTCACACAAAATGTTGTGTCTACCCAGAATATTCCAGGGATAACCATTAACGCCACCCAACATTCAACAGCAACAATAAATATTTACAATCACTCACCTTTTGCCAAGTCTGTGATGTCTGCTTCTTTAGAGAAATAAAATGAAGCACAGTATTAATAATTGTAACTAAATAACTTTTGTCTCATCTCTTATCTTAATAGTATAATATAGTATAGTGTTTTGTGCTTAAAATAAATAAATATACATAAACCACAGTCGCATGTTTTCTAGGTTATGTTGTTTCTGAATGTATGTATGTTAAGTGTAAGGTAAAGTAGCATAAGCAGCATCCTACATATTCTGTATTATACAACCAATAAAACAACATTTCAATTTAAATAATTTATTTAATTACTTGTAATTGATATTTTTTATAAAATAATTCCAAAGATGGGTCCCATCCATAGATATAAAACAGATAATTTAAGTTTACCACTACCGAAATATTTAAATATTTCCTAAAACAAAAAGTAGGTGTGGTCACAGAAGAGAAAAGGGTTTAGATGGTGCACAGAACACGGACTTTTAGTATGGTGTGCCATGAATTTCAAAACGGTATGTGTTGTTACCAACAGGAAGAAAATAAAAAAATGTGTGTTTAAAATGAATAAAATGATTGTTTATGCAACCCAATGCATAATGAAGACTCCAAAAAAAAAATATTTAATTGTAGCTTTTTGCTAAATAAAACATGTTACTACTACTACTATAAAGTAATGGTTTAAACAGCACATACTACAACAGATAAGTATTCACTTCTTCTAAACCGAAAATAAAGTGACCATTGGAATGCGGATGAAGTAAACAAATAACCTTATCAATAACATGTTTCTTTTTTTTTTAACAGCGCTGGCAAACCCCAAATTGTAGTACCAGATATTGTTGCTAAAATAGCCAGTTTCTTTTCTGGCTTTTTGACCATTCACCCCTCTAACATCCCCCAAAAAAATGTAAGAGCCATCCTTTATTTTTTAATTGCCATTTTTTTGCGCCCGCCCTCTAAGGAAAATCCTGGATCCGTGCCTGCTTTGCACAAATCAAGACCTATAGTAAGGCCCATTTAACAACAACAATAGTAATGTGAAACATAGCTTAAGAGTCAATTCCCAAAATTTTCCAAATAATTAAACGTATCAATTAAAATACACTGTCACAAAACGATTTCTTTTATTTTGTTCAAGAAACTCTGAAAAGTAAAGTAGACTTTTCCTTTTTTCCAACTTTAAAGTAAGTATTTTTGTTAGCGTACCGTTTTTTGCGTGTGAGCGATAGCTCTTTATTTTTACTATTTTCAGCGTAGCTCACAAGAAAGAGATGATTAATTACAACTTCTTGTCACCGAACAAAACTTTAATTCGTTTTTTTATATTCAATGAAACCCGTTCACGTTTCTGAACAAGCAAAACCGCCAACAAAACCGCCTTTAGATGGAAAAAAAAGTATTATCGGGAGAAATTTAAGTCAATAAAGGAGCATTATAATTTATTGTCAGATTATAATTAAAGCAGTAATGAAAATATTAAATCAAATATTGTTTCGAAAAATTGCTGTTTGAAAAAATGTTACTTTCGCAAAAAGTAACTATTTTTCTCACCATGCGGAAACGCCCAATAGAAAATCGACACGTTTCTCGTTAATATGTAAATTTCTAGAGGTTCATATACAGTGTTCTGGAAAAACATTAAAAAATATTAATTTCTTTTTTAATTGATCGCTCTGTGTACCTCTATCTATCTCTGTCTACCTCTGTCTATTTGTGTCTAACTCTATCTAGATAACTCTGTTTGACTCTGCCTATATCTCTCTATACGTGTCTATCCCTGTCTGTCTCTGTCTATTTCTTTCTATGTCTGTCTATTTCTATCTATCTCTGCCTATTTCTCTCTATTTCTGTCTATCCTTCCTATTATTGTCTATCCCTGTCTATGTCTGTCTATGTCTGTATTTCTCTGAACATTGAAGTAGCACTAGAGCCAAAAACTACATTTCGTTGTCTAAATTATTCAGAAAATGTCTGTAGTTTTTCACTTAATCTTAATTTCTAAAAAAAATATTTTTGAAGCTTTCTTCCAATCACTATTTTTTCGATTGAAAGCAGTGGCGGCTGGTGGGGTAGAGCCACAGTGCCATGGCACTACCTGCCCTCCTGTCCAGTCCAGCGTCCTGCCCTTTACAAATTACCAAAACCTATTAAAATTAATATTCTCATTTTCAAAGCAATTACCAAAATAATTTTAAAATGGAACACAGTCGGGTGCAAATTTCCATCTATTTAGGAAGCGATTATGCGTACAACGGTAACGTAGCTTTTGCGCCACACGGCCGAGGCCCGAAGTGATGACGAAATCGCCATAACACATCAATAAAAAACATTGGAAAATTAATAGATCAAACGAACTTACCTTAAGTGAAGTTTGATCCTAATTATATGAAGGCTTCGTCGAAATAAATAAATTAGTGTAGTACCCTGGTTTCCGTGATTATTGGCCACAATTTTTAAAGCAAATCTGAAAACATCTGTTCTCACCACTCTGCACCTGCACCCCCGCATTCTCGGTCATCAGTCTTTTTTAAAGCAATAAAAATGGGTGCAACATGTTATTTTTGGGAATTAATGTCCTTAATTTGGGTGGGATTGGGACTTTATTTATTTCGACGAAGCCTTCATATAATTAGGATCAAACTTCACTTAAGGTAAGTTCGTTTGATCTATTAATTATATTCGGCTTCGTCTCATAAATAAATTAGTGTAGATGTTTAAAGGTTATGTTGCAACATTTTTATTTTATTTATTTCTTTTGGTAAGTTTTGCTATAAAGTAAAAGGAAAATTAAATTATAGTACTTTTAATGTAAATAAGTATATTATTTAAATCGTTTACCTTGAGAAAACCACAAGTATATAATAATAATAATAAAAAATGTATAAAAAATATATACTATATAATATATATGTAACACATTATGCCAAAAGTATCGTCTTACATAACATATTCCTATCAATAATGAGCGTACTTACTAAGAATAATACTATGACTTCTTAACAGAGCTTAAGACAGTTTTAGCAAAGAGTTCATTATCTATTATTGGTCTATGATAAAACTTTGCAAAAGTTTCCGAGTTTTTTGACCATCCTGCTGCCAGTCGAATGACGTCAAGGCTAACTCCTGCGCTAGCCGCTGAAGAAGTTGAGGCGTGTCTAGTACTTTGAGGTTTAAACTGGCTTATATCTAGGCCGCTTGCCTCAAGCATATTCTTTATCCACCTACTAATTGTTTGAGGTGTGGCTTGGTGATGCGGTTTTTTGTAAGTAATAAAAAGAAGTTTACATGCATTTCGCAATTCTTGAGTTCTGTCTAAGTATTTAAGAAGGGCCCTGGCTACACATACCTGATGATCGTCATCAAAGAATGGTAAGATAAGGAAAGGTTGGGATCTTTTTACAGCAGAGGTTTTAATCCTGCTAACTATTTTAATTTCTATTTTATCGGAACGTATAAAAATATTGTTGATATTTATAAGACTTAAAGTCTGAATTCGTTGTCCAGTAGACAGGGCAAGTAGAACTGCAAGTTTTTTAGTTAGTGTTTCTAGAGAAATGTCATTATTTTTTAAGGATTTTACATAGGTTAGTACGATACTTGGATCCCAAGTGTTTTCGTATCTAGGCGATGGTGGTTTTTTAAAAAATATTCCCCTAAAAAACCTTTTAACGCGAAAATCTGAACCTAATTCAGGGCCGGCTATTTGACCAATAGCAGCCCTGTGGGAATTGAGGGTGCCATATGATGCACCTTTTTTAAACTGGTCAGTCAAAAAACTCAGAACTTTTGGTACTGTCACGTCGAAAGGATCCATTTTTTTGGAAGTACAGAAAAACCACCAGTATTTTAAGCCTACGGTATATTGTTTTAAAGTTGAACCTGTTACGGAGGAAATGCAAATATCTAGAGATTCTTGGGGAACATTTCCTCGCAGAAGTGCTTCCCGGATAACCTCCCTGCTGCCAGGAAAAGGGTTTTCGATAACGGGTGAGGAGTTCCGCTAAAAGAAAGTAACATGTTCGTAGGCTCGAAAATTAACGGTTTTGATATTAATAATGATTTAAACAATGGGTACCATGGCTGAGAAACCCAAAAAGGCACCACGACAATACCCTCTGCCTTATCTTTAATTATTTTTTGCAAAACCCTTAAAACCATAGAAAATGGAGGAAAGGCATAAAAGTAAAATTCAGACCAATTTAGTGTAAAAGCGTCGACCTTGTAAGCCTCTGGGTCTCTCATCCATGAGACAAATCTTGAGCACTTTTTATTTAAACGGCTCGCAAATAAATCAATATTCGGGTTACCTAATTTTTGTTTAATATTATTAAATGCAAAATCAGCAAGACTCCATTCGGTTTCTTTGTGACTTTCCCGAGACGCTTTATCAGCGTAAAAGTTATCAATTGTGTTAATATAGGATGCAAAGATGTAAATATTTTTATTTTGGCACCAGACCCAAATCTTCCGTGCTACTTTATTAAGGTTTTCAAATCGAACACTTCCCATACGATTAATGACAGATATCGCAGTTGTATTATCTACCCTGCAAAGAATATTACAATTGGAAAACTCTTTAGCAAAGCATTTTAATCCAAGATATACTGCTAACAGCTCTAAAACATTAATATGATAATTTTTTTCCTCTTCAGACCAGAAACCAAATGTGGTCTTATTATTATGAGCTACCCCCCACCCACTTTTCGATGCATCAGTGTAAATTTCGGTTCGAAATTTATCAGATCGAATATCGTTAGAACTATTTTTTATTCTGCTTATCCACCAAGAAAAATCAGACGATAGAGTGGGGGACACATACATGTTTGCATCATAGTTATTTTTATAATTTAACAGAGCTAAATATTTTTCTTTCTCAAACAATTTAGTATATAGAAAACCATATTTTATTGCGGGAGCAGCTGAGACTAAGGTGCCAATAAACTTTGAAAAATCTCGGATTTTACAATGTTTTAAACTACTAATTTTTTTTATCATTTTAACTATTTTTAAACGTTTTTCATTAGGTAATGATAGCGACATATTTTTTGTATTATACACAAATCCCAAGTATTGGCAAATATGTTTTGGAATTAGAGCACTCTTTTTATAATTTATCAAAAAACCCAGATATTCCAATAATTTTTTAGTTTCTGTTATATTTTGTTCACACTCTCTCTGTGTCCTTCCCAGAAGAAGTATGTCATCTAAATAGGCAACAGATAAGTAACCGTTTTTTCTAAGTATAGCAATAACAGGCTTTAATATCTTTGTAAAGAGTAAGGGGGCGCAGTTTAGACCAAAGGGTAATACATTATATTCAAATAAGGAGCCGTTAAAACTAAATCTTAAGTATTTTCGATTAGATTTTTTGATAGGTACATGATAATAAGCATCTTTGATATCTATGTTGGCCAAAAAACAATTCGGCGTGATTAGACGACAGACCGTCCTGTGGTCTTCAATTTTAAAATGTGACACTTTAATAAACTGATTAAGTGACTTTAAATTTAGTATTAATCGATGGGATTTATCTGGTTTTGGGACAACAAAGATAGAAGAAATAAATTGATCTTTACATGGATCTACCCTTGATACTGCGCCCTCATTTAACAACTGTTCGACTAGCTTGGCTATGACTTGTTTTTCGTTGGGCGAACGAGTACGTTCCGAGGGCACAATATTTTGCCTAGGTTTTGTGAAAAAAGGTATTTCAAAGCCTTTAATATGGGATATAACTTTATCGTTAATGGATACATCTTTCCATTCCTTAACATAGTGTCTTAATCGACCGAATGATTCACTAACCTCTAATAGCGACGACGATGGTTCTCCCCCTGCGGTTGATGGCGAGATTGTTTTCTCGGCTGATATGTCGAATATCGTTGGATATTCGGCTTCCTGCTCTTGTTGTTGGGAACACGGGAGACACGTCCAGCCTGGAATGTTCCCTTCTTTGTCGAGGGTGGACGCCTGAAGTTTCCCTGTTTCGAGGTCGATGGTTGATTCTCAAAACTCTTTTTGTGAATTTTGAGTTGTTCACTAGATTTTTCTAGGTCCTTAGCTGTCTTAATCGTATTATCAAGATCTTTGCCAAAAAGCCACTCCGTGATGGGCGTATCCGTTAAGGTGTCTTTGAGGTCTTTGTTAATATTTAAGGCTATTAATTCTCTCCGAGAAACTGATTCCGAATGATGAACGTCACTGAGGAGACGACCAACATCATTGAGGCACTCAATATATTTCATATTTACCCCCTCTCCCTCTTTAAGCATATCTGTGATTAACCAAGCAACAGCTGATGTTGCGGCTCCTACTTGTCCTTGTAGCTGTGATAGCCGTATATCACGGCGAATTGTGTTTTCTGGTACTGCCTTCTTAACTTCCAAGTTGATTTTTGGGGGATTGAGTTCAGTGCAGTTTTCGGGAGAGCAGTATTTTTTAATTAGTTCTTTTTTGGCTTCTTCTGGTAAACCAGAATGCAAAATTTTTATCCAGCGCGAAGCCAATTCTGGCTGGATTGGATCGGAAAAGGATTTCTCTTCCTTTTCATCTTCCCCTAGGATGGTTAGGATACCTTTTTCAAGGGAAGCTTGTGTTGTTATTTCATGCACGGGTTCCTGAGAATGATTAGCGTCCCTAGCTGAATCACCTGAGAACAAAGCCAAGGAAGTAGTAAGCAGTGCAAATACATTCCACTGGTAAAAATAAGTAAATAGAAACTGGTCTTATCATCCTAGACCTAGATCCAAGACCATCAGCTTTTCCGAACTAGTATTACCACCCTAGGTAAGAATAGTTCCAATAGAACTGGTATTATCACCCTAGACAATAAAAGTTCCAAGACCATAAGTTCCTTGTAGAACTAGTATTACCACCCTAGGTAACAATAGTTCCAAAATAACAGTTTTGCCACCCTAGGCAAAAGGAAAGATAAATATTTAAGTCTTGTATGTAAACTTTCTAGTCACCTTAGGCTAGTATTGTTCCCATGTCCATATTTTTACGTAACTAATCGTACGCAGATACAAAAAACAAACAAACAACAAAAAAATATTTTTTGCTCGCTTATGCTACTTTCATAAGCAATAAAAATAACATCGCAGAATACGTATACAGAAATGTTATACAATTACTTACCACTATGATCATTCCTACGCACAATCTGAACTTTTTCAGCCTCAGCAGGCTCATTATCTGACTCTAAAGACGCACTAGAATATTCTCCAGATGAAGAAGAGGGCGACTTTCGGCGATATTTTTTATTTTCACTTTCCAGTGAATCCAATCGGCGCTCAATTTTTCTTAAAATTTTGGCAAGTCCATTCTCACTCACACCGACGCGATTATCATCATCTTGACCCGGCAAAGAGCTTATATTACTTCTATGTCTTTTTCTTGAACGGTGCGAATACATTGTTTAGTACAGAGAAAAATCGATAATTCTACCCGAAATCGTAAGACACGGCTGCGGCATGTAGCCAATGCGACACAAAAACTAAGACTGTTGACCGAGAATGCGGGGGTGCAGGTGCAGAGTGGTGAGAACAGATGTTTTCAGATTTGCTTTAAAAATTGTGGCCAATAATCACGGAAACCAGGGTACTACACTAATTTATTTATGAGACGAAGCCGAATATAATTACCTTAAATGCAAGCAGGGAAAAATCTCTGAGTAGCCAGGCTCTTCGTTTGACCGTTTGACGTTAGTCGTTTCAAACAGGTGTCCCCGGCGTCGCGATTTGTTTGTATTAGGTTAGGTTGTTTGTAAACTAAATAATTTTCGTTCGGCCGGCTGATTTAATGTACTACCTATGTTAACGACCTTTTAATTTTAGAAATACATGATGAATACTATTAGATAGGGTGTGCGGTTGTGGTGAATCTAATAGACTATTTTGTTTTATGTGTGTTTTATTTGGTGGGGTCCATATCTGGGAAAAAATGAAGACACATGAAAAATCGAAGGTACATTTTAACAATATATTTAATTTCAGTATGCTTGGTAAAATTAACATTAAAAGGTGCCTTTTTGCCTATTTTTCCTACTTCAAAAGCAAGAACTATTAACAAAAAAGGGCGTTGCACCCAAAAAAATTTTGCCTGCGGCGCTAAGGGTTTACCTGGCCCTACTTCACTAAAATGGCACGAGCCGCCACTGATTGAAAGTCGTTATTGTATATTACTTCTACACCTCCTCCCCCTCGTCAAGATATTTTTTGGAGCGTTTATACTATGACCTGTAAAGTCCGCGTCATAATATAGGATTTTTTTTATTAATAACTTTATTCGAAATTTGACTTTGGCATCAAGGTCTGCTTCGATCGAGATGAAAGTTAAGCAAAAAAATAGTAGTCACGTGATTCGCATTGTCTGTAAAATTTTAATTTTTTCCAAAAAATAATTCAAAAGTAGGGTTATTTTTGAAAGTATCGAAAAAAGTTATTAGAAAAAGTTTTTTTAAATGCAGTTTCTAGCCCACTTGCAAAATTTAAGCTGTATAAGTTAATTTTTATTTTTTACCCATATTTTGTAAATTGCACCACTTTTGCAAAATAAGACTCAACGCACATCAAACTTCTTAATTTTGACAATGCTTTATTTCAGATACATTTTCTTTAAAGTAGCGCCATATTAAATGTGTGTTTATCTACCAAATCAAAATTGGGCTATGAAAATTTTGTCGCATGTGATGCAAAGTTTATTTGTTTTTGACCCTGTAGACATGGACCTTATATGGTAACTTCATAAAATAAGTATTTTTGAAAACAAAGTTTCCAAATTTTAGTGGTTGGTAAAAAATCAAAATTATCTTATGCAGCTGAAATTTTACATGTTGGCTAAAAACTGCATTTAAAAAAACTTTTTCTAATAACTTTTTTTGATATTTTCGGAAATAACCCCACTTTGATATAATTTTGGAAAAAATTAAAATTTGACAGATAATGCGAATCACGTGACTACTATTTTTTGCTTAATTTTTATCTTGATCTAAGCAGAACTTGATGCCAAAGTCAAATTTCGAATAAAGCTATTTATAAAAAAAAATCCCATATGATGCGGACTTTACTGGTCGCACTGTATATATTTGCCAAAATCCACCATGACTTAAAATACCTAATTTAGGATTTGGTTGTTGCGCCTCCCCAGACAAAATTCTAAATTCGCCACTGTTCCTGTAGTTATTACAGGCTGTATTTAATTTTAAATCACGTTTCGTAAGTTCGTGAATTTATACACACCTTTCAATCATTTATTGAAAAATGGCACATAACCCTCCGAACTAGCGTACAAATTTATCAAAATATTTACGCTTTCAAATCCAT
Source organism: Polydrusus pterygomalis (assembly GCA_963969555.1). Lineage (NCBI taxonomy): Eukaryota > Metazoa > Arthropoda > Insecta > Coleoptera > Curculionidae > Polydrusus > Polydrusus pterygomalis. The sequence goes on from OZ018375.1 coordinate 4,146,096, forward strand.
GCTCGGTGCACTAATGATGTTCCCGTCACTACAAAACCATACATCAAAACTAACAAAAATACATTTCGCAAATCAGTCCAGTGGCGGCGCCACGATATAGCAGCTAGGGGAGAGGTTTTATTATAAAGATTTAAAAAAACAGGCTGACATGTTGCCGATTGAATAAAGCTTGTTTTTTTACAGTATTGTACCGTGCGAGCAAAAGTTATTTGCATCAAAGAGGGCCTTGCATCTAAGGACTTAATGCTTAGCCGTAGAGCTTAATACCTGTTGGGTGTCAGTAACTACCTGAATTAACAATCAATTAGTTACTCCGTCGTTACTAGTAATTTGATTTATCGCTAGTTTTTCCAATTTATTGAACAATTCACACAATGGGCTTTACGGAACAGCACAAAACATTCATGGTTGAAACGTATTTTCGAAACAGGGTTAGAGTAAATGATGTGGCAATACAATCCGGGTTTGTGCATGGACGATTTTCACGGACGTTTTCCTAACGTTGCTTTTATTGCTGGGGATTTTTATCATTGCCTGAAAAGAACCGTGGCTGTGTTTAGGGAAACAGGTTCTATACAACATAAAAAAGGAGCAGGAAGACCATCTGTAAGAACAGAAGAACTTGTTGCAAACGTTTGTGAAATAATGCAAAATACGCCAACAATTTGTATAAGACGCCTGTCCCAAGGAGTGGGATCTTATGGAACATGTAGGACTATTCTTCAGAAGCAGCTAAATTTATTTCCTTATAAAGTGCAAGTATTCCAAGAAATACAAGCCGCAGATTTTGAAAGACGCAGGAATTAATTAAATTTTGAAAATATCATGAGACGTCTGAATTTAGGCTTGGAGCATGGCGGTGGCCAATTTCAGCAATTTATGTAATTATTTTTCTTCTTCTTTCTGTATATTCTTACTTTGTTAATTTTGTAAACTACAAAAATAAATTTGTATTTGTCTACTTATTTTATTACTCATTAGTTTGGCATACCATGTCATAATATGAATTTGACAAAATGTTAACCTAGATTTGGTTAGATATATCGTCCCCATATCATTGTGATCCAAACCAAGCCCTACGTTTTTTAACCCAAGCCCTCTTTGATGCAAATAATTTTTGCTCGCCCGGTAACATAAAAGAAAAGTAAAAACCTAGATATGTTTATATTAATCCAATGGTGAAAGTATTCCACGGGTTAAGTTCTCGGGAAAAAACTTTTTCAAATTCTTGAACAAGAAATTGTGCTTGAAAATATTTTAGGTACACGTACCCAAGTTTTTGCCAAGTTGTAAAAATCAATAAAAGTTATATAGCAACTAATATTTGACTTGAGGTTGGGTACGCGAGAACATCAAATATTGGTTGTTTTGTTTGTTTTTTTATATTTGATTTTATAAGACTAGTTGCATCGACTCGTTTGCTTCCTTTTCGAACTAAAAACACGACGACGAATAATTTTCAAACAAATTTTAGAAACTTAACCTTAAAAACAATTTTCTATCCTCAAAATCTGATAGGTTTGCATTTACTAAAAATGCCAGAATTCACTATTTTTTCCCAACTTGATCAAAAATTGAGAAGAAATTCCAATTTTTGACAAGAATTTGGGGCAAAATTTAACTTTTTACACGTAAAAATAAATTGAAGACCAACTTTGCGCATGCCTAATCCGGTGTAGCTTTGTTTACATGCGCGAGGCCATAAATTTGGCACTTTCGTGATTTTTTTTGCTTATACAAGAAGACTTGAAATAAAAACCGGGCAAAGTGCCAAAATTGTAGTTTTAAGATAATTGATGTTTTTTATTTAATTCGGCGTGCTGGACTTACACAGCGCGCCATCTTTCAACGAATAGAAAAAATATTTACGATAATCTTGGCACATAGCACGTTTTATAGGTTGTTGGCGATGGCATTTAGCACTGTTTTCAAGTTTTAACACAATTTTTGAATTTTTGGCACTTAGCCCGGTTTTTATTTCAAGTCTTCACATAGGTAAAGGTCTATGGAATTAACACAATATAAAAAAAGCATATGTAGGTACGCCACTGATTTTTTAAGTAAACAAACATTTGTTTCCATTGACAAGCTTATTTTTCGTTACGGGAATTTTAAATGGGGCGATGTAGTCTAACCACCATTTGGATTCTCAACGTTTTATTTAGATGTTGTTTAAAAACGGGAATGCATGCTCCCATAATTTCAATCAACTCATAAATTATATCTTTGTGGGTAATTAATCTCGATAGTCTGGCAAATAGATCGTAAATTTATTGTAAAGAAAAGGAATTAGAAACAAATCTCTTAAGAGACGTCAATCTTTCTTCGTAGTGCGCAGTACCAATTTACTTAGGTTGTCTTGAGAAGCAACCTGTATAGTATAGTATGTGTAAAAATGGCGTGTACAGGGTGGCCCATTAATAAGGGAGGCCGGCTTTATCTCGGAAACCATTAATTGTACAGCTTTCGAAAAAAAAATCTTATTGGTAAAGCGGTCATGAGAAAATTCTGGAAATTACTGTCAAGTTCCTCATTTCGCCGCAAGGGGGCACAATTGAAGATTAGTTTTTAAAATTTTTAATTTCTTCGAAAATTCTCATATTAACGTATAACTCTGATTATATCATTGGAAAGCATAGACAATTTTGCATCATTTAGGTTTAAGGTTTGTTGGCGTACCGACCTTGATAAGAGTGGGGGAAGCTATTGAATGTGTAAACATTAAAATCGCTGTAACTTCTAAACGACTTATCCGATTTTACTAAATTTAAGCTTGTTTGGAAGGGAAAAAATAAGCATCTTCAATTGCCGTATCCAACAGTACACGATAGTGTTTAATAAAATTGCTAGAGGGCGCAATTTGTAATAATAACAGTTTTTTCGATTTTATCCCGAAAATTCAAATCATACGGTATAACTATGACATCATATTCGGAAAGTCGATTAAATTTGCAAGAAAAAATGTAAAGACCGCAGTTCGATATTGTTGTTCGTTTCAGAATTATTTCCAAAACAATAACTTTTAATTCAAATTGCGCCCTCTAGCAATTTTATTAGAAACTATTGTGTATTATTGGATGTGACAATTAAAGGTACTTACCTTTTCCTTCCAAAAAAGCTTAAATTTAGTAAAATCGGATAAGTTGTTTAGAAGTTACAGCGATTTTAATGTTTACACTTTCACTTGATAAGAGTGGGAGAAGCTATTGAAAGTGTAGACATTAAAATCGCTGTAACTTCTAAACGCCTTATCCGATTTTACTAAATTTAAGCTCGTTTGGAAGTAGCTTCAAATTGTCGTATCCAATGGTACACAATAGTTTCTAATAAAATTGCTAGAGGGCGCAATTTGTATCAAAAATTATTGTTCTGGCAACGAACGAAGATATTGAACTGCGGTTTTCACATCTTTTCTTGTAAATTCCATCTACTTTCCGATTATGATGTCATAGGTATACCGTATGATTTGAATTTTCGGGATAAAATCAAAAACACTGTTATTATTACAAATTGCGCCCTCTAGTAATTTTATTAGAAACCATCGTGTACCATTGGATACGAAGATTGAAGGTACTTACCTTTCCCTTCCAAACAAGCTTAAATTTAATGGAATCGAATAAGTCGTTCAGAAGTTACGATGATTTTAATGTTTACACATTCAATAGCTTCCCCCACTCTTATCAAGGTCGGTACGCCAACGAGCCATAAACCAAAATGATGCAGAATTGTCTAAGCTTTCCAATGATATAATCAGAGTTATACCTTAATATGGGAATTTTCGGAGAAATTTAAAATTTTAAAAACTAATTTTCAATTGTGCCCCCTTGCGGCGAAATGAGGAATTTGAAAGTAATTTCCAGAATTTTCTCATGACGGCTTTAATCATAAAAATTTTTTTCCGAAAGCTGTACGATTAATGGTTTCCGAGATATAGCCGGCGTCCCTTATTAATGGGCCACCCTGTACATTAAATAAGGAAATATATTTTTATACTGACTGTATTGCAAGTTCTTCTCGGACCTATAATAATACCGCGGCATGTACCTACTCCGAATGCTAAATCTTTTCCTATATTTGACAAGTTGTACAACTTATATTCTTATTATTAAAGCAAACATAATATAGTATATTTAGAACTGGAACGCAGTCGGTCGCATGTTTGCGATTATGCGTTAATCGGTAACGTAGTTCTCGTGAGCCCAGCTCAGTATGATCTGTAAAGGGCTGAATATATGCAAAATGCATATAATTATGCATTTTTTACATATTTTGTCAATTTTATAATAGAATGCATATTTTTCATAAATTATTATTTTAAGAGCATATTTTTATTTTTTCGGTTTTATCAAAAAATTTAAAACGTTAAAAGTTTAATGTCCAGTTCCGTACTTATTTCAGGGATTTTCAAATCTGAAGATTATAATAATTATATTTACATTTTGGTTATACACAACGCGGTTTGCAGGTCCATTATTAGGGGATGTTTATTATCACTTAATAATGCGTTATTATTACCTGCTTAACAAACAATATTTATATCGATTTGTAATACATACTTCTGTTTTAGTTTGTGGAAATATTTCAGTATTTTCAGTGTAAGAGTGCAGTTGTATAAGGAAAGATTACCAGGAGTTAGTTTACCTTCAGAACTTGTAATTAACCGGTGGGAACATGGATTAAGGCCGCAATATTCTACGCAGGGCATTTCGAAGCCATTAAAGAATTATTTTGGATTTAGACGACGATTCGCAGTGTGTTGTGAAAAGTAAAGAGTTGTTAAAAAGTGCAAGTGTAGCTAAAGATCTTGTTTTTATTAAAGTTAATTTCAGTTTTATACCGGACATAATATCCTCGTTGGAGAGTAGAAATTTAAGTTTAAGAGGCTTAATAAGTATTGTTGAAACTTTTTCCGCGAAATGTAACAACATTCCCAGTAAAGTAGGAGGTCAAGTAAGAAACAAATTTGGATGTAACTGTAAAAAAGAATAAAGGATTTAAATACTTAACTGCAGTAAAAAGCATTTATGAGGGTAAACCATCCAACGAAGTTGTATCTTGTCCTTATATTTCGCTACCTAAGTTGCAGTATTGTCCGATTACATCAGTAGATGTTGAAAGAAGCTTCTCTTTGTATAAACATATTCTTACTAACAAAGGACAATCCTCATAATTTTGAAAAATATTTAGTAATAAATGCCTTTTATACAATTTTAGGTTAAAAAATTATGTACTTTTATTTTTCTTTGTCTTTTTTTCATTTTCTTAAAAATAAACATATTTTTTAGAACCCAACCTCATTTTACTATAATAGATTAAGAAATATTGCATACTGATATGCATACTTGGTAAAAACAATACAAATATAACTGCATATTTTAAAGGTAAACAAGGCATATATATGCCCATATTTTTGCTGAATTTAAGTGCATATAATTCGCCCTTTAATGATCTGTACCCATTCCGTTTTCCTTTAATTACAATGGCCAATAATAGGCAGGTATTTAACTTTTTAAAACCCAGGCGCTCAAGGCTCCCATTCACCAATGGAAACGTTTCAGTTAGTTGCTGTACATACCTATAGGTACGGTACACCAAACTATTTATCCATATTCGTAATTATTATTACTTTATCTCCCAACCATTAATTTTTTATATGAACAATTTAAAACATTGACGCCTATAATATGGCTGGGCCTGGCCGCGTATCTTCAGAACCTACTTGAGCACAACATTAACACGCCCACCAACCGCTCTGTCGGTTATAGCATCCTTTATAAGAAGCAACATACCCGACAAAATATACATATGCACAACGCTATCTTTCAGAACATAATATGCAATTAAGCCTACCTTCAGAAGAATGTAGAATATTCCATCACAAAAATTTGGAATAAACTACCATTTCAACTAAAAATGTTTACCATTAAAACAAATGAAAAAAAAATTTTAATGTTGGCGGGTTTCCAAAGCTTACTGCATCCTAAGTGATTTTTTTATGAGGTTATAGTATTGTGATATTGTATATGTGATATCTATTTTAAATGCATTTTTGCTTATCACCATACTGTGGAGCTGTAAATATTTTTATTTTTGAATGTACCTGTAATTTAAGTTTAAAATTTTAATTGACGTATTCTATATCTATTTCTCGGATTTATTTTTTGGAGCAATAAAATACTCTGTATGCGGTTACAGCCATATACATTTGCCTTTAGCGATGAATCAAATTACTTGTAACGACTGTCAAAGATGACGGAATAACTGATTGATTGTTAATTCAGGTAGTTACTGACACCCAACAGGTATTAAGCTCTACGGCTAAGTATTACGTCCTTAGATGCAAGGCCCTCTTTGATGGAAATAATTTTCGCACGCACAGTATTTTTACTTTGCTATGCTGTTTAGAAGAAGCAAAAGGAAAGTACCCGATAGCAAAAAATAACAAGAAATCCACAGAAAAAACGTAACAACAAAAATGGCGTCGAGCCGGGTCTGGAGTGTATTTATTCATGTCGATGAAGAAGGAAACCTAATACCAAGAGGGTTGTGCGCATGCCCACCTCTTTAGGGCCATGGTACTGTTGTCCCACTGTACGAGTCGCCACTGTTGCCTCAATTCGTCCATTTAAAAGCTTGATAACCGTTTACAATTATTGGTATTGACGATTATTACTGCAATTTTGTGGTTTTAAATGCTCAAAACTATTAGAAAATGACTAATGACCCTACTATTAATTTTAAACTTCATTACCGCTTGTGGAAATAATGTTTATATTTATCAAATAAAAACCCTTGTTTATTGAAAGCTTTCAGGTATTATACAGACCTAATGATAATTTACTAATGTTGGTGCGTACGTAGAAATTAATTTCACCCAAACTGAACAATAAAAAACACGTTAACTTTTAATTACTCTAAAAGCCTTTTTTGTGTTTGACATGCGAACACACGATTATTATGTTGTCAAAAGTAAAGGGGTAGTTACACTGAGAAAACGCCTTCCAATCCTTATAAAAATTTACATACAGTGTCACCAGTAAAGTCCGCATCATATGTGATTTTTTTTATTAATAGCTTTATTCAAAATTTGACTTTGGCATCAAGTTCTGCTTCGATCGAGATGAAAATTAAGCAAAAAATAGTAGTCACGTGATTCCCATTATCTGTCAAATTTTAATTTTTTCCAAAAAATAATTCAAAAGTGGGGTTACTTCTGAAAAAATCGAAAAAAGTTATTAGAAAAAGTTTTTCTAAATGCAGTTTCTAGCTCGCATGCAAAATTTCAGCTGCATAAGAAAATTTTGACTTTTTACCTATATTTTGTAAATTGCACCACTTTTGCGAAATAAGACTCAACGCAACCTACATAAAACTTCTCAGTTTTGACAAGGCTTTATTTCAGATACATTTTCTTTAAAGTAGCGCCATATTAAATGTGTGTTTTTCTACAAAACCGAAATTGGGCTATTAAAATTTGGTCGCATGTCAGATTATAATATAGGGGTTTTAAATTAAATTGTTGAAAATAGATAAACTTTACGTTGTTAAACTAAAATTTATTTTCCACTTAAAAAACACTTTACTGAAGACACTGTGTTCTTTTTTGTCTTAATATTAAGGCGTATTACTTTGAGACACAAACTACGTTTTCAAAAATACTTATTTTATGAAGTTACCTTATACAAAAAAACAAATGAACTTTGCATCACATGTTACCAAATTTTAATAGCCCAATTTTGGTTTTGTAGAAAAACATACATTTAATATGGCGCTACTTTAAAGAAAATGTATCTAAAATAAAGCCTTGTCAAAACTGAGAAGTTTTATGTAGGTTGCGGTGAGTCTTATTTTGCAAAAGTGGTGCAGTTTACAAAATATAGGTAAAAAATCAAAATTATCTTAGGCAGCTGAAGTTTTGCATGTCGGCTAGAAACTACATTTAAAAAAACTGTTTCCAATAACTTTTTTCGATATTTTCAAAAATAACCCCACTTTTGAATTATTTTTTGGAAAAAATTAAAATTTCACAGATAATGCGAATCACGTGACTACTATTTTTTTGCCTAATTTGCATCTCTATAGAAGCAGAACTTGATGCCAAAGTCAAATTTTAACTAAAGGTATTAATAACAAAAAATCCCATATGATGCGGACTTTACTGGTGACACTGTACAACTGTTTAATATTACTTATATATGACAGCAACGCGTTTTCCTACTGTAAGACAACGAAAATTGCTAGACCGTTGTGTAGTGATAATATCACGGTAATTTAGCCAACAGGAAATAGGAATTAAGGCTACCATAGAATGGTTTATAGCCATTATTGCTCTAAATACTCAAAGTAATTATTAAGTTCTATTGGGGGTGTAATATGGTTTTATATACTGTATTAGTTCCGACTGGCAGTTGTAATGAAACTTTACATTAATAATAATAATATTTGCTTGCTACGGTTAATAAAGCATATACTTACCAATAAAAATCAGTACTTACTGTAGTTCTAAAAAATTTAAATAGCTAGCTAGCTAGCTAGCTAGAGTGATATTGTTCTTGTCGTTTGACATTGCATGATTATCTATTACGTATAATGTATCCAAAGTCAGTGTGATGACATTCCAACCGGCGGTAAACAGTCTCAAAGAGACCGACCATTGTATGCCGTATGGAATGATTGGAATGTCATCACACTGACTTTGGAAAAACAATAACATAGTTTACTAAGATGGTAAAATTCATCCATAGATTATAAAGTCCAACACTAATGATGGGTTGTGCGAAATAAGAATCGTCTATTGCTTTATCTTACATGCAGAGTTAAAAAAATCCTAAATACAAAGTAAAAATAAGATAATTGAAACAGGTATTGGTAGGTACGATCTATACAATTCAAATTCAGACTGAACAGTGGACAGCTATGGAGAAGACTCCGAACAACGTTGTGACCTGCGCAACAAATACGTTAAAACTAATACTGGGGCGCGCGGCGATGGCCGATCGCCACGAACCCCCACCAGCGTCTTGTAGATTATAGGTTCTAACGGATAGCAATTCGTTTTTGGGGACGCTGTTCAGCTTTCATAATTGTAGAGAAAGCGCTTTACTGGGAACAAAATGCGTCGCATTGAGAAGATACAATTTATTTCCGAACAAAATTGCTGTATTAAAAGTAGTTCATAATTTAACAAGGCTGTGCTGCTAATGGAACTGATTACTACCAATAAAAACACTGTTCTAGCAAATCCGGAACTGATTTAATACTAATGCGGGTTTGATACACTAGCAATTTATTTAATATATATACTTAGATGAAAATTTAAGTTGGAAAACACATATCGAATAATATATTAGAAAAAATATATCTACTTTGATTGGAATTTTATACAAAATTACACATTATTTACCAACTACACTTCTGAAAAATATTTATGATTCTCTAATTTATTCTAAATTGCAATATTTAATTTCAATATGGGGATCTGCAACCTCTACAATAATAAAACCTTTAAAAAAATTACAAAATATACTTATTAAATGTATATACGTCGTAGGCTGATAGTGAAATCCGTCATTTCATGAAACGCCTAGTCATATCATGAATCGTGGCTAAAAGGTATATTGCAACTGATTTGTTCGTTGTTCCCCAGAGCATTTTTTTCTATTTTTTCAACTAATATTATTTTATAAAAATAAAATTTAAATTAAATTTAAAAAAAATTGAAAAAAATGCTCTTGGGAACAACGAACAAACCAGTTGCAAATATACCTTTTAGCGTGCAGCATGGTATGACTAGGCTTTCATGAAATGACGGATTTCACTATCAGCCTACGACATATACAAGCTTCCCTTTTTGGAACCCACAATAAATTTATACAAACCACTGGGATATTAATACTTTACATAATCATCATACCCGGCAAATTGAAATTCTTTTGGCAGTAAATATTAACAGTAATTTCGGTAAACGATCATTATTATACAATGGGATTATGATCTATAATAACCTACCAAATAAATATAAAAACATTAAAAAATTAGTACCATTTAAAAATCAAATTAAATTGTATTTTGTAACATAATAAATGATTCAATTTTTTTAAATTATATAATACTTGACTTTTTTATTAATTTCGTTAAATATATATATTTATGTATTTTTATAAAAAATTGTTAATTTTTAAGTTTGTTATCGTTTATAATTTATATTCCCTGTAATGGACTTTTAAAGTTCGTTGGGAATTTGTTAATAAAAAGAAAATATGGGTTAATAAAAAATAAGCTATCAATACAAACTGTGTCTTAGCAAACCTGTTGTATTTGATCATTTTCCTCAGTGTAGGCAGTGGCGACTCGTTGTCAATTTGCAAGTGGATCTGTCGAAATACGGGTATGTTTGGAGGCCTCCTTAAACAGCCCATACAAATAGTGATAAAAAAATTACCTTACCCTCAATTTTTATCCAAAAATGTTTAAGGCCAAGTCGTTGTAACAATGACAAATTATTTACTCTCTTCCGCATTTTTTCACCTGCAAAGCTACTCTGCAGGAAATTTTTTGTGCGATAATTTGATTAATGGAGTCGAAATCTGTCAAGATCAAAATTCCTGACATTAATGGAGAATGAAAACTAACATTAATAACTGTAAAATATATTTTTTAGATCCCTCGCGATGCAAACGCAGGTGTTGTCGTTTCCACAAAACAATTTGACCATGCGAGGAGAATAGGGGAAATGATACCGTCAAAACGACAAGCAATTTTTTGTTGCTTAACAACCCTTTTTTGGTTAATCATATGTTTTGTCTTCTAAAACCACCTTAACGTTGATTTATCTAAAAATTAAAGTAGGGAAACCTAGTAAAAATTTAGAGAACCTATTTTAACAAAGTCAGTTTGATGGCCTTTGAGATTTTCAATTTATTTATTTTTATTCGTTAAAAATGTCTTAATTCTTACTGTTAACAAAACATATGTAAAGATTATTTTACCATAAGTTGTCAGCTATTTTACAACACTATCGGAAACAAGGAAATGGTTAATATGAAAGGGCGAATTATATGCACTTAAATTCAGCCAAAATATGCGCATATATATGCCTTGTTTGCCTTTAAAATAGGCAGTTATTTGCATTTTTTTTAACATATATAAATGCTGATATGCAACATTTCTTAATTTATTATAGTAAAATGAGGTAAAGAAACACATTGGGTTCTAAAAAATATGTTTATTTAAAAAAAATGGAAAGAAAAATAAAAGTAAACAATTTTTTAATGTAAAATTGTATAAAAGACATTAATTACTAAATATTTTTCAAAATTTTCATCTAAAAAGGATTGTCTTCTATTAGGAAAAATATGTTAATACAAAGAGAAGCTTCTTTCAACATCTACTGATGTAATCGGACAATACTGCAACTAAGGTAGCAGAATATAAGGCCAAGATACAACTTCGTTGGATGGTTTATCCGCATAAATGCTTTTTTCTGCAGTGAAGTATATAAATCCTTCATTCTTTTTTTACAGTTACATCCAATTTGTTTCTTACTTGACCTCCTACTTTACCAGGAATGTTGTTACATTTAGCGGAAAAAGTTTCAACAATATACTAATTGAGTCCCTTAAACTTATATGTCTATTCTCCAACGAGGATATTATGTCCGGTATAAAACTGAAATTAACCTTAATAAAAACAAGATATTCACATACACTTGCACTTTTTAACAACTCTTTAGTTTGCACAACACACTGCAAATTACCAGTTTTACACTGAAAATACTGAAATCTTTCGACAAACTAAAACAGAAGTATGTATTACAAATCGATCTAAATACAGTTTGTTAAGCAGGTAATAATAACGAATTATAAACAACCCCAACAATATGCCTGCAAACCCCGGGAACCCAAAATAATTACCTTGTGTATAACCAAAATGATTGATTGATAAAGCCGAAAACATAAAAATATGCTCTTAAAATAATAATTTATGAAAAATATACATTCTATTATAAAATTGACAAAATATGCAAAAAATGCATATGCATTTTGCATATCGATGGTGTCAATACAATACCTCGTATCTCCACAATTTTTAAAAATCAAGGTTTCTGTTGCCTTTGGTTAACAAATATATAATGACTCGATAGATGGCACCACAATGGCAATAATCTGATTATTAAGCCCGCTATTTGTCAAAAGTAAAATGCAATACCTCTTATCTCCAATATAATGGCGATGTGATGTGACTTGTAAAATTAGATTCCTGTAAATTGGCTTCCGAGGAGATACGTGGTATTGTATTGACACCATCGATATATTATTTAATTCTATTTTTTTAAATTTATTTAATTATTTATTACAACAACAGTGTACATTCAAGAAATATAATATTCATAATTAGTTGCATACACTATGGACCATGTAAGTCTGTGTGGGCATACAACACAAAATAGCTTAACATTCAAAAATTTAATTAAATTTCAAAGCAGACAATGCGTAACTATGCACAATCTGAGTTATTTGGTGATACTAATACTAAATAACATAATTTTATAAAAATCTAACAATACCTTTGATTATTTGGGTATTATTCATAAATCCATTTATTTTGATCTTTTCACACACACACACACAATATTTAAGATCTTCGGAGCCACCTAGGACATTGATCTTTGCGTGGCGTTAAAATGTGTATTGGGTAGAATCAAATTGTGATTAACATTAGCTCTAGTCAAATCAAATCAAATCAAATCATTTATTTTCATGTGAACATGCTAATGCATTTACATACGTCATCTAGTTTAATAATATTATATTTAGATAAAACACTTTAAAACCATTTTATTTTTAAAATAAGACCAAAACACAATAAAACAAGTTAAAATTCACAATTAAAAAATTCTTCAAATGTATAGAAGGCCCCATTAATCAAACATTTCTTTACGTTCGCTTTAAATTCCTTCAATGGTAGGTTTCTTAGATTGTGTGGAAGACAATTAAAAACTTTTATTGCAAGGTATCCAGGGCCACTCTGACATCTCTTCAATCGGCAGTATTCCGGAACATAATTGTCTGAAAATCTCGTGTCATAGCTGTGGATCTCACTGTGCATCCTATAATTGTTTAGGTTGATCTTGGCATATAGTAAATTCTCCAGAATGTACTGAGATGGTAGAGTCAGAATACCAAGTTCTTTAAAGGACTGCCTACAGTCATCTCTATATCCCAGACCAGTCATGATGTTATGCGTTATGTAGTTGTGAAATTTATTTCTAGTGAGAGAAAATCTAAGCAAATTCTTAATATAAAGGGTTTTCCAATAAGAGGTGTTATTTGGATATTCAAAGGAAAATGCCATTTTTTGAGATAAATGATCGGATGTTTATTTCATTATGAAGAGGATGGTATGCCGTTAATAATGGAAAATAACATCAGTCAAATGACCACCACGACCACGCCTACAGGACCATATCCTTTTCATGAAATTTTCCATAACCAAATCACAAAGTGGCTGCCCTATGTCCTCGATAGCCTCACGAATTCCATCTTTAAGGTCTTAAATCGATGCTGGGCTGTTGGCGTAGACCTTCTCTTTCACGTTGCCCCAAAGGAAGAATTCGCAAGGTGTTAAATCAAAAGATCTCGGTGGCCAATTGTGATCACCTCTTCGAGAGATAACACGGTCCGGAAACTTTTCCCGTAAAAGATCAATGGTTTCGTTGCTTGTGTGGCACATAGCGCCGTTTTGTTGAAAGTAAACGTTGTCCAAATCAATACCATCCAATTCCGGCCATAAAAAATCATTAATCATCTCTCGATAGCGCAATCCATTCACCGTAACTGGTGCTCCAGCCTCATTTTCGAAAAAGTAAGGTCCAATGACCCCGCCGGACCATAAAGCGCACCAAACAGTCACACGTTGAGGATAGAGAGGCTTTTCAACAATAACTCTAGGGTTTTCCGAGCCCCAGATGCGACAATTTTGCTTGTTGACGAAGCCATCGAAGTGGAATTAGGCCTCATCACTCAAGATGATTTTTCGATGGAATTCCGGATCATTTTCATGCATTTCAAGGACCCAATCGGCAAAGACACGACGTTTTTGATGATAGGCCGGCTTGAGTTCTTGTGTTAACTGAACTTTATAAGCCTTAAGACCCAAATCTTTATGCAAAATACGGTGTAATGACGTGTTTGGAATGCCTAATTCCAAAGAACGACGAGGAATGGACAAAACTGGGGTTACTTCAACACGTTCGGCTATAGCAGCAATATTCTCGGCTGTTCTTGAGCGACGTGCACGGGTTTTATTCTTTACATCATTAACTTGTCCCAACAGCTCGAATTTGTCCACCAATTTCTGTGTTGCGGTCCGACAAGGTGCTTCACGACGACCCAAAAATGTTCGAGTTTTACGAACCGTCTCTGCCAAATTTTCACCATTTTTATAGTGAATTTTAATAATTTCAATGCGCTGTTGAAGCGTGTTTCGTTCCATTTTTATTAATGGCGTAGTTTTTACTTGTCAAATGTCAAAAAATGACAGCTCCAAAAGTGACATCTACCGAAATAGCGGGCTATATATAACGGGCTTATAACTGAGTAATTGAAAAGACGCCAGACTGTTCAAATAATAGATCAGAAGAAAAACGTCTTGACTTGAATTAAATAATTTTTTCTAATTTTGACATATAAAGTGACACTTTTTAAAACTGATTGACATTATGAAACGTCTTACTTTTTGTAACTAGTTGCATAAAGTAAAATTTTATGCAATTTATGCATGGTGACGAAAAATGTATTTCAAAATTAGTGACTTTTTGGGAATTACTGATAATAGAGCATTACCTGCTGCCTCTTCAATATCGCTTGGTAGCTCTTCAGAACTTGAATGACTCATTTTTTAAAAATAAAACTAAAAATATATCAATCTCGCTAAAAACCTTCCGTCTAGACTTTTTTACAAAATGTCAAACTGACAACTAACATGAAGTAACAGCAACAATAGCTATTTATGCCATCAGTTCTATGTCAAAATTAGAAAAACTAAATTTATGTTTTCCAAATTTTTATCAATTATATTAAATTTTATTTTTTTATTACTTTCTTTAAAATTAGAAAAAATCTTGTATGCAATATGTTACGAAATGAAATTTTGTGTAACTTGTGAGTTTTTGCGAAACTCACTTCGTTCGTTCCGCAAAAATCTCACGCGTTACACAAAATTAGGCATTTCGTAACTGATGGCATAAATAGTTATTTAAGATATATTTTTGTGCAACAACGATATTGTTTAATACACTTTTATTAGCAGATCCCCAACAGATAATTCCATAATTAAGACATGATTCTGCTAGTGACCTATAAACATTAATTAGAACATTTTTGGCTAAGATGTTACGTAATTCGTAAAATTTATATATCAGTTTCCTTAATTTATTCTTTACATATTCCGTCCTTTACAAAGTGTTTAACCTTTTGTTGCATTAGCAGTGGTCTATTATCCGGAATAAAAATAAGTTGATATAAAAACAACAACTAAATGATCTTTTATTCTAAAAATTCTTGAAGCCTGTTGGAAAACTGGTTCCAACACTGGAATTGTTATATTTTTATTTCGCCAATCAATTATTTCTAAAACTCAAAATAAATTATCCATTGTATATACCTACAATTCATTTTTTTTAAATAATATTTCCATTTATCTCATCTAACTAGATCGGCTGGTTATCGATCGTTATCGAATCCCCGTCCCCGGCTTTCAGCGGATAGCTGGAAATCTGAACGCCGTTCGTTCTAGTTACGGCCCTGATTACATGACCGACGGAACTTTTTCAAATTGTGGTTTTTATATTTTATCGACAACCTCACTGTACTTGACTGTTTTCAAATTTTGCCATTAACAGACGGCCTTTGTTTGAACATACCTAAAGCTATAATTAAAAACGCAGAGCACATCTTAATGAATGTGACAATTTAATTAGTCTTTTTATATTCCTGTCATCGAAAGAACCGAAATAATAACAGTTACAAAAAATTACGTCGCGGCATCGGCAGCCCTTATCAGGGTTATTTGCCGCCCTTAAGAGCCCTACGACTTGTACGTAGCACGAAGAAATAACAAAAATGAAATTGACACCATAAGAAGATGTTGTAATATTTATAAACTATACTATACTATACAGGGTGGAGTTTTTAACTGAAATAAAATCAGTATAAGAAAGCCTTTTTATTTGCTGAAATAAAGGGGCGCCAAAAAAAAAGGCAAGTAAAACTGTACTGTACAGGGGGGGGGGGGGGCATAGATCCGTCACTGAGTACAACAAATAAATATTCACTTCTAAGTCGAAAATAAAGTGACCATTGAAATGCGGCATCAAGTAAACAAACAACCTTATCAATAACATGGTTCCATTTTTTAAACAGCTGGCAAAACCCAAATTGTAGAATCAATTGTTGCTAAAATGGCCAGTTTTTTCTTTCTGGCTTCCAAATTACCGAAATGCAAAAGTAAATAGTGGGTCGTATTCCCTTTCCAACGAGCTATATGTGGTAGTAGTAGTAGTAGTAGCATGTTTTATTTAGTAAGAAGTATGGAGGGCTTTAGGTTAGGAGTCCGATCGCAATACATTGGTTTCGGGCAAAGTTTTGGATCAGTAAAGCAGCTTTTAAAATGGCCGTCAGGGACGCATGTGTTCCTTTAAATCTGTAAAATGCATGGGTTCTTATGGGATAATCAACTGTTTTATTGAATTTAGTTAACTAAAACCCTCTACAGACTGAGATATGTATATATTATATCTAATAAAGCTTATTTTATTAATTATTGGATAAAAATACCGCTGACGTCTATCAAAACCTGTAAAAAGTCAAACACTTGACGATCACTGCGCCGCGACCGGGAAACAGCGAACTAACTACTAAACAGGGACGTAAATTTAAAGAACAGCCATTTTCGATCGGACTCCTTCCTAAAGCCCTCCATAGTAAGAAGCTACAATTAAATATTTTTTAATACTTTTTTAAAAGCATTTTTATAGATTTATTTTTAAATTTTAAAACGCAACCTTCTTTTAACAAAAACAGACAGAAAAGTTTAACATTTTGCAAATTGTATCCAATATTACGTATCATTTTGTTTTTTAAATAAATGTAATTTTAAAGTTTTTTTAAACAGTTTTAATGATTTTTGAGATTTAATAGAATTTTCCAAATCATTATATTCTATCAAACCTTTATAAAAAATATATTTATAAGCTAATGTTTTAGACACTCTATCCATATAAAAGGTTTGATTAGTTCTTGTTTTATAATTATGATGGTCATAATTAAAAAAACATTTTTTTCTACTACCGTGCGTAAAACACTAACTTTACACACTATGGAAGGTGTCTAAAATTTAACTTTTTTTAACTAGTGCGTAAAGTAAATTACTTTACGCACTAGTTAAAAAAAGTAAAAAATACGAATGATTACATTGATTGGATTTTTACTTAAAATTGGTCTGGTTGGCCATGGACAATAGCGATTTCTGTTTGACGTATCTGAATGTTGACAATTCGTAATTTATGCCAGGTGTTTTAATGATTTTAGGAATTAGTGAAGATTTTAATACGGTAAGTTTTGAGTTGTGATATCAAATGTGTTATAGGTATTGTTATGATTTCGTTTAATTTTATTTCAGATTTTTAAATCTCAACATTATGGACAGTGATTTATCGGATTTTGAGAACACTCCGCCGAATATTGCAGATTCTGCACAGAAAGCTACTTTGAATTTGCTTCCCAACAAGTCTCGGTTAATTTACGAGCAAAAATATACATTGTTTATGTGTTGGTGCAAGAAAACTAAAGTGACAAGGTACTCAGAAAATGTTTTGCTAGCTTATTTTTCAGATGAATTAAAAAGCTATAAATCATCGACAATGTGGTCAATATTTTCCATGCTAAAGGCTACCTTGAAAATTAAAAATTCAGTAGATATTTCAACCTACCACAAGTTAATTGCCTTTCTTAAACAGAGAAGCAAAGGCTACAAAGCAAAGAAATCAGGAATATTTGAGAAAAGTCATTTCATCAAGTTTATTTTGGAGGCTCCGGATTCGAAGTTTTTAATGATAAAGGTAACTTTACATCAATTTAATTCTATTGGTAAGGTAAAATATCATATCAAAATTATAGAAGTTTTACCTTAGTTCTTTCTTAATACTTTTAGATTCTCTATAAAATGTTTGTATTTAATAGTTATAGATTTTATATCGACACGATTTATTATTTTAGGTTGCATTTATTATTGGCATTTCTGGGGCTTGTCGCAGAGAAGAACTGATGAAAATAACAATAAATGATGTTGAGAACAAGGAAACAGTCCTTATTATAAGAATTCCTGATTCAAAAAATGGTATGGAAAGAATTTTTACAGTTCTAAACCCAAATAATTCCATAAATTATTTATCGTACATTATAAAATATATGACATTAAGACCTCCTAATATTGAATCATCCAGATTATTTTTAAAATATGCCCAAAATAAATGTTCGGAACAACCTATGGGCATAAACACATTTGGTAAGATGCCTTCTGTAACAGCTGAATATCTGAAATTGCCAAATCCAACATGTTATACTGGTCACTCTTTTCGAAGGTCATCTGCCACTATGTTGGCAAATTCTGGAGGAGACCTTATAACAGTAAAGAAGCATGGGGGATGGAAATCATCTGCCATCGCAGAGGGTTACATTGACAGTACACTGAGCAAAAAAATTGACATATCAAATAAAATATTAACAAATGATGCTTCCTCTTCTAATTCCACTAGTACGTTTGACAATATTCCTGAAATCGAAATAAGTAATATTAGATCAAATTTGTCTTCTGAAGTTTCAACCAATATCAGACGTGTGGATTGTAAAGATTTACAAGTAAATTCTAGACTTAAGAGCCAAGGATTAACTTTTAATAATTCTAAAAGCTGTACTACATTTAATATTTATATAGTCCACAATTAAATTGAATATAAATCCGTATTTTTAAGTACATATATGAAATTTTATTATTGTTATTGTTCCTATAACTTTTGTTCTTAATATTTTTTAGATTACTCTCTTCTTTTAAGAAATAATCGACCATTTCAATACGTAACAGCGACCCTGTATAACGTCCGGTAGTAGAAAAAATTGTGTATGCAATTCGTGCGTAAAGTACATTTTTTTTACTCATGTGATTTGCGCACTCGCCTGCGGCTCGTGCGAAAAATTTCCCATTCGATAAAAAAATGCTACTTTACACCCTTGTTGCATAAATAACTATTTTAAACAATCGGGCAATAAATTATTTTTTCCGTCGATCGTGTATTTATAACCTTAATTAATGTATAATAGTATATTAAAGTACACGTTTCATAAGAAGCGGTTTTAGCGCACACGTGCGCTAAAACGCCTTATAAACGACGTGCTTTATACTATTTTTTCTATTTGTAGTTTTTTCAATAAAAAATACATATTTAAAAAGAAAATAAATCCGCAAATTTTTATGTCTAAATTTTATGTTGGTAATACTATTTTTTATCATAGTAACCTCTGGACAACAAAAATTATTTTGCGAACAGTAATTTTTTGATTTATTGACCCATTTTCACCACGAGATTCTAAAGTTATTTTAGCGATATGAGATTTGAAATTGGACGGAATACGTTGTGTGATCCTTGTACATTCGGTACATATACAGAGCGTTCGGAAATTGGGGCGATTTTGCTAATTTTTTTTGAATTTCAAAAGACGTGATTTTACGTCAATTTTTCAATTTTTCAATTTCAATGTTACCAACATCAAATAAAGAAAAAACGCGTATCGAAATAGCTTCATTATGAACTTCATTTCAAGTTCATAATTAACTTATTATGAACGTCAAATAGAAAAAAAATCATACATTAATGGCCCCTATTAATGCATGATTTTTTTTTTATTAATAAACGATTTTAGGCAACCAAACATACTACAAAGCACGCACTGCCGCGTACATAATGGCGTTGCCATAGTTTCTGTCGATGTCAATAAGTTTGAAATTAAAAAAATTGTTATAATATGTAGTTTGGTTCTAAATTAAAAAAAATATATAATCTATTAACAAGACAATCGACGGAAAAATATTGTAACTAACGCATATATATTAAATAGCGATTAATAATCTCAACAAATTAACGTGCTCGCTGCGCTCACACGTTAAAATTGTCTCAATTATTAATCGCCCTTATTAATACACTACTTTGTTAAATTACTATAAATTTTATGTATAAAGACTAATATACTAAACAAAAAATTAAATTTCGGACATTCAACCAATCGAAATTTTTCAACATAAAATTAATTTTTGTATATTTGTTACAATTTAAAATAATCCGCATTGCCTTATTTTGTAAAATTTGTAATTTATCAAATATTTCTTCATTGGCACAATATAAAATGGAAGAACAATAAAAAATTGTGGTAATATAATAGTAGTAAAAATACAGTTTTTTTAGAAAACAAACTTAAATTAGAACTAATTCTTTTAAAATAATCTACTTTTCCGGCAATATTCGATATAATACTTTTAAAATAATTAAAAAAATTTAATTTTGAATTAATGATTATCCCTAAATATTTAAAACTGTTTACTAATTCCAATTTTTCACCATCAATTACAACATTTATATTTTAACAATTTAAATTAAAACCCATAACCAAACATTTCATTTAAAAATCGTCTGCTAGCTATAAAATATTATTTTCCTACGAGCGTGCGCAAAGTAGTACTTTGCGCACGCATTTTTGTGTGCAAAGTTACACTTTTCCGCACTAGTGCGGATAAGACTTTTATCCGCACTGGGTGCGGAAAAGTGTAACTTTTTAATTTTCTATTATTTTTTTTTGTTATGTAATTTTTAGTTGTAAGTATATTATAGTTCTTTCTTTAAAGTCGAATTAAAAATTATTAAATAAATTATCATATTTTTATTTTTGTTGTTATCTGATATGAAGCTCGTAGGAAAAATGTTGTTCCTAACAAGTGCGCAAAGTGCTTTTCCGCACGCAAGAACTTATCCGAACTCCGCTTCGCGTCGTTCGTCCAACTGTACTTGCGTGCGGAAAAGTATCACTTTGCGCACTTGTTAGGAAAATAACTATTTTTCTACAACTGTCAAAAAAATATTACTTTTTTTGGTTACTATGGATGCACAAAACGTCGCTTTCTTTCATCGTAAAAAAATGTCATTTTTTCACCGTGAAAAAATGATATTTTTTCACGGCAAGCTCAGCTGATTGATGTTTTCGTATAAAAATGCAAAAATTAATTTCCAAAACATTTTTTATAAAAAAGTTTATTATTAAAGTGAATTAAATTAACAATCTTTATTAGAATAGTAATTAACGGTGAAGTTCTCTTCCTTACTACATCCTCCTTTGTTAATACTTTAGACTTCTTTCCTCTATATCCAATGGATTTGCTCTTTAAAAATGGAACCAATTTAGTAAACCGCTGCAGATCAATATTTTCCTTTATGTTTAGGGTACTTTTAAGCATTTGAATAGGTACTCCATAGTGTAGGTGGCTTTAAAATTTTCGGCTTTTCCTCCAAATAACAGAGCAAAACATTTTCTATTACTGTTTTTACTTTCTTTATATTGCACCATTCGCAAAACTGAGTGTATACTTTCTCATATTTGATTCTTGATTTCACGGGCAAAAGATTTGATATAACGATTTCTGCAGCTTCCGTAATTTCGTGAGGCGTCTCACTATCACTTTAAGACATTTAAATGGTATCAAACTTGAGCAAACAACTATAAACTTTTGACACGAAAAATGATAGATTTGACAATCAATAAAATTTAAACAATTTTAGGTTTCCATAGTAATGGGAACAGGTGTAAGAAATAATACCTTAAATGAATTATGATTTTAGATGTTTTTTTCTAAACACGATAAAAAATAGTTAACAATAAACAGTTGTAGAAAAAATTTTGTTTTTATTTCGCGCGCAAAAGTGTTTTTATGGCACATTTGATTGAATTTTTAACCTCGACCTAACGGTCTCGGTAAAAATTTACAATCTCATGTGCCATTAAAAAAACACCTATTTTGCGCACTTAATACCAAAATAACTATTTTCTCATTGGTAGTCTACCTAGTTACTACTAAATTATTGTTTTCTGAGCTCCTTTTTTTTACGATTAGCTTTTAGTGACGTATTCGCAATTTTATTTAATTTTTTTTTAGGTATCTTTACTTTCCTTTAGCCAAATTAAATATCTCTAGAGACAGTGACGATTTAAGCCAGTTACCTAAGTAAAGGTAAGTACATAATTTTAAAAAGTAAAGAAGAAAATTAATATGGCCAGTTGATGGCCTTATTTTTTACATGTTACTTTTTAATCTATAGGTATTTTACCCCAGACCATGACCAGTTGACCAGTGATGTTTATTTTGAGAAAATAAAGTAAGGAAATCATAATAAAAAATAAAATGGCGTAGAACTTCTTACATAAAGAAACGTATCAGTTGGGATAAGGCTTAATAAAACACAAAAATTAGCGACAATATGAAAACATTTATTTTTACAACCACGTAAAACCAAATAAGATTGGTTTTTAATTAGTACTATAAAGTATGTTTAATAACAACAAAGGATTAAATTTATGGTTAAGGGGAAAATAAGCACAAATAAACCTTGAATATAAGTAGAATTTATATTGTCAGATGCTCTAGTAACTGTACTCTATATAATTTTAATATAAGGTACAGGTAAAAATCATCAGGATATTTTATATAATCTAACTTTTGTGGTCATTTAATAAGACACAATCTGATATTATTTTAAATTACTTTTAATTATTTCTCAATATCTATAATGAATATAAATAAATAAATAAATAAATATAGTCTTTATTTCCAACAGGTTACACCCACTAAAAGGAAAATCTAGATAAAACATATAAAATACATAATAGAACAAAATAAAATAAAATAAAATAAAATTATATAATAATGTTAAGTTATCTAACATTACTTCACGTCTTGCATAATTAATTGCTTCTCGTATCTCAGGATCTTCAAAATATCCAATTATAACCGTTGAACTTCTTCAAAATTCCCCAACTTGTTCATATCGCATACAAATCTTAAGGTATTTGGTTCTTTAAAGTAGCTTTCACATACATCCAAAGCTCCAACTATATTTTTTTTAGTCATCGGACGAATCCCCCATTCTTCTTTGCGTTTTTGAAGCGTTTTATATATATCCTGAATTACATGATGTGCATCATTATTTACTATATTGTGTGCTTTATCCATGTTATCCAATTGATTGTGGGTATAACAAGTAATTAGGACAGCGTCCTGACTTAAAATAAGACCCAGTGCTTCTGCTGTAGTAGGTAGGTCAGAAATTAGGTTTTTATAATCTTAGTAATATTCTCTATAAATTATGTAATAACAATTTTTTTGTAGTTACCGTGATAACGGTGTGAAGAAGCTAACTTAAAAGACTGTAACTTTGGTTTACGTTAACCGAGTTTAACAAACTATGGCTTATTTTACAGGACGTCACATCCTGATTGAAGGTTTGTGTAACTATAATATTAAAATTAATTCGTGCGGTTAATAATAGAGGGCACTTTTAAATATTAGCTCTATTCTATAGCTAACTGGTTAGTAAAGAGAACTGCAAAAACCGCAAGTCATTTCCTCTTTTTCTTTAAAAGTTATCGTTAAAATAGTGGGAGTGTAGTTCCATTTCGACTTTTACCAAATTTTTGCAATTTTCCTTTTATTAAAACGTTGAAATCCTACAGGAATAGCTTTTTTTATTAATAATTTTAGGTATTTTTTAAGAAC
Source organism: Polydrusus pterygomalis (assembly GCA_963969555.1). NCBI lineage: Eukaryota > Metazoa > Arthropoda > Insecta > Coleoptera > Curculionidae > Polydrusus > Polydrusus pterygomalis. The sequence continues at coordinate 4,169,967 of OZ018375.1, forward strand.
AAAATATGTTATTTTGTTTTTCAGTGTGACCAGTGAAGTTCGCATCATATGGGATTTATTTTATTAATAGCTTTATTCGAAATTTGACTTTGGCATCAAGTTCTGCTTCGATCGAGTAGAAAATTAAGCAAAAAAATAGTAGTCACGTGATTCGCATTATCTGTCAAATTTTAATTTTTTCCAAAAAATAATCCAAAAGTGGGGTGTTTTCTGAAAAAATCGAAAAAAGTTATTAAAAGACATTTTTTAAATGCATTTTCTAGCCCACATGCAAAATTTCAGCTGCTTAAGATAATTTTGATTTTTTACCCACCACTAAAATTTATTTTCCACTTAATAAACACTTTACTGATGACACAGTGTTCTTTTTTGTCTTAATATTAAGGTGTATTACTTTCAGACACAAACTACGTTTACAAAAATACTTATTTTATCAAGTTACCTTATACAGGGTCAAAAACAAATAAACTTTGCCTCACATGCGACCAAATTTTAATAGCCCAATTTTGATTTTGTAGAAAAACACACATTTAATATGACGCTACTTTAAAGAAAATGTATCTGAAATAAAGCATTGTCAAAACTAAGAAGTTTTATGTAGGTTGCGTTGAGTCTTATTTTGCAAACGTGGAGCAATTCACAAAATATGGGTAAAAAATCAAAATTATCTTATGCAGCTAAAATTTTTCATGTAGGCTAGAAACTGCATTAAAAAAAAAACTTTTTCTAATAACTTTTTTTGATACTTTCGAATTATTTTTTGGAAAAAATTTAAATTTGACAAATAATGCAAATCACGTGACTACTATTGTTTTTGCTTAATTTTTATCTCGATCAAAGCAGAACTTGATGCCAAAGTCAAATTTCGAATAAAGGTATTAATAAAAAAAAATCCCATATGATGCGGACTTTACTGGTCACACTGTTTATTTTAGTTATTTATTTAAAAAAATATACCATATATTGCGCCCAGATATTTTAAAAATTATATTTAACTGAACAAACGAATACCGCTTATAATATAAGCAGTTTGTTAGGGTAAGAATAATTCCCTACCTAATAATAATAAGTAAGTTGACAAGAATAAGACCAAGGTTACGGACCGTCGACCGTTCGTGTTTGTCCCGGCCTTCAGCGAGAGCCAATGAGATTTAAATTACCTGTATAATAGCAAACGACTGAGCGGTTTCAATAGCTAGGTATCAAAGCCGATACGATCAGCTGATAAGAAGGATTCTTAATTATATTATAAGTTGTTATTGCGATGAGAACCTTCTTTTAACGAACAAACCTGAACGACTTACTAGTGTATGGACTAGGGCTGGGCAAAAATTCGATATATCGAATAACGATATTTAAAAAATAAAATATCGATAATGTCGATATAATTGATATTTATCAATACTAATGTTATCCGATCACATCGATAATATCGATTTTTCATTTTTTGATGTTGGTGTAAAAATGTCGCCTAAATATTTGGATAAATATCATTGATAATAAAAGGAGGGAAGAATGCGATCATCATTATTGTTTTTATCCTTTATTTACGCCTTTACCTAATTTGTTTAGTGTTTAATGTCAGATCAGATTTTTGTCTAGGTAGGGTATCAAAACATTTTACATATAAATTGGTTTTCTTCAAAGGAGTGAGGACTACAATTTGGATATTTCAATGAAATCCCAGAGCTCTTTAAAAAATTATTAAAGAATTATTTATTTAAAAAACAATAAAAACTGAGGATAGATTAATTTGAAATACTTTAAGAATGATATTTTAAAAATTTGTTAAATTGTAGCATATTACTGCTAGATAATTCTTGTTATCTAATAATACAAGTGTAATTATAACATAAGACCATTTAAAAATGTTAAAGAATGTAGGACGCCCGGCCACTACTTTAAAGCTTAATTATTATGATCCTAAGTTTTCTTTTATACAAAAAAAGGTAATCGTGTAAAAAATTATTGGGCGAATAGTTTAGGAAAAAAGGATTTAATTAATTAATTTCATAAACTATAATAATTGGTATGTTAAATCAAAAACCCTCGGACGGTCATAGCTTCCTTATAACACATTTAAGGACCAATATTGAATTGAATCTTTTTTCTTTATTTTTCATAATTAGAGTCTCCCCTTGAAACGAAGGTACGCAATTTTACAGGGCACATAAGAAAATATTGATATATTTATAATATAATATTTTTATGTTTTATCGATAATATTATCGATATATCGAATAACGATATTTAAAAAATAAAATATCAATATTATCGATATGTTGACTATATCGATATTTTTTTAGTATCGATATTCAATAATTCAAAATTCAGAGTGAATGGTGTCTACTCAACATCGCATAAAGTGCTCAGTGGAGTACCACAAGGGTCAGTAATTGGACCACTTCTCTTCATTCTCTACATAAGTGACCTGAACCAACACATCAAAACAAAAATCCCTTACTTCGCAGATGACACCAAAATATACTGTAATCCCACCTTTGATCTTGCACGCTTTATTGAGGACATAGCAGCAATAGAAGCCTGGACTGAGACCTGGCTGCTGAAGCTGAATGAAGAGAAGTGCACCATCCTGCACATAGGAGCAAAAAACCCACACAACACATACACGCTGCATGGAACACAATTAAAAAGTGTGGAAGAGCAAAAAGACCTTGGGGTACTAATGCGGGCAGACCTAAAATGGGAATCTCATATAAATCAAATTATAAAAAAATGTAACTCGTTTATTTACCTAATACAAAGAGCATTTTCCAATAAAACCATAGAATTCATGAATAAGATCTATAAAACATATGTTAGACCCAAACTTGAGTATGCTCATGCAGTGTGGAATCCGTACTACGCCAAGGACATAGAGGCCCTGGAAAGAGTCCAGAGGAGGTTTACCAGGATCCCATCAACCCTGGTAGATACACCCTACAACGAACGCCTCTCAGCTTTTGGGCTAACCACACTCAAAGAGAAAAGAGACAGGGGAGACCTGATCGAAACATTTAAAATCCTGAATAACAACTACTGTGATGACCTTAATCTAAACTTCTTTACTTCAAATACTAATGAGCTCAGAGGTCACTCACAAAAATTAAAAAAGGAGAAAAGCTCTCATCTGATACGAAAAAACTTCCTATCTAACCGTGTCGTGTACAGGTGGAATGCCCTTAATGAAGAAACTATCCTTGCCCCAAATCGGAACATCTTCAAGAACAGGCTTGACAAAAACCTAGAAACAATAAATGGCACCATGGTGCACTATCTTTAGCTGGCTCACCTCTAACCAAACAACAAACTGTGATAAATTCTGTGATAAAATCTGTAATCGAGCTTGTAAATGTCCAACGTTGTGTCTAGTCGCGCGTACCTTGACTGTGAACTGTACCTAGACTGTGAACTGTGACGTGATACTCTAATTGTTGACTATATAAAAGTGCTTGAAACAATAAAAACTAAAAATAAACCAAAGACATAAGTGCACACAGCAGTCTCATCGGCTTCAGCCGCTTACTGCTGTTAAACATAATAATAATAATAATAATAATAATAATAATAATAATAATAATAATAATAATAATAATAATAATAATAATAATAATAATAATAATAATAAAATATTGGAATTTTAATATCGCCCAGCTCTCGTATGGACTATAAAATATTGACCAAATTTTGCAATATTTGGGCATTGGCATTCAATTCAAATTTCGAACTTACACTCGAGTTCTCCCTCATCCACCCCATAATGCAAACCATACGTCAAATTTGCCTTTTCCTGCACCATATCCCCTCCCCATACCAGTTTTACAGCGTTGCCGATGCCCGGGGGGACGTACATGGCCAGAATTTCGACGCTGAACGGTCCCATAATTTTGGCAGTGGTTTCCTGGGTCGTGGGGAGTTTCGTTGTCGGTTCTTGCGATGTCTCGTCGGTGATTTGGGAGGAGACATGCAGAAATTGCACCTGGAATTAATGGAAATTGTTATTTATGTACACCATTGAGGCTAAAAGTGCTGGAATAAGGACACTTGCTTAGGTTGTCCGCAGACACACGGTATCGGATCAGGTTACCGAATTAGATTCCCGAACCAAAACAAGCCCCGCATAATATATTCGATGATTATATTCAAACGCTCCAAATTTCCAACAGCTCTGAAGAAAATTCGCGTCAAAACCGCAGTTTTTTTACAGCTGGGGCAAATTTTGATGGCAGTAACGTAACAAGCAAAATGCAATTTAGTGCATAGTTTAGCCAAGCCTGTCTATTCAATGACCGCTGACCGTTACGTCACAACTAGTGCTTATTTTTCTAACATTCGTGAACTAGATGAGACAGTACATTTCTATCAATAATGACTGTCGTATAATTTTACCAGTCAAAAAAGTTTTCAGTCATTGTCATTTCTGACAGTAATATTTTTAATCAACATTATTTTAAATAAGTCACGGTATTGTGAAAAGAACAAGCATTAATTTTAAAATTATTCGATTATTTATTATTTTCAAAGAAAAAGTGATGCCGGAGAGACTCTTTTACCCTTTAGCGTAGTTTACGGTGTAAGTGAATATACCTACTAAAGCAGGTATTGTGAAAATATAAATAATAAACATGAAAAATATATAGCAATTAATGTTTTTATGAATACCTCTGCTTCTGTTTTAGAGGGTTTCTGATGCTTTGGGAGTTTCGTGTTCAACAATCCAACCAATTAAGGCAAAGGGGATAGAGAAGGGTGTAGATTTTAAGAATCGCAATAATGTAGCTATTCTGTCATCCCGTGGTCGACAACTTTACGAAATTTATGAACATACCATAAGAGAGCGTATTTATGGGATGTATAGAGCATGTGAACACGTTACCATTCGCTCAATATAACTACACTTTAACGAGTAGAACTTTTAAGAGAATTTAAGAATAACGGCCACTCTCAATTTTCCTTAAAACCTGTTTTTCTGGATGAAACCTGTATATACAGTAAAGGAGCTTTTAGGCTAAGTTGGCAAGATGATACTCTTTATACAGTTAAAAAAAATCGTTTTAAAATGATTTATTTTAATTATTAAAGAATTGGTTATATAATAAACAAAACGTTTCATCCCTTGATACCTTTTTCGCTAAACAAACTAAGTACTTATTTCAGACTTCATTTTTTCAAAAAAAAAACTTTTATTTCTTATAAGAATTCTCATACTCTTTATACAACTGTTTAATACTATATGTGACAGCAACTCTAAGACAACAAAAATTGCAAGACTGTTGTGCAGTGATAATATCACGGTAATTTAGTCAATAGGAAATAGGAAATTTAATAATTTAATAATCATAGTTTCTCACCAACTTCTAACAGCAAGATTTTACATCAATTTGAACATAAAAACTTCAGAGAGTTGGACTATCTCGAGGACCTTGAAATCCATAGACATCCAATTAACTATCCAGATTCTTGTCTGAATTTAAGACTCAATAATACTAACAATCGAAACCCAATTTTTAGACTTTTTTAGCGATAATAATTTATTATTTGCCCTAACCTACGCTTGTGGACTTTTGACTCCTCCCATTTTATTAACAATAGGACGGTTTTGCAGAATACAGAATTTAAAAATCCTGTTTAAATTATTTCCTTTTAAACAATTGATGGAGTTACCTACCTCTTTTTATACAATTTTATTCATTGTGACTTATTTAAAGTTTTTGTACCACCTTTCTGTTTTCTATTATCTGTAATTTTGTGTATATTAACTACGTTTTTATCTGAGATGTCCCTCACCACTTTGTGTCCATGTGTCAAGTGTTAGTCAGGTGTTGTTTATATTGGAAACATGTACCTGAAAATTTGTTGAGAAATTTTCAAAATCTTTTGAGTATGTTTCTTGTCTCCTGGACATAATTTGACGAGTAAGTATTCTCCGTAGTGTGTTCCTGCTGTTTTTACCCTTGTTTGTGTTTTTCTTTTAGAACCTAAGCCCTGATGATGGCCTCATAATGGGCCGAAAGCGCTAGGCGATAGTGAATAAATTGCGCTGAATACAAAAAAAAATAATGTTTTATTTGTTAATAGGAACTAGGAGTTATTGCTACCATAAAATGGTTTATAGCCATTATTGCTCTGAATACTCACAGTAATTATCAAGTTCTATTGGGGGGTTTAATCTGGTTTTATATATTGTATTAGTTCCGACTGGCAGTTGTAGTGAAACTTAACATTAATCATAATAATAGCAAACTGTTAATAAAGCATATTATTATACTCACCACCAAAAATCAGTACTGTAGTTCGGAAAAATTTAAATAGCTTCTAGTGTGATATTGTTCTTGTCATTTAACATTGCATACAGTGGCGGCTGGTGAGGGAGGACTCTGGGACTCCGTCCCCCCAAGAATTCTAGTAAGAATCGTGTTTTTTTTTAATTTCATACATAAATATATAAGTACAAGTTAGCTACTATAAGGCTTACGCTTTATTTTAATAATTTTAAATAAATTAAATCGTTTCACCTAAACAAATCCATTTCATATTAGCTCCACCGCTTAACTTACGAAACTAACTCCAACCAACACTTTCTCGATGGAGCGGACGTTTACGCGAACGTCCTTTTGTCGCAGAAGCAGGCAGACAAGCAGCAGCAGCAGCAGCAGATATCCGCGGTTGGGAGAGGTAAGAGAAGTGGTTCTGGGGACTCAACGTGGGTGAAGCCAAATGGCATTCTATTTCGCGATTGTTGATTGTTTACTTACATGGTAATTGTTCTGCATCGGCAATTGACAGTGTTAGGTTAGTGTTCTTTTTCTTTTGGAAAATGAGGAAATGTGCAAACATTTTCGTGACGCACTTTGTTTTTTCTTTCTGCGGCCCTACGCCCTCCCTGGCTCGAAACTCACGAGCCGCCACTGATTGCATATGATTATCTATTATGCAACATGGTTTACTGAGACGGTAAAATTCGTCCAGAGATTATAAATTCCAATACTAATGATGGGTTGTGCGAAATAGGAATCTTTTATTGCATTATCTGACATTAAAAAAAAACTTAAATACAAAGTAAAACTAAATTAATTGAAACAAGTACTGGTACGATCAATAAAATTCAAATTCAGACAGGACAACTTGAAGACTTCAAACAACGATGTGCGGCCATTGCCGATAGCTACGAACCCCCACCAACGTATTGTAATTATAGGTTCTAACGGATACAATTCGTTTTTGGGGACGCTGTCCCTAATTTTAGAGAAAGCGCTTTACTGGGAAGAAAATGCGTCGCATTGAGAAGATACAAATTAGTTCTTAACAAAGTTGCTGTATAAAAAAGAGTTCATTATTCAACAAGACTGTGCTGCTAATGGAACTGATTACTACCAATAAAAACACTGTTCTAGCAAATCTGGAATTGATATAATACTAAAGCGGGTTTGATACGCTAGCAATTTATTTAATATGGGTTAATAAGAAATAAGCTATCAATACAAACTATGTCTTAGCAAACCTGTTGTATTAGACCATTTTCGTCATCAGTGTATTGTATTAATAGTTATAAAAACATTTTGGCTTACAATAATAAGGGCTGATGAACATAACTCGATCGTCGTCGATCTCTGATGACGTAAAACGATTTCTTGCCTTCAGATAAAAAATTTTAAGTGTCAATAGAAAAACATACACGCTCGGCCAAACTAATAACTTTACTTTTTTCGACGGACCGTAATAAAAATCTTTCCATTCAACTTTTTATATTTCATTTAACGTTTTAGAGCTTTTTTCTCCATTTTTGAAGTAGGCAGGCCATTGGGGGCGACTAAATAAAGTCAACTCGTAAAATTAAAGGCCAATAAAATTTTACGAGAGAAGTCAAAGCAGAGATATAGATTAAGATCGGCCGTAATTCTGTTTTCCTAAGGGAAAGATAAAATTTTCATCATTTTAATGGCCGGAAAACATCATACAAACAGAAATGTAAGATTGAAGATTTTACGATTAAAAATGTGATTAGGCGGAAGAAAATTCTTTAAGGTTTCTGGCGCTTTTAAAAATGTTTCTGTAAATTAAAAATTTCGTACTTATAAAAAGCGTTTATGTCAGGCACTAGGAGCGTATACAGCCTAACGTCTTGGAGCAGGGCCGGCCCCAGGGTAGGGCGATCCGGGCGGCCGCCCGGAGCGCAATGATCTAGGGGCGCCAAAATCATGGAAAATGAAAATAAACTAATAAAAAAATTAAGCTACATCAGGCTTTTATAAAATGCACTAAAAAGTAAAGAATATTTTTTTATCATTCTGATATCATATTAATAAATTATTTTTCATAATATTGCATTGTCATCGGACCCTTGTAAGTAAAGTATACCAAATTTCATTGAAATCGGTTTACGGGAATTTTCTCAAAAACGCGTTGCAAGATTTGACTGATAGTTGACAAGATTAAGAGGCGGCAGGCGGAATTTATCATTTTTATTTCTAACCACATAATTCAAATAATATAATATATTTAAACATTAAGGCAAAATCTAGTTGAATTCAATTTAACATGACAAAACCACTCAACCACCGCCTTGACAAGTTTTTCGGCCCGTGGCAACACGGTTGTTCAAAAGTTATATACATTTTTTTCTTCCTCTTCTTTTCGTTGGGCAATATTACTGAAACATATTGATACTTACACCCTAAACCCATTGAGTGATACGCGATGGGAAAGTCGAGTCGACTCATTAAAAGCTCTGCGGTTTCAAATTGGTCCAATTCACGATGCTTTGTACAGCATATATGAAGATTCAGAAATCGATAATATGATCAGAAACGAGGCTAGCGGATTATTAAATAATTTGAAGCAGTTCAAATTTATATGCTCTGTTGTGATCTGGTACAAAATTTTGAGTCATATTAACCCCATCAGCAAACTTTTGCAAACTGTAAATTTTAATATGTCACAAGCTATTGATATGCTTAGCAACTGCAAACTCTTCTTTGAAAACCTGAGATCAGATGAAGTTTTTGAAAGCATCATTTTAGAAGCAACCGAGCTTGCTTCAGAGATTGACGTGGAAGCTAATTTCGAAACCACCACGCCACGTCATCGTGTCAGACGCAAAACAAGAACGTTTTTGTATGAGGGCCCGGATGAACCCATTCAAGACCTCAAACAAAAATATAAAATAGATTTTTTTTCACACTATAGATCAAGCAATAAATGCCTTGGAAACCAGATATAATTTGCTAAGGGCCAATTGTATAGGTTTGGGTTAACCCAAGAACTGGAGTTAATCCGAGGCCTAGTATAAAAATACATTGTATAAGTAGAGGTTACCCCCAACCCTAGGATTAACCCCAAACTCGTGAATGGACTACGAGTAAACCCTCAATCTCAGGATTAAATGCATAAAAATGGCATATTTTTAATATTTCTAACCTAACTTATAAGGCGGTGTGTTTTCTATTGGTATTTACATAATATGGATGCTTTCGATATTGTTTACGATTGTATTTCTGATGATCAAGATGATTTAGATATATTATTAATGATATAGTAGAAAACGCAAGGAGGCCCAGAGTCTTCAGGCCTCGAATTGAAAACATAGAGAACTAGATAAGTAGATCACGATATCAGGAATTTGTTGCACGATTTAGAGTTTCAAAGGCTTCAGTGGAATTAATAATTCAAGATATTGGCCTACCTACACCTGCAACGAAACACTGAACAGAAAGTTTATACATTCTTCAGGAGTATTATTTATAATGATGCTATTTAGTTATATTTCGTTTTCCAATTGTAATTTTATTGTACACATAATATTATTGTTATCGAAATGCACATATTATAGAGAATGTTTTGTTTTTCCTATTTTTTATTACGTAGCTTGTGTTTTACAAATTATTTAATGTAGTATGCCTATATACTTTTTATATAATATATAAACTAACTTGTAGGTACTTCTACGTTAACTTAAAAGCTTTGTTAATTGTAAAACATTTATTTTGATTTGTTATTCAGTTCTTTTATTAGATTCTTGTTAATTCCCTGGTTGTTGTACCTATTTAAAGTCAAACAACATTTTTAACTCAGATCCATACAACGGGCAAAAATGTTTAACTTGGGATAACTCAAGGATTAACTCTAGGGTAAAACTTAGGATTAACTCGAAAGTTAATTCATAGGTATACAATAATACAATTGGCCCTAAATACTAACAGTAATTATTTCAGCTTTTTGTATAATATTTTTGGTCCAAAAGACATGCCCAGAAATAAGCTACTGGCTCATTGCAAAGATTTGGAAGTAGTTTTAACTGATGGAAATTCAAGCGATCTTAACGCCCTGGAACTAGCCGATGAAATAAGCATTGTTTCGTCATTACTAACAAAAAGGAAACCCCTGTTGAAGTTCTCAAGTTTATCGCTACACTTAAATTCGCACCAAACCTCAGCATAGCATTATATTCCTACTTACATTGCCAGTCACTGTGGCTTCAGGGGAAAGAAGCTTTTCAAAACTAAAAATAATAAAAAATTATCTCAGAACGATGCAGACGCAAAATCGTCTCAATGGATTAGCAATGATAGCTATAGAACACCAAATTAGTGACAAATTAGACTTGAAATCAATGGTTCCTGAGTTTGCCGAAAGAAAAGTTAGAAAAAGGGCATTTTAATTACTTTGGTTAGTTAGAACTTAATTATAATATGGGATATTAGTTTAGTTAGCATTACTACATTTTAATTTTTGTTATTTTGCCTTAAGTGCTAAATTGCTTATCTTGTTTTCTGATGATTGAGTTTTTAATAAAACTTTTTTTTTTTCAATGTTTTCTTGACTTTCTAATATGGTCGCATGAGATTTACTTAAAAAAAAGGGGGGGGGGGGCGCAAAATTAAGGTTTTGCCCGGAGCGCCAAAATGTCTAGGGCCGGCCCTGCTTGGAGAGGGAGCACCATATTGGTGTATATTTTCACGTGGTTCCATTATGGAACTCGTGAGGAACCTGGTAGACCTATGCATTTGACGTCTAGTCGATTTTTTATGGTAAAGAGAAGCTGGGAATATCTATCTTTCTCTATCGTCGATGGTTTAGTTTCAACTTTTAAGGCATTCATTTTTTTTTTTGAAAACCTGTCCCCATGGTTATGAAAAGGGGAATAAGAGTTTCTACTGGAAAAATATTTTTTAAAAGATTTTCTTGGCGTATTTCTATATTCTACCCCTACACAGGTTTTTTTTAATATATATCGTGTTGGGGAACTAGCTCCAACCCGGGTAAAATATTTCTTTTTTTAAATATTTTTACTCCTTATATTAATAATTTTGATACGCCTATGGTCGCTGCTTCCCTCTTCTCCCTTCGTCAGGCTATCTTATTTCTAGACACTTTTCGTAGAAATAGGTAATATATTACATTAAAACCTTGACCAAGCCGCAAATGCTATCCCGCATCGGTTTCTTGTTGCCAAGCACGGTTGCTAAAAGGACTGTGACTGGTCATCGACACAGCGAGACTGGGCTGCCCAGCCAGCAGACTATGGTGTTTACGCAGCATACCCAAATAAAGGTACAAAGTATCAATATTATTATCGAAAGCATATTGGCTGCAGGCCACAATTAGATAACGCAAACAAGCGTTGCTTGCATCGCCGGCAGTCCTTAATGCTTGTTAACAAATTGCATATCCATACTGATGACAAAATCTGTTTTTAAACCTTTACATTAAATTAATTTTTTTTCGCAATTTAATTATTTGTGTTTTACTAAAACTTTCACTTCATTTTGTAGCAATTTACGTTACACATGACTGGATCTGTAAATTTTTGATATTTTGATGTTTTTGATTAAATAATGTAGGTTTTCCCATATACCTGTCATTACAATTTACGTTTTGTAGTTAACGCCTTTGTCTTGTCCGCTTGCGAGTCTACCATACCTTTATAGCTTCCCCTAGGCTGAGTATATAGGGGAGACCGGGGCAAGAAGATTTAAACGATCCAACGTCTTTTTGTCGCTCCTGTATGCACAAGAGCATCCGTAGACTTGGCAACAGTGCTTTTCAAGTACGGCGGGTTAGTACAATAAATGACAGCGATCAGTGCAATTGTTTTGGCAGTGTAAAGCATTTTAGGATTTTTGCCGACTTGATAATAGGAAAGCATTTCATATTATCAATGTTCGTTACTAAAAAACAGTTAGGTATAAAAATATTCGATGGTAACTATGAGAAAGTACCTATAGTGTAGTGAACAAACTGCTCGATAGTTTTGCAAATTTTAGTGCGTTTAAAAAAAGTTAGGTTAACTTTATTATGCCGCTTACAAATGGGGCAAAAGGATCCCGTTAACAATGGGGCAAAATGATCCCCTAAAACAATGGGGCAAAATGATAACTTTTAGGATTTTGTTAGTTTTATATTTTTTTCGGTTCAATTGGTTCTTTTCTTTAATAAAAATGCTTAGAAAACGGCTTGTTAATTTTATATCCACAAATTTAGCAAAAACAAGAAAATTTCATTTAATTTGCATAGGGAATCATTTTGCCCCAAGTAGCGGGGTAAAATGATTACTTTGCTTATGTCTACTTAACTGGTTGAAATTTTAAAATCAACTTAACCAAAAGATATAAAAATATAAACAACATATAAACAACATATAAAACTACATGCTTGCCAAAAGACAAACTCCTAACTCTCAGTGGATGGGACATCTAAGGCCAAAACTATTAGGGGGATCTTTTTGCCCCCGTCTCCCCTAAGGCAATTTGCGGGAAGCTACAAACTCACTGTGTCATTTCTATTTTACTTGTTGTTATTCCCGTAATTTTAGCTTGGCCTTCAGCCACCTATTAAAACCCGCCTAACTGAAATAGTATATTAACGTTCACGTTTTATAAAGCACCATTTTATAGCACGCGTCCATGTTAAAAAACGATCCGCTTGCGGCGAGTTTTATAACGGGACAAGTGCTTAGAACTGCTTTATATAACACGTACGTTATACTATTTTTTCTAATTTGTAGTTTTTTTCAATAAAAAACACATATTTAAAAAGAAAATAAATCCTTCAAATTTTGTAAACTTATATGTCTAAATTTTATGTTGGTAATACTATATTTTATCATAGTAGCCTCTGGACAACAAAAACTATTTTGCGAACTGTCATTATTTTATTTATTGACCCATTTTCACCACGAGATTCTAAAGTTATATTAGCGATATGAGATTTGAAATTGGACGGAATACGTTGTGTGCTCCTTGTACATTTGGTGCATATACAGAGCGTTCGGAAAATCGGGCGATTTTGCTACGTTTTTTCGAATTTCAAAAGTCGTGATTTTACGTCACGGCATTGCAATTTAGTATAGGGAAGATGGAAAATTCAAATAAAGTTGAAGTTAAAATCGATATTGGAAGGTTAGTAGATTGAATTTTGGATAGGATTTGGCAGAAAATGATAGCTTGAAGCATCTACAAAAGATTGATTTATAGATTTATGCAACCAACATACATGACTGTTATCCACACAGAATAAAAAAGTAGGTTATCAAGTTATTTTTCCTCTGCGAAAAATGGGTTTTCTTGTAAATCACAAAGGCCGCGCAAGTCAATAAAATAAAACATTTAAATGTTACCAACATCAAATATTTCGATACGCAAATGGGTATCGTAATAGATTTGTTATTATACAAAATTAGAAAAACCCATTTTTAAACCTGTTTTATTTTATCTTGAACCACCCTATGGCAGTACAGTAATTTCGTTTCTCTGGCCAACCATTCACTAAGTTGGCCAACTCTTTGGTATTATTGGAAAAGCTATACAGTTTTTCTACATATCGGTTACCATAAAAAGAAATCTTTTAGTCCCTAAAATATTAATTCGTTTAGACACACACGAGGTCGTTTTTTTGACAACATACTTTTGCGCCTATTCGATATTTTTTCCGGTAACAAAATACCATTTAGCCATTAAAATATGTATCGAAAAAAATATTTTTAATAGATGATTCTTTAATTCCCACAAGGTTATCTTATTATCACAAAATTAAACTAAAAATAAACCCTTTTTTTTATAACCAAAATATACTTTTTAGGAAATAAATATGGAGAAATTGTTTAGGTCACTTTCAGCGAGCGCTTTATAGTCTATCCCTTACTACTACGAAACAGAGAGCAGTGATGAATTTGTAGCTTGTTATAGAAAAACAAGATTTAAAATTATTCTCCTGCAATTTGTAAATTAGTAAATACCTAAGTACATCTTACACCTTTTAATTTACTCCATTGTCCATATATCAAAGTCTAAAAAATCTTTTAATAATTGAAACTTGATGGCTTAATAGGTAAGATTAATAACGCCTTAGTCAAGTGAACCGCCATTAATACCAAGATATGTCCTCATTTTCTGGAGTGCACACATCCTCAATATTCCAGACTTGACAATTTTAACGTTAATCGACGGACGTTCACAGAATGTCGTTGAGTCGTATAAAACGGATAATAAGGCCAAAGTAAGTTATTGTTATGGAGAAACAGCATTATATACTTGACAGTGTAATGCTTAAAGCCACATACGAGATGATATAAGAATTTGTTTTATAAGATGACAATAGCTATTTATGATATACAGGGTGGCCCTTTAGTGTGGCAAAGTACAATAGCTCCGTTACTATTTCAAATACATTAAAAATATTAATACAAAAGTTGAAGGGCAGTAAGTGACTTATAACGTAAAATTATTTTTAACTTTATAGGGTGGCTCGAAAAAGCGGAACAAAAAAAATGTACTTTTTTCAAATGGAACACCCTGTATATTTTTTCATTTTTAAATTCTACATAGAATTATAATTATTTTTTATGAAATACATTATTAGTATATACTTTATAGTTTCCGAGATATTGACTGTTGAAAAGTGACATTTTTGAACTTTGACAGCTTCTAACTTTCTAACAGTACGTCTTAGAGCAAAACGGCTTACATGTCCCTATCTTCAATTTTTATTATCTTCCCAAAAAAATCAACTTCCAGTTAAACCGGAACAACTATATTTCCTGCTTTCGAGTAACATCCGGTTTAACCGGAAGTTGATTTTTTTGGGAAGATAATAAAAATTAAAGATAGGGACATGTAAGCCGTTTTGCTCTAAGACGTACTGTTAGAAAGCTAGAAGCTGTCAAAGTTCAAAAATGTCACTTTTCAAGAGCAAATATCTCGGAAACTATAAAGTATAGACTAATAATGTATTTAATAAAAAATAATTATAATTTAATATGGAATTTAAAAATGAAAAAATATACAGGGTGTTCCATTTGAAAAAAGTACATTTTTTATTGTTCCGCTTTTTTGAGCCACCCTATAAAGTTAAAAATAATTTTACGTTATAAGTCACTTACTGCCCTTCAACTTTTGTATTAATATTTTTAATGTATTTGAAATAGTAACGGAGCTATTGTACTTTGCCACACTAAAGGGCCACCCTGTAAGTGTGAAAATAACTCGTTTAAGGCACGCATATGAAAACCGCTCGCTTCGCTCGCTTCGCTCGTTCCGCAATTCATATGAGTGCCTTAAACGAGATATTTTCTTACGTCTATCATACAAGATTTTTTCTACGAGCGTGTGAAAAGTACAAGATTTTTTCTACGAGCGTGTGAAAAGTTAGACTTTTCACCTGGCGTGTTAAAAGTAATTTACTTTTCACATTAGTCCGTTAAAGTAAAACTTTTCACACTGAAATGGGTGTGAAAAGTCTAACTTTTCACACGCTCGTAGATAAAAATTATTTCTACCCTAACAACAAACCTATTTTACAAACTATGTAAAGTATTTTTCACCCTAAATGGTATCGACTTATTGACTGCAATAAAATTACCGGTTTAATCCCATTGTTATACACAATCAACAAGCAAATACACTACAGGGTACGACTTTAGATATTAACACTTCCTAAGAAACACAAAAGATGTTATCGTAAGCACAAGATAGTTAAATATTACCTGCTATAATTACAAATTATAATCCGACCCTGACCGACAGTTTATCTGCATTTTTATGGCCGAGCTCTTGCAAAACGTCCCAGGTAGTTAAACTGAGTCAACCATTTATTGTGAAAAATACTTTACCATTTTTTTAAATGCTAAAGAACCTATTGCTGCCATAAGTTTATTTCATCAAAAAAATGTTGTTTCATCTTTAGTTTTAGTGATCTACTTTAGATACGCACCTTGGTACAATCTACTAATGGCTACTTTAGAACCAATTGTTGAAATATATTATTATAAACCCGTGTTTTCTTTTTCACCTACTTTTGTGTCTTTTCATCTAATTTGCTGCATGGTATATGCATCTAGTGAAACGTATAGTATGTAAGAATAGGGTTTTGCAACAACGCCTAGTTCAACAGAATCGGTATCCTCTAAATAAAGAACTGAAAGCAGCTTAAAACTATTTTTTAATTCTCTGAACCGCCGGTTCGCAAAACTGTATACCTAAGAAACCAAAGCTATTCTTCAAGTAATTTTTAAGTCGGGTCGGCAGACAGACAAACATGTGTGGGAAATATGATGTTTTGTAATCCGGGGACCGTAAAACGTGGATTACAATACTTTCCTTTTTGCGAGGAACGTATAAATTACTATAAATAGTACAAAGCAAAGCAATCGTAAACACGACACAAAGTAACAGAGTTTATTAAAAACCCTATGAAAGTTAACTGCCCTCCCTTAAGTGACACTCGGCTTCTTTACAGTTTGCTTTTCTGGTATCTTGGCTCTCTATAAAGATGTTTTGTTACTCGGAAATATGTTTTTTTTTGTAATTCTTCAAGTTGTAACTTTTCATTATTTTTATTTTGGAGTTTTTAAGAAAATCAGCTTTGCATTTTTTTTTAAACGTCGCTCGTACGCATCTAATCATAACATTATTATTTTTTTTTTGTTTTCTAGCCGGGGGTTATATTATAATATCCGAAGAAGAGTACTGTACATAAAGTATTTTTCACCCTAAATGGTATCGACTTATTGACTGCAATAAAACTACCGGTTTAATCCCATTGTTATACACAATTAACAAGCAAATACACTACAGGGTAGGACTATAGATATTTTATTCGTTATTAATAATATATTAGTTATCGCCAGCACAAGACAGTTAAATATTACCTGCTATAATTACAAATTATAATCCGACCCTGGCCGACAGTTAATTTGCATTTTTATGGCCGAGCTCTTGCAAAACGTCCCAGGTAGTTAAACGGGATCAACCATTTATTGTGAAATAGTATATTAAAGTACACGTTTTATAAAGCATAATTTTATAGCACGCGTCCATTTTAAAAAACGAGCCGCTTGCGGCGAGTTTTATAACGGGACAAGTGCTTAAAACTGCTTTATATAACACATACTTTATACTATTTTTTCTAATTTGTAGTTTTTTCAATAAAAAATACATATTTAAAAATAAAATAAACCCTTCACATTTTGCAAATTTGTATCTCTAAATTTTACGTTGGTAGTAGGTACTATAAATTTATTATCATAGTAGCCTTGACAATAAATTAATATTTTCGTTGTGTCCGCTATATTGTCAGTATTGTCAGTATTGTCAGTATTGTCATGACATTTGTGTTTTAATATATTACAACAACTGCACTATTAACAAATTATGATTAATTTAGTAGCTTATAACTGGTATTTATAAAATTTTATAGTTCTGTGTGAATAAAGTTAGTATTATGTGTTTTTATAACTAAATTAATAAATGTATTAAAGTAATAAATATAATATATAGATTTCCGCAACCAAACATACATGCTAGACCACGCCCCACGCCAGACGTCAACAGAATAAAACATTTAAATATTACTTATACAACCAACTTTAAAAAATAAAAACACGGTATCGTAATAGACTTGTTTCGATACTGAATACGGTGTCGTAATAGATTTCTTATAAAACAACATTAGAAAAAATACTTTACCACACTGTTTACGAAAATAACTATTTATTACAAAAGTGACTAAGAGAAATTGCTGGAAATTACTTTTAAATTTCTTGGTCTGGGTTGGCGCTAGGGGGCAATCAAAAAGCGAAATTTCCTCACAAGACCTCAAGTAAAGGTGGCATTTTCGCAATCTTATGAAAATTCTGGATACCTTTTTTTATTAAGTATTTGCTCTACCTTTTTGTGTAAGGGGGGGTAGGAGGGGAGGGGCAAATGTTGCTATAAAAAATATTCATATTCACAACTTTGGTTTGGCTTATCAGAATTTGACAAATTTGTGCTCGCCAAATACGGATTCTTTTGTTTTATCAATTAAATAAAAAAATTTAGTCGTTCTGACTTCCGTTGCGACAGGTAGTTTACCAAAATCAACAATTTCTTCGGTTTTCTCAAAAATTTTAAATGCAACGGTATAGTTTCTTGTAACTTAAGCAGAAAGAAGACTAAATAAGTAGAAAGCCCTCAAGTCATTGTAAACTTGAGGTATGAAGAATTTAAAATGAGTTTCATAACAACAAATACTTAACGTTTTAATACGGTATTTGTAGGCAAGAATTTACAAATACCACACCATCGTGTCTTCTACAAAGCTATAATCATAATCATTAAATGAATGTTCTCTAAATTACCTTCATTTACCACAAAAACAATAGTGCCAACCCACAACCACCTTGAAAGAAGCTGTGAAACAGAAACATCGATAACACTGCTTGAAGATCCATGTCACGTGACTTTTTTGAGGTTAGCCATGGTTTAGTATGTAATTTACGCGCAAAGTATGTGTAGGTGTCGTATTAATTTGTATTTTTATCCGGTATTCGATTGATATCTAATAGAAAATTTAGGTGTCATGATTGCTAAGAACCTCTACAAAATATTATTGAAAATTTTTGGTGCGGGTTTGCCCTAATAGCATTAATAAAGTGAGAAATCGAACAGCCCGGCCGGCCGGCGGTTTGTTTATGGTTCTTATAATGGCTGCAGAATTTTATTTGTTTTAATTTAAAAGTTGTGTTTTTTGTATTTTAGTTAGCTCTTTGGGGTAAACTTTATTGTTTTGCGGCTACAGTTAATTTATTAAATATTGAAGTGTTTATTTAACTTGAAGGTATATGTGAATTAGTTCAAAAATATCACTAGTAGAGATAGTTCATAAGTAGGTAGGATACCTCTAGATACCTAGGTACTTAGGTAAGTACTAATTTTTTTTCTTTTAATTTAATTATTTATCAACATGCGAAGCGCCTGCTGTATTTCTGGGCGTAACTCTAACTATAAAAGCGTTTTAAAAGCAGATTAAGAGAGTGTATCAGTTTTTCACTTCCCAAAAGATAAAAATCTGAAAATTTTATGGCTAAAAGCCATTCCAAGAACTAATTGGTCGTGAGCGAGGGGGAAATCACTGGGGTATTTTAGTGTACAAAGTAAGAAATTGCAGGGGCATTTCGAGGTATTTCGGGGAATTTAGAGGTATTTTGTCGAATTTCAAGGAATTTCGGGGAAATTTCAAGGTATTTCGGGGAATTTCAAGGTATTTGGGGGTATTTCGGGGCATTTTAAACGTATTTTTCATAATATTTAATAATATCTTCTAAAATTTGGCAACGTTGTTGTATAAATTTGAATTAATAGTTTTTAACTACAATATACAGGGAAGAATCCAGAAATAAGTGTCAGAAAAATTAGTTCTAATTTGAAAATAAAAAAACTTCTGAGCGTATAAACGTGATGCCATGAAACAATTTCCATCACTTTCTCCAATTGCGTAAATCATATTTACTAATTCTACTCGTGTGTAATTAAAATTTATTTGGACAATTAACGGAGACAGAGCCACCATAAAACGTCAAATAATTGATGATTATTATGTCTGTCATTTGCAGAAAAGTTAAACTTAACAGAAATGCATGGCCAACTAGTTATTAAATTGAAAGCATCACGAAATTTTGCTTGCCTTTATGACACAATTTTTTAAAATCATGTTTTTATCGACAACTTTTTAAAATAGGGTATCATATATTGGT
This sequence comes from Polydrusus pterygomalis, assembly GCA_963969555.1. Taxonomy (NCBI): domain Eukaryota; kingdom Metazoa; phylum Arthropoda; class Insecta; order Coleoptera; family Curculionidae; genus Polydrusus; species Polydrusus pterygomalis. The sequence continues at coordinate 4,189,975 of OZ018375.1, forward strand.
ATCAAATTAAAGAGAATTAAAATTTCTTTTCGAAAAAAATTTAAAATACAGGGTGTTTCATTTAAAAATAAAAAACGAAATCCTGGTTTTAAATTCATTAAGTTTGGAGCAAGATGTTGAACACTCTGTAGTACTTATACCAATTCTAATAACCGTTTGGTGATTTAACATGTTATAACTTTTTCGTCCTAAGTTTTAGTAAAAAAATTTGTAAAGATAATTAAAATTCAACGATTTTCATGTAAACTCATTTTTAACCAAAAATCCATTGAAAAAATCATATCTTGACAAAGTCGCATTTGATGATCAAAATTTTTTAAAGTAGAATAGAGGACTACTAAAGGCTTTAATATAATGAAAAAAATATATGGTGTTTCATTTAAAAAATATATGTCTGGCCCACCCTGGATTTTCGGTCCAACCTGTATATTTAAAATTAATTTTAAAAGGTGCGCGACGTTAACCTGTACAACCTTAGTATAAAAGTTTTATTCCTTAAGTCGACCGTCTACGATATATCGTCCACCGGCACACTAAATGGACACCCTGTATATTGGACTACTTCAGTTAATTATTATTTTTCGGTTAGAGTAAGCATCTCGGTAAGCATTTAAGCATTCACAGAGAAAATTATGTATGATAATATTGGCGTTTTAATACAGAATAATAGTTGAAACAGTTGTGACGTCACAAAATAAGTGGAATTTTGCTGGGAATTTCAAGAGCGCTTTGGGGAATTGCAGGGAATTTTTGGAAATTGCGGGGAATTTCGGGGAATTGCAGAAAAATTAAAAGAATTTCCGAGGTATTTTTGAAAATTTAGGGTATTTCGGGGAATTTCAAAGAATTTTGGGTAATATCGGGGAATTTTTTCTGAAAGGGGAATTTCAGTGTACAAATTTTTTTAGTGATTTCCCCCTCGGTCGTGAGACAAAATTTAACAGCTGTTCCGTGCTTTTATCCCAATTTGCTTGCTTACTTGTCAAAAACTGTTCTCATTCCTAGAAAAAGTACAGCGGAGAGAAGCGAGAACAACAAGAGCGTACATCTCAACTTAAACAAGCTTTTGAGCAATCAGATTTTATAAAAAGTTTTGACGATCTCAGTAATTATTCATAAAAAATTAATACTTCTGAATTTTGGGAAGTAAAAATTGTGACTCAAAAATATTTGTTTATAGTTTGGATTTGACCAATGATTGTATAAATATTGTTAATCGGAAGTTAGCCCTGCATTCAAGCGATTTATAGGTCTTTTATACATGATTGACCTTAAGAACTGCGCCCTTAAGCCCCCTAGCGGTCAATCTAGAGACTTAAAATTAATTTTCAGCAACTTCTCTTGGTCGATTTTGCAATAAGATTGCATTTCAAAACTTTGTGACAAACGGTTTCCGAGATAAAGCCGAGGGCCATTTTTAGTTGACCACGCCGTATAATACTCTTTCTTAATATTGTCTTATTAAACGCAGATAGTATTAATTCCATTTAGAAATGACATTAACTGAAAATCTTTTGTGTAAGTAAATCAGCTGGCAGCAGATAATAAGCACTGAAACGTCTAACCAGTGACATCACTGTCCTTGTATCGTTTTATCTGGAAAGACCGGAATGATGAAGGGATGTTTAGCGAAAGCGATAACGCAGCGTTATTATTCTAGTGCAGGCATAATGAAGATTGTGGCGTGAGGGAAATTGGGTATGGTTAAACTACACAGTAAAAAATTCTAAGAGTAAAAGTAGGTACTTTTGACTGTGAAAATTCCAATTCACATAAAAGAATCAACACAAATATCATACAATATTTTTTTCTGCAAACTGTAATAAAATAACGTAGTTTCTGTAGAAAAGCTATATGGTCTTTATAATAAAATCAAAAATTTGAGAAGTTAATTAATAATTGGTCAGAAAAACGAAATTACTGCATTTCCACAGAGTGGTTCAAGATAGATAAAACAAAGGTTTAAAAATTGAATTAAGTTAAGCGGGTTTAATGGATATTATACCAAGTTAAATTACCAGAAAAAGCAACAAAGCTCCGGTAAAAATGGTACAATGGTACGTTTGTCGTTAAGCTTCCAGCAAGTTGTCTCATATACCCAACTTGTTGGGCAGATATCAATGTAGTTAAAGTATAATATGGCAAATTCTCGGGAGCGTATAGGGCAGGTGAAAATATCTCTACTTTGTCATATAAAAAATTCTAAAGTTCCCCTTAACGGAGATTCAGTGCCCCAAAGAGGCACCCAGCGACTTACCATTTCGGCTCTAACTTTTAAACCGACAAGTATAATTTAATGAAATTATAGTATTTTGTGTAGGTCATATAGACTCATAAAACCTTACTACATCGTCAGGGAAGTCAGAAACGGACTTGCCACTACACTCGTTGGGCCAAAATTTTGACAGGTGTAATTTTACAGAGCCAAAAACTGATTTTTAAATATTTTAGTTATTTTTATTAAAAAAAGGTACTACTCTACATTATTTGACCTGATGGAATTAGCGGTTTTCGAGGAAAATAAGATTTTTCTATATCACGTTTAAGCATTGATTCAAAATTTATTTAATAATTAAGTTTATTAACATAAGCTATTTGAATACAATAACTAATCAAATAGCTTTAAGATTAATACTACGCACTAAAATAATTAAATAATTTATTACATCTCAAAAATGCTCACACGCACTCGGTAATTGTGTGGAGGCAAGAAGAATTTATTCTGATAGGTACATTTCTAAATCGGCGTTTACCGCATCGAAAAACGTTTGAAAGGGTCGATCGTAGCTTACCCGACACCCCGTAGATTTATGAGCATAACATTGTTGAGACAACTTTTCTCCTCTATACCCACATAGCACATATTGATAAAAAAAAATATTACATAATTGAGCTATACTCAAATGAGGTCATGCAAGGGGCATTATTTAGGGGGAGGGAGGAGAGGGGCAGCGAGGAGAGTAGGCTAGACTGCCCATAGCTAATAAGGTAAGGTGGGGTAAATGCAAGATTGGGGTAAATGTGTTATTTGGTCCTATAATTTTTTGAGCGTGAGATGGCGCCGCATGTATTAATTTCCTGGTTAAAGTGTACTCGTTCATTCTGCAGTGCGCATATCTATGTTTGTCACTTCAGTAAGACGCTTATGGCTGCGAGATAAACACCTAATTTTGCAGTGAGTTTTCAAATTAGTGTTACAAATTTCGGTGCCGGCTATTTTACATTACGAAAAGTATTAGCAGGTAAATATGAGTTTACACGGTCAGATCGGGCCGATATATCGGTTCAAATCAGAAATTATAATAAATACATTATTTACGACCGATTTATTTCATGTAGTACATTTGCCCCGAGAGAAATCGGTTTTGGGGATAATGTAACATGTTTGTAGTGGCTAAATGTAATAGGCTCTGTTACATTTACCCCATTATTTGTTTTCGTTTAAGACTTATGGTTGATAATTTTTTGTTTTAGGCGTCATGGTCAGAACATATGTCAAAAAATCCCAAGGCCCAAAATACAATAAAAATGACTTAAAAAATGCAATTTAAATAAATAACAATTTACATTATTTGTGTTTTACTTTAGTTCTTATTTTATTGAAAATGATACCATTAATCACAATTCATTAAAAAGTTTGTAACTCCTTCAGTTATAATGGAATTTAGTTGAAATAAAAACCATATGTAGTAAAAACCGTTCCTTTTACATTTGCCCCGTTTTCGAATCTCATATAGAGTACCTCTTGCAAATACAGGCAGCTATTACATTTGTCCCATTTGCTGGGGTAAATGTAATATGTTGATATTATTTTTAAAAAAATATGTTGTAAAATTGTAGTTTGAACTTTTACCAAAATTCCTTTATGAATTAATGGCAAAATTACTGAACGTCCCATGGTATTTTTTGCAAGATTTTATTTGAATCATTCATATTTTTTATGGAAGTCCAAAAGTCAACTATTCAAAAAACCAGTTGCATTTACCCCACCTTACCTTACGTCACTTTGTCCAATGCATTGATTTAAAAAAAATTATAAGTTCCCAGACCGAAAGGCATTAAACTCGAAAATCTTTTAAACATTGTGTCACTTTGTCCCCGATTCTTCTTTTAGTGTTTTTAATATTGCTTTGGTAATAAACTAGTAAACTAGTAAATTACAAGGATTAATGAGTTGATTTTATACCCATAGAAAATGTATTATTATACTTTATCACAGTCTGCAAGTTTTTATCTCAATATTAAAAACACTTTATAGTTATTTGCATATTATTTTTATTTATAAGAATGCTAACGGATTATCCGCAGCTTCGCTCGCGTAATTTAATTGTTATAAGTAGGATGCGGATATCATGTAGTTATGGACCTTTAAACCAGAATCGTCATGAGGACACATTTTAATAGGAAATAGTTATTTTTGTATTAAGTGCGCAAAATAGGTGTTTTTTTAATGGCACATGAGATTGTAAATTTTTACCGAGACCGTTAGGTCGAGGTTAAAAATTCAATCAAATGTGCCATAAAAACACTTTTGCGCGCGAAATAAAAACATCATTTTTTCTACAACTGTTTGTTGTTAACTATTTTTTATCGTGTTAGAAAAAAAATCTAAAATCATAATTCATTTAAGGTATTATTTCTTAAACCTGTTCCCATTACTATGGAAACATAAAATTGTTTAAATTTTATTGATTGTCAAATCTACCGTTTTTCGTGTCAAAAGTTTATAGTTGTTTGATACCATTTAAATGTCTGAAAGTGATAGTGAGACGCCTCACGAAATTACGGATGCGGCAGAAATCGTTATATCCAATCTTTTGCCCGTGAAATCAAGGATCAAATATGAGAAAGTGTACACTCAGTTTCGCGAATGGTGCAATATAAAGAAAGTAAAAACAGTAACAGAAAATGTTTTGCTCTGTTATTTGGAGGAAAAGTCGAAAATTTTAAAGCTACCTACACTATGGAGTACCTATTCGATGCTTTAAAGTACCCTAAACATAAAGGAAAATATTGATCTGCAGCGGTTTACTAAATTGGTTCCATTTTTAAAGAGCAAATCCATTGGATATAGAGGAAAGAAGTCTGAAGTATTAACTTTGGAGAACTATAGGGTAGGAGGCCGATCGACAATGGCAGCATTTTCAAATTCTGTCCCGGTTTTTTGGTTAGTTCGCTAGTTGGCCGATAGATGGCTCTCGCGTCCGAAGTGGGCTGATGTTGTCTTCTTCTTCTTCTTCGTTTTTAATATGGAAAACTAGATCCTCAATAGTTTTTAACTTTTAATTAAACCCTTTATTTTTCTGTGCTTTTATTTTTGACAATTGACATTTTGTTTTTCGAAATAACAAATAACGTTTGAAGGCAAGACAAGACAAATAACGTTGTATTGTAATTAATTTCCATATTTATAATGAATAATGGTCCTTCCATCTCCGGTGTTGGAAGTAGGACCTCTGAAGAAGCTCGCCACTCGTGCTAGCGAAACGTTAGGAAGCAATTCCAACCGACGACGGCCTTTAGACCCGAATGATGACTACACTAGCTCACCGACTGGCCGCGAAAGCCTAAACCAATTTGTCAGTAATCAGTTCCAATAGCGGCACAGTCTTGTTGTAACACAGAAGCTATTTTGTTAAGAAATAAATTGTATCTTGTCAATGCGACGGATTTTGTTCCCAGTAAAGCGCTTTCTCTACAATTTAATTTATTAATTGTATCCGTTAGAACCTATAATCAACAAGACAACTACAGTACTGATTTTTAGTGGCAAGTATATGCTTTGCAAGCGACTATTATAATGATTATTGTCAAGTTTCATTACAACTGCCAGTTTACACCCCCAATAGAATTTGACAATTACTGTGAGTGCTCAGACTATAAACCATTTTATGGTAGCATTATCTCCTATTTCCTATTGGCCACGCTACCGTGATATTATCACTACACAACGATCTAGCAATTATATTTGTCTTACAGTAGGAAAGCCGGTTTGTAGCGTAGTGGAATTAAACTCTTGGCAATGTTTTACGATACATGGTTTATTCTATTAATGACAAAAGAAGAGTGTGTTCACCTCTCGGCAGAATCACCGGGGTTACACGTATATAAAATGCTTACATATTATTATTAATTATTACATATTGACCTATTAATTAAACAGCGTCAGCACAAAAGCTAGAACCGGGTGGATGTAATAGTTCAATGAATTGTCATAGCTTATTTAGCATGATTTATTATAATGCAATAACATAAGCTATTACACCTCCCTTTTCTAGAGAATGACCTACATATGTGGCCAACTAATGAGGTCATTATCCGGGATAAACTAACAACTGTGCTGATACGGAATAATGCCCTGAAATAAAATATAGTAAATAAAAACAAAACGTAAACGATATTCGTATAAAAATTAAACGTAAGTGTGGTATCTAGCTAGAACCGGGTGGATGTAATAGTTCAATGAATTGTCATAGCTTATTTAGCATGATTTATTATAATGCAATAACATAAGCTATTATAGGTTGCTGTCACATATAGGTATCTATTATTAAACAGATTTATAACGAGTATGTGAATTCTTATAGGCGTCTTGTCAGTGTATAAAGAAGACATCCTCAACATTTCATGATTCTAGGGCTTTAGGCTCATGAATCAGTCAGTCAGTCACTTTAAATTTTATATTATAGTAAAAATTAAAAATACTCTTAGTCACTGACTTGCATATTTTTTTCTTTATACCGGGTATCCACGGAAGTTGGTTCGCCCCTCTACCTTTTTTGTTTTTCAAGATAATGGAATAAAATTTGGGGGATTTGTATACGACATAATACTACATTTTTTGCCAGGTGACTCAACATTATGGAACTTCCGATTTAACCGGAAGTGACATAAACTTTCGATTTTTAAATGGGACACCTGGTATATTTTTCCTTTCCATATGACATTCTCAATATAACGATGTGTCACTTGTCACTTTTTGACACCAAGAAATTTTTTTTTCCCAAATTTATTGTTTTATCTAGAGGGCTATTAATACCTTAAAATCACTTATTTCAGTACTTTAATCTTGGAAAAAATATAATTTTACTATTTTTGGTCCAATACCATGTGCTGTGTGGAATTTAATCTTTAAAGTTGTATAACTAATTTTTTTTTAAACGGCAACATGGTGGCTCGTCAGGATAAGAAAAAGAAGTATTTTATTACGATTATTTTGATACCACACACTATAAGGTTTTAGAAAAGCGGCCATTAAAAAACTTTAAAAAGTTAACTTGGAACTTTCCTAAAATGAAGCATTTTTTGAGAATAAATTTAGATTTAAATGCATCAAGTAGTAGCCTGTGACCAGCAAAACTAATAAAACGAAATCATGCCTTGAAGAAAATTGAACTGAATTGGAAATTGGGCTGTCGGCATGAATAACAACCCACCCGACACAAACCTGAACAAACCCGACGAGTCACCATGTTGCCGTTTAAAAAAAATGGGTTATACAACTTTAAAGAGTAAATTTTACACAGCACATGGTATTGGACAAAAAATAGTAAAATTATATTTTTCCCAAGATTAAAGACCTGAAATAAGTGATTTTAAGGTATTCATAACCATCTAGATAAAATAATAAACTTGGAAAAAAATATTTTCTTGGTGGCAAAAAGTGACAAATTTGCAAAAATTTAAAGTTTATGTCACTTCCGGTTAAACCGGAAGTTCCATAAGGTTAAGTCAAATGTCAAAAAATGCATTTTTATGTCGTATACAAATCCCCCAAATTTTATTCCATTATCTTGAAAAACAAAAAAAGTTGGAAGGGCGAACCACCTTCCGTGGACACCCGGTATAAGTACATAATGCAAGCAAATTGTAGAATATTTCTTAAGGCAAAATTAATATTTATGATTATTCCAGATGGCTCGGTTAGGTTTCAATTAACTTTCCCTAACATTATGCACGATTGCCATTAGTTTATGTCAGTCAAAATCACCACAACGTCTAAATAACAATCTAGCCAAAGAAAAATTAATTTTCCTTTTTTAACCGAGGTTTACGTATAAAATATTCTCGGTATAATTCTGCGTGAAAATTAGAAAATATATGTTACAAGGTAACGCAATATATTCGTTAGCGGAAACCAAATATTGGTTTATATAATATAATATGTTTAAATGGATACTACTAACAGCTTGTCTGCCTTGCTATTTCGACCATACATTCCTATTTATTAATGTTCTATAATAAATAAAATGTGGTCAAGTAAATTGAAAAGTAAATTTACAAAACATAGAGATTTTAATCAATGTAGGTTAAACCTCAAGTTCATTAGCATGTTTTAATTTATCAGTTACAAAAGCAGGAAATGGATTTCATTGGCGTAGCTAGGATTTTGCCTTAGGGGGCAGAGGAGGGGGACAGACAGATATCACAGATACGTAAAGCGCCCATAGACATTTACCTTTAGATACGTACAGCTTATCTCCTGCGCAAACAAAAGTTACGTTTTATGGGTGAAAAAATACATCCAAACGCACGGCTCGCCGGTCAGCTGCCTTCCCTCCTAGTAGCATCGGGCATGTGCACAAACCTCGTGTTATCGGCCTATCCTTTTTTAACGACATGCTTAAAGTTCACTCCAGAACCGGCTCGGCGCCAAATTTGTTGTTGTGTTTTAAGCTTTCTCTGTGGATTCCTTGTTGTTTTCTTTGCTATTGTGGGTGTTTAATATCTACGGATTTCTAGTTTTTCTGTAGTTTAATGAATTGTGTTTGTGCTTTTGTGACTCGGATCCTAGGATTGGAATATACGCAATGACTAGTAACAGCCGTTGTATGATTTTATTATGCCCAAATAGGGGTAAAATATATTTTCAGTAAGTATGGACTGTGATATATCTTGATATATAACTTTATTTCATTATAATCAGTTTAAATACATCAAACTAGGCCTAGGTTACACAAACAAGGTATGAAAATAAAGAGAAATACATACCAAGACAGATTATCCCGATGCATGTTTTGGTATATTTTATTTGCAGCCCTGCAATCTAATTAGGTAGGTACGCCTATTTTTCGGGCAATATATGATTCAAAAAGTTTTGAAATTGTACTTGAAAATGTTTTACACGTACCCAAGTTTTTGCCAAATTGTAAAAATCAATACAAGTTACTTATATACTTTTATTAATATATTACTTGAGGTTAGGTATGCGATAACATCGAAGATTGGTTATTTTGCTGGTTTTCTTTGTTTTTTATATTCGATTTTATAAGTTTTATAGTTTAATTGACTTGTTCTCTTCCTTTTTGAACTAAAAACACGAGGACGAATCATTTTTAAACAAATTTTGGAAACAAAACCTTATAAACAATTTTTTATCATCAAAATCTAACAGGTTTGCTACTAACAATCCCAGATATCACTACCTTTTTTCCCAATCAAATTGAGAAAACATTTTTTAGCAAGAATTTGGGGCAAATTTTAGCTATTTCCACGTAACAATAGAATCAAGGTCAAGTTTTACAATTTCTTAAGCAAGAACAATTTTAAAGCCCAGACCTGTCTATTTTCCAATTCGTCAAATGATAATGTTACAGTACGCATGCCTAAATATTTATTATTATAATATTAATTCGGTTTGTTTTTCTAGAGAGAGAAGTTTTTGCTAAATTAAAAAAATCAATACAAATATCAACTAATATTTGACTTGAGGTTAGGTATGCGATAACATCGAAGATTGATTATTTTGCTGGTTTTGTTGGTTTTTTGCCCGGTTTTTTGTATCCGATTTTATAAGACTACTTTGACTGACTTGTTCTCTTTCTTTTTGAACTGAAAACAGGACGACGAATAATTTTTAAACAAATTTTAGAAACAAACCCTTAAAAACAATTTTCTATACTCAAAATCTGATTGCCAAGTTTGCAGTTACTAAAAATGCCAGAAATCACTACCTTATTTCCAAACTTGATCAAAAATTGAGAAGATATTCCAATTTTTTTGCAAGAATTTGGGGCAAATTTTAGCTATTTACACGTAAAAATAAATTGAAGGTAAACTTTTACAATTTCTTTACCAAGAACTTAAATTTTAAATGGGAAAGAAAGAAAAAACTAAAAGTCTTCCTCCACAAAGTTTAATAGAATAAAATTCTCTAAGGGTATCTCTATGTCTCGAACGTGGAAACGTTCATCATCAGGAGACAGAAAATATATTTAGTGCTGATGGTGTAAGCAAAAGTAGAACCATAACGGAGCTTTTATGGAATTAAAAAATTGAAGTGTAAGAGACATGATAAAATATGAAGAAATTGATAAAGATTAAACCATACTAAGTATGTGAAAAAGTTATTAATTGGGGTCTAAACCAGCCAAATAAACTGGGGAGAAAGAAAAAACCTTTGTCGAAGATTATTTAAAATTTTTTATAAAAATTTTTCAAGCATAATATGTCTGTAAGACATTATAAGGATAAAATTGAAGATATCACAATTAAATTACCTTCCAGAAAGTATTTTTGTGGGGTACTGAGGATTAAACCTCAGTAACCGCTCGCTATGGCATTTGTTTGTATATTTTTTGTTACCGTTTGACTACTGTGTACCTATTGTGTTTTCCAATATAAACTTTCTCCTAGACTCCTAAAAACATGTTTATTTGTTTCACGCAAATATGCCCCTCCCCACGGATCCACCCCTGGAAGCTTGCCCAACTCTAAATATTTTCTCCGTCACCCTCCTGATAATTTTATTATTGCTATAATCTTATAGATGATTTACATTAATCTTTCGCTATCTTTAAAGCTTCTCTAAAAGCAAATTAATAGGATCATTCAAATTGAAATTTTGTAAGTTATATTTTTATTGATAAATAATTAAATTTTTATTCAGCAATATAAGTTTTAATGACGTTATTAAAATTGTAATTTTACGCACATAAAATGGCGAATCATCAGCAATTCTTTCTTAAATCAGAAATGTTCCGACGTCGTAAAATAAACTCCATTAAACCGCACTAATGTCCGGTTTTATAGTCGAACTGATATTAAAAACAGTAAAAACACAAACAGGATACAATGTGTCGTTGTGTTTATTAAGAATTTGGCTTTCAAAACCTCGCTAAAAGCTTTTTTATATTTTTTTTAACGGCTACTCTTCTGCTGGCGCAACATATTGACAATATTGTAGTACAGAATAAAAACATTAAAAGTCAGTAGTAGTAGAATCAACTTTTTCTCCGTAACCGATTGATTTTTTTTTGTGTGGAGAAAACTTATATACAAAATACCTAATTAATAAAACAAAAAAAGAAGCACATGACAATTTTGGTTTCTTTTAAAATATTGTTATGAAACAATTCTCATTACGTAGCAACATTGAAACTGTTTATCTTCTGGGGTTAAATTCAAATTATGACATATAACTGTTAAATAGTGGTCAAGTATTGTATTTATTCTGTAATGTTGATATTTGTAAACACTGGGTACACTTGTAAATCTGATTATTCCTAACGTATGCAACAATATGTTGCTTCCTTTCGTGCCTTGAAAGACAGTGTGTTTATTACATTCACAACACCTGTAGTTTTTTTGTGTGATGAACTTTTGAACATTTTGAAAAGGAGAGAGTTTTTGGCATAGGTGACGTTTCAAAGAAATCTATAATATACCGATATAAACAAATAGCATTTTATGTTCCTAATTTACAACAACCGGCTTTACATCGCTTAATCTCAAAATTACTTTGTATAAAACGGCGGCCTATGACTGGCCGGTTTTTTGTATACATATGCAACCCTAAGAACATGATTCAAATTTAAAGGTAACGGTCACAACCACCTTGAAAGAAGCCGTGAAACAGAAACATCGACAACACTGCTTGAATATCTATGTGTCACGTGACTTTTTTGAGGTTAGTATGGGTTGGTATGTAATTTACGCGGGAACTAGGTATAGGTGTCGTATTAATTTGTATTTTTATCCAGTTTTCGTTTGATATCTAATAGAAAATGTAAGTGACATGATTGCTAAGAACCTCTACAAAATACTAGTAAAAATTTTTGGTGCGGGTTTGCTCTAATAGCATTAATAAAGTGAAAAATCCAACAGCCTGGCTGGCCTAGCGGTTTGTTTACGGGTCCTTTAAATGGCGGCAGAATTTTATTTGTTTCAATTTAAAAGTTCTTTGGAGTAAACTTTATTGTTTTGTGGCTACAGTTAAATTATTAAATATTGAAGTGTTTATTTAACTTTAAAGTATATGTGAATTAGTTTTAAAATATCACTAGTAGAGATAGGTAGTTCATAAGTAGGTAGGATACCTCTAGATACCTAGGTACTTAGGTAAGTACTATTTTTTTTTTAGTTTGTTTATTTATCAACATGCCAAGGACTTGGCCTGTATTCCTGGGTGTAACTCTATATATTTTATAGTTTAGATTTGACCAATAACTATATAAATGTTGTTAATCAGGTTTCAGTGGACATTAATATGAAGGTAAAGGTTTTTATAAAAGGTAATGAATTGGCTAACCATGATTTGAAATGAATTTTACTCTTTGAAAAGAAACTAAGCAGGTGGTCTCAGCTTGAAAACTTATTGTGTCGGTACCAATTCATACATTGTGAAAGTAACGAAGTTACCCAGTAATAGGTGACGTTCTTAGGCGTAGATTTCTTAAACAAAGCCTTAAGCTGGATTTATAAACTCGACGTTCGCCGTTGGCGCCGGCGCTGGCGTTGACGCTGGTAGTTAAACAATGAAATGATAATGCAACTGTTTATAAACTTCGCTGGCGTTGGCGTTGGCTTTGGCGTCGGCTGGCGTTCGACTTGATCCAAGTTTAACTTTTCGGTGCTGGCGTTCGTAGCAAATCCGTAGCAGTGACGTTAGCCAATAGCATTTCATTATTTAGATGACGTGAAATTGGGCTTTTATTGCTAAGCTTTACCACATAATGGCATAAAACTACACCCAAACCTAACAAATGATTTGATAAATCCATTTCTTAATTTCTTTACTAATAACTTTTTAATAACCACTCCGCTGTTGAAACAAATTATAGTGTTAGGTTATGTTAACACGAACGACGCCAACGACCAACTCAAAGTTTATAAATGCCGTCTACGAACGTCAACTGCTAACGCTGGCGCCAACGACAACGCCAGCGCCAGCGAGAGTTTATAAATCCACCTTTAGCTTACTAAATTTTGAGACTTCAGAAGTCGATTGTCAATCCTGTAATTTAAACGCGGAAGATAATAATTTATATAATAGAATATTACTTTTGATCGATCAAATAAATCTACTCGTAGTGAAACAAAAACAGCTTCTCAACGCAATATTACCATTATTTAATAATTAGGTAAGTTGTTCTTGTTATCCAAAACTATTTAAGGTACCCGAGGGTAATAAGGCCGGACAGATAATAAGGCCACCTCCTTCTAAAACGCAAAATAAAACTCCAATTGAACTCCGAGCGCCATCTGTGGCCGTAAAGACTAAAACTAGCGTGAATAATGCCATTATGCTAATTCCATAATATTCCGGTTAGCTGTGAACACGTGTTTTCACGTTTGATAACAAATTAATTCCAATATTATATCAAATACCGTTGAGTGGTAAGTAATATTTATGTGATAATAATTAGAGTTTGTGCACATTTGCATGCATGGATTTTAGAGTGTTATGAGCTAAAGATATGATAGGTTTTAAAGGCATTTCGGTCGATTGGTTAAAAGGTATAACCTTAAAAAGCTAAAATGTACCGGCAGGTAATAAGGCCGCGGCCTTATTTCATGTATTAGTAATAGTCTATCATAAACATACATGTCAGATATTAAGGCCGGTCACTAAATTCATTACAACAAAACGGGTACTAGTTCGTCAAAGAAATCTTTTGATTTACCAAACACAAGTCGTGAAGTGAAGAAATCTTCTGATTTACCAAGCACCAGTCGTGAAGTATGGATGTGTTCAGTTTGCAATGATGACTACGTAGCCGATATGAGAAGATGTTCATCATGTGGAACATGGATACACGAGGAGTGCGTAGGCCTCACCGTTGAAGACGTAGAAGATTTCATTTGCCCTGAATGCATGCCTTAAAAAAAATTCATATCCTACTGTTTTGCGGCCTTATTATCTGCCTAGATTTTTCATCTACGGCCTTATTATCTGTCCAGGTTGGTAATAAGGCCATATTACAGAGTTTCATATTTTTTGTTGCAAAATCTGTGTTCTGTTTTTTTTACATGTTTATATTTCTAATTTATAATTAAGAAATGTTTAATGACAGTTTATTCTAAGTTGGTACCTTGAAATATTTTTCGTTTAATAAATACTTATATTTCTGTACCAAGCCGGCCTTATTACCCCCCGGTACCTTATTACTTTTTTGTACATTTTTCATTATCAATATAGTGCCAACAGAGCCAAAAAAACACAAAAAATATCAAAAAGAATAAAAAACTCGCCCGTTGCCGCGCGTCATAATAATAGCTGGTGGATCCGCACCTCCCAGCTGATGCGGCGTTGCCCGATGTCACTTCATGGCTTCTTTTCAAGGTGGTTATGTAAAGGTGCCAAGGGCACCGTAGTCGTTCGTTTTCGTTTGAATTCGGTTCCAGTAACGCATGCGTATTTGTTAGGTAATATAATCACAATTAATTTGAAGAAGTAGTCGATGCTTAAAGTGGAGTTGAAAGTATGGGAAAGAAAGAAAAAACTAAAAGTCTTCCTTCACAAAATTTAATAGAATATAATTCTTAAGGGCCTCGACATGTTTCGAACGTAGAAACGTTCATCATCAGGAGACAGAAAATGTTTTTAAGTAATGCTGATGGTTTTAGCAAAAGAGAAAATGGTAAAGGACGACCTTAATGGAGCTTTCATGGAATTAAAAATGATGTGTATATAAAAGAGCCATAAAATGGAGAAAATTAATAAAAGTTAAAACATACTCAGTATGTGAAAAGACAGTAAATGTGGTCTAAACCAACTAGAAAACTGGGGAAAAAGAAAAACCTTTCTAAAAAGAAAGTGTCAAAAATTATTTATATTTGACACAACATACACTACAGAATACCAATTTTCTCTCTATGACATGTAAACAGAACCATTTAATATTCTCATCTACAGATGCAACCACACACAAAGTAACTTTAGGACACCTACCATTCATCCACCTAAATTATTTTTCTCACATCTTAAAATATTTACATTCTTAGTTTTAAGTTACATTGTTTACTTTAGGTAATTGGTTAGTACTATTATATCTACCCAACCTTAATTGAGCTTTTCCTCTACGATTAATTTTTCTCTTTTTCATTGATTTACTTTAAATTTCACCGCCATCTTACCTGTCAGTATAGCTGTCAATAATCCATCTTATTCACTTTGGTTCCGCACTTAGATGTTTAACAACCTTTTTTGACCTCTTTTTAAAAAATGTGCAATTTTCTGTTTAATTCTACCGAATTTAAATTAACCTTTGGCGGGGTTACTGAGATTTAAACCTCAGTACCCCACCAAGCGCTTTTATGTGGTTTTCGTAAGTATTGACTTTTTATCCAAAAAAGTTTTATAAAAAAGTTTTTGACTTCATTCTTTGATTTTAATTTTAATTTCTATTTTATCTCTGTGATAACTACTACAAATTGTATTCCACCAATGTCTTTTTAATATAAACCTAAAAATGTTTTTTAAAAAATTTAAATAATTTTTGACACTTTCTTTTTAGAAAGGTTTTTCTTCTTCCCCAGTTTTCTAGTTCGTTTAGACCACATTTACTGTCGTCTCACATACTGAGTATGTTTTAACTTTTATTAATTTTCTCCATTTTATGGCTCTTTTACACATCATTTTTAATTCCATGAAAGCTCCATTAAGGTCTTTCACCATTTTCTCTTTTGCTAAAACCATCAGCATTACTTAAATACATTTTCTGTCTCCTGATGATGCACGTTTCTACATTCGAAACGTGTAGAGACCCTTGAGAATTATGTTCTATTAAATTTTGTGTAGGAACACTTTTATTTTTTTCTTTCTTTCCCATAAGCACAATTATTTTGGTCATGTGTGAGTTGAGTGTTTGCAACGCTGTGCCAGAACTATCGGATATTAACTTTAGAAGCACTTGAGTTCTTTAAAAAGTGCGATATTTTTCGTCTCTCTCTTTGTCGCTCCCTTAAGGACGTCCTGTATGTAAAAATTGGTAATATACAAGACAAGTTTAATAAAACAAGCCCTTTAAACCCAAAGGTAGTAAACTAACTTTCCACAAGTTCGTATCAGCCTCATTAGCACCTTTTGTGCGCGATATTCATTACCGAGGAGCTCTTAATTACTATACCGCGCTGCAAAATGCCTAGTTATTACAGTAGAAACCTGCTTTCGCGTTACGCCATTTATTTGTAAAAAAATAAACAACATAAGGACACATTTAACAATAATTATAGTATTATTATTTGCCAAGCAGATAATGTAGGCATGAAGGATAGAATACAGAAAGTACAGAATGCCTTATTTATGAACTTGGAAAAGAACCCCGCACTTCTCTTATGGAGAATGGCCCTTGGTTAAATTTCCTAAATTTTTAGTATGTTGTAGAGAGAATGCCATTCTGATCAAAAGTATCCATGGCCACAACAAAATCTGCCGACCAGTTTTCAAGATAGATATAGGGTGATCAAGTTGCAAAATATAAATTTTTACTACATTATATTTTCGTAGTTTATAATATTAATTCGTCTTGTTTTTCTACATTTTTGTTGACCCTGACGTAGATAGGATAGAATACTATAAAAATAGTCTACAACTTCTTATTATATACCGGGTCAGTGACGAAAATTATTTAATATTTTTTTGTTAAATCGTTGTATTTTTGGGATTAAATTAATTTATTATATGATATAAGCTTGGAGCAAGCTATCAGAATTTAGACTTTTTATATTTATACACGGTAACTCAACAAAGTCATATTATTTTTATTAGTTTTTAAAGAAATTTTGTAGATATTTCTTTATGTACCTACTACTTGTCGCTTATCGTATGGTTCTAAATATATATAATTATCAAGGTTATACAGGGTGTTTCCAAAGATAAGCGATAGCAATATAACATAAAAACTCTTGTATTTATAAATCACCCGGTATATTAAAACTGGATCGGTAAAATTTCGTTATTTTTTAATATTTTTTGCTGAAAGTGTCTTACTTACATGTTTACTATTGATTTTCCTTTTTCTATGACCAGTTCTGGAGATTCGAACAGACCCAAAACTCGAAAAAAAGCATATAAAATAACAATTTTTTTAAATTTTAATTAAATTTGTTTTGTTAGTTCATCTTATGGTTAATAATAAATATATTTAATGCTATACAGGGTGTTTCAAATAACTAAGGTATTCTAACACTGTATTATTCAAATAAGAAATATATAGAAATAGTATAAACAAGCACTGTATCAATACAAAAAAATGAATTTTATCCACAAATAATGACGTTGTTGAGAAAACATAATTGCTGCATACAAAGTAATAATCTTTTGACAGGGCATTCTATGGGCTATTGCAAGTTACCATTTATATGTTACTTTTTTAAAAAGTTATTTTGTGTTTACCTATTGAAGAATATGGCCTACTTATTATTTTTGGATAAAATTAATTCTTTGTATTGAGACTTTGCTTGTCTTTATTATTTATATTTATTTTTTATTTGTATAATAGTGTTAGAATGTCTTAATTATTCGAAACACCCTGTATAGCATTAAATATGTTCATTTTTAACCCTAAGAAAAACTTACAGAACAAATTGTATTGAAAAAAAAGGTATTTTATATGTTTTTTTTTTTAGTTTTGGGTCTGTTCGAATCTCCAGAACTGGTCATAGGAAAAGGAAATCAATAGTAAACATGAAAGTAAGACTCTTCAAGCCAAAAATATTAAAAAATAACAAAATTTAACCTATCCATTTTTAATATACCGGGTGATTTATCAATACTACATGCATTTTTATGTTTTTCCTCTATCGCTTTCCATCGGAAACACTCTGTATAACCTTGATAATTATATATATTTGGAACCATACGATAAGCGACAAGTAGTACCTAAAGAAATATCTACAAAATTTCTTTAAAAACTAATAAAAATAATATGAATTTGTTGAGTTACCGTGAATAAATATAAAAAATATAAATTGTGATAGCTTGCTCCAAGGTAATGTCATCTAGAGCACGCAAAAGCAGACCTAAAATCAGCACCAGATAACAAAAAATTAAAAAAAAAGAAAAGAAAACTTGACAAAATATATAAATTAATATAAAAATCAAAAATATGGGAGCATTACTATTGTTCAATTTTATTTTATCCTTTGGTTAAAATTTCAGCATGTGAATTACAATTAATTAAATTACCTAGCTAGATAGGTATAGGTATTTTAGTTAGGTGGTACCTAAAATTATAAAAAGTATTTTATGGTACATCACGCAAAAATGTTGACAACCGCTGATCTAGAGTATTACTTTGTTAACATTTAATTTAATACCGAGAATACAATGATTTAACAAAAAATATTGAATAATTGTTGTCACTCACCCCCGGTATATCATAAGATAATTAGACTATTTTTATAAAGTCTATTCAGCCAGTAAACTTGCAAGATGGCCGACATGTCATATGACAAAAGTCATTGAAAATGCAAAAATTCGTTTTATTTAGCTGGAATATGACTTTTGTCATATGACATGTCGGCCATCTTGCAGGTTTACTGAGTGAATCGACTTTAGTATTCTATCCTATTTACGACAGGGTCAACAAAAATCTAGAAAAACAAACCGAATTAATATTATAATAATAAATATTTAGGCATGCGTACTGTAACATTATCATTTGACGAATTGGAAAATAGACAGGTCCGGGCTTTAAAATTGTACTTTCTTAAGAAATTGTAAAACTTGACCTTCATTCTATTTTTACGTGGAAATTTGCCCCAAATTCTTGCTAAAAAATGTTTTCTCAATTTGATTGGGAAAAAAGGTAGTGATATCTGGGATTGTTAGTAGCAAACCTGTTAGATTTTGATGATAAAAAATTGTTTATAAGGTTTTGTTTCCAAAATTTGTTTAAAAATGATTCGTCGTCGTGTTTTTAGTTCAAAAAGGAAGAGAACAAGTCAATTAAACTATAAAACTTATAAAATCGAATATAAAAAACAAAGAAAACCAGCAAAATAACCAATCTTCGATGTTATCGCATACCTAACCTCAAGTAATATATTAATAAAAGTATATAAGTAACTTGTATTGATTTTTACAATTTGGCAAAAACTTGGGTACGTGTAAAACATTTTCAAGCACAATTTCTTGTTCAAGAATTTGAAAAAGTTTTTGCCCGACAATGATGCTAAAGTATCTTTTAAACTTTTTCAAGCAATTTATTGCCCGAAAAATTGGCGTACCTAATTAGATTGCAGGGCTGCAAATAAAATATACCAAAACATGCATCGGGATAATCTGTCTTGGTGTGTGTTTCTCTTTATTTTCATACCTTGTTTATGTAGCCTAGGCCTAGTTTGATGTGTTTAAATTGATCATAATAAAATAATGTTATATATCAAGATACATCACTACTCCATACTTACTGAAAGTACGAATTACCCGGTATTTTACCAATCATACAACGGCTGTTACTAGTCATAGTTTATATTCCAATCCGAGTCACTAAAAGCATAAACACTAAACTACACAATAACTAGAATTCCGTAAGTAATAATACGCCCCCCCCCCCCCCCCCACCTCCTTAGTGAAGTTCTGAATCCGCCACTACTATCAATGAAGTTCACGGCAAATTCGCATGTACATTTTCTTTTCGTGTAGTAAATACCCGAATTAGGATTATTTTTTACTTTTAGAGGAGTTTTATTGTGTACCTAAATTATCTAGATTACGATAATGTCATTTAAGCTTTAGAATTTAAATCAAAAGGCTGTTCCATTGTGGGTTTAATGTTTTGGAAACTGCCTTAACAATAGAACATCGTGCTTTACTGATGTATGTTTGAAAACCAAGTCTTGGCAAGTTATAAAGGACGACATAATAGAGACAAAGGCCAACAGGTATTTTGTGAGGAATTTTACCTGAGGTATTTAGCACAAGAAACGACTTTTGAGACTTGGAAATGCTTGAGTCCTAAATAAAGAATGCGTTAAAAGTATGAACTAAACCAACGATGGAAGGACGATAGAGCAAGGTAGACGTCTCATTATCTTTATCGTAAGAAGCCGACAAGACGTCAAATGCATTGGTCCACCAGATTCCTCGCGAGTTCCACAATAAATGAAGCCACGTAAAAATATACACCAATTTTTACTTTACAAAGACTCTAAAGCCTCGGCCGATATTTTCGGTAGGAAATCACGCACTGAGAGAAAACTATGATTCGTAGCTAGAAATCCATTTGCAGTAGCAAAAAATCTGCAATAAATTGGCGCCGAAAAAGCAACGCTGTTGTAGCAACTAGGTTAATTTTTTTGAAAGGACTTTTTAACCTCAATATGGTCGTTTTTTAAATATTATTTTTTTGCTGCTAAAAGACAAATCTATTGCCTTAAAAAATATATGATGCAGTGATAAAAAAAGATCTTTTATTTAAAAAAAAATGATTTTGTGATAATTATTGAGGTCATGTTGTTTAAAAAGTATAGCTTTTTAATCCTAAAAATTGTCTGCCAGCTATAAAAAATAGTTAATTTTATCATTCGTTGTCAACCTAGATACTACTAAATTGCCTTTTTTGAGCTCTTTTTTTTTAGGATTAGCCCTCAGTGACGTAATCGCCATTTTATTTAATTTTTTATTAAATTTCTTTACCTTTGAATAATAAAATAGTTTTGGACATCCACTGTCTTTATTTGTTTTAAATCACAACGTTTTAACTGGTAAGTATCTCCAGTCGTCTTCAGGTGAATACTGACCTGAAGAAATACTTATCAGTTCAAACGTTGTGATTTAAAACAAATAAAGACAATGGAAGTCCAAAACTCCTTCATCATTCAAGAAACATCATTGTCTCCAACCGTCTTTACTTTTCTTTAGACAAATTAAATCTCTGTAGTGCCAGTGACGTTTTGAGCCACCTAGGTATAGGTACCTAAATTTAAAGAATAAAAAAAAATTAATATAGTCAGTTGATGGCCTTAATTTATACAGTGAGCTCAAAAAGGTTCGAATAAATTCGTTTAAATTTCAGGTGATTATTTTCTGGAAAAACGCTTGGACATGTCGATTATTATTTTTAATTGCGATTTTTTTGCCATAAGAAATGTGTATACAGGTTGTCTCAAGAAGAACATGTTATACCGTCAACATTAATTTTTTTAAATAGAATATAAGTATATTATATTATTTTTAAATTCTACGATATATTCTGAACACTTTTTGTATCATATACCATATCTTCAAAATCAACGGTATTCGATATATTGACATTTTTTCTGGTACGAAAACTACAATTAAAAATGAACTCTTTACATCTACTTATTCTATAATATTTACATAGACTATATTAAATTTTATTTTAATAAATGTTGAAATTGACCGCCACCAACTTCCTGGCAATATGCAAGTCGATCTTTGAATTCTCCCTAAACGTTATGGATTACCTGGGGCTCTATTAATCTAACCTTATGCCTTATTCGAGCTTTAAGTTCATCAATATTGTTAGGTCTGTTAAGTATACTTTAGATTTTAAATAGCCCCACAGAAAAATCTAGCTGGGTCAAATCTGGTGACCTTGCCGGCCATTCTATTGGACCATGTCGACCAATCTACTTGCCAAGGAATACTGTATCCAAGTACTCACGCACCGAGCGTGTGTAATGGGCTAGTGCTCCGTCTTGCTGGTACCATGGGTTATTATTGGGAATGCCTGGCTCATCTGGATTTGGATAGAATACAGCAAGTGCCGGTATTAACTCAAATTCTAAAAATTCTAGATACAGTTCGCCATTTAACATACCATCCAAAAGAAGGGACCTAAAATCCGGTTATCAACAATTCCAGCCCAAACATTCACTTTTTGCGGGTATTGTGTGGGGACTCCATGATTCAGTGCGAGTTTTCCTTATCCCAATATCGACAGTTTTGGCGATTCAGATGCCCATTTAGAGTAAACGTTGCTTCATCAGAGAACACAATTCTTTTTAAAATTAGAGGATCTTCAATTATCTGTTCATCATTATTTCGCAAAATTCTGTTCTTCTATCCGGGTCATCTTCATTAAGTTCATGAACCAACCATAGCCTATAGGGATGCCATTTATTTTTATGTAAATAATTCAATACGGTTGCTTGACAAATATTATTTTCCGTGAAAATAATCACCTGAATTTTAAACGAATTTATTCCAACTTTTTGAGCTCAATGTATATGCATAATACTTTTTAATCTATAGGTATTTTGCCCCAGACACCAGTGATGTTTCTTTTGAGTCAATAAAGTAAGGAAATCATTAAAAAAAATGGCGTAGAAGTTTTTTACCTAAACAAACATATTAGTTTGGATAAGGCTCCATAAAACACAAAAATTAACGACAATGTTTTTTATGTGAAAACATTTATTTTTACTACGACGTAAAACCAAATAGGATTAGTTTTTATTTATAATAAGGTATGCTAATAATAACAAAGGATCAAGTTTATGTTTAAGGAGAAAATAAACACAAATAAACCTTAAATATAAGGATACATCCACACAACACATATCACGGAACACAAAATTAGGTTTGCAGTCATGCACCTCGCACTTGCACTAAAAGTACACCATACCATCAGACATCAATCACCCACCGACAACGATTTCTTCATATTTTAAAATAGTAACTATTTGGTTCCTCCAAACGTATATTTTAGTAATATTTGGAGGGTTTATTTTTCGTAATAATTAGATAACCTTGCAGGAATTAAAAAAGCATCTATTAAAAATATTTTATTCGAAACATATTTTAATGGTTAAACGGTATTTTGTTACTGGAAAAAAATATCGAATAGGCGCAAGAATATGTTATCAAAAAAACGATCTCGTGTGTGTCTAAACGAAATATTTAAGGGATAAAAGGATTTTTTTGTGTTTTTCCCCACATATTCAAAAAAAAAACTTGCATTGAATGATTTTCCTCAGTGTATACGGGAGCTGTCCCCACTGCACTGGTTTAAAACCTTTTTGCACTAAAAATATATCTGTGAGATAATAAATTCCTCCATAATCTGAACTAATCACACAGCTTTCGTCTCTCCATTAGCGCCTCCGCATGGAAGCAATATTAATTAGTAAACGGCGATAAATTTTCGCTACGACCTCAAAATGATAATAATTGTAGGAGCAGGTCTATCTTGGCGTCGGTTATACGACTCGGAGTTGATAGAGGCTAAATTCCTGTAAATACAGAAAATGTTGTGTTATTTAGATAATAAATAGTACCAAATATGTCACTATGCAGATAACCGTTATTCAACGCTCTTAATTAACCATAAAAGATTTACCGTCAGTACATAATAAATTTATAACTTAATTGATTCAGCCTATAGGTGGAAATCCATAGGTACCGTGCGAGCAAAAATTATTTGCATCAAAGGACGTAATGCTTAGCCGTAGAGCTTAATACATGTTGGGTGTCAGTAACTACCTGAATTAACAATCAATCAGTTATTCCGTCATCTTTGACAGTCGTTACAAGTAATTTGATTCATCGCTAATTTTTCCAATTTCTTGAACAATTCACACAATGGGCTTTACGAAACAGCACAAAACATTCATGGTTGAAGCGTATTTTCGAAACGGGGTTAGAGTAAATGGTGAGTAGCAATACAATCCGGGATTTTGCATGGACGATTTTTACGAACATTTTCCTAACGTTGCTTTTATTGCTGGGGATTTTTATCATTGCCTGAAAAAAACCGTGGCTGTGTTAGGGAAACAGGTTCTATAAAACACAAAAAAAAAGCAGGAAGACCATCTGTAAGAACAGAAGAACTTGTTGCAAACGTTCGTAAAATAATGCAAAATACGCCAACAAATTGTATAAGACGCCTGTCCCAAGAAGTGGGAAGATCTTATGGAACATGCAGGACTATTCTAAAGAAGCAGCTAAATTTATTTCCTTATAAAGTGCAAGTATTCCAAGAAATACAAGCAGCAGATTTTGAAAGACGCAATATTTATTTATTTATTTATTTATTTATTTGCACAAATAAGATGCCAACAGGCCAATGGCCCAGGCTTGGCACCCACAGTTTACAATGTTGTGTACAGTGTTATCAATTTAGTTTGTCCCACTTTTAAGAGCCTGTAACTTTTTTGTATTTTGAGTTAGCGAGCTCATTCGAAAAACATGATGTACCATTTCTAGCCAAGTTTTTATGAGTGTTGTCAAAAATGACAGTAGATGTCACATGTCACATTTAAAAGCAAAAATTTAATTTTTTTAAATGGGACACCCTGTATGTTAGAGGCGCATTAGACGGTCCTTTTTCTTCCGATTTCAAAAATATAACACACATATGCATTATTTTCTTCATTCCATCAAACATTGACAAAAATATGAAAAAATATATTATTGTTAAAAAGCATCAAGATAGCTATGCAACTGTTTTGGTTGCTATGGATTTTATCTTCATTTATATTTCAGTCTTTCATTTTCAGCATTATTAATCGTTTCGAATATTGTAGAAAAGTTATTTTGTATGTAAAAAGTAACTAACTTGAGATATTTTATTCGTTTCAATGTGTCGTGTTTCATTGATCATAATATAAGCTAACAACCAAAACAACTGCATAGCTATCTTGATGCTTTTTAACAATAATATATTTTTTCATATTTTTGTCAATGTTTGGTGGAATGAAGAAAATAATGCATATGTGTGTTATATTTTTGAAATCGGAAGAAAAGGGTCCATCTAAGGTGCCTCTAATATACAGGGTGTCCCATTTAAAAAAAAAAATTTTTTGCTTTTAAATGTGACATGTGACACCTACTGTCATTTTTGACACTCATAAAAACTTGGCTAGAAATGGTACATCTTGTTTCTTGAATGAGCTCGCTAACTCAAAATACAAAAAAGTTACAGGCTCTTAAAAGTGGGACAAACTAAATTGATAACACTGTACAGATACATAATAACTAAGATTGTAATATTACCATTAGTTCATCAATTAATATTAAGAGCAATAGTATAAGTAAGTTTACAATAATTAGAGAGTCTATACAGGGTGTTACTTAATGATGTGGCGTAATTTCAAGGGAGTATTCCTGAATCAAATTCAAATAAAAAAGTTCATATAAACATGTGTGAACTAATTAAAAGAAAATTATAAGTTCCAGTGGCGTCTCTGAAGGCAGTGTCACGAATAATATTGACAAAAAAATGTACGCTACTGAGTTTTTTAAAAAATATTAATTTTTTTTAGATTGAGCATCTACAAATACAATTTATTGTCTCTTAATATCTTTTTCTATATTACTTCCTTTTCGAGGAAAAAAATAAAAACGACTTCATTGCATGTCGAAAAATTGTTAAAATAAAATCAAGTTAACTTTGATCGTTCAGTATATTTATTTCTAAGCCATTTTTAAAAATCTAACAAACGAAAAGTAATGACTATTTACAAAAAATGTTGGAAATGACTACCTCTCGCTTCTATGCAGGCTTCTGCTCTCCTTCTCATCGAGCGACGAACTCTTTCGAAAATTCCATTAGTGTTACGAATAGTTTCACATTCAAAATCTCTCGGCAGAAGTGCCTGAACTCTTTGTACGTAATATGGATACAACAGGGAATCTCTTTAAATTTCCCATGCCATTTTATAACAAATATTTAATTCCCTTCCTATTTGTCGGGTACTATAGTTGCAGTATTCTCTTTGACCGCATGTAGGACAGCCTCCTTAACTGCGGGAGTTCGAATTGTACGAGGTCTTCCCTCTGAGGTATTACGTTTAAAACTGCCAGATTCAGTCAGACGACGATGAATGTTTATGAATATTTGTCTACATGAAAGGACACGGTCAGGATACCTTTATTGATAGAGCCGCCGGGCCTCCGCTGAATTACCATTGGCAAGACCATAAAGGAAATGCATTTGTGTCATCTCCAAATTAGAATAATTATTTTCCATTTTTTGAATAACACAATTATTAACCTTTTGACCAGAGGAAAAATAATAACAAACTGTAACCGAAAGTCAAAACCATTATGTTCATAATAACAAAACAACATTTCCTAGCAACGATCAAAGTTAACTTGATTTTATTTTAACAATTTTCCGACATGCAATGAAGACGTTTTTATTTTTTTCCTCGAAAAGGAAGTAATATACGAAGAGATATTAGAAGACAAAAAAGTTGTATTTGTAGATCCTCAATCTAAAAAAAATTTAAATTTTTCAAAAAACTCACTAGCGTACATTTTTTTTGTCAATATTATTCGTGACACTGCCCCCAGAGACGCCACTGGAACTTATAATTTTCTTTTAGTTAGTGCCAACTTAGCGTCTTATTACAATGAATAACCCTGCCAGATTTCAACAAAATCGGTAAAATAATCATTTAGATATTAATAAAAAAACAATTTTTTTTTAAAACTTTGACACCCTGTATCTTGAAAACCAGACTCTTCAGGACACATGTTTATATGAACTTTTCTATTTGAATTTGGTTCAGGAATACTCCCTTGAAATTACGCCACATCATTAAGTAACACCCTGTATAGCGTTAATTGAAATTTTATAGAAATTTTAATGTACCAGAAACAGAAAAAAGTAGTTTGGAATGTACCAAAATTTACAAAGCCAAAGGCTTGACTGCATATCTCGGTATGTTATTCCACAGTGTGCTTATGGTGAGTACATAATTTAATCCAGATAAGTGAAAGATATTATTATAACAGACTTAGATTAAACAATTGGTATGTGTATGTTCGACAAGTCGAGAAAAAAGAAAAATTACAACAAAAAGTGAACAAGAAACAGACAACAGAAGACAGAAGAATTTCCGATTTCCAAACCCGCGGATCCATCTGAAATCTTTAAGTAAATTTTCTCTTATATTTTAAATTTTATTATAAATAACTATAGATTATATTTATTATGTAACTTACAATGATGTCTTCAACACAAATTTATAAAATTTTAGGTGAATGTTCGATCAGCCATTGAGACATTATCTTTTAAAATTTTTTGTTATGAATAAGGTTTTTCAGATGTTGAGGCAGTAAATTATAAATTTTTTGTCCTAAATACAGAAAGCTGCGTTGCCCGATCGCTCTTTTTGGACGAGGTAAAATTAGGTTCTAATTTTCTCTATATCTTGTATGGTAAGTAATTACGTCGTTATCTGTCAGTGCTTCATATTTTATTGACTGCATTGTAGCATCTTTGTAATAGAGATTTCTGACACTGAGAAAGTTGCAGTGTTTAAATAATAAATTTGAAGGGAAGCGGATATTTAATTTGTAAATAAGTTTTATGATTCTTTTTTGTGCTACTATCAAAGGATTTAAGACATTGTCATAAGCTGCGCCCCATCCTATAATACCATAAGACAAATTACTCTCAATGGTTTACCCAAAATTTATTGGAAAGAAATGATTTATTAGAACTGACTTTTTTTTGAATGAAGCCTGGTTCTACCTCACCGGTTATGTGAATTCTCAGAATGCACGCACGTGGAGTAGTGAAAATCCCCATTTTTTTGTCCACATTGCACCTTCAAAAAATTGGCGTCTGGTTAGCTGTTTCCCGAAGAAGAATTGTTCGTCCTATTTTTTTTCATGACACAGTTACAGCACAGCGGTATAAAGACAATATTTTGAATCCATTTGTGGAGCAATTACTTGACGACGAACTACTGTTTGGATATTTTTAACAGGGCGGTGCAACCGCCCATACAGCCGCCGAAACTATTAACTACTTACGCAATTTTTTCGACGACAGATTGATCAGTTTTTGATCAGACATTGAATTCCCACCTAGGTCACCTTGTTTTACGGTTATGGAGTAAGTACTTCGTTTTTCCTCATTTAAAGAACACTATTTTTAAAACACCAGTTGCAAATTTAGAACAATTACAAGAAAGAATTATCCAAGAATGTGGTAACATTTTTCCAGAGATGCTGGTCAACACTTTCGAAAATATGAAGAGACGTGTGAATTTATGCTTGGAGCATGGCGGTGGCCAATTTCAGCAATTTATGTAATTATTTTTGTTTTTATTTTTGTATGTTCTTACTTTGTTAATTTTGTAAACAACAAAAATAAATGTATAAGACGCGCATATGTTTTGAATTACCCGTTCAACTTAAACCACGCGGAGCAACAACAGATCATTGTTTTAAGTTAGTTCATCTCTCTCTGTTCCGTTGTAGTAAGGGATAGACTATATAGCGCTCGCTGAAAGTTACCTAAACGATTTCATCATATTTTAAAAAAGGGACTATTTAGTTCCTAAAATAGTATATTACATAACAAGTGTTGAAAGTGGCAATTTTCAAACGAGGAGGTATTTAGCACGAGGCGTCAGCCGAGTGCGGAAATTCTCCGAGTGTGAGAAAATCACTTTCACACGAGTAATGTACACAATTTTTCCTACGACCATACAAAATAATCAAAAAGAGTTTGTTTGGTTTTTAATAGTTTGTACACCATTGTGTTAAAAAAAATTGACAAAGTACAAATGCAATAAATGCAAAACAAATTTCAAGGCGGATTCCAACAGAAGCGTCTATATTAAAACAAAATAAAAACAATGCCTACTTACAAATTTTAACTTACCTAGATTTAAATAAAAATAATAACTTTTTCTCCTATTTGCTTACGCACATCATACCTAGTATCTATGTACAGTGAATAAATTTCGTTTCTGATTTTTTAGCTGCTTGCATTCTTTCAATAAAACAATAATAAGTATACCTAAATATTATACATACAAAAACAAAACACAAAACTAGAACATAACCTCAACATTGTCTTGTCTTGTTCTTAATGGCTCTGCTCCCTGGGGGCAATTTGCCAGCACATTAGGGGTGATCGTGATGTTGTCTGGTCTGTACCATATCACGACCACTGACTTTTCTTCTTTGCGTACAATGCGGTTTGGACTGCTTAATATCAGTCTCTGGATTTGTGTATTTGACCTTTTCTTAGCTGCGATTTTAAGGGTCAAGGGTTTATTATTGACAATTACAACATAGGATAGGAGTGACATTTACTAAAAAGAAGGGATTTAGGGGTTAGTAGACAGTACAATCATTTACTGAGTATAACCTAACTAGACACTTCACTAACTTATTTATTTATTTATTTTTTTATTATAGTTTTATTTTATGATAATTAATGTACCGCATTATTAAACCTCAACATTATTGAAAGATAGAGATGGAGTTAAATATCGATAGCTTGCTAATTATAAAAGTTCTGTCTATATTCGATTTGTTTTGAATATTGCTAAAATAAATTTACTTACATAAAGCACTTTCACTTACACCAATATAATTAAACATCCGAGATAATGGAAAAATTATAAATCGGTATTTCCTAGGGTATTCTATTTCTGCTCTATAGCTGCCCCTTTTTTTTCTGTGGTTCAACTCAGTTGACATAAACCCTTTATTTTTCTCTGAGTTGACATGTAAACATGAAACATGACAGTTGGTGGGTTGCCTGACATATTATTATTTTCCCTTTTTGATAATATTATTTTTATCATAAATAAGTACTCTTCGGTTCCCAAAAATAACGAAAAATTTTCAGTAATGCCCTAGTGTACTTTACCCCACCCAGCACCCCAATTCACTCCACGTGTCCCGTAAGTTTGTTATGTTTAATAAATAGCTTTGTCGTCAAATTGACACCTGTTTAAATTAAATATCTTAGTGTGCTTGGTATTTCCACACTCGTGATGAAATATTTTTTTTTCAACACGCGTGTGATATTTAGCACTTTCTAGCCAAGTTAACCGTGCTGTTATTGTCATTTTCGTAGGTGGTCGTAGGAAAAGTATATTTTACTTATAAAACGAGGGTTTATTTTTAGTTTATTTTTTGTGATAATAAGATAAAGTTGTAGAAACGAAAAAAATCATCTATTACAAAATAAATATTTTATAAGATTCATATTTTAATGGTTAAACGGTATTTTGTTACCTAGGTAGCATTATAAATCCAGCACTGGCACTGTGGTAAAACCTACACAATGTCAATATTTATTTCCGATTAAATCAATTTAAAATAAGTGATTTATTTATAGTAAAATTACGCGATAGTCATTAAACCAATGAGGTGTAAAAATGGGCAATGTGCTGGAAAACTGTTATATAAATTATGTAACAAGCAGGAAATAGATTAATTAGTTTTTATTAGTTTTAATTGTTATATGGCTAGTATTTAACTCGATACATATTATAAATAGTATTATTAATAATAATTATAAGCAAGTTTATTTGTTTGTTTACTTTGCTTTATTTACACAATAATTGGGATATTGTAAGATCTTAATTTTAAGGATATTTAAATCAAATTTGTCGTAATTAGGTTTTTGAAGACAAGAAATAGGTAAAATAGGTTCACAATTGGTTTTAAGATACCACCTATAAAGAACGCTAGTAACGTGTGTAAAGTTGTACCGTGCGAGCAAAAATTATTTGCATCAAAGAGGACTTGGATTAAAAAACGTTGGGCTTGGTTTAGATCACAATGATATGGGGACGAGATATCTAACCAAATCTAGGTTAAAATTTTGTCAATTTCATATTATGGGATAATATGCCAAACTAATGAGTAATAAAATAAGTAGACAAATACAAATTTATTTTTGTTGTTTACAAAATTAACAAAGTATTTCTTGGAATACTTGCACTTTATAAGGAATAGTAGATTCTAACCGAGTAGCAGACTATATTTTCTCCACGACCATCCAGTTCCATATCTGATTCATCCGATTTTTCACTCATTTTTTGACTTGCACTAAAATTTGTCTGAAAATAATTATTACAACGCGGCCATTTTTATCTGACACTGACAGTTTCGAAATTCATGGCAACCTATGTCGTTTATATCAATTACAGAATATTCATTCCGTACTTGTTATGGAATAAAAATACACTCAAAACGCATAAGAAGCAAGTGTTTCAGAATAAATATTCCAACTCAAGAGCGAGAATTTTTACATTCTATTATCAAAAATGATTGTGGAATTATTGCATTTAGTAATCGTCGTGGAGAAATACATTTAGCTGCTTCTTAAGAATAGTCCTGCATGTTTCATAAGATCTTCCCACTTCTTGGGACAGGCGTCTTATACAATTTGTTGGCGTATTTTGCATTATTTCACGAACGTTTGCAACAAGTTCTTCTGTTCTTACAGATGGTCTTCCTGCTCCTCTTTTGTGTTGTATAGAACATGTTTTCCTAAATATAGCCGCGGTTCATTTCAGGCAGTAATAAAAATCCCCAGCAATAAAAGCAACGTTAGGAAAATGTTCGTAAAAATCGTCCATGCACACACAAACCCGGATTGTATTACTACTCACCATTTACTCTAAACACGTTTCGAAAATACGCTTCAACTATAAATGTTTTGTGCTGTTCCGTAAAGCCCATTGTGTGAATTATTCAAGAAATTGGAAAAATTAGCGATGAATCAAATTACTTGTAACGACTGTCAAACATGACGGAATAACTGATTGATTGTTAATTCAGGTAGTTACTGACACCCAACAGGAATTAAGCTCTACGGCTAAGCATTACGTCCTTAGATGCAAGGCCCTCTTTGATGCAAATAATTTTTGCTCGCACGGTACTTAATTAATCTTGATGTTTAAATTATTTTTTGAAAAAAAACAATTGCGTTTAAATGCTATCTTAACGAAACATAATTTATTGAAAATAAAAAGTGGATTAAAAGAAAGAAAATATTGGACATATCGGACAAGTGTGTAACTATTTTTTATATTGGAATACACAGGGATCCAAGTTCAATGGATACCCTGGGGCGGGTAGACCACGACGGCCGTTTCGTCCTTGTTAGGACTCGACGGGCAGCCATAACCCAAGCAATTCCAAGAACGACGGAAAAATGTACTAAAAGCCTCCTTGCAGAATCAAGGCGGCCATCAATACACCGTGGCGCCATCCCAGCGGAATCAACTCCTATATAAAATATAGTTACACTGATATAATCGAAAGGTAGACAACTAAATAAACTACGAAGTGCATCACAATCCAGTATAGGGAACGCTATTTGCGTTTTCACCGAAAACATCTGCCTTTTTGCAGACAAGAAAACAGATCAACGCTGGCACCCACCAGAATGCGCGCAATCCGTTTGAGTTTTGAGCCATAAAAATATTTAGAAGATGATATAATGTCCGCGAAAATAATTAAAAGGCAGAAATTAAAAAGTTACACACTTGTCCGATATGCCACAATATTTTCTTTTCTTTAATTATTTTCGCGGAAATTATATTATCATCTTATAAAGAGTGGATATTTCCTCATAAGAAATTAAGAATAAATAACCTATTTTCAAGTGTACTTACTATCTCCTCATCATTTCACGATGATTAGACTCAAAGAATAAACCTGCCTCGTCAAAAAAGGCCTTTTTCTTAGGTTCGTAACATATCGTAAACTTTTCAATTTCCTGGAAATATATTTAGATATACCTAATCCTATTTGTGTTTCTGAAAAGAAATTGAAATCGGTATTTCGAGGTATCCAAACTCTGACAATGTTGTCAATATTTGTTTGGCTAATATTGGGTTTGTGCGGAATAGGGCTGAAAAGGCCAATATTTAGATGTTTCGAAAGAGGATAATATTATGATGTATTAATATTTTGCTCGTTTTATCTGCGGGTTAATACAGTTTTTATCAGCTAATAAAATGTAGTGGCCACAGTTGGCGATTATTGAAAGGCACTAAAAAAAAAGCCTTTTATTCCTTATAAAAATTCACATAGGTACTCTTTGTACAACTGTTTAATACTATATATGTGACAGCAATGCGCTTGCCTACTGTAAGACAACGAAAATTGCTAGACCGTTGTCTAGTGATAATATCACGGTAATTTACCCGACAGGAAATAGGAGTTAATGTTACCAATGGTTTATAGCCATTATTGCTCTGAATACTCACAGATTATCCAGTTCTATTGGTGGTGTAATCTGGTTTTATATACTGTATTAGTTCCGACTGGCAGTTGTAATGAAACTTGACATTAATTATAATAATATTTGCTGGCTACGGTTAATAAAGCATATACTCACCACAAAAAATCAGTACTGTAGTTCTTAAAAATTTAAATAGCTTCTAGTGTGATATTGTACTTGTCGTTTAACATTGCATATGATTATTTATTATGCAACACGGTTTACTGAGATAGTAAAATTCGTCCATAGATTATAAGGTCCAATACTAATATACTAATGATGGGTCGTGCGAAATAAGAATCTTCTATTGCTTTATCTGACATGGAAAGTTTAAAAAACTGAAATACAAATTAAAAATTAATTAATTGAATCAGGTATTGGTACGATCAATAAAATTTAAATTCAGACAGGACAGCTGGAGGATTTGGAACAACGATGTGACCTGCACAACAAATACGTTAAAACTAATATTACGGCGCGCGGCGATTGCCGATCGCTACGAACCCTCACCAACGTCTTGTCTATTATAGGTTCTAACGGATATAATTCGTTTTTGGGAACGCTGTTCTGCTTTCTTACTTGTAGAGAAAGCGCTTTACTAGGAACAAAATGCGTTGGGTTGAGAATATACAATTTATTTCTTTCCAAAATTGCTGTATCAAAAGTAGTTCATTATTCAACAAGACTGTGCTGCTAATGAAATTGATTACTACCAATGAAAACACTGTTCTTGCAAATCTGGAATTAATATAACACTAAAGCATGTTTGAAAACTAGCAATTTATTTAATATGGATTAATACAAAATAAGCTATCAATACAAACTATGTCTTAGCAAACCTGTTGTATTGGATCATTTTCCTCAGTGGATCAGCTAATAATACAGTGGCAGGGATGTGGGCCAAAAATATTAAATCAAAAAAAAATCTAGAAAAAAGAAACTTGTCGAATAATTAAATGTAGCGTATTAAGGACATTGTCTGAAATCGCAACACATAAAGAAAAATGTATTTCTCGATAACCCCAAGAAAAACATAGATAGAATAAAAATATTCCTATTAAATTTCGACTGGATAAACCTCCGTTTTAAAATATTAGGGGTAAGCAAATTTGAAATTTGGTACACCGAGGAAAATTATTTAATACAACAGGTTTGCTAAGACATAATTTGTATTGATACCTTATTTTGTATTAACATAAAATAAATTGCTAGTGTATTAAACGCGCTTTAGGGTTATATCAATGCCAGATTTGCTAGAACAGTGTTTTTATTGGTAGTAGGCAGTTCCATTAGCAGCATATTCTTGTTGAATAATAAATTACTTTTAATACAGCAATTTTGTTAAGAAATAAATTGTATCTTCTCAATACGACGGTTTTGTTCCTAGTAAAGCGCCTACTCTATAATTAACAAAGCAAAACAGCGTCCCCAAGAACGAATTGTATCCTTTAGACCCTATAATCCACAAGACGTTGGTGGGGGTTATGTTATTGGTTTTAACGCATTTGTTGCGCAGGTCACATTATTGTTCGGAGTCTTCTAGCTGTACTGTCTGAATTTGAATTTTATTGATCGTACCAATACATGTTTCAATTAATTTATTTTAACTTTATATTTAAGTTTTTTTTTTAACTTTGCATGTCAGATAAAGAATTAGAAGATTCCTATTTCGCACAACCCATCATTTATAATCTATGGACGAATTTTACCATTTCAGTAAACCATGTTGCATAATAAACGACAAGAACAATATCACATCACATTTTTGAGAACTACAGTACTGATTTTTAGTGGTATATAAGTACATATTATATTATGCTTTATTAACTGTAGCAAGAAAATATTATTATGATTAATGTAAAGTTTTATTACAACTGTCAGTCGGAACTAATACAGTATTTATAACCAGATTACACCCCCAATAGAAATTGATTATTACTGTGAGTATTCAGAGCAATAATGGCTATTATCCATTCTATGGTACCAATAACTTCTATTTCCTATTAGCTAATTTACTGTGATATTATCACTTCACAACGGTCAAGCAATTTTCGTTGCCTTACAGTAGGAAAGCGCATTACTGTCATACCTATATAGTAATAAACAGTTGTATAAAGAGTATGTGAATTCTTATAAGAAATAGAAGAATGGATTTTTCTCAGTGTACTTATGTATAACTTAATATGCAGTCAATAAAAAACTGAATACTGCATCAATACATTTTTTAAAAGACCACACCTTAAAATTTTAATACCCGTGTCCAAGAGTCCAAGCATTTTTTCCAAAAAACAAACTGTACTAGTTGTACTAAATTTATTCGTAAGTTTCAAACTCACTCTGTATTATGGGGCCCTAGGAAGGGTTTTAACCCCCCAACTCCCCTCCGCTCTTGGTGCGCCACTGTTTCCATAATACCTAGTATGTAAATATACCTTTTATCAACAAATAAATATGTGATTTTCTAGCCAAGGAAAAATTTTTTTGTAATAATATGTAATAAGGACATCCTGTAGTGTGGCGACTATATTTAAATAGACATTATGCAGAAGGTCGCTATTACTATTCCCAATTAATTTATACTGTGTAACAGGGTCATTGTCTATGCGCTAGCAGCAAACTATATTTTATATAGCACTATACAGGGTGTCCTGACAGGTATGGTCGACAATCGGGAATTGAA
Source organism: Polydrusus pterygomalis (assembly GCA_963969555.1). Lineage (NCBI taxonomy): Eukaryota > Metazoa > Arthropoda > Insecta > Coleoptera > Curculionidae > Polydrusus > Polydrusus pterygomalis. The sequence goes on from OZ018375.1 coordinate 4,225,843, forward strand.
TGTAAATTCTTAGTTAAAATAAACAACGACAGGATTAGATAGACCTCTCATTATCTTAATCATAACACGCCGACAAGACGTCAAATTCAATGGTCCTCCCGGTTCCTCCATGGACATTTACCTTTAAATGAGCACCATCCTCTTGTTATGAGGTTTTCCTTGTTTAGCGACACCCTCAAAATACTAATATATTTGTTTTTGTGTTTTACATTTTCTCTATGGATTTCTTATATAATTGTGTGAAGTTAGCAATGTTTAAGCAGAAACGAAAATTTTTTTTTGGTACGTGCGGGGTAAATGGATTCATCATCATTAGTAAACTACCCCATAGGGGGTAAATTTCCTGCTATATACGAATTTCTTAAAACCCGGAAGAAAAAAGTTACAGGATAAAAACTTCGAAAAGTAGCGTTAGTAAACAAATATTTTTAGTGGCGAAGATTAAAATTGTTATTCAGTACTTTTCCAATTATGCACTAGCTCGTGACGTCATAACCTCACTTTCAATGGGGAACAATCAAAGCGTTTTTACATTGAAGTTAATATTGTAATTGTTTTGTTTATTTTTCGAGTTTTGTGCAATATTTGGAACTATTTTGATATTTTTAGTGTTTAGTCCTTTATAATATACATGGTGTATGGAAATGATGAACAAAAAATATAGGGGGTAATTCTAGACCGAAAATAAATGCTATCTCTTCTCATAACATTTTTTCGAAAATTCATTAGTAACGTAGTTAAAGGGTGTTAAGGTTAAATTTTATTTCAAGTTTTAAAATACATAAGTTACTAGAACAATAAATTAAAAATTCAAATTAACTGTTCAAAGTGACGTCCTTCCTCTTTATTGCATAAATTAATTATTCTTAAAATATTCCGACGAACTCCGTGGAATATTCCTTCCTTTGCTATGCTACGTTTAAGTTGGAAAATAAATTAAAATGATTTCGTATTCATCACATGCAAACAATGTTATTTTAGCTTTTTTCTCAAAAATGGTTAGATTTATCGAAACAAAAGTAGTAGGTACCTATACCTTTTTTATGTCATAAGGTTAGGAAAATAAAAATATTCAGTCAAAATACGCATACAGTCTAGGACAAAACAGTTGGGACCATATTCAAATTAAAGTATACCCAACAAACAATTATAGTCTAAAAAAGGTGACTTTTACCTAGGTTTTTAACTATAAAGCTCGACGGACCGCTTTACATAGTCAGAAGTTTTATACCACTTTATCACCTAGTGGGGAATAAAACCAAGGTAATAAAGTGGTAAGAAACATCTGTCATTAGGAGAATTGTTCTTCATAGACGAGGCCAAGCAGTCTTCTCCGTGGTAGTAAAGAGGTGTTTTTTACCCGTATTTTACCTATGTGGGCCTATGTTGGGCCTGTTATGGGCTATGAAGTTTATAGAAAATCATAACCACAATTTTAGAAAAAGATAAAAATAGTGTTTTGTTTTTCTTTGTATCACAGCACAGGAGGCAGGAGGGTTCTTAAATCAGAACATGTCATGTCAGCCGCTATTGATTTTTAAAATGGAGTGGTAGTATATAGATAGGTATGTACTTATAAAAATCATTATTTCATCGATGTGAAGTGAAAAAATGGGTGCGCGTAAAAAATGTTTGTATAGATTTCAATTTTACCTAGAAAAACTAACCGCGCCCCAGAAAAAAGGCATTTAATTAAAAAAGGTAAATTAAAATTGAAAATACCAAAAATCTAAAATGTAGCCAATATTTAGTGATTGGACAAATAAGTTAACTCGTTTCTGTGCTCGGTTTTTGTAATATATTTGTTGTTGCTTTAGTGTTACAAGTAATCTAACAAAATTAATTCAAAATAATACACCAATATGGCGTCAGTAAAATATTTTTCCTAAAGGTCGTGATTTCCTGTGGTTTGGGCCTTAAAAAAAATTGGACCTATAAGTCAACCCGTATTAGGTTATGCTAGGAGAAAATTTCCTATTTTGTATCTTCCGTCTTGATAGGTCTAAATTAGGAGAAATATTCGTTTATATGGCATAACTTTGGGGTTTTTAAGAATACTGCAGGCCCTATGTACGACCAATTACTCCATAAAATGTTTCTATCGGGGTTGCTGAATTAATGCCTCTCAACGGATTAATAGCCGCTATTATAATGTAACTAACCTTACTTTTTGGTCGAGTTCGAATATAAACGTACAACGTTTTTTTCGTTGTTCCGGCGTTTTGTATAACTCCTACGCGACCCCTTTTATTTCGCCGAAAAAATGGAAACTGATTATTTTAAAATGGAGAGGGTCAAGCTCCTCCTTGGATTATTCTTATGTTCCCCACAAGTGGGAAGATTACCACAGTGCAATAAACTTTACAATCATCATTCAAGTTTTCTAAGCCAGAATCTCTTTAAAGACATAATTTTTGGAAGATACGGCTTTATATCCGGTAAAAATCACTTTGAGGACAAAATATTGGGCTACAAAGAAATTATTTAAGTCAACCTATTTTATACTTTAAAGCCTTCTGGGCTTTAAGTACAAAATGTAAGACTAATATAGGGTATACATCACCTCAGAAAGTGTTCACATTATAACCTGACCATGAAGATATATTAAAGACAAAACGAAGTAATTTGTTCTTCATTTATGGGCCTAAAAGATTATTGGGCTTTAAGGCCCAATCTAAGGTGAAAAATAACCTAGTTGGGCATTTATTACTGACTTTCCTTAAACCTAACTATCAAGTCGATTTGCAAGGTAATTATCTACTCTTTTGGACCATCTCTTGGGCCTCTTATATTTTCCCACTTAACACGTATTAATAAGTTCGAATTACTTTGTTTGGGCCAAACTGTTAGTCTCTTTGGCCGTTTCGTCTAAAAAGCCGATTTGAAGGTAAAAAATAGACAATTTTTTACTTAAATAGGTCATTTTCTCCAAATGAGAGGTCGCCAAGGCTTTAAATGTTTATTGGGTAGGCTTCTAGATGGCGCCCCCTACAAAATGTAAATAAACGGTGGGCATATTTGTATTCCTCATCCCGAAAAAGCCCCATAAATTATATAAAATATTATGAGCGTGGCAAAAGGTATTGCAAAAAAAACTGCAAATAAAATTTTACTTTAACACCCTGTATCTCCGTTAATAATCAATGTTCTAAAAAAGGTTATAGGGAGAGATAGCATTTATTTTCGGTCTAGAATTAGCACCTACATTTTTTGCTTATCATTTCCGGACACCCTGTATATAAGTGATGTTAGTATTAACACATTTTCACAAGACTTTTATTTTTAAGTGATATTACTCTCACGTGTTTTTAGGCAGTCAGCAATGATAAATCTGAGTTTTCTAAGAATGATTATTTACCTTAAATGTGGTTAAAAGTAAGTCAGAGTATTATAATCATACAGCATTTTAGGATTCTAAAGTACACTAAAGGGAAAGTTTTTATTGATGGGGTAGAAACTTATTTGTTAAAGGACTCTGAGTACATTAGCTTCCTATGATATCAAAAAACATGATTATGGGTTACTTACTATTCAGGACAAGCCAAGAAACTAATCAGGAAATATGGGCTTACAAAAGTTTAAAAAGCAAAGTGTTTGACAGTCTCGATGCTGCCTAAAAAAATACCACCCTAAAACTTGAGACTCATCCTGCGCTAAAGCCCATAATACATTTTTTGATAGGTACATACCTACTGCATTTTTAGACTTAATTATCTTACACTAATTTTAAAGTTTCAGTGATTTGTCTTTAGAGTTAGAGTAACCGTTGTCATATCGGCTACTTTACTAGCTATTCCCACTCCCTTTTTTAACATACTTAGTATAATAAGCGCATCACATTACATTAGTGTGGTGCTGGCTGCCGATAAGAAGGACCCACTACGTGTGAAATTTTCCCTCATTACGCGACAAACCGACAGATTGCCAACTGACCTTGCAGCCTACGGATTTCTATTAGAAAAATAACCCAACTACCACCAGAAGCAGTTAGATAACCTGAACATGACAATGAAAGTTTTTGTAGCTTCTGTCCTCTTCGAAAGAAAAGTAAAAAAAAAAACAGAAATTGCCCCGAACAAAAATTTTGTCATGTAGAAAACTGATCTGCCTTGGAGATCGAGCCTGATAAAGATTTATAAACATATTATTCTTCTGTAGAATATAAACACAATAAAAGATGACTTTTCAATTGAAAATAAACGCTTTTATGCAAAAAAAGGGATTTTATTCCTTAAAATTTTTTACGTGAGAGAATCTCTACGCGCGACTAACGATGCTATTTTATACCTAGTGACTCATGCTGGGTGAACTCTAAAACAGGTTAGAGAAAAATTAGAAGAAACCCTAATCGGTTCTTTAGGCCTAACAAATGCAACAAATAAAGAACGTTTTTACTGTGTCCCTATTTGAGCGGTTCCCACATTATTTAGTAACCAAACGAAACTTTACCATTCTGGAAATAAACCAAAATAGCAGAAAAAGAACAAAAGTAACCTTGCTTTTAGTTCACACTTTACAGTCAGAGAAAGTAGGTACTTTCAAACACTAATAATATCAAAAAAGTTACAACAAATAGTAAAAAACACCAACTTGCAAGTTCTAGGAGTATACACTTTAACTTTTAAGCTTAATATTACACGATTATTTTACCACTTTCAAATCACTTTGAATAAAATAATCTCGAAAATAATTTATTATTATTTTGCTGATTAAATCAATTAAAGAAGTACGCAAATAACTGTAAAAATCGCTTGTTTGTCCCACCATTGAAAGTGAGGTTATGTGATTTGTTCAAGAGTATTTCAAATTCGCTTATTAGCCATTTTTGGCTGAATGATCTTATACAACAGGTTTGCCAAGACATAGTTTGTAGTGATAGCTTATTTTGTATTAACCCATATTAAATAAATTGCCAGTGCATCAAACCCACTTTAGTGTTATATCAATTCCAGTTTTACTAAAACAGTCTATTTATTGGTAGCAATTAGTTCCATTAGCAGTACAGTCTTGCTGAATAATAAACTACTTTTAATACAGCAATTTTGTTCAGAAATAAATTGTATCTTCTCAATGCGACGCATTTTGTTCCCAGTTAAGCGCTTTCTCTACAATTGAGAAAGCAGAACAGCGTCCCCAAAAACGAATTGTATCCGTTAGAACCTATAATCCACAAGACGTTGGTGGGGGTTCGTAGCGATCGGTAACCACTGCGCGCCGTAAGTATTAGTTTTAACGTACTTGTTGCGCAGGTCACATCGTTGTTCGGAATCTTCTAGCTGTTCTGTCTTAAATTGAACTTTATTGATCGTACCAATACCTGTTTCAATTAATTTATTTTTACTTTGTATTTAAGTTTTTTTAAGCTTTGCATGTCAGATCAAGCAATAGAAGATTCTTATTTCGCACAACCCATCTTTAATATTGGAGTTTATATCTATCAGTGGCGGCTCCTCGAAGGAGGCAGAGAGGCTAAGCCTCCTCAGCATTCTTGCCCTCCTAAATATTTTATTTACTTAAATATTAACAATAACTTTTAAATCTTTTAATTTACAAGGGGCAATTGTAATTTCAATATTATCCCCATATTTAATACGATTTAATATTTTCTTCACAATCTGACAACAGTGCAGGAGGCTGTTTTTGAAATTAAACCATGATTTCCTAAGTGACAAAGGCGGTGTTGGTATTACTCAACGAAATTGTGCCGGAACACATACCGATTTCTAACTTTTTCAGTAAAATTGGTAACATGTAAAGGCAAACAGCTCCACCAATAACAATAACGTGTCTATTTCTTCCACATGCGACCGAAAATGACCGGATCATCCCGAAGACATGTTCGGTTTTTAGTTTTTAAAGCGCGGCTGCGTAAAGCGCTTGCTCGCCTCGTGTGATGTTGTGAGTGTCTAGAAATCCCGGGAATTTTGGCATTTTCGTTTTTTGCTAAGTTAAATATTCGAGTTTTCGCCGGTTTTGTGGAAATTGCATCGGTTAGATATTTCATTTGTTTTTAGTTATACTTTGGATAATAGGAATAGGACAATCTATAATAAAGTGAAAAATGAGTGTGGCCGGCTGTAATTTAGAGTGGAACATTTCCTAACAGACTCAAAAGCGTTTAATTACCTGAATTACGATAACAAACTCTCAAACTGATAGTAAAAAATAAACTCCCACAGCGAGAATTATTACGAGGTCTAGGCATTACAGGTAAAGAAAAACAAAATCGTCGATTTAAAACAGATCATTAGGTATAATAATTATTATTTAGAGTTTTTATTTTTTCTTAATATAAGTAGGTAGGTACTTTTAAATTAATATTTGAGCAAACAGATATTGTTTTTCAAATTTTGCAGCATAAGATTACTGACATTGTTTATTCACGAAACCGTTTAAAATCTCTTCTAGAAAAAATTTCCAGTTATCGCAATGATGAAAATTGTTTTAACTCCCTGTTTTATAGTTTTTTTACTGAATAGGCCATGATGCAAAAAGACGAAAAACGTATAATTTTGAAGATAAGAAACTTCATTATAAGCAGCTTTTCAATGATATTTTAGATACTACAAAAGGCCAGATTGAACTAATATTTTCAGATTTGCATGAATTAGGTACAATTTTTTGACTTAATGAATAAAAATATTTTTTTAAGTTATGTCTAAGGTACAACTTCATAAAAAAATAGTTTTTAGTTTAACTTATTTTTAACAGTTTTTTTTATAGTGAATTTTTGAGAAATTTTGGGCGTGGTCCCGAAAATTTTTCTCCCGACACTATCCTGCTCGTTCAGTTTTTAGTTTAACTTATTTTTAAAATTTTTTTTTAGAGGAAATTTTTGATTTTGGGCGTGGACGCGAAAATTTTTCGCCTGCGGCGCTTCGTTACTAAAACTTAGCCTCCCCATCTAAATCAGTCACGAGCCGCCACTGATATCTATAAACGAATTTTACCATGTCAGTAAACCATGTTGCATAATAATACAGTAAATATAAAACCAGATTACGCCCCAATAGAACTTCATAATTACTGTGAGTATTCAGAGCAATAATGGCTATAAACCATTTTATGGTAGCAGTAACTCCCGATTCTTATTGGCTAAATTACCGTGATATTATCACTACACAACGGTCTAGCGATTTTCGTTGTCTTACAGTAGGAAAGCGCGTTGCTGTCACATATAATAGTATTAAACAGTAAGTTGTATAAAGAGTAGGTGAATTCTTATAAGGAATAAAAGGTTTTTTTCTCAGTGCAATAATAATAGTACTTACATAGAATAAATACATCCCGAAATGCACCAAACACCGAAAAACAAACATCGCGACGCGTACCGTTAACAAATCTGCCACACACGCATTTACCCGATACTGTTATAATTATTTAACTAAAAAAAAAAGCCGTTCGTAAAAAACGCGATGCATTTTCAATGTCAACCAAGTGACACCGTTCGGATCTCCCAACCGTGAAAATTCTGGGATGCGAATCGCTTTTATTGAGTCAACAAAGTTAATTAGTGCAAAATCCCTGATGCAGAAAAAAATGCGGTGGACGTATCTGTAATGTGTCAATTAGGTTTGGCGAAAATATTTCGCCTAATAATTATTACGTCAAATTTTTACATAACTCGACAATGCAGAACATTTTAGTGCGAAATGTGTATAACCTTTCGTCGATAATATGCGGGAGAAGCATAACCAACAAACATTTAAAGCCTTAACGACCTCTAATTTGGAGAAAATGATCTATTTAAGTAAATATTAGTAAAATAGTCTATTTTTTACTTCCCAATCGGCTTTTTGGACGCAACGGCCAAATAGACTGCTTGGTTAAAAGAAAGTGATTCGAACGTATTATTACGTCTTCAAACTCGGAAAATATAAGAGGCCCAAGAGATGGTCCAAAATAGCAGATATTTACCTTGTAAATCGACTTGATGGTTAGGTCTAAGGCTAAAATAAACCACTGAAAAGCAGTACCTGTAGTTCTCAAATAGCTTCTAGTCCAATACTAATAAATAATGATGGGTTGTGAAAAATAAAAATCTTCTATTGCTTTATCTGACATGCAAAGTTTAAAAAAACTTAAATACAAAGTAAAAATAAATTAATTGGAGCAGGTACTGGTACAATCAATAAAATTTAAATTCATACAGGGCAGCTAGAATATTCCGAACAACGATGTGACCTGCGCAGCAAATACGTTAAAACTAATACTAAGGTGCGCGGCGATGGCCGATTGCTACTAACCCCCACCAACGTCTTGTGGATTATAGGTTCTAACGGATACAATTCGTTTTTGGGGACGCTGTTCTGTTTTCTTAATTGTAGAAAAAATGTTTAACTGGGAACAAAATGCATCGCATTAAAAAGATACAATTTATTTCTTAACAAAATTGCTGTATTAAAAGTTATTCATTATTCAACATTATTCAACAAGGATGTGCTGCTAATGGAACTGATTACTACCAATAAGAACACTGTTCTAGCAAATCTGAAATTGATATAATACTAAAACGGGTTTGAAACACTAGCAATTTATTTAATATGGGTTAATAATACAAAATAAGCTATTAGTGCGGGCGCTGGATGGAGTTGAGTGTGCAAAATATGAGGACCGCATTCTGTGCATGGTTTTGTACTCAGAAAAGCTTGCAGATTATGGTTCTGGATGTTGCCAGGGGGATTATTGGTCCATTTATTTTGTACACCCCATCCCCTTAGATATCAAATAAATAGACTGACCCAATGCTTTGGAACCATTTTAATGATTGTTTTAGTGACAATATTCAATTGTTTCTTATATTAAAGATTGTGATTATGATTAATGATAGCTAGTCAATTGAAAAAAAAAAAGTTGAAAATAAAAACAAGAATCGTTGATAAAAAAATTATTTAATGCAAATTTGAACATAAGTAAAAAAACAAATAATCAATTTTATTTATTTTGTCACTCATTTTTGATACATTTGCACAACGAAATACAATCTAGTTGTAATTTTTTGCAAAAATAAGCCTTCGTTTGACAATTTGATGTGGAGTTACAGGGCTGCATCCACAATTCTGGTAATGGGCGCTTCATCAGTTGTCATGGGAACAATTTACCATTTTTTTTCATATCCTAATAAAGTGTACTTAATCAATAGGCCCGTAGTAGTGTTTGGTCAGCATTTATCCATATATATGTTTGTGCTGTAGCTCTTAACAAAAAATGTAAATGTAGAGCATCTGGATGGAGCAGATGAAATTACTTTTAATAAATTTAAGCCGAAGCCGGTATTTTGAAAAATTAATTTATACCGAAGTTCATCAGCAATTAATTATTTTTTGGAGAAAAGATAGGCGCAAATGGTTTCCAATATTGTAAACTGTTCGATACTTATAGGTATGGATTTCCTAAATACCTCAGAGCTTTTTGTACAAAATCCAACGATGCAGCTTTTAAAACATTTTTTTTTTCGATCCCAATCTGCTATAGTCGAATCGCAACCACTTAGAGAGTGTAATGCTGGCAAAATACGATAAATATTTTCTCCAAGGGATTGAGCAACCAAATAACATCCTGAAATGCATTTCTTTTTATAAGAAGCGTCGAACCATACACCTAAACAATTCCCAGGAAGAAAACATCTGTATCAATGCAAAGGATAATGATATGGGTAGATTGGATTCTTACTGCGTGAAATATGTGACCAAACATCCTTGAATCGGCTTCTAAATGGTTCGAATTTAAGTCAGGTACTTTAAAAAATGAAGAGCCTTGTAATTTAAAACATTTTGTTGGATCATCAAATCCTCCACATATATAACTCACAATCTTCTTTTACTTGTGCATATCTAGGAGCAGCAATATAGAGAAATCGAACAAGCTGTATTTTATTTTCATTGTTTGAAAATAAATTTTTACAATTAGCTGAAATTTTTGTGTGATCATTTGAAATTATAAAACTTCTCATCATTTGACCTTTACTCCGTAGAGTTGACTTCAAATATTTTATCGAAATATTATCATATCTGTCAAATACAATATCTATTCGTTTTACATTTGGCTGCAAAAAAATATTATGGATTCTTTTGAAGAATGCCTCAACAAAATCGCCAAAGGGCTGAATTTTTTTAATTGGATTCTATAAACAAGTGTCGTACCATCAACAATATAAATTTTTGGAAGATGTAAATTTAAAACGTCCTGTTGCGTGTTTTGTACCACACTTATAATTGTTTACAATTTCAAGAGCGAGTTCCGATTTTGGAGATTTCCTGTAAAATCCTTCTGCGTCTACTGACTATTCCGGGCGAAGGCGCGGGGAAAAACGAAAGGGACCAACACAGCTGCTGGCAACATGTTTTTTTTTTATTGGTGTCTCAGATGAAAGAATTTGAGCATAGTTGCCGGTCCTCACATTTTGCATACTCAATTACCTCTAGCGCCTGCACTACAATCAATACAAACTATGTCTTAGCAAACCTGTTATATTAGATCATTATCTTCAGAGTGCTGTCATACTTTTACTTCCGCTGCTATTGGCGTCGGAAGTAAAAAGTACTTTTTCTTCCGCTGTCAATAGCATCTGCTTTCTGACAATAAAGCATAACTTTAACGTAAAAAAAATTGTAGAAAAATGTTAGGATTATTGACGTTTGAAGGAAAAATATTTTGATAACCCATTTTTATTTAGAGGCAGACGTTAAAAAAAGAAAATAAGTGTTTTTTTCCGATATAATATTTTTCTAACCCCTCTTCACCTCTCTTTGGGCCGATTTCCAAAAAAATTAAAAGAAAACGTATTTTATTATTTGTATTGTGGAGTTTTTTGGCAAATTTCAAGAAAATGTGACAAAAAAAATATTTTTTCGATAGATGCTTTCATACCTCCTTTCCCATTCCTTGGACCAGAACCGGCTATAGGAATAACAAAAAAGCAGGTAGGATCCGCACTCAACGAATGGGCTGAACGCCGCTCTAAGGAGCAATGGCGGACGATCCAAGGGTGCAGACAAGCTAAGGACTTTATAGCTTGGCCGAGCAAGGCTAAGCTAGATTGGATTCTAAATAGAAGACGATGTGTCCTAAATACCTTGATTGGGATACTGACAGGACACTGCAAGCTGAGGAAGCACCTATCACTGATTGGTGTCGAAGACGACCCAATCTGTGCCGGATGCCTGGAGGAGGAAGAGACCCCACTGCATTTTCTGGGTACCTGCGAGGCCCTGGGAAGACTCAGGCACCAGGTCCTGGGATCAGCGGCTCTCCAGAAGGAAGAAATCACGGCCCTGGCCTGGAGCGACATACTCAACTTTATAAAGAGGTCGGGACGCTTTGGCGGGGGCCAAGGTGGTTAGCGTGATTGGGGGAAGACTCTGGGGTAGGCAAAAAGGATCGCGGTTGGTCTACTTGCCAGGTTTTCGGAACCTCCCCTCAATTACTACTACTACTACTACTACTACCTCCTTTTCGCCCCGCTAGGGACCGTTTTTCAAGAAAACTAAGAAATATAATTATGAACTTGAAGAAGTAGTCAATACTTTATTAAAAGAGTGCAAATTTGAAAAGAATGAAATGAGACAATTTAAGTATTTCTCCATTGGTATATTTAGTTAAATAAAAGTTAAGAAATGGTCAATTTTCTACATGTTTCGACTGTAAAGACACTCATCTTCAGGACAATGAAAGATATGTATATATAGTAATATATACAAGGTGGTCCAACGAAAACTTAACACCTCGATTTTCCTGCTTTAAAATGAAAATGTGGAAAATCGCTCGGACCCGTCGATTTTTATTTCGAGGGGGACATCTTTTGCGTATATTATCAATTTTGTTACTTCAAGCTCCTAGGAGGGAGGAGGGGGTAAGATCTAATTTTTAAATGGATATCCCTATTTTATATAATTTTTTTGGATTCTGCATAAAATTCTGAACATTTTTTAATAAAAGTTAGTCTATACTTAACAGTTTCCGAGATGATCTAGTGTAGTCATCATTCGGGACGACGGCCTTTAGACCCGAATGATGACTACACTAGCTCACCGACTGGCCGCGAAAGCCTAAACCAATTTGTCAGTTTTCCAGATATTGACTCTTGAAAAATGACATTTTTGAACTTTGACAGCGTCTAGCTCTCTAACTGTACGTCTTAGAGCAAAACGGCTTACATGTCCCTATCTTCGATTTTTAATATTTTTCCAATAGTGTCAACTTCCGGTTAAACCGGAAGTACTATGTTTCTTACATCCGGTTTAACCAAAAGTTGACACTATTGGAAAGATAATAAAAATCAAAGATAGGGACATGTAAGCCGTTTTGCTCTAAGACGTACAGTTAGAAAGCTAGACGCTGTCAAAGTTCAAAAATGTAATTTTTCAAGAGTCAATATCTCGGAAACTGTTAAGTATAGACTAATAATGCTTTTATTAAAAAATGTTCAGAATTGTATGCAGAATCCAAAAAAATTATATAAAATAGGGGTATCCATTTAAGATTTAGATCTTACCCCCCCTCCCCTTCTAGGGGCTTGAAGTAACAAGATTGACAATATACGCAAAAGATGTCCCCCTCGAAATAAAAATCGACTAGTCCGAGCGATTTTCCACATTTTCATTTTAAAGCAGGAAAATCGAGGTGGTAAGTTTTCGTTGGACCACCCTGTATAAAAAGTTTAAAGATGCTTCTCGACCTAACGCAGCTCTTACAAATATATGTTCTATTAATTGTACCTTATAGTATTTATGCCAAGTTATAGTTTTTCCAATTTAAACATTTACCCCTTCTTGCAAAATTTTCGTAAATGCCCACACATGTTTATTTGTTCCAAACGAAGACTTTGACTAAAATTAATATTTATATATTTTTCTCTAGCGGTTGCGTTAGAAACTTACCCCCTCCATTTCTACCCCCTAATGCAAAATTTCCCCGAACTTCAAAACACGTACTTATTTTAATAAAGTAAGCATAATAACAATTTTTAGTAAAATATCTTAAAATTATAGGCAGTTATAGATTCAAAATAGGTAACACCCAATTTTTTAACCCCTACGTAATTTTTGAAAAAATTACGACGTATTTAACACGTATTACATTATTTTATTAAAGGAACTTATTTACCAATTTTTAGATCTCCAGCAGGGAAAAGACATTTTTCAAATTTGTATGATTCTAGGATTAGGGTTGATGAATCAGTCAATTAGTCAGTTACTCACTTTAAAATTTTATATAACAGTATAGATACAAATAAAGGTCACATCCCATAATTATTTTAATTAATAAAACATTAAACTTTACTGTAAGAACTAACTTTTTCAATTTACAACAAACTCTATTACTGATACATTTTATAACAAAGTTGTTATCTGGATTTCAAAGTAACAAAACTGAGAATCTGTCTAGTTTAAAACAAACTTTTCACTTCTTTAGTGAAGTGTTGAAATTTAGTTTATTTTAGTTCAGTTAAATTGAAAGAAAGTTTGAAACAAAAAGACGGAGGATTTGATAATTGCTTAAACATTATCATGGATATTATAAAACATTTAAAATGTGCGGGTAAAATAAAACTAGGTTTAAATATTAAATTTAATTACAAGCCACTAATTGTGGCATATGGGGCAAATGTGTAACTGTTTTTGTTTTCATATTGGAATACACAGGGATCCAAGCACAATGGATACCCTGGGGCGGGTAGACCACGACAACCGTTTCGTCCTTGTTAGGACTCTACGGGCAGCCATAATCCAAGCAATCCCAACAACAGCGGTAAGATGTATTAAAAGCCGTTTACAAAAGTAAATCGGCCATCAATACACCGTAGCGCCATCCCAGCGGAATTAACTCCAATAGGTAGACAACTGAATAAAACACAAAGTGCATCACAATCCAGTATAGGGAACGCTATTTCGCTATTTGCGTTTTCACCGAAACAGCGAACCCGAACAAACCCATAATAAATAAATTGCTATTGTATCAAACCCGCTATCGTATTATCAATTCCAGATTTGCTAGAACAGTGTTTTCATTGGTAGTAATCAGTTCCATTAGCAGCACAGTCTTGTTGAATATTGAACAACTTTTAATACATCAATTTTGTTAAGAAATAAATTTTATATTCTCAATGCGAAGCATTTTGTTTCCAGTGAAGCGCTTTCTCTACAATTAAGAAAGCAGAACAGCGTTCCTAAAAACGAATTGTATCCGTTAGAACCTATAATCCACAAGACATTTGTGGAGGTTTGTAAGTGATCGGCAATCGCCGCGCGCCATATTATTAGTTTTAACGTATTTGTTGCGCAGGTCACATCGTTGTTCGAAATCTTCTGGCTGTCCTGTCTGAATTTGAACGTTATTAATCATACCAATACCTGTTTCAATTAATTTATTTTTATTTTGTATTTAAGTTTTTTTTTTTAATTTGCATGTCAGGTAAAACAACAGAAAATTCTTATTTCACACAACCCATCATTAGGACCTATTGGACTTTATAATCTATTGACGCATTTCACCATCGCAGTCGGAACTAATACAGTATACCGGCCCGGGTGTCCACGGAAGGTGGCTCGCCCCTCTAACTTTTTTGTTTTTCAAGATAATGGAATAAAATTTAGGGAATTTGTATACGACATAAAACAACATTTTTTGACAGAGGACTCAACATTATAGAACTTCCGGTTTAACCGGAAGTGACATAAACTTTCGATTTTTAAAAGGGACACCTGGTATATTTTTACTTTTTTTGACTCCATATGATATCCTAAATACAACGATGTGTCACTTGTCACTTTTTGTCACCAAGAAAATATATTTTTCCAAATTTATTGTTTTACCTAGAGGGCTATGAATACCTTTAAATCACTTATTTCAGTTCTTTAATCTTGGGAAAAATACAATTTTACTATTTTTGGTCCAATGCTATGTAAAATTTAATCTTTAAAGTTGTATAACTCATTTTTTTTAAATGGCAACATGGTGGCTCGTCGGGTTAAGTAAAAACATAATTTTATTACGATTATTTTGATACCATACACTATTAGGTTTTAGAAAAGCTGCCATTAAAAGACTTTAAAAAGTTAACTTGGAACTTTCCTAAAATGAAGCATCTTTTGAGAATAAATTTAGATT
This sequence comes from Polydrusus pterygomalis, assembly GCA_963969555.1. Taxonomy (NCBI): domain Eukaryota; kingdom Metazoa; phylum Arthropoda; class Insecta; order Coleoptera; family Curculionidae; genus Polydrusus; species Polydrusus pterygomalis. Next base: position 4,240,951 of record OZ018375.1, read on the forward strand.
TAATTGCATCAAGTAACCTGTGACCAGCAAAACTGATAAAACAAAATCACGCCTTAAAGAAAATTGACATGCCGACAGCTTCTGCCAAAGTAAATTAGTTTGTTGTTTAAAAAACATGGAAAATAATAGTTTTACAAGGAGTGAAAAAGTTGATATGTTATTATTGTCAGGCTCATTTCGCATTTTCGGAACCAGTTTTGGGTACTTAATAGTGCCAGGTTGGATGACGCCGATTAAAATATCTTTGTGCGTAAAGTCGTGCAGCATCGGTTGAATTATTTCTACAGTCTGAGGCAGAATTTCCTTAATTCTTACCTTTGGTTTGGCTTTCCTTGTTTTATAAGCCTGGACAATGTTTGTTGTCATTTTGCTTGCAAATATACCGTTGACTTGTTTTGGTTTTCTACCATTTTGAACTAACGTCAAGGTATAGTGAACGGAAATCTACTATCTACTTTCTGTTCCCTTCGCAGTTTTCGTTTCGGTTAAAAGGTGGGATTTCTTTTTAATGCTCAGAGTTTTATTGGTCTAAACCCACGTAAAATATACCCTGAGAAAAAACCGTCACAAGTCTCCAAACACTAATAACATATCAACATTTTCACTCCTTGTAAAAATATTATTTTTCATGCTTTTTAAACAACAAACTAATTTACTTTGGCAGAAGCTGTTGGCATTTCAATTTTCTTCACGGCATGATTTTGTTTTATCAGTTTTGCTGGTCACAGGCTACTTAATGCATTTAAATCTAAATTTATTCTCAAAATATGCTTTATTTCAGGAAAGTTCTAAGTTAACTTTTTAAAGTGTCTTAATGGCAGCTTTTCTAAAACCTAATAGTGTATGGTATCAAAATAATCGTAATAAAATCCTCTTAACCCGACGAGCCACCATGTTGCCATTTAAAAAAATGAGTTACACAACTTTAAAGATTAAATTTTACATAGCACATAGCAGTGGACCAAAAATAGTAAAATTGTATTTTTCCCAGGATTAAAGAACTGAAATAAGTAATTTTAAGGTATTCATAGCCCTTTAGATAAAACAATAAATTTGGAAAAAAAATATTTTCTTGGTGACAAAAAGTGACAAGTGACACATCGTTGTATTTAGAATGTCATATGGAGTCAAAAAAGTAAAAATATACCAGGTGTCCTACTTAAAAATCGAAAGTTTATGTCACTTCCGGTTAAACCGGAAGTTCCATAATGTTGAGTCACCTGTCAAAAAATTCAGTTTTATGTCGTATATAAATCCCCAATAGTAGGTACTTGATAATTACTGTGAATATTCAAAGCAATAATGACTATAAACCATTCTATGGTAGCATTAACTCCTATTTCCTAATGGCTAAATTACCGTAATATTATCACTACCCGCTTGTTGTTTTTCCACCAATCCGTTGGCATCGATGTCCGGCCCGGTTGAAATCGAATATCATATGTTTTGGTATGATGGAGCAGATTTGCGCCGATTCAACGGTGATTAAAACACCAAATTCAACTGTCAACAGTTCAGTTTTTTTTCCTGCGTTTTGAATTTTGAATAAAACATCCATTTGTTCTTTGAGTAATATTTCCAATTTACTAAAACATATATTTTACACTCGATTTTACATAATTGTAAGATCAAAACGAATATTAAATTTATTTTTAAAACGTAAACGCGAAACTAACCTCAATTTTATTCAATCCAACAAAAACAAACCGAAAAACCATCTACTGAAATTGTTGGCTTGATGGACACAACGTTGTAGCCATCAAAATTTTTCGGTTCGTAAAAAAACATGACCGTCGCGCCATCACCCGATGTTCTGTTGAAAACAACAACAGACAGATGTTCAGCAGTGCCAACGGTGTGCCATCAGTTTAATAAAACATCACGCGGTACGCAACGATCTAGCGATGTTTGTTGTCTACTGTAGGAATGCGCGTTGCTGTCACAAATAGTATTAAGCAGTTGTTTAAAGAGTTTGCGAATTCTTTTAAGGAATAAAAGGCCCTTTTCTAAGTGTAGAGCCATCTCTATCTGTTCTTGTGTAAGAGCATTTTTCTTTATAATAGAAAAGGATTTTTCTTATAAATTGGAACATAGCTAAAAAAGTAATTTCCTTCTTATCTCGAATTTTCCAATAACATTAAGCAAAATAAGAGTAATCCACTGAAAGCAATTTAATTTCGCATTTTCTTTGGCGAAAGAACTTTCTCGTTTCACTTTATTTTTTCAATTGGGTAATTCTTTAGCGCAACGATAACTAAAAGAAAAATTCCTCGAGATTTAAATTTAAGTCCATGTTTTTCTCACCCGTGCAGCTTAAAGAAAGCTACGTAAGTTCCAATTTTCAAGCACAAAAGTATAATTTTTATTCTCCCGAAGCAATTAAAAATATTATCGAATTTCGAAAATGAAAATTTTGAAAAAATGGGAAAAACAGTTCTTTATCTTTAAATAGGGCGACCAGAAATTGAAGAAAATCGAGTATATCGCCATGCCAAGCCATGGAAAGTAGTGTTGCCGCCGAGACGGGAGATTCTCGTCTCTCATCTCGTCTGGCCCTCTCTCGACAAGACGAGAGCTTTTTAAAATCTTTTAAATTCCTCTTTGCAAAAATATACATAATGTCTATATTTGGACCAGCGGTTTTCGAGTTATTTAACTGCAAATAGTTTCATCTAGTTAGCCGTGCCTGGCCATTCAGAATAATTATTATGACGTTTTATCGCTGGATAAAATTATTTGCAGTCAAATAACTCGAAAACCGTCGGTCCCAAAAAAAAAATATTTTTTAAATTTTCAGATTCTACATAAATTTATAATAACTTTAATTAAATGCATTATTAGTCTGTAGTTAATAGTTTCCAAGATATTGACTTTGGAAAAATGATATTTTTGAGTTTTGACAGCCTATATGGGTATTTCTCCCGTAACTTTAAAAAATGCAGAAATTTTTGAAAAAAATTTGTTTTTGCTCTATGGGTTAGTATTTAACTCTATACGATTTTAAAAGCTTTACAATTTGTAAAATACATCATTAAACACAAGGCAAGTAATAATTTCTGTTGGCAAGTGACTGGCAAAATGTTAAAATCATTATAAAAGTAACTTCTGTCCCCTTGACTTTATTATATAATAATTCATAATCTGTATGACATAACGTCTCCTAACTATAATAATTTCGGTAGAAGTATTTTGTTTTTTAATAGGTTTCTTACTGTACTCTTAAAAAGTTTAATAGATTTGAAAAACTGATGTAGCAAAGACCAAAAAATATATTTTTTTTATTATTAAATTTAAACTTTCCCTTCTGAAACAGTAAATGTCTAATATGATTATGGCTTATTTTTTATAGCTAAATTAGTAGCATACAAAGCAGCTTTGGTAGCCAAAATAACCACAGTAATATAAAATTCTGTTTTAAAAGCAAAAAATACAAGGGGGACAGAAGTGATAAATATGAGGACAGGTGTGACAAAATAATACAACCTCTAATCAGTTAGTTTTATATAGTTATAATATAAGGCCGTTCGATTAAATACACTAAAAGAAACAAAGTAACATTCCTCAATAAAAAAACATGATTAATGAGTAATTAGAATATATTATTCGGCATTGGTATTAATTTTAAATTTTAATAAACCATGGCCATAATTATTAGGTTCTTCTAGTTTTCCTATGATATCTTCATAGGTGAATTCGTAGATATCTACAATTTCTGAAAATCCATACACAAATCCTTGAAAATCTCTGGTCGATTTATTTCGTAAAAATGTTCCTTCAATTTTATTTTCAGTTTCTATAACTTGACATGTATATATTTTAATTGTTTTCCTACTGGCTTTGCCTCTGATTTAAATCGGATAAGTATCCAATCGCCGTTTTTAATTTCAGCTTTATTAACACTCATGACCTAATTTTCAAAAGTTATCTTTTTGTTAAAATGTGACAGGGGTATATTATCTTCCTCATCGTCGCTTGATTCCGTGTTTTTTTTGTGTGTGTTGTAAATTGCAACATTAACATATTTTTCTTCGCTTGACTCTATGTTTTTTATATGTGCTGTACCAATATCGAATCGAAACATTTTGATACTGCCCAAGGTATTCGAATTATTATGTATACCTACCTATGTAAACTAAAGATATCAGATTATCACTATTGTCAACAAATATAAATGATACTAAAAAAATTATTGTTGGTGTCACTTCTGTCCACTTAAGTCACATATGTTCCTTTTTAAAATTATGGAAAAGGGGGACAGAAGTGACACTTTGACAGGGACAGATGTGACATTTATCAGGTTTTCTTGTGCTAAAAAATATTAGGTTATGTTTAACTTTCAATTGTATTTGAATTTATTTGAAATATCATCTGTTTTTGGTATAAAAAGTATCAATGAACGTATAATTAACATATTCAATACGTTTCTGCCAAGGGACAGTAAAGACTAAAAATTGGTTTTACTGAGTTTTTTACGTTTTGCCACGTTTTTTCACCAATAAGTCTTAAATACCGGAAGAAGACAACTGTTTAGTGTCAAAGGCCATCAAGAACTGAACCGTTTAAGCGATGCCGATACATAGTAGTGCCACCCATGAACGCGCAAGAACACTATTATGAAGCGGGACAGAAGTGACTTACAATCACTGGGGACAAATTTAAGTTGCTAATAAGTGGACTTTATTGATTTTTGTTTCGTGGGAAATATACTTTTTCTAGTAGAGGACAAACATAAAAGTAATCTTTTAAATACACTTAGCTACTGACGGTCCTATTTTGACTGGCAAAATATGATGAAAGTGGAAATTTTTGTATTGGGGACAGGGACAGAAGTGACATTTTGCATGTTTGCCGTCTTCTGCAAAAAAGAAACATAAATGATTCCAATAAAATTAGCTTTTTTCTATTAGCCAGGATCACCTAGAACTTGTTTTCCAAAAAATAGTTTAAGTAGGAGATCTTTTTAAGGCTAATACATGCTGGGGACATGGTTTTTTAAAGTTAAGGGAGAAATACCCATATAGCTTTCTAACAGTACCTACATCTTAGAGCAAAACGGCGCATATTATGTCTATATATATCTTCCATTTTCACTATCTTCCCAAATCAATCAAACTTCCGGCTAAACCAGATTAGTTCTTCCGGTTTAACCGGAAGGTGATTTTTTTGGGAAGATAATAAAAATGAAAGATAGGGACATGTGAGCCGTTTTGCTTTAAGACGTATTGTTAGATCTGTCGAAAATCAAAAATGACATTTTTTAAAAGTCAATATCTTGGAAATGGAAATTTCTTACCGTGCTGGTGTTTTGGAGCACCCTGTAAAGACAAAAATAATTTTATAAGAGGCACCTCTTAACCCTTAATAAGCTTCGTTAAAAAGTTTTCCGCTATCTTAGTGGTATGTCGCACTAATGGGCCACCCTGTAGTAAATACCAAGCAAAGTTTTAACGCATTTAGATTAGGTTCTGTCATATTTGACATACAGGGATTGGCAAATGTTCCGGAACGGCTTAATTACAGGCGAACGAAAAGTGATATCGGATCCGGGTTTTGGGCAATCAATAGGACTAAAATTTTACCATTTGACTATTATACCATATGTCAGTAATGTCACTGTCACTGTCAAGTGTTGACGTTTTTTTTTTAAATGGAACACCCTGTATATTTTTACATTTATAATTATTTTTTATTAAATGCACTATTAGTCTATACTTCATAGTTTCCGAGATATTGACTCTCGAAAAGTGACATTTTTGAATTTTGACAGCTTATAACTTTCTAACAGTACGTCTTAGAGCAAAACGGCTTACATGTCCCTATCTTCAATTTTTATTATCTTCCCAAAAAAATCAACTTCCGGTTAAACCGGATGTAACTCAAAAGCGGGAAATATAGTTGTATGTATAAATCCAAGTCGCCCTGATAGGCCCCAGTGGCGTGAAACAAGTGTCCCTGTGCAGATCCCTATGTTACATACCTACATCCCTATCATTAACTTGTAAAAAATTATTTGATCTATAATTTATTTAGGGTATGGTCCGAAAGTAACTAATGTCGTGGTTTAGCGTTCCGTATTTAACCAAATGATAGCGGTAACCAAAAAATAGGTTTATTTTGGAACACGGTTTTCGGATACGACGTCACCCAAATGTCAAAATGCTCACCGGCTTTAAACGCCGGCTACAAGTGGTTTCTCCTGTCACTTGTCATTATAAAATATTGTTATGAATTTAATTTCAAAATATTTGGCCGATGGTTGGTAATTTATTAAGAGAATGAATCTCAATGAAATTATAAGTAAGTGTATTTAGCATTTCTGTAAATTATCAGTCTGTCGTGAACTTTTCAAAATTAAAGGTTATGATTTTAACGAACATGGTGATTTTTCTTCCCGAATATAACCGGATTTTTATGGTTGATCTGTCATTTGTCGAGGTTAACCGTGGTTACTGGTGGTGATATTCGGACCATACCCTTAATTAATATAAAATGAGCTATGCTCAAGGCGAAAAAAAAAACAATTTTAGGTTAAAAAATTGTTTACTTTTATTTTATTTTGTTTTTTTTTTTTGCATTTCTTTTTTAATAATAGTACGTTATGATATTAGGAGAATAAGAGATACTTTATGTGCTGAGTGTAGAAAGTTTGTCTGACGAACGTTCGTAGTGAGTCAGACAATCCAAGCGAAGCACATAAAGTATCTCATTCTCCGAATATCATATACTATTTTTTCTTTAAACGTGCATCATATTATTCGAGATAAAACAATAAAAGAAAACGAATTTTTTAATGAAGATAACAAGATTGAATTTTTAACGTATTTCACTGTATATTCCCTTTTTGGTATCGTTATCATTGATACGTACTTGTTTGGCATCTATAAAAACAAATATTTCAAATTCGGTGTCGCGTCAGTTGAGACCGAATAAATCTACAGAAAATGAGTTTAAAAGTGCCTGATGATCCTCTCGAGGTAGTAGAGGCAGCTAGAATAGCTAATCAAAACTTGCTGCCGATGAAATCTGGTGCAGTATATGAAGCTGCCTTAGTCAAGTTCAACAAATGGTGCACTGGAAAAAAAGTAATGCCTCTGAGAACGTTTTATTGGCATATTTTACCGAAATGATGCAAATCGTCACAATTATTGTACTTTTACTATTTACTATAAATATTACCAATAAATAATAAATACCACTGTGAATACCAATAATCGTTGTGTGAATGTTCGTTTATTAAAACTGATAATTTAAAATAAATTTAAATTTCGTGGCTAAATGAGCAATGCTCAAAGCTAATAGCTACTTATGATATAAGTGTGAAAATAACTCGTTTAAGGCACGCATATATGAAAATTTTCGGAACGAGCAAAGCGAACTTCGCAATTCACATGAGTGCCTTAAACAAGATATTTTATTACGTATATCATACAAGATTTTTTCTACGAGCATGTGAAAAGTACAAGATTTTTCTACGAGCGTGTGGAAAGTTAGACTTTTCACACTAGTGCGTTAAAGTAAAACTTTTCACACGCTCGTAGAAAAATGACATTTAATGCCATTGAGAAACGTCACATATAAGTGATCACTTATATGACGTGTGAAGAAAAACATATTTTTTCTACGAGCGTGTGAAAAGTTAGACTTTTCACACCCATTTCAGCGTGAAAAGTTTAACTTTAACGCACTATTAGGAAAAGTAAATTACTTTCCACACGCCGGGTGAAAAATCTAACTTTTCACACGCTCGTAGAAAAAATCTTGTACTTTTCACACGCTCGTAGAAAAAATCTTGTATGATATACGTAAGAAAATATCTCGTTTAAGGCATTCATATGAATTGCGAAACTCGCTTCGTTCGTTCCGCAAATTCTCATATGCGTGCCTTAAACGAGTTATTTTCACACTTATATAATAAATAGCTATTTTAGAACCCAGTGTGTTCCTTTGCCTCATTTTACAATAATGAATTAAGAAATATGACATACCAGTATGCATATTTGGCTGAATTTAAGCGCATATAATCCGCCATTTAGTCATATACGTCAAATACGTATATTTTTTACTCTTCGCTCTGCGAAATTTCTCCAAATCAGGAGGAAGTATTTTTAATTAGTGGAAGGGATCCAAATTTGAAACACTTTTTTTGTAAATACGAAATAAAATTCATCATTGAACACATTTTTATTATTATTGTACTACAAAATCGCTTGTTTGGTGTATTAACAAAACATCGCAAAAAATAATCTACATTAAAATAGCTATCTAGAGAAGTTATTGAACTTAAAGTTTGTTTATGTTCATTTTCCCATAAAATAAAAGGTTGCCTAATTTGAGACACTACACAAAAAAATTTTGAGGCATTTAGATATTCCATCTCCTTATTACGCACAGCTTGTACCATAGCATGAGGGTCCCATTTCTTTTGTTTTTTAGGCATCTGTAATAAAATATCAAAATATCAAAATATTGTATTGGGTGCCTAATTTGGGATAGTCTTAAATAAATCACCATTTAGTATCTCAAATTAGGAATTCTCGTTATAAAAATTGACAACAATATTTTAGGTTAGTTATGAAAGAATACAACCAAATTTTAATAAGACATCATTAGGCAACACCTAAACTAACTACTTCGACACATAAAATATTTTATTTTCACTTACGTTTGTTATATATGGTAGACTATACTTAGGACCGCTTAGGGCGAAACGAACTCTACCTTAAGTTTGGTGCGTTTCTGTTTTTTGTTAGAATTCCTTTTGGCTTGATAATGTTATTTGATTTGCTTTTAATGAAATAAATATAACCAGTTTATAGAAAACGGTCTTTTATTTAACAACGTTGACTGCAAATGCCGGTTTATTTACACTATCAAAAAAACTGACTCAAATCGGAAGAAAAACGTAAATGCGCAGAAATAAACGAACTGACGAGCTCAACGAACTCTTTACGACTGCAGTCTAGTTTATTTGAGTAAGTTTACGCCACTTTTGTTAGATGACGTTACATATACCTACGTAAATATGCGAAGCTATCTCAAATTAGGCGCCTATCTCAAAATTGGGTATCTTCCTCTATTTAATGGTTTACTTTTATAGCTACATAAAGGGGTCAATAATCGAAGGTCTGTATATTTCTATATCAGTTGCAAAATTTATATAAGTTCTGAGTTCATAAATTTTGGTGTGTGTAGTTGCGAAATCTCTTTTTTATATTAAAAATATTTTTATTATTACCACTTCACGGCAAGCAAGAGAAACATCAAATACAGTGACACAGTCCCTTAAAGAGCGGACTCCTGAACCTGCGGCAATAAAAACTTTTTTAGGAAGTCATCTTCGTTCACGTGTTCCTCTTTACGGGCCATTAAAGCGACAGTTATTGGCCCGATAAAAACTTTTTCAATACGGCGCTTTTCTTGGGGTTGAACTTCGAATCTTTTGGTTTTCTTTTTAAATTTCGGCGCTTAGTGTTTATCTTAGAATAACTAACAACCATTTTTCATATTTTTACATAAAAGTTTTTTTTTGTGTGGTATAAAAGATTTTTTATATTCATGCGAAAAGTTTTTAAGAGTTTATGCATACGCACGTATTTAAACTAAACCCCTTTTTTTGCCTTCCGCTGTTACTAAATCTCACCAGCCCAGATAGCAAAAGTACCAATGATCTGATACCTGAACAAATGAACCTATTGAAAAAATCGTCTTCCATTCTGAGGTAAATCAACATGCAAATTGCTCCGCTACACTTTACTTGCCTAACTTACGCTTTTGAAAGTATTAACATGAAGTTAGACATTTAAATCTTTGTCTTAAACCTTATACAAAGTCTACAGTGTTGCAACGCAGCAGTAAGAAATCCTCCCCCAAAGATGTAACCGCCACGACTGACATTGGTCTGAGGCCATGATGACGTTGTTTAACTCATTTCCGTTTAGAGACCCAATTAACATTTTTCATACTAAATTTGTACCCAACGTACGAACAAACCCGAACGTCATTTTTGTAATGTTTTAAATCAGTTCTTCACTGTGGAAAATCATTCAATACAAGTTTTTTTTTTAATATCCTTGAAATCCTTTAATCCCCAAAATATTTCGTTTAGACACACAAGAGGTCGTTTTTCTTACAACATATTTTTGCGCCTATTTGATATTTTTTTCCGGTATCAAAATACCGTTTAACCATTAAATGTATCGAATAAAATATTTTTAAAAGATGATTTTCTAATTCCTACAAGGTCATCTAATCATCACAAAAAAGAAATCCTCTTCTTATAACTAAAATATACTTTTTAGGAATTAACTAGTTCTTCTTTTAAAATATGGAAAATCGTTTAGGTAACTTTCAACGAGCGCTATATAGTCTATCCCTTACAACACTTGAACAGAGAGAGACGAACTAACTTAAAACAATGATAATATATTATGTCGTTGCTCTGCGTGGTTTACGTTGAACGGTCAATTTAAAAATAGCATAGGAGTGTATGGTATCAAACTGTTGGAAAAAAAATGTCCGTTTTAAATATCCTCGTGAACTACCATTGTTCCATTTGGAAAAATGGAGTACCTAAACGTCAAGAAAACAAAGTTTTATTTTTTAAACGCTTGTGAAACTTGGAAAGTCAATTATTATGACATAATTTTAATTTTCATATACCTACTATACTTGACTATAAAATAACGGATTTAATTAATTTGTAGCACTCTAGATTGAAAATAAAAAATAAACATAAAAATGTTTTAACACGTCAAAAAATTACAAGTAATGTGTCATTTCACTCATAATGTTATGCTGAATCCAAATAAGTAAAAATATACAAGATGTCCCATTGAAAATATAAAAGTCATGGTCACTTCCGGTCAAATCGGAAATACTAACAAATTGAAAATTATGCCAATAAATGCAAACTCATCTCTTATGCATAACCTCAAAATTTCATTTTAATCTCTATAAATATAAAAAAGTTATAGGGGTGAACGTCTTTTGAGAAACACCCGGTATAATATACAAGGCTGATCTATTTCTGTATCATAATAACGCTGTATGTATACGTCTATAAGCCTAGACCAAATTGATCTGAGGTTAGGCCACTGTTGGGACTGTTGCGCTAATGATAGCCTCGTATGTACCAGTGATGCGCCAATAAATTCCTCGAACAGCCTCAGTTTAGGTAAATCGTCGGTAAGAATAAATTGATATTGATTTTTACCTGTTCGAAACAGCCCCTTTTTTACTCAATAAATATCGGTTCCCATATTTTTTGTCTTTAATCCCGGAACATCCCGGCCCGCATTCGCACGTTTCAAGTCGATTTGTTCGACGCCGCAGCGAACCGAAGGGAAAAAAATAATTGGCGATTTGAAGAACAAATCGTTGTAATTAGTTTTGTAATTTCCGCCTTAAATCAGCCTTTACTGGTCAGAAAAGGGCCGTAGTCCGAGAGCAAATGGGCTGACGAAGCGAAAATAAAAGTCAAATGCAGTGCCGGTTGGTGGAGATCGACGACTATAAACAAGAAGGATAGCTTATTGCCATAAGAGCAACGTTGGATTTTTTACGGACGGTGGACTAAACGGTTGTGACTGTGACGGGCCATCAGTACCGAATTTGCAGTGGCGGCTCGTGACTAGCGAGTCAGGGGGGCGCTGGCTTTAAATTAAAAAAATTTAAAATGTCTATTATTTTCAAAAGTACGTGTCTGTTTTTTTTTTAACTTTCTCGTTGTGAATTTTAATTTCATCAGCATAAGCAGCACTACTTAAAGAAGTTAAAGTTTGTCCTAACATCTGAAAACTTACCACATTATGACGATGTTTTGCACTATTTTCATGTTTTTTTTCATTTTCTCTAAAAGATTTTTGAGGTCCTGCACCCCATTGGGCATTTATAGTCCAAGTATCATCCCCGTCAAAAAGAAAACACACGATCACACGAAGCAAAAAAAAAATTTTTATCCTCAACCGCATATCCAGAATTTTTTATTATATATTTCTTTGTCAAACTTACTCGTAAACTGTGCCTTACTTTTACATTTTGATTGCACTTGTAGGTACTATATTCAATATTGGTAGTGGTCGCCCTGTATTGTTTAAATCAAGTTTTTCACTTAAGCTCAGAGAACTAAACACAAGCTTCTGTAAATCACTGACCTTCATATTAGACGAAATTTTCCAACTTTCTAACGTAATTAATAAATCAAATCAAAACAAATCATTAGCGGCATCGACAAGTCGCATCGTCAGAGTACATATATCGATTATTCTACCGTCGCATCGCGATTCGCGAACAGCTGTTGGGCGCGGAAAATTGGAGTCCATCCGTGGCAGCTCGTTGTGCGATGTGTTGGTAACGTCACGCCTCTGTAGTCATGGCAACTTGCGTTGAATCGGGACGAATAATCGGTCGCCCCCGCTTAGTACAACCTTTTGAGAGCGCGCAACTCGCTTGTCTATGAGTATAGCCTGCCCGTTTGAATAGGGCTACGTTTGGTTTGAATTATTTTAATTGATTGCTTATATACATTGCGTTCTTGGTTTTTTAAGTAAAGTATTCTTGGATTCTGTTTGAAATAATTGCAGGGAGGGCGGCGCCCCAGAGCCCTTCATTAACGAGCCGCCACTGCGAATTTTTTTTTTATCGGTGAAAGCCTATTTGTTTTTGTTCTGATTAATTGTAGTTTTTGTTAGTTTTCTGTGACTATTTTTTAATTTTTAGCTGTTTTTTAGTAATTATAAACACTTAAGAACATTGAACAATCAAAATTTTATAATCTAAGCCTAATTTTGCGTATTTTTTTGGTGTTTATCCGAACTTTTTTTATCAGTATTTGGACATTTTTGCATTCGAATTAGTTTTGGTAAGTTTTCTTAATAAAATTCAGTTTTAATATGAACTATCATCGCACCAATTATGGATATTCTTGTCCAATGTCTAGGATTTGTAGGAGGGACAATGCTTTGCCGGATAGCATCGATCTCTTTACCATCTCTGTGCCCTTTACTAGATTTAAGTGTATGTGTAACCGCCTGTATATGAATGCATGATTTTATTGTAGATTTTGTGATATGTATGAGAATGCAATGTTTCATGTACTTTTTCTTTTTTTATATAAGTATTCACTGAACAAATTTTTTATACTATTATATTGTATTGTTCCTAGTTAAGGTATATAGTTGTAAGTGGCTTGTCCCTTAATAAATATTTTATTTTATTATTGTGTAAATAATATAGTTTGTAAGTATACTTTTTAAGTGATTCTACTTACTTCTACTAAAATTTCATCATATTCAAATATAACACTCGGAACCAAAAAAACCTGCGCAAAGTCTATATTCGTTGATATTGCGATTTTTGAAAAATAAAAAATACTGTAATTTAGTTCTTGACAAGTGAAACATTTTCTTTTCTATACAAATTTGCGTTAGACGACCGGAAATGTCCCAAAAAAATTATTAAATTATTGCGCGCTAAGTAACTCGCGTACTTTTGCGATTTTTGAAAAATAAAAAATAATGTAATATAGCTCATTACAAGGAGAATACCCTACTTTCTATACAATTTTTACGTTTGACGACTAGAAATGCTTCAAAAAAATTATTGAAATAAAATTGCTATGTATTACCGTACATTTTAGACGGGGCACGTCTGAAAGTGTACTGATGTGACGTCACTGCATATTTGACCTTCAGCAGAGAAATCGAGCGAAGTAAGCTATCCTTCTTGTTTATAGTCGTTGGGTGGAGATAGGCAAAGAAAATTTATAGGGTTAGAAATGTTAACTCCTTGTTGAAAATCGCATAACAGTGGAGAGAGAAAGAAGAGAGGGCGAGAGCTGTTTTAGTGTGCCTGCTGGCCATCAGAGGCGCAATGGCGGGAAATTTGAACAGCGGTATTAGAACTTTTCAATTTTATTATTAACTTTTAAACGAATTTTTATTGATTTAATTTATGATTCAATATAAATATTATTAAATCGCAAATTAAATCAATAAAAAGGCGAACCAAAGTAGTTATTTTATGGAATAAAGGCACGTTTTTATATTAACCAAGATTTGATAAATAAAGATGGAAGCACTTTATCGTAAATAATTTTTTCTACGTTTATTTATAAATAAAAACTGCATTGACAACCATAACAAAAAATAACTGTTTAGAATAAACTAATGTCATTAGATTACGTCTCATCAAGTTCTATTGGGGGTGTAATCAGGTTTTATATACTGTATTAGTTACGACTGGCAGTTGTAATGAAACTTGACATTAATCATAATAATATTTGCCTGCTGCGGTTAATAAAGCATATTATGACTTACTAATAAAAATCAGTACTGTAGTTTTCAAAAATTTAAATAGCTTCTAGTGTAATATTGTTCTCGTTTAACATTGCATATGATTAGGTATTTATTATGCAACGTAGTTTACTGAGATGGTAAAGTTTGTCCATATAATATAAAGTCTACTAACAATGGGCTGTACAAAATAAGAATATTCTATTGCTTTATCTGACATGTCAAGTTTAAAAAAAAACTTAAATACAAACTAAAAATAAATTAATTGAAACATTTATTTGTAAGATTAATTATATTCAAAATCATACAGGATAGCTAGAAGACTCCGAATAACGATGTGACCTGCGCAACAAATACGTTAAAACTCATACTAAGGTGCGCGGCGATTGCCGATTGCTTCGAACCCCCACCAACGTCTTGTGGATTATAGGTTCTAACGGATACAATCCGTTTTTGGGAACGCTGTTCTGCTCTCTTAATTGTAGAGAAAGCTCTTTACTGGGAACAAAATGGGTCGCATTGAGAACTTACTTTTTAACAAAATTGCTGTATTAAAAGTAGTTCATTATTCAACAAGGCTGCGCTGCTAATGGAACTGATTACTACCTATAAGAAACACTGTTCCAGCAAATCTGGCATTGATATAACACTAAAGCGCGTTTGATGCATTAGCAATTTATTTAATATTGGTTAATAAAAAATAAGCTATTAATACAAACTAAATGGTTTTACAATAAGAACGATATGATTTTGAAACGATATGGTAACCATGGTAATAAAGTTATACCTGTCACCAGTTGTCAGTTATTGTCAGTAAACTATAACAATTTATTATGACTAAATACGCGCTCCAAGAACGTTTGGTTATTATCCAAAAATTTTACGAAAATCTTTTGTGAACACTTATCGCGCACTTCGCGAAAACTTTGGTGTAAATAATCGTCCTCCTTTGCTTGCCATTCGTCGCATCGTTGAGAAATTTGAAAATAATTTTACTCTTCACGATGTAAAAACACCAAGAATACATCGAAACGCAAGAACCGTTGAGAATATTGCTGCTGTAAGAGCTAGTGTTGCAGTGGATCCAAATTTATCAATTCCTCGTCGTGCTCAAGAGTTAAGGATTAAAAAAACGACAACTTGGCGCAGAGAATTTTCTGCTTGGAGTTTAGAACAACTTGAAAGGGATCCTAATTTTGCCAAAAAAATTATCTTTTCAGATGAAGCTCATTTTTGGTTAAGTGGATACGTTAACCAGCAAAATTGCCGTTTTTGGTGTGAAAACAATCCACAATAGATTCATGAGAAGCCTTTGTATCCGCTAAAGGTAACTGTATGGTGTGGTTTATGGTATGGTGGCATCATCGGACCATTTTGTTTACAAAATGAGGCAGGAGATGCAGTTACAGTGAATGGTGAACGATATCGACAGATGTTAAGAAATTTTTTGTGGCCAAATTTAGATGCACTTGATTTGGAGGATATGTGGTTCCAGCAAGACGGTGCCACGACATGTCACACTGCTCATGAAACTATCGATATACTGCAAGAAAAGTTTGACGAAAGGATAATTTCAAGGAATGCTACTGTTCAGTGGCCTCCAAGAAGCTGTGATTTAACTCCTTTAGATTACTTCTTGTGGGGCTATTTGAAATCGAAGGTTTATGAAAACAGACCACAAACACTTGATGCATTAAGGTTAACCATTGAACCCTGCATTCGTCAGATCACGCCCGATTTATTGCATAAATTCATCGAAAATTGGGTTCGTCGAATTCACTCGTGTACACGAAGTCGCGGAGGACATTTAAACGATGTGTTATTCAAAACATAAATGTTATCGACTATACTTTAAGATAATATAAAACGTTTTGTTGTATCTGAAATTATTTTAATTTTATTTTATTTTCAAATCATATCGTTCTTATTGGAAAACCCTTTATATGTCTTAGCAAATCTGTTGTATTAGATCATATCTATAAAACCCTTGATATTTTTGTACCTAAAACTGTTAGACGTAGGAAAAATTATCCTCCTTGGTTTAATTCTCCCATTATTAAATTAATTAAAAATAAGTTCAAAGCTTGGAAAAGGTATAAACTAACGAAGGCTCGTACGGATTTGTTAGATTTCAGGCAGCTAAGGCGACAAATTAAACATAATATAAGATATGCATATAAACAATATTGCGAAAATATGGAAAATCGTATCTCGTCTGACCCATCCAACTTTTGGCAATTAATAAACAATAAGAAACATAATAAACAACTTCCAGAAGTAATGACAATGGGTGATAATAACTTTAAAGATCATAGTGAAATTGCAAATGCTTTCGCCGAATTCTTTCAGAATTCATATGTTTTACCAACTCCGGTCGCCGATGGGGTAACTTTTAATTCCACTGATTCTCTCTCAATTAACAGTGCTACTGAGGATGATGTTCTGCGTTGCTTGAAAAAGATGAAGCCTAAAGCAACTGTGGGTCCTGATAAAATACCGTCTTTCCTCTTACGTGATTGTGCATACGTCTTTGCAAAACCTCTTTGTAAAATATTTAATTTGGCCCTAAAAACCTCATGCTATCCTGATACTTGGAAAAAATCCAAAATAACTCCTGTGTATAAAAAATGTGATAAAACCAAAATCGAGAACTACAGACCTATAAGTATCATCAATAATTTTTCCAAATGTTTTGAAATGTTTCTTCATGAAAATTTGTACTTCCAAGTTAAGAGTAAGCTGTCGGATAAACAACACGGTTTTGTTAAGGGCAAATCTATAACATCCAACTTAGTTTGTTTTACACAATTTGTGGCTAAAGCCTTTGATCAGAACTATCAGGTTGATGTTATTTTTACAGATTTTTCTAAGGCATTTGATAGATTGGACCATAGAATTTTACTTAATAAACTCAGCTCGTTTGGTATCTCAGATAATCTTATAAAGTTTTTCCATTCTTATCTAAATGAACGACAACAAATAGTGGAGTGCGGTGGCCAATCGTCTGTTCCATTGGATGCTACATCGGGTGTACCACAGGGGTCCATTTTGGGTCCTTTAATGTTTATAATATTTATTAATGATATAGTTAATAATCTTGACAGTGATGGTCTTCTTTATGCCGATGACAAGAAAATCTATGCTCGCATTCGTACCCTGGCAGACTGTGAAAAACTTCAATTGTCCATTGACATGATAAATAGATGGTGTGTTCAAAATAAATTGCCGTTAAATATCAGTAAGTGTAACATAATGACCTTTTCATTAAAACGACATACCATTGTGTATGATTACAAAATTAATAACATTACAGTGTTACTTTTGTTCCCCACATAAATGACCTTGTTGCCTCCTGTCATAGATCCCTAGGATTTATAATAAGACATTCTCGTGATTTTTTAAATTGTCATACACTAAAAATACTTTTTTATGCATTTGTAAGATCTGAATTGGAGTACGCTTCGGTTGTATGGTCTCCATATTATCAAGTGCACCTTAATCGCATTGAAAGGGTCCAACGACGTTTTCTAAAATATCTAAGTTTTAAAATTGATGGTCAGTATCCTGAAATCGGTATTCTAGAAGAAGCTCTATTGCAAAGGCACTCGTTTTGCTCCTTAGAAGATCGACGTACAGTTTCCCAACTTAAATTTCTTCACAACATCTTGCATAATAGAGTTGAATGCAGTGATATATTAGAAAACCTACAATTCCTCGTCCCTAGAACACGTCATTCCCACACTTTTTATGTACCAACCGCGCGTACCAATATCTGTAAATACTCCCCTATTTGTCGATTGTGCAACACATACAATCTGCACCAAAATAGATTTGACATTTTTAGCTGTGGTTTATCCAGTATAAATCTAAATTAGCGTGTTAGTGTCTTTTTAGGCATCATTATTCCGTATCAATATAATAATTTAAGTCTAAATTGTTATCTCAAATTTTTGAATTATTGTTATATTATTACCTATTTTATTTTAAATAGCCTATATACCCATTTGTTAATTGGTTCATTGTAACTGTGAAATGGTGTAAAATAAATAAATAAATAAATAAATAAATAAATAAATAAATAAATAAATAAATAAATAAATAAATAAATAAATAAATAAATAAATATTTCTTATTGTATACTACATCTGACAATTTTGACATTTTCTTATAGATATTCCAAAAAGTAATATCTCAGAAAATGGGTGAGAAAAAAACGAAAACAAAAACTTTGACACCCTGTATATCAAAAACGAAGCCTTTTTGACGGCATGTTTATAAGTATTTTTTCTCTATCTGTCAATTTCTTAAAGATCTACGTCACATTCCGTAACAACCTGTATAGAGTATGGTTGGTAATATAAGACGACCTGTATATTATATCTACAGCCCGCAGCTGTTGAAAGCCCGAATTTCAGATTCAAAGTAATATAAACTTTTTAAAAGACCCCTTCGCGAGTCATTAAAACGACACTTATTGGCATTACAAAGAAAAAACTTTTATCCAAAGAAATAGTAACTTCGGTTGGGTTATGCGGAACACATTTGCCTCTCGTATTTTTCTTTGAACTTTTTTTTAATGCTCCACATTTCGGTTCAAAGTAGGTCGAATAGCATTTTGGTTTTCTATAGAAAAGTTTTTTTTTATGTGAGTTAGTAATAAGTTCTGGACATCCATATAGAAAAAGTGATTATTATTAAAAAAAAATAATAATAATAATCCAAAAATAGTTAAAAGACAGTGGCGTAGTGGGTATCTAAAACAACAAAATATTTAATGTAAAATATTTTTTGTGTCAACTTTGTCCTGTGGTGGGATTCTATAAAGCTAAAAGCGAAGCGATTACGTTCATTATCGAACGCTTTTCTCATTTTGCTATTCTATAACCTCATTCGGAAATAATCGGAGAAGACGAACGCGAGGCCGATTGTAAAGCGAAAGCGTCAATTTGAGGCTTGCGCTTTTTTTTTGCTATCGATGGTGATTAGTCAGTCGTGCTCACGTGACGTGGATTGTCACTTCTTGTCAGTCAAAGTCAAAAAGTAGCGTTGAACTTTTGTAATTTTATGTTTACATTGTTTTTTTTGTTCAATGGAAAGTAAGAGACTTAAAACACATCCCTTCCAAAGTTTTCTTGGATTTCGCGGAGGCAAACCCTCAAATTCTCACAAAAAAAATTGATGGACAAACTGCCAGAAAAAAATACAATGTGTTATGGGAGGAAATATCGCAGAGTCTTAATAGTATGGGCTATTTAAAAAAGACAGTGGACTTAAACTGGAGTCATTAACCATGGTTGCTGTGGATAGCCAGAGTCGCCCAACAACTATGAATTTCTTTTACCATTTTCAAAATTATTTCTAAAAAAATCTTGTGCTAGAGACTGTCGCCACATAAAAGAATCGTGATTCCCTCCAGGAAATCGTGAATTTATATTATTAATAAACAAGCCGGCATCACAGATCAGCTGAACATTTATTGAATGAAAACCTTTCCTGTTTATAAAACTGTGCTCTTCCTCTATTGGAGTAATAATTGCAATATGAGTACAATCTATTGCTCTGACTACTCCAGGCATACCACAAATTTCAAAAAAAGCTGTTTTAATCCTTAACATTTCATGTTCATCAGGAAATTTAATCCAGTTTGGACTAAAATACTAAACAATTTTTTTTTGAAACTTCTGCTGCACATCTGCTAACTACTGGCTGACTAACACCTAGCAAATATTCTTGGCCGATACCTCTTTGGTAGTTACCAGTGGCAAAAAAACGTAATGCCACAAGTATACGTTGTTGATAAGGTATTCTTGAGGCTCTTATATTGTCAAACATTGCTGGCTGAAGTTCTTCAAAAAGAAACAAAACTAGTTCCTTGTTAAGACGAAAAATGTCAATAAACTTTTAATTAGTGAGAGAAAACGGATCACTTCTCTGTCTCAAAAAACGGGCCTCTTCTCGACTTAATCGCAATTGTTGTCTTCTTTCAAGCTCATTAAATATTACCATATTTATACGAAGCATAATAATATCTAGAACAGCAAACACAATGTAAAAATTTAAATTTCTAACAACGTCTCCAAATGAATGATTAAAAGTATAAGGTTATGTCCAGTATTTAGTTATTTTGCGATGTTGCCTTCCAGAACTACTGATCAATCGTGTTTTGTCGGCCACAATGTCGAAAGCTATACGAAAGCATGAATTAACCTTACAGAATAGAAACGTAAACTGCTTTCCTTATCGCTTAGCTTAGCTTTCGCTTTCTTTCGTCAAAAAAGCGAAAATTATAGAATCCCACTACAGGTCGCTAACGAGAAGTACCGTGCCAGCAAAAATTATTTGCATTAAAGAAAGCATTAAAAAACGTGGGGCTTGGTTTAGATCACAATGATATGGGGACGATATATCTAACCAAATCTAAGTTAAAATTTTGTCAAATTCATATTATGACATGATAATATGTCAAACTAAGGAGTAGACAAATACACATTCATTTTTGTTGTTTACAAAATTAACAAAGTAAGAATATACAGAAAGAAAAAGAAAAATAATTACATAAATTGCTGAAATTTAAAGCATAAATTCACACGTCTCTTTATATTTTCGAAAGTGTTGACCAGCATCTCTGGAGAAATGTTACCACATTCTTGGATAATCCTTTCTTGTAATTGTTCTAAATTTGCAACTGATGATTTAAAAATAGTGTTCTTTTATTAAGGAAAAACGAAGTAATCCATAACCGTTAAACAAGGTGATCTAGGTAGGAATTCAATGTCTAATCAATCTGTGGTCGAAAAAATTGCGTAAGTAAATAATAGTTTCGGCGGCTGTATGGGCGGTTGCACCGTTTTGTTGAAAATATCCAAAACGTAGTTTCTCCGTCAAGTAATTGCTCCAGAAATGGATTCAAAATATTGTCTCTATACCGCTCTGCTGTAACTGTGTCATGGGAAAAATAGGACCAACAATTCTTCTTCGGGAGACAGCTAACCAGACACCAATTTTTTGAAGGTGCAATGTGGACTCTACAAAAAAATGGGGATTTTCACTACGCCACATGCGTGTGTTCTGCCACATAACCGGAAAGGTGGAACCAGGCTTTATCCGAAAAAAATGTCAGGTCTAATAAATCATTTTTTTCCAATAAATTTTGGGTAAACCATTAGGAGTAATTCCTGCGCCTTTCAAAATCTGCGGCTTGTATTTCTTGGAATACTTGCACTTTATAAGGAAATAAATTTAGCTGCTTCTTAAAAATAGTACTGCATGTTCCATAAGATGTTCCCACTTCTTGGGACAGGCGTCTTGTACAATTTGTTGGCGTATTTTGCATTATTTCACGAACGTTTACAACAAGTTCTTCTGTTCTTACAGATCGTCTTCCTGCTTCTTTTTTGTGTTGTATAGAATCTGTTTTCCTAAACACAGACACGGTTCTTTTCAGGTAATGATAAAAATCCACAGCAATAAAAGCAACGTTAGGAAAATGTTCGTGAAAATCGTCCATGCACAAACCCGGATTGTATTGCCACTCACAATTTACTCTAACCCGGTTTCGAAAATACGCAACCATAAACGTTTAGTGCTGTTCCGTAAAGCCCATTGTGTGAATTGTTCAAGAAATTGGAAAAATTAGCGATGATATTTGTAACGACTCTCAAAGATGACGGAATAACTGATTGATTGTTAATTCAGGTAGTTACTGACACCCAACAGGTATTAAGCTCTACGGCTAAGCATTACGTCCTTAGATGCAAGGCCCTCTTTGATGCAAATAATTTTTGCTCGCACGGTACTTACTGTGTATTGAAACGAAAAACCCGAACTAACATAACCTAACAAAATTTAAACACATACCTATATTAACCTGGATAATAAACACTAACAGTAATTGGTCAGTTTTATATTCTAAGAATGGTGTATTATAAACGAAACAAAAATATAAGAGTGGAAGTGAAAAAAATAATTTCATAAATGTTCAAAACAACCAAAATAAAAAATAATTTATTATGTTTTATCATGCAAATAAGAGCTGCTTTAACGGCGCTTATAAAAGGAACGCGAAAATAGGGAGCACCTCTTGTACTGGTTTTATAGCTGGAAGTTTACTTCTTTGAAGGTTTAGTATTTTTTGAGGCACATTTAAATGCATTATTAGAGGCTCAAAGAACTTATAACTTTTTTATAGGCTCTTGAAACCGCTTAATAGAATGAAAAGAAAGTTTTGGTGAATATATTTTAATTTTTTTTTCCCTGTATTCACTAACTTTAAAATATAGTAGAGGTTTGCTCGTAACAATGATAATAAAAACTGTTGGCAGGTCCAGTGTATTTTGTGTCTGTCAGTGTTGCCTAATTTCTTGAATACTTCATACGAAGTCAGTTGAGACAACGTAAATATTGGGGGTACGATCAATTTACTGCATCACACACTGAAACTACAATACAAAATATAACAAAATTTGTATTGATCGCTCCCTATACAGATGTTCGAAGATAGTCCACGTGGACTTGACAAGTCTGTCATCAATTTTTTTTTAGTTTTTTTATCTGTCTCAACTAAGATCGTACACATTTTATTGGTAGGTACATAATATACGACTAACCTAATTTAAGAAATGCAAGTGTTAAAAGACCTAAAAGGATCAGTCCATAGATACAATTAAACGGTGTGTACACGGATAGAGTTTGGAAGAGGAAAAACTTTTTTATTAGTAGTTATAGAAGAAAATGTCATTCTTTATTAAAAACCTGTGATTGTGCTGACACTACAATTTCGAATATAAGATTGGCGATTACTATACAGGGTTCGTCACGAACAACGTTTTTAGTTTTCTGGTCCTTTTTTTAATTCCTTGATTTATTAAATGAATTTTGCTAGTGTTGAAACTACGATTTCAACTATTAGATTTACGATTACTATACAGAGTTCGTCAGAATTAAAGTTTTTGTTTTTTGGATTTTTTTTTTTCAATTCTAATTTTCAATTTCATTTGATGATTGGCTATCACCACTTTGGGAACAAAGGAATTTGAAGGTACCTATGGTCCAAATCAGTTGGCACGTAGGAGTCCCGATCTCACAATTATCGACTTTCATTTATGAGGATAAATATCTGAACCACATTTGTATAAAACCAATTTCAATAATAACTTAGATCTCTTGAAAGAAAAAATAAGAGTAATTATTGCAAATTATCCCAATACGGCAAGTTAGGAACTGGTATCGGAAATTCAGATGTCGAGTTGAACTATGCGATAACTCTGTGTACTGTGGTACCACATTTGAATAAAAGTTTTATAATTTATGATTGAATGAATTAAAGCAATATGACATGTAATAATAATAATACTTCAAAAGTAGGCAAATAAAAAATGGTTTTGTGTGCGATATTGTTCTTCTCATTTAACATTGCATATTATTTTCTATTATGTAACTTACTGAGATGGTAAAATTCGTCCATAGATGATAAAGTCCAATACGAAAATTCCTGTTTTCACTAACAATTTTGTTTCCTACCCAAAGACAGAAATCCAAACGTTTGGCTTCGACTCCTTCTTTCAACGTTTAATTAAAAGTTGGCTTAAATGGAAATATTATTTTGTTTGCCTTTAAAATATACTGAATATGAGTTTTCTTTACTACATCAAGTTCTTGAGCTCGGTTTCTTAATGAAAGGGTAGGATTGTCAGTAACACACTGCAATACGATTAGGGAAGCTGAAGCAGCGTCATTCTGATCATAGTTTTTTTTTTTAATTGGTAACTGAACCAGTTCGCTTAAATTTTCATTTATAATCTCCCTAGCAGCAGAATTATTACCGATAATTTTTTTCAAGGTCACGAATGGTCTTGTTGATAGAAAGTTATTCCGAGTCGAAGACGAGGAAAATTTTCTATCAACAAAAACATGAGTGAAACCGAGAAAAAAATTATCGGGAATTAATTCTGCTGCGTGGGAGATTCGGTAAAAAATTTCATAAATTGGAGTTTCTTTTAATATGATATGATGAGACCTACGACCTATTCTCAATAAAAATTATAAGTTAGCAACAAAATGTATTTTAATTTTATTCTGAGTGACGTTTGCCATAAAAAATAAAGCACTTCATTTTTGACAGAAAAATTATCACTTATTAATTTTATTAGGTTAATAGGCTATAGACTATCACTTATAATCTCCCTAGCAGCAGAATTATTACCGATAATTTTTTTCAAGGTCACGAATGGTTTTGTTGATAGAAAATTATTCCGAGTCGAAGACGATGAAAATTTTCTATCAACAAAAACATGAGTGAAACCGAGAAAAAAATTATCGGGAATTAATTCTGCTGCGTGAGAGATTCGGTAAGAAAATTTCATAAATTGCAGTTTATTTTCATATGATGAGACCTACGACCTATTCTCAATAAAAATTATAAGTTAGCAAGAAAATGTATTTGGATTTTATTCTGAGTGACGTTTGCCAATAGATATAAAGCACTTCATTTTTGACAGAAAAATTATCACTTATTAATTTTATTAGGTTTATAGACTATCGCAATAGTCTCCCATCGCTTTAAGCAACGCAAGCAAAAAGAAGCCTTCTAATTGGTTGAAAATACATTTATGAAATTTTCGCGATAGTCTCCCGTCGCTATAAGCAACGCAAACAAAAAGGAGCCTTCTAATTGGTTGAAAATAAATTTATGAAATTTTCGCGATAGTCTCCCGTCGCTATAAGCAACGCAAACAAAAAGGAGCCTTCTTATTGGTTGAAAATAAATTTATGAAATTTTCTTAATAATTTATTAAGTCCCATTTTTGAGACGTAAACGTTAGGGTATCTTTGATTAAATTTATTTATCACAAAGTTGTAAGAACTTGCGCCCGCACCGTCACATTGAACTTAATAAACCCTTTGTTTTAAGGTCAACATTTTCAAAATTCATCAAATTTGACAACTTCAAATTTGCCTCATACGTAAAGCAAAGTAATAAAAAGGTAAAAAAATTTCTTGTTGTTATAAAAGATGGTAGGAATGCATTTAAAATTTTAAAATAAGATACACACCACCCATTATAAAAATAGAGTCTAATAAAATTTTATATTAATATTTATATTGAGCAGCAAAATTTCCATTTACCTCTAAATATTGAAAAAACTAAAAAAATCGAAGATTTATTTTAAATCTCGGATTTAAATTACAAACATTATTCTAAATAAGTTTTTCAATTGGCATTTGGTCAAAAATGAAAAATAAAAGTAGTTTACTTTTGGAAAAAAAAAATGTTTTTGCGAACCTTGTATAAAAAATCAAAATTTTCTCCTCGTGAATTGCATTTTTTTACAAGCAAAACTTTTGATTAAGAATTACTTTTTCCCGAAAAATGAATTTTTTCATCCATTTGTGCGTTTTTGGATCATATTTGTTTATTAAATTAGTCACAGACTATAATTTACATTTATATACAGTATTGCCTTTCGGCGGATCTTGAGTGTTGTGCTATTGTAAGGCCTAGCAATATGGAATTTTTCCGGCACGACGGCACTAGTAAGCCGTTACGCATCAACGTCTTAAATTTTAAGTTATTCACGAAAAAACTGAGCGTCGGGAGCCAAAGTAATAATTATTATGAGTGTGAATAAATTGTTTGGTTTATAGGTAGATACCTAGGTAGGGTACGTAGGACCCTACTGTACGAGTCGCCGCTGCATTCGGAAAACTCCCTGGTCCCAATTTGTACAACGTAAGGCCACCAGCACCTGAAACTCCTGAAAGTTTTAACTACTACCGTAGTCGAATACACCTTCCGCGATAAAAGAGAAGCCACTATAAAATGTTAAAACTTTTTCTAAAAGTCTCCGTGGTTGTAAAGGAACTCGATTGAAAAAGTTTTTTACTTAAACACGGAGTAATGGCGGTTCAATTTAATGAGACCGGGAAAGGGGCATTTAGTGTAATGACATGGTGGATGCATTGAGGAAAATGATCTAATAATCTAATACAACAGGTTTGCTAAGACACAGTTTGTATTGATAGCTTATTTTTTATTAACCCATATTAAATTGCTAGTGTATCAAACACGCGTTAGTGTTACTTCAATTCCAGATTTGCTAGAACAGTGTTTTTATTGGTAGTTTAATCAGTTCCATTAACAGCACAGTCTTGTTGAATAATAATGAACGACTTTTAATACAGCAATTTTGTTAAGAAATAAATTGTATCTTCTCGATACGACGCATTTTGTTTCCAGTAAAGCGCTTTCTCTACAATAAAGAAAGCAGAATAACGTGCCCAAAAGTGAATTGTATCCGTTAGAATCTATAATCTACAAGACGTTGGTGGGGGTTCGTAGCGATCAGCTATCGCCGCGCGCCGTATTATTAATTTTAACGTATTATTTGTTGCGCAGGTCAAATCGTTGTTCGGAGTCTTCTAGCTGTCCTGTCTAAATTTGAATTTTATTGATCGTAAGAATACCTGTTTCAATTAATTTATTTTTACTTTGTATTTAAGTTTTTTTAATTTTTGTATGTCAGATGAAGTAATAGAAGATTTTTATTTCGCACAACCCATCATTAGTATTGGACTTTATAATATATGGATGAATTTTACCATCTCAGTAAACCATGTTGCATAATAAACAATCATATGTAATGTTAAACAACGAGAACAATATCACACTAGAAGATATTTCAATTTTTGAGAACTACAGTACTGATTTTTATTGGTAAATAATATATGCTTTATTAACCTTAGCAAGCAAATATCCTTATGATAAATGTCAAGTTTCATTACAACTGCCAGTCGGAACTAATACATTATATAAAACCAGATTACACCCCCAATAGAACTTGATAATTACTATGAGTATTTAAAGCAATAATGGCTATAAACCCTTCTGTGGTAGCATTAACTCCTATTTGCTATTGGCTAAATTACCCTGATATTATCACTACACAACGGTCTACCAATTTTCGTTGTATTATAGTTAAACCGTCCATAAATGCCTATTGAACCGCCTTCGGCCGAGCACGAAACAACCCGAGATCAGTCAAAGTCAACGGCCGGCGAGCGCGTATGTTTGTTTCGCTCTTCGTTGCCAATTCATTAATGTAATCTTCGTTTTGCTATAAGCCCACCAGAAGGCGAACCACGAACAATCGCTTTTATATCGATCGACAAGGAGAAGTCGATCGCCTTCTTGTCGAAGCGATCGAGATTTCGTACCACGGTGAATCTATTTATCGAAATCGTCTTCTGTTCGGGCGTTTCCGTTTTGTCGATAAAGACTTATTATCCATTTTAAAAATATTTCCTATAATTCCCCGTTTATGATTAAAAGCCAGTAATTAACAATAAAAAGAAGAAGAATATAGGTTATATTTTTAAATTGTTTTGGTATTTGTGTTTGTTTACTGTTTAATGTAGTCTCTAAATTTTAAGTTTTTAATCATTGTTCTTGTATATTATCTAATAAAATGTTTTTATTTCCGCCACCTTCATTTTTGTTTTATATTTTCAGTTTTGCACAGCAAGCTTTCATTTATCTGGGTAGGCCCAACGCATTTTATTTTGTGGCTGCATCCTTCCACAACTCCAGAGATTTTTGTTTAGCATTTTGGCACACAAATTTGCCTGTAATCATTTCAGGATGCACCTCTAAGATATCTAGGAGTAAATCCCAATGCCTGGAATTTACTCTCATTCTTTTTACTGCAGACTCCATTGTCTAAACACAGAAAACTTCATGTAGGTACATACTTACTGTGTTTTTCGCTTTCTCCGAAAAACCTATAAATTTGTATGAACTAAACGGATATTTAATTTTAGAAAGCTTTATAAATTAAAACTATATGTATTCTAATACACTCTATTATTATTAAAGAAAAACAATCGAATATAATATTTCCTTCGAGCAACATTATTTACATCACGAGACAAAAACAATGATATTCATACACCTATGGTAAAGAGTACTTTTAGCCAATGATCAGTATTATATAAAGGAATAACAATTTGCAACAGTTTACCGAAAAAAATTTAAGAAATATCGAAATTATGGATTTTTTAACAAAAACTAAAAATACCAAAAATTTTTAAAACTAAACTAACTTTAACGTATTATTATTATTATTTCGTAAATGGTTATTATATTTATATTTTTTAAATAATTTCGATGGAGTTATTCACAGTTAGGTCGAGAGTTAGGTAGGTACTAAACATGATTATTTGTGATTTTATATTATATATTTGGTGTTATATTCTCTGTAATAAACTTTTTAAGTTGGTTGAGAATAAAGATATATAATAATATTAGTATTATAATTATAAACATATATTATTATTAAACCACCCAAATGCGAAAAACCATTTAAAACTCAAAACAAAGTAAACAAACCCGATTTCTGAGGTTAGGTTGTTCGTCGACAAGCTTTAGCGGCGTCCACTTGTCAGTCGACTTCTTTCGATGCGATAAAATCGTTAAGTTGGATAAAGCGATCGTCTGTGGTAGCTATTTATGTAGATTGACCTTGAGCAAAGGCGAGACGGGGAAAGACGTAAGGGGAAATTGTCGATTACGATTGTCTGTGGTTCCACTTCAGAAGAGGAACCACAGACAATCGTAATCGACAATTTCCCCTTACGTCTTTCCCCGTTTCGCCTTGGCTCAAGGTCAATCTACATAATAGCCAACACAGACAATCGCTTTATCCATGATACAAAGAAAGAAAGATATGATCGATCGTATTCTCAATTCGGTCCGGTCCGCGCAATGACGTCATGTGGTGCTAACGAGATTTAAAATTACATAGGATTAGCCGGTAAAAATAGAAATTTTACTGCATATTTTGCAATTTTTGGTTTGGAAGATTTAAGTGCATATTATTTTAAGTACTTTAAGGATAGAGGTTCATAAATCAGAACGTATTTCATGATGTTCTTGGGTTAAATGTTAAAATTTAGCATATATTTGGTATCAATGAAAATAATTTTCTGCTTATGCTGACATACATTTTATCTTTTAAATGATTACAATTACTTATTTATTTTTACAAAATCATAAAAAAAAACCTATATTGTTTGGTCCTTCCACCGTAAACAATAAATTGTTTGAAAAAAAAAAATAGGTTCAAATGTGCAGTCTTAAACATTTTTAGAAAACAGTTTCGAGCCTTAAATGACCAAAATCAATTAATTTGCTTATTAAGATTTTGTTATGCAATAGGTAACGATAATATTTTTAGAGATGTCTGTTTATAAATTTATATTGTTAACATTTGACCAGGGGCGGACTGGAATCATTTGGCCCCGGTGGCTACATGGCCTCTATGGCCCCAACCCTCATTAAGAACATTTTTTGAAACAAAAAAATGGTTGTTTAAATGTTTGGACCAATTGGCCCCCAAAGGCCTTCTGGCCCCGGTGGCGATGGCCACCCACCCGCTCCAGTCCGCCACTGCATTTGCCTATAATTTGACCAAGGATTAGGATGTAAAAAACTCATTCAGACATTAAAAAAAATATACTAGGACTGGTAATTATCATAATAGTAATAAGAGGTACATTAACAATTATTAAAAAATAAGGCACACATATAACAGTTTATTATTTTAAACCAATTTCGTCAAATTAAACTTTTTTATCTCACCTACGAGGAAGAGAACAATTTTTTAAGCTAAAATTTGAAATATTTTACATTGATTTGTATCACAAATATGTAGGTATATACTTTTGCAGATAATTATAACAAATAAAAGCTGTCATATTGTCACTTATGCATAACGCCACTGCACAAGGCATATTAACAACTAATTGTCACTAACAAACAACAATAATAATCCAAAAAAAAACTAAAAACCTCTTTCTTATAACAAATAATAACAATAGTACATAAAACCTAACGTAGGTTATACGAAGCCCGCCAGAAAATTATCACCGCATGACGTAAGCGGCTGTCGATTTGGCTCCGCCCACATGCGCAATGTCATATCTCTTCTTTCTTTGTATCATGCGCTTTATCCAACTTAACGATTTTATCGAATAGAAAGAACGACTGACAAGTGGACGCCGCTAAAGCTTGTCGACGGACAACCTAACCTCAGAAATCGTGTTTGTTTACTTTGTTTTGAAGTTTTATGCACAGGTTTTATAGTTTTTTGCATTTGGTTTAATAATAATATATGTTTATAATACTAATATTATTTATATCTTTATTCTCAACCAACTTAAACCGTTAATTACAGAGGATATAACACCAAATATACAATATATAAAATCACAAATAATAAAAATCATGTTTAGTTAATAACTGTTAACTCTACGAATTATTTAAAAAATATAATATATATAATAACCATTTACAAAAAAATAATAATACTAAATATAATAATACCTACGTTAAAGATAGTTTAGTTTTAAAAAATAGTTTCTTAGTTTTTGTTTAAAAATCCATAATTTCGGTATTTGTTTAATTTTGTTGGGCAAACTGTTGTAAATTGTTATTCCTTTATATAGTAACTGATCTTTCGCAACTTTGGCTAAAAGTGCCTACTCTTTACCATAGGTGTATGAATATCATGGTTTTGTCTCGTGGTGTGAATAATGTTGATCGAAGGAATTATTATATTCAATTGTTTTTCTTTAATAATAATATTAGAATGCATAGTTTTAATTTATAAAGATTTTCTAAATTTAAATATCCGTTTAGTTCATACAAATTTATAGGTTTTTCGGAGAAAGCGAAAAACACGGTAAGTAGATGAATTTTTCTGTTTTTAGACAATGGAGTCTGCAGTAAAAAGAATGAGAGTAAATTCCAGGCATTGGGATAGATCTTAGAGGTGCATCCTGAAATGATTACAGGCAAATTTGTGTGCCAAAATGCTAAACAAAAATCTCTGGAGTTGTGGAAGGATGCAGCCACAAAATTAAATGCGTTGGGCCTAGGGGAAAAAACCCTGATAATGAAAGCTTGCTGTGCAAAACTGAAAATATAAAACAAAAATGAAAGTGGCGGAAATAAAAACATTTTATTAGATAATATACAAGAAAAATGATTAAAAACTTAAAATTCAGAGACTACAATAAACAGTAAACAAACACAAATACCAAAACAATTTAAAAATATAACCTATATTCTCCTTCTTTTTATTGTTAATTACTGGCCTTTAATCATAAACTAGGAATTATAGGAAATGTTTTTAAAATGGATAATAAGTCTTTATCGACAAAGCGGAAACGCCCGAACAGAAGACGATTTCGATAAATAGATTAACCGTGCTACGAAATCTCGATCGCTTCGACAAGAAGGCGATCGACTTCTCCTTGTCGATCGATATAAAAGCGGTTGTTTGTGGTTCGGCTTCAGGTAAACATAAAATAGGTCTATATTGGGGAGTTTTCGCATAGCACTTACACTTTGGGACGTTTCATTTTTTTGAAGAATAATCATTTGGGAGATTTGGGAAAAATCTCTCGAGTTTTTAAAAAAATGCGAGATTTCTTGTCTCGTGAAACACTAGGTAAAACCGTTTACATTCAGACACACTAAGCAGATCATTCTGTAATTTGTCACAATCAACAATTTCCAAAGACAACTTAAACCTTAGGGTACTTTACCATTATTAAAAGCAGAAAAATAATTATGCACAAACTTAACAAAATTTCGTTTTATGCCTTTATTAATTGATTTTTTTATTCTTAAAAACTGTAGGTAACAGCTACCCCAAGACCGGTTTTTGGCATAGTAATTTACCTTTAGATACGTACAGCTTATCTCGTGCGTAAACAAAAGTTAAGTTTTATGGTTGAAAAATGCGTCTGTACGCACAGCTCGCAGGTCACATCCCTTGCCGCTCTATAGGTATGGGCACATGAACAACCCAGTAAACCAAAGCTGGCGGTAAAAGTTCGGCCGCCTTCCGGCACTGACGGGAAATCGACGGCTCTTGTTGCCGATTACTGGCC
Organism: Polydrusus pterygomalis; assembly: GCA_963969555.1. Lineage (NCBI taxonomy): Eukaryota > Metazoa > Arthropoda > Insecta > Coleoptera > Curculionidae > Polydrusus > Polydrusus pterygomalis. The sequence continues at coordinate 4,273,194 of OZ018375.1, forward strand.
GCTTCTGGCTATCGCGTTACCTTCCATGTGTCGAACTACCACGGCTAATAGTCTGCCACCCGATGGTGGTAGTAGCGCAGCACATGAGAACCGGACCTTATTTTTCGAATCGGACACGGTTAGAAGATATCTCGCCGGTTGTGACAAAAGAGTCGACGTGCCGTGTACCACCCGCGCGCGGGTAGCTGACTACTACGTTCCTCGTTTTACTTGTTTGGCCACGGCTAATCGCAAGCCAGCCGCGTATTTTTGAAATTCGCGCCGTTCTGCTTCTGCGAAAGAACTGACACTTGAGGTGTATGACGGTAGACAGAACATTAAAATTATTTTTCCACGAGCACGAGGCGTTTCTTTATTATTATAAAACCTACATTTCTCAAGAAGATTCAGTGCCTGTAGGCAGAATACAGGATTCATCATTAAACGAACTGGTATACCGACGAACTTACTGATTTCCAAGATAAAAAGACACCCCTCAGACAGATGATTCAGTACTAGAGAACAAAACTATAAGTGAGTTTAAGTTTCATACCTATTTTTATTGTAATTTTTTTTTATACCTCTGTTACTCTTAATATGTAAAGTTGAAAGTGTTAAAACAAAAAAATAGTGCATGCTTGGCTATTCTTTGTATGCAGTATTTTATAGTATATAAATTTAACCTAACAAAATGGTTTTTAGGTGCTGTACGAAGAAATCCAATAACGTCCAATGCAACAAATTCAGATATTGTTCTGACCATTAGAAACTGGATAAAAATGCTTCCGACAGGGAAGTGTGCCCCACTTACATGTCTCTAATGGTGTAGAAATGGGTCCAATATTGTTAGGATTAAGAACTATTTGAAATATGGTGGAAAACAGATCACTTGATTTGATATTATTTATAGCTTCTTGATTCTGTAACAGAAAAATGTTTCGATTAACCCTGGCTCGTTCAATGTTACTGGTTATCTATCTAATATGCTATAACGATACTGGATATCTCCAGACTCTATGATCCATTTTAAAAAAAATAATAAAAAGTTATGTGTAAATGAATCAGAATAACGTCTTATATTTGCAGGGTTTGTTAAACAATAAAATTGTTGTTTTCTACTTTACGGTGAGTTTTAATAGTAAGTCCATGCTGCGCTGACCATGCGCGGTCCCTCGCTGGTATTTAAATGAATTGCCAGCGACCGTCCGCGGTCCGCGGTCTCGTCGAGATGCCGCGCGCTAGCATCTGTTCAGCCCGCGGCTCAGTGGTAAAAAGTAGCGTCTGTACCGCACAACCAGGTTCGTTATGTAGCTATTAAGCCGCCCGGCGGCCGAGCGGTCATGCCCTACCTCCACGCCGCCGATATTGTAGCTGGCGGCCCGACACCGACATTTCGGCAATGCGCCTTCTGTCCACCTCCGGAGCTTTCATGTCGTGTTTACTGGGAACCCTCTTGTTCGCATGCCCTTGTTTAGCGACATCCTCAAAATACACTCCAGAAATGGCTCGGCATCATTTTTGTTGTTGTGTTACGTTTTCTCCGGTCCCACATTGTATCGACACGCGTAATTCGCAGAATAACCCACCATCCTAATATAACCCAAACATTTTTATACCTTAACCACCGTATTTCACCCGACGCACATTAACCTTAATATTGTCCCCATATTTTTGCCATCCTGTCCCCCCCAGACAATGATTTATTCGCCACTTTTTCCATGTTGTGCTCGTTATCACCCCACCGTGTATTATAATTCACGTATCCATATCTATCGAGTTTCTATAATATTATGTAATAATGCGTATTACGTATTATATGTATACCACAGAAAAAAATAAGTAGAATACTCAATAATCCAGCGGCGGCCCAAAACTATTCGTTTACAATCACTCTTCTAATTGTAAATACTGAATTTGAAATTCGAAACGTTTATGTCTGAAAAGACCTAACGAAAAACGGTGTAAAAACTCCCTGGCGCGGCAAAAACTCCATGGTGTTGCGCTACCACGCAAACATTAAAATTCATTTCGGCCAGGATGTTAATCGCATATAAAATATGCTATTTTAAGGAAGAGAAACCACAATAAATAGTACATCTCCCCCTCCAACTGGTGCATAAGGAATTTTGTGCCTTGGCCAGATCCCCCTAATCAGACCACGATTGGCGGATTTTCACGTGCTTTATTTTGTCTAGCCGACTAGTATCAATCGTGTTAGTCTTTCGTCTTTGCTATCGCTACCAAATACCAGAGGGCAGCAGCTGTTTTTAATGCCGAAATATTAAATTTAAAATATATTTTTATCATAATAACAACATCAATAAGGTTGATCAGCTTGTTATTTTAATACTTCATCTTGTTTCAAAATAAATAAAATCAATTTTTGATGGTAAAGGTAGAGAAAATAAACCACATTAATCTGGGCCTGATTTAAGGATCTGGCTAGGCACAAAACCCCTATGAGATAGTAAGAGAGGAAGATATATCTTTCTCTCTCTCTCTCTCTCTGTTTTATGCGACAGGCCCAGGCAAATGTAATTTTTTCGGAACGGCGAAGTACCGGGGAGTTAGCCGTTAATAATAGGCGCCTTAAATTTTAAAATAATCACATCAAGAATAAGGCGTCACGAGACAAAGGAATAATCATGAGTAAAGGGCGAAATATATGCAAAATGCATATATATGCATTTTTTGCATATTTTGTCAATTTTATAATAAAATGCAGATTTTTCATAAAATATTGTTTTAAGAGCATATTTTTTGTGTTCATGTTACATACATTAAGGCAGCAATATTCTACGCAGAGCATTTCGAAGCCAACTAATTTTGGATTTTGATGCCGATTCGCAGTGTGTTGTGCAAAGTAAAGAGCTGTTAAAAAGTGCAAAGTAGCTAAAGATCTTGGTTTTATTAAGGTTAATTTAAGTTTTATACCGGACATAATATCCTCGTTGGAGAGTAGAAATTTAAGTTTAAGAGACTCGATTAGTATTGTTGAAACTTTGTCCGCTAAATGTAACAACATTCCCGGTAAAGTAGGAGGTCAAGTAAGGAACAAATTGGATGTAACTGTAGAAAAGAATGAAGGATTTAAATACTTAACTGCAGTAAAAAGCATTTATGCGGGTAAACCATCCAACGAAGGCCTTATATTTTGTTACCTAAGTTGCAGTATTGTCCGATTACATCAGAATATGTTAAAAGAAGCTTTTTTTGTATAAACATATTTTTACTAATAGAAGACAATCATTTTTAGTTGAAAATTGTGAAAAATATTTAGTAATAAATGCTTTTTTTTAGGTTAAAAAATAGTTTACTTTTATTTTTCTTGTTTTTTTTTGCATTTTTAAAAATAAACATAATTTTTAGAACCCAATGTGTTTCTTTACCTCATTTTACTGTAATAAAGTGAGAAATATTGCATACAATTATACATATTTGGTAAAAAAAATGCAAATAACTGCATATTTTAAAGGCAAACAAGGCATATATATGCGCATATTTTGGCTGAATTTAAGTGCAGAAAATCCGCCCCTTAATCATGAGTATGAATAAATTTTCTAGCCCACACGCAAAACTTCAGCTGCATAAGATGATTTAGATTTTTTACCCATATTTTGTAAATTGCACCACTTTTGCAAAATAAAACTCAACGCAATCTACATAAAACTTGTTAGTTTTGACAATGCCTTATTTCAGATACATTTACTTTAAAGTAGCGACATATTAAATGTGTGTTTTTCTACAAAATCAAAATTGGGTTATTAAAAGTTGGTCGCATGTGATGCAAAGTTTATTTGTTTTGGACCCTGTATAAGGTAACTTCATTAAAATAAGTATTTTTGAAAACGTAGTTTGTGTCTAAAAGTAATACACCTTAATATTAAGACAAAAAATAACACAGTGTCTTTAGTAAAGTGTTTTTTAAGTGGAAAATAAATTTTAGTTTAACTTTTAGTTAATTTAGTTAGTTTAATTTAAAACCCATATATTATTAAGCTATGTCATAATAACGTTAACGTGTATTACTTTCAGACACAAACTACGTTTTTAAAAATACTTATTTTATTAAGTTACCTTATACAGGGTCAAAAACAAATAAACTTTGCCTCACATGCGACCAAATTTTAATAGCCCAATTTCAAGGCATCTTTTAGTGATTTTTTACTGCGTATCCATGTATTCAAAAGGCCCTACTTTTTATCATATTTTGTTTTGACAAAAATATTATAACAGCAGTGGCGGATCTAGAAATTAAATCGGGGGGGGGGGGGGGTCAAACAGCGCCGAAGGCGCAAAAATAGCGCCGCAGGCGAGAATTTTTAGAGGCCACGTCAAAATTTCGGTTTTGTCCACTATTCTAATACTATCCTGGGGGGATCCGGACCCTTTTTTATTAGTACATTTTTTAAAGATAATCCTAAACTATAATGTTATTAATGAAGTTCCTTTTACAATGAAAATGAGTACGTACGAGTTCCTTTTCCTTTTAATTTGTGGTATTTTTTATTTTTATGTAGGTACTAGCTGTATTACTTTTATTTTAAAATAGGTACCTTAATACCAAAGAGTGTCCTATTTAGTTAGATTTCCAGTATTAATCGTAGTATGTTATGTTTTTGTAATAGACTAAAAAGAGTTTATTTTTAATTTTGATTTTGTTTTACGTTTCTAAAGAATTAAACATTATTTTTCTCGGTAGGTAGTTGATTTTTTTTTGTATAAGTCATGAGGCCCCAAATTTCTGTATCCATTTCATGTTTACTGGGTATGCAAATGACAGGCCCGCGTAGCCAAATGGATACACAAGAGTACGTTAAAAGATGCCTTGCCCAATTTTGATTTTGTAGAAAACACACATTTAATACGGCGCTACTTTAAAGAAAAGGTATCTGAAATTGTCATTGTTATTGTCAAAACTTACGAAATTTTATGCGTTGATTCTTATTTTGCAAAAGTGGTGCAATTTACAAAATATAGGTAAAAAATCAAAATTATCTTATGCAGCTGAAATTTTGCATGTGGGCTAGAAACTGCATTAAAAAAAACCTTATCCAATAACTTTTTTTGATATTTTCAGAAATTTGTGAATTATTTTTTGAAAAAATTAATTAAGATAATGCGAATCACGTGACTACAATTTTTTTGCTTAAGTTTCATCTCGATCGAAGCAGAACTTGATGCGAAAGTAAAATTTTGAATAAAGCTATTAATAAAAAAAATCCCATATGATGCGGACTTTACTGGTGACACTGTATAGGGAGATGGCACTGTGGCCCTACTTCACGAACCGCCGCTACTTTAAGGGTCCTTACCCATCCTTTTAGACGGTCGACAGTAGTATAACTGTTACAATTAAAAAATAATTTCCATTATCTCCATTTTTCCCACTCATAAAACAGTGTTAGGTACAAAAAATAAAAGTTAGCTTTTCCTATCGAATTTGCCTAAGTTAGAAATAAAGAGAAAGTCGGTCGCAAACTTCCCCAACCAGACAGGTTTTAATCGAAAAACAAACCCGAAAGGGAAAGAGCAAACTTCGTATTTTACCTTCGCACAGTTAAAATACCCGCGCCCATCTCCAATCCATACGCTGGTCTCAAATGCAAAATTCGCAGGACAAAATGGGTCACTGGTATTTTATCCAATAAACGTCCAGTTATAAGGAGGGTCCCTCAAGGATCTGTTTTAGGACCATTGCTGTTTCTGGTTTACATCAGCGATTTGTCATGGAATATTGAGACAATCATCATTTTCTTTGCTGACGATACCAAGTTATTCTGTAATCCATTGTTGCAAAAGCAATGCTTAGACAGGGATCTGAGGCGTATTGAGTCATGGACAAGCCAGTGGAGCATGAAGCTTAATGTATCAAAATGTACAGTATTGCATATTGGCCCAAATAACCCTTGTGAAACATATTTGCTAAATAATCTTCAACTTACTAGTGTTACAACACAAACAGATCAGGGGTTAGTAATTTCTTCTCATTTAAAATGGGAAGCACATATTTTTAAAATGGTAAAGAAAGTCAATAGTTTTATTTCATGGTGTAAAAGACTTTCAAAGATCACTCTCTACAGAGTGTAAAGAAATTGTACACTTCCTATATTAGACCAAAAATTGAATATGGATACAATATTTGGAACCCTACTACATCAAAGATGTTGAAATTTTGGAAAAGGTCCGAGGGCGGGTTACCAGAATTCCATTTGAATTGAGAGGATTACCTTATCCCGAAAGACTTAAAAGATTTGGGCCAACAACTCTGAAGCAAAGAATAACTAGGGCTGATATAATAAAAATTTTGAAAATACTAACGGACTACCATTCTTGTAACTTGAGAAATTAGTTTCATTTAAATTAGAATCAACAGCTTCGGGAACACTCAAAAAAATTAAGCAAAGAAACATCCGCGACATTTCCAGGAAAGAACTTCCTCATTAATCGGGTAGTGTACATATGGAACTCGCTTGAAGAAAGTACACTCTGCGCAAATAGTGTAAACTCCTTTAAAAACCAAGTTTTTAAATATCTAATATTTGTACGTACAAAATACTTACCTACCCATGTTTAAATAACTTTCGCGTAAGAATTTAACCAGTAATTTAAACTAGCCAACGGAGTTACAGACGTTTTAAATCACGATAAACAATCGAAAAAAAAATCAAAGAGACTAAAACAATAGCTTTATCGGAGTTTTCGCTTGTTGTTGATAAAATAATAATAATAGTAAAAATAATAAAATTATTCAAAAGTTTTATTATTTTCGTTTCGTTTGTTTTTGATGGTTAGCTTGGGTAAGCGACTTTTAGGACGGGTGGTTAGTACCCTTTATGGTACTTTTTAGACCTTAAAGTGAAAAAAAAAGCGGCATGTTTGGCAACCAATTTAACCCATAAGGGGTTATCAAACGCTCCGCGTCGTTCGGGTCAACTGCAGTAGCGTGCGGGAAAGTTTCACTTTCCGCACTTGTTAGGAATAATTATTTTCAAACTAGAAGAGTCGATTGAAAATAATAGAATTTTTTTGTATCTAGAAAATATATATTATATGTAACTGTGAAATCTGGTATTATAATCTGTAATAAAATATCAAAATATTGTATTGGGTGCCTAATTTCAGATAGTCTTAAATACAGCGCCATTTAGTATCTCAAATTAAGAATTCTCGTTATAAAAATTGACCAGTGGCGGCTCGTGACTGAGTTAGATGGGGAGGCTAAGTTTTACGGGCGAAAAATTTTCGCGACTACGCCCAAAATCAAAAATTCACTCTGAAAAAAAATGTTAAAAATAAGTTAAACTAAAAACTGAACGAGCAGGATAGTGTCGGGAGAAAAATTTTCGGGACCACGCCAAAAATTTCTCAAAAATTCACTATAAAAAAAACTGTTAAAAATAAGTTAAACTAAAAACTATTTTTTTATAAAGTTGTACCTTAGACATATACTATCTAAAAGATTATTTGGGAAATTTTCTGAAAAACTTAAAAAAAGATTTTTATTCATTAAGTCAAAAAATTGTACCTAATTCATGCAAATCTGAAAATATTAGTTCAATCTGGCCTTTTGTAATATCTAAAATATCATTGAAAAGCTGCTTATAATGAAGTTTCTTATCTTCAAAATTATACGTTTTTCGTCTTTTTGCATCATGGCCTCTATTCAGTAAAAAAACTATAAAACAGGGAGTTAAAACAATTTTCATCATTGCGATAACTGGAAATTTTTTCTAGAAGAGATTTTAAACGGTTTCGTGAATAAACAATGTCAGTATAATCTAATGCTGCAAAATTGAAAAACAATATCTGTTTGCTCAAATATTAATTTAAAAGTACCTACCTACTTATATTAAGAAAAAATAAAAACTCTAAATAATAATTATTATACCTAATGATCTGTTTTAAATCGACGATTTTGTTTTTCTTTACCTGTAATGCCTAGACCTCGTAATAATTCTGGCTGTGGGAGTTTATTTTTTACTATCAGTTTGACAGTTTGTTATCGTAATTCAGGTAATTAAACGCTTTTGAGTCTGTTAGGAAATGTTCCACTCTAAATTACAGCCGGTCACACTTATTTTTCACTATATTATAGATTGTCCTATTCCTATTATCCAAAGTATAACTAAAAACAAATGAAATATCTAACCGATGCAATTTTCACAAAACCGGCAAAAACTCGAATATTTAACTTAGCAAAAAACGAGGCGAGCAAGCGCTTTACGCAGCCGCGCTTTAAAAACTAAAAAACGAACATGTCTTCGGGATGATCCGGTCATTTTCGGTCGCACGTGGAAGAAATAGACACGTTATTGTTATTGGTGGAGCTGTTTGCCTTTACATGTTGCCAATTTTACTGAAAAAGTTAGAAATCGGTATGCGTTCCGGCACAATTTCGTTGAGTAATACCAACACCGCCTTTGTCACTTAGGAAATCATGGTTTAAATTCAAAAACAGCCTTCTGCACTGTTGTCAGATTGTGAAGAAAATATTAAATCGTATTAAATAAGGGGATAATATTGAAATTACAATTGCCCCTTGTAAATTAAAAGATTTAAAAGTTATTGTTAATATTTAAGTAAATAAAATATTTAGGAGGGCAAGAATGCTGAGGAGGCTTAGCCTCTCTGCCTCCTTCGAGGAGCCGCCACTGAAATTGACAACAATATTTTAGGTTAGTTATGAACGAATACAGCGAAATTTTAATAAGACATCAATAGGCAACACCTAAACTAACTACTTCGACACATAATAGCTATTTATGTATCAAGGGCGTTACGGGGACTATAATGCCCTGAAGGTAGAAATAGCCCGAGGGCCTCTGGCCCGAGGGATAGGTTTCTGCCTGATGGGCATTATAGTCCAGTAAAGCCCGTGGTGCATACAATGCTTTATGTTTTACCTAAAAAAGAGTTTTTCAATGACTAATTACATTATTTATTCGCAATATAAAAAATAAGTTGCACCTGTACCTGTATACGTAAGTAGATAATGACTGGTGTTAAGTTTGACTTTGATGTTTCTGTCAGTTAGTCAGTTGGCATTTTTTATTTAACGATTTGCTCAAAATGGAAGAAATTCCACAAAATATAAGAGAAAAGGTCATAAAAGCGACCGAAAATCTTTTGCCAGTTAAATCAAGGCAACAGTATGATCGGGAGTATGGCATATTTGGTATTTGGAAAGATACGAACACAATTCTTCAAATAACCGAAAATGTTTTAATGGCATATTTCCAGGAACTGGTAAGTTATTGATTTTATTTTAATACATATGTTTAACAAACTTTATTATTTTTAGTCGGAAAAATACAGTCCGAACTCTCTCTGGACCAAGTATTCTACAAGCGGGCATTATCATAATGCCCGCTTATAATGCCCTAGGTGTGATAGCAGGTATTATTGCTATCATAACATATTCCGTTTCTAAGGTATTATAGATCAATAATAGATAGGTAATACATAAAAGATTTTATTTCCACTTACTTTGACTGGAAATGCCGGTTTATTTGCACTATCAAAAAAACTTTACGGCTCAAATCGGAAGAAAAACGTATCTGCGCAGAAATAAACGAACTGATGCGCTCAACGAACTCTTTACCACTGCAGTCCAGTTTATGTGAGGTTAAGATTACGCCACTTTTGTTAAATGACGTTACATATACGTTAATATACGGAGCTATCTCAAATTAGGCGCCTATCTCAAAATTGGGTCTCTTCCTCTATACTGAATATGGAGGTCAAATTCCGAGTAATGTCTTGCCACATTCGCAAGTGGACCCTCTGCGATACTGTGAGCCGGTTATAACGATAAATCTTTTAAAAAATACGCCCCAGGAGCCATTTATCAGATGTGCCATGTCCCCTTTACTCCTACACTTCTCAATCGACATTTCTTTTTGCAGACTTTTAAAGACGCGTCAAGGCAAACGCACGTGACGACCGTGGATAGTAGAACAATGAAAATTTTTAGGGAAAAGTCGGTTGGTAAGAAATATGTGTTAGCGCCATCTAATAGGCATTAACTTAAGAAATACTTTACGAAGTGGTTATTGTACTATTTATTGTCTTATAGTAATATACAGCGTGTCCAGAAACCATCTTAAATGGGAAACTTTTTTTTTTGACTTTACGAAAAAAATGTAGGTACTCTTCATAAAAAGTTCTGCTTGTTGATAAAATAACACCCAAATCAAAAATTTTGAGCCAGCATATACAGTACAGGGTCTTAAGAAAGTAAAAAATATGACCGCGGACGATTTTCGAGGTTTTTTTGCGATAAGTGGAGTAAATTTTATTCAAACAACTTCAAATTTAAAATTTAACATTCTTAGAATCTCTAAAATGAGATTCCGTTAAAAAAAAATGACCTTAGTGTCAACAAGCGCTAATTTTTTTTTGTCAAATGGTGTCCGGCTTCGCCCCTATGTGTGGGGTAAAGACGGACAGGTCTTTATTTGCATTGAAACTTGCTTTAAACCCGTCTCTGGGGCGGGCTCGTAGAGTAAATTTTTTTAAAAATGTTTTTTAATAATTATAGGAATTTTGATAGGTAAAATAAAACACGCATGATAAGTTTACAACAGTAAAATGTATTTTAAATACGGAAATTAATGCAGAACATCAAAACTAAAAAATAAGCGCGTGAATAAACAGAACCAGAAACTTAAATAATCAAGTAAAGGTAGGTTCAAACAGAAAAAAAATAACACAACTCAAACATTTTTTTATAAAAAAAAAACATAACTTTACTGTAGTTCATAAAATTACCTCCAATCTTTCTCTTGTACGACCTCACCATTTTGACCGGTTTCTCCCCACCTAAAACCATTTTATGTTGTTAACGATTTTTAATTTTTAATCAAAGAAATTTGAGGTTGAATTTTTGTACACGCATTGCTAAGAAAGTGCCCTAAACGTTATTACTAACTCATAATTTAAATCACTGAAAGTTTATTGTGTACAGAAGTTTCTTTTCTCGCTTTTTTTAAATATCTAAAACGCCATATTTACTTATTACATACCTGTACGCCACTGAAGGCGTTTTCAATTGCAGCGATAGACTGTACCCCGTCGCCAACTGGTTACTAACATGATCCAGCCCAAAAAAATGATTAATCTCGCCGCTCTTGGAAGATCTTGAAATAAACATGTATGGATGCACGCTTGTCCGAGTCAACCCCTACTGTCCGCGGTCACCCCAGATGACGGCACCTAGGTGGAAAACTATTAATAAATTAAATTACAAAGTCAATAATGAAATAAATGGTCTAAAGTTGCCATTCGAAAGGCGACTTAGCTTAGAAGAAAGAAACTGTGGCGTAAAGTTTTTTCCTGATTCCATAGTTTCTCTAACTAGCTCACAGAGTTTTTCAGAAAAGGGCGGGCAAGATTTTAAAAAGCGGTATTCATTCTCGTTTACCTAGTAGGTCTAGCACGCCTTGGAAAATAAAATCAAATGAAACTATGACAACTAATTATTATTATACTTGTCAAGGCGGACAGTTTGGTTTCCTTTTTATTAAATATGGTGCTTACATTTACAATGGAGGAAAAAGTTGAAATAGTATTAATTGTCATAAAGAACTTAATTATTTTTGCCATAAATTCTGGCAGGCCATTTTTAAGCTTTGTGCAAAGAATGGGATAGTTACAATAAATTATCTCAAAGACGACTTTAGGCAACTTTATGAAGAACTAAATTATTGTTGCTGGGAACTTCTGGGTAGGCTATCGCAAAGAGTTCACTTTGTAGCTATAAAAGTGAAAGTAACAATATGTAATATTATAAAATACTTTAAGCAGTTTCATCGTAATTCAATATATTCATGCATATAGGGTGAAGTAAGGTAATTTCGTGGCATAGGTAAGTTCGTGATAGAATTATAAAAATTTGTCAGCAAGTTGCCTGTTGCTTTAGATGGATGATTTCTTGGCTAGTGGAAAGCATACGATGCTACTAGATGGCGCTACTTGTCGCGTTTCGATGTCACGAACATACCAGACATTAAGAAAAGTTGTTTCCATGTCATGCGTATTTCGAAGTGCTTTTTCGCCCCGGTTTTGCAATTGAAAAGAGATCTGCTGCTTCAACAGGATTAACTGAAAGGTAGGCCTATGAAATTTATATCAATTATAGTATTATTTTAGATTGGGAATCTTTTTGTCAAATCCGATTTACAAATTCTGGCTTAGTTTTACCGTATTTGCTTATTCCGTGAAGCTAATTTCTTATGATTTCTGACTTCTATTGAAGATGTAAAAATTCAAGGGTTGTTCAATTTTAAATACCTTTTTTCGTGTGCAGTAAAATTATCCCGTATTCCAAGTTTAAGTTCTTTTTATCATTACTTACGAACAAACCCGAACAAACCCGAACCTAACCCAAAATAAACGTAATTGAACATATCACGAACTTACCTAGTATCACGAAGTTACCTATTGTTGTTTTTAATTTCAGCTTTAAAATGCAAGCAAACAAAAGAAAATATCGCAGTTATGAAATATCAGAATTAATAGAAGCTGGTAGGTGACTCAGAATAAGATTTGACGCATAAAATATTACCTGTTAACCGATAATAAAACCTTACCTAACAATTTTTAGCATTACGAATATATCTACCCCATATCACGAAATTAGATATCCCATCACGAAATTACCTTCCCTTGACTAGGGCTACTTTAAATGTCTATTTTTGTAGTGTTCTGAGTTCTCTTTAAAGAAAATACCAAAATCTAAAAGCAAAATGTTAGGTCTTAGTTCCCCGACAATTATTGCAACCACCGCATGCCATTTATATTACTTTGCGACGAAAAAACTATAATTATTACGAACATACCTTACTTCACCATACAGGGTCGCTTTTATGTATGGAAACGGTCGATTATTTGCTAAAGTAAGATAGCTAGTGAAGAATGTTAAATACAAAACTTGTATGGTTTTTAGAAATCTATTACACTGCACATAAACTAAGTAGGGGAGAGTGTCATACCTTGGGACAAAAAACAGATTATATTTTTTTAACCAAAAAGTATGTATATTACAGCGATTTGCGAATTAGAATTGTAAATTGTACTCTTTTTTGGTAAAGAGATATTTTTTTCCATTCTGTTACATTTAGTTTTATATATTAAATCTGTAGTTTTTCACTCATGTTTTGATTGTCCCAAGGTTCAGCATAGTGACGTACCTTAGGACACATGTATTTGTACCTTAGGACAGTTGAAATTAGTAAAGACATAATCAATTTTTAATATTTATTTTATATTTTAAAAAATATAAACATCTGTAACTTAGGAAATATTACTTTTAACTGAATATAAAAGGAAAAATAACATATTAACCTAAATTATAAGAGGCAAAATCTAACTTAAAAGAAATAAGTAAAATTTGTCTTTCACTGCCCCCTTCACATTTTGGAGCTGGTAATTTTCTTATTATGTCTTCTACGGATATATCATATATTTCCTTCTCGGATTTAGATAATTTTTTCCATCTCCATATTTTTTGTAATAGAGAACTTGAAACTCCGATTTTGAATAACAATTTAGAACTTCTGCAACATAATGCTTTACACTTTTTTTCCCTAAAATTTTAATCAATAAAAAGTCCCCTTTAAAGATAAATTCATATTCTAGTTCTTCATCTTCACTGTCCTGAACAGATTCATCATCGCTACTCAAATCTTTTAACTTCATATCATTATCATCGTCTTCATCAGAACTTTCTTGCAATATTTTTTTTGTAACTTTTTGCACTGACGTCTTCTTATTTTTATTTCTTTTGGTAAGCATCTCCTCTAGTTGCTGTTTTTCTGGGGTCCATGTTAAAATTCTTGTTTTGCCTTTTTGCCTTCCCCTTCCATCGGTCTTTCTAGCACCTGCCTTAGGAAATGGTCTTATTACTTCTGGAAACACGAATCCACACTCTGTTGAAGTGCCTGGGTCAGCTGTAGACACAGCATTCGGTGCAGCATTTTGGCTTGTGTTAGCATCGTTATTCTGATCAAAATACCTGTCTGTAACAAACGCTCCTAAAAATTCATTTTCTCCAAAGATGCCTTCGTTGAACGGACATATTCCCGTGACTTCAAAACCTTTGATAATATTTTTCGAAACAAAAGCTTTTTCGTACGCTCTTCCAATAACATTAGCCATCTGATAAAGGGTGACAGGTGTTCCTGGATTTTGTAAATGCCAATCATTCAAACACTGATTGTAAAACGTTTTGTACGGTCCAAAAACGGTCCTATCTAATGGCTGGAGCGTATGAGACGTGTGGGGAGGAAAGGTAAGTAACACAATCCCATTTTCCTTGGCCAGATCAATCACAGGGAGCGATATGTGGCTTTCGTGGTTATCTAAAACGATAAGCACTGGATTTTCCACAGAAGGCTTCGCATATCTTATAAAGTGTTCCAGTATTGCAGAAAAATCCTTTCGTTTGACCAGCCAGATAAATTTGCTGCACCAACTGTGCCTGGAGGAGCCCCAGCCAGCATATGTTCCTTGAAATGTACACGCGGGAAGACTAGTAAGGGCGGAACGTGGTTACCAATACTATTTATTGCAGCAATCATTGTGACATTAATACCACGTTCACCAGAAGTCATGCTACCCAGCTGCTTGACACCCTTTTGTGCGATTACTTTTGGCGGATTATGTACACTACTATTACCGGTTTCGTCAATATTATAAATTTCACCAGGACCAAACTTGTACTTCTCCATGCAGGCTCGTAAGTTATTAAAAAATAAAGAAACGTTCGTCTTGTTAAAACTAGTCGATCTTGCTAAACTTGTGGCTTCTGGTGTCCTTAATGTAATTGACGAATGACGTTTCATGAACCATCTAAGCCATCCCTTGCCAGCCGTTTTTTTTTTCACCCACTGAGGCGGCATTACTTTACCATTTCTTTCGGCAAATTGAAAAGCCAAAACCATAGCATCTTTTTTCGTTAAACCGTAGTGATGTTTGGACGCCAGTATAAGGTAGTCCTTAAGAGCAATTTCTTCGTCCTTTGAAAAAAACTTGTTTAACTGCATTAGTTCCACTGTATTCAAAGGTGTCTTTTCCTTTGGTTTTGTGTGCTCCCAAATGCCGAGCGAGAGTCGATTTAGTAACATTATAAATTTTAGCAGCATCTCGAATATGCAGATTTTCTTTTAAAGTTGCCTCCATAGCAGCTTTTAATGCTTGACGATCTACTGGTTGTCTCGTTTTACCAGTCTTACTGCGGGGCATCTTGAAAAGCCTGCAATTAAAATATATCATCGGTTATTTTTATGTCCCAAGGTACAATATTGTGTCCCAAGGTACAGTCCCTGGATTGTCCCAAGGTACAGCACAGCACAATTTAACGGTCGCCATTTTAAAACAAAAAATCCGATTCGAATAAAAACAAAATAACGCCCAAATATTACCCACTAAGATGAAAGGTTACTTACCAGTAAATAAAACTCACAAAACAAACGCGTTATAGTAACAAAATCACTTGGTAAACTGGGCACACGAAATAACTTTTTTTGATGAATATGCGTTATCGTCAATCAAACGTTTTTTATGAACTGAATCCCGTCACGGAGAAAAGTAGACGCATTGGTATCAAGGGATCTTTTATTTATTGTAGTAGTACAGCGAACAAATAAGAGGAGGCGCCAGGATAGCTTTTGTCCCAAGGTACAACTGTCCCAAGGTACAGCACTCTCCCCTATACAGGATCAGTCAAAAAGCCATGGAAGAACAAAGTTACTTTATTTTAAATGGAATCCCCTGTATATTATTCAATATTTCAATTATTTACAAGATTCTAAAAAAAAATGTAAGCACACCACATACCCAATCTTAACCGTTTTCGAGATATCGAGTTTCAAATATCGTTTTCAAATAAATTATTACATTAATTAATTTTCTAGTCCATCAAGTTACGTTAGAAAATATTTATCTCCCTAACAATGTTGGTTTGTCATCTTGACAACAGATATGCCCAAAATACTTACATTTACAATTTGTGAACAATTTTCGCGTAAAAATGGCACGTTTAAGTGATACCGAGCGCATTGAAATTTGAATGATGATAGGGTACGTCGATAGAACACGGAGTTTTACCCAAGTGGTGAATATT
This sequence comes from Polydrusus pterygomalis, assembly GCA_963969555.1. NCBI lineage: Eukaryota > Metazoa > Arthropoda > Insecta > Coleoptera > Curculionidae > Polydrusus > Polydrusus pterygomalis. The sequence continues at coordinate 4,289,299 of OZ018375.1, forward strand.
TTTAATGAATTGCATCCAGATCGGGAACCTATAACTAAATCAACTGTTTCCAAAACATTGCAGCGTTTTCATGAAACTGGAGGTGTGAAAGATTGACCAAAAAGTGGAAGACCGGTAAGCGTTACTAATGAAGAAAATTCTCTAAATGTCATGTTAGATGTGGTAGAAAATCCAATAAATTCGACGCAACAGCGGGCTTTAAATCCTAATTTGAGTCGATATTCCATTTAAAAAATTACCAAAAGAGAAAAATTCAAATTATACAAAATTCATTTGTTACAAGAATTAAGTGAAGACGATTTTGATCGCAGAATTCAGTTTTGCGAAATCATTACGGATAAATTGAATGAAAATGTCAACTTTGTCAACCACATTTTATTTTCTGATGAATCAACGTTTTGTTTAAACGGGCACGTAAATCGACACAACGTTAGATATTGGTCAGACCAAAATCCACATTGGATGGAACAAGTTTATAACGATCGACCCAAAAAAAAACCATGTCTGGTGTGGCATTATTGGTGGAAACGTCATAGGACCCTATTTTATACATGGAAATTTGAACTCTGAACGATATTTCTTACTTTTACAAGAGAATATTGTTCCACAGTCAGACGATTATTCCCGAACCATAATAATTCCAATTTACCGGCTGAACAAATACGGTTTCAATAAGATGGTGAGGGAATATCTAGAGGAAACTTTTCCTGGTAAATGGATTGGGCGCAGAGGTGCAATTGAATGGCCTGCTAGGTCTCCTGATATGACCCCTCTTGACTTTTTCCTGTGGGGCCATATCAAAAATTTAGTGTACAAAAATAGGCCACAAAATAGAAAGATGCATGAAATTTCCAGTATTGCTACCAATATCCTTTTAGATTCGCTACAAAATTTTGTTCACCGAATTCATTACTGCCAGGAGGTAAACGGTGGACACTTTGAGCACCTTTTAAAATAGGATTTCAAATTGTTGTTTACTAAAACTTAGTTTGTCTTTTTTATTATTGTTATTAGATTTATTTGAAAATGATATTCGAAACTCGATATCTCGAAAACGGTTAAAATTGGGTATGTTTAACATTTTTTTTAGAATCTTGTAAACAATTGAAATATTGAATAATATACAGGGGGTTCCATTTAAAATAAAGTAACTTTGTTCTTCCATGGCTTTTTGACTGATCCTGTATACTTTGTTTACATGCAGTGTAATAGATTTCTAAAAACCCTAAAAGTTTTGTATTTAACGTTCTTTGCTAGCTATCTTACTTTAGCAAATAATCGACCGTTTCCATACATAAAAGCGACCCTGTATAACGTTGTTGCGAACCAACCACTTTTTTTTGTTTGGGAACCTATTTATTTGTATGAATTGTATCCGTTAGAAGAACCTATAATCCACAAGACGTTGGTATAATTAGTTTTAACGTATTTGTTGCGCAGATCACATCGTTGTTCGGAGTCTTCTAGCTCTCCTAGCTGAGTTTGAATTTTATTGATGCATGTCAGATAAATAAGATTTTTATTTTGCCAAACCCATCATTAGTATTGACTTTATAATCTATGGACGAATTTTACTATCTCAGTAAACCATCTTGCATAATAGATTATATTATATATTATATATAGATATTATGCAATGTTAAACTACAAGAACAATATCACACTAGAAGCTATTTAAATTTTTACGAATTACAGTACTGATTTTTAGTGGTAAGTATATACTTTATTAACCGTAGCAAGCAAATGTTATTATGATTAATGTCAAGTTTCATTACAACTGCCAGTAGGAATTAATACGGTATATAAAACCAGATTACACCCCCAATAGAACTTGATAAGTACTGTGAGTATTCAGAGCAATAATGGCCATAAAGTATTCTATGGTAGCAATAACTCCTATTTCCTAATGGCTAAATTACCGTGATATTATCACTGCACAACGGTCTAGCAATTTTCGTTGTCTTACAGTAGGAAAGCGCGTTGCTGTCGAATATAGTATTAAACAGTTGTATAAAGAGTATCTGAATTCTTATAAGGAATAGAAGGCTTTTTTCTCAGTCTACGTATACCAGTTAACACATTATGATTTTACGACGGTTTATTACAACCATTATACGACTGAAATTGGGCCATGCTTGTTATTCAGCCCGCCTAAATAAAATAGGTATTTTCCCTTCTGACAAATGTGATTTGTTCAATGTCAGATGTGATTTGGACCATCTATTTTTGGAGTGTAAAAAGTATAAAAAATGAAGTTAATAGCCTCTTAACATATTTTTTTAGTGGTCTTCATTCCCTGTGTGTCTTAAAATAAAGTCGCCCTGACAGACCCCAGTGGCGTGAAGCGTGTATCCCTGTTTATATGTTTCGAATAATAATGTTCTACTTTTTTACTTTGCGACTGGCTGCAGGGCTAATTAGCCAAATGCCAATTAAACAAAAAAAAATTAAGATAATACAATTCCAACGCTCTTCTATCATTTAACAATGGCTGCAAGCCACATTTTTATTGTTTAATTTGCGTTTGTCTTGTACTCGTGTTTCCGACACTAACCTAAATTAATTTCTGTTTTATCTATTTTATCTCGGATCATGAATCAAAGAGCACACAGCCGCGCCCGGGCCCCAAGCCCAGGATAATAGTTGAAGGTATTTTAGTTTTATTAAAGTAAAGCTCCGGATTTGATAAAGACTAACATAGTTAAACAGGCTATGCAAGTTTGTACTTTATAATGGAATAAAAAGAAACTAAATTGCTGATGCACTTTGCTTATAGCGCTATCTTTTCACAATCATTTCATTTTTTAAAGTAGGTACAAAACGCCACGAATTCTTTCGTTTTTCGACCGATGACACCAGGAATTGGTCATCGATCAGCTGATATTGGGACATAATAATATCTCCAGATGGGCCTAGATTAGTAGTGGATCGTAATGAGTCCACCCATTGAGTTATGAATAATTGTGTCTTTGTGCTTTTGCTAAATTTGAGTAAAAATATTTAGTGCCTTTTATTCTTTTAATTGAATATTAATTGCTTTTGTAATAATCTCTAATTCAAAATATAAGAAGGTATACTAACCCTGCACGCAATATTTCTATGTTTGAATAATAGGATACATAGCAACCGTATATAGAAGCAAAAAAAGTGATAAAATGGGTGTTTATTTAACATTAATATTAAAAAACTGGTTGAAATAAAGTATTTAACATTGTGTTAGTCTGTATATTAGTTAAGGAAGGTAACAGGACATACAGGGTGACCAGTAAAGTCCGCATCATATGGGATTTTTTTTATTAAGAGCTTTATTCGCAATTTGACTTTAGCATCAAGTTCTGCTTCAATCGAGATGAAAATTAAGCAAAAAATAGTAGTTACGTGATTCGCATTATCTGTCAAATTTTAATTTTTTCCAAAAAATAATTCAAAAGTGGGATTATATATGAAAATATCGAAAAAAGTTATTGGAAAAAGTTTTTGTAAATGCAGTTTCTAGCCCACATGCAAAATTTCAGCTGCATAAAATAATTTTGATTTTTACCCATATTTTGTAAATTGCGCCACTTTTGCAAAATAAGACTCAACGCAACCTACATAAAACTTCTTAGTTTTAACAATGCTTTATTTCAAATACATTTTCTTTAAAGCAACGCCATATTAAATGTGCGTTTTTCTACAAAATCAAAATTAGGCAATTAAAATTTGGTCGCATGTGATGCACAGTTTATTTGTTTTTGACCCTGTATAAGGTAAGTTCATAAAATAAGTACCTATTTTTAAAATCTTAGTTTGTGTCTGAAAGTAATACACCTTAATATTAAGACAAAAAAGAACAGAGTGTCATCAGTAAAGTGTTCATTAACTGGAAAATAAATTTAAATTTAACTTAACATAAAGTTTATCTATTTTCGACGATTTAATTTAAATTCCTTTATTAAAATTTGTTATTAAGGTGGGAGTATCAACAGGCTTGCCAACCTATAACCTATTTCGCGTAGATTTATTTATGTTTTCTAGCTTTTATACAAAATTTAAAGAAAATCAGTATCGACTTGATATTCTATAGGTAATAATTGACATATTCAATAAATATCAAGGAATTTCATAAGTTATTTTAGGAGAATTGTATAGCGAAAAATATCGGATAAGAATTTTTTTAACATTATTATGTCATTGTTCTTTCACTATACAATTCTCCCAAAATTAGCAATGAAATTATATGAAATTTTTGTAATATATCAGATACTACCTAAATAATGTACCGACGATATTGGTTTTCTTTAAATGTTAGTTATTAAAATAATAGACTCAAAAAATCAACGCGAAATAGGTTATCGAAAAAAGGGCGTGGCACCCAAAATTTTTCGCCTGCGGCGCTATTCCCGCCCCCCCCCCTTCCCATAAAAAAATTTCTACGCCCTTAGCTTTGAAGCTTCCGCCCCCTCCGCCCCTTCAACCACGCTACGCCACTGTACTTTTGTTGAAACGTGTACGCGTTCCTTATAATTGAGTGTGTTGCACTTTCGATTTATTACCAGTAAAAAAGAAGCGCCTAATAAAACATAGTTAACAGGAATGCGCCTTGCAACTTACCTTGCCGACCACAATGGATACCGTCTCAACGTGAAACAAAAAAAAATAATAACAGTAATAATAAATAATTTTTTCAATGAGTCCTTATGCCGACACTGGTTTTCACTATCTGACATCCGGACTCCAATTACGAGACACTTCTAAAACACATTAAGAGCCAAAAATAATATTGATTAAGCGATTTAAACATAATTATCGCCATTTCTTCCTTATTCGTTTTCCAGACCGCATAATCGCCAATTTATGACGTCATAAAACCGGTGTGCCCCTCAATATCCATACAAATGATTTACCGCCCCGATTTCGCCGGCGTGTATCCACTCCTGAATTATAGATGGTCCCGGGGTGAAAAAATTCGTAAAACTCGCCATAAATCACTTGAGGAAATACCAAAAGTTTGGGTAAAATATGAGCCGCAGATTGGCTGAATAAACATTTTGAATGGGTTACTTAAAAACGTTAAGGAGCCCGCGTTTTTTAAATATTTTTTTTATAAAGGAGAGTAATCGGGTCCGTATAATTTATATCAACGAAAAATAATCTCGGCTAGCGGACTGACTTTAAAGTGAGAAAAGAACTGCATTTTGCATTGAAGTACAGGGTGTCCCAAATTCGAGCCTCATCATGGGGATCTCGGACACTATAAAAGATACAGCATCGGTTAAATTGTGGCAAAGTTACGCAATTTCGTATTGAGCAATATCGCAAAAAAATATCTGAGCTATCTTTTTTAGTTTTTGAAATTTTTGCAAAAAACTAAAATTTTGAGTTTTTGTTTTTTTAAATTGCTCGACTTATTTTATCCGCTACAGAAAAACAAGCACAACATTGTTAAGGCAACTTTTTACGCTCCATATTGTTACCTTTTTAGAATTTCGTTACAACGTTTCGTTTTTGTGGAACTATTATCAACTTTAATTTTTTAAATACGGACCTGCATTTTTTATTTTATTTTTTGGTAGCCCTTTAATCCCTGAATTCAACCATGTACCACAATCAATTATATTTAGACGTTTTGATGTCATTATTACATCTTCAGGAATGTGATAATTATTTTTAAATGCGGCCCTGGTATATATTTGACTCTTGGTTTATTAAAACTACCATACTGGGCTAAATTAGTATCAAGCGTAGCAAAATAACTATAATGATGAGGCTGCAAGCGTTCAGGATAGTCCTATAAATAACGGTCACAAGAAATTTGTGAATTCCTATTGGAAGAATAATAAACTCGTAACATGTCGCGCTTTTCTAAAGCAGAAAACATAATTTTGCTGAAATATTCAGTATAAATGGTGACTGCAGTTGTCAAGATAATTAAGGTGGAAGTATCAACATGCTTGCCAACCTATAACCTATTTCGCGTATATTTATTTAATTTTTCTAGCTTTTACACAAAATTTAAATAAAATCATTATCGTCTTCATATTTTATAGGTAATAATTGACATATTAAATAAATATCAAGGAATTTCATTAAATATTTTAGGAAAATTTTATAGCGAAAAATGTCGGGTAAAATTTTTTTTAACATTATTATGTCATTCTTCTTTCACTATACAATTCTCCCAAAATTAGCAATGAAATAAATTGATATTTTTGTAATATGTCAGCTATTACCTAAATATTGTACCGACGATATTGATTTTATTTAAATGTTAGTTAATCAAATAATAAACTCAAAAAAGCAACGCGAAATAAATTATAAAAATTATAGGTTGGCAATAGATGAAATGACGTTGAGAATTCGACCTTAAGCCAAACAATCAAGTAAAAGGTCTTGTCATAGCAACCTTTGTTTTGTTTGGTTTTATTTTTACTTTGTTACAATTTATATAAAAACTTAAATAGGTAGAGTCAATTATTTGTATAAAATTCCGGATCCATTAACATGTTGTATGTAATCTTTTTACCACATGTGGTAAAAAGATTAAGTAACTTACACCAGGGTCGTATTTAAAAATAATTATCACATTCCTGAAGTGATGTAATAATGACGTCAAAACGTCTAAATATAATTAAGTGTGGTGCATGGTTTATTTCAGGGCTTAAAGGGCTATCAAAAAATAAAATAAAAATGCAGGTCCGTATTTAAAAAATTAAAGTTGATAATAGTTCCATAAAAACGAAACGTTGTAACGAAATTCTAAAAACTTCACAATATGGAGCGTAAAAAGTTGCCTTAACAATGTTGTGCTTGTTTTTCTGTGGCGGATAAAATAAGTCAAGCAGTTTAAAAAAACAAAAACTCAAAATTTTAGTTTTTTGCAAAAATTTCAAAAACTAAAAAAGATAGCTCAGATATTTTTTTTGCGATATTGCTCAGTACGAAATTGCGCAACTTTGCCACAATTTGACCGATGTTGTATCTCATAGTTTCCGAGATCCCCATGATGAGGCTCGAATTTGGGACACCCTGTACAGGGATGCCAAAAACAATAAACTCCATGGAGCCGAGTGGACATTGACAGCTGTATCGTACCTCATCAGAATGCCACAACCCTAAGCAACTCCACCGATAACACCGCAGCGCATTTAAACCCTGCTTAATAAAATAGCAAGTAGTAAGTAAGCCGCAACGTCATGTGCTGCTATGCAGTTGCCATGCAGAGAGATGTAAATTGTGCTCTAACAAAAGTTGGCACTTCTTTTAAACTAGGGACATTTTGTATTATTTATTTATTTACATTAAAAGCCACAATGAGAAAACTGATCTAATACAACTGGTTGCTAACACAAACTTTGTATTGATGGCTTATCTTTTTTTACCCATTTTAAATAAATTGCTAATGCATCAAACCCGTTTTAGTGTTATATCAATTCCAGATTTGCTAGAACAGTGTTTTTATTGGTAGTAATCAGTTCCATTAGCAGCACAGTCTTGTTGAATAATGAACTACTTTTAATACGGCAATTTTGTTAAGAAATAAATTGTATCTTCTCAATACGACGCATTTTGTTCCCAGTAAAGCGCTTTCTCTTTATTAATATAATATAATAATTAAGAAAGCAGAACGGCGTCCCCAAAAGCGAATTGTAATTTTAACGTATTTATTGCGCAGGTCACATCGTTGTTCGGAGTCTTCTAGCTGTCCTGTCTGAATTTGAATTTTATTGTTCATACCAATACCTGTTTCAATTAATTTATTTTTACCTTGTATTTAAGTTTTTTAAACTTTGCATGTCTGATAAAGCAATAGAAGATTCTTATTTCGCACAACTCATCAATAATATTGAACTTTATAATCTATGGACGAATTTTACCATCTCAGTAAACCATATAGACCAGGGTCGATAATTTTTGAAACAAAAAAAAATAATAGTAGGATGAAACCCGTTGGAAAAGAAAGAGAATAGAACAAAAATGAAAGGAAAAATAAATTACGGGCGATCCGAGGTCGGGAAGGGGGGGGAGGGGGGGGGGGGGGTTTAAGGGTAGAAAATGATTTATCTCGATTTCCGGTAAAACTACAAGTCCTATGGAAAAACGTTAAATCGCAAAGTTGTAGGTAATAAAAAGGTATACAACTTTTGTATTTACACTTTTTTCATGTAACCTCAAAATGTATGTGAAAAATTCAAATAACCACGTTTTTGGTTTTTTATTTTTACCTTTTACAAAAAATTTTTTTTATCCACAAAATTTGCTGAAAACTTACCTTTTCATGTCCTAAACACACTGTAATTTTTTTGATTTAAAATATTTATTTTTTAACCTTTTTTTGACTTAATATCGAAAAAACACTCTAATTTTCAATCGAAAATTCTCACGTCAAAATATCTGCTTTTTTAAAAAAGTCGGTGGGCTTTTTGTTCGTTGAAATCTATACTTTCTGATAGTGTTAAAAAATATATACATTACTATGGTAAATGTTCTCAAAAAAATGCAAAGAAACGAAAAAAACTCGAATCCGACATTTTTTTTTTAGATCAATATGTACAATTTTGAGCTATTTATTAAAATTTATACTTTTTTTTATCAATGTTACATGGAATCTTTTTGGTTTTTCGAGTAATTAAAGTATACATTTTAATAAATAGCTCAAAATTGTACATATTGATCTAAAAAAAAAATTTCGGATTCGAGTTTTTTTCGTTTCTTTGCATTTTTTTGAGAACATTTACCATAGTAATGTATATATTTTTAACACTATCAGAAAGTAGAGATTTCAACGCACAAAAAGCCCACCGACTTTTTTAAAAAAGCAGATATTTTGACGTAAGAATTTTCGATTGAAAATTAGGGTGTTTTTTCGATATTAAGTCAAAATAAGGTTAAAAAATAAATATTTTAAATCAAAAAAATTACAGTGTGTTTAGGACATAAAAAGGTAAGTTTTCACCAAATTTCGTGGATAAAAATTTTTTTTTGTAAAAGATAAAAATAAAAAACCAAAAACTTGGTTATTTGAATTTTTCACATACATTTTGAGGTTATATGAAAAAGGTGCAAATACAAATGTTGTAGATCTTTTTATTACCTACAACTTTGCGATTTAATGTTTTTCCATAGGACTTGTAGTTTTACCGAAAATCGAGATAAATCATTTTCTACCCTTAAAAGCCCCCCTCCCCCCTTTCCCGACCTCGGATCGCCCGTAATTTATTTTTCCTTTCATTTTTGTTCTATTCTCTTTCTTTTCCAATGGGTTTCATCCTACTATTATTTTTTTTCACTTTTTACCATTTTCACTGGTCTAATATTGCATAATAGATAATAATATGCAATGTTAAACGACAAGACAATATCACAATAAATGTTTGAGAACTACAGTAGGTACTGATTTTAAATGGTAAGCAAATGCCTTATTAACCGTAGCAAGCAAATATTATTATGAATAATGTCAAGTTTCATTACAATTGCCAGTCGGAACTAATACAGTAAGTATATAAAACCAGATTACACCCCCAATATAACTTAATCTACGACAGTGCCATTATGACGTATTTAGCATTATCATTTAGATGACATTATGACCTTCATAATAGCACTCAGTGCCATTATGAATTCATAATAGCATCCAAATGTTAAGATACAAAAACAAAAAGAAAGTCGGTGCAAACTATTTATTTGTTATTATTACTTACAAAAACGGATTGCATTTATTTATTGAAAACATTTCGACATCCGATGGGACACTTTCGAATTCAGAATCTCCCATATTTAAATTATTTTTGGCCAACACTTTGCATACAATAGAAAATTAGACGGCAACAATGACGTTGTCAAAATCGAAATTGAAACAATCAAAAATGCGGTTACCATGATATCGACTAATATGGACACCTGAAAATTTTAAAAATTACGAAAACGTTATCTGATATCAATGAAATTAAGACGAATAAAATCTATTTGCACTGTCGTAGATTAAATTTTGAATGATACACGTTCGATATGAACTATGATAATAAAACTTGTGCAACGTTGCATACGTTTTATTATAGTGTTCATATCGAACTAGTATGATTAATAACTATAATAATTACTGTGAATATTAGGAGCAATAATGGCGCGTTGCTATCACATATAGTATTAAACAGTTGTATAAAGAGTACCTATGTAAATTCTTATGAAGAATACAAGGCTTTTTTCCCAGTGCAGTACTGTACATCATCAATCCGTATCGTCGGGACAGTGACGGCACGTGCCATATACAGGGTCCGCCATTTAAAACTCCCCAGGCCCGTACTTCGCTTAATTGTTGAGCTACAAATTTGTGCGACATACCAAATTGTAGGTTTTACGAAGGTCTTTAAAAGTGTATACAGTGTGTCCTAAAATAGTATTTTTAAAAGAAATTATTATGGACAACAACTTAATTTCTTTAAATATTTTTTTTTCCTTGCCCTGTATATCAAATCGGTGATAAGAGTTTGATGCAAGTTGTAATAAGCTTTAATTTTAGTTATGATAACTCATTTCAAATTTTCATTCGTTTTCGTGAAAAAGACTAAAAACACATATTTATTTCCGTTACTAAAATAAAATTGTTTTTAAATACTTTGACAATGTTATTTTATTCATTATAATAGCTTAAACCATTAAAGAAAAAAGTTAAACGATTAATTTAAATATTGATAAAAATTTTGTATATTATACTGACTCTCGAAAAGTGACATTTTTGAGCTTATAACTTTCTAACAGTACGTCTTAGAGCAAATCGGCTTACATGTCCCTATATTCAATTTTTATTTTCCCAAAAAAATCAACTTCCGGTTAAACCGGATGTAACTCGAAAGCAGGAAATATAGTTTTTCCGGTTTAACTGGAAGTTGATTTTTTGGGAAGATAATAAAAATTGAAGATAGAGACATGTAAGCCGTTTTGCTCTAAGACGTACGGTTAGAAAGTTATAAGCTGTCAAAGTTCAAAAATGTCACTTTTCGAGAGTCAATATCTCGGAAACTATGAAGTATAGACTAATAGTGCATTTAATAAAAAAAAATTATAATTTTATATGGAATTTAAAAATGTAAAAATATACAGGGTGTTCCATTTAAAAAAAAAATAACGACAACACTTGACAGTTGGTGACATTACTGACATATGGTATAATAGTCAAATTTTAGTCCTATAGATTGCTCAAAACCCGGATCCGATATCACTTTTCGTTAGCCTGTAATTAAGCCGTTCCGGAACATTTGCCCAACCCTGTATCTAATGTTGAGAGTTTCCAAAAATGAAATTAAAAAAATTCTAAATTCGGCTACAAACAGGAACAGGGCGAAAACATATAGTTTCCAAATTGCCTACGAATTCTTGTCTGCCGTGACTATTTTCCATTCCTAACATTTTTTCGTATTACTGGAATGACATAACTAATGCATATTTTGGCATATAGCGCTGTGGGGTCAATCTTTAACTTTTACGCTCCAAAAATGTCCCCTCTCATCCCGGTTTCAATTTTACACCTGCTTCCTGAAGCTGCCCGTAAACTTTTAATAATTTTCCAAATTTCTCATAAGGCTTTTACAATAAAACACCAAGGTTTACAACTCGCCGTAAATTTCAATATCTCCGAAAGCTTTAATTTTACCAGGCCTTTTAAAGGGAAAGAAATCGCAGTAATTAGAACGTCAAAGAAGTCTTTTAAGGCTACGTCAGGAAGTAATCAAGACGGGAGCAGGAATGTTATAATGGCTAATATCGGCCGCTGAAGGTTGCCGATGAAACTCGATCAATAACGAACGAGGGAAATATAAGATTACTTTTGTTTTAAAAACGAGCTTTAACCCTTTATAGGTTACTACTTAACTAGTACGATTGTATTCATAAAATAAAAAGGTGTACAAGTGGTAAACAAGAGGTGACATTTAGTATTTTTTTGTTAAAAACAGATGCTTGTTAAAAATAAATAAAACAATTCTCGGATTTTAAATGAAAAACTGCTAACAACGTCATGAGCTATCGACTAAAATGCCCTTTTTTTTCTAGGTAACACTAAAGCGGGTTTGATACACTAGCAATTTATTTAATATGGGTTAATAAAAAAATAAGCTATCAATAAAAACTATGTCTTAGCAAACTTGTTGTAGTAGACCATTTTAATTTTTAACACGCTTTTATTAGCTTCACCTGTATGTTTGTAACCGACTTCTTTGAACCCGATTTTGACCCACTTTAAACGGTCAGATTTAATTTAAATTTTGAAGACTTATCAAGAACCGCTGATAATACAATAATCTAATACGAAAAAAATCCGCTGTCAAATTTTGACAGCTGTCAGGTATAAAACGAAGATGCGATTTTGACAAAACAAATTACGGGGTCGTATAGTATTTGATGCGGATACTTCGGGAAAAATAAGCAAAAAATTCTCCTGTCCAAATTTGACAGCTATCAATATATCAGAATTTTCAAAAATTTGCAAATATAGTCGGATCTGACCAACTCCCCTGTCACTTTTTCTCTCCAGCTGCCAAAACCTTCACCTTTCATCCCCTTCTTTCCCAGGCGACCTCCTACTACCTGTCATCTATCTGACGTTAGTGGTGCACTAATTTACCGTACTATTAATAAATAGTCAGCAGCTTAGAATACAATATAGTTTAAAAAAATTCACGGTCCTTTACAAAGATGCAACCGGGGAGGACACTGAAAATGCCGAAGCAGAGTGCAACGGTTGTGACTATTATTGTGAGATTTGACATCTGCGAAAACTCATAGATTTGAATGTAATATTTAGTTGATCAAAGTTTTATTGATTTATAATATAAAAAATAGTAAAATAGAGGGTATAAAACAGGGTTGGTACATATCATGTTTATATAAATATTCAAATATTCGAATATCTATACCTACATATACCGGAAATAAATATATCAAATTTGGATATTTATTTATATTTTTAAACTATTTCATCTGTTTTGTACTTAAAAAATTTGATATAATTTTAATATTCAAAATTACTTAATTTAATAAGTTATCAACATTTAAATTTGTATTTTAATTATATTCTATTTAATGATAGTTGCTATTACAATATCAAGTTCTATTAATACCTTGTATAGGAATGTAAAATGTAGGTAAAAAATACTAGTTTATGAATATAACACATCATATATTTTTGCATTTAACTATGATTCAACTAAAAATAAAAATTGAGAACGGAACAACAGCCAAAAGAAAACTAAAATATTATTTCTAACATAAAACTATAAAACGCGTAAAAAAGGCTGGCTGGGAACAAGTAAGTTTATCTCAGGTTTTAATCAGTCTGAGTAATGGTTGGTCGGAATATAGATTTGAATGTAATATTTAGTTGATCAAATTTTTATAAATCCAACTTTCAAAATTTAATAAATCGAACCGTTTTCAAATTAGGTTTTTTTTTCGAAAACAAACGTTCACTTTTAACACCCTGTATATCTAGAACGAGTAACATTTCTAAAAAACTTAAATTACGTAATTGATCTAGTTTGATGTCTAGTATCTCCAGTTACTCTATGGCCCATAAGTTATGGGACATCCTGTATATCAGGGTATTTATCACTGATATTATACAGGGTGTTAATTAATTAAGTTCGTAAACTTTAAGTAATTAATCCTTGATCGATTCTAAGACCAAAAGTTCATATAATTATAGGTCCGCAAGAGCTCCGTTTTGTAGATACAGAGTGTTCAACTTTTTTTAAATATTGACTTTTTTATAAAATATTATTGAATGGTAACATCTACTTCATTGAAGCTTGTGACACACAAATAGATATTTAGAGGCTACATTTTGCAAGTATTAATATATTTTTAATTCAACCGCGAGCGTAGATATGGGTAACGGTATTAAGACTTTCAAGCAAAAAATGGCACGCCACTGATTGTTTTAAACTTTTAAAGCATTATCTAGTAAGCCAGGCATAAAAAGTGTCTCTTGATAATTTTTGATTGGGCGTATCTTTTTCAACAAAATTTCCTTATTAGATTTTCATGCACGCCTCTGGAGAAATTTAATTGTGAATCAAAATTGCTCAGATCTCAACAAAAATAAAGTACCAGATGCATCTTATAAAAATAAATTTAATAACTTATGAAATCCTTTCGGGAACCGTTTGATTTCCAGAATAAAAGAACATTATTTTCTTTTTTAAATTATTTTATTAATAATTTTAACATATGAAAACTAAAATATTTCTTAAAATTGGCTAGAAACTAAGTATTTTCTTTTTAGTTGATTTCTAAGCAATGATTCGCACTTAAATTTGTCCATAGGCGTACATAAAAACCTAATAAGTAAATTTTCTCGAAAAGGCCTAATCTAATCAAAAATTATAAAGATACACTTTTTGTGTACATACTAAGCAAAAGCAAAAATTATTTCTTACATTGGTTTCCGATATACAGGGTGCCAAAGTTTTTTTTTGGTTTTATTATTATTCCTTTAGAATTTTTAGGAATGATTAATTAAAATTTTGCACAAATAATAGATTTACCAGAATCGACGAACTAATGTTTTTAATATTTGAAATAATCTAGAAGTACCTCCTTTTCTTGTGGTCATGACCCCTTTATGCCCCCCCCCACAATTTACTTAAAACGACGTCACTGATTAAGTTGAAGAACAAAATCTAATTCATCATTTTATTCTTCAACGTTTACCATTACCTGTCGTAAAGTTTTTCACTATCTTTTACGGCCTAGAAGTGATTTTGAGAACAATTAAATTAAATAATGCATTGTTAGTATTAGATAATTTGCAAGTGGTAAAAGTATTGTTGAACACAGGGTCCATATGATAAAAATAATCGAATATTAACAATACATTCTTTAATTGTTCTCAAAATAACTTCTAGGCCGTAAGAGATAGTGAAAAACTTCAAGATAAGTAAAAGTTGAAAAATAAATTGATAAATCATATTTTGTTCTTAAACTTAGCCATTGACGTCGTATTAAGTAAATTGTGGGGCGTAAAGGGGTCATGACCCCAAAAAAACGAGGACTCTGTAGATTATTTTAAATAATAGTTACGTTCGTTCGGAGACAGTCAGTGGTAAATCTATTATTTGTGCAAAATTTAAATTAATTCACCCTTAAACTTCTTAAGAAATATTAAAATAACAAAAAAAAAGGTTTAGCACCCTGTATATCGGAAACCCAAACAAACTCGTTTTTCAAAATTAATAATTCGTTCGTGTGCTTTACCCCACCCAGCACCCCAATTCGCTCCACGGGTCCCGAAAGTTTGTTATTTTTAATAAATAGTTTTGTTGTCAAATTGACACCTGTTTAAATTAAATATAGTGTGCTTTGTATTTCCACACTCGTGTTGAAATATTTTTTTTCAACACGCGTGTGATATTTAGCACTTTCTAGCCAAGTTAACCGTGTCGTTATTATCATTTTCTATTCGATACGCGTTTTTTCTTTATTTGATGTTGGTAACATTTAAATGTTTTATTTCATTGACTTGCGCGGCCTTTGTGATTTACTAGAAAACCCATTTTTCGCAGAGGAAAAATAGCTTGATAACCTACTTTTTTATTCTGTGTGGATAACAGTTATGTATGTTGGTTGCATAAATCTATAAATCAATCTTTTGTAGATGCTTCAAGCTATCATTTTCTGCCAAATCCTATCCAAAATTCAATCTACTAACCTTCCAATGTCGATTTTAACTTCAACTTTATTTGAATTATCCATCTTTCCTATACTAAATTGCAATGCCGTGACGTAAAATCACGTCTATTGAAATTCGAAAAAAAGTAGCAAAATCGTCCGAATTTCCGAACGCTCTGTATATGTACCGATTATACAAGGATCACACAACGTATTCCGTCCAATTTGAAATCTCATATCGCTAAAATAACTTTAGAATCTCGTGGTGAAAATGGGTCAATAAATCAAAAAATGACAGTTCGCAAAATAATTTTTGTTGTCCAGAGGCTATGATAAAAAATAGTATTACCAACATAAAATTTAGACATAAAAATTTACAAAATTTGAAGGATTTATTTTCTTTTCAAATATGTGTTTTTTATTAAAAAAAACTACGAATTAGAAAAAATAGTATAACGTACGAGTTATATAAAGCAGTTTAAAGCACTTGTCCCGTTATAAAACGCGCCGCAAGCGGCTCGTTTTTTAACATGGACGCGTGCTATAAAATGATGCTTTATAAAACGTGTACGTTATTATACTATTTTCTAATTTGGTATCATAACAAGTCTATTACGATACGCATTTGCGTATCGTAATGAAGCTATTTCGATACGCGTTTTTTCTTTATTATTTGATGTTGGTAACATTTAAATGTTTTATTTCATTGACTTGCGCGGCCTTTGTGATTTACGAGAAAACCCATTTTTCGCAGAGGAAAAACAGCTTGAAACCTACTTTTTTATTCGGTGTGGATAACAGTCATGCATGATGGTTGCATAAATATATAAATCAATCTTTTGTAGATGCTTCAAGCTATATAATTTTCTGCCAAATCCTATCCAAAATTCAATCTACTAACCTTCCAATGTCGATTTTAACTTCAACTTTATTTGAATTTTCCATCTTCCCTATACTAAATTGCAATACCGTGACGTAAAATCTATTGAAATTCGAAAAAAAGTAGCAAAATCGTCCGAATTTCCGAACGCTCTGTATATGTACCGAATGTACAAGGATCACACAACGTATTCCGTCCAATTTCAAATCTCATATCGCTAAAATAACTTTAGAATCTCTTGGTGAAAATGGGTCAATAAATCAAAAAATGACAGTTCGCAAAATAATTTTTGTTGTCCAGAGGCTACTATGATAAAAAATAGTATTACCAACATAAAATTTAGACATAAAAATTTACAAAATTTGAAAGATTTATTTTCTTTTTAAATATGTGTTTTTTATTAAAAAAACTACAAATTAGAAAAAATAGTATAACGTACGTGTTATACAGTGATCGGCAGAAAGAACGCACCAAAGGGGATTTTTTTTAAATTTCAAAACTTACCAAATTTTTTTGGCGGTGGAAAAGTTCTGCATGTCCTTAAACAAAAAATAGCATGGACAAAACTAGTAAATATTACGCCGTATACGAGGGAAAGGTGAAAACGTTAAATTCACTCAAGAATAAACTGCCCTTATTTTTCACTGTGGAAAATTTTTTTATTAGGAAATGTTATTTGCACTTAAAAGTTATCCATAAATACCAAATTTCAGCTCGGTAGCACAAATAATATAAATATTTTGATGGCAACTGGATTTAAATGAAAACGAACTTTATTGTAAGGGATTAAACTTTAATTCATACACCAATGGGTTTAAGAGTTTTTGAAAAATTGGGAACGGCAAAATATTGTTAAATGTGTGAAGTAAACCCTCATTTGTTTTGCATAAAGTTATTCCGCTTATCCATAGAACAATGTACGGTGTGCCCCAGAAAAGTTAGATTATTTTTGACGTTATTTTATTAAACGTCCAGTTCTCGCGTATTTAAACAAATTTAAGTAGGTTATGTGTCTAATTGCCCAAGAGCTGTTAAAAAATTGAATTTATAGGTTGCATAGCTTCTATCGATTCGTTCGTACGAGGGGGCGTAAAAAAAAAGTAAAAACACTTTTTTTGTGCTACCGAGCTGAAATTTGGTATTTATAGACAACTTTTAAGTGCAAACAACATTTCCTAATAAAAAAATTTTCTACAATGAAAAATAAGTGCACTTTATTCTTGAGTAAATTTAACGTTTTCACCTCTCCCTCGTATACGGCGCAATATTTACTAGTTTTGTCTATGCTCTTTTTTGTTTAGGGACATGCAGAACTTTTCCACCACCAAAAAAATTTGGTAAGTTTTGAAATAAAAAAAAATCCCCTTTGATGCGTACTTTCTGCCGGTCACTGTATAAAGCAGTTTTAAGCACTTGTCCCATTATAAAACTCGCCGCAAGCGGCTCGTTTTTTAACATGGACGCGTGCTATAAAATGATGCTTTATAAAACGTGTACGTTAATACACTATTATTTTATCGTTGCTGTGGGAACGACTCTTTTTTTGTATATTTTCGTTTTTTAGGCATAATTTTATATTTTTTTGGCCCTATGCAAAGAATGTCGTGGCTGCACGGGCAGACAATAATAGGTGTAGCCGCTGCGGTAAACTCTTAATAATTTACCAACTAAGCTACGAATGAGAGCAAATACTGGTTAAAACTAAATTTTAAGTCCCAATAAACAGTTTATAGTGCATATATTTTAAGCTTCCCGAGTATCAACAATGTGTTGCGAACCTGCAGAAGCTCTCAGACAACCTGTTCGCTCGTTTAAAGTTTCCGTAAAGTTTTAATTTAATTAGCGGTTCGATAAGAGTCTACTTTGTAGTAGACGTAACTATCTTGTAATTAAAATTTTATAACGGAAGTTGTCCGCCCGGTTTTATGATCTTTCATGCTTGCTTATTAATAAATTTATAGTTATGGCCTGCGGTTAACACAAAGATCTCTTTCTTCTTTGGGATAACCCTGTAAGACCGGTTTAAACGGGTTAAAACCATAGTTATTTACCTTTAGGTAAGCAAACAATAATTACAAAAGTTGCAAATTTATGGCCGTGCGCATGTAAACAAAGCTACACCGGATTAGGCATGCGCACTACCACTTTATCGTTTGACGAATGGGAAAGTAGACAGGTCCGGGCTTTAACATTTAAGTTCTTGCTCAAGAAATTGTAAAAGTTGACCTTCAATTTATTTTTACCTGCTAAGCTAAAATTTGCCCCAAATTCTTGCTAAAAATTCAAATTTCTTCTCAATTTTTGATCAAGTTGAGAAAAAGGATAGTGATTTCCGGCATTTTTAGTAGTTGCAAACCTATCAGAATTTGAGGATAGAAAATGGTTTTTAAAGGTTTATTTCTAAAATTTGTTTAAAACAAGAACAAGTCAATCAAGCAAGTCTTATAAAATCGAATATAAAAAACAAACAAAACCAGCAAAATAATTAGTATCCGACCAAAACAAGATTTTCTTCGGCCTTGGTCTCAGTTTCGGCCGAAACCGAAACTTAAAAATTTTATTGTATTACTGAAATTAAATTTTTTTATGGATCGAGATACGTTAACTTCAGTTTTATACCGGACATAATAACCTCGTTGGAGAGTAGAAATTTAAGTTTAGGAGACTCAATTAGTATTGTTGAAACTTTTTCGGCTAAATGTAACAATATTCCCGGTAGTGTAGGAGGTCAAGTAAGGAACAAATTGGATTTAACTGTAAAAAGAATGAAGGATATAAATACTTAACTGCAGTAAAAAGTATTTATGAGGGTACACTAGGAAACCATCCAACGAAGGCCTTATATTTTGCTACCAAAGTTGCAGTATTGTCCGATTACATCAGTAGATGTTGAAAGAAACTTCTCTTTGTATAAACATATTTTTACTATTAGAAAACAATCCTTTTTAGTTTAAAATTTTGAAAAATATTTAGTAATATACCTTTTAAACAATTTTAGGTTAAAAAATTGTTTACTTTTATTTTTCTTTGTTTTTTGCATTTTTTTTTTTAAATAAACATACTTTTTAGAACCCAATGTGTTTCTTTACCTCATTTAACTATAATAAATTAAGAAATATTGCATACCAGTATGCATATTTGGTAAAAAAAAATGCATGTTATGCAATGTTATTTAAGTATGCCAAACTCCAAGGGGTGCTTCTTTAAGTGATTTTAAGAAGAAAAGTTCATATAAACATGGGTTTGAAAATGCATAGTTTTTATGATACAGGGTGTCAAACCTTAAAAAAAAATTGGATATTCGTGTTACTTCTTTTATTAGATTTTGTTGAATTTTGGCAATTTTGTTTGTAATAACAAGAGAATAATTTCGCCTCAATTAGATTAAAATTATTAAGTCCAGTGGTTTCCCGAAAGGACAGTCTATCTAATATTTTTGACAAAAAATTGCGCGCCACTGGCTTTTTTTTTAATTAGTAATTTTTTCGAATTAAGCAACTACAAATACAATTATTTTATCTTTTAAGTTTTTTCATATCTTACCTTGTTTTCGAGAAAAAAAAATAAAAACAACTTTATTGCATATCCTCGTTACAATAAGAGTAAAAAATTTAAACCAAACTATTAAGCAATTAAAATTACACGAAAGTCCTCTTTTGAATTTTTTCGCACAAATTAAAAATGTTTTCGATAAAAGAAATTAACATAAAATAATCGCATAACGTAATAATTTATTACTGCAATGTTTTAAAAGTAACAGAAAAAGAATAAGAGTGGTATTATTGAAGGAAAAACAGTAGCTTTTCAAACAAATTTGATTTTTTCATAAAATTCAAAGGAGGACTTTCGTGTAATTTTAATTGCTTAATTAAGTAATTTAAATTTTTTACTTATATTGTCCAGGGACATGCAATAAAGTGGTTTTAATTTTTTTTTCTCGAAAACAAAGCAAGATATGAATAAAACTTAGGAGATAATAGTTTTATATATAGTTGCCTAATTCGAAAAAATACATAATTTTAAAAAAAGTCAGTGGCGCGCGTCTCAAAAATATTAGTTAGACTGTCTTCCGGGACGCCACTGCACTTAATATTTTAATCTAATTGGGGCTAAATTATTCTCTTGTTATTACAAACAAAATTGCCAAATTTCAACAAAATCTAATAAAAGAAGTAACACGAACATCCGATTTTTTTTTAAAAGTTTGACACCCTGTATCATAAAAACTAATGCATTTTCGGACCCATGTTGATATGAACTTTTCTTCTGAAAATCACTTAAAGAAGCATCCCTTGGAGTTTGGCCACATACTTAAATAACACCCTGTATATGCGCATATTTTGGCTGAAGTTAAGTGCATATAATTCGCCCTTTACTAATCACCAAACAAAATAATCACGAAATTAGTTAACTTACGTAAAAGAGAAGTAAATGAATTGATTAAGATTATCGTCGGATAATACAAATTTTCATAATTATTATTAGAAACTTTTCCGAACATTCTACAACTCTTGTTCTAGTAGCAAGTTTCCATTTCGAAAATAGTTTTACTTAGCAAAAATTACTGCCCGTAATCGATTCGTATGCTACCGTGATTATGCAAACTGCAAAAGTTTAATCCAAGTTTATTCGGGAGATGTAAAAGTTTTTAAAGTGCAGATTATAAAAACTATCGATTTAAAGTATTACTTTAAGGAGTAAAACAACAAAATAACGTGTAGTTAAAGCTAAACTTTTTGCTAAAGTTTAATATACAGTGTGACCAGTAAAGTCTGCATCATATGAGGTTTTTTTTATTAATAACTTTATTCGAAATTTGACTTTGGCATCAAGTTCTGCTTCGATCGAGATGAAAATTAAACAAAAAAATAGTAGTCACATTCGCATTATCTGCAAATTTTTATTTTTTCCAAAAAATAATTCAAAAGTGGGGTTATTTCTGAAAATATCGAAAAAAATTATTGGAAACATTTTTTTTTAATGCACTTTCTAGTCCACGTACAAAATTTCAGCTGCATATGATAATTTTGATTTTTTACCCATATTTTGTAAATTGCACCACTTTTGGAAAATAAGACTTAACACAACCTTCATAAAACTTCTTAGTTTTGACAATGCTTTATTTCAGATACATTTTTTACTTTCCAAGTAGCGCCATATTAAATGTGTGTTTTTTTACATAATCAAAATTGGGTTATTAAAATTGGGTCGCATGTGATGCAAAGTTAATTGTTTTGGACCCTGTATAAGGTTAACTTCATAAAATAAGTATTTTTTAAAACTAATTTGTGTCTAAAAGTAAAAAAATAAAAAAATAAAATAAGGGGGTTTTAAATTAAATCGTTGAAAATAGATAAACTTTATGTTAAGTTACACTAAAATTAATTTTTTTTAAAACCGACCAGAAAATTTACACTTTCTGGACAATTTTTCGTCTAGAAAATAACGTTTTTCCCATCGCAAGACCGGAAAAGTGACATTAGAGACCGGAAAAATCTTTTCCGGACTCTAATGTCACTTTTCCGGTCTCTAATGTCACTGTTTTTTGTTTTTCCAATCGCTCTTTGATAATACAAGATACCTTGATTTCGTTATTATGACAACAACATTTCGATGTATTGTCGAGTGACAGTTCGTTGATTTTTAATTTTGTTCTTTATGTCAAACTTGTTTCGCGTAGATTATAAAATATATCGAAGTGTCGGTCTTAAAAAAAATATTGTACGTCACGCAACCGAAAATTAGTGTTTTCCAGGTCTCTCCAAGCTTCCAGGACTCGCCTATGGCTCGCTCTGAAAATGCTTGTCTCGACCTGAAAAACACTACTTTCCGGTCTTGTAACGTAAATTACTATTCCGCTTAAAGAACACTTTCCTGACGACACTGTGTTATTTTTTGTGTTAATATTAAGGTATCTTTCAGACACAAACTACGTTTTCAAAAATACTTATTTTATGAAGTTACCTTATAAATACAGGAAAAAAACCAATTAACTTTGCATCACATGCGACCACATTTTAATAGCTTAATTTTGATTTTGTAGAAAAACACACATTTAATATTGCGTTGCTTTAAAGAAAATGTATCTAAAATAAAGCATTGTCAAAACTAAGAAGTTTTATGTAGGTTGCGTTAAGTCTTATTTTGCAAAAGTGGAACAATTTACAAAATATGGGTAAAAAATCAAAATTATCTTACGCAGCTGAAATTTTGCATGTGGGCTAGAAACTGAATTTAAAAAAAAAATTTATCAATAACTTTTTTCGATATTTTCAGAAATAACCCCAATTTTAAATTGTTTTTTGGAAAAAATTAAAATTTGATAGATAATGCGAATCGCGTGACTATTATTTTTTTGCTTTCGAATAAAGCTGTTAAGTAATATCTAAAAATAAATCCTATATGATGCGGACTTTACTAGTCACACTGTACTCTATTGAATCATTATTATTTTATAGGGTGATCTACGACGGGTGGGGATCGTCTGTATCTGCAAAACCATACATGCTATGACTTTGGGGTAAAAAATTTATTACAAAATATAAGCAAAAAAGTACCGGAAATAATTTTTAAGTTCCTAATTTTACCGCTAGGGTGCGTAGTCGCTATGACACAAAGTCCTGAATTTCTACTAATAACTGTATTAATACAATGCAGGTCAGAAATTAAGTTTTTATATGCTTTATAATATCCTTTATAAATTTTGTAATGACAATTTTTTTGTAGTTACCATGGTAACGTGGAGAAGGGTAACGACTAAACGTACTTAAAAGGCTGTAACTTCGGTCTGCGTTAACCGAATTTAACAAACTATGGCTTATTTTAAAGAACGTTTATCCTGATTGAACGTTGATATAAATACTATTAAAATTAATGCGTCAGCTTTATAATAGAGGGAACTTTTAAAAAAATATGTTTCTAGGTTCGATTTCTTAAAAATTTTGAATCCAACTAACCAATCATTT
This sequence comes from Polydrusus pterygomalis, assembly GCA_963969555.1. NCBI lineage: Eukaryota > Metazoa > Arthropoda > Insecta > Coleoptera > Curculionidae > Polydrusus > Polydrusus pterygomalis. Next base: position 4,312,786 of record OZ018375.1, read on the forward strand.
TACCGCTATTCTATAGCTGACTAGTTAGTAAAGAGAACTGCAAAACCCGCAAGTTGTTTCCTCTTATCTCTTAAAAGTTATCGCAAAAATAGTGGAAGAGTAATTCTATTTCGGCTTTTAGCAATGTTTTGCAATTTTCCTTTTATTAAACCGTTGAAATCCTACAGCAAGAGTTTTTTAACTATATTTATTAATTTTAGGAGTTTAAAAAGATAGATTATGATAGCTATTTATGCAATCATAATCCAAATGTTATATTTATGATCAAGGCGGCCCTGGACAATTATGAAATTAAACAATAGAATAACCTTATTGTGGTTTAACCTATAATATTCTGTGACATATACTGTTAAAGTCGATTCACTCAGTAAACCTGCAAGATGGCCGACATGTCATATGACAAAAGTCATTGAAAATGCAAAAATTTATTTTATTTAGCTGGAATATGACTTTTGTCATATGACATGTAGGCCATCTTGCAGGTTTACTGAGTGAATCGACTCTACTGTCGTGATCATTAAGTCTGATTTTGTGAAATAAGTAATCTTTAAAAAAATACCTTTTACGAATGAGGAAGTCTATGACATAGTCAGATCTGGTCTTAACGTGCGGGTCCAAAGGTCACTGATCATATGCGTCAAATCAGACAACACAGAGGCGATCAAAATGTGAGATTATTTACAAATATACCGAAGGAAGGAAAAATAGTTTCATTATTTTAGCTATCGCGAAGATAGCCACATGTACCTAATATTATTAGTTTTGTAAAAATTATGTACAGGGGAGTTGAAAAAGTTACAAAAAAATTATATAATCGTTAATTATATATACCTACTGTACCCTTTAATTAAAAACGACAATAATAAACAGTGCAATTTATTTTAACAATTTTACTACTAAAACCTAAAAATACAATGGCATTTAGTCTGATAAACTATTTCGATAATGAAAGAAAAAGTGGAAATTTGCAAACCAATATGCAGGAAACCGTAATGAAAACACTGGGAATTAGTTTAAGGACTATGCAGAATAATGTGCATGAAAAAAAAGCATAATATAATACCCAAGAATACTAAAAAATGTAAACGAAAAACACCGTTTATAATTATAGCCTAAAAACTCTCATCGTCACTTATAAAATCTGAAAAGTCGTCTTCGAATGGAGCAATTATCATTGGCGCTACTTCGACATCTAGTACTTGTTCTCGATCCCACCAATCCCTTATTCATATTTCTGTATGTTCCACCGATTTCTTCCAGTACTCTTGTGTAATATGATCTAACGAATCTTGCCAAACTATTTGTACTTGGTCGGATTTAAGACCATCACCTACAAGTTTTTCATAATAAGACTTTGCACCAGCCCATATTAATTCTATTGCGTTAAACTGGCAATGATATGGCGGCAGTCGTAGAACCTCATGACCATATTCACGCAGTATTTCATCTACCGCGTATATTTTGGGTTTTTTAAGAGACTTTGCTATTGAAAGGAGTTCCGATTTAAGCATATTTGGTAAAGGATTTTGGTTGTGTTTTTCCAGCCACTCATAAATATCACTTTTCCTTCAAGATGAAGTAGGCTGTTTATTTAAAATTCTTGAATGCATCATATGCATCATATCGCATTATCTAATACAATTAAAGACGGAGCATCCAAATTTGGTATCAATTGAACTTTTAACCATTTTTCAAACATTTCGCAATTCATATTATCATGATAGTCAGCACTTTTTGATGTTGAAAAGAAAATTAAACTCGCACCTGCAACCTATCCTGTTGCAGAACCGGCATGCAAAATAATAAAACTTTTTCCCGTACCGCACCCCTTTTTCCTTTTAACACTTTTTACAGACTCATCTTGCCAATATTTTGAACCACTTCCATTCGAAAATATCCACGTTTCGTCTAAAAATACCACTTTTTTAAATTTCGATTTGTAACTTTGTCCGTATATTTTTTTAAAAACTGAACACGCTGACTTACTATCTGTGGCTGCTCACATAAAAATCTTCGGTTACAGTCTTTTTTATAGCGAAAACCTAAATTTTTTATTAATTTTGATAACGCTTTAAGTCCAATTTCCAAAATACCCCGAATTTTTTATGTTTTTTGTAAAACTGGAAGAGTTACATTGGTTTTTGATTTGTATAAATAGTAAATCACATTTCGAACTCCCATTTTAATATTTTCGCTTAAATCCTCAGTCTTTGGCTTTCTTCGTTTACACTTTTTAGTATTCTTGGGTACTATGTTATGTTTTGTTTCATGCACAATTTTCTGCACAGTCCTTAAACTAATTCCCAGTGCTTTGGCTACTTTTTCCTGAATATTGGTTGGCGAATTTCCACTTTTTCTTTCATTTTCGAAATAGTTTATCAGATTAAGTACCATTTTTTTTTGATTGGGGATGCAAAACCCCAGAAAATTGTTTCATTTTGTCACAAACTGTCAAAGTCACAAAACTGGCATATTTAAAATAAAACGTAGCTGGTGCTATTATAAGTTTTTTTAGAATCGCTGGAAAGTAAATACATATCCTTTTTTTTTTCGTGTCAAAATGGAATAAGTCTGTCTCATTTATCTTACGTATTTTATTTAGAGGGTAAAATTAAATGCAAGTAAAGAAAACAAAAACTGAGAGTATGTCTTTCTTGAATCGTATGACCCGCACGATAAGACCAGATCCGACTATATAACGACATTTTTAATTGTTTGAAAACGCAGTGTTGGCTTCAAGAGAATACGCATTATCCTCATAGAGTTCACCATCCCAGAAAAGTTTTTCATCATTTTAATTACATAAATTATTTAGTTATTCCTTTTGCTAACTGATAACCAAAAAAATAGAGTAAAAACCAATGATTCCTGTTTTATCAACCGTCTGGAACTATGCTTAATTTCGTAATTGTCCACGGCTAGGTTGACAACAAATGTTATATTTGGATAAATAACTAAAATCATTAACAAAATATCATAGTTTTTTTTTAAAACGTCTAAGATTAATAAAAAAAAAGCTGTTTCTGTTGGATTTCAACGTATTAATATAACGAACATGGCTAAAAGCCCAAATCGAATTACACTATTCCACTATTTGTCCGATAACTTTTAAAAGTGATAAAAGGAAATGCAGTTTTTGCAGTTCTCTTTACTAACTAGTTAGTTATAGAATAGAGTTAAAATGCCCCTGTATTTATTTTCTTATTTAATTACCAGCCTTTATCAAGAACAACAGTTTGTCAGCAGTGGGAAACAGTTTGGTTTCAAACTGTTTTTATCACCCAATGCAGGAACGTCAATATTTTTACACTGAAACATGTTTGATTTAAATTTTTTCCTAAAAGTTATCTACGAAAATTACAGATACACTAAACATACAACTAGAATCCAGGTATATTTTATTTATTTTCTCTGTAATTTGAAACATTGAATTGTAAAATTATACATGGCTTCCTTCAAAAAGCAGGAAGCAAAAAACAATCCTACTCTTAATTAAGGCCTTTATAAACAAATATCTTCTGCGTGGTTATACTACCTCTAGGTGGTTATTAAATATAAAAAATAACACGTTTCACTTGTACCAATGTTGGATGCAAGCAAATAGGCTATTCATGAATAAATTATTTAGTCTGTTCTGGAGTGTGTGTCCGAAAAAAACGCTCGGATACGTCGATTGGTATTTCTAGTTGCGTATTTTTTTCAATATAAACTTTTTATACAGGGTGTGTCATGTAACAGTGGCCAATACCAACTTTCTTATTTTAAATGCAACCCTGTATATTATTTAATTTTTGGATTTTTCAGAAAATTTTAGACATATTTCATGTACCGGGTGTTCCACCTAAGGAGATAATCGGCTATATCTCAGAAAGTAATAACACTAGGACTTCGGGAAAAAATATATGTCTATAAAAGCGGCCAAGAAAAATTGCTGGAAATTATTTTCAAGTTCGAAAAATGACCGCTAGGGGGCGTAAGAGAACTTTCAAAATAGAAATGCCGATTTTCTCTTGATTTTTCTTAATAAAAATATGTCAAAAATAAAAGCATTGTATTCTTCATAAAATTATGCAACTTTATGTTAGGAATCATTTTTTTCTATTTTCAATAATAAAGTGGTGGGAGAAGGTCAAACCTTTTTTCTTTCAAACGCTGATATCTCTATTTTGGATAATCCGATTTTATTCAACTTGGTATTGAAAAAAAGCCCTTCTTTTCCTCTACACGCAGATCTATTAACTACACCATATTGATTCTGATGGTGGCCACTTAGATGGCGTTTTTCCGTAATTCCTCAATGAATAAGGATTTTCTTAAAAATATCAAATGTTATGATATGACTTTTTTATCATATTTTATTTTAAGCTTATAGAAGCTATTAAATTGTGGAATAAAAAATTCAGGTCCGGATTTAAAATAAAAAAGTTGATGATGGTCGCTCGAATTCGTAACGTCGGATTAAAAAACTAACCCCATCAGCTTGTAGAGGAGGAAAAGTTACTACAAAGAACTGAAAATCGCAACGTGATATCTTTTGTGTGATTTATTGATTAATGAATGTTTTAAAAAATGGCCTATTTTTCCATATTAATTATTATTATCCCTAATTTCTCTAGTTTAACACGTTAAACCCCAGAGTGAAAAGCATGACTTTCACCTCAGACCAGACCATTTTTTTTTAAATTTTAGTATTAAAATTAGGTTAGTTTTACTACTTACACAATGACTTAAGGTTCTGACATATTTTTTAGCGAAAAAACAGTGTGGCCACGTCAGATGCACACGGTCTGTATAAAAAAATTTTTCTTGTTTTTAGTTTAGACCGTGTGCACCAGATTGTCTCACACACACCACAATGTATAAAGCAATATATTGTAACGAGTATGACATTTATGGTGTTATATATATAAACTAAACAATATAAACTGCACTTTCAATGATAAACAAAACCAAAGAACTAATTTTATGATGCCACTAGGCGGCTATATTTGACAGGACGGTGAATATTCTAACTTACAAAAAATTAATGATGTTTTCGCCAAACTAAGACATTTTTTTTTGTTTTTATATGGACCAAAGCTCTCTAAATCACCATATAACAACACAGAAATTGTGTCCCTGGCGCAGCCATAGTCGCCTGAACACGATAATATATATTGTGGACAAATTGGTGCACGTGGTCCGAGGTAAAACATGCTGTGCACCACTGTGGTGCACATGGGGCTTAACGTGTTAACAGAGACGTGTAGAGGAAAAGAAGGGCTTTTTTTCAAGACTAAGTTGAATAAAATCGGTTTATCCACAACAGAGATATCAGCGTTTGAAAGAAAAAAGGTTTGACCTTCTCCCACCACTTTATTATTGAAAATAGAAAAAAATGATGTGTAACATAAAGTTGCATAATTTTATGAAAAATACAATGCTTATATTTTTAACATATTTTTATTAAGAAAAATCAAGAGAAAATCGGCATTTCTATTTTGAAAGTTCTCTTACGCCCCCTAGCGGTCATTTTTCGAACATGAAAATAATTTCCAGCAATTTCTCTTGGCCGCGTTTATAGACATATATTTTTTCCCAAAGTCCTAGTGTTATTACTTTCTAAGATATAGCCGATTACCTCCTTAGGTGGAACACCCAGTACAATATCCTATACCTATCTTCAACTGTTTTAAAAATATTAAGTGTTTTCAGATTTATTGCAAAAAATTAACAATACACTCAAAAACTAATAATTAATACTGTTTATTTCTTGATAATGTAAAAAACAAAAAAAAAACATTAATGTGGGAGATGTTGAAAATGCCCGCCGCGAACGACTTGGCAACATCCTAATCTTCAATAGAAATTTCTTCTAATATGTTACTGAACATCTCATGCGTGACCGATCTAATCTCAAGCGTTATTCATCTTCTTAAGTCAGCTATAAGTCGAGGGGTTTAGTTTTGTATATAATATTTTTGACATAACCCCATAAGAAGAAGTCTAATGGCGTCTGAGCAGGGGATCGTGCTGACCATTTCATCGATCCACGCACGCAACATTGATTTGGTAATGGGACGGTGCCCCATCTTGCTGAAACCATATTATATTCGCTGGAAGTTGTGGGTTTGGTGTTGGATCAGGATATAAGTTTGTCAAAGTTGGCAAGACATTATTTTCGAGCAGTGCTAAATAATTATCGCCATTTAAATTGCCATTAATGAAAAAGGGACCTATGATATGATGATATGATCTTCCTGCCCAAACATTAACCTTTTCAGGATATTGCGTATATTCTTCTCTTATCCAGTGAGGATTTGCCTAGACCAATAGCGACAATTCTGACGATTAGCATGACGTGAAATGAAAAGGTGCACTCATCAGAAAACAAAACAGGTTCTAATTGGATCACATTGTATCTAACATTGCCATCATTTGTTCACAAAAATACGTTCTTCTATCAAAATCGTCTTCCATGAGTTTATGAGTAGGTATCATTTTATAGGGATACATTATATTTTCTTGTAATGTTTGAATAATTGATGACTGGCTAACATCGAACATTGGGGAAGTTTTTCTACTAGAAGTATGTGGATTTCCTCAAACTCAAGCATAATATTTAATTTGGTATTATCACTTATTGCATTGGCAGCTACTTTTTTATCTGCTTTACATGTCCAAGCTGGCGAAACTGCTTTTCTCCACGACCATTACTGGATGCAATAATTCCAAAATCATTTTTGATAATAGAATGTAAAAATTCTCGCTCTTGAGTTGGAATATTTATTCTGAAACACTTGCTTCTTATGCGTTTTGCGTGTATTTTCATTCCATAACAAGATTCGGAATGAATATTCTGTAATTGATATAAACGACATAGGTTGCCATGAATTTCGAAACTGTCAGTGTCAGATAAAAATGGCCGCGTTGTAATAATTATTTTCAGACAAATTTTAGTGCAAGTCAAAAAGTGAGTGAAAAATCGGATGAATCAGATATGGAACTGGATGGTCGTGGAGAAAATATGGTCTGCTATTCGGTTAGAATGAAAATTCGATACTCGTGGTTCCTCACGCTCGCGTTCGGAATCTTCCACTCGGATCGAATTTTCATTCCAACCTCGTTACAGAATCTACTTTTTTCCTTGAGTTATAGGCGGCAAATTTGGAAATTTTTCATGAAATAACCGAGCAACTTCCATTTGTGTTCGTGTTTTATCTCCATAACCAATCATCTGTAGAATTGTTATTTTGTGTATTTCGATTAAATAGGTAAACCATTTTTGTGAGATGCAGTTAACAAAATTCAAACAACTTTATCACTGACAACTACTGTCATGTAGACAGACAACAATTTGCTAAGGTCGGGAGATTTAAACAAAAGTAAACAAAACTATTTATACCTTTTTTTAAATTTCCTATCAGTAAATAGAAACGCTGAAATGCAATAAATCTGAAAACACTTGATATTTCCGAAACAGTTGAAGATAGGTATAATATATTGTACATGAAATATGTCTAGAATTTTCTAAAAAATCGAAAAATTAAATAATATACAGGATGTTGTATTTAAAGTAAGAAAGTTGGTATTGGCCACTGTTACATGACACACCATGTATAAAAAGTTTTTATAGAAAAAAATGCGCAACTAGAAATACCAATCGACGTGTCCGAGCATTTTTTTGGACACGCCCCCATGTATTTATTATCGAATTTAATTCATTTGGCTGATCCACACTGTAAAAGATTTAGGTACATTTAACCCGAAATTATAATCCAATTTCAATTATAATAAAATTACATACAGTGCCACCAGTAAAGTCCGCATTATATGGGATTTTTTTTATTAATCACTTTATTCAAAGTTTGACTTTGGCATCAAGTTCTGCTTCGATCGAGATCAAAATGAAGCAAAAAATAGTAGTCACGTGATTCGCATTATCTGTCAATTAATTATTTCCAAAAAATAATTCAAAAGTGGGGCTATTTCTGAAAGTATCGAAAAACATTATTAAAAAAAGTTTTTTTTAAATGCAGTTTCTAGCCCACATGCAAAATTTTAGCGGCATAAGATAATTTTGATTTTTTACCCATATTTTGTAAATTGCACCACTTTTGCAAAATAAGACTCAACGCAACCTACACAAAACTTCTTAGTTCTGACAATGCTTTATTTCAGATACATTTTCGCTATATTAAATGTGTGTTTTTCTACAAAATCAAAATTGGGCTATTAAAATTTGGTCGCATGTGATGCAAAGTTTATTTGTTTTTGACCCTGTATAAGGCAACTTCATAAAATAAGTATTCTTGAAAACGTAGTTTCTGTCTGAAAGTAATAAACCTTAATATTAAGACAAAAAATAACACAGTGTCATCAGTAAAGTGTTCATTAAGGTGGGAGTATCAATATGCTTGCCAACCTATAACCTATTTCGCGTAGATTTATTTATGTTTTCTAGCTTTTATACAAAATTTTAAGAAAATTAGTGTCGACTTGATATTCTATAGGTAATAATTGACAAATTTATATATATTATATAATATATTTATTATATAATATCAAGGAGTTTCATAACTTATTTTAGGAGAATTGTATAGCGAAAAATATCGGGTAAGATTTTTTTAAACATTAGTATGTCATTGTCACTTATTGTTCTTTCATTATACAATTCTCCCAAAATTAGCAATGAAATAAATTGATATTTTTGTAATATATCAGATACTGCCTAAATAATGTACCGACGATATTGATTTTCTTTAAATGTTAGTTATTAAAATAATAAACTCAAAAAATCAATGCGAAATAGGTTATAGGTTGGCAATAGATTGAATGACGTTGAGAATTTAACCTTAAGTGGAAAATAAATTTTAGTGGTGAGTAAAAAATCAAATTATCTTATGCAGCTAAAATTTTGCATGTGGGCTAGAAACTGCATTTAAAAAAACTTTTTCTAATAACTTTTTTCGATATTTTCAGAAATCACCCCTTTGAATTATTTTTTGGAAAAAATTAAAATTTGACAGATAATGCGAATCACGTGTCTACTATTTTTTTCCTTAATTTTTATCTCGATCGAAGCAGAACTTGATGTCAAAGTCAAATTTCGAATTAAGCTATTAATAAAAAAAAATCCCATATGATGCGGACTTTACTGGTCACAGTGTATTGTAATTTGGGCTAATAAAAGGGCCCTAATCTAACATAACACGTATGTGCTGAGATTTCTGAGGATATAAAAAATAATTTCCTGCTTTTAAATGACGTATGGGTTAGTATAGTTTCCCCTCTAAACCCTCTACCCTCATATTTTTTACTGTGAAAGGTCCTACTTAGACCAGGACTGAAGCCTTTGAAAATGGTAAAAAGTGAAAAAAAATAATAGTAGGATGAAACCCATTGAAAAGGAAGAGAATATAACAAAAATGAAAGGAAAAATAAATTTCGGTCGATCCGAGGTCGGGAAGTGGAAGGGGGTGAGTTGTTAAGGGTAGAAAACGATTTACCTCGATTTCCGGCAAAACTACAAATCCTATAGAAATATGTTAAATGGCAAAGTTGTAGGTAATAAAAAGATCTACAACTTTTGTATTTACACTTTTTTCACATAACCTCAAAATTTTTGTGAAAAATGCAAATAACCAAGTTTTTGGTTTTTTATTTTTATTTTTTACAAGAAAAATATTTTTTCACGAAATTTGGTGAAAACTTATCTTTTTATGTCCCAAATACCCTGTAATTTTTTTTGATTTAAAATATTTATTTTTTCACCTTATTTTGACTTAATATTGAAAAAGCACCCCAATTTTCAATCGAAAATTCTCACGTCAAAATATCTGCTTTTTTAAAAAAGTCGGTGGGCTTTTTGTTCGTTGAAATCTCTACCTTCTGATGGTGTAAAAAAAATATACATTACTATGGTAAATGTGATGAAATCCCCTTTAAATCCTACCTTTAATTATATTTAGAACAACACTATTTTCGCATATTTTTTGCGATCTTTATGTTTTATGGATTTGTAATTTTTTTGTTTATCAATGTAACATGGAATCTTACGTTGTTCGAGTAATTAAAGTATAAATTTTAATAAATAGCTCAAAATTGTACATAATAATAATTTTTAAAAAAATTCGGATTCGAGTTTTTTTCGTTTCTTTGCATTTTTTGAGAATATTTACCATAGTAATGTATATTTTTTTACACCATCAGAAAGTAGATATTTCAACTAACAAAAAGCCCACCGACTTTTTTAAAAAAGCAGATATTTTGACTTGAGAATTTCCGATTGAAAATTAGGGTGTTTTTTCGATATTAAGTCAAAATAAGGTAAAAAAATAAATATTTTAAATCAAAAAAATTGCAGTATGTTTGGGACATAAAAAGATAAATTTTCACCAAATTTCGTGAAAAAAAAAATTTTTTTGTAAAAGATAAAAATAAAAAACCAAAAACTTAGTTATTTGAATTTTTCACCTAAATTTTGAGGTTATGGAAAAAAGTGTAAAAACAAAAGTTGTAGATCTTTTTATTACCTACAACTTTGCCATTTAACGTGTTTCCATAGGACTTGTAGTTTTGCCGGAAATCGAGATAAATCGTTTTCTACCCTTAACAACTCACCCCTTTCCACTTCCCGACCTCGGATCGCCCGTAATTTATTTTTCCTTTCATTTTTGTTATATTCTCTTCCTTTTCCAATGGGTTTCATCCTACTATTATTTTTTTTGGTTTCAAAAATTATCGACCCTGGTCTAACTCCTATATTAAATAAAATTAAATTTCGGCGAATAATTTTCGTAATGTCGCGTGTAAACTGTATTATTACTCATCCTTAATGACCTAAGGCCTTAATCACTGCTCAGAGAAAGTGACGCATAAAGGCTATTAGCCTTTTTGAAGTGGTGTGGTCCCTTATCACACCGAAACTATTATTGTCCCGAAAATTATTTATCAGACATAAACCGTCCCGCGTTGTTAAACGTTTTGGTATGTCGGCCATTTAATGTTCATTATTCGGAGGGAAAAATAAGTAGTGTTTCACGAGACGAGAAATCTCGCACTTTTTAAAAAACTCTCGTCTCGCGATAGTCTGTCAGTTTTTCTTTCTCGCAATATGACGTCTGACGCCTGCAAAAGCTCCAAGTACATACGGTTTTTTATTATTACCATTACCATGTGAGTATTATAAACGCATCCATCTGAACCGATTTTTAAAAAGCGTTTTTAAAGTTAAAATCTGGCAGTTCTCGCACAGTGTTGCTAACACTCTACTCACACATGACCAAAATAATACTTGATACTTATATTGCCTAACAAACGAACGACTACGGTGCCACAACCTTCCTAACTTATTCAAGCCATGAAGTGACATCGGGCAACGCCGCATCAGCTGGGAGTTGTGCGAGCGGCAACGGGCGAGTTTTTATTCTTTCAAAGGGTAAAAACCATTTCAAATCATTGTAAGACAATTCATTATCTTTTAAAAAAACCTTAACCTTCATATCAATGTCCACTGAAACCTGATATATATTTGAACAATATTTATACAGTCATTGATCAAATAACTATAAAAATATATTTTTGAGTCACTTACAATTTTTACTTCCCAAAATTCAGAAGTAGGTATTAATTTTTTGTGAATAATTACTGACATCGTAAAAACTTTTTATAAAATCTGATTGCTCGAGAGCTTGATTAAGTTGATATGTACGCTCTTGTTGTTCCTCGTTTTTCTCCGCTGACTTTTTCTAGGAATGAGAACAGTTTTTGACAAGTAAGCAGGCAAATTGGGATAAAAGCACCGAACAGCGGTTAAATTTAGTCTCACTTTATAAGTCACGTGACACATGGATATTCAAAGCAGTGTTGTCGATGTTTCTGTTTCACGGCTTGATCAAAGTTAAAAAGGTTGTGACGGTGGGTTGCATATGTATACAAAAATTAAATTTTAGAATATTAAAAGTAAGATAGACTCTTTTTAGGTATTTAAGACACAAAACGGAAACGCCGGTTGCCTTATATCGAAATTAATAGCTTCACTCGTATTAAAACTACTCACTAGATGGGTTGATAATGAATGGGTTAATATTGAAAATAAAAGCGACAACACAATGATACATTTTAGAGAGTCCTCCGTTTAGTGCCAAGTAATATCCAGTCAAGAAATCCACTGCTCACGTTATTAAGTTGCAGAGATTTGATTGCATACCCCTGAAACTGCATTATTTTATTCTTGCAAATTTTGATAACCAACATTTTTATAAATAACTTTTAATGCGAACTCATAGGTAAAAATCGTTTGGTGAAAGATCGGGAGACCTAGCTGACCAGTTTCTGGTGTAATTTAATCCTATTGTGCGTCTATCCAAAAAAGTTTTGGACATATTCCCTTACACTGAGAAAAAGGTTTTATATTCCTTGTAAGAGTGCACATACTCTTTATACAACTGTTTAATACTATATGTGACAGCAACGCGCTTTTCTACTGTAAAACAACGAAAATCGTTTAGCCGTTGTGTAGTGATAATATCACGGTAATTTAGCCAATAGGAAATAGGAGTTATTGCTACCCTAGAATGGTTTATAGCCATGATTGCTCTAAATAATCACAGTAACTATCAAGTTCTATTGGGGGTGTAATCTGGTTTTATATAGTGTATTAGTTCCGACTGGCAGTTGTAATGAAACAACATTGATCATAATAATTTGCTTGGTACTGTTAATAGAGCATATACTTACCACTAAAAATCAGTACTGTAATCTTCAAAAATTTAAATAGCTTCTAGTGTAATATTGTTCTTGTCGTTTAACATTGCATATGATTATCAATTATGCTTCATGGTTTACGAGATAGTTAAATTCGTCCATAGATTATAAAGTCCATCAATAATAATGATGGATTGTGCGAAAAAGAACCTTCTATTACTTTATCTGACATGCAAAGTTTAAAAAAACCTAAATACAAAGTATTAGTACGATCAATAAAATTCAAATTTAGACGGGACAGCAAGAAGATTCCGACCAACGATGTGACCTGCGCAATAAATATATAAAAGAGTAATACTTTTGCGCGCGGCGATTGCCGATCGTTACAGACCTCCACCAACGTCTTGTGGATTATAGGTTCTAATGAATACAATTCATTTTTAAAGACACTATTCTGCTTTCTTAATTGTAGAGAAAGCGCTTTACTGGAAACAAAATGCGTCGCATTGGAAAGATACGATTTACTTCTTAATAAAATTGCTATATTAAAAGTAGTTCATTATTCATCAAGACTGTGCTGCTTAAGGAACTGATTACTACCAATAAAAACACTATTCCAGCAAATCTGGAATTAATATAACACCAACAATACACTAACAATTAATTTAATATGGGTTAATACAAAATAAGCTATCAATACAAACTGTGTCTTAGCAAACCTGTTGTATTAGATTAATTTTATGAATCTACTAATATGCGACCTAATAGTAAGTTTGGCAACAGCTATTACTTTTGATGCGTGTGTTAAGTATAGTGGACCATACAGCTAACCAGACCAATTGTGAACCCTGGAATCGTTGATTCCGTTTAAATGTAAACAATTTGGTCTATGGATAAAGAGGTTTTTGTTAAGCTCTTCTTAAGAGCAAACACTAGTGACGCCTTCGCCATTTCCTTTTTTGATCAATATTTCATTACTTTTTTATTTTATCCAAAAATCGGTCTGTCGTTGGAGTATAATAACCCTACAGTTGTAAGTTAACTATTATATTATTATATAGGACAGAAAATTATTTGAAAATGAACATATTATATCCCAAATAATTTATTTCTTTCTTGGACCGCACGCTACTGACTTCACTAAACAATATACGTTCTATATAGTGTTAACTACTATTTATTCACTTGGCTCATTAAATATTTTTGTCCGTTTTGTAGCTTTACTTTTGTAAAATAATGTTTTGTATCTACGCCAACCGAATTCATACAAAAACTAGACTAATTTATCAGGCCTTTTGTCTAGTTTTTTGCTATTAAAATGTCGTGCGATATGAGTATTTTTGCACTGATTATGGGCGAAGGGTCTTGCGGGGACCTTTTTACTCCGTCCCGCATCTATTATCCCTTGCAAACGTTACTGATAATAGTGATAATAATAGATTTTACTTTTCTCTAAAGCCTGACTGATACAAACATAATTGAAGCGCCACGTTGCCGGCTCCGCAGATATTATCAGAGACATTTTATCAACGGGATAGAGCCCTACATGGGCTGGGTCTTCATCTCGGGCCTCTACGCGGCCCTTCTCGAGTTCGGGCCGAACGGGTTTTTTGGGCCGGCCGGGCTTTTTTCTTCATAGTTTATAATTTATTCGAGCCGAATCAATGTCTTGGTTGCCGCGCCGGGTCAGGTCGAGCCGTAAAATTCCAGCCCGCGCAGGCCTCTACACCGTTTTGATACACGCACGTATAAAAATAAAGTAAACTCGTCACCCGTCTGACCTGGCCGTCGATGTCGGTCGAAATGTGTTTGTTGAGTCCGCGAGCAAACAAATGCCATTCATTTCTCTGTCGCGAGTATTAGGCCCAGTTAAGGTGATATTTCTGATCCTTGTTCTGTGTTGTAAAATGCCTTGAATGTATACCGGGTGTGCAACTAAATAAATATAGTTTAAAATAATTCTTCAAATTCCTAATATAGGCAGAAAATAATAATGAACGATAACCATTAGTACTATTAAATTGAAGAAGTAGTCCATACTTTAAGTGGAGTTAAAGATTGAAAGGGAAAAGAAAAACTCTAAGTCTTCCTCCACTGACATATTTAAAATAACTTTAGTTAAAAGATAACTCTACATGTTTCGAACATAGAAATGTTCATCTTCAGGAGAATTAAGATGTTATAAAAGAAAAATAACTAGTGTTAACGTTTTAGACTAGGCTTTAAGATAGTGAGAGGGACATATTAACATTCTTAGTCATAAAAGCACCAAAGAACAAGTTACCGAAGTATTAATTTTCTAGGTATAGGGTAATGATAGTAAAAATTAAAGGAAGCAAGGCCCATACGTGAAGCAAAATAATTAGTAAAGCAGTAGAAGAAAGAATAACTTGGGTTTAAACATGCTGATGAAAAGGAAAAAAAATGTGGTCAAGTGTGAGAAAAAAGTAATGAATAAAACAGTAAAATTAAGAGTAAAAAACAGAGTTAAGACTTAAAATTGGGTCGTCTAAAATTCTTAGGAATAAAAATAGTAGTAATCCTGAAGCCTTATGTTCAACATAATTGAAAGAAAAGTTTGAAAAATCTAATAATTTTCAACAGGTGAGCCAGACAGCTGAATATTTGGGAGTGACAAGTGACACTTGACCACATTTTCTTTCCTTTTCATTAGCATGTTTAAACCCAATTTATTCTTTCTTCTACTGCTTTACTAATCAAGCTATTAGCAGAATCAACAATTTTTTCATTTTTCTCAATAATTTTAAATACAACGGAATATATTTTTTAACTTAAGGAAAAAGAAGAATAAATAAGAAAAATATGTGTGGAAAACGCAACCCAATATATTTTTTTAAATCGGAGATACGGAAAATATAATATAAAAATGAACTCCATAAGAACAAACTGACGTTTTAATACGGTTTTTATTTGTAGGCAAGAAGTTGCAAATATCATGCCATTGTGTCTCGACAAAGCCATAATCAACAAGACGGTTCTTTAAATTGCATTAATGGAATAAATTGCAGTAAAATTTTAAGTGGGCTGTGAAAGAAAAAAGGGAAGAAGGCTGTGATTTAAAATATGAAAGAGTAAATAAAAACTAATACAGAAACGAAAGAGGAGCAAGCATTTCTTACAATACCTTGTGTCAAGGGGATTTCTGAAAAGATTAGAAGGATAACCAAAAACTATAATATCAAAACAGCCTTCATTCGGAAATACGCTTAGAAGCTTTCTTACAAAAGTAAAACCCCCCCCGTAAGGAAAACACAACAAATTGTATCTATCAAATCCCTTATTGCGAGTGTGGCGAATTGTACATTGGAAAAACAAAAATACCTCTTCCCGTACGAGTTAAAGAACATCTGAAACACACTCAAAGAGGTGAAACTTTGAGATCAGGTGTAGCGGGACATGTATGAACCAACCAACATAATATACAATGGTCAGAAGCCAAGGTTTTGGACACGGAATAGCACTGGAGAAAACGGAAATTCAAAGAAGCAGCTTTCATGAATCAAAATAACCATATATTTAGTAGACCTAGTATAGATATCCCCAATATCTGGAAGCCTCTTCTTTTCCAAAATCAACAACTCAAATTTCACCCTCCAATAAGTACGTTGGCGGAGTCATCAAGCTTCATTGCACATGGATATTATTTAAGACAGTAGCCTTAGAATTATAATTTAGTTTACACTTGGAAACGGTTAGAGATACTAACTAACCGAAACGTTGTGTTAAGTAACAAAATAAAGACAATGGAAGTCCAACAAGGTAATTTTTTTGATATTACCTTATTGTTTACCACCTTCAAACAAATACTACTACATACGTACATATTTTTGCTTATTTGCCGCTATGGAGAGGAAATGCAACGAGAGTTTTATGTGAATCGCGATCGAACCGAAGTTAGCACCGTTGAGTCTTGAGTCAACTACTTTTACATTACAGTAGTTATTTGATGCACTTGTGCGAGTCGAATGTCTTGGTTTTTCATAATGGCCTATTAATTGAGCAACTGGAAATGTCCGATTGCTATATTGAAACAAAGCTATTACTAAAAAATTATTCATAATAATTATGACGCACGCTATTTTTCACACAACATGGCAACGAGCAATATTATAACAGTCACAACGTAGACACGATAGTAAAGATTTCACTGGCAAATGAGATGCCCTACTGCGGACTGTATTTAGTCACAGCCTTTGTCCGGACTGCCGGTTATTAATTTTACATTGTTTGACTTTGGATTAAGGACCGGATTCCTTTTTTGCTTTATTGAACCCATTCGGATATTAATGTGGTCGATAGATGTGCCCAAAAAATTGTACAAGTAAAATTTTTAAGGACGCGATTTTTCTTTCAAAAATTATTAAAATTTCGTGAGGTTCAAAGATCCAAACAAATATCGCACAATAAAAAAGCGAAATCGTTCCCGCATGTCACTTTTTATTTGTTTATTTCTTAATTTATTCATTCTTCCATTCATTCATTTATTCATTCATTCATTTTTTAATTTGTTATTTGCAAATACAATACATTATCCTGTCCGATGAACGTCTGTTGGTCGGCAATGTTCATCACCACGACATGCACGATCACTCTGATCACCAGCTGATTTACTGCACTCTAAACTTTAAGCTAAATGTGTTTAAACCAAAGTTTATTAGGTATCGTAACTTTAGGCAATTTGACATTAATATTTTTAATCAAGATCTTATCAACATGCCTTGGTGGCAAATTCTTGACTGTGACGGTGTCGACAATAAAGCTGCTTTGCTCACTGACATTATTCTAACCCTCTTTGACAATCATGCACCTATGGTTGAAAAGAGAGTAACTAGACGGCCCACTCCCTGGTTTACTGGAGCTTTGTGCGCTATGAAAAAGCATCGTAATGATATGTTTTCCAAATATAAACGTACAAAAAATTTGCAAGACTGGGAGGAATATAAGGAAATTAGAAATCTTTTTACATCGGCAGTACGTGCCGAAAAAAAATCGTACATTGATTATATAAGTCGTACCAAAAACTCTAAAGAGTTGTGGAAAACCCTCGACCATCTTAATGTCTATAGTAAGTCAAAAAATAACGTTGATATTCCTAACCACCTGAAAAATCCTGATCTAATTAACTCATATTTCATTGACTCCGTAAAACAAATTGCAAATACTGTGGACCATGATACTATTGCTAAATACCTTAACAATAAATGCACGTCAGCAGAATTTGAGCTCGAACTGATAAAAGAGGAGGACGTCGTCTGGGCTATCTCGCAATTAAAATCTAACGCGTCCGGCGCGGACGGGATTTCATTGGAAATGATAAAACTATGTTGCCCAACCATCTTGCCTATCCTCACTCTACTCTTTAACTATTGCATTGAAAAGTGCATTTTTCCCTCTCAATGGAAGGTGGCGGAAGTTATTCCTCTACCGGAAGTGAATAGTCCTAAATCTGTTACTGAACTTAGGCCAATTAGTCTGTTATCAGTACTTTCCAAGGTGTTTGAAAAGCTTGTTTATAGACAAATCGTTGATTATTTTAATAACAACAATCTGTTACCCAATCTGCAATCAGGTTTTCGTAAGGGGTTCAGTACTGCTACGGCATTGTTAAAGGTCTTGGATGACATTTTATTAGCGGCAGATGAAGGTAAAACAACAGGTTTGGTCCTGTTGGACTATAGCAAAGCTTTGATACCATCAATCACGCTATGCTGTGCGCCAAGTTAAGCCACTATGGATTAGGGTTGGGCAAAAATAACCGGTTATTTGATAACCGGTTTTTTTTAAATCGGTTAACCGGTTAATAATCGGTTTTTTGTTGCTCAGGTTAAACCGACAAAAGGTTATTTATTATCAATAACCGAAGATCGGTTATTAACAAGGATTTTGCTGTATTTATTGTGTCTTTGGTCTCATTATTGGCTATAACCCTAGAATAGGAAAAAAAAATAGAGATAAAAGTTCTACTTTGAAGACTGTATTCTTGTGTCATAACGGTAAATTGAAAAGCACAATGGGAAGAAAAATTGGAAAAGGTTATTAACCGGTTATTCAATAACCGGTTATTTTTGTCCGGTTAACCTAGTCTCGGTTAACCTGGCGTAATAAATAACCGGTTAATCAATAACCGGTTATTTTCCAATAACCGCACAACCCTACTATGGATTCAAATTTAAAACCATCCAGCTAATTCGAAGCTATCTGGATGATAGATCACAACTAGTTGTGATTGACAACAGTAGGTCAAAGCCCTTAAAAGTTAATAGAGGGGTTCCTCAAGGGTCACTTCTTGGCCCTCTTTTCTTCATTATCTTCACAGCGGATATGTCAAACTGCTTTGGAGAGTGCATCGGCCACAGATACGCAGACGACACACAGATTCATATCCCCTTTTCTCCTTCTGATGCAGTGGAAGCGTCGAGAAGACTTAATGAATGTCTGGAATCGGTGTTTACGTATTCACAGAATCATGGTCTAAAACTTAACCCAAATAAGTCGGCCATAATATACTTTGGTCCTGCCAGAGACTGGGCTAAAAGCTTAAATGTTTCTATAGATGGGACTATCGTTCCAGTAGTCGAGGAATATAAAAATCTGGGCATTATCTTTGATGGCCAACTTCGATTTCGCGGTCAAGTATCTAAGGTCCTCCAAAAGGCTTATATTAATCTTCGCAACCTCTACAAGTGTAAAAACCTTTTAAATTTCAGGCTAAAAAAAATCTGTGTGAGGCATTGATTCTAAGTCACTTCAACTATTGCAACTTCGTGCTTGGATGGTTCAACCAGATATAAGCTACAAAAAGTTCAGAATTCTTGCATTCGTCTTATATATAACCTTAAACGAAGTGACCACGTGAGTCACAAACTTTGTGATTTAAAATGGTTGAACATAGCCGGTAGAGAAAAACTACACTTCGCTTGCTTTCTGCATAAATTAATAAAAACTGAATGTCCTTCATACTTGTTTGAAAAATTGATTCCTAGGCATAACATCCACTCCCGTGAAACACGTTTTAATATGCAGTATCAGTTGCCTAGAACCTGTAAGACCATGACTGGGGGCGCATTTTCTTGTACGTCTGCCAGGCTTCTCAATCGCTATCCTCATATTAGTAGATCGAAGAATGCTCCTCTCCACACTTTTAAATCTGATTTTAAGAAACAGCTCCTACTATCTAATAACTAATTTTGTCTATAATATCTTATTATATCTGTTAATATCTAGTTTATAATAATTTATTTTTTAGAATGATATCTCAATGTAAAACTTGTTATTATTATTACTTTTTTATACTTATATTTTGTATTTCCCATTTTTATATGCTCGGTTAAGTTAACAGCTCAGCTGACCTTCGCCGAGTTGAAAATAAAGGCGTTTTTATTTATTTATTTATTAAATAATTTTAAATGTTTCCATCTGATTGATTCTGTGGAGGACTGTGAGACCCTAGAGAATGACTTTCCCAATGTGGCTGATGGTGGGATTCAAAAAGCATTAATTTAAATGTGAGTAAATGTGCGTGTATGTCTTTTACATTGAATCGTAATGTTATTGCCTATGACTATTCCAATTCGCAGTGGGTGAATCAACATAAGGATCTTGGTGTAGTCTTTGACCCAGTACTGTCTTTCTCTAGCCATAAAATTGATAGTGCACAAAAAATAGAAGTTTTTATCAAAGGCTTTAGCATTGATGTTAGATGGCACCTTTTCGATAGCCTAGTGTTAGTTGCCTGTTTTAAAATACGTAAGCATAATTTGGACCCCCCAGTATAACGTGTATAGGATACATTTATTAAAAGAGTGCAGAGAAGGTTTGTGAAGTGTATGTATTATCGGAAATATGGTACATATCCTCAGAAAGGGTGTGATAACCAATACCTTTTGGGTGTCTTTGGCTAGCTTTCATTGAATAAAAGAAGAATCAAAATTTTACTATGCACTTTGTTTAGAATTTTGAAAGGTGAAATTGATTGCCCCGGTATTCTTGGTAAACTACCATTTGCTGTCAATAGAATCAACTCGCGAGCCTTAAATGTTTTTTTATCTGACCTATCCTCGAACAAACCTGTACCAAAATTCTCCAATTTACAAAATGTGCCAATTTTTCAATCTGTATGCATCTGGTATTGATGGAGATACAACTAGTCTTGGTCAGTTCAAAGAACCAATTAACAGACTAAAGATTTCATTGCAGCAGCTTCTAAATAAATCTATGCCTAATTGTGTTCATAGTATAATTTTATCAAGTATGTCTGTTGACTAGTAAGTATATATTGGGCTCAGGTTGCAGAGGACGTAATATTGTGATGCTCAGTTGAGTACCCACTATTATGGTGTTTTGATATTTTGTTCGCCTCATTAGATTTTCTTTTGTTTTGTTTTTTTGTTGTTCTTACTAGCTTTAAGATGTATCTGTAATTGGCACCAGTGCTGTTCATACTATTAAATAAATAAATAAATAAATAAATGCATTCATTTATTTCACACCATTCGGTAACCAGGTTCAAGTCCTCCTGCAAATGATCACAGTTATCCATAGTAATTACCTTCATAAACATCTGAAAGTAATCGGCAAATTAAGGCGATTTTGAACAACTTACTACCCCAGCTATTCCATCAATCACTTTTACAAAAAAAAAGAGGTCCTAAGTTTGAGCCCTGAGGAACCCCAGAATTACTCTTATATAAGCTTGATTTACCTCCCCTGACTTCTACATATTGCTCCATGTTTGTTAATGTTGTAAGATTGAATTAATGGCTTAATTAATAAACTAAATTGCTGTTCAAATTGATATTCGATAATGATTCCACAATAACGCTGTGCTTTATCTTGCCAAATGCTTTCTCCATGTCTGTAAATATTACATCTCGTAAACATATTGTGAAAAAGAAAATAAATTAATTTACTCATAGTTTTTGAGTTTGTCGATAATTTGAGATGCTATCCCTCACTTCGCTGTATGTAGAACATTATATCATGTCAAAACTTTGAAAACAGCATTGACGATAGTTATGTGTGGATAATTCGTTTCTAGTACCACTTTTATATACAAGGACAACCTTACTTCCTGCCAGTCTAGGGATAAATACCAGTCTTAAAAAAAAATACTAAAAATATGTATAAGGGGGTAAATTACCAGCACACCAAATTTTAATATAGACCGGTAACCCGGTAACTCTTAAAAGGTAATTTAGGTAACAAGGAACATGCTAAATATGATAATGTCATGTCCTGAAGTATTGTTTTTAGGAAAATAACACATAAATTTAACTAAATAAGAGACGTGTACTGTTCACCTTATTCTTTTAAACATGTGTCCATTCGTTCTTATTCAGAATCGAAAACATTGAGGAGCACTTAGAGGGAGTTCATGATGATTTGGTCTTCGAAAATTTTTAAAAAATTTCCGTTTAGTTGACTAGCGGGGTATAAACATGACTCATCAATAAAAAAAAGGGTTTTCAAGAAGGTTTTCTATTTAGTGTAAATAAGGCGTTTACCCTTATGAAAATTACATTCGCTGCGGCTGCAGCTGGTCGTTTGGTAACAATTTATGAACTAAATTTAGACGATTAGCGTGCATATAGTATTAGAATAAAGGAACGGATGAATCAAAAGCAGCTCGGACCCATCAAATTAATTTGTTTTAAATGCATTTTTTTAGAAAACAGGGTGGATTAAAAAGCTCCCACGTGTATCAACTTTAATTCTTTTAATAAGACCCGAGATAAGACCTATTGTATATTTTTAAATTTTTACATTCTGCAATAAATTATAGGCATTTTTCACAAAACTTCCAGCGGGTTAAGATCAAGTGATCCAGGTGGCCACTCTATTGACCCTCTTCTGCCTATCCACCGCGAGGAAAAAATTGTATTTAAGTACTCCCTTATACATGAGCAACATAATGCGGGGGAGCACCAACCTGTTGAATCCATAAGATTAATCTTGGTAAATCAGGATCATTATCATCTGGAAATAGAGTGGCAAGGGCTGGAACAAGATCATTTCAAAGAAAATTTAGAAATCTTTCTCCAGTGAGGCTTTTGTCAAAGAAAAATGGTTTTTATAAAGTGAACTTTTAATATTTTAAGGAGGGATTAATTGCCGAACTGTTGACGATTCACATGCGCACTGCAGTGCTGTGTTGATCAGAGTAGTTATTTTTAGGCTTTTGGCATACGAAGAAGAAAGACAGATCTATTCTGGAGCTGGTAGAGCAAGGCAGATGCTAGTCAGCCGGTCATGTTTGGTGCAATTACGGAACCTTTCCTGTTAAAACTAACACATATTCTCCAGAATTCTTGGCAGAGATGATATTTAGATAAACTAGAAAATATCGTGTTACAAGTTGAAGTAAGAAAAAGTTCGGAAAAAGAAATAATATGTGGAGTTCCACAAGGATCAATATTAGGTCCGTTATTATTCTTAATTTACATTAATTCCTTTTCCAAATTGAACTTAAAGGGCAATATAAAGCTATTTGCAGATGATACGACAATCATTTATTTTGCTGAAACTCTTGCAGAAATGTATTTTAATATTAATAATGATTTAAAAATACTTCTTTCTTGGCTTCAATCAAATATACTTACGTTAAATTTAAAAAAATCTTCTTTTATGTTTATAACTAAAAATAAAATAAATTCCATCATTAACCCCTTAACATTTAATAATGAAAATATTCAATATTCAAAAACGACAAAATTTTTAGGATTAGTTTTGGACGAAAATTTAAATTGGAAAGCCAAATCCAGTATATTATTAAGTCGATATCTCCTTTGGTATCTGTTTTGTACAGAGGTAGATATTTCATTCCTTTGAAATACTTAAAAAATATATATTTTTCATTAATATATTCAAAATTACAATACTTAGCTTCTGCATGGGGATCTGGTTGTTTATCAAACTTAAAACCATTACAAAAATTGCAAAATAAAGTTATTAAATGTATACACAAATTACCACACTTAGAACCAACTGTTAATCTATATAGACCGAAAGGGTATTTACACGTTCAAAACATTTATAAATTAAAAATTTGTATTCTAATTCACTATATTATTTTAAAAGAAAAAAAATCAAACATAACACTTCAGGAGAATAAGACATTACATGATCATAACACCAGACATTGTATAAATTATCAAACTATACCAGTAAAAAGTAATTTCGGAAAAAAATCGCTTTTATATGACGGAATAATAAAATATAACAATCTTCCAAAAAATATCAGAAAAATAAAAAAATTGGCAACTTTTAAAAAACAATTAAAGATATATTTACTAAATTAAATTATTTATACTATTTTTTTTTAAATTGATTTTATTAATGAATTAAATTGGATTAACTTCCATTTTTTTTATTGTTATTTTTTTTATGGTTATTATTTTCTATATTATGTTGTCACTTTCCATGTATTGAACTGTAAAAGTTAGTTTGGAATAAAGACATTTTGAAAGTTAAGTAAAAATTGTTGTTTTCACTTCAGTTCTAAAAATCGACGTGATTACTTTCAAATATTTTAAGGTAAATTGTGGCAATTTTAGTGGTTTCAAAAAACTGTTTTTTTTTTAAGTTTCTATGCATTTATTTAAAAAAAAAAAGACCGGCATACTATTCGTCAATGCCTCCCCGAACAGCCCTTCCAAAATTAGATACTAATTATTTTTTTAAAAATAATTGCAAGGTTCCGGAAGTTACCCCTGGATCCAAGCAATTTATAGATCTTTTATACATGATTGACGTTGAGAACTTCGCCCTTAAAATAAAGGCATTTTAAGGAGCCAATGAGTACTGCTATAAGCTCTGCATCCTTAATTGACAGTCAGCCATTGTTAATTTATTTACCGCCTACTCCGAACGTCCCTACCCTTTATAATTGCATAAAGCAAAACCCATTATCGAGTTTATCTTTTGTTAATTTATTACAAAGTTTGATGTGGACTTTTATCCTCGAAAGGAAAGGAAACGTGTGATCGGTTAATCCATTTTACGCCCTGAGGTACACACTGTCTAGACAGAAAATAAGCGACAGCATCTGTACAAAGTTCGGATTAAACTTAGCCTTATACGTATTATTCAAGTTTTCTGATAAATTAACTATCAGTTTCTGTAAAATTAAGCAAACAACTGAATAATTGGCATGAACATATTTGATCTTTCAATTATTAACCATTTTTGGGCTCTAGTCAGTGGCGGTTCGTAGACGTTGAGGATGGGAGAGTGCAGATCAACAACCTACCATACAGATGGACCCAGTTTGTTTACATAAATAGAGTTATGATAAATAAACTGATCATCCTTTTATATTGAATACCGCCCACTTAATCAAAGATCGCCCAGACCCGTCAAATTAATTTTTTCAAAACGTATTTTCTTTAGAGAAAATATATTGAGCCTAATGAATAAAAATGTAGCGATCGCTTTTTCTCATAAAATCGAAGTAATTTCTTGAAAGCCAATGAATAAAAACTAAAGTTATTGCTTTTGCGTCCAGCGATTGCTTAAAAGTGCAGAAATTGCTTCTAGTCAATGCTCTTTCTTAAAAAATAGAAGCAATTGCTCTAGTTTGCTTAAAAGGTGATGAATAAATTAAGGAATTGTTTTTTCTAGTTTAGCAATCGCTTTCAACTTTTTAAGGTAGGTCGACCCCTGCATCATTTGCTTGGTAGCAGTCAACTTTAGTTCTCCGCGGCATACACGTGCGTTGCTTTTAATTTGTGTCTTTAATTATGGCTGAATATATAAACGTCCGTAAAAGAAAAATCTACAGTGTACGTAAAAATTCCAGATATGATCATTTCAGAAAGTTATATCGATTTGACTGCGAAAATGTTGAGTGGTTGGTAAATTATTTTTTGACTGATACTGGTAAAAGGCGAGGGGGTGCACTGTTGCCTTTAAATAAGATTAAGTCTTTCTGCGGAAATTGTCGGATCCGGGCTTTCAAAATTCTGTAGGTGAAGATCTCGGTGTTCACCAAACTACTGTCTGTAAGACATACACTTCTGTAATGGATGCAGTTTTGGAGAAGGCCAATATTTTTATTCAATTTCCTACAAGTGTTGAAGCTGTGTTGTGGTCAGAGAGATTGATTTATGTTCCTTCAATTTGTGAACGAATATTAATTACTTATCTTTAATTTCTTCATCACTACTTTCCTCATTTTCACTGAAATCTGCCATATCACAAATATAGGTTTCCTATTTTCCACAAAAACGTAACAGATTACTATTGTACTGAATAAATAGACCAACGTTGTTGTATTTACGTCAACTCTTTTGCAAATTAGGCACCAAACTGAACATGAAATCTATAATCTGAACAAGTGAATAAGCCACGTCTGAACTTGTGTTGAATAAGCATTTGCGACAGAGGTGTAAGAAAAACAGCAATTGCAGCATTTGCTAGTAAAGCAATTGCTTTTACTTAAAAGTAATTGCTTCAAGTAATTGCTTAATTTTTATTCATTAGGCTCATTATTCAGGGTGGATTATAAAAAATGCTACGTGTATCAATTTTAATTTGTTTCACTAATATCACGATCTGATTCTTTATTGCAAATGGTGAAACCGGAATTTGTCTTTGCTCTAACCATGCCATAAGTAATCTTTTTGACCAACTTGTATTTCGAATTTTTTAATTAGTACAGAATCATAGGTGGCGTTATCCATGATAATAAAGGACGGTTCTTCTAAGTTTGCTAGCCATTCTCCTTCAAACCATTTCTTAAAGTTTTCACTATTCATCGAATCATGATAATCTTCAGATTTCAGGCCAGACTTGAATATCAAACTTGCATTATTCACAAATCCATTTTCTAAACCAGCATGTAGAATAATATCCGTACACCCTCTGATGATTTTTTTTAACTGTGTGAAGAGTATAATTTTGCCAACTTCGCCTAAAGGCCCCTTTATTGTATATCCAGGTTTCATCCAGAAAAACAGGCTTTAAAAGAAATTGAGAGATGCCGTTACTCTTAAATTCTCTTAAAATATCTATATTTTCGTTTTTGGACTATATGGGGTTACTCTAATAAAAAACGCCCATTTGATACAGTAGGTACATTTATGCCATTTTAATTTTAATTTTTTTAAACAGTAGGCTAATGAACCAGTGGATATTTCAACACCATTAATGATTTTAAGGTTTAGTTGTATTGAGCGAATGGTAACGTGTTAACCTGCTCTATACATCCCATAAATACGCTCTCTTATGATACCTATGTTCATGAATTTGCGAAATTGTCGACCACGGGATGGCAAAATAGCTACATTATGGCCATTCTTAAAATCTATATCCTTCTCTATCTCCTTTGCCTTAATTCGTTGGATTCTTGTCGAACACGAAACTCCCAATGCATCCAGTGGCGGCTGGTTAATAAAGGGCTCTGGGGCGCTGCCCTCCCTGCAATTATTTCAAACATAATCCCAAAATACTTTACTTAAAAAACCAATAACGCAATGTATGTATCAATTAAAATAATTCAAACCAAACGTTGCCCTATTCTAACGGGCAGGCTATACTCATAGACAAGCGAGTTCCGCGCTCTCAAGGTTGTACTAAGCGCGAGCGGTGGCGGGCGACGGATTATCCGTCCCGATTCAACGCGCCTTCTCGATGGGTTGTCATGACGAAGGAGGCCTGACGTCACCTACACATCGCACAACGAGCGGCCACGGTGAGCTCCAATTTTCCGCGCCCACTGTTCGCGAATCGCGATGCGACCTGTCGATGCTGCTGACTCGCCGACGTTTTGTTTATTTGTTTTGAGTTATTTATTAGTTACGTTATAGGTTATAAAGTTGGAAAATGTCGTCTAATATGAAGGTCAGTGATTTACAGAAGGTTGCGTTTTGTTCCTTGAGCTTAAGTGAAAAACTTGATTTAAAAAATGCAGGGCGGCCACTAGAAATTGAACATAGTACAAGTGCAATTAAAATGTAAGGGACAGTTTACGCGTTTGACAAAGAAATATATAATAAAAAATCCTGGATATGCGGTTGTGAGGACAAAAATTCTTTTTTTTGTTTCGTGTGTCTTCTTTTTTGACGGGGATGATAATTGGACTATAAAAATGGGGTGCAGGACTGAAAACATCTTTCAGAGAAAATAAAAAAACATGAAAATAGTGCAAAACATCGTCATAATGTGGTACGTTTTGAGATGTTAGGACAAAATAATAGGTATTTTTACTTGTTTAAGTAGTGCTTATGCTGATGAAATTAAAATTCACAACGAGAAAGTTAGAAAAAACAGACACGTAGGTACTTTTGAAAATAATAGACATTTAAATTTTTTTTTATTTAAAGCCAGCGCCCCCCCCCCCTGACTCGCTAGTCACGAGCCGCCACTGAATGCATCAGAAACTCTCTAAAACACATAGGTATTTATAAAAACATTGCCATTTATTTTTCATATTTATTATTTACGTTTTCACAATTCCCGCTTTATTATATATCCACTTACGTCGTAAACTGCGTTGAAGGGTAAAAGAGTCTTTCCGGCATCTTTGAAAATAATCAAATAATTTTAAAATTAATACTTCTGTAATATTAATGAAAAACGTCACTGTCAAAAATGACAATAAAATTTTTTGAGGTAAAATTATACGACATTAATTTTATTATTGACGCAAATTTACCATCTCGCCTAGTTGACGAATGTTAGAAAGATAAGCACTAGTCGTGACGTAATGGTCAGCGGTCATTAAACAGACTTTATAATCTCACATAAGATTCAAAAATGTAATACATAATATACACTTATTTACATTCAGTGTCACCAGTAAAGTCCGCATAATATGGGATTTTTTTTTTATTAATAACTTTATTAGAAATTTGACTTTGGTATCAAGTTCTGCGTCGATTGAGATGAAAATGAAGCAAAAAAATAGTAGTCACGTGATTCGCATTATTTGTCAAATTTTAATTTTTTCCAAAAAATAATTTAAGAGTGGTCTTATTTCTGAAAATATCGAAAAAAGTTTTTTTAAATGCAGTTTCTAGCCCACATGCGAAATTTCACCTGCATAAGATAATTTTTGATTTTTTACCCACCACTAAAATTTTTTTTCCACTCAATGAACACTTTACTGATGACACTGTGTTCTTTTTTGTCTTAATATTAAGGTGTATTACTTTCAGACACAAACAACGTTTTCAAAAATAATTATTTTATAAAGTTACCTTATACATGGTCAAAAACAAATAAACTTTGCATCACACGCGACCAAATTTCAATAGCCCAATTTTGATTTTGTCGAAAAACACACATTTAATATGACGCTACTTTAAAAAAAATGAATCTGAATTAAAGCATTGTCAAAACTAACAAGTTTTATGTAGGTTGCGTTGAGTCTTATTTTGCAAAGTGATGCAATTTACAAAATATGGGTAAAAATCAAAATTATCTTATGCAGCTAAAATTTTGCATGTGAGCTAGAAACTGCATTTAGAAAAACTTTTTCTAATAACTTTTTTCGATACTTTCAGACATAACCCTACTTTTGAATTATTTTTTGGAAAAAATTTAAATTTGACAGATAATGCGAATCACGTGATCACTATTTTTTGCTTAATTTTCGTCTCGATCGATGCAGAACTATTATTAATAAAAAAAATCCCATATGATGCGGACTTTACTGGTCACACTGATAGAGCGTTCCATTTAAAATAAGCAAGTTGACTGCTACTTCCGGTAAAACCGGAAATTACACCATATTGAAAATATTTCAGCCGAATTTTCACCTTCAACATTAGCATACTGTCACATTTTCAAAATTTTCCTATGTATATATTTCCATATAATAGACCGAAGAGTATCCCGGTTATTAGCAAGAAGATATATTTTTATTTTTTTTAAATTTTCGTTCTCATCAAGGTTTTTTATCAGCCAAAGTTGATTTGACAAAGTAACTTTCTTTTCGGGTATATTTTTACAGAAACAATTTTTCCCTTTTTTAAAATCCCACCAAAACGTTTAAAAGAAAAAAAGGTAAAAAATGATATAACCATAAAACTGACGTGAAGGATTCTTCGGCCCCAATAGGTCATAAAAAGCGTTAACAATATTTTTTTCAATCTTCTTTGAATAGCCTCATCCTGAAGGATGACTGGTAACAAATTACAGAGGGTAATATTGCAGAATATCCCGATAAAAAGCCTATTCAAATATTGTGAGGAACTGAGAAAAGAAGGCGGACGTATTAAGTCTTTACGAATTTTTCACGGTATCAGTGATGGATCTTTTATTTTATTTATTAAAATAGGTAAGGTAAAGTCAATACAAAGTCAGTGTAAACAGCATAAAAACTAAAACTCATATTATGGTCCCGCACACATACTTTCGTGACACACCGATCAAATCCACGTGGACTCTCGACCAGTGGCGGCTCTTCCATATGGTCATTTTATCAATAACCTCCCGAAAATATTTGAAAATATATCAGGAAATAGGTATCATGTGTCTTAAATCCGGGCCTCAGCTATTTATGGAGTTGTTTGTTAAGTTGTAGGTATAGATAGCAGTGGCGCAACCAGGGGGGGGGGCTGCCGGGCTGCAGCCCCCCCCCCCCCGAGCTTAGAAACTTAGCCTATTCGTTTAATTGCAAACTAATTTTTCATGTCACGCCTTTTACTAATATTTTATATTCAGCCACATAATTTACATCAATCATGTTATCAATAGTGAAATTATATTATACGTCTGACTGAATGGACCGACCAAAATACTTCCACTGAGGCATCTGGATTACTGGCCAGCATTATATAAGTCCCAAATTTGTGATCGCACTAATGTGTACAGAAAGAATATCTTGCGGCATGCAAGATTCTACAAACAGTCGATTTAAACCTTTTTTAAGCATTACAGTTAGCTAATGACGTAACAGATCAAGTTAAAGAAATAAGAGGCCTGGCAGATGATAATTTTCAAAATATTTTTAAGGAAGCTCAAAGATCTACTTTCGGAATACGATATTGAAATCAGAGTTCCTAGACTACCGCCAAGACAAACACACAGATTGGTTATAAAAACCGATTCCGCTGCTGAGTATTTTAAAATAACAATTTTTATTCCGTTTTTAGATGGCCTCATAACAAATCTCGAGGATCGGTTTTTAAAACATCGAGAAACCCTTCAAAATGTTGAATGCCTCTTTCCATAATATGATAATCAAGATTTTGATAGTCAATTTAAATCTTTTTTGAAACTTCACAGCTTTTACAAGAATGAGTTCCTTGAAGAGTTTTACATTAAAACGATGTTAAAAGCTAAACTTGAGCTATGGTATAAAAAATGCAAAAACAAAAACTGAAGGAAGATTTGGACAAAGTGTATTCCGAATGCGATGCCAATATATTTCCTAATATAAAAAAGCTTTTACAAATTTTTTTAACTTTGCCTATTACAACTTACAACCGCCACATCTGAAAGGTCCTTTTCAAATTTAAAATATTTAAAGACATATCTGAGTAGCACCACGGAAGAGGACAGAGACAGACACAGAGAGATGGTTTGGCAGTTCTTTATGCGAACCACGATATTGATATTACCGTGGCAGAAATTCTGGACGAAAAGGCAAAAACAAAACGAAGAATTTTACTTTAATATTAGTATTATTAGTGATTACTTACAACTTATTGTATAAGGTTTTTGTTTTGTTTTAGTATAAGTATGATGAATATATGCGTTACTTATTTTAAATACATTTTTACTAATTAAATTAATGAAATCTCTAATTTTTTTTTCATAAATATTTAGGGCCAGCGGCGTATTATTGCAGAAGTTTTAGGGGGCTGTCGCTCTCGTCAATCATACGTATTTTACCCAAAAAAGGGCGTGGCACCCAAAAAAATTTTCGGCGCAAGAAGTTAAAGCCCCCCCCCCGATCTAAATTTCTGGTTGCGCCACTGATAGATAGTATTGTATTAGTGATATTAATTACGCTGCACGATTTCGGAAGGGGATTTGTCTATGCTCATTCCGAGTAGGGAAGAATGGGAAGACAATCAAATAACCATGGAGCTAGTATCTTCTCCGAGAGCATGCAAATACAGGGAACGTAGAGACTCCCAGACTATTACAGCATCTTTCAAGCAGAAATTTTCGCAGTAGATAAAACAGTCAATATTCTGCAGGATCATTCTGGCCTGAGAGGCGCTGAGTCTATAGCTCTCTATATAGACAGTCAAACAGCGATAAAGGCAATTTGTTCCAGCAGAATTAAATCAAAATTAGTAAGGCGCTGTCGCAACAATCTCTGCACAGTTGGTACTCAGCACCTTGTGTTGGGTTTCTGGTCTTTACAATATAGATGGCAAAAAGGCTGCTCTGCTGATGCGCTCGCCGTATTGTAGTTATACTGAAATACAATTTTAAGCCTTGACATAGTATATTCGTTAATTTTACATTAATTTTGAGTTACTACAAGTGGTAGAAAATTGATTTTTTTAATTTAAATTTTTTAAATTATTCGTTTTGAAAATCATGCTGTATGCAATTAATGCAAAAGATTGTTCGACGTTACGATCATTCATCGTACTATGTTACATTTAGCCAAACTAATAGAAGATTGCGGTTGCTATTTGAAGCAATAAAATTTGTTTTGAATTGTTCAGGAATATTTGTTTCTAAATTATTTAAAATTGAAACTAACAAATGGAAAAATGGTAAATAAAATGGTGTTTGATTCCAAGTCCCGTCTTTTGGCCTTTAAGGAGAAATGAGGTGGCAGAATAATACAAGAAACATCTTAATTATGTAATAAAAATGTATAATAATTTTAGTTTATAAAAGATTAAGACCTAATTTTGTTCAACTGCGTTTTTGTGAAGTGTAAACACGTTTAAATAAAAAAAATTAAACTAACTTTAAGTCAAACAAAATTGTTCTGTGATTTTGTCAAGAAATTTTACTTATCCTTCCCTAGCAGCAGAATTATGACCGATTTTTTTTTTTAAGGTTACGAATGGTTTTGTTGATAGAAAATTATTCCGAGTCGAAGACGAGGAAAATTTTCTATCAACAAAAACATGAGTGAAACCGAGAAAAAAATTATCGGGAATTAATTCTGCTGCGTGGGAGATTCGGTAAGAAAATTTCATAAATTGAAGTTTCTTTTAATGTTCCTAAATTTTAGTAATAAACCTTAGTTACTAACAAGTAAAATCAACTTCTATGGTAAAATGCAGTGCGTTATATTAAACTAAACTCATCGGAAATATGTTTTTTTAAAGTTATATTTGAATTTAAAATTATAAAGACATTGGATTGTCTCACCTGTCACTTCGAAATAACTTGACATTTGAAATAATATTAAGTCGTAGTAGTCGTACCTAAGAAAAATTATGACTTATTAATTTTATCAGGTTAATAGGCTATAGACTATCGCGATAGTCTCCCGTTACTATAAGCAACGTAAACAAAAAGGAGCCTTCTAATTGGTTGAAAACAAATTTATAAAATTTTCGGGGGTAAGTGCACAAGTGCATCAAAATTACCGATAATTTTTGAATGAAATGTGTTTTTTTATAATTGCAAGAGTTTGTTTTCATATTTTCGCGAAAAAGCCCGACTCCGCAGGAGGAGGGCATTTTCGTAAAATATGAAAACAAACGATTGCAATTTGTAAAAGAAACACATTGAATAAAAAAATTATCTGGTTATTTTTATGCACTAGTGTAATTTATTTGAATATTTCCCAAATTAATTAAGAACTCGAATCAAGTAAATTTAAATATTTTATTTAACAGAAAATACTAACAATAAAATTAAAATGCTTAAAAATTAGAAGAATTGCAATGAAAAGTACAATTATTGTAATTAACAATATTTTGCTTTGAATTCGTAGACATGGTGGTTGATGCAGTCAACGAGCGAGAGCTTATTTCGGCGGGGGACTCTCTTGAGCTTGACGGTTGGTCATTGTCCCGCATTTTTTCAATCAAAAGCATATGGTGGTTCTCATCCATCTGAATGTAAGGCGTCAGTGACTTGGTATTTGAGTGTCCACTTAGTTTAATTACCTGTTGTTCTCCAACACCTTTTTTGGCAAGTTTTGATACGGCGATTGCTCCTATAATAATAAATAAGATGACGTTAATTGTCAGAATATTACATTTTTTGACGTTTGTTAACAATAAAATCCCGCTTTGACGTTTCGACTTGCGATGCAATTTTCGATTTCTGGCAGTGCTGTTTTCGCTGTAATTTTGCGAAAATTGCATTTCTCTTATGGGAACTTTAACATATGAGGGAAATATTCACTATAATTCGCTGTCACCTGCCAATTTCGTCTTTTCGTCCAATCAAACCGTCTCGTCCTAACCAATCAGCTAGTATAATAGTGATAAAACTACGTGGGATTTTAGCGATTAAACGTCGCCATTGGCCCGTCTAGTCCTGTCACAATATTTCGAATTATAAATCAATGTCAATTATTTTTTTATAACTTTTTCGGATAATTTCTGATATTTTAATACAATAACATTAGTACTATATTTATTTATCTACTTGTTTTTATATTATAATGCACCCATGCCTATGTTTATTCCAATAAAGTTGCTATTCTTTATAAATTACACCACATTTTAAAAATACTTATCAAATGTCATTTATTATTGAACTAATCTAAAATTCTGACTTCTGCTTATAAGGCTGGCAACCAAATATACAATTATAAACTTAATTATAATTGTTAAGCAAAAAGCAACCAACCCACACATTTTAAAAAAACGAGATAATATCATATTCTGGTCTAGAAATGTCCATACTACATTCTGCAGAAAGCTACCAAGCCATCCCATACATTTTAACCTTGAAAAATGCTTCCCCACTTATCTCCTGTTCGTTAACGGGACTTCTCAGATTTCGCATAAAACAACCATACCACTTAGATTGTTGTGTGATCAATATATGTTAATTTAATTCTCAAAGATTACCAACCAAGTGGGTTGGTATTATTGTGCTAAATCGAGGATGTAGATGGTTTTGACATAGAATTGCTTGATTTTGATATTGAAGGGGATGAAAATTTGTGAAATGCATCAATAACAGAATCGATGTGTTCCACTATTTATCTAGGTTTCCTAATGATGATTTTGTAAACAATATAATTTAAGTTAAAACATTTTTTTAAAAAAGCGTATTTTTTTTGTAATTTGTTGAACAGTAAAAAAAAACCAACCCTTAATATATCTAATTTTTTTGGGTGAAAATGTATATGATTTTTTGATCTTACGATAATTTTTTTTTTTTTTTTTTTTTTTTAAAACTACATTAAAATTCAACTACTGGATAGTTAAGTTATAGTTTTGAAAAAATTTATGGAAAATTAAATAATTAGGAAAATGATTAAATGCCAATTTACTCCAAATTTACGTATTGAGGGTTGGATGCTTTTTGCTTAACAGGGCCCAATTGTATGTTTGGTTGCCAGCAGTAAACTAAACAGTTTTCGTTGAGTGGGACATTTGGACATTTTTGACATTTGGGGTTCACGAAATAATCGTGCCAAATATCACTCGACCATCATTTTTTTATTGGTTAAATTTTCCATTTTTCACTCAAACTTTTTTGGCAATTTTACTCGTTGAACTTTGGGCATGTTTATTCAAAGATTAAATCCCTCGAGCTTCGCTCTCGTGATCTAATCAGAATAAACATTTCCAAATTCAACTCGTAAAATTTCCAAACAAAAAAGTTTTCGTGACAGCTGAAAAATTTAACCAATAAAAAAACGAGGTCTTGTGATATTACTGTTGAAAAAATTTCCGATAAAATATATGTGTTGCCATGGTGACTTGTCAAAAAAACCCATTTTGATTGGTTAAAAAGTACTGGTTGTCTTTGAAATATTGAGAATTACACATTATTTTATGTGTTGTTACATAACCCAAGTAGCACAATAATCTTACTATTTGACTAAATTGTTTTATATCGGATTTATTAGAGCTTTTAAATACACTGATTTATTATTTAACACTTGCCATCAACACTAACTTACTGTATAACCAAAATTACTTTATACGTTTGTAATATAGGTGTTTATAACGTTAATTGTTAAAACAGTTTTAAAAGTACAGAAACCAGATTGCTTAGAAACATGTATGTAACAAAACTTATACAACTCTTTTGGCTTAAGATAGATATATTTTATACTTATTTTGTAAGGGTAATTTTAAACAGTTTATAAAGCAACTATAAAAACATTCACTTTAATTTTATAGAAGCTTTATTGTTAGATTATATAGCAGTAGCGGAAACTTATTTATAAAACAATTTGATCTTGACGACAATTAAGCAACTACGGCTACTCTTAAACGACTATTTTATAATGGTTATTTAATAAAACGTAATGAAATAGTTAAAAAGCATTTAAAATATAAAAATGCTTTTGTAAATGCAAAATCATTATTTAGTGAACCTTATATAATATTTATAGCACTTCCCGTACTAACCTAACTTTTTATGTCCACATCAGTTGATACGATCAGTCAGTGTATCTATTTATAATTTGTAAACAATGTCAACCTTAAGCAGTCGGCCAATTTCCCACTGGAAAAAAATAAGACAAAGTGGAAACTTTAAGAAAAAGGTTTGAGATAACTATCAAAGAATTTTAAATGCAAATGTACAACGTGTAAACCCAACAGCACAGATAACAGACAGGGTTGATTTGGGTAAAATGCTTTACGATTCTTCATCCGAGCAAGAATATGAGCCCATAGCCCATAGTAAAAAATACAATCAATGTTTAGACTCTGATTATTATACCGTAGAATCGAGCGACGATGAAGAAAATTCTTTAGAGTTAACTGAGATCAACAAAAATATTGAAGCTAATAAAAAAATGAAAGTATGGGCTAGTAGATTTAATTTCTTAATGAAAAGATTATATAGAACCGGTTACCATAATAGCGTATACGATAATAGTATCGAATAAGATGCCTAAAGTGAGCCTTATACAACAAAACTATCATATTATCAATTTATTAGTGTCGCCATTATTTGAAATTAATCTACTGTCACGCTACCTTGCGCCACTTACTAACACCACGGCCGAGAATGACTGGCCGGCCATACAGCATTGTCGGAATAAAAATAAAATCTGCAAGTCTACTTAAAAGTATTCTTAATTTTTTGAAGCAAATATATTAAATAGAAAGGACTAGAATGCTTCACCAAATCACTTTTATTTTTCAAGGCACAATTATTTTAATAAAAGTAAGCAATGGTTCTTTAAGGTTACACGCAAAAATTATACGGAAATATTTGAATTATAGCAAAAAGGTACCCAAAGCGATGATAATAATAATAATACTAATCATGATAATAATAAAAATTAAGAATGGATTTTACAAAAACATTTAACACAGGCGAACCAGTATACCTATAGCTACAAAAAATCAATATTCTGCAAAAACATGGCAACATTGCGAGAACCACAATAATTTTACCACGTGATGTAATGTGATAAAATATTTAAATATCTCTTAAAGTAGTCATTTTAATAAGAAAAACGTTTGGCCAATAACATTGCAAGTAAAAAAGATGTCGATTTTCAACTTTATAAATTATTATTTAACTTTTAAAAATATTTTTAAAATATCTTCAATAACAAAATGTTCAATTAAATGAAAGCCCGTAAAAATTCACTTAAAAATATGGATATATTATGTCAGTAAAATCAGCCTGGCAGAGAAATTTGGCCGTGGGAAAGCGTTCGACTTGAAAATCTTTTTCGTGCAAACTGCTGTAAGCTTTTATTGTCGCCATGTTTCAAGTCTATGCTATCTCTTGTATAAGTTGACATATTAGGTAAATATATTGAAATTTTATTTGTAATAACTACACGACTAAAATATAAACACAATATAATAAAAATATTTTAATCGGCCCAAAATGGTTATTGTTAAAATATTTTTAAGCCTGTAATAAAACAATTTT
This sequence comes from Polydrusus pterygomalis, assembly GCA_963969555.1. NCBI lineage: Eukaryota > Metazoa > Arthropoda > Insecta > Coleoptera > Curculionidae > Polydrusus > Polydrusus pterygomalis. Next base: position 4,350,451 of record OZ018375.1, read on the forward strand.
ATTAATATCTAATTAGTATCTATGAGAGGTTATTTGCTATAGTTATAATATATTTAATTATTTCCTATAAAATGGATTATATAAACGTTACATAAAATACCCAAAAGTGTATTGTAATTATTTTATGTGAGCCTAACAAAACTTCTAATAAATGAAACTGTTCCATAATCTGGGCCTTTTCCATGTTTCTAAGAGTCATATAATGGTTTACAGAGGACTTTTAAAATATCATAGTTATATTACAAATTGTTAAATAGCAATGTATAGAACTGTCTGAAGTACTAAACTTGGGAAGGGCCTAGTTCTCAAGGTCAATCGTGTATAAAAAACCTATAAATTGCTGAAATGCAGGTATAAATTCCGGGACCTTGCAATTATTAAAAAAAAAATAATTAGTATCTAACTTTAGAAGGGCTGTTCAGCGAGGCATTAACGAATAGTACGCCGGTGTTTTTTTTAAAATAAATGCACAGAAACTTAAAAAAAGCAGTTTTTTGAAATCACTAAAATTGCCACAATTTACCTTAAAATCCTTGAAAGTAAACACTTCGATTTTCAAAACTGAAGTAAAAACAACAATTTTTACTGATAACACTATATTTTCTAGTCTATCTAGATGTCATCCGTCATTTCAAGCGAATATGTGTTTGTTTTAACAGGAAAGGGGTCGTAATTGCACAAAACACAAAAGTAAACAAAACTATATGGCCGGCTGACTAACATCTGCCTTGCTCTACCAGCTCCAGAATATGTCTGTCTTTCTTCTTCATATGCCAAAAACATATAAATAACTACTCTTATCGACACAGCACTGCAGTGCGCATGCGAATCGTCAATAGTTAGGCAAATCGAATTGACAGTTAAAAGCTAGGAATGGCATCGTTTTTCCCACCTTAAGACAATGTCTTTATTGTTGTGCATTTAATTCTTCGAGTTTTTTAATAGCTTTTTTTGGCTACCTGCACGCCAGTCCCCTGCAATATTTGCTATATCATAAACGAGTAATCTATTTCATTGGGGACAATTATGTCACCCAATCTTTCTTACAAGGAAATGTTAGAAAATAACGATAATGTCAGCAGTCATATTATTATTATCGTCCAAAATAGATATAAAAGCGCAGTAAACAATGACACAATTTTTATGGGTATATTTTTCCTCCAAACAAGAGAAAATCTCATCCGATCATAAAACTGTCATTAGCAAAATCCAATTTTCTGATTTTTATCGCGAAGAGTTTTATATATCAGCTTTTTCTAATTTCGAAATTAAACTGGGAAACAGATTGCTGAATTGTATTGCAATTTTCTTTTAATGAAGCTAATGGCTAATGGAAATTGTAAGAACTCGAAATTAGTTGGGAAAAATCTGCACAGTCAAAATTATTATTACATAATATTTATTCTCGACATAACACATTTAATAGCAGTGCTGGATTTACCATTAGGCTGAGTAGGCTGGAGCCTAGGGCGGCAGGTTTTAGGGGGCGGCAAATTTGGCCCAAATTTTTTTTTGTCTTACAGAAATAAATGGTACAATCTTTATTCATGGTCGACGGGTAGTATTTTTTTAAATAAACTTTATTGTTGGCCGTGTCTGTTAATGGGGATAAAAAAAGGTAGTTGGAACTTTACTGGTTTTGCAGAAAGAAATTTCATTTTCAATAAAATAAGTAGGTAATCATAAATTTTTAAAATATTTACTAAAAATTATTGAACAAATTTGGGCGTGGTCTTAAAAAATTTTCTTTTTTTTCCCGAACACTTCACCTGTTTCACAACTCACAAGCCGTCACTGGTATAGGGGCGGCAAAAATTTAATAGCCTACTAGAGGCAAATGTAAATCCGCCCCTGTTTAATAGGGACCCATATTATTGTTAAAAAGAAATTAATTTATGGTTTACACAAGAAATAGCTAAACTTATTAAAACTCGTTATAAACATTATGCCAAGAAAAACACAAATCCTAACAGTCTATATTGTAAACGAATTTATGATAATTATAATAAATTCGTCAAAAAAATTAGGATAACCAAACAAAATAATTATTTCAAGGAACAATTTTCAACTAGTAATTAAAAAAGAATCTGGGAAAATTTAAATTTGATTTTAACAAATCCACATAAGAAAGCCAAAGCAATTGATTAATTACCTTGATATTAATGGAAATAAAGTTGAAGATCAGCAAATTATATGTAAAGAAATCAACAATCATTTTGTAAACGTAGGACAAGTAGGTACTGGCTAAGAAAATTCCGCAAGTCTAAAAATGTATCGAGGAGACAGAAGAAAAATCTTTTTTTATTAATCCAGAAGGAAATATCCCAAAACGAAATAGAACAAATTATTCACGACCTTGAGACAAAAAAAGCAAATGGTTTTGACAATATATCGGTTAAAATTGTAAAGTGTTTAAAAAATGAAATTACTTTGAAATTTTCTTTAAAAACAGGTATTTTTCCAGAAAAAACGAAAGTTGCTAAATTAACTCCAGTATTTAAAACTGATAAAAGATAAAAATGCAACAATTATCGCCCAATATCTGTTTTACCGATCTTTTCAAAAACATTAGAAAAAATAATAAATTACGCGGCTTTCTAGAAAGCCAAAATTAACTTTTTGCTAACCAGTATGGTTTTCGCAGATCTAAGAATACATAAATAGCTGTAGGAGATATCATAACAAATATTCGAGTTAATGTCGACAGCAGTAAAAAATGCTGTTTACCATACTTAGATCTGTGTAAGGCTTTTGACACCGTAAACCGTGATATTTTATGAAGAAAATATTATACAATATTGGGATAAGGGGAAATACACACAAACTACTTCAAAGTTATTTAAGCTATCGTAAACAATTTGAAAGAAAAAATTTGGAAAAGAAATAATATATTATGAAGTTCTACAAGGATCAATATTAGGTCCATTATTATTCTTAATTTACATTAATTTCGTTTCCAAATTGAACTTAAGGGGCAATATAAAGCTATTTGCAGATGATACATCAATAGTATTTATTTTGCTGAGACTTTCGCAGAAATGTATTTTGATATTAATAATGATTTAAAAATACTTCTTTCTTGGGTTCAATCAAATAAACTTACGTTAAATTTTACCAAATCATCGTTTATGTTTATAAGTAAAAATAAAATGCTATCATTAACCCCTTAACATTTAATAATGGAAATATTCAATATTCAAAAACGACAAAATTTTTAGAATTGGTTTTAGACGAAAATTTAAATTGGAATGGCAATATCCAGTATATTATTAACTCGATATCTTCTTTGGTATCTGTTTTGTACAGAGCTAGATATTTCATTCCTTTGAAAATACTTAAAATATATATATTTTTCATTAATATATTCAAAATTACAATATATAGCTTCTATATGGGGATCTGTTTGTTTATCAAACTGAAAACCATTACAAGAATTGCAAACTAAAGTTATTAAATGCATACACAAATTACCACATTTAGAACCAACTTTTTAATTTATATAGACCGAAGGGGTATTTACACGTTCAAAACATTTATAAATTAAAAATTTGTATTCTAATTTACTATATTATTTTAAAAGAAGAAAAATCCAACGTAACACTTCAGGAGAATAACACTTTCAATAGCTTCTCCCACTCTTATCAAGTGAAAGTTAATACATTAAAATCGCTGTAACTTCTAAACGACTTATCCGATTTCACCCAATTTAAGCTTCTTTGGAAGAGAAAGGTAAGTACCTTTAATTTTCATATTCAATGGTACACAATAGTTTCAAATAAAATTGCTAGAGGGCGCAATTTGTATCAAAAATTAATGTTTTGGCAGTAACTCTGAAACGGCTGCGGTTTATATATTTTCTAGCAAATTTCATCTACTTTTCGATTATGGTATCATAATTATACCGTATGATTTGAATTTTCGGGATAAAATTAAAAAACTATTATTATTACAAATTGCGCCCTCTAGCAATTTTATTGAGAAATATAATGGACAACTAAATACGATTGGTGAAAGTTTATACATTTCTCCTCCAAACAGTCTTTAGTTTTCTAAAATCGGATAAGTCGTTTGGAAGCGATTTAAATGTTTACACTTTCAACAGCTTCCCCCACTCTTATTAAAGTCGGTACGCCAATGAGCATAAGACCAAAATGATTCATAATTGTCCAAGCTTTAAAATGGTGGAATTTTCGGAGTTATGTAAAATTTTAAAATTTACTTTTCAATCACGCCCTCTTGCGGCAAAATGCGGAACTTAAAAATTATTTCCAGAATTTTCTCAGGACCGCTTTAATCATAATTTTTTTTATCCCAAGTTTCTACGTTTAGTAGTTTCCTAGATATAGCCGGCTGCCTTTCTTATTGAATCACCCGGTACAACACAAGAACAAACCATGAATTAAGAACCACATACGCTAGAACTAAAAAGGGATAGGACTAACCAATTTATAGAAGCATACAGGAATATAATAGAATACCACAACGAATACTTAATGGAAATACCAAGAGGCTGATGTGTAATATTAAGGGCTATATAAAAGAAAATAGACAATAATTAAGCATCAGGATTGAGAAATATAAACTACATTTTTCAGAATCACTTTACTTAATGTAGTCCTCGGTGCCAGTTTATTAAAACAAAATTTTTTTTAAATGGTTGAAAACATATTAAATTCTATACAATAATTATTTTCAAGTCGTTTATACAAACATCTATGCTAAATCCGCCAGGCGAAAGTATTCGTTGTGAAATGTACAGAAAAATAAACTAAGTACCCTTTAAATGAGAAGTTATTTTCGGGCAAATGAAAATACGGCCATTCTCCTTTCTTCTAAACCATTTTGTCTGATTAAGATTAAAATAAGTTTCGTCGCATTATTAACTTTTAAAAGGAGAGCCTGTTTTCTAAAACAATGTGGGGGTTTGTATACTTGTTCCCCCCATTTAATGTTGGAAAAGTTATGTATTCTTAACAAAAATACAAAAGTCATCTGGAAACGACATCTCTTAATGACTTTCTACTTCTTACCAGGGGCGCAAAATATGAGTGAAGGGAAAGGGGTAATTTTCCTCCACGATTGATGTTAAGTAGAATTTTAGTACAGAGATTAGCGTAACTATACAGGGTGGCTGTTTGAAAATATTTTTAGAGAACGCGGAGGTATAGGAATGAAAGACAGATGAAACATCTTCTCCTAAACAAAGCTGTCCGATGCTTCGGGATGCTGAAAAGAGATTTAAAGCGAGTGTTCCTCCGATACCTAAGACTTCTCGGAACCAGTCTGTCACTTAAAAATGCCGAAAGAACAATTTTGTTCACAAAAACTCTAAATTAACGTTCCCTTCCATAATCCATATTGAGCCATTCAATCTCAATAAGTGAACCATGAGACATGCTCATATTTATGGAGTGAACAAATAAAACGGCAACAAGAGTTTTTTACTTTCTGGATTATTTTCCTTTCAATAACATTAAGACAATGACCATAGACAATGAAAATGATTTAATAAAAGTTGAAAATAAAAAATAAAAACGGTGCAATAAAATGAAATTATTGAAGATGTAAATAAAATAGTGGAAGGGATACAATAGCGCGAAAATCCAACAGAGGGTTTAAAAAAATTAAATTAGGTACATACCAAAGGGTAATTTATAAAATCTTATGTAAGTCAACAGAATAAATTTAACAAAGGTGAATTATTTAAATCTAGTTGATCATTAAGTAACAGGGCCGTATTTTTAAGTTTATTTATTTCCATAGATTCTAACAAATTTAGTTTTAAGCCTTTGTTTTCTGTATGTAAGATTTTAAAGGAATGATCGAAATTATGTTGATTATCCAGTAAATGGTTAGCATAGCATTGAGTCGGTTTTGTTTTTTAGAAAACTGTTATAATGTTCCTGTCATCTGACGAAGCTACAGTGTTAGCGAAACATGTAAAAAAAATCAGTTTAAAATATATTTTAAATATTTATTAAAAATTTCTTATATGAGTTTCTACAATTTCTTAACTCTCTTAATCAAATGTCAAGTAAAAATAATTAATTGAAGCTTAAGTTGGTGCGAGTATCTTATTTTTAGTTTATGTATTTTCAAAATATATTCCTCTTACGAAATTAGATCATTTCGTGTTATATCCCATTTCTCAGTAAATAAAAATCCTAAATCTATCACACTCGCCTCATAATTCAGGCCTTCCGGCAGAAAAAACCCGCGATTAGAGTCACTTTCGCCGATTTCCATCACAACATCAATAAGAATTACGCATGTTGATCCACGCTTAACCCACTTTCGATTTCTTTGAGGCGTTTAATATATATAATATGATAAGGGAAGAAGAGTTAGTAGAAATGTTATTAAGTGTCGTTATACACTGGTGATTTTTGCAATTTAATGTGTTGGAACATATCACAGCTACAAAGACTTCGTAACATAATCAATGCACTCGTTTCCTATAGTTACATAGTATCCAATAGTGCGTACTGTAGGTACAAAAAGAGTGGATATATGTCTATTTCTATCTATCGCTGTCTGTCTCTCTCTATATATCTCTATTTCTGTCCATTTCTGTTTATATCTATATCTTTCTGTATTGCAAATGATTATCTCTTATGCAACATGGTTTACTAAGACAGTTAAATTCGTCCATAGATTATAAAGTCCAATAGTCATGATGGATTGTGCGAAATAAGAATCTTCTATTGCTATTGCTGACACGCAAAGTTTAAAAAACATAAATTAATTGAAACAGGTATTCGTACGATCAATACAATTCAAATTCAGACAGGACAGCTAGAATACTCCAAACAACGATGTGACCTGCGCAACAAAGACGTTAAAACTCATACTACGGCGCGCGGTGATTGCCGATCGCTACGAACCCCCACCAACATCGTGTTGATTATAGGTTCTAACGGATACAATTCGTTTCTGAGGACGCTGTTCTGCTTCCACTTGTAGAAAAAGCGCTTTACTGGGAACAAAATGCATCGCATTGAGAAGATATATTTTATTTCTTGTAAAAATTGCTGTATTGAAAGTAGTTCATGATTCAACAGAACTGTGCTGCTAATGAAACTAGTTACTACCAATAAAAACACAGTTCTAGCAAGTCTGGAATTGATATAACACTAAAGCGGGTTTGGTATTAGTCCGGTCAATCTAGACCAAAAAATCGTACATAAAGTAACAACAAGCTAAAAATCAGTAAAATTGTTCAAAATACAATTATAAATAAAATTTATAAGTTCCCCATCATTCCCGTGTTTGGAAAAAATGTTACTCAAGGTCAAAGGTCAAAAAAATTAGTTTTTCGCGATTTTCAGCAAAACGGTACGTTTTATCATAAAAATAGCCCAGACAAAAATTGTAAATCATTAATTTGTCTATAAAATATGTATTAATACTTTTTTTCCTACGAGCCACCGATTCTGAGATATAACGATTCAAAAAGTTGTAAAAGTTATCGTCATAATATGCACGCACACGTTATTTTTTCTAATGATTTTACCGCATAGATCTCTGCGAGTACTTCTGTCATGCCGCTTCCTTGCATAATATGACCAATTGCTCCCAGAAAAGACATCAGTAGATAAAATCCTCCGAGTCTGATGATGATTTTTGATACTTCAGAGCCCTCAGGTGTGGCTGATGCTGATACCATTTCTCGAGCTTTAGCATACAGGGGCTGGTCGATGCATACAGTGTGGTCATACCCTTTTGCATTCTCTAATGCACAAAGTAAAGTCGTATAGATAGTATTATAGTTACTGGCTGGTTGGTGAATAAATGGTAAAAATGAAATTTGAGATTTAGAATAATTCATAATAATATGGTTATTTGTTAAACGTTCAATAAAACCATTCCAACCGGGTAAAGACGCATTTTTTCATTTTGACGATAACAAGTTTTAAAACTTTTTGAATCGTTATATCTCAGAAACGGTGGCTCGTAGGAAAAAAAGTATTAATACATTTGTTTTAGATAATTTTATGCTCTGCAATTTTTGTCTGGGGTATTTTTATGATAAAACTTACCGTTTTGCTGAAAATCGCGAAAAACTAATTTTTTTTAACCTTTGACCTTGAGTAAATTTTTTTCCAGACACGGGAATGATGGGGAACTTATAAATTATATTTATAATTGTATTTTGAACAATTATACTGATTTTCAGCTTGTTGTTAATTTATGTACCTTCGATTGTCTAGATTGACCGGACTATATACTTACTAGCAATTTATTTAATATAGTTTAATACAAAATAAGCTATTAATACAAACTATGCCTTAGCAAACCTGTTGTATTAGATCGTCATCATCCTCAGTGTAATTGTTGTAACTTTAGGTACAAAAAGAGTAGGAATATATGTTTATTTCTATCTATCACTATCTGTCTCTATATCTGTATATCTCTGTCTCTCTGTCCATCTCTGTCAGTGGCGCACGCGAGGGGTGACACTGGGGCACGTGCCCCCCCCCCCCCCCCCCCAACAAGTAGCTCAAAACCGGAGTACTCGATTGTTAAAATATGTAACCGACATTAGTCGGTCTAGCACTGACCGCAAGTTCTACTATTTCCTACTAATAAAGTAGCGACTACTCGATCGATTATCGAAATCATCAGTTTTTCCCATCCCTATAGCAGAACGAACATTTTTAACTTTGAGAAGACTTAAATCTTATTTAAGAAATACAATGGGAGAAAATCGGCTAAATGGACTTGCTAATTTAAATATTCATAGGGAGGTACATATTGATACCAATGTATTTTAAAAGAAAGAGGACCCAGGAGGTTGGATTTTGTTTTGGAAATGTGTATATTGCTTGCATTATTTATACAGTGTCACCAGTAAAGTCCGCATCATATGGGATTTTTTTTATTAATAGCTTTATTCGAAATTTGACTTTGGAATCAGGTTCTGCTTCGATCGAGATAAAAATTAGGCAAAAAAATAGTAGTCACGTGATTCGCATTATCTGTAAAATTTTAATTTTTTTCAACAAATAATTCAAAAGTGGGGTTATTTCTGAAAATATCGAAAAAAGTTATTAGAAAGTTTTTTTTAAATGCAGTTTCTAGCTCACACGCAAAATTTCAGCTGGATAAGATAATTTTGATTTATTACCTATATTTTGTAAAGTGGACCACTTTTGCAAAATAAGACTCAACGCAACCTACATAAAACTTCTTAGTTTTGACAATGCTTTATTTCAGATACATTTTCTTTAAAGTAGCGCCATATTAAATGTGTGTTTTTTTCTACATAATCAAAATTGGGCTATTAAAATTTGGTCGCATGTGATGCACTTTGCATTTGTTTTTGACTCTGTATAAGGTAACTTCATAAAATAAGTATTTTTGAAAACGTAGTTTGTGTTTGAAGGTAAAAAAATAAAAAATAAAATAAAGAGGATTTAAATTAAATCGTTAAAAATAGATAAACTTTACGTTAAGTTAAACTAAAATTTATTTTCCACTTAATGAACACTTTACTGATGACACTGTGTTCTTTTTTTTTTAATATTAAGGTGTATTACTTTCAGACACAAACTACGTTTTCAAAACTTTTGAATAATTTTTTGGAAAAAATTAAAATTTGACAGATAATGCGAATCACGTGACTACTATTTTTTTGCTTAATTTTCATCTCGATCGAAGCAGAACTTGATGCCAAAGTCAAATTTCGAATAAAGTTAATAATAATAAAAAATCCCATATGATGCGGACTTTACTGGTGACACTGTAGATATTTAAAAAACAATTTTTTTGCAGCAGTTTAATTAACCCCCCCCTCCCCCCCCATCCCCCCTCTTTTATTAAGAAAAAATTATTAGTATTTTATATAGATTTTATATTGTGCCCCTCCCATGATCGAGTCCTGAGTGCGCCACTGATCTCTGTTCATATATGTCTAAAGTGTATACGATGTTAGTTGAGACAGACAAAAAAACTAAAAAAAATTTGATGACAGACCTGTCAAGTCCACGTGGACTATCTTCGAACATCTGTATAGCGAGCGATCAACACAAATTTTGTTATATTATTTGTATTGTAGTTTCAGTGTGTGATGCAGTAAATTGATCGTACCCCCAATATTTACTTTGTCTCAACTGACTTCGTATGAAGTATACCTCTGTCTTTCTTTCTTTGTCAATGTAAATTTCTGTTTATTTCTTTATCTATATCTCTCTGTCTATATCGCAAGCACAAGATAGTTAAATATTACCTGCTATAATTACAAATTATAGTCCGACCCTGACCGACAGTTTATTTGCATTTTTATGGCCGAGCTCTTGCAAAACGTCCTAGGTAGTTAAACGGAGTCCACCATTTATTGTGAAAAATACTTTACCAGCCAGTAAGCTTATTGAATAAATGCAAAATTCAAAAACTTATTCCATTCGAAGCCATGCCATGGTCAAAATTGTCTGGTTATTTAATCCATTAAAGTTGCTTCAATCCCCTTGAAAACAATCAGTTTTCAAATTTTCGTAATGTATAAATATTCTTAACCCTCTTCCCGACTACTTTGAAGTCATTAATATGATAAGGGCCGAGTTTGGCAGACAGATTTAAAGGAACAATTTTCTGGAACAGTGATACCAAAGATAATCGCTAAACGTTTTTTTTTCGCTTTGTTTTTATAGCTGGCAGCAAAGGAATATGGATAAGGGCGAAATTGTTTTTTAATTTGGTTTGTAAAATATGTCGGTGCTTTTTAAGAGGAAATTAAAATAATTTTTTTTTTGAAATTACGCTTTACGCAAGTGTAGAAAAAATATTTTTATTTAGAAACCTTTCAAGTTTCGTTAAATCTGCAATTAGAGCTCTTTTTATCTTTACCCCTATAAACATAAAAACCTTTAGATCAGCAAACCTTGCGCAGGTGAATAAGGTCCAGTACACAGTATGGGCATGAGCACTGCAAAATTCTCATTCAACGAATGGGAAGATGGGCAGGTCCGGGCTTTAGTGTTATATCAATTCCAGATTTGCTAGAACAGTGTTTTTATTGGTATAGTTACCAGTGCCATTAGCTCAGCACAGTCTTCTTGAATAATGAACTACTTTTAATACAGCAATTTTGTTAAGAAACAAATTGAGGCGGTGCTCGGAAAAAGCTCATTAGTCCTAAATTAACAATTTTGGGAAAACAATAAAAACTGTCCAGGTTCTGTATTTCTTAGTTAAACACTGTATTTTAGTTTTAATCACCTGTAAAGGAATATATTACATTTTATTTGGGATATTTAAAAATTTTTTTTGTCATTATGAAAAAAACCTAAAAAAACATAGGGACATAATAATATGAGGTTTTAACAAGAAAAAAATTAACAAGTAATGTTTTTTTTTATTGGAAATAAAAAGTAAACATTGGAAACTCTGGATATAAAAAAAAACTGAAAATTTCACATCTCTGTCTGTCTGTTAGTCCTCACAGCCACTGCTATTATCATCATTGTCTATAGTATCATTTATTGCAGGGTGGCATATGGACATGTGAGCTTCTTACAAGAATCAACTTGGACTTATGATGTTTTTACGAGAACCAGCCGTATTTCATACGTCGTTTCTCGCACACCTATGGTGTTTTTAGACGAAATAATGTTTCGAATACACAAATATGGGTATAAGAAACCACGTGACACCAATAGCTCGTTTTACCCTAAATTGGACTGATAAGCTTTTTCCGAACAACGCTTCAATTGTATCTTCTTCCCAGTAAAGAGCTTTCTTTATAATTAAGAAAGCAGAACAGCGCCCCTAAAAACAAATTGTATCCGTTAGAACCTATAATCCATAAGACGCTGGTGGGGGTTCGTAGCGCGCCATATTATTAGTTTTAAGGTATTTATTGCGCAGGTCACATCGTTGTTCGGAGTCCTCTAGCTGTCCTGTCTGAATTTAAATTCTATTGATCGTACCAATACCTAGGTTTCAATTACTTTATTTTTACTGTGTATTCAATTTTTTTTAAACTTTGCATATCATAATATATAGCAATAAAAGATTCTTATTTCGCACAACCCATCATTATTATTTTACTTATTGACCTATGGACCAATTCTACCATGCATCTTAATAAACCATGTTGCATAATAGATAATCATATGCAATGTTAATCAACAAAAACTGCAATATCACACTAGAAGCTATTTAGATTTTTAAAAACTACAGTACTAATTTTTAGTGGTAAGTTTATGCTTTATTTACCGTAGCAAGCAAATATTATTATGATTCATGTCAAGTTTCATTACAATTGCCAGTCGGAACCAACACAGTATATAAAACCATATTACATCCCCAATAGAACTTGATATTACTGTGAGTATTCAGAGCAATAATGACTATAAACCAAAACCATTCTATGGTAGCGATAACTACTATTTCCTATTATTATTTTATCTTAGGAACGAAAAACTGAAGAAAAAAACGCAAAAAACAGTTTCTATAAAACGAAGGGGGAACAAAAACAAGCGTATTATCCCACCCTTATCTGCAACCCCTTGGACAGGGTGAGATACACCCCTAAAATCTTAAATAGAAAGGGGGTCGAGTGATACATCATTTTGAAGCTCTTGAAAAATGCTTTCCAATGGTACCATAGAAAGCTACATTTCAGGAAATTCTTCTCTGTTTATTTAGGAAAACAATAAATGAAAACACAATTTTGAAATTTCTTATTATTATTTAATTAAATGTTCAAAATGATTTCCGTTGTTTTGAAGAAAATAATAAAGCCTACTTTCAAATTCTTCACGTACATTTGCAAATGTTTCTCTGGATCACGGCATTCCTGAACTATTCTATGCTCAAGTTGCTCTAGTGACTCAGGTTGCGTTTTAAAAACCACAGATTTTAGGTGACCCCACAAAAAGAAGTCAAGAGGTGTTAGGTCCGGGGATCTAGGTGGCCATTCAACATGACCTCTTCTTCCAATCCACTGGTTGGGATAATTATCATCCAACCACTGCCTAACGGGAACTACATAATGCGGAGGTGCCCCATCCTGTTGGAAATGTAGTAAGCGTTCTTCTAAAGATAACTTTCCCAGTATGTCCCTCTGATTTTCTAATTCTCGCACTATTAGTGGTTCGATAGACCTCTGTAGCATTTCAGCATACCTGTCGCCATTTAAATTTCCTTTTATAAATATTGGGCCGATAATACCATCTCCCAATATACCAGCCGAAACATTAATTTTCTGGGGGTACTGGGTATGCCCTTCTCTAAATACGTGGGGGTTTTCGTCATTCCAGTAACGACAGTTTTGCTTATTAACAAGCCCATTTAAATAAAAGGTACACTCATCACTGAAGCAAATATTTTTAACTAGTCGAGGTTCTGCCGTAATTCTCTCTGTCATTATTTCACAAAACTAAATTCTTCTGTCCGGGTCGTCGTCACCAAGTTCTTGCAGTATGTGCAGTTTATAGGGATAAAACTTATGAAATTTAAGTACCTTTCTTATTGATTCACAAGATAATCCAGTTGCAACAGCTGCTTGACGAGTTGATAAAGTTGAATTAATTGCAAACTGCCCCAGAATTTCAATTTGCGCTGCTTCGTCGGCTAATCTCGGTTGATTTCTCTTTTTATTCGCGACAAAACCAGTTTCTTCAAATTTGGCTACTAGTTGGCGAACATACTCCGGGCTTACATTTTGACCTGGATGCCTTTCGTTAAAACGTTGAGCTGTCCTTAAGAAACATTGATCTTGGGAACCATAAATGAAAATAATTTCTACACGTTCAGCTGTGCTGTACACCATTGTTAAAGATAACAAGTGCTGCTTTTCGTTTAAACTGAACCGAAAGTCAACTGTTCTTAAACTAATAATACTAGTACAAGTTACTTTTAAAGTAAATTATGTGATAATAAAATGCAAATATTTATAAACAATTTTTTTTTCGATAAAAAAACCATAGCAAATAAACCAAAACAAAATACCTAGGCTTAAAATGTTTAGAATTCTTAAGAGATATCTTTTAATATGCCAGGATATTGGTAGCAATGATTTTGAATATTTAATTAAATAATAAAAAATTTTTAAAATTGTGTTTTCATTTATTGTTTTCCTTAATAAACAGAGAAGAATTTCCTGAAATGTGGCTTTCTATGGTACCATTGGAAAGCATTTTTCAAGAGCTTCAAAATGATGTATCACTCGACCCCCCTTTCTATTTAAGATTTTAGGGGTGTATCTCACCCTGTCCAAGGGGTTGCAGATAAGGGAGGGATAATACGCTTGTTTTTGTTCCCCCTTCGTTTTATAGAAACTGTTTTTTGCGTTTTTTTCTTCAGTTTTGCGTTCCTAAGATATGGCCATTTCAAGTTTTTAAATTGTCACCCTGTATAATATTAAACAATTGTATAAAGAGTACGGGAATCCTTATAAGGAATAGAAGGCTTTTTTCTCAGTGCAGGTATGTCTCGATATAGGATTGATGCTAATTGGCATTTGCAGACATTTACGTGAGGATGGTACAAAATTAAACATGTGACTACTAAGGACAGCAATTTTGTCATTTTTTAACAGTGTTCGATACGAAGTGCGGAATTTATAGGATTTGATTGTCTTAAAGATGATTGCCAGTTGCCTGTATTTAAATATTTAGCTGCTCAAAGTACCATATTCCCAAACTTCCATTTTTCTTTCTATTGGGGGAACACCGCCCATTAAAACCTAGTGAACCTTTTTTTCTTTTACCGCAATCGCAAATAATACATAAATATGGGCAGAATATTCCATTTTAGATTGCCTGTTTTAGCTAAAGCAGAATGAAACAAAGTTTGGATACTGTTTTGTATTCAGGCCGGGTCGCTTTGTTTCGAAAGAGGTGTGCCTCGTGAGGTTACCAAAGAGTAAACTTCGTTTAATGTTATTAAGGGGGACACAAACTACACTTATAGACTTCCTGGGAATTAATTTGATCCCGAGACCGGCTTTGAAACAATGTTTATAAGGGCGGGCGTTGTCGTCTAAAGTTGAAACATATTATTTGTTAAAAAAATTGTGATAAAGCCCAATATCTCGTCTATTTCAAATAATAGAAAAAAACATTTTATATAAACGTTGTGCCGTCACTTGAGGTGGATATTCAAAAAATTCCTACAAGGTTTTTAACACGCTTTTATTAGCTTCACCTGTATACATGTATGTAACCGACTTCTTTGAACCCGATTTTGACCCACTTTAAACGGTCAGACTTAATTTCAATTTTGTAGACTTATCAAGAACCGCTGACAATCCAATAGTCTAATACGCAAAAAATTATTTTGTCAAATTTTGACAGCTGTCAATAATAATATGTTAAATCGTTTAAAAAAAATGGTATTAATGAAAAAACTATAAGGTCGTATGTATTTAAATTCACCGCGGAAAGTTAAAAAAAAAACGCAAAAAATTCTCTTGTCAAAATTTGATACCTGTCAATATGTCAGAATTATTACAATAACCGAAAGTAATGAAACAAACGTGGGGTCGTATAGATATTGTCGCTAAGAATAGAGAAAAATTATAAAAAAAATCTACCCGTCAAAATAAAATTTTGACAATTTTTTTTTTTACTTTTGTCGTTTTTTTTAATTTCTTGCGAATAACTCCATTATTGTAAGTTTGAGAGAAAAATGCTATATAACTGTAATTATGTACTGTTCGAAGACGCGTCTTTTTTATTTTAAAAATTTTCGTCTAAGTATTATCAGTTTCGAGATATGAGGCAAAGTATAGAAATCATATTTTGACCGATATCTCAAAAACCGTAAGAGATAGGAAGAAATAATAACAAACTGAGATGTAGATTTCTTCGATATACAACTTTTTGCTATATAGACTTTTTTCCAATAATTTATACTTTCTGGGAAAAATGGCAATTTATGAATATTACGCAATTTTCCTGAAATTACTATATTTTTCATATATCGAGCACACCACGCTTTTTTCACAATAATACTAATGTTTATCGTTCATTATTATTTTCTGCCTATATTAAGAATTTTAAGAATTATTTTAAACTATATTTATTTTCCGCGTTTTAGTTTGATTAATTATTAAAGCGTGTTTTTTATTTTTTTTAAACTATATTTATTTTAGATGGGACAGTATGTCCCGCTTTTCATGAATACACCCTGATATCTCAGTTATTAAAAATGCGATTTTCTTCAAATTTTGGTGGTGATTGTATGTTATAAAAATGAAGTATTTGGCATAGTGAACACTTTTATGCATCGTGCGTGCGGTCTTGGGGGGTAAAAAAGGGTTGATTTTTTTCAGAAAATTATATTAGGGCTTATTTTAAATAATTTTTTCTATCAGATTTAGAATCAGCATCCCAAAAACCCCTTAATTAATATTTTCAAAATCTCAAGAGCTGATTTTATTTAGCAGTAATTTTTTTTTTAATTTGGCACTTTTTTTTAATAGGTTGTTTATTTCTAACTTTTTGGTTTTAATGTCCTGATCCTATTACGTTTCAAACGCCTCCATATCATTTCGTTGAATTCAGTGTATCCTCGCAACTACTATGATTAAGTTTTTTTAACAATTTTACTGCTAAATAAAATCAGCTCTTGAGATTTTGAAAATATTAATTAAGGGGTGTTTAGGATGCTGATTCTAAATCTGATAGAAAAAATTATTTAAAATAAACCCTAATATACTTTTCTCAAAAAATCAACCCTTTTTTACCCCCAAAGACCGCACGCACGCCTATGATGCATAAAAGTGTTCACTGTGCCAAATACTTAATTTTTCTAACATACAATGACCACCAAACTTTGAAGAAAATCGCATTATTAATAACTGAGATATCAGGGTGTATTCATGAAAAGCGGGACACACTGTATACTCTTTGATTTTTGGATTCCCCAGTTAATCTTAGTCATGTTTGATGTAACTAACATACCCTATACGTAAACCTAATAGGTTTTTAGATAATTAGGGTTTTGCAGAAAAATGTTCGTTCTCCTTCTCGTTCTCATACAATACTACGTCTGTTTGAGAATAAATAATATTGAAGAAGTAGTCAAGTAGTCCATACCCAAAGTGGAGTTAAATGTATAGAAAAAAGAAAAGCACAGTCTTTCTCTTTAAGTTTATTAGAATAACTAGCCGAACGTAGAATAATTCATAATAATTCGACGTTTCGAGTGTAAAAACACTCATCATCAGGAAAACAAAGGAAATAGTACAATGCCGATGTTGTTAGCAATATAGAAAATAATAATTGGGATTGGGCCGTAATGGAGCTTTCAATGGTATACACGAGGTGTAAAAAATAAATAGTCAGGGGCTAATGCAAAGGCCCTGTCTTGGGCAGAAAATGAAGAGAGCAAAAGAAAAATTAGCGAGTTTTAACAGACTTTGTGAAAATCATTTAGGTATAAGTAGTAAAAAATTTTAAGTTTCATTGTCGGAGACATGTAAAAGTAGTGAAATGAGAGGGAAAGAAAAAATAAAAAAATCGGTTTTTGTAAGTAAGTCAAAGCAGCTGTAAAAGATAAAAAAAGGAAATATAGCAAATGAAATTCACTAAAATGAGGTAGATTATTGGCTTACCATTTAGTTTGAAGTAAAATGCTGTTGGGGTACCAGGCTTGTTACGGCCCAGTTACCCCAGCAAGAGTCAAAACATTCACATTGTGTGCAAAATTAATAGATTTAAAAGATTTTTAAAAAAAATTTAATTTTACTAGAACATCTTTGAAAAGTAACCTATTCTTTGTTAAAGAAGTTCAACTGCAAGCAGCACGTGTCAGAAGAGAAATGAACTTGACATTCTAAAAGGGGAACAAATGACAAGTGTTTTGACGGTTAAATTGGAAAAACCTTTAAGTATGCTAAAAAATTAAATGTTATAAAGGAGAAAAGCTCAATTAAGGTTCAAGGGTTGCCATTCTACCTCATTTTATTAAATTTAATTTGCTACATTTCCTTTTTTTATCTTTTACAGATGCTTTGACTTTTACAAAAACCAATTTTCTCTTTTTTCTTTCCCTCTTATTTCACTACTTTTACATGTCTCGGACAAAGTTTAATGAAACTTAAGATTTTTCACTACTTATACCTAAATGATTTTTTCACAAAGTCTGTTAAAACTCTCTAATTTTTCTTTTGCTCCCTTCATTTTCTGCGCAAGACAGGGCCTTCGCACTAACCCTCGACTTTCCAGTATGCTGAAGTCTTGTCGGTCTTCCGACTATTCATTTTTTACACCTCGGGTACACCTTTGAAAGCTCCATTACGGCTCAATCCCACTTATTATTTTCTCTATTGCTAACAACATCAGCATTGTACTATTTACTTTGTTTTCCCGATGATAAGTGTTTCTACACTCGAAACATGCCGAATTATTATAAATTATTCTAGGTTCGCCTAGCTATTCTAATAAAATATTGTGGAGAAAGACTTTGTGCTCTCCTTTTTTCAAGTGCTTAGACACCAGCAATAAGGACAACGGATCAATCGGTGTTGCCGGCGTGAACACCGCATGGCGATATATCATCCCTCCGTTAAAGAGAGGGGATTATTTGTGGTGGTCATGTTTGACGAAACCACCTCGCCTCACTTCATCGACACAAATTCAGTATTATTTGGAACTTCGTTCAATGAACAATGATAGGTAGTGAAGAATAAACAAATTTACCATTAGAATGTGTGTGTGTATTGCGTTTTTGGCACTGGTAAAAACCAAATGGCCAGCGCTTTTTTATTAAATGGTTAAAATAGAAAATAAATTTATTAGTATTGTGTTTTCTACTAGAATTAGGATCCTTACATTTTAAATTTTGGGTGATTATTAATAATATTTTTTTCTAGTTGCTAATTGCTTAATAATAAATTCATAAATATTATTGTATATTGTTTTTTATTAATTATATTTTTTTTTATACTTAAGTATTTTTTTTTTCTTTTTTTTTCTTTTTTTTGTTTTTTTTTGTGTTTTTTTTTATAATTCTATTTGTCTATCTATTATATGTTTGTATAGTGCCCTGTAAACATTTGACAGACCACGACTTTAATATCTTGTTTATGGGGCTTAGGCGTAGTTAGGCGTGTTTAAATTGATCATAATAAAATAAAGTTATTTATAAAGATACAACACTACTCCATACTTACTGAAAATACAAAATACCCGGTATTCTACCCCTATTTGGGCATAATAAAATCATACGATGGTCTTTACTAGTTAGTCATAGTATCCGAGTCACTAAAGGCACAAACACAATTCACTAAACTACACAAATACTATAAATCCGCCAATATTAAACACCCACAATCCACAATAGCTAAGAAAACAAAAAGAAATCATATGTGTGAAGTTAGCAACGTTTATCAGCCGACGTTTACGCAGCAACGAAATTTTTTTGGGGGTACGTGTCACTTCCGCCTGTAGCGTTTGTAAACGAATTTTAATGTTTTTAGTGGCGAAGATAGAAATTCTGCCATTTGGATTTAATGTCATTAGTGAACTACCCCCATTGGGGTAGAATAGCGTTTTGGGGCCCCTTCTATTTATTGTCAACACTAATTCACTGCTGAAAAAAACATTCAGATAGTAATAATATCATACGCTGATGATACCGTACTGATCTTCAACGATGATACTTGGCAGGAGGTGAAAGCGAGGGCTGAACTTGGTGTCTGTATGGTGAAAGATTGGCTGGATTTCAATGAGCTAACTCGTAACGTAGATAAGTCAAAATATATTGCGTTCTCCCTTTCTAATGTAAATAAGTCTGATATCAGTTCTCTGCAGCCACCAAGGACAAAAGTAAAAATTAGCGCGAAGTTAATAACATAAAGTTTCTAGGCATTATAGTTGACAAAAATTTAAAGTGGACAAATCACATTTACAATTTTATTTTATATATTTTACAAATGTATGAATCAAAAGCTTCTTCTAACAATATATAAAGCACTAGCTGAATATATATTATACAATATGCTATAATTGTATGGGGTTGTTTGTAATGCCTTAGGGCCAGGGACGGTTCTACGGGGGGGCCTGGGGGGGCCCAGGACCCCCCAACATTTCTGAAAAAACTTTAAAATATCTCGAGAGAAATACAATCAAGAGAAGGCTACCAAAAATTGTGGCTGCCCCAATGTGGTGCCCCCCCAATATTTTGGGTCTAGAACCGCCCCTGCTTAGGGCCTCTTTAGTGTTGCACTGTTGTATTATGGCACATGATGTTGTTATATGTGTATTTTTAAACGTTTTTAGGAGCAAATTAAAGTCTATTAATTATTAACTTTTATTTAACTATCAAAATCTACTTCTGAAAGACACAACGTGGGAGGGAGCACAAAGATACTTAAGAAAGGATTCGAATTACCTACTAAAATCGGGTTCTCATTTCTCATTACCCAACCTGCTCAATTAATGAACCAGAAAATTTAAGAAACAGTAATACCACAAATTGGCAACAGCCCCATTATTGTCTAATAAGCATAACCAGTAGTGTAGCCGGGATTTGCTTCGGAGGAGGGGAGAGGGATATGGAGATTAATGGGCTATTTAACAAATACATACCTATTTAACATTAATGAACAAAAAACAATATATTAACACTTTTGAATGTACATTAAAATCTACAGCTGAACAACTTAATAACCTTAAATTTAACTTCTATATACAGGTGGGGACTTTAACTGGAATAAATTCGCTATTATTAAAACCGCTGAAGTTGCGCCTACAAAATTAGGTATGTGGGGGGTTTTGGACCATGCGGAATTAAAAAATGATATTGGCGCTGTTGCCAGATTTCCCAACTTTGCGCTACACGTAGTAATTTTGTTATTTTAAATAGAGTGCCCAATTTATTTTTATTGCGGTAAATTGGGCCTATCAAATTTAGTAAGATCCCAAATTTACGAAATTCTATCTTTATTAGTTGCTGAGCTATGGCAACACTGTAGTTCCATTAAAAAGTATAGGAACGCTTATCTACCTTTAGAACCCTTAAAGTTGCGCTTACAAAATTTACTATCTGGTGGTTTCTGGGCATGCAGAAATTAACAATGATATCGGCAATGTTGTCAGATTTCTCAGCTGTGTGCTACAGGCAGGCGGTAATTTAACTCGAACAAATTTGACAAAAAAATCACAAAAACACGAAACTAGTTTTATCGATTTATTATTTCAAAAGTTGTTTAAAATGCGCTCCATTGACTTTTTGGCAAAAAGCCAATCGGTTATAAAACTCATTTTGTAGGCTGCGTAAAATCTGAGGTGGTATAGATCTGATTTCTAGTCTAATCCGATATTTTAGATCTTCAATATTTTTAGGTTTTATAACATACACTTTATGTTTCAAATTACCCCATAAATAAAAATCTAAGGGTGTTAAATCAGGCGACCTTGCTGGCCATTCAACAGCTCCCCGTCGTCCAATCCACCTGCCAGGAAAGGCGGTATTCACGTAATTCTACACGTTAGCCGGAAAAATTTTTTTCTTCCAAGCTATTATTTCCGGTGGGGTATGACTCAATCAGTTCTGGCACTAAAATTTATTGCAAAAATTCCAAATATCTTTCACCTGTTATGTTGGTGGTCCCCGAAACCGATCATCATGAGAATTTCTATTTTTAAGGTTTTAGTTAAATAAGCCATTTTGACATGACAAGAACTTTTCTTGAAGCTTGTTAATAACTTAGTAACTATGTAGATGTTACCAAGGTAACGCTATTTTAAGGTAAATAAGCGTCCCGGTACTTTTTAATGGAAATACAGTGTTGCCATAGCTCAGCAACTAGTAAAGATAAAATTTTGTAAATTTACTACAATAAAAATAAATTAGGCATTCCATTTAAAATAACAAAATTACTAGGAGTAGTGCAAAACTGGGTAATCTGGCAACAGCGCCGATATCATTTTTTAATTCCGCATGGTCCAAAACATACACAAACCAAATTTTGTAGGCGCAACTTCAGCGGTTTTAATAATATCGAATTTATTCCAGTTAAAGTCCCCACCATGTATATGGTTTTAACCTATATTATTTTCGGTAACAATATTAAAATAATAAGTAAATATAAACCTTCAAAAGTCGAATGGTTTCTAATTAAACGTACAATCTAGTTTATGTCAATTGCTAATCTACAGGTTGTCCGAATTATTTTTGTACAAAATGCCAGCATATTACGGACCATAGACAATAGACATTTACCTTTAGATACTTATACAACTTATCTCCAGCACAAACAAAAGTTAAGTTTTATGGGTGAAAAAATATGAGCGAGCGCACGGCTCGCCGGTTAGATGCCGTCACTCCCAGCAGCATCGGGCATGCGCGTAAACCTCTTGTTATCGGCCTGACCTTCTTTAGCGACATGCTCAAAATACACTCCAGAACCGACTCGGCGCCATTTTTGTTGTTGTGTTTTAAGTTTTCTCTGTGGATTCCTTGTGATTAAAATTCACGGATTTTTAGTTCTTGTGTAATTTAGTGAATTGTGTTTGTGCTTTTAGTGACTCCGATTGGAATATAAACAATGACTAGTAAAAACAGTTGTATGATTTTATTATAGGGGTAAAATACCGGGTATTGCGTATTTTCAGTAAGTATGGAGTAGTGATGGATCTTGATATAAAACTTTATTTTATTATGAACAACTTAAATACATCAAACTAGGCCTAGGCTACATAAACATAAACAAGGTATAAAAATAAGGAGAAAATACACACCAAGACAGTTTATGCATGTTTTGGTATATTTTATTTCCAGCAATCTAATTAGATACACCTATGTTTCGGGCAATATATTGCTTCAAAAAGTTTAAAAGACAATTTTCTCTCCACTTATATTATATAAAAGAAAAAAATAAATACCTAGGTTTGTTTATATTAATCCAAGGGTGAAAGTATTCCACGGGTCAAGTTTTCGGGCAAAAACTATTTCAAATTCTTGAACAAGAAATTCTGCTTAAAAATGTTTTACAAGTACCGAAGATTTTGCCAAATTGTAAAAATCAATACAAGTTATATGCCAACTAATATTTCACTTGAGGTTAGGTACGCGATAACATGGAAGATTATTTATTTTGCTGGTTTTGATTGTTTTTTATATTCGATTTTATAAGTTTTACAGTTTAGTTGACTTATTCTCTTCCTTTTCGAACTAAAAACACGGCGACAAATCATTTTTAAACAAATTTTAGAAACAAAACTTTAAAAACAATTTTCTATCCCCAAAATCGGATAGGTTTGCAACTACTAAAAATGCCAGAAATTACTATCTTGTCCCTCAACTTTTAAAAATTAGAACAAGTTCCAATGAAATGCTAATGTTGTAGTGCGCATGCCTAATCCTAATGCCTAATAAATAATAATGGGTTTTGTTTACATGCGCAAGGCAATAAATTTGCCACTTTCGTGATTACTGTTTGCTTATCTATACACAAAAAAAACTACTCTCAAAACAAGCTTATAGTAATGCTCAAACAAATAGCCTTATTTTGAAACTAACTTGCTTTATTTCGTGACTAAAATATATTCATTTTTAAACTACTACTGGTTTTAAATTATATCATCAAGTTATTAACAATTATGTTCATAAAGAGATTAAATCATCATCATAACAAGATAATCTTATACTTGTTTTAAAAAAAGGTATTGTGGTCAAAGTGAAATATACTATGATGGGTTTAAAAATAAGAATAAATTTGTATTCTCACAGCGAGCACAAAGACAGTCTCTATGCTTAACTTGAGTAAAATCTAAACCCTTATTATTTCTTTGATGCTATTTGCATCACGTGACCTCTTGTTTTGCGAGGAAACGACCGAAATACGTTTACTTTAGTCGTTATTTAACATCCACGCAGAGGTCGCGCGTCGATGCTCACCGATGCTGGTAGTGTGTGTTCTATTTTGCGCGTTTTGTGTAATAGAGTGATGGAGGAAATTTTATATTCGTTATAGTTATGGTTTTTTATTACCTGTTTTTTTTTTAATAAAACCAAAAGCAATAAAAAGTAGTTTTATTTATCAGTTATCTGTTAGGGCTATATTCAGATCAGATACTACCTAAGGTAATATCACAATAGTATTTGTTACCTATCTCACAAAGACATTTTAACTTGACATTGTACAATTCTATTGACTGCGGTGAGCTTATCCTATCTGACCTAAATAATATAGTCCTTTCAGATCTATCTGTTTCAAAACTACATGATTTTAAATTTTACTCTATCTAATAATAAACTAGTTTTAAGATGATAATAAATTGATTTGTCTAGTTTCGCTGAGAATGTAGGATAGTCACAAATTGAAGATACAAATAAAATATATGTGCTCAAATGCAACTTCGTATATTCAACTTAATAATAACTCATACTCAAAACGAAAATAACGAATATTTATTCTTAGAATACTTTGAATCAAACCAATATTAACGTATACTATATCTGTAACTAAAATTATTGATAGGTTGATCATTTATTTTTATTACCCTAAAACTAAAGTAGAGTCAAGTTAAAATAATGTAGTATTAATTTAAAACTATATTTTGATGCTAAGGTATTTTCTATTTAATTTTACTTTAGCATTGCTCCTATTCATGTATATGATAGTTTCAGTTTGAAACTTTTAGGCTCAACTGGATACTAGATTTTTTTGTGTGTAAAGGTACATGTCTATGGACAATTCTCAACAAACTTTTTACGCCTGCGCATTCTAAATCCCCGGAAATTTTCTCCTAGATCCGCCACTGCGTGCAAAATACATCAAAAACGAAATTTCTTTATATAAGATATTTTTCACATATTTCTGGGTCTAGGGGGAGGTCGTGGAGAATCATTTTCATGTAACATGTATATTCCCACCGCTATCAGGACCATAACCAACACTCCTGCGATTACTACCAAAATAAATCTTAGACACGCCGACTTCAAACATCTTATAAGCCTGAAAATAAGATTTGTATTATTCTTAACATAAGGATGTTTGTTCTGGTTTGGTAAAATACAATAATACAACATGTAATTAACATTACAGTTAAAAAAAACAGGTGTTATTATGTTTAAATGTTAGGTCTGATGATGACCATATTATAAGGGCGAAACCTATGTCACTTTTTTGATTTCTAAATTTAACAAGGATTTTGATCTAAGGCCGACTTTGTGTTTTTTTTTATTTGTCTACTATTTATTCAAAACACGTTTTACAGAAGTTGTTAGGTTTAATAAAATATCTACAGTGTGACCAGTAAAGTCCGCATCATATGGAATATTTTTTATTAATAACTCTATTCGAAATTTGACTTTGGCATCAAGTTCTGCTTCGATCGAGATTAAAATTAAGTAAAAAAATAATAGTCACGTGATTCGCATTATCTGTCAAATTATAATTATTTCCAAAAAATAATTCAAAAGTGGGGTTATTCCTGAAAGTATCGAAAAAAGTTATTAAAAAAGTTTTTTAAATGCAGTTTCTAGCCCACATGCAAAATTTTAGCTGCATAAGATAATTTTGATTTTTTACCCATATTTTGTAAATTGCACCACTTTTGCAAAATAAGACTCAACGCAACCTACATAAAACTTCTTAGTTTTGACAATGCTTTATTTCAGATACATTTTCATTAAATGAGTGTTTTTCTACAAAATCAAAATTGGGCTCTTAAAATTTGGTCGCATGTGATGCAAAGTTTATTTGTTTTTGACCCTGTATAAGGTAACTTCATAAAATAATTATTTTTGAAAACGTAGTTTGTGTCTGAAAGTAATACACCTTAATATTAAGACAAAAAAGAACAGTGTCATCATTAAAGTAGTGTTCATTAAGTGGAAAATAAATTTTAGTGGTGGGTAAAAAATCAAAATTATCTTATGCAGCTGAAATTTTGGCATGTGGGCTAGAAACTGCATTTAAAAAAACTTTTTTTAATAACTTTTTCGATATTTTCAGAAATCACCCCTTTGAATAATTTTTTGGAAAAAATTAAAATTTGACAGATAATGCGAATCACGTGACTACTATTTTTTTGATTAATTTTTATCTCGATCGAAGCAGAACTTGATGCCAAAGTCAAAAAATTTCGAATAAAGCTATTAATAAAAAAAAATTCCATAAGATGCGGACTTTACTAGTCACAACGTATATTTATGTTTTTTAAATGTATCTACCAGAAAAGCAGGAGAATAAAAATATACTTATTTTTAAATGAAATACCCTAAAGATTTAAGCATTTTTGGTTTCCCAATGAAATACTTTTTTGCAACGTTGACAAACAAAATGAAAAATTCTTAAAATTTTGAGTAAACACAATGAAATAATAGATACTATAAAATGAACTGTATTTTTTGTTCCTAGAAATTCTGAAGTATAAAAGTAAAAAATAGTTTTAAATCATAAAATTTGTAAAATTTTGTACAGGGTGTTTTCTGTTGACATTCAATTATAAAAAATTTAAAAGCAACGGGTGTACAACTGAAATGGGACGCCGGCTGTATCTTGGAAACCGTTTACTGTGCGGTTTGCGGAAAAAAATATTTACTACAAATGTGACTTTATACTGGAAATTATAGTTTCTAGGTTGGCCGCTAGGGGCCAATGGTAGTTATGATAATAAAAATTTTAAAATTTAAAAACTTTTGTATTTTATTCCATCGGCGGCACCATTTTGGATTAATTAAATGATTTAAAATTTCGCACACGCCATTTTCTTGACATTTTCCTACAACATTTTAAAAGGGCGAGACCGCAGAAAAAAAAAGTCGCAAAATGTGGGCCACCCCAATGTATATGGGTTACCACAAAAAGAAATCCTTTAATCCCTAAAATATTTCGTCACGTTTCTTTGACGCCATTTTTTGCGCCTATCTCAATATTTTTTCCAGTAACAAAATACAGTTTAACCATTAAAAAATGTACTGAATAAAATATTTTTAATAGAAGATTCTTTAATTCCTACAAGGTTATCTAATTATCACAAAAAGAAACCCTCGTTTTATAATTAAAATATACTTTTTTGTATTTCACGTTCATAATAAGCTCAGTACGATACGCATTTGCGTATCGTAATGAAGCTATTTCGATACGCGTTTTTTCTTTATTTGATGTTGGTAACATTTAAATGTTTTATTTCATTGACGAGAAAACCCATTTTTCGCAGAGGAAAAATAGCTTGATAACTTACTTTTTATTCTGTGTGGATAACAGTCATGTATGTTGGTTGAATAAATCTATAAATCAATCTTTTGCAGATGCTTCAAGCTATAATTTTCTGCCAAATCCTATCCAAAATTCAATCTACTAACCTTCCAATGTCGATTTTAACTTCGTCTTTATTTGAATTTTCCATCTTCCCTATACTAAATTGCAATGCCGTGACGTAAAATCACGTCTTTTGAAATTCGAAAAAAAGTAGCGAAATCTCCCGAATTTCCGAACGCTCTGTATATGTACCGAATGTACAAGGATCACACAACGTATTCCGTCCAATTTTAAATCTCGTATCGCTAAAATAACTTTAGAATCTCGTGGTGAAAATGGGTCAATAAATCAAAAAATTACAGTTTTCAAAATAATTTTTGTTGTCCAGAGGCTTCTATGATAAAAAATAGTGTTACCAACATAAAATTTAGACATAAAAATTTACAAAATTTGAAGGATTTATTTTCTTTTTAAAATGTATTTTTCTTGATTATAAAAGGTGAAATAGAAAAAAATGTATAAAGCACATGTTTCATAAGGCGTTTTAGCGCACGTGTCAATAAAAAAACTCGCCACTTTGTGGCTCGTTTTTTAAAATAGACGCGTGCGCTAAAATCGCTTCTTATGAAACGTGTACTTTAATATACTATTAAGGACCTGAATAGTTCCTTTATTAAAATATGGAGAAATCGTTTAGATAACTTTCCGCGAGCGTTATATAGTCTATCCCTTAATATAACGGAACAAAGAGGGGCAAACTAACTTAAAACAATGATATGTCGTTGCTCCGCTTGGTTTAAGTTAAACGGAGTAATTCAAAACATATCATTTGATTGCCGGTGATTGATATCTGATGGTATGGAGTACTTTTACTGCAAGTGCGAGGTGCATGACTGCAAATCTAATTTTGTGTTCCGTGATGTAAGTGTTATGTTGATATGTCCTTATATTCAAGGTTGATTTGTGTTTTGTTTTCCCCTTAACCATAAACTTGATCCTCTGTTGTTATTAACATACTTTATAATAAATAAAAACTATTCTTATTTGGTTTTACGTGGTCGTAAAAATAAACGTTTCCATATGAAAAACATTGCCGTTAATTTTTGTGTTTTTATTAAGCCTTATTCCAACTGATATTATTATGTTCATTTAGGTAAGAAGTACTGTTATTATGATTTTCTTACTTTATTTTCTCAAAATAAACATCACTGGTGATAGTCTGGGGCAAAATAATGGCCATATTAATTTATCTTTTTATTCTTTTAGGTTGAATTCTCAACGTCATTCAATCTATTGTCAACCTATAACCTATTTCGCGTTGATTTTTTGAGTTTATTATTTTAATAAGTAACATTTAAAGAAAATCAATATCGTTGGTACATTATTAAGGTAGTATCTGATATATTATAAAAATATCAATTTATTTCATTGCTAATTTTAGGAGAATTGTATAGTGAAAGAACAATGAGTGACAATGACATAATAATGTTAAAAAAAATCTTACCCGATATTTTTCGCTATACAATTCTCCTAAAATAAGTTATGAAATTCCTTGATATTTATTAAATATGTCAATTATTACCTATAGAATATCAAGTCGATACTGATTTTTCTTTAAATTTTGTATAAAAGCTAGAAAACATAAATAAATCTAAGCGAAATAGGTTATAGGTTGGCAAGCATGTTGATACTCCCACCTTAAAACGGGGTTATACCTACCTATACTTAGGTAGGTACCTGGTTCAAAAGGTCACTGTCACTAGAAATATTTAATTTGGCTAAAGAAAATTTATAAAAAATAAAATAAAATAGCGAATATACGTCAATAAGGGCCAATCCTAAAAAAAATAGCTCATAAACGGGTAATGTAGTGGTAGGTATAGGTAGACTACCAATGATAAAAATACTTTTTTTATAGCTTGCGAACAATTTTTAAGTTTTAACTACATGCCTTCAATTAATCACATCATTTGTAGTAATAAAAGATATTTTTTACCACTGCATCATATATTTTTTTAGGGGAATAGAGTTTTCTTTTAACAGCAAAAAAATAAAGTTTAAAAAACACCATTGAAAGGTTAAAAGGTCATTTCCGAAAAATGAACCTATAGTAGCTACAACAGAGTTATTTTTTCGGCGCATTCGCATTTCGCATTTGCTACTACTAATGCGTTTCTCTTAGTGTAGTACGGTCTGATTTGACAGTTAAGGTGTTAGGGTACAACAACAAATTTACAAATATGTACGTACCACCAATCAGCTAACATTTTTTACGTATTAAAGAGTTCCAATAAACGGTGTTACACAATTTCTTTGTCTCTGCTGTAAATGGTACACCAAGGGAATCCCAAAAATATAGGAAATATATGTATATAAATACTTAACCCATTAACAACTTCTAGATTTCAGTTTATTGTTTTTTACGTTTATGTGCAATTCTTAGAAGTTTGGATTGGTTAAGTATGGTTATACGCATGCATTATACTATCTGCATACTATTTCTATCGAACTGGTGCTTATACATAAACCAAACCAGGTGTGTTTACAATCCAATCACAGCCTGAGTTTTACATGACAGTATGATTAGATTAAGGGGGATAAAGATTACGTCTAAATAAGTACTTATAGTTAAAAAGAAAGTTACGTCAAAAGTGTAGGGCAACTTTAGTGGTCGCGTTTGAGTATTTTCCACACGGGCGTTGTATTGTTTACTCAGAAGCCACGAAAACTACCAAATTTATTTTAACATAAATTTGTTTATTAAGAAGTAGACGTTTATGAAGATTAATATTATACAGGGGTCAAAAATCGTAACGCAAATATTTCAAAAACTACTAAATATTTTTTTTTTAAGTTGAAATAGCTATACAGTGTGTACATAAAGTAAGGAACAAATTCATTATTTAATAATCTAAAACATTTCGTAAAAATCCTCGGACACGTATGTAATAATTTTTGATTGCGCATATTTTGACATGTACACATATTATACAGGGTAGCTCATGTAGTAGATATGACATTATCGACGATTTTTTTAAATAAAAACCCCTATATTTTAGTTCAGATTTGTAATCTCCAAGAATAGCTGATTTCAAAAACATAACATACTTAGGGTCTAAAGTTGATAGTTTCGTACCTGTAGCAAGAAAAAAAAATGTGAAGTATTTTTAATTTTAAAAAATTTAAATAAAATTAAATAGGCTATTTAATTAAGTGTTGAAATTGTCCTCCTTCTTGTGCCTGGCAGTACCCCAAGCGATCAATAAACTCTTGTTGGACTTTTATTATGGTTTCTTCTAAAATATTCCTGCATTCTGTTGTGATTAGATTTTTTAAATCTTCAATATTGGCAGGTCTTATTTTATAAACGATATTTTTCAGGTGACCCCACAAGAAGAAGTCCAGTGGTGTAAGGTCTGGAGAACTAGGCGGCTATTCAATAGACCCACGTCTTCCAATCCACCTGTTCGGAAAAACTTGATCGACATAATGGCGCACTACTGCTGCATAATGTGGAGGTGCGCCGTCTTGTTGGTACCATAAATTTTCATCTAGAATTCCAGGATTATTTCTAGTCGGGTATAAGTTAACTAGCGTAGGGATAAGAAATTCTTGAAGAAACTGAAGGTAATTTAGCCCGTTTACATTATTGTCAAAGAAATATGGCCCAATAATTTTGTTCTTCACTATACCCGCCCAAACATTAATTTTTTGGGGATATTGAGTATGATGCTCACGCATCCACCTGGGATTTTCTTTTGCCCAATATCTACAGTTTTGCCGGTTTACTTTACCATTTAATTTAAAAGTAGATTCATCCGAAAATAGGATATTTTCAACAAACAAAGGATTTACGTTACCGTCAAACGGGGCTACATTGATAATTCTGGGGTAACTTTGATTTTTGGCTCTTCAACATGTAAACGCGCCCTTATTTAAAAACCGTTGATCTAAGGATGCAGGCAACCAACCACACATTCAGTCAGATGTTCCCAGAGAGCGGCAAGGCAGGTTCGGTGCCGGTCATTTCCGTTTTCATGTGAAAAAAGGTGAGATAATTTCCAATTTTAATTTCCTCATAAATAATACCCTCCATACTTTCATCTGTGCACGAAAAACTACAACTCTGGCATTCTTTTCGACCTGTTTTCCGAAAAGATCATTATCCTAAACTAACTTTCCCAGAAGCCTGTTTCTGTGGTTTGTTTACATTCTTTGTGAACCTTCCAAAATCACCTGGGGTAACTTTGATCGATTGGTATGGGGAACTTCGATCAAAGTTACCCTGGCATAAGACTGGTAGGTTCTAATTGGAGAATTCTTTTTTTTTCAGCTTCTACGAGATGGTGCGTCACTACCAGAAAAAAGTGGGTGGCCGCACTTATAGGAACTACACTGATGCAACCATTGAAGAAGCATTACAAAAAATTGTTGATGAACAATGGTCAATTCGCAGAGCTGCAGACACGTACAAAATACCATTTGGCACTTTATACAACAGATACAATGGCCTTCATATAAGGTCTGTGGGTCGACCAACCCTTTTTTCTAATGAAGAGGAGCTCCAGTTTATAGAATCTGCTGCTATTCGCGGTGAATGGGGCTTTCCTTTGAGTAAAGCGGATATCCAAGCACTTGCAAAATCATGCTTAGATCAGTAGGGTGAAATTATTTCTTGGTTGAAAGAGAACAAACCAGGAATAGACTGGGTCGACCAATTACTCCTACGACACAAATCAGCAGTGGTTAAAAGAGTTGCCGCAAACATCAAAAGGGCCAGAGCAACAGTCAGCGAGACCAGTCTAAAGGAATATTTTAAGAACATTGAAAAAACAATTAAAGGGGTACCACCTGCTAATTGTTTCAATTACGACGAGACAAACTTCTCCAATGACCCTGGACGAAGCTTCAAAATTTACCGGCGAGGAGTGAAATATCCGGAGCACATTTGCAATTATAGCAAGTCAGCAACAACAGTGATGATGTGTGGTTCTGCATCCGGTGTTTTGCTGCCTCCATATATTGTATACAGAGCTGAGAAAATGTGGAACACTTGGACAGAGAATGGTCCCAAAGGCTTTCCTTGCTGCAATCAAAGATGTTGCTCTGCTGGCGCGAGATACAATAGGACACGACATGGATGGATGGAAGCAGTCACATTCCGTGATTGGTTTATGAACAGCTTTCTACCTCATGCGAAAACCTTACAAGGAAAAAAAGTACTCATCGGAGACAATCTAGCTGCACATTTTTCAGACGACGTGTTGAAAGCATGTGAGCAGAACAACATTGATTTTGTATGCCTTGTGCCAAATTCAACCCATTTGACGCAACCACTCGATGTCTGTTTTTTCCGTCCTATGAAGAATGCATGGCGCTCTACCCTGAAGAAATGGAAAGACAAAAACCCTCGAATATCATCTTTGCCCAAAGAAGAATTTCCACGGCTTCTTCAAAGTTCGCTGCTAGCAATGGACAATCCTGAATCGGCTAAAGAACCAGGTGCGATATCTCGAGATTTAATAAGTGGATTCGCTGCCACAGGAATCGTTCCTTTTAATCCGGAGAGGGTATTGTGCAAGATACCTGGATTTCAGCCAGAAGCACCAACTAAGCAAATCAACGAAAATTTAATAAGCTTTTTGAAACGTCAGAGATTTGACAAAGATGACACTACACCAAACAGACAAAAAAGGAAAATGTTGAAAGTTGTGCCTGGGGTCAGCGTCGTTCATGTATCGGCCGAGAACGACGAGCTGATAGATCAAGAATCTCGTTCTCCATCTCCGGAAACAACGGAAGAAATTGAGGAAGAGCAGGGTTGTTCTAGCCAGAACCAAGAAATCGAGGACAATTCTACCCAGGACGTGACTGCCAAAGTTGGGGACTTCGTAATTGTCAATATGAGTGTAGAAGGCTCTAACTTATCGAAAAAGTTTGTAGGCTGTGTTACAGAGGTTGATTCTTCGAACGACCTAGTGATTCGCTTCATGAGGGAACGAGTGGGGAAAAAAACAAATTTCTTCGTGTTCCCTGATGTGCCAGACGAAAGCATCATCCAAACGACTGAAGTTATTGCTGTAATAAAGCCCTTCTCTTCGAGGAGGGGATCGTATTTTTTCAGAAATATCGATCTTAACTAAGTTTTTAATAAATAAAGTTTCTCGTTCCTTTTTTTGTAAATACCATTAAGAATATTTTTTTGCTTTTTTGAAAATGTTGTGTTCATTTTTCATTTCATTTTCATGAAAATATTGTGTTCATTTAGTTATGGGAATAAAGAATTGTTATTTTCAGTTTAAAAGAGTTGTTTTCTTTAATTTTGAAAATTTTTTTTTAAGGAAGGTTTTTTTTTTAATCAAAGTATTCGATGGTTGGGGTTACTTTGACTGATTCGCTGCCTAACATGGCTAAAACACGCAAAAAGATCAAGTGATCAAAGTAACCCCAAATCCCGTAAAACTTTGATCAGCTCATTTTAATTTTTTTTTAGGGACATGTGTAGACAAAAAAAAATTATTTTTTGTCAGAGTACAGAAGAGACCTTCTTACATCACCTTGCATTTTTTACAATCAGAAATATTTACGCGCGTCTCCGGATTTTAGAACAAAAGCCAAAAAACTGATCAAAGTAGCCCCGTTTGACGGTACATCTTTCCATTAATATTTGACAAAACTTCATCCTATGATCTGGATCATCTTTATTCAACTCATGAACCAGTCGGATTTTAAACGGATGCCATTTTTCTACTGTTAATAGGTTATGTACGGTCATAGTAGCTGCCATCCATGCCACTCTGGCGGACGCTGTTATGGGGATTTTCTTCTATAGCCAATAAAATATTTAATTTTTTATCATCCGGAATAGTTGGACGGCCGTTCCTGGGAATATCTTTACTTACAGTTGATCTAGTGATTGGTCTTTCTGGGTACTTAGCGTTGAACAAAATGCACACTTCTTGCTGAGTACGAATCATATCACCATATCCAATCATCATTAGAATTTATATTCTTTGTGTGTTAGATAAACGCATATTAACAAATATTAAAATTAATTTTTTACTTCTACTAATCTTAATAGCAAAATTCACTGTAATGACAGCATAATATCATCATTATCTAAATAACCATAGTTACATAACAGCAAATAGGCCTACCTTAAAAAAAATGTATCTTAAATAAAATTATTTGTTCTACCCTGTAGCTACGAAACTATCAACTTTAGACCCTAAGTATGTTATGTTTTTGAAATCAGCTATTCTTGGAGATTACAAATCTGAACTAAAATATAGGGGTTTTTATTTAAAAAAATCGTCGATAATGTCATATCTACTACATGAGCTACCCTGTATAATATGTGTATATGTCAAAATATGCGCAACCAAAAATTATTACATACGTGTCCGAGGATTTTTACGAAATGTTTTTAGATTATTAAATAATGAATTTGTTCCTTACTTTATGTACACACTGTATAAATAAAACACACAGAAAGGACGACATTTTAAATAAATTAATAATAAATGTGTAATTGAGTCGATCGTTATACTTGATGAAGATCCATATTAAATAAATACTTAAAAGAAACAACGTTAAGGTTTCAAATGTTCACAAAATTGGCTTATTTTTATATTACTAATAAAAATAAAAACATGATATGTTTCGTAGCACTGCTATTTTCCATTTCGACATCTGACAAAGTAGCAGTGCTACGAAACATATCATGTTTTTATTTTTATTACTATCATACAAATAAACAAATTTTGTGAAGATTTGAAACCTTAACGTTGTTTCTTTTACGTATTTATTTAAATTAATAATAACTTAACTAACAACAAACTATATTCCTACTAGGGTAAGGTTGATTATATTGCACTACTTTTTGAATTATTACACTAAGAAAAAAGTCTTCTATTTCTTATAAGAATTCATATATTCTTTATACAACTGTTTAATATTATACAGTGTGTGTATAAAGTCTGGAAACGGCTTAATAACATCACAATTTACTGGCCGATTTAAACCAAATTTGGTACAGTTGTGTAAGAGGATCTAACGCACCGAATGACGATATTGGCGTTGTTGCCAGCTTTTTAGTTTGTCTGGAATTCGAACGAATTTTATATTTTTAAATATAACACCCAGTATATTTTTTCATTTTTAAATTCAACATAAAATTATAATTATTTTTTATTGAATGCATTATTAGTCTATACTTCATAGTTTCCGAGATATTGACTCTCGAAAAGTGACATTTTTAAACTTTGACAGCTTATAAAACTTTCTAACAGTACGTCTTAGAGCAAAACGGCTTACATGTCCCTATCTTCAATTTTTATTATCTTCCCAAAAAAATCAACTTCCGGTTAAACCGGATGTAACTCGAAAGCAGGAAATATAGTTGTTCCGGTTTAACTGGAAGTTGTTTTTTTTGGCAAGATAATAAAAATTGAAGATAGGGACATGTAAGCCGTTTTGCTCTAAGACGTACTGTTAGAAAGTTATAAGGTGTCAAAGTTCAAAAATGTCACTTTTCGAGAGTCAATATCTCGGAAACTATGAAGTATAGACTAATAATGCATTTAATAAAAAAATAATTATAATTTTATGTGGAATTTAAAAATGTAAACATATACTGGGTGTTATATTTAAAAATATAAAATTCGTTCGAATTCCAGACAAACTAAAAAGCTGGCAACAACGCCAATATCGTCATTCGGTGCGTTAGATCAATAACTCCTAGATAAAGGAGATTGTAGGAGTTATTGGTTAGATCATCTTACACAACTGTACCAAATTTGGTTTAAATCGGCCAGTAAATTGTGATGTTATTAAGCCGTTTCCAGACTTTATACACACACTGTATGTGACAGCAACGCGCTTTCCTACTGTAAGACAACGAAAATTGCTAGACCGTTGTGTAGTGATAATATCACGGTAATTTAGCCAATAGGAAATAGGATTTAATGCTACCATAGAATGGCTTATAGCAATTATTGGTCTGAATACTTACTGTTGTGGCTCGTGCTTCCCTGGGTCGATGGTCGTATTTTCTGGTCAGGGAAATTTAAACACTAAACCGTTACGTTAAATTATTAATTTTTTATTTATGACATTGACAATGACATTTTTTTTTTATTGTCTTAACAGGTGAGCGGGCTTCCTCTCGTCACGTTCAGTGTACCTAGCTCACCTAACAATACTTAACATAATTGCCCCCCTTGAAAGGGTAAAGACGCTTTCAACATTAAACAATATAAATTATGAAAAATAAATAAATGCAAACTTGCAAAACTTGAATCACGTGCACAAGGTTTAATGTTTTTAGTCCCCTTCACGTATCGGAAGTAATGTTAATTTTGACACTGCTCGTTTTAAAGTTCCGTTTTGAGTTTTTATGTTCACTAGTCTGGTGGCACCGTTTTTTCCGGGATGTCTTGCTATTACTCGACCCAAAACCCAAAGCGAAACCATTATCTTCTTTAATCAGCACCAAGGAACCAATGTGAATTTTGGAATCATTGTCGAACTGCCGTTTGCTTCGCATCTGGAGCTAGTGAAGGTATTCCTTAGCCCAACGCTTCCAGAAATGTTGACGTATGAACGTGATATGATGGTACCGCTTCACGAAATT
The DNA here is from genome assembly GCA_963969555.1 of Polydrusus pterygomalis. Classification (NCBI taxonomy): domain Eukaryota; kingdom Metazoa; phylum Arthropoda; class Insecta; order Coleoptera; family Curculionidae; genus Polydrusus; species Polydrusus pterygomalis. The sequence goes on from OZ018375.1 coordinate 4,387,248, forward strand.
GACCTTGGAATTGGGTATGTCCTGTTCTGGAATGGCCGTTAACTGCATACCAATGAGAAAATGTGCCGGTGTAAAAACTTCGAGGTCATTTAGATTTGGATCGGATGTGAGGGGAATCATAGGTATCGAATTCAGAATTGCCTCGATTCGTACAATTAAGGTATAAAATTCTTGATAGTGCAAGAGATTACCATTTAGCATACGCTTTAAGTGGTGTTTGCACGATTTTACCGCAGCTTCATGCAAACCTCCGAAATTAGGCGATCTCGGTGGGATAAAATGCCACTTAATTACTGAATGTCGAAATTCATTATCTTTGACTAGCTTCTGAGTTAAAATTAATTCATCATTGCAACCCACAAAATTAGTTGCGTTATCGGAGTAAATGTCTGTGCAGAAACCTTGTCTCGATACAAATATTTTTAATAAACTTAAAAACCCGTTACTACTTAAGTCCGATATGACTTCCACGAATGTCACAAGGCATACAAACATGCACACACATCCCTTTATAGCCTTGTTGGTTCGCGTTTTACCAGCTTTGAGCTCAAATAGACCGGCGTAATCGACAGTCACAGATAAAAACGGACGTGACGCCGTAATTCGAGCCATAGGTAACTCACCCATTTTTGGAATAATTATACTGGCGGGTGGGCTTGCCCTAAAACATTTTAAACATTTTCGAATGTAGGATTTTACTGCATTTTTTCCATTAATACGCCAAAATTTCTGTCTTATGTGCGATAAAGTACATTGTATACCTGAATGAAGAGTTCTTTTATATTTAAAGTCAATAACTAAATTCGTAAAAGCATGTTTCGCTGGGAACACTACCGGATATTTTATGTCATAGGTAAAATCCGAGAGCTTTAATCTGCCGCCTAGTCTAATTATTCCTAGATCATCAAGAAATGGCGATAAGGCTTTCAATTTACTTCTGTTAGAAACGCGATTGTTAGTTTTTAAATCATGAATTACTTGAAGAGATGATTCGCGTTGTGCTATTTTAAACAAAAATGTAGTTTTTTCTGACGAAGAATTGTGTGGAATTTCTGACACATCCTTGAGATTTATGTACTCTTGCATGAAACATTTATAAGATTTCTCCAGTTCGGGATTTTTAGTTAGAGGTATTTCGATCGAATGTAATCTACTTAGTGCAGTTTGCTGTGACTCGCCTAATTCGTGAACATTTTCTTTTAACGGGAATTTCACAACAAATCTACCGCTTTCCTCTCTAATCGTAGTTTTAACTAAAGAGCTTTCACATTCAAGCTCTTCCTTTGTCATAAGTGATTCCGAGGTTTTTTTTATCTCTTCTACTAACCAACATTTTTCAATACCTTTTTTTAATAAATTTTGAGATAAAAAACAATTTGACAATAAAACGTTTGATTTCCCTGCGTTGCCTTTACCACAGGGAACTTGACCAGCTGCAATCCATCCAAATAACGTCTTTTGCAAAACTGGGAGATTTTTGCCTAATTTTATCTGTCCTGCGCACATTAGTTCAAAGAATATTTCGCAACCTAAAAGCATATCTATTTCAGATGGGGTGTTAAAATTCGGATCCGCTAATAATAATTCTGCCGGAATATTTAAATTAGAGGTGTTAAAATGTTTTTGCGGACATAAATCTGAAATTGCCGGCAGTACCAAAAAATTTAATTTACTTTTATAATTGGTATGTCGGGAAGAAAAGCTGATTTCTACGAGTTCTGATATGCTAGTTTTTATTTGGTTTATACCAACGACCGGAATATCAATTTCTACACCTTCTATATTTAATTTTTTGACCATGGATGAAGTCACAAAATTAGATTGTGATCCACAATCTAATAATACTCTACACGGTATCAATTTTCTATTTTTATCATACGCGTTTATAATAGCCGTGGACAGCAAAATAAAATTACCTAACGAGTTTTGGCAAGTGATTGATAAAATTGGTGAGGAAATTTGAGGATTTTGATTGCACTTATTTTGTAAACAATAATTTTCAATTTCTGATACAAATGTTTGACTTGCTAATTGAGTTTTATTTGAGGGTTCTTTTACATCATCTTCAGTTACGTGACTTAAAATTGACTGGTCCGTATTTTGATTAAATTGTTCAGATTGATGCAATAAAGTGGCATGGTGCTGGTTACAAATTGTACATCCCTTAGATCTACACTCGCTCGTTTTATGTCCGTATCGAAGACAATTTGTACATAAATTTAGTTTTTTCGCTTGATTTAAACGATTTGTCATAGAAAGTTTCTTGAATGTGTCACAAAAATAAATAAAGTGTCGATCTTGACAGTGGGGGCACTTTGGTCCATAATAATTGTTAGTATCATTATTAGTCGTTAAAAACGATTTAGATTCGATTGTTTTTTTATAGAGGTTTGAGTCTAACACTTCCAAGATTTGGCAACGCTCAGCCAAAAAGGCGTTAAAGTTATCGATTTTTGGAGACTGGATGTTTTTACAAAAAACTTCCCATTCTCGCCTGCTATTACTGTCTAATTTTGAAACTAAAATGTATATTAGAATTGCGTTCCATTCTGTCACATTTTCACCCAGTGACTCCAGGGATCGATAATTTTTAAAAAACGTGTTTGAAAGACCACGAAGTGAGATGTGAGATTCTTTAATTATGGTTGGAATTTCCATAATTTCTTTTATATGCGAGTTAGTGATTATTTTTTTATTTTCGTATCTACTTTGTAACAAGTCCCAGGCAATTTTATAGTTTTTATCTGTAGCCGTTAAAGAGGCTAACATATTTTTTGGTTCACCCTGTAATGCACCTTCTAAATAAAAAAATGTCGTTACATCGGGTATTGAGTTATTTTCGTGTATAATCGCCTTAAACATATCTTTAAACCTTTCCCAATCGCTATAATTTCCTGAAAATTCTGGTAATGTAAGTATGGGCAGTTTTGCTGATAAAGCTGGCAACATCACACCACCAGCTGTTCCGTCGCCATAATGATGTGTAGAAGTCCGAAAGGACTGAGTACGGTTTTCTCGCTGATAATTATCGATTATCTTTTGCGCGACCGCCAGCGAATCATAATATCGAGTTTCAAATGTTTCCCGTTCATGAAACAATTCTTCCTCTTTGTAATTATCGGGATAATCACTAATTAATAGTTCTTCGAATTGACTTTGTACATTTTGAAATTTTCCTAAAATTAATTTAATGTTTTCAAAACGTATGGCCAATGATTCGATTTGATGATTTTGGATATCAAATTTATTTGTATAGGTTTGAAACCGTGTTAATTCGCCTTTTATTTGAGCTCTGCTATTTTTTAAACTTTTTAAGTCAAAGTCGGGATTTGTGTCACCTTCAGATGACATTTCGAGGAAATTTTAATTCTTCTTACGGAGAAAACGTTATACGATCATTTTTAAGGATTAAAAAAAAAATATATATTTACAATACCTATTTTAATACTTTATTGTATTATTTTCTTAATTAATATGTATTATAATGTAAATGAAGTAATTTTTAAAGCTGAGCAGCTAATTTCGAAAATTGCAATATTAAATTAGAAAACAGAAAAATAATGTTAATGTTTGCGTTTAAATAAGTTCGTGCAATGCAACAGTTTCAAGCGTGCGTAGGTTTACTATATTTGCGAGGACTTTTATCGTGATTTACTTTTTGTTATCGTGATTTACTTTTTTTTGTTATCGTGATTTACTTTTTTTGTTATCGTGATTTATTTTTTTGTTATCGTGATTTACGTTTACTCGATTAATAGCTTGGTATGTACACCCAATGAACGTGAACAATTCTTAAGAAATTAAGATACGATATCTATTTACAATAATTATTATCGAGGCAATTTTAAATAAACTTATGTGGTTTGATAGGTAAAAGGATTTAAAGGATAGGATAAAGGATTGGAAAGGACTGACCGTGTTCGAGCGTGTTATTTCTTGCCTCAATCTTGCTGGTATCTAGGGGCGAAGGACCAATGTTGTGGCTCGTGCTTCCCTGGGTCGATGGTCGTATTTTCTGGTCAGGGAAATTTAAACACTAAACCGTTACGTTAAATTATTAATTTTTTATTTATGACATTGACAATGACATTTTTTTTTTATTGTCTTAACAGGTGAGCGGGCTTCCTCTCGTCACGTTCAGTGTACCTAGCTCACCTAACAATACTTAACACTTACAGCAATAATTATCAAGTTCTATTGGGAGTGTAATCTGGTTTATATACTGTATTAGTTTTGACTGGCAGTTATAATGAAATTAGACATTAATCATAATAATATTTGCTTGCTACGGTTAATAAAGCATACCACTAAAAACCAGTACTGTTGATCTCAAAAATTAAAATAGCTTCTAGTGTGATATTATTGTTCTTGTCGTTTAACATTGCATATATGAAGTTTATTACGCAACATGATTTACTGAGATCGTAAAATGTGTCCATAGATTATAACGTCCAATACTAATGATGGGTTGTGCGAAATAAGAATATTCTATTGCTTTATCCGACATGCAAAGTTTTAAAAAACTTAAATACAAAGTAAAAATAAATTAATTGAAACAGGTCCGATTAAAAAATTCAAATTCAGTCAGGACAGCTAGAACGTGTTTATTCTAATGCGAAAACTGAATGCGGTCCTGTACCAGTTGAAAATAAATAGACTTTAATTTAAAGAATAGTCAATACTTAAAGTGGAGTTGAAAATGTAGGAAAGAAAGAAAAACTAAAAGTCTTCCACCACAAAATTTAACAGAAATAGATTCTTTCGAGGTCTCTACATGTTTTGAACGTAGAAACGTTCATCTTCAGGAGACCGAAAATATTAATATTGTGCTGATGGTATTAGCAGAAGAGAAATTGGTATAAAACCTTAATGGAGCTTTTATGGCATTGAAAAATTGAAATTTAGAAGTGACCCATATAAAAAAAAGTTGAGGAGAGTTAAAACACGCTGAGCATTTGAAGAAAGTTGGTAAAGGAAGTATAAACAACCAAACTAAAAAAAGAAGAAGAAAAAGGCCTTCTAAAGAGAAGGTGTCAAAGATTTTTAAATCATTTATATAAAAAAATTTTGTAAAATAATTGATAATAAATGTCTGTAGGACAGTATAAAGATAAGAATATAAGGTAGAATTCATAATATCAGAATAGTTGAAATTGGTTTTTGGGGTACTGGGGGTTAAAGCCCAATAGCCCCTCGTGGGGCATTCACCCTCCGCAACACGTGGACCGTGGACGTGAACATAAAAGTATTTTTATTTAATTTTCTAGATTGTTGGATAGCATTGCTACTTTCAGTATAAAAACTAAATTAACCCCTCGTAGGGCTATTGGGTTTTAACCATCAGTACCCCAAAAACAAATTTTAACTATTCTGATATTATGAATTCTACCTTAGATTCTTATCTTTATACTGTCCTACAGACAACAATGATTTTACAAAAAAAAATTATATAAATGATTTTAAAATCTTTGACACCTTCTCTTTAGAAGGCCGTTTTCTTCTTCCTCTTTCAGTTTGGCTGTTTATACTTCCTTTACCAACTTTCTTCACATGCTCAGCGTGTTTTAACTCTCATCAACTTTGCCTTTATGCGTCACTTCTAAATTTCAATTTTTCAATGCCATAAAAGCTCCATTAAGGTTGAATTCTCAACGTCATTCAATCTATTGCCAACCTATAACCTATTTCGCGTTGATTTTTTGAATTTATTATTTTAATAACTAACATTTAAAGAAAATCAATATCGTCGGTACATTATTTATGTAGTATTTGATATATTACAAAAATATGAATTTATTTCATTGCTAATTTTGGGAGAATTGTATAGTGAAAGAACAATAAGTGACAATGACATAATAATGTTAAAAAAAATCTTACCCGATATTTTTCGCTATACAATTCTCCTAAAATAAGTTAGGAAATTCCTTGATATTTATTAAATATATCAATTATTATCTATAGAATATCAATTCGATACTGATTTTCTTTAAATTTTGTGTAAAAGCTAGAAAACATAAATAAATCTACGCGAAATAGGTTATAGGTTGGCAAGCATGTTGATACTCCCACCTTAAAGTTTTATACCATTTCCTCTTCTGCTAATACCATCAGCATAAAATAAATTTCTGTCACCTGATGATGAACGTTTTTATGTTCGAAACATGTAAAGACCCCTAAAGAATCTATTTCTATTAAATTTTGTGGTGGAAGACTTTTAGTTTTTCTTTCTTTTCTAAATAGACTTTAAATAATAAAATGCCTAACGAATGACTCTTTCGCGAAAAGGAAAATACTGAACAAAAATCATGCATTATCAATTTAACCTGTTCCACAGTTTAATAATTGATTTTATCTGTCAGCTTTAATGAGTTATTAAGAGGCTCCTTTGAACAAAATGTTAATTACTTTTATTAATTGTTTTACTTTATCAAATTTTCTAATAGATACGGTAGGTTATTTACACTGCACTTACTATTATTATATTACCAGTTGAAATGTAGTTATCAGAAAATAGTTATTTGCAGAGATTTTATCGTTTCGTTATTGCAAAACTTTAATAATCGCACGTACACTGGATGATATGATAATGATAATTATCTATACTATTATACAGTGATCGCCGAAATTATCGCTCCATATGGAAACCTTTTTAACACGCTTTTATTAGCTTCACCTGTATGTTTGTTTGTTTGTTTGTCCGTAACCGACTTCTTTAAACCCAATTTTGACCCACTTTAAACGGTCAGAATTAATTTAAATTTTGTAGACTTATCAAGAACCGCTGACGACAATACAATAATCTAATACGCAAAAAATTCTTCTGTCAAGTTTTGACAGCTGTCAATATGTTAAGCCGTTTTAAAAAAATTATATTAATGAAAAAACTATAAAGTCGTATGTATATTGATGGTGGAAAGTTGAAAAAATACGCAAAAAATTCTCTTGTAAAATTTTGACACTTGTCAATATGTCAGAATTATTACAATACCGATGGTAATGAAACAAACGTGATTCTACCCGTCAAAATCAAATTTTGACAATTTTTTTTTTTTAATTTTGAAAATTTTTGTCGTTTTTTATTTCTTGCGAATAACTCCGTTATTGTAAGTTTGATAGAAAAATGTTATATATAACTATATTTATGGAACGTTCGAAGACGCGTCTTTTTTATTTTAAAGTATTATCAGTTTCGAGATATGAGGCAAAATATAGAAATAATATTTTGGCCGATATCTCGAAAATTGTAAGAGATGCGAAAAAATAATTATTCTTCTGAGATGTAGATTTCTTCGAGATACAACTTTTTAATTATACAGTGACCGGCAGAAAGTGCGCAGCATATGGGAAAGTTTTTTATCGTTAAGTTTAGAAAATTAATTTTATTTTAGATAGGTTCTGCATGTTCTCAAACCAAAATAACACCGATTAAATCCGGTAAAAGTCTTATGGTATACGAGGTAGGATCAAAAATTTGAAATTCCGCTAAGAGTAAAGTACCTCCATCTTTCATTTTAGAATATTTTTTTACTAAGAATTATTATTTTAATTTCAAAGTTATACCCAAATTCCAAATTTTGCTTATTTTGAACAAAAAAATGGATTTAATCGTGTTTTCTGAATAACCCTGTATAAAAAATAAATGGCAACCGAACAGTACGAAAATAAGATTTTCTGCAGACTTCGTTAAAGATTACCGTCGATCATTAGTCCGATTAGTTTGTTTTCATAATATTATGGCTTTTTAAAATAAAAACATAAAAATATTAAATATTTTGGCTGCACACCGTATTTTATTTTCTGAGGGAACAAGTTAATTTCATCTAACTGATATTTTTTGATTAACATTGACTTAAAGCATCTCCTAAATAGTTTTTTATACATTGAAGTATGCATAGAAACTTTCCTTTTAATTTATAAAGAAAAAAATTTAAATTAAAAATATATTTTGAACGGATTTTATTCGTCACGCAAAATAAGGAAACTTTCTATGCATACTTCAATGTATAAAAAACTATTTAGGAGATGTTTTAAGTCAATGTAAATCAAAAAATATCAGTTAGATGAAATTAACTTGTTCCCTTAGAAAATAAAATACGGTGTGCAGCAAAAATATTTAATATTTTTATGTTTTTATTTTAAAAAGACATAATATTATGAAAACAAACTAATCGGACCTATGATCGACGGTAATCTCTAACAAAGTCTGCAGAAAATCTTATTTTCGTACTGTTCGGTTGCCATTTATTTTTTATACAGGGTTATTCAGAAAACACAATTAAATCCATTTTTTTGTCCAAAATAGCGAAATTTGGAATTTGGGTATAACTTTGAAATTAAAACCATAATTCTTAGTAAAAAAATATTCTAAAATGAAAGATGGAGGTACTTTACTCTTAACGGAATTTCAAATTTTTGATCCTACCTCGTATACCATAAGACTTTTACCGGATTTAATGAGTGATATTTTGGTTTGAGAACATGCAGAACCTATCTAGAATAAAATTAATTTTCTAAACTTAAAGATAAAAAAGTTTCCCATATGCTGCGCACTTTCTGCCGGTCACTGTATGTATATAGACTTTTTTTCCTAAAGTTTATACTTTCTAAGAAAAATGGAATTTACGAATATTACGAAATTTTCCTGAAATATTTATGAAAAGAAAAATTAAAGTTTTTAAAAAATTTGCAAATCTCGTTCTTTTCTTATAATTCGGCATAGACGATCGGGTTTGTTCGGGTTTGTATGTATGTATGTTTGTTTGTAACCGACTTCTTTGAACCCGAGTTTGACCCACTTTAAGCGGTCAGATTTAATTTAAATTTTATAGACTTATCAAGAACCGCAGACAATATAATAATCTAGCTCAATCTACTTTAAAAAAAAAAATTCTTAACAATAACTCGAACTAAAAAATGAAAAATAAATATACCTAGTTTAAAATACTAAAAAACACGCTTTAATAATCCATCAAACTAAAAAGTGGAAAATAAATATAGTTTAAAATAATTCTTGAAATTCTTAATATAGGCAGAAAATAATAATGAACGATAAACATTAGTATTATTGTGAAAAAAGCGTGGTGTGCTCGATATATGAAAAATATAGAACAAAGCGCCCGACGCTTTTTTCACAATAATACTAATGTTTATCGTTCATTATTATTTTCTGCCTATATTAAAAATTTCAAGAATTATTTTAAACTATATTTATTTTTCGCTTTTTAGTTTGATTAATTATTAAAGCGTTTTTTACCACGTTGACTGCCAAGCCGATTTTCAAAAAATTTCCCTCGGCGCCATTTTCATTTTTGACTAGTAAAAACCATTTGATGACTATTAATATCTGAAATATTGTGATATCATTCTCCAAAGGGCTGTAATAGTAATTTAACAAACTAGTGTATTAATCGCTATTTAATATACGCGTTAGTTACAATATTTTTCCGTCGATTGTCTTGTTAATAGATTATATTTTTTTTTTATTTAGAACCAAACTACATAATATTATAACAAAGTTTTGAATTTCAAACTTATTGACATCGACAGAACTATGGCAACGCCATTATGTACGCGGCAGTGCGTGCTTTGTAGTATGTTTGGTTGCTAAAATCGTTTATTAATAAAAAAAATCATGCATTAATAGGGGCCATTAATGTATGATTTTTTATACATTAATTAAGGTTGTAAATACACGGTCGATGGAAATGTTGATTTTTAAGTGTAGGTCACCGGTGACCTACGCGGCGCTCAGGGCCGTTTTGGTCACCGGTGTTTCTATACAGCTAAACCTAAATAATACGCAACATACAATATAAGGAAAACATGCTATGCCTGCATTAGACGAATCATCGTAGGTCACTTACCGCCTCGAAATCTTATGTTATGTTTGGTTTCGACAAAGTTAATGACAAAATTGACTGTAGGTCACCGGTGACCTACACGGCGCCCCATGAACAACTACCCGTAGGTCACCGGTGACCTACATGGCAGTTAACGTGTTAAACTACTTATTATTGATTTCTTAGGAAATTTCATAATACGCAAAAAATTTCATTCTTGACAAAAGTTACTCTGGGAAAGAAAGAAGAAACTAAAAGTCTTCCTCCACAAAATTTAATAGAATATAATTCTCAAGGGTCTCTACATGTTTCGAACGTAGAAACGTTCATCATCAGGAGACAGAAAAAGTATTTAAGTAATGCTGATGGTTTTAGCAAAAGAGGAAATGGTGAAGGACGTTAATGGAGCTTTCATGGAATTAAAAATGATGTGTAAAAGAGTCATAAAATGGAGAAAATTAATAACAGCTAAAACATACTCAGTATGTGAGAAGACAGTGAATGTGGTCTAAACCAACTAGAAAACTGGGGAAGAAGAAAAACCTTTCTAAAAAGAAAGTGTCAAAAATTATTTAAATTTTTTTAAAAAACATTTTTAGGTTTATGTCAAAAAGACATTGGTGGAATAAATCTTTAGTAGTTATCACAGAGGTGATCTGTAAAAATAGAAATTGAAATTAAAATGAAAGAATGAAGTCAAAAACTTTTTTATAAAACTTTTTTGGATAAAAAGTCAATACTGACGAAAATCACATAAAAGCGCTTGGTGGGGTACTGAGGTTTAAATCTCAGTAACCCCGCCAAAGGTTAATTTAAATTATATATATAATGAATGTAGAAAGTGTAGATAATATCCTCTTCGTCACTTAAACTATTTTTTTTATAAGAATAAACTGACTAGTACGTAATAAATAATTACTGTCACAAAAATATTCCTTCACAATTTACCTTTTGACAGAACATTAGTGTTCCATGGCAGCCGCGACCTTTTGTTTAAATACGCTATTTATTAGCTTAAAACTGTTTGAATATGAATCAATTTATTATTCGATATTATGATTGGCCGAAGACTGACAAGACTGTTGGGTTATGAGCTCATATCACAACTGCTATAACTCACTCTGTGGATTATGACTAACATAACTTTATCAAAATTGCATATGGTATACCCACAGAACTGTTACTAGTTTTAGGTGGCCTATGGTTATACCTGTATTGTTCAATGGTCGTAGAAAAAAATTATATTAGGTATATTTACTATTGACGCAAATTTACTATCTCACTTAGTTCACGAATGTCGAAAAGATAGGCCCTAGGCGTGACGTAACGGTCAGCGGTCATTAAACATGCTTTATCTACAAGCGGGAAAATTTTCCCAAAACATGAAACTTAATAATGGTAAAGAAAAGTTTGTCCAAAATCCTTCCTAAATTATAATAAAAAATATTTATATGAAAACTGTGACTACTAGCCCCGGTCTCCCCTGAAAGAGGAAATAGTAAAAATGTTTATTAAAAGCTCTAAATTTTTCCATAATAATGTTTCTTATTTCCACAACGGCCGGTCGTGGAGCCGTCTCAAGGCGGTCATATCTCACGTAAACTAACAAAATAATTTACGGCATTTCAGCGGATGTTCACGGTGAAATACGGGCAGGCGAACCGGGGATGCGGCTTGCATTCGTTCCTGTTTTGCGTCCTTTTTCGACGCTTCTCAAGAGATGAGACGTTATTTCGCAAAATAAAGTTAAGGTGGCTATCATCAAGGTTATTGTTATTAAAGAAGGCGACAGTGATTTAGCTGTGAAGAAAAATTTTAAGTGGTTTGCACTTATTTTATTTTGTTACTTCAGGTTGCATTCAGCCACTTAAAATTAATTATTTTATCCTCGTCTTTTTCTTCTTCTCAAACATTTCAATCTGCACCGTAGGTAATGGCCTTTTTTACTATACCTACAGTATGTCCACGGATAGTTTTTTTTTATTAGTAGGTATAGAAGAAAAAGTCATACTTTATAAAAACCTGTGCTTCTGCTGAAACTAGAATTTCCAGTATCAGATTTGCGATTACTATTTATACAGGGTTCGTCAAAAACAACATTTGTACTTTGTAGGATTTTTTTCAATTCTAATTTTCCATTCAGTCAGTAAAGGGGGTCTAAACCAACCAAATAAACTGGGGAAGAAGAAAAAACCTTTCTAAAAAAAAGGTGTCGAAGGTTAATTAAAATTTTTTTAAAACTTTTTGTAAAACATCTTTAGGTGTATGTGTAAGACATTGTAAGGGTAAATTTAACAATAGAATTGCATTCCAACAAAAGTGTCTTGTGGGGTACTGAGGATTAAAGCTCAGCAAGAGGTTTATTTAAAAACCATAAAATTAATCAAGAAGTTGCACATTTTATAAAAAAAATTATTTTTAATCGTCCTTAAGCAGATACACAAAGTATTTAAATCTCTTTCCTATAAAATAATAAAGTTGCTGGTTTTATGCTAAGCATCGATATAAATTAAATATCTTCAATTGAGAAAAGCACTACATAGCATTTCAGGAAATACATAATACATCCTTGTACGATTCACAGTGGGTTGCTTCATTCTTACAATTCACTTGAGTACGATGGTCATCGCTTTAATTACAAATCACCACATGTCTGTGAATGATACTAATTTTACTAGTGTAAAATGTATTTTAAAAATAAATTACAATGCCTATTTTTTGTAAATTCTATTAGTTTCTATTCTAGAAAACTTCTGTGTGTAATTTTTCAGTTATTATTCCAGCCTACCATGCAGGTAATTATTTTTTATTGTTTATAAATTGATTTTACACTTATATCAACTTTTTGTATTGGAAATTTAAGTTTACAATAAATAAATTAACATGAAATGTTTCACATATTAATTATTAGTTTACAAGCCAATCTTAACAAAATATCACTAGGCAGCCTGCAAATAACTGCAACACATTATTTGTGCCCGAGGTTAATACCTAACAATCTATCAGTTACCAACAGATAGTTTCAGATAGTCTCTTGAAATGATAATTTTAACATTTTTATTTTACTGAGTAGATTAGAGGTATAACATGATGGCACAAAGATAATGGTTTGAGCTAACTCGATAAGTAGATACTTGGCGATTAGCCATATTTTACAGATAAATTTAATGTCAACCCTATTCTGTTTCTTTTGTTTCAGATAATGCTGTAAGAATCACCTGATAGTTTATGGATGTTTCAGTGCGTGTCTCGTTGCATCCTAGTGCTTGTGTTTTATTTATTGTATTTGTGATATATTATATGAATTGAGACAATTCTTGATGAGTAAGACCTGTGAGACGTAACCTGAGGACATTAGTTAATTGTAAACAGTTATTTTTTGTTATGGTTGTCAATGCAGTTTTGATTTATAATTAAACGTAGAAAAAATTATTTACGATAAAGTGCTTCCATCTTTATTTTCCAAATCTTGGTTAATATAAAAACGTGCCTTTATTCCATAAAATAAATACGTTTGTACGTCTTTTTATTGATTTAATTTGTGATTTAATAATATTTATATTGAATCACAAATTAAATCAATAAAAATTCGTTCAAAAGTTAATAATATAATTGAAAAGTTCTAAAACCACTGTTCAGATTTCCCGCCATTGCGCCTCTGATGGCCAGTACGCTTACTAAAACCGCTCTCTCTCTCGCACTCTCCCTTCTGTCCTTCTTCACTGTGTTGCGATTTTTTAACAAGGAATTAACATTTCTAACCCTATAAATTTCCTTTGACTGATACTCCTGTGTAAGTGGTCATCGCATCAGGCATATTTAAATTTACTTTTCATTTTAATGTATTGTTTATAGTTATAAAGTAGCCTTCTGGGGATTGAAGTATGATGTTCCAAGTTCACCTTTTATCAACTTAAAGAAAATTGTTTACACTCTATTGTCGTAATTGTAATATTTAGGCTACTGTAGCCTTTAACCCATCTTGTACATTATCTAGTACATCTTGGTCACCGTCATACAAGCCATGCAAGCTCTTCTATATTCATAACAGTATTAAAAATGCAATTAGGGTAAGGTCGCCTAAATCGTACCGGTCCGCAAATCGTACTTTTCTATTATTTATAGGTTGCAAATGACTATGCTGCCATCTGTTAACGTTTTTAAAAAGTGAATACGTCTTCTAATAGCCAGTCATCAATTGACAACCATAACATCACGTTGAGTGTTCGTTACGCGTCTGGAAAAAAAGTGTTATATTTCGATGTAAATTTCTGTAACTTTTTCTAAGGAGGTTAATGGTGGTGAGTTCAATTTTTGGACTTTTTGTAGTGCTAATTAGATTAAATATAGTATTTAGAATAATATAATAAAAACAAACAATAAAATTTGTTTGGTTTATTGGTTAAAATCTTAATTTTTTCATATTATGACAAAGTTCTTTAAATCGTACCACTGTTGAGTTTTGTAAATCGTACTGGTACGATTTGGAGGATTACTATAATATTTTTATTATTTTATTTTTTATTTGTTATTCCAGTTTAAAATGGCAAAAAGGCAATATGGAAAATGGTCTGTTAATGACATGGAAAAAGCAATAACGGAATATAAAAGTGGAATCATTACATTTAATAAATGTTGCTTAAAATATAATATCCCTAAACCCACTTTTAAAAGACACCTAGATGGGAAAGTCAAAAGATATGAAACGGAAAATGAACAAGCAGAGGAAAACAAAAAAAAAATCAAGAGAATGAAGGAGAAACGAAGAGTTAATGGTCGACTACCTGCTATTCCTCCCCAGTTTGAAAATGACCTAGTTAAACATATTTTGGTATTTGAGGAGTCTCTTTTCGGGCTAACGATAACAGATGTAAGGAAACTTGCGTATGATTTAATGGAGGCTAATTCACATTTATTAAAAATCCCTTCTCTGGAAATAAAAACAATTTGGCTGGAAAAAATTGGTACTATCGTTTTATGTCTAGAAATCCCAAATTATCTTTGAGACAACCTGAAAATACATCTATTGCTCGTTGTAAGGGTTTTAATAGGGAAAATGTGTACGAATTTTTTGATTTATTGGAAAAGGTTATTGATGAACATAAAATAGACGCTCAACATATTTATAACGTTGATGAATCTGGCTTCTCCACAGTCCAAAAAAAATCACCAAAAGTTATAGCTCAGCGTGGAAAACATCAAGTTGGATTCATAGCAAGTGGAGAAAGAGGCGTAAACACAACAATGGTGTGCTGTTGTAACGCGACTGGAACCTTTGTTCCTCCAATGACCATTTTTAAAAGAGTCCGTATGCACCCAGCATTAAAAAATGGCGCTTTTCCAAATAGCCTCACCGAAGTTAGTGAAAGTGGATATATAAATTCAGAGCTGTTTTTGAAATGGCTAAAACATTTTATTGAATTTGTGAAACCATCAGAAAACCAAAAGGTACTTCTTCTCTTAGATGGGCATACCACCCATTCAAAAAATCTCGCTGCAATTAATCTGGCAAGGGAAAAAAATGTCCTAATACTCCAGCTTCCAGGACACACAACTCATAGGTTACAACCCCTAGACGTGGGAATTTTTAAATCAATGGAGTCCAGTTACAGTCTCATTATGACAAAGTGGCTTCGTTCTAATCCTGGTGAGAAGGTTACTCAATTTGAAATTACCCAGCTCTTAACTGAGGCATATATCCAGGCTGCAACCACACACAATGCATTGAGTGGATTTCGTGCTAGTGGAGTATGGCCAATTGATAGACATGTGTTTAAGGATTCAGACTTTGTAGCCAGTGAAAATTTACAAAGAGAAATGATCGTAGACGATGTTGAAAACTTTGAGGATACCATAAGTGAAACTGTAGTTACCATTGCAGAAAGCTCTGATAACATACAAGTTATTCCCAATGATGCAATTCAAGAAAATATTCTTAAAAATAATGAGCAGGCTGTCACATTAAATCAATTAAGCCCCCTTCCTAAACCAACAAAAAAACATAATAAACGCCTTAGCAAAGGAGCTCAGAAAGCTACTGTTATAACATCTAGCCCATACAAAAATGAACTCGAGGAAAAAATTAAAATAAAAGAAAACAAAGAAAATAAAACTAAAGCTAATAAAAATAAGCGAAATGAAAAGAAAGCGTCGGTAAAGAAAAATGTTTTTGTTGACAAAGGCGATGGAAAAACTAAATCACCAATATTCAAGAAATTAAAAACGTCAGGGAAAAATGTGATTATAGAAGTTAACGATAATGAGTGGTATTGTTTTTTGTGCTGCGAATCTGTAGTGGAAGAGATGATACAGTGCCCTCTTTGTAAAAAATGGGCACATGAAAAATGCACAGGAGGGAGTTCCAGTACACATTATATTTGTGATGTTTGTGAATAAATGACTTATATTGATGATATATTTCTTCTAACATTTTTACTGTACTTTGAATTATAATTTTTGCCATAAAACTAACATTTTATTTCTTATCTGTACCTAAATTTAGGCAACTGATTTATTAAATTAAGTAAAAATCAAAAAACATGATCGTGCATAATAGAGTGGTACGATTTAAAAAAACCCCGGTACGATTTAGAAACCCAGGTTTTTAAATCGTACCGTTTGTAGGGTTGCAATAAACGAGCTGTAACATTTACTTTTGGCTATGTATTTAATTGGTATATTATTTTTCTCTTATATAACCCTTTCAATTAAACAGCACGATAATATAAGTCACTACATACCAACAGATTTAAAGGAAATGAGCAAAATGTGCTAAGTGGTACGATTTCGGCGACCTTACCCTATTCAGCAAAAAATCAAAATAACAACATCAGCAAAAACAACTACGACTTTAAACAAAACGACATTTTTTAATTGCGATTAAGTACGTAATCTGCCAAATTTTACCGGGTACAGTTAATTGGCGATTAAAAAAGTTGATTGGTGGTTATCAATTTAATTAGTTAATCACAATTAAAACTTAACCAGCAAAAATATATGTTGTTGGGTACCTAAGGGCAATAAGTAGTCCCAAAAGAGAATTTTGTGTTTTTTTACAATATTTCCGCGCTCGCAGTCGTGTTCCATTTTCTTAACTTCCTTCCGGACGGGATCTGGATCTCTGGACCGAGAGTTGGTTTTCCCACAATGCCGGTCGGCATATCAATAAATTATTGAACTCGAATCGTTTTCTTTCCATATTCGGCGCGAGTTAGATAAATAATAAATTATCATGCAGATCTGGAAAGCCGCGCCATTTTGAATGTGAATTTAATAGAACATAATATAATAATAATATTTAACAATTAAATAAGTCTTACAACTATTTTTTAAAAATAGTTACGGTATCCAACATGCGCTGCTCATACAAGAACCGTTATTCAAAAAATTTTTTAAAAAAATGTAAATAAGAACCATCCTACACTGAGAAACATGATCTAATACAACGCGTTTGCTAATACATAGTTTGTATTAATAGCTTATTTTGTATTAACCCATATTTAATAAATTGCTAGTGTATCAAACCCGCTTTAGTGTTACAACAATTCCAGATTTGCTAAAACAGTGTTTTTATTGGTAGTAATCAGTTCCATTAGCAGCACAGTCTTCTTGAATAATGAACTACCTTTAATACAGCAATTTTGTTAAGAAATAAATTATATCTTCTCAATGCGACCCATTTTGTTCCCAGTAAAGCGCTTTCTCTACAATAAGGAAACCCGAACAGCGTCCCCAAAAACGAGTTGTATCCGTTAGAACCTATAAGCCATAAGACGTTGGTGGGGGTTCGTAGCGATCGGCAATCGCCGCGCGCCTAGTATTAGTTTTAACGTATTTGTTGCGCAGGTCACATCGTTGTTCGGGGTCTTTCAGCTGTTCTGTCTGAATTTGATCTTTATTGTTCGTACCAATACCTCTTTCAATTATTTTTACTTTGTATTTAAGTTTTTTTTTAACTTTGCATGTCAGATAAGGCAAAAGAAGATAGAATCATCTATTTTTTACAGATTGTGATTTTTATCCTCATAATGTCTTACTGACATATGTTTGAAAAGTTTTTAATAAAAAATTATAAAAAAATTTAAATAATCTTCGACACCTCCTTAGAAAGGTTTTTTCTTATTTCCCAGTTTATTTGGTTGGTTTAGACCCCCATTAATAACTTTTTCACATACTCAGTATGGTTTAATCTTTATCAATTTTCTTCATAAATATCATATCTCTTATACAGTGTCTGCAAGAAAGTCCGCATCAAATGGGATTTTTTTTATTATTAGGTATAGGTAGAAATTGAAAAAGCAGTTAGTTTTTGCTTACCTAAAAACCAAAAATGACATATACTGAAGCAGCTGCACGACTTGCGTTACCTGTCAAATTTGACATTTTTAATAATATAGGTTCAAAAATGCCCTTATTTATCAAAAAATCGAAAAACTTTATTCGAGAAAGTTGTTTATTTAGGCATTTTTAGCCTTTGTACGAAATTTTGACAGTCTGATACAATTTTTATTTTTTGCCAGATTCTTGAAAATTTTGCTCAATTCTCGTAGATTAACTTTTATACATCGATGTAAAACCATTTGCCTTTACTTGATTTGTAATATTTATGCAATTTTGTGTGAAATTTTTGTTTCCAATTATTTATTTTGCTTCAAAAACTGAAATTGTTATTGATCAGTATGTAATGTTTGATGCAAAGTTTATCTAATTACATCAGTTTTGTCAAAACCGACGTTTCTCATTTTTCTTAAGTTAGTAAACAGATGTACAAAAAGAATATATTAGGAAGCTTTCGTTGAAATTTTACTTAATTAATATTGGATCAAAAATAATAAATATTAATCGCTCCAAACATTTTATTCAACAAAAATATAGTTTAATATAATTAATTTAATTTAATAATAATAATTAAGTAAAATTTCAACGAAAGCTTCCTAATATATTTTTTGTACATCTGTTTACTAACTTAAGAAAAATGAGAAACGTCGGTTTTGACAAAACTGATGTAATTAGATAAACTTTGCATCAAACATTACATACTGATCAATAACAATTTCAGTTTTTGAAGCAAAATAAATATTTGGAAACAAAAATTTTACACAAAATTGCATTAAGATTACAAATAAAGTAAAGCCAAATGGTTTTACATCGATGTATAAAAGTTAATCTACGAGGGTTGATCAAAATATTCAAGAATCTGGCAAAAAATAAAAATTGTACTAGACTGTCAAAATTTCGTACAGAGGCTAAAAATGCCTAAATAAACAACTTTCTCGAATAAAGTTTTTCGATATTTTTATAAATAAGGGTGCAGCTGCTTCAGTATACGTCATTTTTGGTTTTTAGGTAAGCAAAAACTAACTGCTTTTTCAATTTTTACCTAAACCTAATAATAAAAAAAAATCCCATTTGATGCGGACTTTCTTGCGGACACTGTATACTTCAATTTTTTAATTCCATAAAAGCTCCATTAAGGTTCTACATCATTTTCTCTTTTGCTTACAACATCAGCACTAAATATATTTTCTGTCTCCCGATGATGAACGTTTCTACGTTCGAAACATGTAGAGACCCCCAATGAATCTTTATTCTGTTAAACCTTGTGGAGGAAGACTTTTAGTTTTTTCTTTCTTTCCCATAAATTATTGTAGTACCTAGTTGTAAATAAATAAAATTAATTTTAACAAGCCATTTCGTTCCACGCAATTTTTTTTACGAGGCATTATTAATTACAGTGAAAAAGGAATTGTTTCGTGTAAAATTCATTTCATGCTATGAAAATTTAACGAGAAAATAGCAATTCAGATTAGAATCTGAACATGAACGTACGGTGACAATGTTGGGCCTATAAAAGTTTCCGCGCGAATAGAAAAGCTTTTCCAGTGTGAGAATTGAAATAATGTTTTGAATTTTAATTAATAAATTTTTAATCATGAATATGGGGTTTTTCACTAAATTTAGTTTTTATCCTATCGCATGCATAGAGGAAAAAAAATTTAAAAACATTTACGGTTTTAGTTTTAAAATTTTGAATTATAAACATTCGCGAAACTAGCGATCTATATCACAACACAAATCGACCATTAGCAAAGATTGGGGCTTAAAGTCGACCTTCCGGCATCTACCCGAATCAAGTATGTCTCCTCTTCTTTTCTATTTAACTTATCGAAACAAGAACACCATTATAATCGGTGGCCGCTGGGAAATAAAAGAATTGCGCAGATAATCGGATGACGTTACTAAGTAGGTACCGTGCGAGCAAAAATTATTTGCATCAAAGCGGGCTTGGATTAATAAACGACATAAACGTAGGGCTTGGTTAAGATCACAATGATATGGGGACGATATATCTAACCAAATCTAGGTTAAAATTTTGTCAAATTCATATTATGACATGATATGCCAAACTAATGAGTAATAAAATAAGTAGACAAATACAAATTTATTTTTGTTGTTAAAAAAAAAAAAAAAAAAATTAACAAAGTAAGAATATACAGAAAGAAAAAGAAAAATAATTACATAAATTGCGAAAATTGGCCACCGCCATGCTCCAAGCATAAACTCACACGTCTCTTCATATTTTCGAAAGTGTTGACCAGCATCTGGAGAAATGTTACTACATTCTTGGATAATCCTTTCTTGTAATTGTTCTAAATTTGCAACTGGTGTTTTAAAAATAGTGTTTTAAATGAGGAAAAACGAAGTAATCCATAACCGTTAAACAAGGTGATCTAGGTGGAAATTCAATGTCTGCTCGAAAACTGATCAATCTGCCCTCAAAAAAATTGCGTAAGTAGTTAATACTTTCGGCGGCTGTATGGGCCGTTGCACCGTCCTGTTGAAAATATCTAAAACGTAGTTCGTCAAGTAATTGCTCTACAAATGGATTTAAAATATAGTCTCTATACCGCTGTGCTATAACTGTGTCATGGAAAAAATAGGATCAACAATTCTTCTTCGGGAAACAGCTAACCAGACACCAATTTTTTGAGGTTGCAATGGGGATTTTTACTACTCCACATGCGTGTATTCTGAGAATTCACATAACCGGAGAGGTGGAACCAGGCTTCATCCGAAAAAAATGTCAGGTCTAATAAATCATTTATTTCCAATAAATTTTGGGTAAAGCATTGAGAGTAATTTCTGCGTCTTTCAAAATCTGCGGCTTTTATTTCTCAGCAAAGTTAGAAAAATCTTCGTGAAAATCGTCCATGCACAAACCCGGACTGTATTGCCACTCACAATTTACTCTAACCCCGTTGCTGTTCCGTAAAGCCCTTTGTGTGAATTGTTCAAAAATTTGGAAAAATTAGCGATGAATCAAATTACTTGTAACGACTGTTAAAGATGACGGAATAACTGACTGATTGTTAATTGAGGTAGTTACTGACACCCAACAGGTATTAAGCTCTACGGCTAAGCATTATGTCCTTAGATGCAAAGCCCTCTTTAATGCAAATAATTTTTGATTGCACGGTACTTATTTATTTACTTTTTATCTACTTATTATTACAACATCTTTTAGAGACCCTTAAATAATAAAAATATATATTCGTTAAACGCAAGCCAGCAGGAAACACACACACACAAATTGGCAGGCTTTTGTTTTTTAAAGGGGCACGTTGGAAATTGGCGAGAAAGACTTTGTGGCAAATTTTATATGCGTGTACGGAATATCGTTGTGTAATTTACTTTTTTACAAAGCTTTGTTTTAATAACATTTGTATAATCCTGTCGGAGTTTGCAGGTTTGAAAGAGACTTAAAATGTTATCGCCGACTGTCTGTTTACAACATGTTCACATTAATGTAAAAAAAAATGGATCGTCTGAAACAGAGATGAATTATAATTACATATTGACTGTTTATTTTAATTTACGCCAAAAAAAATGTTTATCTACGACTAATATAATAATATAATGTAAGTACCGTGCGAGCAAAAGTCATTTGCATCAAAGAGGGCCTTGCATCTAAAGACGCAATGCTTAGCCGTAGAGCTTAATACCTGTTGGGTGTCAGTAACTACCTGAATTAACAATCAATCAGTTATTCCGTCATTTTTGACAGTCGTTACAAGTAATTTGATTCATCGCTAATTTTTCCAATTTCTTAAACAATTTACACAATGGGCTTTACGGAACAGCACAAAACATTCATGGTTAAAGTGTATTTTCGAAACGGGGTTAGAGTAAATGGTGAGTGACAATACAATCCGAGTTTGTGTATGGATGATTTTCACGAACATTTTCCTAGCATTGCTTTCATTGCTGGGGATTTTTATCATTGCCTGAAAAGAACCGTGGCTGTGTTTAGGGAAACAGGTTTTATACAACAAAAAAATTAGCAGAAAGACCATAGCATGTAAGAACAGAAGAACTTGTTGCAAACGTTCGTGAAATAATGCAAAATACGCCAACAAATTGTATACGACGCCTGTCCCAAGAAGTGGGAAGATCTTATGGAACATGCAGGACTATTCTTAAGAAGCAGCTAAATTTATTTCTTATAAAGTGCAAGTATTCCAAGAAATACAAGCCGCAGATTTTGAAAGACGCAGGAATTAGGTACTCTCAATGGTTTACCCAAAATTTATTGGAAAGGAATGATTTATTAGACCTGACATTTTTTTCGGATGAAGCCTGGTTCCACCTCTCCGGGTATTTGAATTCTCAGAATACACGCATGTGGACTAGTGAAAATCCCCATTTTTTGTCCACATTGCAACCAAAAAATTGGTGTCTGGTTAGCTGTTTCCCGAAGAAGAATTGTTGGTCCTATTTTTTTCCAAGACACAGATACAGCACAGCGGTATAGAGACTATATTTTGAATCCATTTGTGGAGCAATTACTTGACGACGAACTACGTTATGGATATTTTCAACAGGACGGTGCAACCGCCCATACAGCCGCCGAAACTATTAACTACCTACTTACGCAATTTTTTCGACCACAGATTGATTAGACATTGAATTCCTACCTAGATCACCTTGTTTAACGGTTATGGATTACTTCGTTTTTCCTCATTTAAAGAACACTATTTTTAAAACACCAGTTGCAAATTTAGAACACAGTCTGATTCGAAACACCTTTAGGTGTACGTCGTGTGGTCAGGCGTGTTTTTTTTCCGTCCGCTTATCAGTAGCTTATCGGAATTTATTTACTTATTATTTTTGTGCATTGGTTTATTCTCTGAAATTACATTTTTGGATTATTTAAAAAAAATAACTACTGGGAGACTGTAAGTAGTAAATTTAATTTATTTCTGTTGATGGCCTAATTATGTCGGTCACCGATGGGGACATCCCGGGTGGCGGGAGACCACCCAACGATAGTACGTATTTAAACGATAACGATGATGAGATGCAAGGGTCACCTTCTCAACAAACACAACAAAAAACTACACCGGATAGATTAACAAAAATTAATGTTAATAATAGGTTTCAAGATGATAGTCCAGGGCCTTATTATATTTTTATCGAACATAAGAACCTTAATGCAGGGCGCATGCATCCCATGAAACTGAATGATATCCTTGTAGAATTAGGGGATGACGAAAAATTTATTACTGAGTTATACCCTGTGGGTAGAAACCTAATTAAATTGGAAATAAGTGACGCAAATGCGGCAAACAGAATTGTGGCAAATCAATTTTTTGACAAAAACGATTTAGTAGCTTACATACCTCTTAACTTAACGGAAAAAAGAGGTATAATTCGCGGCATTGATACAGGCTATACTGAAACGCAATTACTACAATTGATTAAATCTCCAATTAATGTGAAAAAAATTGAAAGAATGTACCGTCGGGTTAAAAGCAAAGAAAATGAAGGGGAAATGATTCGCGTACCTCGACAAATGATCAAGGTCACTTTCGCAAAAGTTGAACTGCCACAATTTGTATTTTTTGGAAAATTAAGATGTGCTGTAGATACGTACTACACACCTGTCATTCAATGTTACTCATGTTTTAAATACGGGCATACTTCCAATCAATGTAAAAGTAAAAAAAGATGTAAAAACTGCGGCATTATTAAAAACGAAGACTCTGCTCCTTGTGAGGATTGCGTCAAAACGTGTATTCATTGCAATTCACCTACACACTCAAGCACTGATAAAACCTGTCCAGTTTTCGAGAAACAAAAGCGCACTAAACAATGCATGGCACACCTAAATATATCATTTAAAGAAGCGGAAAAAGTCGTCGATAATCCTTCATATGCTAGCCTGGTTTCCAAAAATAGATTTGGTCCGTTATTAAATTCCAACCAAGAATTTCCCGAACTACCTAATAAAGATAAAACCGCAAAAACCACTAAAGTACATAATTTTACACAAAAAAATACAGATACAGAATATAATCCCCCCAAAAAACGTAGATCCAACGACTATCGACCTAATTTTGAACCTATTGGGCGAGAATATGATTGGTCTTTTACTGGTACCCCCCTAATCTCACAGAATTCTCCATCATTTGGGGATATTAAACAAAAATTAGTAAGGGAGCTGACACGCCAAGTCTCATCGGCTGTACAAATATCTAGTTCATCTAGTTCTCATATTCAAACTGTATTTTCAGATCATAATATACAAGGTATTATTAATAATTTAGTTACGGAAGTCTTACATAAATATAGCTCTATTCAGTCCAAAACTTAAAATTGTTCAATGGAATGCCAGATCGGCATTCGCAAATCGTAATCTTTTAAAAAGTCTATGTGAAAACACTCAGTTTGATATTGGATTACTATGTGAAACGTGGTATAAACCTTCTTATAATATATGTCTTTCAGGATATAATATAATTCGAAAAGACAGAGTGACTGGTAAAGGCGGAGTTGCTGTTTTTATCAAGAAATCGATGTCCTTTAATATTATCGATTTTAATCTTCAAAATACCGCAATTGAGGTATGTGGCCTCAATGTTTCCATGGGCAAAGAGGTTATTTCTGTAGTTTCTGTTTACCGCCCTCCTAATGTTATAGCGTCTGTTAATGACTACTTAGAGATATTTAGTAAATTGTCAGGTACCTGCATTATTGGTGGAGATTTTAATGGTCATCACACACTCTGGGGATCAGCTCAAAATAACCCTGCTGGTGTAAAGTTATTAGATGCAATAGATTTAGTCCCTAACCTAATTGTTCGAAACGACGGAAGGCCCACCCGAGAAGTATATAACAATTCATCAGTATTAGATATTACTATCGTATCCTCCAATCTGTTAAATAAATCTGATTGGACTGTTTTAGATGATTCATATGGTTCCGATCATTTCCCAGTTATATTGGAAATTAATAAAGATAGTAACCATCCTACTACAGCAAATACACCTAAATGGTCCCTTGATGATGCCAATTGGATCTTATATTCTGACCTAGTAGCCGAAAAAGTATCTATTATTGATCCGAAAGATGAAGCTAATACTATACTCACTAAAATTATAGACGCAATAGCTGAAACGGCCAACTGTATATTCAAAAAAATAGGTAATTCAAAAAATAAAAAATACAAGCCACCGTGGTGGGATGCCGATTGTTCTAAAATAACGCTAGAGCGATCCACAGCACTTAAAGAATATAAAAAAAATAAAAACATGAACAATTTTTTAGCATTTAAAAAGCTTACTGCCAAATCCAAACTTCTGTTTAAACATAAAGCTAAAGATAGTTGGACAAAGTTTTGCCAGAGTCTAAATTCGCAAACAAACCCATCAATAATATGGAAGAGAGTCAATGCTATTTCTAGTGGCCTGCGAAACAATATGTCTAATACAATGTCAGAAGAAGGTGCACAAGCATTCCTAGAAAAAATAACACCCGATTCCGTAACCAACATTTTGGAAAATCACTCAATGCCAAATAACCACCCCCTAAATAAGTCAATAACAATTAAAGAACTTAATGCTAACATCAAAAAGACTGGGGACACCTCTCCTGGTATAGATGGAATAACATATTCCATGATTGACAACCTGCCCGATAAAGCGAAAGCACTAACATGCGTAGCATTTAATAAAATTATCCAAAACGGAGAAAACTGCGATATATTTAAAAAGGTCATAGTTATACCTATTAATAAACAAGGTAAACCTGATGAGTTTAGGCCTATATCTTTAATGTCGTGCATATTTAAAACCCTAGAACGAATTATAAAGACGCGATTATAGAATGGTGGGTAGAACATGCGGGGAGAATGCCCGCAATCCAGTTTGGCTTTCGAAGAGGTAAAGGAGTTCAGGACTGTATTGCTCACCTTACATTGGATATTCAAAGGTGCTACGCTGATAACCAATACTTGGCAGCCCTCTTCTTGGATATATCCAGTGCTTACGATAACGTGGACCTGTTAAGTCTGGTTGAAAAAATGGTCTCCTTTGATATTCCCAGGGCCCTCGCAAGTAATATAATAAAAACTTTTACCAACAGAACTATCTTTGTAAAAAGTAATGACAAATTAATTGGACCTAGAGTGACAAGTAGAGGTCTTCCACAGGGATCGGTGCTTAGTCCTTTTCTTTTTAACTTGTTTACATGCGACCTCCACTACCTTTTTCCGGCTGCGAGTATTCTGCAATATGCAGATGATTTTTGTATTTACATTACTAAAAAGCAACTGATTGATTGCATACATCAATTAAATCGGGTTATGGAGGCCTGCCGATTATATTTTTTTAATAATGGCTTAGATATTTCGCCTTCGAAATCAGCAGTCACCATATTTACTCGACATCGTCTCATATATCAGGACACAATCAAGCTGGGTAATATGGATATCCCTTGGAAGGGTAGTTTTAAATATTTGGGTATAGTTTTAGACCAGAAGCTCACATGGGAAGACCACATCAATAACATAATAACAAAAGGGGAAAAAGGTTTGAACATACTAAAAGCCACTACTAAACGTCACTGGGGGGCCGAACCCAAGGTCGCTCTCATGTTTTACAGGGCCTATGTCCGGTCATTGATCGATTACGCATGTATTTTTTATGGATCTGCTACTAAGTCAAGATTAATTAAAATCGACCGTCTACAATTTAAAGCTTTGCGCATAGTTACTGGAGCCTTATGTTCTACGCCGACTCAAGCGTTGCTGGCAGAGACGGGAGAATTACCCCTTACCTTAAGAAGACTTTTTCTAGCTCAAAAGTTTCTAATAAAAAATGCTTTTTTAAATAATAACTTCCTTATTGACAAGGTGGCCAAGGTCACTACTGATGACCTGACTGCAAAATATTGGATTAACAAGAACTCCCCTCCACTTGCTCAAGCTTACAGTGAAATGTCGACATTTCAAGATAACCTTGTGACTATTGATAAATTGCCGTTTTTCACGGGAAATCTTAATATCCTCTTTGACAAGGTTAACACTTTTTTCCCGCAATACACCGATCTTAAACACCTTAACAATGCAATTGTTAACAATATCCTTGGTGAATCTCCAGGCATTATCCCGATTTATACCGATGGCTCTAAGACATCGGATGGTGTCGGATGTGCATTTTATGTTCCAAATGCAAATTTTGTTAGATCCTACCAGATTAACTCCAATGCCTCCATATTTACAGCAGAATCAATTGCTGTTAAACAAGCACTGAATTATATACTACAACTGTCAATGAATCACCCGGCCACCAATTACGCTATTCTATCGGACTCTATGTCGTGTCTCAAAGCTATAGAAAATAAAGTAAAAAATGTTTATATAAACCCTATTATATTCGACATTTGTCAAAAAGTATCAGAGCTGAAATCAAAAAATATTAAGGTCTCCTTTATCTGGGTTAAAGGTCATGCGGGAATTGTTCATAATGACAAAGTGGACTTATTTGCTAAACAGGCTATTCAAAACGGTACAGCTATAACTGGGTTACAACATAATGATTTAGTTTCAGTAGTCAAAGGAAATATTAAAAATATGTGGAAGGAATCTTATGCACACTATGCATCCAATAACTCCAACTACTATACCCGGAATAACAAATTATTAGTTTCGAAACCTAGTATACAAGTCACATCACTCAATAGACGAGACTACATAACTTTTGTGAGAGCATTATTTGGCCATGGAAACTTAAGATATTTACTAAACAAGATGAAACCTGTGGATAGCCCTTTCTGCTCGTGCGATGGTACAAGTATTGATGATCTAAACCATTGGTTATTTAATTGCCTGCATAATCAACGAGCTTCTGATTATATATATCATGAATTGGCCAACTATAGCAGTTTACCCATTAATGCTGAAAGCTTAATGGCACTAGTTAGAAGTGACAATAAGGTTTTTGAGGTTTTCATATCATTTGTTAGAATGTGTGAGAGAAAGTTGTAGGGCCTTGATTATCCTATGTGTTTAACTCTTTACCATCCGTGGTCCAGTACTGTATGTGTTTTTTTTAAGTCGCCCAGAAGGACCCCTGTGGCGTGAAGCGTGTGTCCCTGTTTATTTATGTATCGCATAGGGTTAATATTTGTCTCTTAGAAATGTCGATTTAATTATTAGTGAGAATGAGGTAGTATGAATGTTTTAAAAATAAAAATATAAATTAAGTTACGGTAGTGGCTGTATGCATTATGTGCAAAGCCAAAAAATCCAAAAAAAAAAAAAATTTAGAACAATTACAAGATAGGATTATCCAAGAATGTGGTAACATTTCTCCAGAGATGCTGGTCAACACTTTCGAAAATATGAATGTGCATTTATGCTTGGAGCATGGCGGTGGCCAATTTCAGCAATTTATGTAATTATTTTTTATTTTCTTTCTGTATATTCTTACTTTGTTAATTTTGTAAACAACAAAAATAAATTTGTATTTGTCTACTTATTTTATTACTCATTAGTTTGGCATATCATGTCATAATATGAATTTGACAAAATTTTAACATAGATTTGGTTAGATATATCGTCCCCATATCATTGTGATCTAAACCAAGCCCTTTAATCCAAGCCCTCTTTGATGCAAATAATTTTTGCTCGCACGGTACTTGTGGTTTGGAGTATAATAGTGTGTATCAGCCAAATGGAATAATAAATTTAAGGAGGCGTCTCCGAAAAAACTCTCCGACACGTCGATTGGTATTTTTACTTGCGCATTTTTTAAAATAAAAAACTCTTTATACTTAGGGTGTGTCATGTAACAGTGGCCAATACCAACTTTCTTATTTTAAATGCAACTGTAGATATATTATCCAATTTTTGGATTCTTTAAAAAATTTTAGACATTTCATGTACCGGGTGGTCAAATAAGCGAGGACGTCGGCTTTATCTCGGAAACCATTAATCATACAACTTTCGGAAAGATTTTTTTATGAGTAAAGTGGTCAAGAGAAATTGCTGAAAATTACTTTTAAGCCGCAAGGGGGCACAATTAAAAATTGTTTTTTTAAATTCTAAATTTCTCCGAAAATTCCCCTATTCAGGTATAACTCTGATTACATTATTAGAAATCTTAGACAATTCTGCATCATTTTGGTTTAAGGCTCATTGGCGTACCGACCTTGATAAGAGTGGGAGAAGCTATTGAAAGTGTAAACATTAAAATCGCTGTAACTTTTAAACGACTTATCCGATTTTACTAAATTTAAGCTTGTCTGAAAGGGGAAAATAAGCATCTTCAATTGCCATATCCAACAGTACACGATAGTGTTTAATAAAATTGCTAGAGGGCGCAATTTGTAATAATAACAGTTTTTTCGATTTTATCCCGAAAATTCAAATCTTACGGTATAACTATGACATCATAATCGAAAAGTAAATGAAATTTGCAAGAAAAGATATGAAGACCGCAGTTCGATATCTTTGTTCGTTTCAGAGTTATTGCCAAAACAATAATTATTAATACAAATTGCGCCCTATATCAATTTTATTAGAAACTATCTTATACCACTAGATACGACAATTGAAGGTACTTCCAAACAAGCTTAAATTCAGTAAAATCGGATAAGCCGTTTAGAAGTTACAGCGATTTTAATGTTTACACTTTCAATAGCTTCTCCCACTCTTATCAAGTGAAAGTGTAAACATTAAAATCGCTGTACCTTCTAAACGACTTAACCGATTTTACTAAATTTAAGCTTGTTTGGAAAAAAAAGTTAAGAACCTTCAATTGTTGTATCCAATGGTACAAGATTGTTATGTCTTCACTTTAATTACTTTTTGTTTATATTTCTTTTACTTTGGTTACCTACATATTAGTTTTTTATTTTTACTTTTTGATTTATTACATTTAATTTGTATAAGTCTTGATATGCCCCCGTATTCGACGGTTCTAAATACGCGTATCAATTAATTTAAGAATAGTGGTTTACTTACTTTACCATCCTTCAAAAAGTCCTATCACTCCATCCTTTTTGCTATCACTTGTTTTACCTACTTCCTACGAAAAGTGCTACGGAAGGATCGGGTGGAAGCAGTACCGGTACGACCTCGATACAGCACGACGCGAGACACGTGTTAAAGTGTGAAATGGTACCAGAGCCCTTTGCAGATTAGCGATCCCTGGTGAGTCCCTAATCCTTAACTACTTTACCTACTGCTATTTCTTATTTCTACATTATTTTTTTTACTAATTTACCATACAAACAAAATAATTGAACGAACCACCCTGAGGTTTAATAAAGAGCCAGTCTGACCTGTGAAATATATAGTCCACTACCATTACAATCCATTTTTGCTCATTCGAGCCGAATATTCATCATTTAAATTGTTGAATTGATTATTAATGTTGTTAATTGAGATTATTAGTTAATAATATTAATTAATTTTCTGAGGATTGGTTCGCTCAATTATTATCAATAAAAATTTACTCCTTTTTTCGTCATCTCGTATACCTACTTATAATTGTTTTAAATCGTCGAATACAGGGCATATCAATTGTAATTTACGTATTACATCCTACAAAGTCATAAGCCGTTATACATAACTGCTAAAATTTAATTTTTATCTAGAAAAATATTCTGGTGAAATACATTAATAAAACCTTGTCCTTATCATCGCATTCCTGGTTCGATTTATAAACGGGTTTTTTACATCGTTTTTGTATTTTGACCAGGTACCTACAGCAAATAAAAATTGCTCATTTATACTGATTTAGAGAAAAAAGGCTGTTGTTGCAATGCAATAAAATCGACTTTATTTACTGTAAATTCGTACGAAGCTTTTACTTTACATAGTGGAGCTTTTGCGATAAGGCAATTTGAATATTTGTTGTTTACTACCATACCTTTTCTTTGTTTAAATATTTAAACCTAAAGGCTTTATAAAAGGCATAATTAATTTATATTGCTTACAATTATTATTAAATACGTCTAAAAAAAAAAAATGCCTAATCCCACAGAGGAACAAAAGTATTTACGTTTTACGGCATTAAGGCAGATATCCGTCAATCAGTTAGAATGCATCGAAAGAATCGCAAATGAATCCAAAGATAATCCTTCTGTACATAGTAAATTTAAAGTAATTTTTAAAAATTTAAAAAAGATTGTTAAAGATTTTGAAAAAAATCATAATGCAATTATTGGCCTTGTAGCTGCTGACAAAACAATTGTAACTTCTGAAAACCTTATACATACTGATTTTTCGGAACGATGTTCAAATGTTCAAACAATTTATCATGATTTATTTGAATTAGAAATTAATGACATGACTCATTTAAATCAAAGTACTTCCACAACAGCTAGAAATGACCATGCAATTCTTCCAAAAATTAAGTTACCTACTTTTACGGGGGACTTCGAAAGTTTTCCTGGTTTTTCTGAATTATTTAATGCTTTGGTTCATAACAGCAATACTCTATCTGATATAGAAAAATTTAATTACTTACTTTCGGTATTAAGTGGACCTCCTTTACTTTTAATTAAAAATATTAAATTAGTGGGTGACAATTATCATATTGCCTATAACACTTTAATAAAACGGTATGATAATAAACGTTTGCGGGCAGTATCATGCTGGAAGGCCATTGAGGGTTTTTCTTGTTTAAATAGAGATAACGTCTCATTGTTACGTAATTTAGTGGATACTTTTGAAGATAATTTAGCTTCATTAAAAAATATGGGTTATGAACCCTCACATTGGGATTTCATTTTGGCCAACATGCTGTTGGATCGTTTGGACCCTGCTACACAAAAGGCCTTTGAACAATATCATGCGTCTAACGATATGCCTACCTATGATGACATAATAAAATTTGTAACGAGGCAGTGCACCGCGTTAGAATCTTTAGATCTTAATACTATACAAAATAGAACTAAAAATCTTAATCAAAATAATAATACTAATAATACTCGTGGAAATTATCGGAGAAATACTTCTGCTCTTTTGCTTACCCAACAACAACAACAATTTAGAACAAATACATGCTTTCTATGTAGAGAACCTCATATTATTTACAATTGTCCTACCTTTTTATCAAAAACCGCTTTTGAAAGAATAAATATAATAAAAAATAATAAAGCATGCATTAACTGTTTAGCGAATGCGCATACAATACTTCAGTGTACTTCTTTAAAGAGGTGTAAAACTTGTAATAAAAATCATCACTCACTACTACATTTGCCTTATCATAATAATAATAGTAATAATGCAATTACTTTTCAAAATAGCAAGTTAGCACCCTCGAATAATGGGGCGCAGCCTCGAAATAATCCAGATGAAAATGTATTTCGGGCGCCTCCACCTAATACAAATGTACAAAATAGCAATATACAAAATACTCGAAATGACTCCCCCCTGCAACATAGCTTACCTAGCACCTCAAAAGATACTGTTGAAAAGTCTGTTTATATGATGTTAAATGATCATGATGTTCTGCTTTCTACCATTTTACTCAAAATACGGGATACTTTCGGCAATTGGCATCAAGCCCGTGCAATTTTGGATACTGGCGCTCAAGCCTCTTTTATTACAAAAAAGTTGTCCAACCAACTGGGGTTATCAAAACATAACGTCACAATAAATTTACAAGGGCTTGAGAAAATGTGCACTTCTGCACGTTCTGGGGTATGCTGTACTATTATGTCACTTTCTGATGAAAATATTTCCTTTGACATCGAAGCAATTGTGATTGAGAAAATTTGTGATTCCATGCCACGTGCTTCCTTCGACAGTTCTTTACTACCCTTAGTTAAAAATTTAAAGTTAAGTGACCCTGGGTTCAATCAGAAGGGAGAAGTGAATTTGCTATTGGGTGCTGATATTTTTGGTTCCATCTTGGCAGATGGTAAGATACAGTTGGGCCAAAATTCCCCAACATTTTTAAATACAGTTTTTGGGTGGACTCTAATGGGAAAATTACCTATAAGTAATTCAAATGTCATATCCAAAAATATACAATCCTTTTTTACTACTTTTGCTCAAAAGGAGCTTGACAGTTCTATAAAAAGATTTTGGGAAATAGAGGAGGTACCAGAAGTGGTTTCTAAGTCACCCGAAGACAAATATTGTGAAAAATATTTTGTTGATACAACTACGCAAAATGTTGACGGGAAATACGTTGTCGCCTTACCTTTTAAAATTGCTGCACCTGATTTTGGGGATACTAAATCTATCGCGTTACGCAGGTTTTATTCTTTAGAAAAACGTCTGTTACAAGATAAAAATATGTATTGCGCATATTCTGATGTCTTACGTGAATATTTACAATTAGGACATATGGAAAATGTCTCAGATTACTCGCCTTTAGATTCGGATCAATTTTACATTGCGCATCATGCCGTACAAAAAAAGGATTCTACATCGACTCCTTTAAGAGTTGTTTTTGATGCTTCTAGCCATGCGCCCAATAAATTGTCATTAAACGAAGCTCTTTATGCCGGGCCAAAGTTACAAGCAGATTTGCTTAAAATTTTACTAAATTTCAGAATTTTTAAATATGTCTTTACTTGTGACATTAAGCAAATGTTTCGTATGATTCTTGTAAAACCAGAACATAGGAAATATCAAAAAATTTTGTGGCGGTTTTCCCCTAATGAGGATGTACGTGAATATCAATTAAATACGGTTACTTTCGGAGTTGCTTCTTCGCCTTATTTAGCTATTCGTACATTGAAACAATTAGCTAATGATCATACTGATCTACCTTTGGCTAGCTCTGTCATATTAAACGCGACATACGTCGACGATATCGCTACCGGCGATCAAAATTTTGATCAAGCTTTGAAACTTAAAAATGATTTAATTGCTTTACTACAAAGGGGCGGTTTTGAATTACGTAAGTGGGCTAGTAATGAACCCAAGTTACTGTCTGACTTGCCTGAATCATATTTACAGACAAAAGATTTTTCTCTAGATTTAGAAAACGATACTACTCTGAAAATATTGGGTTTAAGGTGGAATCCTGGAAAGGATAATTTTTTCTATTCATTTGATAATGTCGATAAAATATGTACTAAAAGAAATATCTTATCTGAACTTGCGAGAATATTCGACCCCGCAGGGTATCTAACTCTAGTCGTATTGTTCAACAAATTAATTTTGCAGCGTCTTTGGTCGTTAGGTCTAGGATGGGATGATACTCTCCCAGAGGACGTGATAGTTAAATGGAAGCAATTTAAAACTGAGTTACAAATTTTCTCGAACTTTACGATACCTCGACACATAGATATCACTAATATGCAATGCTGTCAACTAATGGGCTTTTCCGATGCCTCTGAAAAGGCTTATGCAGCAGTTGTATATTTTAGGATTTTGTATGAAAACGGTTCTCTTAAAAGATTTCTAGTATGTGCCAAATCCAAAGTAGCACCTTTAAAAAGAATTACATTACCGCGACTGGAACTTTGCGCTGCGGTATTACTGTCCAAACTTATACAATTTACTTTAAATACATTCGAAAAAATTATGAAATTTGAAAAGGTACTTGCTTTTACTGATAGTAAAGTCACACTTTCCTGGATTCAAAGTTCACCACATTGTTGGAAAAGTTTCGTTAGTAATCGTGTCACTTACATCCAAGAAAATCTTGCTCCAGAATACTGGCATTATGTGCCTTCGGCCTTGAATCCCGCGGATTGTGGTTCTCGTGGGCTCTCTCCTAAAGAACTGTCCGCATTTAATCTTTGGTGGCAAGGGCCTGATTTTCTAAAAATGCCTATCGAAAATTGGAACTTTACTAAGGTGCAACATACGAGTCTACCGGAAGCAGAGGCTGAAGGTCGTAAAATTGTTTTATCTACTAATGTACAAGAAAATCATTTCATTGATAATTTATATCAAAAATTTTCTTCACTTTCTAAAATAAAAAGAGTTCTGGCGTACCTATTACGTTTTCTACATAATATTAAAAATACAAATAATCGATATAGCTTTAATCTCTCTTATAATGAATTACATAATGCGTTACTTGTTTTGGTAAAACACGTCCAAAATATTCATTTCAAAAAATACATTTCTTTAATATTAAATCAGGAACTTCTTCCAAACTACTTAAGAAAATTAGATCCATTCCTGGATGATCAAAATGTTTTAAGAGTAGGTGGTAGACTACGTAACTCTGAACTTAAGTATGACAAAAAGTTTCCAATTTTATTACCAAGCGATTCTACTTTCACTAAATTACTTATTTCTGAGATACATGAAAAATTTTGTCACGCTGGTATACAAACCACACATTGCTTACTTAGTCAAAATTTTTGGATTCTCGCTGCAAAAAAGGTGATTCGGAAGATTATTTTTCGTTGCCATGCTTGCTGGCGAACGCACCCTAAATCGTATCAGCCCAAAATGGGTGATTTACCTAAATTTCGTATATCACAAGCTAAAGCATTCGAAAATGTAGGAATCGATCTCACCGGTCATTTTTTAATTACCATGAACCGACTACGCGGCTCTAGAACTTTAAAGGCGTATGTTTGCCTATTTATTTGCTGTACTACTAAAGCCGTACATTTAGAGCTTCTTTCTGAACTTTCAACCGACTCATTTCTAGCAGGATTTCGTCGATTTATCGCGAGAAGGGGGCGATGTTCTAATGTCTATACAGACAACGGCACAAATTTCGTAGGCGCGGCTAAATATCTAAAAGAAATTTACTTACATACAGCGAATGTCCAAGCCATTAAGTGGCATTTTAATCCACCCAGTGCACCGCACATGGGAGGGATCTGGGAGTCCAATATAAAGAGTATGAAATCTCATTTACTAAGAGTAATAGGCAACCAAATTTTAAGTTATGAAGAATTTTATACGGTTCTTGCGCAGGTTGAAGCCGTACTGAATTCAAGACCTTTATGTCCGATTAGTTCCGATCCAAACGATCTCTCTGCATTGACACCAGGTCATTTTTTAAGCTTGGAACCATTAACGGCTCTTCCAGATCCGGACTTTAATGCTTATAAATTGAATCGCCTTTCACGTTGGCAGCTGCTACAAAGAATACATTTTGATTTTTGGCGCCGATGGCACCGTGAATACTTACATACATTGCAACAGAGAGGAAAGTGGAATATTTCTGATAATTCTTCAATAACTCCCGGTATTATGGTCATTATCAAAAGCGATGATATTAGCCCTCTAAATTGGCCTTTGGGTCGTGTACAGGAGGTGATTTATGGTGCGGACAAGATAGCTAGAGTTGCTATAGTTAAAACGGCTAAGGGATTACTAAAACGTCCATTAGTCAAACTGTGTCCATTACCTAATAATGCTTAAATTTATTTACCTACTTAAAATTCCCTGAGAATTTTCAGGGGGGTGAGGATGTTATGTCTTCACTTTAATTACTTTTTGTTTATATTTCTTTTACTTTGGTTACCTACATATTAGTTTTTTATTTTTACTTTTTGATTTATTACATTTAATTTGTATAAGTCTTGATATGCCCCCGTATTCGACGGTTCTAAATACGCGTATCAATTAATTTAAGAATAGTGGTTTACTTACTTTACCATCCTTCAAAAAGTCCTATCACTCCATCCTTTTTGCTATCACTTGTTTTACCTACTTCCTACGAAAAGTGCTACGGAAGGATCGGGTGGAAGCAGTACCGGTACGACCTCGATACAGCACGACGCGAGACACGTGTTAAAGTGTGAAATGGTACCAGAGCCCTTTGCAGATTAGCGATCCCTGGTGAGTCCCTAATCCTTAACTACTTTACCTACTGCTATTTCTTATTTCTACATTATTTTTTTTACTAATTTACCATACAAACAAAATAATTGAACGAACCACCCTGAGGTTTAATAAAGAGCCAGTCTGACCTGTGAAATATATAGTCCACTACCATTACAATCCAGTTTCTAATAAAATTGCTAGAGGGCGCAATTTGTATTAAAAATTATTGTTTTGGCAATAACTCTAAAACGAACAAAGATATCGAACTGCGGTCTTCACACCTTTTCTTGCAAATTTCATCTACTTTTCGATTATGATGTCATAGTTATACCGTATGGTTTGAATTTTTGGGATAAAATCGAAAAAACTGTTATTATTACAAATTGCGCCCTCTAACAATTTTATTAAACACTATCGTGTACTGTTGGATACGGCAATTGAAGATGCTTATTTTCCCCTTCCAGATAAGCTTAAATTTAGTAAAATCGGATAAGTCGTTTAGAAGTTACAGCGATTTTAATGTTTACACTTTCAATAGCTTCTCCCACTCTTATCAAGGTCGGTACGCCAATGAACCTTAAACCAAAATGATGCAGAATTGTCTAAGGTTTCCAATGATGTAATCAGAGTTATACCTTAATATGGGAATTTTCGGAGAAATTTAGAATTTAAAAAAACAATTTTTAATTGTGCCCCCTTGCGGCGAAATGAGGAACTTAAAAGTAATTTCAAGCAATTTCTCTTGACCACTTTACTCAAAAAAAAATCTTTCCGAAAGTTGTACGATTAATGGTTTCCGAGATAAAGCCGACGTCCTCGCTTATGTGACCACCCGGTGCCTACAATATTCTATACCTATCTTCAACTGCTTCGGAAATCTTGTTTTCAAATTTATTGCAAAAACACACTCAAAAACCAATAAGTAATACTGTTTATTTCTTGATAATGTAAAAAACAAAAAAAAACATTAATATAGGAGATGTTAAAAATGCTCGCCGCGAACGTCCTGGCAACATCCTAATCTTAAATAGAAATTTCTTCTAATGTTACTGAACATCTCAGGCGTGACCGATCTACCGATACTACAGTATCTTCTTGTACTCCTTTGATAATGACCCGCAAGGGCCGAAACACGTGCCAGGAAACTGATTAAATTTGTGAAACATGACAAGTAGTTATTTTTACTTCCTGTGCAATGAAACAACAGTTTCACCAAGCATGTAGAATTGTAGCCCAACACAAAATAATTGTCAATTAGTATCGTTGAAACTTTTTCCGATAAAATGTAACAACATTCCCGGTAACGTAGGAGGTCAAGTAAGGAACAAATTAGATGTAACGAATAAAGGATTTAAATACTTAACTGCAGTAAAAAGCATTTAT
This sequence comes from Polydrusus pterygomalis, assembly GCA_963969555.1. NCBI lineage: Eukaryota > Metazoa > Arthropoda > Insecta > Coleoptera > Curculionidae > Polydrusus > Polydrusus pterygomalis. The sequence continues at coordinate 4,425,516 of OZ018375.1, forward strand.
GAGGGTAAACCATCCAACGAAGTTGTATCTTGGCCTTATATTTTGCTACCTAAGTTGCAGTATTGTCCGATTACATCAGTAGATGTTGAAAGAAGCTTCTCTTTGTATAAACAAATTTTTACTAATATACTAATATACTATATATAATCCTTTTTAGTTGAAAATTCTGAAAAATATTTAGTAATAAAAAATGCCTTTTATAAAATTTTAGATTAAAAAATTGTTTACTTTTATTCTTCTTTATTTTTTGGATTTTTTTTTTAAATAAACTTATTTTTTAGAACCCAGTGTGTTTCTTTACCTCATATTAATATAATAAATTAAGAAATGATGCATACCATTATGCATATTTGGTAAAAAAAATTGCACATAACTGCATATTTGAAAGGCAAACAAGGCACATACCGGGTGTTTCTCAAAAGACGTTCATCCCTATAACTTTTCTGTATTTATAGATATTAAAATGAAATTTTGAGATTATGCATAAGAGATGAATCTACGTTATTTAGTGGCATATTTTTTAATTTCTCAGCACATCCGGTTTAACCGGAAGTGACATTGACTTTGGTATTATAAACGGGACATCTTGTATATTTTTACTTATTGGGATTCATCATAACATTCTGAGTAAAATGACACCTCACTTCTCATTTTTTGAGTTGTTATAACATTTTTATGTTGATTTTCAATAGAGTGCTACAAATTAATTAAATCTGTTAATTTATAAGTAGTCAAGTTGTATATGAAAATTAAAATTATGTCATTATCATTGACTTTCTAAGTTTCACATGTGTTAAAAATGAAATTTTGTTTTCTTGACGTTTACTTCATTTTTCCAAATGGATTGATGGTAGTTCACTAAGATATTTAAAACGAGCATTTTTTTTCCAACAATTTGATACCATACACTCCAATGCTATTTTTAAATTGACACTGAAAAATTTGCCTTAAATCCCAGTCGCAAATTTAAAAGCGTTATGCATTATTGCCGCCCTCTCTTTTCTAAAGAAATATAAAGGCGGCGTTGAAAAACAATGAAATGTTTCTGAAAACCAATATGGTTTTTAATTAAAATTATAACGTAATTTGTTTGTTAAACTTACATTGTAAATCAGATAAAATGGTTAGTTTTACTAGAAATAAACAAATTGATATGCTCCTAATTTTTGGAGTGACCAGAAAAATTCTTCTAAAGTCGCAAAATTGTATGTATTGTATACCTATGTTTTATAAACTAATGACATTACAACTTTAAATTAAAAACAACTTTAAATTTATTCCTAAACTTAAGTAGTTAACTTTGATGTTGGCTTCATGTTGATATTGTAACGTTTTTATAAACTAACTAGCTATACCCTGCGCGCGTTGCTACGCTACTTACTGAAATAAATTTAAAGAAATAATAAGGCGGATTCACCATCGCGTCAACAAACATTTTATATTATTTTTTATTAGTACCCGGCATCCGTTGCGCCACTATTTTTATGCCGAAACCTTCCTCGGCCTGCACACAACAACTCACCAAATTTTCATCGTAATCGGATAAATGGTATAGGAACGCATACGAGACATACAGACAGACAAACAGTCATTTATATATATGTCGTAGTCTTATAGTGAAATCCGTCTTTTCATGAAGAATCTAAAGTCTATTTTTATTCGAGATGGACACGATATAAACATTGCCAGCGCGTGATCAGCACGTGATAGAAGGGATTGTCCAAATCTTATTGGTCGTTCCGATGGAGGATCAAACGATCGTGCCGCTTTTAACACCTGCATCTCCAGACAGTCTGGCTATTGTTTTTATACAGTATTGTACTAGGCCTCTTTGACGATTTGTGTGTTTTTAAAAGATTTTTAATAGGCATTAGAAAATATTACACCAGAAAAATCGCAAAAATGTATTGCACATGTCCGGGAAAATGTGGAAACTAAAATGTGGGAACTAGACATCATCATGGAGATCCAAGTGGAACGCCTTGTGATTCACGTTAGCGAGAATGAGGATACAACCTCAACCAGTAGTGATTCAGATCTATCTGAATAGTGCTTTTTTTATGTATTAAAAATACATTTTTTACTTTTACTACTTATGTGACCAATATATACACGGTTGCCCACAGGGTTTTTTTTTCACAGGGTGAAAATATAAAATATACTTATAGAAAATAAGTGATTTTTAAACATATTGTACAGAAAAATCGTACGATAAAACCAACTTTCAAAAAGCAGCAACGCCCTTTCCCTCCGCCTTATCACCTTTGCAGCCCATCCATCAGATACCAACATATCTTGCAAATATAAATTGCTCTTTGTGTTACCGAATAGTTTATACTAATTTGTGATGCTAAGTGAACAAAACAACATAAATTTATTTTTTATTTAAAAAAAAATAGGAATTATGTTCTAAAAAAAATATGTGATCTGACCTATCCAACTGTAGTACCATGATGCTGCCGAATGTGGTACCATTTATGGAATTACTGTTATAAAGGTCTTAAAACCTTAAGGTAGGAATGTAAAATTAATTTTGCTCGATCTCATACCGGTTTGGCATAAAAAGCTGTCAAATAGGTTAAAATAACGATTTTCAATTGTTTATAGCTCCTAAAGGTATAATTGAATGTTTTCAAGTGATATATTATTATACTCGTACTTTTATGTAGAAACAAAAAAAGGTTAAAATATATACGGTGTCCCATTAAAAAAAAAACATTACTTTGGTCTGCCACGTTTTTCTAGGACACCCTGTACAACTAAAATTATTATGGTCTTATAAATCCTTTAAAACCCTAAAACTCTTGTCCAAAACTTTTTTTGCTAAACATTATACTTTACGAAATAATCGACCGTTCTGGTTCTTTATACTCACCCTGTATATCAATAGATCTGACCCTACCCACCAACCTACAAAATGTGTAATTGTTCATATAGCATTTTTCACACCAAAAATAATTTAAAAAAATATTGCAAAAATAAGATTTTAACGATTCTAAATGCGGCCCTTATAAATACAGCTATTAGGGAAATCACGTGCTCATGGCATGCTTTTGTTTTGGTCGTGTCCATCTCGAATAAAAATAGACTTTAGTCATATCATGAAGCGTCGGCATATTATGTAAAAACAGGAAGCTACACAATCTGCCTAGGCTTTTCAAGAAGAGCCCGTAGCATTTCGGCATATAACGTCGTAACATATCCTGGCTAAATTTAATAAGCGGCACTTTGTGAAGTACGAGATGTCAATAGGAGGCGATAACTAGAGAAACAAATTCCGTCTAAAAGGTATATTGGTAACTGGGTTGTTCGTTGTTACGCAGAGCATTTTAATAAATTTAATTTAAATTTTATTTTTATAAAATAATATTAGTTGAAAAAATTGAATAATTAAAAAAAAAATGCTCTCGGTAACAAAGAACAAACCGGTTGCCAATATACCTTTTAGACGGAATTTGTTCCTCTAGTTATCGCCTCCTATGTCAATGCTTTAAAGCAAAATTGCAGTGTAATTCTCGATGTCGCAAAAGTGGTCCCTGTGTTAATAAATAGAAACAAATGTTTAATGTTATTCTTCTTATTGAAGTCAATTTTTTTGTTAGAATATCTAGATACTCATATCTACCCCTATATTGAAACTGGTACACTCTATATAAAGCAATGTCTCAATTACAAGCTCGCAAAGTTCACTTAAACACAATATGCCTTGCCTTTGTAGAAATTTCACGAAACCGCAATATTTAAAGTTAGGCAGGTTGTAGTATACACAATTCGCCGAAATGATATGAGCTCTTCTTGAAAAGCCTAGGCATATTGTGTAGCTTCATGTTTTTACACAATATGCCGACGCTTCATGATATGACTAGATTCTTCATGAAAAGACGGATTTCACTATAAGACTACGACATATATATTATATAGATTAAGTTTTAAATTTTAATCAATCACCATATAATGTTTCTTTTGTGAACGCACAAGTTTTGGACTCGAGGAAGAGCGCAGAGTCGTACAAAGTTGGTACTAAAAAGTTTTACGCCTCCGCTGGGATTTGAACCCTTCTTCAATTTTATATTTACTACAGACAAATAGAAAATGGACAAATGGGATATCGAGAAATATACTTTACTAGCGTGTACCCGGAATGCGTTGCAACCCGCTGGTATAAATACAAACCCGAACAAACCCGATATATTATTACCCGGCATGCCACTTTCTGAAATTGCACCCGTGCGAAGCCGGGGCGGGTCGCTAGTTATACATAAAAACCTTTCTCTTGAATCACTCTATCTATTAAAAAAACCCGCTTCAAAATCCGTTGCGTAGTTTTAAAGATTTAAGCACATATGAATAGGGACAGACGGGCGACAGCGACTTTGTTTTATACTATGTTAAGATTCTATATGTTGTGATTTAAGATAATGTCCTCATTATGCTGCATTTAATTAATTAGTTTTCCTAGTTTTTTTTATACATTTTTTTTTAGTTTGATATTTTGTCTCTAGCTACCTGTTTCAATTATCACCAACCTCCATTGGCCAAACGAAGGATATTGACAAATTATTCACAATTCTAAATATAATTTTGGAATTTTTATATTAGGTTTTGCGTGCACTCATTTAAAAGGGTAAGTCAAATGAATAAACACTGATTAAATGCGAAAATATTTTTTAGAATAATTATGAAAGAGTCGTGAATCCGGTCCTGTTTCTCTAATCCAACTCTTGTTGCTTATTTATAAAAAATCATTTTAAGGATAGGAAATTACAATTTAAAATGGAATTTCTTTCTCAATCTGACAGCCGCAGACCTTCTTTAACCCTCAGGCAAGGAAAGGCCTATTAATATCTTTGTTTTTCTTTTCGGTGTTAATGTTGGTGTAAATATTCTTCCATCTAAAGGTTTATAAAGGGTTTTTTTTATCAAAAAGACAGAGTGTATGGTAAATAATAGATGTAGGAAGTGATACACAAATACATTTTTAAAAGCTAGGTATTTAAACCATCAATTTATTATAAAACTTATTTTTTTAATTATTAAAATTATTAGTAGGTATAGGTAAAACTTCATCGGAAAACTCAATATTAACTTAATTCAGTAGTTTTTTATATAAAAATATAAGTTGTTAATACAGGGGGGCGCACCGAAAATTTTCCACCCAGGTTTATTTTCTTGTTAATAAATAAATCAAAATTCGCTTGAACACGGTAATCTTAGTTTTCAGGGAGACATATTTTTTTGCTGTTGCCTGTTGGAATCCCTACGACCGGGTAGCTTCCACCCTTAAAATCTTAAATAGAAAGGGGGGATCGAGTGATACCTTATTTTAAAGGGAATTGAATTGCCTTCCAAACGCGACCTTGCTCGTTTAAATCCAGTGAATAGTTTCTGAGAAATAGTGCTAAAAAGAAAAAAAAAATTTTAAAGTAATAAAATTTATTACCGCTTGTATCAATCAATTAAATGTTGAAAATGTTCACCTCCAACCTCCATGCAATTGTAAAGGCACTGTTCAAAATGTTCGCGAATATTATGGAGCATTGCGGGAGTTATTTGTCGGCACTCGTACACTATTCGTTGTCGCAAGTCTTCCAAAGAATTGGGTTGGGTTGCATAAATTTTAGACTTTAAATGTCCACACAAAAAAAATTCCAGTGGAGTCAAATCAGGAGATCTTGCAGGCCATTCAATAGGACCTCTTCTTCCAATCCATTTTCCTAGAAAATTTTCAACCAGAAACTGTCTAACAGGGAACGCATAATTCGGGAGTGCTCCGTCTTGCTGAAAGTAAATATTTTTTGGCCGATTTTTAATTTATTTACTTTTAGCCAATTTAATAATATATTTATCTCAGAATATTATAAATTATTGTAAATTAAGGTGTCATCAGCAAACATTTTTAAAACTAAAGGCATATCGTTGATGTATAGAATAAATAATATTGGACCTAGTATACTTCCCTGAGGAACTCCTATGTTATTTATTTTTTTATTTGAATATGTTTTTGATATTTTGGTTTTTTGTGACCTGTTACTTATATAAATTTTAAACCATTTATAAAGTGGAGAACTTCCAGTACTGTTAAAGATAGATAGTGTTAAAGTGGTCGTCCTAGTATACCTAAGAAGAAATCGGCGACGACACGAGTGGGGTGGATGCTCCTTGACGACAAGTATGCGCCTGCAACGACACGGCATGATACTGATAGTAAGTATGAAAGCATGGCATTAATTTAACTACTTCTCATGAAATTTCGCGTCCACCGTCAAATGTCGGTAAAGTAAACGCGATCGACGAGCGTCTAATTAGCAAAAAGAGCGCAGATGAAGCGCTGAAATCAATTATATCCGCAGAAACACCATTCGAATCTTAATTTTCAGCAAAATGGCGCGCTGCGACCGGTATTAATACAGATAAGGCGGGAAAGTTATAGAGCGATTTGTGAAACAATAGTTTTAGAGAGGGATCCGGTTCCTAATTGATGGTTAGTTGCAAGCAAAACGGCGCGGATTAGAAACAACATGATTAATTATTGTCTACGAACTTTTTTTTTAGTTTTAAAGGCTTAACTGAACATTTAAGAGACATTGGATTGTTTCTTAGCATGTTTAACTCATTGGCGGCCCGTGAGGTAGAGCGACAGTGCCATTACCCTACCTATACTACCACCTACAATTTATATTCTTATTTTTAAAGCAATTAGTAAAGTACAGTGTGACCAGTAAAGTCCGCATCATATGGGTTTTTTTTATTAAAAGCTTTATTCCAAATTTGTCTTTGGCATCAAGTTCTGCTTCGATCGAGATGAAAATTAAGCAAAAAAATAGTAGTCACGTGAATCGCATTATCTGGTAAATTTTAATTTTTTTCAAAAAATAATTCAAAAGTAGGGTTATTTCTGAAAATATCGAAAAAAAGTTATTACAAAAAGTTTTTATAAATGCAGTTTCTAGTCCTTATGCAAAATTTACCCACCCCTAAAATTTATTTTCCACTTAATGAACACTTTACTGATGACACTGTGTTCTTTTTTGTCTTAATATTAAGGTGTATTACTTTCAGACACAAACAACGTTTTCAAAAATACTTATTTTATGAAGTTACCTTATACAGGGTCAAAAACAAATAAACTTTGCATCACATGCGACCAAATTTTTAATAGCCCAATTTTGATTTTGTAGAAAAACACACATTTAATATGGCGGTACTTTAAAGAAAATGTATCTGAAATAAAGCATTGTCAAAACTAAGAAGTTTTATGAAGGTTGCGTTGAGTCTTATTTTGCACAAGTAAGTGGTGCAATTTACAAATTATCTTATGCAGCTAAAATGTGAATGTTTTCTGTCAAAGTTTTGTCAGATAACGAAAACTTTAAGGTGAGAATACTAGTTTTGCTGATATTAAAACATAATAGGTTCGCATCACACCATTGTTTGACAAGCAGTAAATCGTTCTGCACAATTAGCCTTACCTCTTCTGTATTTTTTCCATGCCACAAGATAGTAGTATCGTCGGCGAGTAAAGTAAAGATACCACTGATATACGTGAAGGCAAATCATTAACATACTGTGCGAGGAAAAATTATTTGCATCAAAGAGGGCCTTACATCTAAGGACGTAATGCTTAGCCGTAGAGCTTAATACCTGTTGGGTGTCAGTAACTACCTGAATTAACAATCAATCAGTTATTCCGTCATCTTTGACAGTCGTTACAAGTAATTTGATTCATCGCCAATTTTTCCAATTTCTTGAACAATTCACACAATGGGCTTTACGGGCCAGCACAAAACATTCATGATTGAAGCGTATTTTCGAAACGGAGTTAGAGTAAATGGAGAGTGGCAATACAATCCGGCTTTGTGCATGGACGATTTTCACGAACATTTTCCTAACGTTGCTTTTATTGCTCGGGATTTTTATCATTGCCTTAAAAGAACCGTGGTTGTATTTAAGGAAGCAGGTTCTATACAACACAAAAAAGGAGCAGGAGGACCATCTGTAAGAACAGAAGAACTTGTTGCAAACGTTCGTGAAATAATGCAAAATACGCCAACAAAATTGTATTAGACTTCTGTCCCAAGAAGTGGGAAGATCTTATGGAACATGCAGGACTAGTCTTAAGAAGCAGCTAAATTTATTTCCTTATAAAGTGCAGTATTCCAAGGAATACAAGCCGCAGATTTTGAACGACGCAGGAATTACTCTCAATGGCTTACCCAAAATTTATTGGAAAGAAATGATTTATTAGACCTGGCATTTTTTTCGGATGAATCCTGGTTCCACCTCTCCGGTTATGTGAATTCCCAGAATACATGTAATTGGTTTTCTTTTTCTTTCTGTATATTCTTACTTTCTTAATTTTGTAAACAACAAAAATAAATTTGTATTTGTCTACTTATTTTATTAGGATACTCATTAGTTTGGCATATCATGTCGTAATATGAATTTGACAACATTTTAACCTAGAATTGATTAGATATATCGTCCCCATATCATTGTGATCTAAACCAAGCCCCACGTTTTTTAATCCAAGCCCTTTTTGATGCAAATAATTTTTGCTCGCACGGTATCAAGCAGTATTATTGAGTTTTCGCAAGAAGGCCGTGATATCCGAATTTAACCAATGAAAAAAAAAATTTGCTGCTATTGATGTTAAATTCAGATTAAATCATGCTGTATAGTTTAACACTAATATAATAATTTAAAGAACTTTAATTTTTACCAGATTTTTATTTATTTCAATTTAAATTTCTTAAAATTGAACGATACACTTGACTGTGACAGCCGTGTTCCATCCGGGGACTGCGAAACACGATCCTATTTCCATATTTCGCGTGCCTGAGCGTCCTCTCGGGAAAACGATGCAATTTTTCACTTCTCGGCGGGAGAAAACGATGCAACGACGCTAACTGGATGGAAAATGGTGGAAATTGGTTTTATAAACTCAACAAACTCTCGATAAATGGAAAATTTACGGCTATTTATGATCCCGAAATTGATTACTGTAAATGAAAAATAAAATGTCACTATATTGAAGTTCTTTTTTTAGAGTTACACGTCCTATAGAGTATATTGGTACGAAATGCATAATAAGCAATACTTTATAATTGTTTTTCGCATTCGACACTTTAAACACGCATGACACAATAAGCTTAGTCGGAGGATTAAAAACCCGTTTTAAACTGCTTACACAGTCCTTTATTCGGAGTGCACGTTTTCGTCGATATTTCTTCTGGAAGATCGACGCACGCTTCTTCTTATCCAGATAAATACTTTCACCTCTTCTTTAATGTTTGAAACCAACCCGAAGTCACATGGCGCATGATCGGGACTGTACAGAGAATAATCTAAAACTCTGAGGTCTGACAGCTAAAATGCATGAAAATTCGAGCCAACTTTTCCCCTGCTTGCTGCATTTAGTAGTAATAAATATGTTAATGTCAAATATTATTGGACGTTTTGTTTTTTATTAATGTCAACCATGATACAAAGATTGACAAGATACGATCTTTAAAGGTTGTGTTAGACCACTCGAGACAAGGATTCAAGAACACAAAAACAATACGTTAAAAGGAGAGACCGAAAAGTCAGGTGCAGTTGACCATGCCTGGAAACATGGTCACCATATCATGTGGTCAGAAGCTGAAATCCTACATAAGGAACCACGCTGGAGGAATAAAAAGTTTTAGGAAGCTGCTGCTATTCACCAGAATCTAGGCTGCTTTAGTAAACCATCATTAGACATAAGAAATATCTGGAAACCTTTGTTAGATAGATGTAATCTTAGGATAAGATCGCGTGCCAACTGAACGCATAACTGCACCCACCTCAGTTATGCTTCGGTGCACCTAGCTAGTATAAATAGTCCTGTAGTTAATTTACTTATTTGGTATTTACCTGAAGACGACTGGAGATACTTACCAGTTAAAACGTTGTGATTTAAAACAAATAAAGACAATGCTCTCTCTTTCATCATTCAAGAAATATCATTGTCTCCAACCTTCAAACAGTCACTATATATTATCTATTATGCAACATGGTTGACTGATTTGGTAAAATTCGTCCAAGTCCAATACTAATGATGGTTTGTGCATAATATGAATATTCTATTGCTTTATTTGACATTAGGCACGTAGCTAAGGGGGAGGGGCGGCAAGCCCCCCCCCCTCGAGACCATACTTATAAAACTTACAAAAACAAAATGAATTTTATGCGAAATATCCATATATTAGCTCTGATTTCGACAATATAGGACACATTAAACATTTCCTACTCACCAAAAATTGATCTCTTTAATGCTCTGCCAGATTCAATCAAAGGCCTTCAGCCAAAAAAATTTAAATATACCATGAAAAACATTCTTAGTAAATCTGCTTTTTATTCTATCAAGGAATATTTGGAAAATATAAATTCATCATGCGAAAATATTGACATAGTACGTTGAAACATTGCTGTTTTTTTTTTTTTTTAATTAATTGTTTTTTAAAATTGTTTGTTCATGAGGAGTATTGTTGCTATTACCTTATTGTATTGTGATATTTATAATCTAGTAGCATATAGACTTTGATTATTAATACACTGACCTGCTATAATTGTATTTTTAACATGTACAAAACGTAGTCAAATAAAATTTATGATTATGATTATGATTATGATTATGATTATACTATTAAATTATGTTCGTGACAGTTTGTCATGTAAACCTAGTATAGCACCTATACAATAATAAAAATACCTACTTATTTGTTTAACATTTTAATACAATATAAACCCATAACGAAAAAAAAATCAATTTTTTTTAATTCAGGCACGGATATATGGGGGGGGGGGGCAGTTGCCCTTCCCCCCCCCCCCCTTGGAGGCACGAGACCCGCGCAAGCACCTCAATTATTACCGGGTTTGTTTTTATGCTTTTCTTGAGTATTTTGTGTTATGTTTTTTTATTTTTCCCACTTGATAACCAAGCACCATGATTTAAAAAAGGGCATGGCACCCAAAAAATTTTCGCTTTTTTCTTGCGCCGTTGGCACGATCTCAATGCTCCCCCCCCCGAATAGAATTCCTGGCTACGTGCAAAGTTTAAAAAAAATTAAAATAAAAAGTAAAAAAAAATTAATTGAAATATTGGTACTATCAATAAAGTTTATATTCATACCAGACAGCTAGAAGACTCCGCAACAAATGCGTTAAAACTAATATTACGGCTCGCGACCATTGCCGATCGCTACGAACCCCTACCATCGTCTTATGGATTATAGATTCTAACGGATACAATTCGTTTTTGGGGACGCTGTTCTGCTTTCTCAATTGTAGAGAAAGCGCTTTACTGGGAACAAAATGCGTCGTATCGAGAAGATACAATTTATTTCTTAACAAACTTGCTGTATTAAAATTAGTTCATTATTCATCAGGAGTGTGCTGCTAATGGAACTGATTACCACCAATAAAAACGCTGTTCTGGCAAATCTGGAATTGATATAACACCAAAGCGCGTTTGATACCCGATATCCTTATAAATTTATTTAATATGGGTTAATAAAAAATAAGCAATACAAATACTATGTCTTAGCAAATCTGTTGGATCATTCTCCTCAGTGCAATATTCTTGAAATAATATTATTGTATATTATATTTCTATTCGCGCCTGTACTTACATACAAACTATACGCTTCGCTTCAAAAACCTACCATGCACACGGCGGCGTCTTCCAGAAACTTTAAAATGCAGCTTTTCAAGTTTCAAAACGATTATACCGATTCGGCAACGCAAGCAAACTGACTAAACCGAGTCAGTCTCGATCATCCGGGCAAATTGATAGGCGAATACTCCCCCGGATTTATGAGATGGATTTCCAATTGAAAATCGCGGTTGGCGGGTCTATTACCTGAATAAATGAGTCGAAGGGGTACTTGAGAAGTGCATTATTCATTTTAAATGGCGGCTTGGAGGAAAATAAATTTCGAATTTTAATTTGTAGGTTCGTCGGGATAGAAATTTTTTTATTGTTTCAGAAAACGGGTGCTCGCAGTGGCATTTGCCGTTGAACGATGCAAAAGAAATAGCTATCTATAGATAATGCTTCTAATTTTAATCTCAACGATGAAAAAGCAAGATAGACCAGTGACGTAGCAAGGGAGGGGGGGCGAATAGGGCGACCGCCCGGGGCGCCATATTAACAGGGCGCCAAAATGGTCGTTAGAAATACGGAAATTTAAAAATTTTCTTATGCAATTATGGCATTACGGAAGAAAAGGCGCCGCGATTGCGATTCGATTGCGTCACTATGCTACGTGAGTTGTGAGTTGCCACGACATAAGTCACACAAGTCCGAACAAGCAATTTTTCTTTTCACGAATGTTAAGTTCAAGTCTGTTGATCAGTGGCGGTTTCTCCATAGGAGCACAGGAGCACGTGCACCCCCATACTCCATAAAGAATTACCCCAAAAGAAAAAATAATGTTCATTTAAATTTATCTTCTTACCGTAATATAAGTTAGAACCCTCCTATTTTAAGGTACCGTCAAACAATCGAACGAAACGTGGTGTAATAGCTCTCGCCAAGCCGGTTGTCAAGAGCAACCGTATGGCGCGTAGGATTTCATAAGTCGCACACATGCGTTACGTAGGCGGGGTTTCTGCTGTTTTTCTATGCATCTTGTACTAGCAGGTGTGGTGGGGGAAGCGCGATTCTAATAGGAAAACTCGCACAAATTAAAGGTGCGCCGTTGAGTTCGAGTTCATTGCTGTATGAATTTATTATTTGGAGTTTACCTTTATATTTTTGTTATTATTTTGGGGTAGTAAAGACTTATTTTAATAAAAATGAACAGTTTTAATGCGAAAACGACTATGAATGTGGAATATTTGAGAAACAATACATTACAGTTATTCCAAACTTTAATGAAGCTGTTATTGATAAGTTTGCTGCAAATAAAAACAGAAGAAGTGACTTTACTTTTAAACACTGTACCCACTAATGAAAAATAAATTGGCCTTTTTAATTTTTTTTATCTTATTTATTTTCAATAAAATAAGTAGGTAATCATAAATTTTTAAAATATTTATTAAAAATTATTGACCAAATTTGGGCGTGGTCTTAAAAATTTTTAGCTTGCGGCGCATTTCGCCTGCAGCGGGCTTTTAGTACACCCCCAAGTTTACAAATCACGAGTCGCCACTGCTGTTAATATATTTTTTAAACCAAAATTTATAGATGTATAATTTTAGTTTTAAGATTGTCTGGTAGGGCGCAGAATTACTATTCGCCCGGGTCGCCAAAATTCCTAGAGACATGTCTATCTCTTTAGCATAACAAGGCGACAAGACGTCAAGTGCAAAGGTCGAAGAATCCACACTGAGAAAAATGATCTAATATACAACAGGTTTGCTAAGAAATAGTTTTTACTTACAGCTTATTTTTATTAACCCATATTAAATAAATTGCTAGTGTATCAAACCCGCTTTTGGGTTATACCAATTCCAGATTTGCCAGAACAGTGTTTTTTATTGGTAGTAATCAGTTCCGTTAGCAGCACAGTCTTGTTGAATAATGAACTACTTTTAATACAGCAATTTTGTTAAGAAATAAATTGTATCTTCTGAATGCGACGCATTTTGTTCCCAGTAAAGCGCTTTCTCTACAATATAGAGCGTCCCCAAAAACGAATTATATCCGTTAGAATCTATAACCCATAAGACGTTGGTGGGGGTTCGTAGCGATCGGCAACACATAGGAATAGGCATGCGCTCTAGTTTAACGAATGGGAAAATAGGCAGGTGCAGGCTTTAACATAAATAAAATAAATAAATAAACAAACCTTTATTTTCAACTCGGCGAAGGTCAGCTGAGCTGTTAACTTAACCGAGCATATAAAAATGGGAAATACAAAATATAAGTAATATAAAGTAATAATAACAAGTCTTAAGATATCATTTTAAAGAATAATGATTATAAATTAGATATTAACAGATATAATAAGATTTTACAGACAAAATTAGTTATTAGGTAGTAGGAGCTGTTTCTTAAAATCGGATTTAAAAGTGCGGAGAGGAGCATTCTTTGATCTACTAATATGAGGATAGCGATTGAGAAGCCTGGCAGACGTACAAGAAAATGCGCCCACAGTCATGGTCTTACAGGTTCTAGGCAACTGATACTGCACATTAAAACGTGTTTCACGGGAGTGGATGTTATGCCGAGGAATTAATTTTTCAAACAAGTATGAAGGACACAGTGGCGGCTCGTGATAGTTAAAACGGGTGGGGCCAAAATATTAAAATAAAAATATTTAATGAAAATATAAAAAAACTCAAAAAAAGCTTACCGATTAATTTAATGTTGCATCTAATAAAAATGTCTTAAATCACAGCATAAAATAAACAGTGTTCTAAAGAAATAACAAAAAAAAAATGTTCACTTACCGCTTAAATTGTCTTATAAGAAAACTCCATACGTCTTTGTTTTTTATTTGAAAATGTTTCAATGACTTTATTATTGAAGTTATCAATACTGTCTATAAAATGTTTTTCTGCCGACAACACAGAACAGAACATTTTATTTGTCTCCTCGCACCCGCACAACCAACTGTTTTTTGAATAAATACTGTCATTAAATTTCCGAACACGCGATTTTTGTCCACTTTGAGTTTTTGTTATAAGTAACTCTGGCAATGGACGACCCAATTCCAACTTGTATTTTCTTTTCTAATGAGAGAGAGGAAAATCGCGAATTTTTAAAAAAACCTATTTTATTCATTTTAAAACTGAATAAATTAAACCCGGAATATAACCCACAAACCCACTGACAAACTGACCTTCTACTAAACCTAACCTACAAAAGGCACAGAATAAAAATAGTCAAAACGAAAAGCTGTTAAAAAAATTTTTAACTTCATATTTGGACAGGGAAAACCGTATTAAAAACAGCCGCGATCTGGTATCTGGTAGTGGAAGCAAATGAAGGCCCAATCCCCAATTCGATTGCGACTCTTCATTCTCGATAACTAAAGCACGTGTTCCTGTAAATCCACCAATCGCGGCTTGATGTAAGGATCCGGCCCGCCACGAGGCATATGCGCCAGTAAGAGAAGGCGATATGTTTATTATCTCTCTCGTAAGCAAGGTGTTGTCTGGCCATCTCCGGGGAATTTTCCCAGTCTCAGGGATTTATTGCAGAGTTAGACGTTATCAGATATCGTAAGTTTTATATTATTCACATTTACAAAAAGAATGAAGCGTAGAGAGCCTAAGTAATAATTACGAGTCTGAATAAATAGCTGGTGTACAGGTAGGGTAGGTAGGGCCATGGCACTGTGGCCCTACTGTAAGAGCCGCCACTGGAAGAACATTCAGTTTTTATTAATTTATGCAGAAAGCAAGTGAAGTATAGTTTTTCTCTACCGGCTATGTTCAACCATTTTGAATCACAAAGTTTGTGACTCACGTGGTCACTTCGTTTAAGGTTATATATATAAGACGAATGCAAGAATTCTGAACTTTTTGTAGCTTATATCTGGTTGAACCATCCAAGCACGGTCCATACACGAAGTTGCAATAGTTTAAGTGACTTAGAATCAATGCCTCACACAGATTTTTTTTAGCCTAAAATTTAGAAGGTTTTTACACTTGTAGAGGTTGCGAAGATTAATATAAGCCTTTTGGAGGACCTTAGATACTTGACCGCGAAATCGAAGTTGGCCATCAAAGATAATGCCCAGATTTTTATATTCCTCGACTACTGGACATAGGCGTAGTTAGTTAGGGGGGTACTTGGGGGTGCTAAGCACCCCCAAAATCTAAATTAGCACCCCAAAAAAAAATTTACAATATATAGGCTAATTTTAGAACTAACCTATTTCTATAATATACATTATATGTAATGAATTTTTCATATTAATATTTCAAGCATTCGAATTCTGGTACAAATTCAAGTATATTTAGGTAGTTGCGGATTCTGTTCAAAATTTCTCTCCGTGTACCGTGTAGTTCACGCCCAGTTTACTTGTCAGAGCGGGTCTATGATCATAAAAATCTCGTAAAATACGAGAGCGACATAATAGCTTGTATATGTCATGTTCTGCAATTCTGCATTAATTTGATAATTTAAATTTCACCAGTCGTATTCGTTCAAATTCGCGGAAACTTTTAGCCGGTATTTTGACTATTTTTTTTTTAATAAGATTTAATATGGTTTTATTGAATTCAGTTGAAGTTTAAAGTTAAATAAACACGAAAAAACAATGAGTGCGTCGTCGGATATAAAATACGCCGTGGAATTTTTGAAAAAATCTTTTAGCAAATTACCGTTGGAGAAGAAAGTGATTATCAAGAACATTGAAAGACTTAAACCTGCTATTAACATCGCATTAAAATATTTACTAAAAATTATTGACCAAATTTGGGCGTGGTATTAAAAAAATGTTGTGCTTTTTGTGCACCCCCACGTGAACATGTCACGAGCCGCCACTGGACTTCAGCACCCCCAGTGTTGACCGTCTAACTACGCCTATGCTACTGGAACGATAGTCCCATTTATAGAAACATTCAAACTTTTGGCCGCCCAGTCTCTGGCAGGACCAAAGTATATTATGGCCGACTTATTTGGGTTAAGTTTTAGACCATGATTCTGTGAATATTTAAACACCGATTCCAGACATTCATTAAGTCTTCGCGACGCTTCCACTGCATCAGAAGGAGAAAAGGGGATCTGAGTCTGTGTGTCGTCTGCGTATCTGTGGCCGATGCACTCTCCAAAGCAGTTTGACATATCCGCACATCTTGTTTGTGTGACGTAGGCCTAGTTAGATGTGTTTAAATTGATCATAATAAAATAAAATTACATATCACTAACAATCACTACTTCATACTTACTGAAAATACGACCCGGTATTTTACCCCTATTTGGGCATAATAAATCATACAATTGTCTTTACTAGTCAATGTATTAGAGTCACTAAAGGCACAAACAGAATTCACTAAACAAAACAAATATTAAACACCCACAATACACAGTAGCAAAGAAAGCAACAATCATGGGTGAAGTTAGCAAAGTTCATCAGCACCGTTTATGCAGTAACGAACGCCTGTAGCGTTTGTAAACAAATTTTAATTTTTTTAGTGGCGAAGATTGAAATTCTACCATTTGGATGTATAGCCTTTAGTAAACTACCCCATATAGGGGTAGAATTTCAATCTTCTCCACTAAAAAAATTAAAATTCGTTGACAAACGCTACTTTTTGAAGTTTTTATGCTGTAACTTTTTTCCTCCGGTTTTTTGAAAATTCGTATATAGCAAGTAATTTGTCCCTTTGGGGCAGATTACTAACGACCACAACATCAAATGGAAAAATTTTAATTTTTGCCACTAAAAAAATTGAAATTCGTTTACAAACGCTACAGGCGGAATTAACACGTACCTAAACCGAACAAACCCAAAAAAATGTCGTCGCTGCATAAACGTTGCTAATAAACATCGCTAACTTCACACATATCAAGAAATCCACAGAGAAAACGTAAA
Source organism: Polydrusus pterygomalis (assembly GCA_963969555.1). NCBI lineage: Eukaryota > Metazoa > Arthropoda > Insecta > Coleoptera > Curculionidae > Polydrusus > Polydrusus pterygomalis. The sequence goes on from OZ018375.1 coordinate 4,443,029, forward strand.
ACACAACAACAAAAATGGCGCCGAGCCGATTCTGGAGTGTATTTTGAGGATATCGCTAAACAAGGAAAGCCTAATAACAAGAGGGTTGTGCGTATGCCCATACCTGTAGGGCGACAAGGCGTGTAACTGCTGAGATATGCGTGGACAACTCATTGCCATACCTATATATAAAAAAATATTTTTCCATATAGGTATATTAAATTTTTATATATAGGTATATTAAATATTTTACCTGTATATTATACTAATTGACAAAAAAAATGCGGCAAGAAAAAAAATACTGGATACAATAAGCACCCAAGACAAACATGGAAAAAATAGATAATCAGATATCTACTTGCGTCAAGTTTGTGTTACTTTTCGTTTTTGTAATTCGATATATTTTTTCTTTCAAAGTAAATCAGGTATTCAGGGGGGATAACTTTTCATATTTGCCCCATTTTCGCGTAGTTACATTTGATAAAAAAATAATATATTTCTGAATATCAAATTACTAACGAAAAAAGAGAAACGAAAGGAAAAATAACTCGATTTCGTGTAGTTGCATATCACACGCGCTCATCTACCCAGAAGATAAGGGGTGTTCGGGATTACATTTTCCGCAATATTCTAATTGTAGGTACCGTGCGAGCAAAAATTATTTGCATCAAAGAGGGCTTGGATTAAAAAACGTGGGGCTTGGTTTAGATCACAATGATATGGGGACGATATATCTAACCAAATCTAGGTTAAAATTTTGTCAAATTCATATTATGACATGATATGCCAAACTAATGAGTAATCAAATAAGTAGACAAATACAATTTTTTTTGGTGTTTACAAAATTACCAAAGGAAGAATATACAGAAAGAAAAAGAAAAATAATTACATAAATTGCTGAAATTGGCCACCGCCATGCTCCAAGCATAAATTCACGCGTCTCTTCATATTTTCGAAAGTGTTGACCAGCATCTCTGGAGAAATGTTACCACATTCTTGGATAATCCTTTCTTTTAATTGTTCTAAATTTGCAACTGGTGTTTTAAAAATAGTGTTCTTTATATTAAGAAAAAACGAAGTAATCCATAACCGTTAAACAAGGTGATCTAGGTGGGAATTCAATGTCTGATCGAAAACTGGTCAATCTGTGGTCGAAAAAATTGCGTAAGTAGTTAATAGTTTTGGCGGCTGTATGAGCGGTTGCACCGTCCTGTTGAAAATATCCTAAATGTAGTTTGTCGTCAAGTAATTGTTCCACAATGGATTCAAAATATTGTCTCTATACCGCTGTGCTGTAACTGTGTCATAGAAAAAAATAGGACCAACAATTATTCTTCTTCGGGAAACAGCTAATCAGAAACCAATTTTTTGAGGGTGCAATGTGGACTCTACAAGAAAATGGGGATTTTCACTACTCCACATGGGTGTATTCTGAGAATTCACATAACCGGAGAGGTGGAACCAGGCTTCATCTGAAAAAAATGTCAGTTCTAATAAATCATTTATTTCCAATAAATTTTGGGTAAACCATTGAGAGTAATTCCTGCGTCTTTCAAAATCTGCAGCTTGTATTTCTTGGAATACTTTATAAGGAAATAAATTTAGCTGCTTCTTAAGAATAGTCCTGCATGTTCCATAAGATCTTCCCACTTCTTGGGACAGACGTCTTATACAATTTGTTGGCGTATTTTGCATTATTTGTTGGCGTATTTTGCATTATTTCACGAACGTTTGCAACAAGTTCTTCTGTTCTTACACATGGTCTTCCTGCTCCTTTTTTGTGTTGTATAGAACCTGTTTCCCTAAACACAGCCACGGTTATTTTTAAGCAATGATAAAAATCCCCAGCAATAAAAGCAAAGTTAGGACAATGTGCGTGAAAATCGTCCATGCACAAACCCGGATTGTATTACCACTCACCATTTACTCTAACCCCGTTTCGAAAATACGCTTCAATTATGAATGCTTTGTGCTTCCGTAAAGCCCATTGTGTGAACTGTTCAAGAAATTGGAAAAATTAGCGATGAATCAAATTACTTGTAACGACTGTCAAAGATGACGGAATAACTGATTGATTGTTAATTCGGGTCGTTACGGACACCCAACAAGTTAAGCTCTACGGCTAAGCATTACGTCCTTAGATGCAAGGCCCTCTTTGATGCAAATAATTTTTGCTCGCACGGTAGATTGTTCTGATTATTAGCCAGGGTCAATAATAATTGACAAGGTAGAGAAAAACGATTTCTAAGGTTAATAATCGGTCAATAATGCCCGTTTTATATGTTAAAAACTAATTTACTCCCACTAAAAACTTAGTTTTCCACAACAACAAATTGTTAAACGGAGCTTCCGGAATCAATTAAACGATGACTCTAAAAGATTGATTTGCCTTTGGCACAGTGTATCGCTACTTCCGCCTGTTTATCCTGATGGAATTAAGGGATTAGTGTTGCCAAGCCGGGATTATATCCGCCAGTGGTTGAATTATCGACAGCTAGTTTGCACACGTCACTACGGCGTCGCGTCGTGCTCAGCTAATTGTAATCCAAAACAATGATTCAACAAAAAGTTCTTAGTAGGACATTAAATAATTTCATTTAACTGGTTTAGTACCTACTACAGGTTTTTATCTGTACGCCACTGTCCTTACATTATTTTTAGTAAGTCCTTTGCTTTCGGTATTGCAACTTGTAAAATAATTTGTAAACATTTGTAAACCATTAACTTATTTAATTAACACCATCTTTAATACTGGAATATATCCATCAGCTTTTAAAGTAGGTATAATAAAACCAATTTATAAAAGCGTAAATAAAATTGAATTTCAAAATTATAGACCTGTAAAATTAATTTCATCATTAGCAAAAGTTTTCAAAAGATTAGAAAATTGCTTAAATAATAATAAAATCCTATCAGATAAACAATTTGGATTTCAAAAAAATAAATCTACACAAGATGCAATTTGTCACCTAACAAATCAAATATATAATTCAATCGATAATAAAATAAACAGTATATGCATATTTTTAGATTTAGCTAAAACCTTTGATACTGTCTGTCATCAAATTATTATTAACAAATTAGAAAAACTTGGATTTCGTGGTCAAATATTAACTTTATTTAAAAACTATTTATATAACAGAGTATATCATGTTAAAATTGGTGAAAATATTAGTTCACCAAAAATATTTAATTATGGAGTACCACAAGGTACAGTCCTAGGACCAATACTTTTTAATATTTATCTAAATGATATTTTTAATTTAAACTGTCAAGGAAAACTACATAGTTTTGCTGTTGATACGGTAATTTTTATGAAGGTCTAAATTTTAATATTTAAAAAAATACCATTGAAAAAGATTTTATAAAAATAAACAACTGGTTTAATAAAAACTTATTAACTATAAATTATAACAAAACAACATACATTCCATTTACTTCATACAAAAATAAACATCCAAATATTGGTCCAATAATATGCAATAATAATATTAATATAAAGGAAGGTGAAAATATTAAATATTTAGGAATAATTTTTGATAAACATTTAAAATGGAATTTACATAGTGACTACATTGTAAAAAAATAAGAGTTCTCATACCAAAATTTAAACACCTTAAACAATTTTTAAATATAAAAGAATTAGATATATTTTATTATTCTTTAGTACAAACCCATGGAAATTATGGATCGGGAGGCAAAAATAAGAATTATCTTAATAATATTGAAACTATTCAAAAATTCATTTTAAAAATTATTTACGAAAAAGACTACCAACAAACAAAACAATAGCACACAAACATTTTTTAAACATCAATCCATATATTTTTGATATGCTATCACAGTCAATTAAAATAATTAAATCATTAAATAATAATAGAAATAAAATTAAAAATTGGATATTATCCAATCCAATAGATATATTTAAGAACGTCATTAATAAATAATAAATATGCCAAGCTATAATAAATAAAATAAATAAATATATATATTATATACATGACGTATTGTATCTTTGTATACTGTAGTGATATAAAATATACGAATAAAATATTGTCATATTCGTTTTATATTATAATCTAGTTATGCCTAAATTATGAATTATATTCTTGGCAATAAATTTTAATATTATATTATTTAACACGAAACAAGTATTTTACTTCTGAGTTCGGAATTGATAGTTTATACAAAAAAACTATATATTAGCATTAAATGTCAAAAAAATATTTGGAAAGTTGTTTTTTTTTTTTTTTTTTTAAAGATGTAATTCTTCATGCTAAAGCAATATACTAAATTTGAAATTAATATCTTATCGAATTATTAAAAAAAAAATCAATTTTTAATTTCAAACTTTGACACCCTGTAAATCGAATATGAGGGTCACAAATAAAAAAACAGCATTATAAAAGTCATATTATTTCTGCTCAAGGAATATATGGTTAATGGATTGACCTCCTTTTTCCGGACACCCTGTATATCACATTATTTTTTAGCGCTTCCAATTTGATACGTGAAATAAAAATTCTGTGGCGTTTTAATGTTCCGCCAATCTGTTACAAAACAATTTGCAAATATATTTTTTACATAAAAATGTTGCAGCAAACATATTATTATTATATTGACCGTATATGGTTCCTAAATAAAGATATAATCGAGATTTATTATGAGTGTTCGTCTAAATTGGGTAACAAAATTTCCAAACTTCCACTTTCAGAACTTGATGATCCCACTTCTGATGTGTATATTTTAAATCGCATTGGGCACATCACTTTGTCCAAAGTTATTTTTCCCGATGCGTCGCTGTTTTATCTTGGCAAATCCCTCCAGAAAATAAGCTATCGAGAAAAACGGATTTTTGTCTAAATCTTGACGGTCACAAATTTAACTCTTATCAGTTACAAACTATGCTACGTTGTCAGCTTTACCGCGCTATAAATTCAATTCTCACTATTTTATGGCAATTAAGTAAATGGATTTTCTTACCGTGCGATCAAAAATTATTTGCTTCAAAGAGCGCTTGGATTAAAAAACGTGTAGCTTGGTTAAGATCACAATGATATGGGGACGATATATCTAACCAAATCTAGGTTAAAATTTTGTCAAATTTATATTATGACATGATATACCAAACTAATGAGTAATAAAATAAGTAGACAAATACAAATTTATTTTTGTTGTTTACAAAATTAACAAAGTAAGAATATACAGAAAGAAAAAGAAAAAGAATTACTTTCATCCGAAAAAAATGTCAGAAATCATTTCTTTCCAATAAATTTGGGTAAAGTATTGAGAGTAATTCCTGTGTCTTTCAAAATCTGTGACTTGTACTTTATAAGGAAATAAATTAAGCTGCTTCTTAAGAATAGTCCTGCATGTTCCATAAGATCTTCCCACTTCTTGGGACAGGCGTCTTATACAATTCGTTGGCGTATTTTGCATTATTTCACGAACGTTTGCAACAAGTTCTTCTGTTCTTACAGATGGTCTTCCTGCTCCTTTTTAGGTTGTATAGAACCTGTTTCCCTAAACACAGTCACGGTTCTTTTCAGGCAATGATAAAAATCCCCAGCAATAAAAGCAACGTTAGGAAAATGTTCGTGAAAATCGTCTATTCACAAATCCGGATTGTATTGCCACTCACCATTTACTCTAACCCCGTTTCGAAAATACGCTTCAACCAGGAATGTTTTGTGCTGTTCCGTAAAGCCCATTGTGTGAATTGTTCAAGAAATTGGAAAAATTAGCGATGAATTAAATTACTTGTAGCGACTGTCAAAGATGACGGAATAACTGATTGATTGTTAACTCAGGTAGTTACTGACACCCAACAGGTATTAAGCTCTACTGCTAAGCATTACGTCCTTAGATGCAAGGTCCTCTTTGATGCAAATAATTTTTGCTCGCACGGTACTAAGTGTTTTATCAGTGTATTAATATTTTTATTTATTTATTTATTTATTTATTTATTTATTCAAAAAAAACATTAATCCACAATACATTAATAATTATAAAATAGCCTTAAAATGATTTATAAAGTCTTATACTACGTTTATATACCATATATTTTAACTATCAAATGCATATAAGGACCAATGTATAAAAAGACAATCCAGAAAAAAAGCACCTAGATGACTGAACATCTCTATGTGCTTAAAAAAACAGGACTTATAAGAAAAAAAAACAATATACAAAAATAAAAGAAATAAATTCTATTCGACCTAGGTTAGTTCAAAACAGGAAACCTATTATCTTCTAAAAAAGTGACATAAAGCTTTCCATATTGTCGAAAATAAATGATCGACATTTTATCTTAAACATTTTAACTCTAGTAATATTTTTTATATTTTATGGTATAAGATTAAATATTTTTGGCGCCAAATAATTGACAAATCGAAGAATAATATTAGTGTTGCTATTTGGTATAATAATTCTTCTAGTATGATACGGGTGAAAAATATAATTTTTTAGTTTTTGATTTTTATAAACAAATGAACATATTTATATTTCAAGAACATACATAGATCGTACATTAAATACTTCCCTGGTGTAAAGAAGTTGCGTTGAAAAGCGTCTATTTTTTTTATAAAGTACCTTAAGAATATAATGTTGTGCCAAATTTAGGGGTCTTAGGGCATTATTGTAAAGACCGCCCCACACAACTATGCCATACCTTATTAAGGACTCAACAATAGCTTTATAAACTGCAACTAAAAGTTTCTTACTCAATATTTCTCTTAGAATATAAAATGTATAAATTAATTTTCGTAAACTCTTTGCCAAGTGAAGAACATGCAGGTCCCATTTTAGGTGTTTATCAACAATGATCCCTAAGTATCTTGTCGATGAAACTTCTTTGAGTAAATCATCTAAATTATTTAATATGTTCAACATCGGAACGTGTAGCTTCACTTAAGGAAAAGGCGATATAATGTGTTTTCTTAACGTTAAGGGGTAGTTTAAAAGTATCAAGCCAATCTTTAATTTTATAAATTCCGATCATTGTATTATATTTAACCTCGTGCCAGGTTTTCCCAGAAAAAATAGCAGCTGTGTCATCAGCATATTATGATACTATGGATCCACTATTTAAATTTAATTTTGTTAAGGAGTTGATATATAAAATAAAAAGAATTGGACCAAGAACGGTGCCTTGTGGTACGCCTATTTTAACATCCAAGGGATCACTAAAGGTCTTGTCAATTTTAACAAACTGTTTTCTATCTCTTAGATAGCTTTGAAAGACATCCAACGCGGCGCCCCTAACACCATGCTTATGTAATTTCTCCAAAAGCAGGTCATGAGGCTCCGTGTCAAATGCCTTGGCCAAGTCTAAAAACACGGAACGCAATTGGGACATTAATTTTTTTTTCAATTGCAAGTTGTAAGGAAATATTACAAATCTGGAAAAAAGGATATCTACCAGAGTGCGTGAACACTTAAGCCTCTCTCTCACGCACTGGCGAACCATTATAGATAGCTAATATAATAAAAGTGAATATAGCAGTAAATTGTTATCTTTTGAAAAATACTAAAAATTAATCCAAAACCACATTATGTCACAAACACAGCTGACCAACATTGTACCATAAAAAAAATTTAAAAAAAGTCTCAAAATTCGGCGTCACGCGTAGTAAAAACGCCCGTACAGCGTTACCACAGTGATTTTCCTAAAACATTACATTGAATTAATAACAAAAAAAAGTATTTGCATGGTATTAATACTCAAAGAGAGAAGCATACCCACAGACGGTATTTTACCCAAACATGGCAAGGCGCGAGATTGTGCCGGTCAAGCGCTAGTCGGAAACTGGGTCACTTTTTATGTTTATGTCGTTTTGTCGGAAGCGAGATCGCCGTAACTTTTAGCACATAAAAACCCGTTGAGAACTTATTAAATGTCCCCTGGGCAATTTACACTGACGGTCTATTTACTGACGGGGATGAGAAACGGCAAAAATGGGTAAAAACGCGAAAAATACATACTCGGACATGGTGCTACAGTATCTATGAGCTTCCGGTTACACCGGAAATAATTCAAATCCAAAAATATATTTATTTTCATTAAACAATAAATACATAAATTACAATAAGTAAATAACATAAACAAATATAGAGAAAGCTGTGATGATCAATAAAAAAATCGTGAAAAATAAGCATACACAGCAGATTTGCAAAGCGTAATGCTTGACTGCTAATCCGGGTGTGTGTGATTGTGTTAAGATACCAAGCGCGGATCCAGGGGTGGGGGGTCATGGGGGTCATGACAACAATCAACAAGGTCAATCTGTTAAAGAATACTTTCGTAGGGCCATATACATTCCTTTATTAGATTCAATTATTGCCGACCTAAGTGAGAGACTCTCTCCAGATGTGCTGGCTTTATTTCAGTTGAATGTTTTTTTACCTAAAACATCTTATATGGAAGCAGACATACTGAAAAAACTTTTAAATTATCCACCGGTTTCTGCGGTAGTGGCAGAATTTCAATTATGGATTGATAAATGGAAACGTGAAGTAAAAAATGGCTGTAAAATACCTGAATTACTTCCCCATATGATTGATAATTGTGATTCTGATTTATTCCCCAATATTTAGATTCTTCTGCAAATACTCGCTACACTACCTGTAAGTGCAGCAACAGCGGAAAGGTCCTTTTCGACTCTACGTCGCGTTGAAACGTGGCTTAAAGCAAGCATGGCAGAGGAACGCCTCACTGGCTTGGCTTTGTTGAACTTTCATTAAAATATAATCATCGACGTTGATGAAGTTATAACCAGATTTGGAAATAACAAACAAAGAAAATTAGAATTCGTGATTTAAGAATCAATGCCATGTTATGTATATTTTTCATTTTATTTTATCAAGTGTAGAATTTTTTTTGTTCTTAATATTTGGGAATAAATGGGGTTTAACCAACATTTTTACTTGGTTTTAAAAGTAAACACACGACTATTTATATATGTATATTATATTTTGTATTGTCGATAACGAACGTGGCAATTTTTTAAAATATTGGGATAAAACATATATTATAGGAAAGAAAAAAGATACTAATTTTAGCTGTATATTTTTTCTTTTTTTGAATTCACTTTAACATCAATTTACATGCATATATTATCCTTTTTAATGTACAGTTTATAATTGGAAATTTTCTCGCCTATAGCGCATTCTCTGTCAAACTTTGGGCGTGGTCGCAAAATTTTTTAGCCTGCGGCGCTTTTTAACTTCGTTTATATGATGATGACCCCCCCCCCCCCCTAAAGCAAAGTTCTGGATCCGCGCCTGTAAAGATACAGTGAGAAAAAGCCTTCTATTCCTTATAAGAATTCACATACTCTTTATACAACTGTGTAATACTATATGTGACAGCAACGCGTTTTCCTACTGTAAGACAACGAAAATTGCTAGACCGTTGTGTAGTAATAATATCAGGGTAATTTGGCCAATAGGAATCAGGAGTTAATGCTACCACTAAATGGTTTATAGACATTATTGCTCTGAATACACACAGTAATTATCAAGTTCTATTGGGGATGTAATATGGTTTTTTATACTGTATTAGTTCCGGCTGGCAGTTGTAATGAAACTTGACATTAAGCATAATATATTTGCTTGCAACGGTTAATAAAACATATATACATACTCTAAAAATCAGTATTGTAGTTCTCAAAAACTTAAATAGCTTCTATTGTGATATTGTTCTTGTTGTTTAACATTGCATATGATTATCTATTACGCAACATGGTTTACTAAGATGTATGGTAAAATTCGTCCATAGGTCCATAAGGACAATAATAATGATGGGTTGTGCAAAATATGAATCTTTTATTGTTATGCCTGACATGCAAAGTTTAAAAAAAGTTGATTGATTACGAAGTAAAAATAAATTTATTGAAACGTGTATTGGTACGATCAATATAATTCGAATTCAGACAGGACGGCTAGAAGACTCTGAACAACCATGTGACCTTGATTGCCGATCGCTTTCTTATGTCTTTGTTTCACACGTACGCATGCATTTAATGCAAAAATACAGACTATTCATGAAATGAATGGTTTGGTCTATTCTATAAGAAGTCTATTATCATAACAGTATTTTTACTTTTAAATAAAGTTCGTTCATCAGTTTCTGTTATCATTACGGAGGCAGTGTTGTTTGATAAATCATATTTATTCTTTAACACAAAAGGCATTTTTCAATAATTATTCCCACCAAGATTTGACAAAGCTTCAAAAGGCATTAAAAATTCTTGCACCGTAGCGTCTAGACATTTTTATTAAATATCCTCAAAAGAACGAGAGAAAGTTTCCTAAATTGGGAATAAAAAAATTCTTTTTTAATAATGGCATTTAACAAGGCTGAAATTGCAAAGGAAAAAAACAATGGACCAGGCACGCAGATAAGGGCGAGTAACCACCCCCCCCCCCCCCCCCCCCGGAGCAAGTTGTATAGTAAAATGAGGTGAAGAAACACATTGGTTTCTAAAAAATATGTTTATTTAAAAAAAAAATGCAAAAAAAAACAAAAAAAAATAAAGGAACCAATTTTTTAACTTGAAATTGTATAAAAGGCATTTATTACTAAATATTTTTCAAAATTTTCAACTAAAAATAATTTTATTCTATTAGTAAAAATATGTTTATACAAAAAGAAGCTTCTTTCAACATCTACTGATCTATACTTCTTGTATAAATCTTCACTAAATTTTATTGTTATACCATAACAATTGTTTCGACACACAGTGTCTTCGTCAGATGGTTACAAATGAATGAATGGATCTTCATCAAGTAACGGCTACCTCTATACAATCTACTGATGTAATCGGACAATGCTGCAACTTAGCTAGCAAATTATAAGGCCAAGATACAACTTCGTTGGATGGTTTACCCTCATAAATGCTTTTTACTGCAGTTAAGTATTTAAATCATTCGTTCTTTTTTACAGTTACATCCAATTTGTTTCTTACATGACCTCCTACCTTACGGAGAAAGTTTTTTAGCGGAAAAACAAATCTATCGACAAGTATATACATTACAAATTGATATAAATGCAGTTTGTTAAGCAGGTAATAATAACGCCTTATTAAGTGACAATAAACAACCCCTAACAATATACCTACAAACTCCGGAAACCCCCAATAAATACCTTGTGCATAACCAAAATGTAAATATAATTATTATAATCTTCAGATTAAAAAACCCCTGATATAAGTACCGAACTGGACATTAAACCTTTACCATTTTAAATTTTTTGATAAACCCGAAAACATAAAAATATGCTCTTATATGCAAAAAAATGCATATATAATATGTAATTTTTATATATTCCGCCCTTTAGTTATCAGTCACCTAATAAAAAATTAGCTATATATGCCGTTATTGATCTGAAAAATCCTGGAAATTGGTTTATTTTTAAATTTTGACCAGTGTTATATTAACGAAATGTTTACGGTAGCATCATCGAGCTTGGGGTGAAATTTTTAAGGGAATCTTTTGGAAGTATCGTTCGCTGTCTACTCTTAAAAATTGTTAAAAATATCGGGCGGCCTAAATCGGTTTTAAACTTACTGACAGAACTGACCAAAAAAACTTTAAAAGACTGTTTCAGTGGAACTCTATCAAAAGTACTAGGTATTAACTGGGCGGTTTGTTTTATTTCGCATGCTTGTACCTACATAAATATTGTTTGCTCCAGAGGAAATCGGATAGCTTGATAACATAAATTGCAGAAATCACGTATAAGGTTATTGTTTTGGAAATTAATTAACTAAATATTATACAGATTCAAATCCGATATCTCGAGAGATTCCATTCGGAACTCAAGTGGTCTATCTCCGGGGAAATACGCCGGAGACAATTCCGCTATTACTCTTGTTCCGTTTTGGCCTGCTGACACGTACCTACTCTCCTGCTCCAATTACGACGTAAACAGGAAAACAGGAATATGGAGGTAGCGCGGATAAAAGTGTACGGTCCTAATTGGAAAACATGGAGTTTTCGGAAATAAATCGGGTAATAAATTTTGGATGCGGTAAATCATACAAAAAACTATTGTGGAGAATTAACACGTGCAAATCATTTATCACGAAATTGTGAACATCTTTATGTACTTTAACCAAAAATTGGGTGTTTTTAAATATTTTTCTTAAATGCGTTTTTTTTTTAGAAAAATGATTTGCTTAATGAAATACCTTGCGAGCAAAAATTATTTGCATCAAAGAGGGCTTGGAATAAAAAACGTAAGGCTTGGTTTAGATCACAATGATATGGGGACGATATATCCAACTAAATCTAGGTTAAAATTTTGTCAAATTTATATTATGACATGATATTATGCCCAACTAATGAGTAATAAAATAAGTAGACAAATACAAATTTATTTTTGTTGTTTACAAAATTAACAAAGTAAGAAATAATAATAAATTTAGCTGCTTCTTAAGAATAGTCCTGCATGTTCCATAAGATCTTCCCACTTCTTGGGACAGGCGTTTTATATAATTTGTTGGTGTAGTTTGCATTATTTCACGAACGTTTGCAACAAGTTCTTCTGTTCTTACAGATGGTCTTTCTGCTCCTTTTTTGTGTTGTATAGAACCTGTTTCCCTAAACACAGCCAAGGTTCTTTTTAGGCAATGATAAAAATCCCCAGCAATAAAAGCAACGTTAGGAAAATGTTCGTGAAAATCGTCCATGCACAAACCCGGATTGTATTGCCACTCACCATTTACTCTAACCCCGTTTCGAAAATACGCTTCAACCATGAATGTTTTGTGCTGTTCCGTAAAGCCCATTGTGTGAATTGTTCAAGAAACTGGAAAAATTAGCGATGAATCAAATTACTTGTAACGACTGTCAAAGATGACGGAATAACTGATTGATTGTTAATTCAGGTAGTTACTGATACCCAACAGGTATAAAGCTCTACGGCTAAGCATTACGTCCGTAGATGCAAGGCCCTCTTTGATGCAAATAATTTTTGCTCGCACGGTATAACTGAGGAGTAAAGTAAACATTTTACTATTATCACTACAGAAAGATTCTCATAGCTCAAGCACACAGCTTGGGCGTGACTACAATACTCACCAAACCACCACATGTATTTATTTTTTTTTAAAGAGAATATAAGTTTCAGTTCCCACCAAATAGTAATTATTGTACTACAGTTATAAGACGATGATCCTGATAGGCGAGAGAAAGTTTGTGAAATAATGATTAAGCTAACGAATAATCACGCACGAATTCTCCAAAGAATTTGTTTTTCATTTGAAACTACGATGTCTTTAAATGCTCAGGTTAATAGACAAACCTACAGATACTGGACATAGGAGAATACTCACTGTTTCATAGAAAAGCACACCCAGCATAATGAAAAAAGTTAATGTCTGAGCGGGCATTGTTGTAAATAGGGTAATAAAACCATTTCTCTTTGATGGGAAAATATCTAAATTTAAGAAACTCCAGCTCTTGCCACTCTGTTTCCAGATGATGATCCTGATTTATCAAGTTTAACCTTATTGTTTTAAAGTTTTGAAAGGATGGTGCTCATGTAAGAGAGTATTTAAGGTGGGAGTATCAACATGCTTGCCAACCTATAACCTATTTCGCGTAGATTTATTTATGTTTACTAGTTTTTATACAAAATTTAAAGAAAATTAGTATCGACTTGATATTCTATAGGTAATAATTGACATAATTAATAAATATATATAAGGAATTTCATAACTTATTTTAGGAGAATTGTATAGCGAAAAATATCGGGTAAGATTTTTTTTTTTCTGTGCGGTGGATAGGTAAAAGGGGGTTGATAGAGAAGCCACCCCGATCATCCGATCTTAACCCACTGGACTTGAATGTTTTTATTTTTTTTTTTTTTATTTTATTTTTTTTTTATTTTATTTTACGTCGGCCTATTTCCGCAACGAGGCCAATCACCGACGCCAGGGAATTTGTGGACTTATATGTTTGGCAACATCAAAAATGTAGTTTATGAATCTCAATTATCGTATTATGGGATACAGTAAAATTAAGTTGAACTTGTAAATTTCCACTATGTTTCGCTAACACTGTAGTAGCTTCGTCAGATGACAATGATTTAATAAAACTTGAAAATAAAAATAAAAATATTAGGTACAATAAGGGTAATTTACAAACTCTTAAATATATGGTCAACAGAATGAATTTAACACAGGTGAAATATTTAAATCTAATTGATCATTAAGTAACAATTCCGTATATTTAAGTTTATTTATTGTCATAGATTCTAACAAATTTACTTTTAAACCTTTGTTTTCTGTATGTAAGATTTTAAAGAAGGAATCGGAATTATGTTGATTATCAAGTAAATGGTTAGCATAGTTTGAGTCGGTTTTGTTTTATAGAAAACTGTTATTAATGTCCATGTATCTTTTTGTTGAAATGTCACATCTTTGAAAAGATATCTTATAATGGTAATTGTAAAAATGTCACAAAATTAAAATTAGGATTGAAATGATTGAATATGGAACTGTGGGTATTTCTATTTTTAGAGTAGAGGATGCATATTTTATCCTAAATTAGTGTGCTATTAAGAATTAAGGAACCGCGTAACGGTATTTCGGTTTGATTATTAACAACATTACATTTTTTTATGGCTTTGTTGATAGCTGTACTCGTATTTTCTAATAGATTTAGTTTACTGCTTTAATTGTGTGTGTATATCGGTTTTATGTTGTTAGAGATTGAGTGATTGTCTTTTATGCACCCTATTTTATTTTTTTTATGATGGATGCTTTGTGATCTTTAAGGCTAGTGTCTACCTGTTTGTCCAATGTAGATATCATCGCAGTTATCGCATTGTATTTGGTAGACCCCACTTTGTGAAAGTTTGTTTTTAGTTTTTATTTTAGCATTTGATATGTGTTTGTGTAAGTTGTTTTTAATGACTTGCATAGGAATGATATTAAGGTTTTTAAGTTTTTTGGAGATTTTTTGGCTTGTATTCCCTGTATATCTGATTGAGCAATATTTTCCGTTTATTGGAGTGAGATGTTCGTTGTAGAGAAGTTTTTGTGTATTTTGTCGTTGTTTTTTTTTCTTATTATTTGGTCTATGAATTTTGTTGGGTAACCGTTCGTCACCTTAGAGTTATACTGTTGTATGTCGTATTTTTTCTGAAATTGACTTTTTGGTGTTAATAAGTTGTATGTACCTCAAACTTGCCTTCCAGAGAATTACAATGTTGTATGTACCATAAATACATTGTTGTATCAACGTGAATTGCGATTTTTAGAGTCTCATAGTTGTATATGTGTCACATACACCTTTGTAATTTTATATTTTATTCCTATGGTCACAAATAATACACATACAACTTTGTTTTTATTTGGTTGGGTCGTTGAGTTAGTGTGCTAGTGGATTCCTGAGGTGGATAAGGCATACTATATGGCTATATATACTTCCCAAAAATGATAATGCCTAACATATTTATTTCTCTAGTTCTGGATTATATTCTTATTTGTAGTTATTTTGTTTTTTTGTAACGTTACAGAGTTGTATGTTTTCATAATTAATAAAAAAATAGAGTTACATAATTGTATGTATTTTTTCTAGTGCCCAAAATATAGAAAAAACAATGTATATGTGTGTATTTTTTCTAAAAAACTGTAATAATTATAATGAAACTAACTAAGTACAAATTTTCTTAAGTTTGGGTCTGTCCATAGCACTGTAACAAAAAGCCAATTTTTCATAACGCTTTTTCTCATAACTTGGTTTACTGTACATACCACAGTATAACTCTAATGTGACGCGTTGTTGGTCGCTATGATTTTTATGATATCTAGTTCTTTTAAATATTCGGTGTCTGGGAGAGGAATGTTAACTAGTCGATGTGCCATACCATTGAGTGCAGCTAGTTTTGCTTGTTGGGGTGTTTTGAATCTGCGGTTATCTTTATCTGTGGTAGTCGATTTTCTATAAATTTGGTGGGTAAATTGATTGTGTTGATTTTTTATTATTGTAAGATCTAGGAAATTAATTCTGTGGCCTGTTTCTTTTTCTATGGTAAATTATATTTTCTGGTTTAAGCTATTAAGAAGATTGATTGGTGTAATTGTCGGTCCGTGCCGGTCCAAATGCAAAACACATCGTCGACATACCTACGCCAAAAATGTATGTTTTTAATTGGGGCATTTCTTATGCTAAACAGTTTGTTTTCGAAATATATCATAAAAAGTTGATGAGCCCATTGGCAGTCCCTCCTTTTGTAAGTAGAATTTGTCGTTGAACCTAAAATAGCTTTGGTTTATGCAGGTTGGTAAGCGCAGTTTGTTATTTCGTCTATATTAACTGCGGTGTGGATATTGGCCGAATTTAGTATCTCCTTGTACTCCCTTGAAAATGACCCGCAAGGGCCGAAACACGTGTCAGGAAACCGAATAAATTTGTGAAATGTAAACAAGTAGTAATTTTTACTTCCTGTGTAATGAAACAACAGTTTATAAAATACGTACAATTGATTGTGGCACTATAAAAATGTAAAAATATCATTAGAAAATTGAAAAATTGATATACGTAGAAATTTTGGATCCACCCTGTATAAAAACTTTTTCTAAAAAATACTTTTCAAAAAAAATAATTTGACGAGTCCGAACGACTTTTGATTAAATGGGCGGTATTCTATATAAAAGTTTCTTTACCCCTGTATGCCCCCCGCCCACCCCGTTTATCCGCTATTGTTCATTTAACGTGTGTAATTCGAATCAAAACCTTATCATTGTTTTAAAGACCAAATGACTAAATATTTTGACACCTGAAGGGATGCTTCTTAATTCTCAAGGGACCATCCCTAGTGAAGCCCTCCAGGCTCAATTATACTTGTTTGGTTTGGCCTGTCGTCATAGACACCACGAGTCTAATTGGGATTGGGAAATAAATAAGGCAAACAAGGGGAATACGGGCACGAAGCTTAACCGTTGTAGTATACGTAGTACACACAGAACGGGGTAGTATGAATTATTATCAAACATATTTTCATCACACTGAGAAAAATAATACAACAGGTTTGCTAAGACATAGTTTGTATTGATAGCGTATATTTTATTAACTTATATTAAATAAATTGCTAGTGTATCAAACCCGCTTTAGTGTTGTATCAATTCCAGATTTACTAGAATGGTGTTTTTATTGGTAGTAATCAGTTCCATTAGTAGCACAGTCTTGTTGAATAATGAACTACTTTTAATACAGCAATTTTCTTAAAAATAAATTGTATCTTCTCAATGCGACACATTTTGTTCCCAGTAAAGCGCTTTCTCTACAATTAAGAAAGCCAGCCTCCCCAAAAACGAATTGTATCCGTTGAATCTTGAATCCACAAGACGCTGGTGGGGGTTCGTAGTGATCGACCATCGCCGCGCGCCCTAGTATTGGTTTTAACGTATTTGTTGCGCAAGTCACATCGTTGTTCGGAGTATTCTAGCTGTCCTGTCTGAATTTGAATTTTATTGATCGTACCAATACCTGTTTCAGTTAATTTATTCTTACATTGTATTTAAGTTTTTTTTAACTTTACCTGTCACATAAAACAATTTCTTGATTCTTATTTTTCACAACCCATTATTAGTATTGGACATAATAATCTATGTAACTATGGACACATTTTACTATCTCAGTAAACCATGTTGCATAAGAGATAATTATATGCAATGTTAAACGACAAGAACAATGTCACACTAGAAGCTATTTAAATTTTTGACGATTACAGTACTGATTTTTAGTGGTAAAGTAAGTACCTATATGCTTTATTAGCCGTAGCAAGAAAATATTATTATATCGGGTGCTCGATATACGAAAAAAAAAGCACAAAGCGCCCCACGCTTTTTTCACAATAATACTAATGTTTATCGTTTATTATTATTTTCTGCCTATATTAAGAATTTCAAGAAATATTTTAAACTATATTTATGTTCCGCTTTTTAGTTTGATTAATTATTAAAGCGGGTTTTTTAGTTTTTTTAAACTATATTTATTATAATTTAGATACTGTGGTTTGGTAAGTATGGTAGTTACGCTCAAGTTGTGTGCTTGAGCTGTGAGAATATTTCTATAGTAATAACAATATGTTTATTTTTTTTCACAGCTATACCAGGACGACCACATTTAACACTATCTTCAACAGTACCTACGCGGGACGTTCTCCACTTAATTGCTACCCTAGACACTGTCGATTGGCTAATAGGCGGGCGATTTGGGTATTTTTCATTGAACATATCACGGACTTCCCTTTGACTTCATGTTTTATCTCCACAACCCAACATAATCAAAATTTCTATGCGGTCATCATCAGCTACCTTACATTTTCAATGTAATATCAACAGAGCAAAATTCCAAAATCGTTTTTCTTTCTTTTATAAGCAATTTGATTAAACATTGAACCTTAAATCAAACTTAATGAAATACAATTTATTTTGTCAAATTTACACTTTTATTTGAGATACTTTTTTTTACACGACGCGTTTCGCTACATTGTAGCTTCTTCGGGTGTATGGTCCTAACTAATTTTATTTCAGTACAATAACAAAATGGTTTAGATACTTAATTACTTAATTCAGGTATACACATTACAAGCTTAATTATTTAATTACTAGCGTGTACCCGGCCTGCGTTGCAGCCCGGCATTATACGACGTGAGATAATAAGGCGAACAAACCTCAAACTCAACCGTTTGCCGGCCCGTCCACAATTCACATCCATGCATAAAACATAGTCTGTCTTCGTCTATTCCGGCTTCGGTGCTTCGGATCGATCGTTGAACGGGCCGGGGACCGGTTAGGTTGGGTCGTTCGTTCTCCCTACTCTAATTTATCAGTGTTTATCAGTGTTTCTCTATAATAATATGCATGTATTATGCATAAAAACCTTCCTCTTAAATCACTCTATCTATTAAAAAAAACCGCTTCAAAATCCGTTGCGTAGTTTTAAAGATTTAAGCACATATACGGACAGGACGGGCGATAGCGACTTTGTTTTATACTATGTTAAGATATTTTCTTAAACCTGTATTAAATTGTAAACTTAAATATTATTGTCGGTATAATATATCTTAATCTTATGGAAATCCAAAGAACCCTATTTAGATTATTGACACAGATTTAGCAAAGGGGAACTATTTAGTTCTAATTGGTCGTTTAATAATGCACCGGAATTTTTCAATCGATTTATTTCTAAACTTTCCAAAATATTCAGTTTTTGACCCTTGTTTTCAATATGTAAAATTTTAAATTTGTTATCAAAATTATGTTGTTCCTGTAAAAGATGATCAGAATAAGATGAATCGGTTTTATGACTGAGAAAGCTATGTTCCAAAATTCTAGTTTTAAATGATCGACCTGTTTGGTCTATATAAGTTTTGGGACAAGAGACACAATTTAATTGGATTTATTATCCTTGTTACTTTTCGATTTATAGTTTTTTTAAAAATTTCCCAGAGAATTGTTAGTTTTATAAGCGGCGTTAATATTCCTTTGATTAAGGTGTTTTTTAATTTTATCCGATGGGTTTCCAAAATAAGTGATACTTTTAAAGAGGCCGGGTTTTTTCTTTATAAGAGGGTAGGTTTCAAAAATAGTATAATAGTATTTTAGTTTTTTCGACATTATGGTATCAATCATAGATGATGAATAGCCGTTATTAATTGCCTTTTGTTTAATTAAATTTAATTCGTAGTTAAAGTTGTTAGCAGATAAAGGAACACTAGTCAATCTATGAATCATGCTGTGATATGCAGCTAGCTTGTGCTGTATTGGGTGAGAGGAGCTTTTGTGAATTGTATATATCAGTATGTGATGGTTTGTGGTAAATGGAAAAATTATGTTTATTTGCGACTTTGGTAATTGTTAAATCTAAAAAGTTCAGATGTTAATTTAATATTCTTATGAATTGAGTTTAAATATTCCAAAAAACTATCAAGCTGTCTACTTGTACCTACAAAACAAGCAAAAATATCATCCACATAATTTCCATCAAGTAAAGGCCTCAACGATTCAAAGTTTAAATCAAACACCTAAAAAGCCGCTTCTGGTCCTGTGGGGCTGTCTCGGGGGGGAATGCCCCCGGTGTCAATTACTCCTGTTTCATTTGGCTTGCTGACACGGACTATCCAGCTCTAATTGCGACGTAAACGCGGTCAACAAGGGAATAAAGGCGTGGGAGGCAGTGCAAGTAATAATTTATTATCTAAATTGGTCGAGAGAGAAAGAGAAATTGCGAGACTCTCGAGAGACGAGACGAGTTTTTTTAAACCATACTCCATATCATTGAATATCAAACTATAAGAATAGCGGATCTTCAAGAAAAATTGACAACCCTGTTTTAGACTGTATTGGAGACGGTTTGGCCGCCATTGTGGAGTTGATCGTAAATCTATAGTTATAAATGCAGCGCCTCGGCAACAGATGTCTCAAATTCACCTATGTGATGTCGTGGTGTCGCCGCATATTGTATTTTATTTATATTTTTAAGGATTTAAGCATTTTTAACACACAATAAAATAGGAGGTTCTCAATTCCAGCCGAACGTATGTTTTTGATAATAATATTTATTTTTTACGAACGGATGCGAAAATTAACTATAAATAAATATGAGATAAATTAATTCATCAATGAAAATGTCGTTCGTAATGGGAAATATTTATTCCAATAGACAAAATATTGTGTTGTGTTAACGTTGAAACTTGTTATTTAGTAAATAAAATAAGTATGGTAAATATTATTTATGTTATTAAAAGTGGTAAGTATAACCATTGAATATCAAACTATATAAGAATGACGGATGTCCGACAAAAGTTGACAACCCATTTTTTGACGTATTGAAGCTGGTTTGGCCGCCATTGTGGAGTTGATCGTAACTCTAACCTTAAATCTGTCGCCTTTCTGTCGTTATAATGCAGCGCCTCGGCAACAGATGTCTCAAATTCACTGATGTGATGTCGTGGTGTTGCCGCATATCGTATTTTATTGGAATTTTTAAGAATTCAAGCATTTTTAACAGACAATAAAATAGAAGGTTCTCAATTCCAGCCGAATTTATGTTTTTGATAACAATATGTACACTGATTACTCCGGGGTAATTGGACCGATTTTCACAATTATTTTACCGTTGCATTGGGTGTTAAATGTTAAACAAATAAAAGTAGATAAAAAGCGACAGCAAGTATAACTAAAATAGGGTTTATTTCGTCGAAAAATAGCAAAATACTTAATACACTAATACAGACAAACTGGATGTTTCTTAAGTAAGATAGTAAAACCTACTTATTTTAACCATTTTGAAAAGTTGTAACAATTGCAAATTAAATCAAGTTATACAAACAAACCCCACATCATTCATATTTTACTCAACATAGGTATACGTTGTAGCCTAGAGGTAGGTATTGAACAGTGAGAGTCGTCATTTATTTCTGTTAGAAATAGAAAACATGGCAGTCAGTATGTTTTCATGTAATTAACGTTGGGACGTCAAAAGGTTGAAAATATTATAAGCTACAAAGCAATTAAAAATAGGGACATTTTAAAGTCTAGACTATACTATAGGTAGGAAAATAAATGTAAGCTACTTAAATCTAGGATAGGTGTAGGTACTTATGTGAAATCAAGTTTTACGATAAGCTATAAAAATAAATTTAAAAAACTCATGCAGCAAGTCAAACAGACAGGCGGCAACAATGTTTAATTTAGCATTGAAAAGGTTAGTCGCTTTCTTGTTGGTAAACTCATTGTGCCATCTATGAATTTGACGTAGCAGATTTAGGAAATCGGCTCATATGGCCTTCTTATAGTTTGATATTCAATGGTATAACTAAAATAGGTTTTATTTCGTCGAAAAATAGCAAAATACGTAATACTCTAACTACAAACTGGATGTTTCTTAAGTAAGAAAGTAAAAGCTACTTATTTTAACCATTTTGAAAAGTAGTAATAATTGCAAATAAAAACCAAGTTATACAAACCACACGTCATTCATATTTTACCCATTATTTTGTGAAATAAATTGATTATGGCGCCACTGACTTTGAATATGTGTGCGCGCGCAATCCGATGCTGAGCGAGACAAGCCGCAAAAAAGTACAAAATATTTTATATTCTTTCCACATGAATAACGCCATTTTGTAATACTAATAACAAAATAATAAACGTGAAATTTTCAAAATCCTTTACTTCTCCCTTCATATACGTGTAGCCTAGGTATGTATTGAACAGTGAGAGTCGTCATTTAATTCTGTTAGAAATAGAAAACATGGCAGTCAACGTATGTTTTCATGTAATTAACGTTGGAACGTCAAAAGTTTGAAAATATTATATGCTACTAAGCAATTAAAAATAGGGACATTTTTAGGTCTAGACTATACTATTGGTTGAAAAATAAAGGTACTTAAATCTAGGATAGGTGTAGGTACTTATGTGAAATCAAGTTTTACGATAAGCTATAAAAATAAATTTAAAAAACTCATGCAGCAAGTCAAACAGAAAGGCGGCAACAATGTTTTAATTTAGCAGTGAAAAGGCTTGTCGCTAGTGGCTGCATCAACACGCTTTATTGTTGTTGAACTCATCGTGCCATCTATGAATTTAACGTAGCAGATTTAGGAAATCTGTTTATATGGCCTTCTTATAGTTTGATATTCAATGCCCATATCCACTTATACCCTACCCATTTTCTAAAAAAAATTAATGGTTAAAATTGGCGTACTTATAACGTCAAGTTAAATATGAATAATTATTTAATTGTTTTTATTTTCGCAAATAAAAGCCCAGAATTACTAATAAATTATATGATGCTAAACCAAATTTAAACATTTAACACAATAATTTAAAATAATGTTTTGTTGTGCGTCATAGAAAATTATTATGGTATTTGTTTTTGAATTTACGACTCAATTCAAAACAATTTTATTACATTGACAATATTTATTTTAAAACATATGGTGAGGTGCAGGGGCGTAGTAAGCATATATTCACAGTGTTCGAAGAACACAAATGTTTTACGTTTACAATCGGATAGATAAAGAAAAAATAAAGTTTTCTCCGGTTTTAGATTTTAAAATATTTACTGACACAGTAAACAAAACAAGCTCTCTAATAAACACTCTCGAAACCATCGATCTACGTCGCAATACAAATCGGCCAATCGCAGAGATTGAAGCTGAAGGTCGACCCTCCGTCATCTACATGAATGTTTTTTCGAGTTTTTCTTCTCTTCTTTTCTGTTAAGTTTGCTTTTCTTATTTAAATTGAAGCGTAAAGTAAACTACAAGCACAGCATGCGTAGCTATATTATTCTATGCGTACAAGTGTCATTTCAACACTGCAATATTATCTTTTTCCTTTCGCGCATCTCCTGCCTGTGGGTATACAATATATAGGGGAAGGTTGCCTATATTGGACCAATTTCCAGATTTCTTATCATAGATCCTGATAATAACGCAAAATCGATCTTGAAGCTATACCTTAGTATACTTTAGTATGTTGTTCAACTGCAGGATTTTTTGCAGAATTTTATTTCAAAGTATCTATGATATACCAGGCTAAAAAACTGTGCAAGTAGTTCAATATAGGAAACCGGTTGCCTAAATTGCACCTGGGGGTTCCAAAATTGGACCACATGATTTAAATCGGAAGCTTAGGTGTTAAATAAATAAATAAAAAATAAAATTGTGGGTATAGGAAGTTTTATACTTATATTTCAAAAAAACATCAAATTTACAATCAAAATTTCGGTAGAAGATATCCTAATGCAAAAAAATACCTATTAGTTTCCTATATTGGACCAGTCATAGTTTCATTTTTTAACTCAAAGTAAAAATATTTTAGCAATATTGAAATGTTGTTAGTTCATGACATTAACTTATTTAAAGAGAAAAATTATTTTTGCACAAACTGCCTAAATTGGACCGGTTCAATTTTGGCAATTACCCAGTGGTCCAATTTAAGCAACTACCACGTGTTTTACAAAACCACCCAGGAAAGAAACAAGAAAAAACAAATATGGCATGGTAATAGGAGAAATAGAAAGAGAAAAACTTACTTGATAACTTCCATAAAAAAGATTTTGCTTAGAGTTTTATGGTTCTAAGGTAAATTCTTAGGAAAATCCTAAAAATATTACATTAAAATTGTGTAAATTACGTTTTGCTCTGTACACGCCAAGCACGAACGGCCAACTAGTTGAGTTTGTTGCCGATCAAAGGTTCTGGGTGGAAGTATGTTACAGTGTTGCCAGATGATATGGCACTTGTTTAGTTTCGGAGAAATGTACTGTGGTCCAATTTAGGTAGTGGTTCAATATAGGTTGTGTTTTACGTTTTTTCTGTGGATTTATTAATATGTGTGAAGTTAGCAATGTTTATCAGCAACGTTTATACAGCAACGAAATTATTTTGACGTACCTACGTGTCAATTCCGCCAGTAACGTTTGTAATGCCCAGTTGTATATGTTCTGATTAATTTGAATGCTAAATATAAGATTAAGCACAACTTTAATGTTAAGATTAATAAAATATATCAGTTTTATAAGTCCCGGTTAAACCAAATAGTCGCTAACTTCATATCGAATTTTAAAAATGCGAGGCGCTCTTGGAGCCTCCACAATGACAATAAGGTCCTCGTCATCATCAATTAATATTTCGTCCATTTCGATAAGATTATTTAACATAATAATAAAATCACATCATCATCAAATTTTAGGTATTTTAGGTTATATGTTAGAAGTATGTCACTTTTTCCTATTTTAATCCTAAGATTGATTTTCAACGGGTGCTTTTTGGCCTGTTAAATTAACTGTTAGTTAAACCCCAAGTTTGGCGCTAATCGCAACCTATAATTCCAAACCAACGGTTAATCTGAACATTTTTAGATAACCGCAACCTATAACAATGAAATGCCGATTAACCGGAACCTATACAACTGGGCATAAAGATAAAATTAAGTACCACTTTAATGTTAAGATTAATAAAATATATCAGTTTTATAAGTGCCGGTTAAACCAAATAGTCGCTAACTTCATAGCGAATTTTAAACTAAAAACTGAACTTAACTTATCATCACCTAATAATTCGTCCAATTCGATAAGGTCATTTAACATAACAATAAAATCACATCATCATCAAATTTTATAATATAAGTATTTTAGGATTTTTAGGTTATATGTTAGAAGTATGTAATTTTTTTCCTATTTAATCCTAAGATTGATTTTCAACGGGTGCTTTTTGGCCTGTTAAATGAACTGTTAGTTATACCCCAAGTTTGGAGCTAATCGCAACCTATAATTCCAAACCAACGATTAATCTGAACATTTTTAGATAACTGCAACCTATAAAAATGAAATGCCGATTAACCGGAACCTATACAACTGGGCATAAATAAATTAAAAATTTTTTTTGTTGGCTTATTATTATGCTGCATTGAATAATTCGGTAAGTTTTTTTTTCTATACTTTTTGATGCAACATTTTGACCTTACCTGTTTCAATTATTAACAGCCGCCACTGCTGGCAAGGGAGATCCGAAAAGGAGTATTTAAATATTCGAAAATCGAATTTTATGTCCGCAAATTGTTTATATCAATAATATTTTTTACAAACTATTTGTAACTGTGGTAAAACATAGGACCGACCGACCGACGAAGTTGTTTCGAAATTTCAAAGATGAACGAAATGAATAAAATGAAAATAATATCGCGCCAAATTACGACAGCCCGAAACTGAAAATGGTCGGCGGCGAAGTTGGCAAACACTGGAGAATTTCAAATGTCAACTTACTTGAAAAACAGCAGCAAGACTCTGATAGATAGAATTTTAAATTTCTATTCGCTTGAAATCGTTTCGAAAAATTTCGTTAGAAATCGCATATCGCTACTCCCATATTTCGATTCTAATAATAGAATTAGAGGTCGGAAGTCCTCGGCTTTTTTCTAATAACAATAGGGATTTTTTATTTTTAATGGTGCCAATGTCAACTTTAATAGTTATTAACCTATAAATCGCAAAAATCTAACGTCAACAAGTTTTCCTTTTTAAGGTTAAGGTACAATACTGTCAATCACACTGTCAATATTGTCAATACGCGACGGGACGACTGACGGAGGGCATCTTTGTCTAGTCGTCGGTTGTCTTTTTTCTTTACATTATGCTGAATGTGATTCTGCTGCAATTTATTTTCGTTTCAATTCGATTCTATCGGGACTGGAGGGGAAGGACGAAAACAATAGAAAAGAAAGAGAAAAAGCGATCGGAGTACCACATTTCTAAAATAACGTTACTTTGCGATTTGATAATGACTTTTCTATTCATCAGAGTCCGTGTGCAGCAGCAAGACTCTGATAGATAGAATTTTAAATTTCTATTCGCTTGAAAGCGTTTCGAAAAATTTCGTTAGAAATCGCATATCGCTACTCCCATATTTCGATTCTAATAATAGAATTAGAGGTCGGAAGTCCTCGGCTTTTTTCTAATAACACTAGGGATTTTTGATTTTTATTGGTGCCAATGTCAACTTTAATAGTTATTAACCTATAAATCGCAAAAATCTAACGTCAACAAGTTTTCCTTTTTAAGGTTAAGGTACAATACTGTCAATCACACTGTCAATATTCTCAATACGCGACGGGACGACTGACGGAGGGCATCTTTGTCAAGTCGTCGGTGGTCTTTTTTCTTTACATTATACTCAATGTGATTCTGCTGCAATTTATTTTCGTTTCAATTCGATTCTATCGGGGCTGGAGGGGAAGGACGAAAACAATAGAAAAGAAAGAGAAAAAGCGATCGGAGTACCACATTTCTAAAATAACGTTACTTTGCGATTTGATAATGATTTTTCTGTTCATCAGAGTCCGTGTGCATATCTTAAGTACGATTCTACATAAGCGTAGATAGTGCACGTGAAACCATATCTACCTTTAAAACAAGTCAAGAAATACGAACACCAGGAATATGACGTTGACAGACAATGTCACTTGAAAATAATTAATTAAATGAAGAGCGAAACATTAATTTTAAAGATATTGAAGAAAACACTCAAGAAGATAGTTCAGTAAGCGAAAATAACAGGAATGAAATTGAAAATTGTAATTTATGTAGAAGTAATCGCCTCAAAAATCGTCCAAAAAGTTATGATGATTATAACTGTAATTTGTCTTTGGAGGAAGCAGCAAATTTTTTAGAATTTTGTTTTATTACGGTAAGTAAAACACTTTTTAATTAAAATTCCACTTTTCATTGACAATATGACACGTTTCAGTGTACTGCAGCTTCGTCAGGTAATGTGCATTTAATTTTAAAGATACGCTATATATAGATGCCTGTATATTAACAAAAGAAATTTTATTGTAAAGGGTGGTATAAAAGATCGGTTTTCCTTTTTACTTGTTACGCATACTTGCACGTTAACTATAAAGTCGGCCAGTATATTAGCTTAGCCTCCGCCATACCCGATGCTGGCAGTATCTGCGGAAGCAGTTCATTCAGGAAAAGCAGGAGGAGCTTCATGTTTGGAGGAGGATCCAGAAAGGTTCTCGATGGAGATACCGGGACTGCGGGAAGCAGCAAACAAAATTTCAAAGGGACAACGAAGAAGAAACAAAGCAAAAAGGTTGCTATCCTAAAAGATCAAACAAGAGTGTGCAGGTGTGGTGGCCACTGTGCCACCAAAAAGTGAATATGCCACCTACAACAACGCCATTGCATTAACAGGTGTCGGTGCAATGGCGATGTGGCGTGCCACAACAGGCTGGAACTGGATGAACTGACAAATCGTAAGAAAAATAATAATGAAAATAAGCAATGGCCAGTGAAACTAGTTTTGTGAATGATTGTAATGTATTTTGTCACTATGCTGCTTTGGATCGCTACGTGCCTGCTGAAATATCTACATTAAGTTTGTCACTAAAGGATGATGTTAAGAAGGTGAATATTTTCCATTATTTGGTCAAGCCAGGTCTTTTAAAAAGAAAATATAGGCTTGAAGCACAACAATAACCAGGAAGGGATTAACGTTAACCTAAAGGCCTTCCTAGAGACAAGAAAGGATCCGGGCACTAACGGAATGCCAATGTTATATGCCGACAAGGATTACGACCAAATAATCCAAAGCATTTGGTGATTGTTTGATCTTTTAGGATAGCAACCTGTTTGCTTTGTTTCTTCTTCGTTGTCCCTTTGAAATTTTGTTTGCTGCTTTCCGCGTCACCCGCATCTCCAACGAGAACCTTTCTGGATCCTCCTCCAAACATGGAGCTCCTCCTGCTTTTCCTCAATAAACTGCTTCCGCAGATACTTCCAGCATCGGGTATGGTGGAGGCTAAGCTAATATACTGGCCGAGTTTATAGTCAATATCATTGTGCAAGTAATATTTTGGTCTTCATTTGATTGATTATTTTCTTTTAAAGTGACATTGCCTGTCTGATTTTCGTGTCAATTGACAAAACCAGGTTTTCGTTATAAACCAGGGCTGAAGCCTTTGAAAATGGTAAAAAGGGAAAAAAAATAATAGTAGGATAAAACCTATTGGAAAAGGAAGAGAATATAACAAAAATGAAAGGAAAAATAATTTACGGGCGATCCGAGGTCGGGAAGTGGAAAGGGGTGAGTTTTTAAGGGTAGAAAACGATATATCTCGATTCCCGGCAAAACTACAAGTCCTAAAGAAAAACGTTAAATAGAAAAGTTGTAGGTAATAAAAATATCTGCAACTTTTGTATTTACGCTTTTTTCACATAACCTTAAAATGTATGTGAAAAAATTCAAATAACAAAGTTTTTGGTTTTTTATTTTTATCTTTTACAAAAAAAATTTTTTTTTTCACGAAATTTGGTGAAAACTTACCTTTTTATGTCCCAAACACACTATAATTTTTTTGATTTAAAATATTTATTTTTTTACCTTATTTTGACTTAATATCGAAAAAGCACCCTAATTTTCAATCGAAAATTCTTACTTATAATCTCCCTAGCAGCAGAATAATTATTACCGATAATTTTTTTTAAGGTCACAAATGGTTTTGTCGATAGAAAATTATCCCGAGTCGAAGACGAGGGAAATTTTTTATCAACAACGATTCCATGTTACATTGATAAACAAAAAAATTGCAAGTCGAAATATACTACTATAATTAACAACCAAATAAGTTAACAAAGTTAATATTTAATATTTCATAAAGTTAATATTTATTTTGAGAACATTTACCAAAGTAATGTATATTTTTTTTTACACCATCAGAAAGTAGAGATTTCAACGAACAAAAACCCCACCGACTTTTTTAAAAAAGCAGATATTTTGACGTGAGAATCTTCGATTGAGAATTAGGGTGCTTTTTCGATATTAAGTCAAAATAAGGTGAAAAAATAAATATTTTAAATCAAAAAAATTACAGTGTGTTTGAGACATAAAAAGGTAAGATTTCACCAGATTTTGTAAAAAAATAAATTTTTGTAAAAGATAAAAATAAAAAACCAAAAACTTGGTTATTTGAATTTTTCACATAAATTTTGAGGTTATGTGAAAAAAGTGTAAATACAAAAGTTGTAGATATTTTTATTGCCTACAACTTTGCCATTTAACGTTTTTCCATAGGACTTGTAGTTTTGCCGAGAATCGAGATAAATCGTTTTCTACCCTTAAAAACTCACCCCTTTCCACTTCCCGACCTCGGATCGCCCGTAAATTATTTTTCCTTCCATTTTTGTTATATTCTCTTCCTTTTCCAATGGGTTTTATTCTACTATTATTTTTTTTTGTTTCAAAAATTATCGACCCTGGTCTGTTATTGGTACAGACTGGTGTTCGTATTTTCTTGACTTGTTTCAAAGCATTTATGGATTCAAACAATCTCCTCTGTATCGAATTCCTCACACAAAGATTTAAAATGCTTTGGATTATCTTTATCATTTTTTCATCATTTCTTTATTATCTATTATCTTTGTCGGCATTTAATATTGCCATTCCGTTAGTGCCCGGATCCTTTCTTGTCTCTAGGAAGGCCTTTCGTTAATCTCTTCCTGGTTATTGTTGTGCTTCAAGCCTATATTTCCTTTTTAAAAGACCTTGCTTGACCAAATAATGGAAAATATTCTCCTTCTTAACACCATCCTTTAGTGACAAACTTAATGTACATATGTCAGCAGGCACGTAGCGATCCAAAGCAGTATAGTGACAAAAGACATTACAACCATTCACAAAAATAATTTCACTGGCCATTGCTGATTTTTATTATTATTTATCTTACGATCTGTCAGTTCATCCAGTGCCAGCCTGTTGTGGCACGCCACATCGTCATTGCACCGACACCTTTCAGTGCAATGGCGACATTGTAGGTGGCATATGCAGTTCTTGGTGGTACAGTGGCCACCACACCTGCACACTCTTGTTTGATCTTTTAGGATAGCAACCTTTTTGCATTGTTTCTTCTTCGTTGTCCGTTTGCAATTTTGTTTGCTGCTTCCCGAGGCCCTGGTGCCTCCATCGAGAACCTTTCTGGATCCTTTTCCAAACATGGAGCTCCTCCTGCTTTTCCTGAATGAACTGCTTCCGCAGATATTTCCAGCATCGGTTATGGTGGAGGCTAAGCTAATATACTGGCCGAGTTTATAGTCAATGTGTAAGTATGTGCAACAAGTAAAAAGGAAACCCGATTTTTTATACCACCCTTTACAATAAAATTTCTTTTGTTATTACACAGGCATTTATATATGGCGTATCTTTAAAATAAAATGTACATTACATGACGAAGCTGCAGTGCAATGAAACATGTCGTATTGTCAATAAAAAGTGGAATTTTAAGTAAAAAATGTTTTACTTACAGATCACTTCCAGCATCGGGTATGGTGGAGGCTAAGTTAATATACTGGCCGAGTTGATAGTCAATGTGCAAGTAAATCAGTAAATCACAGAGACGTACAGAGTCTAAGAAAAATGCAAATACTTTATTATGCCAATCGAAAATAGGCAGTCTGTTATATTTTTCGATGGGAACTAGACCTGATATTGCTTTTGCCGTAAATGGATTATCACAGTTTAGTACCGATCCTTCAGAAGCTCACTTGAATATAATACAACATATATTTCGCTATTTAAAAGGAACAATCCACAGAAGGTACAGACACGAAACTGAAGCCCATTTGGTAATATATAGCGATGCCTCTTATGCTAATGACTTAAATAGTAGAAGGTCAATAATTGGAGGTTACCTTGGTTTATATGGCCCTTTCACTTTCTTGTCGCCAAGCCATTTGGATGTCATATATTTTAAGGGATTTAAAAGAAACTAAAAAACCTCTACTGTTGTGTGATAATCAAACAGCTATACATATATGTGCCAATCATATACTTCACCAAAGAAGCAAACATAATGATGTTCATTACCACTTTATACAAGAAAAAAATGACAGAAGAAGGTATCGAATTAAATTATGTCACTTCAAAAGAAAATTTAGCTGATGCATTTACCAAACCCCTTTCCAAAGAATATTTTGAGAATTTAATTTCCAAATTTTTTGATGTTTGAAGGAGAGTGTTAAAGAAACAATGTTCAACCTTACTTAATTTAATTGTTACTCTTTACCTATGTACCTACCTAACATGGATTGTTAAGTCAGTCGAATAAAAATAATTTTCAATGTCAAGTTTTTACTCTTATTTTGTATGAATCCATAGAATATTTGAACACGAGTGAGATGAACAAAATACCACAACCACCTTAAATAGAAGCCATGAAGTGACATCGGGCAACGCCGCATCAGCTGGGAGTTGCGGATCCACAAGCTACTATTATGACGCGCGGCAACGGGCGCGTTTTTTATTCTTTCAAAGGGTAAAACCCATTTCAAATCATTGTAAGCCAATTCATTACCTTTTAAACAACCCTTTACTTTCATATCAATGTCCAGTGAAACCTGATTTAGGTACTTACAATTTTTACTTCCAAAAATTCAGAAGTATTAATTTTAGTTGGATTTTTTTTATGGTGCAGGCAAAAGATAAATGAGTCGTCTAGTATCAAAACCGGATAAATCCATGGAACAAAATTTTACAGAAAATAGAAAAAACCCTTCTGATGATATAGTTGTTTTGAAAAAATACCCTTCAGATGATATAGTTGTTTTGAAAAAAAATATTTCTAGGTATATGTAAACGATATGGCACGATACGGCTATGATTTATCTATTTATCATTGGAACGCGAGTTTCCACACTTATATTTTTATAGGGAAAAGAAAAGCATAAAGTCTTTCTCCACAATTTTTAATTCAATAACTAGGCGAACCTAGGGTAGAATCGACATGTTTCGAGTGTAGAAACACTCATCATCAGGAAAATGAAGCAAATATAGTGAACAGCTGATGTTGTTAGCCGTAGAGAAAATAAAAAGTGGGACTAATCCATAATGGAGCTTTCAATGGCACGCATGCCCAAGTAGCAATTTAACGTTGGGACGACGGGTTTAAAAAGGTTGCGCAAATAAAACATAAGTTGAGTGACTAACCTTAAAACAACGTCGTCCCAACCCTCTGCTACACCAAAATGGTCAATCATTTTTGAGTTTTTAAAACGTTTTCATTTTGACTGTAGTTAACGATTTGTCGTTTGCTAAACGTTGCGAAATTTACTTTGAAACAACGGCTGATCACCTGCACCCTCTTGTGCGGCGATGATTGATTAATGTTTAGAAAATGGTAATTTTCTTAACCAATTAATTTACTGATGGACACCGTGTATTAATAATAAAAATGGCTACAAGATAACCTGCCTATATTGCTAAAAAAGCTGATTGCTAGGCAGAAATTAGTAACGCATTTCACTTTACTGTCAAATATACTATTACTTTATGCGAAAAAACACGCGCGCTTTAAATCTGTTAAGAATTTCTCGAAATTCAAATGTATATAAAAATAAAAAAAAATAAAAAATTTGCATAAAGTGTATTTAAACTTATAATTAATTAAAACCCAATATAAATAGGCATGTATTGTATTTAGAAATCTAAAATAGGGCTTATACGCCTTGTCATTATTTCCTTGTATCTCAAATTTTAATGGCCGACCACGACGTTTTATGACATTAATATGGCGTAGACGCATTATAGGCGTCAATGCGATTTATGTTATCAGGTAACAAATAATATACTAATTTTTAACCATAGGCAGCCAGGCAACCAACATTTTACGGCTGGCACGACTGGAGTTGCCTATCCGACCAAAAACAAACTGAACGCGCCTTTCCAGCTGTCAAAAACAAGTCAAAAGTTCTGTCATCACTTATGTCATATGTCACATTTTCCTCTATAACTCGTCCCAACATTTCTTCACGACATAATCTCTTTTTTTTGTCTATAATAGGTGGCAGAGTATTTAAACGCCCGCTTCATTTTTATTTCAAAATTATAAAGGAAACAAACGCATAAATCGAGAACAAATATTTTTTTAGGTTAGGTTGTCCCTTATTAAATAGTTTAGGGTTAAGGTAAAGTTGTAAGTATAACTCCGCGAAAACGTTTTCAATTTAACTAAAAAATTGCCCACTGTATTATATAGTTCGGTTCTCCGCCAGGAAAACGTTGAACACAACTTAAGTTGTCACTCTAACGTTTTTACAACGTTGTTTCCATTACCTTAATATTTACTACTTGTAGTTGATTTGCAATCGGTTGGGTAAATGTTGTAACAACGTCGCAGTTTAACCAAAGTCATGCTCAACATTGAGACGACGTTGTCCGCTGGTTTCGGGGGCGTCGTTTCATAAGTGACTATTTTTTACACTAGATACAACGTTTATTTTGGTGTATTATGTGGTTGTCGTCGCCAAAATGCTACTTGGGTGGGGAGTGAAAAAACTTTTTGTACTCAAACGACAGAAAACATATCAGCACGCTGAAAGGTCAAGGACCAGTGAAAAGCCACTGCGGGTGGGAAATGAAGAGAAACATTAGGAAGAATCAAATAAAGGACTTTGTAGAAATCATTTTAAGTGTACCTGCGTGATAAAAAACATTTTAGTTTGATTCAACTATGTCGGAGAAGTGTGAAAGATGTCAAGTATGAGGGAGAGAGAAAGAAAAATATGTTTTTTATTAAAGTCGTGTAGATGCTTTCTGTAAAAGATAATAAAAGGAGGGATGTAATGAATAAAATGTAATAAAATAAGTTAGATTAGCTTACCATTTAGCTTGTTATTGAATTAAAAATTGTGGAGAAATACTTTATGCTTTTCTTTTCCCTATATCATTCAACTCCACTTTGAGTATGGACTACTTCTTCAAAACTTATATTTTTGTTGATTTTTTAATTTTTTTTTATTGTATATAGCCGCTAACAGATATTATATATCATATTATAATATATAAAACCAACAGATATTATAGCCGGTTTTGAAACCGAACATAAAATTCGCTATTAAATTAGAATGGGAAATAGTTTTATTATGGGCACATATCCAAACTTTATAATTTTGCAATAAAGTGAATTTAAAAAAAAAATTGACTTGGCCGGTTTTGATACTAGACGACTCAAATATCCTCACGAATAATGTCACTGGGCACAAAATGCTGAATACTGAATACAGAATACTGTGTGGGTGAGCGATTAGCTCTTACAATGGCTGTTAGCCATAGAATTTTCAAATTTTTATCTTTTGGGAAGTGAAAAACTGATACACTCTCTTCACCTGCTTTTAAACCACTTTTATAGTTAGAGTTACACCCAGAAATACAGCAGGGTCTTCGCATGTTGATAAATAATTAAACTAAAAGAAAAAAAAATAGTACTTACCTAAGCAGTGGCGCAGCCAGAATTTTGTATTAGGGGGGGTTTTCAAAAAAAAAAGAACAGGATTTCAAAATTTAAAAAACTAAAACTAGACCAGGGTCGATAATTTTTGAAACCAAAAAAATAATAGTAGGATGAAACCCATTGGAAAAGGAAGAGAATATAACAAAAATGAAAGGAAAAATAATTTACGGGCGATCCGAGGTCAAGAAGTGGAAGAGGGTGAGTTTTTAAGGGTAGAAAACGATTTATCTCGATTTCCGGCAAAACTACAAGTCCTATGGAAAAACGTTAAATGGCAATGTTGTAGGTAATAAAAAGATCTAGAACTTTTGTATTTACACTTTTTTTACATCCTAACCTCAAAATTTATGTGAAAAATTCAAATAACCAAGTTTTTGGTTTTTTATTTTTATCTTTTACAATAAAAATAAATTTGGTGAAAACTTACCTTTTTATGTCCCAAACACACTGTAATTTTTTTGACTTAAAATATTTATTTTTTCACCTTATTTTGACTTAATATCGAAAAAGCACCCTAATTTTCAATCGAAAATTCTCATATCAAAATATCTGCTTTTTTAAAAAAGTCGTGGGCTTTTTGTTCGTTGAAATCTCTACTTTCTGATGGTGTAAAAAAATATACATTACTATGGTAAATGTTCTCAAAAAATGCAAAGAAACGAAAAAAACTTGAATCCGAATTTTTTTTTAAAATTATTATGTACAATTTAGAGCTATTTATTAAAATTTATACTTTAATTACTCGAAAAACGTAAGATTCCATGTTACATTGATAAACAAAAAAAATACAAATCTATAAAACATAAAGATCGCAAAAAATATGCGAAAATAGTTGTTCTAAATATAATTAAAGGGGATTTCATCACATTTACCATAGTAATGTACATTTTTTTTTACACCATCAGAAAGTAGAGATTTGAACAAAAGGCCCACCGACTTTTTTAAAAAAGCAGATATTTTGACGTGAGAATTTTCGATTGAAAATTAGGGTGCTTTTTCGATATTAAGTCAAAATAAGGTGAAAAAATAAATATTTTAAATCAAAAAAATTACAATGTGTTTGGGATATAAAAAGGTAAGTTTTCACCAAATTTCGTGGAAAAAAATTTTCTTGTAAAAGATAAAAATAAAAAACCAAAAACTTGGTTATTTGAATTTTTCACATAAATTTTGAGGTTATGTGAAAAAAGTGTAAATACAAAAGTTGTAGATCTTTTTATTATAATTTGCCATTTAACGTTTTTCCATAGAACTTGTAGTTTTGCCGGAAATCGAGATAAATCGTTTTATACCCTTAAAAACTCACGCCTTTCCACTTTCCGACCTCGGATCACCCGTAAATTATTTTTTCTTTCATTTTTGTTATATTCTCTTCCTTTTCCAATGGGTTCCATCCTACTATTATTTTTTTCACTTTTTACCATTTTCAAAGGCTTCAGCCCTGGTCTAAACCGTAAAAAACCATCTTAGTTTGGGCGTCTGGGGGGGGTTTTAACCCCTAAAACCCCCCCCTCGCTGCGCCACTGTACCTAAGTACCTAGGTATCTAGAGGTATCCTACCTACTTATTTAAACTAATTCACATATACCTTTAAGTTAAATAAACACTTCAATGTTTAATAAATTAACTGTAGCCACAAAACAATCAAGTTTATACCAAAGAGCGAACTAGAATACAAAAAACACATCTTTTAAATTAAAACAAATAAAATTCTGCCGCCATTATAAGACCCGTAAACAAACCGCTTCGGGCCGGCCAGGCTGTTGGATTTTTCACTTTATTAATGCTGTTACAGCAAATCCGCACCAAAAATGTTAACAAATATTTTGTAGAGGTTCTTAGCAATCATGGCACTTAAATTTTCTATTAGATATCAATCGAAAACCAGATAACAATACAAATTAATACGAAGAACTGCAAAGTTAACAACTACTTTGCGCCTAAATTGCATACTAAAGCATGAATAACCTCAAAAAAGTCACGTGACACATGGATCTTCAAGCAGTGTTGTCGATGTTTCTGTTTCACGGCTTCTTTCAAGGTGGTTGTACCCACGCCCTATGTCTATCTCTATCTACATCGATATAAAACATTCCAATTTAATTCTTAGTTTTATTATATTTCCGAGTATATAGGTTCTGGCGAGTACAGTCGTAACAATTTTCCCTACATTCAAATAAACTGCGGAAAAATATTCCCCAGAGAAAAATTCTTTATTTTACAGCAGGAGTATGAACTGCTTTCCAGTTGCTGCAGGAGCTTAATATGGAAAATTTCAGTTATTCATTTTAGGATTTCTGCGAAGTAAGGTTTGCTAGTTACCAATTCTGTTTAAGGCCAACTGAGCGCTTTCAAGCAGAGCTTTTATCTTGTTTATTATTAAGCTAGTCGGTTGTTCACTATTAAGACAATACATACCGACTATAATAGTAAACGGCACAAATTTTCTCGTTTTAAAACAGATGACAGCAAAAATTTGTCATCGATCAGCTGATATTTGGGACATAATAATATCCCCAGATTAGTAGTGGACCGTAATGAGACCAAACACCGAGTTATAAATTGCGTTTTTGTGCTTTTTGTTACATTTAATTACGTTTTCAAAATATTTAGTGGTTATGATGCCTTTTATTTTTACTTTCATTGAATTTTAATTACTTTTGTGCGGCCGGTAAGTACCTACAATTATTATTTATTTGACCAAAAATCTATACGTACCTTACATTTTATCTAAGTGAAAATAATATTACATATTACTATTATTATTGTTTGTATGGCAATAAAATAAAGTTTTTAACATTAAGTTAGCCTACACAAGTTTAGAAAGGTAACCGTATCAATAAATTGCCTTTTAACGAACAAATTCTATAAACACATTTTTTGGGTCTACGTACCTTACATAAGTCAAAAACTGTTAAAGTAGGGTTTCCATTGACAGATAAATTAAATCCCTGACTAAATTGAAGCTTTTAATTTTATGTTAGCCCACATACAAGTTTAGGAATGTAACTGTATCATAACGAAGAAATTCCATAAAAACCATATTTGGGTCTAAGTACCTTACGTAAGTCATATACAGTGTCCGCAAGAAAGTTCGCATCAAACGGGATTTTTTTTTATTATTAGGTATAGGTAAAAATTGAAAATGGAGTTGGTTTTTGCTTACCTAAAAACCAAAAATGACGTATACTGAAGCAGCTGCACGACTTGCGTTACCTGTCAAATTTGACATTTTTAATAAAATAGGTTCAAAAATGCCCTTATTTGTCAAAATATCAAAAAAGTTTATTTGAGAAAGTTGTTCATTTAGGCATTTTTAGCCTTTGTACATAATTTTGATAGTCTAATAAAATTTTTATTTTTTGCCAGGTTCTTGAAAATTTTGATCAACCCTCGTAGATTAACTTTTATACATCGATGTAAAACCATTTGCTTTTACTTTATTTGTAATTTTAATGCAATTTTGTGTAAAATTTTTGTTTCCATTTATTTATTTTGCTTGAAAAACTGAAATTGGTATTGATCAGTATGTAATGTTTGATGCAAAGTTCATCTAATTACATCAGTTTTGCCAAAACCGACGTTTCTCATGTTTCTTAAGTTAGTAAACAGATGTACAAAAAGAAAATATTACGAAGCTTTCGTTGAAATTTTGATCAAAAAGAATAAATATTAATCGCTCGAAATATTTTATTCAACAAAAATATAGTTTACAAGTAGTAATATAATAGGCGATGCATTATTAATTATTCTTTTTGATCAAATATTAATTAAGTAAAATTTCAACGAAAGCTTCCTAATATTTTCTTTTTGTACATCTGTTTACTAACTTAAGAAAAATGAGAAACGTCGGTTTTGGCAAAACTGATGTAATTAGATAAACTTTGCATCAAACATTACATACTGATCAATAACAATTTCAGTTTTTGAAGCAAAATAAATAATAGGAAATAAAAATTTTACACAAAATTGCATTAAGATTATAAGTGAAGTAAAGGCAAATGGTTTTACATCGTATAAATGTTAATCTACGAGGGTTGATCAAAATTTTCAAGAACCTGGCAAAAAATAAAAATTTTATTAGACTCTCAAAATTTCGTACAGAGGCTAAAAATGCCTAAATAAACAACTTTCTCAAACAAAGTTTTTTGATATTTTTATAAATAAGGGCATTTTTGAACCTATTTTATTAAAAATGTAAAATTTGACAGGTAGCGCAAGTCGTGCAGCTGCTTCAGTATACGTCATTTTTTGTTTTTAGGTAAGCAAAAACTAACTGCTTTTTCAATTTTTACCTATACCTAATAATAAAAAAAAATCCCATTTGATGCGGACTTTCTTGCTGTATTATGGGGATTTCCTTGACAGTAAAAATGTAATATCTGACTGAAATCAATTAGTTTAAGTTAAACTGTAGGTATGGTATTTTACCTATAGGTATAATCTAAAAAAATAAAACAAAAATAATTCTATTGTAAATATGAATGACAGAATCCTATTTAAAGTTGCGTTTCAGTTAATTTAGTATTTTTAAGGTTTGGATAATTATAATATTATAAAGTTTTTAAATTTATTTTGAAACTTTATCTTTAAACCATATAAAAACTTATGTTTATTAAATTATTTAATTATAATATTTATAAAAAAAAAAACTTTCAAAAGAAATTATTATTATTATTTGGCAATATTAAAGCGGTAGAACCTATGAGACTATTGCATCAATTGTTTTAGAAGGTGTCACATGTATAATTTTCAAGTCTGGTCCTGGAATTCATACCAACTTATTAAAATTTAATAGACTAGAATTGTCAGAGTGTCACGTGACTTGGAATCCATCCTGCGATAGGATTTAAAATTTTTACTGCAAATCCAACTTTTATTTGTTTCAGTAACCACGAACAGAAAGGTAATTTGCATACTATCCTTTGCTGCAATGATTATATCCAAGGAAATTATTTTGGGGTTAGCCGGTGACGGCTGGTTAGACATAGTTAAAATAGGTATAGGCCCTTAATATCAAATAACAAAAAATATGTAATAAAAATCTATCCGAAACCACTGACAAATCCGGCGTTCGCAGAGATCAAATTGTAACGTAAACTGAAATCAACAAATTTCCAACCACCCTGAGGAAAATAATCTAATACAACAGGTTTGCTAAGAGATAGTTTGTATGTTTTGATAGCTTATTTTTTATTAACCCATATTAAATAGATTGCTACTGTATTAAACCACTTGCTAGAACAGTGTATTTATTGGTAGTAATCAGTTCAATAAGCAGCACAGTCTTGTTGAATATTGAACTACTTTTAATGTACAGCAATTTTGTTAAGAAATAAATTAATTCTTCTCAATGCGACGCATTTTGTTCCCAGTAAAGCGCTTGCTCTACAATTAGGAAAGCACCTATTATAATCCACACTACTTTGGTGGGGGTATGTAGCAATCGACAATCGCCGCGCGCCATATTTTTAGTTTTAACGTATTTCTTGCGCAGGTCACATCGTTGTTCGGAGTATTCTATAGCTGTCCTGTCTGAATTTGAATTTGAATTTATTTTTACTTCGTATTTAAGTTTTTTTAAACTTTGCATGTCAGATAAAGCAATAGAAGATTCTTATTTCGCACAACCCATCATTAGTATTGAACTTTATAATCTATAAATGAATTTTACTATCTCACTAAACCATGTTGCCTCATAGATAATCATATGCACTGTTAAATGACAAGAACAATTTTACACTAGAAGCTATAATATGCTTTATTAACTGTACCAGGCAAATATTATTATGATTAATGTCAAGTTTCATTACAACTGCCAGTCGAAACTAATACAGTACCTATTAAAAACCTGAATATACTATCAATGGAACTAAATAATTACTTACTGTGAGTATTCAGAGCAATAATGGCTATAAACCATTTTTTCTAATTTTGTCTCGAAACAGATCTATTTCGAACTCGTTAGCGCGTTCGAAATAGATCTATTTCGAACTCCGAATTATATTTAATAATATTATTTAAAGGTTGGCCCTACATGACACGTTTTTTTTCACCGTTTAGCATAGCATTCTAAAGTCAATTTATTTCACATATTTATAGACTAAACGTAAATACAATCACGCTTGATGCACGTGATTGTCAAAATTTGAAACAGTGAACAGGGCCGTATTTAAAGGTACAATACCTAATGGACAAATAATTTAAGTATCACAAGATATTTAAAATAATTAGTTGTTAAATTGACTTCATAATACAGATGTAATAAAATCCAAATATACAGGGTATCTATAAAGCTTATATATTATTATCGACGGGAATTATAGAACCCGGTGCGACATCTTGCGTCCCAGTATGGTACCTTAGAAAAGGTCAGTCGTAAAGGGGTTATTCTGTAAAAACAGAAAATTTTGCAAGTGCGCTCTCAAAACCGGTACAAGTGCCGGACCACAGATATTAATGCAAAAAAGTTTTGTCTGTTTTCTTCTGCCAAACTCATCCCCAGACGCGTTTCGCCGTTTACGGCTCATCAGTGAGGCTCAGTTTGGCAGAAGGAAACAGGGCTCGAAGACAAATCACTTGTCAGGATCGATCATCCACGGGAATTATAGAACCCGATGCGACATCCTGCATCCCAGTACGGTACCTTAGAAAAGGTCAGTCGTAAAGGGATTATTCTGTAAAAACAGACAGGATGTCGCATCGGGTTTTATAATTCCCGTCGATGATCGATCCTGACAAGTGATTTGTCTTCGAGGCCTGTTTCCTTCTGCCAAACTGAGCCTCACTGATGAGCCGTAAACGGCGAAACGCGTCTGGGGATGAGTTTGGCGGAAGGAAACAGACAAAACTTTTTTGCATTAATATCTGTGGTCCGGCACTTGTACCGGTTTTGAGAGCGCACTTGCAAAATTTTCTGTTTTTACAGAATAACCCCTTTACGACTGACCTTTTCTAAGGTACCGTACTGGGACGCAAGATGTCGCACCGGGTTCTATAATTCCCGTCGATAATCGATCCTGACAAGTGATTTGTCTTCGAGGCCTGTTTCCTTCTGCCAAACTGAGCCTCACTGATGAGCCGTAAACGGCGAAACGCGTCTGGGGATGAGTTTGGCGGAAGGAAACAGACAAAACTTTTTTGCATTAATATCTGTGGTCCGGCACTTGTACCGGTTTTGAGAGCGCACTTGCAAAATTTTCTGTTTTTACAGAATAACCCCTTTACGACTGACCTTTTCTAAGGTACCGTACTGGGACGCAAGGTGTCGCACCGGGTTCTATAATTCCCGTCGATAATCGATCCTGACAAGTGATTTGTCTTCGAGCCCTGTTTCCTTCTGCCAAACTGAGCCTCACTGATGAGCCGTAAACGGCGAAACGCGTCTGGGGATGAGTTTGGCGGAAGGAAACAGACAAAACTTTTTTGCATTTATATATTATTGTTATGATGTTATGTTTATAGTTATGATTATTGTTGACATTTCTGTTCTCTATATAAAAATTCGAACAAAAAAATATAACAAGGAAGCGACTATACCACTGGCCCTCGCACTGGCCGAATCAAAATGTAAACGATAATCTTCTACTTGTAGCCCTTACTTTACTAGTTCCTATATTAGGCGCCGCGTAATTAGTTAAATTATTGGTTGTTTAATGTTTTACCGCTTTATTTACTAAAGAGGTTTAAATTTAGGCCTATAGTACGGTAACAACAATAGCCAACCACACATAAATAACAACAGATAAAAGCGTCAAAATCATGTAAATAAACATCCAAAATGCAACAATCTAACAATTCGTATGTTACGACTATGGAGGGCTTTAGGAAGGAGTCCGATCGAAAATGGCTGTTCTTTAAATTTACGTCCCTGTTTAGTAGTTAGTTCGCTGTTTCCCGGTCGCGGCGCAGTGATCGTCAAGTGTTTGACTTTTTACAGGTTTTGATAGACGTCAGCGGTATTTTTATCCAATAATTAATAAAATAAGCTTTATTAGATATAATATATACATATCTCAGCCTGTAGAGGGTTTTAGTTAACTAAATTCAATAAAACAGTTGATTATCCCATAAGAACCCATGCATTTTACAGATTTAAAGGAACACATGCGCCCCTGACGGCCATTTTTAAAGCTGCTTTACCGATCCAAAACTTTGCCCGAAACCAATGTATTGCGATCGGTCTCCTAACCTAAAGCCCTCCATAGTTACGACTAAATGCAGCCCTGTCAAATTTCGGTAGCGCCGAGCTCGGGCCGTCTCCACCGGGTTAACCAATAAGAACTGTGCTATCCACCTGCAGATCGGTGATCACGCGTCTAGCATTGTTTTGTTATTATTTTGGGTTAGTCTATGTGTGAGATAAATACACTTTAGATAACTAATATTTTTAAGTTCAAATATGCAAAATACTACACGAAACCACGTATGTATGTTTGGTTGCCTAGATCTACAAATCTGTATGTATTGTTTTAGTTCATTAAAAAACACATATTAAATAATAACTTTATTGACGGAGAACTATTTTGCTTTTGTAGATGCTTCAAGCTATCATTTTTTGCCAAATCCTATCCAAAATTTAATCCACTAACCTTCCAATGTCGATTTTAACTTCAATTTTATTTGAATTTTCCATCTTCCCTCTTCCTTATACTAAATTGCAATGTCGTGACGTAAAATCACGTCTTTTGAAATTCGAAAAAAAGTAGCAAAATTGCCCGAATTTCCGAACGCTCTGTATATGTACCGAATGTACAAGGATTACACAACTTATTCCGTCCAATTTCAAATCTCATATCGCTAAAATAACTTTAGAATCTCGTGGTGAAAATGGGTCAATAAATCAAAAAATGACAGTTCGCAAAATAATTTTTGTTGCCCAGAGGCTATGATAAAAAAATAGTATTACCAACATAAA
The DNA here is from genome assembly GCA_963969555.1 of Polydrusus pterygomalis. Lineage (NCBI taxonomy): Eukaryota > Metazoa > Arthropoda > Insecta > Coleoptera > Curculionidae > Polydrusus > Polydrusus pterygomalis. Next base: position 4,486,736 of record OZ018375.1, read on the forward strand.
ATTTAGACATAAAAATTTACAAAATTTGAAGGATTTATTTTCTTTTTAAATATGTGTTTTTATTGAAAAAACACTTGTCCCGTTATAAAACTCGCCGCGAGCGGCTCGTTTTTTAACATGGACGCGTACTATAAAATGATGCTTTATAAAACGTGTACGTTAATATACTATTATGGTGGCTTGAACTCCTATTTCCTATTGGCTAAATTACCATGATATTATCACTACACAACGGTATAGCAATTTTCGTTGTCTTACAGTAGAAAAACGCGTTGCTGTCACATATAGTATTAAACAGTTGCATAAAGAGTATGTAAATTCTTTTAAGGAATAAAATGTTTTTTTCTCAGTGCAGTTTGCAACCACTTAAAAACCACTCATGCGCAGGGAAAAATTAGAAATCAGTTTACAATTGCTTGCACGAAGCTTATATTTTAGGGTCGGAATGGAAGACTGATTAATTGTTATTCAAAATCCTACCTTTTTGTGCCAATTAATATGTTACTGTCAGCGATAGTTACTTTTAGTTGTTATATTTTAATTCTTATATTTTGATACAAATAAATAACTTTATTAATACCGTGCGAGCAAAAATCATTTGCATCAAAGAGGGCCTTGCATCTAAGGACGTAATGCTTAGCCGTAGAGCTTAATACCTGTTGGGTGTCAGTAACTACCTGAATTAACAATCAATCAGTTATTCCGTCATCTTTGACAGTCGTTACAAGTAATTTGATTTATCGCTTATTTTTCCAATTTCTTGAACAATTCACACAATGGGCTTTACGGAACAGCACAAAACATTCATAGTTGAAGCGTATTTTCAAAACGGGGTTAGAGTATATGGTGAGTGGCAATACAATCCAGGCTTGTGCATGGACGATTTTCACGAACATTTTCTTACGTTGCTTTTATTGCTGGGGATTTATCATTGCCTGAAAAGAACCGTAGCTGTGTTTAGGGAGACAGGTTCTATACAACACAAAAAAGGAGCAGAAAGACCATCTGTAAGAACAGAAGAACTTGTTGCAAACGTTCGTGAAATAATGGAAAATACGCCAACAAATTTTATGAGACTCCTGTCCCAAGAAGTGGGAAGATCTTATGGAACATGCAGGACTATTCTTAAGAAGCAGCTAAATTTATTTCCTTATAAAGTGCAAGTATTCCAAGAAATACAAGCCGCAGATTTTGAAAGACGCGAGAATTACTCTCAATGGTTTATCCAAAATTGATTGGAAAGAAATGATTTATTAGACCTGACATTTTTTTCGGATGAAGCCTGGTTCCACCTCTCCGGTTATGGAGCATGGCGGTGGCCAATTTCAGCAATTTATGTAATTCTTTTTCTTTTTCTTTCTGTATATTCTTACTTTGTTAATTTTGTAAACAACAAAAATAAATTTGTATTTGTCTACTTCGTTTATTACTCATTTATTAGTTTGGCATATCATGTAATAATATGAATTTGATCAAATTTAAACCTAGTTTGGTTAGATATATTATCGTCCCCATATCATTGTGATCTAAACCAAGCCACACGTTTTTTAATCCAAGCCCTCTTTGATGCAAATAATTTTTGCTCACACAATATTATTATTATTATTATAATTATTATTATTATTATTATTATTATTATTATTATTATTATTATTATTATTATTATTATTATTATTATTATTATTATTATTATTATTATTATTATTATTATTATTATTATTGTTATTATTATTATTATTTAATTAACGGTATCACACTTATTAGTGGTATTACAGAATTCATCGGTCAGAAGTGACAAGATGATCCTATTGTAGGCCAACAACCCTCCTCACTATGCTGCATGTATCCAGTAGTATTGATTTTTGTAAATGTTTGTATAATTTCCATTCTAGGCCAAGCACTGATATGTTTTGTTTTAACTTTTTTGGTATTTCACCCAGGGTCCCGATCACAATTGGTACGATCGTCACAGACTCCATATGCCACATCTCAGTTATTTCGTCCCGTAGCGGTAAGTATTTGTTGATTTTTTCCGCATAAGTTTTTGAGAGATTTGTGGCTAAGGGAACGGCAAAATCCACAATGAAGGTTTTCCTTTCCTTTTTAAACGTGAGCACTAGATCAGGTATATTATTGGGGATCGTTCTATCCGTCTGTATTTTTCTGTTCCAGTAAATACGTACGTTGTCATTTTCGCACACGGCTGGAGGCTCATATTCATAATAGGGAGTTGTTTCTGTCAGCCCCATATGTTTTTCACGTAGCTTCTGATGAATTATTTTGCCAGCTCTGTTATGGCGATCCAGGTACGCTTTAGGTGCGAGCACTGTACAACCGGCAGTTATGTGATCTAAGTTTTCTTCAGCTGAATTACAGACTCGGCACTTCACATTGTCTAGATTTTCGTTGCGGATGCGTCTTCTATAAGATTTTGTTGCGATAACCTGATCCTGGATAGCGTTGATAAAGCCTTCGGTTTCATTGAAGATATTGCCATATGTCAGGTAAGATAGTGAAGCAGCAGTATCTATTGATTCGTGTTCGATTTTTGCCAGATACTTGCCGTGCATGGCTTTACTCCTCCACTGCTCCATTAGTTGTTCGTTTGTTGCGACATCGTTGTTAAATCTTCGTTCTGCAAGTCGTAGTGGGGTTGCTTTTTTGTCCAATTTCATTATCGCTTTGTGCAGATTACTATTTTCTGATTTTCTTAGAAAATACTGTCTTAGGTTGCACAGCTGCTGGTGATGTCTGGTTTTCAAATCAGGGATCCCCCTGCCTCCCAGTCTTCTTGGTAGATGGAACCGTTCTATGGAGGATCTGGGATGGTGAGCACGGTATCTACAGAATTCTTTTCTGGTTTTTATATTTAAATCCTCAAGCTCAGTGTCTGTCCATTTGATGATTCCAAAACTGTAGGAGATGGCAGATACTGCATATGTATTTACTGCCTTAGCGACGTTTCGGGCAGACAATTTTGATCGTAGTATCAAACGGATTCTCTTTAAGTAGGTTGCTTTGAGTTTTTGTTTTGCTGGTTTATGATCTATATCTCTGGCTTGTAGATAACCCAGGTACTTATACCTTTCGTCTTCCTCCATCCCTTCCATAAATCCCTGTTCCTCATTCACTTCAAATCCTCTGTGTCTTACCCATTTTCCTCTCTCCATGCTACTTATCTTGCACTTATCTAGGCCGAGGTTCATATGCATGTCTAAGCTGAATTTGCCTACACAAGTAAGCAACCTTTCAAGCTTTTTTTTTTTGTTGGTGCGTAAATCTTTAGATCATCCATATACCACAAGTGGCTAATGCTTAACCCTTTTTGGTTGGGCTTATATCCGTTGTCCTGTTTATTTAGTAGCTGGGTAAGTGGCCGCAAAGCAAGGCAGAACCATAAAGGGCTTAGGGCATCTCCCTGAAAGATTCCCCGTCTGATATCTATCTTTCCGGCGTCCATTACTTCTTCGGGCGTGTTGATAAGAAGTCTAGTTTTCCACTGTGTCATAGCATGTGCCAAAAAAATACTGATGTGTTTGTTTATTTTGTAAAGATCTAGAACTTCGAGCAACCAAGAGTGCGGGATGCTATCAAACGCCTTCTGATAGTCGATGTAAGCTGTATGTAGGGAGTCTTGTGTATGTTTGGCGTTGTACATAACCGTAGCATCAATAATTAGCTGCTCTTTGCACCCTCTAGAGCCCTTCCGGCAGCCCTTCTGTTCTTCATCGAGTAAATCGTTAGCTTCAAGGTGTGCGTCAAGCTTTTCAGCTATTACGGAGGTAAGTACTTTATAGATAGTCGGTAGACATGTAATTGGTCGATATTTTGCGGGATTGTCCGTATACTGCTCGGTTTTTGGTAGAAGATAAGTTACTCCGTTAGTCAGGAAAGTTGGTGTTTTTTCCGGGTGTTTGAGTAGGTGATTAAAACACCTATTATTATTATTATTATTATTATTATTATTATTATTATTATTATTATTATTATTATTATTATTATTATTATTATTATTATTATTATTATTATTATTATTATTATTATTATTATTATTATTATTATTTTATTATTATTATATGATGTTAAAGTTGCCAACTTCGCGTTTAACAAAATAAGGTCCTCAAGGGCCATCACTACCAAAACATATTTATTTTCCAGCATAGGCAATTATTAACCTTAATAAATCATACAACGTAAAAAATGACCGTTGAGGCTACTCTTAAACCCTCGTCATTGTCATTTTTATTAAAAGGTACATTCTCTAGAAATATAACAAAATTCCTACTTCAAAAACGTTCTAAAAACTATGAAATATTATTTTTTGAGATGGTGATACCAATGGCGGCCTGTGCGGGATGGCTCTAGGGAGCCAAATTAACGATACAATAAATACCAATCTTTTATCTCCATAGATATTTACCTTTAGATAAGCAAGCAATAATCACGAAAGGAGCAAATTTATGGCCTCGCGCATGTAAACAAAGCCAGACAGGAATAGGCATGCGCACTGCAACATTATCATTTGACGAATGGGAAAATAGACCGGTCCGAGCTTTAAAATTTAAGTTCTTGCTTAAGAAATTGTAAAAGAAATTTAATTTATTTTTACGTGTAAACAATTAAAATTTGCTCAAAATTTTTGCCAAAAAATTGAAATTTCTTCTCAATTTTTGATCAAGTTGGGAAATTATATTGAAAGGTTTTGTTGAAAAATAAGCAAAAAATTCTCCTGTCAAAATTTGACAGCTGTCAATGTTATGTCAAATCGTTTAAAAAAATGATAATGAAAAAACTATAAGGTCGTATGTATATTGGCGGTGGAAACTTAAAAAAATACGCAAAAAATGCTCTTGTCAAAATTTAATACCTGTCAATATGTCAGAATTATTACAATAACCGATAGTAATGAAACAAACGTGGGGTCGTATACTGCCGTCCTAAGAGTAGTTGTCCTAACTGCTAAATTTTCAATTTTTTGTTATTGGTATGTTTGGAAAGCTATGTATGTTTTCTAGCTTTCTACATACTTACAAAGTCCTATCTACATTAATAAACCCAATATAACACTAAAACTTTTGTCCTATGTGAAAATATACCATGCTTTCCTAAATTAAATTTTCCCTTGTGAAGTATACTTAGACATATTGTCCCATCTGAAAATATTTTTGTAGTTAGGACAAATAAGCTTAGCAATATGTAATCTTTGATTCAAATTTACGGAGATACTAATTAAATTTGTCCTATCTACTACACTTGGGACAATTCTGTTAAGCATAAATTATAAAAAAGAGAAATATTGCGGTTATGTCACAAATGTTTTCTTCGCGCCAGAATAATATAACCTCTGAAAAAGTGATCATAAGTGTGCATTACGTTTGATTTTACGGTTTTATAAGAGTTTTATAAGGGTAAGTTTAATTGTATTCATTTAAATAACTATAGTTACTTACAGTGTGTCATTTCTAGCTGAAATTGTTAGCATGGCGAGCAGCCGCAGTAAATTATTACTTTCACTAGCCTTGAATAAAGAATTATTTAGAGATAAGGTTGACTCTTTTAAGAGTAAAAGAAACAACCAAAGAGACAAAAAAAGAGGAAGACAGTGATTATGATTACAAAGCAGAGTTCTATGAAAATTCTGAGACATCGAAATATCTGACATTGCCTAAAAGTCCACGAGTGTGTGTTTCGCCCAGTGGCGGCTCGTGGGGTAGAGCCACAGTGCCATGGCACTACCTGCCCTCCTGTCTAGCGTCCTGCCCTTTACAAATTACCAAAACCTATTAAAATTAATATTCTCGTTTTTAAAGCAATTAGCAAAATAATTTAAAAATGGAACACAGTCGGGTGCAAATTTCCATCTAAAAGGAAGCGATTATGCGTAAAACGGTAACGTAGCTTTTGCGCCCAGCGCGACGAGGCACACGGGAGGTGACGAAACGCCATCACCTCAATAAAAAAAACATTGGAAAATGACCTTGAATGCAAGCAGGCAAAATTCTCGGTGGCGTAGCCAGGCTCTCTTCGTTTGACCGTTTGATGTTAGACGTTTCACACAGCTGATGTTCGCGTCGCGTCACGATTTGTTTTCGTTCGGCCGGCTGATTTAATGTAGGGTTAACGAACTTTTTATTTTAGAAATACATAAGTATTAAAATTATTAAGTGCTTTAATAACAACACCTATGTCTACGAGGCGGAAAGGTGTTTCTCAATGCTAAAAAGGATTAAGACCTTTTTGAGGAACACAATGAAAGAGGACAGACTCAGTGCTCTAGGTATGTTATCTGCTGAAAAACAGTTTGTTAACTCAATTAGTGACTTTAATAATAAAGTGATAACAAAGTTTGTGAGCCAAAAGGAACGAAGAATGGACTTTGTTCATCATGTATTTTAATAATAATAAGGTTAGTTAATACTCCCAACCCCCAACACATTTCTGAAAAAAAACTCCCCCTCTATACACCCTCTTTCTTTCAGTCTATATAGTACACTCTACCTACAGTATTTTCTTAAAATTAAAGATATGATTGTAAATTCATAAATTGAGTTAGGTGCCTTTTTGCTTATTTTTCCTACTTCAAAAGCAAGAACTATTAACAAAAAAGGGCGTGGCACCCAAAAAATTTTTGCCTACGGCGCTAAGGGTTTACCTGGCACTGCTTCACTAAAATGGCACGAGCCGCCACTGGTTTCGCCAACGTATTTAGATACACAGTGTCATGTAGATCCAAGTGATACACAGACAGAAGCATATTTTTCATATTTCCTGTATTTTTTTGTACTTACTTATATGTTTATTATAATAATAGTACTCCACTTAGGAAAATAAATAAGCACTGTTCAGTTGTATTTTACTTGGTCATTTTGTCCTATCTACCATTACAATCAAAGTGCGCCTCCAAATTTAATCAACAGGTAAACATGTAATCAAGTTTGTTCTCATTTATATTTTGCCCTTATTTCAAGAAAAAATAATACAAACATCAAAAATATATGCATAAGCACTAAAACGGTAATATCTCAAAATGCATAATTAGCCCATAGGACAACTAGTCTAAGGACGGCAGTATAGATATTGTCGCTAAGAATGGAGAAAAATTAAAAAAAAATTCTACCCGTCAAAATAAAATTTTAACAAATTGTTTTTAAAATTTTGAAAATTTTTGTAGTTTGTTCGGGTTATGTATGTTTGTTTGTAACCGACCTCTTTAAACCCGATTTTGACCCACTTTAAACGGTCAGATTTAATTTAAATTTTGTAGACCTATCAAGAACCGCTGACAATACAATAATGTACTAATCTAGCTCAATCAATGAAAAAAAAATTTTTTTCTTAACAATAACTCAAACTAAAAAATAAAAAATAAATATAGTTAAAAAAAACTAAAAAACACGCTTTAAAAATTAATCAAACTAAAAAGCGGAAAATCAATATATTTAGTTTAAACTTGAAATTCTTAATAGAGGCAGAAAATAATAATGAACGATAAACATTAGTATTATTTTGAGAAAAGCGTGGTGTGCTTGATATACGAAAAATATGCGCCCCACGCTATTTTTGCCATAATACTAATGTTTATCGTTCATTATTATTTTCTGCCTATATTAAGAATTTTAAGTTTAAACTATATTTATTTTCCGCTTTTTAGTTTGATTAATTATTAAAGCGTGTTTTTTTTTTTTTTTTTTAAATATATTTATTTACCCAAATAACACGGGACGCAACATTTCTCATACCCCAAGAGTGATCCGTTTTCCGAGACTCACTCCGTTGTCATTTTTATCAAAACAATTCGCCATTTTTGCGGGCGCAGCTGAAAAAATTCCCACAGCGAACACAAAAGTTAAATAACCCTTTTCGGTAAATCGGTCCTTTGGTCGAATTGGTGCTATTGTGTTTATTGGAAAAGGTTTATAAACGTTGTATTTTTAGCTAAGAAAGGCTTTTAGAAACAGTTGTTGATTTAGCAAAAGTATCAATAATAAAAGGTCAAGTGTACGACAGGAAGGGTGTCGAAATTGTTTTTTCAAAAAGAGTTATTATATTAAAATAATTGATGCAGCCGATTCTAGGTGGAAATTCATAATTATAGGATTATGGGATGGGATACAGTAAAACAAAGTTAACACGTTGACTGCCATGAGATGCACCTGTGGCTTCTCAGACTTTTTTACAATATTATGGCCGTGTGAAGCCACGATGGCATCTCATGCGACTCGATTTATTTGAGCCGCGTGAAGCCCCGTTGGTAATTCGGCGCCTTGTATTTTATATGGAAGCGGTATATTATGGCTGTATGAGTCACAAACCATGCTTGGCCTGTACTATTGAAGATCACCAGTGGCTTCACATGGCTTGACCGTTAGACATATATATTATATATATACCATGGGGCCGCGTGAAGCACATGATGCTTCTCATCAAAATATATAAAAAAAAATATTTTTTTTCGAAAAAGATTACGGCATCTTTATCAAAATATATAATATAATGCCAAAATAACAAAAAAATAAGAGTGGCTACTAAGAACGACTTTTTCGTTAGCATTGTGGTAGTCAACGTGTTAAACTTGTAAATTCCCACTCTTACTAACAAAAAAGTGACATATTTCGCTTACACTGTAGCTTCGTCAGATGACAATGATTTAATAATGTTGAAAATTGAAAGCAATAAAATTAAATTATTGAAGATGTAAATAAAATAGTGCGAAAATCCCATAGACAATTTACCTTTAGATACGTACAGCTTATCCCCTACGCAAACAAAAGTTACGTTTTATGGGAGAAAAAATACGTCCGAGTGCACGATTCGCCGATCAGCTGCCTTCCCTCTGAGTACCTTCGGGCATGCGCACAAACCTCGTGTTATCGGCCTGTCCTACTTTATCGACATGCTCAAAATACACTCCAGAACCGGCTCGGCCGCCATTTTGGTTGTTGTGTTTTAAGGTTTCTTTGTGGATTCCTTGTAGTTTTCTTAGCTATTGTGGATTGTGGGTGTTTAATATTTACGGATTTCTAGTTTTTGCGTAGTTTAGTGAATTGTGTCTGATTGTGAGAAAATTAATTCTGTCAAAGTTGCTGGCTGGTTAATTTTTTGGTTAAAATCGGTCAAGTTCTTGGGCAAACACGTTTCAAATTCTTGAACAAGAAATTTTGCTTGAAAATGTTTTACACTACCCAGGTTTTTGCCAAATTGTAAAAATCAATAAAAGTTAAATATCAACTAATATTTGACTTGAGGTTAGGCTCGCGATAACACCGTAGATTGGTTATTTTGCTGGTTATGTTTGTTTTTATATTCGATTTTATATAAGACTAGTTTAATTCACTTGTTCTTGTTCTCTTTCTTTTTGAACTAAAAACACGACGACGAATCATTTTTAAAGAAATTTTAAAAACAAAACCTTAAAAACAATTTTCTACCCTTAAAATCTGATAGGTTTGCTACTACTAAAAATGCCTGAAATCACTACCTTTTTCTCAACTTGCAGTGCGCATGTGGGATAGTGTCTAGCTTTGTTTACATGCGCGAGGCCATAAATCTGCCACTTGCGTAATTGTTTGCTTATCTAAAGGTAAATTGTCTATGGAAAATCCTACAGAGGGTTTAAAAAATTAAATTAGGTACAATAAGGGTAATTTCCGAAATCATAAGTATACCGTCGGTCGTATTACGTAGGGGCCTAACTCGGTTTTTGTAGGTTTTCAGTAGAGCGATTTAAAGAAATCAATGGTGCTTATTTTGGATACAGCAGTGACAGCAATTTTTTATTTAGGTTTTTTTTTACAGTTTTCTAGATAAATCAATCGAGAATGATAAGACATAATAATTTTTAATGGAGTTTTACGGGTTTTGTAAAAAATAAATAATAATCAAGATTGGCCCCTTCGGAAAAACAATATCAAATTCTGATTTGTACATGAAATAAGATAGACCCCTGTGATATTAATAAAACATTTTGTTTTCAAAGAAAAGGGAGCGAAATTTTTAAACTTTCGACATCTTTATTTTATAAAAACGGTAAAAAAAAATTATAAACATATAATTTCAAAAGAATTAAAAACAGCTAGTGTAATATTTAATTATTTATTCTCTAGAGTAGGCATAACAAATTAAAAATGGGATTGGTATTTATTTTATTTTTTACAAATTGTCTTTTATGTGTTAAATAAAATTGCAATAAATAATAAATTAATAAGGCCTAACTGCAAAGTACTGTTCATCCTTTAAAAATATGTTATAACGTAAAGGAATATGTTGAGATTCGCCCAGTAAGACCCATACAAAAAATATAGCATTGGGGCCAATATTAAGTTTGGTCTTTACGTAAAAGTATTTTTATCGATAATTTAAGATAGGCCTAACTATAATACTATAAAACAAAAACCATGTAGTATTGAGATATGCCCGTTTGTCATAACGTTAAGGCAGTCTTTCCCTGATGGGTATAACTCATTTTTGCCAAAAATGCGCGACGATATGGTCAAGCAAATAAATTTAACAAAGGTGAATTATTTAAATCTAATTGATCATTAACTAACAGGTCCGTATTTTTAAGTTTATTTATTTCCATAAATTCTAACAAATTTAGTTTTAATCCTTTGTTTTCTGTATGTAAGATTTTAAATAGTGATGGGAAAAATCGAGTTATTTTAATAATCGACTACCGAGAATTCAAGTGATTTAAAAAACCGAATGATAATGGAGTTTTCACTCAAATGTTAATATCAATTGTCACTGGCGGTTCGTCGTACATATTGGTCGCCAGAATAAAAAAAAAAAAAAAGGTCGCCAGTTCCGTAAACTAACCTTTATGTAGTATGTAGCCGCCATTCATACTAACCACCAATAAGTGATTGGTGGTTGGTATGAATGGCATGCAGGTCGTTGAGAAATAAAATAATTCGAATTTTCGTCACTCGAATACCGATGATAACCGAATAATTCAAGTGATTGAAAAAATCGAGTGATCGGTGATTTTTCACTCGAGTGATCCCATCACTAATTTTAAAGGAAGCATCGAAATTATGTTGATTATTAAGTAAATGGTTAGAATAATAGTTTGAGTCGGTTTTGTTTTTTAGGTTATAAGTAGTGTTCCTGTATTCTTTTGTTAAAATGTCTACCCGTTTGGCCAATGTATGTTTTAGGAAAATATTTGCATTTTAATTTATATAGATGCCTGATTGTTTGTTTTTATCGCTTTTATTTTTATTATTTTTGATAAATTTTCCTAAGAAGTTATTAGTTTTACTACAATTAATAGCACATAGCAGTCAGTGAAAATATTAAAATTTGAATCAACGTCGCAGTGTCGGTTTCGCGTGCTTTTAACAGCCGTTAATAACTAATATTATATTACAATACAAGTACGTAGGTACGTCTTTACCGCATGTGCGTGATGTTTAACTAAACGAGCCGAAGGCGAGTTTGATAAATCACTCAAATGCGGTAAAGACACCTACCTTAAGTGAATTGTACGATATTTTATCTACAAGCATGTTTTAGGGCACCAATATTAAAAACTAAAAGAGCACTGTAATAAATTATAGAAATTTATTAGTTGGCTTTTATATGACAGATGTAAAACTTGACAACGGAATAAACGATAATTATTTTTACAACAATTTCGTGAAAGTGTGTTTTACGTCCCTTAAATGAAAAAGTTCTGGACATTGCTAAAGCAGCTACCCTTAATTTATTGCCGGATATCGTTTGGAAATGTTTCAAATTCTACAATTAATATTAATATTTCTTAATTTATAAGTTTGGATTAGTTTGGAAATTCAAAAATGTAAGTATTTATTTTGTTATACATATTATTATAATGTTTAATAGAGTTTCTTTCAAAAATAAAAATACACTTGAATAATATAAAAACTTGTTTTTATAGTATGTAATTACTTACAGCACTAGTTCAGTAAAGTGATACTTACCGCACGCTTGTAGATAATAGCTATTTATGATAATATAAGTGTGAAAATAACTCGTTTAAGGCACGCATATGAAAATTTGCGGAATGAGTTCGTTAAACGAGATATTTTCTTAAGTAGGTATATCATACAAGATTTTTTTCTACGAGCGTGTGAAAAGTACGAGATTTTTTCTACGAGCGTGTGAAAAGGTAGACTTTTTACACTAGTGCGTTAAAGTAAAACTTTTTCACACTGAAATGGGTGTGAAAAGTCGAACTTTTCACACGCTCGTAGAAAAAAGTAGTTAAAACGGCGTTCTCGTGGAACGGGACGTTTCAGTGAAAGTATGGCCTTTTACGACGTAAGTAAGACAAATACCAAATTATCAGGCCATGGCAAATGGTATTAGCAGGGTGGTTGGGGGAAGATTCCTACAGAAAATGTGTACTCTGAATACAGGACTGTTAAAAGTTAAAAATAGTTATTTATTTCGCCGAATAAACGTTTAGGCTTGTGTCGAATGAGTCTAAAATTTATTAACAGGCTTTTATTAGCTTCACCTGTAAGTATGCTTGTTTGTAACCGACTTATTTGAACCCGATTTTGACCCATTTTAAACGGTCGGACTTAATTTAAGTTTTGTAGACTTATGAAGAACCGCTGACAATACAATAATTTACTAATCTAGCTTAATCTACTCAAAAAAAACTAAAAAAAAAATGCTTTGATAATAATTATTAATCAAACGAAAAAGCGGAAAATAAATATAGTTTAAAATAATTTTTGAAATTCTTAATATAGGCAGAAAATAATAATGAACGATAAACATAAGTATTATTGTGAACAAAGCGTGGGTCGCTTTGTGCTATATTTTTCGTATATCGAGCACCCCTCGCTTTTTTCACAATAATACTAATGTTTATCGTTCATTATTATTTTCTGCCTATATTTCAAGAATTATTTTAAACTATATTTATTTTCCGCTTTTTAGTTTGATTAATTATTATTAAAGCGTGTTTTTTAGTTTTTTTAAACTATATTTATTTTTAAGTTCGAATCGTCGATTAGATTTGGCTCGCATTTGGGACACCCCGTCCGCTACCGGCATAGCTTGTCATAAACACAAATAACCGCGAAACCATTAGTTGTTGTTGTGTTTTGTTGTCTTGTAAACTTGCTCGTGCAGCCTTTGCGGCCCAAAGCGCATCAAACTTTCCTAGTTTCTCCGCTTATTAACATACAACAGCTCCAATTTATGGGGGTACTCGTAACAGGAGATGCATTATAAATATAGTGCCAATGCCAGCCTAGCCAACATTTTGATAAGCTAAACGTCAGTAGCGGAGCAACTTAAAACTCTATTCAATGACCTGATTCGGTACCGTATTTGCGTGCAAAAATTTGAAAGAGCTTATTCTTAAAGTTGTTCTAATTTCATGCTTTTTTTCCCTTTTGGCGTACTTATAATCAACGATGGATTAATGTGGGAGGTGGGAGTATCAACATGCTTGCCACCCTATAACCTATTTTGCGTATATTTATTTAATTTGTCTAGCTTTTACACAAAATTTAAATAAAATCATTATCGTCTTCATATTTTATAGGTAATAATTGACATATTTGCTGCTTTTTATTTGCATTCTCGATCAGTTCTTCAAATGAACTGACCTAAAATGATCTGATCCAAAATGCATCAAATAAAACTGGCTTTTATTCTGTTTCGGACGACGTCAGTGTCATTTGTCACGTACATTTTGTTGAGGTTATGGTTATTCTCGATTTGATTATATTTTGCAAGAAATAAACACTTTGATGTACTTACTATTATAGCTTATTCCTCCTCCGAATCCTCTGATTTTAAATTTTGGATTACGGGCAAATATTTTATATTTTTGAAGTGAAAACTTCTTTAGGCGCGTTTAGCACTTTTTGTGGGCACTGAATTAAACTGAGCCGTCACGCGTAACGCTCGACTGTGTTACGCTCGAATTCGACGGGATCTCGAATTCGACTCCTATATTCAATCCGAACTGACCCGAATGAACGTCATATGAAAGAGCATGCCGCATCAGTCGCATTCAGTATCGACGTGGAAACACTGTGCGTTGTTTGTGTGTTTAAGATCACAAGATAGACACTTGTTGCGCCTCAGGTATGTTCTGGCATTTTTTGAAGTGAAAACTTCTTTAGGCGCGTTTAGCACTTTTTGTGGGCACTGAATTAAACTGAGCCGTCACGCGTCGCCGTCACGCGTCAGACTCGGGTGTGCTAAGCTCGAATTCAACTGCTATATTCAATCCGAACTGACCCTGACCCGAATGAACGTTATATGAAAGAGCATGCCGCCATCGGTCGCATTCAGTATCGACGTATCGAAAAAATTATATATTTACGTAGGGTGAAGTAAGGTTTACCGTAATTGCTTATTCCGTGGACCTAATTTATTATGATTTCTGACTTCTGTTGAAGATGTAAAAATTCAAGAGTTGTTCAATTTTGGGAAATATCTTTTTTCGTATGCAGTAAAATTATCCCGTATTCCAAGTTTATGTTATTTTTGAAGTGAAAACTTCTTTGGGCGCGTTTAGCACTTTTTTGTGGGCACTGAATTAACCTTGTTGAAGTTTTCACTTCGGTCGTGTGGTCTTAAGCACACACAATTTTTTTTTATTTGTGGTTTGAGGTTAGGCTACGCCAAGTATCTGTCAAAACAACTCCCACCTTTTACTTCTGACCAGTTCACTTTAAGTGATCGAAATTTGCGGGTGGTGCCGTTAGGGGCAAAGGGGGAAGTGACCGACTCACTTACAAATCAGATCAGTTTGTAAATAAAACATCCTAATTATCAAATTTTAGTGATCTGGGTCAAATTGACCTGATCCAAGATGCAAATAAAAAGCAGCAATTAAATAAATATTAAGGAATTTTATAAATTATTTTGGGAGAATAATTGTAGAGCGAAAAATATCGGGTAAAATTTTTTTTTTTAACATTATTATGTCATTGTTGTTTCAATATACAATTCTCCCAAAATTTGCAATGAAATAAATTGATATTTTTGTAATATCAGATACTACCTAAATAATATACCGACGATCTTGATTTTCTTTAACTGTTAGTTATTAAAATAATAAACTCAAAAAATCAACGCCAAATAGGTTATAGGTTGGCAATAAATTGAATGACGTTGATAATTCCACCTTAAGCACAATAGACAAATAAATTAATTTATAAAAATACATGTGACCGGCACTTCTTAATATTTTTTTCCACTATAGGAGGGGTTTGTTTGGAAACCAGAAAACTAAAAGTCTTTTTCCAGAAATTTATTAAAATAAAATTATTCAATTAAAGGTCTCTACATGTTTCGCATGTAGAAACGTTCACCATCAGGAACCAGAAAAGCTTTGCCGATGGTGTTAGCAGAAAAGAAAATGTTGAAAGGACCTTTAAAGAATTTTCAAACGCTTTATACAGACTGTCCGAGGGTAGGGTTTACAATTAATAGCACAAATTTAATGGATCATTTTTCGGGAAAATCATTCTTGATAAAAAGTTTTGCTTGTAAAAAAATAATGCAATTCACGAAGAGAAAATATTGATTTTTTATACAGGGTTCGCAAAAACCTCGAAAACATGATTTTTCTCCAAGAGTAAACTACCTTTATTTTTCATTTTTGACTAAAATCCAATTAGGAAACTTATTTGGAATAACGTTTGTAATTTAAATCCGAAATTTAAAATAAATGTTCGATTTTTTTAGTTTTTAATTTTTACGAAACGCACATTTTTGGCCATTCACAGAATTACACATCAGAACAGAAAATTTAAACTTTAATTTTAGATCGAAGTTTTTTTATCATAAGGTTGAAGGTTGAACATTTGATAGGAACAAAGATGTATCTAATTCAAAAGAGTTTTTTCTGTTTCCTTCTGCCAAACCCATCCCCAGACGCGTTTCGCCGTTATTACGGCTCATCAGTGAGGCTCAGTTTGGCAGAAGGAAACAGGGCTCAAAGACAAATCACTTGTCAGGATCGATTATCGACGGAAATTATAGAAAGATGTATCTTTTATCGAAATACGCTAAATACATGATGTAAATAAAATGACGTTTTTCCGAAAACGGTTAGGTTTAGCGACAAGAATGTAAGAGTACCTAATTTTTAGTCAATAGTTAAAGGTATGTAAAAAACGTTGTCCAAAGTTTTTATCATACAGGGCGTAAAAAAAATGGGCACATTAGTGTCACAGCTAGACCGTCCTTGCAGCTGCGAGTAATTCGCAACACTTTCTGGAATAGTAATTTGAAGGGTCTTACCTGTTATAACGGGTGATTGATTTAGACCTTTTTTTTTTAATTCTAAATAAAACATATAAAATGGAATTGAATGGATGGAATATTTTTTATGAGCTAAAAGAACAATCTTTGACATTTATTCTTTGAAAATAATTTCGTTTAAATGCTGGCCTCGACTACGCCGTACGTGGTCCATTCGGAAGGTCTAATTTTCGATCACGCTTTCTAGCATTGCGGCCAGTTGACAGGTCCAAAAGACGAATTTATCTGCTCACCAAACTGATTTCTTTAATAAAGCTATTGTTTCGCGCGCTGTTAGTGCCCGTGATGTCGGCGACATTTGGTTTCAGCAACCCGGAGCTACGGCACACACAGCGCGCGAAACAGTAGCTTTATTGAAGAAATCAGTTTGGTGAGCAGATAATTTCGCGTTTTGGAACTGTCAACTGGCCGCCTAGATCGTGGGATATCACACCCTTGGACTTTTTTCTTTCGGGATATGTCAAATCAAAAGTCTTCGTCGATAAGCCAGCTATGGATTCAGGACTTAGAAGCCAACATTACTCGCGTAATTCGGCAGATACCGGTCGCAATGCTAGGAAGCGTGATCGAAAATTGGACCTTCCGAATAGACCACGTACGGCGTAGTCGCGACCAGCATTTAAATGAAATTATTTTCAAAAAATAAATGTCAAAGATTGTTCTTTCAGCTCATAATAAAGATTCCACCATTCAATTCCATTTTATATGTTTTATTTAGAATTTAAAAAATAGGTCTAAATGAATCACCCGTTACATCATATGAAAAAAAAATTGAAATATACTATATATATTTAATAATTATGTGTCAAGAACTTAATTCCATGGGAGCTCTTTGGGAGCCCATATCTCCGAAGAGGGAGCCGATACGAAAGAAGTTTATATGAACTTGTAGTATTCTTTTTACGTGTTTTTTTCATATCCTGGAGATTTCCCATATTTTCCCGGACACTCTGTATAAAGATAGGTGGAAAATGTGAACTCCCCACCTCATCCGCAAGTCGGTTTTAGGAGTGGTAAGAAAACTTTGCCGACACGGCGAATATTGCTGCGTAGTACCCTCTAAATAAATTTCTATATACGCCACTGTCAGTTATAATACTATCATATGCATATTTTAACTCGCCAACATAATTATACGTCTAAGTGACACAAATCCCCTAAAAAGGACTGTCCAAGTTTTTAAAATTAAATCGTTTTCCTATTTCCCCGATCAGCAATTCGCAAAAATTCTTAATTTAATTACGGAAAAGAGGAAAAAGTACAAAAGCATCAAAAACGAGATCCAGGCGTCCAACAGCCGAATTTCCAGATGCATTTTTAACTTTTCCCGGAACATCAATCATTCCATTTGAATGCCGCCGTGTTCGTTTCGTGCTCCGGGATTTGTCAGATTTATTTGTTAGATTGATTGTCACATGATGCTTGGTTTGTACGTAGAATAAGCCGATATACAGTGTGAGTTTATACCTTCAGTATAGTTTTTTTTTTGGGAAAATGCTTTGAAATTTTAAGTTTTCAGTTGAACGGTGAGTAGAATAAACCAGTTTAGCTTAATTTAATCTCCTATTTCCAATAACAAACATTTCATTTATTATAATTTGCTATTATAAATATTATTAGGTTATCCATATTAATTACCGTACATGTAATGGGTTGCCAAACCTTGCATTCACTGAAAACTAATTCAGCTGTTTGTACCGTGCGAGCAAAAAGTATTTGCATCAAAGAGGGTTTGGATTAAAAAACGTAGGGCTTGGTTTGGATCACAGTGATATGGGGACGATATTATATCTAACCAAATCTAGGTTAAAATTTTGTCAAATTCATATTATGAAATGATATGCCAAACTAATGAGTAATAAAATAAGTAGACAAATACAAATTTATTTTTGTTGTTTACAAAATTAACAAAGTAAGAATAATGGGGATTCTCACTACTCCACATGCGTGTGTTCTGAGAATTCACATAACCGGAGAGGTGGAACCAGGCTTCATCCGAAAAAAATGTCGGGTCTAATAAATCATTTCTTTCCAATAAATTTTGGGTAAACCATTGAGAGTAATTCCTGCCCCTTTCAAAATCTGCAGCTTGTATTTCTTGGAATACTTGCACTTTATAAGGAAATAAATTTAGCTACTTCTTAAGAATAGTCCTGCATGTTCCATAAGATCTTCTTAATTTTTGGGACAGGCGTCTTATACAATTTGTTGGCGAATTTTGTATTATTTCACGAACGTTTGCAACAAGTTCTTCTGTTCTCACAGATAGTCTTCCTGCTCCTTTTTTATGTTGTATAGAACCTGTTTCCCTAAACACAGCCACGGTTCTTTTCAGGCAATGATAAAAATCCCCAGCAATAAAAGCAACGTTAGGAAAATGTTCGTGAAAATCGTCCATGCACAAACCTGGACTGTATTGCCACTCACCATTTACTCTAACCCCGTTTCGAAAATACGCTTCAACTATGAATGTTTTGTGCTGTTCCGTAAAGCCCATTGTGTGAATTGTTCAAGAAATTGGAAACATTAGCGATGAATCAAAGTACTTGTAACGACTGTCAAAGATGACGGAATAACTGATTGATTGTTAATTCAGGTAGCTACTGACACCCAACAAATATTAAGCTCTACGGCTAAGCATTACGTCCTTAAATGCAAGGCCCTCTTTAATGCTAATAATTTTTGCCCACACGGTATCACACAAGAATCTTCTCTAAATTTTATTTTTTGTTAGGTATGCCTAATATTTTTTGAGTTTTATTTTTTATAGTTATGGTCTTGGGGGGATAATTACCCCCCTTCCCCTTTCTGCATATAAATATATGGTGACTACCCTCCCTCTCCTTTTCAGGTCTTAGGAGCTTTTGTAATCAATGGCGAATTCAGGGAGGAGCCCATTGATCCAACAAATTAAATGTGATATGAATTATAGTAGATAATCATTTGCATATTAAAATATACAAAAAATGTACCAATTAATGAGCAACAATCGATTAAGATGTAATATATTTTTTCTACTGACGTTTTATAATAACCTCTTTTCGATTGTCATTATGGTTTTTTAATAACCTCCTTTTAAGCGCAGCGTGCTTAAAAAACTTTTAAGCACGTTACCAGGAGCAACGTGCTTAAAAGTAACGCAGATAATTATTTACAATTAAAACGTAACCACAGACTAGGTATAATTTAATATTTTTTGGCAAGTGTCAATGAAACATAGGTAATAAAATGTTAGTAAAATTAAGTTTTTTATTATAAAACCTCAGTAGAAAAAATATTGTATACAATTCGTTACGAAACAATGTCTTTTAGTCACTTTGACGTGTTGTCCAACTCGGCTTTGCCTCGTTGGACAATTTTCACGTCGCGTGCCTAAAAGACACTCATTTCGCAACTTATTGTATAAATAGCTATTTCCTACGAGCACCTATGAAAATGATAAATAAAGCACGCCTAACTTGGCTAGAAAGTCCGTTAAATCAAACGCGTGTTAAAATATTTTCTTTTAATACATGTGTTGAAATATAAAACAACTGATGGCCGATGCATTTGACAGCAAAACTATTTAAAAAAAAAATAACAAACTTACGGGACCCGTGGGGCGAATTGGGGTGCTGGGTGGGGTAAAGTACACTAGAGCATTACTGCAAATAAAAAAACTTCTTTTTTTTTTCGTTATTTTTGGGAACATAAGAGTATTTATGATAAAAATAATAATATATCAAAAAGGGAAAATATGTCAGGCAACCCACCAAACATTTTAACTGAGTTGATCCACAGAAAAAAAGTGGTAGCTATAGAGCAGAAATAGAATACTTACCCTAGGAAATACCGATTTATAATTTTACA
Source organism: Polydrusus pterygomalis (assembly GCA_963969555.1). Lineage (NCBI taxonomy): Eukaryota > Metazoa > Arthropoda > Insecta > Coleoptera > Curculionidae > Polydrusus > Polydrusus pterygomalis. The sequence continues at coordinate 4,506,848 of OZ018375.1, forward strand.
ACTATCTCGGATAAAAATATCCACACAATGTTTAAGGATATGGGACAAGTAAATGTGCTTTATGTAAGTAAATTTCTTTTAGCAATATTCAAAACAAATCGAATATAGTCGTAGATAGAACTTTTATAATTATTAACAAGCTATCGATATTTAACTCCATCTCTATCTTTCTAGAATGTATTGTTAAGGTTACGATTTAGTTTTGTGTTTTGTTGTTTTTGTATATTTATTTTATTGAAAGAATGGAAGCAGCTATACTAAAAAATCAGAAACGAAATTTATTCACTGTACCTACATAGATAATAGGTATGATGTGCACAAGCAAATAGGGGAAAAAGTTATTCTTTTTATTTAAATCTATAGGTACCTAAGTTAAAATGTGTACCTAAGTGGACCTTGTTTTTATTTTTTTCAACTCTAGAGTTGAAATAAACTTTTCAACTCTTAGTGTGGAAAATATTTGATTAACACAATGGTGATACCCACAAACTATTAAAAACAAATCAAACTCTTTTTGATTATTTTGTATGGTCGTAGGAAAAATTGAGTACATTACTCATGTGAAAGTGATTTTCTCATACTCGGAGAATTTCCGCACTCGGGTAACGCCTCGTGCTAAATACCTCCTCGTTTGAAAAATACCACTTTCAACACTTGTAATATGTAATATTCTATATAATTTAAAACCGTCAAAATTATTTTTAAATTAAAAAAGCAAATTCCGAACGTTGTGATTTTGTAATTTGCGGAAAAGCTGAATATATTATTGGAATTTTCGTTATTTACTCGAACTAATTATTTATTTATATCATGTGGCATTTGTGATGATGATGTTGCGTTTAAATACGACATTTAAAATATATAATATTCAGCTCTACTCAGTGGCGTCTCTTTTACAATCACAAGGTTATTAAATTAATATTGATCCTACCGTGCGAGCAAAAATTATTTGCATTAAAGGGGGCCTTGCATCTAAGGACGTAATGCTTAGCCGTAGAGCTTAATACCTGTTGGATATCAGTAACTACCTGAATTAACAATCAATCAGTTATTCCGTCATCTTTGACAGTTACAAGTAATTTGATTCATCGCTAATTTTTCCAATTTCTTGAACAATTCACAGAATGGGCTTTACGGAACAGCACAAAACATTCATGGTTGAAGCATACTTTCGAAACGGGGTTGGAGTAAATGGTGAGTGGCAATACAATCCGGGTTTGTGCATGGACGATTTTCACGAACATTTTCCTAACGTTGCTTTTATTGCTGGGGATTTTTCTCATTGCTTGAAAAGAACCGTGGCGGTGTTTAGGAAAACAGGTTCTATACAACACAAAAAAGGAGTAGGAAGACCATCTGTAAGAACAGAAGAACTTGTTGCAAACGTTCGTGAAATAATGCAAAATACGCCAACAAATTGTATAAGACGCCTGTCCGAAGAAGTGGGAAGATCTTATGGAACACGCAGGGCTATTCTTAAGAAGCAGCTAAATTGATTTCCTTATAAAGTGCAAGTATTCCAAGAAATACAAGCCGCAGATTTTTATAGACGCAGGAATGGTTTACCTAAAATTTATTGGAAAGAAATGATTTAAGTAGTATTAGCCCTGACATTTTTTTCGGATGAAGCCTGGTTTAACCTCTCCGGTTATGTAATTCTCAAAATACATGTAATTATTTTTCTTTTTCTTTCTGTATATTCTTACTTTGTTAATTTTGTAAACAACAAAAATAAATTTGTATTTGTCTACTTATTTAATTACTCATTAGTTTGGCATATCATGTCATAATATAAATTTGACAAAATTTTAACCTAGATTTGGTTAGATAATATATCGCTCCATATCGATGTGATCTAAACCAAGCCCTACGTTTTTTTATCCAAGCCCTCTTTGATGCAAATAATTTTTGCTCGCACGGTATAACTCAAATTGTGTTTGTTTCGTGTATTAATACTTTTACCTCTAAATGAACCCCGCATTCAAAGTGCACAGCTACGAGGCAATTTTGAGGTACTTTTCGTACTTTCCCTGCATTTTGGGGGCAAGCGAGCTCGGACAGGCGCGCGGCGGGTCTCCTTTATTTTCCAAGACAAATATTAATGCGAATAATAATCCCAGCAAGAGAGAAATAAACGCAGCTCTTCTGAAATGCATTCCTTTTAGAAAAAATATATTATACAAGGCGGATTATTTTTTTAATGAAACTTATTGTATTAATGAATTATACAGGGTGTCCGGGAAAATGTGGGAAATCTTCCGGATATGAAAAAAATACGTGAAAAGAATACTACAAATTAATATAAACTTCTTTCGCATCGGCCTCCTCTTCGGAGATATGGGTTTCCAAAAAGCTCCCATGGAATTAAGTTTTTGACATATATTTGGACAACGTTTTTAACATACCTTTAACTATTGACTAAAAATTAAGTACTTTATTCATGTTGCTAATCCTAACCGTTTTTGGAAAATCGTAATTTTATTTGCATCATGTATACCTATAGCGTATTTCGATAAAAGATACATCTTTGTCAAAAAATTTAAACTTTACCTGCTTAGTTAAAAACTTCGTAAGTGGGTTCAACATGAGCTCCGTGAAGTCTGGTATACTCGCGAGCACGATGAATAATTGAGGACTGCTGTACCCGGCACAATAGCCCAGCTGCTTTGTTCCTTATTTGATCACATTGAAACCGTAGAAGTTCCTCCCTACTATCAACCTGGGTGGAATACACCAAGGTTTTCAATTGTTTCCACAGGTAAAAATCCAATGGCGTTAGATCGAGGAGGCCAGGCAATAGGTCCTCTTCTACCTATCCAATGGTATGGATAGGCGTTATTCAGGTGCTCCTGCACAGCAACGCTGAAATGAGGTGGTGCCCCATCATGCATGAAGTACATGTTTCGGCGGGTTTCAAGTGGTAAGTGCTCTACTAAATCGTGAAAAGCGTTTTGGAGGAACTCCGAATAAAGTACACCATTCAATCGTGCCGGCAATATGAATGGTTCAATCAAAAAATGGCCAACGATTCCTGCCCAGACATTAATTGTTTCGAACTGATGTTGATAATGCGAAACAATATAGTTTCATGACAATTTTTATCAGCCCATACATGTGAGTTATGTAAACACAGAACAGAAAAGTTAAACTCTAATTTTAGATTCAAGTTTTTTTTAATAGAAGGTTAAAGGTTAAATATTTGATAGGAACAAAGATGTATCTTTTATCGAAATACGCTAAATACATGATGTAAATAAAATGACGATTTTCCAAAAACGGTTAGGATTAGCGACATGAATAAAGTACTTAATTTTTAGTCAATAGTTAAAGGTATGTAAAAAAAAAATGGGCACATTAGTGTCACAGCTAGTCCATCCTTGCAGCTGTTAGTAATTCGCAACACTTTTTGGGATAGTAATTTGAAGGGTCTTACCTGGTATACATCATGAAAAATTAAATTAAAATATGTATGTACAGGGTGTTTCATTAAGGTCGAAGAGCGGCCATATTTCGGAAACTATTGGGCATAGAAATACAGGAAAAAAAATTAACAACTAAAATGACCATGAGAAAATCCTGGAAATAATTTTTAAGTTCCGCATTTTGCCGCAAGGGGGCGCAATTGAAAAGTAAATTTTAACATTTTAGATATCTCCGAAAATTGTACGTTAAGGTATATTTTTAATAACACCATTAAAAAGCTTGGACAATTTTGCATAATTTTGGTCCCGTGCTTGTTGGCGTACCGACTTTAGTAAGAGTGGGGGAAGCTGTTGAAAGTGTAATCATTTAAATCGCTGTAACTTATAAACCACTTATCCGATTTTAGCAAACTAAAGACTGTTTAGAAGAGAAATGTATGCACTTTTGCCAATGGTATTTAGTTGTCCATACTAGTTCTCGATAAAATTGCTAGAGGGCGCAATTTGTAATAATAATAGTTTTTTTGATTTTATCCCGAAAATTCAAATCATACGGTATAATTATGATACCATAATCGAAAAGAAGATGAAATTTGTTAGAAAAAATATTAAAACCGCAGTTCGATATCTCTGTTCGTTTCAGTGTTATTACTAAAACAATAATTTTTAAAACAAATTGCGCCCTCTAGCAATTTTATTAGAAACTATCGTATACCATTAGATACGACAATTGAAGGTACTTCCAAACAAGCTTAAATTTAGTAAAATCGGTTAAATCGTTTAGAAGTTATAGCGATTTTAATGTTTGCACTTTCACTTGATAAGAGTGGGAGAAGCTATTGAAAGTGTAAACATTAAAATCGCTGTAACTTATAAACGACTTATCCGATTTTACTAAATTTAAGCTTGTTTGGAAGTACCTTCAATTGTCGTATCTAATGGTACACGATAGTTTCTAATAAAATTGCTAGAGGGCGCAATTTGTTTTAAAAATTATTGTTTTAGCAATAACACTGAAACGAACAGAGATATCGAACTGCGGTTTTAATATTTTTCTAGCAAATTTCATCTACTTTTCGATTATGGTATCATAATTATACCGTATGATTTGAATTTTCGGGATAAAATCAGAAAAACTATTATTATTACAAATTGCGCCCTCTAGCAACTTTATCGAGAACTAGTATGGACAACTAAATACGATTGGTGAAAGTGCATACATTTCTCTTCTAAACAGTCTTTAGTTTGCTAAAATCGGATAAGTGGTTTATAAGTTACAGCGATTTAAATGATTACACTTTCAACAGCTTCCCCCACTCTTACTAAAGTCGGTACGCCAACAAGCACGGGACCAAAATTATGCAAAATTGTCCAAGCTTTTTAATGGTGTTATTAAAAATATACCTTAACGTGCAATTTTCGGAAATATCTAAAATGTTAAAATTTACTTTTCAATTGCGCCCCTTTGCGGCAAAATGCGGAACTTAAAAATTATTTCCAGGATTTTCTCATAGCCACTTTAGTTATTAATTTTTTTTCCTGAATTTCTATGCCCAATAGTTTCTGAGATATGGCCGCTCTTCGACCTTAATGAAACACCCTGTATACCTGTTGGTGTAATAATTATGTCAGAAAAACTTAATTTCATGGGAGCTCTTTGGGAGCCCATATCTTCGAAGAGAAGGCCGATCCGAAAGAAGTTTATATAAACTTGTAGTATTCTTTTCACGTGTATTTTTCATATCCTGGAGATTTCCCACATTTTCCCGGACACCCTGTATACATTTTTTATAAATTATGCCATATACCTAACAAAATAGACAAACGACGAAGTATGAAAAGGAACCATTTTATAAGATGTTGAAAATGTCCTCCAGAAACTGTTCTGCAGTATTGGAAAGAAATGTCGTCACGATTAGCGAGACGAGAGTTTTTTTAAATGTGCGAGATTTCTCGTCTTGAGAAGCACTAGTAAAGATAATGTATTGTGCCGCTATAAAATGCCCAGATAAAAGATAAATTACGCTTTTCTTTCTCATTTACGGCAAAACGAAAATGAAAAATAATATTTTCTTTTTTCTGCATCACCGCCGATTTAATGAATTACTATTATGCGCCGCGAATGGGGTTTAAATCGAGCCGAAAAATTTAATTTAAATAAAAATCATCAGGGACCGAAATAAAAGCTTAAATACATTTTTGTGGATGTTTCATTCGTGTTTATGGAAATAGAGGAAAGTAAATGAATACTTAAACGTTCCTTTTTCTACTACCGTATTAAAATATGTATAGGTACAGTTGACGATGTAACCAAAGACCTCTTATACATAGACCGAATTGTTTATATTTTAAAGCAATCAAAGATTCCAGGGTTCATAATTTGTATATGGTCAGCTGTATGGTTCACTATACTTCTTAACACAGGCATCAAAAGAATAGCTGTTGCCAAACTTACTGTTAAGTCAGATATTATTAGATTTTTTAGGTAGCAACTGAAACCGCTGTAGTAGGTAAGCGAAGTATTTTATTGATAAACTTTGTATATTTCACTCATTTTCTCTGGAACAGGAAACATTCAAGTGAAAAATCATACAGGGCTCCCTCCAAAAAGCAGGAAACAAGAAAATTATGCTTTTATTATAAAGCATTTTCTCTTCTGGCCTGGAGAAATAATTCATTATTTATACTTTACTGAAAATTTTTCAATTATTACTTATTCATTGTATTAACCGCCATACTAGTCGCTCAGAATCCTTGATATATTCTAATACCGGGCAGAGTCAGAACTTTAACGCTGTCTCTCTGTCTCTCTCTTCTGCCTTTGTTTCACACCTACGAATGTTTGATACAAACAATCAGGCTATTAACAGATTAATGGTTTGGTCTATTCCATAAGAGGTATTGGTATTATGTCTAGTTTTTCGCACTTTCGACCCACTGCATTATACTGCGTTTGATAATAGACATTATTAGCATCTTAACTGAAAGCAAACAATAATTTAAAATGCACCGGAATTGAATTTAAATGAGGTATTTTTCTGGCCGACACCTTTATTTCTGTTGTAAAACAGAATGAGTTTCTATAAAAGTGGAGTAATTCCGGTTCTTTTTAGGATTCCGCATGCATAGGGAAAACGATTGTAATATCGTTCTCGCCGAGTTTTTCATCTGCAAATTTGACACAGAGGAATATTCTGTAAGGAATTACAAGATGGAGATTTGCATGCATGGTATATTTTACGAGTCTTTAGGGTAGCTGTGATCTATATGTTGGATTACTATCAGCTGATGAATGTTTTACTGGTTGCAACGTAATGGCTGCAGCTTCAAAATACATAAAATATGGAATTTTTAGAATCCATCAAGGTCAGCTGACTCGCCCGCACCGGCATCTTTCAGCGCCCTATTCCTACAGAAATGTGTACTTTGATTGAAGGACTGTAAGCGGGTTAAAACTGTTATTTATTTCTCCGACTACGTTTAGTTTTGGGTTGTGCATGTTGAAAGTGTCAAACGCGTTTTTTTTTATTTGTATATTTATTAAGTAACAAAATATATATATACAGGGTGTTTGGAAAGGAAAGGGCAATATTTTGGGAATATGTTCAGATGGTGAAAATAAGAGAAATAAACCTATATGCTTTAGTTCGATTCTCAACCATTTCTATAAAATCATAGGTTCTAAAGTTTTTGTAAGTTAATTTTTATTTTGAAAGCGAATAATTGCCGGTACCTACTGCAGTACAAACTAACTTAAAGAATATTTTCAAAAACCCCTCTATCAACTTCCATACATGTTTCGGCACGTTTGTTAATCGCTCGGGTAGCACGTTGGATTGAGTGGGGATTGTTTTTTATAAAAGCTGCAGCATTAAAAATTCGATCGCGGAGTGCTTCTCTCGTTTCCACTCGTGTTTCATTTACTAGCAATTTCATCCATCCCCAAAGGCCATAATGAAACGGGTTTAAGTCTGGTGACCTCGGTGGCCCAACTTGCGGACCACCTCTGCCAATCCAGCGATTAGGAAAACGATAATTCAAGAAATTTCGCACACGGAGATTAAAATGAGGTGGAAGTTGGAAGTACTTTCGTTGTCGAACATTTAACGGAACATCATCCAAAATGTGTATTAAATGGTCTTTCAAAAACCGTAAATATCCTTCTCCAGTAAGACGCCCATCCATTTCAAATGTACCAAACAACGGGTTGTTGAGCATTCCACACCAGACATTAATAATTAATACTGAATCGATGTTGAAAGTTTCGTTTATATGTAGCATGAATATTTTCATCTGACCACCGATGTTCATTGTGGCAATTATTAATTCCATCACAAGTGAACTGAGCTTTATCGCTAAATAAAATTTATTTGTGCAGACTTCGATTTTGATGGATCCATTCACAAAATTGTACCCTTAAAGCAGGATCACCATCTACAGTTCTAACATCCTGGGCCCATAAGATTAACATGAGGCCTCATATCTTGCCCAAGTATATCCACCGTAGTTGTTAAGATGTTTCTGAGCCTTTTTACTGTTTTTAAACGGCTAATAAACGGCTATAAAGGACTAAAAACGGTTCAAAAACAGCAAAAAAGGCTCAGAAACAACCAGAATGTTAGAACTCTCCCTATATCATCTACTTCTATATTCGTATACAGTATCACAAGTAAAGTCCGCATCATATGGGATTTTTTTTATTAATAGCTTTTTTTAAAATTTGACTTTGGCATCAAGTTCTGCTTCGATTGAGATAAAAATTAAGCAAAAAAATAGTAGTCGCGTGATTTGCATTATCTGTCAAATTGTAATTTTAAATGCAGTTTCTAGCCCACATGCAAAATTTTAGCTGCATAAGATAATTTTGATTTTTTCATCTATATTTTGTAAATTGCACAACTTTTGCAATATAAGACTCAACGCAACCTTAAAACTTCTTAGTTTTGACAATGCCTTATTTCAGATACATTTTCTTTAAACTGGCGCCATATTAAATGTGTGTTTTCCCACAAAATCAAAATTAGGCTATTAAAATTTGGTCGCATGTGATGCAAAGTTTATTTGTTTTTGACCCTGTATAAGGTAACTTCATAAAATAAGTATTTTTAAAAACGTAGTTTGTGTCTGAAAGAAATACATCCTAATATTAAGACACAAAAGAACACCAGTGTCTTCAGTAAAAGTGTTCATTAAGTGGAAAATAAATTTTAGTGTAACTTAACGTAAAGTTTATCTATTTTCAACGATTTAATTTAAAACCTCTTGACATTATTTTTTATTTTTTTACTTTCAGGCACACACTACGTTTTCAAAAATACTTATTTTGTGAAGTTACCTTATAAAGGGTCAAAAACAAATAAACTTTGCATAACATGCGACCAAATTTTATTAGCCCAATTTTGATTTTGTAGGAAAACACACTGTACCAATCAGAAATAAAGCTTTGTCAAAACTAAGAAGTTTTATGTAGGTTGCGTTGTGTCTTATTTTGCAAAAGTAGTGCAATTTACAAAATATAGGTAGAAAATTAAAATTATCTTATGCAGCTGAAATTTCGCATATGGGCTAGAAACTGTATTTAAATAGCTTTTTTTCGATATTTTCAGATATAACCCCACTTTTGAATTATTTTTTGGAAAAAAATAAAATTTGACGGATAATGCGAATCACGTGACTACTGTTTTTTTGCTTAATTTTCATGTCGATCGAAGCAGAACTTGATGCCAAAGTCAAATTTTGAATAAAGTTATTAATAAAGAAAATCCCATATGATGCGGACTTTACTGGTGACACCATCAAACGACGAAATTATTCCATTATAGAAAAACAAGAAAACATCGGAAAGAGTTCGCGCGTCCGATGGCCGCATTTCCCGACGCGATTCAAACGTTTCCTGGTTCATCAATCAATCATCCCATCTGATTGCCGGTTTGTTCGTTTGTTGTGCCAGAATTTGACGGATTTATTTATTACCAAACGTCACGTCACTTCTAAGATAAGGTGCAATTGAACGGTACAAGACCTTTTGGGATTTAGGGAAGGTCTGTTTATTAAAAAAAACGGGTGAAATTTTGACGATTAAAGGTGAGTTCTCAGGCATCCGTTATCCGACGCCTCAAGCATCCTCTCTTGTATTTTTCTATTAAGTTTGCTAATTAAAGTAAAAATAATTCAGGGTACAGTAGACTCCCGATTATCCTAAATAATGTGGACCGGACCGATTTCGGATAATCGAAATTTCGGATAATGCGGAGATTGAGGAAAATCATTAACTATAGGAAAAGTAACTATATCTATGTACTTTTATAGATGTACATACACAGTGGCGTAACAACGTAGCCACGGGCCCGTGTGCGAAAACTGTGCCGGGCCCCCATTATGATAAGGAGTATTATTATTGATAACCATATTAATTTATGAATTTTGAGTCGGTACACAAAAAAGCAATAATTATTGTTATGCTAAGTAGTTATATTCCCAAACATAGAAAAATATCTGCAAGTAAGTACATATTATCAAAAACAAAGAATTATAATTTATATATACAGTGTCACCAGTAAAGTCCGCATCATATGGGATTTTTTCTTTATTAATAGCTTTATTCAAAATTTGACTTTAGCATCAAGTTCTGCTTCGATCGAGATGAAATTAAGCAAAAAATAGTAGCATTAGCTGTCAAATTTTAATTTTTTACAAAAAATAATTCAAAAGTAGGGTTATTTTTGAAAATATCGAAAAAAGTTATTAAAAAAGTTTTTTTTTAATACATTTCCTAGCCCACATGCAAAATTTTAGCTTCATAAGATAATTTTGATTTTTTACCTATATTTTGCAAATTACACCACTTTTGCAAAATAAGACTCAACGCAACCTACATAAAACTTCTCAGTTTTGACAAAGCTTTATTTCAGATATATTTTCTTTAAAGTAGAGCCATAGTAACTGTGTGTTTTTCTACAAAATCAAAATTGGGCTATTAAAATTTGGTCGCATATGATGCAAAGTTTATTTGTTTTTAACCCTGTATAAAATAACTTCATAAAATAAGTATTTTTGAAAACGTAGTTTGTGTCTGAAAGTAGTACTAGGGCCTAGGGCCTAGGCCGAGAATACTATATTCCCGTACCGTTATATGTCTCATTGCGTAGCAACGGTACTGGAATAATGAACCTTTTTTTAAAACCGACCAGAAAATTTACACTTTCTGGACAATTTTTTGTCTAGAAAATAACGTTTTTCCGATCGCACGACCGGAAAAGTGACATTAGAGACCGAAAAAAAAATTTCCGGACTCTAATGTTACTTTTCCGGTCTCTAATGTCACTGTCACCCTGTTTTTTGTTTTTCCAATCGCTCTTTGATAATACAAGATACCTTGATTTCGTTATTATGACAACAGCATTTCAATGTATTGTCGAGTGACAGTTCGTTGATTTTTAATTTTGTTCTTTATGTCAAACTTGTTTCGCGTAGATTATAAAATATATCGAAGTGTCGGTCTTAAAAAAAATATTGTACGTCACGCAACCGAAAATTAGTATTTTCCAGGTCTCTCCAAGCTTCCAGGACTCGCCTATGGCTCGCCCTGGAAATGCTTGTCTCGACCTGAAAAACACTACTTTCCGGTCTTGTAACGTAAATTACTATTGTGCATGGCGTTAAATCACGCCAGAAAGATGTCGGTTTGTGGACGATTGCCGAAAAAAAATTTTTTTTTTCTTGCTTTTGCATGCGCAAAATTTGAAATCAGGTTAGAAATGTCTATTTTTGAACTTCCTCATTTTCGATAGAAATAATTGCTAAAACTGATAATTTTTTATCGGTCATGCAATTTCTCAAATAAGTTTTAATTAACTTTAACTTGGAAAAAGACCGTTCAGCTGATGCAACCGAAATAGGGATGTCTAAAAAAATAATGCAGGCAGTTACAATTTCACTAAAACTGGAAGATGAATTAGAATTACTATCTATAAAAGTGTTGAGTAGAGTAGTTTTGCGGATATTGCATTTTTTTTCTATGAGAACATTTTGTTTTGCATTTTTATGTTTTTGTGGCTCCGCTCCCGGGCCCTTTTTTAGCCCGGGCCCGTGTGCTTCGCACACATTGAACACCGGTAGTTACGCCACTGTACATACATACATAATAAATTCTAATACTTATGTATGTACATTAGTATGTATTCATATTTATAAATTCAAGAAAGAGGTAATTGGTACTTGTTTTAATTTTAAAGTCTGTCGATTTTTGGCCGCTACAACAAAACCAACAAAACATTTCTTAGAAATTTGGAATAATGCGGAGAAATAGCAAGAATCATTTCGGATAATCCGGTTCATGGGTCGTTGTGAATAATGAGGAGTTCGCATAATCGGGTTTCGGATAATCGGGATTCTACTGTATTGTAAAGGAGAAATATGCTCGACGATTACTCGAAAAAACTAAATTTAAAGACAAGGACAGTTTATACTTCTATCTCTCAAATAGTGGGTGTTAACATTTACAGTAAAACTTTAGGAAAAATTAAAGGTACCACCTATCGTTGCCTCAATCTTAACTTAGGAATGTTATAAGCTTTATGGCTATAAAATTTTATTACCAAATGCACTTAGCGAGATATCATTTCGCTTTTTCTTTGTTGACCAGGAATCAAATAAATATGGCCGATTTCCTGTGATTTTGGACAACCAATCGCATAGTATTATTTCATCTATTAACCACACCTTCAAATCTAAAAAGGATTGTCCTAGGAAACGACATTGGTATAAAAAATTGGCCTTCATGACGTACTTATTCGCTATTTTATTTAACTTTTTATTAGATTTATTTTCTTTTCTTTAGCCCAATTAAGTCTTTGTAGTGAAAGTGACGTTTTGAGCCAGTACCTAGTATTAAACAATAAAAAGAAAAACTAATATGGCCAGTATGGCCTTATTTTATATATTATAATACTTTTTAATCTATAGGTATTTTGCCCCAGACCATCACAAGTAAATAATGTTTATTTTGAGAAAATAAAGTAAGGAAATCATAATAAAAAATAAAATGGCGTAGAAGTTCTTACCTAAAGAAATATATCAGTTGGGATAAGACTTAATAAAACATAAAAATTATCGACAACGTTTTTATATAAAACGTTTATTTTTACCACCACGTAAAACCAAATAAGATTAGTTTTATTTATTATAAAGTACCTATGTTAACAACAAAAGAGGATCAGGTTTATGGTTAAGGGGAAAACAAACACGGATAAACCTTGAATATAAGGACACATCTACACAACATTTACATCACGGATCAAAAAATTAGGTTTGCAGTCATGCACCTCGCACTTGCACTAAAAGTACACCATACCATCAGACATTAATCACCCATAAACAACGGCAATCAAATGATATGTTTTGAATTACTCCGTTCAACTTAAACGACGCAGAGCATCGAAGAGATTATTGTTTTAAGTTAGTTCGTTCCTCTCTGTTCCGTTGTAGGAAGGGATAGACTATTATATAGCTCGCTAAAAGTTATCTAAACGATTTCTCCATATTTTGAAAAAGGAACTATTTGGTTCCTAAAAAGTATATTGTAGTTATAGAAAAAGGGTTTATTTTCAGTTTACTTTTGTGATAATTAGATAACCTTGTAGAAATTACAGAATCGCTTATTAAAAATATTTTCTTCGATACATATTTTAATGGTTAAACGGTATTTTGTTACCGGAAAAAAACGAATTGGCGCAAAAATATGTTGTCAAAAAAACCACCTCGTGTGTGTTGAAACGAATTATTTTAAGGATTAGAGGATTTCTTTTTGTGGTAACCCGTATATGTTAAAAAAAAACTTGTTCTTAAGTATCGTTTTACACAGTAGCAAATTTGACGATAAATTTAAGCAGAAATTTGTTTACAGCTAAATTTTAACGTGTAATACACACTTTGCAAATTTTATAAGAAAAATATTAAAATATTATACATTTTTTCAAAAATATAGATACATTCCTATATTTTATCAAAAAAATTAAAAAAAGTGCGCAAAAATATGGGTAGTAATTTAAAATTACACTTGTCAAAATCTTTTAAGGAAGCCGAAAAAGAAAGGTTAGGTACGTTTGATTGAAATTGGCAATCGGAGGTTATATTTGCTATCTCCGTGTGTTTTATCATTTTCTTGTGAAAAGTTTGAAAGAACTTAAAAGATGTCTTGCCCAAGTAAATAATTAAACTGATCTTCTCCTAAACGTAGAAATTTTCTGTAGGCGTTCATGTCTTCAAATTTAAGTTCCAAAATATTATCCAACACTCCTTTATTTTTGGCTCTTCTTAATAGCCACGGTTTTACCCAGATATTTTCTCTTAAAACGAGTTTTTCTCTTTTTTAAAGATCTTGCAATTAATAGTATTGTATAAGTTACTGTATAATAGTGAAAAAGTTCATTAAAATCCATAGTTTTTTAGTTATAAAGATATAAAACAAATAGTCATGTTTTTACAATATATAAATTGACAAATTACTTTATTTTTATTTACGGAAAAGCTGGGATAGATATAATTTGACATTGACATTTAATAATGCGTCACTAGTCTTAAGTGCCCATGATTTCTTGCAGAAATTGCATGCAAATTTGTAACTGTGTTTTTGTTACAAGTTTTTACTAATAAAATTTATCATAAATTTAAGAACAAAATTTGTGTTAAAATTACGTCTATGTAAAACGGCACCTAGAGAGGAATCCATATATCATGCTGGAAGACTATAACATAGTTGACATTATATAGATTTTTATTGGATACGGAAAAATTTTAGTTTTTTGAGCTCTTTAACTAATTTTTTGATCGAAATTACCACAATCTGTATACCTGTACATCCCCCGCCCTCCCTCTCAATACATTTTTTTAGAGATAACTATGCCCTTAACATATTATTATCCTAAATCCACTTCTGCTGTCAAATAAGATAATTGATAAGCTTAATTTTAACTATTTGACTACTGCAAAGCATGCACTAGCTTCTCACCCCGCAAATTTATTTTTATCCCGACAATAATCCAAATGAACGATTTTTCTTTTTAATAAAATAAATGGAATTGGTACTTTCAGTCCAACTCTTTATCTCGACTTCCGTTTGTATTACAGCGATTTTTCCACTTTTTGTTCTCCTCCATCTCTCGCAGCGAAAATGTACGTCATCAATCTTGCGATAACCTTCACACCTTCCCGTTGTCTTACAAGGGACAACATATCTTCCGACGAGTAATTAATTTCATGGCCGCAATATCTATCGTGTCGCGTCGATCGGAACGTGACATTGCATTTTTCTTACAAGTTTATTTTTTAGCGCTTATTTCATTTAATTTTTAATCCATCAACTTAAAATATTGGCAAATATCCAACAACCATAAAGCAAAGGAAGATATTATACTCATTCATAAACGGCCTTTTGGACACACCCGCCACCCAAGCGCGGATTTCGGGGGAGGGTAAGGGGGGTAATTACCCCCCCTGGATCCTAAACCTAACCAAACTTGAGTGCCCTCTTATACTTATAAATATTTTATAATAAAATCACTGCGTACCTGCTGACAATTTTGAAGATTATTACAGAATTTCGACATATAGGTACTGATTACAGATCATATCATAGAAGACACACAGTTTAGATTTGATGAGGATTTTTTTTTCAACTTTTGACCTCAAAATTCTGGAAAATCTACATACCTACTGTAAGACCCAACGACGACGACGAGTCGATCAATAATTTGTGCTCTCTTGAGCCATTTGTGGATCCAGAGATGTTTTTTCAACGTTTAAGAGCAGAAACTGACCTGTGGAGATTATCAAATGCAGAGATAAATCAAGATTCTCCGAACGAATTTTTGTTTAGGAAATGTGACGAAAGTAAAGAGTTTTTCCGCTTCTGCTTAAATTATTTATTCTGTAACTTACTTTCCCAGCAAATGTTGCATCTTGCGAAAGGTCATTTTCTGCTCTTAAGCGGTTAAAATCTTGGACCAAAAGCAATATGGCTCAAGAAAACTGTCTGGTTTGGCTTTGATGCACATTAACCGCGATATATCGATGTTGAAAGTGTCATTGATCGGTTTGCTGACCTCAAAAAATCGTTTAATAGATTTAATTTTATAAATGTGTTTTTACTAAGTATTTGATTAATATTATGTTTCTTTTATTCTCTTTATAAACTCTTGTAAATTTTGTTGTAGGTTGTAGGTTGGTACCTATAGTACCTATAATAAAATAATGTTTCGTTAATGTAATGGTTTGTTTATTTTTCAATAATTATTAGACAATTTGACACTAAAAATATAGGTACTTAAAAGATATGGGTTAACTCTAACTATATTTAAAAAAATATTTTTGAGATCAATTACCCTCCCCCCCCCCTAGATTTTGACCCAGATCCGCGCCTGCCGCCACCTCACGTAAAAACGTTTAAATTTCATTATTATTTTCACAATAACCTAACATTTTTTCCTACGATTACCTATGAAAATGAAAAAAAAAACACGGTTAACTTGGCTAGCAAGTGCTTTATATCACACGTGTGTTGAAATATTTTTTTTTCAATATCTACGTGTGTTGAAATGAAAAACAGCTAATGTCCGATGAATTTGACAGCAAAAGTATTAAAAAATATCAAACTTACAGGACCTTTGGAAAGAATTGGGGTGCTGGGTGGGGAAGTATACTAGGGCATTATTGCAAATAAAAAAACTCCTTTTTTTTTCGTTAATTTGGGGAATCATTACGAGTTTTTATGATAAAAATATTATAAAAAAAAGGGAAAATCAGTCAGGCAACCCACTAAACAAAGACGAGGGAGATGCGCACTCTTAGCCACAGAAAAAAAGGGTTCAGCTAGAACAGAAATGAAATACCGATTTATAATTTAAGGGCACAGTTCTCAAGGTCAATCGTGTATAAAAGACTTATAAATGGGTTGAATGCAGGGGTAACTTCCGGAACCTTGCAATTATTAAAAAAAAAAAATATTAGTAACTAATTTTGGAAGGGCTGTTCAGAGAGGCATTGACGAATAGTATGCCGGTGTTTTTTTTTTTAATAAATGCCCAGAAACTTTAAAAAAAGCAGTTTTTTGAAACTACTAAAATTGCCACAATTTACCTTAAATTCCTTGAAAGTAATCATGTCGATTTTCAGAACTGAAGTAAAAACAACAATTTTTACTGGTAACACGACATTTTCTAGTCTATCTAGGTGTAATCTCTCCTAATTCTAGAGAATATGTGTTTGTTTTAACAGGAAAGGGGTCGTAATTGCACGAATGACGAAAGTAAACAAAACTATGACCGGCTGACTAACATCTGCGTTGCTCTACCAGCTCCAGAATATGTCCGTCTTTCTTTTTCGTATCCCAAATGCATAAAAATAACTACTCTGACCAACACAGCACCGCAGTGCGCATGCGAATCGTCAATAGTTAGGCAAATCGATCTGACGATAGAAAATGGCGTTGTTAATCCCACCTTAAGTTCGATTTTTACAATAATTATCTTATCAGGGATAGAATACCGACACAAGGTTGAAGAATGCGAAACAAGTAAATGTTTTATGTAATAATTACATTAATTTTAGTAATATTATGAGCATTATTTAAAACAAATCGAATATAGGACTTACATAATTAACAAGGTTTCGATGTTTAACTCCATCTCTATCTATCTACAATTATTAAGGTTAGGACTTTTTAGGACATGAGTGTTTATTGTTTAGATTTGTTGTTTTTGTAATATTTTGTACCGTGCGAGCAAAAATTATTTGCATCAAAGAGGGCCTTGCATCTAAGGACGTAATGCTTAGCCGTATAGCTTAATACCTGTTGGGTGTCAGTAACTACCTGAATTAACAATCAATCAGTTATTCCGTCATCTTTGACAGTAGTTACAAGTAATTTGATTCATCGCTAATTTTTTCAATTTCTTAAACAATTCACACAATGGGCTATACGGAACAGCACAAAACATGGATGGTTGAAGCGTATTTTCGAAACGGGGTTAGAGTAAATGGTGAGTGGCAATACAATCCGGGTTTGTGCATGGACGATTTTCACGAACATTTTCCTAACGTTGCTTTTATTGCTGGGGATTTTTATCATTGCCTGAAAAGAACCGTGGCTGTATTTAGGGAAACAGGTTCTTTACAACACACAAAAGGAGCAGGAAGATCATCTGTAAGAACAGAAGAACTTGTTGCAAACGTTCATGAAATAATGCAAAATAGGCCAACAAATTGTATAGGACGCCTGTCCCAAGAAGTGGGAAGATCTTATGGAACATGCAGGACTATTCTTAAGAAGCAGCTAAATTTATTTCCTTATAAAGTGCCAGTATTCCAAGAAATTGAAGCCGCAGATTTTGAAAGACGCAGGTAATTCCTACGGTTTACTCAAAATTTATTGGAAATAAATGATTTATTAGACCTGACATTTTTTTTTGATAAAGTGTCTGGTTAGCTGTTTCCCGAAGAAGAATTGTTGGTCCTATTTTTTTCCATGACACAGTTATAGCACAGCGGTATAGAGACAATATTTTGAATCCATTTGTGGAGCAATTACTTGACGACGAACTACGTTTAGGATATTTTCAACAGGACGGTGCAACCGCCCATACAGCCTCCTGTCCCAAGAAGTGGGAAGATCTTATGGAACATGCAGGACTATTCTTAATAAGCAGCTAAATTTATTTCCTTATAAAGTGCAAGTATACTTTGTTAATTTTGTAAACAACAAAAATAAATTTGTATTTGTCTACTTATTTTATTAACTGATAATATGAATTTGACAAAATTTTAACCTAGATTTGGTTAGATATATCGTCCCCATATCCTTGTGATCTAAACCAACCCCTACGTTTTTTAATCCAAGCCCTCTTTGATGCAAATAATTTTTGCTCACACGGTATATAGCCGAAGTTCGTGAGAGAATTTCAGAGTCTCCGTAGCGTAATTGGCAGAGCGTTCGACTGGTGGTAGAGGGGAGGTTCTGGGTTTTGGCCCAGCGGAGGCATTTCAATTTTGCACGCCGCCAAACATATTTCAGTTATTTTTTTTATGTCTACATTCTACCTTAATTTTTTGCTATAAAAAACCCTTTTTTGGATCCCATCGATCTTTTAACCTTTTGTTCTTGCGGAAAGGCCATTCATCTTACGATAACCTTTATACTTTCGAATAGCCGAACAAAGACACATTTCGGAAAAGTAATTAATCCTACCGTCCCGTCCGTCAACTTAATTTTCCATCTTTTATTGTTAACGTGTCTTTGATAAATAAAGAGTTACTCCCGGAGTTATGGATACACTGGGATTCATCAAAATAAATGTTCATTTTTATAAAAGCAAAAATCATTATCTATAATATTAAACCTCTTGTGTACCTATAGTAGTCACGTGATTCGCATTATCTGTCAAATTTGAATTTTTTCCAAAAAATAATTTAAAAGTAGAGTTATTTCTGAAAGTATCGAAAAAAGGTATTAGAAAAAGTTTTTTAAATGCAGTTTCTAGCCCACATGCAAAATTTAAGCTGCATAAGTTAATTTTTATTTTTTACCCATATTTTGTAAATTGCACCACTTTTGCAAAATAAGACTCAACGCAACCTACATAAAACTTCTTAGTTTTGACAATGCTTTATTTCCGATACATTTTCTTTAAAGTAGCGCCATATTAAATGTGTGTTTTTCTACAAAATCAAAATTGGGCTATTAAAATTTGGTCGCATGTGAAGCAAAGTTTATTTGTTTTTGACCCTATATAAGGTTACTTCATAAAATAAGTATTTTTAAAAAGGTAGTTTGTGTTTGAAAGTAATACACCTTAATATTAAGACAAAAAAGAACACAGTGTCATCAGTAAGTAAAGTGTTCATTAAGTGGAAAATAAATTTTAGTGATGGGTAAAAAATCAAAATTATCTTATGCAGCTGAAATTTTGCATGTAAGCTGGAAACAGTATTTAAAAAAACTTTTTCTAATAACGTTTTTCCATATTTTCAAAAATAACCCGACTTTTGAATTATTTTTTGGAAAAAATTAAAATTTGACAGATGATGCGAATCACGCATCGAATTGAGAATACAAAGGAAGTAGGATTTTGCATAAACCGCCTTACAACGCAACCGACGGAAGTCGGCCATTTTGAACCCCCATCTAATGTCTAAATCTGACTCCATGTTTGTTTTGGTGGTTGACCGTGGTTGACAGGTCGATCTGTGATTTCTGCTTTCTTTGCTGTTTTTTAGTTAATTTCCATTTTAATTAGTTAAGAACCATATTTAACGAATTCTAGTAAACTTATAATTACTTTAGTGTGACAGTGGAGTATACTTTTAGCGCTGGACAGCGATTAAAACAGTTTAATTGGTTGGTATTATGGGTTAATTAATAAGCTATAAATATGGTTAATTGTGCTGCTTGTGGGTGCTCCCAAACGCTAGGAAGTAAAAAACTGGACATTACATTTCATCGGTAAGTTTATGTTTAGATATATAAACTTTTTTAATCTGTAGAGAAAAAAAATGTTAATATTTTAATTTATGATCAAAATACACATAACCTCCGAACTTCGCATGTCATTCGTCATTCATGGGCGTTCGTCTTATAAAACCAGAAAAATATTATTTATTTATTAATCGACTGGGTTTGTTCATTTCTACAGAAAAGAAATTAAAAATACTTATTGGTTTTTAGTTTTCCAAATAATTACCTAAGAAAAAAAGCATGGTTGAAAATTGTAAACCGAAGTGATTGGGATCCTACACGAAATAGAGTTCTTTGCTCGGAGCATTTTTCTGAAGATTGCTTTGACAGAACTTCAAGATTGAAAGTTAGATTGGTCCCAACTGCAGTAGTGCCTACTTTTGAAGTAGCCAGGTTGAAAAATGTAAGTTTTGAAACTATATTGTATCGGGTCATTACATAATATATTGGAAAATATGTAGGTAGGTAGGTACTTAAGAATATGAATACAAATAATTCTGCATTATTTATGCTTCTGAGGAAGCTACTTTGTCACTTTTTCATAAATTATGTATCGATAAAAGTTTTTAGATGTTTTATTGGTTTAATCTACTTTTAAAATTTTTAACCCATGGATAAAGAATGTTTATAAAATATGAGAGTGTAGGTATGATAAACAAAGAAATTCCTATTTAAAGATTGAAGACAATGATGTTTCTAGAATGATAGAAACATTTTCCCAATACTCACCTGAGGACGACTGGAGATACCATTGATTAAAAAAATAAATTTAAAGCTAGTCCCAAACCTTCTATCATTCAAAGAAATTCATATCAAAATATAAAAAAAAATTTACAAAGAGAGGTAGTATCACGTTATAGATACTTTTGTGTCATTTGGTAAAGGTGCCAAACAGATAATTAAAAAACTTATATTTTTTTGGCAGGTACGTTCCTATGCAATATCTTATAAGACACCATGTCAAAACCTACTGTGAATCTAACTGGAACACCTTCTGGTTACAACATATTGGACATAACTCTTCCAGGACATGGCTCTTCCAGAACATTTTACTATCCAACAACACACCTAAGATTTTAGTATCTTCCTTTAATCTTATATGACAATCATTAATGGTTACTGTTTCCGGATTCTCCAAAGTGTATCGGTTAGTCTTAAACAAGGTGATAATGGTATTTGCGAGGGTATTTGATTTATTTAATATCAGTTTATCTTTGGAAAACCAATAATTATTTACTTCAATCATAATTGTTAAATATGTTGCTCGAGAAGCTCATGGTCTTTATATGCTAGGATTTATTATAAGAACTTGTAAATACTTTAAAAATGTTAACGCCATAATAACTTTATAATAATCCCTGGTAGTTACAAAACTTTAGTATGCATGCACTATTTGGGATCCTCAGTATGCCAATAAGATTACTCTTTTAAAATATATTCAGCGTAAATTTTTAAAATTTTCGTACTATAAGTCATTTTCAGTTTATCCGCCAAGAGGTACAGATCAAGGGCTTTTGTGTAATTTGTTTAATTTCCCTTCTTTAAGACTATTGCGTATAGAAGCAAGAATTATTTTCTTATATAAAATAATTAGAGACAAAATAGATAATTTATTTATTCCAGCAGTAATAACAATAAATTACAATAAATCAAACAATAAATCACTAAATATCCAATATTCTACATTCTACTCAATAATACATCATCAAACTCAAACCCTTTAATACTGCTTTTAGTGCACAATTGCATCTAAGATGCTGTGCGTGCACTCCTTACCTATATAACTCTTTAATTTATGAGGTATGTGAAAAAGAACAAAACATAAATCTACTATTAATAAAGAGTTCTTAGGACTGCTTCCGTTTAGAATAGGCTTAGTCAATACTAGATCCGCACATGTATTTTATATTCCTACACCGAGGACAAATCTATACAAAAACTCACCACTTATAAGACTGTACTCTATTTTAATAAATATTGTGGAGACATTGACATAATATATAATTTAAACTATGAAAAATTAAAATTAAGGAATGAACTGCTTAGGCAAATGCTAATTGAATATTTATTATAGCTTAGGATAGCTTTTAGAAATGGGGTTTATGTATCTATAATTAACTTGTTAAGTTGTTGATACTAGAAATAAATAAAATGTTTGTATTATCTGCATAGTTTGTCATTTGACAATTTTCTTGTATACTAGAAATCTCATTAATATTATTTAGGTATATATAATAAACAGGACTATATTATATTATATTATATTTTCTTGTGATTTGGTTCATGAAGAAATAGTAAGGTTTTTTAAAATTTTATTTTTTAACGTAGACGTTTTGGCAATAATTTTGCCTTCATCAGTATTTATTATCTGAAACAATTTGTTTCCTGCAATTTTTTTTGAATGAATAATAGGTGTTTTTTGGTTATTTAACCAGATATTTACATTAAGGACCCTTTCACCTCCGTTACCTTATTTAAATAAATAATTAAAAGAAATAGTTGTATTGTTTTATTACATCAACCTTAACGTATCTTGAGTAATAGATGTGTTTTGGACTTCCATTGCTTTAAGTTTTTCATATCACAACGTTTCAACTGGTAAGTATCTCCAGTCGTCTTCAGGTGAATACTAAACAAGTTACAAAGCTACGAGCCTATTTATACTACGATATTATAGATACCTACTTAACGTATCTTATAGGTATATATGAATCTAAATATTTTTTCTATTTTCTTCGTCAAATAAAATTTCATTAATCATTTTATTATTACCATTTTAATGATACGCCACAGGTGGACCGGAAACGCGCATGCGTCAAATGTTGCCGCCATCGGCCCCCATCCCGGACAACTGTCAATCTACAATACCCTACTTCCTTTGTATTCTTTATTCGTAGGAATCACGTGACTACTATTTTTTTGCTTAATTTTCATCTCGATCGAAGCAGAACTTGATGCCAAAGTCAAATTTCGAATAAAGCTATTAATAAAAAAAAATCCCATATGATGCGGACTTTACTGGTCACACTGTATATTATATTGCCGATAGTAGATAATATGCAAGCAGGCTTTTAAAACTGAGGCCACTAAGCAGCTCGTTGCCGGAATAGTGAGCGTGCGCAATATGTAGTATAAACAGGCAGGCAAGGTATGTTTCTTATAGGAATAATAAATCAAGAATGCGCACAGTCCGCAATGGGGTACCTCAAGGTTCTATCTTGGGCCCACTTCTTTTTTCTATCTACGTTTCATCTTTTCAAAAATTTATTAAATACTGCAATAGTCACTTTTATGCAGATGATACGAAACTTTATATTTCTTTTTCTGAATCAAACCTTATTAACGCAGTAACTTTGTTGAATAATGATCTGCAATCACTGCTCGATATATCGGAAAAATATTGTTTGTCCCTGAACCCGACCAAGTCTCAGATTATGCTTTTTGGGCCGAGGCAGGCTCGAGTAAGGGTCAAAAATATAATCAATGTGCAGCTTAATAATCAGCCACTGCTCTTGACTGACTCGGCTCGCGATCTTGGTCTGTTTCTTGATCCGGACCTGCGCTTTGACAGACAGGTATTGGAAATTAATAAAAGGACTTTTTCTAATCTAAGATTACTTTATAATTATCGTGATATCCTGAACAAGCAAGCTAAAAAAATCCTATGTGAATCCCTTGAACTGCCACACCTTAATTATGGAGACGTTATCTATGGACCGTGCCTAACGCAGTATAACCATCGACGTCTGCAAAAAATTCAAAACTGCTGCGTGCGTTGTATACTTAACCTCAGGGGGCGGGCATCTGTGTCTGATAGATTAACTAAGCTATCCTGGCTTAATGTTTCTAAAAGGCGATTCCTACATTGCTGCATCCTGTTTTACAAAGTCGTTAAATATAGTAAACCAAGTTATCTTTATCGTAGGGTTCTGTTTCGTTCGGACGTACATGATATAAACATTCGTAGGAATGACCAACTTACTATTCCTCAGCATTGCACTTCACACTTAGATGTTAGGGTTCATTTCGTTTAAGATATAGATTCTATAGGGCTACATGGAAGAGTGAGCTCTGTGTGTATGCAAATACACCTTTGCTTAAATGTAGTCCTTTTTTTTTCAACGAACAGTAAGTTAATTCATGTGTTTTCTTTTAGATTTATATGTTTATCCTTATAGATGCTGTTTTTTTGAAAGTAAATAAATAAATAAACAACAAATGTCAATTAGCTGTTGCTTCGATGCGAACAAAACCGATCACATTTTATTTTTGTGGTGATTTTTAAGTGTTGATTTGTCTAGTTTATAATAGAGACACTCTAATAGCGCCTTTTAATTTGTAACTCTGGTAAAGATCGAAGCGCTCTGCCGGCTGCCTTATTTTAAGTTGACCTGGTGGGTTGGGAAGATTACATAAATGAATTTGAAACTTAGAGCAAAACAAAAATACATGCTCGCCGGCCGTCGACTTCGCCTGATCTCGGGTTTTTTCGTGCTCTTGGTACGTGTAAAACATTTTCAAGCACAATTTCTTGTTTAAGAATTTGAGAAAGGTTTTGCCCGAGAACTTGACCCGTAGAGTAATATAAACTACCAAGGTATTTAAATTTTTTCTTTTATATAATATACTAGCGTGTATCCGGCCTGCGTTGCAGCCCGGCATTATACGACGTGAGATAATAAGGCGAACAAACCTCAAACTCAACCGTTTGCCGGCTCGTCCACAATTCACATCGATGCATAAAACATAGTCTGTCTTCGTCTATTCCGGCTTCGGATCGATCGGTGAACGGGCCGGGGACCGGTTAGGTTGGGTCGTTCGTTCTCCCTACTCTAATTTATCAGTGTTTATCAGTGTTTCTCTATAATATTATGCATGTATTATACATAAAAACCTTCCTCTTGAATCACTCTATCTATTAAAAAAAAACCGCTTCAAAATCCGTTGCGTAGTTTTAAAGATTTAAGCACATGCATATAGGGACAGGACGGGCGATAGCGACTTTGTTTTATACTATGTTAAGAAGTATAGAGAAAGAAAACTTTTTGAAGATTGCAGGGCTGCAAATAAAATATACCAAAATATGCATCGCGATAATCTGTCTTGGTGTGGGTTTCTCTTTATTTTCATACCTTGTTTGTGTAGCCTAGGTCTAGTTTGATGTGTTTAAATTGATCATAATAAAATAAAGTTATATATCAAGATACTACTACTCCATACTTACTGAAAATACGAAATACCAGGTATTTTACCCCTATTTGGGCATAATAAAATCATACAACGGCTGTTACTATTCATTGTTTATATTCCAATCATAGTCACTAAAAGAACAAACACAATTCACTAAGTTACACAAAAACTAGAAATCCGTAAATATTACCCACAATCCACAATAGCAAAGAAAACATCAAGGAATCCACAGGGAAAGCTTAAAACACAACAACAAAATTGGCGCCGAGCCGGTTCTGGAGTGTATTTGAAGCATGTCGATAAAGTAGGACAGGCCGATAACATGAGGTTTGTGCGCATGCACGAAGGTGTCCAGAGGGAAGCCAGCTGACCGGCGAGTCATGCGCTCGGACGTATTTTTTCACCGATAAAACGTAACTTTTGTTTGCGCAGGAGGTAAGCTGTAGGTATCTAAAGGTAAATTGTCTATGATGGAAACATAGTCAAACTGTCGAGCCGCCGCTTCGTGAATTATTATTATTATTATTATTATTATTGCAAGCGAAATTTGCGTTAAACAAAGAAAAACTAGTTGGCAAATATGCGGATTGTATTTGCAACATTTGTCAATATACCTGTGACTTGACTTCAATAGTCCAAGAAATATTACAGTTTAAAACAAGCGGTGCATTAACGTTAAGAAATTAAAGAAAATGGACGCCCCAAACCTTTTTTTGGATCTGAAACAAATTAGAAACGAACATCGGTGAAACGTTTTCGGAAATTATTAGAGATTTGACGTGCTATTCCAATGACGACAGTGGAAAGTGAGATGTGCTTTCGACACTAAAAAAATTAAGACTTTTTTAAGAAACCCAATAAGGGAGCCAAGTTTAAGCGCTTTTGCTATGTTAAGCATTGAAAAACCTTTTTCTAATTTTGTCTCGAAACAAATCTATTTCGAACGCGCTAGCGAGTTCGAAATAGAAGATCTGTTTCGAACTCTGAATTTTATTATGTAAAGGTTGGCCCTACATGACATGTTTTATTTCATTGACTTGAGCGGCCTTTGTTATTTACGAGAAAACCCATTTTTCGCAGAGGAAAAATAGCTTGATAACTTACTTTTTTATTCTGTGTGGATAACAGTCATGTATGTTGGTTGCATAAATATATAAATCAATCTTTTGTAGATGCTTTAAGCTATCATTTTCTGCCAAATTCTATCCAAAATTCAATCTACTAACCTTCCAATGTCGATTTTAACTTCAACTTTATTTGAATTTTCCATCTTCCCTATACTAAATTGCAATGCCGTGACGTAAAATCACGTCTTTTGAAATTCGAAAAAAAGTAGCAAAATCGCCCGAATTTCCGAACGCTCTGTATATGTGCTTTAGAATCTCGTGGTGAAAATGCGTCAATAAATCAAAAAATGACAGTTCGCAAAATAATTTTTGTTGTCCAGAGGCTACTACTACAGAGGCTTTAGTTGAATATAAGAATAAAGTTATGAAAATATAAAATGTTTTTAAGTTACTTATCAATGATTCATAATATAACTAAAGCAAAGCTTGAAAATTACATTTTATTTAACCAACAAAGTTCTTATCTTGTGGAGAATCTGGCCATATTAAAGTAGATACATGCTTCAAAAATATTAACAAAAAATGATGTTCCACCAAGTTTAGTTGAAAGAAGTTAATAAAAAATGAAAATAAAAATGTTTTTAAGTTACTTATCAATGATTTATATAACTAAAGCTGGAAATTATATTTTATTTCCCCAACAAATTTCTCATTTTGTGAAACTTATAAATATTGAAGCAAAAAAAAACCGTAAAATGTAAAACGGTAGATTGGTTTCTTTCTTCCATTGCTCATTATGATATTAGTTTCAGTAATATTAATATAATATGTCATTTCTAATAAAAAAATTAATTTTTAAGTAGGTTTTTTAATAAATGAGTATAAAATTTTCTTACCAAATATCCCACGTGCCTCAATTAATAACCGGTAGGTAATTTTTTCTCGATCATGAAAATTTTTAAAAAATTATCCCTCGTCTTCGGCTCGAGATAATTTTTTTCAAAATTATCATGGCCTCAGAAAAATTTCCGGTAATAATTTAATCACTATTATAAGTGAAAAATTTTTCTCAGTCCGTCCAGTGGCGGTTTCTCCACAGGAGCACGTGGACCCCCATACTCCATAAAGAATTACCCCATTAAGAAAAAATAATGTTCATTTAAATTTGTGTTTTCGCACAATTTAAATGTGCCCCGTTTATTGCGTGTTAATTGCTGTATGAATTTATTATTTGGAGTTTTCCTTTATATTTTTGTTATTATTTTGGGGCAGTAAAGACTTATTTTAATAAAAATGAACAGTTTTAATGCCAAAACGACTATGAATGCGGAATATTTGGGAAACGATAATTGTAGCTCATTAAGTATTGAGCAAAAAATTGAGATTAAAATTGAGGGAAGACCTAAATCCGAAATTAACTTGACACAGATCACAAAGTGTAGATCTAGGGAATTTCTTGTTATTGATAAATTTCCTGCAAATAAAAACAGAAGATTGTTAAATAAGTAGGTAATCATAAATTTTTAAAATATTTACTTATTGACCAAATTTGGGCGTGATCTTAAAAAATTTTTGCCTGCGGCGGGCTTTTAGTGCACCCCCAAGTTAACAATTCTGGTACCGTCTTTGTAATTCGCCTCCCCTATGATAACACCCCAGATCCGCCACTGAGTGATATATTAGAAAACCTGCAATTCCTCGTTCCTAGAACACGCCATTCCAACACTTTTTGTGTACCTACCAACCGCGCGTACCAATATCTGTAAATACCCTATTTATCGATTGTGCAACACATACAATCTGCACCAAAGAAGATTTTGACATTTTTAGCTGTGGTTTATCCAGTATAAATCTAAATTAGCGTATTAGTGTCTTTTTAGGCATAATAATTCCGTTTCAATATCATAATTTAAGTCTAAATTTCATGTTATTACATAATTTTTTGAATTGTTATAATATTACCTATTTTATTTTAAACAGCCTATAATATACCCATTTGTTAATTGGTTCATTGTAACTGTAAAATGGTGTAAAATAAATAAATAAAATAAAAAAATAAAATACGAGCGCACCCGTAAAAAAATCGAAAAAAATCCCCTTTTTTCAGTAGGTGTGTACTAACAATTTTTGTCAAATTTAATTTTCACAACAATACAATTTCAAACCGAGAAACCCTCGAAACTGCCCGAATAAAAGTTATGCAAATGTTGATCTTTCCTTTAACAAATTTAAATATTTCAGACCAGGTTAAGCTCAATATTTGGTGGAAATGCTAATAAAATGTAAACTGGGAAACGGTGCATGGAGGACTAAAACGCCTTGACAAAAAGAGAGACTTGTTTTATTCTTTTTGCTCGAGTTTACAATGCGGGTGATTCGACAAGGAAACATGGAAATCGTTGCTTCAATTACAATTTCGGCTTCATTGGTAAGGTCTCTGGCCTTTTTGTACTTGGAAAGTTCGCCACACCAGCGCTCCTCCAGACATGGCGCTCAGTCAGTGACTGGCGCGCCGCCACTGTGTTAAATCAATTTCTAATCTTAAATTAATTTAGTTTTCTAGCAATTTAACTTCTCTTCAAGAATGGTTTGCTAAAATCTTATTTAAAAGGAGCATTTTGTAGTATCTGTGACAGATTACTATTGATTTGAGGGTTCGTCTATTTTTTTAATATTATATTTTTATCTGAACCTAACATCTATCATCCACTTTGGTCAAAGAAAATAATAACCCCTGGTTTACTGAATAAATATATATTGTAATAATTTCCAAATCCTTAAGTACAAAATTCAAGCGGTACATTTCCATTAAATTCATCATTAATAAGCATATAATATGTTTCTTAAATAACTAAAATATCTATATAGGTATAGTCAAGCAACACTGTGTCCCGCGTTTACTTCTGTATAACGAAACAAAAACAGTTCATAAAGTTCATTTTTCCTAACAATAGTTCATGGGTCTATTTCTTTTACGTACAAAATTATAGTTCATCTTTACACTTGGTTTATCAAAGTCAATCTCTATAGGATTATTATAACTTAGGTACATAACAAACTTATCAAAACAGATATTTCCATCTCTTTGCTTTTAAGGTAGCTCACAAGCTCACCACCCATAGGTGTTCAAGTGGCATTTAGCGATAAGAAAAAAAACACTTGTTAATTTTGTTATCGACACTAAAACGATAATTTGTATTTTGTATAAATTTCTTTCCAATAAATTTTGGGTAAACCATTGAGAGTAATTCCTGCGTCTTTCAAAATCTGCGGCTCTTATTTCTTGGAATACTTGCACTTTATAAGGAAATAAATTTAGCTGCTTCTAAAGAATAGTCCTGCATGTTCCATAAGATGTTCCCACTGCTTGGGACCGGCGTCTTATACAATTTGTTGGCGTATTTTGCATTATTTCACGAACATTTGCAACAAGTTCTTCTGTTCTTACACAGCCACGGGTTTTTTCATGCAATGACAAAAATCCCTAGCAATAAAGGCAACGTTAGGAAAATGTTCGTAAAAATCGTCCATGCACAAACCCGGATTGTATTGCCACTCACAATTTACTCTAACCCCGTTTCGAAAATACGCTTCAACCATGAATGTTTTGTGCTGTTCCGTAAAGCCCATTGTGTGAATTGTTCAAAAAATTGGAAAAATTAGCGATGAATCAAATTACTTGTAACGACTGTCAAAGATGACGGAATAAGTGATTGATTGTTAATTCAGGTAATTACTGACACCAAACAGGTATTAAGCTTTACGGCTAAGCATTACGTCCTTAGATGCAAGGCCATCTTTGATGCAAATAATTTTTGCTCGCACAGTAGTTAACTAAATGAAATGAAAAATACGTAAAATAAATACGCAGTACAACCCAAACAAAATTTCAAATATTACTGAATACGGAATTTCTGTTAATTATGGTCAAACATGGCTAGCACAAATAATCCCCTCTCTTTAACCGAGGGATGATCTCGCCATGCGTTGTTCACGCCGGCCACACTGATTTATCTGTTGTCCTTATTACGAGCATCTAAACATATTATTTACTCTCTCGTACTATATAAAATGCCACTCTAACTTGGAGTTTGCCATTACAGTATACATGTTCATCTAATAAGGGTTATGATTGTCTGTAGAAGTACAAAATAACATCAGTTCTAAGCGATCTAACGCAAAGGTCCAATATCCGTAAAAAGATTTTTTTTCTTCTTTCGGCATCAATATCACCACGAACGCCACAGTCCCAGATGGTTCCAAAATGGTATTCAGAATATTTCGGAATCAACTCACGAGTAAACGTAGTGCGCGTTAGCCGAATACTTCCCCCTTTTATTGGTAAGTTATCGAAAAATTAACGAAAAATGCAAAGATATGAAACCTGCCTAATTTCCAGAATCTCCCACAAGACAGGTTAACAAAAGAACCGACTCATTCCCTGATTTTTATTTGACTTTGAAATATTCCTTCTTCGTCGCTCCAGATTTCAAATTGCCCTTTTATTTCGACAATCAGGGATGACGAAGGAATTTCATCGATTCCTCGGAAAAACGTCTTTTTTCTGAATTGAAAGATGTGTTTTAGCGGGTAAAGATAATTGTATGTATTTGAAGGGATCTTGACAAAAACTTGTATATTCCCTTTTCACCCCTATAGGGGATTTAAAAAGAAATAAGAAATACTTACATGTTGCACAGGGATTACGGTGGATTTACCTTTGAATGTGGCCTTGCTGCTGTAGGATTAACCTAACCTACAAATAAGTCAACTTTCAATTTACTCGCGTATGAAAAGTAACTGCACAATTAATATTTTCCGAATTCTCGCATGCTTGACACTTAAGTATTGCGACCCATCTTAATTAGTCTTCAAAAATATCACAAACACAATTATTACACAATACCGATTAATTGAGAAAATTTCAGACCGCTGTCAAGGAAACTCCGAACGGAAATAAGGATGTTTGATATACATCGATGCATCGAAAACATCGATATTTTCAATGCGATACATCATTTTTACGCGATTTGATATTTGTTGATGCATGGATGTACCGTGCGAGCAAAAATTATTTGCATCAAAGAGGGCTTGGATTAAAAAACGTAAGGCTTGGTTTAGATCACAATGATATGGGGACGATATATCTAATCAAATCTAGGTTAACATTTTGTCAAATTCATATTATGACATGATATGCCAAACTAATCAGTAATAAAATAAGTACACAAATACAAATTTATTTTTGTTGTTTACAAAATGAACAAAGTAAGAATATACAGAAAGAAAAAGAAAATTAATTAAATAAATTGCTGAAATATATATGCTTCATATTTTCGAAAGTGTTGACCAGCATCTCTGGAGAAATGTTACCAGATTCTTGGATAATTCTTTCTTGTAATTTTGCAACAAGTTCTTCTGTTCCTACAGATGGTCTTCCTGCTCATTTTTTGTGTTGTATACAGTGTCACCAGTAAAGTCCGCGTCATATGGGATTTTTTTTTTATTAATATCTTTATTCGAAATTTGACTTTGGTATCAAGTTCTGCTTCGATCGAGATGAAAATTAAGCAAAAAAATAGTACTCACGTGATTCGCATTATCTATCAAATTTTAATTGCTTTCAAAAAATAATTTAAAAGTGGGGTTATTTCTGAAAATATCGAAAAAAGTTATTGGAAAAAGTTTTATTAAATGCAGTTTCTAGCCCACATGCAAAATGTCAGCTGCATAGGATAATTTTGATTTTTTACCTATATTTTGTAAATTGCACCACTGTTGCAAAATAAGACTCAACGCAACCTACATAAAACTTCTTAGTTTTAACAATGCTTTATTTCAGATACATTTTCTTTAAATCCGCGTCATAATAAATGTGTGTTTTTCTACAAATTCAAAATTGGGCTATTAAAATTTGGTCGCATGTGATGCAAAGTTCATTTGTTTTTGACCCTGCATAAGGTTTAACTTCATAAAATAAGTATTTTTGAAAACGTAGTTTGTGTCTGAAAGTAATACACCTTAATATTAAGACAAAAAAGAATACAGTGTCACAGGGGCGGATTTACAAATTTGCCGCTAGTAGGCTATTCAATTCTTGCCGCCCCTATACCAGTGACGGCTCGTGAGTTGTGAAACAGGTGAAGTGTTATGGAAAGAAAAAGCTTGCTGCAGGCGAAATGCGCTGCAGGCGAAATTTTTTTACGACCATGCCCAAATTTGGTCAATAATTTTTAGTAAATATTTTTAAAATTTATGATTACCTACTTATTTTATTGAAAATGAAATTTCTTTCTGCAAAAGCCAGTAAAGTTCCAACTACCTTTTTTTATTCCCATTAACAGACACGGCCAACAATAAAGTTTATTTAAAAAAAATACTACCCGTCGACCACGAATAAAGATTGTACCATTTATTTTTGTAAGATAAAAAAAATTTTGGGCCAAATTTGCCGCCCCCTAAAATCTGCCGCCCTAGGCTAGAGCCTACTCAGCCTAATGGTAAATCCAGCACTGCAGTGTCATCAGTAAAGTGTTTATTAAGTGGAAAATAAATTTTAGCTTAACTTAACGTAAAGTTTATCTATTTTCAACGATTTAATTTAAAACCCCTTTATTTTTTGACTTTCAGACACAATCTACATTTTCAAAAATACGTATTTTATGAAGTTACCTTATACAGGGTCAAAAACAAATGAACTTTGCATCACATGCGACCAAATTTTAATAGTCCAATTTTGATTTTGTAGAAAAACATACATTTTATATGACGCTACTTTAAAGAAAATGTATCTGAAATAAAGCATTGTCAAAACTAAGAAGTTTTCTGTAGGTTACGTTGAGTCTTATTTTGCAAAAGTGGTGCAATTTACAAAATATAGGTAAAAAATCAAAATTATCTTATCCATTCTATTCCATTTTTTTCGATATTTTCAGAAATTACCCCACTATTGAATTATTTTTTGAAAAAATTTATATTTGACAGATATTGCGAATCACGTGACTACTATTTCTTTGCTTAATTTTCATCTCGATCGAAGCAGAACTTGATGCCAAAGTCAAATTTTGAATAAAGCTATTAAAAAAAATCCCATATGATGCGGACTTTACTGGTGACACTGTAGAACCTGTTTTCCTAAACACAACCACGGTTCTTTTCAGGCAATGATAAAAATCCCCAGAAATAAAAGCAACGTTAGGAAAATGTTCGTGAAAATCATCCATGCACAAACCCGGATTGTATTGCCACTCACCATTTACTCTAACCCCGTTTCGAAAATACGCTTTAACCATGAATGTTTTGTGCTGTTCCGTAAAGCCCATTGTGTGAATTTTTCAAGAAATTGGAAAAATTAGCGATGAGTCAAATTACTTGTAACGACTGTCAAAGATGACGGAATAACTGATTGATTGTTAATTCAGGTAGTTACTGACACCCAACAGGTATTAAGCTCTACGGTTAAGCATTACGTCCTTAGATGCAAGGCCCTCTTTGATGCAAATAATTTTTGCTCGCACGGTATAAGGTCTTAATTTTATTCGTAAAATAATTATTTTACCACTTGATCTTGATTATACCTTTTACGGTTTTACCTTTGGTTTCACTTAATATGTGAACTTGAATAATCGGATTTGTAATTTGCTTTGTGATTCTAATTCTATTAAAAAAAAATTTTCGATGCGTCGCAAACATCGATATTTTTCCACTATACGTTTTCTGTAGACATCCCCAAACGGAAATGAACGAAACAACATCATCATGGCCTCAGACAAATGTCGTGTCGGTCATATCTTTGGGGGCGGATTTTTTACTGCTGCGTTGCCATACTGCAGACTTTTTATAAGGTTTTAGACAAAAATTTAAATTTCCCACATCATCTTAATACTTTTAGCGTAAGTTGGGCTAACAAAGTGGAGGGGCGAAATGTGTATGTTGATTTACTTCAGAATGGAATACGATTTTGTGAATAGGTTCGTTTGTTGTTGTTTCATCTATAGGTACCAAATCATTGTCGTCACCCATAACATCGAATTGCAAGAGGAGGAAAGGACCCTTAATACACCACTTGAAACCAAAAATAAACACCAACAGAATTAATATAATAAACAACGAAGACAAGTAGGATTTGTTGGCGATGTGTCTTTTTTTTTTTCGTTATAGAAAATCACTGTTGGCACATAAAAACACAAAAGAAAACTCGACGAGATCCCGAATCAGTCGAAGGGTGGCCCAAATAAAAAGAATTATAGTTGAGGGGGAAAATCCGATAAACCAACTGTCAGATTTATTATTAAGGGGTAAAGGTGAAATGTGATTAAGCGAAAGTTATCAGAGATATTGGAGAGAAGAACGGTCTAGCAGTGGCGGCTGATAATAATTGAAACAGGTAGGGCCAAAACACAGGCCAATAAGGTTTGTTACAAAATAAATTAAACATCAACATGAACTTCAAAATGTTTCATAGTCCAGTATTCGAATTTTTATTGCTTTCGTGACGTACAAACCAACAACTGAATCACGCCAACGCGTGATCTGGCCGGCACGCGTACTGCATAGCAACCGACCGTAAGATTTCCATTGGTGGGAGCCTCGGCTCTTAAAAAGTAATTTACCTTCCTATCATTGACCACTGTAGTTGCAGGAAAACTGCATGGATACAGGTCATACTGAGTTAGGCTCACGAGGACTACGTTACCGATTTACACCTAATAACTTTGATGAAGCGCGACCTTGCGACCGGCTGCGTTCCAATTTTAAATATACTTTGCTAATTGCTTTAAAAATAAGAATAAATTTTAGGTAGGTAGTCCTGGGCAATGACACTGTGGCTCTACCTCACAGGCCACCACTAGCCCAACAATCATTTAAAGCCTTGGCGACCTCTAATTTGGAGAAAATGACCTATTTAAGTAAAAAATAGTCTATTTTTTACATTTAAATCGGCTTTTTGGACGAAACGACTAAAAAATGCTTGGTCAAAACAAAGTGATTCGTGTTCAAAGTAGGAAAATATAAGAGGCCCAAGAGATGGTCCAAAAGGGTAGATATTTACCTTGTAAATCGACTTGATAGTTAGTTCTAAGGAAAGTCAGTAAAAAAGGCCAAAGCAGAATATTTTTTACCTTAGATTGGGCCTTAAAGCCCAAAAATCTTTTAGGCCCATAAATGAAGAACAAATTACTTCGTTTTGTCTTTAATACATCTTCATGGTCAGGTAATAATTTGAACATTTTCTGAGGTGATGTTTACCCTATATTACTAGTAACCAGTAGAGGGCAGCGCCCTCTACTGGTTACACAAAAACTATAGATAATTTTAAATTCCTCACCTTAAAAAACCCCAAATCCCTTAATTTTGTGCTGCTATGTCGTTTCGTTAAGAAATAATCGCAAAAAAAACGAAAACAAAATTAAAACTTTGACAGCCTGTATCTTGGTTGTTATCAATTTTGGGATAAGGCAAGCTTAAATAAATCGCATTATAATCGCTTTGATAAAAATAATAACAACATACTATTTTCATCTTTTTCTAAAATTGTGGTTATGGTTTTCTATCAACTTTAATAGCCCATAACAGGCCCAACATAGGCCCACAAAGGTTAAATACAGGTAAAAAACACCTCTTTAGGAAGTAGACTACTTGGCCTTGTCTATGAAGCCCAATTATCCTAATGAAAGGTATTTTTTTCCAGTTTATTATATACCCTGATTTTATTCCTCACTAGGTGATAAAGTGGTATAAATCACTAACTTCTGACTATGTAAAGCGGCCTGTCGGGCTTTATAGTAAAAACCGCAGGTAAAAGTCACCTTTTCTAGACTATAATAATTGTCACTTGGGGGGGGGTAAAGGGGTATAAGTAGAAAATTTTCAAAATTGAGATAAGTCGCCCACAATACTTATAAATTCATTATCTACCCCTGGGAAAAGAGATATAAGTAATTTAAGCCTTAAATATGTGCCATTTTTGATTGTGGAAAAGGATATAACTATAGAAAATATATATTTTTTTGTGAAAAGGGTGTTAAGATTTGTTAAAGCCTACTGACGAATTGAATTTTAACAAAATTATTTGTGAAAAGGGACGTAAGTATATTTATCTCCCTCTCCCCTAAAAAGTTGTTTGGCCTTTTATTGAGGAAAAGGGTATAATTAAATGATAAAGAGTCGAGCGATGAATAAAAATAATATAAAGTTTTGTTTTTGAACTCTGCGTTTATTACCATTTGTTTCTTTTCATATTTAATACAGTTTTGAAGAAAGTACAATAGCAAAATATTATTTAATTGGTGTAAAGAGGTATATGTAAGTTTTTTACAATTTTTCCTGTGTAAATGGGTACAAGTAATATTTTTTTTCATAATAGTTATTTTATTTTAATTACTGCTATATTTTAATAAAAAAATTGATTAAAAAAAAATCGTTATCCAAACGCGAGTATTAAAACTTTAAACTCAATTTCCCAAGATTGTGGATTTACGACATATACCCCTTTACCCCCCCAAGTGCCAATTGTTTGTTGGGAGTCCATTCTTCACAAGAAAAAATACAATATAATCGCGTAAATTTACTTTTCGATATATTATCAGATTTTGACGTATAAGGGTCTCTACTCTAAATGAAGAAAAACATGTTTGTCATTTTTTTAAATAGATTCTTACTATACATTCGAGCTCTGTCCTTTGCAAAATTTATATAATTTATTACGGAGACACAACGGAAACAAAAAAAAAGCTCTATTGACCGAAATGTAGGCCACTTTTCACGATAGACAGTACAATACGACCAATATGATTTTCCATTTATTTCAGTATAAAAAAAGACAGGCACACAACGAAAAACCGCACTGTCCGAGCGGTAACAACGGCAATTCATCAACCGGAAAAACGGGGGGTTTAAAAAGTTTCAGAAAGAGTCTTGAATAAAAGTTGCATTTTTCACTTTACGCAACAGAGGAGAAGTGATAAAAGATTATTTAGGAAAAGTGCCTCTTTGGGGTTAGTAGGTACGTCATCAGGGGAAGTTACTAAGGGGAGTTAAGTGTTCCCAAAAATTAATAGGTAAAGTCTAATTAATGAAAGAACTCGCCGCATCACTTGTCATTTTTGGCAACCTGTTAAAGTCTGGTCTATTTTAAGTTATTCGGTTGGCTACAGAAACAGAACCGGACTAAGTTATTTTACCTTCGCCTTCGCCATCTTTTAAATTTTGTAAGGGAATTTTAATATTTTTTACCAAGATATAGTTATTAATCTTATTATTTAAAAAATAAATATTGACAGGCCCGTACTTACCAAAATAATTATGTGAAAACATAAAATTAAAGGAAAAGAAGAAAACAACATTTATTTCTCTTAGCGTTTATTTTTACAAAATAAAAATAGTTAGGTATTTATTATACATGGGAAAAATAAAGGATCATTATTTATTACCTATTGCTTGTAGCTAGGCTAGTACCAGCACAAATTGTGTCTTATTATTTATAATTATACATACTGATTATAATCATGCAGACAAAAACAGTGGCTTTCACGACAAAATATATTCTATACAAATTTAAAGAGGATAAAATTTCCTACATTTTTTGTAAAAAATTTTTTTTGTACACACATCTGTTAGGAGTTACAGCTCCGTGAAGTTGCACTATTTGAAAAAAAAAGTATTATATTTTGTTATTTGGCTATTTAGCACCAGCCGAAAGTTCTATCTACTTCCGTAAACCTGGAAGAGGAAAAACTGCTGAGAGATTATATTCAGCAAGTAGCCTCTAATACCAAGAAGCAACCAAGCGCATTCTGTTCTTGCATGCCTTCATTGTAGTGTTCCGTCTACTGAAATATGTATTACGAGTAGATTTTCCTGAATAATACTGAATTTTTACTTTAAAATTAAAGTGCTTTTTTTTGCTACAGTTTGTAACCAGTATACTTGGATTTTGACTTTATTATTCTGAATTAATAATAGGATAATGTTAATTTACTATAGAGAGTGTCCTAAATTTATATATTTTGCTGGAACTACTCGAGTGATATTTCTACTCGAGTGATATTAAAGTTCAGGGATCGTCCCATCCATAGGTTATGATAACAAAATTTAAATTCAAATTTGTCAAAGAAAAATAATAATACTGTACAGGGTGTGCCAAATATAGTGATTTGAATTTATTTAAAATTTTTCTAAATTTTAATTTATGGACTGTTTTTATAATCTAATGTGAAGAATGGTCTTAAATCCATGGTAATTTAGCGCTTTTCTATAAACAGAATTTAAAAGTGGGACATATAATAATTGAGCAATATTAAAGAACATTTACCTGAATAGCGCTGAGCTGAGGGTGATGGTTGTTAAAATATTCGTACACATTTTGTACGAATGTCTGTGCCAGCTCATTTTCTTGCAGCATAGAATAATATTGTTTAACCTAGAACGAGGGGTAGGGTTGAAATATAAACAATAAACCATTTAGTAACTTTCCAGGTGTGTATACCTACCTACCTACCATGATTTTTTTAAAACTGCGTATAAAAGGTCTAATATTAAGCAAGCAATGCTCTATGAAACCGTGAAAATAAAGAATCTAATATGCCAAAATTATTTCAGATTGAATTTGACCCTTGATTTCGAATATTCCCTGTTTCTTTAAAAGAAGCAAGAATCGCCGTTTCAGTAACTAAAATAGATGGATAAACTAATAATAGGGACTATTTACAATAGCAAATGAAATGTGTATAGCTTTGCTTGGACATTTTCTATAAAAAATACCGGTGACCTCGATTTTAGACGAGTAAATATTACAGTATTAAATTAAAATAATTGGTGTAACTTACCTTATTTCCTTCAACAATATCGTCGGGGCCCTTGATCACACAATAATCATGATCCATATTCATCTAAACTCAAAAATATTATTGATATAGATGAATTAACCAAAGTGATGTTTGTACTCACCATTAGACTTAAATAATAAACACCGTGAAAATCTTGATGCCAAAAAAATCTAGTC
Source organism: Polydrusus pterygomalis (assembly GCA_963969555.1). Lineage (NCBI taxonomy): Eukaryota > Metazoa > Arthropoda > Insecta > Coleoptera > Curculionidae > Polydrusus > Polydrusus pterygomalis. The sequence goes on from OZ018375.1 coordinate 4,546,037, forward strand.
TTTAAAATATATAAAATCCAACAGTAGAATGTTTAAAATACACACTACACAAAAAACAGCCACAGACACACTTAAAAAACACCAAATTCGGAAGAAAATAATCTCACGCAACGTGATGTGTGAGCTTGTTACGGCCCACTGTCGATCTGGGAACTTTTTCGACGTAACCAAATCAGCTGTTAATGTCATGTCACTTGTTACCCTTTGTTCTACCAAAAATTAGACTATATAAGCAACAATGAAAAAATACATACAGGGTTATAATAAAGAAATGGATTAGCCATTTATACAGAATACCGCCGACTTAATCAAGAATCGCTCGGACCCGTCGAATTTATTTTTTTACATTTTTACATTCTGCAATCAATTTTAGACATTTTTCATAAATCAGGCCCTTTAAAATCATCTATCGTCAACCGTTTACGAAATATTAGCTTTTAAAAAACAGACAAACGACAAAGTCTGAAAAGAAACTATTTTATCAATCTAAAAATTCCTGTTGTATATTTTGTACTACTTGTGGAGAAATTTCTCATATTACCAGTATTACCTACTCGTCGATGGACTCCTTAAGGTGGAATTATTTACGTCATTCACTATATTGCCAACCTATAACCTATTTCGCGTTGATTTTTTGAGTTTATTATTTTAATAACTAACATTTAAAGAAAATAAATATCGTCGGTACATTATTTAGGTAATGTCTGATATATTACAAAAATATCAATTTATTTCATTGCTAATTTCGGGAGAATTGTATATTGAAACAACAATGACATAATAATGTTAAAAAAAATCTTACCCGATATTTTTCGCTCTACAATTCTCCTAAAATAATTTATAAAATTCCTTAATATTTATTTAATATGTCAATTATTACCCATAGAATATGCAGTCGATATTAATTTTATTTAAATTTTGTGTAAAAGCTAAAAAAATAAATAAATCTACGCAAAATAGGTTTTAGGTTGGCAAGCATGTTGATACTCCCACCTTAAGTGTATCTATATATATTATAATATATACCAGATGTTTCAATAAAAACTCCCAAGCCAATTATTTCGAAAACTAAAAGTGACATATAAGTTTTGAAAACGCCAGTTTTTAGCCTCTATGATTGACTTCACAACTGTGTAAAAAATGTGTTATATGTAAATAATTTAAGATATATGTGGCGCCACGGTGCAAAGAATTTTTTCGATGACAGGAACTTTTAAATGTTGTGGTTCTTAAAGATAATTAGTTTTTGATCAAATTATGTTCCATAAAAATTTTTGATAAATCCAACATGAATGAAGATATTTGGGGTTAAGTTTTTTTAAAATAATTTTAAGGAGTATTTTAATTATAAACGTTTTTAATATTCTTTAGCAGATTTTAATTTAATTTTGGTAATGATAATTTCAGTGATAATACGCTCGTGTAGCGCTAAATTATTATGTCAAGTGACGTCTCAGGGGGCGCCTAACAAATAATATTGGCAAAAAATAAGACGCCACTGATTTTTTGGTAATTTTTGTATTTTTTTCGAATTAAGCAACTAAATTCTTGTCTGTTAAATTGTTTTCATATCTTGCTTCGTTTTTGAGAAATAAAAATAAAAAACAATTTTATTGCATATCTCTGAAAAACAAGAATTATTAAATAATTAACATTATTCACACTCAGTGTCAGTGTCAGTGTCAGAATTTGCAATTTCTACATTTTTAAAATAAAAATGGTTCACCATACAAATCAAGACAAATTGAACATGGTTTTAATAATGATTTTTGTTTTCCAGAGAGAAGCAATAAAATTGTTTTTATTTTTATTTCTCGAAAACGAAGCAAAGATATGAAAACAATTTAATAGACAATAAAAGATTATTTTTAGTTGCTTAATCCGAAAAAAATATAAAAATTACCAAAAACTCAGTGGCCTCTTATTCTTTGCAAATATTATTTGTTAAGGCGCCTCCTGAGACAGTGGCGCAACCAGAAATTTAGTTCGGGGGGGGGGGGGGGCTGTAACTTCATGCGCCGAATGTGCTCTTTTGCGCCGCAGGCGAAAAATTTTTGGGTGCCACGCCCTTTTATGGGTAAAATACGTATGATTGACGAGAGCGACAGCCCCCTAAAATTTCTGCAATAATACGCCGCTGGCCCTAACTAAATATTTATGAAAAAAAAATTAGAGATTTCATTTTAATTAGTAAAAATGTATTTAAAATAAGTAACGCATATATTAATCATACTAATACTAAAACAAAACAAAAACCTAATACAATAAGTTGTAAGTAATCACTGATAATACTAATATTAAAGTAAAATTCTTCGTTTTGTTTTTGCTTTTCGTCCAGAATTTCTGCCACGGTAATATCAATATCGTGGTTCGCATAAAGAACTGCCAAACCATTTAGTCTGTCCTCTTCCGTGGTGCTACGCAGATATGTCTTTAAATATTTTAAATTTGAAAAGGACCTTTCAGATGTGGCGGTTGTAATAGGCAAAGTTAAAAAAATTTGTAAAATCCTTTTTATATTAGGAAATATATTGGCATCACATTCGGAATACACTTTGTCCAAATCTTCCTTCAGTTTTTGTTTTTGCATTTTTTATACCACAGCTCAAGTTCAGCTTTTAACATCGTTTTAGTGGAAAACTCTTCAAGGAACTCATTCTTGTAGAAGCTGTGAAGTTTCAAAAAACATTTAAATGACTATCATAATCTTGATTATCATATGGAAAGTGGCATTCAAAATTTTTAAGGGTTTCTCGATGTTTTAAAAACCGATCCTCGCGATTTGCAATGAGGCCATCTAAAAACGGAATAAAAATTGTTATTTTAAAATACTCAGCAGCGGAATCGGTTTTTATAACCAATCTTTGTGTTTGTCTTGGCGGTAGTCTAGGTACTCTGATTTCAATATTGTATTCCGAAAGTAGATCTTGAGCTTCCTTAAAAATATTTTGAAAATTATCATCTGCCAGGCCTCTTATTTCTTTAACTTGATCTGTTACGTCATTAGCTAACTGTAATGCTTAAAAAAGGTTTAAATCGACTGTTTGTAGAATCTTGCGGCATATATTCTTTCTGTACACATTAGTGCGATCACAAATTTGGGACTTATATATTGCTGGCCAGTAATCCAGATGCCTCAGTGGAAGTATGTCGGTCGGTCCATTCAGTCAGACGTAGTATAATTTCACTATTGATAACATGATTGATGTAAATTATATGGCTGAATATAAAATATTAGTAAAAGGCATGACATAAAAAATTGGTTTGAAATTAAACGAATAGGCTAAGTTTCTAAGCTCGGGGGGGCTGCAGCCCGGCAGCCCCCCCCCCTGGTTGCGCCACTGTCTAATAATCATTACCAAAATTAAATTAAAATCTGCGAAAGGATATTAAATCTATTTGTAATTAAAATAATCGTTAAAATTATTTAAAAAGAAAACTTAACCCCAAATATCTCCGTTCATGTTGGATTTATCAAAAAATTTTATGGGACGTAAGTTCATTAAAAACTCTCTATCTTTAAGAACTACAACATTTTAAAGTTCGTGTCATCGAAAAAATTCTTTTTTCACCGTGGCGCCACCTACATCTTGAATTATTCAAACACATTTTTTACACAGTTGTGAAGCCAATCATAGAGGCTAAAAACTGGCGTTTGCAAAATTAACATGTCACTTTTAGTTTTCGAAATAATTGGCCTGGGATTTTTTAATGAAACACCCTGTATATATCAACCGCCCCGGAAAAATTGTATTTAAATACTCCCTTACATGAGCAGCACAATGCGGGGGAGCATCATCCTATTGAAACCATACGATTAACTTGGTAAGGGATCATTATAATCTAGAAATAGAGTGACAAGAACTGTAACCAGGTCATTTCGAAGGAAATTTGGATATATTTCTCCAATGAGGCTTTAATCGAAGAAATTAGGTTCGACTTTCCAAAATGCCCACTCAGACCTTAACCTTTTTGACTGTTTGAAGGTTGGAGACAATGATGTTTCTTGAATGCTGAAAGAGTTTTGGACTTCCATTGTCTTTATTTGTTTTAAATCACAACGTTTCAACAACAGTATTCACCTGAAGACGGCTGGAGATACTTACCAGTTGAAACGTTGTGATTTAAAACAAATAAAGACAATGGAAGTCCAAAACTCTTTCATCATTCATTAACCTTTTTATTATACTGGGTGTGATTTTTATGAACCAGTAAGTAGTTTCCATGTGCTCAGTCCCTGTAGTTTTAGTAGTAGTCTACTGACCGAACCATTTAAAGAGAACGTAGTTTCATCTGATAAACAAATTCTTTAAGTAATTCGTGCTTGATTATCTGTTAGCTCAATAATGATTTCATCAAATTGCTCTCGCCTATCAGGATCGTCGTCCCAATAACTCTATTTGTAGCACTCTTTTTTTTTTAATTAGAGGTGAGTATTTATTGTAGTCACGCACAACAACTGCTTGAGCTATGAGAATCTTCATGTAGTGATAATAATATGTTTATTTTCTTCTCCTTAGGTTTATCACTATCTTTAAACAGAACAAGAAGATCTCCACTTAATTGCTACACTATACACTGCCATTGAACATATCGTGGACTTCTACTTTTATCTCCACAACCTAAATAAAATTTCTATGCGTTCGTCTTTAGCCTTTTGGATATAAAAACAGAGCAAAATTCAAATCTGATTAACATTCACAGGCATTTTTTGACATCTCAAACTTAAATAGCAAATTATTGTCATTGTTAATGCTTTAAAGATTGTGACTTGAGTTAAGAATGTTGCTAAGTCAAGAAACATCAATGGTGCATACCAGCATTAAAGCATTATTATTTAGTAAACAATTACTTTAATAAAGATGATGATTTGACACTTTGAACGATTTGACTTTACTATAATACTCTTTAATGATTGCTGTATAAATAACCTCTCTCTCTCTCTCTCTCTACTCTTCTATATAAGGTTAAAACTACTCTATAATAAGTTTTGCCTTTCACTTCGTCAGATCCATACTTAGTCGAAGAATATAGGGCTTAGCGCCATCTGTATCGATGTTGGACACTTCTACACCACTAACAAACCCTTATCAATAAGTTAAAATGTCTCGCTTACCATCTAATCACCGGAGGCATGCTTCCCCTGGGCAAGTCGATAGCAACAATCGTTTCTTATAGAAAATGAAAAGTTGTCTAGCATAAACCAATAACATTTCAGGAAGTCAGTTTTTCTACAAACGAACAGATCCTTAATAAATGGTACACCGAATGGAAACATTGTTGTCTCCAATAATATACAAAAGAGTTTATCTGTTTATCCATTGCAGATGCGGATTTGTTTGCTCAATATGGCCAATCAAAACACGATTTTTACGACCACGTAATACAGTTTGTAACGTTTAATTGGATACACTGGGTATTATTAACTATACGGTCATAGGTTGATGTTACCCGATCAATGTAGTGGTGGACAGACGGAACATCATAACCGTACAATATCCAAGTTGTTTTTTAGAAGGTATTTTATTTTGAAAAACTATATTTCGAACGTTTCTTATAATAATTTAGTTTATTCGGTTTTTTTTGTCGAATAGAAAAAACCCACTCTCTACTTCGAACCTTTTAGGGTCCCTACACTGAGCAACATGATCTAATACAACAGGATTATTGTACATGGATTAACCCTGCTCCAAACCAGGTATAGTGTTGGGTTTTTTGGATGAGTATTATAAAAAAAACGAATTCCACACGGAAGGTAAAGAGAAACTACCTCCGTAGTTCTCTCATAGTTCTCTGAAACAAATTAAAGGTTGAGAAAGGTATATTATAAGCCTACTCGAGAAGACACAACCCAGCGGGCACACGTTGGACTATTAAACGTTTAATTAACCTATGATTGGTTGAACAATGGTTTTCCGTTGATTTTTAGGGAGTTGAAAACTTGTTTTAAAAGCACGTTACTTTACCAACGTTAAATTAACGTTAATATTACGTTTAACAATAAACATGTCGAGCTGTAACAGGTTTTAAAAGAGTTGAAAATTTACGTTAATTTAACTAAAACTGATCACATTATGGAAACGTCTATTTTTGCTAGTTATTTAATCTTTTACTTATTCTAAACGGTAAAAAGACGTTAAATATAAAACGTGAAATTAACGCCAAAAGGATACATTAAATAATCGTTTTAATTTATTTAGTTTTAAACGTTTGTGATAAACGTTGATTAATTGCATTGTATAAAATTAATTTAAACGTTTTAGGAATTTAGTTAATTAAACCAACTTTTATGACCTAAATATAAAACGTTTATAATTATCAAAAAATTAGTATATCCTTATTATAACGTTAAAAAATATTAAATGTATAACGTGAAATTAACGCCAAAAGGATACATTAAAAAATTGTTTTAATTCATTTAGTTTTAAACGTTTATGATACACTTTAGTTTATTGCATTGTATAAAATTGATTTAAACGTTTTAGGAATTAGTTAATGAAATCAACTTTTCCAACCTAAATATAAAACGTTTATAATTAGCGATAAATTAGTATATCCTTATTATAACGTTAAAAAATATTAAATATATAACGTGAAATTAACGTCAAAAAAATACATTAAAAAATCGTTTCAATTTATTTAGTTATTAACGTTTGTGATACACGATAGTTTATTGCTTTGTATCAAATTAAGTCAAACGTTTTAGGAATTTAGTTAATTAAACTAACTTTTTCTACCTAAATATAAAACTTTTATAGAGTTTTCGATAAATTAGTATATCCCTATTATAACGTTAAAAAATATTAAATATATAACGTAAAAGTAACGCCAAGAAGATACATTAAAAAAACTTTTCATGATATTAAATTTTAAACGTTTTGGATAGACGTTTAGATTGCATAATATGAGTGTTTGAGTAAATTAGTTAATTAAAGTAATTTTTTTAACCTAAATACGACAGGTTTATAATTACCGATGAATTAACTTTTCCTTGTTATAAGGTTACGGTGACGAAAATATAACGTAAAATTAACGCTAAAAAGATAAATTAGGAGACAGTTTCATTTTATTTAGTTTTAAAGGTTTTTGATAGACGTTTATTATACTGTATTGTATAAATTGATTTAAACGTTTCATGTTTAATTATTTACACCAACTTTTTTGACCCACATGTTTAACGTTTTTAATTACCGATAAATTATTGTCCCTTTTCTAAAAGGAACATTTACAAGTAAACTTGCATGTTATTTAGTTTTAAACGTTTTTCATGGACATAAGTCAAATATATAAATAAGTGACAAAATACTCGTTAATAATAATAATTAATCCAATTCTTTTTAGGCTGAATTCTGAATTACATATTACTATTTGTCACTATTAAAATAGACGGGTCTAACGAACACACCTATTAAACCTAAATCATCGTGACAACGAACAAGCCAATTTTGACGTTCGACAGCGACATTTGACAAGATTGAACGCAGCGTTGCCAACGCTACCCCGTACGTTATTTGTTACTTTTTTTAAGTTCCTATTTGATTGAATTTGGTTTTATAAAATATTTCTCCTTAAGCCAAAAATTATGTCGCACTGTTTAGTTTAAAAAAATTTCTAAGCTACCCCCCTCCGACCCAGTTCTACCCTGGTTCTACCCCTCTCACTAGCGGTATTCTATCCCATAAAAAAAGAGAGCGTGTGGCAACGCTGATTATAAACGTTCCTTTCTCGGTTTGGAAGGACGCCGACAGTATTTTTTTTGTGGAAGTGGATCTAAAATCCTATTTAAAATATTGTTTTGGTGATTAAAATTAGCCAAGTAAGTATTTTATCTGTTTTTCTTATTAGTTGTTATCTATACCCATTATATTAGCAGGCTGAAATCATAGGACACATTTTAGGTTAGGTAGGTAACATTCTTTTAACGTAGAGAGGCGTGTTTAAATAATTTATCTTTCAAAACATTGGCCTTCTTTTCCTAGACGTACCGGAATATCTATATTTTGTATCGTGAAATTGATATATTAACATCTATGCAGGTACACCATTCTAGACAATCTGCTTTCTGGCTCCTGCAAAACGTATCCCTACATTAGTTTACCTGGTGGAGGCATGTTTAGTTCTACAAATCAAACATGAAAGTAAATAGGCGTCTACTAACGACGAAAATATCCTGCAGTGTGTCACCATTTGATAACCAGTGAAATGAATTATAGAAACTACCAATTATTTTAAAACCACTTTTATTTTTAGTCGATTCCTAGGTACCTGTATATTATAATATGGAATTATTCTCCAGGATTTGTATTGCAACTTGAATCAATACACATATTTATTAGTGACTAAAATCTAAAGTAATAACACATTTAACTTGCAATCCCTTGTCGATTAACGAGTGTCCCAGTAAATTGTTCAGCAACTGGTAGATGACTTTCGATAGGTTTATTAGTGCGTTCAGCAGCCCTCAACAGTTGAGTAAGTGACTGTCTTCAGACTGTGCTAAATTGTTGAGGTCTGTTGAACTAACACAACTATAGGTACTTGGCTTGATATTTTAAAATAGATCCCTAGCTAGTAATTTTTTGCTGTTACACTTGCTGTCAAAACTACACTCAAACTCACATAAAAAGTGAAGCCCAAAATATGCATGCATTTTAAAGCTTAATAACATCTAAAAGGGCTGAGAGATAATTCTAAAGACTGCCTAGAAAGTTTAATATAATAACTTGTGTCTTAATTTGTCCCTATAAATATTTAATAAACCTATATTAACAGACCAATGGTTATTTGTTGTTAATATTATTATACTGAAAAGTATTGTAAAAAGAGAAAGACATGGCTTTACATCAATAAAAATTAGAACTAGATCTATCAACAAGTTTAATGCTGTTTTAATATGAAGTTTTAAATGATTGAGTATCTTGAGCTCGTCACTTCTTATGCGTAACCAGTTTAGAGTCTCTAGTTTATATTTTTTAGGTGTCCTCATCACAGTTTTCAGTAGAACTTTTCTGAGTACGCTTGATTGTAAAACTTTAACAATATTTATATTAATGAATGGCATTTGTACTTGAAATATCCTCTTGAATATTATAAAAGTATTTTTTTAACAGGACAAGTTAATATATTATTATGATTGTTATATTTTTCGGATTGGTTAATTGGTTTGTACAATGTTCTTGTTGCTTGTGGTTACATTTCTAATTCATCTAAAAAAATTCTTTAAAATGCTCAAACGTAAACTTAAACCAGTTGTCAGTAAACGCCAATTACAGCGTCGCATTAAAAGCAGGACTAGCTGTTTTCAAAGTAATTTGTTATCAGAAACACAAATGCACCCTTCACTTTCTAATTCTAATGAGTGTCATTTAAGACCACCACCTTATAGTAATAATACAGATGGTGAGGTTTCTGTCGCCACAAGGAATGAAATTAAGACCCATGAAATAAATATAGGAAATAAAATAATTAACAATGATATTAAACTGTCAGATGATGCAATTTTTGAAAATCGAAGCGTAGATCAAATTTATTACTCAGAACAGACTGATGGATGTAACGGCAAAGATGTGGCTTCTCAAATCGCTTTAAGAACTAAGTTAAGATCATGGGTCGTTGAACATAATGCTGGTCGAAATTCTACAACACATTTGCTCGCTGTTTTACATCCACATTTACCATTTTTGCCATTAGATTATCGATCACTTATGGCTACTCCAAGAACAACAGTTAATGTAAATTTAAACAATGGGGAAATGTGCTATTTTGGAATAAAGGAAAATTTATTGCACAAATTAAAAAATGGTTTAAAAAATTGTAGCTATCAAATTCCCATACAGGTAAATATTGATGGTGTACCAGTTTTTAAAAGTAGTTCTGTTGATATGTATCCAATATTAGCACTTAGCAAAAGTTTTAATGATGACACTCCTTTTACAGTTGCTGTTTATGTCGGTAGTGGGAAACCTGATCCCCTTAGTAAATACTTAGAACAATTTATAGCAGAAGTAAAAAAATTAAGGGAGGAGGGTTTGTGTTATCTCGATAAGCATTATACTTTTGATATTGATCTTTTTATCTGTGATGCCCCAGCAAGAAGTTATTTAAAACAAGTTATGGGTCATGTGAGTAAGAATGCTTGTGAAAAATGTAATATAGTGGGCACCTATGAAAACCATAGAGTTAATTTTGCTCAAGAAAGTTTTGTATCGTTTCCTCCGAAATTAGATGAAGATTTTTTTCAGCAAATTCAACCAAGTTATATTAAGGGAAATAGTCCTCTGTTAGAATTGAATATCGGCTTAATTACACAGTTTCCACTGGATCCTATGCATTTACTTTTTCTAGGCGTGACAAAGCGTTTGCTACTTAATTACTATTTTGAAGGTTCTCCACCTTTTAAATTATCGCAGAAAATCAAGAGAGAAATTGAACAAAAAGTTTCAGACATTCGTAACTGCATATCCTCAGATTTTAACAGAAGATGTAGGTCTTTCAAAGAGTTGCGCCGTTGGAAAGCTACGGAATTAAGGCAGTTTATCATGTACACTGGTCTGCTACTTTTGTACAAACATGTGGATAAAGATCAGTATGAGTGCATTAAGTTATTACATTGCGCTGTATTTATATTATCGAATGAACACCTAATGAAAACATACACTGACCTAGCAGAAAAATGTTTAATAGATTTTAATATACAAGCAGCAAAACATTTTGGTAATGACTTTGTTGTATTTAATGTCCACAGTTTAATCCATTTAGTGGCAGACTGCAGAAAGTTCGGAACCATTAATGAATTTTCTTGTTTTCCTTTTGAGAACTACTTAAATTCATTAAAAAGAAGAATTCATTCAAACACAAATGTACTTCAGCAAATTCACAGAAGGTTGACTGAAATCGATGAAGAAAAAAAGACAAATCATTATGAGCCAGTCCACAGGAATAACATGTATCCTAAACATGTAACAGAGCAAATTTTTAATGGTGGAACTGTTGAATCGTTTAATTGTTCTAAGTTGTGTTTCCCAAATTTTTTTATATCTACAGAACGACCTGATAACTGTGTTCTGTTAAAATCGGGAAAAATATGTTTGGTTAGCTTCATCACAAATATAAACGGGGATTATTTATTTCAGGGGGTGACATTTTCATATTATTACGACTTGTATACAGAACCAATTAAATCATCATTTCTTAAGATATTTTATGTTGAAAAAATTTGTAAAATACATGTCCAATTTTCACTAAATGATATTATGTACAAATGCCTTCTGTTACCGCATAAACGTGGTTTCGCAGTATTTGCTTTGAGTCATTGCCATTTTTAAAATACATTCCAGTGCTACTCGGAATGTTTGCCGTCGTGGAATTTTTGAATTGTGATGGAGAGTCAAGAGGAGAAATATCTACTGTGCCTCTCTTATGGCTAGCAAAAAAGTCAACCCGGTGTTACTGGCCTAATAAAACTTATGGCGTACCGTACACAGACTTTATTAAGAGACAGACTCCATATAAAAAGTCTTGGCCAATTTTTAAAATTAAATTTCATGCTTCTAGAGGTAAGGAGACAATCTAATTTTTATAAAGGTTCTTTTACACTTACTATATTTATTAACAGATACCTATGAAGCTGCGGAAGATGTAGTCAGTAAGATCATTCGTGATGAAAAGGAAAATAGTGACCTGACTGGGGAATCAGCAGTAAGTTTCACTCAGAAAAAAATCCATGAGGATTCTTTTGGAAGTAGTGAAAGTGGTACAGATGACTCCTATCTCGTTACTCAAACTACTAAAAAGATTAAAATGGACAACATAGTCAATAAAGACACCGCCACAGTATCACAAAATTATATTGTCACAAGAGAATCACAAATGTCGAGTCCAAAATATGATGACTCTCCCTTAGAAACAAAAACAATTAATAGAGAAATCAATACATGTACTGAAGCACAGACATCTAACAAGAAAAATGAAACATCTTTGGGAAAACGAAAAATGGTAGAAGAAAATAATTCTTCGGAAACTCAAAGGATACAGAAAAAAAATGATGGAGCTTTTAGAGCGTTAGAAAGAAACACAGACGCCGATACTGATGGTTCTGAAACACGAGGAATAAATTTCCAAAGTGATACTTATATTGGAACACAAGCAGTAGACTCACCTTATGTTCCTTCTCGCAGCCATTCTAGTTTTTCAGGAATGTCTGGTGTTTCACGTAATAATAGTAAGTATTTATTAACCTAGGATTTTTTTTCAAAATTTTAGATATTGTCTTGCGCGTCTATGTAAAAAAATATTTAATTTGTTTTAGATTTTGAAGATATGGTACTCCAAACCTTGGCAAAAATTGAAACCAATGTTGAACATAACGCTATAGTAATAAACGAATTGCTTCAACATCACAAATTATTAAGTTCCAGTAATTTGGTAAGACCAGAAAATCTTCCAATGCTTCCTATTGATGACAAAGAAGATTTTAACAAATTTGAGGAGTTGTTAAGAAAAGATAAGCCGGTATGGGACTATTTGGTATGTAACAAGAAAGTAATTTGGGACTTTTAATAAAAAGTTTATCAAATATTCGAGCACGCAAAAATTATAATAGAGGAATTTGTATACACCACAAAATTTTCTAGTTGACGTTACCAAGATATTCATTGAATTTAGTAACGGACTTATTCTGTATTTAATAACAGAATTGAACTCGCAGAAAATTATAGCTTTTACATTTTTTTAAGGTGAGAAAGTTGGCAGCAGTAGGTGGATCCAATATCGAAAATTTCACAAGGAGAATAATGAGTACATTATTAACAAATAAATGTGCAACTTCTTTCAACTGGAAGGGGAGGGACCAAAAAATAGCTTTCTGTGAAACAAAATCATTGGAATTGATAAATGGTATGTTGGTTATCACTGTTTGTAGTTCATAGTTCTAAAGCGGCAGGGTTTGTAGAACTTGACTAAGCTTGGGAACTTACAGACCCTGGTGATGTACTAGAAATTTTTTAAAAAGTTTGATTATGCACCTCAAAATGTATTAAACTATGTATGTGACTCCTGTACACTGCAAAATTCACAGAACATTATTCGAAGTCTAATAAAGCTCATCTTTTGGACATACCTACTGTATAAAAAAAATTATTCTTTGTTTAATAATTGTTTAATTTTCTTTTAGAATCTGTATGTAAATCTCTGCCGGAAGCTGATGAATTAACAATAGCCAAGTCGATAAAGGACTGGCTAAAATATGCGAAGTTGCGAATTTCTCAGTCTCATGCAAGGGCGGCAAAAAAAACTGGTATTTAAAGTGTGAATTTATTATTTATTTTGTTCTAATAAGTTATTTTTTTTTTAAATACTTTTTCGAGTGCTGCAGTTTTAGTTCTATATAGGATTTGTGAAATATCATTAGTTTAATGGGTTTTCTTATATGTTTTCTTATAGAGGGTGTTCATTTGAAAACTTCCCACCACGGATTTTCCTGCTTTAAAATGAAAATGTGGAAAATCGCTCTGACCAGTCGATTTTTATTTCGAGGGGGACATCTTTTGCGTATATTGTCAATCTTGTTACTTCAAGCCCCTAGAAGGGAGGGGGGGGTAAGATCTAAATCTTAAATGGATACCCCTATTCTATATATTTTTTTTGGATTCTGCATAAAATTCTTAACATTTTTTAATAAAAGCATTATTAGTCTATACTAAACAGTTTCCGAGATATTGACTCTTGAAAAATGAGATTTTGGAACTTTGACAGCGTCTAGCTTTCTAACTGTACACCTTTAGAGTAAAACGGCTTACATGTCCCTATCTTCAATTTTTATTATTTTTCCAATAGTGTCAACTTCCGGTTAAACCGGAAGTACTATATTTGTTACAACTGGTTTAACCGGAAGTTGACACTATTGGAAAGATAATAAAAATCGAAGATAGGGACATGTAAGCCGTTTTGCTCTAAGACGTATTGTTAGAAAGCTAGACGCTGTCAAAGTTCAAAAATCTCATTTTTCAAGAGTCAATATCTCGGAAACTGTTTAGTATAGACTAATAATGCTTTTATTAAAAAATGTTCAGAATTTTATGCAGAATCCAAAAAAATTATATAAAATAGGGGTATCCATTTAAGATTTAGATCTTACCCCCCCCCCCCCCCCCTCCTAGGGGCTTGAAGTAACAAGATTGACAATATACGCAAAAGATGTCCCTCTCGAAATAAAAATCGACGGGTCCGAGCGATTTTCCACATTTTCATTTTAAAGCAGGAAAATCCGTGGTGGGAAGTTTTCAAATGAACACCCTGTATAATGTCTTAATAAATCGGTAAAGCATACACTGGTAAACTTGTTAAATTTTAATAGTATCCAAGTAGGTACTTTAGGATTTTTTTTCTATTGACAAGTTTTTTATTAGATGAGGTATCATTTTACATGTTTATATTATAAATGTTTACTTTAAAAATAAGTTTTGGGTTCTTTCCCCTAATGTATTCGTTTTTTTATATACCTATATAAATATAAATATTAGTTTATTCTATACACCTACATAGTTTCATTTTTTTACGTACTTAGCGCCAGTTTGAGAAGGGAATTAAGTCGAAATTACTAATTTGCTAGTTTTTTACATAAATCTGCTAGATTTTTTAAAACTTAAAACCAAGAACCTTATTTAAGGAAATAAAAGGGACACATATTTTTCTGACAAAAACCTAAAATTTCTTCTATATAATCTTTTTTAGTGCTTTGGCGTGATAAAAGAACTCTGTAATTTGCTGGAGTACCTACTTCCTAAAAAAATTAAGTACAAAAGAAAATTTGAGTTTGTGTTATAAAGTACCTATATGTATATGTGCCCCTTTTATTTCCTTAAGTAAAAAGGTCATTGTTTTGAGTTTTAAAAAAAGTAGCCAATATTATGTAAAAAATTAGCAGCTGGATTTATATATGTACATCAGTTTAAATCTAGGAACTAAATTTGGGTGAAAATGTAGATACGAGATATTAGGTAATTGTTTCTTCAGCATCGATATGTTAAAATCCCAGTTAAAACTTTAAGAACAAAATAAGTATGTAAATCTAGGTAAGTACCTGATCCATGGTTAGTGTTACTCAAATAAAATTTAACTACCTCCAGTTTTTTTATTAAACTGCCTAGTTAACTCTTCCATTGTTATCACATAGGATATTAAAATTATTTATTAACGTACCTACTTTAAAAGCTGAAAACCCTTACGTTCTCATTAACTAATAAGAAATTATGTGTGTTAGGTTTAGACGGTGTCAGATTCGAATTACTTTTCGTATTTGACACGGTTTAAACGAAATTACCATGATTTCTTAGTACAGTAGAGATTTGTATTCATCTTGACAACCAGTTTTTTACGTTAAATATGCCATTGTGGGCATACAGTAAAATGATTTTAAAGTGCTTTTATAAACGTTTAAAAGTAACTGAATATAAAAGTTTATTGACACAAATTAGGGTTTTTTAAACGTTTTTAATTAAGAGCTGAAAAGTAACGTTTCTTTAAAGTTAAAATACCCAGTCAAGTGCAATCATACTACATTATTTAACGTGTTTTTTAACCTACTTAATAAATGTTTAAAATTAATTATAAATAAACGTTTATTTAAAGTATAATTATCTGGATAGATAAAAGCAGATTACATAAAAATGTATATTTAACGTGTTTATTACACGTTTTAAAATGGTTGAACATTATCGTCTATTTCACGTCAAGTCTACGTCTATTGTTAGCCATTTCGTCTATCTTGCACATTAATTAAATGTGTTTTAAACGTGTCTAATACACGTTTAAAAATGGTTATAAATAAATATGCAATTGATAGTTAAATCTTAGTTTAATTTTGAATAAATTTTCTGCTTACTTTATAAACGTTTAATAAACCTAGGGATTCAACTGGGTTTAAACAAATACATGTTACTTAATACGTCTATTAAATGTATGTATAACTACGTTAATAAGACGTTACAAATTTGGTTATATTTTACGTTGATTAGTGCGACATTAAGCTGTTTCTTCAACCGTATGGTTTCAAGTGATTAATAAACGTTTAAAAAACCAATGTGTGCCCGCTGGGAATATACTACTTTCGTAAATTATCGGGTATATTATTTTATTAGGGCAGAAGTTGGTAAAATCCGCGTCACCAAGTTCTTTCGGTTACTATTCTGTCTCTTTTTATGAGATATAATACCTAAAATATGTCACGTTAATCGTTGATACGAAGCAAAAACCTCTTCTATAAAAGGTCTTTGATACGAACACACCAATAAATCTTGCTCAGAACACACTGATAAATTTGCCAGTGTCGAAGTTGAATTCGAAGAAGAAGAGGATGATTTTATGTTTTATGGTAATTTATACCGTGCGAGCAAAAATTATTTGCATCAAAGAGGGCTTGGATTAAAAAACGTAGGGCTTGGTTCAGATCACATGTAGTGCGTTCGGTTAACGCAAATCTGTCTCCTCGGTCTGCTCATTGGTGCAGTGTTGCGTTCGTTTATTAGATCTATGACCTCGGGTGTAACTGCTCGGCGTTCGATATTTGAAAAATCGAGCACTCGGAGTTACCTCGTACCGCCTCACCTAAAAATATGGAGCGAACGGAGCAAACTAATTGAATTTGTGTTTTGACAGCAAATTTGGAAATTTGTTTTACCTAACCTAACATACAAAATCAAACATAATTCCCGTACCGAAATCATTCCAAATTGGACAAACACCAGATCATAACTAAAAGTTTTTTTTCCAACGGTCTTGATGGATGTCCTTTGTGAGTTGCTTCGGGAGGCAAAATACTGTGCACTTTTTGCAATAGAACTTCAAAAGTTTCCGGTGTTATACGAAAATTATATTGAAATTGTTTGTCAGAGAATGCTGGGACAATATTTTCGGCATAGCCATCAACTTTTGTAATCGAACAGCTTTCTTCCTCGTCGCTATCATCATCAAACATCATCATTTGTGCTCCCCTTAAGTGCCACAGCAATTACAGCTAGAATATTTTCCATTTTCGTCTCTTCAAACCGCCAAACATAAAGTGAGGTTAATTTTATATTTTATGTCAGATGGAACATGGTAGAGGTCGAGAACTATCGATAGTGTATCGATAGTTATCGATAGTATGAGATATCGAAATCTATCGATAGTTTTATATGAATATCGATAGTATTCGATCTTACTAGATTATGGCTGTGCAAGCAACGGTAGAGCAGGCGGAGATCCGGCGTTGGCGATTTCTGTTCTGTGGTCGATAATGGGGCGAGGGCCATGTGCAAATCTTTTGTTTGTCTGACGCTGATAAGAAGAGAAGAAGAAATAAGAAAATGTAACCTAAAACAAAAACCGTTTATTTTGCGTTTAATTATTTTCTGCGACAATGGAAATTTTTTTTAGCAAAAACCAAAGTAAGTTTCCCGATTTTACATATTATATATATATTAATAATACTATCGATAATTATCGATAGTTAATATAAAAATATCGAAAACTATCGATGGTTCGACTATCGATAGTTCTCGACCTCTAGAACATGGAACTCGACAAACTCTTAAAAGGGTTCGGTAAATACTACGCGCTCGTTTAGCCCGAATATCACGTGACATTAAATCTGCATCTGCTCGCTCTGCTCGACCTTTTCAAAACCGAACGCACTTAATGATATGGGGACGATATATCTAACCAAATCTAGGTTAAAATTTTGTCAAACTCATATTATGACATGATATGCCAAACTAATGAGTAATAAAATAAGTACACAAATACAAATTTATTTTTGTTGTTTACAAAATTAACAAAGTAAGAAAGAAAAAGAAAAAGAATTACATAAATTGCTGAAATTGGCCACCGCCATGCTCCAAGCATAAATTCTGGCGTCTTTTCATATTTTCGAAAGTGTTGACCAGCATCTCTGGAGACATGTTACCACATTCTTGGATAATCCTTTCTTGTAATTGTTCTAAATTTTCAACTGGTGTTTTAAAAATAGTGTTCTTTAAATGAGAAAAAACGGAGTAATCCATAACCGTTAAACAAGGTGATCTACGTGGGAATTTAATGTCTGATCGAAAACTGATCAATCTGTCGTCGAAAAAATGGCGTAAGTAGTTAATAGTTTCGGTGGCTGTATGGGCGGTTGCACCGTCCTGTTGAAAATATCCTAAACGTAGTTCGTCGTCAAGTAATTGCTCCACAAATGGATTCAAAATATTGTCTCTATACCGCTGTGCTGTAACTGTGTCATGGAAAAAAATAGGACCAACAATTCTTCTTCGGGAAACAGCTAACCAGACACTTCATCAAAAAAAAATGTCAGGTCTAATAAATCATTTATTTCCAATAAATTTTGGGTAAACCATTGATAGTAATTCCTGCGTCTTTCAAAATCTGCGGCTTGAATTTCTTGGAATACTGGCAGTTTATAAGGAAATAAATTTAGCTGCTTCCTAAGAATAGTCCTGCATGTTCCATAAGATCTTCCCACTTCTTGGGACAGGCGTCTTATACAATTTGTTGGCGTATTTTGCATTATTTCACGAACGTTTGCAACAAGTTCCTCTGTTCTTACAGATGGTCTTCTGCTCCTTTGTTGTGTTGTATAGAACATGTTTCCCTAAACACAGCCACGGTTCTTTTCAGGCATCGTCCATGCACAAACCCGGATTGTATTGCCAATCACCATTTACTCTAACCCCGTTTCGAAAAAACGCTTCAACCATGAATGTTTTCTGCTGTTCCGTAAAGCCCATTGTGTGAATTGTTCAAGAAATTGGAAAAATTAGCGATGAGTCAAATTATTTGTAACGACTGTCAAAGATGACGGAATAACTGATTGATTGTTAATTCAGGTAGTTACTGACACCCGACAGGTATTAAGCTTTACGGCTAAGCACGTCCTTAGTCCTTAGATGCAAGGCCTTTTTTGATGCAAATAATTTTTGCTCGCACGGAATCATCGTAGATTTCTTTAATTTAAAACTGAAAACATAAAAGGCGACATTATTCCTCAATGTTTCTGAAAGCTACGCCACTGACAATAATCAGTCGGAAAATACTGGCGAGAGTACGTGAGCCGCTTTCAAAGTATAATTTTCCTTTTTCGTTTAGCTGTTTTCACCATGAAAATTGATAAAGTATAAAGGGATGGTCCTGATGACAATATTGTTGTTCATGCTACTATTTATATGCGAATGGAGGCATACGCTGCAGTGAGCTGGAATGATTATGATTAATGACAGATGTAATTTACAGTTGACCACAAGAGAAGAAGAATAGCGACACTAGAGGCAGTAGAGTAAAAGATATCCAAACAAAATATAGGCAAAAGGATAAACAGGGAAATCTAACGGCCAAAATAATTGAATTAAGTATATTTTCTTTTAACACGCTTTTATTTTTATTTTTATATTTATATATATTATATTTATGAGCTTCACATGTATGTTTGTTTGTGTATTTGTAACCGACTTCTTTGAACCCGATTCTGACCCACTCTAAATTCTCCTGTCAAATTTTGACAGCTGTCAGGTATAAAACGAAGATGCGATTTTGACAAAACAAATTATGGGGTCGTATATTATTCGATGCGGAGACTTCGGGAAAAATAAGCCAAAAATTTTCCTATCAAAATTTGACAGCTGTCAATATGTCAAATTGTTTAAAAAAAATGATATTAATGAAAAATCTATATATATAATATATTGTATATTGATGGTGGAAAGTTGAAAAAAATACGCAAAAAATGATCTTGTCAAAATTTGACATCGTCCTGTCAATATGTCAGAATTATTACAATAACCGATAGTAATGAAACAAACGTGGGGTCATATAGGGCATGTGCACAACCTGACAGATGATAGTCGCCCTGAGGAAAAACATATTAAGGTTAGTTTTATGACGTTGACATCGGTATATTTTCAGGTTAGTTTGTTTGTCAAATCATGACAAGACGTTATAATAACAAAAAATCAACTCGCACTGACAGTGGCGCACCCAGGGGGGGGGGGGCAAGGGGGCCTTGGCCCTCCCAAAACCCCCAATGAAATAAAAATTATGAAAGTGGATAAGTATTTTAAAAAATCAATTTTCTTAGATTTACCTCACGGGCCTCGTTTGAGGGTGGCCAGGTGGGGCATTTACCCCCCTCCCTCCCCCTGGAAGTTGACTTATTGACAAAAGTTGACTTATTGAGGTTTAATATGGTTTGATTGAATTTATGAATTTATTGTTTCGAGTTTTCCTTTATATTTTTGTTATTATTTTGGGGTAGTAAAGACTTATTTTAATAAAAATAAACAGTTTTAATGTCAAAACGACTATGAATGTTTGAGAAACAATTTTAGCTCATTAAGTATTGAGCAAAAAATTGAAATTCAAATTAAGGGAAGACCTAAACTCTCGAAATTAACTTGATACATACCACAAAGTGTAAATCTAGGGACTTTATTGTTATTGATAAGTTTGCTGCAAATAAAAACAGATGAATGAACTTTACTTTTAAACAATGTACCCACTAATGAAAAATAAATTAGCCTTTCTATTTTTTATCTTATTTCATTTTCAATAGAATAAGAAGGTTATCATAAATTTTTAAAATATTTACTATAATAATTATTGGCCAAATTTGGGCGTGGTCTTACAAAAATTTCGCCTGCGGCGCATTTCGCATACAGCAGACTATTGGTACACCCCCAAGTTAACAAGTCACAAGCCGCCAATGCCCCCCCCCCCCCCTAAGAAACCGTTTAACGACTCCCATGACTAGGCTATTGCGATCTTCCCTGCAAGAGTATCTGTTAAAAAAGCTTCAAAGTTCTAGAAAAATGCGTAACTTAAAAGTTTATTAAAAAATTTGCTTCCAGCACTGGTTGGCGGGCCCCCCCTAACATAAAATCCTGGGTGCGCCGCTGCGCACTGACACTGTCACTTCTTTAAAATTAATAAGGCTATGTATCGTTTTTTTTTATTAGAGCCAGTTTGGCTAAGTAGCGTTCTTGAACTTCTTTTGGAAGGGTATTATAGTAGTTGCTTGTGTCCATGTTGTAGGTTAAAATACTTTGTACAACCTTATAAGTAATGTAGTAAATGTAGCAACTTAAAACCAAAGTGAATATTCTTTATAAAACAAAATCCAAAAATATGATACTGGCTACAATAATTATACTTATTATTCGCACAGAAAAACTACCAAAAAAACACTAAAGAACATCCAAACATCAAAAATACCTGTAAACTAACGGTAAAAACAGGTTTTGCTTTTCCTCAGGGCGTCCGTCAAATTTGACTAATGACGTCACGTGCACATGCCCTATAGATTTGTTAAGAATAGAAAAATTTTTCTGAACTATAACTCAAACTAAAAAATGTAAAATAAATATAGTTTAAAAAAACTAAAAAACACGCTTTAATAATTAATCAAACTAAAAAGCGGAAAATAAATATAGTTTAAAATTATTCTTGAAATTCTTTATATAGGCAGAAAATAATAATGAATGATAAACATTAGTATTATTGTGAAAAAAGCGTGGGGCGCTTTGTGCTATATTTTTCGTATATCGAGCACCCCATGCTTTTTTTACAATAATACTAATGTTTATCGTTCATTATTATTTTCTGCCTATATTAGGAATTTCAGGAATTGAGCTAGTGTGGTCATTCGGGTCTAAAGGCCGTCGTCGGTTGGAATTGCTTCCTAACGTTTCGCTAGCACGAGTGGCGAGCTTCTTCAGAGATCCTTCCATCTTCGGTGCTGGAAGTAGACTCCTATCCAGTCTGTGCCCTGTAAAACTCCGTTCCTTCGTTTCAAGAGGAGACTCTAATTATGAAAACATGAAGAAAAAAGATGTAAATCAATATTTGTTCTTAAGGTTGAATTCTCAACGTCATTCAATCTATTGCCAACCTATAACCTATTTCGCGTTGATTTTTTTAGTTTATTATTTTAATAACTAACATTTAAAGAAAATCAATATCTTCGGTATGTACATTATTTAGGTAGTATCTGATATATTACAAAAATATCAATTTATTTCATTGCTAACTTTGGAAGAATTGTATAGTGAAAGAACAATGAGTGACAATGACATAATAATGTTAAAAAAAATCTTACCCGATATTTTTCGCTACACAATTCTCCTAAAATAAGTTATGAAATTCCTTGATATTTATTAAATATGTCAATTATTACCTATAGAATATCAAGTCGATACTGATTTTCTTTAAATTTTATATAAAAGCTAGAAAACATAAATAAATCGGCGCGAAATAGGTTATAGGTTGGCAAGCATGTTGATACTCCCACCTTAAATGTGTTATAAGGAAGCTATGGCCGTCCGAGGATTTTTGATTAAAATACCAATTATAGTTTATGAACTGATTTAAATAAATCAGTAATTTTTTATACGAATACCTTTTTTGTATAAAAAAAAACTTAGGATCATAATAATTAAGCTTTAAAATAGTGGCCGGGCGTACTACATTCTTTAACATTTTTAAATAGCCTTATGTTATAATTACACTTGTATTAATAGATTACAATAATTATTTAGCAATAATATGCTACAATTTAACAAATTTTTAAAATATCATTCTTAAAGTATTTCAAATCTTTCCTAAGTTTTTATTGTTTTTGAGCTCTGGGACTTAATTGAAATATCCAAATTGTAGTCCTTACTTACTCCTTTCAGGAAAACCAATTTATATGTAAAATGTTTTGATACCGTACCTAGACAAAAATCTTTATTATACCTATTATAGTTGAATAGTCATGTTATGATCACATTTAACCACCAAAGTTTCTTAAACAGTAAATGTATCTCGTTTATTTATACCCATCGCACACCGCCCGTCGCCTTATTTTGCAAAATTTGCAGTCTATTTAATGTCCCGTTGTATTTTATAGAATGCATTTGGCCAAAGATTACCAGGTACCCGGTCGCGATTTTACAAAATATAAACTATTACAGCACAAGACACGCCCCCAATTACAAAATAACAAAATATAATCGGCCTCAGCACAATCCTGCAAAATCTAATCGTTTGCAGCACAACGTGGCTGATCCATATAAATAAATCTTGATGAGATCCGTCACGTCGGTCAGCAGAAATATTTTTCTTGACCATCCGCACGAGTCCCACCGCCTGACGAGTCCTTGCTAGACAAATTCCGTCGAAAAGGTATATTGGCAACCGGTTTGTTCGTTGTTACCCAGAGCATTTTTTTTCCACAAATATTATTTTATAAAAATATTATTTTATAAAAGTAAAATTTAAAAAAAAATGCTCTGGGTAACAACGAACAAACCAGTTGCCAATATACCTTTTCGACGTAATTTGTCTAGCAAGGACTCGTCAGGCGGTGGGATGGTTAAGAAAAATATTTCTGCCGTCGCGGTCATGCTACAACAAACACTCTGAGCTACAAACGATTAGATTTTACAGAAATGTGCTGAGCGGGATTATATTTTGCAATGATTCACGGTGCGAACGTGTCTGGTGCTCTAATAGTTTATATTTAGTAAAATCGCGCTGAGGCCGCTTATATTTTGTAATTTCGTAATTGGGGGCGTGTCTTGTGCTGTAATAGTTTATATTTTGTAAAATCGCTACCCGGTCGTTGTTCATCATTAAAAAATACTTATACCTATATTAAATTAGTGTTAGGCGATAATAAATATCAATATGTGTAATGATACACTGACATTATACCAAAAGATTGACTTTATTAAACAGAAGACACATGTATAAAAATTCATTAGTGACAGTCAAAAATTACATTTAACACTAAACAAGTTAGGTAAAGGCGTAAATAATTGATTTTCGCATTCTTCCCCCTTTTTATTATCAATGATATTCATCAAAATATTTAGGCGACATGCTTTCACCAACATCAAAAAATGGAAAAATCGATATTATTGACGTGATCGGATTTATCGATAATATCGATAAATATCAATAATATCGATAAGTATCGATAAATAGATATTTTATTTTTTAAATATCGTTATTCGATATATCGATAAAAATATCAATAAGTAGAGGATAAGGCCCGAATATGGGCCCTGCATTTATTATGAGCCCCCTCAAAAACTCAGTAGGACCTTAAGCGACATCTGTGTAAAATAGCTTAAAATATACTTCGGTACACAACCCGAATTAATTCGGTTGTTAACAGTTAGTGATGAAGGTGTTTATGAAAATTTGAATATATATTTAGAGGTAAGTTGCGTAAGGCTATTTTGTCAAATATTAGCTGACTAGGTTTGAAATATTCGCATCAGTGTGTTGTATTAGGATTAACCCAAGCAGCAAGGATTGGTCGATACAACGTTGGATATACGATACTTCCCAACGTTGCATTACGTTGTAACAACAGTTGAATCTACGTTGACAGGACGGCACAATGTCATAATTGATACAACGTTGAATGTGACCGTTGAATTAACGTCTCGATTTACGTCGTATTTTACGTTGACCAGATGTGTTTAAGACGTCAGATAATCTACCTATTTAAAATAATTTTTCTACTTTATTGCTTCATTTCGGTGTAATAACAATTTAGGATTTATAATGAGTAGCCAATATAATGAAATCCAAAAATGTCCATTTCATTTGAAAGTTAAGATAACATTGCTTTACATGTTTATGACATATTTTTTAAAAGTAAGGCATAAAGATACTAAAAGTAGAAAAATATTAAAGAGAACTGCTCCATAAGACTTGACAACATTTGTTCTTTAGAACTTGTACGAGTGTTATTTTGATCGAGTGTAAACATGTCTTACAAAACTAGTTTAGTAATGTACTATTTTAAATGTCCATTAAAGCAGTTTTCAAATAAAATAAAATCACCAAGATGTTTGCGATTACTTTATTTGAGGCATAAGGCATTAAGTATACATAAAACTTTTTAAAAATAAATGCACAAACAAAATTAAAAAACACTTTTTCAATTTAAATTTTAATAAACAAAAAAGCAAAGTACTGAAAAGTTTTTACCATCACTTTCATTTTCAAGAGGGGGAGGTCTTGGAAGCTTTTTTTCTTGTTGACTAATTTGCTTTGGATTTGACTGTCACTATCTCTAGAGTCGCTGTATACATATGGAGGTTTACGTTGTCTTTTTGTCCTTCTATTATTTAAGTCTATTTCACTGTCTGATTTAATATCAGATGTAAATTGGGCTTTACTTCTCTTTTCTTTAGCTTTCTCGTATTCATCTAAAAGGCAACATTCTTAATCATAATCCAAATTTATTTATTTCTGCTTACCAAACATCAGACATTACATTCCTCTACAAAAATGTTTTATTATATTATTTGCGGAGTTCTGATTTGATTAATTGTTGAAAAAAATCATTTAATGTTTTTGTTTTTTAAAAGTTTTTATATTTTCAAAAATAACAGAGTAAAGAAGAATTCACCCTGTACTTACACTTTAAAATATTCTACACAAATTAGAATAGTCATACAATAATCAAATATTTAAGCAAATTACCCATAATACCAGAATAGCCTTACTGTAAAACATAGGTTAAAAAATGATATAAAGTGTCATGTCTCACTTTCCATGCTCGTAATGTAATGAATGATCATTCGCATTAAAATTAGCAGCGAGTACCTATATCAACGAAATTTACCACATTACCTACTCTTAAAAATTCCATTGAAAAATGTCAACACATAAACTTAACATTAAACCACTTTTTTATGAATATTTATGTAGAAAAAGAACCACCAATTTTACTACTGTACTAATAATTAATTAAAAATTTAACTTATTTAGGTACCTTACCTTTTATTAGACTAATAGCTACTTATGGACAACAGAATAGTATTAAAGGTGGCATTATTATAGGAGCCTAGGAAGTATTATTACTATTTTGTAGAAAACAGCGCCCCTGTTTGCTTCACAGGTCCCGTAACCTTGTGAATTTTGGTTAGAGGTTAGGTATCTTATTTTTTTCTTGAAAAATTTAAAAAACATAAAATTCCGCACAGAAGACTTGTGACTAATATTTGAAGGAATTCTTGTATTCCAGTAACTAACTAAAGTAAACTCGTTTTTTATTTTTTGTGTAATAATATAAAATCGAAAAAGAGACGCCATCTGTAATAGTGCATCTCCATACGAAATTTTGTTAACATTATATACTTCTATTTATATAAATGTTATACATTTCACTTACCAATCAATGTTAAGTCCAGCCTGGAAACAGTGGAAACATTAATAAATGTACCATAATAACACCAGCAATAATGCAATAATTTTTGAACACTTTTCTCTTCTCAGACCAGTTCTCAGTAGTTCTCACACGGTCACATGTCACCACCATGTCACTTGGAGGGACGCGGTCGCGTGGAAAATTAGGATTTGTCAAATGTCAAGGATCGCCTTTATCTTTGTCTTTCTTGTAAGGAAAGACCAAGTTGTCCGACGCTCGGCGTTGCGTTGCGTTTTTGCATGTGATGTCTCAATCCTTCCGCTTCTGGCGGGAAATTTGAATTAATTTGCATGGGAATACAACGTTATCCACTTTTAAGTAACTGACTTAGAGTCGGCTTTGTAACTGATATATAATCATGTTGCTACATTATACGTGCATCCAATAAGATATAAACATAGCCGTTTTTTTTTTGATATCTTAAATTTTATTAATACAGTATTTATTTCAGATGATGCTACGTTTATTCAAAGTCTTTAGTCGACTTAATAAAAATTTTAAAAATTAGTGTTAAAACTATTTAAAGTTGCTATACCTAAAATAGTATATATTTATTTGAAAAATACTGGTGCCAATGATTAGAATTATTTTTACAAAATAGCTTGAAGGTCTCTTACAACCTATATTTAACGTTGAATAAACGCCACTTAAACTACGTTGATGATTATGTTGCTTTTATAATGTTTATTCAACGTTGATTTTTGGTATATCAACGCCTACGACAGCAATCAACCTTTTATCAACGTCGATTCAACTACCCCTTGCTGCTTGGGAAGATTTGTTATATTTCCATACATATTGAGTCACTTAACACCAAAAAATAAAATGACATTTTATTTGAATGACACGCTTTGCTGGTAATATGGGCTCTTTGCTAGTCCGTATATGCGCCTGGGCCCATATTTGGACCTTACTTTGAATGTACTGTTTTTTCCAGGATACAGGATGCCACGTAATCAGCCAAAGTACTTACCAAAGAATCTAAGAAAAAAATGGGGATCCGAAGATATGGTGGGGGCTTTGGACAATGTCAATAATCAAAGTATGGGCTTAAAAAGAGCCAGTAAATCTTTTAATGTACCAAGATCAACACTTCTCACTTCAAATATTTTTAAGAAGGACTTAGAGCAATTATTTTCTACCCCTAAAAAGCTACCCCCGAAACGAAAAGTTTTTTAAAACTAAAACCGACAAATTTAAGGAGGCATCTAAGAAACAAAGTAAATGTAATGATGTTGAAACCGACCAAGACTCAAACGCAGAAAATGAACCATTTGTTTCGGCTGACGATGGCATGAATATCGATAAAATCGGCCAAATCGTTCCTGATGGTAAAGATGCCACATGCGTGTTTTGTGATGGTCATTTTTCAGAAGACCACAGAGGGGAGCTATGGGTTCGTTGCCTCATGTGCAATATGTGGACATATGAGCAATGTTCTGGAGCAGAGAAAGACAATTATGTTTGGATTTTTGCAGATAACTTATTGTTTCCATTTATAATATATTAATATGTATGTTTATTTCTTGAATAAAAAGTTAATTTTGTTACTTTTTAGCTTTATGTGTCATTTCTGATAGGGACTCATATTTCACACAGTCTGCCTTCCTATGTGAAATTGACATTATTTCATATTTTCTTACAAATCACAGTAAATTTTGCCTGTTTGGAACTTTGTCGCTTCTACAATTATAGAAGAGTGTTTGGGCTAGGTGTATGCCGATTTTTAGATTTTTTTTTCATAAAGTTTAAAAATGGTTAATAAAAAACAAAATTGGGGCCCATATTCGGGCCTTCTCCTCTATATCGAATTTTTGCCCAGCCCTAATTTACACCATCGCTTTCTTAAACCGTCTCGTCTGTATAGGAAATTATATTTGAATTTTATAACAGTCAAAATGCACGCTCCCATTTCCTATCGCTTCAAAATTCCGAAAACCAGATTAATGTTGAGAGACCTCCCTAATTTTCTAAAAGTATGTACAGTTAATCACATTTGCCTTTTAAGCCGATGCGAACAGTTAAAGCTTTTCCTCTTAATAAGGATGATGCTTAAAAGATAACGAGGCTGAAGTTTCGAGGATCCCTTTGCCACTAGTGGATAAAGAAAAAGTCGGCTTTACAGCTTTCGAGTCGGCTTTACGGCTCTTTCTAACCTTAAAGCAAAAATTAGTGTTCAAGTGGACATTAATAAAATTTAGCGTGTGATATATCAACGATCACGTTGCTATAATGCGAGTGCTGCCGACGTAATTTAGAGTGGCTTAAATTGACTTTTCTACTCCAACCAAATTTATCACATTCGACATTGACGGACGGCTGAGCTGCTGTCGACTGATTGGAGCTGCTATGACGTTGGCACGGGTTCTCACCTGTTTTTATAAGAGACAGTGCCGGATGTAAGGTGGAATTCTCAACGTCATTCCATCTATTGCCAACCTATAACCTATTTCGCGTTGCTTTTCTTAGTTTATTATTTGATTAACTAACATTTAAATAAAATCAATATCGTCGGTACAATATTTAGGTACATATTATCTGACATATTACAAAAATATCAATTTATTTCATTGCTAATTTTGGAAGAATAGGGAACGTTCCAATTTTTTTTTTCAATAATATGATTTACTTAGGCCTAAAAAAAATATTCCCCAATTATTACTCCTTAAAAATCAGTAATAACTCGGTAAAAATTCTTTAAAGTTTCGCGCGTGTCAAAAGCATTTCAAACGACCTTTTAAGCGCGCCAAGCCCGATGACGTCAGGAAGTATGACTTTTCCGTCATTCGTCATCCTGACCGGTAGCTGAGCAACCGAGTTTGCATTTGGATTGCCGTGTGTTATTGTTATTGTATTGTTGTTTTAAGGTGGAATTCTCAACGTCGTTCAATTTATTGCCAACCTATAACCTATTTCGTGGATGTCACACACGAATTATACTTCTTGACGTCACGACCCGTTTTTACCCGCTTGGGATAATTTGAATTTTGGGGCATTTTTAGATCTTGCTAGCGGTCTTTTGGTACGAAATATGTTTTTTTTTTATGCCATATGTTTTATGACAATATATACTTATAATTAATAGAATTTTTTCCCCATTTAGGATTTTTGCCAAGTTCCCTATTGTATAGTAAAAGAAGAATGACATAATAATGTTAAAAAAAATCTTTCCCGATATTTTTCGCTATACAATTCTCCTAAAATATTTAATGAAATTCCTTAATATTTATTTAATATGTCAATTATTACCTATAAAATATGAAGACGATAATGATTTTATTTAAATTTTGTGTAAAAGCTAAAAAAATTAAATAAATATACGCGAAATAGGTTATAGGTTGGCAAGCATGTTGATACTCCCACCTTAAGCACACACCTTAAGCATAAACTGTAGCCTATGGGCACCCACCACAAAGGCTCCCGCAACCACTGTCCAGGTGAAAAATGATATGCTTTTTTCGTATTGTCCCAATACAGCGTAATAAGTTTAATAGTTTCGACCAAAAAGATTATTTTAAAAAATTAAGCCTAACGAGAAATAAATAATTTAAAAAGAAAATTTATGTGGCTTTACACGTTAAACGCCACGGCGGTCTCTAGGGCCCGCTCAGAGTAGATCCTACCACGCCATCGCGGGCCGTAGGGACCGCCAGATACTAAATTGATTTTTCGTGCCTTGTACGCCAGCGGACCTCTATCAAACCTAGTTAAACATTATAGCCGGATCGCTGTGGCGTACAGGGAACGTGTATTCTCTCGAACTTTTAATTTAGTTCGAGAAAAAATAAAAATTCTGTGGTAATTAAAAAAAATAGATGTTTTTATTTTAATTAACTTGGCCTGGAGGGCCATATCTATAAATTTACCATGGCGTTTAACGTGTTAAAGCAACTAAATGGATATGGAATATGTTTATTTTTTCGGCCAAGTATTTCATTTTTACAATACAAATGAGAGAAGATTCGAATATTACACCCCCCCCCCCTCCTAGCCGATTATTGTGACGATATAACAATTATTACAAAAATTGTCTATGAAAAACTAAAACCAAATTAAATAGAGACATAATAGACAAAACCCTTCATTCATAAATAGCATGTTTGTTTGCCTTAAACATTCGTATGTGTGTAACGGAGACAGAAGAGAGAGATAGTTCAAAATTACGACTATGCGCGGTGTTGCAATAAGGCGAGTTCCGAACGACCATCGAGTGGCGTAGGGAGTGGCAACGATTACAATGAATAAGTAATAATTGAAAAGGTTTTCATTAAGGGCACAAGGTCAATCATGTATAAATGGCTTGAATGCTTCCGTAACCTTGCAATTATTTTTAAAAAAATTATTAGTATTTAATTTTGGAATGGCTGTTCACAGTGGCGGCTCGTGACTAGCGAGTCAGGGGGGGGGCTGGCTTTAAATAAAAAAAAATTTAAAATGTCTATTATTTTCAAAAGTACGTGTCTGTTGTCAACTTTCTCGTTGTGAATTTTAATTTCATCAGCATAACCACTACTTAAACAAGTTAAAATATTAGTTTGTCCTTACATCCCCAAACTTACCACATTATGACGATGTTTTGCACTATTTTCGTGTTTTTTTATTTTCTCTGAATGATGTTTTAAGTCCTGCACCCCATTTATAGTCCAATTATCATCCCCGTCAAAAAGAAGACACACGAAACAAAAAAAATAATTTTTGTCCTCACAACCGCATATCCAGGATTTTTTATTATATATTTCTTTGTAAAACTTACGCGTAAACTGTGCCTTACTTTTACATTTTGATTGCACTTGTACTAGGTTCAATTTCTAGTGGCCGCCCTGCATTTTTTAAATCAATTTTTTCACTTAAGCTCAGAGAACTAAACACAAGCTTCTGTAAATCACTGACCTTCATATTATACGACATTTCCCAATTTTATAACGTAACTAATAAATCAAATTAAAACAAATAAACAAAACATTAGCGCCTATATAGCGGCATCGACAGGTCGCCTTGTCAGAGCAAATAATATATCGATTATTCTACCGTGGCATCGTAAACAGCTGTTGTTGGGCGCGGAAAATTGGAACTCGTCCGTGGCCGCTCGTTGTGCGATGTGTAGGTGACGTCACGCCTTTGTCTTCATGGCAACTCATCGAGAAGCCGCGTTGAATCGGGACGAATAATCGGTCGCCCCCGCCCGCCCGCTCTTAGTGTAACATTGAGAGCGCGCAACTCGCTTGTCTATGAGTATAACCTGCCCGTTGGAATAGGGCTATGTTTGGTTTATGCCCGCGCTTAGTATAACCTACCCGCTGGAATAGGGCTATGTTTGGTTTGAATTATTTTAATGGATTGCTTACATATATTGCTTTATTGGTTTTTTTAAGCAAAGTATTTTTGGATTCTGTTTGAAATAATTGCAGGGAGGGCGGCGCCCCAGGGCCCTTCATTAACGAGCCGCCACTGGCTGTTCAGGAAAGCATTAACGAATAATATGTCGGTGTTTCTTTCCTAAATAAATGCACAGAAACTTTAAAGAAAGCAGTTTTTTGACACCACTAAAGTTACCTTAAAATCCTTGAAAGTAGACAGGTCGATTTTCAGAACGGAAGTAAGTGTTGTATGCCCACACAGATTTACATGGTCCATAGTGTGTGCAACTCATTATGAATGTTATATTTCTTGTATAATGTACACTGTTGTTGTAATAAATAAATAAATAAATAAATATAATTTAACAGTGAAAAGCTAGAAAATTGCGTCGTTAATCCCACCTTGTTATTAATAAATTTTTACTTATTACTTAGTAAGTGAAGATTAAAAAAAGCCTTTGATGAAGGCCTAAGCTATAAATATATAAATGTTATAATTATTGAAATTATTAAAGCTTTCAATTGTAAACAACCTGGTCTACGTGCCAAAGATCTTTGGTTTTTTATAATTTCTGTCTTCGTTTTTTTATTTATTAATTTTAATAGGCTCTATGTATGGGAGCGCCGCCGGAGTCGGTCGTCCCCGAAGCCCATAAGCAATTTACCAAAGGGATTGACCGTTTTCGCCTTCTAATACCGAGTAACCACAAATTTTAATAATAAACGAAACTTGCATGGGAACGTGGTAAACTAATCAAAATTTAGTTTATAACTTGCGAATATTAAACAGCCGGTTTGGTCTGTTTATTTTGGATTGTCCGTTCATGCTTTCGTGTATGATCCTGTGCAATTTCGTTTCTGTAATTTGCATGTTAACACTACCTACATTTTGTTTATTCAAGTACTTTGTTGAACTGAACTGGGCAAATTGAATTTCAGTGAATCAGGCAGTGTCGGATTTGAGGGGAGCGCGGGGTGGGGGGGGGGGGCATCCCCCGAGACGTTTGCATAAACTATTTGAAAATCATAATTTTTTATTCTATTTTAAAATATTTGCCATTTATACAGTGTGACTAGTATAGTCCGCATCATAGGGGAAGGTTGCCTATATTGGACCAATTTCCAGATTTCTTATCATAGATCCTAATAATAACGCAAAATCGATCTTGAAGCTATACCTTAGTAGATATACTTTAGTATGTTGTTTAACTGCAGGATTTTTTGCAGAATTTTATTTCAAAGTATCTATGATATACCAGGCTATAAAAAAACCTCTGCAAGTGGTTCAATATAGGAAACCGGTTGCCTAAATTGCACCTGGGGGTTCCAAAATTGGACCACATGATTTAAATCGGAAGCTTAGGTGTAAATAAATAAATAAAAATAAAATTGTTGGTATAGGAAGTTTTGTAATTATATTTCAAAAAAACATCAAATTTACAATCAAAATTTCGGTAGAAGACATCCTAATGCTAAAAAGTATCTATTAGTTTCCGATATTGGACCAGTCATAGTTTCATTTTTTTAACTCAAAGAAAAATATTTTAGCAATATTGAAGTGGTGTTAGTTTATGACATTAACTTATTTAAAGAGAAAAATTATTTTTGTGCAATTTGGAAAAATTGCCTAAATTGGACCGGTTCAATTTTGGCAATCAACCAGTGGTCCAATTTAAGCAACTGCCACATGTTTTACGAAACCACCCAAAAAAGAAACAAGAAAAAACAAATATGGCATGGTAATAGGAGAAATAGAAAATGAAAAACTTACTTGATAACTTCCATAAAAAAGATTTTGCTTAGTTTTATGGTTCTAAGGTAAATTCTTAGAAAAATCCTAAAAATATTACATTAAAATTGTGTAAATTACGTTTTGCTCTGTACACGCCAAGCACGAACGGCCAACTAGTTGAGTTTGTTGCCGGGTAGTAGTATGTTACAGTGTTCCCAGATGATATGGCACTTGTTTAGTTTCGGAGAAATGTACTGTGGTCCAATTTAGGTAGCGGTTCAATACAGGCATCCTTCCCCTACGGTTTTTTTATTAATAGCTTTATTTGAAATTTGACTTTGGCATCAATTTCTGCTTCCTGCTTTAATCGAGACAAAAATAAAGCAAAAAAATAGTAGTCACGTGAACCGCATTATCTGTCAAATTTTGATTTTTTCCAAAAAATAATTCAAAAGTGCGGTTACTTCTGAAAAAAGGCTGTTTCTAGCCCACGTGAACATTTCAGCTGCATAAGATAATTTTGATTTTTTACCCACCACTTTATTTTCCACTTAATGATCACTTTACTAATGACACTGTGTTCATTTTTGTCTTAATATTAAGGTGCATTACTTTCAGACACAAACTAACTAAGTTTTCAAAAATACTTATTTTATGAAGTTACCTTATACAGAATCAAAAACAAATAAACTTTGCATCACATGCGACCAAATTTTAATATCCCAATTTTGATTTTGTAGATAAAGAAAATGTATCTGAAATAAAGCAATGTCAAAACTAAGAAGTTTTATGTAGGTTGCGTTGAGTCTTATTTTGCAAAAATGGTGCAATTTACAAAATATGGGTAAAAAATCTAAATTAACTTATGCAGCTAAAATTTTGCATGTGAGCTAGAAACTGCATTTAAAAAAACTTTTTTTAATAACTTCTTTCGATACTTTCAGAAATACCTAACCCCACCTTTAAATTAATTTTTGGAAATAATTAAAATTTGACAGATAATGCGAATCACGTGACTACTATTTTTTTGCTTAATTTTCATCTCGATCGAAGCAGAACTTGATGCCAAAGTCAAATTTCGAATAAAGCCATTAATAAAAAAAATCCCATTTGATGCGGACTTTACTGGTCACAGTGTATAGGTATTTATATAGTATATTGTACAACTGTGGCCGATTCGGGAGAGGGCGAGAGAGACGCGCCCTCCTGCTAATATTTTCCAAATATTTACCCATTTACATATTTGCCTCCAACTAGGAACGCTGCAAGGTATCACGCTTTTAGAACATACCGTCAAGTTCAGTAGTGGTGTGGAATTCAAAAAAATGCCGTAGACTGGGGTTGGATGGAATCTGTTGCAAATGGTCTTTCTCCCGTACCTATGACACAGAAAGCAGCCCCCGAAGTATTACTGAAAATAATTTCATGCAACTGTAAAAAAGGGTGCAGCGGAGCATGTAGCTGCAAAAAAGCTGGGTTGAATTGCTCTATTATGTGTGGTTTCTGTAACGACGGTCAGCTATGCGACAATA
The DNA here is from genome assembly GCA_963969555.1 of Polydrusus pterygomalis. NCBI lineage: Eukaryota > Metazoa > Arthropoda > Insecta > Coleoptera > Curculionidae > Polydrusus > Polydrusus pterygomalis. Next base: position 4,580,894 of record OZ018375.1, read on the forward strand.
CTGCCCAAATTCGCATCGACAACGAGGATGAATACGAGGAACTGTTTCAACTTGAAAGTCAGATTATACAAAGCACCGAGAGCGACTTAGAAGACGAAATTCAGGATGAAGAGGATAAAAATTAACCCGGACCATCTAAAAGAAAGAAAAACTAACAGACGATATAACTCGTACTGAAATATTGTTGATGTACTGTGAGATGATCACACAAGTGCTTTTCTTTTGTCAGGTATTCTAAATTACTTTTTCCACCAAGCCGACCACGTGGTATAGGCCTACTGGGGACACCACGTAAAACGCGCCATTTAGCCTTACCTCCTGGGTGGTGTGGAAATAGGCTTAAAGTTGCCTGTGGTATTTTTTTCATTAAAAATATCGGAGAAATATAAAAAAATACTATCGTTAAAAAATGAACAACTATAACTATCTTTTAAAGCTAAAAAATGGCAGGTTTCATGTCATTTTTAAAAAGTTTGATCTTTGGGCTCGTGTAACTCTTTATAGGTTAGAATAACAAAAAACCGTAAATACATAAAATTTAGGAAATTTAATTTTCTTTAAATTTGGTTCCTTTATATTTTGTCGTCAGACAAACCGTTACGGAGATAATGTTAAAAATATTACTTTTTGTACATATAATCCAAGATGGCGGCGAACGCAGACCACGCCCAAGGTCGAAAAGTTGGATTTTTAATCTGAACCTATCCATAAACATTATAAAAAAATTTTAAAAAATCCACCACCTTTTGCATAGCAAAATGCCCCACTGACTGGGCTACCATTTACATATTTTTTATTTAAATTCCATCTTGAATTTTTAAGATTAAAATTCAGTGCGTTTACGGATAGAGTTTGGAAGAGGAAAAACTTTTTTATTAGTAGGTATAGAAGAAAAAGTAATTCTTTATAAAAGCGTCTGCTTGTGCTCAAACTACAATTTCAACTATAAGATTTGCGATTACTAGACAGGGTTCGTCACAAACTACATTTTTAGTTTTTTGGATCTTTTTTTTAATTCCTTGCTTCATTAAACGAATTTTGCTAGTGTTGAAACTGCAATTTCAATTATTAGATTTGTGATTATTATACAGGGTGCGTAACAAACACCATTTTTAGTCTTTAGGATTTTTTTTTAATTCTAATTTTCAATTCCTTTTGATGATTGGCTAAATCAAACGGACCTATATGGTCCAAATCAGTTGGCACGTGGGAGTCTCGATCTCACAATTATCGACTTTTATTTATGGGGATATCTGAAACCACATGTGTATAAAACCAATTTCAATAATAATTTAGATCTCTGGAAAGAAAACATAAGAGCGGTTATTGCAAATATCCAAATACAGCAAGTTAGGAACTGTTATCGGGAACGTTGAGTTAAACTACGCGCCAACTTAGCGGTACCACGTTTGAATAAAAGTTTTATAATATATGATTGAATGAATTGAAGAAATATGACATGTAATAATAAAAATACTTCAAAAGTAGGCAAATAAAAAATTGTTTTCTTACAACAAAATCGTTACTCGGCCAGATATAAAATCATATTCGAAGTAAGAAAGCAACGAAATTGTAGTTTCAACACAAGCAGACGTTTTTATAATGAATGACTTTTTCTTCCAAGCCTACTAATAAATTAAATTTTTCCTCTCCCAAACTCTATCCGTGGAGACACTGTATAAATATGGAAATATTTTGAAAATTGAAATTCTACCATTTGGATTTATCGTCTTTAGTTTTCGCCACTAAAAAAATTTTAATTCGTTTACAAACGCTACTATTCGAAATTTTTATCTTACTTTAATTTTAATCTTCCAGTTTCTGGAATTTCGCATATAGCAGGTCATTTACCCCTTTGGGGTAGTTTACTAAAGACGGTAAAAATAGTAGAATAATTGTAATCTTCACCACTAAAAAAATTAGAGCTAGCTACAGAAAGTAGATAGTCCCTCTCACAATTATTAATAGTACTGGTAAATAACTTCATTATATTAAATTCTATACCTAGTTTCTTAGTATCTAAACTTATAACTAAAGGGCGGAATATATGCAAAATGCATATATACAGGGTGGGGACTTTAACTGGAATAAATTCGATATTATTAAAACCGCTGAAGTTGCGCCTACAAAATTTGGTTTGTGTATGTTTTGGACCATGCGAAATTAAAAAATGATATCGGCGCTGTTGCCAGATTTCCCAGTTTTGCGTTACTCCTGGTAATTTTGTTATTTTAAATGGAATGCCCAATATATTTTTATTGCAGTAAATTGGGCGTGTGAAATTTAGTACAATCCCAAATTTACAAAATTCTATCTTCACTAGTTGCTGAGCTATGGCAACACTGTATTTCCATTAAAAAGTGCCGGGACGCTTATTTACCTTAAAGTAGCGTTACCTTGGTAACATCTCCATAGTTACTAAGTTATTGACAAGCTTCAAGAAAAGTTCTTGTCGTGTCAAAATGGCTTATTTACCTAAAACCTCGACTAAAACCTTAAAAATTGAAATTCTCATGATAATCGGTTTCGGGGACCACCAGCGTAACAGGTGAAAGATATTTGGAATTTTTGCAAGAAATTTTAGTGCCAGAACTGATTGAGTCATACCCCACCGGAAATAATAACTTGGAAGAAAGAATTATTTTCCAGGAGGATGGGGCGCCTCCGCACTATGCGGCTAACGTGCGAAATTACGTGAATATCGCCTTTCCTGGCAGGTGGATTGGACGACGGGGAGCTATTGAATGGCCAGCAAGGTCGCCTGATTTAACACCCTTACATTTTTATTTATGGGGTGATTTGAAACATAAAGTGTATGTTATAAAATCTACAAATATTGAAGATCTAAAATATCGGATTAGACTAGAAATCAGATCTATACCACCTCAGGTTTTACGCAGCCTACAAAATGAGTTTTATAACCGATTGGCTTTTTGCCAAGAAGTCAATGGAGCGCATTTTAAACAACTTTTGAAATAATAAATCGATAGAACTAGTTTCGTGTTTTTGTGATTTTTTTGTCAAATTTGTTCGAGTTAAATTACCGCCTGTAGCACACAGCTGAAAAATCTGACAACATTGCCGATATCATTGTTAGTGTCTGCATGGCCAGAAACCCCCAGATAGTAAATTTTGGTAAGCGCAACTTTAACGATTCTAAAGGTAGATAAGCGTTCCTGTACTTTTTAATGGAACTACAGTGTGGCCATAGCTCAGCAACTAATGAAGATAGTATTTTGTAAATTTGGGATCTTACTAAATTTGACAGGCCCAATTTACAGCAATAAAAATAAATTGGGCACTCCATTTAAAATAACAAAATTACTACGTGTAGCGCAAAGCTGGGAAATCTGGCAACAGCGCCGATATAATTTTTTTAATTTCGCATGGTCCAAAACCCCCACATACCTAATTTTATAGGCGCAACTTCAGCGGTTTTATTATCGAATTTATTCCAGTTAAAGTCCCCACCCTGTATATATATGCATTTTTGGCATATTTTGTCAATTTTATAATAAAATGCATATTTTTCATAAATTATTATTTTAACCCTTAACTGGTATCGTCGGGTCACTTTGGACCCCGAGCGAGTATTTTTTCCAAATTAGCGCGAAATAATCACAGCTATCGGGAGTTCTCCTAAAACACGCATCAGATGCGTTAGCCTGTTGAGTGGCAGTCGATTAATAGCACTCTAAGTCGGCCGTTCTAGTGTCTAATCTGGTAATATGTCTTAAAAGGTGCTGGCAATTTTTTTGTTTTTGGTTATATATCAATACCCCAATAAGTCTTTAACTATTTGAAAGAACAGCACTTACTTTGAACTAACAAAAAATAATTTTTTGAATAATTTACATTTTTAGTTTTAGTACATTATTATAGATCAGTACATTTTTATATAAGGAATATACAGTTTTTTTACTTTTGCACGATATATTTTTACGTTAAATTTTTGCAGCCAGCTCTTTGTTTAAAAAATGCTCTTACATAAGGATATAATAATAAATATATAGGAACTTCAATTTGATTTAGTCCTTTTTTTTATATACTTAAAAAAAATGCCGGGTCAGAATTGACCCGACGATACCAGTTACGACTACTAAAATGACGATACCAGTTAAGGGTTAAGAGCATATTTTTATGTTTTCCGCTTTATCAAAAAATTTAAAACGTTAAAGGTTTAATGTCCAGTTCGGTACTTATTTCAGGGATTTTCCAATCTGAAGATTATAATAATTATATTTACATTTTGGTTATAGGTACACAAGGTATTTATTGGGGGTTTCCGGGGTTTACAGATATTGTTAGGGGGTTCTTTATTGTCCCTTAATAATGCGGTATTATTACCTGCTTAGGAAACTGTATTTATATCGATTTGTAATATATACTTCTGTTTTAGTTTGTCAAAAGATTTCAGTATTTTCAATGTGAAACTAGTAATTTAAAATTTGTGGACAGAACGTGGCGAAAACGTCTTCGTGGATTAAAAATTTTCCAGATGTAGAGTTTAGTTCTATAAAGTTTGTACAAAAATTATTGTTTGTGAAAAGAAGTTCCAAATCCAGAAATTAAATTTGAGCCACTTTAGCTGAGTGTAACGATGACATTTTAAAATGGCCTTATATTTTGCTACCTAAGTTGTAGTATTGTCCGATTACATCAGTAGATGTTAAAAGATTCTCTTTATAAAGATGTTTTTGGTAATAAAAGACAATTCTTTTTAGTTGAAAATTTTGAAAAATATTTAGTAATAAATGCCTTATATACAATTTTAGGTTAAAAAATTGTTTACCTTTATTTTTCTTTGTTTTTTTTTTGCATTTTTTTAAAAATAAACATATTTTTTAGAACCCAATGTGTTTCTTTACCTCATTTTACTATAATAAATTAAGAAATATTGCATATCAGTATGCATATTTGGTTAAAAAAAATGCAAATAACGGCATATTTTAAAGGCAAACAATGCGTCTATTTTGGCTGAATTAGGGTGCACTGAAAAAACAAATGGTTTGATTCAAAGAAAAATGGAGTTCGCCGAAACAATTATTTATTTCCTATTAGCGGAACAAATATTTATTTAATAAAGTGACGACATTTATTTGGATTTTGGCAAGGAGATTTATTGATGCCAAACAAATATTATTTAAAGTAAATCCAGAATCCAAATAAATGTCGTCACTTTATTAAATAAATATTTGTTCCGCTAATAGGAAATAAATAATTGTTCCGGCGAACTCCATTTTTCTTTGAATCATTTGTTTTTTCAGTGTGTTGTGCTGTTCTTTTTATTTAATTCAATGAAGAATAAAGTTTTAGTTTGAAAATTTTTGTTATTTCATTAAGTACAAAATACTATATTTTAAAGTATTAAAGTGTTAAATTGCCAGTGAAAGTAAAAGTTTTGATGGAAACACATCTTGTATCTTTAAATAATATAAGTATCCTACATGTCCTAAGTAAATTTTTTTAAATAAATATTTTTTCCCTCAAAAAAATATGTATTTAGATACCTAGGTATAAACCGTCGATAATATATATAGTTTAAATAAATTAATCCTTTTTTCAAAAATATATATTTTTACTGCAAATAATTTATAATTTTCCCCAAATATATTTTTATTTACAAGAACTAATATTTATTTGGGTTTATTTACAGAACGCAAAGCATGATGGGACAATAACAGAAACGTACCTACGACGCATTGTTTGCTGCTCCAAATGGAAATATTAAAGCCCTGCGTTCTGAAGAAATATGTTAATGGGTACTCTTAAGCAGCATAAGAATATAGTCCTTATAGCCTCTACACAATAACACATGCATATATAATTTTTTATATCAAAATTAAGAATACTTACAATAACTTATTCTAATGCCTGCATGCGGCGTGAAAAAAATTTGCTTTATAAAATATAAAAATAATTATAACCCATAATATATTACCTTCAAATACAGGCTGAAGATGCCCCAAGCCTTTATCCAGTAACCATTGCTTCATTGCACAACAATAACCAACCAACACGTCATGTCACTAACTAAAGTCAACTAAAAGAACACCAAGAAGCGCGGAACTTGCTTAGCGACAATAATTTCATGAAATTTAAATAAAAATTATTTGCTTGAAATAATGCATTGTTGGCAATTACAAATTTAATTTAAATCTTAAAAAGTGTTTGTAGCAAACACTATTTATTGCACCTAACTAATTAAGAAACCAAATAAATATAGAAAATATTTCAAATACCTACCTTAGTTTATTTAATACAAACAAGATTTGTATGAACCAAAGAGTATTTATCTTGGACCAATAAATATTAATCAAATAAATCATTTATTTGATTTCTTAGGCTCTTTTTTTTTAGTGTGCATATAATCCGTGCTGAAATTCGTTCATATCCTATTATCCCTCACACAGTCTAATAGACATTATCACTATAACTAATAAAGAACTACTTAAAGGTGAGGTTTTGCACCATGACATGCATGAAATCACTGACCATCAACTCATATACTGTACATTAAATTGCAAATTGCCTCCAAGGTCTCCTAAGATTGTAAAGTATAGAAATTTTAAGAATTTTGATAACCTAGCATTTCAGTCTGATCTAGTAAATATGAATTGGGCCTCAATATTAGATGCCCCCACACTCTCAGAAAAAGTTGCCTTGCTAACTAATAAAATAGTTTCACTCTTTGACGTGCATACCCCGCTACAGTGCGCGCGCGTAACTCGGCCAATTTCACCCTGGTTTACAGAAACATTAAAGATCATGAAGAAACACCGCAATAGGTTACTATCCAGATATAAAAAGTCGGGTAGCGCGAATGATTGGTTAGCCTACAAAGAGATAAGAAATATTTTTACGCAGGCGGTACGAAATGAAAAAAAAGCCTACATTAACTTTATTGTTCGAACCAAGCAGCCGAAGCATGTTTGGCAAACCCTCGCACATATGAACATATACAACAAGTCCAAAAATAATTATGACATACCGAACTCCTTAAAGAACCCCCAAAATGTTAACAAATTTTTTGTTGACTCAGTGAAAGAAATTACACCTCCAGTTGATGAGAACACAATAAACAGTTATCTTAACAGATGTATAAGTGGTAATAACTTCTCCCTGCAACTAGTAGAGGACATAGATGTTTTTAATGCAGTCGGTCAGTTAAGGTCTAATGCATTCGGATCTGACGGCATATTTCTTGAAATGATTAAATTGTGCCGTCCCGTAATCGTTCCTTTTCTAACGCACATCTTTAATTTTTGTATAGAAAATTCTATGTTTCCTCAGCAGTGGAAAACTGCTATAGTTTTGCCCCCTCCTAAGGTGCCTCATGTTGGCAAAGTGTCTGATTTAAGACCAATTAGTTTGTTATCTGTGGTGTCTAAGCTGTTTGAAAAAATAATATACACCCAAACCATTAACTATCTACTTGTTAACAATCTAATGCCTGATTCTCAGTCTGGGTTTCGCAGGCACTACAGCACATCATCTGTATTGCTTAAAGTATTAGACGATATTATTCAAGCAGCAGATCGCGGGGAGACATCCGCCCTGGTACTGCTGGACTATAGTAAGGCGTTCGACACTTTAGACCATCGTCTTTTATGTGCTAAACTCCATTACTACGGGTTTACAAATAATACTATAACTTTCTTTAAAAATTATCTCTCTGGTCGTTCACAGCGTGTGCTTATTGACAGTAAATTATCCGAACCCTTAGTACTCAGCAAGGGTGTACCCCAAGGGTCGATTTTAGGGCCTTTGTTGTTTCTAATTTATACTTTTGATATGGAGAATATTGCAACAGACTACATCATGCAGAGATACGCTGATGATACACAGCTGCGATTTAGCTTTGCCCCCACTGAAGCAGCCACGGTTGCTGAAAGAATGAACCGATGTCTTGACAGTGTCTGCGATTACTCTACTAAAAATGGTCTAAAAATTAACCCGTCTAAATCAGCTGTTATGTTCTTTGGACCAAATAGGGAATGGGCAAACGAGAACCTAAATCCTAAAATGTTAGATGCCACTATCCCCGCAGTAAAAGAATACAAAAACTTGGGAGTCCTTCTGGACAGCAATCTTAGATTTAAAGGTCAGGTCTCAAAGGTGGTTCAAAAGTCAATTATTTCTCTTCGGAATTTATACAAAAATAAGGAAATTTTGAGTCCGTCTCTTAAGCGACAATTGTGCGAGTCTCTTGTTCTCTCGCATTGCAACTATGCAGATATTGTTTATGGCCCATGCCTTGATTTTCAGTCCAAACGCAGGTTGCAAAGAATTCAAAACTCATGTATTCGTTTCATTTATAACCTTAAACTAAGAGACCATGTAACTCACAAATTGCGTGACTTAAAATGGCTAAATATAGCAGACAGACTAAAACTGCATCTGGCTTGTTTTTTGCACAAATTGCTTGAGACCGGGACTCCTCGATACTTGCGGGAGAAGCTGACATTTCGCTCTACAACCCACCAACGCGAAACTCGCCACAACGATCAACTTAATATACCGCGTCACCGAACTGCTCTATACGAACGTTGCTTTTCCTACGTCATCCCCAAATTATTTAATTCTGAGGTTCGAAACAGGTTCTCTAGCGTTAGCTATATGTCTTTTAAAAGAAAGTTCAAAGCCTACTTGTTTAATAAACATTATTAAAACTTCACGGTCCTACAAGTACTATACTATTAAATTTGTGTCAAAATCTACAACTCAGTAGAAATTTCTACAATTATTGTGTAATTTTAATACATATGGGGTAGAGATCTTTGGTTAATTCGTAACTTAATGTAATATATCATAATATCATAGCCAATACTATTAAAATATGTTCCTATCAGTAATTGTAATTATAATTTGTAATTATCATTATTTTTATTATTGTAAATTTATTATATTGTATTTTATATACTCGGTTAAGTAAACAGCAATGCTGCCCTTCGCCGAGTTAAAAAATAAAGACGTTTCTATCTATCTATCTATCTATTATAATCTAATATAAACTAATTATTTTGCAGAGAAAAAAATACCTGCTTCTTAAAGCTACCGTTGTCGATAAATCTTACCGACCTTGGTTCATAAATAATTACTAGAGGGTAATAATTTAAGTAATGTATTTGATTTTCAAGGCAAATAGTAATATATTTTGCCATTTACGAAAAAGAGCAATATTCGATCGACGACTCCGTGGCGCAACGGTAGCGCGTCTGACTCCAGATCAGAAGGTTGCGTGTTCAAATCACTTCGGGGTCAGTAATTTTTTAAATGAGTTTTTTTTCTACGACCGTGCGTTTTAACCCTTTTTCCCGCACGCATAGTTTTGTTTACTTTCGTGTTTTGTGCAATTACGACCCCTTTCCTGTTAAGACAAACACATATTCTCTAGAATTCTTAGGAGAGATGACATCTAGATAGACTCGAAAATGTCGTGTTACCAGTAAAAATTGTTGTTTTTACTTCAATTCTGAAAATCGACGTGTTTACTTTCGAGGATTTTAAGGTAAATTGTGGCAATTTTAGTGGTTCCAAAAAACTGCTTTTTTAAAGTTTCTGTGTATTTTATTTAAAAAAACACCGGCGTACTATTAATTCGTCAATGCCTCCCTGAACAGCCCTTCCAAAATTAGATACTAATTTTTTTTTAATAATTGCAACGTTCCGGAAGTTACCCCTGCATTCAAGCCATTTATAGGTATTTTATACATGATTGACCTTGAGAACAGTGTCCTTAACTATCAAAGACCGCCAACCTCCATGCGTTTTAATTTCTTTCATATTCTCTCAGCAATTCGTCAGTTAGCTGATGAGCACATAAAGCAATGTCCTTGTATAAGTAGAAGAGATTCGTAGACCTAAATATTTGGCCACGATAGCTGGCACATTTCCTATATTGTGCAGTTCTGCTAGTACATTATATACAAACGTGTAAAATAATGCCTACATAAAGAAAAATTCAATAGAACGTAGTATGGTTTAGTAACAAAATAAAGACAATGTCAGTCCAAGAAACTATTTTTTCCTACAAGCGTGCGCGATTTGCCGTTTTCCCGCACTCGTTTTGGTTCTGAAAGACCCATTTTCCCGCACGGTGTACCGGAAAAATATTTTTTCTGTAATTATATAATAAAATACAACTTTAATGAATAAAATATGAATTTTTAAACTCATTTTTAGTGAAAGTAAATGAGGTATATTACAGAAACACTAGTTTTTGCCGCTTATTATAAACATTTTTAAAAAAGCTGATTTAAAACGGTTTATTTCAAAAACCCCGTACATAGATGTTAACATGGTAACCACGACACACACATAAAATTTAATTGTGAAAGTGACACCTTACAACAGTTTACCGGAGCGTGGCTTTGATTTTTTATTTCGTTCAGATTCTGATACAAATGTCTTCCATAGATAATTTCTCGGACGATGAGCTTCCAGAAGATTTTCTAGAAGCTGCAAGTGTCGCAAATTTGGATTTGGTACCAAAAAAGTCATTAGTCAGGTATGAAAAAGAATACGAACATTTTGTTAGTTGGTGTGAAGCGAAAAAAGTAAAAGCACCAAGAGAAGAAGTACTTTTGGCATATTTCTTGGAAATGTCTAAACTTTGGAAGCCAAGTACCTTATGATCTCGATATTCCATGTTAAAAAATGTATTTAAGGTTAAGAAAGATTTAGATATCAGTACCTCTAAATACTATAAAGTTACTGCCTACATCAAGAGACAAAATGTAGATTTTCGAGCAAAAATGGCGAAAGTTTTTACACAAGAAGAGATTGCGAAATTTATGAAAGAGGAACCTGATGAAATTTACCTTCTAATTAAAGTGGTAACCATTTTTGGACTGGCTGGTGCCTGCCGCCGTGAGGAGCTAACCAAACTTACCATTGACGACATAGACGACAAAGGAGACGCTATAATTGTCACAATAAAGGACTTCAAAAACCATTCTGCTAGATCCTATGTAATAACTAAAGAAGTCAATAATGAAAGTTTTCTAAATATACAGAAAAATAATGCAAGCGCCGATTCTTTTTGAACTACAAACATGGAAAATGCAGTACCCAATGTGTTGGAATTAATACCATAGGAAAACTGCCCTCCAACATTGCAGCTTATATAGGACTCAAAAATCCAGAATTATACACAGGCCACAGTTTTAGACGTTCCTCAGGATGGAAATCCACGTCTGTTGCCGAAGGCTACCTGGAGGAATCCATCACACACTAAAAATACATGCCTAACAAAATTCTCAATCTCAATATTCCATCAAATTTGAGCTGTAGTTTAGAAGCGTCCACGTCTTCAAAAACTCCACAGTTTCCCGGCAGCGCAAACAACTGCGCGATACCTCTTTCTTTGCAACCATCCGCTCATCAGGATCAGTTGGCTTCGATGGCTTTTACCAGTCTGACATCCGCAATCAATTTGCATAGTGCATCAAATTGTACTTTTAATATAAATATTATTGATAAGTAGAAATTAAATATGTGTTTGTTGTGTTGTGTCAGACCTATTACCTTATTGCCAGTTATAGGAAAATCTATGAGAAAATTATAAGAAATATTCTAACAAACATAGTAGGCGAACGGATACCAAAACACCAGTTTGGCTTTAAAAAAAAAGTTCTACAATTCATCCCTTGACTATACTTACCTCAAATATCGAAACAGCCAAACACCAAAACCTGAAATCCGCAGCACTATTTTTAGACATCGAAAAGGCCTTTGACAGTGTTTGGCACAGGGGCCTTCTGTATAAACTGAATGCTCTAAATACTCCCAGGTATCTTATCAACATCATCAAGGACTTTTTGGATAACAGGAAACTTTCGATTAAAATAAACAATCACAAATCAGAAGAATTTACCCCCGAACAAGGAGTTCCCCAGGGTTCACCACTGTCACCATTGCTTTACAATATTTACTGCTACGATTTACCAGAAAGCATCACCAACATGGACCAAAATCAATACACCCTTCTATTCGCTGATGATACGACCCTGATAACCCACGCAGAAACAACCAAAAAAGCCACAGCCAACCTACAAAACCTAATAACTGACACAGAATCCTGGTTCCGGAACTGGCGTCTTGTTCCAAATCCTCACAAATTACAATTCGTTCTGTTTCACCATTCAATCAAAGCAAATTTACCGCACATTACCCTTTTTAACCAGCCGATCAGGCCGAAACCTTCAGCAAAATATCTGGGTATCGAAATCGATGCCAAACTAAACTTTAACAAGCATACAAAAACAATTAAAAGCAAAACGATCAGTCGAGCCAAACACTTCCGATCATTAACTTTTAAAAACCAAGGAATAAACACAAGAACAGCCGTGAAAATTTATAAATCCATCTGCAGACCCATTTTGGAATACGGGCATATGATATTTTCTAATCTAAGACCCTCAACACTGAAGATCATCTCAGTCGCAGAAACTTCAGCTCTGCGTGCTATAACCAAAATGAGGCATCCCCAAAACCAATTGCACAAACCCAGCAACGAACTCTTGTACAGAAAAACACACATACAACCCATTGAACAAAGAATAAAACAGTTAAACACAAAGTTTGCCAAGAGACAACATAATATCGAGTTAATCGAACCCCACTGCAGAAAAAGAGAAGACAGGCAGTACAAATATAGATTTCCAAACCTAACAACCTATGAAAACATTATGGAACTGCAATAGCTTTTACTACGGTTTTTGGACTTTAAGATACTATTATAATACTTAATGTTTTTTTTTTGTACAAGCGATCTCTTTTTTAATTATTTATACTTATACAATAGCAAATAGTAATAATATGTAAACTTTACTGCGGCTGAAGGACCTCGGTCGAAGGCCAATTGGGTAACCAATAAAGAACATGTTAATAATAATAATAATATATTATTGATGGGTAGAAATTAAATCTGTGTTTGTTTTTCAGTAAAATTAAATTCTTAGAAATATTTTGTTGTAGTTTTTCTAACGCTTATAGAAAAAAATTTTGATCCTAACTCATGCGGAAAGACACTTCCCCGCACTCGACTCTTACCCGAACTCCGCTTCGCGTCGTTCGGGTTACGGCAGTCACGTGCGGGAAAGTGACTCTTTCCGCACTTGTTATGATAATAACTATTTCGTTCTTACTGTTAACTTGTAATATTTAAAATAGAAAATAACCGACAATTTTTAACAGCCAATATTTTTACTTTTAAGGTCTAAGGTAAATGAAATAACATCGTCACCAGAGAGTCAAGGAGACATGTATCAGGAATTCCGGTTTACACTCGACTTGATGGCCGTTCCTGTCAGTTGAAACAAACAGGAAGTCCAATCAGAAATAGCAATCGACAGGACCTGTGTACAGGAGAGCTGACCATTAATTTCCTGGACTCACGTTTGTCCCGTTTTCCTGCCGGGATAAGTGCCGCGACCAGAATAATAATTCCAGACTGGCGTACTCAATTTCGGAGCAAATAACTGAATATTCGGTAGTTTATTGATAAGTTAGATACATTATTTATTTATTTATTTTTATTTATTGCCGCCGCTACTGGTGAATTATAAACACAGTCGCACGGGACGAAATGACAATTATACACCATAAACATATTATACAGTATCACCAGTAAAGTTTACCATATGTGATTTTTTTTATTAATAGCTTTATTCAAAATTTGACTTTGGCATCAAGTTCTGCTTCGATCAAGATGAAAATTAAGCAAAAAAATAGTAGTCACGTGATTCACATTATCTGTCAGTTAAATTTTTTCCAAAAAATAATTCAAAAGTGGGGTATGAAGAAAAGTATCGAAAAAATTTATTAGAAAAAGTTTTTTTAAATGCAGTTTCTAGCTCACAAGCAAGATTTCAGCTGCATAAGATCATTTTGATTTTTACCTATATTTTATAAATTGCACCATTTTTGCAAAATAAGACTCAACGCAACCTACATAAAACTTCTTAATTTTGACAATGCTTTATTTAGATACATTTTCTTTAAAGTAGCGCCATAATAAATGTGTGTTTTTCTACAGAATCAAAATTTGGCTATTAAAATTTGGTCGCATGTGATGCAAAGTTTATTTATTTTTGACCCTGTATAAGGTAACTTCATAAAATAAGTATTTTTGGAAACGTAGTTTGTGTCTGAAAGAAATACACCTTAATATTAAGACAAGAAAGAACACAGTGTCTTCAGTAAAGTGTTTGTTAAGTGGAAATTAAATTTTAGTTTAACAAAATATAGTAAAGTTTATCTATTTTCAACGATTTAATTTAAAACCCCTATATTATAATTTATTATTAAGCTATGTCATAATAACGTTAACGTGTATTACTTTCAGACACAAACCACGTTTTCAAAAATACTTATTTTATGAAGTTACCTTATACAGGGTCAAAAACAAATAAACTTTGCATCACATGCGACCAAATTTTAATAGCCCAATTTTGATTTTGTAGAAAAAGACACATTTAATATGCTGCTTCTTTAAAGAAAATGGATCTGAAATAACGCCTTGTCAAAACTAAGAAGTTTTAGGTAGGTTGCGTTGAGTCTTATATTGCAAAAGTGGTGCAATTTACAAAATATATATAGGTAAAAATCAAAATTATCTTATGCAGCTAAAATTTTGCATGTGGGCTAGAGACAGCATTTAAAAAAACTTTTTCTAATAACTTTTTCAATATTTTCAGAAATAACCCCACTTTTGAATAATTTTTTGGAAAAAATTTAAATTTTACAGATAATGCGAATCACGTGACTACTATTTTTTGCTTAATTTTCATCTCGATCGAAGCAGAACTTGATGCCAAAGTCAAATTTTGAATAAAGCTATAAGGTAATAATAAAAAATCCCATATGATGCGGACTTTACTGGTCACACTGTATAGAATAGGTACTTATATAGTATATTGTACAACTGTGGCCGATTCAGGAGAGGGCGAGAGAGACGCGCCCTCCTGCTAATATTTTCCAAATATTTACCCATTTACATATTTTTTATTTAAATTCCATCTTAAATTTAATAGTGTGTCCACGGATAGAGTTTGGAAGAGGAAAAACTTTTTTATTAGTAAGTATCATAGACAATTTACAAGGTAAATATCTATGGTAGGTATAGAAGAAAAAGGCATCGTAACATAGTATAAAACAAAGTCGCTGTCGCTGTCTGTCCGTCCCTACCTATATATGCTTAAATCTTTAAAACTACGCAACGGATTTTGAAGCGGTTTTTTTAAATAGATAGAGTGATTCAAGGGGAAGGTTTTTATGTATAACTAGCGACCCGCCCCGGCTTCGCGCGGGTGCAATTTCAGAAAGTGGCATGCCGGGTACTAATATTTCGGGTTTGTATTTATACCAGCGGGTTGCAACGCATGCCGGGTACACGCTAGTTCTTTATAAAAACATCTGCTTGTGCTGAAACTACAAATTAAAATTTTACAAATAATGCGAATCACGTGACTACTATTTTTTTGCTTAATTTTTATCTCAATCGAAGCAGAACTTGATGGCAAGGTCAAATTTTGAATAAAGCTATTAATTAAAAAAATCCCATATGATGCGGACTGGTGACACTGTATAGTTGAAATATCTATAATAGGGGATTGAGGCCATTGAGGGTTAGAAGGAATTAAGTAAATAATAAATTCTGTTTCTTTATTTGTGGGGTTTGGGACGGTTGCGCAAACTTGCAACTCCAACGCGTACCGGGTGTTCCACCTAAGGAGGTTATCGGCTATATCTCAGAAAGTAATAACACTAGGACTTTGGGAAAAAATGTATATCGACAAAAGCGGCCAAGAGAAATTGCTGGAAATTATTTACAAGTTCGAAAAATGACCGCTAGGGGGCGTAAGAGAACTTTCAAAATAAAAATGCCGATTTTCTCTTGATTTTTCTTAGTAAAAATATGTTGAAAATATAAGCATTGTATTCTTCATAAAATTATGCAACTTTATGTTGCGAATCGTTTTTTTCTATTTTCAATAATAAAGTGGTGGGAGAAGGTCAAACCTTTTTCATTCAAACGCTGATATCTCTGCTTTGGATAAACCGATTTTATTCAACTTGGTCTTGAAAAAGAGCCCTTCTTTTTCTCTACACGCAGATCTATTAACTATAGCATATGGATTCTGATGGTGGCCACTAGATGGCGTATTTCCGTAATTCCTCAATGAATAAGGATTTTCTCAAAAAAATCAAATGTTATGATATGACTTTTTCATCATATTTTATTTTAGGCTTATAAAGGCTATTAAATAGTGAAATAAAAAATCCAGGTCCGTATTTAAAATAAAAAAGTTTATGATGGTCGCTCGAATCCGAAACGTCGGATTAAAAAACTAACCCAATAAGCTTGTAGAGGAGGAAAAGTTACTATAAGAAACTGAAACCGCAACGTGATATCCTTTATTAAACCAGTGATTTAATTGATTAATGATTGTTTTAAAAAATGGCCTATTTTCCATATTAATTATTATTATCCCTAATTTCTCTAGTTTAACAAAAGATATCACGTTGCGGTTTTCAGTTCCTTATAGTAACTTTTCCTCCTCTACAAGCTGATGGGGTTAGGTTTTTATTCCGACGGTTCGGATTCGAGCGACCATCATCAAATTTTTTATTTTAAATACGGACCTGGATTTTTTATTTCACTATTTAAAAGCCTTTATAAGCCTAAAATCAAATATCATGAAAAAGTCATATCATAACATTTGATTTTTTAGAAAAAATCCTTATTCATTGAGGAATAACGGAAAAACGCCATCTAGTGGCCACCATCAGAATCAATATGGTATAGTTAATAGATCCACGTATAGAGGAAAAGAAGGGCTTTTTTTTAAGACCAAGTTGAATAAAATCGGTTTGTCCAAAGCAGAGATATTAGCGTTTGAAAGAAAAAAGGTTAGACCTTCTCCCACCACTTTATTATTGAAAATAGAAAAAAACGATTCCTAACATAAAGTTGCATAATTTTATGAAGAATACAATGCTTATATTTTTAACATATTTTCATTAAGAAAAATCAAGAGAAAATCGGCATTTCTATTTTGAAAGTTCTCTTACGCCCCCTAGCGGTCATTTTTCGAACTTGAAAATAATTTCCAGCAATTTCTCTTGGCCGCTTTTATGGATGTATATTTTTCCCAAAGTCCTAGTGTTATTACTTTCTGAGATATAGTCGATTACCTCCTTAGGTGGAACACCCGGTACAGCCGTCACTGCTTCCCACATAATAATTAACAATTAAGAATTAATTTCGTTGTTGCTGTTCACCTCACTCGAGACCGCTTCATATTTAATAAAACACGAGAGCAGCCCGGAGCACGTCAGAATTACTCGAAGGGCGCCCGTCCCGTAATTATTACTTCGGACCTTCATTGCGCCCTTGACAAGGGCCGTATGTAATGTTGTTCCAGGTGATAGGTCTTTATAAGGGTTTACGTCGAGGGCGGGGGCTTACTGACATGGGCGGCTGGTGCCCCCCTGCCGATGTGAAAAAATAATAAACTACTATACAAGGGCGTCGCCAGAGGGGGGCGGGGGGTGGCAGCTGCCCCCCCCCCCTTGAGGTTCTAAAAATACGGCTTACCTACTGCACACAAAAAAATCTAGTATCCAGTTGAACCTAAAAGTTTCAAACTGAAACTATCATAGACATAAATAGGAGCAATGCTAAAGTAAAATTAAATAGAAAATACCTTAGCATCAAAATATAGTTTTAAATTAATACTACATTCTTTTAACTTGACTCTACTTTAGTTTTAGGGTAATAAAAATAAATGATCAACCTATCAATAATTCTAGTTGCAGATATAGTTTACGTTAATATTGGTTTGATTCTAAGTATTCTAAGAATGAATATTCGTTATTTTCGTTTTGAGTATGAGTTATTATTAAGTTGAATATACGAAGTTGCATTTGAGCACACATATTTTATTTGTATCTTCAATTTGTGACTATCCTACATTCTCAGCGAAACTAGACAAATCAATTTATTATCATCTCAAAACTAGTTTATTATTAGATAGAGTAAAATTTAAAATCATGTAGTTTTTAAACAGATAGATCTGAAAGGACTATATTATTAAGGTCAAATAGGATAAGCTCACCGCAGTCAATAGAATTGTACATGTCAAGTTAAAATGTCTTCGTGACATAGGTATCAAATACTATTGTGATATTACCTTATAGGTATCTGATCTGAATATAGCCCTAACAGATAAGTGATAAATAAAACAACTTTTTATTGCTTTTGGGTTTATTAAAAAAAAAACAGGTAACCAAACAGGTAACAAAAAACCATAACTATAACGAATATAATATTTTTAGTTCATGTCTATGTAAGATTCACCTTGCACCCTATAAACCATCATTGGAAATGGAACAGATAGTTCTCTTATATTAACGGAAATTAAATTGCTATTGCCAGTTTCGTTACAAATTATTTTATGTGCGCGAAAATGTTTATTGTAATTACCTACTAATTTGTACAGGGTTGCCCAAAATGTGACATGACATCTCTGTCATCATTTTTATTGATAAGAATATGTTGAATTTGGCATATTTTCGGTACCTTATCTGTAGTGTATTCATGTATTAGAACATACCATTTGGTATATTTAATTCCGTTGATCTCATACCAACGAGCCAAGGAGTAAGGAAGAAATTATTTTCCAGAGTCTGAGTAATTCCTCCATCACACTATATTACACAGAACGCGCACAATAGAACACACACTACCAGCATCGGTGAGAATCGACGCGCGACGTCTGCGTGGATGTTAAATAACGACTAAACGTATTTCAGTCGTTTCCTCGCAGAACAAGAGGTCACGTGATGCAAATAGCAACAAAGAAATAATAAGGCTTTAGATTTTACTCAAGTTGAGTATAGATACTGTCTTTGTGCTCGCTGTAAGAATACAAATTTATTTTTATTTTTAAACCCATCATAGAATATTTCACTTTGACCACAATACTTATTTTTAAAACAAGTATAAGATTGTCTTGTTATGATGATAATGTAATCTCTTTATGAACATAATTTTGATTGACTTGATGATATAATTTAAAACCAGTAGTAGTTTAAAAATGAATATATTTTAGTCACGAAATAAAGCAAGTTAGTTTCAAAATAAGGCTATTTGTTTGAGCATTACTATAAGCTTGTTTTGAGAATAGTTTTTTTTGTGTGTGGAATTAAAAATAAAATTACGCGCACCCGGCTAATCGAAACAATAACCGAGAATTTCCGGGAATCAACGGCAACACTGCATCGGTTCGCGAAGATTGCTCGTCACATAAGCTCAATCTGGTCATCAATGATCTGAACGCCCTGCCCGACATCAGAAATACCGTTGGGACCATCAAGGATATAATAACATTTTTTCGAGAATCGGTTCTAAGACGGAAATTAATACCCAATATTTTCCGGTTATGCAAAACAAGGTGGAGCGAAAAACACAAAAGCATCAGAGTTTTTAATGATAATTTTTGTGCTATAATGGAGGCTTTGGAAACATTGTCTCGAGATGGCAATAATGCGACAAGGAAACATGCGTATCAGCTCCATGCGGCAGCTTCCAAAGCTTCATTTATTTTTAGCCTCGTATTGATATCCAAATATTCAGGTATTATAGAACCCACAGTAAGCGTGCTCCAATCAGTATCCTTGGACACGGTTCAGGCATCTTAGCATATTAGTCGCATTTTACAACTGATCAAAGACCACCGTAACGATCCCGAAAAAGTTACAGAAGATATTATTAAAGATGCTACTGCTATTGCGGAAAAAATTGGACTGACGGAAGATATGAAATCCATACCCCGTACTGTTGAAAGACAACAACACCGCAGCAACCACCCGGCAAAAAGCCATTCAGAATTCTGGCGGAGGTCTATGACAATTCCTTATTTGGACTCAATTATAAATTCCCTCGAAATAAGGTTCTCTGAAGAAAATAGACCATCCTTTGTCCTAACAAAACTACACCCTGCGCAAATGAAAAACATATCTTTGGAAGACCTTAAAGAAGCATGCGAGGAATTCAGAAACTTTTACGGTATTTTGGATATCAAGAATGAGATAGAACTTTGGAAAAAAATATGAGAGGAAAAACCAGAATCGACCAAACTAAGTGTTGTGGAAGTCCTTAAGGAAACTGACGATTTTTTTCCTGCGATAAAGAAGGCCTTGAGGATTCTTATTGCTTTACCTTGTACCACTTGTACAGTTGAAAGGTCATTCAGTAGTTTGAGGAGAATCAAAACCTGGTTGAGGAGCACGATTACTGGAACTCGCCTCAATGGCCTCGCCATGATGAGTGTACACAGGCAACATATTTTCAAGAACTTGGACGATTTTATAAACAAAGTAACCAACAAATTCGCTAGCAACCCTAGACGATTATGTTCAAATTGATTTTGTATGTAAATAATTTATTCGTTTTCTATTTTTTTTTTAATTAAAACTTTTCTATCTTAATGTTTTCTTCAGTTCTTCTATGCTGCCCCTCCCTAGCTCACTAGCTGGCGACGCCCTTGACTATATCTCGTCTCCCAATAGCTAAGCTTCAGGAAACATTAAAAAAAACAATACAGAACAAATTAATTTATTGGGATCAATTTAATTTATCCTGCGAACCACATCGTCATTCTACTCACGTAAGGGCTTATCTCACTTATACTGATTTTTTTTTTAATTCTAATTTTCTATTCCTTGACTTATTAAATAGTGTTAAAACTACAATTTCAAATATCACATTTGCGATTACTTTACAGTCAAGTCAAAAACAACATTAAATTTTTAGTTTTTTTGATTTCGTTTAAAATAAATTTACGTAAAAACAAACAGCTCTTGTCGCTTTCTTACTTCAAATATGATTTTATATCTGGCCGAGTCTTGTGGTAAGAAAATCATTTTTTATTTGCCTACTTTTGAAGTATTTTTATTAGTACATCTCATATTTCTTCAATTCATTCATTCATAAATTATGAAACTTTTATTCAAACGTGGTACGACCGAGTTAGCGCAGAGTTCAACTCGACATCTGAATTCCCGATAACAGTTCCTAACTTGCTGTATTGGGATATTTGCAATAACCACTCTTATTTTTCTTTCAAGAGATCTAAGTTATTATTGAGATTGGTTTTATACACATGTGGCTTCAGTTATTCCCATAAATGAAAGTCGATAATAATTGTGAGATTGGGACTCAAACGTGCCAACTGATTTGGACCATGGGTACCTTCCAATCCATTTGTTCCCAAAGTGATGATTTAGCCAATCATCAAAAGGAATCCAAAATTAGAATTGAAAAAAAAATCCAAAAAACAAAAACTGTTGTTTCTGGCAAATCCTGTATAGTAATCGCAAATCTAATAGTTAAAATTGTAGTTTTAATACTAGCAAAATTAATGTAATAAATCAAGAAATTGAAAAAGAAAGATCCAAAAAACTAAAAATGTTGGTTGTGAAGAACTCTGTATAGTAATCGCAAATCTGATGTTCAAAATTGTAGTTTCAATACAGCTGACGTTTATAATATAAAACTCACACAAGCAAAAGTTGCGTGCAGTGACCGGCAGAAAGTGCGCAGCATATGGGAAAGTTTTTTATCTTTAAGTTTAGAAAATTAATTTTATTTTAGATAGGTTCTGCATGTTCTCAAACCAAAATAACACACTCATTAAATCCAGTAAAAGTCTTATGGTATACGAGGTAGGATCAAAAATTTAAAATTCCGCTAAGAGTAAAGTACCTCCATCTTTCATTTTAGAATATTTTTTTACTAAGAATTATTGTTTTAATTTCAAAGTTATACCCAAATTCCAAATTTCGCTTATTTTGGACAATAAAATGGATTTAATCGTGTTTTCTGAATAACCCTGTATAAAAAATAAATGGCAACCGAACAGTACGAAAATAAGATTTCTGCAGACTTTGTTAGAGATTACCGTCGATCATAAGTCCGATTAGTTTGTTTTCATAATATTATAGCCTTTTAAAATAAAAACATAAAAATATTAAATATTATTGCTGCACACAGTATTTTATTTTCTGAGGGAACAAGTTAATTTTATCTAACTGATATTTTTTGATTTCATTGACTTAAAACATCTCCTTAATAGTTTTTTATACATTGAATAAAAATAGAAAGTTTCCTTTTGATTTATAAAGAAAAAAATTTGAATTAAAAATATATTTTGAACGGATTTTATTCGTCACGCAAAATAAGGAAACTTTCTATGCATACTTCAATGTATAAAAAACTATTTAGGAGATGTTTTAAGTCAATGTAAATCAAAAAATATCAGTTAGATAAAATTAACTTGTTCCCTCAGAAGAAAATAAAATACGGTGTGCAGCAAAAATATTTAATATTTTTATGTTTTTATTTTAAAAGGCTATAATATTATGAAAACAAACTAATCAGACTTATGATCGACGGTAATCTCTAACAAAGTCTGCAGAAAATCTTATTTTCGTACTGTTCGGTTGCCATTTATTTTTTATACAGGGTTATTCAGAAAACACGATTAAATCAATTTTTTTTTGTCCAAAATAAGCGAAATTTGGAATTTGGGTATAACTTTCAAATTAAAACAATAATTCGTAGTAAAAAAATATTCTAAAATTAAAGATGGAGGTACTTTACTCTTAGCGGAATTTCAAATTTTTGATCCTACCTCGTATACCATAAGACTTTTACCGGATTTAATCGGTGTTATTTTGGTTTGAGAACATGCAGAACCTATCTAAAATAAAATTAATTTTCTAAACTTAAAGGTAAAAAACTTTCCCATATGCTGCGCACTTTCTGCCGGTCACTGTATATCTAATATGTACCTATGTCATATCGTGGCCGATTAAAAACACTAAAAAAGCACTCTATTTTATTAACACGACTAACAATTATTACAAAAGGTTGTTTCAACTCAAGAGCACAGTTATCAAGGTCAATCATGCATAAAAGAAACCTATAAATTGCTTGAATGCAGGGGTAACTTCCGGAACCTTGCAATTATTAAACAAAATAATTAGTATCTAATTTTGGTAGGGCTGTTCGTTCAGGGAGGCATTGACGAATAGTATGCCGGTGTTTTTTTTTTAATAAATGCACAAAAACTAAAAAAAACAGTTTTTTGAAACCACGAAAATTGCCACAATTTACCTTAAAATCCTTAAAAGTAAACACGTCGATTTTCAGGACTGAAATAATAACAACAATTTTTTTGGTAACACGATATTTTCTAGTCTATCTAGATGTCATCTCTCCTAAGAATTCAAGAGAATATGTGTTTGTCTTAACAGGAAAGGGGTCGTAATTGCACAAAGCACGAAAGTAAACAAAACTATGACCGGCTGACTAACACCTACCTTGCTCTACCAGCTCCAGAATATACCTGTCTTTCTTCTTCGTATGCCAAGAACATATAAATAACTACTCTGATCAACACAGCACTGCAGTGCGCATGCGAATCGTCAATAGTTGGGCAAATCGAATTGACAGTTAAAAAACTGAGAAGCGCATGTAGATGTCGGTATTTATATGTTTTTTTCTATTTCACGTTCATAATGAGTTCAGTACGACCCTCATTTGCGGATCGTAATGAAGCTATTTCGATACGCGTTTTTTCTTTATTTGATGTTGGTAACATTTAAATGTTTTATTTCATTGACTTGCGCGGCCTTTGTGATTTACGAGAAAACCCATTTTTCGCAGAGGAAAACTAGCTTGATAACTTACTTTTTTATTCTGTGTGGATAACAGTCATGTATGTTGGTTGCATAAATCTATAAATCAATCTTTTGTAGATGCTTCCAGCTATCATTTTCTGCCAAATCCTATCCAAAATTCAATCTACTAACCTTCCAATGTCGATTTTAACTTAAACTTTATTTGAATTTCCCATCTTCCCTATACTAAATTGCAATGCCGTGACGTAAAATCACGTCTTTTGAAATTCGAAAAAAAGTAGCAAAATCTCCCGAATTTCCGAACGCTCTGTATATGTACCGAATGTACAAGGATCACACAACGTATTCCGTCCAATTTTAAATCTCATATCGCTAAAATAACTTTAGAATCTCGTGGTGAAAATGGGTCAATAAATCAAAAAATTACAGTTTGCAAAATAATTTTTGTTGTCCAGAGGCTCCTATGATAAAAATAGTATTACCAACATAAAATTTAGACATAAAAATTTACAAAATTTGAAGGATTTATTTTCTTCTTAATACTTTTCTTGATTATAAAAGGTGAAATAGAAAAAAAATGTATAAAGCACATGTTTCATAAGGCGTTTTAGCGCCCGTGTCAATAAAAAAAGTCGCCACTTCGTGGCTCGTTTTTTAAAATAGACGCGGGCGCTAAAACCGCTTCTTATGAAACTCGTACTTTAATATACTATTATTATCATCATGGAAAAGTTCTAGAAATATAAAGAAGTACAATAATTGCACAATTTTCTTATATTTTTGGTGAGATTTAGCGGGCAGTAAATTTAAATTTGCAGAGTTTGCGACCTCTGATGATCATTGAAATTTTTAACTATTTTTATTTTTTCGCACTGCAAATTTTATCCACACGGCGTGCGGACAAGTGTAACTTTGCGCACAGAAATGCATGCAGAAAAGTACTACTTTGCGCACGCTCGTAGGATTGTACAACGGTAAAAAAAACTTACTTTTTTGTTGTTGTGATGCACAAAACGTCTCTTTTTTTCATCGTAACAAAATGTTTTTTTTTTCACGGCTAGAAAAATGTATTGATGTTTTCGTATAAATTCAAAAATTAATTTCCAAATAATTTTTTTTTATAGTAACCATTTTCGATTTTTCCTCCAAATACGATAGCAACACATTTTCTGATATGGTTTTTACCTTCTTTATGTTACACCATTCACGAAACTAAGTGTACACTTTTTCATATTGTACACTGAGAAAAACCCTTCTATTCCTTATAAGTTGTGTTTTACAACTTTTTAATACTATATGCGACAGCAACGAGCTTTCTTACTGTAAGACACGAAAATTGCTAGACCCTTTTGTAGTGATAATATCAGGGTACAATTAAGCCATTAAAAAATAGGAGTTAATGCTACCATAGAATGACTTATAGCAATTATTGCTCTGAATACTCACAGTAATTATCAAGTTCTATTGAGGGTGTAATCTGGTTTCATATACTGGATTAGTACCGACTGGCAGTTGTAATGAAACATGACATAAATCATAATATTATTTGCTTGCTACGGTTAAAGCATACAGGGTGGCCCTTTAGTGTGGCAAAGTACAATAGCTCCGTTACTATTTCAAATACATTAAAAATATTAATACAAAAGTTGAAGGGCAGTAAGTGACTTATAACGTAAAATTATTTTTAACTCTATATGGTGGCTCAAAAAAGCGGAACAAGAAAAAATGTACTTTTTTCAAATGGAACACCCTGTATATTTTTACATTTTTAAATTCCACATAAAATTACAATTATTTTTTATCAAATACATTATTAGTCTATACTTTATAGTTTCCGAGATATTGACTCTTGAAAAGTGACATTTTTGAACTTTGACAGCTTCTAACTTTCTAACAGTACGTCTTAGAGCAAAACGGCTTACATGTCCCTATCTTCAATTTTTATTATCTTCCCAAAAAAATCAACTTCCAGTTAAACCGGAACAACTATATTTCCTGCTTTCGAGTAACATCCGGTTTAACCGGAAGTTGATTTTTTTGGGAAGATAATAAAAATTGAAGATAGGGACATGTAAGCCGTTTTGCTCTAAGACGTACTGTTAGAAAGTTAGAAGCTGTCAAAGTTCAAAAATGTCACTTTTCAAGAGTCAATATCTCGGAAACTATAAAGTATAGACTAATAATGTATTTAATAAAAAATAATTATAATTTTATCTAGAATTTAAAAATGAAAAAATATACAGGGTGTTCCATTTAAAAAAAGTACATTTTTTATTGTTCCGCTTTTTTGAGCCACCCTATAGAGTTAAAAATAATTTTACGTTATAAGTCACTAACTGCCCTTCAACTTTTGTATCAACATTTTTAATGTATTTGAAATAGTAACGGAGCTATTGTACTTTGCCACACTAAAAGGCCACCCTGTATACTTACCACTAAAAATCAGTATTGTAGTTCTCAAAAATTTAAATAGTTTCTAGTGATATTGTTCTTGTCGTTTAATATTGCATTTGATTATCTATTAGGCAACATGGTGTACTGGGATGGTAAAACTCGTCCAAAGATTATAAAGTCCAATACTAGTGATGGGTTGTACGAAATAAGAATCTTTTATTGCTTTATCTGATATGGAAAGTGTAAAAAAACTTAAATACAAAGTAAAAATAAATTAATTGAAACAGGTATTGGTACGATCAATAAAGTTCAAAACAGGACAGCTAGAAGACTCCGAACAATGATGTGACCTGCGCAACAAATACTTTAAAACTAACGTTACGGCGTGCGGCGATTGCCGATCGCTCCGATTCCCCACCAAAGTCTTGGTGGATTATATGTTCTAACGGATACAATTCGTTTGTGGAGACTCTGTTCTGTTTTTTTAATTGTAGAGAAAGTATAGTTTACTGGGAACCAAGTGCGTCGCAATGAGAAGATACAATTTATACAAAATTGCTGTATTAAAAGTAGTTAATTATTCATCAAGATTGTGCTGCTAATGGAACTGATTACTACCAATAAAAACACTGTTCTAGCAAATCTGGAATTGATATAACGCTAAAGCGGGTTTGATACACGAGCAATCTATTTAATATGAATTCATAAAAAATAAGCTATCAATGCAAACTCTGTTTTAGCAAACCTTGTGCCATTAAAAAAACACCTGTTTTGCTCACTTAATACAAAAATGACAATTTCTACATTTCTATTGTCACTGTGGCTTATTCTAAGGATTTAAATAACCTCTGTGGCAAAATCTTATATACCGAGTAAAACGAAAGTTATCAGGGGATAAAAAAACAATGCAAATCTCATGTCTCGGTCTAAAAAATGCACTGCACCGTGCGAGCAAAAATTATTTGCATCAAAGAGGGTCTTGCATCTAAGGATGAAATACTTAGCCGTAAAGCTTAATACCTGCTGGGATGTCAGTAACTACCTGAAATAACAATCAATCAGTTATTCCGTCATCTTTGACAGTCGTTACAAGTAATTTGATTCATGGCTAATTTTTCCAATTTCTTGAACAATTCACACAATGGGCTTTACGGAACAGCACAAAACATTCATGGTTGAAGCGTATTTTCGAAACGGGGTTAAAGTAAATTGTGAGTGGCAATACAATCCGGGTTTGTACATGGACGATTTTCACGAACATTTTCCTAACGTTGCTTTTATTGGCTGGGGATTTTTATCATTGCCTAAAAAGAACCGTGGCTGTGTTTAGGGAAACATATTCTATACAACACAAAAAGGGAGCAGGAAGACCATCTGTAAGAACAGAAGAACTTGTTGCAAACGTTCGTGAAATAATGCAAAATACGCCAACAAATTGTATAAGACGCCTGTCTCAAGAAATGGGAAAATCTTATGGAACATGCAGTACTATTCTTAAGAAACAGCAAAATTTATTTCCTTATAAAGTGCAAGTATTTATACCAAGAAATACAAGCCGCAGATTTATGAAATGTGTGAATTTATGCTTGGAACATGGCGGTGGCCAATTTCAGCAATTTATGTAATTATTTTTCTTTTTCTTTCTGTATATCCTTACTTTGTTAATTTTGTAAACAACAAAAATAAATTTGTGTTTGTCTACTTATTTTATTACTCATTAATTTGGCATATCATGCCATAATATGAATTTGACAAAATTTTAACCTAGATTTGATTAGATTTATCGTACCCATATTATTGTGATCTAAACCAAGCCCCATGTTTTTTAATCCAAGCCCTCTTTGATGCAAATAATTTTTGCTCGCACTGTATATGTATGTATAAATAATTTATTTTTCTTCCCCTTCCAGAAACTTTAGTACAAACATTCCCAATCCCAATTATTTCCTTTCAAAACTAACCCGGTAAGAAACTACCTTTACCGGCGAGTCCCACATTCCACTATGGTCAATTAAACTTGACCCTGTTTGCCCAAATGGGGGGAAACGTCCCGTTGGGCACCTCGACCCCCATTTGTGTCTACGGGGATGCTTTATTTGACCGCTGCGGCGAGCCGCAAGGACGGTGTAAACCCGTTGAGAATTTCATATGCTCGGTGGTTCGGTAATAGTTATTGGCGTTATTAAAGTCGAATGGGACTAATAGCGCTTTATACGCTTCCAAAAGGACAATGTTGCTCGAAAATGGTACACTATAAAAAAAATGGAAGAGTCATAGACATGGTCATTGGTCAGTGACGGCCCGTGAGGTAAAGCTACAGTGCCGTGGCCCTATCTGTCCTACCATCTCGGTAAAATTTATATTCTTATTTTTAGAGTAATTAGCAAGGTATATTTAAAACTGGAACGCTGTCGGACTCACTGTCGCGCTTTATCAGTTCGTAAATCGGTAACGTAGTTCTCGTGAGCTTAGGTTAGTACTGTGCGAGCAAAAATTATTTGCATCAAAGAGGGCTTTGCATCTAAGGACGTAATTCTTAGCCGTAAAGCTTAATACCTGTTTGGTGTCAGTAACTACCTAAATTAACAATCAATCAGTTATTCCGTCATCTTTGACAATGGTTACAAGTAATTTGATTCATCGCTAATTTTCCAATTTTTTGAACAATTCACACAATGGGCTTTACGGAACAGCACAAAACATGAAACGTTGAAGCGTATTTTCGAAACGGGGTTAGGGTAAATGGTGAGTGGCAATACATTCCGGGTTTGCGCGTGGACAATTTTCACGAACATTTTCCTAACGTTGCTTTTATTGCTGGGGATTTTTATCATTGCCTGAAAAGAGCCGTGGCTGTGTTTAGGGAAACAGGTTCTATACAACACAAAAAAGAAACAGGAAGATAATCTGTAAGAATAGAAGAACTTGATGCAAACGTTCGTGAAATAATGCAAAATACGACAACAAATTGTATAAGACGCCTGTCCCAAGAAGTGGGAAGATCTTATGGAACATGCAGGACTATTCTTAAGAAGCAGCTAAATTTATTTCCTTATAAAGTGCAAGTATTCCAAGAAATACAAGCCGCTGATTTTGAAAGACGCAGGAATTACTCTCAATGGTTTATCCAAAATTTATTGGAAAGAAATGATTTATTAGACCTGACATTTTTTTCGGATGACGCCTGGTTCCACCTCCCTGGTTATGTGAATTCTCAGAATACACGCATGTGGAGTAGTTAAATATTTTTAATATTTTTTTGTAGAGTCCACATTGCTCCCTCGAAAAATTGATGTCTGGTTAGCTGTTTCTCGAAGAAGAATTGTTGGTCCTATTTTTTTCCATGACACAGTTACAGCACAGCGGTATAGAGATAATATTTTGAATTCATTTGTGGAGCAATTACTTGACGACGAACTACGTTTTGGATATTTTCAACAGGAGGGTGCAACCGCCCATACCGCCGCCGAAACTATTAACTACTTACGCAATCTTTTCGACGACAGATTGATCAGTTTTCGATCAGACATTGAATTCCCACCTAGATCACCTTGTTTAACGGTTACGGATTACTTCGTTTTTCCTCATTTAAATAACACTATTTTTAAAACACGTTGTTGCAAATTTAGAACAATAATTACAAGAAAGGATTATCCAAGAATGTGGTAACATTTCTCCAGAGATGCTGGTCAACACTTTCGAAAATATGAAGAGACGTGTGAATTTATGCTTGGAGCATGGCGGTGGCCAATTTCAGCAATTTATGTAATTATTTTTCTTTTTCTTTCTGTATATTCTTACTTTGTTAATTTTGTAAAGAACAATGTATTTGTCTACTTATTTTATTACTCATTAGTTTGGCATATCCTGTCATAATATAAATTTGACAAACTTTTAACCTAGATTTGGTTAGATATATCGTCTCCATATCATTGTGATCTAAACCAAGCCCTACGTTTTTTAATCCAAGCCCTCTTTGATGCAAATAATTTTTGCTCGCACGGTATGACCTGTATGCATGCAGTTTTCCTCCAACTACCGTGGTCAATAATAAGCAGTTACCTATTTTTTTAAGAGCCAGCCGCCCAAGGCTAGCACCAATAAAGATATTTCAGTCGGTTGCAGCACGCGTGGCTCTATTCAATTGTTGGTTCGAACGTTGCGACTGCGTGTTGCTTTAATTTGTTCGATTTCGCGATGAAAGTAATTTTTTTTAAAACCGACCAGAAAATTTACACTTTCTGGACAATTTTTCGTCTAGAAAATAACGTTTTTCCGGTCTCTAATGTCACTGTCACCCTGTTTTTTGTTTTTCCAATCGCTCTTTGATAATACAAGATACCTTGATTTCGTTATTATGACAACAACATTTCGATGTATTGTCGAGTGACAGTTCGTTGATTTTTAATTTTGTTCTTTATGTCAAACTTGTTTCGCGTAGATTATAATATATATCGAAGTGTCGGTCTTAAAATATTACATTATATACTTAGGTTGAGAAGTGAGCTATTATATAGCGAGCGCTTTTATATACTGAGGCGCGAAGCGCCGAGGGTTATGATGTGCGAGGTATATAATAGCCTTCTCAACTGCGGTATATATAGAATTTTTTCTACTACTAACAATAAAATATTACATATATACAATATTTTAATTCGTTTAAATCTTTGTTACCCATTTTCACCTAATTTTTTTAAAAATTTGAAAATCAAGTCACTTTTTACTTGTCAAATGCGATCTTCTGTCAGTATGTAGAAAATATTCGGGTTAGATAATAATATAAAGTTAAAATTATAAAATGTCTGAAATTGAGAGTGAAGAATTGGAAATTTGTACCCCACCCGAGCTTAGAGAGGCGGCAAATAGCGCACAGTGCGATCTGTTACCAGAGAAATCTAAGAAACTATACTTGAATGCATATGCGCAATTAATGGACTGGTGTGTAAAAAAAAAACCTGGTAAAATATCAGAAAATGTGTTGTTAGCATATTTTCAAGAAAAAGCCGATAACAAAAAAGTGTCCACACTGTGGGCACACTATTCTATACTTAAGTCGACTCTTTCAATAAAAGACAATATCGACATTTCGAAATTTTATAAACTGACAGCATTTTTAAAACAAAAAAACCGTTCCTATAAACCCAAAAAATCATCGGTATTTACATAAAATTATAATAAAAAGTCATATTTTATTGATAATTTAATCCTGTTTTCCAAAATTTCTTTGTTTAAAATGGTCAAAAAAAGCTCAAAATCAATAATATGTTAAAGAAACGGCGAGTTAAGTTATAAAATTGTCTGCAACAACCTCATTGAACAGCTGTTTTTCATTATTGACCTAGGAAATTTTTTATTATTATTATTAACCTAGGTGAAGAAATGTTACTTCTCGATAAAGGAATGAAGTAAATAATGACGATTTCTCAAGTAAGTAGTAGAAAAAAAATATTGTACGTCACGCAACCGAAAACTAGTGATTTCCAGGTCTCTCCAAGCTTCCAGGACTCGCCTATGGCTCGCCGTGGAAATGCTTGTCTCGACCTGAAAAACACTACTTTCCGGTCTTGTAACGTAATTACTAATTTTCTAACTTTTGATAATATAAAACTTTTTAAGGGACAATTTATATTCTATATTTTGTTCGGAACAAAAATTGAAAATTAAGAACGCGGAAGTTACCCGATTTTGCCCTTTTTAACAGCAATGGGTTTCGTAAAGAGTAGGGTGGGGGGGAGGGGGGGAGATTGCGAAAATGACATACGCGAGTATGACAATGAACAGGACATACTATACAGTGAGTCACGCATGAAGTTTGGAAGAGGAAAAACTTTTTTATTATTAGGTATAGAAGAAAATGTCATTCTTTATAAAAACGTCTGCTTGTGCTGAAACTACAATTTCGAATATCAGATTTGCGATTACTGTACAGGGTTAGTCACAAACAATTTTAGTTTTTTGAATCTTTTTTCTTTAATTCCTTGATTTATTAAATGAATTATTGCTAGTGTTGAAACTACAATTTCAACTATTAGATTTGCGATCACTAGACAGGGTTCGTCAGAAACAACAGTTTTTGTTTTTGGATTTTTTTTTTTAATTCTAATTTTCAATTATTTTGATGATTGGCTTAATCATCACTTTGGGAACAAATGGATTGGGGGGTACCTATGGTCCAAATCAGTTGGCACGTGGAAGTCCCGATCTCACAATTATCGACTTTCATTTATGAGGATATCTGAAGCCAAATGTGTATAAAACCAATTTCAATAATAACTTAGATCTCTGAAAGGAAAAAATAAGGGCAGTTATTGCAAATATCCCAATACAGCAAGTTAGGAACGGTTATCGGGAATTCAGATGTCGAGTTGAATTATGCGCTAACTCGGTGATACCACGTTTGAATAAAAGTTTTATAATTTATGATTGAACGAATTGAAGAAATATGATATGCAATAATAAAAATACTTCAAAAGTAGGCAAATACGCAAATATAAAATGAATTCAAGAAAGTTTTGTCTGTTTTCTTCCGCCAAACTCATCCCCAGACGCGTTTCGCCGTTTACGGCTCATCAGTGAGGCTCAGTTTGGCAGAAGTAGAGGTGTGACGATATAACTGTCACGGTTAAAACTAACCGGTTATTAAGAAATAACAGTCGCTATCGGTGATTAAATATGATCTGAAGAAGTTACCAGTTATTCAATATACCAATCGCTCGCACATCGCACTGCCGACTGAGTTCGCCGGCTCATGGCAGCCTTCTTTCGCTGCACGCTGTTATTTTCTAAATAACTGGATAAAGAATAACATGGTTATTTTGGTAATAGGATGTGAAGCAACTATTAGTGATTTATATACCAACGTCGCCGGCTCATGCAGCCTTCTCTCGCTGTTAAATAACTGGATTAGTAATCGGATAATTTTCATATCACTTTGTGGGCGGTAACGGTAAGGTATAATTAATTTCCAATAAACGTTATTTCTCTGATATTTGATAGTCCTGGTTTGCAGGATGCTTATGCTTAAAGGAAAGGTGTTAAATAGTTACAAGATAATTTCACGTCTTCACTACTCTTCACGTTTAAAATTGCGAGGGAAATAGTGGATTGGTGGATAGGTTGGCAATTGTATATTCTGTAATTCCCCGAAGCGCATTGTGGCGTTGTATTTAATGTATTTTCTATTTATGTGTGTGTATGTCGTGAGTCGTGACGGTCGTATTGTGTGTATTTACTTAGTATATGATACTACATAGACTTCATTTTTATTGGTAATTTAACTAGATACTAGGGTGTGTGGTATGTGATGGGTACAGTAACATAATATACTGAAAATAAAATAGAGAAAACGTTGTTATTATTCAAAATAACAGCTATTTTAATTTGGCGCCAATAAAATATTTAAAAAGAGAAAAAGTCGATTATTTAAATTGACACCTTCACCTTAGTAAATCTCATTTTTTGAAAATAACTGGTAACTGTTTAAAATAACAGTTAATTTAAAATAACAGTCTGATTCAAAAATAACTCTTAAGCCCACCTCTAGGCAGAAGGAAACAGGGCTCGAAGACAAATCACTTGTCAGGATCGATTATCGACGGGAATTATAGAACCCGGTGCGACATCTTGCGTCCCAGTACGGTACCTTAGAAAAGGTCAGTCGTAAAGGGGTTATTCTGTAAAAACAGAAAATTTTGCAAGTGCGCTCTCAAAACCGGTACAAGTGCCGGATCACAGATATTAATTCAAGAAAGTTTTGTCTGTAAATATAAAATGGTTTTTACTTTTTACAACAAAATCGTTACTCGGCCAGATATAAAATCTTATTCGAAGTAAGAAAGCAACAATAGTTGGTTGTTTTTAGGTAAATATATTTTAAACGAAATCCAAAAAAACTAAAAATATCCCTTTCTTATCTGTTAAATTGTTTTCATATCTTGCTTCGTTTTCGAGAAATAAAAATAAAAACAATTATATTGCATATCTCTGGAAAACAAAAATCATCAAATAATTAAAACATTGTATTTTTATTGTTTAAGAGCATTAAAACATTAAATGTTTTAAATTTTATGAAATAACTGATGAGAAATTATACAAAATTATTAATGAAAATTAGAACAATACCAAAAACTATTTAATGGAATCGAATGAGGTGTTCAAAATTATTGCCGTTTTCATACACACACATAGCAAATCGATATAATAATTCGGTTCTGCAAACTCTCAATAGTGTATTTCGATTAATTGCAAAAGATACAAAGTATTAATTATTTAATAATTTTTGTTTTCCAGAGATATGCAATAAAATTGTTTTTATTTTTATTTCTCGAAAACCAAGCAAGATGAGAAAACAATTTAACACACAAGAAAATTATATTTTTAGTTGCTTAATCCGAAAAAAATATATAAATTACCAAAAACTCAGTGGCGTCTTATTTTTTGCCAATATTATTTGAGCCGTCACTGGACGTAATAATTTAGCGCTACACAAGCGTTTTACACCAAAATTATCATTACCAAAATAATTAAAATCTGCTAAAGGATATTAAAAATATTTATAATTAAAACACTCGTTAAAATTATTAAAAAAAAAAACGTAACTCCAAATATCTCCTTTCATGTTAGATTTATCAAAATTTTTTTATGGGACATAATTTGACCAAAAGATCTTTAAGAACGACAACATTTAATAATAATAATAAGTTTATTTAAAAATTTAATAATATAATAAATATGTTTATGTTGTCTTCTATAAACTTATTCTTCAATCCCCTGAAGCTGAGCTTGTTAGGGGCAAATCTTATTTTTTGTTTTAGTATGTAAAATCATAAATCATAAATATGCATTAAAAATCAATTTTTTTAAAGTAAAAATGTTAATTTATAGTATAAACGCAGCTTTTTTGAAGAAATATATTACCTATAATAAAATTATGGTCAGTCGCTAAGGCCGTCAGTCAAAATTTTACCAAATCAAATATTCCACCGCTAACACGTTCTGACGGCACAATAGCAACCACGGCTGAAGATAAAGCGAACTTACTCGCAGAACTCTTTGCTTCACACTCCACGGTAGACTTTCAGGGAAAAACACCCCCGAACATTCCAGCAGTTCGATCGGAAATGACTGTTATCGTATTCCGTCAGCGTCCTGTCAAACGAATTCCGAAGGGGCTCGATGCCAAAAAAGCTTCTGGTCCAGATGAAATTCCTATTATAGTGCTCAAGAAATGCGCCGATGAACTCACACCAGTATTTTGTAGACTTTTTAACTTATCCTACAAAAAAGGAATATTTCCATCTTGCTGGAAAAAGGCGCGAGTCCAGCCTATACCAAAGAAAGGCAAGAAAACCCTGCCAAACAACTATCGACCAGTCGCATTGCTTTCAGTTATATCAAAGGTGATGGAGAAAGCTATTAACCAACAACTTATAAAATACCTGGAAGGCCTTAAAATTATCAGCGACCATCAGTATGGTTTTCGTAAGTCCAGATCAACAGGAGACCTGCTAGCCTATGTCACTCATCTTTGGAGCAACGCAATCGAACATCATGGGGAGTCCCGGGCTATTGCACTGGACATCTCTAAAGCCTTTGACCGTGTCTGGCACGAGGGGCTCCTAAGCAAACTGCGTTCTTATGGTATGCCCGGTCGATTTTGTTCATGGTTGTCTAGCTTCCTCAAGGACCGCTCTCTGCAAGTGGCGATTGACGGGTTTCTCTCAGACACCTTCACCATCAATGCTGGTGTTCCTCAAGGGTCCATATTATCTCCCACTCTCTTCTTACTGTACATTAACGACCTTCTAGCGAAAACAGAAAATCCATTATATTGCTTTGCTGACGACAGCACACTTATCTTATCTTTTACTTTGAAACCTCAAACATCGGCTACTGACGCACATCTTCGCAGACAACATGAGGTATCACGCCTCAATAAAGACCTGGAAGAAAGTTTGTCTTGGGGTGACAGTAACCAAGTCGAATTTAACGCTCAAAAAACCCAGGCTGCAGTTTTCTCTAAGAAGGTCAACATTGCAGAACCCGATATCGTTATGGCAGGACACGCAATTCCACTGACTTCGTCTATTAATTTGCTGGGTGTCAACCTGGGAGGAAATATGTCTTGGCATAATCACGTAGTGGCAATCGCCAGGGCAGCTTCTCAGAAGCTCGGTATACTTTTCCGTACCAAAAAGTTGTATACACCTCAACAACTTTTGACACTTTATAAAGCCCAGATTCGGCCATCACTGGAATACTGCTCTCATATCTGGAGTTCTGCACCGAAGCATACCCTTCGGTTGTTGGATTCCATCCAAAGGAGAGCCGTTCGTCTAATCGGCGACCACGAGCTGACTAAGAACCTCGACAGCTTAGAACATCGAAGACAGGTTGGTGATTTGACTCTCTTCTACAGATATTTTCATGGCAAGTGTTCGACAGATATTGCCCGCTCGATTCCACCTAGAGTAATGCATAGCAGAAATACACGACGAACCGCTGCCGCCCATCCCTATGTGGTTCAACTTAGTACACCCCGAACATCATTGTTTCAGAGCTCTTTCATTTGGAGGACGTCATCTTTGTGGAACGGCCTTTCTGAGACCGTGTTTCCAACCGAATATAACCTCCAACGATTCAAGAAAAACGTGAATCGCTTTCTTCGCACACGCACCGCTGCCAGAGCGCCTTAAAGGATTTTCCTATAGTGCTTGTGCTCGATCATAAAAAAAAAAAAAAAAAAAAATCATTTATAATTTTTAAGTAAAAAATATTACTCATATAAATTATTCAGAACAATATTAATTTATTAATTAAAGCATTTCTAAAAATATTTTCAAATTGTCTGTTTTTAATATCCATGTTTTTATTTCGACTTTAAATTTTTTTAATGAAATCAATTTTTTAATTTTTGTTGGTAAATAATCGTTTAAATAAAAACATAAATATTTGAATTTTTTTTGTCTTATGGACTTATTTATTTTAGGTTTTATGGTTATTTCATTTTTATGACGTGTATTATGATTATGGTTTTTAAATTGCATAAGGTTTTTATTTTTAAATATATATATTAAGATGTTATAAATGTAAAGTTGTCTAATGTTCAACTTTTTTGTTTCTGAATATAATTCTTTTGAAGGATAAAGATAATCTTTATTGTATATAATTTTTAGAAACCTTTTTTGTAATATTTCTAATTTTTTAACTAAAGTTCTATTTATTCCTCCCCAACCTAAAATTCCGTAATTTAAATGAGTTTTAACTAACGCGTAATATAATATTTCCATATATCTTACATTTAAAATTTTTTTAATGTTTTTAAAAATCGGTAGTAAACTTCTTAATTTTTTAATTAGATATTCTATGTGAAAATTCCAATTTAATTTACTGTCAAAAATAATTCCCAAATATTTTATTTTATTAACTTTAAAAATTTGAATGTCTTCATTTATTTGAATACTATTCATATTTTGTGGTAGGTTATTTAGGTTTAAAGTAAAAGGAATATAATTTGTTTTATTAAAATTAATTGTTAACAAATTGTTATCAAACCAATTTTTTATAATTTTAAAATCTTTTTTAATTTTATTGTTTAAGTTTTCCCAATTTGTATCGGTATAAAAAATTGTAGTATCATCTGCAAAACTATGAATTTGTCCATCGCAATTTATACTAAATAAGTCGTTAATATAAATATTAAAAAATAATGGTCCTAAAATTGTTCCTTGGGGAACATCATACTTAAATACCTTTGGATAGCTTTTTCTTTATCTATTTGAACATAAGTTGGTCTATTTTTCAGATAATTTTTAATTAATTCTAATTGCTTTCCTCTGAATCCAATATTTTTAAACTTTTCTAACAGTAAATTATGGCTAACTGTATCAAAGGCTTTTGCACCGTGGCGCCACCTACATCTTGTATTATTCCAACACATTTTTTACACATTTGTGAAGCTCATCATAGAGGCTCAAAACTGGCGTTTTCAGAATTTACATGTCGCTTTTAGTTTTCGAAATAATTGGCCTGGGAATTTTTATTGAAACACCCTGTATATACTTAAATATTTGTTAGCCGTGCTATCTAGGAGTCACAACCTAAACAACAGTCTAGGGCATAGTCGGAAAAAATATAGTGGTGAAACAAATGGAGCTGGCAAACCAAAAATGTCCGTTGAGAGCCTCTAACAATATAAATAAGTAAACATGTTAAGACGAAATCATTTGTAAAGATGGACATCACAATTACAGGAACACGCTAGCATAGAATATATTATATTATTATATTCTGTGCCGCTAGGTATCCCTAGAAGTCCTTAGGCTGTTGGTTTAATGGGGAAAAATACATTTTACCTTGTATTGGTAGCTTAACTCTGACTGATGCGGTGCGGACTTCGCTTGTTGCGCAAAACACTATAAGTGTTTACCATACCGTCAGTAGGTTGCAAAAAAAATGCAAAGTTATTAAAACGCGTGGCTTGGCAAAACACAATTTTTTAACAACAAGAGATAATGAACGTACTTCAGAAAAAATATGCCACCAAATCAGGTGAAACTTTGTATTTAAATAATAAAGATAAAAATTGACTGCGACCTAAATTTTGAAATATAATATGTAAAAAATACAGGAATACACCTCCAGGAAACGCAAAGGAGATTTAAAGTGGTTAGACACTTTATTAAAAATAATTTCGGTACCAATACCTTAATTGGAAATTATCAAAACTTGTATTAAGAGTCCTGATAAGTAATACAACAATAAAATATTAATATAAATATTCCACCAAACATTCTGAAGCCACGTTCTCTCGAAATGCCAATTCAAAAGTCGATTAAACACGATCTACCGGTACTTATTGTTCCAAACCAGTATCTACCACTGACTCAAACACGGTTTTGGTTATTAGTGGTTATTAGCACCCCGGTGAAGCTTAAATGGACGATTTCGCAACACAGTAGAAAGAGAAAGAAGAGAGAGAGAGGGGTGTTAGTGTGCCTGCCGGCCATCAGGGCAAATTAGCGCTGTTGTCGCCAGCTGGCCGTGTAACCGGGTTCTGTCGCATATTTTTGACGTATAGAAGAGAAGGACAGTTATATTATAACCTACTATAACGCTTCCCAAACTGCGCCAGGTGCTAATTGGAACAAACCAGCCAGCCGCCAGCCCGCCATCCATCGCCTCGTCACAACTGTCAATTTTTCTTGTCCACGTTTTTTTCTGAGGAAATTAATTAATTTTTTATTATCATTTTAATACACAATTCTATTAGTTTCTATTCTAGAAAACTTCGCCGATGTGTGTAATCTTTCAGTTATTATTCCAGCCTACTATGCAGGTAATTATTTTTTATTGTTTATCAAATTGATTTTACACTTCCTTACCTATTTTTTATATAGGAATATAGGAAATGTAAGTTTACAATAAATAAATTAACATGAAATGTTTCACATACATAATAGGTGTTGGTTAACAAGCCAATCTTAACAAAATATCACTGGGCAACCTGCAGATAACTGCAACACATTGTACCCGAGGTAATACCTAACAATCTATCAGTTACGAACAGATAAGTTCAGTCTCTTGAAATGATAATTTTAACATTTTTGTTTTACTGAGTGGATTAAAAATTATAACATAATGGCACAAAGATAATGGTTTGAGCTAACTCGATAAGTAGATACTGGGCCATCGGCCATATTTTACAGAGAAATTTAATGTCTACCCGATACTGTTTCTTTTGTTTCAGAGAACGCTGTAAGAATCACCTGATAGTTTATGGATCTTTTAGTACGTGTCTCAATGCATCCTAGTGCTTGTGTTTATACAGTATTTGTGATAATATTATATGAATTGAGTCAATTCCAGATGAGTGAGACCTGTGAGACGTAACCTAAGGACATTAGTTTATTCTAAACAGTTATTTTTTGTTATGGTTGTCAATGCAGTTTTTATTTATAAATAAACGTAGAAAACATTATTTACGATAAAGTGCTTCCATCTTTATTTTCTAAATCTTGGTTAATATAAAAATAATGTGCATTATTTATTCCATAAAAAAAAACTTTTGTGCGTCTTTTTATTGATTTAATTTGTGATTTAATAATATTTATATTGAATCACAAATTAAATCAATAAAAACTCGTTCAAAAGTTAATAATTAAATTGAAAAGTCCTAAAACCGCTGTTCAAATTTCCCGCCATTGCGCCTCTGATGGCCGGCGGGCACACTAACACCCCCCTCTCTCTCTCTCTCTTCTTTCTCCCTCTACTGTGTTGCGATTTTCTAACAAGGAGCTAACATTTCTAACCCTATAAATTTTCTTTGGTTATTAGGCTATGACGTTTCAAACAAGCCCTTAGTGTTGTCATTAGAACAGCTGTTTATTACCGGTATTTACCCACCTCGGGAGCTGGGTTATCATGTATATGTCCTTTTTCTTTCGTTTGTCGTCCATTTTTCTAACCACACATTCGAATTTTCGAAATCTGGTGTTAGTATTCACGATCTTCTTGGTATCAGGTTTACCTATCTTATTAAATAATATTTCCATCGTATTTTTCTGTACCCTAAATAGCCTGAAAAACTGCAGCTCGTCATATTGAGTTCATGGTTCTGCCCTTTTAATTTCACAAAATGAACTGTGCATGGTTATCTCTCTTCCCAACAAAGCAATTAATTTATTGATGTGTAAATAATTTCCTAAGAAATTACTTGCAATCCAAGCCGTAATTATACTTTCATTCAATAGCCATTCATTGGCTAGATACAATAATTTGTTCTTATCCATTATCACAAAAAAAATTGGATAAAAATATATAATTTTAAATATTCAAATCACACAACAGGAAAAAAAGTAAGGTTTTAGGTGTCAAATGTCAGAGTAACCAAGAAACGAATTTTTTATAAACACGGTCCGGTAATATAGGAATGATGGTTAAGGGCATAGCAAAGACCAAAGATAACCAAGGGAATTACCGGAGTAAATATCGGTAGATCGTGTTTAATCGACTATAGAACCATGTGGGGTTTTTTCGTCGTATAAATTTACCATTTTAAACAACTAATGGTATGTAGGTATGTAAACTGGCTTTCCTTTTCTCTATATCACCCAACGAATACTTACACCAGGAAGAAGACAAACAGGTAATTGGTCGAAGCAAGAATTACATTAGGAAATGCCAAAACTGTTAAAAACAACGCCTCCATCGGGTCTGGTTAGAACCTTAAGTCAAGAGGCGGGACGTTTAAATGCCCATGGTTTTGTTTTGTTTTTCTGGCGAAATATTTTAAAGTAATATTTAAGCCAAAAAAACTATTCAAAATTCCGTTATTTGATTTTATCTGTATAGTAACAATCAAATAGCAGAATTCTGAATAACCTTTTCGACTAAATATTACTTTAAAATAAAATCCTCTATATCAGCGGTTCTCAAACTTTTTTGGTGACGGAACCCTTTTGGGAAGCAAAATACTTGATGGAACCCTACAATAAAACAATAGTTTTTAAAAGTGTATTATTTATTAATAAGCATAATAAAAGTACAATGTAACAGTTACTTATTATTACTTACTTTACCACATGGCAAGTACAATAATAGAAGATATTAAAAAGAAAAAATCTAACTAATGGGAGGTATGAAACTGTTTTTTATTTTTCATCAATTGGTTGATATCAGGTTTGATAGAAGACAGTTAAAGTCTCATATCAGGTTCGGCGTCCAGTCTATTGCGATATTTTGTTTTCGTGGCTGCATAGGTAGAGAATCCTGTTTTGCACAAATATGTTGTTGGGAACGGGAGAAGAATATTCAGAGCCATTTTGCCAAGCATTGGATATTCATCACGGATTCTGCACCAAAAATCGTTGAGAGGCGTCGTTTTGAACAGTGACTCCATACTTGTGTCTGATGACATTTCTAAAAGATATTCATATATCTCGTTTGACATAATTTCGGGCTTTTCCAAGTTGGGTAAAAAAGGATTATGAATCCATGAATTCAGTTTCATTTTTGTATTCTGTTCTTCGGGAAAATACTTTTCAAAAGATGCGCGCATCGAACTGAGATATTGGACCAATTCTTCAAACACATCATCTTGAAACATTTCTAAGTCGTTATCGCTACATGCATCATATTTTTTTGACTTTCCAATAACTGATCTTTTTTACGAACAAAAAATTCTTTATTCTTGTCTTTAGACTCGGGGTGTACAGTTTGTAAATGTCGGCGCAATTTGGCAGGTGCCATGGAACTATTAGGAAGCAGTTTACTACATAGCATGCAGAGAGGTGAGCCGTTGGAATCAACAAATCCGAAACTGATATATGATTCATCATACTTCCTTTTTTTCGTCTTTGAAACCGTCGAGCTTGACGTCGTGGCATCATCGTCTGGATCGGTGATTGCTATATTCTCCGCGCGTACTGCTTTTGAACATTCAGCGTCATTAGAAGATGTTGTTGCAACACGTTTAACACCTTTAAGCCAACGTTCCATTCTTCTTTATTTATAATGTTACACGTCAGGATGGTGGGGTCTAAATAATGCACAATCGTTTCTGCGTATAAGAGACTAAGTTTAGTACAATGAAGAAATGTATAAAACTGAGACAACAAAATACAGCAGGCAGTAGAACAATGAACACTAGTTTCTCGCTAGCGAGCTTGTAAGTAGGTAGGTAGGAACTTATCGCTCCGAACGCTAATCGTCAACTGACTGACGAGGCGCGACGCGCGATCGCCGCTTTTATACTTAGTCCTAGACTCGATCTCGAATATTCTCGAAAATACTCGAGTCGGCGCCTTTGATAAACAAAAAGCAAAAATAAAAGGAGAAATATAAAAATTGCGTTGTAAACAATTCAGAGGCGGCTTTTATCAAAGGGACTGCGCGCTCACAAGTATACAAGTATACATGTTGATACCAAACTTATGAGATATTGTACCAGCTACTGTAACACATGTTTATACAAATACGAATAAATAAATAAATATACCTACGCGCGGCCGCGGAGTCAAAACGTTCGACCAGAGAGAGGTGTTTTGATTTTTTTTTCTAAATTCTTGAGGAACCCCTACAGAGGTATCGCGGAACCCTAGGGTTCCGCGGAACACACTTAGAGTATAGCTGCTCTATATTGTTGTTGGTCTTGCCTCGAAGAAAATGAAAAATCAAATTCGGAGATGCACATGACATAATTTTAATAAAATATTAAAAGGAAATCACAATTACCATTTGAGTCTGTCTTATAATTCCTCGTAATCGGCTGATTGAGTTCCTCGTTTACTGGTTTTTCATTCATTCTTTACTTGAAGCTTTCTTAGCAATGTGTGTATTTTCAATAAAAATACCTATTTCCATTGTCAGCCTGGAAAAGTGGAAAGGACTGGGTAAAAATTTTGTATAGCTAACCTAAAGGTGACGTCAATATCTTGTCTCCAAAATGAATTCTTTCACATAACGAACAGCTGATCTAAAACAAAAATACCACAATGCAAAAAAACACTTCAGAGTGGGTTAAAATAAAATTATTTCCACTTGAGTTCAGTAGGCAGAGAATCGACAACGGTTTAAAAAAATCAAAAAATAGATCGTATAGTATATATAATAAGCAAGAATCAGCAAGATTTAAATTAGTATCGTAGGGTTTAGTAATTAAAATATGCGTATTTATACATTTTCTGCTGATAACTGCAACAGGTTTGTGCCCGAAGTAATACCTAACAATCTCAGTTACGAAGTGATTGTTTATGCTCTTGAAATGATAGTTTTAACATTTTTGTTTTGCTGAGTAAATTAGAAGTATAATTTATACTACTTAAGACTAATTTGTTTGTTTTAAGGAATATTGTACGTCGAGCAACATTAAATAAGGAGGGCATAAGGATAATGGTTTGAGCTAACTCGATGAGTAGATATTTGGCCACTGGCCATATTTTATAGAAACATTTAACGTCAAACCGATACTGCTGGTGTTTTTTTTGTTTTAGAGAATGCTGTGCTGTA
This sequence comes from Polydrusus pterygomalis, assembly GCA_963969555.1. NCBI lineage: Eukaryota > Metazoa > Arthropoda > Insecta > Coleoptera > Curculionidae > Polydrusus > Polydrusus pterygomalis. Next base: position 4,625,009 of record OZ018375.1, read on the forward strand.
AGAATTACCTGATGATTTATTAATGTTTTAGTACATCTCTCGTTGCAGCCTAGTGCTTGAGTTTCATGCTGTGTTTGTGATATATTCTATAAACTGAGACAATACCTGATGAGGGTCATTAGTTTGTTCTAAATAGTTGTCAATGCAGTTTTTATTTATAACATTAAAAAAAAATTACGATATAAAATGGAAAGAAACAACTTCCTCCACAAAGTTTAACAGAACAACAATTTGTACAGAGGTCTCTAAATTTTGTGGAGGAATACTTTTAGTTTTTTCTTTCCTTTTCATACTTTCAACTCCACTTTAAGCATGGACAATTTTTTCATATTTACGATATGTTTCCTTATTTATTATCCAAATATTAATTTATATAAAAGTGTGCTTTTATTTCATAAACAAAAACTTTTGTGCCTCTTTTTATTGATTTAATTTGTGATTCAATAATATATGATTAAATCAAATATATTTCAATAAATAATTCAATATATTATTGAATCACAAATTAAATCAATAAAAACTCGTTCAAAAGTTAATAATAAAATTCAAAAGTTCTGAAGCCACCGTTCAAATTTCCCGCCATTGCGCCACTGCAGGAACACTAAAAACCTCTCGCTCTCTTCTTTCTCTCTACATTTCGTTGCGATTATTTAATAAGGAGTTAACATCCCTAACCCTATAAATTTTCTTTAAGTAAAGGGTTCAACAGTCACACCCAACTCCTTAAGGACTCTTTCTTTAACAAGCTTTGCCGTTACATTTCACATGGTTTTCACTACACTTCTTTGTACAGCGACCCATCTTTTTGGTTATTTGCAGATAAATTAAAAATAGCAAAAGTATCGCCAGTCTTTAAAAATGCAGAACAATATTTTAGTAGTAACTATCGCCCAATTTCTGTTTTACCCACATTTTCAAAGATTTTTGAAAAAATTTTATATAATAGAATAATAGTAAATTTTTTAGAAGAAAAAAAAATACTCTATTCATTTCAATATGGTTTTCGTAAATTTAGAGATACCTACAGATGTTGCAGCTGCAGATATTATCAAAGATATTCAACAAAACGTTGATAGCAACCAAAAATGCTGCCTACTGTCCCTAGATTTATGTAAAGCATTTGATACAGTCAATCACAAGATTTTACTTAAATGCCTATACAATATTGGACTTCGGGGAAATATTTATTTATGGTTAAAAATTAATTAAGTAATAGACAACAGTTTGTTCAAATGGAAAATGTTAAAAGTTCACAAAAAAACATAACTTGTGGTGTTCCACTAGGATCAACCTTAGGACCTATTTTTTTTATACATTAATTCTATAGCAAAATTAAATTTAAAAGGTAAAATAAAATTGTTTGCTAATGATGCTACTATTGTATATTTTCATGAAGACTATGCTCAAATCCATAACAACAATAACCACGACCTGAATATAATACGTAAATGAATTAAAATTAATAAATTATCATTAAATTCTATTAAACCATCTTTTATGTTTATAAGTAAATCAAAATTAAAAAATAATAATATTTCGTCACTGTCTTTCAATAATCATTTAATTAAATATACTAATACAATTAAATTGTTAGGTTTATATATTGATGAAAATTTAAGTTGAAAAAAACATATTATTGAATATTTAAGAAGTTACATCTCAGCATCTCTATAATTGGCATTTTGTTTAAAGCTAAAAATTATATATCATTAAAATATTTAAAAAATATATCGATGGTTAAGGTGCAAAACCTCGTAAGTAGGTTTTTTTCCATTTAACCTTTTATTCGATAAACACTTAGAAAATAATATATTCTTTAAGCTTACAAAATCTCGTAAGTCCATTATTAATTTTAATTAATTTTACGGACCCCTGGCGCCATCTGCCAAAACCTCGTAAAATTAATTTGCCAGACAGTACTTAAATTCAGAAATCTCTTAATTCGACTTACGAGGTTTTGATACTAGAGTTTCCTAGTTTTCCAAGTTTTCCAAGTTTAAATATTTAAAGTTAAAACCTCGTAAGTAGATTTTCTTAATCAACAAAAATTTTCAAAAAGTATGTATATTATTGTATATCTCCAGAAAATGGTTCAGCAAATTATCTAATTTTGTTTAAAATACTTTTTCAAATTTCTCAATTCGTTTTTCGCTTCTCTTGTAAAATTTATAAAAACCGACTTACGAGGTTTTGCACCTTAACCATCGATATATTATTTTTTGGTTTATTGAAAATTACAATATATGATTTCAATTTGGGGATCAGCGAATTTAACTACAATTCAGTCACTAAAAAACTACAAAACAAAATAATTAAAAGCATACACAAACTTCCTTTTTTAGAACCAACTATAAATTTGTATGAACCAAACGGATATTTAAATTAAAAAAAGCTTTATAAATTAAATATATGCATTCTAATACACAATACACTCTATTATTATTAAAAAAAAACCATCGAATATAATATTTCCTTCAACCATCATTATTCACAAGACGAGATAAAATCATCACATTTAAACACATGGTAAAGAGTACTTTTAGCCAAAGATCAATGTTATATAAAGAAATAAAAATTTACAACAGTTTGCCGTAAAAAATTAAAGTAATATCAAAATTATTAAAGTATTTTTAAAACGAAACTAACGAATTATATATTATTATTCTTTTTTTTGTAAATGGTTATTATACATATTTTTTTTAAATTATTTCGATGGAGTTGTTAATAGTAATAAACATGATTTTTATTATTTTTTGTGATTTTATAAATTGTATATTTGGTGTTATTATTATTATTATTATTATTATTATTATTTGATACATAAAGTTCTCTAATAAAACAATACTGAAACACAAAAATAAATCGGTAATTTTTGACAAATTGCGCCTATGCATCAATGCAATTACAGATAATTATAATTTGTATTGCTTTGCTATTTTACTACTGATAATATGTAAAATAATGCCATTGTTTATTGTTTAAAGACAAAAACAGAAACTTAAAAACATGCACCTGCAAAAATCAAAACTTGATCATTTTAGCACCTGGTGAAGTCATTGAAATTGATAGCTAGACCTCAGACAATCGCGTATTCCCACTTCATTTTCTTTAAACGGTTTTTTTTTACGAGAATAAAACAATTTTTAAATAGTTTTAAACTTTAAGGTAAAATCGATAATTTTGATAACCCTGCACGATAATTCCTGCATTGCCTTACGGCATCACTGCCCGACCCGTCTCATCGGTGGTTGTTAGTAGTGATACGAAACTATCGATAACCACGACTATCGATAGTTTTTAATAGTAAAAAAGGTTAGATTTGGTACTCAATACCTAACCTAACTATTTTTTTAAGGTTTCTGGTTTTGCCATAGACATTAACCTTTAGATACGTACAGGGTGTCCCACATAAGATCCTCTATCCCCTTATCTCGAAAGATATTCGATTTTTGAAAAAAAAGTTAAATACAAAGTGTTATTGTTTTAAGGGAACTTTTATATTATATACCTTTCACGTATACAGGGTGCTCAGTTTTTCATGGTCAGGAATCAACTCTTAAAAATTAAATAGGACACCCTGTATATTATTTTGGATATGGATTCCTCATAAAAAATAAGGGTGAGTTTTAATAAGATATTATATAGCTAACTCTCGTGGTTTAGGATTTAATAGCCGTTTTATTTATTTTTTTGCTAAAAACGTATTTATTTCAGGTAGTAGGAAAAAATATAAGTATATCATATTTGGTGAAACTGCCATTTTTATATTAATGACAATACCACAATATATAATTCTGCTTGTTTACTTTGGCTACAAATTATACAGGGTGATGTCAGAAATTTATCCGATCGGGATATATAAAATCATCTGTAAGTCGATAATTTTAAATGAAACACCCTGTATATCATTGCCGATTTCGATTGTTCACAAAAAATTAAGGTAACTTTGTATAAAATTGCCTATACCCATCTCTAGCCGTCTAGAAAATATTCGCTGTTAAACATTTTTTATGCATTAAAAAATACCTTTCGTTTAAATTTAATGAGGAAATACGTTACAAATATTTTTTTAACGAGCTGACTGTAGTAGATTTTCAACAATATACTGTAGTTTATTATTTTAACTAATTTCTATTTTCTAAATTTCCATGGCAGTTTTGATTTTGCAGCGTTAGTTGGTTTTGATTACATGCAATATTTGAATTAATTTTACGATTTCTAGTGAATCTCAGAAAATACAGATATGTTAGTTAAAATTATAAATTACAGTATATTGTTGAAAATCTACTACAGTCAGATCGTTAAAAAAATATTTGTAACGTATTTCCTCCTTAAATTTAAACGAAAAGTATTTTTTAATGCATAAAAAATGTTTACGAGCGAATATTTTCTAGACGGCTAGAGATGGGTATAGGCAATTTTATACAAAGTTACCTTAATTTTTTGTGAACAATCGAAATCGGCAATGATATCGACTTACAGATGATTTTATATATCCCGATCGGATAAATTTCTGACATCACCCTGTATAATTTGTAGCCAAAGTAAACAAGCAGAATTATATATTGTGGTATTGTCTTTAATATAAAAATGGCAGTTTCGCCAAATATGATATACTTATATTTTTTCCTACTACCTTAAATAAATACGTTTTTAGCAAAAAAATAAATAAAACGGCTATTAAATCCTAAACCACGAGAGTTAGCTATATAATATCTTATTAAAAGTCACCCTTATTTTTTATAAGGAATCCATATCCAAAATAATATACAGGGTGTCCCATTTAATTTTTAAGAGTTGATTCCTGACCATGAAAAACTGAGCACCCTGTATACGTGAAAGGTATATAATATAAAAGTTCCCTTAAAACAATAACACTTTGTATTTAACTTTTTTTTCATAAATCGAATATCTTTCGAGATAAGGGGATAGAGGATCTTATGTGGAACACCCTGTACAGCTAATCTCAATAGAACATTCTTATTTTAAGCAGCTCATCATTAGTATTGGACGTTATAATCTATGGACGAATTTTACCATCTCAGTAAACCATGTTGCATAATAGATAATCATATTATGCAATGTTAAACGACAAGAACAATATCACAATATATAAAAGCTATTTAAATTTTTCAGATTTATAGTACTGATTTTTAGTGGTGTGTATATGTTTTATTAACCGTAACAAGCAAATATTATTATGATTAATGTCAAGTTTCATTACAACTGCCAATCGGAACTAATACAGTATAAAAACCAGATTACACCCCAATACAACTTGATAACTACGGTGAGTATTCGGATCAATAATGGCTATAAACCATTCTATGGTAACCTTAACTTCTATTTCCTTTTTGACTGGATCAGTTCATACCTTACCAACGGAAAACAGATGGTTAAAGTTAATAATCATTTTTCTCAATAATTAACGTTACTTCGGGGGTGCCACAGGGAGCCCACTTTGCACCTCTTCTTTTTAATCCATTTATTAACGACATTGATAAAATGCTTTATGAACTCCGAATTTGAAATGTTTGCAGATGATCTCAAGTATTTCTTGGCCGCTGATAATAGTTTTGTCGTTGAGCTTCAGTCCGACATTGATCGCTTGTCTGATTGCTGTAGGAGGAATAGATTAAGCCTCGATGTAAATAGGTGCAATTTTCCAGGTCCCGAGACTCTCAGTTACTTCATAGATAATATATTTCTTGAGACAGTGGATGTAATTAGAGACCTTGGGGCTCTTTTTGATTCTAATTTAACGCAATGATTATAAAATACAGGCTGTCTATAATCGCGCTTTGAGAATGTTGGGATTTGTAAAGCGAAATACCAGGGATTTTCATGAAATAAGTGTTTATTTCTCTTTGGTAAGATCTCATTTAAAGAGTAACTTAATAATTTGTGCTCCTTTTAACACGCTTTTATTGGCTTCACCTGTATATTTGTATGTTTGTAATCGACTTTTTTGAACCCGATTTTGACCCACTTTAAACAGTCAGATTTAATTTAAATTTTGTAGACTTATTAAGAATCGCTGACAATACAATAATCTACACGCAAAAATTCTCCTGTCAAATTTTGACAGCTGTCAGATATAAAACGAAGAAGCGATTTTGACGAAACAAATTATGGGGTCGTATAGTATTCGATGCGGAGACTTCGGGAAAAATAAGCAAAAAATTCTCCTGTCAATATGTCAAATCGTTTAAAAGAATATATTAATGAAAAAACTATAAGGCCGTATGTATATTGACTGTGAAAAGTTGAAAAAATTACGCAAAAAAATCTCTTGCCAAAATTTGACACCCTGTCAATATGTCAGAATTATTACAATAACGGATAGTAATGAAACAAACGTGGGGTCGTATAGATATTGTCGCTAAGAATAGAAAAAATTTAAAAAAAAATTCTACCCGTCAAAATAAAATTTTGACAAATTTTTTTGTTTGTTCGGGTTTGTATGTATATATGTTTGTTTGTTACCGACTTCTTTTAACCCGATTTTGACCCACTTTAAACGATCAGATTTAATTTAAATTTTGTAGACTTATCAAGAACCGCTGACAATACAATAATATACTAATCTAGCTCAAATCATTATTATTTTCTGCCTATATTAAGAATTTCAAGAATTATTTTAAACTATATTTATTTTCCGCTTTTTAGTTTGATTAATTCACAGGCCTGCATGAAATTTGTGATGACGTGATTTTTGTTTGTTGAGCTTAGTTTTTATATAGAAATAACTAATTAAAATACAATTGGTCTCTATCACCCACAGGTTTTTTTTGCAATAAAAAAGAAAAAATATAAAAAAAACTTATAATAGGCGTTTTAATACATTTTAAAATGAATGTAGTACTTAAAATTCTAAATGATTGATGAATAAAAAATGATTTTCTGTGGTGCTACACACCTTCCGACTGAAGACTTTTTATCGACTTCAAAAAGGAGCTTTAAAGCTGTTCTTTTACATAATGACAATGTTTTTGCTTCTGTTTCGGTCGGCCATACAGTTAAGTTAAAGGAAAACTATGAAAACTCGTAGAAATTACTTTTAAGAATACAATATGAAAATCACAACTGGGACGTGTGTGAAGATCTAAAAATTTGAAACAATGAAACAATTTGTTAAGGCATTAAACAAAGAAGAAAATTGTTTTAAATATTTGTGTAAAACATTTCCGGCTCTGTCAGAGGCAAAATTAAAGGAGGAAATCTTTGTAGGGCCGCAGATTAGCAGCTTGATGAAAGATACAGAATTTGAAAAGGTAATGGAAGATAAGGAAAAACATGCATGGAATGCTTTTAAAGAAGTTGAACATAAATTACTACTGTTGAGATCGTCGAAAATATGCTGGAGAATTTCAGGAATTTCAGAATATGAGCATAACTACTAGTTTCCTAGTGGTTTAGAGCCTTGAATAGGTAATTTGCTATAAATAGGAGCAGTTTATAGTGAATTGACATTCAGGACGAGTGAACTACTCGTTTCCATACAACAAAACCTAAGAAAAAATTCACTTTTTACATTCCGATTTGGACTAATTCCCAGAAAATCTTGGAGACGTGGGTGAAGAGCAATGTGAAAGATTTCATCAATATATTAAAGAGATGGAATAAAGATACCAGGGGCGCTGGGACACAAAAATGATGGCCGATTTATGTTGGACATTGAGAAGAGATCTTCCTTTAGCTGAAACAGAAAAACAACCAAAGGAAGCTTTTCTGAAAAAAGAAAACGTTTTTTGAAGAAGAGTAACGAATAAATAACCATTTATAATAGTTTATATGTGTATATTTTGTATATTTTTGTATTTTTTTCCTTAAAATATTTAAAAACTAGCTTCAAAATGAAATAAATCGTGTTTTTTCTATATTTGTGGATTTTACCGGTTTGAAAAATAACCTTACGTGATATAAAAAAACTGAATGCAGATTTAAAATCAGCGCTACCCAATTACTAGAAAACAGTTAAAATTTTTAAATCAACTTTCAAAGTGTTAAAAAATACAGGCCTGTGAAGCGTGTTTTTTAGCTTTTTTAAACTATATTTAATAAGTTGTTGATAATGTTCGAAAATTTTTTTTAAACTATGTAGCATATAAACTGGGTATCCCTAAAGACTTAATAAACTATAATGAATTGGAGACTTATCTTAACATTCAGAGCCCCTCTAGGAAAATAATCAAATCTGATATAGTTTTTCGCACGGTGTTATTCATGGTTCGATTGATTGCTCCGAGATCCTGTCTCAATTTAATGTTTACATTCCTCCACGATTGTTGAGAGAGAACAGAATCTTCGAGCCCCAACAATACCGTAGGGACAACGATAAGGACTTGTTCTTGATATCCAAAGATTCACTCAAGAATAAGCTGAAAAGTGTCTTATGAAGTATGAACGTTTCTATTTCTTTTGGTGTTTTAATACAGATATAATAATGTGTAAAGTCAAATTAATGGCACCTAGTTGATGTCTGGTATATTTTACGTTAAGCGGTTGGCAACAGAAACAGAACCGGACAAAGTTATTTACCTTCGCCTTCGCCATCTTTTAAATTTGTAAGGGAGTCTTCATATTTTGTAAAAAAATAGCGTCGATGCTAATTTTATTATTTATAAAATAAAATATTGACAGTACTCGTACCTATACCAAAATAAGAGTGTGAAAACATCATAAAACTAAAGGAAAAAAAGAAAACATTTATTTCTTTTAGTATTTATTTATAAAAAGCAAAATAGGTATTTATGTATTTATTATACAAGGAAAAAGGTAATACATTTTTTGCGAGGTGTAAGCTTTGTGATTCACGTCACCATCTTGGGAACCCTTTTTGTATTGTTACTTTTGTGGGAATTTTTTCTATAGATATATATATATAGGGTATCCCGTAACTAAGGGGCTATACAGCAACTAACAGGAGATAGTGGACTTGGAAATATGTCATTTAATTTAATTTCTTATACGGAAACAGATACAGGCTGATCCAAGTAAATATTTACTTTATAAAATTGGCGATAATCAAATTGGGTGTAGTTATGTTTTTGAGGGCAAGAAGGATGATTCCATAAGATATCTCCTAGAGAACGCTAGCTACACAATATGAGTGTGTTTCTCACATTTCTGAAGGGTGATACTTCATAAATCTCAATATTTCAATTAGTTTTTGCGATAATTGCGTTTAAATACTAAATACTAGATGGCAAGAAACATTTAAATAAACACATTTCTTAACGAAACATTTCTTGAAATTTAATCGTGCGTTCTTAAGCATAAATGGCATATTTTCAAGTCTACGATCTCCTGTTGCTGTATTTGCCCCTTAGTTATGAGACATTCTGTATATAACGATAAGTAAATGGTTTAACTAGGTACTTTATTGATCTAATAATAGATGAGTTAATCAAAATGGTGTTATGTACTCATTATTAAAATTAGATAATAAACACCAAGAAAATCTGTCTCTGAAATATGTAAAATCCAAAAGTAAAATGTTTAAAACACATACTACACAAAAAAAAACAGCCACAGAAACAGTTAAAAAACACCAAAATCGGAAGAAAATAATATGACGCAAACTGACGCGTGAGCTTGCTACGGCCCACTGCTGATCTGGGAACTACGACGAAATCAGCTCAGCTGTTAATATCAAATGTCGTTGTCTTCTGTCGAAACGCTTTGTTTTAAGAAAAACTCTAGTTACCTATATTTATAAATCTTTAGGAAAGAAAGAAAAAACTAAAAGTCTTCCTCCACAAAATTTAATAGAATAAAATTCTTCAAGGGTCTCTACCTGTTTCGAACGAAGAAACGTTCATCATCAGGAGACAAAAAATATAGTAAGTGCTGGTGGTTTTAGCAGAAGAGAAAATGGTGAAGAACCTTAATGGGGCTTTTATGGAATTAAAAATTGATGTGTAAAAGAGACATAATATGGAGAAATTGATAAAAGTTAAAACATACTGAGTATGTGAGAAGTCAGTAAATGGAGTTTAAATCAACCAAATAAACTGCGGAAGAAGAAAAAACCTTTCTAAAAAGAAGGTGTCGAAGAGTATTTAAATTTTTTATAAGCCGTAATTATCAAGGTATCACAATGAAATTACATTCAGCAAAAGTGTTTAGAAATATACTTAAAAATGTTTTATAAAAAATTGAAATAATCTTTGACACCATCTTTTAAGAAATATTTTTTCTTCTTCCCCAGTTTATTTGGTTGGTTTAGACCCCATTTACTGACTTCTCACATACTCAGTATGTTTAACTTTTATTAATTTCTCCATAATAGAGGAGAAGGTGCAAATATGGAATACCATTTTGTTTGTAATATAAAAAAAAAATTGTTTAGCGAGTAGAATAAAACCAAATTTAGGAAAAAGGTACTTTAGACAATTAGCTACCAAAATATAAAAGCAAATATGTAATTATCTTAAACATTTTTACAAAAAAATAATGTTTGAACAAAAAACGACAAAATGCCCACCTAAGAAAAGGTGGTGCAAATATGGAATACCCTAAATATCTAAGAAATAATGAAGAAAATTATTCTTTCTAAAAATTACAACTAACTATAAGGTCTAGATTAACATATGCACCATTCGCAAATATACTCGTCTTGTTCAGCGCCTGCGCAGTCATTATGAGCCCACATTGAGCACATAAAACACTGGACCCATAATTCTCCCCTCTGATCAGCAGAAAACGCGTTCTCGCAAAACATGCATTGAGCATCGTTCTCATTCGTTTTCAATAATTGTCCCGGCATATTTTCCAAATCAATGTCAGAATCGTCAAGTTTTACATCTTCGTCCAAAAAAGTGAAAAGTGATCCAAATATGGAATGGTATTCCATATTACCGAAAACCCACGTCATTAATATTTGATGTAAGATCTAGCCTGTCATAACAAAAAACTAAACAAATACAACGTCATCTTAAAGTTTAATTAATATATAGTAACATAGTAACAAATATTTAAATAAAAACATGCAAATAAAAAAAGTACAAGTACATATTTCCTTATGTGTTAAAATTATCAGCTTCTGTAATTCACATATTCGCACGTGGTGAACTGAAACCATACTAAACCGGCGCGCGACAGATCGCCTCCAATAAAGATGGTAAACATTCATAAGTTTAGCCGTTTTTTGGCAGAGGGCGGCACTTGGTTTAGCCAAAACCGTTATATTCCATATTTGCACCTTCTCCTCTATGTCTCTTTTAAACATCATTTTTTAATTCCATAAAAGCTCCATTATGGTTCTTCACCATTTTCTCTTCTGCTAAAAAAACCATCAGCACTTAATATATTTTCTGTCTCCTGATGATGAACGTTTCTACGTTCGAAACATGTAGAGACCCTTGAAGAATTTTATTCTATTAAATTTTGTGGAGGAAGTTTTTTCTTTCTTTTCTATACTTCTAACTCCACATTGAGCATATGGACTACTTCTTCAAATTATATATGTTTGTTTTTATATTGTTTCATGTTTATTTTATTTTATACCTTTTAAAGTGCCTATTTATAGGTTTGTTAAACAAAATTATTGTTTATTGTCTAGTCCCGTAAATAAATAAATAAATAAATAAATCTTTCCGATATTTCCATAAGAAAGGGAAGTAGAATTGACGTTAAATGTACGTTTTTTGGAAGAGGATCTCCAAACCTGGTATTTTACTTGCCATGGATTAAAAATTCTTCTTTGTCTTCGCGTACCCCTTAGACGGCGATAGTGGATATTATAAATTATAAATAAGCATGTTTGCGACGCTGTTTTTCCACCATCCCTCATTTACTGCAACGGTAATGCGACAACAAATGGCGCCTGTGTGCACCTGACTTTACGATCACGCTGCATTGACACCTGTTTGTTGATCTTCCTACTTATCTGTAAACGTATTTTTGAATTATTTTTTAAAATTTTACTAGGGGAAAATCGAATTATTCTTGCTCGCGGTTTAAAGCATTTTTAAAATTTTTAAATAAAGAATGACAGTGACAAAAAATAACTTAATTATCATTCCAGAACATCTGACTTTGACAGGTCGGCCATGTTTGCTCCAGTTTACACATATCGATTATTTCACGTTTAACCAGCGTATTTTTGATAGCTCTTGTTATAAATAGTTACGCGGAAAACGGAGAAAAGACACCTTATCTCCTTTTGCTACTACCAGAACACTACAATACGATGGCATTTTCAAAAAATTTTAAATAACATTTGAAGTATTAAACTATACATTTTTAAAATAATCTGCTTGTTTACATCTAAAAGCATCAAGTGACGACTACTGACTACTGACGACTGTGTGCCCTCCAGCAAACATGACCGACCTGTCAACGAAGTCATAACAAAACGGTTAAGTAGGTCTACCTCTCCCATCCGCCCTAATCATTCTACTATGCCGATTACATTGTTGCCAAATGATGCTAATGTATAATTTTAATGCCTGAAGATCTCCAGACCCATAATTTTAAATAAAATAATTGGTTTACACTTGGAATAATATTAACCTATGTAGTTACTAATTTAAGTATAGGGAAAAGTATATTTTAAACTTTTTGATATTGCCGAAACATAGGCCTGACCTAATTAGATTGCAGGGCTGCAAATAAAATATACCAACACATGCCTTTATATTTCTCTTTATTTTACCACTTTGCTTGTGTAGCCTATTGGACATTAGAAGTATTTAAATTGGTCAAAATAAAATAAAATTAACATATCAAGATACATCACTACTCCATACACTTACTGAAAATAAGAAATTCCCGGTATTTTACCCCTATTTGGGCATATTAAAATTATTCAACAGCTGTTACTAGTCATTGTTTATATTCCAATCCGAGTATCCGAGTCACTAAAAGCACAAACACAATTCACTTAACTACACAAAAACTAGAAGTCCATAGATATTAAACACCCACAATAAACAACAAGGAATCCGCAGAGTAAACTTAAAACACAACAACAAAAATGGCGCTGAACCGGTTCGGGAATGTATTTTGAGCATGTCGCTGAAGAAAAACAGGCCGATAACAAGAGGTTTGTGCGCATGCCTAATGCTGCTGGAAGAGAAGGCATCTGATCGGCGAGCCGTGCGCTCGAACGTATTTTTTCACCCATAAAACTAAACTTTTGTTTGCTCACGAGATAAGCTGTACTAATCTAAAAGTATATTGTCTATGGTGCACACAATACACTTTAAATACTTTTTTGTTTTAGAAATAATGGAGTAACTCTCGCGAGACGGTTGGCTTAAGCGCGTACTTTAGCTTACTTGGCGTCTTGTTTTACGCAAACTTTCCCTACAGCTGGGTGAAAACAATCATCTTAAGATTAGGAACGTTTCTAATTTTAACAATAATTATTGTTGAGGATAGACACTTGATTGTCAATATAAACAATATTTTGCGTAATAAAAATTTAGTTTCAATTGGGATTTAGGAGTCGCTAAAGTGGCAACCTGTGAAGTTGTGAACAGTACTTTTTCGTATAGTATTCGTTGAATTTTTCTTAATTGTTTAAGTGGAGTTGTGATTTAATACATAATTAGCCGTAAGTATTTTATATTAAATAGAAAATGTTCCCTATTGTGAAGCAACATGAAAATACCAAATGAAAATACAGTCCTCCTTCCCTCTTCCTTTGGGGAAGCGTCTGTTGTGAACAGGTTTAAAGAAAGGGGAAGCATTATTTGCATCAAAGAGGGCTTGGATTAAAAAACGTAGGGCTTGGTTAAAATTTTGTCAAATTCATATTATGAAATGATATGCCAAACTAATGAGTAATAAAATAAGTAGACAAATACAAATTTATTTTTGTTGTTTACAAAATTAGCAAAGTAAGAATATACATAAAGAAAAAGAAAAATAATTACATAAATTGCTGAAATTGGCCACCGCCATGCTCCAAGCATAAATTCTCACATCTCTTTATATTTTCAAAAGTGTTGACCAGCATCTCTGCTGAAATGTTACCACATTCTTGGATAATCATTTCTTGTACTTGTTCTAAATTTGCAACTGGCGTTTTAAAAATAGTGTTCCTTAAATGAGGAAAAACGAAGTAATCCATAACCGTTAAACAAGGTGATCTAGGTGGGAATTCAATGTCTGATCGAAAACTGATCAATCAGTCGTCGAAAAAATTGCGTAAGTAGTTGATAGTTTCGGCGGCTATATGGGTGGTTGCACCTTCCTGTTGAAAATATCCAAAACGTAGTTCCCACAAATGGATTCAAAATATTGTCTCTATACCGCTGTGCTGTAACTGTGTCATGGAAAAAAATTGGACCAACAGTTCTTCTTCGAGAAACAGCTAACCAGACACCAATTTTTGGAGGGTGCAATGTGGACTCTACAAAAAAATGGGGATTTTCACTACTCCACATGCGTGTATTCTGAGAAATCACATAAGAGGTGGAACCAGGCTTCATCCGAAAAAAATGTCAGGTCTAATAAATTATTTCTTTCCAATAAATTTTGGGTAAACCATTGAAAGTAATTCCTGCGCCTTGCAAAATCTGCGGCTTGTATTTCTTGGAATACTAGCACTTTATAAGGAAGTAAATTTAGCTGCTTCTTAGAAGAATAGTCCTGCATGTTCCATAAGATCTTCCCACTTCTTGGGACAGGCGTCTTATACAATTTGTTGGCGTATTTTGCATTATTTCACGAACGTTTGCAACAAGTTCTTCTGTTCTTACAGATGGTCTTCCTGCTCCTTTTTTGTATTGTATAGAACCTGTTTCTCTAAACACAGCCACGGTTCTTTTCAGGCAATGATAAAAATCCTCAGCAATAAAAGCAACGTAGGGAAAATGTTCGTGAAAATCGTCCATGCACAAATCCACTCACCATTTACTCTAACCCCGTTTCGAAAATACGCTTCAACAATGAATGTTTTGTGCTGTTTCGTAAAGCCCATTGTGTGAATTGTTCAAGAAATTAGATAAATTAGCGATGAATCAAATTACTTGTAACGACTGGCAAAGATGACGGAATAACTGATTGATTGTTAACTATTCAGGTAGTTACTGACACCCAACAGGTATTAAGCTCTACGGCTAAGCAGTACGTCCTTAGAGGCAAGGCCCTCTTTAATGCAAATAATTTTTGCTCGCACGGTATTTTATGATATAGCATTACAGTTAAAAAATTGGTGAAGTTAACACTGACAAAATTATCAAAATGTTTGCTGGTATTTTCATTAGAATAATAAATAATTCGAAAATGCGCAGTACAACGTACAACCCAAACGGAATTCCTAATATTACGGAATTGCTGCATTTCTGTAGCAGAAAATAAATGATCCCCTCTCCGGCCTCGTTATGCGTTTTTCACGCCGCACGCCAACTACACTGATTGATCTGTTTTCCTTATCGTGGCCATCTAAACATATTATTCACTCTCTCATACTCGCATAAAATGCCACTATAACTTGGGGTTTGGCAGTTGGTTGGTTGGTTGGTTAAAGGCGGGGGTCGGGTTCGACGTATGGCCCAAGCTTCTTACACTGCAGCCTTCTGGCTTATTGTGCGCCCCAGTCTTGTTAGAAAAGATTTGTTCCTTCTATGAGGTCCAGTAGTTTTCTTCCAAGTTTGTCGTGCGGGAGGTTATCGCCACGTCGAATGTTTCCGAAGATTTTAAATCTTTTTCGGTTTAGCGCTTCGCAGCTGTATATGATATGGGAGGCGGTTTCATCCTCTTCGCCGCAAAGTCTACATTCAATGGGTCCATTATAGACTCCCATTCGTTGAAGGTGCTTTCTTAAGTGACAATGGCCTGTTAGTAGGCCTGTCACTTGCTTTAGCTGGGTACGCGTCAAGAGCAGCATTCCAGCTGATAGCTTCTTCGAGGGCCTATCGATGACGGCCCGTGCGTGTGCCTGGCCAGGTGTACCATTCCATCGAGATAGATGTTGTTTTTGTGCCCATCTGTCTAATGTTGTTTTGGTTGCCTTTTTTGATATTCCAAGGGCGGGTTCTGGGCCCCTGAAATTTTGAGCAGATCCGGTTCTTGCCAGTTCATCTGCTTTTTCGTTGCCTTTTATCCCTGAATGGCCAGGAACCCATAGGAGTTCAACCCTGTTGTTTCTGGCTGCCAGGTCTTTTAGGTCGTTAAGGCACTCCATTGTGATTTTTGATGTAAATCGGAAGGAGTTCAGAGCCTTTAGGGCAGCTTGGCTGTCCGACAGGATATGTATCTTTTGGTCGTGGTAGCCCTTTTCGATATTCTTTTGTACGCATGCTTGTATCGCATGAACTTCAGCTTGGTATACTGTGGCGTAGTTTCCCAGAGGGATGCTGATTTCCATTCTGGGTCTTTCCCCAAATACACCTGCGCCTACTCCGTTGGCCGTTTTCGATCCATCAGTGTACCAAACTAGGCCATTGTCTAGTGACGGAGATCTTCCTTTGGACCACATATCAGGGTCGCACCTGACATTAAATGGTTTTGTAAAGTTATATCTCGCTTTCATGCGATCGGTTTGCATCTCCAAGAGCTCGTCGTTGATAAGGTCCGTGGCTCTTGTGTGCCCTATTTTCTCGGGGCGTTGTTTCCATTCCCCATTTGCTTTCATCCTAGAAGCGCTGCAGTTGGCCTCCATTTTGATGTGTATATCTAGTGGTGTTAGTCCTAGTATAACTTCCATTGCTGCGGTGGGGGTGCTTCTCATTGCACCGGTGATACACAAGCAGGCCAGCCTCTGTACACTGTTAAGTTTTGTGGCTGTCGTGATTTGCTGTGTTTTTGTCCACCAAACTACAGACCCATATGTCATCAGGGGTCTGATGACTGTGACGTATAACCACAGCACCATCTGCGGTTTGAGTCCCCAGGTTTTCCCAAACAGTCTTCTGCATCTCATTAGACACATTTTTGCCTTGTTTAGGTTATTGTTGATATGTCGGTTCCATGTCAGTTTCGCATCCAGGGTTAGTCCTAGATATTTGACTTCGCTGACTGTTTTTATCTGTTCACCAAAGATTTTTAGGTTGTTATAGTTCCCTGCCTGTCTTCGTTTGGTGAATGGCAATGTTGCAGTCTTAGCAGCGTTGACTTTGAGGTTTACCTTCTCACACCAGCGTTGCACGATGTTTAGTGCTCTTTGCATAAGCTCTGCTAATATAGTGGCATGTGTACCGATGATGAGTATTACCACATCGTCTGCATAGCCTTGGGCGTAGAAGCCCTCTGCGTTAAGACATGCTAGTAACTCATCTACCACCAAGTTCCATAGAAGAGGTGACAATACCCCTCCCTGCGGACAACCTTGCGTTACATCGGCCTTTAGAGTATCCCCATGTAGGCTAGTTTTGATTTGCCGGTATTGAAGCATGTTGTGGATCCATCTTCGTGTGGTATCGTCGACTCCATGTCTTTTTGCGGCAGACGTCATTGCGAAACAGGAGGCGTTGTCGAAAGCCCCCTGTATGTCAATGAAAACGCCTAGGGCAATTTCTTTGTGATATAGCGCTGTTTCGACCCTTGTTATTAGGTTGTGTAAGGCAGTTTCACAAGATTTGCCTGGTTGATAAGCATGTTGATGTTCGTGAAGGGGTTCCTTCATGAGCGCCCCGTCTCTAATATGCCTGTCTATAAGTTTCTCCAGCGCTTTTAGTAAAAATGAGGAGAGACTTATGGGACGATATGCCTTGGCTTCGGTGTATGTTGCACGTCCGGGCTTAGGGATGAAGGTGACATTTGCTGTTCTCCATGCCTCTGGAACATAGCCCATGGCTATGCAAGCTCGGTAGATTCTGCTTAGGTGTGGTAGTAAGTATTCGAGTCCTTCTTGCAGAAGAATGGGATAGATTCCATCCGGCCCTGGAGACTTATAGGGTTCGAATGTCTCTATGGCCCATTTGATTCTTTCATAGCTGACTGTTGTAACTGCAGTTTTCCAGTCTGCTTTCTTGGCTCTGTGCACAAGGTTCGTTTCATGATGTTGAGTTTCCGGTTGTATAACTTCCGACCCCGGAAAGTGCACTTGGAGAAGAGTTTCAAGGGTGTCTTTACCGCTTGTAGTATATTCGCCTGTTGGTTTCATTATTGTGCCAACTGAGTTTGACGTGTCTTTAGCGAGAATTCGATGGATGCGGGCCGTTTGGGAGGTTGTTTCCACCTCCCCGCAGAATTTCCTCCATGAATCTCGCTTGGCTTTTCTTAGGGCTTTGTTGTACTCAGTGAGAGACCGGGCGTATTTGTCCCAGTCGCCTGTGATTTTAGCTTTGTTGAAAAGTTTCCTGGTTTCTTTTCTCAGGTCTTGCAGGTGTTGATTCCACCATGGTACTTCCCTTTTTCTCCCCCGTACTTTTAGAGGGCAGTTTTCTTCATACGCTGTTGTAATGGCGTCCTGAAGTTGATCCACAGATAAGTCTATATCTACGGTACTTTGCAGATTGGTTTTAACAGAAGTCAGACCCTGTTTCAGTTGACCCCTGTATGATTCCCATTCGGTATTACGCGGATTGCGGTAGGGCGTTATTTCCCCGCTGCAATTCTGAAGTACTCAATGTGTCTGTGATCGGACGCAGACGGTTCGTTCGATACTCGCCAGCCTTTAACCGCGTCTAATAAACGCGTTGTGACCAAGGTTATGTCGATTACTTCTCTCCGCCTCGCGGTTACGAAAGTCGGTTCGTTTCCCTGATTTAGTAAAGATAAATTGTTACTTACCAGGAATTCTAATAGGCTGTTGCCGCGTGGGTTGTCATTGGTGCTCCCCCATGCAGTGTTATGCGAGTTTGCATCGCAGCCTACCAGTAGCTGAAGGCGGTTGGCCTCACAGTGTTCCACGAGTGTTTTGAACTCTGCTGGTGGTGGTGGTCCGACCGAGTCGTAAGGAAAGTAGGCAGAGGAGATTATTAGCTCTTTCACGTTCCCATCCTCCTTGTACCTCAGTTTTGCGGTCGCTAGGTCCCTAAAACAGAAATTTAACAGAGGCACACAGTCTACATCATTCCTGACGTAGATGCAAGCTCTCACATTACCAGATGACAAATTATATATTAGCTTACCACCTGCTTGACCGAGTCCTCTAACGTGACCTCCAACGATCCAGGGCTCCTGGATCAGTGCCACCGCTGTGGACTCGTTTATGAGTCTGCGGCATAAAGCCGCAGACCCAGCTCTACTGTGTTGTAGATTGACCTGCAGCAGATTCAGGTTGACGGACGGTGTTGGAGCCATCTTTCTTTCCCTTTGCTGCAGTTAGTACTCTGAACGAGGCCTTCCAAAGTCCGAGACACGCCTTCATGTTGGACTTTGTTAGGCTCTTCAGAGATGGTTCGTCGATGTTCATAACCAACGTGACCCCGTTTTCGTCCTTGGTATGGTTCAAGACATACCAGTCATCGGTGTTAAGTCCTGCGTTTTGGGTTTTCACCAGTTGCAGGATTTCCTTCGGCGTTTTCATCCGTAGGTTTTTTGGGGCCATCATGATGACTTTAGACGTGTGTAGTAGGTCTTTAGCCATCCCTACCTTTAAGCTTGCGCCCTCCCATAGCTTCAGCTTAGGGGCCTCGGTTTGCACCCAGGTTTTAGTCCCTTCGCCTATGCATGATAGGATGACTGCTCCTTTGTCAAAGTAGCAGCTATTGAATGCGGGCCCAGATCCTTGCGGTCCGGGTTCGATCGCATCCAATAGTGCCATTTGCACTTGATCCGCTTGTTCCTCTGTCAGGCGTGTCTCAGGGAAGTCCTGAGGAACAACGGCTAGCTTTATGGCTGTTAGGGCGTCTCTAAAAGCTATCGTGCTTTTGTCATCCCTTCTTTTCTTTGCGGTCTGTTGAGCATCGGGGGTGCTGCCGTCAGACCGTGTTCTTTTATTTGAAGTACCTTTGGAGGGAGCGTGTGGGCTCCTTTCACGTGAGGTACTGGCGGAGTCTTTGGATTCGGAGTGGGCGTAAGAGCCCTCTCTACGGGAGGAGTCCGGTTGTTTACGAGCCGGTCTTTTGTTCTTATAACGAATCGGCTCGCCTCTTTCTTTCGCAGCCTGAATTGCCAATTTCCGTCGCTGTGCTCCAGACATTCGCTTCAGGCTGAGTTTTTTCAGGTCGATATTCAGGTCAGGTTCGTTGGCCTTAACTGAATCTCCCTGCGGATCTGCTATCAACGTCGTGTTGTTGTCATCCACGTCAGTTGATGCAGGACTGTTAAGTAGGGCGTCTTCAAGTTCCCTGCTTACCAGTTGGTCGTCTTTTGTTTGGTTTAATGCATCCATAAAGTTCCCACGAGTATGGAGGAAATAAGAGGTCAACACCTGTAGTGCCTCCTGTACAGGTGCAAGGCAAGTTGCTTCGAGAGGTCGCCTGGTATCTCGAAGGCTCCGTAAAAGATGTCGATTGGTTCAGGCTCAACATCATCCACCCCCTCAGCACGGTTCGCATAACACCTTGGGGTTAAGCCTGTAAGGCAGTGTAATGTGTGTGTGGGTGTAAGTAAGGGTGTACGTGTGCGTGTGTGTGGGCACCACTGTGCGTTTGTATTCCTCTTAGTCTGGCTTCTACCCACAGAGACCTGTTCGGCATGGGAGACCCTTCTGGTAGTTACCTACCGCCGACATAGCTCCCTGAGTCAATGAAGCTCGCAAGCCCCACCGGTACGGCAAACCGGGAATACAGCGGGGGGGGTTTGGCAGTAGTGTATATGGCGGTGCTCAATTTATTTCCTCGTGCCATATGAACATTATATTATCCACTCTTGTTGTACAAATTACTATTGTATTTCTTGCTTTTTAGTCTGCGACAATAAGGCAACTGATCTAGGAAATTATAAGCTTTAAAAAAAGATAAAAATATCATTTCATAAATTTCAATTTTTATTTCTATGATTTCAATTAAATCTCGACAAATTCTATTAAAAGATTTAAGGCATTACAGATAACCCATTCACTCATTATTTGTGCGTTTGTGATCAAGTACCTAACGCGACAATGGAATTAAAAAAAAACCTGTTACAAAACATGTATATAGGTTATTAACTCGATTACCCAATTTCCTTGATTAGTAAAAAACAATTGAGATAAACAATAGAAATCTTTAATAATAACGGTACAAAGTAAACAACAATTAAGTAAATTCCCACCCCAAACTTTTGTATTTCAAAGAATATTGTTGATATTATTTTCTCAAAAGGTACTTACAAAATTGGGTAAAGGTATGACACATGGTTTTCTTTTAATTAAAAAGGCAGATCATTATTTTAATGCAAGATTACGAGGAGTACGGAAATTTTGCTTGGCTACACATTCAGATATTTTAAATGAAATATATTATGTAATACCCACACAGGCCTATAAAAAAAAGTGAAATGCTTAATGGCCTGTATTAATGACCCGTTATAATATCTCTGTAGGTGTGTAACGGTTTTTATAGGTTGTCATCCACTAATTTGAGTTGGCAGCATCATTCCAACTGACTGTAACTTCGTAGCGATCGACGCGCGCCATCTTTGAAAACACAGGGTTATATTATTTGGGTTTGTTAAAGGATTTTTTCTAATTTGGTATCGTAACAAGTCTATTACGATACGCATTTGCGTATCGTAATGAAACTATTTCGATACGCGTTTTTTCTTTATTTGATGTTGGTAACATTTAAATGTTTTATTTCATTGACTTGCGCGGCCTTTGTGATTTACGAGAAAGCCCATTTTTCGCAGAGGAAAAATAGCTTGATAACCTACTTTCTTATTCTGTGTGGATAACAGTCATGTATGTTGGTTGCATAAATCTATAAATCAATCTTTTGTAGATGCTTCAAGCTATCATTTTCTGCCAAATCCTATCCAAAATTCAATCTACTAACCTTCTAATGTCGATTTTAACTTCAACTTTATTTGAATTTTCCATCTTCCCTATACTAGATTGCAATGCCGTGACGTAAAATCACGTCTTTTGAAATTCGAAAAAAAGTACCAAAATCGCCCGAATTTCCGAACGCTCTGTATATGTACCGAATGTACAAGGATCACACAACGTATTCCGTCCAATTTCAAATCTCATATCGCTAAAATAACTTTAGAATCTCTTGGTGAAAATGGGTCAATAAATCAAAAAATTACAGTTCGCAAAATAATTTTTCTACAGACGTGTGGAAAAACCAATTTTCCGCACGGATATCAGTGCGGAAAATTGATTTTTCCACACTAGTGCGGAAACATTTTTCGACACGATTATGTCAAAAATCCGTGCGGAAAATTGGTTTTTCCACACTAGTGCGGAAAAAATTTTCGGCACGATTATGTCAAAATCAATAATAACTTGTAGTTATAACTTTTTTTCTCAGAATTAGTTACTGTTACATATGTATGGGATTGTTATAGTTAATTAAAAATTATTAAATTTCTTTGAAATACTTATTTCCACACGTCTGTAGAAAAACTATTGTACCTGACACGTGCGGAAAATGTTGTCCCTGCACTCGGCTGCTTAACCGAACTCCGCTACGCGTCGTTCGGTGAACGGCAGACTCGTGCGGAAAAATTCATTTTCCGCACTTGTTAGGTAAATAGCTATTTTGTTGCCCAGAGGCTACTATGATAAAAAATAGTATTACCAACATAAAATTTAGACATAAAAATTTACAAAATTTGAAGGATTTATTTTCTTTTTAAATATGTGTTAAACTACAAATTAGAAAAAATAGTATAACGTACGTGTTATATAAAGCAGTTTTAAGCACTTGTCCCGTCGTTATAAAACTCGCCGCAAGCGGCTCGTTTTTTAACATGGACGCGTGCTATAAAATGATGCTTTATACAACGTGTACGTTAATATACTATTTAAAAACTAGTTAATTATAATAATAATAATAATAATAATAATAATAATAATAATAATAATAATAATAATAATAATAATAATAATAATAATAATAATAATAATAATAATAATAATAATAATAATAATAATAATAATAATAATAATAATAATAATAATAATAATAATAATAATAATAATAATAATAATAATAATAATAATAATAATAAATGTCTTTTCTTACAACAAACAATAGTTAATTTACAAAATAGTACATAGAAAATTTGTAAAGCAGATGCGAGGCGCAGTCTTGCCAAAGAGGCTACCATACTGAATCCCGATCAGCCCAAAAGTTTTAAATAAATAAAAATACAAATTTATAGTCAACACTAAGCGTTTCCACACCCAAATACACCAAAATATATTAATAAAGACAAAACTAAATCACTACACCCAAACAAAAAATCAGTGCCATGGTAAAAGCATTTAGAATAAAAAACAATCATTGGATAAATCATTTAAGTAGGTATTCTGGAGATTAGGTAAATATTTTTTGTAGAGTAATTTAAATTTATTGTAGTTAAGTAAAATAAGCTTGTCAGGTAAATTATACTTAACTTAACACAGTTGTAAATAAACGATCTCTGAACCATGGCACTCTGGTGATGAGGAAGAGTAATTTTATTTGAAAATCTTATATTACGTGAATGTATGTTATCCCGAAATTTGAACTTATAGATAGAGGTAAAACAGGATTGTTCAAGATTTTATGAAAAAAAATTCCCAAGTGTAGAGTTCTGCGATTGTGCATTTTAAGCCATCCAAGGTCTTTAAAGGTGTGTGAAACATGATCAAATTTTCTCAGACCAAAAATAAGACGTGAACATGTATTCTGAACTTTCTGTATTCTATTCCTATCCAAAATATCTAAACATACATCACCTACAGTGAGGACCTAAAGTCCGTCCCCCCCCCCTCTAACTTCTAAACCGTTCGGTATATTTTAATGAAATTTTGAACGATAATATTTGAGCAAGTCTTGCACTTTTTGACATACCAATGACAGCTTTAAATGTCAAGATGACAGCTGGGTCCGCTTTTGGCATATTTTTTTAAATGGAACACCCTGTATATTTTTACATTTTTAAATTTCACATAAAATTATAGTTATTTTTTATTAAATGCACTATTAGTCTATACTTCATAGTTTCCGAGATATTGACTCTCGAAAAGTGACATGTTTGAACTTTGACAGCTTATAACTTTCTAACAGTACGTCTTAGAGCAAAACGGCTCACATGTCCCTATCTTCAATTTTTATTATCTTTCCAAAAAAATCAACTTCCAGTTAACCCGGAACAACTATATTTCCTGCTTTCGAGTTACATCCGGTTTAACCGGAAGTTGATTTTTTTGGGAAGATAATAAAAATTGAAGATAGGGACATGTAAGCCGTTTTGCTCTAAGACGTACTGATAGAAGGTTATAAGCTGTCAAAGTTCAAAAATGTCACTTTTCGAGAGTCAATATCTCGGAAACTATGAAGTATAGACTAATAATGCATTTAATAAAAAATAATTATAATTTTATGTGGAATTTAAAAATGTAAAAATATACAGGGTGTTTTATTTAAAAAAATATTCCAAAAGCGGACCCAGCTGTCATCTTGACATTTAAAGCTGTCATTGGTATGTCAAAAAGTGCAAGACTTGCTCAAATATTATCGTTCAAAATTTCATTAAAATATACCGAACGGTTTAGAAGTTAGAAGGGGGGGGACAGACTTTAGGTCCTCACTGTATAAAATCGCAATAGTTTAAGCGAGATAAAACAAGAGACTCGCAGAGGACTTTACGCACACTTTAATTGAGAAAATGACGGTTAGTATACAATATTTTTAAAGTCAGATAGGATTTCTGTAACAAGTTTTTAATATGCTTCTGGAATCTTAGTTCTGTATCAATAATTATGCCCAAATTTTTTATCGACTTAACACTGGAAATCTTAATACCATCAAGAGTTATATTAATATTTTCATTTAAGAAAGCTACATTATTTTTGTTACCAAAAAGCATTAAGAACGATTTTAAAGGATTTAATTTTAGGTTATGTTGTAAAGAAAGCTGTTTAAGTATATTTAAATCTTCGTTAATTAAATTTGACGCCGTTAGATAATCATCAACAAGATTAAAGTGAAAGTAGATCTGTGTGCAAGGCCGTAGCCAGGGGGGGGGGGGGATTAAGGGGGATTGATCCCCCGAAATAAAAAAAATATATTTATTTTAGACTTTTAATAAGTATTAATGAGACTGCAGTTATATACAGTGCGCCCGTCTCACTTTGTTGTTACACAACATAATAGTTAATCTTATTTACGGGCTACAATGGCTGCAGATCGCCTTAATGGTCTGGCTTTCCTATAATGTCCACCGTGATATAAACGTAGATGTAAACAAAATCATAAATAATTTCTCTTCTAAGAACAGGAAACTTGATTTTGTAATTTAGTACAAAGTAAGTAGGTACTTCCGATATTTTTTTTGTTCTTTTTGTTTATTTTTCGTTTTCATTCTTATTTTGTTTTTGATCTTATTATTACATAATATAATTTATTATAATAATTATTATTATACTTAATATAAGAGACATGTTAATAATTAGTAAAACAAATAGTTTATTGTTTATTTTGTCGACCGACCTTTCAAATTTCGAATTACTTTTAAATTAAAAGAGTGTTGTAAAGTCTGACATATTGCCGCAGATTAAGCTTTACGGTTATTTTACCCAAAAAAGGGCGTGGCACCCAAAAAAATTTTACTTCCCTTTCGCGCCCCCCCTAGAACAAATCCTAAATCCGCCACTAGAACAAACCGCCCCCGAAATTATTTTCTGGCTACGGCC
This sequence comes from Polydrusus pterygomalis, assembly GCA_963969555.1. Taxonomy (NCBI): domain Eukaryota; kingdom Metazoa; phylum Arthropoda; class Insecta; order Coleoptera; family Curculionidae; genus Polydrusus; species Polydrusus pterygomalis. The sequence continues at coordinate 4,650,684 of OZ018375.1, forward strand.
TTGTCTTTGTGTCATCTGCGTAAGCCTGAAATTTGCAATGCTTTAATAGTATATTAAAGTATAAGTGAATATTAAGGTCTTTAAAACACGCGCGATTTTGCAAGCACGACGGCGCAGCCGGAGTGTTTGAAATAGAGCAAGTGTTTTAAAGACCAGTTATCCACGAATACCTTACATTCTTTTTTTTTATTGGTACAGTTTTAGTATTTATATTACAAAAAATGGAAATAATAACTTAGTAAGTAAGTGAAATGGTCGAATTCGTGATGTGATATACCTGTCGTTGTCATGAAAATGAGGAGAACAAAAAATAACTTCCAATCTGTTACATAAGATTCATTGTTGTCACCGTTGACATTGGTTGTGTATTGCTTAAAAATAGTTATTTATGCAACAAGGGTGTAAAGTAGCATTTTCCTTACGAATGGGAAATTTTTCGCACGAGCCGCAGGCGAGTGCGCAAATCACATGAGTAAAAAAAAGGCACTTTACGCACTAATTGCATACACAATTTTTTCTACTACCGGACGTTATACAGGGTCGCTGTTATGTATTGAAATGGTCAATTATTTCTTAAAGGAAGAAAGTTATCTAAAAAATATTAAGAACAAAAGTTATAGGAACAATAACAATAATAAAATTTCATATATTTACTTACAAATACGGATTTATATTCAATTTAATTGTGGACTATATGAATATTAAATGTACAGCTATTAGAATTATTAAAAGTTAATCCTTGGCACTTAAGTCTAGAATTTACTTGTGAATCTTCACAATCCACACGTCTGCTGTTACAAGCCACATTAGAACTAGATATAAATGGTGTATCAATTAGCTTATTTATATTGGTTGAAACTTCAGAAGACAAATTTGATGTAATATTACTTATTTCGATTTCAGGAATATTGTCAAACGTACTAGTGGAATTAGAAGAGGAAGCATCATTTGTTAATATTTTATTCGATATGTCAATTTTTTTGCTCAGTGTACTGTCAATGCGCAGATGATTTCCATCCCCCATGCTTCTTTACTGTTATAAGGTCTCCTCCAGAACATAGTGGCAGATGACCTTCGAAAAGAGTGACCAGTATAACATGTTGGATTTGGCAATTTCAGATATTCAGCTATTACAAAAGGCATCTTACTAAATGTGTTTATGGCCACAGGTTGTTTCGAACATTTATTTTGGGCATATTTTAAAAATAATCTGGATAATTTAATATTAGGAGGTCTTAATGTCATATATTTTATAATGTACGATAAATAATTTATGGAATTATTTGGGTTTAGAACTGTAAAAATTCTTTCCATACCATTTTTTGAATCAGGAATTCTTATAATAAGGACTGTTTTCTTGTTCTCAACATCATTTATTGTCATTTTCATCAGTTCTTCTCTGCGACAAGCCCCAGAAATGCCAATAATAAATGCAACCTAAAATAATTAATCGTGTCGATATAAAATCTATAATAACTATTAAATACAAACATTTTATAGAGAATCTAAAAGTATTAAGAACTAAGGTAAAACGTCTATAATTTTGATATGATATTTTACCTTACCAATAGAATTAAATTGATGTAAAGTTACCTTTATCATTAAAAACTTCGAATCCGGAGCCTCCAAAATAAACTTGATGAAATGACTTTTTTCAAATATTCCTGATTTCTTTGCTTTGTAGCCTTTCCTTCTCTGTTTAAGAAAGGCAATTAACTTGTGGTAGGTTGAAATATCTAATGAATTTTTAATTTTCAAGGTAGCCTTTAGCATGGAAAATATTGACCACACTGTCGATGATTTATAGCTTTTTAATTCATCTGAAAAATAAGCTAGCAAAACATTTTCTGAGTACCTTGTCACTTTATTTTTCTTGCACCAACTCATAAACAATGTATATTTTTGCTCGTAAATTAACCGAGACTTGTTGGGAAGCAAATTCAAAGTAGCTTCCTGTGCAGAATCTGCAATATTCGGCGGAGTGTTCTCAAAATCCGATAATGTTGAGATTTAAAAATCTGAAATGAAATTAAACGAAATCATAACAATATAACACATTTGATATCACAACTCAAAACTTACCGTATTAAAATCTTCACTAATTCCTAAAATCATTAAAACACCTGGCATAAATGACAAATTGTCAACATTTAGATACGTCAAACAGAAATCGCCATTTGTCCATGGCCAACCAGACCAATTTTAAGTAAAAATGCAGGTATCCATATCAATGTAATCATTCATATTTTTTACTTTTTTTAACTAGTGCGTAAAGTAATTTACTTTACGCACTAGTTAAAAAAAGTTAAATTTTAGACACCTTCCATAGTGTGTAAAGTTAGTGTTTTACGCACGGTAGTAGAAAAAATATTTTATTTGACGTTAAAAGGTAATTCTGTCAAATCAATAATTAAAAAGTTGACATATTTAGACTTTACGTTTCACTGGTTGTTGATGTTGCCAATGGTAACTTTAAAACACGCGCGTTTTTGAAAGTGGGATTTAAACACTGAGGCTGAGGCGTACTTTGAATAAGCGAAATAGGGTATCAATAAAAAAAAGATTTTAAAATATCAGATGTGTAAATTATAAAACGAAGCGGTCCAAGGATAGATCATTGTGGTATGCCTGAAAGAATTTAAACTTTATCTGAGACGTTATAGTTATAGGAAATTTTTGACAACGGTTAGTAAAATATGAAGCCTTAAGTAATATTTTAGTTTAGCAAATAAAAGTTCATGATTAGAGGTATCAAAAGCTTTTGAAAAATCTAAAGGAATCAGAATACTATTTAATTTCCTATCAATAGCCGCCATTATATCATCAGTCCCCTCAACCAACGCTATGGATGTACTAAAATATTTCCTAAAACCACACTAACTGTCCGGTATAATAGAGTTTTGAATGCAGTATTGAAATAATTGACTATAGGTACTCTCAAAAACTTTTTGAAAGAATAGGTAATATAATATTCTATTATCATTAAAAGTTGAGGGATTTTTAACTTTAGGTAAAGGTTTGCCTATAGAGACCTTCCATTGATCGGGAAAATAGTATCTCGATATCACACACACCACGCCACACCAGCTTATCGTTAACAATTTTTAAAATATCTTTATGATATTTATAATACGAGTATATCTATCTTAATAAATAAAACAATGCACCTATTGAGATTCATTACCTGTTGAAAGAGATATCATCTGCCGCACTTTTTTCACTATTAAATCAAGTATGCACTAAACGCAGTGTCATTTCATTAACCATACCTATTGTTTTGATAGTTTATTCCACAGTGTTCGTTATAAAGTCCGCTATGTTTATTCATAACAAAAATAACAACAAAGTGTTCATCAATATTGATAAACGTCACAAAATTTTGTTGTTTTAAATTGTTTAACTGTTTTGTTGTGGTGCATTTACCTTTAAATATAACCTGGCTACTATAGAATAAACCTAACCAACAAATAACCCAACTTTTTATTTACTCGCCAATGAAAAGTAACTGCAGAAATAATTATTATTTTCCGAAATATCTTATACTTACTTGACACTTGCGACTCATCTTAATTAGCCTCCAGAAAACATCACAAAACACTTAAAACCACAGAATATTAACCTGTGTGTTCTCTGCTTAAAACACAGCAACTATTACACAAATAGACCAGGGTCGATAATTTTTGAAACCAAAAAAAATAATAGTAGGATGAAACCCATTGAAAAAGGAAGAGAATATAACAAAAATGAAAGGAAAAATAAATTACGGGCGATCCGAGGTCGGGAAGTGGGGGGCGGTGAGTTTTTAATGTTAGAAAACGATTTATCTCGATTTTCGGCAAAACTACAAGTCCTATGGAAAAACGTTCAATGGCAAAGTTGTAGGTAATAAAGAGATCTACAACTTTGGATTTACACTTTTTTCACATAACCTCAAAATTTGTGTGAAAAATTCAAATAACCAAGTTTTGGTTTTTTATTTTTATCTTTTACAAAAATTTTTTTTTATACACGAAATTTGGTGAAAACTTACCTTTTTATGTCTCAAATACACTGTAATTTTTTTGATTTAAAATATTTATTTTTTAACCTAATGTAATGTAATGTATATTTTTTTACACCATCAGAAAGCAGAGATTTCAACGAACAAAAAGTCCACCAACTTTTTAAAAAAAGCAGATATTTTTGCATGAGAATTTTCGATTAAAAGTTAGGGTGCTTTTTCGATATTAAGTCAAAATAAGGTTAAAAAATAAATATTTTAAATCAAAAAAATTACAGTGTGTTTGGGACATAAAAGGGTAAGTTTTCACCAAATTTCGTGTTTAAAAAAAAAATTTTGTAAAAGATAAAAATAAAAAACCAAAAACTTGGTTATTTGAATTTTTCACATAAATTTTGAGGTTATGTGAAAAAGTGTAAATACAAAAGTTGTAGATCTTTTTATTACCTACAACTTTGCCATTTAACGTTTTTCCATAGGACTTGTAGTTTTGCCGAAAATCGAGATAAATCGTTTTCTAACCTCAAAAACTCACCGCCCCCCCACTTCCCGACCTCGGATCGCCCGTAATTTATTTTTCCTTTCAATTTTATTATACTCTCTTCCTTTTCCAATGGGTTTTTATCCTACTATTATTTTTCTTTACTTTTTACCATTTGCAAAGGCTTCAAGCCCTGGTCTAAAAACCGATAAACTGAAAATAATTTCAAACCGTTGTCAAAGAAACACCAACCGGAAATAGGTATGTTCGATATACATCGATGCATCAAAAACATCGATATTTTCAATGCGATGCACCGAAAACATCGATATTTTCAATGCGATGCACCGTTTTTAAATGCATGTCGCTTAATATAGGTAATTTATTTTTAGGCCACCATGGATATCATAGTTTCTATAATAGCTGTAATTCTGACGGTGATTTTGTGCCTTCCCATATTCAAAAGTTACAGAAGAAAAACGTTCGTGTCAAAATGTATAGACTTCCTGCCTGGTGACAAAGCTTACCCAATTGTTGGAACTACCTTACCAGTCCTTATCGGTAACAGGGAAAGTAAGTATTTTACCTGACATCGGTTTTAGACCATGAAAAAGGGGCATTCCTATATTGGCTTAAACATATAAATATGAGCTTAAATAATCCCGTCACAACAAAACCGCCATTTTACCTACTCTTCAATGGCGGTCATACCATACACCTTGTATACGCAATGGATTACCTATGAATATAGGGTATCACTCTTACCATTTTCGAAAAACATCACAGTCTAAGACTAAAGCGACGATTTCTCTAATTTATCGCAATGTTGGTAAAGGCAGTGGTGGATTTTTTTAACCGAGTCTCTGTCAGCCAAGTTTGGCATATTGAGCCTAATGAATAAAAATTAAGCAATTACTTGAAGCTTGAAGCAATTTTTTTTTACTAAAAGCAATTGGTTGACTATCAATTGCTATAAGTAAAAGCAATCGCTAGATCTGGATATAAATAAAATTTTGAAGCAATTGCTGCTCTGTAGCAAATGCTTATTCAACACAAGTTCAGACGTGGCTTGGCTTATCCACTTGTTTAGATTATAGATTTCATGTTCAGTTTGGTGCGTAATTTGCAAAATAGTTGGTCTATTTATTTAGTACAATAGTAATCTGTTACGTTTTTGTGGACAATAGGAAACTTATATTTGTGATATGGCAGATTTCAGTGAAAATGGGGAAAGTGATAGTAGTGATGAAGAAATTAAAGACAAGCAATTATTAATATTCGTTCACAAATTAAAGGAACATAAATAAATCTCTCTGACCACAACCGTTTAGCTTCCACAACAGCTTCAGTACTTGTAGGAAATTTAATAAAAATATTGGCCTTCTCCAAAACTGCATCCATTACAGAAGTGTATGTCTTACAGACAGTAGTTTGGTGAACATCGAGTTCTTCACCTACAGAATGTTGAAAGCCCGGATCCGATAAAGATCCGCAGAAAGACTTTAATCTTATTTAAAGGCGACAGTGCACCCTCTCGCCTTTTACCAGTATCAGTCAAAAAATAATTTGCTAACCAGTCAACATTTTCGCAGTCAAATCAATATAACTTTCTGAAGTCATCATATCTGCAATTTTTACGTACACTGTAGATTTTTCTTTTACGGACGTTCATACAGCCATAATTGAAGACACAAATTAAGAGTAATGCACGTGTATGCCGCGGAGAACTAAAGTTGACTGCTACCAAGCGAATGATGCAGGGGTCGATCTACCTTAAAAAGTTGAAAGCGATCGCTACACTAGAAAAAGCAATTCCTTAATTTATTCATCACATTTTAAGCAAACGGTAGCAATTTCATTGCTTCTATTTTTTAAGAAAAAGCATTGACTAGAAGCAATTCCTGCACTTTTAAGCACTTGCTGGACGCAAAAGCAATGACTTTAATGTTTATTCATTGGCTTTCAAGAAATTACTTCGATTCTATAAGAAAATGCAATTATTGCTAGATTTTTATTCATTAGGCTAATTGATTCTATTTATTTAATAGCAGCAGAGATAAAGTGACAAAAAAATGTAAGCCATTTGTTTTTAAATCCAGTAACAATTAATTGATATAAAGATATTGTTCAAAACACAGGTGTGCACTTGTTAAAAGAAGCGTCATTTTTCGTGATTTTGCAAGTTTATCGTTTATCTCTGTGAAGTAGGGTTTTTATTTATATACTTTAAAATGATTTGTCTATTTAAGTTTCAAAGTAGCACGTTTCCTATTCGTGCCCGATTCAATTCTAAAATTATTCATAAATATAAAACTTGTCAGAATAGTTGAGGGTCTATATAAGGCCCATTACCGAGAAATTAAGGAATTTTGTCACATTCCTGTAATGAGCTGTTAAAATTTGAAATGATTTGATGCGTTAGAACTGACATGATTCCTTTTTAAAAAATTATTGTTTTTGATGTAAAGTACAACCGTTTACGCTTCTATACTTCACCATTATTAAAAATTGATGACGTAATTTATAAAATTTATTCATTTTTAGTGTTTTGGTCTACGATAAAAGATCGGCATATAAAATATGGACCAATATTCAGATCTTGGATGGGAAGCATTCCAGTTGTACATATTTACAAACCAGAACATGCTCAAGTAAGTCAGTTCAACAAGTTCATTAAATTGAATTATTTCAGTAAATCACAGTACATATTTACAGTAGAGGCTACATTTGATCGCATTACAAATTCCTTGTCTCAAATAATTTTTTTTTGAAATAAATAATTAAAAATTTTAAAAACAGAAACCGAAGAAAATTTTATTTTTCTTGTTCTATGCGATAGGATAAAAATCAAAATTTATTGAGAAAGAAAGGTTGGGGCGTGTGGGTTGGTATATTATAAGTTAAAGTTGAAAGTCCGGACCTGTTTATCTTCCCATTTTGCAGTGCGCATGCCCATGCGTACTGGCCTTTATTTATATGCGCAAGGCTATAAATTTTCCAATTTCATAATTTTTGTTTTTTGCTGATCTACTATAGGTATATGCCTATGGTTTTCATAAGGTAACATTTCAGGTATTTACTTAAATTGCATTGTAGAATTTATTATTTTCTATATACAGGGTGTCCGGAAAATACGTGTACAACGTTTGACGACAGACTCCTGACGTCAAAATAGGTCGATCTAAGCCGACTTAGTTATATCCAAAATTGTCTCGTTTAGCCGGTAGAGAGCGTCAAAAATTTGTAAAAATATTGGTTTTTCCTAAATTACGTGAAAACCTTCTAATCGATTTTAATGATTTTTAGTATGTAGACTAATACTATAAAATGACGTTTTCTAGTAGTATAGTCACCGGCTGTAAATAAGTGGAAGTGTTATAAAAGTGATATAATACGTCAACATTTCTTCTAATTTTTTATATGAACGGCGTTATGACAACCCAGATATTTTTTTAGAGTGACTGGATGTATTTGGAAGCTATTTTACCTTTTTAATATTTTTCGTTGAATAAGCTGTTTTGCCAGAAAAAAATATTTACAATTATATAATCAAATATACATCAATTATTAACAATAAAAATAAAACAAAGTACAACAAAGTTGAAAGTAGGTATGTATTGTAAGAAACTAAGTAAAACAAAAACATTACTTAAGCAAATGTGTAAAATGACCGCCATCTTGCTGAATACACTTATTAACACTCCTTAAAAAATGATATTGGACCCTATCTAATGTCTCGGGGTTATTAAAATGGTTGCCTGCATTTAAAATCCGCTGCAATAAATCATCGCGTGTGTTTACCGGAGTCTTGTAAACTTCTGTTTTAATAGCGCCCCACAAAAAGAAGTCACACATATTTAACTCAGGAGAACGTGGTGGCCATTTTACTGGTGAATCATTGCCCCTTCCAATCCATCAGTTGGGATATTGATGATGTAAGTATTGCCGAACGGCAACGGAAAAATGGGGCGGGGCACCATCATGCATATACCACATTTCCCTCCGAAGTAAAAGGGGCAAATTGTCCAGAAGAATTGGTAATGTGTCTTGCAAAAAATTTAAATAAATATTTTTATCTAACCTGTCTGGAATAACAATGGGACCAAATTTAATTTAATTTGATTTTAATAATATTACTAATAATACTAAATATAGTAAATATTTTCTTCTGGCAAAACAGCTCATTCAACGAAAAATATTAAAGAGGTAAAATAGCTTCCAAATACATCCACTCACTCTACAAAAATATCTGGGTTGTCATAACGCCGCCGTTCATATAAAAAATGAGGAGAAATGTTGACGTATTATATCACTTTTATAACACTTCCACTTATTTACAGCCGGTGACTATACTACTAGAAAACGTCATTTTATAGTATTAGTCTACATACTAAAAATCATTAAAATCGATTAGCAGGTTTTCACATAATTTAGGAAAAACCAATATTTTTACAAATTTTTGACGCCCTCTACCGGCTAAACGAGACAATTTTGGATATAACTAAGTCGGCTTAGATCGACCTATTTTGACGTCAGGAGTCTGTCGTCAAACGTTGTACACGTATTTTCCGGACACCCTGTATATGTACTTACCGGCTGCTAACATTTAAATTAACGCTCCGGAAAGCGGAATTGAAAGTGCTTTTCATTGGTTCAATAGATGGATCTACATCAATTACTCACAGCCGATTGGCTGTAATGACAATGACAACACGAAAGTTCGAGTTTGTTCGTCACTAAGGCATTGAGGCTATACTAAATATCACGAATAGTCTCGTTTTACAACAGATGACAGCGGTTATTTGTCATCGATCAGCTGATATTGGGACATAATAATATCCCTAGATTTGTAGCGGACCGTAATGAGCCCAAACACCGAGTTATAAATTGCGTTTTTGTTACATTTAATTGTAAGTACCTACAATTATTATTCATTTGACCAAAAATTTAGATACATGTTAAAATTTTTTAATTTTTTTTCATTAGGGATCATAATTATTAATGTGTGCCTTGCTCGTTAGTTGATTTCATCGATAAGTAATAAGTTTTATTTCATCTGAACGCCGTTTTTGTCGAAAAGTTAGTTTGTAAAATTTTTGTTCTTAAAATGTTTGTTCGTTAAGGTTAGGTTTCTAATGTATAATTTTTGCATTTTACATTATCTAGATATCCTTTTCTGTAACAAGAAAAATAAGTAGAAATTAAGTATTTCCCTGACTTAGGTAGGTAGGGGAGAATTGGACAAAACCGGGTAGGTTGATAAAACCGGGTATCGCCTAGTTCTACCAAATGCCAAAACAGCTTTCCATATTATTAACCTTTAAAAAGCAGCTATTGGATTTTGAAGGAATTATTTTTATTATTGTTATTAGTAAATATTATTAATGTTTGGCAATAGTAAGGTAATAGTAAGTAAAATTATGTTACTATAATAGTTAAAATAGCTAACCCTATTAGTACGTAATAGGATAGCGAACAAATATATAATTCTATTTTCTGTGTCTACGTACCTTACATAAGTGAAATTATTATTTGATATTACTATTATTATTGTTTGTATGGCAATAAAATAAAGTTTTTAACATTAAGTTAGCCTACATACAAGTTTAGAAATGTAAATGTATCAATAAATTGTATTTTAACAAACAAATTCCATAAAAACCACTTTTGGGTCTACGTACCTTACGTAAGTCATATATGGGGATTTTCTTGACAGTGAATGTAATAACTTGAATCCAGTTAGTTTATGTTGAACTGTAGGTATTTTACCTATAGGTATAATCTGAACAAATAAAACAAAAAAAAATCTGTTCTAAATATGAGTGACAGAATCCTATTTTAAGTTGTGTTTCAGTTAGTTTAGTATTTTTAAGGTTTGGATATTTATAATATTATAAACTTTTTAAATCTATTTTGACAATTTATCTTTAAATCATATAGAAATCCATGCTTATTATTACCTGTCTTAAATTATAATATTTATAAAACAAAACTGTCAAAAGAAATTATTAGGTACCTACCTATTACTTATTATTTGGCAATATTAAAGCGGTAGAACCGATGAGGCTATTGCATAAATTGTATTAGAAGGTATCACATGTATAATTTTCAAGTCCGGTCCTGTAATTCATGCCAACCTATAAAAATGTAATAGACCAAAATTGACAGAGTGTCACGTGACATTGCCCCCATCTTGCGAGAGTATTCAAGATTTTTACTATATTTGGCAAATTCCCGTAGCCCCAGTCTCGTATTTTAAAGGACATGTGACATTACTAAGAGTTTCAAACTGATTATACTTGCAAAAGCTGCGTCCAAAATAATATATTCAGCTCATAGACACGGAAAAACGATAGGTAGAAGTGATGTCGTATTATAAACATGTTTGAATGACAGAGATGCAGCTTTTTCCACGTCACGTTTAAAGCGGCCGTATAAAAAGCGCCGCGCCGCCGTCAGGTTGCACATTTTATTTATATTATGTACTTTGTATTTAGAAAAAAGAAAAGCGCAGTCTTTCTCCACATTTTTTGATTAGAATATAATATGCTTTTACATGTCTCTGACAAAGCTGAATAAAACTTAAGATTTTTCACTATTTAATAAATGATTTTCACAAAGTCTGTTAAAACTCCCTAATTTTTCTTTTGCTCTCTTAATTTTTCTGCCCAAGACAGGGCCTTTGCACTAACCCTTAACTTTCCGGTATGCTGAAGTCTTGCCTGTCGGTCTTTTAACTATTCAATTTTTACACCTCTTGTACACCATCCAATCCCACTAGTATTTTCTCTATTGCTAACAACACCAGCATTGTACCTTTAACTTTGTTTTCCTGATGATGAGTATTTCTACACTCGAAACATGTCGATTTGAATTATGAATTATTCTTGGTTCGCCTAGTTATTCTAATTAAAAATTGCGGAGAAAGACTTTGTGCTTTTCTTTTTTCTATATTGTCATTTAACTCCACTTTGAGTATGGACTATACTTCTTCAAAATTACTTTGTATTTGTTTTAGATCATATTTAAAAGCGCCACCAATATCAATAAAGGAAGTTTTTACAAGTTCTTCGTTCCTTGGTTGGGAGGAGGATTAATTTCTGGAAATTGTAAGTGAAATTATTAGATGTAATTGTTTCTTTTGCCTACAGAAATGTTTACTAGAAAAGGTAAAATGACCTGACGCATATGCTATTTTAATTTGTTGTCGTGTCGTTTTATTCAAAATATCCGTCTTTCAATAGCAATTACCTACAGTTTTAGGTTTACAAACTATTGATTGACAAATCTATAGGTACTATTATACACTGAGAAAAAGCCATCTATTCCTTATAAGAGTTTACATACTCGTTTACAACTGTTTAATGCTATATGTGACAGAAACGCGCTTTCCTACTGTAAGACAATGACAATTGCTGGACTGTTGTATAGTGATAATATCACGGCAATTTAGCCAATAGGAAATATGAATTAATGCTACCATAGGATGGTTTATAGCCATTATAGCTTTGAATACTCACAGTAATTATCGAGTTCTATTGGGATTGTAATCTGGTTTTATATAGGTACTGTATTAGTTCCGACTGGCAGTTGTAATGAAACATTAATCATAATAGTATTTGCTTGCTACGGTTAAAAAAGCATATATTTACCACTAAAAATCAGTACTCTAGTTCTCAAAAATTTAAATAGCGTTTAGTGTAATATTGTTCTTGTTGTTTAACATTGCATATGATTATCTATTATGCAACATTTACTGACATGGTAAAATTTGTCCATAGATTATAAAGTCCAATACTAATGATGAGCTGTGCAAAATAAGAATCTTCTATTGCTTTATCTCACATGTAAAGTTAAAAAAAAACTTTTAAATACAAAGTAAAAATAAATTAATTGAAACAGGTATTGATCCGATCAATGAAATTCAAATTCGGACAGGACAGCTAGAAGACTCCGAACAACCATGTGATCTGCGCAACAAATAAGTTAAAACTAATACTTCTGCGCGCGGCGATTGCCGATCGCTACGAACCCCCACCACCGTCTTGGTGGATTATAGGTTCTAACGGGCACAATTTGTTTTTGGGGACCCTGTTCTGCTTTCTTAATTGTAGAGAAACGCTTTACTGGAAACAAAGTGCGTCGCATTGAGAAGATACTATTTATTTCTTAACAAAATAGCTGTATTAAAAGTAGTTGATTAGTTAACAAGATTGTGCTGCTAATGGAACTGATAACTGCAAATAAAAACACTGTTCTAGCAAATCTGGAATTGATATAACACTAAATCGGGTTTGATACACAAGCAATTTATTTAATATGGGTTAAAGAAAATAAGTTATGAATACAAACTATGTGTTAGCAAATTTGTTGTATTAGATCATTTTTCTCAGTGTAAAAAATTGTAAAGTGACTGACTGACTGATTCAACCCCAAAGGGGGTAAAAAGGGGGTTGAAATTTTTATAACAATTGGTGCCTATATAAGTTTCTTTATTAAAATCATAATATACGGCAGTGACCGGCAGTGACCGGCAGAAAGTACGCAGCATATGGTAAAGTTTTTTATCCTCAAGTTTACAAAATTAATTTTATTTTAGATAGGTTTTGCATGTTCTCAAAACAAAATAACACCCATTAAATCCGGTAAAAGTCTTATGGTATACGAGGTAGGATCAAAAATTTGAAATTCCGCTAAGAGTAAAGTACCACCATCTTTCATTTTAGAATATTTTTTTACTAAGAATTATTGTTTTAATTTCAAAGTTATATCCAAATTCGAAATTTCGCTTATTTCGGACAAAAAAATGGATTTAATTGTGTTTTCTAAATAACCCTGTATAAAAAATAAATGGCAACCGAACAGTACGAAAATAAGATTTTCTGCAGACTTTGTTAGAGATAACCGTCGATCATAAGTCCGATTAGTTTGTTTCCATAATATTATGGCTTTTTAAAATAAAAACATAAAAATATTAAATATTTTTGCTGCACACCGTATTTTATTTTCTTCTGAGGGAACAAGTTAATTTTATCTAACTGATATTTTTTAATTTACATTGACTTAAAGCATCTCCTAAATAGTTATTTATATATTGAAGTATGCATAGAAAGTATCCTTTTGATTTATAAAGAAAAAAATTTAAATTAAAAATATATTTTAAACGGATTTTATTCGTCACGCAAAATAAGGAGACTTAAAACTATTTAGGAGATGCTTTAAGTCAATGTAAATCAAAAAATATCAGTTAGATGAAATTAACTTTTTCCCTCAGAAAATAAAATACGGTGTGCAGCAGAAATATTTAATATTTTTATGTTTTTATTTTAAAAAGCCATAATATTATGGAAACAAACCAATCGGACTTATGATCGACGGTTATCTCTAACAAAGTCTGCAGAAAATCTTATTTTCGTACTGTTCGGTTGCCATTTATTTTTTATACAGGGTTATTCAGAAAACACAATTAAATCCATTGTTTTGTCCGAAATAAGCGAAATTTCGAATTTGGATATAACTTTGAAATTAAAACAATGGTTCTTAGTAAAAAAATGTTCTAAAATGAAAGATGGAGGTACTTTACTCTTAGCGAAATTTCAAATTTTTGATCTTACCTCGTATACCATAAGACTTTTACCGGCTTTAATGGGTGTTATTTTGGTTTGAGAACATGCAGAACCCATCTAAATTTCCCAAACTTAAAGATAAAAAAACTTTCCCATATGCTGCGCACTTTCTGCCGGTCACTGTATGTATGTATACGTATGCATTAAAATAAAAAACCAAGTGTGGCGTTATATGGACAATTTTATGGGAAAACCAGAAATGCCTAAATATATAGGGTGTTTAATTTTAAAAAAATATATATTTTTATTGTCCTGCTTTTCTGGGCCATATTATATTTAAAAATAATTTTAGGACATATACTTTACTAAACCTCACAACTTCTAAATCGGCCACCCTGTGTCCACGGATAGAGTTTGGAAGAGGAAACACTTTTTTATTAGTAGGTATAGAAGAAAAAGTCATTGTTTACAAAAACGTCTCCTTTTGCTGAAACTACGATTTCAACTATTAGATTTGCGATTACTATACAGGGTTCGTCAGAAACAACAGTTTTTTTTTTGGATTTTTTTTCAATTCTAATTTTTAATTCCTTTTGATGATTGGCTTAATCATCACTTGGGAACAAATGTGTATAAATCCAACTTCAATAATAACTTAGATCTCTTGAAAGAAAAAATAAGTACCTAGTTATTGAAAATATCCCAATACAGCAAGTTAGGATATGTTATCGGGAATTCAGATGTTGAGTTAAACTATGCGCTAACTCGATGGTACCACGTTTAAATAAACTTTTATTATTTATGATTGAATGAATTGAAGAAATATGACATGTAATAATAAAAATACTTCAAAAGTAGGCAAATAAAAAATGGTTTTCTAAAAGAAAATAGTTACTCGGCCAGATATAAAATCATATTCGAAGTAAGAAAGCAACAATAGTTGTTTATTTTAAGGTAGATTTGTTTTAAACGAAATCCAAAAAACTAAAAATGTTGTTTCTGACGAACCCTGTATAGTAATAATATTCCAAATTGTAGTTTCAGCAAAAGCAGACGTTTTTATAAAGAATGACTTTTTCTTCTATACCTAAAAGCTAGGATAACTTAAATGGTGAAGGTCGTCCCCTGTTCGTTTAATTTAGCCCCCCGGTCGCTAGTGGCGCTATTGTAGGAATTTTGTTTTATAAGGTTGTTCATCTCCTAACGTTGGTAGGAACAGAATATTCATTTAGAATGAGCATGGCCAACATTCTGTACCTCTCTCTCTCTCTCTCTCTCTCTCTCTCTCTGTACCTGCATAATATGTGCGAGAAAGATAAAAATATGGCTTGTTGTGACAGATCCTGAACTCTTACCTGGACTGGTGAAAGATTGTCATTGTCATTTTATGATTGATTTGTAAAATATATAAAAAATAAAGTTATTATTAAATAATTATTCATATATAATTTATAAACTTAACATGGCGCAGTCGGTAGTTTGAGAATCGTAAATAGGTATATATTTAATATGTCGCGACCAAAGAAATCGGGAAGAAAAACCAAGGCAATTAACAAGAGCGTGGAACCTCCTGAAGACTTCATTAATGTCGCCCAACGATTGGAAAGTACAGCAAAAGCTATTAAAGATATAGAAAGGAACTTTACTTCACAACTTAATGAACTACAAGGTACAATAACTAGTTTATTAAATAAAAACTTTGAAAATAACACGGAATTGTTAGAAAAATCTACAGAAAATAATAATATAATAATGTAAGCTGTTTTTTTATGTAAACCATATTTATGTAAATATCTAATATTAATAAATCTTGTCGCCATATCAAAGAAACGTTGTTATAATTTCCTTTCGTTCTCCCAAATTATTTTAACTTGAATCAGATGTTTCGCGCTTCAAACTTTTCCGTTAAGTTGGAAGCGCGAAAATTTGAATTCAAAGTAATAATAAAATTTAAATTTTTATGCTTGGCGCCTACCCCCACCACGACTATATTTAGTTTTTCCACCGGTCGCATGTGGCGCTATCAGTGAACCAATTTAGTATGTTAAGTTGCCTATCTATCCTTGAGAGCGCGCAACTCGCTTGTCTATGATACCTACTAATAAAAAAGGGTATCCCATTCCAAACTCCATCCGTGGACACAATGTAGATTAAATTATTTTTAGTACCAAAATGGAGGCACCACAGAAAAGTAATCACTCCGGCCTTTCATTTTAAACTTATGGAAACTTATGCCGAAACCTTTGCTGAAAAGGGGGAGGAATTCACGAAGTTTTTGGATCAATTTTATGGAAAAGGATACGTTGAAATTACGCAATATTTGACACAATTGTCAGTAGATGTCATATCAGGTGAGCTATAAAAATAGAGCGGCAACTTTGAAGTGTCTTGTCTTTAGAATCATCTCTATCATTTCTAATTTTCTCTATAATTTTTTAAACATGGCCCTACACTTTTTTAAGTATCTTTATAATTTACGGCCGGTGGCTACAAAACTCCGAGTCGAAGAGGAGGGTTCTTGCCACCTGCACCGGTACTTTTTCATATATAATATCACAAGAGATAAAATTTTGTCGGCAAAATTTTCGAAAGGTATGAAAGTTTGTTGCTTGGCAATTTCTCGAATGACATTTTTGACAAAATCACGAGCCGTCAGGCGAGTGATTTTTTCGAAAATGTCATGAGCGAAATTGCTTAAAAGCAACAAACTTAAATAAATCCTTGAGAACAATTTTGCTTACACAATTTTTTCTCGAGTGGTATTCGACATGACTATTTAACTAGAAAAAAGACAAAATTTTGCCGCGGCAAAAATCACATGTGAATTTTGTCCAGGTAGGTGCAGGTAGTAATTTTGCCAGTAGAAGACCGGCCGTTGCTATGACATTTTGCCAGTGTAAAACACTCTAGTTAAATAGTCTTAAAAAAAAATTACTTATAGTCGGATCTGGTCTTATCGTGCGGGTCATAAGTACGATTCAAGAAAGACATACTCTCAGTTTTTGTTTCCTTTACTTGCGTTTAATTTTACCCTGTAAATAAAATACGCAAGATAAATGAGACCAACTTATTCCATTTTGACATGAAAAAAAAGGATATGTATTTACTTTCCAGCGATTCTAAAAAAGCTTATAATAGCACCAGCTACGTTTTATTTTAAATATGCCAGTTTTGTGACTTTGACAGTTTGTGACAAAATGAAACAATTTTCTGGGTTTTTGCATCCCCAATCAAAAAAAAATGGTACTTAATCTGATAAACTATTTCGAAAATGAAAGAAAAAGTGGAAATTCGCCAACCAATATTCAGGAAACAGTAGCCAAAGCACTGGGAATTAGTTTAAGGACTGTGCAGAAAATTTTGCATAAAACAAAACATAACATAATACCCAAGAATACTAAAAAGTGTAAACGAAGAAAGCCAAAGACTGAGGATTTAAGCGAAAATATTAAAATGGGAGTTCGAAATGTGATTTACGATTTATACCTACAAATCAAAAACCAATGTAACTCTTCCAGTTTTACAAAAAACATTAAAAATTCGGGGTGTTTTGGAAATTGGACTTGAAGCGTTATCAAAATTAATAAAAAAAATTTAGGTTTTCGCTATAAAAAATACTGTAACCGAAGATTTTTATGTGAGCAGCCACAGATAGTGAGTCAGCGTGTTCAGTTTTTAAAAAAATATACGGGCAATTACAAATCGAAATTTAGAAAAGTGGTATTTTTAGACGAAACGTGGATATTTTCGAATGGAAGTGGTTCAAAATCTTGGCAAGATGAGTCTGTAAAAAGTGTTAAAAGGAAAAAGGGGTGCGGTACGGGAAAGCGTTTTATTATTTTGCATGCCGGTTCTGCAACAGGATATGTTGCAAGTGCGAGTTTAATTTTTCTTTAACATCAAAAAGTGCTGACTATCATGATAATATGAATTGCGAAATGTTTTAAAAATGGTTAAAAGTTCAATTGATACCAAATTTGGATGCTCCGTCTTTAATTGTATTAGATAATGCATCATGTCATTCAAGAATTTTAAATAAACAGCCTACTTCATCTTGGAGAAAAAGTGATATTTATGAGTGGCTGGAAAAACACAACCAAAATCCTTTACCAAATATGCTTAAATCGGAACTCCTATCAATAGCAAAGTCTCTTAAAAAACCCAAAATACACGCGGTAGATGAAATACTGCGTGAATATGGCCATGAGGTTCTATGACTGCCGCCATATCTTTGCCAGTTTAACGCAATAGAATTAATATGGGCTGGTGCAAAGTCTTATTATGAAAAACATGTAGGTGATGGTCTTAAATCCGACCAAGTACAAATAGTTTGGCAAGATTCGTTAGATCATATTACACAAGAGTACTGGAAGAAATCGGTGGAACATACAGAAATATTAATAAGGGATTGGTGGGATCGAGAACAAGTACTAGATGTCGAAGTAGCGCCAATGATAATTGCTCCATTCGAAGACGACTCAGACGACGAGAACTTTTCAGATTTTATAAGTGACGATGAGAGTTTTTAGGCTATAATTATAAACGGTGTTTTTCGTTTACATTTTTTAGTATTCTTCGGTATTATATTATGCTTTTTTTCATGCACATTATTCTGTATAGTCCTTAAACTAATTCCCAGTGGATTACGGTTTCCTGCATATTGGTTTGCGAATTTCCACTTTTTTTTTCATTATCGAAATAGTTTATCAGACTAAATACCATTGTATTTTTAGGTTTTAGTAGTAAAATTGTTAAAATAAATTGCACTGTTTATTATTGTCGTTTTTAATTAAAGGGTACAGTAGGTATATAATTAACGATTATATAATTTTTTTGTAACTTTTTCAACTCCCCTGTACATAATTTTTACAAAACTAATAATATTAGGTATATGTGGCTATCTTCGCGATAGCTAAAATAATGAAACTATTTTTCCTTTCTTCGGTATATTTGTAAATAATCTCACAACATTTTGATAGCCTCTGTGTTGTCTGATTTGACGCATATGATCAGTGACCTTTGGACCCGCACGTTAAGACCAGATCTGACTATAGCAACGTTATTTTTTTATGTACGAATGTTATTATTACTATTGTTAACATCCGCATCTTGGTATCATTTTTAATCAATATTTGACCTTTGAAGCTCATATAAAAAATGCTTATTATATAAAATTTTATATAATTTTAAATTGTACCTACTTAAACACTGATACACAATTAAGGCTCGTAAATTCTATAGTTTACAGTGGTTTAGACTATGGCGATGTTATATATAAGAAAAATATAAATTTTAAAAGCAGTAGTAGTAAAGTCGATTCACTCAGTAAACCTGCAAGATGGCCGACATGTCATATGACAAAAGTCATTGAAAATGCAAAAACTTATTTTATTTAGCTGGAATATGACTTTTGTCATATGACATGTCGGCCATCTTGCAGGTTTACTGAGTGAATCGACTCTAGTAACATGTTTTATTTAGCAAAAAGCTATAATTAAATATTTTTTAATAAATTTTTTTTAACACATTTTTATAGATTTATTTTTAAATTTTAAAACGCAACCTTCTTTTAATAAAAACAGACAGAAAAGTTAAACATTTTGCAAATTGTATCAAATATAACGTATCATTTTGTTTTTTAATTAAATGTAATTTAAAATTTTTTTAAATAGTTTTAATAATATTTGTGATTTAATAGAATTTTCCAAATTATTATATTTTATCAAACCTTTATGAAAAATATACTTATAGGCTAATGTTTTAGACACTCTATCTACATAAAAATTTTGATTAATTCTTGTTTTATAATTATTTTAAATAAAAAATTATATTTCTGACATTCAACCAATCTAAATTTTTTAACATAAAATTTATTTTTGTATATCAATTTAAAATAATCCGCATTGCCTTATTTTGTAAAATTTGTAATTTATCAAAAATTTCCTCACTAGTACAATATAAAATTAAAGAACAATAAAAAAATGTGGTAATATAATAGTATTAAATACAGTTTTTTTAGAAAACAAACTTTTCCCGCAATCTTCGATATGATACTTTCAAAAAAATTTTAAAAATTTAATTTTGAATCAATGATTATCCCTAAATATTTAAAACTGTTTAATAATTCCAATTTTTCACCATCAATTACAACATTTACATTTTGACAATTTAAATTATTACCCATAACCATACATTTAGTTTTTGAAATATTTAATTTTAATTTATTTACTTTTAGCCAATTTAATAATATTATATTCATCTCAGAATTTAGAATATTTAGACCATTAAAAATATTTAAAACATTAATGTAAATTAGGGTGTCATCAGCAAACATTTGTAACTTACACACTTTTAAAACTAAAGGCATATCGTTGATGTAAAAAATAAATAATATTGGACCTAGTATACTTCCTTGAGGAACTCCTATATTTTTTATTTTTTTATTTGAATATGTTTTTGATATCTTGGTTTTTCGTGACCTGCTACTTAAATAATAATTTTTAAACTATTTATAAACGTTTCCGCGAATACCGTACTGATACATTTACTCAACAATCTAGCCCTGTCAATTGTTTTGAATGCCCGCTTAAAATCCAAAAATACAGCTATAACATTTTCCCCTTAATCAATGGTTCTCTTCCACGTCTCAATCACACATTGAATGACTGTCTCTGTCGAGTACCCTTTTCGATAACCAGCTTGGAAGAAATCTTAAATTTTGTTGGCATCAATGATTTCTAATAATTGTTCATATACGACTTCTTTTAATAATTTCTCAACATCCCATAAAATATTTACTGGCCTCATCTCATCCCATCTTTCAGTGTTTTTTACTTTTGGCACTGGTGTAATGTAAGAACATTTTAATTCATCAGGCATATTTCCATATTTTTAGCAATAGTTTATAAAATTTAATAGTGGGTAACCAATGCTGCCAATTGTTTCTTTTAACACCTTTTTATTCAATATTTCTACGTAGTTGTTATTAGAATTTAATTTATTTAATGATATTTCATTGAATTCTTCAAAAAATTATTACTTCTATTAACTATTTGGCATTCTTCATTTCCTAAATTTATTGATAGAACAATTTCTTCAATGCTATGAATATAATAAGAATTTAGTTTTTCAGCAATAATAAATGGTTCCGTTTTTTTTTTATCTTCAAAAATTATTTCTTCAATGTTATTTCAAACTGTAGGTTTACCTAAATTTTTTAAGGTTCTCCACATTTTTTTACCATCTCCTTTGTTATTATCTATTTGTTTATCATAATATAAAGTGTGGTGGCGTACCGGTACAAGCGAAGAAAATGGCGGTCAAATGTATTTTTTTCTAATTGCTTTAAGACAAAATTATTGATAGAATAACCATTGTACTACTAACACATAGATAAAGAATCAGTAATAAGTATTAAAATAGAAACGTAGTACGAACGTATATCTATAAGATAATTTTTTAATCGACAGTTCGCAAAATATATTTTTTTATTATATTTTTCTATAAAACGTAAACTGTATTATATAATCAAGTTCGGCCAAATTACATTTAATATCTTAATTGTTTTTATCTGATTAGATGTGATTATGTAATTTAATTAAAGGTCTATTTTTGTGCATTTTTGATTCAAGGGTTGTTTAAATACTCTTGACACAGATATTAATATGTGATGCTTATTGTCTATAAACTATTTGTATCAAGGCCCTTCGATCGAGAGCGCCTTTTATTAATGAAATTACTTGTTAATGTTTAAAAAAATATTGTAAATGTTGGGTTTGAGTTGTGATTTGTTGGATTCTTCTATGCCCCCCTTCCCTCCCTCGACGCTCCGCCCCGTTTACAAATCACTCGATTAAATTATTTATATTATTTTTGCAGAAACTGCTATGGGAGTCCAATTGAACTTTTTAAAGAATTCACAATCTGAATATGCCGAAGCTATTGTTGGGTAAGTCATTTTTTAGTTTATGAATGCCCACAGTGGCCGCCAGATAGTGTGCATCAGCATAATGGAAAAATGGACAAATTTAATAAATTTATTTTATTTCGAAAAAGTTGCATTGCGTCGCTTTGTGCTATATTTTTCGTATATCGTGCACCCCACGCTTTCTTCACAATAATACTAATGTTTATGGTTCGTTATTATTTTCTGCCTATATTAAGAATTTCAAGAATTATTTTAAATTATATTTATTTTCCGCTTTTTAGTTTGATTAATTATTAAAGCGTGTTTTTTAGTTTTTTTAAACTATATTTATTTTTCCTTTTTTAGTTTGAGTTTTTGTTAAGAAAAAAAAATTTTTTAGAGTAGAGATAGTCATCATCCATTTTTTTTTAAATGGCTAGATTCAAAGCATTGGATCCACAAACCCGAACAAACCCGCTCGGCCAACAGACCAAGTGATAGCGAAAGAATGTACCAACCAGTGTTGCCAGATTATTTTTTCATAATGTAGCAGTTGACTCTTGAAATTGTAGCAGATCAGACAAAAGTGTAGCAGATTTTTTAAAAGTATTTATTATTTTAAAAAAGGCGTTGGCATTAGTTTTTTTTCATTGCATTACTGCAACACAAAAACTAAAATTGAATAAAAATAAAATTCTAAAAAAAAGAGGACATTTTTAATAATAGTAATAATAATTTATTTACGGATCTATCCATATTATACAAAACAGTTCCGAAACTAAATATAATGTCTAATAAAATTTTCTTAGTACAAAATAAAAAAGTATAGGTACCTACAAAGAATAGGAGAATAACTGGTTTTAAAAACTTAAAAAAAACAACAAAGGTACCCATCAGTTATTTAATCAGGTTTCATGAAAGTTATAGGGTAAATTGACCTAATTTGTAAATGTAGTAAATTGTAGTAGAGATATTAAAAATGTAGCAGATACTAAAAAAGTGTAGTAACGTACTAGAACGATTAAGTTGTAGTAAATCTACTACAATTGTAGTGACTCTGGCAACACTGGTACCAACACTATTAAGCCAAGTGCTCGAGCCGGAAGCATATACAGTAACAGCACGCGGGCTGGAAACTTCGTTTAAGCTCGGATCGCCGAACTCAGAATAATCAGTAATGGCACGTGTGCTAGACAGCAGAATGCGTAACAGCACGCGGGCTAGAAAATCTGACTTCCCTAGTAATGACACTCGCGCTAGCAGCAGTTACAGTAATAGCACGCGAGGTATAAAAAGGTATGAATATCGGCAATCGGTTTGTTCGTTGTTAGCAGAGCATTTTTTTCAAAATTTAATTAATACTTTATGAAATATTATGAAATGAATTGGATTTAAAAAAAAATGCTCTGCTGACAACGAATAAACCGATTGCCGATATACCTTTTTATACCTCGCGTGGTATTACTGTAACTGCTGCTAGCGCGAGTGTCGTTACTAGCCAGGGCTTCGGAAAGTCGGATTTTCTAGCCCGCGTGCTGTTACTGTATAAGCGAGCCGGAAAGTGAGCTCTATCTCTCCCACTTTCATACAGAGGATCTGTAAGGAAATGATTTAATTCCGGCGATCCTGATCAGGAAAATGAAATAAACTTATCAAATTATTGTATTGTCAGAGGTTCTTGATAAGCTCGTTGATAAGTCTACAAAATTTAAATTAAATCTGACCGTTAAAAGTGGGTCAAAATCGGGTTCAAAGAAGTCGGTTGTTCGGGTTTGTATCAAATTATTGTATTGTCAGCGGTTCTTGATAAGTCTACAAAATTTAAATTAAATCTGACCGTTAAAAGTGGGTCAAAATCGGGTTCAAAGAAGTCGGTTGTTCGGGTTTGTATCAAATTATTGTATTGTCAGCGGTTCTTGATAAGTCTACAAAATTTAAATTAAATCTGACCGTTTAAGTGGGTCAAAATCGGGTTCAAAGAAGTCGGTTGTTCGGGTTTGTATCAAATTATTGTATTGTCAGCGGTTCTTGATAAGTCTACAAAATTTAAATTAAATCTGACCGTTTAAAGTGGGTCAAAATCGGGTTCAAAGAAGTCGGTTGTTCGGGTTTGTATCAAATTATTTTATTGTCGGCGGTTCTTGATAAGTCTACAAAATTTAAATTAAATCTGACCGTTTAAAGTGGGTCAAAATCGGGTTCAAAGAAGTCGGTTGTTCGGGTTTGTATCAAATTATTGTATTGTCAGCGGTTCTTGATAAGTCTACAAAATTTAAATTAAATCTGACCGTTTAAAGTGGGTCAAAATCGGGTTCAAAGAAGTCGGTTGTTCGGGTTTGTATCAAATTATTGTATTGTCAGCGGTTCTTGATAAGTCTACACAATTTAAATTAAATCTGACCGTTTAAAGTGGGTCAAAATCGGGTTCAAAGAAGTCGGTTGTTCGGGTTTGTATCAAATTATTGTATTGTCAGCGGTTCTTGATAAGTCTACAAAATTTAAATTAAATCTGACCGTTTAAAGTGGGTCAAAATCGGGTTCAAAGAAGTCGGTTGTTCGGGTTTGTATCAAATTATTGTATTGTCAGCGGTTCTTGATAAGTCTACAAAATTTAAATTAAATCTGACCGTTTAAAGTGGGTCAAAATCGGGTTCAAAGAAGTCGGTTGTTCGAGTTTGTATCAAATTATTGTATTGTCAGCGGTTTTTGATAAGTCTACAAAATTTAAATTAAATCTGACCGTTTAAAGTGACAACAAAGAAGTCGATTACAAACAAACAAGCATACAGGTGAAGCTAATAAAAGCGTGTTAAAAAAACTTATAGATAATAACTTTCTTGTAGGGTACAGGTTCAATTTATATTTTATGAACAGTGTGCCCCCTATCTTTCGATGGTGGATTTTTCTGATGGGATCTTAGACTTTAGGTTTTCTATAAATTATTGTTTAAACAGCCCCCCCGATCTAAAATTCTGGATTTGCCACTGGTGTTTACTTTTTACTATGCGCTTCGTTGATTATATACATTTTTAGAAGTCGTTGTACAGAGCCTTATTCTGATTTTTATATTTTCTATATTCCAGTTTCCTTAAAACGGCATTCAAGAGAATGTACAATCCAATGGTACACAATGACTTCCTATTTAGTTTGACCAAGACCGGAAAAGACAGCAGTAAATGTTTGGCCTACATTCATAATTTTAATAAACAAGTAAGTCAATAAGTATTTTTAACGAATATATTTATTCATATTATAAAGACGAGATATTTTCCAAATCTCGCCTCGCTAACATCTCGCAAGGTGTTTTCTCGTCTCGTCTCGAGAGAGTCTCGTAATTTCTCGTTCTTGCAATACGACGTTATAAAAAAATTCTTCAAAAGCTCCAAGTACATACGGGTTTTTACCGTGCGAGCAAAAATATTATTTGCATCAAAGAGGGCTTGGATTAAAAAACGTAGGGCTTGGTTTAGATCACAATGATATGGGAAGGAATCTAGGTTAAAATTTTGTCAAATTCATATTATATGATATGCCAAACTAATGAGTAATAAAATAAGTAGACAAATACAAATTTATTTTGTTGTTTACAAATTTAACAAAGTGAGAATATACAGAAAGAAAAAGAAAAATAATTACATAAATTGCTGAAATTGGCCACCGCCATGCTCCAAGCATAAATTCACACGTCTCTTCATGTTTTTTAAAAGTGTTGAGCAGCATCTCTGGAGAAATGTTACCACATTCTTGGATAATCATTTCTTGTAATTGTTCTAAATTTGCAACTGGTGTTTTAAAAATAGTGTTCCTTAAATGAGGAAAAACGAAGTAATACATAACTACTTCTTCAAATTAATACATAACCGTTAAACAAGGTGATCTAGGTGGGAATTCAACATCTGATCGAAAACTGATCAATCTGTCGTCGAAAAAATTGCGTAAGTAGTTAATAGTTTCGGCGGCTGTATGGGCGGTTGCACCGTCCTGTTGAAAATATCCAAACCGTAGTTCGTCGTCAAGTAATTGCTTCACAAATGGATTTAAAATATTGTCTCTATACCGCTGTGCTGTAACTGTTTCATGGAAAAAAATAGGACCAACAATTCTTCTTCGGGAAACAGCTAACCAGACACCAATTTTTTGGAGGTGCAATGTGGACTCTACAAAAAAATGGGGATTTTCACTACTCCACGTGCGTGTATTCTTAGAATTCACATAACCGGAGAGGTGGAACCAGGCTTCATCCGAAAAAAATGTCAGGTATAATAAATCATTTCTTTCCAATAAATTTTGGGTAAACCATTGAGAGTAATTCCTGCGTCTTTCAAAATCTGCGGCTTGTATTTCTTGGAATACTTGCACTTCATAAAGAAATAAATTTAGCTGCTTCTTAAGAATAGTCCTGCATGTTCCATAAAATCTTCCCACTTCTTGGGACAGGCGTCTTATACAATTTGTTGGCGTATTTTGCATTATTTCACGAATGTTTGCAAAAAGTCCTTCTGTTCTTACAGATGGTCTTCCTGCTCCATTTTTGTGTTGTATGTATGTATATCGTCCATGCACAAACCCGGATTGTATTGCCACTCACCATTTACTCTAACCCCGTTTTGAAAATACTCTTCAACCATGGATGTTTTGTGCTGTTCCGTAAAGCCCATGTGTGAATTGTTCAAGAAATTGAAAAAATTAGTGATGAATCAAATTACTTGTAACGACTGTCAAAGATGACGGAATAACTGATTGATTGTTAATACAGGTAGTTACTGACACCCAACAGGTATTAAGCTCTACGGCTAAGAATTACGTCCTTAGATGCAAGGCCCTCTTTGATGCAAATTATTTTTGCTCGCACGGTATTAGGTATTACCATTACCATGTGAGTATTATAAACGCATCTTTCTTAAACAATTTTCAAAAGTGTTTCTAACGTTAAAATCTGGCAGTTCTCGCACAGTGTTGCTAACACTCAACTCACACATGACCAAAAGATTAGTACTTATACCGGGTGTTTCTCAAACCACGTTCACCCCTATAACTTTTTTATATTTGTAGATATTAAAATGAAATTTTGAGATTATGCATAAGAGATAAGTCTTCATTTATTGGTATAATTTTCAATTTGTTACCACTTCCGGTTTAACCCGAACTGACCTTGACTTTGATATTTTAAATGGGACCTCTTGTATATTTTTACTTATTTGGGTTCGGCATAACATTCTGAGTAAAATGACACCTCACTTGTCATTTTTTGACGTGTTATAACATTTTTATGTTTATTTTTTATTTTCAATCTAGAGTGCTACAAATTAATTAAATCTGTTTATCTATAGTCAAGTAGTATATGAAAATTAAAATTATATCATAATAATTGACTTTCTAAGTTTCACAAGAGTTTAAAAAATTAAATTTTGTTTTCTTGACGTTTACTCCATTTTTCCAAATGGAACGATGTTAGTTCACTAGGATATTTAAAACGAGCATTTTGTTTCTAACAATTTGATACCATACACTACTATGCTATTTTAAAATTGACACGAAAAAATTTGCCTTCAAGTCCCAATCGCAAATTTAAAAGCGTTATGCATTATTATTGTCGCCCTTGTCTTTTCTAAAGAAATATAAAGGCGGCTTTGAAAAACAATGCAATGGTTTTGAAAACCAATATGGTTTTAAATTAAAATTGTAATGTCATTCGTTTATTAAACTTATATTGTAAATCAGATAAAATGGTTAGTTTTACTAGAAATGAACAAATTGATAATATGCTCCTAATTGTTGGAGTGGCCAGAAAAATTCTTCTGAAGCCGCAAGGTTATGGTATATTTTATAAACTAATGACATTACAACTTTAAATTAAAGCCATATGCTTTTCAAACCCCTTCCATTATTTTTCATAGCCGCCTTTATATATCTTTAGAAAAATGCAATAATGCATAACGCTTTTAAATTTGCGATTGGGATTTGAGGCAAATTTTTTAGTGTTAATTTTAAAATAGCATAGGACTGTATGGTATCAAACTGTTGGAAAAAAAATGCTCGTTTTAAATATCCCAGTGAACTACCATCGTTCCATTTGAAAAAATCGAGTAAACGTCAAGAAAACAACATTTCAGTTTTTAAACGCTTGTGAAACTAAGAAAGTCAATTATTATGACATAATTTTAATTTTCATATACTACATGACGATAAATTAACAGATTTAACTAATTTGTAGCACTCTAGATTGAAAATAAAAAATAAACATAAAAATGTTATAGCACGTCGAAAAATGTCAAGTGAGGTGTCCTTTTACTCATAATGTTATGCTGAACCCAAATAAGTGAAAATATACAAGATGTCCCATTTAAAATATCAAAGTCAAGGTCACTTCCGGTCAAACCGGAAGTGCTAACAAATTGAAAAGTATGCCAATAAATGCAGACTCATCACTTATGCATGATCTCAAAATTTCATTTTAATATCTATAAATATAAAAAAGTTATAGGGGTGAACGTCTTTTGAGAAACACCCGGTATATAACCTAACAAATACACATGCGTCACTGGATCCGAATTCAAACGAAACTACGGTGCCCTTCGCGGTTCGCGCCGTTGCCTTTAAATTTGTAGCACAAAGTAGACACTTTGTAAGTGTTCAAAAGGCACAACAAAACTTGCAGTGTTCCAAGTTGCAAATTAAATTACCATGTTTCTTTAAAACAAGGTAAGCAATTCCCAGAGACAACTGGACACCATCAAAATAGTATATAGTTTACTACCCTACATTTTGCTGAAAGAGGCATAATCTTATTTAATTGGCGAAAACGATTATCGGTTCTCGGTAATAAACATTTCGACAAAAACTACACTAAAAACTCCAAGAGTTTAACGCACCACCAAAAAATAACCAAAAGTAAATTTTTGTCTAAACTGCTTGTCCGATTTGAATAGATTTTTTTTTGGAATGACAGGTTGACACTTCCAGAGAGTTAGTGTACTACTGTATTTGCATACAAACTAATTTTTGTATAAATACGGGGTGTTGCAATGATAACCTGATTTTTTTCATAAAATTTGTAACACCCTGTGGAGTTCAACAGTAACAATATCAACTTAAAATTACAATCAAACTGTAGCTTTATCTTTTTGTAGCATTTTATTTTTTGATTTACTCTATTATCTTGGTCACAACAAGAGAAAATCAATTTTATAGCATAACATGTTTTTTATTAAAATTTATTATCAAACTTTAACAACGAAAAACAAAGAAACAAAACGTAAAAAAAAGTCAGTGGCGAGTATTTCCGCCTCTGGCAGAACTGCTTGGCACCGACGGCCCATACTTAAAATAAGCGACCGTATATAATTTTGGTCAACTTCTTCCCATATTTCAATCAGTCGCCTCACCACGTCTTCCAAGGTGTTCAAGTTCCGTTCCTCTCGTAACCTCCTCTCAAGAGTGTCCCAGAGATTCTCTATGGGATTTAAATCAGAGCTTCGAGCTGGCCATGCCATGGTATCGATGCCAACTTCCTCTAGATAATTCCTCACAACTCCAGCACATGAGGCCTGGCATTATCTTGCATCAACAAAAATCCTTGCCCTATATATGGCGCAAATGGCATTACATGTTGGTCTAAAATCTCCAATATGTACCTTTCAGCTGTAAGGCTTCCATTATTTATGACCACAAGTTCTGTGCGACCAGTCAAAGAAATACCTCCCCAGACCATCACAGATCCTCCTCCAAATAATGTGGTATTTGAGAAATTACACTGAGCATATCGTTCGTTAGTGCGTCGATATACACGTATGCGCCTGTCATTATTGTACAAACAAAATCTTGACTCATCCGTAAATAATACCTGTTGCCATTCCGCTTCTAACCAGTTACGATGTTCCCTGGCCAAATTCAGCCTCGCTCTTCGATGATCTTTTAGTTAGAGCTGGCCCCCGAGCAGCAATTCTAGTTCTAAAATTGTGTTCTCGTAGTCGCTGACGAACGGTTTCACCACAAAAAAAAAAACAGTAGCATCTCGAAGCCGGGTTTGAAGGGTCCGGGCTGTTACAAAACGTTTTCTTAATGCCGATATTCTTAAAAAACGGTCCTCAATAGGGGTTGTTATTCGATTCCTTCCTTGTCCCGGTCTGCGACCATGACTTCCAGTCTCTTTATATAACTCGTGAAACGGTTGTATGATATACATTAAATCGTCTACCAATTCTTTGGTAATTCCAGCCTTCCTAGAACAATATTAATGCTTGAGCACATTCTTCACGAGTAAGATTTCGTGTTTCACGTTGCATATTAATTAAAATAAAGGTTTTTGCAAAAAAAAAATGTAAGGACTAACACTAAAAAAACACTTCTATGAAATGCTTTTTGACACCTGTATTTAGCTAATGACAATTTACTGTAACTTATTGTTTTGCATAGCCTGCTACTCACTTTTATTATTATAAATTTTAATAAAAAACGTGTTATGCTCTTGTTGTGACCAAGATAAAAGAGTAAATAAAAAAACAAAATCTTACAAAAAGATAAAGCTATAGTTTGATTTTAATTTTAAGTTGATATTGTTACTGTTGAACTCCACAGGTTGTTACAAATTTTATGAAAAAATCAGGTTATCATTGCAACACCCCGTATTTATACAAAATTAAGTTTGTATGCAAATACAGTAGTACACTAACTCTCTGGAAGTGTCAACCAGTCAAAAAAAAAAAAATCATTCAAAGCGGAGAAGCAGTTTAGACAAAAATTTACTATAAACTTTTGGTTATTTTTTGGTGGTGCGTTAAATTTTTGGAGTAGTGTATAAACTTTATAAAAACTTTAAAGACTTTTGGTCATTGTTTCTATTGTTTTTCGGCAACGTGTCCCGTTTTTTCGCTAGCGATCTTGCAATATCGTTAATAAAAATAGCTTTTTTATCGAATGATACTAACTGGACTCATTTTAAAGTTTATCGCAAATCCTAATCAAAATCTTCAGATTTTGCGTGATTTCTCGTTCTCGTATATTTTTGTCTCGTCTCAAGAGATTCTCGCAGAAAATACTCCCGTCGTATTGTCTCGCATGAGATCGGAAGGAACACTCTCGTCACGAGCGACACGAGAGTGGAACACTAGTTTGGGTAAACCTAAATAAAATAATTATATTAGTCGTTTCTATAATAGACCAGGGCTGACGCCTTTGCAAACGGTAAAAAGTGAAAAAAAATAATATTTTGACTTAATATCGAAAAAACACCCTAATTTTCAATCGAAAATTCTCACGTCAAAATATCTGCTTTTTTTAAAAAGTCGGTGGGCTTTTTGTTCGTTGAAATCTCTACTTTTTGATGGTGTAAAAAAATATACATTACTATGGTAAATGTGATGAAATCTCCTTTAAATCCTACCTTTAATTATATTTAGAACAACTATTTTCGCATATTTTTTACGATCTTTATGTTTTATGGAATTGTAATTTTTTTGTTTATCAATGTAACATGAAATCTTACGTTTTTCGAGTAATTAAAGTATAAATTATAATAAATAGCTCAAAATTGTACATAATGATTAAAAAAAAAATTTCGGATTGGATTTTTTTTCGTTTCTTTGCATTTTTTGAGAATATTTACCATAGTAATGTATATTTTTTTTTACACCATCAGAAAGTAGAGATTTCAACGAACAAAAAGCCTACCGACTTTTTTAAAAAAGTAGATATTTTGTCGTGAGGATTTTTCTATTGAAAATTAGGGTGCTTTTTCAATATTAAGTCAAAATAAAGTTAAAAAATAAATATTTTAAATCAAAAAAATTACAGTGTGTTTGGGACATAAAAAAGTAAGTTTTCACCGAATTTCGTGTATAAAAAATTTTTTTGTAAAAGATAAAAATAAAAAACCAAAAACTTGGTTATTTGAATTTTTCACATAAATTTTAAGGTTATGTGAAAAAAGTGCAAATACAAAAGTTGTAGATCTTTTTATTACCTACAACTTGCCATTTAACGTTTTTCCATAGGACTTGTAGTTTTGCCGAAAATCGAGATAAATCGTTTTCTAACCTTAAAAACTAACCGCCCCTCGCTTCCAGACCTCGGATCGCCCGTAATTTATTTTTTCTTTTATTTTTGTTATATTCTCTTCCTTTTCCAATGGGTTTCATCCTACAATTATTTTTTTTGGTTTCAAAAATTATCGACTCTGGTCTATAACACAATCGCTGTATTTGGTATTTTAATATTGACATTGACAGTAAGCAACTATTTAATAAAGATGAAACCCAAATAACAAATGAAGGCATCCTGTTTTTGTCCATGTAATGTATTCTCAGCTTTATTTATAGTTTATATCTATCTCCGAAATCATCCTGGCAGCCAATAGCAAGTGATATCCCGTTTAGCTCGTTACTGTCAAAAAGGTACATAATACGTCATTTAAAATTGAACGCTATTTATATATTAAACGGCACCAGATATCCCGAGGGATTTATGTGCAAGAATCGGACGTCAATTCCCGGATTTGTGGTGCAGGGTAGCCGTCGTCTAAAGTTTAAAGCCATTTTGCTTAAAGTCAACAATTTGCCAGACGTCGAAATTGCAGTTTAGGATTTTAGGGATTATATTAGGATATTTACCTTTCCTTTTTTTAAAACATAGTTTCAGGAATACTGCAAATATTTCAATAACTCCTGAATATAATTTTTACTATATATTTAAAACATATTACACCCATTTTTTAACCAAAATTGAAATTGTTTGTGGAAGTCTGGCGCCGATTACAGATCTATTTTTGCACTTGCGTGCATTCTGTTTCGCCACGTGATTCTGCAGGCAACCAGCGTTGCTGTTTTGTGCCTTGAGTGGGGTGTATCTTACTTTTAATATTCTAAAATTTGAACCACGTGGTAATACTGCAACGTGTGGCGGCTGCCAATTAAGGGCTTATGAACACTCGCCCCCTAGGGAAACCATACATAATCAAAAATACAATATCATCACATAGATTTATTAATTCTATACCATCGATTTATAAACTCTCAGTTGTACTAGGTATCCATTGTGCTTGGATCCCTGTGTATTTAAATATTAAAAACAGTTATACACTTATCCGATATGCCACAATATTCCCTTTTAATTATTTTCGCGGACACTATATTATCCTTTTTAAACACTTTTATGGCTTTCTTTAACGGATTGCGCGCGCATTCCAGTGGGTGCCGGCGTTGATCTGTTTCTAGTCTGCAAAACGGCAGATGCTTCGGTAAAAACATAAATGGCGTTCCCTTATACTTGATTGTGATGCACTTCGTGGTTTATTTAGTTGTCTACCTTTCGATATTACCAGTGTGACTGCCTTTTATATTGGAGTTAATTCCGCTGGGATAGCGCTACGGTGTATTGATGGCCGCTTTGCTTTTGTAAAAAGGCTTTTAATGCATCTTACCGCTTTGTCGAGATTGCTTGGGTTATGGCTGCCCGTAGAATCCTAACAAGGACGAAACGGCCGTCGTGGTCTACACGCCCCAGGGTATCCATTGTGCATGGATCACTGTGTATTCCAATATAAAAAACAGAACGTTCTGTATATTTTTGAAGGTTCAAATAGTCCCTAATCCCTAGATATTTGCAATATTAATATATAACAATAATAAGTAACAAACAGACTCGTAAACTCTTGTTTACTTTATTATTTAGTTGCCAAGAGGTGCGAAAATAAGTTTTATTTGTGTTTCAGGTAATAAACCAACGTAAAGAATATTTTGCGAAAAATAAGCACCGCATGTTGCAAGAAGACGAATTCGGCAGGAAAGAAAAAATGTCATTTTTGGATATCCTTCTGACCCAACAGGAAAACAACAACTTTCAATATGAGGAAATTGAGGAGGAGGTTAATACCTTTATGTTTGCTGTAAGTGCCTTTTAAATCACGGAACTTGATTAAATTGTAAGCCTAGAAAATTGAACCTATGGAATTAGCATTATAAATACACACACACTTACCTACAAGGCTGTGTTGTTTGTTATTTTTGTGTTTCATAAAATATAAACAAACTTTTGGACGTTATCAAGTTTTATATTTTCCGTAGATCATGTTTCTGAATCTGATAATACCTGGAAATATATTATTACTACTATTTTCGTCGTCATTAAAATCATTCAAAATATCAGAATTAATAAATAACAAGAAAACTCCTTTGTCCGACTGTAATAGATAGTCTTATTTTTAAAAAAAGCAATACATTAAAGATATATACTAATAAAAGGTTTTGCTTGATAATCACTAACACTTAAGTATTTATTATAGTCATTATCTTACCAACATTTTTAATTTTTAACTTTTAGGGACAGGATACCTCTGCCTCCACGGTTTGCTGGGCACTTATGGCGTTAGGAAACAACCCAGAAATTATGGTAAACAATATTATATTTCCTTTTGAAACAAAAAATTTAATTATAAAATATTTATATCCTGATAACAGAATGTTTGAAACATTTAGTCTCTATCACGCGATTTGTACGTTTGGTTACCTTCCAAAGGAAAAATAAATTACCATTTTCAATAATAATTAATAACCGGTTTTGTTTTATAAAGAAATGTATTAACTGTGGTAGAAATTTGTTCAAAAAATTTAAATATTGCCAGCGTTTTCTAGCAACCTATGTAGATACCGCATGTAATCTAATAGGTAGAAAGTTAAAGGGTTTGCTATCAGATACATAGTGTTGGGTAAAGTCCATGACCATAGTATACATTATCGACTTTTCAATGCTTTCTGTTCGGGTTTGTTCGGCTCTATATAATATACACTGCGCCACATATTTAACGCATAACGAAAAAATTTCCTCAATTTTGATGTTATATATTTTCCAAATTTGTGGTTCGTTTTTAATTATTTTTTTTCAAATTGTAGGTTTTTTCCTTAAGCATATCACTGCCTTTGTTGTTTTACTTGAAAAAGTAACTTTGGTATTATACCGGGTGCCATACCATTGCAAGTTATCGCAATTCCAGCCAAATTAAAGTCCCATGTTTCCTTTACATTTTCTTTTTTGATTCATTGGTTTATCTCTGTTTTTTTATGAAATATACAATTTTTAGTTCAACGTGATTTTCTAAAAAAATGTTTAGTTAAAAAATACAAAATAAACGAAATGCTTTGATTAATGCAACAGCAAGAAAAAACAAATTATAAAGTAAATAAATAATCAATATCTGGTATTAATTTACTGAATCCACAAAACAGGGCAAAAAAAATACAGGGAAGAAAATTGTAATTTCTAAATGTATTAAAAAAAATTAAATATGAATAATTAGTAGCGAGTATTGCCTCTCCTTGCTCTAATGAATGCTTCGCATCTTCTTGGCATACTTAAAATCAGATTTCTGATTTCATCTTAACTTTCAAAATGTCTTGATTCCAAACTAACTTTTACAGTTCATTACATGGAAAGTGACAACATAATGTAGAAAATAATAACCATTAAAAAAAAATAACAATAAAAATAATTGAAGTTAATCCAATTTGATTCATTAATAAAATCAATTAAAAAAAATAGTATAAATAATTTAATTTAGTAAATATCTCTTTAATTGTTTTTTAAAAGTTGTCAATTTTTTAATTTTCCTGATATTTTTTGGAAGATTGTTATATTTTATTATTCCGTCATATAAAAGCGATTTTTTTTCCGAAATTACTTTTTACTGGTATAGTTTGATAATTTATACAATGTCTGGTGTTATGATCATGTAATGTCTTATTCTCCTGAAGTGTTATGTTTGATTTTCTTTCTTTTAAAATGATGGAGTGAATTAGAATACAAATTTTTAATTTATAAATATTTTGAACATGTAAATACCCTTTCGGTCTATATAGATTAACAGTTGGTTCTAAATGTGGTAATTTGTGTATACATTTAATAACATTATTTTGCAATTTTTGTAATGGTTTTAAGTTTGATAAACAAGCAGATCCCCATGCACAAGCTAAGTATTGTAATTTTGAATATATTAATGAAAAATATATATTTTTTAAGTATCTCAAAGGAATGAAATATCTAGCTCTGTAGAAAACAGATACCAAAGGAGATATCGAGTTGATAATATACTGGATATGGCATTTCCAATTTAAATTTTCGTCTAAAAGTAATCCTAAACATTTTGTCGTTTTTGAATATTGAATATTTTCATTATTAAATTTTAAGGCGTTAATGATGGAATTTATTTTATTTTTAGTTATAAACATAAAAGAAGATTTTGTAAAATTTTACGTAAGTTTATTTGATTGAAGCCAAGAAAGAAGTATTTTTAAATCATTATTAATATCAAAATACTAATCTGATTCCATACTTCCATAAGCCTCAATGACAGATCATTTAAGTTTCTAGGAGGAGGAAGCAAGGCTCTAAGATTCGTCGGCAATACTCGCTACTAATGATTCATATTTAATTTTTTTGAATACTTTTAGAAATTGCAATTTTCTTTCCTGTATTTTTTTGCCCTGTTTTGTGGATTCAGTAAATTAATACCAGATATTGAATCTTTATTTACTTTATAATTTGTTTTTTCTTGTGGTTGCATTAATCAAAGCATTTCGTTTATTTTGTATTTTTTAACTAAACATTTTTTTATGAAAATCACGTTGAACTAAAAATTGAATATTTCATAAAAAAACAGAGATAAACCAATGAATCAAAAAAGAAAATGTAAAGAAAACATGGGACTTTAATTTGGCTGGAATTGCGATAACTTGCAATGGCTAGTAAATCCCACAGGGAGTTTTGAATTTCCGTAAAAAAACATAACAGTTTTATAACACCCGGTATAATACCAAAGTTACTTTTTCAAGTAAAACAACAAAGGCAGTGATATGCTTAAGGAAAAACCTACAATTTGAAAAAAAAAATAATTAAAAACGAACCACAAATTTGGAAAATATATAACATCAAAATTGAGGCAATTTTTTCGTTATGCGTTAAATATGTCGCGCAGTGTAGATACCTGTAATAATATCTGATATTATAGTTTAATCCCGTGTTATAGGGTTTAATTTAGACTAAGAAAAGCCCCTGCTGCATTATCAGAAACTTATTCAGGTTGAGGGTAGTTTTCGAAAAACACAAAAAATTATTTTAGTCTTTCACTCATATAATATGATTTTATTGTTTCGTAGAAAAAAGTACAAAATGAACTGGATTTCATATTTGAAGACGATCCAGAAAGAAAAGTGACCACCAAAGATGTGGCGGAAATGAACTATCTGGATATGGTAGTCAAGGAAGTACTTAGATGTTATAATTTTGTACCTTATTTAGGCAGACAGTTGCTTGAAGACGTCGTAATAGGTAACATGACTGTTTTGCATTATTGTATTATTGTATATAT
Source organism: Polydrusus pterygomalis (assembly GCA_963969555.1). Taxonomy (NCBI): domain Eukaryota; kingdom Metazoa; phylum Arthropoda; class Insecta; order Coleoptera; family Curculionidae; genus Polydrusus; species Polydrusus pterygomalis. The sequence goes on from OZ018375.1 coordinate 4,687,992, forward strand.
TATACAGTTCTGTCACTAAAACTGTTACATATTTTACTATCCGACATTTTGTTGTTTTGTAGTGTTAATGATCAAAATACAAAATGATGATCTCCCATTTAAAATAACATAGAGCCGCCACTGCGTTTGCGCCATACACTTAAAATATTATTCTAGACTTCTGAGCCAGCTTGAGCAAAAACATTTTGTTTCAGATGGCGTTTATATACCCAAAGGAGTGAATGTGACGATATCCCTACACGACCTCCATCATGACGCGAACCATTACCCCGACCCGTGGAAGTTCGATCCAGACCGATTTCTTCCGGAACATGTCGAAAAGAGGCATCCGTTTGCTTTTGTACCATTCAGTGCTGGACCTAGAAATTGCATAGGTAGGTAATTTAAAAAGTTTATTTGACAGTCAATCTCTGGAGACAGCCCATGAGTAGTACGAAATGAGAAAATAGATTAAAATGGCCATTTTCTTTCTTTAATACACATTTTAGAAAATGAAGAAAAATTGATCCAAGGAGTCATTTTAAAAATAAATAATACAAATGTGTGATATGATCTTAAAACGAGAATTTTTGCATAACATTTTCTTTCCAGGTCAAAAATTTGGAATGCAAAATGTTAAAACAACGCTGGCATACATACTCAGAAGACACAACGTCAAATGTCAAGAAAAACCAGAGGACATCAAGTTTTACTTAGAGGTAGTTTTAAGGTCACAAGAGGGACTACACATCGCCTTCGAACCGAGACAAAAAGAATAATATTGATATAAGTGTTTTAGGACATTAAATAAAAATATAAAAAATAAAGTTCAACCGGGAAAAGCCGATAAACCAAAGTTCTATTCTAGCAATATTAGGCGTGCAAAGAACACTTTAAAACCCGATAAACATTAGCCCTGTAAGTGAACTTAACGATTTTAAAATCCGGTTCAAAAGATATATTTTAAAAATATTTTTCTACGATCACTCATTAAAACTTGACTTTCTTCGCAACTTTGAAAGATGTTGTTATTTAAAATTAAATAATTTTGCATAATAAATAGAAACGTATTTGTTGCAGTTACAGTGATAAAAAGTATTTAATTATTAAAATTTCAGCACTGAATTTATTTATATGATAGTTCCTTTGTGACGACTTATTAATATGATCTGCGTTTGTTTTTATAAAATTTAGACATGTATCGTACAGCTAGAGCTAGAATCCTATACCATACCTTTAATGTTTAATCTTGATAGAAAGACAACAACTTAGTGGACTCGAAAATTAATATTTTCACGACTGGTTAGTTTTAATATGAACAGATATCCAGCTCAACATGACTGACTAAGGAATTTAACGCCCAAGATTGTAAGCTCTATCGCATTCTTCTTATATTCGAAAGCCGCATTTGTATATCGATTTAAATCAACGAAGATAAAGCAAGTTAAACACAAGATTTCATTCATAAATGTACTGTTACGCTGCATGTACAACTACTACTGTTTGCTAAAATAAACTCCATTGTAGTAGTAGTAACAGTGGCGTATTTAGGGGGGGGGTCCGAGGGGTCTGGACCCCCCCCGTGGGCTCAACATTAAAAAAAACTCAGAACAGATCAGATGCCTTGTTGCATTTAATTTCTAATTTAAGTGAGTAAAATAATATATAGGTACATGGTGATTGATAATTCGATTAATTCCTCGCAGGAGGTAATTTGTTGAAAATGCTTGGTTTTCGAGTTATTTCAATTTTTTTCTTGTTTTTTACCTGCGTGTCTAATTTATTTAATTTAAAAAAATTGAAATGATGTTCACTTAGTTTTGTAATTTTTTTGCAAACTAGAACTATTAGCAATACTTTGTTTTTACAAATAATTAAGTAACTGTGTCACAGATAACAAAACAACATGGCCAAAATTGGCAAAAAAAATGGCAAAAATAACTTGAAACCAATCATTTTCGGAATCGGTCATATTATGTAGAAATATATATTTTTAAACATAAATATTTTAAAAAATATATATTTCCATTATTGCGTTTATATTTAAAGATTTCTTAATTTCTTCCTTTGTTGGGTTCAGCTATCAAAACATAGAAATTATAAATTTTGATAGTTCAAAATAGGGCGTGGCACCGAAAAAATTTTCGCCTGCGGCGCTTTTTTAAACAAAGGAAAAAAGAAAGAAAAAAAGAAAGAAAGAAAGATAACACGAAAGGTATAGACCCCCCCCGTGGCAATATTCTAAATACGCCACTGAGTAGTAACATGTTTTATTTATACATTTTTTTAACAGATTTTTTTACATTTATTTTTAAATTTTAAAACGCAACCTTTTTTTACCAAAAACAGAAAGAAAAGTTAAACATTTTGTAAATTGTATCAAATATTACGTATCATTTTGTTTTTAATTAAATGTAATTTTAAAGTTTTTTGAAACAGTTCTAATGATTTTTGAGATTTAATAGAAATGTCCAAATTATTATATTCTATCAAACCTTTATAAAAAAGAGATTTATAAGCTAATGTTTTAGACACTCTATCCACACATAAAAAATGTTATTAGTTCTTGTTTTATAATTATGATGGTCATAATTAAAAGAACAAAATTTTTTTAAACAATCAGGCAATAAATTATTTTTAATTTTATTTATACATACTAAATAAAAAATTAAATTTCTGGCATTCAACGAATCTAAATTTTTAAACATAAAATTAATTTTTGTATATTTGTCACTATTTAAAATAATCCGCATTGCCTTATTTTGTAAAATTTGTACTTTATTAAATATTTCCTCACTGGCACAATATAAAATGGAAGAACAATCAAGAAAATGTGGTAATATAATAGTAATACAGTTTTTTAGAAAACAAACTTAAATTAGAACTGATTCTTTTAAAATTACCTACTTTTCCGGCAATCTTCGATATAATACTTGAAGACCACAGGCTAAAAAGGATGAGAGTCACCAAGCAATAATTTCTAGATAAATTGATTTTAAAATTAAAAACCCTATAAGCTTTTAAGGGTTTATTCTTTAGCTTTTTACCAATTTTTTTAAGGTACCCATAAGTATTTAGAATTAGGTTAAATATTTTAAATTATTAGTTTTTGGTCATTGGCGTACAGAGGATAGCTTAAAAGGGGTAAAGTACATAAATTCAGGTGAAAAAAGATGAAGGTGCAAAAATATTGTTTATTAAACATAACTAAGTACATGGTCGGTAAAGTTTGAAAATATGCTTGTGCCCCTACACTGCAAAAGCGCTTCAGATCCTGTTGGTTTTGGTAAACAATTAAGTACTAACCGCAATTGTACACTCACAGAAGAATGCGGTTTTTTGCAACGAACTAAAAGGGGATTTACGCGAATAAGGTTGGACTGTCATCTTTATTTCGTACATGTGCTGGACCTTCATCTTTTTTCGCCTGTACGGCTTAGGGGAGACTCGGGCAAGAAGAACCACTTAATTTTAAATGCCTGCCAAAATGTTCCGATTGTTTTCATATTTTCAGGAAAATGAAATAATTTAAAGCATATTATTATATTTAGAAACAAAACTTATTTATTAAAAACACAAAAGAAAATATATTTTCCTTTCAAAAACAACATAAACCAAAACTCTGCGTTTGGTTCCTTTTGCCCAGAACCGCGGGCATAAAGAACCTTTGTCGTGGGCAAAATGAACCAACATATAAAATGCCTTTGGGCAACACAAACCTTAAAAAATAATATTATTATTTAGTGTTTTTAATGAGCTTAAAACCGTACCCTTGCAAGTGTCACAGATATAGACACCAGTATATGGTAGTCGGCACATAAGTGATGCGCCCACTTTTGACAGAAATTACACTGAATCCATCAGTTCCTTTTGCCCGGTTCTTATTGCTCTATTTGTAAGTTAAAATATATCAATCCGTTTAAAATAAATGGATTTTAGATACCGCGGAAATATTTTGAGGATAAGTAAGGCGAAAGATCCTTTTTTCATATACTCAATCATGATGTTACACATTTTTACTGTTTAGAAATAGTTTCAAAACTCTTGAACCCTGTTAAATGATTCAGAACGTACATATTTCTATATTCACTGTAAAATATGAAAAAAAACAACTTACCGTAATATATTTCACAACAAACACTGCAGAAATGCGGCGGCTATCGAAACTAGATGACAAAATTAGAGCGGCAAATTTAAATTTTAAAATATTTGATTGATTTCCTTTTGCCTATATGGTTCTTCTTGCCCGAGTCTCCCCTATATTAAAATGCGTTTTACTGGTCGCTATCATCTTTTTTGCTCTGTATGATCAAGTAGGCAACGCATTTTGTCTGTGTTTTGGCATGTCTATCTAAAAAAGCGATATTTTTGACCCTCATATTTTTTAGCCTGTGGTCTTCACTTTTAAAATAATTAAAAATTTTTAATTTTGAATCAATGATTATCCCTAAATATTTAAAACTGTTTACTAATTCCAATTTTTGACCATCAATTACAACATTTATATTTTGACAATTTAAATTATTACCCATAACCATACATTTAGTTTTTGCAATATTTAATTTTAATTTATTTACTTTTAGCCAATTTAATAATATATTTATCTCAGAATTTAGAGTGTTTAGACCATCAAAAATATTTAAAACATTAATGTAAATTAAGGTGTAATTAGCAAACATTTGTAACTTACACATTTTTAAAACTAAAGGCTTATGGTTGATGTATAAAATAAATAATATTGGACCTAGTATACTTCCTTGAGGAACTCCTATATTATTTATTTTTTTTATTTGATTATGTTTTTGATATTGTTGTTTTTTGTGACCTTAAATAATTTTTAAACCATTTATAAACGTTTCCGCGAATACCATACTGATGCAATTTACTCAATAATCTTGCCCTGTCAATTGTTTCGAATTCAATTTTTTATAATATATAAGTATATAAACTCTTAATTGTAAAATGAAGATCCTGGCACTAAATCCTCATGCTTGATCATCATTGATTTAAATAGTCAGTCTTGAATACTCATATATACTGAAATGCCTTTAATAAGAATGTTATAAAGCAAAACATAAAGTCAAAAAAGTCTGGAATATTACGAATATTTATTAGATAATCAAAATGTTTGCCATATCAAACCACTAACAAAACTCCGCTGGGTATTGGCAGGCCACTCAATTTCGCCCCTCCTTTCTACCCACTGATTGGGAAACATTTGGTTCAAAAAGGACTGACTTGTAAATCAAAATGAGCTAGCTGGTAAAGTTCTCTCGTTTTCATCAATAAAAAAATGTTCCAATAATGTTCTATACTGGTCTATAATTCAAGCCCAACCATTATCTTTTTTTTGTCTTTGTGTGTGTGTACTTAAAGAAACCGTTTCACCCTTCCTAGGTATATATTCACTAATTTGTGAAATATTTGAAGCAGACTTTTTAGACACGGCGTATATTAAGTATTAAGTGGTATTGATAAATTGCGTTTTAGCTGTCCTTACGTCATATCGATAAGGCATTGTTTTATAAATTTTATAGTAAAAGGATGTACATACATACTTTAAAAAATTGATTTTTAATATATGACGAAATAAAATAAATAATAAAGATTAGGATGTGTTTGATTTACTGATATTTTTGGAAAACAAGTTCCAACGTAGTGTTTTAATTTATCAAATTATTGTTTGTGTTATCGTATTTAACCAGAACTTGTATACAGGTACGTAGATAAGGGGGGTAGGGGGTACTGGGGGATAGTAACCCTCCCCCCGAACCAGTTTGCGCCATCAATTAATGCTTAAATTGTCAAGTCTGAAATATTTATTAAATTAAATTTATAAAGAGCACGTTCTATGTGGAAGTACTCTCCCTGTATATATAAAATGATAAACTTTGGCGTGTGAGTCCATCCAATAAGCACCTTCAAAAAAAGCCCAATACAATTTTGATGTAAAATGAATAGTGGAGCCAATAATTGAGGGTAACAACGTTTAAATGGAGTCTCCATGGTCATTCTGGCGTTATAAAAAAAAACATCGTTTAATACTAACAAACAAATGAACATAACACAGGCCTGCATGAAATTTGTGATGACGTGATTTTTGTTTGTTGAGCTTAGTTTTTATATAGAAATAACTAATTAAAATACAATTGGTCTCTATCACCCACAGATTTTTTTTTGCAAAAAAAAGAAAAAATATAAAAAAAAACTTATAATAGGCGTTTTAATACATTTTAAAATGAATGTAGTACTTCAAATTCTAAATGATTGATAAATAAAAAATGATTTTCTGTGGTGCTACACACCTTCCGACTGGAGACTTTTTATCGACTTCAAAAAGGAGCTTTAAAGCTGTTCTTTTACATAATGACAATGTTTTTGCTTCTGTTTCGGTCGGCCATACAGTTAAGTTAAAGGAAAACTATGAAAATTTAGAGGAATTACTTTTAAGAATACAATATGAAAATCACAACTAGGAAGTGTGTGAAGATCTAAACATTCACACAAGTCTTCTCTTAGGTCAGCAGTCTGGATTTACTAAATTTCCATGTTTCCTGTGCGAGTGGTCTAGCTAGCGAGCACAGCATTTAAGAGACTGGTCACAAAGAGAGACTTTAACACCTAGAAACAAAAATGTAATTCGCGAAAGTCTTATTGGCCCTCAAAAAGTTTTCTCCCACCACTTCACATAAAACTTGGACGTATAAAACAATTTGTTAAGGCATTAAACAAAGAAGGATATTGTTTTAAATATTTGTGTAAAACATTTTCGGCTCTGTCAGAGGCAAAATTAAAGGAGGGAATCTTTGTAGGGCCGCAGATTAGCAGCTTGATGAAAGATACAGAATTTGAAAAGGTAATGGAAGATAAGGAAAAACATGCATGGAATGCTTTTAAAGAAGTTGAACATAAATTACTACTATGTTAAGATCGTTGAAAATATGCTGGAAAATTTCAGGAATTTCAGAATATGAGCATAAAAATTCACTTTTTACATTCCCATTTGGACTAATTCCCGGAAAATCTTGGGGACGTGGGTGAAGAGCAAGGTGAAAGATTTTATCAATATATTAAAGAGATAGAAAAAAGATACCAGGGGCGCTCGGACACAAAAATGATGGCCGATTTCTGTTGGAACAGAAAAACAACCAAAAGAAGCTTTTCTGAAAAAAGAAAACATTTTTTGAAGAAGCGTAACGAATAAATAACCATTTATAATAGTTTATATGTGTATATTTTATATATTTTTGTATTTTTTTTTCTTAATATATTAAAAAACCAGCTTATAAATGAAATAAATCGTGTCTTTTCTATATTTTTGGATTTTACCGGTTTAAAAAATAACCTTACGTGATATAAAAAAACTTAAAGCAGATTTGAAATCAGCGCTACCCAATTACTAGAAAACAGTTAAAAATTTTAAATCAACTTTCAAAGTGTTAAAAAATGCAGGCATGTGATAATTACAATTTATTTCCTTATTTTTATTACAATACCCTGTATATTATTCAATTTTTAGATTCTTTAGAAAATTTTAGACATATTTCATGTACAATATCCTATACCTATATTCAACTGTTTCGGAAATATTAAGTGTTTTCAGATTTATTGCAAAAATGAACAACACACTCAAAAACTAATAAGTAATACTGTTTATTTCTTGAGAATGTTAAACACAAAAAAAACATTAATGTAGGAGATGCTGAAAATGCTCGCCGCGGCTAATCTTAAATAGAAATTTCTTCTAATGTTACTGAACATCTCAGGCATGACCGATCTAATCGCAAGCGTTATTCATCTTCTTAAGTCAGCTAAGTCGAGGGGTTTAGTTTTGTATACAATATTTTTGACACAACCCCATAAGAAGAAGTCTAATGGCGACAGATCGGGAGATCCTGCTGGCCATTCCATCGATCCACGCCTCCCTATCTACCGATTTGGAAATACTCGGTTAAGGTACTGCCAGACATTGATTGATTGGATCACATTGTTATCTAACATTACCGTAATTTCTTCACAAAAATACGTTCTCCTATCAAAATCGTCTTCCATGAGCTCATGAGTAGGTATCATTTTATAGGGATACATTTTATTTTCTTGTAATGTTCGATTAATCGATGAATGGCTAACATCGAACATTGGGGCTTTTTTTCGACTAGTAGTATGTGGGTTTTCCTCTAACTCAAGCATAATATCTAATTTGGTTCATCACTTATTGCATTGGCAGTTACTTTTTTTATCTGCTTTGCTGGAGAAACTTCTTTTCTATTTTACTAATTTTCCCTTGAGTTATAGGCGGCAAATTTGGAAATTTTTTATGAAATAAGCTAGCAACTTCAATTTGTGTCCGTGTTTTATCTCCATAACCAATCATCTGTAGAATTGTTATTTTGTGCATTTCTGTTAAATAAACCATTTTCTGATATGCAGTTAACGAAATTCAAACGACTATAACACTGACAACTACTGTCATGCAGACAGAAAAAAATTTGCTAAGGTCAGGAGTTTTAAACAAAAGTAAATAAAACTATTTTTCTAATTTTGTCTCGAAACAGATCTATTTCGAACTCGCTAGCGCGTTCGAAATAGATCTATTTCGAACACCGAATTTTATTATTTAAAGGTGACATGTTTTTTTTTCACCGTTTAGCGTAGCATTCTAGATAACTAATATTTTTTTGTCCAAATATGCAAAATACTACACGAGCCCACGTATGTATATTTGGTTGCCTAGATCTACAAATATGTATGTATTGTTTTAGTTCATTAAAAAACACATATTAAATAATAACTTTATTGACGGAGAACTATTTTGCTTTTGTAGATGCTTCAAGCTATCATTTTCTGCCAAATCCAAAATTCAATCTACCAACCTTCCAATGTCGATTTTAACTACAACTTTATTTGAATTTTCCATCTTCCCTATACTAAATTACAATGCCGTGACGTAAAATCACGTCTTTTGAAATTCGAAAAAAAGTAGCAAAATCGCCCGAATTTCCGAACGCTCTGTATATGTACCGAATGTACAAGGATCACACAACGTATTCCGTCCAATTTCAAATCTCATATCGCTAAAATAACTTTAGAATCTCGTGGTGAAAATGGTTCAATAAATCAAAAAATTACAGTTCGCAAAATAATTTTTGTTGCCCAGAGGCTACTATGATAAAAAATAGTATTACCAACATAAAACTTAGACATAAAAATTTACAAAATTTAAAGGATTTATTTTCTTTTTAAATATGTGTTTTTATTGAAAAAACTACAAATTAGAAAAAATAGAATAACGTACGTGTTATATAAAGCAGTTTTAAGCACTTGTCCCGTTATAAAACTCGCCGCAAGCGGCTCGTTTTTTAACATGGACGCGTGCTATAAAATTATGCTTTATAAAACGTGTACGTTAATATACTATTATACCTTTTTTTATTTTATATCAGAAAAAAGAAACGCCGAAGTGCAATAAATCTGAAAACACTTAATATTTCCGAAACAGTTGAAGATAGGTATAGGATATTGTACCGGGTGGTCAAATAAGCGAGGACGTCGGCTTTATCTCGGAAACCATTAATCGTACAACTTTCGGAAAGATTTTTTTATGAGTAAAGTGGTCAAGAGAAATTGCTGGAAATTACTTTGTTCCTCATTTCGCCGCAAGGGGGCACAATTAAAAATTGTTTTTTTTAATTCTAAATTTCTTCGAAAATTCCCATATTAAGGTATAACTCTGATCATTGGAAAGATTAGAAAATTCTGCATCATTTTGGTTTAAGGCTCATTGGCGTACCGACCTTAATAAGAGTGGGAGAAGCTATTGAAAGTGTAAAAAGTAAAATCGCTGTAACTTCTAAACGACCTATCCGATTTGACTAAATTTAAGCTTGTTTGGAAGGGGAAAATAAGTATCTTTAATTTCCGTATCCAACAGTACACGATAGTGTTTAATAAAATTGCTAGAGGGCGCAATTTGTAATATTAACAGTTTTTTCGATTTTATCCCGAAAATTCAAATCATACGGTATAACTATGACATCATAATCGAAAAGTAGATGAAATTTGCAAGAAAAGATGTAAAGACCGCAGTTCGATATCTTTGTTCGTTTCAGAGTTATTGCCAAAACAATAATTTTTAATACAAATTGCGCCCTCTAGCGATTTTATTAGAAACTATCGTATTGTTTTGGCAATAACTCTGAAATGAACAAAGATATCGAACTGCGGTCTTTACATCTTTTCTTGCAAATTTCATCTACTTTTCGATTATGATGTCATAGTTATACCGTATGATTTGAATTTTCGGGATAAAATCGAAAAAACTGTTAATATTACAAATTGCGCCCTCTAGCAATTTTATTAAACACTATCGTGTACTGTTGATTACGGCAGTTGAAGATCTTTATTTTTTCCTTCCAAACAAGCTTAAATTTAGTAAAATAGGATAAGTCGTTTAGAAGTTACAGCGATTTTAATGTTTACACTTTCAATAGCTTCTCCCACTCTTATCAAGGTCGGTACGCCAATGAGCCTTAAACCAAAATGATGCAGAATTGTCCAAGCTTTTTAATGATGTAATCATAGTTATACCTTAATATAGAAATTTTCGGAGAAATTTAGAATTTAAAAAAACAATTTTTAATTGTGCCCCCTTGCGGCGAAATGAGGAACTTAAAAGTAATTTCCAGCATTTCTCTTGACCACTTTACTCATAAAAAAAATCTTTCCTAAAGTTGTACGATTAATGGTTTCCGAGATAAAGCCGACGTCCTCGCTTATTTGACCACCCGGTACATGAAATAAATCTAAAATTTTCTGAAGAATCCAAAAATTTAATAATATACAGGGTATTTTATTTAAAATAAGAAATTTCGTATTGGCCACTGTTACATGACACACTCTGTATAAAAAGTTTTTATTGAAAAAAATGCGCAACTAAAAATACCAATCGACTTGTCCGAGCGTTTTTTCGTACACGCCCCCATGTATTTATTATCGAATTTAATTCATTTGGCTGATACCTACACATTGTATTGTATCTATGAAGCCGTCTATACTACGCACCTTTAAAAAACCTTATAATGCTTTTAAAATTCCTTATAAAATAATACAGCAAAACGATTTTATATACGTATACAGACTGTCCGCGGATAGGGTTTACAATAGCACAAATGAATGAAAAATTTCATTTTTCGGGAAAAAATCATTCCTGATAAAAAGTTTTGCTAAAAAAAATTCAATTCACGAAGAGAAAATTTTGATTTTTTATACAGGGTTCGCAAAAACATGATTTTTCCGCAAGAGTAAACTACCTTTATTTTTCATTTTTGACCAAAATGCCAATTATTAAAAAACTTATTTAGAATAACGTTTGTAATTTAAATCCGACTTAAAAATAAATCTTAGATTTTTTTAGTTTTTTTTAATTTTTAGAGGTAAAAGAATTTTTTTTTTGGATAGCAGCATTAGCGGTCGAAATACATACATTATTAATGACAGAGGGGTATCAAAAAGTTTCAAAAACTGATTTTTGGTGTTACCAGAAATATGTATTTTTAATTTCACAAATGAAATTACCCCGGAAATAACACAAATAATCTTAAAATACTAACAAATAATAATTTTATAATTTGCTATTCAAACACTCCCCCTCCATATTCAACACATTTTTCCAGCTGTAAATGAATGTGGTCAAAACTTCTTCGAATTTCTTCAATGGAAATTGTTTGAACAGCTTCAACAATTCGCTGTTTTAGAAGCTGTACGTCATTCTCAATTGGACAGGAGTACACTAATTGTTTGAGGCGCCCGAAAAGATAGGCATCTGAAATAGGTAAATCGGGATTTATTGGGGGCCACAGAGCGTAACATTGAACTAATTAAACCCTTTGTTCTATGGTCAACATTTTCGAAACACATCAAATTCTATTTGACAACTTCAAATTTGCCCCATACGTAAAGCAAAGTAATAAAAAGGCAAAAAAAATCTCTTGTTTTTACAAAAGATGGTAGGAATGCATTTAAAATTTTAAAATAAGATACACACCACCCATTATAAAAATAGAGTCTAATAAAATTTTATATTAATATTTTTATTGAGCAGCAAAATTTCCATTTACCTCTAAAAATTAAAAAAAAAACTTAAAAAATCGAAACTTTATTTTAAATCTCGGATTTAAATTAAAAACGTTTATTCTAAATAAGTTTTCTAATTGGCATTTTGGTTAAAAGTGAAAAATAAAGGCAGATTACTCTTGGAGAAAAATCATGTTTTTGAAGTTTTTGCGAACCCTGTATAAAAAAATCAAAATTTTCTCTTCGTGAATTAAATTTTTTTTACAAGCAAAACTTTTTATCAAGAATGACTTTTTCCCGAAAAATGACATTTTTCATCCATTTGTGCTATTGTAAACCCCATCCGCGGACAGTCTGTATATTATACATTTACTAAATTTTCTCATTCTCTATTCTCTTTAACTTAAAAGCCCCGCCATGTTTAAATTAAAAGTTTGCGGACTCCAAAGGATTAACTTAAAGACAACGTTTGGGATTAATTTTAGAGTTAAAGGGGGGCTTTAAACGTCGGTTGGGGTGTCTGTAGCGACGAGTTCTCTCTCCGTTTTAGGAGACCTTAATCTTAATTCAGAAAATATTAGTAGGTCACCGATGTTTAAGGGGAATTTTGAGCTAATAAGAAGTGTGCCAGGAACCCAAGCAGCAAGGATTGGTCGATACAACGTTGGATATACGATACTTCCCAACGTTGCATTACGTTGTAACAACAGTTGAATCTACGTTGACAGGACGGCACAATGTCATAATTGATACAACGTTGAATGTGACCGTTGAATTAACGTCTCGATTTACGTCGTATTTTACGTTGACCAGATGTGTTTAAGACGTCAGATAATCTACCTATTTAAAATAATTTTTCTACTTTATTGCTTCATTTCGGTGTAATAACAATTTAGGTTTTTTTTTTTTTTGAAGAAGTAGTCCATACTCAAAGTGGAGTTAAATGATACAGAAAAAGAAAAGCACGAAGTCTTTCTCCACAATCTTTATTAAACGAAAAACTAGGCGAACCTAGTATTACATCGACATGTTTCGAGTGTAGAAACACTCATCATCAGGAAACAAAGTGAAAATTAAAATGCTGATGTTTTTAGCAAGAGAAAATAATGGTGAGATTGAGCCGTAATGGAGCTTTTAATGGTGTACAAGAGATGTAAAATTGAAAAATCAGAAGATCAAAAATCAAGACTCCAGCATACTGAAGAGTCGAGGGTTAACGTAGAAGCACACTGTCGTGCGAAGAAAAAAGATAGGGTAGTAAAAATTAGGGAGTTTTGAAAAACATATCTGTTAAAATAAGTATTAATAAATTACTGAAACATCCTGAGTTTTATTGAGCCCAGTCAGAAACGTTTGAAAATGTTGGGGTGAGATGTAAAGAAAGAAGAGAAAAAGAAAAATTTGTTTTTTTTTTTTTTGGTCAGATCATCTTTTAATGTAAAAGTAAAAACAGTTGGGGTACCAGGCTTTTTACGGCCCAGTTACCCCGCCAGAGTCAAAGCACACACGTGTTGGCTACAGTAGCACCTCTATAACGGGAACACAAAAAATTTTTTTAAAATTTTAAAAAATTTTCCACACAATGTGTCTGCTTTGACTCTGGCGGGGTAACTGGGCCGTAAAAAGCCTGGTACCCCAACTGTTTTTACTTTTACATTAAAAGATGATCTGACCAAAAAAAAAAAAAACAAATTTTTCTTTTTCTCTTCTTTCTTTACATCTCACCCCAACATTTTCAAACGTTTCTGACTGGGCTCAATAAAACTCAGGATGTTTCAGTAATTTATTAATACTTATTTTAACAGATATGTTTTTCAAAACTCCCTAATTTTTACTACCCTATCTTTTTTCTTCGCACGACAGTGTGCTTCTACGTTAACCCTCGACTCTTCAGTATGCTGGAGTCTTGATTTTTGATCTTCTGATTTTTCAATTTTACATCTCTTGTACACCATTAAAAGCTCCATTACGGCTCAATCTCACCATTATTTTCTCTTGCTAAAAACATCAGCATTTTAATTTTCACTTTGTTTCCTGATGATGAGTGTTTCTACACTCGAAACATGTCGATGTAATACTAGGTTCGCCTAGTTTTTCGTTTAATAAAGATTGTGGAGAAAGACTTCGTGCTTTTCTTTTTCTGTAATTTAGGTTTTATAATGAGTAACCAATAATATAATGAAATCCAAAAATGTCCATTTCATTTGAAAATTAAGATAACATTGCTTTACATGTTTATGACATATTTTTTAAACGTAAGGCATAAAGATACTAAAAGTAGAAAAATATTAAAGAGAACTGCTTCATAAGACTTGACAACACTTGTTCTTTAGAACTTGTACGAGTGTTATTTTGATCAAGTGTAAACATGTCTTACAAAACTAGTTTAGTAATATACTATTTTAAATGTCCATCCAGCTATTTTAAAGCAGTTTTCGAATAAAATAAAATCACCAAGATGTTTGCGATTACTTTATTTGAGGCATAAGGCATTAGGTATACATAAAACTTTTTAAAAATAAATGCACAAACAAAATTAAAAAACACTTTTTCAATTTAAATTTTAAAAAACAAAAAAGCAAAGTACTGAAAAGTTTTTACCATCACTTTCATTTTCAAGAGGGGGAGGTCTTGGAAGCTTTTTTTCTTGTTGACTAATTTGCTTTGGATTTGACTGTCACTATCTCTAGAGTCGCTGTATATACATATGGAGGTTTACGTTGTCTTTTTGTCCTTCTATTATTTAAGTCTATTTCACTGTCTGATTTAATATCAGATGTAAATTGGGCTTTACTTCTCTTTTCTTTAGCTTTCTCGTATTCATCTAAAAGGCAACATTCTCAATCATAATCCAAATTTATTTATTTCTGCTTACCAAACATCAGACATTACATTCCTCCACAAAAATGTTTTATTATATCATTTGCGAAGTTCTGATTTGATTAATTGATGTAATGAATGACCATTCGCATTAAAATTAGCAGCGAGTACCTATATCAACGAAATTTACCACATACCTACTCTTAAAAATTCCATTGAAAAATGTCAACACATAAACTTAACATTAAACCACTTTTTTATGAATATTTATGTAGAAAAAGAACCACCAATTTTACTACTGTACTAATAATTGATTAAAAATTTAACTTATTTAGGTACCTTACCTTTTATTAGACTAATGGCTACTTATGGACAACAGAATAATATATAAGGTGGCATTATTATAGGAGCCTAAATAGTATTATTACTATTTTGTAGAAAACAGCGCCCCTGTTTGCTTCACAGGTCCCGTAACCTTGTAAATTTTGGTTAGAGGTTAGGTATCTTATTTTTTTCTTGAAAAATTTAAAAAACATAAAATTCCGCACAGAAGACTTGCGACTAATATTTGAAGGAATTCATGTATTCCAGTAACTAACTAAAGTAAACTCGTTTTTTATTTTTTGTGTAATAGTATAAAATCGAGAAAGAGACGCCATCTGTAATAGTGCATCTCCATACGAAATTTTGTTAACATATACTTCTATTTATGTAAATGTTATACATTTCACTTACCAATCAATGTTAAATCCAGCCTGGAAACAGTGGAAACATTAATAAATGTACCATAATAACACCAGCAATAATGCAATAATTGATTTGATCACTTTTCTCTTCTCAGACCAGTTCCCAGTAGTTCTCACACGGTCACATGTCACTTGGAGGGACGCGGTCGCGTGGAAAATTCGGATTTGTCAAATGTCAAGGATCGCCTTTATCTTTGTCTTTCTTGTAAGGAAAAACCAAGTTGTCCGACGCTCGGCGTTGCGTTGCGTTTTTGCATGTGATGTCTCAATCCTCCCGCTTCTGGCGGGAAATTTGAATTAATTTGCATGGAAATACAACGTTATCCACTTTTAAGTAACTGACATAGAGTCGGCTTTGTAACTGATATATAATCATGTTGCTATATTACACCTGCATCCAATAAGATATAAACATAGCCGTTTTTTTTTGATATCTTAAATTTTATTAATACAGTATTTATTTCAGATAATGCTACGTTTATTCAAAGTCTTTAGTCGACTTAAAAAAAATTAAAAAAATCAGTGTTAAAACTATTTAAAGTTGCTATACCTAAAATAGTATATATTTATTTGAAAAATACTGGTGCCAATGATTAGAATTATTTTTACAAAATAGCTTGAAGGTCTCTTACAACCTATATTTAACGTTGAATAAACGCCACTTCAACTACGTTGATGATTACGTTGTTTTTATAATGTTTATTCAACGTTGATTTTTGGTATATCAACGCCTACGACAGCAATCAACCTTTTATCAACGTCGATTCAACTACCCCTTGCTGCTTGGGAAACGGTAATTTAGCCAATAGGAAATAGGAGTTAAAGCTACCATATATTGGTTTATAGTCATTATTACTCTGAATACTCACAGTAATATCAAGTTCCATTGGAGATGTAATCTGGTTTTATATACTGTATTAGTTCCGACTGGCAGTTGTAATTAAACTTGACATTAATCATAATAATATTTGCTTGCTACGGTTAATAAAGCATATACTTACCACTAAAACTCAGTACTGTAGTTCCCAAAAATTTAAATAGCTTCTAGTGTGATATTGTTCTTTAACATTGCATATAAGTATCTATTATGCAACATGGTTTACTGAGATGGTAAAATTCGTCCATAGATTATAAAATCCAATACTAATGATGAGTTGTGCAAAATAAGAATATTCTTTTGCTTTATCTGACATGCAAAGTTTAAAAAAACTTAAATACGAAGTAAAAATAAATTAATTAAAACATGTATTGGTATGATCAATAAAGTTTAAATTCAGACAGGACAGCTAGAAGACTCCGAACAACACATATGTTGACACTAATAGTGTCAGTGATGCTATTTTCTCTTTTTTGGAACAGCCGTATCAGAGACTGAATGATGGAGACGTAGCCGCAGCGGTGTTTTGTGATCAGTCAAAAGCTTTTGATTGTGTGAATCACGAGATGCTGCTGGGCAAACTTGAAGTCTATGGCTGTAGGGGTACTGCTCTAGCTTGGTTTAGATCTTACCTTTCAGACAGATACCAAACAGTTTATTTCAAGGATAAGGAATCAGAAAGAATGCGGATTTCATCAGGCAGTGTTCTGTTCTGGGTCGGTTACTGTTTTTATTGCATGTTAACGATTTAGCGAGACTGGATATATCTGGTAGACTGACAATATTTGCGGATGATACAACGATTCTCTGGCAGGACTCTGACGCAACTCAATTGGAGGAAACTATTAATCTTGACATTATAAAGATTAAGGAATGATGTGACTCGAATTTTCTGTCGCTTAATGTTTCTAAAACGAATTTGCTTTCTTTTAGGTGTCACATTCATAGTGTTGAACCGGAGTCTTATAGGGTGGATAATTCGTCAATAAACAAATTTCTGGGGGCTTTATATCGACGATAAATTAAAGTTTGAACGTCACATAATTAACCTAAATGCCAGAATATCTAGTGGATGCTTTTGGGAGAGTTTATTGCAAGGAAAGTGTATTTTGCCCTTATAGAGAGCCACCTTCGATACGGGTTGTGTTTCTGGGGATCTTGCTCTTAGCACCTTTTCAGATCGGTATTTGTTTTGCAGAAAAGAGCAATACGGTGCATTTGTCATGTGGGTCGCAGAACATCCTGTAGACCTCTTTTTATAAATTTAAAGATTTTAACCTTGGCTTCTCTTTTTATTCTCGAAACAGCGTGTCTTATGCACAGAAAGTTTAAAGTTGAAATTCAAACTTCCTCAGCAACTGCCACAAGAAGTAAGCATACCATAGCTCTACCCATTCCTTCTTCTGTCTTAACAAATAATTCTCTCTTATACAGGGCGATTCAAAAGTACTTTAACAAACTTCGGGAGGTAATTGCTGGCAATATTTTAACACGAAAAGTTCTTATAAACAGTGGTCCTTGGCGACTTCGTTACGGAGATACAGGGTGTTGAAATGCTAAAAGAAATAGTAATAATTTTTAAATAACTCCTTAACGAGTTATTTTTTTTTATGAAATTTTGTGAATTAAATAAGCATCTAAGGACACTTATTTTAAACACCACTGAGTTTTATTTCTTCAGTTTTGTTATTTTTAATGGTAACTCACTGTCAAATATATTTTAATTTATCGACAAAAAAAGCATTTCCAAAGCCGCCTTGTCAAAATACAAAATATTAAAAAATAACATACTAATAAATAAATATGTATGCCACTGAAAACGTGTTATACTTAGAAAATAGGCATCCTCAGATACCTTCCTTAGGCATATACATATTTGTTTATTAGTAAGTATGTATTCGTTAAAATACTGTAATAAATATTTCAGTGGTTGATCAGTTTAAAACACATTTTTTAATATTTGTGTATATTCAAATAAAATAATCATTTATGCTTAAACCGTCCCTCGTATCAAAAAAACACACGTGATCTTTTTTGTTTTAAATAAAGGGGGGATTTATAAGAAAAAAGTTAAAATAAAATAGGTCAGTGGTGTAGCATAGTTTTCACAAAAAATATGATAGTGACATTTTGTACCGACGCCACTGGTTAAATTTACGAACGTGTTGTACTTTGAAAATAAGTGTCCTTAGATGCTTATTTAATTCACAAAATTTCATAAAAAAAAAATAACTCGTTAAGGAGTTATTTAAAAATTATTACTATTTCTTTTAACATTTTAACACCCTGTATCTCCGTACCGAAGTCGCCAATGACCACTGTTTATAAGAACTTTTCATGTTAAAATATTGCCAGCAATTACCTCCCGAAGTTTGAATCACCCTGTATAACAGCTAGAAATTAAGAAGTTTCGGAGAGAGCTAAAAAGTTGTTAATTAAGAGAGCCTTCTATTTGATGACTGAATATTTTGAGGTACCATTGACTTAAAGTAGGTGTATATTCTGTTGTATTTGTACGGTGTTATCGATTGGATTACGTCGCCTGTTGTGTGTGTTCTGTGGCGCTGGTTAGCGAGCTAGGTTTGTACCAAATTAATTTAAGACTTTTTATATAATTTTACGTTAAATTTAAACAATGCTTTGTCAATGAGAGTATATTCTTGTGATAATAAAGCTGTATTTGACTTTGACTTAATACTACGGAGTGCGGCGATTCCCGATCGCTACGAACCACCACCAACGTCTTATGGATTAGATATAGGTTCTAACGGATACAATTCGTTTTTGGGGACACTATTCTGCATTCCCAAAAGTGGAGAAAGCGATTTACAGGGAACAAAATGCGTCGCATTGACAAGATACAATTTATTTCTTAACAAAATTGCTGTATTAAAAATAGTTCATTATTCAACAAGACTGTGTTGGTAATGGAATCGATTACTACCAATAAAACACTGTTCTAGTAAATCTGGAATTGATATAACACTTAAACGGGTTTTTCTAATTTTGTATCATAACAAATCTATTACGATACGCATTTGCGTATCGTAATGAAGCTATTTCGATACGCGTTTTTTCTTTATTTGATGTTGGTAACATTTAAATGTTTTATTTCATTGACTTGCGCGGCTTTCGTGATTTACGAGAAACCCCATTTTTCGCAGGGGAAAAATAGCTTGATAACCTACTTTTTTATTCTGTGTGAATAACAGTCATGTATGTTGGTTGCATAAATCTATAAATCAATCTTTTGTAGATGCTTCAAGCTATCATTTTCTGCCAAATCCTATCCAAAATTCAATCTACTAACCTTCCAATGTCGATTTTAACTTCAACTTTATATGAATTTTCCGTCTTCCGTATACTAAATTGCAATGCCGTGACGTAAAATCACGTCTTTTGAAATTCGAAAAAAAGTAGCAAAATCGCCCGAATTTCCGAACGCTCTGTATATGTACCGAATGTACAAGGATCACACAACGTATTCCGTCCAATTTCAAATCTCATATCGCTAAAATAACTTTAGAATCTCGTGGTGAAAATGGGTCAATAAATCAAAAAAATGACAGTTCGCAAAATAATTTTTGTTGTCCAGAGGCTACTATGGTAAAAAATAGTATTACCAACATAAAATTTAGACATAAAAATTTACCAAATTTGAAGGATTTATTTTCTTTTTAAATATGTGTTTTTTATTGAAAAAACTATAAATTAGAAAAAATTGTATAACGTACGTGTTATAAAGCAGTTTTAAGCACTCGCCGCAAGCGGCTCGTGTTTTAACATGGACGCGTGCTATAAAACGTGTACGTTAATATACTATTAATACACTAGCAATTATTTAATATGGATTAATAAAAAAATGAGCTATCAATACAAACCATGTCTTAGCAAACCTGTTGTATTAGATAATTTTCCTCAGTGTAATCACACTTATGACCGTATGCACCAAGGCCAGTTAATCATGATTAGCTTATAATCATGATTAAATATCTCAATTAAGAAAATTTCCAATGCGCCAGCACTGCTCAGGAACTTAATCAAGATTAAAGTTAACCAGCCAATCTTGATGGGTTATATATTTAATCATGATTAAAAGGTTATTTTCCTGTTTTGTTTTGAAATTTGTCTCGAATTTTCAATAATAAAATTAAAATGGGAGACGAAATTATCTTCGATGATGATTTTAATGTAATGGATATTTTTAATGATGGCTTTCCGAGAGCTAGAAAGACCTCGGAGACAAAATTATTTTGATTTGATAGATAAATAGGGTTTGTTTAGCTAACAGTTCTTTTCTTTTTTGCATCTAATATATTATTTTCTTCCTCACCAGTCAAACCCTTTTTTTTTCTGTGAGTCAAACTCCATGACTCTAGATGCCGAAGTGTGAAATTGGGGGTTTATAATGCGCAAAACAGCCAAACTGGAAAAAGTTCTCGGAAAAGTTGAAAAAACAACAAAAAAAACATAACCACAACTGTCAATCTGCTTGGTGTTTCTGATCACAGAAAAATAAAGGGTTTATTTTTCTGGTTGATGGCACGAATTTTTGCATCTGAGCTATGTTGCCAAATCGAGGTTTTAACTTTACCCTGATTACAAAACCCACATATCCTTTTAGTTCGTGTAATAGGCTGTTTTATTTAATCACGGTTACCTGGTTAATCACGATCACCTAATCATGCCTAATGGGTAAAATGGTGCATACGGTCATTATTTATTCATTTCCACAACAATCTCTATTTTTACATTAAACTGATTAAAGCTTATCTCAGTCTTTATTTTTATTGCGTATTTCCATTTATTACTTGTAGACAGAGCCTTACTTCTCAGTTAAAAAGTTCTAGACATAAAAAATCTAATAGTAACTGAGTGTCACCCTCATACGCATAAGCATCACTTGCTTAAGTAAAAATAAATCTAATAACTCGCCGCATCACCTGTCATTAATGTCACCCTGTTAAAGTCTGGTATATTTTACGTTAAGCGGTTGGCTACAGAAACAGAACCGGACTAAGTTATTTTACCTTTGCCTTCGCCATCTGTTAAATTTTGTAAGGGTCTTAATATTTAGTAAAAATATAGCGTCGATACTAATTTTATTATTTATAAAATAAAATATTGACTACCAAAATGAGTATGTATTAACATTATAAAACTAAAGGAAAAGAAGAAAACCACATTTATTTCTTTTAGTATTTATTACATGATTGCAACGGCGAAGGGCACCGTAGCAATAACTCCTAGATAAGTTCGTTTTCGTTTAAATTCGGTTCCACTGACGCATACACACTTTGGAAAATCATTCCAGAAAAATACGTTTATAATACTCACATGGTGATGTGAAAAAAAACCCGTACCTATGTACTTGGAGCTTTCGCAGATTTTCTTTTATGACGTCTTATTGCAAGAACGAGAAATTTCGAGACCCTCTAATGAAGTATTGCATTGATTATAGCTTTGCAGAAGACATAATGGTATCGTATTGTACCTTCTTGCCTACAAATACTGTATTAAAACGTTAGTTTGTTCTTATAGAGCTCATTCCTATTTAACGATAGGGTGAGAAAAGCGATTGAAGACAGGGACAATAGCTATAAACTTCTTAAAACCAATAGAACGAACACTAACAAAGAGAAATATAGAAAATATAGAAATAGTGTTGTTACAGCCATCAGGGAAGAAAACAAAAAATACTACCAGAAATAAATTGATTTGTCAAAAGGAAACCCAAAGAAAATGTGGAAAACATTGGGTCAACTGGTTACAAATAAAAAGAAAAGAAAAATTGACAAGGTGGAGATTGACTGTAGGATTTATGACACACCCGAGGATATAGCAGAAAACTTAAACCATTTTTTTGTTTAAAATGTTATTAAGGACATAGACATGGGTAAGTTGTCAAATGGATTATCATTAGGTGCTTGCATAAATCAGAAAAACTTAAATTCATTTCGATTGATCGATTCTGGGGAACTATGAGACATTGTGATTTCCTTACCTAATAAGGGTAGTCCACCTAACCTAACCTAACCTACACCATTGAAAACCCCCTTTTAAACCTTATAAACACCACTGGAAATGGGTAAGGTACCGTCCTTGTTAAAGATTTCTACAGTTATTCTAATCCAGAAAGTCAGGGGTTCAATTAGGGCTGATGATCTGAGACCAATCAATATGCTGGTAACAGTAGAAAAAATCTTGGAAAGGGTTGTATATAAACAGTTGATGACTGATATAGTATTCCGTCAGCGTCCTGTCAAATGAATTCTGAAGGGGCTCGATGCCAAAAAAGCTTCTGGTCCAGATGAAATTCCTATTATAGTGGTCAAGAGATGCGCCAATGAACTCACAGCAGTATTTTGTAGACTTTTTAACCTATCCTACAAAAAAGGAATATTTCCATCTTGCTGGAAAAAGGCGCGAGTCCAGCCTATGCCAAAGAAAGGCAAGAAAACCCTGCCAAACAAATATCGACCACTCGCATTGCTTTCAGTTATATCAAAGGTGATGGAAAAAGCTATTTACCAACAACTTCTAAAATACCTAGAAGGCCTTAAAATTATCAGCGACCATCAGTATCGACCACTCGCATTGCTTTCAGTTATATCAAAGGTGATGGAAAAAGCTATTTACCAACAACTTCTAAAATACCTAGAAGGCCTTAAAATTATCAGCGACCATCAGTATGGTTTTCGTAAGTTCAGAGCAACAGGAGACCTTCTAGCCTATGTCACTTATCTTTGGAGCAACGCAATCGGACATCATGGGGAGTCCCGGGCTATTGCACTGGACATCTCTAAAGCCGTTGACCGTGTCTGGCACGAGGGGCTCCTAAGTAAACTGCGTTCTTATGGTATGCCCGGTCGATTTTGTTCATGGTTGTCTAGCTTCCTCAAGGACCGTTTTCTGCGAGTGGAGATTGACGGGTTTCTCTCAGACACATTCACCATCAATGCTGGTGTTCCTTAAGGGTCCATATTATCCCCCACTCTCTTCTTACTGTACATTAACGACCTTCTAGCGAAAACAGAGAATCCAATATATAGCTTTGCTGACGACAGCACACTTATCTCATCTTTTACTTTGAAATCTCAAACATCGGCTGCTGACGCACATCTTCGCAGACAACATGAGGTATCACGCCTCAATAAAGACCTGGAAGAAATTTTGTCTTGGGGTGACAGTAACCAAGTCGAATTTAACGCTCAAAAACCCAGGCAGCAGTTTTCTCTAAGAAGGTTAACATTGCAGAACCCGATATCTTTATGGCAGGACACGCAATTCGACTGACTTCGTCTATTAATTTGCTGGGTGTCAACCTGGGAGGAAATATGTCTTGGCAAATCACGTTGTGGCAATCGCCAAGGAAGCTTCTCAGAAGCTCGGTGTACTGTTCCGTACCAAAAAGTTGTATACACCTCAACAACTTTTGACACTCTATAAAGCCCAGATTCGACCACCACTGGAATACTGCTCTCATATCTGGAGTTCTGCACCGAAGCATACCCTTCGGTTGTTGGATTCCATCCAAAAGAGAGCCGTTCGTCTAATCGGCGACCAGGAGCTGACTAAGAACCTCGACAGCTTAGAACATCGAAGACAGGTTGGTGATTTGACTCTCTTTTACAGATATTTCCATGGCAAGTGTTCGACAGATATTGCACGCTCGACTTGATTTACAGCGTGCGTTTGAAACAATAGATAGACAAATTCTAATAAAAAAAAAAACAAGAAAGTAGGTGTAATTAATAAAGCATTGGATTGGCTAATAAACTATCTAAAAAATAGAAAGAAGGTGACCAAAATTAACAATAGTATATCACGGGAGGTAGCAAATTTAAGCAGATGAAGCTAAGTGTAGAAATAGGCGGTAATTTTATTGAAGTGGTGGAAAAAATCAAATATCTTGGATTTTTTATTGACAGCTATCTTAATTTTAAAGAGCATATTTTACACATTATAAACAATGTAACAAGGAATGTTAACTTTTTATCTAGGGTCGCTGCATCTTTATCCCAGTGGACAAAAATTACTGTTTTTAATACTTTTGTTTTGCCGCATCTTGTTTTTAGTTCATGTATTGTATTTGGCTAACAAAAATGAGATTAATAGGTTACAAAAACTGCAAAATAGGGCGATGCAGATAATTTTGAGGGAAAGAAGAGACACACCTGTGAGAGATATGTTAAATAGACTAAATTGGCTTTCTATCGAAGATTTTCTTAAATTTTGGACACTGGTTCTTATATTTACAACAAAAAATGGGTTGACACCAGGATACTTAACAGAACGGTTACTGACTAACGAATCAGTTCATTCATACCCGACAAGAAACAAAACGAACTTTTACATAACAACAAAGAATAAAAGTAGCTTCGAAAATTCAGTTTATAATAAAGGCTTAATTAGTTTTAACTCCCTGCCACAAGACATTAAGAATGCTAGAAACCTTAATATATTTAAAAATAAATTAAAGAAACACTTATAGGGAGGATGATTCAATAATCATGATTTTTATTAATATAATATTGATGGTTTTATTTTATTGTATTGTATTTTTTGACAGCGTTGTTAGTATGTAGTTTATTTTATTTTTTATTTTAAATCTTGATTGTTTTTATACATTTTTTACTGAAATTATTGTCTATTAGCCAGGTGCTAAATAAAGGAATAAATAAATATATTATATTTTCCATATATCCCATTTTTCTCCATTTCTAGCAATTTCTCTCAGTCATTTTTATAATAAATACTTTTTTTCACAAGGCGTACGGTGATACCAAGATACAGCCTGTACAATAGCAATAAATAAACATTTAAAAAATCATAAATAATGTCTAGAATAATTATTGTTAACGAGTCCTGAATATAAAAGGTTATGCATTGCACCCGATTCCTGTTGGTTTAGTTAACCCAAAAAACATCCTCGGGTTACGAATTGTTATTATAATATCGGTTTACGACCTTTGACACGATCGTGGTTTTATCTGTAACAAAATTAGTGTTACAACTGGGTCTGGGCAGTGAAGCGGTGCTTCAGCGCCCCCAAGTGCATAATCCACATTTACGGCCCGGCGGAGCTGCAATTAACCGAGGAAGTCCTTTAATACCATTAAATAATGGATTTATAAGCTATTATACAGGGTTGGTCTAGCACAACGACCATCAAGCAAAGATAGACCGCGCATCTCATTCATAATAGTATATTAACGTACACGTTTTATAAAGCATCATTTTATAACACGCGTCCATGTTAATTTACGTTACAAGTGCTTAAAACTGCTTTTTCTAATTTGGTATTATAACAAGTCTATTACGATACGCATTTGCGTATCGTAATGAAGCTATTTCGATACGCATTTTTTCTTTATTTGATGTTGGTAACATTTAAATGTTTTATTTCATTGTCTTAAGCGGCCTTTGTGATTTACGAGAAAATCCATTTTTCGCAGAGGAAAAATAGCTTGATAACTTACTTTTTTATTCTGTGTGGATAACAGTCATGTATGTTGGTTGCATAAATCTATAAATCAATCTTTTGTAGATGCTTCAAGCTATCATTTACTGCCAAATCCTATCCAAAATTCAATCTACTAACCTCCCAATGTCGATTTTAACTTCAACTTTATTTGAATTTTCCATCTTCCCTATACTAAATTGCAATGCCGTGACGTAAAATCACGTCTTTTGAAATTCGAAAAAAAGTAGCAAAATCGGCCGAATTTCCGAACGCTCTGTATATGTACCGAATGTACAAGGATCACACAACGTATTCCGTCCAATTTCAAATCTCATATCGCTAAAATAACTTTAGAATCTCGTCGTGAAAATGGGTCAATAAATCAAAAAATGACAGTTCGCAAAATAATTTTTGTTGTCCAGAGGCTACTATGATAAAAAATAGTATTACCAACATAATACCTAGACAAAAATTTACAAAATTTGAAGGATTTATTTTCTTTTTAAATATGTGTTTTTATTGAAAAAACTACAAATTAGATAAAATAGTATAACGTACGTGTTATATAAAGCAGTTTTAAGCACTTGTCCCGTTATAAAACTCGCCTCAAGCGGCTCATCTTTTAACATGGACGCGTGCTATAAAATGATGCTTTATAAAACGTGTAGGTACGTTAATATACAAGTACGTTATACTATTTTTTCTAATTTGTAGTTTTTTAATAAAAAACACATATTTAAAAAGAAAATAAATCCTTCACATTTTGCAAATTTTTATGTCTAAATTTTATATTGGTAATATTATTTTTTATTATAGTAGCCTCTGGACAACAAAAATTATTTTGCGAACTATTATTTTTTGATTTATTGACCCATTTTCACCACGAGATCCTAAAGTTATTTTAGCGATATGAGATTTGAAATTGGACGGAATACGTTGTGTGATCCATGTACATTGTACATTCGGTACATATACAGAGCGTTCGGAAATTCGGGCGATTTTGCTACTTTTTCGAATTTCAAAAGACGTGATTTTACGTCACGGCATTGCAATTTAGAATAGGGAAGACGGAAAATTCAAATAAAGTTGAAGTTAAAATCGACATTGGAAGGTTAGTAGATTGAATTTTGGATAGGATTTGGCAGAAAATGATAGCTTGAAGCATCTACAAACGATTGATTTATAGATTTATGCAACCAACATACATGACTGTTATCCACACAGAATAAACAAGTAGGTTATCAAGCTCTTTTTCCTCTGCGAAAAATGGATTTTTTCGTAAATCACAAAGGCCGCGCAAGTCAATGAAATAAAACATTTAAATGTTACCAACATCAAATAAAGAAAGAACGCGTATCGAAATAGCTTCATTACGATACGCAAATGCTTATCGTAATAGATTTGTTGTTCATTGTTTTGTTGGGAGAATTGTATCGTGAAAGAACAATGACATAATAATGTTAAAAAAAATCTTAACAGATATTTTTCGCTATACAATTCTCCTAAAATAAGTTATGAAATTCCTTGATATTTATTAAATATGTCAATTATTACCTATAGAATATCAAGTCGATACTGATTTTATTTAAATTTTGTATAAAAGCTAGAAAACATAAATAAATCTACGCGAAATAGGTTATAGGTTGGCAACAATGTTGATACTCCCACCTTAAGTTTATCGCAAATCCTAATCAAAATCTGAAGTTTTTGCGAGATTTCTCGTTCTCGCATATTTTTCTCTCGTCTGATGAGATTCTCGCAAAAAACTCTCGTCTCGTCTCGCAGGAGACCGGACCACAGACGAGAGTGAAACACTACGCTCAAGGATCAAATTAAGACGATTAAACTTTTAAAACTATGTGACTGTAAATGGCCAAATTTCTGCTCCGTTCATGTTTGAATAATTTACCGCAAACAAATCGCAATCCTTTACTGGATTTTCAATCCACCAGTTTGTTATTACGTCGTAATAACGAAACAGTCCAAAAAGTCGTTATGGAAAGCTAAACCTATCTAACTTGAGACAGAATATTTGCAAACTTTGTTCTTGGTATTTAGCCCCTGGGGATATCAAAATTTTAATTTGTTTCGTTTCTGCTTAACGCTATTATTGATGTATTAAGTATTGGAAAACTAGTTGCTTGCTTATTTCGGAGGAGACCTATGGTTTAACGTTGGCTTCGAACTCCGATCCTCAGTCATCAGATGCACCCCCCAAGGGACAGCAACCCTTGTTTTCGCTCTTGCATGACCTACAGATTGGGAAAACCATATGTTTACAATCTATCTACATCTACACCATTGCTTTTAAGCTAAAAAAAAACATAACCTTAACGGTTACCGCCGAAATATTAATACAGGGTTAGAATAGTCGGGTCTCTTATACACCATGCAGTGGTTAACCATAGTAAATAATAATAAATAGCACCTAATAGTTATATTTTCGAAAAAATATTAAAAATTAATAGAAAAACGCAATTGATGAAAAACACAGCTCACCAACGCTGTAGCGTTAACATTAGATAATGAATACATATCAATGAATTCTGCGTCACTAGCAGTAAAAACGTCCGTACAGCGTTGTCGTTGTGATTTCCCTAAAGCATTATAATTGTGTATAAATGTTCCATTCAGGAACACCAATTGTTCACAAAACTCACCATTATGTAGAATAATCAAATGTGTTAACCTTTATAGTGAAGTAATAGATATATTTTCGCAATCACCAGCAACCATTAAGAGACTATTAAAAAACATTACTTAACAGAATTTATGTTATATTTTTTTTATGTTAAGATATTTTTTTTTCTTTATTTTAGGCAAATATTATGCGTTTAATACAGTATTGCGACTTATGTAAGAGATTTGTTTAATAGTTGTATTCCTTTCGAATAAGTAGATTTATGTAATTTTGAGGGTACTTTTTTGGGATTATTCCTGTTTGTATCCCTGTTGACCATGAATAAATAAATAAATAAATAAATAAATAAATAAATAAATAAATAAATAAATAAATAAATAAATAAATAAATAAATAAATAAATAAAATTTGATATCGTAAGGAAACTGTAAATAATTTGACTAGTAGAATATTTAAAAAGCACATGTATATTTTTATTTAAAAATGTAATGGTAAAATTGATTATTTTCTTTTCTTATAACCTCAAAAGAAAAACTATACGGCACTTATACAAACTTCGTAATATATTTATTAATTGTTTTACATTTTATGTAATGTGTTTTAAAAATTTAGCACCAAAAAATAGTTAAATGAATTTTAATGTGTACAATGTGTAGGTACGTGATCTACAAAATGATGCGAACTACATTATTTGTAAACAAATAGAATATTATGATATTAGGAGAATAAAAGATACTTTATGTGCTGACCGTGGAAAGTTTGTCTGACAAACGTACTGAGCCAGACAATCCATGCGATGCACATAAAGTATCACATTCTCCGAATATCATAATATACTATTTTTTCTTCAAACGTGCATCATATAATTCGAGATAAAACAATAAAAGAAAACGAATTTTTTAATGAAGATAACAAGATTGAATTTTTAACTTATTTCACTGTGTATTCCCTTTTTGGTATCGTTATCATGGATACGTACTTGTTTGGCATCTATCAAAACAAATATTTCAAATTCGGTGTCGCGTCAGTTGAGACCGAATAAATCTACAGTAAATGAGTTTAGAACTGCCTGATGATCCTCCCGAGGTAGTAGAGGCAGCTAGAATAGCTATTCAAAACTTGCTGCCGACGAAATCTGGTGCAGTATATGAAGCTGCCTTTGTCAAGTTCAACAAATGGTGCACTGGAAAAAAAATAATGCAATACTATGAGAACGTTTTATTGGCATATTTTACCGAAATGGCACTGAAAATTAAGAGTTTTAGTTTGTGGGCTCATTATTCAATGTTAAGGTCCGTGTTAAATTTGAAGCATAATGTAAGCATTGAAAAATACAACAATTTGCGTCCTTAAAAAAGCAACGAGAAGGTTATAAGCCAAAGAAATCGAGAGTCTTGTCAAAGGAACAGTTTAGCAAATTTTTGTCTGACGTCTTAGATGAAAAGTGTTGGGCGATGAAGGTAATAAAATTACATTTTGTTTGTTTCACATTGTGCTAACCCAACCCTTAATTTTTTTAGGTAGTTTTGATATTTGGAATATCTGGGGCATATCGTTGCGACGAATTAGTAAATATGGCAGTTGAGGATCTTGAAGATATGGGTTCTTTGCTGCTAATAAAAATTCCCAACGCTACAACTAATAAGAGTAGAATAGAATAGAACAGAATAGAAATCATCTTTATTTCAAATTATATAAGTTTATACAGTGTACAAAGCATATAAAATGAAATGACGTCAACAAAAAAAAAACACTACAAAAATCACATTTCTAAAAAGTCCGTTATACTATATGGTTCCAGGTTCACAAGTAAGGGTTTTAACTTAATAAATTCTTAAATAATTTTTCAGTATTTATGTTTTTAATCTCCATGCTTAGCTTATTGTAAAACCTAATCCCCATGTAGTATGGAGTAGAACTTTCAACGTCCTGGGAGATGAATATTTAAGCAAATAATATAGAAACTACGTTAATTTGCGTCCTGCCGATTTTAAGGAACGAGGTTTTTCTTTGAAATATCAAAATGCACGGTGTGCATCATATAATTCGAGATAAAACAATAAAAGAAAACGAATTTTTTAAAGAAGATAACAAGATTGAATTTTTAACTTATTTCACTGTGTATTCCCTTTTTGGTATCGTTATCATGGATACGTACTTGTTTGGCATCTATCAAAACAAATATTTCAAATTCAGTGTCGCGTCAGTTGACACCGAATAAATCTACAGTAAATGAGTTTAGAAGTGCCTGATGATCCTCCCGAGGTAGTAGAGGCAGCTAGAATAGCAATTCAAAACTTGCTG
The DNA here is from genome assembly GCA_963969555.1 of Polydrusus pterygomalis. NCBI lineage: Eukaryota > Metazoa > Arthropoda > Insecta > Coleoptera > Curculionidae > Polydrusus > Polydrusus pterygomalis. Next base: position 4,718,897 of record OZ018375.1, read on the forward strand.
CCGACGAAATCTGGTGCAGTATATGAAGCTGCCTTTGTCAAGTTCAACAAATGGTGCACTGGAAAAAAAAAGTAATGCAATACTATGAGAACGTTTTCTTGGCATATTTTACCGAAATGGCACTGAAAATTAAGAGTTTTAGTTTGTGGGCTCATTATTCAACATTAAAGTCCGTGTTAAATTTGAAGCATAATGTGAGCATTGAAAAATACAACAATTTGCGTCCTTAAAAAAGCAACGAAAAGGTTATAAGCCAAAGAAATCGAGAGTCTTGTCAAAGGAACAGTTTAGCAAATTTTTGTCTGACGTCTTAGATGAAAAGTGTTTGGCAATGAAGGTAATAAAATTACATTTTGTTTGTTTCACATTGTGCTAACCCAACCATTAATTTTTTTTAGGTAGTTTTAATATTCGGAATAACTGGGGCATATCGTTGCGACGAATTAGTGAATATGGCAGTTGAGGATCTTGAAGATTTGGGTTCTTTGCTGCTAATAAAAATTCCCAACGCTACAACTAATAAGAGTAGAATAGAATAGAATAGAATAGAATAGAATAGAATAGAATAGAATAGAATAGAATAGAATAGAATAGAATAGAATAGAATAGAATAGAATAGAATAGAATAGAATAGAATAGAATAGAATAGAATAGAATAGAATAGAATAGAATAGAATAGAATAGAATAGAATAGAATAGAATAGAATAGAATAGAATAGAATAGAATAGAATAGAATAGAATAGAAATCACCTTTATTTCAAATTACATAGGTTTATACAGTGTACAAAGCATATAAAATGAAATGACGTCAACAAAAAAAAAACACTACAAAAATCACAGTTCTAAAAAGTCCGTTGTACTATACAGGGTCCTGCAATAGTGCGTCAGGCTTCCATAACTCCTATACGAATGGGGTTAGGAATTTTGTTAATATGCCGACTTAAACCGCATAGTACGGGGTACTTCCGGAAAATATTTTCTCATATACAGGGTGGCCCAAAAAAGTGTGGTCACATAAAGTTGTGATTTTTTAAATGGAACACCCTGTATATTATTAAATTTTCACATTCTACGTAAAATTATAATAATTTTTTTATAAATGCATTACTGGTCTATATTTAATAGTTTCCGAGATATCGATATTTGAAAAATGGCATTTTTGAACTTTGACAGCTTTTAGCTTTCTAACTGTACGTCTTAGAGCAAAACGGCTTACATGTTCCTATCTTCGATTTTTATTATCTTTCCAATAGGGTCAACTTCCAGTCAAACCGGATGTAACGCGAAAGCAGGAAATATAGTACTTCCGGTTTGACCGGAAGTTAACATTTCTGGGAAGATAACAAAAATCGAAGATAGGAACATGTAAGCCGTTTTACTCTAAGACGTACAGTTAGAAAGCTAGAAGCTGTCAAAGTTCAAAAACGTCATTTTTCAAATATCGATATCTCGGAAACTCTTAAGTATAGACCAGTCATGCATTTATAAAAAAAATATTATAATTTTATGTAGAATGTGATAATTTAATAATATACAGGGTATTCCATTTAAAAAATCACAACTTTATGTGACCACACTTTTTTGGGCCACCCTGTATATGAGAAAATATTTTCCGGAAGTACCCCGTACTATGCGGTTTAAGTCGGCATATTAATAAAATTCGTAACCCCATTCGTATAGGAGCTATGGAAGCCTGACGCACTATTGCAGGACCCTGTATGGTTCCAGGTTCACAAGAAAGGTTTTTAACTGCCTTTTAAATAATTTTTCAGTATTTATGTTTTTAATCTTCATGCTTAGCTTATTGTAAAACCTAATCTCCATGTAGTATGGAGTAGAACTTTCAACGTCCTGGGGGATGAATATTTAAGCAAATAATATAGAAACTACGTTAATTTGCGTCCTGCCGATTTTAAGGAACGACGTTTTTCTTTGAAATATCAAAATGGGAAATGTTATAAAGCTGTTATGGGTATCCATAAAATTGGTAGTGTAGTAAAAGTATTGCATCTGAAGATTTCAAATTGGAAAGAATATATATTGGGCATTGTTTAAGAATAACTTCCGCAACAATGCTTGTTGATAGTGGGGGGGATATTACTATGCTGAAAAGGCATGGGGGTTGGAAATCTGATGTAGTTACCGAAGGGTACATTAAAGATTATGTGCAAAGTAAAACCAAAATTGCTAAAGGCCTTTTTACAGTCGGCAATACTATTTGCAAGTTGCAATTGTCTTGCTTATAAGCACGCGCAGTAGAGAACCAGCTGATCGGATTTGGCAATTCTCTTGCTATTGCGAAAAATCGGTCGTGATCGATTTTTGTTGCAAGTGCGTTTGCAATTCTGGTGGATTTATATGCATTTTCATTGTGACCAACAAAAGCGAAAGACTTTTGTCTGAGTTTGGGTTGTTTCTCTTTTGTTGTGAGTTCACTGTTTCTTTGCGCTTATTCGGTTTGTTTTGTGTTATTGTTATTTGGTTGTTTTCGCATTGACAGATTAACAACAGAGGCATTTATTTTTGTAATGTTGGCGATCCTTTTCAATGAAAATAGAATTGCCAGCTGTAAAACATCCTGCAAGACAAATTTCAGGCAATGTCTTGCGCCTGCAATGCATTGCAGCAATTGAGTTGCAAATAGTATTGCCGACTGTAAAAAGGGTTTAAGAGAATTCTTCAACCTAGCTCTGCGGAAAATCTCGGAATCTCCATTCAATGGACCCTCTAAAGGATTTTTAAAAGCAGTTCACCCTGAAAAAATTGTTATGAGCAGTACTGATATTGCAAGAAGTGAAGGATTCTTAAATGATGCAATCTTAACAATAATTGTACTTTTACTATAAATATTACCAATAAATAATAAATACCACTGTGAATACCAATAATCGTTCTGTATTGTGTGTCGCATGGATTGTCTTTCCAAGCTTAGCACATAAAGTATCTCTTATTATCCTAATAACATAAAGTACTATTCTAATCAATCGCACTAGAGATTATTTATAAAAAAATTTCGAGAAACCGGAAAGTGGCAATGAACAGAAAGGTACTTTTTGCCTGTCAGATGGTTGTTGAAATAGTAATTTACGTTACAAGACCGGAAAGTAGTGTTTTTCAGGTCGAGACAAGCATTTCCAGGGCGAGCCATAGGCGAGTCCGACGAGACCGACACTTTGATATATTTTATAATATACGCGAAACAAGTTTGACATAAAGAACAAAATTAAAAATCAACGAACTGTCACTCGACAATACATCGAAATGTTGTTGTCATAATAACGAAATCAAGGTATCTTGTATCATCAAAGAGCGATTGGAAAAACAAAAAACAGGGTGACAGTGACATTAGAGACCGGAAAAGTGACATTAGAGTCCGGAAAAGATTTTTCCGGTCTCTAATGTCACTTTTCCGGTCTTGCGATCGGAATAACCTTATTTTCTAGATGAAAAATTGTCCAGAAAGTGTAAATTTTCTGGTTGATTTAAAAAAAATAATTTTTCTTGCATTTTTTTAAAATTATTTATATCCTTATTTCTTGGACTAATTCCGCAAACCATTTTAAAAACTAATTTTCCTCAAGTGAAGTTCCGACCACAACCTTAACTTTACACTTTTGCTTTTACTGTAAAGGGACCTTAATATTCTAACTCGTTGTGATTGATGTTGGATGTTTCAAAACAAAATTACCAATATTTATAGAGTTCGAAATTCTTGTTAAAAATTGATGATATTAGATTTTGGAAAGTTGTCATTTTTCTTTCGGAATTAGGTCATGGAGAAAGTTAATATTGATGGGCGTTTACGCGTTTCGGGGGGAAAATGTGTTATGGTTATGTATGTATATACAGCGTGAGTCAAATTAACTGTGAAACAAACAAGTACAAATAATTGTTTCTTGTGTCCGTTTAAAAGGTTGTAGACAATGATGTTTCTTCAATTATAGACGAGTTTGGAACTCGCATTGTCTTTATTTGTTTTAAATCACAACGTAAGTATCTCCAGTAGTAGTATTTAGGTAAGTACTAAAAAAGCAAAGTTACTACAGCTCTATTTATACCATTGCCAGTACCTTTAGATGCGTATAGCTTATCTCCTGCGTAAACACAAGTTAAGTTTTATGGGTGAAAAAATACATCCAAGCGCACGGCTCACCTGTCAGATGCCTTCCCTCCCAGCAGGATCGGGCATGCGCACAAACCTCTTGTTATCGGCCTGTCCTTCTTTAGCGACATGCTCAAAACACACTCTAGAACCTGCTCGGCGCCATTTTTGTTGTGTTTTAAGTTTTCTCTGTGGATTCCTTGTTGTTTATTGTGGGTGTTTAATATTTACGGATTTCTAGTTTTTTTTATAGTTTAGTGAATTGTGTTTGTGCTTTTAGAGACTGATTGGAATATAAACAATGACTAGTATCAGCCGTTGTATGACTAAATAGGGGTAAAATACCGGAATTTCGTATTTTCAGTAAGTATAGAGTAGTGGATGTATTTTGATATATAACTTTATCTTATTATGATTAATTTAAACACATCAAACTAGGCATATGCTACACAAACAAGGTATGAAAATAAAGAGAAACACCAGGGGTAGCTGGGACACCTCGGACCGGCGCGGGAAGTCAATTGAAACGGCGCCGCGTCGTGTCGATCCAATAAAAAAAATAAAAAGACATAAATACGTATTTTTTTATTCACTTACGACATACCTATTTTTTCTAATAACTCATAAATAAAAAAACAAACTTAATTTTTTTGCACGTTTTTTTTATTATTAGCTTTATCTGTATGCCTGTATGTATGTTTGTAACCGACTTTTTTAAACCCGATTTTGACCCACTTTAAACGGTTAGATTTAAATTAAATTTTGTAGACTTATCAAGAACCGCTGACAATACAATTTTGACAGCTGTCGGGTATAAAACAAAGATGTGATTTTGACGAAACAAATTATGGGGTCGTATAATAGTATTCGATGCGGAGACTTCGGGAAAAATACGCAAAAAATTCTCCTGTAAAAATTTGACAGCTGTCAATATGTCAAATAGTTTAAAAAAATTATAATAATGAATAAACGATAAGGTCGTATGTATGTACCATTGCGATCAAAAAAAGTAGTACAAGAGTTAGTAGTCCCAGATAGAACTCTTGGTCTATAAGGATATCGAGAAGTGGATATCGTCGTCACTATGAAAACAATATAATTATGCCATCTAGCTTTTTAGGCGTTGCCATGAAGAATTCTGTTGACAGTATTATAATAAAGGTGACACTGACATGACACTGACACAAGAATTCTGGTGACACTGAGTTTTCAGTTTGAAAGAAAATATTTTATAATAGACCAGCGGATTAAATTATATTTTGTTGTACTACTTTTTTTTTATCGCAATGGTACCTATATTGACGGTGGAAAGTTGAAAAAAATACGCAAAAAATTCTCTTGTCAACATTTGACACCTGTCAATATGTCACGATTATTACAATAACCGATAGTAATGAAACAAACGTGGGGTCGTATAGATATTGTCGCTAAGAATGGAGAAAAATTACAAAAAAATTCTACCCGTCAAAATAAAATTTTGACAAATTTTTTTTTTATTTTGAAAATTTTTGTCGTTTTTTTATTTCTTGCGAATAACTCCGTTATTGTAAGTTTGAGAGAAAAATATTATATCATTATATGTATGGAACGTTTGAACGCGCCTCTTTTTTATTTTAAAAATTTTCGTCTAAGTATTATCAGTTTCGAGATATGAGGCAAAATATAGAAATCATATTTTGGCCAATATCTCGAAAACCGTAAAAGATACGAAAAAATAAGATGTAGCTGAGATATAGATTTCTTCAAGATACAACTTTTTAGTTATATAGACTTTTTTCCTAACGTTTACACTTTCTGAGAAAAATGGCAATTTATGAATATTACGAAATTTTCCTAAAAAGCGGAAAATAACTAGTTTAAAATAATTCTTGAAATTCTTAATACTTATAGGCAGAAAATAATAATGAACGATAAACATTAGTATTATTGTGAAAAAAGCGTGGGGCGCTTTGTGCTATATTTTTCGTATATCGAGCACCCCATGCTTTTTTCATAGTAATACTAATTTTTATCGTTCATTATTATTTTCTGCCTATATTAAGAATTTCAAGAATTATTTTAAACTATAGTTATTTTCCGCTTTTTAGTTTGATTAATTATTAAAGCGTGTTTTTTAGTTTTTTAAAACTATATTTATTACACATTTAGGTGAAAAAAATATTTACTATTAATATAAAAATTAAATAAAAAATATTCAACATAAAGATAACATAAATAAATTCTGGTTTTTTGCTTTGCCGATTATTTTCAAAATAATTCAAATTGTTAAAAAAGAAAAGAAAAAGTTCGCAAACAGCGGCGGCGCTTATCGGCGCCTGAGGGAAATCTCCCGGTGTCCCGGTGGGCCCATCCGCCCCTGAGAAACACATACCAAGACAGTTATCCCGACGCATGTTTTGGTATATTTCATTTTGCAGCCCTGCAATCTAATTAGATACACTCCTATTTTTCGGGCAATAAATTGCTTCCTAAAGTTAAAAATACACTTTTCTATATACTTATATTATATAAAAGATTAAAGTAAATATCTAAGTATGTTTGTATTAATTCAAGAATGGAAGTATTCCACGGGACAAGATCTCGGGCAAAAACTTTTTCAAATTGTTGAACAAGAAATTGTGCTTGAAAATGTTTTACACGTACCCAAGTTATTGCTCATTTGTAAAAATCAATACAAGTTATATACAAGTTATATATGGTTATTTTGCTGGCTTTGTTTGTTTTTTCTATTCGATTTTATAAGTTTTATAGTTTAATTAACGTGTTCTCTTCCTTTTCGAACTAAAAACACGACGACGAATCATTTTTAAACAAATTTTATAAACAAACCCTTAAAAACAATTTTCTATCCTCAAAATCTGATACGTTTGCAGCTACTAAAAATGCCAGAAATCACTACCTTATTTCCCAACTTTTTTCCCAAAAATTGAGAAGAAATTCCAATCTTTTGGTAAGAATTTGGGACAATTTTTAACTGTTTACACATAAAAATAAATTGAAGTACAACTTTTATAATGTCTTATTGATGTGACTAAGAAGTTCCCTGAGTTTTCCATTATATCCGTTCCAAATAATGAAAGTGTCGTCCACATACCCCAGCCACACTTTCAGTTTCTTCTTTGCTTGTTTTACTGCTTCGGATTCCGAAATTACCGTTCCATGTAAATGTTGTCGATTAATGCCAAGAAAGATGAACCCATCGGTAGTTCGTCTGCTTGGATGAAGAATCTATCTTTTTATTCGGTTCTTGTTATACTTAAAGGCGATGACACACACATTCATATAGAGTCGTCAGTATCAGCTGTTAAAGTTATTTGTGGTTGTGAACTGTTGAAACGCAAAGTTTTATCGTAACTAAATAGAACGCTATTTTTCGAGTTTTATTCATTCTTTTTCATTCAAAGCATTCTTTATTTCTAGAACATATTTCTCTATTATACCCTGATTTAAACGTCTTTGCGACTCACAGTGCATTATTATTCATCTCCTTCGCTCTGCGACAGTACAGTTATTATAAGTTTCGCTCTTTGTGCAGCTTCAAATAGCACCAAGCTGCAGTATTTCTCTAATTTGTAAAGATTGCCTTGTCTGACTTACGAAATAAAAGATATATTAAACTTTGTATTTGAAAGTTGCTTTTTAATGGCTATTTATGTGTTGTTTATTGTATAAACTTTTTATGGTAGAGTTTTTATGATAGTTTCAAAAATTGAATATAGTTTAGTTACCAAATTTTCCATCCCCTTCTCTTCGAGCACTATTTACATTCCAGACTTGCTGCATTCGCCCTGCATAGCAGCAAATTAGCAAATACGGTCGTATGTAGTAGTTTAATGGTAGCAAAAAGTGCCCTTCGCGATATTTAATAATGTTTTCTATCATGACTGAATTTTTCAGGTAAGCGTATGTTGAAATATCTGTTTTCTAAACGGGCCAAGGTGCTCTTGATGGTGCCCATCTACTCTGCAGTGTTCGGCGATGTTTCTTATTTATTTTAGGCATCTTACTAATTGCAACACGTGTCACACACAAAAAACTCTTTTTGCACTCGACTGTACAATAAAATGAAGTCAGTAAGAGTATTCGTCGCCGTGCGTTGCTAAGCCATAAAATGATACCTACAAATACTAACATAGAAGAACGGAGATGCAAACAATAACTATAATTAATTAGTTGACTATATGAAATGAAAAATACATAAAATAAATGCTCGGTACAATTAATTGTATTCATAAAAAAAAGCGTATAAGAATAATTAGAATGAGAGGTAAGTTTTGTCATATTTGCGTAAAACCGGCTTGTCTAAATGATTGTTTATTGGAGGTTATCACCCGTTATAGATTATCAAAAATGCAAAGCATTGGCGTCGGTGTAATTAATTTTGAAACTGCATGGTGGTAACGTTTGATAAACTTTGACATAAGAACGTAAAAATGCCTCGTCAGTTGTCTGACGTTGAAAGGGCTCAAATTGTATTTCAAGAATCGAAGAAGGATGGTCAATGCGTGTTGTAGCGCAGTTGTATAATAGAAACTAAAAATTATATTGAAAATTAAGCAACGCTGCTGGGAACAAGAAGAATCCCTAAAGAGGACAATTATTGGTTCAGATCGTCCCAAACGTTCCAACCCTGAACAGGATGCTGCTTTTTTTTGGGATATTTAAGAAATAATCCATTTGCAACTGCAAGGGATGCTGTTATTGATACAGCATTTCCTGCCTTCCAACCTACCGCCAGCAGGAGAGTCAAGGAATCTAAAATGTCGCCCAGCTGCGAAAAAAACGTTCCTTACCGAAGAACAGCTACAATCAAAGGTCATTTTTGCATTAAATTATATATACCGCAATCCTCAATTTTAAAACATAGTCATTTTTACTGATGAAAAGACGTTCCAGCCGACTTATAACGGGCAAATTCGTGTGTACCCCCAACAATACCACGCTTGAAGAGGGATATACTAACCCCCTGAATGGGAATGTATGGGGTTGGATAAGTGTTAATGGACCTGGTGTTTGCTGACGAATAGAGGGAAGATTTAATGCCGTAAATTACATTAACATTTTAGAAAACATATTATTACCATCTGCTGAGCAAATACATATATCCCAATAATACTTTCATATTTTAACACGATAATTGTCCAGTCCACGCTGCCAATGCTGTAACCCACTGGTTTCAAACCCATAATGTGGAAGTGCTGCCTTGGGTCGCTTATACTCCCGATATCAATCTAATTGAAAATATTTGGGGTATATACCTAATCCTAAAAAAAATATATAATGGAAATTTTAGGCCACAAAATTCAGAAGATTTATGGGAAATAATACGTGCGTGCTGGGAAGAACTTGATCCAAATATTGTATCAAATATAATTCAGTCAATTCCGAATAGACTGGCTCAAGTAATAGAAAAACAGGGATATATGACCAAATATTAGATTTTATTTTTTGTTTCTAATGTAACTTTTATAAAACTGTTAAATGTTATAAAATAAAAAAAATGTCTTTGAGCCCTGTTTCCTTCTGCCAAACTGAGCCTCACTGATGAGCCGTAATAACGGCGAAACGCGTCTGGGGATGGGTTTGGCGGAAGGAAACAGACAACACTTTTTTGAATTAAAAAAAATAATTTTTGTTATTCTATTGAACTAACGCCCAACGCACATGCTTTGCATTTTTAATAACCTTTAACATGCAATAAGCCGGTTTTACGCAAATATGGTTAAGGTTTCCTCTCATTCTAATTCGTGTACGCTTTTTTATGAATACAACTGTACCGGGTGAGTCAACGATTGCGCGGAATAATTTTAGGCCTTGAAGATAAAATTTGTCGGTAATGAGCTTTTGTATGAAGATATGGTTGGATATCTAACACATTTTAAAAATATTTTAAATTATGCCCCCAAAAAGTAGGGTGTCATAAAGCTAATTTTTTTTAAATGGGACACCCTTTATTTGAATACATTTATTAATTCTACGTGTTATGTCCTAAATTTTTGTTAATGGTTTAATATACGAGAAAGTTATAGTTTTTTAGATAATTCGACATAATGAAAATTTTGCATTTGCAATCATCTCGTTATTGTGAAATTACTACTTAAATTTTAACACTAAGCGATTTATAATTTTTATACTTCGATACTAAACAAAGTCAAAAATACATTTTCACTATAAAATATGTGACGTCTCATTTACAGGGTGTTTACTTTCTAGGACCAAAGTCAGAAAAGTTCTAATTGAAAAATATCACTTTTTTCAAATAGAACACCCTATATATTTTTCTGTCATCTTATAGCTCGTCAAAAACTCTTCAACTTTCGTGAAGAACGTCCTATCCTTATCTCTAATAGTTTTTAAAATATTTTGATATTTCGAGACTTAATGTCCTCGTTATAGCATTTTTCGTCAATGGATCACAATAGCCATGGATAATAAATGAAAATAATGGCAGTGGAGGACATTAGGAATCAGATCAATGTAAAAATTAAGCCTTTTTACTGCAAAGTTTATTGTCCAGTCATTTTATAAGCTGGTACTCAAAATGAATTTTTCAAAAAAATTAATCAATCGATATGATTTATGTTTTGGGCGAGGCGGATAAAAAGTGTCTTTTTGCTGAACAACTATACAGGATGAAATATCCCGAGTGGCGAACACCCAGTCCTCGAAGTTTTCAAAATTTAATGATATAACATTAAATCTCGAAATATCTAAATATTTCAAAAACTATTAGAGATAGTGATCGAAAGTTGAAGAGTTTATGACAAGCTATAAGATGACAGAAAAATATATAGGATGTTCCATTTAATAAAAGTGATATCTTTTAAATAGAAGTTTTCATAGTGAATATGTAGTTTTGACTTTATTTAGTAAGTATAAAAATTATGAATCGCTTAGTAGATTTAAGTAGCATTTTCATAATAACGAGATTTATCTAAAAAACTATAACTTTTTCGTATATTAAACCATTAATAAAAATGTATGAAATAACACGTAGAATTAATAAATTTATTCAAATATAGGGTGTCCCATTTAAAAAATTTAACATTATGACACCCTACTTTTTGGGCGCACCCTGTATAATTCAAAATATTTTTAAAATGTGTCAGATATCCAACCATACCTTATTACAAAAGCTCATTATGGACAAATCTTATCTTCAAGGTCTAAAATTTCTCCGCGCCATCGTTAACTCATCCGGTACATCCCAAACGAACTTCGAAATATATCGAATACTAAATTTCTATCGATGAAGCAAGGCGATGATGTGATTGCGTCAAACGCGACCAGCACAAATAATGATTCCCTCTCTTTAACCGAGGGATGGCTTCGTCAAGCGATGTTCACTTCGACAACATTGATTGAGCTGTTGTTCTTATTGCAGGCAACATTTTACTTACTCTCTCATACTCACATAAAAAGTCACCGTAACTTGGAGTTTGCCAGTATGGTAGAGCCCTGATTATCTAAATATTCCCCATTACATTATTGAACTATTTTAATGCATTTTGGCCCCGTGGCAGTACGTCACGTCACTGGATTTCTCGTCAACTTTTCTTGTAAATGAGCAACCGAAATTGCATCTAATTTATTAGAGGATGCAGGAAGTGCATTTCATAAATAGTGGCCTATTAAATATGCTCACAATTCGCCTCTCTAGCGATTTGAGTTGTAGAACTATGTATTTACGAGCGGGAAACCTACCTTCAAGCATGTTAAGTAGTGACTCTCTTTAAAGCAAATTAACCTCAAAAGCAAATAGAGAATTATTTGGAAATATGCCGTCTTGTTTATTATGTCATTAAACGTTTAATATTAAATGTAGGATCCTTTGCTGCATATGAAATAATATTTTTAGTATACGAGTATATACACGGTGTTGTGGGAATTACTAGATATTGACAGAGAGAGAGAGAGAAATAAAGAGAGATTGGTAAAGATTTACATAGTTAGATATAGACAGACAGAGATGGACATAGATAGACAGAGATAGAGGTAGAGATGTACGGAGATAGAGAGAGAAGATACATTTTAAATTATAACAGGTGTAATAACCAATTCTCGGCTTTTTTTCCATCACAACGAGTTTTGCAATTGAGGGCAGATCAAATCACCAATTTGATAGAATACAAATATTTAGTTACTTTATTTGGAAAACTGATACAAACACAGAAACTAAACGTAGTGACACCACCGTTGTTTGGCGTCAGAAGATGGCCGTACCCTTTATTTCCTTGCATAAGAATTAAATAAACCTTTTGAGAAACCAGCAACTTATTTTTGGTATCTTACTATTATATTCCTTATAATATTTTACTTTGTCCAATTGTCCCCTAGGTTAGGTTAGGTTAAAAGTGAGTGGGTTAAAGCTAACCCTCCACTGCGACCATGCGATCTATTGTGGCTCACACCTTGTTTATATTTCCCCCAATAGGTCTAACTTTTTGATAAGGATAATGATGGTATTGGGAGAGACATTTTTTATGTCATCCGGCAGCAGAGTCACCTCTCCGAATAGGGCGAATCTGATTCTTCCAGCTGCCGGGAAAGCGCACATTACGTGTTTTGCTGTTTTTGTCTTCCATGCAGAGCCGGCATTCATCAGTTGGGGCTATTCCAATTTTATACATAATATGGTGTCGCAATCTGCAGTGGCCGGTGTACAATCCCACTAATGCTTTAAGGCATGACCTGTTGAGCACTAGTAGTTTGTCAGTTAGTTGTTGGTTTTTATGGCTGTTTATAATTGCTTTTGAGTGTGTCAGACCTGATAGATTTAACCAGTGTCTTTCCCATTTGCTTTTTGCTTCGGCTACTATTGTTTTTCTGGCCGTAGCATGAGATATACCTACCTATTACCGGCTCGGGTCCTGTGAATTTTAGTGCTGCACCTCTCTTAGCGAGCTTGTCGGCAGCCTCATCACGCTCCAGGCCCATGTGTCCCGGTATCCATATTAGGGTTACTTTGTTGTTCAGACTTAGTTCAGATAGTGTTTCGTGACAGCTCCACACCGTTTTTGAGGTACACCATCTCGATTCAAGAGCTTTTAGTGCAGCGTGACTGTCGGAGAATACCTTAATTGATCTATGTGCATACCGTCGGTCTATCAGCAGTCTTGCACACATTTCAATTGCATGAACCTCTGCTTGAAATATGGTTGTCATAGTTCCGAGGCTGATAGATAATTGTATTTTTGGGTTTTTGCCATATATTCCGGCTCCAATACCTTCTTTAGTTTTGGAGCCGTCTGTAAATATTCCAAATTCCGCCTGCAATACGATGGAGCAGGTCAGCACTGTAATTCACCCATTCCTTCCTCCTTGGGTGGATGATTTTATAAGGCGGTTCGTTAATGGATTTTCTTGTCATTATGTCTGAGGGCATATTTAACATACCGGAGGCTAGCGTGTAGCTTCCAACATGCTGGTGCTCTCCATATTCCCTTTTTATACGAGTGTATTCCACAACAAAAGTATCCAGTATAGGTATTTCATTTTCTTCAAACAGAAAAAACAATTTGTAAAGCTTTCGACATTTGTTGTCAATAAACTGCTTAGGAATTCCGCAAGTCTAGCGCGGCTAGGAAAGTTGGACGTCCGGAAACGATATTATTTTGACACGGTGTGGCGCGCGGGGACAGAAAGTTAACATTTTAAGCACGCTCCCCTGTCACGTCCGAAGCGGAAAAGAAATTCGTTTTCCACATCCACCGCAATTTTTTGCCGATTTTATAAATGTTTAGTACGGGTACAAGGGAAACGGCAAACAGCTATCGATGTACTCGTACACTAACACGCAAACCTTGTCTAGTACAATTAATAGTATCATGACTTGCTTCGACATCAAAGACTTGATAAGCTTAAGGAACTATACAGGGTGTCTTATTAAGGGTGGGGAAAATTTTTTTATGGTTAAAGGTTATGAGAAAATTCTGGAAACTATTTTTAAGTTCCGCATTTCGCCACAAGGGGGCACAATTGAAAATTAATTTTTAAAATTCTAAATTTCTCCGAAAATTCCTATATTATGGTATACCTCTGGTTGCATCATTAGAAAGAATAGATAATTCTGCATCATTTTGGTTTAAGGCTCATTGACGTACCAACCATGATAAGAGTGGGGGAAGATATTGAAAGTGTAATCATTAAAATCGCTATAACTTCTAAATTACTTATCCGATTTTACTGGATTTAAGCTTTTTTGAAAGAGAAAGGTAAGTAGTTTTGATTGCCGTATCCAACGATACATGATAGTTTCTAATAAAATTGCTAGAGGGTGCAATTTGTAATAATAACAGTTTTTTCGATCTTATCTCGAAAATTCAAATCATACGGTATAACTATGACATCGGAAAGTAGACTAAATTTGCAAGAAAAAATGTGAATACTGCAGTTCTATATTATCTTTGTTGGTTTCAGAGTTATTGCCAAAACAATAATTTTTAACACTTTTATCGAAGAAATTATTGTTTTTATAGCTTCGTGGCCACGACAAAAAAATATTTTTAAACTTTATGATTCTTTTATGTGTAGGTTTGTTACTCATTATTCCAATGGCCCAAAAATTACTTTAAAATTAATGACAATCATGGAAAACTTCTAATTTAGGCATAATAATATGATGTTTCAAAAAATAAATCTAGATAGCCGTGAAACAAAATCGGCAGATTTAATTTTGATAGGTGTTGACAAAAACTTCTCCTTGATTATTTTTAAATAACTTTTTGCCTAATCAAAACTATAGGCTCGCTAAATGTTTTCAATGTGCCCCTATTGCGGAACGAGAATATGCTGCCATACCTATATACACGTAGGGAAAATGTTTGTCCGCCCATCTCTTGGTAATAAGTAAGAATAGTACAAATATGAAGTATCGCAAAGTAAACAGAAATAGGTAGATTATGTTTCCCCCACTCCATCGCATCGGATCTGGCTGACTCCTTGCCTTTTGCTTGATCCTGATCCTTTCATTCAGGCGGCAACGTACGAAAGAATGAATATTTATTTGATATTAATAGAATCGAAGCGGCGCGGCGTGCCACCAGCGAGTGCCATGAGCGAGATGCAATAAGATGGAGCGGGGGAAACATAATCTACCTACCTCTGTTTGCTTTGCGATACTTCATATTCGTACTATTCTAACTTATTACTAAGAGATGGGCGGACAAACATTTTCCCTACGTGTATATCCTGAACGAATGCACCATACCAGAAGAATATTTCGACGACTGGCAATAAGTTTAAGGCAAACGGGAAATGTTTATACGACCTATTTCACTTGGTATTAAAAGACGTGCAGTGAGGATTGAAGACAACATTATAAACGTTCTTGCGTACGTGGAAGCGAATCCGCATTTAAGTTCATAAGAAATTTCCATTGACCTAGGTATAAGTGTTATTGCAGTGTTCCGAATTATAAGGGATTTTTGGCTGCCAAATCATGTAGACCAGGCCCTATCGCCAACTGATTTTGATAAGCGGCTCGACTATTGCTATTGGCTAAGAGATATGTGTACATCAAACATTGTTACAAATTGTGCCATCTAGCAATTTTATTAGAAACTATCGTGTATCGTTGGATACGGCAATTAAAAGTACTTACCTTTCTCTTCCAAACAAGCTTTAATTTAGTAAAATCGGATAAGTCATTTAGAAGTTATAGCGATTTTAATGATTACACTTTTAATAGCTTCTCCCACTCTTATCAAGGTTGGTACGCCAATAAGCCTTAAACCAAAATGATGCAGAATTATCTATTCTTTCTAATTATGTAACCAGAGGTATACCATAATATGGGAATTTTCGGAGAAATTTAGAATTTTAAAAATTAATTTTCAATTGTGCCCCCTTGTGGCGAAATGCGGAACTTAAAAATAATTTCTATTTCCACATGATCACTTTAGTCATAAAATTTTCTTTCCCAAGTTTCATTGCTTAGTAGTTTCCGAGATATGGCCGGTGGCCACCCGATGATACACCCTGTACAATAGATCCAATATTTCTATCATTGAAATAGACGAACGCGTGCGACACTGTCGCGTCGCCACTGTGTTCAATTAATTTCTTAATCTTAAATTAATTTAGTGTTCTAACAATTTAACTTCTCCTCAAGAATGTTTTGCTAAAATTATTGTATTTAAAGGGAGCATTTTGTAGTAGCTGTGACAGATTACTATTGATTTGAGGGTTCGTCTATTTTTTTAATATTATATTTTTTATCTGAACCTAACATCTATCATCCTCTTTGGTCAAAGAAAATAATAACCCATGGGTTTACTGAATAAATATATATTGTAATAATTTCCAAATCATTGAGTACAAAATTCAAGCAGTACATTTCCATTAAATCCATCATTAATATACACAATGTTTCTTAAATAACTAAAATATCTATATCACACAGTCCACAACACCGCTCTTCGAATATGTCTAGGATCATTTAGATCTAGCCCCACAGAATCTCTCAATTGTGAATCACATGAGATGCCCCTCTCTTTTCGTCGCGAACAGCTTCTTTTAACATATTCTGTTAGAGTTTCGGCTAACCCTAAGAATCCTCTTCACAGCCTTTTCAACACTGATCAGATAACATATACTAACACTTCTAAACATCTCCACTCAGTCCCAGAGACTTTAAAAGAGCTCTTAGAGACCAGTGACCTATCTAAAACATCTGTAAATTCAATTTCAACAATTCCTCCATGGACTAAAAAGATGCCATCTATTAATAAGTTCTTATGTAAATATAATAAACATGATACTCCCAATTCAATTCTTAAACAATCCTTCTTGGAATTTATCAACGGCAACAATCCCGAAAATATCCTATACACCGATGCTTCAAAAAACGACCAGGGAGTAAGCTGCGCAGTCACAACAAAAACAACAATCATAGCAAGATACCTACTGCCTACTTTCTGCAGTATACATACCGGGGAATTACATGGAATTCTGACGGCCCTTAAAACTATTACAGGTCAGAATAAGACGGTCACCATATGTACAGATTCACTCGCCTCGATCCACTCCATAGATAATATGTATACCCAACATCCACTAGCGCAGAATATACACCATATATGCCAACAACTTGCTGAGCAAGATATCCAGATATTAATCGTATGGATACCATCTCACGTCGGTATCAGCGGCAACGAAAAAGCAGATCAAGCTGCCAAAGAAGCTCTAAGTTCGAATCTGCCCATTCAACAAATTCAGCTTCCAAAAGATTTGAAGAATTACTTTAAGCAAAACATCTTAAACAAATGGAAAACCTACTGGAACCACTCAAATAACAAGCTATCAAACATACAACCCAATATTACACCTAGTAACCTACCCCCCATGAGTAGGAGAGATGCAATCATAATACACAGATTAAGAATCGGACACACTCGCGCCACTCATGGGTACTTAATGGAATCGGGAGACCCACCCTTATGTGACCACTGCAACACAATCCTTACAGTACAGCACATTTTGACAGTGTGCCCCAAATATGCTGGAAGCAGGCAAACCAACCATATGCAAGCAGATCTCCAAGAAACTCTAGGTTCACCCAGTCAATATCAAAATGTGATAAAATTCTTAAAAGACATTAACATATACAATTCTATATAAGCTTTTTTTTTCTCACTTCTAATGTACCATATTCTCACTAGGTGTTCACCTTTTATTCCATATATTATAGTATGTATATATACAGTTTTGTAGACGTGCCAATGGCCACAAGCAGCCGAGGCACTATATTTAAATAAATAAAAAATAAATATATCCTAGGTATAATCAAGCGGCACTGCGTCCCGCGGTTACTTTTGTATAACGAAACAAAAACAGTTTACAGTTCGTCTTTACACTTGGTACTTGGTTTATCAAAGTCAATATTTATAGGATTATTATAACTTGCATAACAAACTTATGAAAACAGATATTCCCATCTCATTGTTTTTAACCCTTTAAGGCGCACTGGCCTATTTAACGACCACTTATTCTAACACAATACTCCAATTACCTAGAGCGTCAAAATCAACCACATCGTATTCTGATTGTTCTCCTTACAGCGCGCAGTGCATATTTTGACCATTTACGAATCTTGCGCGCGAACGACTAAGTAAGTGGTCGATATATCAACCACTGCGCCATTAGGAAAAAAAAGTATTTGCTTTTTGTTCATTAATGGTGAAGCATTTTTTCAATAATACTGTGTTCTGTTAAAACAAACCTGGTTTCAGGGTAAGTAAAATATTTTTTCTATTTCACGTTCATAATGAGTTCAGTACGACCCTCATTTGCGGATCGTAATGAAGCTATTTCGATACGCGTTTTTTCTTTATTTGATGTTGGTAACATTGAAATGTTTTATTTCATTGACTTGCGCGGCCTTTGTGATTTACGAGAAAACCCATTTTTCGCAGAGGAAAACTAGCTTGAAAACTTACTTTTTTATTCTGTGTGGATAACACTCATGTATGTTGGTTGCATAAATCTATAAATCAATCTTTTGTAGATGCTTCAAGCTATCATTTTCTGCCAAATCCTATCCAAAATTCAATCTACTAACCTTCTAATGTCGATTTTAACTTCAACTTTATTTGAATTTTCCATCTTCCCTATACTAAATTGCAATGCCGTGACGTAAAATCACGTCTATTGAAATTCGAAAAAAAGTAGCAAAATCTCCCGAATTTCCGAACGCTCTGTATATGTACCGAATGTACAAGGATCACACAACGTATTCCGTCCAATTTCAAATCTCATATCGCTAAAATAACTTTAGAATCTCGTGGTGAAAATGAGTCAATAAATCAAAAAATGACAGTTTGCAAAATAATTTTTGTTGTCCAGAGGCTCCGATGATAAAAAATAGTATTACCAACATAAAATTTAGACATAAAAATTTACAAAATTTGAAGGATTTATTTTCTTTTTAAAATGTATTTTTCTTGATTATAAAAGGTAAAATAGAAAAAAATGTATAAAGCACATGTTTCATAAGGCGTTTTAGCGCCCGTGTCAATAAAAAAACTCGCCACTTCGTGGCTGCTTCTTATGAAACTCGTACTTTAATATACTATTATACACTTTGTTTTATAAATAAAAATATATAATACGTAGAAATTAGCCCGTATAATTTAAAATTTCGACGTTTTTATTGCAAGTATAATAAAATAACCTCAAATATGACAAATACCGCCGTTTAATTTTGTTGATACAAAATTAATTTTAGTTACTTTTTTTTGAGTTTGAAACTAAAAAAGTGTTTAGTAGGGTCCATTTCCCAATTTTAATAGCAATATTCGAATGTCTAACGCGACGCAAAGAAAATATAGGGATATGTGACACATATCCCCTATTCACACAACTACAACTTACTATCGCAGAAACGCACCTATATTTTTCGTGAAAGTTAAGCATTAGTCTCCGACTTCTCTATATTATAGATGAAATTAATAATCCTATAATCTCAATTAAAGCTATTGGTCATCAAATATGATCTAATATTTCAACCCTACTACTTTTTCATACGTTTTTTCTAGAACATATAACCCTATAAAAATGGATCCCATCCAAACAAAAATAGATTCAAAGTTGACAAGTATTAACCTCCACTCAATTGCATGGAAGAGCAGAAGGTAGTGGTTAAAAATGTTTTACTTATACCAACTATTTAGTTGACAGCGCCGTAAATGCCTATATTTTGTATCAGCCAACATGTTCAACAAGAAAAGTAAACCGTCTTTCTCATTTAAAATGTCGTTGTTTGTTAGCAGATCAGCTTATTTTAATCTACCACACAAGGAAACGGAGAGGACCCATACTTCCTATGGACCGAAAAATACAAAAAATCGGTGGCAGAGCAGTCTCTGTAGAATCCAGTAATAGGAAAACAAACGTTGGTGATCATCTTCCAAAAGAAGGAACCTCCCGTCGCTGTAGCTACTGCAGTACTAAAGAAAAAGCAAAAAGATCACCAATAATTTGCGAAAATGCGAAGTGGCACTTTGTCTTGAATGTTTTGCACAGTTTCATGAGGCATAAATATATTTAAATAAACTTTGGTATTTTTGTAAAGCTTATCAGTAAATATAAACGTTCGTGTCCCGAATATTTTTGATTTCTTCATAAGTGGTTAATCAAACGCCTAAGAATTAACCATTTCAGAGGTTGTACTAAAGGCGCAGCGGTCGAAATATTGACCACCTCATACTGCCAAAACTGTCAAACTGACAAAAAAAAATTCTTACAGGAAAACTATTTTTGAATGTTCCTAAATATATATTTGCATTTTTTTTCAGAGTTTTTGAAGAAAAATAGTTTTGCGCCTTAAAGGGATAAGGTAGGTCACCACTCCTAGGTGTTCAAGCGGCACTTAGCGATAAGAAACAATAACTTTTTAATATTGATACCGACACTAAAACGATAATTTGTATTTTTCACTTTATCAACCCCTTAAAGAATTTAAACCACCCTCTTTTATAAACTTAGAAAGCACCGTGAGAATAGTTATTTTTCTATTAAGTGCGCAAAATAGGTGTTTTTTTAATGGCACATGAGATTGTAAATTTTTACCGAGACCGTTAGGTCGAGGTTAAAAATTCAATCAAATGTGCCATAAAAACACTTTTGCGCGCGAAATAAAAACAACATTTTTTCTACAACTGTTTGTTGTTAACTATTTTTTATCGTGTTTAGAAAAAAAATCTAAAATCATAATTCATTTAAGGTATTATTTCTTACACCTGTTCCCATTACTATGGAAACCTAAAATTGTTTAAATTTTATTGATTGTCAAATCTATCGTTTTTCGTGTCAAAATTTTATAGTTGCTTGCTCAAGTTTGATACCATTTAAATGTCTGAAAGTGATAGTGAGACGCCTCACGAAATTACGGATGCGGCAGAAATCGTTATATCAAATCTTTTGCCCGTGAAATCAAGAATCAAATATGAGAAAGTGTACACTCAGTTTCGCGAATGGTGCAATATAAAGAAAGTAAAAACAGTAACAGAAAATGTTTTGCTCTGTTATTTGGAGGAAAAGTCGAAAATTTTAAAGCCATTTACACTATGGAGTACCTATTCAATGCTTAGAAGTACCCTAAACATAAAGGAAAATATTGATCTGCAGCGGTTTACTAAATTGGTTCCATTTTTAAAGAGAAAATCCATTGGATATAGAGGAAAGAAGTCTAAAGTATTAACAAAGGAGGATGTAGCAAGGAAGAGAACTTCACCGTTAATTACTATTCTAATAAAGATTGTTAATTTAATTCACTTTAATAATACATTTTTTTATAAAAAATGTTTTGGAAATTAATTTTTGCATTTTTATACGAAAACATCAATCAGCTGAGCTTGCCGTGAAAAAATATCATTTTTTCACGGTGAAAAAATGACATTTTTTTACGATGAAAAAAAGCGACGTTTTGTGCATCCATAGTAACCAAAAAAAGTCATCTTTTTTTGACAGTTGTAGAAAAATGTGTATTTACATCGTTACGCGATATTGTGTGTTTTAACAACGGATAACATTTCTTGTCTATTCTTTTTTATGTTTAAGGCAAATTTCGATGCTTTATACAAATGAATATTCGTAGGACAAGCCTTTTTTGTATTTTGAGGTGTGGGTAATAGATAAAATAATACTTTGCAATTGGTTGTCCAAAATCACAGGATATCAGCCATATGTGTTTGATTCCCGGTCAACACAGAAAAAGCAGAATGATATCTCGCCAAGCGCATTTGGTAATAAAATTTTATAGCCAAAAAGGTTTTAAGATTCCTAAATTAAGAATGAGGCAACTATAGGTGGTACCTTTAATTTTTCTTAAAGTGTGCACGCGAGCAATTGGTTCGCCATTCCCTAAATCTATTTATTAAAAACGACAATAATAAACAGTGTACTTAATTTATTTTAGCAATAAAATTACCTAACCTAAAAATACAATAGAATTTAATCCAAATAACTATTTCAAAAAATAAAAAGAAAGAATGGTAATTTGCCAACCAATAAGTAGAAAACAGTAGCAAAAGCACTGGTAATCAATTTAGGGATTGTAGAGAAAATTGTCCATGAAAGAAAGCATAATATAATACCGAAGAATACTAAAAAATGTAAACAGGGAAAACCGTTTATAAGTATAGACTTAAAACTTAAAAACTGTCATCATCACTTGGAAATTCTGGAAAGTCCTCGTCATCTGAGTTGTCCTCAAATCATCGGCGCCTACTTCGACATATAATACTTGTTCTCGATCCCACCAATTCCTCATTAATTTTTTTGTATGTTCAACCGATTTCTTCTTGTGATCCAACGAATCTTGCCAAACTATCTCTACTTGCGAGAATTTAAGACCATCACCTACATGTTTTTCATAAAAAGATTTTGCTCCAGCTCATATTAATTCTATCGCATTAAATTGGCAATGATATGGCGGCAGTCCTAGAACCTCATGGCCATATTCACGCAATATTTCATCTAAAGCGTATATTTTGGGTGATTGGAGAGACTTTGCCATTGATAGGAGTTCCGATTTTAACATATTTAGTAAAGGATTTTGGTTGTATTTTTCAAGCCACTCATAAATACTATAACTTTTTCGCCAAGATGAACTAGGTTGTTTATTTAAAATTCTTAAATGATATAATGCATTGTCTAATACAATTAAAGACGGTTCATCTAAATTTGAGATTAATGGAGCTTTTAGCCATTTTTCAAACATTTCGCAATTCATATTGTCATGTTAGTCAGAACTTTTTAAGCTTGCACCTGGAACATATCCTGTTACAGAACCGGCATGTAAAATAATGAATCGCTTTCCCGTGCCACATCCCTATTTTTTTCACGCTTTTCCCAGAATCATCTTGCCAAGATTTTTAACCACTTCCATTTGAAAATATCCCTGTTTTTTCTAAAAATATTACTTTTCTAAAAATTTGAATTTGTAATTTTCCGTTAATTTTTTTTTAAAAACTGAACACGCTGACTCATTATCTGTGACTGCTCACATAGAAATCTCTGGTTAGTCTTTTTTATAGCGAAAACCCAACTTTTTTTATTAATTTTGTTAACGATTCGAGTCCGATTTCCAAAACACCTCGAATTTTTATATTTTTTTTTTAAACTGGAAGAGTTACATTAATTTTTGATCTGTATAAATCATAAATAACGTTCCGAACTCCCATTTTAATATTTTCGCTCAAATCTTCAATCTTTGGCTTTCTTCGTTTACATTTTTTAGTATTCTTCGGTATTATATTATGCTTTCTTTCATGCACAATTTTCTGCACAGCCCTTAGACTAATTCGCAGTGCTTTTGCTAAGGTTTCCCGCATATTGGTTGGCGAATTTTCACTTTTTCTTTCATTCTCGAAATAGTTTAACAAATTAAGCACCATTTTTTTTTGCTTGGGGATGCAAAAAACCAGAAAATTTTTTTTTAGCTTTCATATTGTCACATTAAATTAATTGTAAAAGTCACAAAACTGACATCTTTAAATCAAGACGAAGGTGGGTGTCAGTAACTACCTGAATTGACAATCAATCAGTTATTTCGTCATCCTTGATAGTCGTTACAAGTAATTTGATTCATCGCTAATTTTTCCAATTTCTTGAACAATTCACACAATGGGCTTTACGGAACAGCACAAAACATTCATTGTTGAAGCGTTTTTTCGAAACGGGGTTAGAGTAAATAGTGAGTGGCAATACAATCCGGGTTTGTGCATGGACGATTTTCACGAACATTTTCCTAACGTTGCTTTTATTGATGGGGATTTTAATCATTACCTGAAAAGAACCGTGGCTGTGTTTAGGGAATCAGGTTCTATACAACACAAAAAAGGAGCATGAAGACCATTTGTAATAACAGAAGAACATAGGATTATCCAAGAATGTGGTAACATTTCTCCAGAGATGCTGGTCAACACTTTCAAAAATATGATGAGACGTGTGAATTTATGCTTGGAGCCAATTTCAGCAATTTATGTAATTATTTTTCCTTTTCTTTTTGGTTTGGTTAGATATATCGTCCCCATATTATTGTGATCTAAACCAAGCCCTACTTTTTTTAATCCAAGCCCTCTTTGATGCAAATAATTTTTGCTCGCACGGTATATACTAGTCAATAGACATACTTGATGCGGTTCGGCTTGCGGAGAGCACGCGCCGGTCAGTGTTTACATCGGGCGTATTTCAAACGTGAATATAGTTTATACTATGATCATAATTAAGCATAGATCTACTTAGAAGCTGCTGCAATCAAATCTTTAGTCTGTTAATTGGTTGTTCTCAGTTTTCTCTCAACCAAATCCTTGAACTGACCAAGACTAGTTGTATCTACATCAATATCAGATGCATACAGATTAAAAAAGTGGCACATTTTGTAAATTGGTGAATTTTTGTACAGGTTTGTTCCAGGATAGGTCAGATAAAAATATTTTTGGCTCGCGAGTCGACTCTATTGACAGCAAATGGTATATCGGGCAGTCAATTTCACCTTCCAAATTATAAACAAAGTGCATAGTAAAATTTCGATGCTTCTTTTATTCAATGAAAGCCTGCCAAAGACACCCAAAAGGTATTCGTTATCACACCCTTTCTGAGAATATATAGCATCATATTTCCTATAATACATACACTTCACAAACTTTCTCTGCACTCTTTCAATTAGTGTAACCCACACGTTATACTGGGGGGACCAAATTATGCTTCCGTATTCTAAAACAGGCAACACTATAGGCTATCAAAAAGATGCCAGCTAACATCAATGCTAAAGTCTTTGGTGTTACTAACGATAAAACCTAATATTTTTTGTGCACTATCAATTTTAGATATTATATGGCTGGAGAAAGACATTGTTGGTTCAAAGACACACCAAGGTCCTTTTGTTGGTTCACCTGCTGCAATTTGCGTTTAGAAAGAATCGATATTATACAGGGTGTCCGGAAAATACGTGTCCAACGTTTGACGACAGACTCCTGACGTCAAAATAGCCGGTAGAGGGCGTCAAAAATTTGTAAAAATATTGGTTTTTCCTAAATTACGTAAAAATCTGCTAATCGATTTTAATGATTTTTAGTATGTAGACTAATACTATAAAATTACGTTTTCTAGTAGTATAGTCACCGGCTGTAAATAAGTGGAATTGTTATAAAAGTGATATAATACGTCAACATTTCTCCTAATTTTTTATATGAACGGCGTTATGACAACCCAGATATTTTTGTAGAGTGGCTGGATGTATTTGGAAGCTATTTTACCTCTTTAATATTTTTCGTTGAATGAGCTGTTTTGCCAGCAGAAAATATTTACAATATTTAGTATTATTAGTAATAATATTAAAATCAAATTACCTGTAACAATAATTTTTTAAGTGACCTTGTTGCTATGACATTTAATAATTTGACAATTATTGACAAATTGTCACCAGTCTATGAAATTTACTCAAGTATACGATCAACATTCTTGAATTACAAGTTCATTTTACCATTAAAAATGGAAAATTATACGAACTCTGAGAAGGTTGACATGCACCTGGTATACGGGTTTTGTCAAGGAAATGGGCGTCAGAGTGTTAGGGTTTACATGGAGAGGTTTCCTAACCGTCAAATACCAAACCACCAAATATTTGCCAATATCGAGCGTCATCTTCGGGAAACGGGCAGCTTTGAGAAAAACTTTGAAGGCAGGGGTCGTATGCGAACAACTCGAACTGTGGAGACAGAAGAGATGATTCTGGAAAGAGTTGAAGAAGAACCAAGTACTAGTACCCGTCGCTTAGAACGTGAGTTACATGTTCCTAAAACGATTGTCAATGAGGTTTTTAAAGAACAGTTGTTACATCCTTATCACGTGCAAAAAGTCCAGGAACTTTTACCGACTGATCCCCTAATGCGGCTTACATGTCAAATTATTAGAAACAAAAGAATCCGTGATCCAAATTTTTGTAGAACAATTATGTTTACTGACGAGGCGTGCTTTACAAGATCTGGAGTAACCAATCTGCACAACGAACATATTTATGCCGATAAAAATCCACATGCCATTAAAGTTGCACATCATCAGCATCAATTTAAATTAAATATTTGGGCAGGTATTATTGATCGCTACCTTATTGGTCCCATTGTTATTCCAGACAGGTTAGATGGAAATATTTATTTAAATTTTTTGCAAGACACATTACCAATTCTTCTGGACAATTTGCCCCTTTTACTTCGGAGGGAAATGTGGTATATGCATGATGGTGCCTCGCCCCATTTTTCCGTTGCCGTTCGGCAATACTTACATCATCAATATCCCAACCGATGGATTGGAAGGGGCAATGATGCACCAGTAAAATGGCCTCCACGTTCTCCTGAGTTAAATATGTGTGACTTCTTTTTGTGGGGCGCTATTAAAACAGAAGTTTACAAGACTCCGGTAAACACACGCGATGATTTATTGCAGCGGATTTTAAATGCAGGCAACCATTTTAATAACCCCGAGACATTAGATAGGGTCCAATATAATTTTTTAAGGAGTGTTAATAAGTGTATTCAGCAAGATGGCGGTTATTTTACACATTTGCTTAAGTAATGTTTTTGTTTTACTTAGTTTCTTACAATATATACTTTCAACTTTGTTGTAGGTACTTTGTTTTATTTTTATTGTTAATAATTGATGTATGCAGGTAATTGTAAATATTTTCTTCTGGCAAAACAGCTCATTCAACGAAAAATATTAAAGTGGTAAAATAGCTTCCAAATACATCCAGTCACTCTACCAAAATATCTGGGTTGTCATAACGCCGTTCATATAAAAAATGAGGAGAAATGTTGACGTATTATATCACTTTTATAACACTTCCACTTATTTACAGACGGTGACTACACTACTAGAAAACGTCATTTTATAGTATTAGTCTACATACTAAAAATCATTAAAATCGATTAGCAGGTTTTCACGTAATTTAGGAAAAACCAATATTTTTACAAATTTTTGACGCCCTCTACCGGCTAAACGAGACAATTTTGGATATACCTAAGTCGGCTTAGATCGACCTATTTAGACGTCAGGAGTCTGTCGTCAAACGTTGTACACGTATTTTCTGGACGCCCTGTATAGTATACCACCTTTAATTTTTTTAATGGAAACTATTGTATATTTTTAAATTTTTACATTCTACAATAATTAATTCTAGACATTTTTCATAAATAATGCCCTTTACCTAATTTCGACGGTTTATCGAATATTAACCTTTAAAACAAGATAGACAAACAACAAGTTTTGAAAATAAACTATTTTATAAGATGTTGAAAATGCCCTCGACCAACAGAACTGCTCTGCAGTAGATAAATTCCTGTTGTACATTTTGTACTACTCGTGGAGAAACTTCTCGTATTACTGACGAATCAACTCCTTAAGCGTCTCTATCGAGTTAGATTTAAATTTATAAACTAAATTTTTGACATAGCCCCATAAAAAAAGTCCAGTGGATTAAGATGGTCTGGGTGGCAACTCTGTTGACCCCCGTCTACATATCCACCGCCCCGGAAAAATTGTATTTAAATACTCTCTTTTACATGAGCAGCATGCATAATGCTGGGGAGTAGCATCCTGTTGAAATCATCAGGATCATTATCATCTGAAAATAGAGTGGCAAGAGCTGGAACCAGATCATTTCGCAGGAAATTTAGATGTTTCTCTAGTGAGGCTCTCATAAAATAAAAATGGTCCGATTACCCAATTTTCAACAATGCCCACCCACTACTGGATGATGTGATATTCTATGAACCAGTGAGGATGTTCCTGTGCCCAGTATCTGTAGTGTTGTCTATTAACCTGACCAATTAAAGAAAACGTTGCTTCATCTGAAAAACAAATTGTTTAGACAATTCGTGCGTGATTATCTGCTAGCTCACTCATTATTTCACAAAATTGCTCTCACCTACCTGGATGTCCAATAACTCTTCTACAATTGATGGTTTGTAGATAAGAAACTTTTTTTTTAATTTAGATACAAAGTTTTGGTGAGTATCGTAGTCACGCCGAAGTTGTGTACTTGAGCTATGGGAATCTTCCTGTAGTGATAATATGTTTTTTCCCTCAGGTATACCAGGGCGCCCAATTTTGACACTATCTTTGTCAGTACGCGACACGTTCTTCACTTAATTGCTACCCTAGACGCTGTGGATTGGTTAACAGGCGGGCAATTTGGGTATTTTTCAGTGAACATATCACAAACTTCCCTATGACTTTCTCTTTTATCCCCCCCAACCCACCATAATCAAAATTTCTATGCGTTGATCTTCAACGAGGCGCATTTTGGATATAATATCAGCAGAGCAAAATTCAATATTGATTAACATTCACTGAAATTTTTTGACGTCTTAAAATTAAATAGCAAATTGTCATTGTCAGTGCCTTAAAGATTATGACTTGAGTTCAGAGCGTTGCTAAGTCGAGAAAAATATTAATGGTGCATACCAACAGTAAGTGTTAATATTTCGTAAACGGTTGAAGATAGGGACAGGACAAGATGTCTAGAATTGATTGTAGAATGTAAGAATGTAAAAATATACAATATGTTCCACTAAAAAATTAAAGTTGGTACATGTATTTTTTGATCCATCCTACATAATACCTTTTTCTAAAATAATTTGATTGGTCCGAGTGATTCTTGAATAAGTGGGCGATATTCTGTATAAAAGGCTGATCCTTTCTTCATTACGCGGTATTATACAGGGTGTTATTTAAGTATGTGGCCGAACTCTAAGGGGTGCTTCTTTGAGTGGTTTTAAGAAGAAAAGTTCATATAAACATGGGTCCAAAAATGCATAATTTTTACGATACAGGGTGTCAAACTTTTAAAAAAATCGGATGTTCGAAAATATCTCAATACTCTTTTATTCGATTTTGTTGAAATTTGGCAATTCTGTTTGTAATAACAAGAGAATAATTTTGCCTCCATTAAATTAAAATTATTAAGTCCAGTGGCGTCCCAGAAGACAGTCCAACTAATATTTTTGACAAAAAAATTGCGCGCCACTGACTTTTTTAAAATTATGTATCTTTATCGGATTAAGCAACTACAAATACAACAATTTTATTTTCTTAGTTTTTTTCATATCTTGCTTTGTTTTCAAGAAAAAAAAATAAAAACCACTTTCTGGCATGTCCCCGGGATAATAAGAGTTATAGTTCTTACTTTTAAAACATTTCAGTAATAAATTATTACGTTATGGGATTATTTTATGTTAATTTATTTTATCAAAAACAGTTTTAATCGGCGCGAAAAAATTCAAAAGAGGACTTTCGTGTAATTTTAATTGCTTAATAGTTTGGTAAGTAGTTTGAATTCTCTTATTATACCGGGGACCTGCAATAAAGTGGTATAAATTTTTTTTCTCGAATAAAAAGCAAGATATGAAAAAAACTCATGAGATAAAATAGTTGTATTTGTAGTAAATCGAAAATAATACTTAATTTTAAAAAAAGTCTAATTGAGGCTTAACTATCCTCTTGTTATTACAAACAGAATTGCCAAATTTCAACCAAATCGAATAAAAGAGTATTGATACGAACATCCGATTTTTTTTTTAAAGTTTGACCCTCTGTATGGTAAAAACTATGCATTTTCGGACCCATGATTATATTTCTTCTTAAAATCACCTAAAGAAGCACCTATTGGAGTTTGGTCACATACTTAAATAACACCCTGTATAGTTTCCGTCTTACGAGTCTATAGGTGCAGGAAAGAAAATGCTCTAAAAAGCATAAAATAATATTATTTTAAAGATAGTCTATAATAGATTCTCAATGATAATAATTATTTGATTAACTTACTTTTTATATAAGTAGTATAGTAGCAAGGTTAACAGATAAGTTTTGTTAATTTTATTGGATAAAAAATGGACGTATGAAGAATAAAATGTATTATTTAAGCCAAAGCATCCACGGCAATGTTCGATTTAACAACGAATTTTCAATGTCGGCTTGGGTAGTGAAATACCTTGTTTGTGAATACGGAAAAAATCGCAGATTTGTAACGATTTGTTCTTTTTTATTATGGTCGTACATTTTGAAGCGGGCTTGGATTTTTTGTCGTAGGTTTAAATTTAATTTTGCATTAGCATTAACTGATCAGTGGCGTAGCGTGCAGGGGGCCAGGGGGGGCGCCCGCCCCCCCCGCCCTTTGAGCCTTTCCCAAACGGCGCCCCCTTCCCACTCTCCCAGTAGTTCCCAGTTCAATTTCACTTCACATGATAATTGATAATATTGTTGACCTATAGCAGCAAGAGGAAATTTACTATGTTTATGAATATAAATGATAATTATATAACAAAATCCTCATTATTTATTACTATTATTATTATAATAATTATTTTTTAGTTCTTTGTTTCTGTTTATATTATAAGATTACCATTATCAGAAGAATAGTATTGGCAAATATGGTATTTTGTGAAGCTCTCTTTCTCTTTGTTTTTAAAGTATTTTTATGGGGTTTAATTAGCGTTATTATTAGTTTATAACTTTTAGAGTAAAGAAGGAGATAAAAGAAACCCCTTACTCTGTTACCTATTTTGAGATTCTATTTTATTTTCACTATTTGATTTACTTTATAATAAAAATATTTTGGCACGACCAATAATTTGTATTCTTTCAGTTATTTTGCTTTAAAAATTAAAAATTGCTTGAAATCTTTAATTTACTAGAGACTAAATTTTATGCGTTTTATTGTCGCCAATGAGAATGAATATATGCTCATATTATTATGTAATAAGTATGCCTAAAATATTTTATAGAGTTTTAACAAAATTTCCCTTGCCGTGTTCATCTTCTATTTTCATGTGGCCATTTTGGACATGACGAAACAAAAACTTTATTTCTCAGGCCAAAATTTACTAAATAAACGAAATTATACATTAGCAGTGAGGCGCCCTTTGAACAAGGGCCCATAATGAGCCATGAAAACGAAGCATTTTTTTTTACTTAATCAATTTTTTTGTGATTTTCTTGAGGATCTTGTGTATTTTATATTTTAAGGGCGTGGCACCCAAAAAAATTTTGCCTGCGGCGCTCTTTTTTTTTTTATCCCTCCCCATAGAAAAAATATCTACGACCTTACCTTAGAAGCTTTCGCACCCTCCGCCCCTTCAACCACGCTACGCCACTGTAACTGATTTGATATTTCAAATATTAAACCAGTAGCGGCACCGCATACTAAGAAAGTAAATGGTGCATTTTCTCGTTGATTATAACAGAGCGGCATTTAAAAATATTTTTCTGCGACGTGTTTTCATATCAGAATTTACGGGTTTTAATATTTTAAGTCGATTCCATAACACCATATTTATAAATTAAAAAACATTAGTTTTGTATAATTTTTTTTCTTTTTAAGTATATTTTAAATAACAATAAAGCTATTGTACTTTGCCGCATTAAAAAGCCACCGCCTGTATTTCGTTTATTTCAACAAAACTTTTCAAATAAATTGCGTCTTGATCGATACTTGTTCAGATTTTGACGGTTCCTTCGAGAAAACATAAAAAATTAGATGAAAACAAGTAGGCGCTCAAAGTATATTAGGGAAGTATCAAGGGATCACCCGGCCCTAACTCGAAAAACACCCAAGGGTGTCGAGTCCAAGTTGACTTGTAAATTCCCGGGTATTTTCAGGATTTTCTCTCTGGATAAAAGTGTTAGAGGGTGTTTTTGTCTTGCTAGTTGATTTATTTAATGGATTCTTAAATAAATAATAAACGTAGGAAAATACAAACATTTGCATACACCCAAACGTTGCGACAGAGTAAGATAATAAATAAATTATTTCGATTTACGGTCTAAAGGAACCGTAAAGTTTTTCCGGAAAACAACCACATTTCCTTACTAATTTCCACTTCTTAGGTATTATCGGTGACACAAAATGACAAAGACATAGTCCCCCACATATCTAAACTACAGTGGCGTCTCGCCGCCCCAAGTTTTTAATTTCCAAATTTTGTTCTAAACACATTGTAGAGTATGGATTGTCCATTAAAACACTAATCGTATTTATAACTTTTAATTTAAATTATGAAAAGTTATAAAGAAAATAAGTACGTACGACCATCAACTGAATCGCCCAACCACGTGGCGGACACGACGGCTTGCCTACCTACAACAACTGACTGAAATATTTCCATTGGTGCGAGCCTTGGGCGACCTGGCGCTTAAAATATTTATTTATTTATTTATTTATTGAATCAGCACTTACAGAGATACATTACACTCCAAATAGCACACACAAAGTCTAAAATATAAAATTAATACATTAATACAAAATATTATACTATATTACACTATACATTACTTTGTTCTTAAATGATAAAAAAGTGGAACAAAATAAATCGATACTATTAAAGTGGACATTGTAGTTACCCATGAGCCTATTACAGAAAGCCCAAGAACCATACACAGTTCGATGATTATTCGTATAAAAAAGATTTCTCAACCGAGTAGGTCTCTGTGGGATTCGGAAGCGCACCTTTGCCAGTCCAGTAACGAACCACAACTGATTTTGCTGTTCAGCAACTTAAACAAAAAGTATACCATTGCATTTTTTCTGCTCCGCTCTAGACTTATATATATATACCGGCCAATTGAATGCGAGTTGCATAGGGCACATCTTTGTAAGGGAATCGAAGTTTAAACAGTAAAAATTTTACAAATTTGTTCTGGACACGTTCCAACCTCTCTTTATAACAGTTATAAATAGGATCCCATACGATACTATTATATTCTAACACACTACGCACTAGACAATTGTATAATGACTTGATAGCTTTAGTGTCATTGACATCAGAACAAGTGCGGCGCAGAAAACCTAACATCCTAACCGCGTTTAAGACTATGTTGTCTACGTGTATATCAAAGCTTAGATCACTACTAAAAATTACACCCAAGTCATTGAAATGATCAACAGATAACTTAATATTATCTATCGAGTATGGAAACACAATGGGTGTTTTGCATTTAAGATATCTTATAACTTTACATTTAGACACATTAATTTCCAAACAATTCAAATTGCACCATTTAACTAAATTATTAAGATCTTGCTGAACAGCTATACAATCGCTGATAGATCTGACAGAACAAAACAATTTTAAGTCGTCAGCATACAAAAGAAATTTGCATTTTTTAAATTGTCCTACAACGCTATTAATAAAAATTAAAAATAAGATCGGACCCAAATGAGATCCTTGCGGCACTCCCGACAAAACATTTATTTCCCGTGACACTACATTCCCAAGCTTAACGCACTGTTTACGATCAGTCAAATACGACGCAATCCATGCCAGATATGGTCCACTGACTCCCAACTGCGAAAGTTTCTTGATCAATAAGCGATGACAAAGTCGATCAAAAGGCCTTTGATATGTCGGTGTATATCGCATCCACTTGAAAGCCATTCTCCACGTCACCAACCAAACTGTTATGAAAAACACCCAGGTTTGTGGCTGTTGATCTGCCCTCAAAGCAACCATGTTGCTGAGGTGATATGTGATGTTTCATTGATGCAAAAAGTTCATCTGTGATGATGGATTCAAACACCTTTGACACAACTGGGTACCTTCATATTATTAGCCGAGAATTTCACTGTGCTTTCTAGAAAAACTGCATGGATACAGGTTATAGGGAGCTAAGCTCGATAACTACGTTACCGAATTACCGCTTTACGCATAATTGATTTGATAAAGCACGGCCATACGACTGATTGCGTTCCAGTTTTAAATATACTTTGTTAATTGCTTTAAAAATAAGACAGGTAGGACAATGACACTGTGGCCCCACCACACGGGTGTGCACTGCTATACTTTATGTATCGTAGTATCAAAATAAGGTTTTGAAACTATACCATGCAATCAATATAGCATGTCTTTATTACTATTGAAAATTGACTAAAAAAAAAAAGAAAAAAGAACCTGAAAATTGTACATTTAAACTAAATGGGAGACGTGTTCATCTTGTACTGCCAAACATGTTCCCATTAGGCTTTTTACAGAATCGAAAATATTGGTGAGTAGTTTGTCCCAAATTACAGAATAATAATAAACTCTTCTTCTGAATTTTAGATCACATGACTAGTAGTGGTCAATACACAAAACTATGATACTAATTGGAAGAAAAAAACAGGCGTTGCTTGATCAGTTTCACTATACATATAACAGTAAACAAAACAAGATTAGGTTCGTCTACGCATGAGTAGTTGAATAAAGGTGGCCCAGAATCCCGTTATCTATACTACTTAGAAAATGCGGCTATTACCGAAAGCCCAACAAGATCTATATAAAGAAATGGATCGGCCTTTTATATAGAATACCGCTCACTTAATCAGGAATCAGTCGGCCATGTCAATTTAATTTTTTTTAAATAATTTTTTTTAGAAACAGGGTGAATCTTAAAAATGATACGTGAACCAACTATTCCGCTTCCGTACTATTGTCACGAAGGGTAGTTTTTTGCGCTTCCCAGTGGACGACGCCTGGGTTCCCTTCGCTCTATGACACCAATGGTTAGGCGAGATTGGGGAACCCAGTACTATAACCCAGCTAACCCAGCTAAGATCTCGCAGCCAAGCTAGCACGTCGCCTAACGCCCTGAGCCGCCCAGATGACTTCGCGACGACACTTTCCTTCCCCTAGTTAGCGAAGCCAAAGTATAAAAGGTAAATAATTGTATATAAGTGTAATTTATGAAATTGTGGTGTAATAAATAGTTTAATTAAGTATGATGACCGCCTTTTAATCAAGGAACCCGGTGCCCTCGTGACACTATTAAAGATAGTGATAAAAATAGTCGTCCTGGTAATCCTAAGGATAAAAAATAAACATATTATTATCATACAGGAAGATTCTCGTAGCGCAAGCACAAAACTTGGGCATGGCTACGATACTCACCAAACCACAGTATCTACACTTTTTAAAAAGTCTCATGACTGCAAACCAGTAATTGTACAAGAGTTATTGGACGATAATCCTGTTAGGGAAGAACAATTTTGTGAAATAATGATTGAGCTTACAGATAATAACTCACGAACTGTCCAAAGAATAGGTTTCTCAGATGAAGCCACGTTTTCTTTAAATGGTCAGGTTAATTGACAAAACTACAGTTATAGTAAAAAATGTAATTTCTCTCGAAAGATGGATTCCAAGTCACGTGACACTCTGTCAATTCTGGTCTATTGAATTTCTATAAGTTGAATCCCAGGACCGGACTTGCAAATTATACTTGTGATACCTTCAAAAACAATTGATGCAATAGTCTTATCGGTTCTACCGCCTACTATTTCCAAACTATGATAATAAAATAAAATAAAAAATAAAATAAATATGGCTTTATTGTAATTGTAATGTACAGGAGTGTAAAGATTATAGCGAAGTTGAAAATTAGCTTCTTATTATAATAATAATTTATTTTAAAGAAGGGTAATAATAAAGATGAGTTTTTATATGGTTTAAAAATAAAGTGTTAAAATAGATTTAAGCCAGGGATTAAATTTTCTCTGATAATGGAAATCCTACTTTAACAGTCTTTGACTTACGTAAGGTACGTAGAACCAAAAATGGCGAACAACAGACATTTTAAGAGGAAAAATTTTAAAAATTAGTTTTCGCCAAAAACGACGTTCAGATAAAATGAAACTTCTTACTTCGATGAAAACTAACGTGCAAGGCACATAATAATAATTATGATCCATAATGCTTTAACTTTCAAAATAAAAGAATAATAAAATTTTAACCTGCAAATTTTCGATTAAATAAATAATAATTGTAAATACTTTCTGGCCACACAAAACTAATTATATTTAAACGGAGTAAAAATAAAAGGCATCAAAACTTTTAAACATTTTTAAAACGTAACTAATCAAATATAACAAAAACCACAAAAACAATTCATAACTCGGTGTGTGGGCTCATTACGGTTCACTACTAATCTGGGGATATTAATATGTCTTAATATCAGCTGATCGATGACAAA
This sequence comes from Polydrusus pterygomalis, assembly GCA_963969555.1. Lineage (NCBI taxonomy): Eukaryota > Metazoa > Arthropoda > Insecta > Coleoptera > Curculionidae > Polydrusus > Polydrusus pterygomalis. Next base: position 4,755,001 of record OZ018375.1, read on the forward strand.
TTATTGATGTAATCTATCGGAAAATGAGATAATTCGTAGCGTTTTATATACCGGGTACAGAAAAATCCTCACCGGTTCATAGAAAATCACACCATCCAGTAGTGGGTGGGCATTGTTGAAAATAGGATAATCGGACCATTTTTCATTTATGAGAGCCTCATTAGAGAAAGATATCTAAATTTCCTTTGAAATGATCTGATTTCATCATTTGCCACTAATTCTAAATGATAATGATCTCATTTTCAAGTTTAACCCTTAGGTTTCAACAGAATGATGTACCCCGCACTATGCTCCTCATGGAAGAGAGTACTTAAATACAATTTTCCGAGGCGATGGATATAATTGAACGGGGGCCAATAGAGTGGTCACCCAGATCGCCCGATCTTAATCCACTGAACTTTTTTTTGAGCGGCAAATAAATACAAATCTAAACCCAACTCGATTGGTACGCTCAAGGAGTCCATTCGACGAGTAATACTAGAAATTTCCCAACAAGTAGTACAAAAGGTAGGTACAATAGGAATTCTTAGATCGAGTACAAAACATTTTTAAGAACTTAACAATTAATATTTCGTAAACGGTTGAAGATAGGTATAGGGCATGATTTATGATATGTAAAATATTCAATATGTTTCATTTTAAAAATTTAAGTTGTTACATGTAGCATTTTTATGATCCACCCTGTACAAAATCTTTTCAAAAAAATTAATTTGACGTGTGGCTGTACACTTTCTTTATCATAACGCATCATTGATATTGGTTTCCATTATTTATATTACCAAATAAATAAATTATCGCCCGTTATTATTCCCAATGCCCGATTAAGCCTCTCATTATTTTTATCTTTCCGATGCCCATTAAAATTGTAATTTTAACAATGGCCAGACCGCGTCGACCGCAACGTCCGTAAATTATATTGGCCGATCGACCCGATCGAAACTTGCTTTATTAATTACTGGAAAAGAGAGTCAGTTTTGAAAGTTTACCGCCGATGTCCTGGAGATTGGATATAACTTCGGAGAGCAGACAAGCAGTAGAACTCATGTATCTCTTGGAATCAAATAAATATTATTGAAATCTTCTTAACAGAAATTTAATTTAAAATGTGCTCTTCTTAATCTCCTTGTCCTTGTTTCTTGCTACTCATTTATACTGATTCATGACGTCGGATTACATAATAGCATATTATACAACAAGCATATAATGGTGGCTATTATTCACGCGGATAAAGTTTATGACACGAGCCGTAGGCGAGTTTCCTAATTTTATTCAAGTGAATAATAGCAATTATATGCGAGTAGAATACTATACTTTGTCCACGACTATCCAATAATAATTGTAGCCAGAATTACTAAACATCTTTATTTATTTAGAAATATTAATAATTAAAACATTGTATTTACACAATGTGCCAAGTTAATTGTAGAAATCGAATTTAATTCTACATTAACATCTTGGTTATTCGTTGTAGTAGATACTGCCTCATTGCGTATATATACCGCTGACCAAAAGGATTTTTCTGGATCGCGTCTGATATTTTTTTAGCTATTTCCATTTTATTTTTTATTGAGTCTTCAATGTATCCTTCTGCTACCGCCGTGGATTTCCATCCACCGTGTCTTTTCAATGCAGTTATATCCCCGCCTGCGTCTACAAGTATAGTGGCTGAAGATCTGCGAAAACTGTGACCAGAATATCTCTCTGGAGTGGGTAATTCTGCAATTGCTGTGTTGCTATCTGTCTCCCCATTTGCGTAAATTTATTAATTCCTATCCTTTGTGAGGTACATTTGCCATTTTGATAATTGAAAAAACAATATTAGATGTGACTTCTTGCAAATTTGGTAATAATCGTTTGATATTGTAAATTTGCGGGTAATTTTTGTTTAAGTATTTGGTACCTTTACCAAAAATATACCTAAGAAAGCTGCTCCAAGACATTGTAAATGTTCAAGTTTCATAGTGTATAGTTCCGTTACCTACGTTAGATCATTACCATGGCAAGCACCCATTACTCCTATTATTAATGCCATGCACCTAAAATAAATAATATATGTGAATTTTCATAAGGGACACCATTAAAATTTTGATTTCAAAGCTTCGCGCATGTGTATAATGGAATTATGTTATTAAAAATAAAAAATAAAAACCTTTCGCAAGAACAAGTGCTAACCCGTTACATTTTATCTTTAATAAAAAGAAAGGTAATTTCGCCCATAAACACTTAGTATATTGTTTCTTACCTTTGTTGCAAGATATCTATCGTCAGAAGCCTCCGTAATGAATTTATGTACATCCTCTGTAGAAAAAATACTAACCTTTTTAGGCTGAAAACCTTCAGATTCTTAATTTGCTATAATTGTCAAGGTCAATACCATGATTTAAATTAATAGTAGTTTTAAGCATCGAGTAGTTTGTCCTTAACGTCGATGGTTTATATTTTGCGGACAACTCTGTGAAATACACTAACAATACGGATTCTGAAAAAGAACTATACTCAAAACCCAATATTATAGGCAGTGACGTATTATTCGAAACCATGGAAACTAATGCAAACCGCCAATGACCATACAGTATTTTGGTCGTTTCCATGGTTATGAGAGCTACGTCACTGCCTATATTTTTGGTAATAGACTATACTTAGTTTTCTTATCAATCCTCCTCCTCCATTGTACAAACGAATCATAAGCAGACATAAAGTTTTTTCGATGTTTCTGGTAATAAATTTAAACTTGCTATTTTTGCAGCTTCCTGTATATCTGGATTAATATCTCTAATCATTTTGTAAGTTCTTTTAATACAATTCTTAACTATAAAGTTGATAAGTTGAACTATATTTTGACGTTTCAAATTAAAATTACAAAGCGCTTCGACTTGACATTTCATGGCATGCTTGAATTTTTCATCATACATACAAAATCGTATTCATTATTCACTAGTGAATTATGAGTTCATTATTCACCAGTGAATAATGGGTATTATTATTATTATTATTGAGCAAACACATACAGTGTGTGTATAAAGTCTGGAAACGGCTTAATAACATCACAATTAACTGGCCGATTTAAACCAAATTTGGTACAGTTGTGTAAGAGGATCTAACGCACCGAATGACGATATTGGCGTTGTTGCCAGCTTTTTAGTTTGTCTGGAATTTGAACGAATTTTATATTTTTAAATATAACACCCAGTATATTTTTACATTTTTAAATTCCACATAAAATTATAATTATTTTTTATTAAATGCATTATTAGTCTATACTTCATAGTTTCCGAGATATTGACTCTCGAAAAGTGACATTTTTGAACTTTGACAGCTTATAACTTTCTAACAGTACGTCTTAGAGCAAAACGGCTTACATGTCCCTATCTTCAATTTTTATTATCTTCCCAAAAAAATCAACTTCCAGTTAAACCGGAACAACTATATTTCCTGCTTTCAAGTTACATCCGGTTTAACCGAAAGTTGATTTTTTTGGGAAGATAATAAAAATTGAAGATAGGGACATGTAAGCCGTTTTGCTCTAAGACGTACTCTTAGAAAGTTATAAGCTGTCAAAGTTCAAAAATGTCACTTTTCGAGAGTCAATATCTCGGAAACTATGAAGTATAGACTAATAATGCATTTAATAAAAAATAATTATAATTTTGTGGAATTTAAAAATGTAAAAATATACTGGGTGTTATATTTAAAAATATAAAATTCGTTCGAATTCCAGACAAACTAAAAAGCTGGCAACAACGCCAATATCGTCATTCGGTGCGTTAGATCTTCTTACACAACTGTACCAAATTTGGTTTAAATCGGCCAGTAAATTGTGATGTTATTAAGCCGTTTCCAGACTTTATACACACACTGTATATAACGAACATATTATACAAGATACGTGGACAAAGATTTTAAACAATAATTAACTATCAAAAAAATTACCTTGTCGGACTTCCATTGTCATTATTTTGTTACTTAACACAACGTTTCGGTTAGTTAGTATCTCTAACCGTTTTCCAGTGCAAACTAAATTATAATTCTAAGGCTACTGTATTAAATACTATCCATGTGCAATAAAGCTTGATGACTCCGCCTACGTGCTTATTGAAGTGTGAAGTTTAAGCTGTTGGTTTTGGACAAGAAGAGCCTACAAGATATACTACGTAGTTCCTTCTTTCAAGTAAAAGATAGGTTCTATGCCCAAGATGACGGTCTACCAATGGGTTCATCTCTCTCTCCGGTGGCGGCTAACCTGTACATTGAATGGTTTGGGTCACACGCTATTAACACTGCCAAGATTAAACCTAAACTTTGGCTTAGATATGTTGATGATACCTTTATTATCTGGACAGACAGCAACGAAGAACTGATACGGTTTTTGGGAAGTATTAATAGTATAAGACAATCCATTAAACTTACCATGGAAACAGAAAGACATTCCAACATACCGTTTCTCGATGTTCTCGTCAAACGAAGTGCTGAAAACATAAAACTTTAGTGTACAGGAAACCCACTCACACGGGGCAAATACCTTAATCACGGATCGAATCATGCAAACTCCATAAAATATAGCATAATTCAAACTCTTTATCACAAAGCATTTAACTTTTGCAAAAAAATTAAAAAGTTAACCAAAAACTATAATAGCAAAACAGCCTTCAAATCCGGAAATACGCTTAGAAGCTTTCTTACAAAAGTAAAACCCCACCGTAATGAAAACACAAAAAATTGTAAGTATCAAATCGCTTGCAAGCGTGGCGAATCGTACATTGGAGAAACAAAAAGACCTCTTCCCGTACGAGTTAATAAAAATCTGAGGCATACTCAAAGAGGTAAAACTTCGAGATCAGGTATAGCAGAACATGTATGGACCAACCAACATAATATACAGTGGTCAGAAGCCAAGGTTTTGGACTCGGAACAGCACTATAGAAAACGAAAATTCAAAGAAGCAGCGTTCATGAATCAAAATACCCATATATTTAGTAAACCAAGTATAGATATCACCAATATTTGGAAGCATCTTCTTGTCCAAAACCAACAGCTCAAACTTCATACTCCAATAAGCATGTAGGCGGAGTCATCAAGCTGCATTGCACATGGATAGTATTTAAAACAGTAGTCTTTGAATTATAATTAAACCGAAACGTTGCGTTAAGTAACAAAATAAAGACAATGGAAGTCCGACCAGGTAATTTTGTTTTTGATAGTACTTCATTATCTACTACCTTTAAACACTAATTAATTAACCAGCAACTTTGACTTTGACCACGATAAAAGTGTTAAAAACCAGTATTTTATGGTAACACGTATGCGCTGTTCCTGTTACTGTTCCGTTGCAATCGCGAACGCTCCAAAATAAAAATCAAATCCCCATTCCAACAGAAATATTATAATGTTCCATTTATACAGCCTATTAAGAATTCTACTTTTTTATAGTTTTGTGGTATTGAACAATAAATGAATAAATGACTAACAAGTAAGCAACAAATTCGCCTAAACGCCCTGGTCGCGTCGGTATCAAATAATCACCTCTCCGGCCCCAAACTTCGATACAACTCGCACAGTTTTCGTCCCTTCTCACACCGTTAAAACAGTAACTTTAACAATAGTCACGCCGGCCAGAGCACCCATAAATTATATCGGCAGATCTGCCCTATCGAAACTTCGTTCATTAATTATTAAAAGAGACCCATTTCTGAAAGCCACAGTGCCATTGTGGAAATGAAATAACTTTAGAGGCCATCTGGGATATTTTATAATTAAATTCTGTATATACGGTGCTTCTATGGAGTACGACACATCCACTTTGTAGCCTTATTATTACCACTTTGAATTTTGGATTTTAAAATGGACTCTTTTACTAATCCTTGATTTTTAAGCTACCGCACAGAGGAAAAAAATTTCTACGGTTTCAGTTCAGTCATAAATCATGCCCTATATGTACCGTTTCATTCCTGCAAAGAGTTATCAGACGATGATCCTGATAGGTGAAAGCAATTTTGTGAAATAATAATAGGCCAAACACGAATTGCCCCGAGAGTTTGTTTTTCAGATGAAGCTACGTTTTTTTTTAAATGATCAGGTTAATGGACAAAACTATAGACACTGGCAAAAGGAAAATCTTTACTGGTTGTTAGAAAAATCACACCCAGTCAGTGGCGGCTCGTGCCATTTTAGTGAAGTAGGGCCAGGTAAACCCTTAGCGCCGCAAGCAAAAAAATTTTGTGTGCCATGCCCTTTTTTGTTAATAGTTCTTGCTTTTGAAGTAGGAAAAATAAGCAAAAAGGCACCTAATTTAATTTATGAATTTACAATCATAACTTGAATTTTAGGAAAATACTGTAGGTAGAGTGTACTATATAGACTGAAAGAAAGAGGGTGTATAGAGCATTAATGGGGGAATATTTTTTCAGAAATGTGTTGGGGGTTGGGAGTATTAACTTGCCTAATTATTATTAAAGTACATGATGAACAAAGTCCATTCTTTGTTCCTTTTGGCTCACAAACTTTGTTATCACTTTATTATTAAAGTCACTAATTGAGTTAACAAACTGTTTCTCAGCAGATAACATACCTAGAGCACTGAGTCTGACCTATTTTATTGTGTTCCTATTAAATTTACGCAAACGCACTTTCTGTCCGCCCTGAGTTTTTTCTATATTTAAATCTGGTAACGGTCGTCCTAATTTCTTAATTTACAATTTCTGTTCTAAAGAAATGGTAGGAAATGGAGTTTCCTTTAAAAATCTAATAGTATTCATTATGTCAGTATTTCTAAAATAAAAAGTTCGTTAACATACATTAAATCAGCCGGCCGAACGAAAATTATTTACTTTACAAACAACCTCATGCAGACAAACTAATCGCGACGCGACGCGGACAACTGTTTAAAACGTCTAACGTCAAACGGTCAAAGGGCCTGGCCACGCAGAGATTTTTCCTGCTTGCATTCAAGGTCATTTTCCAATGTTTTTTATTGATGTGTTATGGCGATTTCGTCATAACTTCGGGCCTCCGCCGTGTGCGTCGTCGCTTGGCGCGAAAGCTACGTTACCGTTTTACGCATAATCGCTTCCTAAATAGATGGAAATTTGCACCCGACTGTGTTACATTTTTAAATTATTTTGCTAATTGCTTTAAAAACGAGAATATTAATTTTAATAGGTATTGGTAATTAGTAAAGGGCAGGACGCTGGACAGGAGGGCAGGTAGTGCCATGGCACTGTGGCTCTACCCCACGAGCCGCCACTGCACCCAGTATAATGTAAAGGTTAATGTCTGGACGGGCATTGTTGAAAATAGGGTAATCGGACCATGTTTCTTTGATAAGAGCTTTACTGGAGAAAGATATACAGGGTTGCCCAGAAGTCCGGAATAAAATTAATATAGCCCTAACCTGTAACTTTTGGGGAAAACGCTCGGACACGTCAATTTAGTTTTATATATGCTCACATTTTGACGTTAATCGTTTGTTTTTTTATAGACATTTGTCAAAGATATGACGACATCGATCTTTTTTTTAAATGGAAACATGCAGCTTGTGATACATCATTTGAAAGCTAATATCTCGTACAGCATGCTCATAAATTTTGGCGCGATTCTGTCATTTCAAAATGGCTCAAAATATGTATTTAAATAAGCGGAAATGATAAATCATTGATGTTTTTTTACCTTTCAAGGTAAGAAATCTTCATTGTTTCACGTTCTGACATTTTGTGACATTGTGAACTTATAAAAGTAATTTAGGAATTTCCGTAGTATTATTTCACAATGTTCTAAAAAAAAAAATAGTTTTGTCGGAAATACAGCGCATCGAAGTCTTGATATTGTTAGGATATGGAGATAAAATAAGAAGTCAAAGTGAAGTGTGCACTTTATTTAATGCTAAATATCCGGATAATCAAATTTCATATGGCACTGTTAGTGAAACATTCCACAAATTTAATGAACATGGCACAGTAAAGGACTTTCCTAGGAATGGACGCCATGTGTTTTAGGCGACGATGAAAAATTGGATATTGCATTATCTCTGCAGGATAATCCTCATGTTTCAACAGTTTCATTGGCTCAAAATCATGATACATCTAGAGGTACTATTGGAAGATTTTTGAAAGCAGAAAAATACCACCCTTATAAAGTATACCTTTTTTAAAAGCTTTTAGAAGATGACTATGACATCAAGAATTTATCATTTTCGCTTATTTAAGTACAAATTTTTTAAAAACTTTTAACAGTTGCCATTTTGAAGTAGCTTGATAGAATCGCGCCAAAATTTATGAGCATACTCAGTGGCGGATTCAGAAAAAATTGACAGGGGGGGCACTTACTTGTTATCTTGGGGTGCACGAAAAGCCCGCTGCGGACGAAACGCGCCGCAGGCGAAAATTTTTTAAGACCACGCCCAAATTTGGTCAATAATTTTTAGTAAATATTTTAAAAATGTATGATTACCTACCTATTTTATTGAAAATGAAATAACATAAAAAAAAATAAAAAAAGGCCAATTTATTTTTCATTAGCGGGTACATTGTTTAAAAGTAAAGTTCAATCTTCTGGTTTTATTTCCAGCAAACTTATCAATAACAATAAAGTCCCTAGATCTACACTTTGTGATCTGTGTCAAGTTAATTTCGGGTTTAGGTCTTCCCTCAATTTTAATTTCAATTTTTTGCTCAATACTAATGACCTAAAATTGTTTCTCAAATATTCTACATTCATAGCCGTTTTGGCATGTTTATTTTTATTAAAATAAGTCCTTACTACCCCAAAATAATACACTTTCTTTGTAAACAAAACCACAGATTACTTTTCTGTAACAAAACACAAATTCTAAAATCCTAAAATGTATGCTTTTTATCTAACGTGCTTTTACGCCATCTTTTCGCTAATTGTCAAACCACGTTGAAAACCTGATTTTTAATATCCATTTCTAAATGCTGTAAAGTTTTGGCATCAAAAAAATATTTGGTTGTTACAGTACAATGCTTTGTCACTGTGTTTGAAATTTTGGGTGTTGCGCTTAGGTTGGTTCGTGCGAAATTATTATGACAGGGGGGGCACGTGCCCCTGTGCCCCCCCTCTAAATCCGCCACTGAGCATACTGTACGCGATATTAGCTTTCAAATAATGTATCACAAGCTGTATGTTTCCATTAAAAAAAAAAGATCGATGTCGTCATATCTTTGACAAAAAAGGTCTATAAAAAATAAATGAATAACGTCAAAATGTGAGCATATATGAAGCTAAATTGACATGTCCGAGCATTTTATTCCGGACTTCTGGGCAATCCTGTTTATATGGCCTACTAAACGAACTGGTTCCAGTTCTTGCCACTCTATTTCCAGATGATAATGATCTTGATTTACCAAGTTTAACCTTTTGGTTTCAACAGAATGATATGCTCCCCCGCATTGTGCCGCTCATGTAAGGGAGTACTTAAATACAATTTTTCCGGGGCGGTGGATAGGCAGAGGTGGGTGAATGTCAACCTAGATCGCCCGATCTTAACACACTGGACTTTTTTTGTGGGACTACGTCAAAAATGTAGTTTATAAATGCGCATAGCGATATCTCGCGTCGATTTTAAACACCTTTAAAGCATACCAGCGCCTCTAAACAGAATTTAATAAAATGAAGTCAAATGTTAATAGAAAATCACTTGCAAAGACCAAAGTCACAATTACAAGAGTCAGGCTAGGCAGCGCTAAGACCCGTAGGTCGTCGGTGAAGCAACCGAAACCAATAAGGACAGAAGAAAATGTTTTCTTTCATCTTATCTTATGCACAATAATTTATTATTCTAACTATATAAACTTACCTACTTTATTTCATAAATCGATCATTTTTCTTGTCGCATTATTCCACAATAATTTATCATCTGTATATCGCCCTAAACATCATAATCAAAACCATAATCAGTGAACGGAAAGGCAAGTTTTCCCATTCAAAGTTTCTTATCCCAACGGAACCACAGCATTAATGCTCCTTAGGTTATCGGATGAGTATGAGTATTATCGGTCCGGTATCGGTTTTACCGTATCGTCGTCGGTTTGGAATTACTTGGTGGCCATGAAGGGAACGTTTACATCGGAAATGTAAAAGTTATTTAGTTTTGATTTAAATTCCATTCCCAATTGTAAAAATTTAATTGAGTGGCCAGATTAAACAAAATATTTTAAATATTATTTACTTCGGGTGCTTTCAACGAAATCATGTATACAGGATGGTCATAGCTGTGTTGTTAATAAATCGTGTAATTATATAGATAGACATAAATATAAAGATATAGATCTGAATCTAACTTAGTAGGTATACAGTGTGACCCGTAAAGTCCGCATCATATGGGAGTTTTTTTTATTAATATATAGCTTTATTCGCAATTTGACTTTGGCATCAAGTTCTGCTTTGATCCAGATAAAAATTAAGCAAAAAAATAGTAGTCAAGTGATTCGAATTATCTGTCAAATTTTAATTTTTTCCAAAAAATAATTCAAAAGTGGGGATGTTTCTGAAAATATCAAAAAAAGTTATTGGAAAAAGTTTCTTATATGCAGTTTCTAGCCCACATGCAAAATTTAAGCTGCATAAGATAATTTAGATTTTTTACCCACCACTAAAATTTATTTTCCACTTAATGAACACTTTTCTGATGACACTGTGTTATTTTTTGTCTTAATATTAATGTGTATTAAGTTACCTTATACAGGGTCAAAAACAAATAAACTTAGCATCACATCCACCAAATTTTAATAGCCCAAGTTTGATTTTGTAGAAAACACACATTTAATATGGCGCTACTTTAAAGAAAATGTATCTGAAATAAAGCATTGTCAAAACTAAAAAGTTTTATGTAGGTTGCGTTGAGTCTTATTTTGCAAAAGTGGTGCAATTTACAAAATATGGGTAAAAAATCAAAATATCTTATGCAGCTAAAATTTTGCATGTGGGCTAGAAACTGCATTTAAAAAAACTTTTTTTAATAACTTTTTTCGATACTTTCCAAAATTACCCCACTTCTGAATTATTTTTTGGAAATAATTAAAATTTGACAGATAAAGCCAATCACGTGACTACTATTTTTTTCTGAATGTTTATCTTGATCGAAGCAGAACTTTATGCCAAAGTCAAATTTCGAACAAAGTTATTAATAAAAAAAACCCCATATGATGGGGACTTTACTGGACACACTGTATGTAAAGAAAAGACAGTTAAAAAAATATTCTTCGTATAAACGTTTGATTAACTCATTAAGAAAGAAAATTTTATTAGGAACTATTTTTTTAAATGAAATCTAAATAAGGGTAGTTTTTTAATGTTTAAATATTTTCGGGTAAAATATTATATAATATGAATCGATTATATAACAATTATCGTTTTTCAACGTTGCTGTTTATTTTAATAGTTTGTAAAAAATTAGTTTGTCTAGTATATTTATTTTTAGTAAATTATATAAATTATTTATATATATGTAGGTATTTATTCGGTTTATATAAATTTGTTGTTGGTTCTAAGTGCGGAAGTCTATTTAATAATTTTATTTTGTAGTTTCTTTAAAGGTTTTAATACTATCGAATTGGCTGAACCCCAAATAGAAATAAGATACTCAATTTTTCAATGTACTAACGTATGATAAATATTTTTTAAATAATTTAAAGATATACAGTGACGAATTTTAAAGAATATCCGAATTAACGGAGATATTATGTAAGTTCGAATATGTTCAACATGCTTTCTCCAGAATATAAACCTAAAAATATTATTATGTTACCTTTGTAATTAATATTTTCCCCATTAAATATTATTGGTTGCTTCTCCATATCTAGTCTTTGTTTGGCAATCTAAATAAATGAAGATTTATTAAAATTTAATGTTAATTTAAAAGATTCTAACTAGTCAAATATAACTTTTAAATCTATTTTGATATTTAATTGAATGTCCTTAATATTTTTAGCATAATAAATAATATATTGAGATAATGGACAACTTTCGTAAAATTAATAAATAATTATTGTGTCGTCGGCAAAAAGTTTAATTGGTCCATATAATTTTAATTTTAAAATATTTTATATTATTGATATAAATAAGAAATAATGTGGGTCCTAGAATGGAACCTTGTAGTACTCCATATGTTATTGTCTGATAGGAACTATAGACCGACCGAAGGTTCGGTTTCGGCTTCGGTTTCGGCTAGTTTCGGCCAAAAAACCTAGTTTCGGTGTCAGTTTCGGTTTCGGCCAAAAATCGGCCGAACTTTCGGCCGCGCGGAAACTCCGTGTTTATGAATTGGTGCGCACCGTTCGGCTAACTCTGGGTGAGTTCGTAGGCAGTGTTGTCTATATAAAAATAAAAAAATTTCTCTGTCGACCTTTTTGTTTTGTTTTTTTAGGTTCCCAAGATCGATCTCGTCCTATACTTATAAAATAAATTAGATTTCAGTATACAATAAAATTTTTGACATGTATAAATAAATTTCGGTTTCAACCGAAACTGAGACCAAGGCCAAAGATTCGATTTCGGTTTCAGCTGAAAATCTTGTTTCGGTCGGACACTAATAGGAACTAATATTACTTCCTATTTTAACGCATAGTTTTCTATTTTTTGTATAACTTTCAAACCAACGATACATTTTCCTCTTATGCCTATATCAAATAATTTAATTAATAATATATCATGGTTTACAGTATCAAAGGCTTTACACAAGCCAAGAGATAAAATGCCGCATTTTTTTAGTATCTAGTTTTAATTGAATGTAAGTAATAACATTCATAGCTACAAATTCAGTAAGTATGAAGTAGTGATAGTTCTTGATATATAATTTTATTTTATTATGATCAATTTAAACACATCTAACTAGGCCTAGGCCCCACAAGCACGATAGTAAAGCCGGAATCTATCTATTTTCCCATTCGTTAAACGATAATTTTGCAGTGCGCATGCCTATTCCTACGTGGTTTTGTTTACATGCGCGGGGCCATAAATTTACCACCCTCGTGATTATTATTTGCTTATTTAAAGGTAATTGTCTATGGTGACACTTTATAATTATGCAATTTGCGCAGTACTGTGGAGTGATGCTTTCCTACAGTTTTGCCAAGCACCCAGTTGCTAATTCCATTATTTCCATTATTTTCTTCCACATGGAGTTAAAGTTTTAAATCTGCAATATTTTCTGCTCTAAGTACCATCGATCATTATTTTGCCCCAAGCAGTTGCATTTATTAATTATTCCAGTATTTTTTAACTCCTTAATCGTCGATTCATGTTACGGTATTCCATTATACCCTTTAATAAGGCAATCAATCCAAGGGGTGCGAAATGCAATTTAAAGTTTAAGATAAGAAAATCTTTTTATTAGATAAATCTTTTCGTTTAAAGAAGTTTCGGCCATCCTAAACTATAATTGGAAAAGTTTTCAATGGAATTTTTCACGCTCTTTTACTCTAAAGAAAGATTCTTTTAAACAACGCCATATAAGTCATTTTAACAAGAGGAAAAACTCTATTGAATTATGATTTATTGAAGAAAAAACTTCTTACTATTCAGTGGCTTGCCGTTTGAAGGGCTGGGGAGGGCGCGCGTGGTTTGTGCCTTTCTAAAGAACGACATATTGACTTCTACATTTCCCACCAAGAATAACTGGATGCCCAAAATGGTATCCATGCAAGCTCCTGCCAACACCTAACAATTTTATTTTAAAAATATATCTACGTTTTATTCCAGTCCGCAGGGGCAGATTGACAAGAGGAGTACACAGATTGTGGCGACGACTTTCGATCACAGCAATAGTGATGGAAAAAACCTCCACTTTTTTTTCCAAGAAAATTTAAAAAAATTTATTGAAAAACTTTACAATTTTCTGATCTAATCTGATTGCAAAATCCATAGTTTGTCAACTCTAGTATAGTCTGAGATACCGTGCGAGCAAAAATTATTTGCATCAAAGAGGACTTGGATTAAAAAACGTGGGGCTTGGTTTAGATCATAATGATATGGGGAAGATATATCTAACCAAATCTAGATTAACATTTTTTGTCAAATTTATATTATGACGTGATGTGCCAAACTAATGAGTAATAAAATAAGTAGACAAATTACATTTAGCTGCTTCTTAAGAATAATAGTCCTGCATACAATTTGTTGGCGTATTTTGCATTATTTCACCACCGTTTACAACAAGTTCTTCTGTTCTTACTGTTGGTCTGCCTGCTCCTTTTTTGTGTTGTATAGAATTTGTTTCCCTAAACACAGCCACGATTCTTTTCAGGCAATGATAAAAAAAACTCCAGCAATAAAAACAACGTTAGGAAAATGTTCGTGAAAATCGTCCATGCACAAACCCGGATTGTATTGCCACTTACCATTTACTCTAACCCCATTTCGAAAATACGCTTCAACCATAAATGTTTTTTGCTGTTCCGTAAAGCCCATTGTGTGAATTGTTCAAGAAATTGGAAAAATTAGCGATGAATCAAATTACTTGTAACGACTGTCAAAGATGACGGAATAACTGATTGATTGTTAATGCAGGTAGTTGCTAATACCCGACAGGTATTAAGCTCTACGGCTAAGCATTACGTCCTTAGATGCAAGGCCCTCTTTGATGCAAATGATTTTTGCTCGCACGGTATAAACTTCGTTTTCAAGCACAGGCGGACATCTAGGGCAATCAGCAGACATTTGTCACCATTGATTTCTGAAAAAAAAAACCATTTCTGATCGGGACAAAATGTAAACAATTTTGCACACGCCTGTGCGTATGATATTGCAGTGTTAGCAATTAAAATTTGCTAACACAACGTAGATACTGGTAATGCCGAGGCTAAATAAATAAATCGGTTGGCAGCAGTCCGGGATGCTATCACTCCACATAAAAGCACTAAACAATAAAAGCATCGTCAGCATAAATTACTATCTTTTTGTAACGGGGGGATAACGGATATTGCAGACCACAAACATCCGCATTATCTTCAGTCTAATAAAAAGTTACTGGGCCGAGAAATAATATGAGGGCAAACGTGTTTTAAGGAGTTAGGCCTTTCTGAATATCAATTTTCAACGGAGGAAGGTAACAATGCGTGGAATTGAGTTCGTTAAAAGACTTTATAACATGAACTTAATTTTTTAAACTTGAATCGTTGAGGCCTTTACTTAATGGAAATTCATTATAATTCAATGAAAGACAATTTATTTTGTCAAATTTCCACTTTTATTGAAAAACTTTTTCTTTACACGACGAGTTTCAGTACATTGTAGCTTCTTCGGGTGTATGGTGCTACCTAATTTTATTTCAGTACAATAACAAAATGGTCTAGATACTTAATTACTGAATTCAGGTATACACATTACAGGCTTAATTATTTAATTTTACACTGTTTAGGTATTGTAAACTTAAATATTATTGTCGGTATAATATAACTTCATCTTATGGTCATCTTATGGTTAGGACTCAATGAAAGACAATTTATTTTGTGAAATTTGCAATTTTATTGAAAATCTTTTTCTTTACACGACGCGTTTTGCTACATTGTAGCTTCTTCGGGTGTATGGTGCTAACTAATTTTATCTATATATCTATAATCTTTGGATTTCCCATAAGATGAAGATATATTAGACCGACAATAATATTTAAGTTTACCTAAACAGTGTTAAGAACATATAATTAAATAATTAAGCTTGTAATGTGTATACCTAAATTGAGTATGAGTAATTAAGTATCTAGACCATTTTGTTATTGTACTGAAATAAAATTAGTTAGCACCATACACCCGAAGAAGCTACAATGTAGCGAAACGCGTCGTGTAAAGATAAAGTTTTTCAATAATAGTGGAAACTCGACAAAATAAATTGTGTTTTATTGAGATGAACTTAATTTTTGCTCTGTACTGTAATTAAATATACAGGGTAATAATCTATACAGCGTGTTTCATTAAGGGTGGCCACCGGCCATATCTCGGAAACTACTAAGCATTGAAACTTAGGGAATTTTTTTATGATTAAAGTGGTCAAGGAAAAATTCTGGAAATTATTTTTAAGTTCCGCATTTCGCCACAAGGGGGCACAATTGAAAATTAATTTTTAAAATTCTAAATTTCTCCGAAAATTCCTATATTATGGTTAGATAGATAATTCTGCATCATTTTGGTTTAAGGCTCATTGGCGTACCGACCTTGATAAGAGTGGGGGAATCTACTAAAAGTGTAATCATTAAAATCTCTATACCTTCTAAATGACTTATCGGATTTTACTAAATCTAAGCTTGTTTGGAAAAGAAAGGTAAGTACCTTCAATTGTCGTATCCAATGGTACAAGATAGTTTCTAATAAAATTGCTAGAGGGCGCAATTTGTATTTGAAATTATTGTTTTGGCAATAACTCTGAATCGAACAAAGATATCGAACTGCGGTCTTCACATCTTTTCTTGCAAATTTCATCTACTTTTCGATTATGATATCATAGTTATACCGTATGATTTGAATTTTCGGAATAAAATCGAAAAAACTGTTATTATTACAAATTGCGCCTTCTAGCAATTTTATTAAACACTATCGTGTACTGTTGGATACGGCAATTAAAGATGCTTATTTTCCCCTTCCAAACAAGCTTAAATTTAGTCAACTCAGATAAGTCGTTTAGAAGTTACAGCGATTTTAATGTTTACACTTTCAATAGCTTCTCCCACTCTTATCAAGGTCGGTACGCCAATGAGCCCTAAACCAAAATGATGCAGAATTGTCTAAGCTTTCCAATGATGTAATCAGAGTTATACCTCAATATGGGAATTTTCGGAGAAATTTAGAATTAAAAAAAAAACAATTTTTAATTGTGCCCCCTTGTGGCGAAATGAGGAACTTAAAAGTAATTTCCAGCAATTTCTCTTGACCACTTTACTCATAAAAAAATCTTTCCGAAAGTTGTACGATTAATGGTTTCCGAGATAAAGCCGACGTCCTCGCTTATTTGACCACCCGGTACATGGAGCTTCTGCAGAATTTTTTTTATGACGTCATATTGCGAGAACGGGAAATTACGAGACTCTCGCGAGACGAGACGAGAAAACAGCTTGCGAGATGTTAGCGAGGCGAGATTTGGCAAATATCTCGTCCCGATTTGCGGGACGAGAGTTTTTAGTGCAAGATTTATCGTTTCTTGAAACACTTATACAAAAAGTACAGCAGGAATTTTTAGATCGATTGATCTACTGCAGGGCAGTATAGTTGGTGAAGGATATTTTCTACATTTTATAAAATAGATTCTTTTCATAACGGGCTTACCAAAAGTTTTAATTATAACAGCAATTAAAACGCTCCATTTCCCAATTACATTGTTCATAGTGGCTTTAAGGGTCGAGATTTCAAATTTCGAAAGTAGCTTTCACTAAGTTATCCCATTTATCGGCCGTTTGGCCAGGGGGTTTGCCTTTTCGTTCCCTACCCCCCTCGTCCCTGCGTCCACTAACTGACCACCTGAGGCCCGCAGTAATATCCGTTCCTGCACTGATTTAGACCTGTCAAACACGCAAATATACAACGGACATGGGCATGTTAACAAACGAGGTAGGAAGGCTAGAGCAATCGTTCGTAGTAGTAGTAGTAGTAGTAGTAGTAACAAGATTTATTTTTAGCGATGTGCTACAATTTAAACAAGTTTTACAAAATATTTAAAATTGTTTAAAAATATCATCCATGAAGTATTAAAAAAAAAATTATCAGTCACTATTTTGTTTTTTAAATAAATAATTTTTTAATGATTTTTTTTAATTTTTCAACTAAACCCTCTGATTTAATTGAATTATTCAAGTTGTTATATTCACTTAATCCTTTATGGAAAACCGATTTATATTATGTTAAATGTTTTGACCCCTACTTAGACAAAAATCGTTTTTATATCTGTATATACTTATGATTTTCAAAATTTTGAGTTAAAAAATCTTTTAAATGGGAAGGTAGTAAGTTATTTTGTATTTTAAAAATAAAAGTACAGATCAAAAGAAATACTAAATTTTTAACATTTAACACTGAAGGTTCTCTAACTTTATTTTCGTATATTTATCCATATTTAAAATTATACGCATAGCTTTATTTTGCAAAACTTGTTTTTCGTGAAAATAAACTTAAATTTTGACTAGTTCTTTTAAATAATTATTTTTTTCCCAATTTTAGATACAAGATTTTCAAAATGTAATTTAAATTTTAATTTAAAATCTAAAATTGCTCCCAAATATTTAAAAGAGTGTATAATTTATAATTTTTCATCATTAATAAAAATATTTATATATATGTTATTATTCACGTTATTTCCAATAACCACAAATTTTGTTTTAGAAACATTTAATTTGAATTTCTTTACCGAGTTGAATATAGTTTTTAATTCAAAATTTAAAATTTCTATACAATCAAGAATATTTTTATCCTTTTTATAAAGTATCATCTGCAAACATTTAAATAAAATTTTGTTTCAAAACATTTGGCATATCATTTGTATAAAGAATAAACAATAATGGACCTAAAATGCTGCCGTGTGGTACCCCAATATTTATATTCCTTTTTAGAAAAAATGTTATCAATTTTTTTATTACTTAAATAAATAAACAACTCCCCTTAATCCATACTGATATAATTTTTTTAATAATTTATCCCTATCAATTGTTTCGAAAGCGCGTTTAAAATCCAAAAATACTGCCAATACAACTTCATTTTTGTCAACTTCCAATTGTCAATTACATACTGGACTGCCGTTTCTGTTGAATATCCTTTTCTAAAACCTGCTTGCATATTTACTAAAATTTAGTTTTATTCAATAAATTTGAGTGTCTGTTCATAAACTGTTATTTCTAATAATTTTTCAATATCCCATAATATATTTATTGACCTCATTTCACAGCTTTTTTTTGTATTTTTGATTTTTGGAACTGGTGTTATAAAAAAACATTTTAGCTCTTCAGGTATTTCTCCATATTTAAGGCAGTTATTGATTAATATGAATATAATTTCACCTGTGCTTGTAAAAGTTTCTTTCGTTACTTTTTTTGATAAAAATTTACTCAATTTATTGTTTGTTTTGAGTTTGTTAATTTTAAATTTTATTTCCCTTAATGAAACTTCTCAGAATTCTTCAATGATATTGAAACATGTAGCAGTTTTAGGACATAATATTTCATTTCCAATCTCAATATCATCAACTATTTCTTTAATACTCTTAACGTAATAATTATTCATATTTTCATATGTCGTCAATCAAAAATAATACACTCGATTTCTTGTACCGTTCTGGGTTCTGGCAAACTCCAAGTTACAGTGACATTTTATGTGAGTATGAAAGAGTTAATAATACATTTAGAGTCCCGCAATAAAGATAACAGAACAACCAGTGATGCCGGCGTGAACAACGCATGGTAAAACCATCACTCAAGTTATATGCTTTTAAAAAAGAATTACACTCTTTCTTCTTCTTATAGTGCACCTCCTAGCGGAGGTTTGCTATCATCACAGTAATCCGGACCCTGTTGACTGCAGCTCTGAACAGCTGAACATCGCTACAATTAAACCAATCCGTTAAGTTCTTTAGCCAGGATACACGACGTCTGCCAATACTCCGCTTTCCACTAATCTTTCCCTGGACTATCAGTTGGAGAAGTGTGTATTTCTGTCCCCTCATTACATGACCCAGATATTGAAGCTTTCTCCTTTTTA
Source organism: Polydrusus pterygomalis (assembly GCA_963969555.1). NCBI lineage: Eukaryota > Metazoa > Arthropoda > Insecta > Coleoptera > Curculionidae > Polydrusus > Polydrusus pterygomalis. The sequence continues at coordinate 4,774,680 of OZ018375.1, forward strand.
TGGTGTTAACTATTTCGCACCCCTTCTGCATCCGGTTCAGCACTTCGACATTAGTAATTCTATCGGTCCAGGAAATCCGCCACATTCTTCGGTAGCACCACATTTCGAAGGCACATTCTTCGGTAGCACCACATTTCGAAGGCTTGTAGTTTGTCCATGTGGTTTTTCTTGAGTGTCTATGCCTCAACTCCATACAAAAGCGCAGAAAAAACATAACAAGGAAGCATCCTTATCTTAAGTTCCATCTTAATATCCCGACTCATAAATAACTTTTTCATTTTTATAAATATTGATCTGGCTATCTCTATCCTTGTTCTTATTTCTCTTGTTTGATCACCCGTTTGTTCTATCCAAGTTCCTAGATATTTATATGTTGGCACATTCTCAATCGTGGTGTTTGCCACCGTCAGGTTCACAAGGTTCAGACCCCGCGGGAACTTTGTAACCACCATTAACTTGGTTTTCTTAAAGTTAATTTTTTATAAATTATAATACACTCTTTACAGACACGTAAAGTCCAACAACATGCTACCAAAATATCTCATCAAACTCAAATAATCAAAATAATGGCAAAACACTGAAAATTCATAAAAATATTCCTAACAAACAAACTTTGATTTAAACTTAGACAGACGAGATGGGTCGGTACAGATGGGATGGAGCTTCTACAGCGCCGACGCTTGCCTGTTTCGCTTTTGCCACCCCCCCCCCCCCCAACCACCCGGAGAAGCTAGTCTAGCTACGCCTATGCAAAAAGCGCAATTTTACAGCGATCTTTTATGTTCTGCAACATTATAATGCGATATCAGTATTGCAATTGAACGTTTCGTTCCTCGATCATTAATCGAATAATAGATTCTTTTACCCATTGCAAATATAAAACTATCTTAACGATCTCCAAATATTAAACCTCGTTTACCGTCAAGGTGTCGAATAAGTAAATACATCAACACGGCCGTGCATGTCAGCCGTCAATAAACGTCATCGCTACCCGCGCGCCATCTGCATCATGATTTATGTGTTGGTCCTAAACAGAACCGCGGGGATTATTATCAGTGGGACATATTGTTAAACAGTTAAACTCCATTAGAGGCAGATACCACACGCGCGGTGGGGAGGGGAGAGGCAACTATTTTAAGGGATGAAAATATTATGATAAGTCTGGTATATATATATATTTTACGTTAAGCGGTTGGCTACAGAAACAGAACCGGACTTCATTTACCTTCGCCTTCGTCATCTGTTAAATTATATATATATATTGATATATTATAATCAAAAGCCATTAGAAGAGATATCAGATCATTTAATCAGAGACAAATCGAACTAACAATAGAAAACAACAAGAGCATGAAAGTACTGCGCAGAAGCCTTCAAAGTGGAAAGAAAGAAATGATAAAAGTAAAGGATCAACAGGGACAAGTTACAACAAATAGAGAGGAGATTCTGAAAATAGTTGAGGACTTCTACCAGGTACTATTCAAGAGCCAAAACGAAACAAACAATACATCAAATATAGAGTCAGAGATATTGACATCTAAGAAGGGAATAGTTAACCAGGGATCAGAGGTATTACCGTAAATCACAATCGATGAAATAAGGCTAGCACTAAGAAAAGCAAAAACAACAAAGCTCCTGGTGAGGATTGTTTGGTGGTTGACGCAATTAAGATTGGTGGCACATCTCTACTCCAAAAGATCAAAACGCTCTTCAATATGTGCCTCTCTGACCATACCATACCAAACAAGTGGTATAACGCCACTGTAATACTGCTCCACAAAAAAGGGGATATGGCTGAACTAGAGAATTATAGGCCAATAAGCTTGCTAAGTCATCTTTATAAACTATTCACGAGAATTAAAACGTCAAGGCTTGAAAATAAACTTGATTTCTACCAACCGATTGAGCAGGCGGGATTTCGTGCTGGTTTTGGGACCAATGACCATCTGCAGAGTATCAAAACTCTGATAGAGAAATCTGTCGAATACAACAGACCACTCGTTCTTGCCTTCGTGGATTTCCAGAAAGCCTTCGACACGGTTGAAAGGGATGCAGTCGTGAATTAATTACAAAAGTGTCGTGTAGACTACCGATACACTAGCCTAATACATGATATATATATAAAAACGCCACTATGAAGGTCAAATTGCACGAAAACGCCAACACAATCCCTATAGGAAGAGGTGTGCGGCAGAGGATACAATGTCGCCCAAACTTTTCATCACCGTCCTGGAGTATGCCTTCAAAGAACTGAACTGGGAAGAGAAGGACATAAACATAGATGGTCAACGGCTAACAAATCTGCGCTTTGCGGACGATATAATACTGCTATCAGACAACCTGAAAGATATTAAGCACATGCTACAGGAAGTATGCTCTGGGACACGTTTAAAGATCAACTTTTCAAAAACGAAATACCTGACAAACCTGGTTCCTAGTGAAAGTTTGGCCGTTGGTGGGCAAGAGGTAGAACTTGTGAATAGCTACATATACCTGGGTCATGAAATAAGAATAACAAGAGACAACCAAACATGTGAATTGAAGAGAAGAATAACACTTTCCTGGGCGGCCTACGGAAGACTGAAAGATGTATTTAGAGCAAAAATACCAATGTCACTAAAACGGAAAGTTTTCAATCAGTGCGTTTTGCCGGTGTTGACCTACGATGCGGAAACCTTAACCCTGACCACCGCGTCTGCCAAGAAACTGGGGTGTCGCAAGGGCGGATTTACGGGGGGGGGGGTAACGGGGTAATTACCCCCCCCCCCATGAATTTTAGGGGTTCCGTAATTATAGATTTTCAAACTAGACGTCTGCAATCCCCGACCATACGGTCGAAATAGGTACAGGGTCTTCCAACGAGGACTGAACAGGGGCTCATTTTTGAGCTTCCTTGTATTTAAAGAAAAATCCAAAATTGCCAATCGATGTACTTTTTCCTGCAGAATTCAAAAATGAAACCAAAAATTTATTTGAACCAGAAACAAAAGAGTTACGATATGGATAAGGTGTTTTTTAAATGCTTTTAAATAGCTTTTTTTACACGATTTTTGGAACGAGTGATTTTTTTTGTCCGTTCTGATTAAAATATTTAATATTGTGACAGCTATTTTTATTAAATTTTAATGTTTTATCCAGTATAATTTAACTTTAACCTGTTTGAAACATACACTAGGTAATAAAGGTATAATCACCTTTGAATCCTTCAAAGTCAAAAAATTTGACAAATTTACTATAATATTGCCGAAATGACTTTGAAGGATTCAAAGGTGATTATACCTTTATTACCTAGTGTATGTTTCAAACAGGTTAAAGTTAAATTATACTGGATAAAACATTAAAATTTAATAAAAATAGCTGTCACAATATTAAATATTTTAATTAGAACGGACAAAAAAAAAGTCACTCGTTCCAAAAATCGTATAAAAAAAGCTATGTTTCATTTAAAAAACACCTTATCCATAGCGTAACTTTTTTGTTTCTGGTTCAAATAAATTTTTGGTTTCATTTTTAAATTCTGCAGGAAAAAGTACATCGATTGGCTATTTTGGATTTTTCTTTAAATACAAGGAAGCTCAAAAATGAGCCCCTGTCCAGTCCTCGTTGGAAGACCCTGTACAGGGTGTCCCAAATTCGAGCCTCATCATGGGGATATCGGAAACTATAAGAGCTACAGCATCGGTTAAATTGTGGCAAAGTTGCGCAATTTCGTACTGAGCAATATCGCAAAAAAATATCTGAGTTATCTTTTTTAGTTTTTGAAATTTTTGCAAAAAACTAAAATTTTGAGTTTTTGTTTTTTTAAATTGTTCGACTTATTTTATCCGCTACAGAAAAACAAGCACAACATTGTTAAGGCAACTTTTTACGCTACATATTGTTACGTTTTTAGAATTTCGTTACAACGTTTCGTTTTTGTGGAACTATTAACAACTTTAATTTTTTAAATACGGACCTGCATTTTTTATTTTATTTTTTGATAGCCCTTTTAGCCCTGAATTCAACCATGTACCACACTTAATTATATTTAGACGTTTTGATGTCATTATTACATCTTCAGGAATGTGATCATTATTTTTAAATACGGCCCTGGTGTATATTTGACTCTTGGTTTATTAAAACCACCATACTGGGCTAAATTAGTATCAAGCGTAGCAAAATAACTATAATGAGGCTGCAAGCGTTCAGGATAGTCCTGAAATAACGGTCACAAGAAAGTTTGTGAATTCCTATTGGAAGAATAATAAACTCGTAACATGTCGCGCTTTTCTAAAGCAGAAAACATAATTTTGCTGAAATATTTAGTATAAATGGTGACTGCAGTTGTCAAGATAATTAAGGTGGAAGTATCAACATGCTTGCCAACCTATTTCGCGTTTATTTATTTAATTTTTCTAGCTTTTACACAAAATTTAAATAAAATCATTATCGTCTTCATATTTTATAGGTAATAATTGACATATTAAATAAATATCAAGGAATTTCATTAAATATTTTAGGAGAATTTTATAGCGAAAAATGTCCGGTAAGATTTTTTTAACCATTATTATTTTTTTAGCAATGAAATAAATTGATATTTTTGTAATATGTCAGCTATTACCTAAATATTGTACCGACGATATTGATTTTATTTAAATGTTGGTTAATCAAATAATAAACTAAAAAAAGCAACGTAAAATAGGTTATAGGTTGGCAATAGATGAAATGACGTTGAGAATTCCACCTTAAGCCAAACAATCAAGTAAAAGTTCTTGTCATAGCCAACCTTTGTTTTGTTTGGTTTTATTTTTACTTTGTTACAATTTATATAAAAACTTAAATATAGTAAATTATTTGTATAAAATTCCGGATCCATTTACATGTTGTATGTGGTAAAAAGATTAAGTAACTAACACCAGGGCCGTATTTAAAAATAATTATCACATTCCTGAAGATGTAATAATGACATCAAAACGTCTAAATATAATTAAGTGTGGTACATGGTTGAATTCAGGGCTTAATGGGCCATCAAAAAATTTAATAAAAAATGCAGGTCCGTATTTAAAAAATTAAAGTTGATAATAGTTCCATAAAAACGAAACGTTGTAACGAAATTCTAAAAACGTCACAATATGGAGCGTAAAAAGTTGCCTTAACAATGTTGCGCTTGTTTTTCTGTGGCGGATAAAATAAGTCAAGCAGTTCAAAAAAACAAAAACTCCAAATTTTAGTTTTTTGCAAAAATTTCAAAAACTAAAAAAGATAGCTCAGATATTTTTTTGCGATATTGCTCAGTATGAAATTGCGCAACTTTGCCACAATTTAACCGATGCTGTATCTCTTATAGTTTCCGAGATCCCCATGATGAGGCTCGAATTTGGGACACCCTGTACATACGTAAACGTCTGTAAAAAGCGTTTTATTATTATTCTTTATTTTAAAAACTGGGAATAAAGCAAAATTAGGGCGTGGCTCCAAAAATTTTTCGCGCTTTAATACCTATAGATTTTGTTAAAAAAAAGTCTTTAATTACCCCCCCCCCCATGATTTGGACCTAAATCCGCCCTTGGGGTGTCGTTGCAGGATCATATCCGAAACGAAGATCTGAGAAGGAGAACTGGTGTAACTGATGTTATATCACAGATCGCTAAGTCTTAAATGGAACTAGGCGGGGCATGTTGCCCGAATAACTGATGATGGACAAGGAGATTGCTCGAATGGCGTCCGAGAGCCGATAAGAGAAGTAGAGGAAGACCACTCACACGATGGACCGACGACATCAAAAGAATGGAAGGGAATTGGATGCAGAGATGCAATTGGAGACAGGAGGCAGTGGAAAAGATTGGGGGAGGCCTATATTCAGCAGTGGATGCAAAGGGCTGAGTGATGATGATGATGATATATTATAATATTTTGTTAAGCTATAGCGTAGATACTAATTTTATTATTTATAAAATAAAATATTGACAGATGCGTACCTACCAAAATAGGAATGTGAAAACTTTATAAAACTAAAGGAAAAAAGAAACAACATTTATTTATTTTAGTATTTATTTATAACAAGCAAAATAGGTATTTCTGTGTTTATTATACAAGGAATAAAGTAATACATTTTTTGCGAGGTGTAAGCTTTGTGGTGCACGTCACCATATTGGGACCCCTTTTTGTATTGTTACTTTTGTGGGAATTTTTTATATGGATATATATATAGTGTATCCCGTAACTAAGAGGCTATACAGCAACAGGAGATCTTATATGGCTAAAGAGATACCGGGTGATCCAAGTAAATATTTACTTTATAAAACGGGCGATAATATGATGTTAAGTGGATATGAATCAATTTGGGATGTTTTTGAAGGCAAGAAGGAGGATTCTATAATGACTTAAGATACCTCCTACAGAACGCCTGCTACACAATATGAGTTTTATAAATTCTCGCATATATTTTTTGTCTCTCAAATTTCTGACGATCGCTTTACCTCAAATAATGAAAGAGGGATCTTTTATACGTAAAAAATTTGTACTTCATTAACCTCGATATTTCAATTAGTTTTTGAGATAATTGCGTTTAAATGCTAGATGGCAAGAAACATTTAAATTAACACCTTTTTTTAGAAACATATTTATTGAAAATTAACCGTGCGTTCTTAAGCATAAATGACATATTTTCAAGTCTACCCAAGTAGCAATTATAGACACAAATTGGACACAAATTCTTTGCTGAGAAACGTTTCGAAACATTTTCGATTAAAATTATTTAGATTGTGTGGAGACACATGTGTTTCGAAACTTTTGAGACACATTTTCGAATTTAGTTACTAGAAACGATTAAGAACTGTTAGTTTCGAAATACTTTCCAAACTACAGTGTCGATACATTTAGGAAACGCACAAAAGAAAATTTTTCGAAACATTTTTATATAATATTATGAAATTGTGTTTAGACACATGTGCTCCCAAATTGTAGCGACACATTTTCGAATTAAGTGATTCAAAACAAATTGGTATTCTTCTGCTTTGAAATATTTAGCAAACAGTGATATCCATTTAATTACGAAACTTGCGCAGAAAATAATTTTCGAAACTGCCAGAAACCTTTACACTACCGCACCCGGACTATTATTATAACCTCGATTATAACGATTATAACCTATAAATTGTACATTTTTGTTTTGTTAATATGGGAAGAAAACAACAGTTTAAACATTCTTCGAGGTTTTACAAGGCACTAAAAAGGAAAAAGAAAGAAATTGGAATTCAAAAGGAAAAAATTAAACCACAACCTGATTTTTTAACTAGCGATGTCCCATCGACAATCGGCCAAAGTAGGTGGTCTCCGACTATCCAGCTGGTCGGCACAGCCGTTAGGACCAACCTATTTTTTTCCTTTGTCTCGACAATTGAGTACATCTTTTAGATTATTACTTAGGAATAAGTTATAAGTAAGTTTTATTAAACGTTCAACAAAGTACAAACCAATTTTGTAGGTTATATGTCACAGAAAGTGTAAAGTGGTAGTGTATACCGTGACGGTATACAGAAGTTTTATGCTTCTAAGCTTAACCTTCCTCTTGACGGGACTGTGCATTTTTTACTTTAGCGACGTTTATTTCGCATGGTTTCGGTACAATATCGAAACATTCTTCATGTTTCGACACATTTTCTATGAATTATAGCTACATGATTATCGAAACATTATAGAAACCAAATACTAGAAATTGTGTGTCGACTCCATTTTAGACCAGAATAATTCTCGCTTTCTGGCGGCCATTTTGACAAATTCATTTTTATATTATTAAAATGGACTTTAATTAACTTCCTGCGTCATTTGAAATGTAAAAAAGTGGTTACATTAGTTCCATTTTGCTAGCTTAATCAATTGAAAGAAGAATTAAGTAAAATTTTAAAAATATTTAAGATTTTATTATTTGACAAAGTATTTATTTTGTGTGTAAATGTCAATATACCGGGAGCGTCTTAAGAATATAAAGCTAAATTACTAAATTGCACGATAAAATTTATTTCGTCAACGATTTTTGGATCTCCTCTCTTCACTTATAGAAAATACTCTGGTGACAAATTCATTATGGCGAAATTATGCTGTCATCATATTGTTTACTTTCTTTTATTTTACAACCTGCAGAAAGATAGATATTATATATCTAATTATTTGTTTCAATAATGTTTCCATTTTGACAATTTACAATTCCAACAAACAGCGCCCTCTTTGTAAAATGAACTCTCACTCGACACATTTATGGAAAAATGTTCCAAACATTTCTGAAAAGTTTTCGAAACATTTTCGATAAAAGTTTCGATTTTGCGTTGAAACAGCGAAAGTCACAGCCCGTACCAACCACTTGGAAACACGTGCTAATGCGCCATTTAAAATGTATACGTTTCGAAAATATTTCCATACATGTTGCCAAAAATTTCCAATTTGTGTCGGAAACAGAAACAATAGTTTAGACACATTTACCGTAATGTGTCTAAAAATGCTACTTGGGTACTATCTCCTGTTGCTGTATTTGCCTCTTAGTTATGAGACATCCTGTATATATAACGATAAATCTAGGCAATTTATTGATTTGATAATAGACGAGTTAACCAAAATGGTGTTTGTAGTCACTATTAAACTTAAATAATAAGAACGAGGAAAATCTGTCTCTGAAATATGTAAAATCCAAAAGTAAAATGTTTAAAACACACACTACACAAAAAACAGCCACAGAAATACTTAAAAAACATCAAAATCGGAAGAAAATATTATGACGCAACCAGACGTGTGAGCTTGCTACGGCCCAATGCTGATCTGGCCACTTTAACGACGAAACCAGATCAGCTGTTGATGTCAATTGTCCTTTATTTTATGATACATGAATATTTGACAGATACCCTAAGGTATCACGAATTAAGAGCAAACGCTAGTGACGCATTCGCCATTTAATTTTCTCATCAATATTTCGTTCATTTTTCGTTTTATCCATAACGCGGCCAAATACCCGTCTTTGGGTACCAGATACCCATAATTTTAAGTTAAAAAACATTTAATTGATGATAAATTAATAAAAGGGGTTATTTGTTATAATTTATCCAAACTCATTTTGAGGACATTCCAATCATTCCATACGGCGGTAAACAGTCTCAAAGAGACCGACCTCACAACCAGGGTTGTCAGATCTTTCTTCTTCAATTCTCAAGTTTTTTTTATTAAAGATGTTTCATTTATATAATCAGTATTCAATTGTTAGTCTGTAACTTTCTTTGAAAGCTAGTTTGCAAATATACTTTAAACCAAGGAGTTTTGAGTGTAACAGAAAAAAATAACAAGCCATTCAGTGTTTAAAAACAACTAATTAACAAGCCCTTGTTTCTCGTATACTTATACATAATATATTAACAAACCAAAAAATTTGGTAGAACTGGCAACCGTTCACAATTTATGCACGTTGTCAGGGGTGATAAGCGCCAGTTAAAGCGGCTGGTATAAGCTGAAGCGGTCTGCAGCCCGTTCAACGATCAATTCTGTTAGACAGAGATAGGCCAGTGACCGCCGATGGCGTGGAAGAGACGAAGATAAAATATACGTGATTTGGAACTTATGGACGGGCCGAAGAATGGTCCCAGAATGGAGTTCTGGTAAAAAAATAAAGCATTTTCTGAGCAGTATCGTGCCGTGTCAGGTTTATTTTTCTGGTTTTAGTTTTGTGTATAGAATCTTTGAGTTACCTTATATTTATTATTTTAATATAATATTATTATATATACGACTTTCAGAGTAGCAGTGGGTTTATAAAGTGTAGTATGTACAAACACCTAATGTTAAACAAACTTATAAGTGTATATACGCATTTTAATTATTTGTTTGGGACGCCTATGGTTAGGGGTTTCATACTGTTTTATGTCATTAAATTAACCTAAGAAACACTAGGGTAGACGTACCATTTTCGGTCATCACACCAGTTGCGGCCACTATTTACTATTTATCAATTTTGTAAACAAACAATGTTTATGAAGGTCATTCATAGAATTTAACCGTCAAATTTCAAATATCTAAAGAAAAGTTAAAAAAATTCTCGCTATGTGACGCTACTAGTCGACATTATATGGCGGCGTTTAACTTTGGTGTTCGGTACGCTACAATTTCTTAAGTATTTTGTTAAGAATAAGGGTAAGTACATATTTTATTTATTAGCAAAATCATAACAACAGTCCACGATTAATGTATTTACTGTGGCCGGAATTAATGTGTCATATCTATTTAATACTTGCGGCAGTTCAGGCCACCATGTTTTAAGGAGTAGGAACTGGATCTGTGCGATAGAATGTATTAAATTTTACTTTTGTTTCAAGAATACCATGCCAAAAACTCCAAAAAACAAAAAAAAACGCCTATGATATGAAAAAAGGTACAAATTTATTTAATTACACATCTGAGCAATTAAAAAGTGCCTCTGTGAAAATGTTATTAATTTACCTTTTCCCGAATTTGATCATGTTTCTGCAGAAAATTCAACGTTACACTGCAATGTTGAATTCATAAACTCACCTACACACAAAAAAAGGAATACTCTATTTAATTATATATGTTTTCTCACACTTTTTAACTCAATTTAAAGATACAGATACTCTCTCGAAGAAATGATACTTCGCTTGATTATCAACGTTTATTTAAAATTAGTATTTGAAATACTTGGTTACTCTTCTTGATTTGAGTAGATATTTTTAATTTAAAGACCATATAAACTTGGCCAAAGTTATAATTAATGCTAATTTCAAGTCAAAGTATGCATTCAATAAAGAATACTTTAATCTCTAAATTAGAATTGACAGTTTAAAACAAGAAAAAATATTGCTCAGTTTACGACTTGTATTTACTTCATTTAAATATTATTTAACTACATTTAAGATTATGTTATTCTTAATTTGAATAAACATGGTTTAAAATTTGACGTTTCTTAAAATGACTATATATTTGAATTTATTGAAGCAACTATATTTTTCTTTTTAAACAAGTCTACTGTTTCAAATTAAAAAAAAAAAAAGAATATTTACTAATATTGAAAATCGTTGCGATCAATTTTGCTTAAATGAAGAGTTCGCAAGTATCACCTTACCCCTTTCTACTTCCACGCAAGATATTTGTCAATCCGCGTCACAGTCTTGCATCGGATATCGGAACGTGCCACTCGCCAATCCAAGTTACAAGTCTATTCTGTCTATTATATTATATGTTCGAACTTGTTTGAACCTTCGGAAGCGTACCTTATTAAGTAGTTAAACGGCTATTACTATACAAACGTTAGTGGATGCAAAGTGAATATTGTGTATTGTGGCATGGATATAGAAGATATTCTAAATTCTTGGGGCTTATCCCAAGAAATCATTAACGTGTAACTTTTTGTGACTGAGATTTAAGGCGCTGTAAGGAATGTATTTTGTTTTTTATTTAGACGTTTTTCTATTTTGATATAGTTTATGTTTCTGATCTAACTGATCTAGCCTTAGTAGACAGATATAATATAAGTTTTTTTCGTATTTAAAATGATTTTCAAATAAATAGAATGCGAACTTTTTGTGACTGAGATTTAAGGCACTGTAAGGAATGTACATATTTTGTTTTTTATTTAGACGTTTTTCTATTTTGATATAGTTTATGTTTCTGATCTAACTGATCTAGCCTTAGTAGACAGATATATTATTAGTTTTTTTCGTATTTAAAATGATTTTCAAATAAATAGAATGCGAACTTTTTGTGACTGAGATTTAAGGCACTGTAAGGAATGTACATATTTTGTTTTTTATTTAGACGTTTTTCTATTTTGATATAGTTTATGTTTCTGATCTAACTGATCTAGCCTTAGTAGACAGATAGATTATTAGTTTTTTTCGTATTTAAAATGATTTTCAAATAAATAGAACGCGAACTTTTTGTGACTGAGATTTAAGGCACTGTAAGGAATGTACATATTTGGTTTTTTATTTAGACGTTTTTCTATTTTGATATAGTTTATGTTTCTGATCTAACTGATCTAGCCTTAGTAGACAGATAGATTATTAGTTTTTTTCGTATTTAAAATGATTTTCAAATAAATAGAACGCGAACTTTTTGTGACTGAGATTTAAGGCACTGTAAGGAATGTACATATTTGGTTTTTTATTTAGACGTTTTTCTATTTCGATGTAGTTTATGTTTCTGATCTAACTGATCTAGTCTTAGTTGACAGATAGATCATTAGTTTTGTTCGTATTTAAAATGATTTTCAAATAAAAAAAATAAAATATTTCTTTTTTTACTTACCCATCTATGGATTAATTTGTGTGTCAGAGGTCTTCAGGCGTAAGGGATTACGGAAAACAAGGTAATCCGCCATAATTTATTTGTTTAAGAAGAAATACCTATACCTACTTACAAAATTTCGCCTCCGATATACATGTTTTTATTTAAAACAAAATTTGTTCGACCTATGAAAAGTAATATGTAAATAAATACTATATTGGCATTTTTGTAAAAATTATAGAGAGCTTTTGGGATACCTTACAGTAGCTCAATTATTATAGAGATATTTACAAATTAATTCAATAATTTCCATATACTCGAATAATGTTCTCTATTCAAGTATTCCATATTATACTCGAATGGATAAAAATATTATCTATTCCAGTTTATGGAAATTCTTGAATTGATTCGTAAAATATAATACATCATTCTCTATTCGAGTATTCCGTATACTTGAATAATCAAAATATTCTCTATTCGAGCATATGAAAATTCTTGAATTAATTCGTAAAATATATATGATTCTCTATTCGAGTATTCCATATACACGAATAGATTAAAATATTATCTATACGAGTATATGGAAATTCTTTAATTAATTCATAAAATATACAACATTCTCTGTTCGAGTATTCCACATACTCGAATAGAGAGTGTGCATCTTTATTTCTAAATGAAGCATTTCTCATTCTAAATAAATTTCAATACTTAAGTAAAAAATATGTTCATTTGGTATTTTTGCAACAAGAACCAATATTGCTTGTTTTAATTATCAACAAGCTTTAAGTAAGAAAGCGGAGCGTCAATTTAAAAATTTGTTTTCTTAAAAAAAGTCACTTATTTTTGTTCCTAGAAATATATTTACTTGCTTCACTACTTTAAAATTTTTAAAATGAACAATTTTTTAGCTCAATTTTTAACACCATAAAATACTTAACTTGATAATACAAATTCTCATTTGGAAGAATTAATGTATTACTACGAGATTACTTGTGTATCCAATAAAGTATTGGAAATACTTATTTGAAAAATATATTTCTTTGCGTATATACAAAGCTAAGATTTATTCTAAATAAGTATTTTATTTTTCAAATAAGTATTTCTTTTTTTGTGTGTATTTTAAGCAATTTGGAAAATAATGGTTTAAATTTGAAAGCATCTATAAAAAATATATTTCAGCAAAAGGATAGTAGCAAACAGAGACAGGAAATGGACATAGACAAAAGCAAAAATAATGATAAGCAAAATGTAAAAGGTGTAAGTTCCAAAGATAAAGAAATCCAACCAAACCACTTTGATATAAATTTAAACTTAGATCTTAATATGGATTGTGAAAAAAAGAATATTTTAAGTCAAACTAAGTCTTGTGATAAGGAAGCCCAACAAAAATGCTTGCAAAGCGTCACCACAGTTGATGAACCAAATATTTTACTAAAAGAAAACGAAAGCATTTCTGCAAAAACTAAGAAAATAAATATTTTAAGTAACATATTAGTGAGACCTGAATTAAAGACTAACCCAGTTATAGCGTTTTAACCAGCGCGGGCTGACTCGAAAAAGAAGAAAAAAGGAACAAATTAAACTGACTGATCTTAAAAGAAAAGAAGAGAATAAAATAAAGAGAATCGAAAACAAACAAAAACGAAGTGAAATCCTGAAGATAAAAAGATCAATAAAAAAAAAGACTAGCTAATAAAAAAAATACGAAAAGGAAGCTATAAAAATAGCAAGAGAGCTCTTAATAATTGAAAATGGCCAGATAAGACAGATGAAATTGTCTACAAAAAAGATGAAATAGTTTAGATTATTAACGAGCCATTCAAAGTTAATTCTAGGAGGAGTCTTTTCTGTGTCAGAAATGGTGCAATTTGAAGTGGAATAAGTTTTGATTTCTTGAATTTTTTAAAGTCTGTTATTTTATTTTTATTTTATTATTTTATTTAATACTTGACTGAATTCATTTATTTGTTTTGTTGTGTAGGATGTATTTTTTTTTTGTATTTGTAATATTATAATAAAAATGTACTTTTTTTAAACATCATGTAATTTATTTAGCTGTAAAACTACATATGGCCTCAACTGGTGAACAGAGTGGCCTGTACTGGTGGCTTTATGGCCGGAAATGGTGGAAAACGTTTTATTCACTTTTTACCTTCTATTCTTGTCTTTTGCAATATTTGTATCAATGGTTGCCTTTGTTTAACTAATATAGAGGCTCATGGTCAGTTTGAAATTGGTATTTGAAAGGGGTAGTTAAAAAATTATAAAATGTATATTTAAAGGAAGCTCATGGTTTGCTTAAAGTGGCCGCTACCGGTACTTCTACCCTATAATAGTATATTAAAGTACACGTTTCATAAGAAGCGGTTTTAGCGCACGCGTCTATTTTAAATGACGAGCCACAAAGTGGCGAGTTTTTTTATTGACACGTGCGCTAAAACGCCTTATAAAACATGTGCTTTATAAATTTTTTTCTATTTCACCTTTTATAATCAAGAAAAAAACATTTTAAAAAGAAAATAAATCCTTCAAATTTTGTAAATTTTTATGTCTAAATATTATGTTAGTAATACTATTTTTTATCATAGTAGCCTCTGGACAACAAAAATTATTTTGCAAACTGTCATTTTTTGATTTATTGACCCATTTTCACCACGAGATTATAAGTTATTTTGGCGATATGGGATTTGAAATTGGACGGAATACGTTGTGTGATCCTTGTACATTCGGTACATATACAGAGCGTTCGGAAATTCGGGAGATTTTGCTACTTTTTTCGAATTTCAAAAGACGTGATTTTACGTCACGGCATTGCAATTTAGTATAGGGAAGATGGAATATTCAAATAAAGTTCAAGTTAAAATCGACATTGGAAGGTTAGTAGATTGAATTTTGGATAGGATTTGGCAGAAAATGATAGCTGGAAGCATCTACAAAAGATTGATTTATAGATTTATGCAACCAACATACATGACTGTTATCCACACAGAATAAAAAAGTAAGTTATCAAGCTATTTTTCCTCTGCGAAAAATGGGTTTGGAAATCACAAATTTAAATGTTACCAACATCCAATAAAGAAAAAACGCGTGTCGAAATAGCTTTATTACGTACTGAGCTTATTATGAACGTGAAATAAAAAAATCTTTTTGTGGTTGTAGAGAAAATATTATACATTATTCGCATTAATTTGAATGGGTGACTCCTTCAATCTCCTACACTCCATAAGTTAATTTTATTTTAATAGAGTTGAACCTACAAAATCAGAATGCACAGCACGTCAATATTTATTTACCTCAATAAGTTACAACGAAGTGTTCAGGTACTTACTTAATTAAGATATAATTATACCTACTTGCAAAAGAATGCTGACTACATGATAATAAAG
Organism: Polydrusus pterygomalis; assembly: GCA_963969555.1. Lineage (NCBI taxonomy): Eukaryota > Metazoa > Arthropoda > Insecta > Coleoptera > Curculionidae > Polydrusus > Polydrusus pterygomalis. The sequence goes on from OZ018375.1 coordinate 4,790,324, forward strand.
GTAGTTAATAAGGTTCCCAATCATTACTATCGGTGTCCCACAGGGGTCTGTCCTGCGCCCTATTTTATTTCTCATATATATTAATGACTTGCCTGCCTTTCTCTGAACCGTCAGCCAAATTCACAATTTTCGCTGATGACACCACCATCACGATCACTGCTGACTCAATTGAGGATGCTCAAGGAATGTCTGCCAGACTGCGGGAAAGGGCCGAGCATTGGTTTGCTCTTAATATGCTTCACCTTAATAATGATAAAACTACTAGTGTTATAGAAAAAGAAAAGCACAAAGTCTTTTTCCACAATTTTGTATTCGAATAAGTAGGCAAACCTCGAATGATTCATAATAAATTGAATCGACATGTTTCGAGTGTAGAAACACTCATCATCAGGAAAACAAAGTAAATGGTACAATGCTGATGGTGTTAGCAGTACAGAAAATAATAAGTGAGACTAAGCCGTAATGTCAATGGTACATACGAGGAGTGAAAAAATTTGAATAGTCAAAAGACAGAAAAGACTTCAGCATAGTGAAAAGTCAAGGACCAGTGTAAAGCCACTGTCTTGGGTGGGAAATGAAGAGAAAAAAGAAAAATTAAGGAGTTTTAAAAAAACTTTGTAAATATCATTTTTAAGAGTATAAGTAATGAAAAATCTTTAGTTTAATTCAACCATGTCGGAGACATGTGAAAGTGGTGAAATAAGATGGAAAGAAAAAGAAAAAAATGTTTTTCGTAAAAGTCATGCAGATGCTTTCATTAAGCTTGAAATAAAATAATACTTACGAACAATAAATAAATAAAACTTACACATTGTGTGCCAAACTAAGTTTTAAGTGATTTTAAAAAATTTTAAAAACAGGTGCAAAAACAATTTTTTCTTTTTTCTTTCCCTCTTATTTTACCACTTTCACATGTCTCCGACATAGTTGAATTAAACTAAAGATTTTTTATTACTTACACTTAAAAATTATTTTTACAAACTTTTTTAAAACTCCCTAATTTTTCTTTTTTCTCTTCATTTCCCACCCAAGACAGTGGCTTTACACTGGTCCTTGACTTTTCAGTATGCTGAAGTATTTTCTGTCTTTTGACTAGGTATTCAAATTTTTTCACTCCTCGTATGTACCATTGAAAGCTCCATTACGGCTTAGTTTCACTTGTTATTTTCTCTACTGCTAACAACATCAGCATTGTACCATTTACTTCGTTTTGCTGATGATGAGTGTTTCTACATTCGAAACATGTCGATTCAATTTATTATGAATCATTCTAGGTTCGCCTAGTTATTCGAATAAAAAATTGTGAAGAAAGACTTTGTGCTTTTCTTTTTTCTGTGTCATTTAACTCCACTTTGAGTATGGACTACTTCTTCAATACTAGTGTTATATGTTTACAATGAGAGATACAGCCGCCATTAATGGGGACGTCACTGCAGTCAAATTTTTGGGTGTACTCTTAGATCACAAACTGATGTGTGATGCTCATATTAACTCATTGTGGCTCGAAGTGGCCTATTTGTACTACATAACCTGATAAATAGTGTGTCCTTACGAGTGGCCTACTTTGGTCCGTTTCACTGCAGGCTAACCCGCATGCACTGTTGGTATGGGAACATCCGTCCCAGTCTGAGAGAGTGTTTGGATTGCAGAGGAGAGCTGTGATATTGGTCGCTGGATTGAGATATAGAGATGATTGTAAAGCAGCTTTTGTGCAGCTTCGCATTCTGACCGTGTCATCGATCTTTATACTGGAAAATATGTTATAAGTATGTAAAAAAAAATATCGATGCATATACAGCCCATGAAGATATTCATCAATACAATACGCGAAGAAGGGAGAATATTCAACCACATTACTGTCGCCTAAAGAGGACGCAGGACGGACCTAGTTTCTATGGGTAGAACTTCTGTAATATGCTTCCTATTGCTGTGAGGGATTTGCTGTAACAACCACCACTATACTTAAGGGTATTTTTTTTAAGTGTTAAGGTATGTAAATAAGGAATAGTGCCAAGGGTCTAATAACTTACTAATTACGACCCGCCCACATCGGTTGGCACTGCTACTTGAAGTGGCTGATGACAAGAACTCTTCTTTTTCTGGGTTCGGAGAGAATCTGTGTTCACAACTAAGTCGAATCACTTTTTGGCGAGATAATAATGCTTGTGAGAACTCAATGTTTGAAGATTTTTATGGCCCTGATTTGCGGCTTACTTTTGTTTGAAAGAAATTATTTAAATTAATTTTCAGTAAACTTTTTGCGTTTTAAAACTATTGAAGGAAATACTTTTTAATATAGAATACTGTTTTTATTGTTATTAAGGAAACACTTGGGAGCCACCCAACAATAGGTTTCTATTAATACTTATAAAAATTGAAACCGTCAATTTAAAGTAAATATTTTATAAATATAGCCATATCCCTTTCGCTCCCGAGGCATAAAATTAAGAGTGTGCTAATGTTGCCCTAGGAGATAGTTATTTAGGTACTACCATGAGATAAAGTAAAGTAGTTGAAAACTGTCCAAGGTCAAATTTCAGGACTTCAAGGTCATTCACAATTGTGCTATATGGGAGTGAACATAAACTTTCACAATTGTGAAGAAAACATGTTTATTGAAAAAAAGTTAACAAACAAATTTATTTATTGTGAAAATTTATGTAGCAATTCTTGTTCTTGGTGAAACAAAGATAAACATTACATTTTACGCATCGAACTCTGGAACGACTGTCACAATTTTCTAGTCTCCAACGTAAAGGGTGTTTGAGATCATCATTCGTCGGCCAATGTTGGTACTATTCTGTTCCAATGGATCTTCTTTACTGGAAAATAATCCCGGTTTCCACTTGGATGCCAAGTATGCCAGGGGAACGTCACCGTCATCGTCGCTGGACTGTAGATCTTCAGTTCGGTGATCGGAAAGTTAAAGTTCTTTTGGCGCCTCGGTAACAGTTTCTTCATCTGACTCTGAATCCACCTCAACTTCAGAATCGATGCTATCTAAAAGATCATAAACTGCTTCCGGATCTCTTTGTAGCTTTTACAAGCCAATAATGTTTCCTAAAACAAACCAAAAATATTCTCATTCACAACTGACGGCAATGTTTTGCTCCCATCATGCACAATTGTGAACAACAAACAAAAACCTAACCTAAAACAAATTTAAAACGCAAAAATCAAGTGTTTGTATCAAAAAACATAAAAACTTGGATGTATAGTTATTGGATCTTTTCAAATTAATACTTTAACATGTATTTTTTAGTAAAAAAAAATATTACTTACGTTTGGCTGCCATGTCGACAAATAAACAGTAAATAGAACCACTTCTAACTCATGCCACTGATCAACTAACGGAAAAATCGCGTTCGCACCTGTTTGCTGCAGTATTCACAATTATACGATACGGGAGGCAACGCCGACAAACCACATTTTTACCTTTATTTAGCATATATATAAGGTGGCTCCAATTGTTACCACTGGGAGCGAAAGGGCGATCCCGGATAGACGCACGTTGACCCACGGGTAAGGGGTCACTGGACTAGCTGGACTTTTCGCGAGTAACGCTTGAAAAATTCTTCGCGCCCGGAACTTACAACTTTTAACTTTTCACGAACAACTAACAACTTAGGACAACAACTAACTGCTCGAAAAACATTCCCAAGAATTTATACCCTTGTCCACGTCGTTGCGCATTTCCATATTTGGGCATAGGTAACTAGCAAGATCCCCAGAAATTTCGCATGGTGGCCCGATTACTTTATCTTTTCCCTGGCGTTTTTCTCAAAAAAGTTGCGTAAGCTATGCTCAAGTAATAGGGTGGTGGTTGAAATTCTTACTAAAATTCTAAAAATAGATGAGCCACTCTTTTTCATTCCCTGAGAAGAAACGTGAATTTAGTGGTTGATCCGTGCTCGCGCTAAATAGTCGAAAAGAAAAACGCGACAGGAGAAGTGTTAAACCATGTACACATTGTACATATCTTATAGTGTTAGGTTTAGTGCAATTAATTATTTTGGATTTAAATTTGGATTTTGAAAAAGTGAGTGAATAATTATTAATTTATTTTTTAAATAGTTTTTATTGACCAAATTTGAAAAACACTTTTTCTTTCTGAATTTAAAAAATATTTTATTCAAGTTAAATTTTCTTGATAAATGTAAAACACTTAGAAATATTTTTCTTTTCGGAATTAAATTAATTTTATTTATTTTCTACAAAAATTTGTAAGACAGCTCAAAATTTTTCTTTCCTCTTAATTAAAAATAATTTTAATTATTTTTAATTTTATTTTTAAAAAATTTGAACACCTAAAAATAATACCCTTAAATATTTTTTTTAATTGACAAAAAGAATGCTGATAATACTTAGAAAACTTTCCTTTATTCTTAAAATTTTTTAAAAGAAATTTTTCACTTCGGAATTAAAAGATTTTTAATTTTATTTAAATTTTGAAAACTTGCAAAATTTCTTGCTAAATCAAATTTCCTACTTCTCCTGAATAAAAAAGAATTTTAATTTTATTTATTTATATTTGAAATAAATTTATTTGATTTTTAATAAAAGAATTTTGTAACACTTAGTAAATAGAAAAAAAACTAAAGCAAAAATGAATTAATTCAAAATTTTATTGAATACCTATTACTCGGTAACAATAACTTTTTATTTATTCGGAAGGATTATTAGCGAGGTGTCCCTGGTCGCTACATTGCCAATAAAACAGTTTAGGGCCTTGTGTGATAAAGATTATGTTAAATAATGCTGGAACTGGTAATAAATTTTTATCTTTTTTGTATTTTACTTCCAAGTAAAGGTTTTTAAATGTTAATAATTTTTAAATATTTTTAATGTGTAATACCTATATTATATATATGTTGCACTTGTGTAAGCGCTCGTTCTGTGTATTAAGCACCAAATAAATTATTATTATTATTATTATTATTATTATTATTAATATTAATTATTTGTTCTTTTTCACAGGTTTCTACCCTGGGTTTAGAGCTAGAGCACATCGGTCAGTGAAAGATGGCCTGCTCGTTGGTGTGGTTCTAAACCACTTAAAGTTAAGTTTCGCCTAAAACCCTACGGACTATGCTGCACGTGTCTAACAACACAGACTTTTGCATGGGTAAGTATAAATCTACATCTAAACCAAGTTGACCTAAACTCTTCTTAATTGTTTTAGGTATTTCACCAGTCGAGCCGATGACTATCGGTACTATCGCCACTGTCTCCATGTTCCACATTTGGCGTATCTCATCGCTCAAGGGTAGGTATTTATTTATCTTTTCAGAGTAAGTTTTCTCGATGTTGGTTGGAAGGGGAACGGCAAAATCAACAATGAGTGTTTTCTTTTCAGCCTTGAAGGTAAGTACTAGGTCGGGAATGTTGTTTGTTATTGTTCGATCTGTGATTATTTTTCTGTTCCAGTAGAGTCGCATGTCGTCGTTCTCACATACTGGTGGCGGCTCGTATTGATAATATGGTGTGTGTTCTGTGAGACCTAGGCATTTTTTCCGTAGACTTTATTAATTATTATTATTTTTATTATTATTATTATTATTATTATTATTATTATTATTATTATTATTATTATTATTATTATTATTATTATTATTATTAATTATTATTATTATTATTATTATTATTATTATTATTATTATTATTATTATTATTATTATTATTATTATTATTATTATTATTATTATTATTATTATTATTATTATTATTATTATTATTATTATTATTATTATTATTATTATTATTATTATTATAGAATAATAATATTACCAAACTTAGATCCCTACTTATAAAAACTTTTACGTCCTTGTAAATTTTGTTATACCTACTCCTTTTGTAATAAGAATTTTTTATATTCCTATATTTCCACTTTTAGTTTAGCCGCTATATTATAACAAGTTCTATGTTATTTTGACAGAACTAATGATGTTATATTATCCCATGCATATGTGTTTAAAGTCCAACAGTAGCGGCGTGTTATAAATTTCAAAATAAATTATTGGAAATTATTTCGCAAAAATATTTTTCCGCAATTTCTTTTCATATCAAGGTTTACGTGTACATACCGTCGTGTGTCCAAGAAAGTATGCAACATATGGGAAAGTTTTTTATCACCGATTTCTCAGAAAATGTTATTCTTTATAAAAGTTGGTGCATGCCTTAAAACTATAAATGCATATTTTATATTTCACCTGCGGCTAATAGTAAGGGTGTAAATGCCAATTTTTTCAAAATTTCCTAAAGAGTAAAGTACCTTAATTATTAGAAATACAGCAAAATTTTATATGGAAATCTTCTTGCAAATTAGTAAGTTAGTCCAAATACGAAATTTGAGTTAGGTGTCACAATTTTTAATTTTTTTGTTTAATCTCTATTTTCCCCTAAACGGTACACCTCTGGTCGATTTTTTGTTGACGCAATTGTAATATATTTATTAAATAACTTAAACGTGGGCTTATAATAAAAATGGATTAAGTAGTTGCAAACTTGTTAAAACCTTTTAATGTTACGAGTTGGTTCAGATATTAGCGTGTTGCACGCCTACTTAAACACATTTTAGCCAACTTATGTTCTAAACAAAATTATGATAGAATCCAATTCTATTCATATTACTGGAAATAATTCATAATTTATTTGTCATTTTCACCCAGTACGCTGAAGTCCAAAAACCTATTTTAAAGAAATGCATAAAAAAAAATTAAAAATTGACACACCTAACTCAATTTTTGTATTTGGACTAATTTTTTAATTTGCAAAAACATTTCCATATAAAAATTTTCTGTTTTTTTTAGTAATTAAGGTATTTTACTCTTAAGGCAATTTCGAAAAAATTGCATTTACTCCCTTACTATTAGCCGCAGGTGAAGTATGAAATATGCATTTGATAAAAACTTTCCCATATGTTGCAAACTTTTTTGGACACACTGTATAAATATAATAGATTTTTATACAATCCTGTGTTGTATAAAGTAATTTATTTTGGTATAAATTAGCCTTTTTTAATTACCCTATAAAAATTATAAATAAAAACCATAGGTACCTACTTTAATACATTATATTTCCTTAAAGAAAACAAACGAAAATGACAACATTATGAATTTAAATTGGAGAAGTATTTAAAATTAGAAAGTTATAATACGAACAATTAATATATAATATTACGGTTTAAAGTCTAAAAATATCTAATTTGCATCTTTTTTTAAGAGTTGCATCTAGAACCACAATAATTGGTCGCTTTCTTCCTTTGCTGCTTGAAATATTATCATCCATCCGGTTCCTCCATTATTTACAGAGGAATAGTATGTCACCTGTAGTGTAACATCTGAGTACAAAACTGCTGGAACATCCTACGGGTAATGTAAATTTTACCGTATGTTAACTTTGTTAAAACTGTTTAATGCGCAGTATACAGGGTGTTCGAAAAATAGACGGAGATATTTTAGGTGATTCCTTGTTAAAAAATATGAAAAAAAGTTTCTATAAACATGGGTCCGGAAATGCAGGGTTTTCAAGATACAGGATGTTAAAAAAATAGAAATAAAAAATGAAATTATTAATTAAATTAAAAATACTTACTCGATGCTGTTGAAATTTGGCAATGATATTTGTTGTATCAAGAGGCTAATTTAACCCTAAATAGATTAAAATTATTGAGTCCAGTGGCGTCCCGGGGGACACCTTAGCGAATATTATTATCAAAAAAATGTACGCCACTGTCTTTTTGTAGCTTTAATATTTTTTGTTTAATTAAGCATATAAAGGTACAACTTCTTTGCCTCTTGTATTTTTTTTCTATCTCACTTCATTTTCGAGAAAAAAAATAAAAACCGTTTTATTGTATGTCATTGGACAAAATTGGTTTATTAATTTCTACTAAAATAAATCACAAGTGCATTGGACCACAAATAATAAAAAACATTTCTAGGAAATAATGTTATTGGAAATTTTATTTACCCAATACCATAACATAAACTACAACAAATGTTGGAAATGTCCACCATCCATTTCCGTACACCTTCTCACTCGACGCATCATTGAACGACGAACTCGATCTAAAATTCGAGGTCTATTTTTTATTTCTTCGCAAGCATTTACGATTTTATTTCTTAGTTCTTCTATTGTTTCTATTTGAGTAGTGTAAACCATCGTCTTAAGGTGTCCCCATAAATAAAAATCTAATGGATTTAAGTCAGGGGAGCGAGGTGGCCAGTTAATTGGTACACCTCTTCCAATCCAATTTTCACCAAAGGTGTTACTCAGATGAGTTCTGACAGGTCTACTTAAATGAGGAGGAGCTCCATCGTGCATAAAAGTTATTTGGTTACGTATATTTAGAGGAACTTCTTCTAGCAGTACGGGCAATTCTTGTAGAAGAAATTCTAAGTAAGATTCGCCGTTTAATCTTAAGGGTAAAAAGAAAGGACCAATTAAATTGTTACCAACAATACCCATCCACACATTTAAAGAAAATTGTTCCTGGTGGCGACACTGCAGGAAAGCATGGGGATTTTCGTCACTCCATACGTGAGTGTTATGGTAATTAACAATACCATCCCGCCGAAATCCTGCTTCGTCTGTAAAAAGTATGGTTTTATTAAAATTCCTATTATTATTAACCTCTTGGTAGTACCATTGGCAAAACTGTAAACGAGGAAGAAAATCTCTTGGTAGTAATGCTTGCACACGTTGGACATGATAGGGATACAAGAGTTGCTCGGAGAGAACCTGCCACACAGTGCTGTTGGAATGATTACGCCCTAATCTAGTTGCTATAGTCCTAGTACTGATACCAGGATTTTGTTCCACGGCACGTAAAACTGTCTCGTCAAACTCGGGCGTTCTTATGGACCTCGGCCGGCCTCTATCATTGGTGGGAACGGCAAAACTTCCTAAATAACATTATTGTCAAAAACATCACAAAAAAGAAATAAGAAAATTTACCTCTTTCCCGTAATCTACGGTCTACGCTTTCAAAGGTTTTACTATCTGGAAGTTGCCTATTGGGAAACGCTTCTGCATACAGGCGCCTCGCTGCATAACAGTTACTATAGGCACGTGCATACATTACATGCATGTCTGCCATTTCCTCAAAAGTGTAATTTTCATCACAAAAACCGAGACAAAAACTTTTTGGAACAATTTCGCCAAAAAAAGTGTATAATTCTTTTCTAAAAGAACTAACGCGCAAATGTCAATCCTTCATGCAGAAATGATTATTTGTTTTCCAATGCACTTGTGATTTATTTTAGTAGAAATTAATAAACCAATTTTGTCCAATTACATACAATAAAACGGTTTTTAATTTTTTTTCTCGAAAATGAAGTGAGATAGGAAAAAAATACAAGAGGCAAAGAAGTTGCATCTTTAGATGCTTAATTAAACAAAAAATATTAAAGCTACAAAAAAGACAGTGGCGTTTTTTGATAACAATATTCGCTAAGGTGCCCCCGGGACGCCACTGGACTCAATAATTTTAATCTATTTAGGGCTAAATTAGGCTCTTAATACAACAAATATCATTGCCAAATTTCAACAGCATCGAATAAGTATTTTTAATTTAATTAATAATTTCATTTTTTATTTCTATTTTTTTAACATCCTGTATCTTGAAAACCCTGCATTTCCGGACCCATGTTTATAAAAACTTTTTTTCATATTTTTTAACAAGGAATCACCCTCTCAAATATCTCCGTCTATTTTTCGAACACCCTGTATAATAGGTATATTGGGTCAAGCAGCAAGCAATCCTGGTTATTCTTCAGATTATTACTACTAGGTCAAGGATAATAAATTTCTTTTGTGTGAAAAAAACCTGTAACGTAACTTGTATAGGTACGTTTAAGAGACAAATACATCTAAAATAAAGTTGATACAAATGCTAAGTACTTTTTCTTATTCAGCATACTTTATGAAAAATTTAAACTAAGTTTGTGATGTGTATACAGGGTGTTTCATTAAGGGTGGCCACCGTCCATATCTCGGAAACTACTAAGCATTGAAACTTGGGGAAAATTTTTTTATGATTAAAGTGGTCATGAGAAAATTCTGGAAATTATCTTTAAGTTCCGCATTTTGCCACAAGGGGGCACAATTAAAAATTAATTTTTAAAATTCTAAATTTCTCCGAAAACTCCTATATTATGGTATACCTCTGGTTACATCATTAAATAGAATAGATAATTCTGCATCAATTTGGTTTAAGGCTCATTGGCGTACCGACCTTGATAAGAGTGGGGGAAGCTATTGAAAGTGTAATCATTAAAATCGCTATAACTTCTAAATGACTTATCCGATTTTACTCAATTTAAGCTTGTCTGGAAGAGAAAGGTAAGTAGTTTTAATTGCCGTATCCAACGATACACGATAGTTTCTAAAAAAATTGCTAGAGGGCGCAATTTGTAATAATAACAGTTTTTTCGATTTTATACCGAAAATTCAAATCATACGGTATAACTATGACATCATAAGCGGAAAGTAGATTAAATTTACAAGAAAAAATGTGAAGACTACAGTTCGATATCTTTGTTGGTTTGAGACTTATGGCCAAAACAATAATTTTTAACAATTTTATCGAAGTAATTATTGTTTTTATAGCTTCCTGGCCACAACAAAAAAATATTTTTAAACTTTATGATTTATTTATATTTTATGTGTAGGTTTGTTACTCATTATTATAATGGCCCAAAAACTACTTTGGATTTTATGACATACCTAATCGTGGAAAACTTGTAATTTAGGCATAATATGATATTTTAAAAAATAAATCTAGATAGCCGTGAAACAAAATCGGCAGATTTAATTTTGATGTGTTGATAAAAGTTTCTCCTTGATTCTTTCTGAATTACCTCTTATCTAATCAAAACTATAGGCTTGCCGTATATTTTGAATGTTTTCAATGTGTCTCTATTGCGGAACGAGAATATGCTGCCATACCTATATCCTGAACGAATGCACCATACCAGAAGAGTATTTCGACGACTGGCAATACGTTTAAGGCAAACGGGAAGTGTACGACCTATTTCCGTTGGTACCAGAAGACGTGCAGTGAGGAATGAAGACAGCATTATAAACGTTCTTGCGTACGTGGAAGCGAATCCGCATACGTTCTTGAGAAATTTTCATAAACCTAGGTAGTGTTATTGCAGTGTTCCAAATTATAAGAGATTTTAGGATGCATCCCTATCATGTAGATTTACACCAGGCCCTATCGGAAACTGATTTTGATAAGCGGCTCGACTATTGCTATTGGCTAATGAAAATTATCATCAAACATTGAAAACAGTCAAAATATACGGCAACTCTATAGTATCAGGCTATAGTTGATTAGGTAAGAAGTAATTTAAAAAGAATCAAGGAGAAACTTTTGTTAACACCTATCAAAATTAAATCTGCCGATTTTGTTTCACGGCTATCTAGATTTATTTTTTTCAATATCATATTATGCCTAAATTAGAAGTTTTCCATGATTATGTCATTACATCTAAAGTAGTTTTTGGGCCATTATAATAATGAGTAACAAACATACACATAAAAGAATCATTAAGTTTAAAAATATTTTTTTTGTCGTGGCCACGAAGCTATAAAAACAATAATTTCTTCAATAGCAGTGTTAAAAATTATTGTTTTGGCCATAACTCTCAAACCAACAAAGATATCGAACTGTAGTATTTACATTTTTTCTTGTAAATTTAATCTACTTTCCGCTTATAGTAGGGTAAGAAGGCCGGAGCTCACTGCACTGCACCCCCCACCACTTTTTTTTCCTCCCACTTGTGGTGGGAGGTGCAGTGCAGTGAGCACCGGCCACCTTGTTATTGGTCGACCCCCCCTCCATTTCATATAGGCCACACCCCCGTCCCACTTCCGCACCTCCCTCAACATATTTGATTGATCGACCCCCTCCATTTGAATATCCCACCCATACCATAAAGGCTTCTGATTGGTCATTCCCCCTCCTATGACCCCGCCCACAAGCTTCCAATTTATCATACCCAAGTACCGTCTATGATGTTAGCACCTCCCACCAATACCCCCACTTCTGGTAAGGGTATGGAGCATCAGTTTAATTTTAAATAGTTTTAGTACTACGTTATCCGTTTAATATTATGGACGTGTGTGGTGTTTGTAACTCTGAAGTGGTTATATTTGTTCATAAAATTATAAGCTTGATAAGATTGCACCTGTTAGAGGAGCACTGTAACTTGCAACGCAAATATTTTGAAGAACGCACAACTTTTAAATATTGGAATGATTATTACACCCATTTTTATTATAATTATCAAGTTAAATTTGATAAGCTATTGGATGGAATTAAGCTCTGTGACTCAGTGACCGATAATTATATCCTGTGCATTAATGGTGTTATGAAAGATCTACAGTCTGTGGGGTGTGAAAGAATATTTCCAGCAACCCTGCTCTACTCATTAATAAATAAGGAAAAGAGGATTGAAGAAGTTTCTGAAGAGTTGAGCGGTTTTATAAACAACAAGTTCTTTAATAAGTTTTAAAGATAATAAGATGTGTAAACATTACCCTAATAATTATAGTGATATATATAATTTTAGTTATAGTAAAAAAGTTGAAAAACTATTAACACAGTGAAGTACACATCGTTAAGGAACATTTCTCATAGTGTAGTTCATGAAGAGTTGTATGTAGTATGTGGAAAACTGTGGCAGAATTGAATTAAAAACTGTTTAATAAAAGGAGAGTTGACTCCACACCTCCTGTTAAGTTCACATTGTGTTTTCTGTTGTGCAACGGAAGATATTACATTTAATTCTAATGTTACACCACTATTTATCAAAATGTTGCTAATCATCCCAGAAAAAATAAAATAAATATCGTGAATATTAAGTATACTATTGGATATACCTTTGCTCCCACCACAATAAAAAATATTTCCCCCACCAGTAAAAAAAAATATTATATAAAGTTTAAAAGTAAAATTCACTATTCAATTTACAAGCACCTTTATACCGAATAAGACTTATAACATAATATATATAATGAACTACGATGAGATCTTGGAACGTTTAGAAATAAAAGATCTATGCAATCTTTACAAATATTCCGCAACGAATAAAATAGTGAGTGAATATCTTCATAGAAGACTTATTGATTGGAAACGTGTATCTAAATATAAAGGACTTAGTGGAGAATTTATTGAAGAATTTGAAGCGTACCTTCATTGGGGATGGATATCATATCGTCAAGAACTATGTGAGAACATTATAAGAAAATTCAAACATAAGGTGAACTGGAATCGAATTTCTGCTTGTCAAAGACTCAGCGAGGACTTTATAGGGGAATTTCAAGATAAAGTAAATTGGAAACGGATTTCTCGTTATCAAAATTTATCTGAAGATTTTATAAGAGTATTTCAAGAAAGAGTTGACTGGAAATGGATTTCTATTAGTCAAAAACTATCCGAAGAGTTTATTAGAATGTTTGAAAATAAATTATATTGGAAATTCATTTTTATGTTTCAACGTTTTTCCGCTGAATTTAAAAATGAATTTCAACATAAATATGTATATAATATTTTATAATCGAATTATTGAAATTAAAAAGGTTAATAAAACACATTTATAGAATCTATTTTGTTTTATTTATCATCCATTAGGAAATGATTATATAAATTAAAAACATTTGTTAGTGCGCAAATACAATTTTCTTTATTATGATAAAAACAGTGTACTCGTTCAGGTTGTAGAGGTGGATGGATATCCAATTCAATCACTGGCTTGTAGCTATACTTGCGAATTATTTCAGCCTTTTCTGCACCTTTTACATAGACTGAACCGCTGTTGGTTGTTAAAGATTTAATAATATCGGAAAATTTGTGGAGAGGTGTAAAACCTTCATTCCATGGAATGCAGTGATGATTCCTTGTCAACCATAGATTACTTTCTTGTAAATCCGGCGGTAGTAGATTCATAGGAAATGGTTGTTTAAAAATATAGTGGCTAATATGATACCCATCATATGCTGCAAACTCCTTTGTAATGAATTAATTTTTTTCTATTTTAAATCCTTGGATATCAATAACAATATTCATGCTTAAATCTTCAAGTATTCAAATTTTTTAAAAACTTTTTGTTTAAAGTAATAATTATCAATTTTTTTTCTTAGGTTATTTAAATGTTTAATGTGTTTAAGTAAACGTCGTAAATATACATTTTTCATAGCTATCTATACAACACTAAAATAAAATAAAAAATGAATGGATTATATAGAAATATATGCGCATGCGTTTTAGAGCTGCCGAACATTTTTGGTTAAGGGATTGTAACTAAAGATTTTATCATGCATTATAAGACAATAAGCCGAGATTTTTTCTGTAAGGTCCTCATGTAATTCAAATTCAACTCTCATGACAATTGGTCCAGATTCAATTGTTTCTTTTTGATGTGAACAATCAATATATATAATAGGCGCATTATCAACAAATTCTTTGGGAGAAAAAATTGGTTCAGGCGTTTACCCATAATAGGATTTTTGGAAACTTGCAAACATTTCATATAATGTTGCAAATTTATTTTTTTCAAAGTCTAAATAGAGATCATTGTAGGGATATCTTTCAGAATTTAAAAATACTTTGATGTTTCGCAATTTAATATTGGAAAAGTTTGACATATCAGATATTGCCTTATCCCTATGATCTGTCTGAAAGCAAATCCCTATATGTCTTGGGGTATTGATCTTTGTAGAGGTCTTGACAGGCCAATTATGACGATTTGTTTTTAATAACTCAGGATATTCTATTAATTCCCAACTTCTAAACGCAATTATTATATCCACATTTTTATCAATTATTTTAGTTAAAGCCAATTCTTGTGGAATAGCTACTGATATGTGTGGTATATTCCAAGTTAGTTTGGTAAGCTGAATTTTTGGATTCTCATCTACGGTATTGACGGTAGCATTTTTGTCTGAATTATCTCGAACTAAAATAAGTTCTTGTTTACCATTTAAAATTATTTTTTTATAGTCTTCAAAGAAACCCATTAAAAATTTAAGTGGAATGCAAACATTAAAAAAACCTGTTTCAGCGTTAACAACTTGTGAGTTTTCCATGGGAAACCAACCAGCGTTTTTAAGTTTATTACATTCATTTTTATTATAGGATAGAAATCCTTTTATTGTTGAAGTTAATCCAACATCTCTAACGGAATCAATAGTGACACCATTTAATTGGTATCGAATTTCTTTGAAAAGAAATGAAATTCCATTATTAATTAATTTTAATGTTCTTGAAATGCTACCATCATCTTTTGTTAATTTACCCTCAATGTAAAGATAACTTTCGCAAGGGAGAGTATATTTGTCTACTTCATTGACTGGGATTATAATTTCATCATTATTTCCCAATTTCGTAGGCAGATATGGCTCATAACCATGAAATTCGCAGTGTACAATAGAATTATCCGTGAAGAGACCTTGAGTTACATTAAGGATTTCGATTATACCAAAACCGTTAAACCCAGAGATTTCAAGAAAAATTTATTTTCAGATGTTATTCGTTGAATGTGTACTTTTCTACTAATCTTTGGTTTACGATGTTTATTCTTCTTATAGTTTTTTGAATAGTTCTTTAGTGAATGTAAAGTATTTTTATTATTAAAGATAATCATTACTATACTTCTTTTATATGTAACCGAATAGTTACAGTTTCTTTTCTAAAATCAACAATATTTAATTCCTGATCAATTATTTTAACTGTTATTTTATCGACTACCTTCACTGTGACCGGAAAATAAATAATATTTTGCGGACTTTCAATTATTTTAAATCCTGGACTAACATTAGGAAAAAACTGATGAATAATATGGACAGGGTTTCCGTTCAGATAGGAACCTTCAGCGATACTGCAGTCTACACATAAAGAATTAACTTTTATAATCTCAGCAGGATTTTGCGAAATATTTGGAGACCCATCACCCTTTACAATTCCATGATTAAAACCCAAAATTTTTCCTATTGTTCCATCTTTAAAAATAATGTCTGTTGTAGTCTTAATTGTCGATTTTAACGTGTTGTTATTAGCATATAAATGAAAGGAAATGCCTTGTTTTTCAAACTCGTTTTGTAAATATTTGTTTACATCATCCATTTCATAACTACCTGTTGGAATTGTTAGGAAATCATTATTTTTCCCAAAATATACCTTATTATTATTTTTATTAATATTTGGTATTGCATTAAAAGTTTCAAAATTTGTAAGACCAATAACATAGGATTTATCTGGGTCCAAGTAAATAGATGGATGAAAGTTTGCTTGAAGAATAGCAGAATTGCCAGAAAGAGCTATAGTAAACGACATGATGGTCGTAATAAGAATAAAATTTAAATCAAATTACACATTATTATAAATGAATTTTAAAGATAATTGTCCGCAAGTAGACTCCTTAAAGGATTGATATTTTTCATAGTTGTATTTAACATAATTTTTGCTACCATCGCTAAAAAAATAATTTATAACTTCTATTGGAGGTCTTAAATTACCAAAACTATCAAAGTAATTTATGTGTTTCTTATCTTTGACATATGCAGTCCAATGAGTACCGTCTCCCGATTTATTATCCAAATTAATAATACCTGTTTCATATTTATTAATTTTTGTGGGCAACTTATTTCTCATAAAAACACCTCTAAAATTTGGTAAATTTAATAATTTCGCATACTTCAATAAATCTATATTTGTTAAAGGTATACGAGGTAGCAATTTTAACAGTTTTTTGAATATGGCTTTAGATAAAGCCCACACCCTTTTTTGTATGGGTGAAGATAAAGTCCTTTTCCGACTGATATTTTTTCCATTACTTTGTTATGTCTTTTTTGTTCTTCCAATTTTTTTTGAGCATTTCTAGTTGCGTTTACCGCCTGCGCAATACCAGCAGCGCCACCACTTACATCCCCAGGGCAGATAATTCAGCAAAAATAGGTACTAGTGGTAAAAATCCACCAGTTTTTGGAATTGGAATAATTCTTTGTTTGGGTCTTTTAAATTTTTGTTTTTTTAATGATGATAATGCAGTACTAACAGCATTTTTAACATTACTAAATTTTTTTCCAACAAGTTCCTTACGCACCTTTCTCACTGCACTGTTAAAGGAAATTTGACCTCCTCTTTTACGCCAATGTTTTCTTTGTTTTCTCATACCCATACCTAGTTTTCCTTTAACTTTCATTATTCCACTCACAGTCAAGGACGCTAGTTTTTCACCCAATCCCGAGTCTAAGGCTTTGAATCTATTAAATGCCTTCTTAGCTAAAACCTTATCAGCCTCGTGTCTTTTTTCTAAATCGGAATATTTTGAATATGCTATATCGTGTTCTTTACAAGCCTCGTCTAATAAATTTATCCCCCTATCTCCCCGAGCAAGTCTCTTATTTAATTTAGTGCCCGGCCCGCAAAATTTATATGAAGGAATGTGAAGCTCTATGGGCAAGTTATTAATTAATGTATTTAATAAACCACTACCATTCCGTATACCTTCCTGGCAGCGAATGTTATTAATGTCATGCTTAATCATTATATATATAAATGATTCAAAATACAAATGTTCTTACTTAAATACTGATATTCGAGCAATGAAGATAACAAAACAAGAATTTTCACTACCAATTAAAAACTTTGATTTAAATCAAGATAATTACCGAAAACATGGTTTAATATTTGGTGGAAATTGTAAACGATGTTTAGTGGTAGGACCATCGGGTTGCGGAAAAACAAATACTATACTTTCACTTATAACCCATGTTAATGGCTTAAGATTTGAAAATATTTATGTATATTCAAAATCGTTGTTTCAATCAAAATATCAATATTTAAAAAAGCTTTTTGAACCATTAAAATATATTGGCTATTTTGATTCCTCAAACGCTGAAGATATTGTTTTACCAAATGACATAAAACCCAATTCAATAATTATTTTTGATGATATTGTTTGTAGCAATCAAAGTCTTATGAGAGACTATTTTTGTTTTGGTCGTCATAAAAATACCGACTGCTTTTATTTATGCCAAACATATTCATCCATACCTAAACAACTTATACGAGACAATGCTAACCTTTTAGTAATATTTCAACAGGATGCTACAAATTTAAAACATATATACGATGATCATGTAAATAGTGACATGTCCTTTCAAGAATTTAAAGATTTATGCGCAGCGTGTTGGCAACATAGATATGATTTTATGGTTATAGACAAAGATTGTTCATTAAATGATGGTCGGTATAGAAAGGGATTCGATAATTTTATTTTTATTTAAACTATATAACTAACTACCTAAATAATATTATTTTATTATATAATCAAACACTCCTTCGTAAAGATGGATGAAAAAATCGCTAAAGAATTAATAAAGACAAGAAAAGCTGTTAGGCAAAAATACAATGCTTTAAAATTAGATATATCCGATAAAGAAGATCGCATGAAAAAAGAATTTAAACCAATTTTTCAACCTTTGCAAGAGTTAATCAGAACCATTAAATCGGAACCGTTTATTAAAAGAGAAAATTATTCGCCGCAAATGTTCTCAACTCCTATACAACAATTTCAATTTCCTACTCCTCCAGAACGCATTGCAAGAAAATCAAATGCCTATGATAAATATCTTCCAACAACCACACCTTCATTTTTAAGAGATAATGATGATGTATTTTGGGGCAATTTAGAAGAACCTAGTATACTGGAATCCAACCATGATTCAACAATCGAACCTACTTTAGAAGAGATACAACAAAGTGTCTTGGAAATAACAAAAACACCGGCTTATCAGGATTATTTGAATGCTTATGATCCGTTGGTAAGACCATATGTTGATAAATTAATAAAGGATACAAAGGGTGAATTTGATAACAAATATGGCCTTAATCATGATATTAATTCCGAAAAATATAAAATCGCGAAGTCTGAAGTAGACTTTATAGGAAAAGATGTTAAGGTTGAGGGTGTTAGATATGAGGGAACACCTGGTTTATATGAACTAATATTTAAGAAACAACCTGTTGGTTATTCCACAAAAGATATGGAAAATTATATGGATATTTTAAAAAGAACGAATGCATACAGACGAAATTTTGATTCTAATAATCAAATCCAAGGAACAACCGACATTAAATATGTAAAAATAATTAAACCATATTTATTAAAAAAGGGTATATTAAAAACAGGAAGTGCATCATCGGAAGTAGATTATCGTTTGATGCTACCAAGTACATCCAGAGGGTTACCAAAACCACAACAAAGACCACGTTCTACGAGATTACAATCCACAAAAAGCGTGACAGGAAAGGGTGCAATGTTAAATTTATCAAAAAATAAGGTGGATTATGTTTATTATGATAATTTAAACGAGGTAATTGATAGATTAAGGTTGTTGACAGCATCACAAATGGCTGGACATACAGGACATCAAAATGAAATAATATCAATTTTGGAAGAATTGAGGGAAGCTCGTATTATTTTATAAAAGAAGGAAATATTATAAATTTGATTCATTACAACAATGTCGATCGATAAATTTGGAAGTCATAGTTCAAAACGATACTTGTCTAATTATTCTGCTGCTGTATTGGGAAAAAAGGTGATTGAAACTGCGGAGAAAACAATTACAGATAACTTTACTAAGGATGTGAAATACATAGAAAACAAAATTATTCAAAATTTTCAAAAAACTCTTGAATCAAAGACGGAGAGTGAGAGAAACTTTAAAAGTTTAAATAAGAGAGTAAGTGAAAACGATGAATTAATAAAAAGTGTTGTGAAAAAGGTAAAGTTATATGAAGACGAAAATGTTAATAAAATAATAAATTTAGAGGATGCTATCAAAGAGCAAACAACCAATGTTCACCAAATAATAAACGATATTCAACCATTGAAGCAAGGAATATTTCCACATGATGTGTTAACAAATACGATAACTAAGCAACATGAATCATCTCATAAAGATTTAGAAAAAGAGTTAGCAATAAAAATAGAGAGTATTAATAAGAAGCTTAGTTCAGCAATAAAAACATTTCAAGAAGATCACATTCGCATGGATAAAAAACACTTGAAATTGAGTCATCTTTGTTACAATTATTAGTTCATAAAACTGAATTTGATGCTTTAGATGAAAAATTTACCAATGTTTCAATAGAAATGAAAGAAATTAGCAATAACCTAAATATAGCTAAATTGCATTCTGAAAAATTGGAAGAAAAATTACTAAACATGATATGGTCTTCCGCTGAAAAAGTAAATGAAATTCAAAAGGACACCGATAAATACGACTTAAAAAATATTGAAGATAGATTATGGACAAAAATGAATTCTGCAATTAATGAAAAATGTGTGACTGTGAGTGATATTCGCATGCCGTTTAATATGATTGAGCGACGGATTGATGACTTAGAAACTGAATTCAAAGAGAAAATTGCTGTTCTCAAATAGGATACGTTGTTAAAGATCTAAAATATGCATTAAAGGGAATCCAACTCCAGTGAAGAAAAATCTTATCCATATCAAAAATTATAATATTTAAGGCTGACACTTAGTTAAAAAATGTTAGTATCTAAAACTAATCATGAGCGCAAATATTAAGGAAATTGTGGTAAATGAGCTACATAAACCAGCTAGAAAAAATTTTAGACGACGCCGTGTTATAATTAAAGGTTTAAACGACTTATGGCAAGCAGATTTAGTTGAAATGCTTCCTTATGCAAAATTTAATAAAGGATATCGATATATTTTAGTAGTAATAAACACCTTTTCAAAATATGTATGGGTTCAACCTGTTAAAAGAAAAACGGGCAAGGAAGTAACCTTAGCGATGAAAAATATTTTAAAACTTGCTAAAACGCATCCAAAAAATATTCATACTGATATGGGAAAAGAATTTTATAATGTACATTTTAAAAATCTAATGGATGAATATAAAATTAACCACTATAGCGCGTATTCAAACTTAAAGGCTAGCATTGTAGAACGGGTAAATAAAACTTTAAAAAATAATATGTGGAAAAAATTTAGTTTGCAAGGAAATTATAAATGGTTGGGAATTTTAGACGATATTGTGTTAAAGTATAATAATACAAAGCATAAAAAAATCCGTTTAAAACCTATTGAAGTAAATAAAAATAATGAGAATAAAATTTTAAAATATGCATACACTTTTCCCAAAACAGTTGACCCTAAAAAGTTAAAATTTAGAAAAGGGGACTTTGTTCGAATAAGTAGGCATCGGGAAGCATTTGAAAAAGGGTATACTCCAAATTGGTCAAATGAAATTTTTCAAATTAGAGAGTTAAAATTAACGAATCCGAGAGTTTATTTAATTAAAGATGAAAAAGATACTGATATTCAAGGTGGATTTTATGAAGAGGAGTTGCAGAAAGTTAAACATCCAGATGTATATTTAGTCGAAAAAATATTAAGAAGAAAAGGAAACAAAGTTTACGTTAAATGGTTAGGGATGGATAAGTCACACAACTCTTGGATTTTTAAAACTGAAATTGTAAATTAGTATACTTAAAATTCTATAAATTAAATAAAAAACATTATCATTATTATATTGTTTTATTTTAACTTAATTATTACATACAAAGCGTTCACAATAAATTTTATTTCTATGTTCTGTAGTTAAAACTCTATTAAGTACAATAGAAACTCGTTGAATTCTTCTTTTAAAATGAGCACGATCCCGGGCCAATCGTTCATACACATTGTCTCTAGCTTGCTTGTAAGCGTAATTCCAGGCCACAATTGTATAAACTTTATTCATCTTCTCGTCAAACCGCACTTTCTTCATGTTTTATTGTCTAATTTTACGTTCCAGGATGGTTGGATATGAAATGACTAATTCCATTATTGTGCACACATTTTCACTAGGATTTTCTTGCGCTGATAATACGTCGAATATTTTATTGATAATATCACTTCTATCATAAGCGTAACTGTTTTTAAAGATTGAAAAATATGCTGTAAATTGTTGATTTTTAAGAAGAGTTAATTTTTTTTCAATTAACGGTATTAACTGCCACCAATTGCAAACCGTTTCTCTTCCTAAATAGATATAAAATCCATTTTTCCTAATTTTTATTAGATTTTCATCATGAATTTTTTCAAAGGATAATACAATATTACTAAGTTCCAACGACTCCCAACGCGATTCTGACGAAAACAAATTATTAGTTATTACACCTTGATACATTATTATTTCCCTCCACTCATCTTCATTGAAAATTATGGAAATTCCTTTTGTTCCTGACAGCTTGATGCATGCACTAAAATCTTCCACGTTTAAACCAACGCAGATATACTTAGTGATCGATTTATTTAAAGGGTGAAACCATTGTTGAATAATACTTGTGTTTTTTATATCACTATCACTTTTATTTAAACTGTTATTTGAACTTGAACGGGGTATTCCACTATAATATGAATTCATTTCGTTAGGACTAACTGTATTGGATGCACTCATTTTATACTCTTAACTTCAACCTCTTAACTAAATATGTTCTGAACATATTCAATCCTTTATAGTATATACCCCCACTCCATCCTTTAGTGTATGTAGTGGGAGAAGGTTAAATAAAAAATTAAGTTACTGTAAAAGTTTATATATTTTCCATAAGAAATATAAAATAGATAAATACATGACATACATCAAAGCAAAACATAAAAGTGTAACATATAAATTAGATAAATATTCACAACAAAATTGATTTTTTTGTGGTGATAGAAGGCGCCATTCTGAATTAATTATAGTATTATTCGGATATAAGTATTTAATTTTAAAATAACTTGGTGAACTTATATACTTATTATCGAGTTGGTGATGCCACATGGTACTTCCATTTACATTAGATATTTTCATAAGGTCACAATATTCTAAACTAACATTTGATTTATTTGTACTAAGACATATCTCAGCCAAGTGTGTTTTTGGAATATAATTTACATATATAATATTTCCTATTACAGCAGATAAAACTAACACATTATTGACAATCATTTTGCTTAAAGAGTGTCTAACTACTAATCTGAGACTAAAAAAGTTTCTTATTATATATAAAATATTTTTAAGCTATTTATTCAACAAGTTCATCCATAGTTTTACACAATTCATGTAATTGAATATCATTATGACCCCAAGCTAAAGTTTTACTAGTTCCAGGAATTAAATACCGTTTATCGTCATCAGCTGTCAATGCCAATTTTTTAATTAATTCGGTATACATTGTATGTGAATGTGATCTAAATGTGTACATGGTACAATATACTTTAGAATTTTTCTCAATTACATTTATATAATCTGTAAGGGTTAATTGTTTTTGAATAGAAGAGCGGCAAACACCCTTTGCTTTTTTAAGAATATTATGTTGAGTTTCAACACAGTATGCTTTTGCTCCTGTCCCATAAAAACTTTTGATTGGTTCACCAGCATATTCATCTTTAAATTTACCAACCGCAGAAATATTTTGAGGAATGTTATAAATATTATCTTTATCATAATTAGATGTATCGAACTTATCTAGGTTACATTTTATATCATTATATAAATTGTCAGTTGAGACTTCAAGTATAAGAGAATCAGTGTCAGTATACAAAAGGAATACATTTTCTCCGTACATTTGTTTAAGATAGTCATAAAAAAAATTATACATTACTGTTTTTGAAATATCTATAATTGAAAAACCCGCATAGATAGGTTTGTTATATTCAATTTTCGTTTTATTCATTTGTAAAGCCACTAAGTTTTCTGAAAATATTTTATTATCTCTATAGTAAGGTTTTGCTATAAAGGTTTCGGCACAATTAATTTTATGACCAACTCGCTCCCAATGCGACACCAGTTTCACGTCTACCCTTCTATCCACATTTTCCATTGTTTTCCCATATATACTATTATTATTAGTCTTATACATGTTTTTATCAAATTTATTTTTTGAAGAATTTCTCAAATTTGTATTCAATTCAATATAGTCTTTTAACCATGGATATTGAGTGAATTTTACAGCTCTATGTATTTTCGTTAGTTTTATACCAAAATGTAAACATTGTTTTAGATAGGTATAATGGATCACATATTTTTCTTTATTTTTTAAATTTGGAATTAATTTTGAATATTTTGAAATAGGAGGTATCAGATTTTCAGGACAGAAAGGTAGATCATTGTGTTTATCATGTAATTGTTTTGGATATTCTAAATCAACCTCCAGAACATAACCTGTTTCTGCTGTGTCAGATATATCACTTATACGTTTTTCAACATTATCAATCTCTTCCTGAGATAGCCAAATAAAATCCTTTTGAGGTAAGTATTGACTCATTGCATAACCATATAAATTGGTCGCATCTAAATAAATTATATATTTTGTGGGTTCTAATAAATTAAAATTATCAAGAAAAGGGTTATTCGCAACGGATTTTCGCCCTGTGCAAGTGCTAACACCTCCTCTGACGCCCTTTTTAAAAAAATGAAGCATGTCAGGATCTGTAAGAAGTTCTAATTCTACTCCTGTGTATAATAACATTGCATCCCAACTTAATCCTGGTGCTGTAAAATAATGTGCTGTGTGATAAATGAAATTTTGTAATTTTATCATCAAATGAACATTTTATGTAATATGCAAATGAATGCGGAATATGTTCAAATTTCTTTAATGTGTAAGATTGTGACAAATTTGTCACATCATTTTGAATAGGTTTTAATGCACATTCAAAATCAGCATAAACTACAAATGGTACTTTCATTTGCTTTTGAATATTTTCAAATTTTAAAATATTTTCCGGCACAAAATTTCCAAACTTATCAATTATAAAATCTTTTGAGGGAAAATCATTTCTAATAAAGTTACAGTCGTTTTGCATGTGTTGTTTGAGAATATTTAAAGTGGTAAAAAACTGTAAACAACCACCAAGTAACTTGGCTTGAAACTAACCGAGAAAAATCTTTTATACAACAATAATGATTTTTAATATTATTCATATCGTCTTGTTTAGACAATAACAATAAATTTATATAAGTATTGCATCTAACTTTACAAAAATGCAGAGGACCAATAACCTCATGAATATGTTTACCCTTTTTGTATAGGGCTTCTAATCCATACACATTTATTGATACATTATTTAACTCCTCAAATTTTGCTATATCTTTAAGGGATACTGGAAATTCTATACCTTGAAAGTTGAAGAGCTGTCTAAAGTCTGGATATGATGCTGGATTTCGAGGGTCTCCTTGGTACAATGACGATACAACTGCATAACCAAAACAAAAGTCATCATTATTTTGCACATTTATAACGGCATTTTTTTCTCATAATTCCTTTGGGTAGAGGCACATAGGAAGAACATTTTAATGGGTTAAACTTGTTTATATTAACTTCCAAGTGAAGAATTTGCTCCAGAATCCATCCTTAAATAAATAAATAATTATTTAATATTTTAAGATACATTTTCCCCGAAACTAATAAAAAATTAGTAATCTAAAATGTACACACCTGAGTCACGTTCCGCAAATTCATCGAGTTTTCCACCAATTATTCCCATACATTTTTCATACAATAAAGCTATATTGGTAGATTCAGTTACAACTTCATAGGCTGTGTTCTGTGATTTAATTTCAGAAATCCGAGAAGTTGGCAAATAATATAATCCAAACAATTCCACATTAACTTTTATAGCTCGATGTTTTTTCAAGTTAGTTTGAATAACTTTAATAACTTTATCTGTAATGTTTTCTTGAAAATCCTTTAAATTCACAAAGTGTTGTGCTGAAGATATTTTATATGAAATAATTCTTTGTTTAAAGGCACTATTCAACACCTCTATTCCAGGTTCACAAGCTTTACAGACATTTAATTTGTGAGAATTTGATTTTAAGTGTGACGACCAACATTTATTAGATATTTTGACATCACAGTCGTCACATCGGCGAATCCCGTCTTGCGTGAAAAAGTGTTTATTTACTAGAAATAATAAATGTTATTAGTTAAAAATAAAGTGGTAAAAGTAAACAACTCACCATCAATTATATAATCATCAGGATTTGCTACATAGTTGTTCTTCAAGCAAACTTCTTTAACATGGCGAACCACACTTCGCTTTACTGTAAATTCGCGTAAACACCGTGTGCACAAGAAAGACATTTTTTATAATGAGGAAATTGTTGTTTGGGTATTAGTTTAAACAATGATATCGTGTTTAGAAGATAATCGAGGGGTAACAGTAATAACAAAAGTTAAATGAAGCACAGGTACAGAGGCAAACACAATAACACAAACACAATAACAGACACAACATGAACAATGGAATAAATGCACAATACTGCTACGCTACAACGACGAATGAAGATTTATATGCAACTGAGAACCGAAAAAAGCAGACGAGGCCAGTCGGGGGAAGTAGGAATGCGGTATGGGCGGTACCTTTTTTTTTTTTTTTTTTTTATATTTTTTTTTTTGGTTTTTCGTTTTTTATATTTTTATTTTCCATTTTTTTTTTCTCGTCTTTTATATTTTTATTTTCAATTTTTTTTTTTTTTTTTCGTCTTTTATATTTTTATTTTCCATTTTTTTTTTCTCGTCTTTTATATTTTTATTTCCCATTTTTTTTTTTTTTTTTTTTTTTCTCGTCTTTTATATTTTCATTTTCCATTTTTTTTTTCAATTTTTTTAATTTTTAATTTTTTTTTTTTTCTCGTTTTTTCTTTTTTTTTCTCGTTTTTTCTTTTTTTTTTCATTTTTTTTTTTCTGGGAGGAGTTGATTACTATATATTAGTGTCGGCAACACCAATGTCGACGCCAGTGATAACGCCAATGTCGACGCCTGTGATAACACCAATGTCGACGTCAGTGATAGCCCTGATAACGCCAATACCGACGCCAGTGACAATGCCGATGCCTGTGTCGACAAAGATAATGACTTTTTTGTATTTAGACAATTGTGCTTGTGAAGTGATTATAATAAACAATGTTACCTTTTACTTTTAAACTTTATATAATATTTTTTTTTACTGGTGGGGGAAATATTTTTTATTGTGGTGGGAGCAAAGGTATATCCAATAGTATACTTAATATTCACGATATTTATTTTATTTTGGGATGATTAGCAACATTTTGATAAATAGTGGTGTAACATTAGAATTAAATGTAATATCTTTCGTTGCACAACAGAAAACACAATGTGAACTGAACAGGGGGTGTGGAGTCAACTCTCCTTTTATTAAACAGTTTTTAATTCAATTCTGCCACAGTTTTCCACATACTACATACAACTCTTCATGAACTACACTATGAGAAATGTTCCTTAACGATGTGTACTTCACTGTGTTAATAGTTTTTCAACTTTTTTACTATAACTAAAATTATATATATCACTATAATTATTAGGGTAATGTTTACACATCTTATTATCTTTAAAACTTATTAAAGAACTTGTTGTTTATAAAACCGCTCAACTCAAACTCTTCAGAAACTTCTTCAATCCTCTTTTCCTTATTTATTAATGAGTAGAGCAGGGTTGCTGGAAATATTCTTTCACACCCCACAGACTGTAGATATTTCATAACACCATTAATGCACAGGATATAATTATCGGTCACTGAGTCACAGAGCTTAATTCCATCCAATAGCTTATCAAATTTAACTTGATAATTATAATAAAAATGGGTGTAATAATCATTCCAATATTTAAAAGTTGTGCGTTCTTCAAAATATTTGCGTTGCAAGTTACAGTGCTCCTCTAACAGGTGCAATCTTATCAAGCTTATAATTTTATGAACAAATATAACCACTTCAGAGTTACAAACACCACACACGTCCATAATATTAAACGGATAACGTAGTACTAAAACTATTTAAAATTAAACTGATGCTCCATACCCTTACCAGAAGTGGGGGTATTGGTGGGAGGTGCTAACATCATAGACGGTACTTGGGTATGATAAATTGGAAGCTTGTGGGCGGGGTCATAGGAGGGGGAATGACCAATCAGAAGCCTTTATGGTATGGGTGGGATATTCAAATGGAGGGGGGTCGATCAATCAAATATGTTGAGGGAGGTGCGGAAGTGGGACGGGGGTGTGGCCTATATGAAATGGAGGGGGGTCGACCAATAACAAGGTGGCCGGTGCTCACTGCACTGCACCTCCCACCACAAGTGGGAGGAAAAAAAGTGGTGGGGGGTGCAGTGCAGTGAGCTCCGGCCTTCTTACCCTACTGCTTATGATGTCATAGTTATACCGTATGATTTGAATTTTCGGTATAAAATCGAAAAAACTGTTATTGTTACAAATTGCGCCCTCTAGCAATTTTATTAGAAACTATCGTGTATCGTTGAATACGGCAATTAAAAGTACTTACCTTTCTTTTCTAAACAAGCTTAAATTTAGTAAAATCGGAGAAGTCAATAAGAAGTTATAGCGATTTTATTGATAACACTTTCAATAGCTTCTCCCACTCTTATCAAGGTCGATACGCCAATGAGCCTTAAACCGAATTGATGCAGAATTATCTATAATTTTTATTGATGTAACCAGAGGTATACCATAATATAGGAATTTTCGGATAAATTTAGAATTTTAAAAATGAATTTTTAATTGTGCTCCCTTGTGGCGAAATGCGGAACTTAAAAATAATTTCGAGAATTTTCTTATGACCACTTTAATTATAAATTTTTTTCCCCAAGTTTCAATACTTAGTGATTTCCGAGATATGGCTGGTGGCCACCCTTAATGAAACACCCTGTATAAATGGATTGGTACCTACATGGGAAATTTATTTTTCGTTACTTTACCTGTTGACAAAACTCATGTTCTGTAGGATAGCCATTACTATAAGTTGTTACAACCACTTTATTTTTTGAACAGGAACCGGTTATGTCAAATACTGTAAAAAAATTATTTACTTATTACAATTTACACAGATGTAGTTATAAAATAAATAATTAATTACTGTCAATGTTGCTAAAATAGAAACTGTCATTATAAGGATAATTATAGTTATTTAAACTATTTAGATGTTTAACTTTTTTGACTTGGTAATGTCTATCAGAGCTGTCGCAATTACTCTTAAAAATAAATTTAATTACAATTACCCATTACCCTCCGAAAAAGGAATCAATTACAATTACCAATTACTAACAGAGTATGATAGAACCATTAAAATAACCAATTACCCACTAAAAGTAATTGATTCCTTGATCAATTACCGCATTCGAATTACTGAGTTTTATTTAATTACTTTTATACTAATTCAATTACTTTATAGTAATGTAACTACCCTAAAAGTAATTGACTTACTTTGAATCTGTAAATTATAGGCACTTTTTTACATTTTGGTAAGTAATTGAATTACATTTTGATAATTGAATTACATTCTGGTAATTGAATTACAGTTTGGTAATTGAATTACATTTTTAAAATTGAATTAGTATATGAGCAATGGAATTACTTTTTTTACTTTTTACAAAAAAAGAGTTGTACAGGTAAGGTAGATATTATTTTTTTAATAGCAGTAGGTCCTACTATCACACTTTATTATAGAAAGAAATTAAAAAATTTCGAAATTTATAGTTAAACTTGATCTCCTAATTTTGATAAGTACCTACTTACCTTTAACAAATTGACCAATAATAATAACTGCCTTTTTTATATAATATGATTTATTTGTTGAAATAAAACAAACGTAATATTAGGGAAAATAAAAAATAATTGAAAAAAGAACTAGGTAGGTACTAATACCTACTACTACTACTACTAATACTACTATAATATATCTGTACCCCAGAGGTAAAGTGTACTATGTCACATAAAGTAATTTTTACAGGAAAGCGAAATAAAGAAACTAAACCATGAATTTAGTCTACTGTTGTTTTATATAGCTAGTTAGGGATAACTAGTTTACACTGAGTCCATAAATATGTATTGTTTTATGTACAATAAACTTAGTTTTCAAAAAAACCTTTTAGTTTTTTATCAAAAGGACTTAGTATATTTTACCACTGAAATTTTTGGTAACCAACGTGGACTTGGTACAGTTCAATTTATATAACGGAAGTTTTTCGGATCAAAAGTCATAAATGTTAAAAAAAAACGTTTAATAAACATATTTTATTTAACCCTTACTAAGAAACGAGACTAAACTTATGATTAACAAAAATATTATACATAATATAAAAGAATAAAAAAGTTAAACAGTACTAAGTCCATGGGTATTGGACATATTATATGAGTGATACAATACTATGTCCAATTAGTATAGTTTACCTCTGACTGTTGTTGTGACTTGGTATTATTTAAAACTAACTAACTCCTCAAAAGACGTAATAAGGTGTATTACGGATTTTTTTCTCGATAGAGCGTAAAAATCCAAGTGACATAGTACAGTTAACTAATTTTTAGCGCAAAGTGGACTTAGTACACTTTACCTCTGGGGTATAGATATAGATAGCTACAAAGAAACGCGAAATTTTTACAAAAACAAATACCTACGAATTGTTTGTTTTTTTATTGGCTTTCAAAATAACTAATTCTTCGAAAT
This sequence comes from Polydrusus pterygomalis, assembly GCA_963969555.1. Taxonomy (NCBI): domain Eukaryota; kingdom Metazoa; phylum Arthropoda; class Insecta; order Coleoptera; family Curculionidae; genus Polydrusus; species Polydrusus pterygomalis. The sequence continues at coordinate 4,820,880 of OZ018375.1, forward strand.
GTTTGTCAGATAGAGCATGTCTTCGGGGGCTATTAATGGTCTCAGCAAAAGCGATTTAACCAAACAATATTTTTTTCTTTCTAGAGTAAAGGAATTATAAAAATTTTTAAAGGAATTGAATTATTTTGGAGTAATTTAATTACTTTTAATCTAATTGAATTATTCGGAAGTAATTAAATTACTTTTTATGTACCTAATTGAATTATTTGGGAGTAATTCAATTACCTTTATTCTAATGGAGTTATTTGGGAGTAATTAAATTACTTTTTAAAATAATTGAATTACTTTTAAGTAATTCAATGACCTCATCATCATCGTCATCACCGGCCCGCAACTGTTCACTGTTGGATAAAGGCCTCTCCTTCTGTTTTCCATGCACCTCTGTCTTTTGCCAGCTTAAACCAGTGTCGTCCCACGTGTTGTTTAATGTCATCGAGCCATCGCTTTTGGGGTCTTCCCCGCTTCGGTTAGTTTCTCTGGGCCTCCAATGAACGAGTTTTGCAGTCCATCGGTCACAGTCCTGTCTAGCTACGTGTCCAACCCACTGCCATTTCATGCGTGCGATGGGCTCGATAATATCTGTTAGCCTGGTGCTGTCTCGGATGTCATCATTTCTTATCCTTTGTCCAAGAGTTACTCCCAGCATTCTTCTCTCCATAGCTCTTTGCGATTTTATTAATCTATCGCGGCGCTTTTTTCTCTCATAGTCGCAGTCTCCAGTCCATAAGTAGCCACGGGCAAAACACAGGCGTCGTACAGTTTTCTTTTTATACACATAAGGATGGTTTGGTTTTTGAAGATGTAATTTAGACGACCGAAAGCGCACCAAGATAGTCCAATTCTTCTTGTTATTTCTATGGTTTTCAATTACCTCAGATTTCTTAAAACCAATTACCAATCACAATAATTGGAAAATCAATTACAATTACTATTTTCAAAAAGTAATTCAATTGCTAAAAAGTAATTGAACACGCTTTTTCAATTATTTTAATTCAATTACCGACAGCTCTAATGTCTATTAGATGTATATTATTATTAATAATAATTTTTAAACTTCTTACCTGAAAATTTAAGGGCAACCTTAAAACCTTTTGGTACCTTTACATCCCAAGTGCATTCTAAATCTTGCCTGTTAACATTTGGATACCTAGGGCTGGAAAATTTGCCTTTAAAATTAAATAATTTTCCTCCACATCCCTGTCCTTGCTCCGATGATACAAACAAGAAGTTATACCGAGAATAGATGTTTGAGTTTCCTGGTTGGTTGTATGCCCGAATATAAAGTTGGTTGGAGTTGGAAAATACTGGATTTGGTAAACGGTAGCCACATGCTTTTAAAAGTTGAGGGCCTGTGGAGTTATTTTCTCGTATCTGAAATGTCAAATATATAAACGTCAACCGATTGCATTGCTTGGAGAACACTGTTTAATTAAAATACAGGGTGTTATTTAAGTATGTGGCCAAACTCCAAGGGGTGCTTCTTTAGATGATTTAAGAAAAAAAGTTCATATAAACATGGGTCCGAAAATGCATAGTTTTTACGATACAGGGTGTCAAACTTTTAAAAAAAATCAGATGTTCGTAAATATCTCGATACTCTTTTATTCGATTTTGTTGAAATTTTGCAATTCTGTTTGTAATAATAAGAGGGTAACTTTGCTTTAATTAGATTAAAATTGTTAAGTCCAGTGGCGTCCCGGAAGACAGTCCAACTAATATTTTTGACAAAAAAATTGCGCGCCACTGATATTTTTTAAAATTATGTATTTTTTTCAAATTAAGCAACTACAAATACAACTATTTTATCTCCTAAGTTTTTTTCATATCTTGCTTTGTTTTCAAGACAAAAAATAAAAACCACTTTATTGCATGTCCACGGGACAATAAGCGTTATAGTTGTTACTTTTAAAACATTGCAGTAATAAATTATTACGTTATGCGATTATTGTATGTTAATTTCTTTTATCGAAAACAGTTTTAATCTGTACGAAAAAATTTAAAAAAGAACTTTCGTGTAATTTTAATTGCTTAATAGTTTGGTAAGTAGTTTAAATGTTGTACTCTTATTGTCCCGGAGGCATATACAGTAACAGCACGCGGGCTAGAAACTTCGTTTCAGCTCGGATCGCCGAAATCATAATCAGTAATGGCACGTGTGCTAGACAGCAGAATGCGTAACAGCACGCGGGCTAGAAAATCTGACTTCCTCAAGTGGTGGCTAGTAACGACACTCGCGCTAGCAGCAGTTACAGTAATAGCACGCGAGATATAAAAAGGTATATCGGCAATCGGTTTGTTTGTTGTTAGCAGAGCATTTTTTTTAAATTTAATTAATATTTTATGAAATATTATGAAATGAATTGGATTTTAAAAAAAATGCTCTGCTAACAACGAACAAACCGATTGCCGATATACCTTTTTATACCTCGCGTGCTATTACTGTAACTGCTGCTAGCGCGAGTGTCGTTACTAGCCAGGACTTCGAAAAGTCGGATTTTCTAGCCCGCGTGCTGTTACTGTATATAGTGTATATGCGTCCCGGAGACATGCAATAAAGTGGGTTTTATTTTATTTCTTGAAAACAAAGCAAGATATGAAAAAAAACTCAGAAAATAAAATAGTTGTATTTGTAGTTGCTTAATCCAAAAAAATACATAATTTTAAAAAAAGTCAGTGGCGCGCAATTTTTTTTTCAAAAATATTAGTTGGACTGTCTCCCGGGACGCCACTGGACTAAATAATTTTAATCTAATTAAGGCTAAATTATCGTCTTGTTATTACAAATAGAATTGGCAAATTTCAACAAAATCGAATAAAAGAGTTATTGAGATATTTACGAAGATCCCATTTTTTTTTTAAGTTTGACACCCTGTATCGTTAAAACTATGCATTTTCGGACCCATATTTATATAAACTTTCCTTCTTAAAATCACTTAAAGTAGCACCCTTTGGAGTTTGGCTACATACTTAAATAACACCCTGTATAATAAGCAAATAAATAAATAAAATAATGTAACCGACCTCTAAACCATAGTTACTACAGTTGTAGGTAGAATATAAAATGAAAAAATTTAGGAAATAAATAGACAAGGTCCTGTTTTGGTCTGCTGAAATAGTAACGATGCAGCTATTTTTGTCGTTGATAATACTCTGAATTTTTCCTTGATTTGCATAGATTGTTCTGTTACAACCTAAAAAATGTTATAAAAGGTTAAAAAATTACTATGATTGTATTATACCAGGCTCTGGAGTGAGTTACATTCTTAGCGCCTGACCCTTCAAACGTTTGGCAATGCATTATTTTTAATAGATGGTGTAAACATTGAATATCAAACTATAAGAATGCCATATAAGCAGATTTCCTAAATCTGCTACGTTACATTCATAGATGGCACAATGAGTTCACCAATAATAAAGCGTGTTGATGCAGCCACTAACGACAAGCCTTTTTACTGCTAATTAAAACATTGTTGCCGCCTGTCTGTTTAACTTGCTTGCTGCACGAGTTTTTAAATTTATTTTTATAGCTTATCGTAAAACTTGATTTCACATAAGTACCTACACCTATCCTAGATTTAAGTAGCTTACCTTTATTTTCCTACCTATAGTATAGTCTAGACCTCAAAATGTCCCTATTTTTAATTGCTTAGTAGCATATAATATTTTCAACCTTTTGACGTTCCAACGTTAATTACATAAAAACATATTGACTGCCATGTTTTCTATATCTAACAGAATTAAATGACGACTCTCACTGTTCAATACATACCTAGGCTACACGTAAATGAAGGGAGAAGTAAAGGATTTTGAAAATTTCACGTTTATTATTTTGTTATTAGTATTACAAAATGGCGTTATTCATGTGGAAAGAATATAAAATATTTTGTACTTTTTTGCGGCTTGTCTCGCTCAGCATCGGATTGCGCGCGCACACATATTCAAAGTCAGTGGCGCCATAATCAATTTATTTCACAACATGATGGGTAAAATATGAATGACATGTGGTTTGTATAACTTGGTTTTTATTTGCAATTATTACTACTTTTCAAAATGGTTAAAATAAGTAGGTTTTCACTTTCTTACTTAAGAAACATCCAGTTTGTTTGTATTTAGTGTATTACGTATTTTGCTATTTTTCGTCGAAATAAAACCTATTTTAGTTATACTTACCACCTTTAATAACATAAATAATACCTACTATACTTATTTTATTTACTAAATAATAAGTTTCAACGTTACCACAACACAATATTTTGTCTATTGGAACAAATATTTATCATTACGAAAGACAGTTTTCATTAATCAATTAATTTATCTCATATTTATTTAGATATAAGTAGTTAATTTTCGCATCCGTTTAAAAAAAGTAAATAATATTATCAAAAACATACATTCGGCTGGAATTGAGAACCTCCTATTTTATTGTCTGTTAAAAATGCTTAAATCATTAAAAATTCCAATAAAATACAATATGCGGCAACACCGCGATATCACATCACTGAATTTGAGACATAATCTGTTGCCGAGGCGCTGCATTATAACTATAGATTTAAGATTAGAGTTACGATCAACTCCACAATGGCGGCCAAACCATCTCCAATACGTCCAAAACAGTAGTTTGATATTCAATGGTGTAAATGAACTTAATTCGATAAATGCCAAAATAAATATTAGAAAAATCTGTATGTACAGGGTTATCCAACCAAGACTAGACAAGGCGATTTTTTGACTTTTTCTGTACTTTTATAAAAAAACTGAAATAGCCATCTTAAGTCATTTTCTCCCGCGAATTCGAATATCTTCAGCAAAAAACAATTGAACATCAAACAAAAGTACTAGGGGTCACTTTGATATTTTTTTAAATGGAACACCCTGTATATTTTTACATTTTTAAATTCCACATAAAATTATAATTATTTTTTATTAAATGCACTATTAGTCTATACTTCATAGTTTCCGAGATATTGACTCTCGAAAAGTGACATTTTTGAACTTTGACAGCTTATAACTTTCTAACAGTACGTCTTAGAGCAAAACGGCTTACATATCCCTATCTTCAATTTTTATTATCTTCCCAAAAAAATCAACTTCCGGTTAAACCGGATGTAACTCGAAAGAAGGAAATATAGTTGTTCCGGTTTAACTGGAAGTTGATTTTTTGGGAAGATAATAAAAATTGAAGATAGGGACATGTAAGCCGTTTTGCTCTAAGACGTACTGTTAGAAAGTTATAAGCTGTCAAAATTCAAAAATGTCACTTTTCGAGAGTCAATATCTCGGAAACTATGAAGTATAGACTAATAGTGCATCTATTAAAAAATAATTATAATTTTATGTGGAATTTAAAAATGTAAAAATATACAGGGTGTTCCATTTTAAAAAATATCAAAGTGACCCCTAGTACTTTTGTTTGATGTTCAATTGTTTTTTGCTGAAGATATTCGAATTTGCGGGAGAAAATGACTTAAGATGGCTATTTCAGTTTTTTTATAAAAGTACAGGAAAAGTCAAAAAATCGCCTTGTCTAGTCTTGGTTGGATAACCCTGTACATTTTATTTTAGATGTTCAGCAGGTTAATTCTCTCTGAAATATACCTAAATACTACCTTTTAATATTCATATGCCCATTGAATGGAAAATACCATATACAGTGTGTCCCAAATTTGTTGCTCACCATTGATATCTCAGTTGTTTTTAGAGTAAGAAATATTTGAGAAAAACAGTTCTGAAACTACCATCATTAAGATGATTTTTTTTGAAGAATGCTTAACAGAAAACAAAATATCTAAATCGGAAATCTACAGTATTACCAGTAAAGCTCGCATCATATGGGTTTTTTTTTTATTAATAACTTAATTCGAAATTTGACTTTGGCATCAATTTCTGCTTCGATCGAGATGAAAATTAGGCAAAAAATAGTAGTCACGTGAACCGCATTACCTGTCAAAGTTTAATTATTTCGAAAAAATAATTCAAAAGTGGGGGTTATTTCTGAAAATATCGAAAAAAGTTTTTTTAAATGCAGTTTCTAGACCACATGCAAAATTTTATCTGCATAAGATAATTTTTTGATTTTTACCCATATTTTCTAAATTGCACCACTTTTGCAAAATAAGACGCAACGCAACCTACATAAAACTTCTTAGTTTTGACAATGCTTTATTTTAGATACATTTTCTTTAAAGTAGCGCCATATTAAATGCGTGTTTTTCTACAAAATCAAAATTGGGCTATTAAAATTTGGTCGCATGTGATATAAAGTTTATTTGTTTTTGACCATAAAATAAATATTTTTGAAAACGTAACGTTTGTGTCTAAAAGTAATACATCTTAATATTAAGACAAAAAATAACACAGTGTCATCAGTAGAGTATTCATTAAGTGGAAAATAAATTTTAGTGGTTGGTAAAAAATCAAAATTATCTTATGCAGCTGAAATTTTGCATGGAAGCTAGAAACTGCATTTAAATAAACTTTTTTAATAACTTTTTTCGATATTTTCAGAAATAACCCCACTTTTGAATTATTTTTTGGAAAAAATTAAAATTTTACAGTTAATGAGAATCACGTGACTACTATTTTTTACTTAATTTTTATCTCGATCGAAGCAGAACTTGATGCCAAAGTCAAATTTCGAATAAAGTTATTAATTTAAAAAAATCCCATATGATGCGGACTTTACTGGTCACACTGTATAATGGAAATCCTAATGTATTGAATTTCGGACAGACTGTATTTTTTTGAAATAACTGTTAAATTGATAATTTTACAGACCTGATGATCCATACTTCAGCTTGAAACCCTTGCCTTTGTTACCAGATGTATAGCTTTTAAATGATAATGTTACACTGTTTCCAACGGTGAAGAAGTCAAACGGTTTTGTGTCCTTTCCACAAAAACTGAACTGGTTATATGAGAAGTGAGAATACTGAAAGAGTCATTTAAAATTCATATGGGGAACCTACACAATTAGTATTGCATCAGTGTTACTATCAGTAGGTACTAACAAAATAATGGCATTAATAATGTTTTAAATTTAGTAAGAAAACGATACATAATACTAATAGTACAGGGTCCCCAATAAAGAGCTGTGTAAAAAAATTTAGTAAAGTAATTTTAGGTATTATTGGACCTTACTTAAATACTTCATTACTTCTTGTGGCCCTTAATAATTACTTAAAAACTTTTTTTTAGAATTCTTTTTTTTTGGTTAAAACTATGGTACTACAACAAACACTGTGTGCCATATTTATTTGGAACCCAATTTCACTCTGAATAACTTTTGCAATATTTGTCGGATTTTGGTGGTATTTTGTGTAGATATTAAAGGGGCCTTTCCCTAATTGTAGAACAAACATCCAATCACTATGTACAGGGGGAGTCAAGTGACAAGAAATATTTGTAATCATTGCGTTTGGGGCTGTTGCAAAATTAAATGGTTTACTCTAAAACTACAAAAATTATTTGAAATTATTAAGAGACTATCGGAAAAGAGGCTCTAAAAAGATTGTTCTGGAAACTTTATAGGTTTTGTATTAAAAACGTATTTTTTTTCGAAACTTTATTACATAATATTAACATACAGCTATTAAATATCAAGTTAACAGAGCAAAAATGTAATAAAAAAAATATTTTTTAATAATTTTACAAGAAATTATTGTGAATATGGTTTGATTATCCACAATAGCTTGAAGTCTTCGGCGCCATTGTCCAATTGAGTGATTAATGATAATTTCTTGATTATATTGTTGCCAACAGTAGACTATATCCTCTCTTTAAACTAATCAATCGTATTAATCCGAGTATTTTCATACACTTTTCCATCTAATGTCCCCCAATGTTATAGTCTACGGGGTTTAACTCCGGGCTATTTGGAGGCCACATGTTTAGTTCAATAAAACCAGGATAATTTTCCTGCAGGTATCTTACAGTACTTCTTGACGTATGGCTTGGTGCGCCATCTTGCTGGAATGTGTAGTTGTCGCTAACTATTTCTATTTCTCGAAGCATATATTCTAAAATGTCCCGTTGATAAACTTCGGAATTAATTTTTACTCCAGAACCAATAAAATAAATTTCAGTTTTTCCTAGCATCGATACAGCCAGAGAAACCATAACTGACTTAGAAAAATGATCTCTGGAAACCAAAAGATGTTCCAGTGGTATCTCCGATTTTCTTTGTACATTAGAATATACCCTGTTGTTCTGAGAATTTTTTGGCTGGCGCAAAGAAAAAACTTTTTCATCTGAGAACCAAATTCTTTCAATATCATCGCGTCGTCTAAATCTTCTTAACAATGCTTGACATCTTTCTACTCTTTTGTTCTTAACATCAATCAATTTGAATAATTCTTCTTACCGATGATCTTTTAATAGTAGTCTTTTTGGTATTTTTCTTGAACTTATCGTATTACCGGGTTCGACAGCATTAAGAATTGCCGTAACTCGTTCAACGTTTTCGCTACTTCTACCAGTTTTCTTTCTTTTTGAAGTAAAAACTTCTTTAGGCGCGTTTAGCACTTTTTTGTGGCCACTGAATTAAACTGAGCCGTGACGCTCGGCTGTGTTACGCTCGAATTCGACTCCTACATTCAATCCGAACTGACCCTGACCCGAATGAACGTTATATGAAAGAGCATGCCGCCATCAGTCGCATTCAGTATCGACGTGGAAACAGTGTGCGTTGTATACACACTTGTTGCGTCTCTGGTATTTTTTAAATTATATATTTACGTAGGGTGAAGTAAGGTAATTAGTTTTACCGTACTTAATTGCTTATTCCGTGGACCTAATTTATTATGATTTCTGACTTCTGTTGAAGATGTAAAAATTCAAGGGTTGTTCAATTTTAGGAAATATCTTGTTTCGTATGCAGTAAAATTATCCCGTATTCCAAGTTTATGTTATTTTGGAAGTGAAAACTTCTTTAGGCGCGTTTAGCACTTTTTTGTGGGCACTGAATTAACCTTGTTGAAGTTTTCACTTCTGTGGTATGGTCTTAAGCACACACAATTTTTTTTCTTTCAGGCTTCATTTGGAATGAACCATTGGTCTCGAGTAAATGCCGTAGAAAATAACTAACGGTACCTACTTAATTTCCAATTACGCTCTGGGTAACTTTTAATAATCTTTTTTGCACCATAACCTTTGACTATTAGAGATGAAATTAAGACTTTATTTTTAAATGACAAATACGAGTACACCATTTTGAAATAAATTTAAGGTGGGAGTATCAACATGCTTGCCAACCTATAACCTATTTCGCGTATATTTATTTATGTTTTCTAGCTTTTATACAAAATTTAAAGAAAATCAGTATCGACTTGATATTCTATAGGTAATAATTGACATATTTAATAAATATCAAGGAATTTCATAACTTATTTTAGGAGAATTGTATAACGAAAAATATCGGGTAAGATTTTTTTTAACATTATTATGTCATTGTCACTAATTGTTCTTTCAGTATACAATTCTCCCAAAATTAGCAATGAAATAAATGGATATTTTTGTAATATATCAGATACTACCTAAATAATGTACCGACGATATTGATTTTCTTTAAATGTTAGTTATTAAAATAATAAACTCAAAAAATCAACGCGAAATAGGTTATAGGTTGGCAATAGATTGAATGACGTTGAGAATTCAACCTTAATACACTGCCAAGTTACTAATATTTACGTACTGTTGTCAAGGGCATTTTTTCTTTTGTTTCATAGGTAACTCGACATCCAATAATTATTTACGTATTTTTGATCTGTTAACTTGATATTCAATAAAGCTGTATGGTAATATTATTTAATAAAGTTTCGAAAAAAAATACGTTTTTAATACAAAACCAAAAGTTTCTAGAACAATTTTTTCAGAGCCTCTTTTCCGATAGTCTCTTAATAATTTCAAATAATTTTTGTAGTTTTAGAGTAAACTATTTAATATTGCAACAGCCTAAAAGGCAATGATTACAAATATTTCTTGTTACTTGGCTCCCCCTGTACATAGTGTACATAGTGATTAGATATTTATTCTATATTTAGGGAAAGGCCCCTTTAATATTTACACAAAATATCACCAAAATCCGACAATTATAACGAAAGTTAATCAGAGTGAAATTGGGTTCCAAATGTAAAGTTACTCTACACATAATTATACCATGTAGAAATCCGCATTTACACCAGTCAGACTGGAAAATGTTAGGAAAAAATTGATATCCAAAATTTTATTTCTGGAAACTGTTTATGGGGTAAGTATAAACGTAAAAAACCAAAAATAGACAACTGGATCGGTCATCCCTCCCCGTGGGGGGTCGAAAGGGGGTGAAAAATGGTGTTTCGTGATTTATCGTAAAAGGAGACGTCCTAGAAAAAAATGTTTCATACAAAACTTGTAGATCATGTAAAAATCTACTACTTTTGTAAATAGCACTTTTTCACATAACCTCAAATTTTTTTAGATAAGTGCGAAAAACCGGTTTTTGTGTTTTTTAATTTTCATTTGAAAACGTGTTAACTAATATTTATGAAATTTTAGGGAGAAATAGCTTTTCTTATGACAAATAAGGAAAAAAAAAATTGTTTTTGTTTCATGGGCTGTTTTGAAGATATTTGCTTTTTTTTTGTATTTTTTTCAAATAAAATTTGTCCTTCGAAAAATCAATTTAAAAACTTTTGGTTGTGCTAATTTTTTTCGTTTTTAGTTGCACTTTAACATGAAAAAAAAAATAAGTCAGGGTGCAAAAACATCCTTTAAAATGCACAAGAAGCCAAAAGTGAGTTTTACAAAAACGAATATTTCAGTGTAAGTTCATAATTCGTTTAAAATTACGAACATTTTTTAAAATCAAGTACTTATTTGTATTCTATGGGAAAAAATACTAAAAAAATTATTAAGAAATTTAGGTTAATTAAAATTTAAATTAGCAAGAATTTTAAAATACGAATTTCTGTAATTGATCGAGAAAAGTATAATTGCGTAAGCGAGTCACAAAAAAAATAATTTTAGGTAATTTTGAAGTACTCTGGTTCTTTTTAACTAATAAGAATAAACTTAAACTAGAAACAAATAACAAGTATATATTTTAACGAAATACAGTGTGTCCACGGATGGACCTAACTATACTTGTAAAAAACTTTATTTTCAATTTTTCGAAAAAAAGTCATTCTTTATCATTTCTTTTGCTTATTAAATAAATATAATTCACGTAAGAAAATTTCCATTTTTTTATACAGGGTGCACAAAAAATGTAAAAATGTAGATTTGCAAAATAAAATTTTTTTTATCCAACTTTTTTGAATGATTAAAATAAAAGAGATTGGAAAGAGAATTCGAAAAGCCAAATAAAGGTTTGAGATATGACCTGTGGTAACTACGATATTTTATATTAAAGTTAAATAAATTATTGATTGAAGATTGAAGTTTTAATTTAAAATATCGTAGTTACCACAGGTCATATCTCAAACCTTTATTTGGCTTTTCGAATTCCCTTTCCAATCTCTTTTATTTTGATCATTCAAAAAAGTTGGATCAAAAATTTTTAATTTCGCAAATCTACATTTTTACATTTTTTGTGCACCCTGTATAAAAAAATTGAAATTTTCTTACGTGAATTATATTTATTTAATAAGCAAAAGAAATAATGAAGAATGACTTTTTTTCGAAAAATTAAAAATAAAGTTTTTTACAAGTATAGTTAGGTCCATCCGTGGACACACTGTATAAATTATTAATTCAAAAAATGTCTTCATGTTAACATAAAGCATGGTAATGATGGTAACATTAAAAAAAGTGTTATACAAAACCTGTTTGGTCTAGTAGTAGATACTTAACCTATAACTCACGAAAAACTCAAGAATTGCAAAATTATTACATTATTATATTTTAAATAAATATTTAATATAAGTACTAAACCCATCTACGTTTTTTTGGTACACTTTCATCATTTAAATTATATGATTCTGATTTAGAATTTATTTTTTCCGCTGAAAAGTTTTCTTCAACTTCATTGCCGTCTTCATCCTCACTACTAATGTGAAAAATATCTTCAAATATTTGTTTTTCAGCATTTAAGCAAAGGGTTGGTTCTTCGTTTGCAGCTAAAATATCTTCTACATCAATAAAGCCATCCAAATTTTTTCGCTCTTCAAAATTAGTACAATTACCAGCACTCTGACATTTTGCACATAAGTCAGTGCATTGCAGACTATGCTTTCGGCATCCGCACTTAGTACCACAGCCTTTTTCACAGCTACAAGTAATGTGTCCGGAATAACTGGATCGCCTGTGAAATGAGGTAACAGCACGTCTTTCTTATTAGCTGTTATTTTATTCCAGCCCCATTTAGTAGCAAGTAAAGTATTGTTTCCAAGCCACTTTTGAACCTGGAAATAGCATCTGTAAGAGTGTTGCGTAGCTGCCCCAACAGTTGGTGGTATTTTTTCTAATTTGAAACCTTTTCTAGTCGATAGTTTTTTATACTGGCTGAACCTCAATTCATCAAGTGATTCTTTGGATTTTTCACATTTGTAAATTGATTTTATTAAAGTACAGCCGTTAGCAGAAATGATCGTGGGGTCTACATTTTCTTTATAAAAAGGTTCAACCAAAGTAGTCAAGTTTGGAGATTTTAATAATGAATGAAAACTTGTTTTTTTTCCTTTGCCAGCAAATCCAGAGCTTGTATCGCAACCAGTGAAACAGTGAAGAAAGGCGACGATTGATCGTAAATTTTGGTGTTCAAAACTTCTTGAAGAGTAGACTGCATTTAAAATATAATAACGTAATAATTTTGCAATTCTTGGGTTTTTCGTGAGTTATAGGTTAAGTATCTACTATACCAAACAGGTTTTGTATACCACTTTTTTTCAATGTTACCATCATTACCATGCTTTATGTTAACATGAAGAAATTTTTTTAATTAATAATTTATATTTCGTTAAAATATATACCTACTTGTTATTTGAATCTAGTTTAAGTTTATTTTTATTAGTTAAAAAGAACCAGAGTACTTTAAAATTACCTAAAATTATTTTTTTTGTGATTCGCTTACGCAATTATACTTTTCTCGATCAATTACAAAAATTCGTATTTTAAAATTCTTGCTAATTTAAATTTTAATTAACCTAAATTTCTTAATAATTTTTTTAGTATTTTTTCCCATAGAATACAAATAAGTACTTGATTTTAAAAAATGTTCGTAATTTTAAACGAATTATGAACTTACACTGAAATATTCGTTTTCGTAAAACGCACTTTTGGCTTCTTGTGCATTTTAAAGGATGTTTTTGCGCCCTGACTTATTTTTTTTTTCATGTTAAAGTGCAACTAAAAACGAAAAAAATGAGCACAACCAAAAGTTTTTAAATTGATTTTTCGAAGGACAAATTTTATTTGAAAAAAATACAAAAAAAAAAAAGCAAATATCTTCAAAACAGCCCATGAAATAAAAACAAAAAATGTTTTCCTTATTTGTCATAAGAAAAGCTATTTCTCCCTAAAATTTCATAAATATTAGTTAACACGTTTTCAAATGAAAATTAAAAAACACAAAAACCGGTTTTTCGCACTTATCTAAAAAAATTTGAGGTTATGTGAAAAAGTGCTATTTACAAAAGTAGTAGATTTTTACATGATCTACAAGTTTTGTATGAAACATTTTTTTCTAGGACGTCTCCTTTTACGATAAATCACGAAACACCATTTTTCACCCCCTTTCGACCCCCCACGGGGAGGGATGACCGATCCAGTTGTCTATTTTTGGTTTTTTACGTTTATACTTACCCCATAAACAGTTTCCAGCAATAAAATTTTGGATATCAATTTTTTCCATTTTGCACTAAAATTTTGATAACTTGACTGGTGTAATTTGTGTACATTTGACAACAAATTCGTTTCTAGAAAGGTTTATGTTGAGTATTTATTTCTTCAACGAATCCATATGTTGCTAAAAAAGTAAGCTATAGCTGACCGTGGTGGGTGTTAAGTATCTATTATTAAGTTTGTTTTGGTTCTACAAGTGCCATAAGAATTAATTTTTTTTTCTAGAATTTGCACCTACCACAGGTAAATGACTATGATGATATCTAGCACTAGGTCCATATCCCATAGTAATAATATGCTTATTAGGGTCATCTGTGATGTCCAGTCTATCATTATCACATGTGGATGTCACCTGGTCGGATGGCTCTTCAAGCAGTTCGAAATCCTCAAAATGTAACATGACCTTTCCTTGCAAACTAGGATTTGTGAGCACCCATGTACATTTAATATCATATGGGTAAGTGTTGGGATAATCTGGTGAAGTTAGTTCCTTAAGATCACTGGTCACAGTGAGTTCTGAAGGTCCACATTTTGCTATAAAGATAAAATATGATATACTGTAAGTCATTTTGTCTTGTCCTTTATAAAAGCATATACAAGGTGTCAGGTTTAGTATGGGGCAAACTCTCGGGAGCGTGTAGAGAACACTAGACTTATTTTAACGTTTCCTACACGCTCCCGAGAATTCGCCCATACTACCTTTCTAGTTATGTCATGTTATTTGAATTACAGGAGAAATAATTTGTAGCCTTACATTTAATGGCCTTCAGAGTTACACTAAACATATCATTTTGAGCCACAGCCGAATATAGCCTAAGATAAGCTGTACTCCAGGATGTTGTAAATGTCCTTTGCGAATTTGTGTCACTGCTGCACATTTTTGACATTAAATCTGCAAAAGGTCCTCCGCCATCTCGCAACTGTAAAAGTTATTAGTCGGATTAATTATTAAAGTGATTATTTCTTTCACAAAAATATTAAAAGCTGCGTATCATTTTCCAGTTTCCAGGGCTCCCGCAAGGATTAGCTGCGCCCGCGTGCGGGAATCATTATGGCGCCCTTTAAGTAATATACTTTTAGGATATAAGTACCTAATTTAACACTTCAAAATATAGTATTTTGTACTTAATGAAATAACAGAAATTTTCAAACTAAAACTTTATTCTTTATGGAATTAGATAAAAAGACAAACCAAACCAAACAATGTCGATTAAAGAGATATCAGAGTGGCCCTGGATACTTTGCAATAAAATTTTTAAATTGTCTTCCACATAATCCAAGAAACCTACAATTAAAGGAATTTAAAGCGAACATAAAGAAATTGTTGATTATTAATTTGAAGATTTTTTTTGATTGTGAATTTTAACTTGTGTTTTCTGTTTTGGTCTTTTTTTAAAATAAAATAGTTTTAAATGGTTTTATCTAAAATTATATATTATATTTAAATGACGTATGTAAATACATTAGCATAAATGATTTGATTTGAATAAATCTAAGAGCTAATTCTAAAATTATATAGATATTTTTCTAGATTTGGCTGATGCAAATTCATTAATAATATTACTAACATCAATTTTATCAAGGATATCTTGCTCTATCGCTAAGATTGCTAAACCAGATAACCTTTCTTGCAGCATAGTCGACCTCAAATAATTTTTAATTATTTTTACTTTTGAGAAGGATCTCTTACCAGAAGCAACAGACACAGGTAAAGTGAGGGGGCTTCTTAATGATATGCATATATTTGGTAGAGACTCAGTTAGATTAGCTTCAAATATATACTGTGAAATGTCCAGAGGATTTGACGCTTCAGGTAATGAAAATAATCTTAGAGCTTTGATCTTATTGAATAAGTCATTTGCTTCCATGTCAACCTCCTTCTTTTCCTGATCTGTTAGCTTTTGTTGTAGAGCATGACATTTTTTAAAAGATCGTCGTTATTTAATTTTAAAATCCCACCAAAAAAAACCAAAAACATAATCATGAACAGACAACATATCAAACCTACTAGTTAAAGAACTTGCGTTTGATTAAATATTTTTAAAAAGAAATTTATATAAGCGGTTTTTGGATCATGAGGTGTCTCATCCCTCTGTTCATAATCGAACAATTTTGGTTTATACTTTCGTCTAATAACAGTATTTAACGCAGGAAAACTTTGCTCTATCTCAAGTTCAGCAACTAGTTTTCCAGCTTGAGCAAGTATTTCCTCTCGAAAACTTTATCATCTCTATAATTCCTAAAATCATCAAGTAGATTCTTTAAATAGTTTGGACATTGTGAGTTGAGAATCATCAGTTAAAAAAAATTAAATTGCTTTCGTTATAGTACGTTACTTGTTGCAAATTGTTGAAAAAGTAAACATTCAAATTATTTAAAAATTGAAGTTCCGGTGGAAAATTAAATATTTAACATTTTTTTTTTTTTGTTAATATTTTTTTAACACATTTATACTTTTTCAAACCTTTGATTTGGCGCCCTTTTGGAGTGGCGCCCGCGTGCGGTGCACGCATTGCGCTTATGGTTGCGGGGGCCCTACCAATTTCTTGTAACTTAAAACAACATTTTTAGGATAGATTTGTACCTCAATGAAGGAGCATGTGCAAAATAATGTATGATTTCTGACAGGTTTTTCACAGGCTCCAGAAATTTTTATTTTGGTAAATTCCAGTTGAACCTTTTGGTCTTTAGGTGCTATAATTGTCCAATGACAGTCCATATCGGGTAAAGCGTTTGGGGAGTTTAGGTATAATGTGTCAGTTAAATTTAATATGCCTCCACAACCTGCAGCTGGCCCTAGAAAGACAGTTAATTATATTAATGGTGTATTAAATAATTGGAAAAATTGAATTTTTCAGTTCGAAAATCATTTCGCGACAAATTTTGCCGTAAAAGTAAAGGTACCTACCATAGGTAAAATAAACTATTCCTTTAAACCCTCCAAAACTATAAGAAGAAGATTCAAGTTTTATTAGCATACTATTAGATTTCGTGGGTATAGGTTTACTTTCTGTGTCAATTTTCCCACAAAGTGTAAGCAGCTTTTTCGATTGCTTTTCCACCAGGCCATCGTAGATATTTAGCATTTGAGTTATACAAGTTGGTGAAAAGGACATGCTCAATTTTTCTACACTAAAATACAAAGATTTTTATTAAAAGTGTATCAATCTCGTCACACATTTACTAAATAACGAGTTTTTTTTTTACTAAAATTTGATTTCTTCCCTAACGTAAAAAATAATGTTTTCTACAGTTTCAGTGTTCAAAATCTTTAATTATTTACTAATGAAATAAATAAAGAAAATGAAGAGTGGTCAAGCTAAGGGATCTATGTGCCAAAATTCAAAAAAAAAATTTTCTATTTATATGATCTATATACCCATGCCAATGTCCTACTAAAAGATCCAAGTGCCAATTTCATCCTATTCGTTATAAAAAGCATTCATAGATTATGAGAATCTGAATCCCAGATACTGTATCTCGCATACAGAATTCCAGTATAAAAGAAGCCTTATAGACCTTTTCTATATTTTTTTGTTCAATTTATGTACAAACGTTTTTTCGATTATCTGATATTAAAATTTTCTCCTAAGAATGTTTTTGTGTCTGTTTATTAACACAATATCAATAAAAAAATATACTATTGTATTATTCTTAGCTTTAAAACAGTTTTTTACATTTTCTGGTAGTTTTCGATTATGGCACTTAGATCACTTCTCTTGACCACTCTTCAAATACGCTCTCTGATAAAGGGTGTTGTGTGATTCGTACCGAAGGCAATAAAAGTACTAATTGGATAATGTGTTTCGTACTGAATACATCTTTTATAAGGACAGAGGTAAACTCGGCCGCTTAAGATATTATAATCCTCGCGGTCAAAATAAGGTCTTAGGCTGTACAGGGTGTCCCAAATTCGAGCCTCATCATGGGGATCTCGGAAACTATAAGAGATAGAACATCGGTCAAATTGTGGCAAAGTTGCGCAATTTCGTACTGAGCAATATTGCAAAAAAATATCTGAACTATCTTTTTTAATTTTTGAAATTTTAGCAAAAAACTAAAATTTTGAGTTTTTGTTTTTTTAAGCTGCTTGACTTATTTTATCCGCCACAGACAAACAAGCACAACATTGTTAAGGCAACTTTTTACGCTCCATATTGTGGCGTTTTTAGAATTTCGTTACAACGTTTCGTTTTTATGGAACTCTTATCAACTTAAATTTTTTAAATACGGACCTGCATTTTTTATTTTATTTTTTGATAGCCCTTTAAGCCCTGAAATAAACCATGTACCACACTTAATTATATTTAGACGTTTTGATGTCATTATTACATCTTCAGGAATGTGATAATTATTTTTAATTACGGCCCTGGTGTTAGTTACTTAATCTTTTTACCACATACAACATGTAAATGGATCCGGAATTTTATACAAATAATTTACTATATTTAAGTTTTTATATAAATTGTAACAAAGTAAAAATAAAACCAAACAAAACAAAGGTTGCTATGACAAGAACTTTTACTTGATTGTTTGGTTTAAGGTGGAAACGTCATTTCATCTATTGCCAACCTATAACCTATTTCGCGTTGCTTTTTTTAGTTTATTATTTGATTAACTAACATTTAAATAAAATCAATATCGTCGGTACAATATTTAGGTAATAGCTGACATTACAAAAATATCAATTTATTTCATTGCTAATTTTGGGAGAATTGTATAGTGAAAGAAGAATGACATAATAATGTTAAAAAAAAATCTTAGCCGACATTTTTCGCTATAAAATTCTCCTAAAATATTTAATGAAATTCCTTGATATTTATTTAATATGTCAATTATTACCTATAAAATATGAAGACGATAATGATTTTATTTAAATTGTGTGTAAAAGCTAGAAAAATTAAATAAATATACGCGAAAGAGGTTATAGGTTGGCAAGCATGTTGATACCTTCACCTTAATTATCTTGACAACTGCAGTCACCATTTATACTGAATATTTCAGCAAAATTATGTTTTCTGCTTTAGAAAAGCGCGACATGTTACGAGTTTATTCTTCCAATAGGAATTCACAAACTTCTTGTGACCGTTATTTACAGGACTATCCTGAACGCTTACAGCCTCATTATAGTTATTTTGCTACGCTTGATGCTAATTTAGCCCAGTATGGTAGTTTTAATAAACCCAGAGTCAAATATACACCAGGGCCGTATTTAAAAATAATTATCACATTCCTGAAGATGTAATAATGACATCAAAACGTCTAAATATAATTAAGTGTGGTACATGGTTGAATTCAGGGCTTAAGGGGCTATCAAAAAATAAAATAAAAAATGCAGGTCCGTATTTAAAAAATTAAAGTTGATAATAGTTCCACAAAAACGAAACGTTGTAACGAAATTTTAAAAACGTAACAATATGGAGCGTAAAAAGTAGCCTTAACAATGTTGGGCTTGTTTTTCTGTAGCGGATAAAATAAGTCGAGCAATTTAAAAAAACAAAAACTCAAAATTTAAGTTTTTTGCAAACATTTCAAAAACTAAAAAAGATAGCTAAGGTATTTTTTTGCGATATTGCTCAGTACGAAATTGCGCAACTTTGCCATAATTTAACCGATGCTGTATCTCTTATAGTTTCCGAGATCCCCATGATGAGGCTCGAATTTGGGACACCCTGTACAGGTAAACTCGGCCTGGTCGCACAGGTATATAAGTTGTAGCCATTAGCGCACGTATCTAAAGCGGCCGAGATTACTTCAACTGTACTAATTGTGTTAAATAAAAAAGGGTCATTGGCAACCGGTATGTTCCTTGTTATCCAGAGCATTTTTTTTTAAATTTAATTTAAATTTTATTTTTATAAAATAATATTAGTTGAAAAAATTGAATTAAAAAAATGCTCTGGGTAACAACGAACAAACCGGTTGCCAATATACCTTTAATATATTTTTATACAGGGTTAGGAAAAATTACCAGAACGGTCGATTATTTCAAAATATACAGGGGTTATCAAAAAACGTCTTATATAAAAAATGTAGGGCTGTTAAAAATCTACATATCGGTGATAAATTGAAATATACAGGGTCACCTACAAAAGTGTGGAGAATGATAGTTATATTTTTTTAAATGGAACACCCTGTATATTTTTACTTATTTTAATTGTCGACTCAATTTTAAACATTTTTTATTAACCATGTGTTATACCTAAATTCATTACTTTCCTACATAAATTGATCAGCTACAAAACACAAAATAAATTTCAAGAAACAATTTATAAAGTTAACTTTAACTTTAAAAACGTATAACAAATCATGGCAAAACGGCTCTATTTTTTAATAAGTGTTAAAAATGACCCCATTTACTAACTGACAATGATACAAGTTATCGCAAAAATGTCTTTGGGTGTTTAAAACCATTTCCCTTGTTATTCTCGCACTTTCATTGACAATTTTCATTCTTAATTCTTCTAAATTATTGGATTTATTTTGATAAACTATGTTTTTCAGGTGACCCCAATAAAAAAAATCTAATGGCGAAAGATCGGGGGACCGTAAAGGCCATTCGATAGGCCCTCTTCTTCCTATCCATCGATTTGGGAAAGTGACATCCAAAAATTCTCTAACTTCGCGAGTAAAATGCGGAGGAGCTCCATCTTGCTGATACCAGGTTAAGTTAATATCAGCATTTAAATTGTTTATAGCTGGAACTATTTCTTGCCGAAGAAGCCGGAGATATCGATCACCGTTCAAATTTCCCTCGATAAAAAAGGGTCCAATTACATATCCCGCAAACAATCCAGCCCAGACATTAACTTTTCTTGGGAACTGTGTATGCAGCTCTTCATACCAGTTAGGGTTATTTCGCGCCCAGTAACGGTAATTTTGCTTATCACCATTCCGTGTAGTGTAAAAGTCGCTTTATCCGAAAACACAATATTGTTTGAAAAATTCGGATTTTCTTCCATATTTCTAGTCATTATTTCGCAAAATTCTAGCCTTCGATCACAGTCAACGTCAAAAAGTTCTTGTACAACATTAATTTTGTATGGATGCATTTTCTGGGTATGAAGAACGGTTCGTACAGATTTTTGATCGGGTCTGGTGTCATATAAGGTCGGTCGAATTTTGATGGTTTTAAAATTTTAACATATAGCCCAAGCTGTATAGAACAGGTTAAAAGCAAAAAAATTGCGGATTATACACTTTTGACGCGAAAAATTAATAATAAACTATTCATAAATTGACATTTTTACTGAAAATGTCCATGCGAGAAGTGTCATTATTTGACATAATACTTACTGTGTTGCCACGTTGGACCAATTTTCATGATTTGAAGTCATTATAACGCTGGTTGGGTATTTCAAAAAGTCTTATATACTTAATTAATTGTTATTCTTATTGTTAGTCTTATATACTTAATTAATTGTCTTATATACCTATATGAGTTTATTTATAATAAAATATAATTCAAAAAAATAAGGATATTTATTATTTATTACATCCTTGGGCTACGCAATTGAACGCCGGATACGCGACGGCCGCTACAGCGGCCTAAGTTGCACCTTTCATAGTATTGTTGTTCCAAACTCAGTGTGATGACATTCCATACGGCGGTAAACAGTCTCAAAGGTTACCACCGTTTGTATGCGTATGGAATGATTGGAATGTCATCACACTGAGTTTGGATAATCTATAACACCTTTATGCGGTAATGGCATCATACATTAGCGTTGCGGGCTTCGTCCGCCCCGCAACTATTATAAACATCCTTGGGCTACGCAATAGAACGCCGGCTACGCGACGGCCGCTGCCGCGGCCTAAGTTACACCTTTATGCGGTAATGGCATAAAGTTTATTTTCATTTTTAATATATTACTCTACTTTACCTGAAAATATCAACAAATAACTTGGCAACATTGGTAAAGAAAATAAAATAGCACCAGATATCGGCGAATCCGCGCTTGTCCGCTCAAATTATAAGAATATATTCGATTAAACAAACACGGGTAATATCGTCATATTGCTATCTTCGTCTAACCCTCTTAATAACAATGACAACACTATTAGCGGGCACAGCTTGTTTTTGTATCCAGATAGTCGACCCAAACCCTAAACTAATTAAATATTAAAAATGGCTTTAATTTGAAAAAAATGGCTTTATCCGCATTTTTTTTTGCATCAAATTGTTTCATTTAATGTTACCTTTCTAATAAACCCAAAAACCGGAAGAAATTCGACCGACCTTATATGACACCAGAACCTTTTTGATCAATTTCATGATCCAAAGCAAGCTGATTGGTGGATTGTTTGGGATTTTCTTCTATCGCAAGCAGAATGTCCAGCTTTTTTTCCTCGGAGGTAGCAGTCCTAGGTCTTCCAGATCTTGGGCGGTTTTTTACAGTGCCAGTCATTCTGTAACGCTCAATAGTTCGAAAAACTGCATTTTTTTTAATGTGCCTGTCTGGATGCAAATTATTGTAAATATTACATACCTCCTGATATGATCTCTGTTTATCGCCAAACCCCCTTAAAATTAAAATATCAGTTCTCTCTGTTTCAGTGAGTAAAAATGCCATGCTATTTTCTTTTTTGTCTATTTCTGTCAGAATTTGAGTTTCAGATGTCAAACTATTAATTATTTATTAGTAACCATGGTCGTGCCTTATTTGTTGTTCACTATGTTCGAAAATCGCATCGTTATATGTTATTATTTGAAACGCCGATTTCTAGGAAAGTAATGAATTTAGGTATAACACATGGTTAATAAAAAATGTTTAAAATGAAGTCGACAATCAAAATAAGTAAAAACATACAGGGTATTCCATTTAAAAAAATATAATTATCATTCTCCACAACTTTGTGGGCGACCCTTTATATTTCAATTTATCACCGATATGTAGATTTTTAACAGCCCTACATTTTTTATATAAGACGTTTTTTGATAACCCCTGTATATTTTGAAATAATCGACCGTTCTGGTAATTTTTCCTAACCCTGTATACAAATAGAAATATTTTTTAGTAGGTAAGTGGAAAGAAAAGGGTCACCTACCGGCCGAGTTAACCTATGAAGATTAAGGCATAAAATTTCGAGCAGGCCGAGTTTACCTGTGGGATTAGTACATAATCTCTTAAAGCGGCCGAGTTTACCATCGCCCTTTTATAATTTATTCGACATTGTGATTTGTACCGGGCATCAGGCAGGTAAAATCTATAACTGATAAGTGATAAGAGTGGACAATTGTTGACCCTGTATAGTTATATTTACTAGAAAGAAAATACCAGGAAGGATGATGACATCATGAACGTCAGAATAGTATCAAGTCGAATTTGGCCCTAAATTTTTTATATCTATTTGTTCGGTTCTATTTTAATATAAAGTATTTAAAAGAAACCTATGAAGTGATTTTTTACAGTCCACTCTATCGATTACCTCACCAAAGAGATACAAATAATAAATATTTGTTATAGTTGCCTAATTTATTTATATGGAGATTAAGAATTAAATACACAAAATATTATTAGTAGGGTTAGTTACAATTAAAAATTATATAACTAAACTATATCTCATATCTAGTCGGAAATAGTAATTTACGTTACAAGACCGGAAAGTAGTGGTTTTCAGGTCGAGACAAGCATTTCCAGGGCGAGCCATAGGCGAGTCCTGGAAGCTTGGAGAGACCTGGAAAACACTAATTTTCGGTTGCGTGACGTACAATATTTTTTTTAAGACCGACACTTCGATATATTTTATATTCTACGCGAAACAAGTTTGACATAAAGAACAAAACTAAAAATCAACGAACTGTCACTCGACAATACATCGAAAATGTTGTTGTCATAATAACGAAATCAAGGTATCTTGTATTATCAAAAAGCGATTGTAAAAACAAAAAACAGGGTGACAGTGACAATAGAGACCGGAAAAGTGACATTAGAGTCCGGAAAAGATTTTTCCGGTCTCTAATATCACTTTTCCGGTCTTGCGATCGGAAAAACGTTATTTTCTAGACGAAAAATTGTCCAGAAAGTGTAAATTTTCTGATCGGTTTAAAAAAAAAAATTTACAATAAGTTTAAAAAACAATCTCAACAAATTAAAATCAGGCGGGAGCGGCATGAAAAGAAATACATTTTATAAATTTAGTCTACTGATTCCTTTGGTTTTGTATCGGTTAATAGTTTTTTCAATAAATTCTTGTAATTTTTTAACTTTATTAGTATGGATTTTTGCATTAGAACTGACGCTCTGAATTTTAACTTCCGTACTTATTTGAAATTCATTTAGTTTGTCCAAAAATACAAAAAAATTTGGATGCGCCTTGTACATTGAGGAATTGAAATGGCTATGAAACGATTCACATGCATTAGTTGTAAAGTAGGGTTCAAAATATACCCTTGACTTTTTGGCTGCAATAAATCCTTAATGATGTCTTAGGCCATAAAAGCTTATAAATGTCCATTCTTCTCAGACAGGGCTGGCCCTTAATATTTTACCTGCGACATGAATTATACCAATTGTTGAGATTATTATTTTCCAATTCATTTTGGGAAAAAATGGTTAAAATTACCTGTAACTTAAGCACTAACTAATAACTAATTTAATTGATATTAATAATATATAATGATATTTTATTAAGGCACTTTCAGTCACCTTTTTAGCTTTCCTGTGTGAGGTGCGAGTTGTGTGTGCTAATTTTGTCTTTTTATCTTAACTATTTAGTTTGCTTAGTTAAATTATTTTTTAAGTATAATGTGGCGTCCATGGACTCATGCTGATGGTGCAACTAGTAGTGTCTCTTTAAAAAAAAAGCATTTATCACCCGATGCGAAAGAAATAGTCAAAAATGTATATTCATCTTTACTCAAAAGAGGTTTGAATAAAAATGCTGCTTTAGCAGAAACTAGTGCATTAGCTAAAATTCCTTCGATAAAGGACATAACAATAAAACCTATTAATGCAAGAAAACAACGAAACGACGTTGGCAAATTAAGAAGTATAGACGAGAGTGATAAGGACCTATTAAAAAGAAAAATTTATGCTATGTATGAAAAACAATCCCATATTAAAATCATTAAAAATTAGGCTAGCAAACAAAACGAAACAAATATTTCATGCAGCATATCAAGCCTAAGGAGAATTTTACTTCAAATGGGTTTTAAGGTTGAATTCTCAACGTCATTCAATCTATTGCCAACCTATAACCTATTTCGCGTTGATTTTTTGAGTTTGTTATTTTAATAACTAACATTTAAAGAAAATCAATATCGTCGGTACATTATTTAGGTAGTATTATATATTATTACAAAAATATCAATTTATTTCATTGCTAATTTTGGGAGAATTGTATAATGAAAAAACAATGAGTGACAATGACATAATATTGTTAAAAAAAAATCTTACCCGATATGTTTCGCTATACAATTCTCCTAAAATAAGTTATGAAATTCCTTGATATTTATTAAATATGTCAATTATTACCTATAGAATATCAAGTCGATACTGATTTTCTTTAAATTTTGTATAAAAGCTAGAAAAACATAAATAAATCTACGCGAAATAGGTTATAGGTTGGCAAGCATGTTGATACTCCCACCTTAAGAATCGCGCCATTGATAAAAAACAAGTTTTAATGGAATCGTTTAAGGAAATGGCGTCTAAAATATTTGACGAGTATTAAACAATATAGATTGGAGAATCGGCCAATTATCTACCTTGATGAAACATGGTTATGATACTCATGATAATCCAAAAAAAGGATGGAATGATGTTTCAAAAAACTGTCAAGCCAAGGCTCCTTCGGATAAAGGCAAAAAAATTACCATCATACATGCAGGTTCAGAAAATGGTTTTGTTTCAAACTGTTTGTTGCTTTCAGCCAAGAAAATTGCAGATTCCTATTTGGACTACCATCAAGATACGAACGCAAAGCTTTTTGAAGAATGGTTTGAATATCGCCTTCTTAAAAATATTCCTAAAAATAGCGTTATTGTAATGGATAATGCTAGTTATCACAGTCATCAGACAAAATTAGTCCCAAATTCCAACAGCACCAAGACAGAAATTCAAAATTATATGTTAAATAATGTAATAGTTTTTATAGAATCTTACAAAAAAAGAGAACTTCTTGAAAAAAATTGCGGCATTTTATCTCTAGACTTGTGTAAAGCCTTTGATACTTTAAACCATGATATATTATTAGTTAAATTATTTGATATAGGAATAAGAGGAAAAATTTATCGTTGGTTTCAAAGTTATATAAAAGATAGAAAACAATGCGTTAAAATAGGAAGTAATATTAGTTTCTATCAAACAATTAGATGTGGAGTACCACAAGGTTCTATTTTAGGACCCACATTGTTTCTTATTTGTATTAATTTTATTTCAAAATTAAAATTATATGGACAAATTAAACTTTTGGCCGATGACACAACAACTATTTATTATGCTAAAAATATTAGGGACATCAAATTAAATATCAAAAAAGATTTAAAAATTATATTTGACTGGTTGCAATCTTATAAATTAACTTTAAATTTTAATAAATCATCATTTATGTACATTGACAAACAAAGACTAGATATAGTCGGATCTGGTCTTATCGTGCGGGTCATACGATTCAAGAAAGACATACTCTCAGTTTTTGTTTTCTTTACTTGCGTTTAATTTTACCCTCTAAATAAAATACGTAAGATAAATGAGACAGACTTATTTCATTTTGACATGAAAAAAAGGATATGTATTTACTTTCCAGCGATTCTAAAAAAGCTTATAATAGCACCAGCTACGTTTTATTTTAAATATGCCAGTTTTGTGACTTTGACAGTTTGTGACAAAATGAAACAATTTTCTGGGTTTTTGCATCCCCAATCAAAAAAAATGGTACTTAATCTGATAAACTATTTCGAAATGGAAAGAAAAAGTGGAAATTCGCAAACCAATATTCAGGAAACAGTAGCCAAAGCACTGGGAATTAGTTTAAGGACTGTGCAGAAAATTGTGCATGAAACAAAACATAACATAATACCCAAGAATACTAAAAAGTGTAAACGAAGAAAGCCAAAAAAGCGAAAATATTAAAATGGGAGTTCGAAATGTGATTTACGATTTATACAAATCAAAAACCAATGTAACTCTTCCAGTTTTACAAAAAACATTAAAAATTCGGAGTGTTTTGGAAATTGGACTTGAAGCGTTATCAAAATTAATAAAAAATTTAGGTTTTCGCTATAAAAAAAGACTGTAACCGAAGATTTTTATGTGAGCAGCCACAGATAGTGAGTTAGCATGTTCAGTTTTTAAAAAAATTTACGGACAATTAGAAATCGAAATTTAGAGAAGTGGTATTTTTAGACGAAACATGGATATTTTTGAATGGAAGTGGTTCAAAATCTTGGCAAGCTGAGTCTGTAAAAAGTGTTAAAAGGAAAAAGGGGTGCGGTACGGGAAAGCGTTTTATTATTTTGCATGCCGGTTCTGCAAGAGGATATGTTGCAGGTGCGAGTTTAATTTTTTCTTCAACATCAAAAAGTGCTGACTATCATGATAATATGAATTGCGAAATGTTTGAAAAATGGTTAAAAGTTCAATTGATACCAAATTTGGATGCTCAGTCTTTAATTGTATTAGATAATGCATCATATCATTCAAGAATTTTAAATAAACAGCCTACTTCATCTTGGAGGAAAAGTGATATTTATGAGTGGCTGGAAAAACACAACCAAAATCCTTTACCAAATATGCTTAAATCGGAACTCCTATCAATAGCAAAGTCTCTTAAAAAACCCAAAATATACGCGGGTCAATATCTAACAAGAGACTAAAAGACGAAATGTAATAAAACCTTCTTTATGTATATTATCATAATTAGGTACTAATGGGGTAGTCAGGTGGGTGGATGCAGGAAATCCCAAAAATTGTATGCCGGTACGAATCGCAATATGAAGAAATTAGTAAAAATTATCATATGGGTTCATTTTTCCTGGGCGGTACGAATCGCTATGTGCCCCTTATAAAAACCACACTTGCGTCATAGTAGCTTCAGCCAGTCGACAGCAGCGAATGCCTCGAGTCTTTTTCTGTTTATAAGCTGTTTTTTGCTATTTAAGTTATTATAACCACAGAAAATATAGCTTGCGTAGCTATATTTTCTGTGTTATAACAAAACATATTATAATAGACCGCTCAACTGGCAAATAAAAGAATTGTGAATAATGGGGACGTGCATACATTTGTTTATTTCAAACATTCTGCTTTCGCGGTGTCATTGCCTCTAGAATAGTCGTGTCACAACTCTGGGAAGGATTTTGGTATATTTATTATCACTAGGTTCTAACTTAGTGTGTAATAATTAGTAAAATAAACCATTCGTCGCGTTGGAATAACAAGGTTCTATCTACATTTTTTACCAAAATATAGTTTTTAATAATAATAATAATAATAATAATAATAATAATAATAATAATAATAATAATAATAATAATAATAATAATAAGTTTATTCAAAAATTTAATAATATAATAAATATGTTTATGTTGTCTTCAATAAACTTATTCTTCAATCCCCTGAAGCTGAGCTTGTTAGGGGCAAATCTTATTTTTTGTTTTAGTACGTAAAATCATAAATCATAAATATGCATTAAAAATCAATTTTTTTAAAGTAAAAATGTTAATTTATAGTATAAACGCAGCTTTTTTGAAGAAATATATTACCTATAATAAAATTATTAATTTATAATTTTTAAGTAAAAAATATTACTCATATAAATTATTCAGAACAATATTAATTAAATAATTAAAGCATTTCTAAAAATATTTTCAAATTGTCTGTTTTTAATATCCATGTTTTTATTTCGACTTTAAATTTTTTTAATGAAATCAATTTTTTAATTTTTGTTGGTAAATAATCGTTTAAATAAAAACATAAATATTTGAAATTTTTTTGTCCTATGGACTTATTTATTTTAGGTTTTATGGTTATTTAATTTTTATGACGTGTATTATGATTATGGTTTTTAAATTGTATAAGGTTTTTATTTTTGAATATATATATTAAGATGTTATAAATGTAAAGTTGTCTAATGTTCAACTTTTTTGTTTCTGAATATAATTCTTTTGAAGGATAAAGATAATCTTTATTGTATATAATTTTTAGAAACCTTTTTTGTAATATTTCTAATTTTTTAACTAAAGTTCTATTTATTCCTCCCCAACCTAAAATTCCGTAATTTAAATGAGTTTTAACTAACGCGTAATATAATATTTCCATGTCTTACATTTAAAAAATTTTTAATGTTTTTAAAAATCGGTAGTAAACTTCTTAATTTTTTAATTAAGTATTCTATGTGAAAATTCCAATTTAATTTACTGTCAAAAATAATTCCCAAATATTTTATTTTATTAACTTTAAAAATTTGAATGTCTTCATTTATTTGAATACTATTCATATTTTGTGGTAGGTTATTTAGGTTTAAAGTAAAAGGAATGTAATTTGTTTTATTAAAATTAATTGTTAACAAATTGTTATCAAACCAATTTTTTATAATTTTAAAATCTTTTTTAATTTTATTATTTAAGTTTTCCCAATTTGTATCGGTATAAAAAATTGTAGTATCATCTGCAAAACTATGAATTTGTCCATCGCAATTTATACTAAATAAGTCGTTAATATAAATATTAAAAAATAATGGTCCTAAAATTGTTCCTTGGGGAACACCATACTTAAATACCTTTGGATAGCTTTTTTCTTTATCTATTTGAACATAAGTTGGTCTATTTTTCAGATAATTTTTAATTAATTCTAATTGCTTTCCTCTGAATCCAATATTTTCAAACTTTTTTAACAGTAAATTATGGCTAACTGAAACATGGTTCTATCTGCTAGATTATTCAGTTATATTAGCGCCATCGGTGAGTTAATAGCGGAAATAGCCCAATTATAGAGCTCTATCTGATTACGTTTAAATCACGATTTTAATATAACAAAGTTCTATCTACTGTTTAACCGCAACCGGGTTTAATTTGCACGCAGATAGAACTTTGTTATCGAAATTGTTCGTGTAAATCAATATTGGTCGTTAATAAACTATAAAAAAAACTATAAGTCGGAAATAATAGTCAGTGACGTCAGTCACTAGTTCGGAAATAACACAACAAGAGCGGCTTAAAATAATAAATAAATCTGGTATGAAATGCTCGCAAAATGCCGCTTGTTCTAATGGGGGCACGGCGTGTCGACACAAAACGTGCACCCGCTGCCAAATTTATTGTGGCCCGTATACTGGAGCTTACGCGGAGCATTTCAAGCAGCTCTATTTTAACAGAGGTTCGCGATCGACGGACGTAACTGTACTGATATTTTACGACTACCAGATGGACGTTGCAACGTTGCAACAGTAAACGAGCATGAGCCTTGTCGAGGCCAGTTGAATAGGCGCGCTTGCGGGTTTAGGTTATTGTTTTGTTTTTGTATTATTAATTCAAAATATTAATTTGTAAAATGGAACAGAGCGAAGCTTCGACAAGTCTTGGCCCCCCTGCAAAAAAGGTGAAAAGACATTTAACTGTGGTCGAACATGCGTTGGTAAAAACCGTTTATGAAAGTATTCGCGCTCGAAATCCCGATTTAGGCGCGGAGGATGCAGCAGAATTGTGCGGAAATTGAACACAATTATCTTCTCGGACAGTTTTCAGATCACTTCACGTTAATAAAAAGAAGGAAAAAATGGAAACAAGAGGTAGAAAGAAAGTAATTCTAGATTATGACGTAAAATATGCAATTCGCCGGAAAGTGCACAGTTTTTTTTAGAAACGAAATGCTAACCCTAAATAAAATCAAAGCTGAATTAAATGCTGATGAATCTTTACCCAAAATATCCTTTGTAGTTTTAAAGCGAACATTACGCGATTTAAACTTCCGGTATTTAAAGCGAAATCTCAAGAGCTTTTTAATCGAAAAAAATGAGATCTAGTGTTGTGGCGAAGAAAATTTTAGAAGAAATACGTGACCATAGGCTTAAAGGTAAAAAATATATTATACCGACGAAACGTGGTTAAATAAGGGACACACCCGCTCCAAAGTATGGCAGGACTTTAATATATCAAATTCACGTCAAGCATTTTTTGACGGGTTTTCCACTGGTTTGAAATCTCCTTCCGGTAAGGGCAGTCGACTGATTATTACCCACATAGGTAGCAACTCTGGTTTTTTGGTTGGTGGTCTTAACGTTTTCGAATCTAGGAAGACTGGCGACTACCATGAGGATATGAATGCTAAAGTGTTTGAAAAGTGGTTCTCGTCCGTACTGATGCGCGTGGGGCCCGGTTCGGTAATCGTAATAGATAATGCGCCGTATCACAGTCGGCGAGTAGAAATAATACCCACTACTGCTTGGCGAAAAGCCGACATAATCGACTGGTTAAAATCAAAACACAACATACCATTTCGTGAAAATATGCTTAAAGTACAATTGCTTGATATTGTCCGTGTTCATAAAGACAAGTATATTAAACCCTATTGAACTTGTATGGGCCCAGATAAAAGGTGAAGTTGCGAGAAAAAACACAACATTTAAATTAAATGACGTTAAAGTTTTGTTAAACGAAGCTATTGATAACGTTACAGCTGATAATTGGCAGAAGTGTATCGGACATGTCATTGTGATAAAACAAGAACAAAAAATGTGGGATTTGGATAATACGGTCGAAGTTGTAGTTGAACCTCTTATTATCAATCTTGGTTCCGAAAGTAGTGATAGTAATGATTCTGAGTCAAATTCTGATCAAACCTCCGATAACGAGTAATAATTAAACTTAAAATTTTTTTGATTTAAACTTTTGTTGCAACTTTTAATATGATGTTTTATGATAAGAAAAACCCCGTATCATCCAGGACTATTTTTTTTCCTAGGCTTAATAAATACATAGTACCTACTATTTTTGTTTGTATTACAATTTTGTTTCTTATTACTAGACAAACATAATTTTGAAAATACTTTTTTTTGCATATTTTGGATTACAATCATGCATATTTATGCGCATAAACTTAATTTTTTTAAGTGCATATTTGCCTAATTCTACTTACTATTCCATTATATAGTTATTATAAAAAATTAATTAACAAAGCAATTGATTCGCCCCTGGAATTTCCTTCTCTCTTCCCTTACCCCTCTTGGCGCGCCCTAAAGCTAAGAATGAGTCACTGACTATTATTTCCGACTTATAGTATAAGTTATTATTTGAAGATATAGTCCATGCTTAAAGTGGAGTTGAAAGTATGGGAAAGAAAGAAAAAACCAAAAGTCTTCCTTCACAAAATTTAATAGAATAAAAATTCTCTAGAGGTCTCTACATGTTTCGAACGTAGAAACGTTCATCATCAGAAGACATAAATTTTATTTAGTGCTGATGGTTTTAGCAGAAGAGAAAATGGTGTAGAACCTTAATGGAGCTTTTATGGAATTAAAAAGTGATGTGTAGAAGAGACATATAATTTGAAGAAAATTGATAAAGGTTAAACCATACTGAGTATGTGAAAAAGTTGTTAAAGGGGGTCTAAATCAACCAAATAAACTGGGGAAGAAAAAAAAACTTCCTAAAAAGAAGGTGTCGAAGATCATTTAAAATTTTTTATACTTAAGACTTTTCAAGTATATGTCCGTAAGACATTATAAGGATTAAATTGTCATAATTATGAAGATATCATTATAAAATTACATTGCAAAAAGTGTTTTGTGGGGCACTGAGGATTAAAGCTCAGTAACCCCGCAAGCGGTTAATTTAAAACCAATAAAGTTAATTAATAAGTTGCATATTTTTTTGGACGTGAACAACCTTTTGACCTTTAACTTTTAAGAAAAATGTGCTACTTATTAATTAATTTTATTGGTTATAAATTAACCGCTTGCGGGGTGACTGAGCTTTAATCCTCAGTACCCCACTAAACACTTTTTGCAATGTATTTTTTTTGTGATATCTTTATAATTATGACAATTTGATCCTTATAATGTCTTACGGACATAATATACTTGAAAAGTTTTAAGTATAAAAAAATTTAAATGATCTTCGACACCTTCTTTTTAGGAAGTTTTTTTTTCTTCCACAGTTTATTTGGGTAGTTTAGACCCCCTTTAATAATTTTTTCACATACTCAGTATGGTTTAACCTTTATCAATTTTCTTCAAATTATATGTCTCTTCTACACATCAATTTTTAATTCCATAAAAGCTCCGGGTTCTACACCATTTTCTCTTCTGCTAAAACCATCAGCACTAAATAAAATTTATGTCTTCTGATGATGAACGTTTCTACGTTCGAAACAAGTAGAGACCCCTAGAGAATTTTTATTCTATTAAATTTTGTGGAGGAAGACTTTTCATTTTTTCTTCCCTTCCCATCTTTTTTCTTTTCTTTCTTTCCCCCTAAATTATTATATTATTATTATGAATATAATACTGTTGTACTTTGTTTTTTTATAACGTACACATAGATATTCTTCTCCTTTTTGACAAAGTTCTATCAATAAATTATTTTTCTAAAAATATCACCCTAAATGTTTTATATAATTTAAGCAACAAAGGTTTAAGTGCCACTTGCAAGCCTATTATTTTTACCAGAAAGGTTCTAATCAATAAAATAATAAAGCGAGGGTTTATCTGCCGGGCGATTCGAAATTCGTCTCAACGGTCAGGTCCACCTGACGTTTGAGTACGATATTCGTCACATAGCATTTAATGGTCGTGTTTTGGCACTACGAAATTCGTCACAATGGTAATTATTCCTATAATAATAATAACAATATGATTAGGGTTTGTTCAATACGATTAGGAATATAAATATAACGAACAAGTCGTTAGATAATTATTTCAATTCATTTATTCACAAAATTAAAAAAAAAATTACAACTATGTAAGTACATACATTATACTAAAATACATTTATGGATTGTACCCATATACATTTGAAACTACTTTTACAAAATAGAGTGTAGGGGAGACCGGGCAGGTTGTAACGAAAAATATTTGAAAATTTTTTTCTTGGAGCTGTTTTTACTAATCAATTTTTTTTTGTCATGAATGTCTACTTACATATGTTGTGAACAAATTGATTAAATATACATGACAATTTTTTCAAAAATTAAACTGTCAGCTTTATTTTAAATTGATCCGAGCCTTTGTTACAAATTGCCCCGCCTCGGGGTAAAAAGTAACAGGGCGGGGTAAGTGGTAACGCATATTTTTTTACTGCTATATTTACTTAAATAGAAACGTGAACATAAAAAACATTTTAAGCAAATATAAATAAACATTATTTAATATAATGTAGCTATTTTTTGTTATCTATTCACTATCCGAATCGCAAAATCGCATCCGAAACTTCAAGTCAGTGCAAGTTTCATGTGACCACATTTTACACTTCTGGCAACTAATCCATTTTTCGTTAGGTTTGCTACGCCCATATGATTCAGTGCAAATAAACAAAAATACTTTTCTTCTGAAGATTCGTCTGATTTTAAGTAAACTTTTCTTTTCCCTTTCTTCACTTTCGACCTAATAATTTTGGACTTTTTGGCCTTTCGACCATTTTGTTCTTCTTCCAGTGCATCCTTCTCTGGTGTGTCAGTTAGTACCGCTGATCTTCTTTTTTTCGACCCTTAAGGGTTGTCTTTCGCTGATCGGCTTTAGGAAGTGGACGAACAAACTCTGGAGAGAATGTAATCGTGCCTTCCATTTGGGAAGTAACGTCACTTAATCCTAATGTTAAAGCAACGGGTTCGAGTTCAGCTATTTCAGAAGGTGCTGTTGGTAATGCATAATTTATCACATTGGGGTAAATTGTAACATGTTACATTTTGCCCCAATTATAGATTGTTACAATTTACCCCCGGATCGATTTTTTTCGTTTTGTCTTTGCAGAAATAAAAGTATATATATATAATCACGCATAGCTTTGTCAACATAATAACCTAGACTGCAATGGTTCATTTATGACAAAAAAAAAAACTCAGCAGGCAGCTTGTAACATTTATTTTGAAACAAAATTATGATATCGATTTTTACTTATGTGCCACATTATAAACAATATCGGAAACAACCTTAACCACAATGTCTGTTGCTCGACTGTCTAGACATAACTGAGCTTCACAGTGTTCCCCAGAAGCCTATATAGGGTGCGGGGTTGCCAGCTTTTAAATTAGGGAAATATTTGGTGTGTTCCCAACAAACATGAATAAATGGCCCCTTAACGGAAACGCAAACAGTTGCCACAATTGAACTGTTGGGCATTTAAATAGCAACCATTTATGGACCACCTACATTATGTCCGCTGGCTTCCTTATGGGCCATCAGTAGGATCGTGATTAAGGTGTTTTTGTGGTCCACCAAAGAACCATTAATGGTACACTTGCGGCTTAATACTGTAGGGCCATCACTGGTTAGTTTTCCATTTACCAATGAAGATACGTTACAGTTACTTGGTAAGGCCACTTAAGATCTGATTATGGCGCTCCAGTATTTAGCCTTTAAAAGTTAAGGCTAGTGGCGCATTCGCCAGTTTATTTTTTGATCAATATTTCGTATCCTTTTTCCCTTATCCAAAAAGTAGGGTAGCAATTACCTACAGTTTTAATATGTAGCCATTTTTATAGATGAATTAAAGTAAAAAACGAAATTTCGTGAAATTTATCGATATTTCTTTTTGTGCTTTTATTTGTGTATAAATTAAACTCTTAACTTTAAACTGCAGGTAATTATGCTCTGAACATGGGTATGTATATAGCCAATTTTTGGATAAAACGAAAAAGTAACGAAATATTGATAAAAAAAAGAAATGGCGAATACGTTTTAATTCTTAATGTAAACCAGAGGATGAGGCTTTTAAACAAAAAAATTAAATAACAATATTATACATTAGCAAGCCTCTATATTTATAAAAACAGTTTTATACATTAACATAAGGTAATAATCGTGAATATCGTCGCCTGATTCATTACTCATTTTCCTGCAAAAAAAAAGCAATATACAAGGCTTGATCAAAATAGCTCGAAAAACACACAGTCTAAGTGGTAACACCTAGGTGCATTAAATATAATGTTGATTAGGTAAGTTTATTTAGTTGTATTAATTAAAAACACATGATATGTGACTACAATATATTAAATTAAATAAAATTACCATAATGCAGCCGCTCAAAAGGAGTTTAGACTACCTACTATGCGTTAGGTGGCGTTTACTTGGCCAGACCCCATAGGTCATAGCCTCTTTTAAGAGTTGAATAGCAATTCATATTTCCCTTTTAATAAATATTGGGATAAATTGTACAACGTCATTTTTACTATGCCTTGGTTAATAAGCTTAACAAAAATAATAATAAACTTTACATGTAGGTACATAATATATCCCCTGAAGGGGTGCTTGTTGCGGTCAAATTTTTTTGTCAATCGTTTTGTGCAATATCTGTCTTTTTAATAAATTTAAAATTTCTTAAAACGCGTTCAAAAATATAAGTTAACTTTTGGTGCTAAATTAAACCCAAAGTGTAGGTAATTTAATCAGTTAACTGTAAAAATATAAAGGGTTCATAGAAGTATTTAGAGAAGTTTTGCTATTAGTTTCTAATTATTATTACCTTCAGTGGTTTAAAATATATAAACGCTTGCGAACTTCCTACTGACTACAGTCAAGCAGGTCAACTTGCAAATGCAAATTAGACTATTTATTGCCACAGTAATTTAAAAAGAGAAGAATAGGCAATATTTTAAATAACTTGCATCTGCAAATTGACCTGCAGGGCCTTCTGTAATCTCACCTCTTATATGTAACAGAAAAAGTGAAATTTTACCTTCTGCCTTCGCTGTCGACCACCTCCTTGGTCTATAGCTCCCCTCAGCCACTGCTTTATAACAGTATATATTTCTTGCTGCGTAGTATTGTGGGCCAAAAGGTTGTTTCTTACCGTGTATCTGCAATTCATTGTACAAAATTAAAGACGCAGAACCTCTTTTCTAAAATCTATAAGAAATATTTACTCCCCAAAAACTTACGTAAAACGTAGTGTAATATAGATAAAAATAAATAAACCCGAACACACAGGTTCTAGTAAAGACTTATACTGAGAGAGCAAAAATATTTTCATCCAAGAAGGCCTGCAATGAAATACGTAGGGCTTGGTTTAGATAAAATTACTTATATAATATTGAGGTGCGATAACTTGTGTTTTAACCGAGTAAACAATTCGCTTAACATTTTGTTTAAGAAATCTCGTAGAATGTCTATCACCATACTTTTTATAAATACCTCTAGTTTCTGGTAATGGCATTATTATTATATCTATTATTAAGAAAAAAGTATAGAAATACTCACTTTTTTGTTTCTTGGGTTGAGACATGCTTTAAAAACTCTGAATGATCTCACCGACCCAAACCTGTAAATTAAAAGAAAAACACATATAGCATGCTGTTTTTTGTCTAAGCTTTCACTAATATCTTCCCCAATCACTGTTATCACTATAAAAACTTACCGTTTAGATCGATTACAAATATATTTAAAATAAACAGCACATCGTCACCATACATGTTCGTCGCCGTTGTTCGTCGCAAATACCTAACCTTAAACTACCAAACCGTCCGAACCAACCAAAGCGGGAGCCGGGAAACGACAATACACGTCATAAATGATGGCTTCACTTTTTACCAACGTTAAACCATTTAAGTTCCTTTGCCGGCAATAAATCACAATTTTGCCAACGTTCAATTGTTAATGTTCTTTAAATGGCAAAAATATAACGGTCAGCCAATTAAAAAAAATAAATGGACCATAGTTGGCTTATTTGCAACAGCAAGAAACCATCAATACCATCAATGGCCCATTTAAAATCCCTCAATCCATGTTTGTTGGGTTACACCTTACCCCGTGTTAAAACCTGCCCTGGTCTCCCCTAGTTATTTTTTGGCATTCCAAATCTGTCAATCATTTTTGCAAAAAATCTTGTCGCCGCCTAGTGGCTGAGTTTTTAGACTTGTAAGAAGTAGCAACACTATTACATTTTATATACACTTCTATTTGAAACTTTAACAAAACATCCATAAAATACAAAATTGTTGGTGAACTATAATAAAAAGAGTTATTTAAGTGCGAGTGGTAAGATTCACAAGCGTTTGTGGTTTTATTGAAAGCAGAAGAGGCATCAGCCCAAATGTGGGGTGGAAAAGTGGCTTCGTCGGAAATATAATGATCTACTAAATAATTAGCAAAAGTTGTTAATCTATCATCATTTGGTTTTATTTCGAGTAACTCAAAAACAAAAAAGCCACTTACCACATTTAAATCTAAACATACCAACCCAAAACAATAA
This sequence comes from Polydrusus pterygomalis, assembly GCA_963969555.1. Classification (NCBI taxonomy): domain Eukaryota; kingdom Metazoa; phylum Arthropoda; class Insecta; order Coleoptera; family Curculionidae; genus Polydrusus; species Polydrusus pterygomalis. The sequence continues at coordinate 4,859,038 of OZ018375.1, forward strand.
CGAAGCCACTTTCCAATTTCACAATTTTTATCTTTGTATGGACAACTTAATCATAATTTTTGTATTTTACTTCACCAAGATTGAGTAAGATGAAACTGACAGCCAATAATTGTAATTTTATCCCATACTTTACGAACTGCATTGTGGGTTGCAATTTCAAAATCAACCTACCTTTTCAGGAATAAAACGTAAGGTAAGGTAAGAGCATATATGTTAATGCTACCTGTAACAATTATTATTGAGGGAAGGGTTTTGTGACGAATTTCGGATACCCTTTAATTTTACCTGTGAGGTTCACCGGTCCAAGCAATAAAATTGTGACGAATTTCATACCGCCCTATCTGCCACATAGAAACCTTGTTAAACAAACTCAAGTGCGTTGAGTTCGATAATAAGGTTCTATCTGCTTTTGTCCAGACTAAAATCTAATAAATTGGTTTAAACTTGTGTTCATTTATGGTATTTATCACTCGGTTTATGTAAAAACCTTGATTTGAGGCTAAACTAGCGAAACTACACAAAGTCAAATATGTGACAAGCGATATCTCAAAATGACCTCAGAGCCAGATGTTATTCTAACGCGACGCATTGTATTTCTACCTTAAAACAACAGTTTGGTTCGACGGTGCTGAAATGTACCAAGTGCATGAAACCTTAGGCTGGTAATGTCGCATCAGACCAATAGTCTGACCAGTATTAGTGGCGGGAACATCAATACTTGTTGGCGAAGTTATATTTCCTCCACAGCCTAAAAAATGTAGCAGTTCTTCACATGACCCAAAGAACCCCCTACTTCTCTTATGGAAAATGGCCTAAATTTTTAGTTTGTATTTGTTAGTTGTAGTTGTTAGTTTTTTAATTTCCTAAATTTTTAGTACGTTGTAGAGAATGCTATTCTGATCAGAAGTATCCCTGGCCACAACAATACCTGTCGACCAGTTTTTGAGATACAGGGTGTCCAAGTTGCAAAATATTAATTTACACTAGATTATATTTTCGTAGTTTATAATATTAATTTGTTTTGTTTTTTTAGATGTTTGTTGACCCTGTCATAGATAGGATAGAATACTATAAAAATAGTCTAAAATTTCTTATTATATACCGGGTGAGTGACGAAAATTATTTAATATTTTTTTGTTAAATCGTTGTATTTTCAGCTATCACAATTTATATTTTTTATATTTATACAGGGTAACTCAAAAAAGTAATATTTTTTTCAATAAGTTTTTAAAGAAATGTTGTAGATATTTCTTTATGTACTACTGGTCGCTTATCCTATGATGCCCAATATATATATATATATATAATTATCAAGGTTATACAGGGTATTTTCGATGATAAGCGATAGAGGAAAAACATAAAAATGCATGTATTGATAAATCACCCGGTATATTAAAAATGAATCGTTTAAATTTCGCTATTTTTAATATTTTTTGCTGGAAGTGTCTTACTTACATGTTTACTATTGATTTTTCTTTTCCTATGACCAGTTCTGGAGATTTCCAGTGTCGAACAGACCCAAAACTCAAAAAAAGCATATAAAATACCTTTTTTTTTCAATAAATTTTGGTCTGTAAGTTTGTCTTATGGTTAAAAATAAACATATTTAATGCTATAAAGGGTGTTTCGAATAAGTAAGGTATTCTAACACTATTATACAAATAAGAAATAAATATAAATAATATAGACAAGCAAGGTCTCAATACAAAGAACTAATTTTATCCACAAATAATAAGTAGGCCATATTCTTCAATAGGTAAATACAAAATAACTTTTTAAAAAAGCAACATATAAATGTTAATTTGCAATAGCCCATAGAATGGGTTGTCAACATTTTATTACTCTGTATGCAGCTATTATGTTTTCTCAACAACTTCATTATTTGTGGATAAAATTAATTCTTTGTATTGAGACTTTGCTTGTTTAAACTATTTATATATTTCACCCTGCATAGCATTAAATATATATTTTTTAATCATAGGATGAACGAATATAAAAAACTTTATTAAATTAAAAAAAAAATTGTTATTTATATGCTTTATTTTAAGTTTTAGGTCTGTTCGACACTGTAAATCTCCAGAACTGGTCACAGTATGACACTTCCAGCAAAAAAATATTAAAAAATAACGAAATTTAACCGATCCATTTTTAATATACCGGGTGATTTATCAATATATGCATTTTTATGTTTTTCCTCTATCGCCTATCATCGGAAACACCCTGTATAACCTTAATAATTATATATATTGGGCACCATAGGATAAGCGACCAGTAGTTCATAAAGAAATATCTACAACATTTCTTTAAAAACTTATTGAAAAAAATATGACTTTTTTGAGTTACCCTGTATAAATATAAAAAATATAAATTCTGATAGCTTGCTCTAAGTTAATGTCATATACAGTATCACTTTAATAACAATTAATTTAATCCCGAAAATAAAACGATTTAACAAAAAATAATAAATAATTTTCGTCACTCACCCGGTATATAAAAAGAAATTTTAGAATATTTTTATAGTATTCTATCCTATCTACCACAGGGTCAAGAAAAACAAAACGAATTAATATTATAAACTACGAAAATATACTGTAGTGAAAATTTATATTTTGCTTTTAGCCGTGAATACTTTTGATCAGAATGGCATTCTCTAAAACATACAAAAAATTTAGGAAATTTAACCGAGAGCCATTCTCCATAAGAGAAGTGCGGGGTTCTTTAATTTATCATAGGTATTAATCAACAAAATCGAATTTTTTCAAAATTTTTACAAAACTCCATATTTTTCATTTATATGTAAATATGGCCGTAAACCGTACTGTTAAAGTAGGTTTATGATTTGGAGTACACTAAGTTTACTTTCATTAATATATCTTACTTTATTACTTGTGGTGTACACTTACTTTCATCCCGGTAGGATATTTTGAATCCAGCGGTAGATCTCCTAACGGAAAAAATATAAGTAATAACCACTGAATCTTTAAACCTGATATTGACAGGCTTGTTTTTTCCACAATACACTTGTTGAGTGGCGCTTATGGTTCGTCCAAATGTCTTCCCAGCAATTGTAAGATTGTTGTGTGAACAATCTGTCCCTATAAGACAAATATTTAACGTTAATTATTATCATTGTGTATGGTAGGGGAGCCCACGATGCTAAATTGGGATTTACTCGAGCGTCGTGGGGACCTATTGGATCTGGAAGATTGAATGGTAGAAAGGAAAAAATGTTATATCATGTGTACCCTTTTACCGGTGGGGGGAGTTACTACATGCTTTCAAAAATGTAAAAAAAAACAGTCACATGGATATACTTGAGCGCGTCAGATATTAATAGTGTATATGCCCCACGTAACTCTCATGACAGAGGTAAAATCTGCCTGTTTTGATGGTGGGGGCGGCGGTACGGAAGGGTTAAAAATGGGGGGAAAAAAAATTTACTCGAGCGTGTTAGATATTCAGAGGGGATGTTAAGGGATCCCTAAGGAAGCTCCCATTCAATAGACTGACGATTCGGATGTGACGCAAGCTCGTGGCGACTTTTAGAAAATGCAAAAAAAAACGCTATTTTAACATACTCGAGCGCGTCAGATTTTCATACAGACGGTTCAGCTTGGTGTCCTGGTCGTGCTGATTCATAATCTGACGATTATTTTGAGGGATTTTGTTAATCTGACCGTTTAAAAAAAAATGTTCATGATTTTTTTTTCTTTAATCTTACAAAATTTAATTCACTTAAAAAAATATTTCGGTATAAAATTCGGAACGAGTAATAACAATAAGAGTGACAGACTGCGATATAAATAAAGACAAAATCCATAGCAACAAAACGGTTTCATAACTATCTTGATGCTTTTTAATAATATTATTTTTACATATTTTTGATGGAATTAAGAGAAGAATGCATAAGTGTGTTATATTTTTGAAATCGGAAGAAAAGGAACCATCTAATGCGCTTCTAATATACAGAGTGTCTCATTTAAAAAAATTAAATGTTTGGTTTTAAATGTGACATGAGACACCTACTGTCATTTTTGACAAAACCCATAAATACTTGGCCAAAAGTTCTACATCCTACTTTTTGAGTGAACGCGCTAACTCAAAAAATAAAAAAGTTACAGGCTTTTAAAAGAGGGACAAACTAAAATGTAAAATAATAACCCTGTACATATAATCCCACGAATGCTGTGATCAGCCTGTGATGGCGTGATGGCTGACGGAAAGTAGTGTGGGGACGGTGCGAGAGAGTGAGTGATAAAGAAAGAGACATTGCGGCGCGGAGTGCTTCACTGCAGCTGCACGCGCTAATAAACTTTATTATTGACGATTTTTGTTACTTCGGCTTGTGGTAACCGGCAGATTATATTTTTCCCGTTATCCTTGAATTATTTCCTTCAAAATAAAAAAAAATTGACCGCGCTCGAGAATGACCATGTGACGTTTTTTTTTGCAAGTTTGTGACCCTCCCACTCCCTTACGTCACGCTCAAATCGTCAGATTATTGAAATGCAGACTTTTTAGCATATAATTAACCCGCCACACCTTAATCTGACGCGCTCGAGTAAATCCAGCTATCGATTTTTTTTTACTATTCTGATCAGCTGCCGTACACGCGTGGCACTATATAGAGGGCTTAGACATGGCAGAGGTACTCAACAGGCTGCAAGGTATCTCCCATATGTTAATCTGCCGCGCTTGAGTAAATCCCAAAATCCCCTGTTGGGCTCCCCTACTAGTAGTAGTAAAACTCAGTGGCGCAACCAGGGCGGGCTGCCGGGATGCAGCCCCCCCCCCCCCCCCCCGAGCTTAGAAACTTAGCCTATTCGTTTAATTGCAAACCAATTTTTCATGTCACGCCTTTTACTAATATTTTATATTCAGCCACATAATTTACATCAATCATGTTATCAATAGTGAAATTATACTACGTCTGACAACGTTAATGTATCCCGAACGTCATATTGGCACGTGACACTCACGACTAAGGCTCGAGGTGTCCGTTAATTTGAAAGCGATGTTTCTACCCGCTACCCTTTTGTACACCGAATTATTGTGAATTTTATTTATTGAGGTTTGTGAGGTTTGGTGCTTTTATATTTACCTAATTATCGTTGATACGTTGGTTGTTAAAGAGTTTTTCAATAAAACGATGTTAAAAACTGAACTTGAGCTGTGGTATAAAAAATGCAAAAACAAAAAACTGAAGGAAGATTTGGACAAAGTGTATTCCGAATGTGATGCCAATATATTTCCTAATATAAAAAGGCTTTAACAATTTTTTTTAACTTTGCCTATTACAACCGCCACATCTAAATCTAAAAGGTCCTTTTCAAATTTAAAATATTTAAAGACATATCTGCGTAGCACCACGGGAGAGGACAGATTAAATTAATGGTTTGGCAGTTCTTTATGCGAACCAAGATATTGATATTACAGTGGAAGAAATTCTGGACGAAATGGCAAAAACAAAACGAAGAATTTTACTTAAATATTAATATTAATATTACTGATTACTTACAACTTATTGTATAAGGTTTTGGTTTTGTTTGGAAAGAGGGTATTGACCAAGCAAGTAGCCAGGGGGTCCGGACCCCTCCCGAAATTCTCAGAAAAAAATTTTTTTTCAGCAAAATTATGCACACATTTTTATTTAGTTAGGTATTTCCAATTCACATTGGCAACGTTGCTACTCAGTCTAGCTGTGCCGCGTCCAAAGCCAGAGACCGCGTCGTTTGACAGATAGATCATGTTTTGTTTTATATTTTCAGTGTTTACGCATTTATTGTTTCGTCTGATTCTGTAATTTTCTAGTTTTGAGAGTCAAAAAAGGGCGTGTCAAAAATTTTTTAAGGAAGAGAGAAAGGCCACCCACTGCCGGACCCCCCCCCCCCCCCGAATACATTTCCTGACTACGTGCTTGGTATTGACAAAGAAATCCGAGAAAAAGGCCTAGAACAAGATCTGTTTAGATCATATTTGTTTATTAAATTAGTCACAGACTATAATTTATATTTATGTACAGTATTGCCTTTCGGCGGATCTTGAATGAAGTGGTTGACTGCTGAATAATTATTTCATTTTAGTTGAGGTAGTGGGCAGAGGGCATCGGGAAAGTAATTACTTCTAATTTATTGAGCAGCCGTGGCTGGAATGAGCCAGTCTCTCGGTAGTCTGTACGGTTTTTGTGGGTTGGAGTGTATGTGTGATTGCGTTATGAGTGGGTTCATGGATACGTCTGTACGTTTGTAATAGTTGATAATAAGTTTATCTATATGTTTCGTGATTGTTGGTATCTGTAAGTCATTGTGCAACGTATGAACCATCGTAAATCGTGGAGCATTTGTTATAATTCTTAAAACTTTATTTTGAAAAATTTGAATTTTTTTCATCGTTGACTTATTTACTGTGCACCAGGAGGCGATACCATAAGTAAGTACGGGTCTAACAATTGTCTTGTAAAGTAAAGTCTTTGTGCGTAAGTCTAGTCTACTTCTACTGTTGATAAGTGAGTAGATGGCGCTGAGTTGACCATTTGCTTTTCTTAAGCGTTGGTTAGCGTTGTCAGTCCAAGCCAGCCGTTTGTCAAAGCTCAGACCCAGGTATTTTACTTTTTCGCACCAGTTTAATCTGGAGTTTTTGACTTGCAATCTGGTCAGTGGAAATTTACATGTGGACCTTGAAAAATAGATGGCTTGTGTTTTAGCGTCATTAAGACGAATTTTCCACTTATCTAACCACGCCTCGATAAGCTTTATATGACGTTGTAGCTTTGAGACGATCAACCTGGGCTGTTTTGCAGTGGCGGTCATGGCGGTATCATCAGCAAACAGATATAGTTGAGTTTGACCAAATTTAGGAATATCGCTAGTATAGATATTGTACAGAGTCGGCGCAAGGGGGGAACCCTGCGGAACTCCTGCTCTAACATGTCGCACCGTCGATATCGCATTTTCTGACGATACCGCGAAAATCCTGTCTGTCAGGTATGAATGAATTACCTTTATTAAATAGTTCGGCATGCCTGCCCTTATTAACTTTAGAATGAGTCCGTTGTGCCAGACCTTATCAAATGCCTTGCTGACGTCGAAGAATACCGCTCCTGTACTGAAACGTTTATTAAAACCATTTCGTATATTAGAAGCAAGTCTAGTGGTTTGCCTTACCGTGCAATGAGAGGATCGAAAGCCGAACTGCTCTGGTGGTAAAATGTTGTTGTTAAATACAAAATCATTAATCCGATGAAGAATAAGTTTCTCAACAACCTTGCCAAGACACGACAATAGGCTGATGGGCCTATAGCTGGTAACTAAAGATTGATCCTGCCCAGACTTTGGAATCAGAACCACTTTAGCTTTTTTCCACACTTGGGGGAAATGTCCTACTACGATAATAGCTTGGGCTATGTTTGCTATATCCGTAATCACGTTATCAGGCAAGTTCTTTAGTGCTTTATTTTTTATACCGTCGAAGCCCGGAGCCTTTTTTGGTTTAATGGATTTAATAACGTTTTTTACTTCATCCATATTAATATTCCGGATATTTTGAATGGGGTGCTCTATAGACTTATAAATACGTATCGTCCTGGAGATCTGAGCGTCCCTTACTGGATCAGATGTCGGGTTTTCGTTGAACTGTTCATAGAGACTATCCGCGAACATTTCGACTTTTTCCCTAGGATCTGAAACAATGTTGTTGGTTGTAGTATTTCTTATAAATGACATTGGCTTTATGCAGCCCCTTGTTAGCGATTTGGTCATTTTAAATATGCTATTGTCTCCGATATTAAGATCAGCTACTCTATTTTCCCATAAAGAGGATTCTTGAACTTTGAGGAGATTACGTATGAGTTGAACAGCTCTGTTCGCCTCTGCCTTTATACGCGGATCACCAGTGCGATACGCCCGGTTCATAAGTCTATTTTTTATTCTAATTTGCTCTTTGATATTATTTGATAAGACTCCGTACTTAGAGAATCTGGATATTTTTGTGGCGGAGGCTTTGGCTACAGCAGTATTGATGGCATCGGTAATATGAATCACCGCCGCATCTATATCTGCATCTGTCTGAATTGGTGGCAATGGTTCCTTTGATTCTAACAGACGCCTAAACACGGGCCAATTGGTAGACGTAATTGAAATAGACCCCTGTCCTTTGTCTTTGGGGTTGCCGTACTCTATTACGACTGGAAGATGATCAGATGTCAAGTCGTAAAGAGCAACGGGTTGGGATAAAAGGTCAGTGTTTTTTGTCACAAAAATATCCAGAATCTCCGGGAGACCATTCGGTGACGAATGAGTGTGCTCCCTCGGTGGCATAATGTGATAATTATAGTCTAGAGACTTATGGAACAAGATGCGGCCTTTCTTATTCTGGATACGGCATCCCCAGATGCGATGTTTGGCGTTCAAGTCTCCACCTATAATCATCGTTTCATTAGTATCAAAAACCTTGCCTAGACATGTGCCGTCGAAATCGACCGCCGGACTGCAGTAAACAGAGCCCAAGTGAACCCATTTGGTTTTGGTTTTCACTCGAATGAATGTACCCTCAATATGTGGACAATTGTACGGACCTGGCACGGCCTGGGCAATGATATTCTTTTTAACAAGAACCATGGTTCCCCCTTTTTGCCTTAGTGGCCTATCATTCCTGAATATCGTAAAATTAGGGAACGTGAGGCGCTCCCCTTTAAACCATGTTTCTTGTATAAATAAAATATCAATTTCGTTTTTCTCGACAAAGTTAATAATTTCAAGTTTTTTGCCTTTAAACCCGTTTATATTTATCGTAGCCAACTTAAAATAGGCAACCTCGCACTGCAAAGCCATTACTTGTTCGTTGAGGTAAACGACGCCAACATGTTTTGAATTTGCAGCTGCATTTGTTGCTGCATCATTTTTGAAAATTCGCCCAGGTACGATTGTAAAGTGGCCTGCAACGCTGTTTCCAGTGAATCTGATGCAGATTTTTCTATTGAGGACTTGTCGCTCAATTTAGAGTTTGATTGAGAGCCCCATTTGAATGTGGGTGGAGGTATGTTCGGTCTAACGGTGGTTGGAGTTCTTTTGACATTTTTATTATTATTGTACAAGTTACGTGGGTGACAGGGGCAACCTTGAAAGTTGGCAGGATGATCTCCTCCACAGTTTGCACATTTTAATAGTTCAGGAGTAAAATCTTTACACTCAAAAGAGAAATGATTTTTAGCGCATTTAAGGCATTTAATTAGAGCCGTACATTTGAACTGCGAGTGGCCATATAGCTGACATCTATGGCATTGCGAAATATTTGATTTTGATTTCTGAGATTCAACTTTGATTTTTAGACAATCCAACGCCGTTAGGTCGAAAATGCCTTTTTCAGATTTTGGCAAAATTATCAGCATGAGAGGCATAGGAGAACCATCTCGTTTGTTCCACCTAATTACTTTGGACGGGTGGAAACCCAACTCTTCTAAATCTTTCTTGACCTTCTCCTCAGACCAGGTCTCTATAACGCCCCGTAATATTATATGCAATTCTTTCTCCTCCGGGAAGCGGAAAGAGTGATACGGTATTTTCTGGCTGTCGAAAAATTTTACGATTTTGAAATAATCATTTGGAGTAGAAGGGTGGAGTTTTACTCCGCCCTCAACAGTAATTGCTTTTCCAAAGTCAATCTTATTAACTTTGAGATAGCTGGTCACTTCATTAAATTTTGATTTATCGCGCAAAACCACAGGAGGAACTCGAATTTTTTTTGGGCTTCCCTCTGTAACATTATCATTATTTTTAGGATGGGCTGAGATAGATACTACGGTATGGCTGGAATTAGAGGTACCTGAAGCATTCGCGTTTTTATTAATAAAGTATTCTTGAAGAGACTTATTGTTCGAAACAGGTAACTTAGGCCATTCCGTAGTTGCTACCTGCTGTTTTTTAGCGTTATCTAAAGTGGTTATATTATTAGGACGTTTTCGATTTGATTTAACGAATTGAAATGATGATTTTTCATTAGTGTTCTCGACTGATAGCATCTCAGTATCCAAAGTAGGAGTAAAAGTGTTGTCTTCTGTGATGTTGTGTTGAGTAGTGATTGACGTTATGTTTGATTGGGTGTTTAGGTTATAATTTGGCATGTTTGAATAAGACGAGAGCTGACTCACTTGTCTCTCCAATTCTGTTTTTTGGTGCTGAATAGTATATTCCATCTCATTAATCCTTAACTCATAGGCACTTAGCTTAGTAATTGCCTCCTCCAGGCGTAATTTCCATTGTTTTTCACTGTTGTATAGCATCTTGGTATATCTGGCTTCAAGGGCCTTTTCCCTTTCGCTTAAATTATCTTGTGCATCCAAATGCTCTTCTTCAGATTCCGAAGATGACTCTACGGTTAATGGTGGGTTTTCCCCACCGCTGGTATCCCCCATGGCGGAACGGTAACCCTTTACGATCAAAACGAGCAAAAAAGGATATTTTTTTTCAAAATTTGTCGAATTTTTGGCACTGACAGGAGCACTGACAATACGTGTTTTCCCTTTGAATGATGAAAGGGAACTAACAAGATCTGTGGATGGACAGAGATCAATGGCGACTGGAGATCGCAAGACGTCGGAGAACGTTATGAACCGATATACAGTGTCCGCAAGAAAGTTCGCATCAAATGGGTTTTTTTTTTTTTATTATTAGGTATAGGTAAAAATTGAAAAAGCTGCACGACTTGCGTTACCTGTCAAATTTGACATTTTTATTAAAATAGGTTCAAAAATGCCCTTATTTATAAAAATATCGAAAAACTTTATTCGAGAAAGTTGTTTATTTAGGCATTTTTAGCCTCTGTAAGAAATTTTGACAGTCTAATACAATTTTTATTTTTTGCCAGATTCTTGAAAATTTTGATCAACCCTCGTAGATTAACTTTTATATATCGATGTAAAACCGTTTGCCTTTACTTCATTTGTAATCTTAATGCAATTTTGTGTAAAATTTTTGTTTCCAATTATTTATTTTGCTTCAAAAACTGAAATTGTTATTGATCAGTATGTAATGTTTGATGCAAAGTTTATCTAATTACATCAGTTTTGTCAAAACCGACGTTTCTCATTTTTCTTAAGTTAGTAAACAGATGTACAAAAAGAAAATATTAGGAAGCTTTCGTTGAAATTTTACTTGGATAAAAAAGAATAAATATTAATCGCTCGAAACATTTTATTCAACAAAAATATAGTTTAATATAATTAATTTAATTTAATAATAATAATTAAGTAAAATTTCCACAAAAGCTTCCTAATATTTTCTTTTTGTACATCTGTTTAATAACTTAAGAAAAATGAGAAACGTCGGTTTTGACAAAACTGATGTAATTAGATAAACTTTGCATCAAACATTATAGGCCATTGATATTAGTATTAAAATAGCCAAATAGAAGAAAAAAATTATAAACTGTTGCCACTTTGGAATTAAACTTGTCAAGGGATGTACTTTACAAATCAAAAAAGTTCCCAAGCCCTAAGGGCGAGCTTCATCCCCTAAACTCACCCCTAACGTGCAATTTGTCAGTTTTTTCCGTTTTTCTCGAATACCGTTCATCCCACAAAAAAAAAATTACTCACAAAACATGGTCCCCATAAAATTCTGCATAAAAAAGGTTCTATAATCTAAATTGTTTAAACCAGAGGTTTTCGAGAAATCAGTCATTAAATTTAGGGGTTGTTTAACATGGACCAACGAACACGGTATAATCACGTAATTTACTTTTAATTTCGAAACTATGTGATTTCATGAAGGTTGAATTAGGGTGGAGAAGGGATTTTTAAAAAAGTTTTACGACTAATACAAGAGCACTCGTTTCCACACCACCATTGAGGTAGAGTTATCGGCGCGTTTTTTTTTAAATGGTTTCTCCTGAAGACCTAATCCACTAAGTAAAAATAAATCATACTTCTTCTCTAGTATCCACATCATCTGTAAAATCTCTATTGATACAGCTCTGGCCACGGCAATTTGTGCACATCGTTGTGCAACGTAAGCCTGCCTTAGTACAGCTGCATCTATTTCCACAACCTTGTTTACAACTGCAGGTAATTAATTTTAAAATAGAAGCTGGGGCGGGTGGCTCAGTGGTATAGATAGGTGACAGTGCATTATAGTTTTTTTTTCCACCCCCATAACTCAGGCTGCAAATGTTGTCCATGCCATATTTGCACTTGAAGGTAACTACGACGGGAATGCTGTTGTGGTGCTGCCGTCGTTGGAGGTAATTTCGAAAGAAACACGGCTTTGCCCGCTTGGGCAACAAATTTATTAAAATAAGCAAATCTTTGCTCACTGAGACTGTCCTCTAAAAATTTAGCCTTATAAAGCTCCATTATAAATCTTTCCCCAGCTTGCTCAATTTTGTCTGGAGTAGACTCAGCGTTGTTGAAAATCTGAATTACACTATCGAGGTCTTTCTTCTGATTAAATAGTTGTACAAATTGTTGTTTGCCCTTTTCAAAGAATCCTGACGTGGTATCGCAACCACTAATTGCATGAATGAGTAAGATAAATTCTTTACAATTGCGGACAATATTAGATGGCTGTAAGTTCTTCGAACTATACAGCCGTTTTTTAACATTACCTTGAGCCTCCTTTTGGAATATGATATCTGTGTCCTCTGGGGTAAGTGCAATTATTAAAACAAGTAGGTCGACGTCTTGACCAACCACTACGACTTATTCGTTTTCCTGTGATTTTTTTTATAGCAGTGGTAACAATTTCGACATCAACATCATCTACTACAATACATTTGCCTACATTTTGGTTGCCCAGATGTTTAGCAAGCTGTGAAATAAGTCGTTCCTTATTGTTAAGATTAGTTAAAAATTTACTTTGCGTTTCAACTAATACCGTGTTTTTGTTAAAAAGAATATCAGGCGCAGAGCGTTTTAACATTCTTCTTTGACGTTCAACACTTTTTGTGCTGACATTATTTTCGGAGTAACCGTCAAATACAACAGTAACTTTGTTGCCATAGCGTTTATGAATAAAATTGGTATATGCAGAGTAGACATCTCCAAAGGTACCTTCTTTTGGCCAAACCATGCGATGAAGAAGGCAACCACCATCAAGAACGAAATGGTAACCTGCTGTGCTTACTTCTTGCTCAGCGACTTTGTTAAAAATATCGTAGAGCGACGATTTTTTAAATTATTTTATTATTTTATTAATTATTTTTTAATACGTAATTATTACCGTGTTCGTTGGTTCATGTTAAACAACCCCTGAATTTAATGACTGATTTCTCGAACACTTCTGGTTTAAACAATTTAGATTATAGAACCTTTTTTATGCAGAATTTTATGGGGAACATGTTTGGTGAGTAAATTTTTTTTGTGGGATGAACGGTATTCGAGGAAAACGGAAAAAACTGACTAATTGCACGTTAGGGGTGGGTTTAGGGGATGAAGCTCGCTCTTAGGGCTTGGAAACTTTTTGATTTTTAAAGTACATCCCTTGACAAGTTTAATTCCAAAGTGGCAACAGTTTATAATTTTTTTCTCCTATTTTTCCTAATATCAATGGCCTATTACATACTGATCAATAACAATTTCAGTTTTTGAAGCAAAATAAATAATTGGAAACAAAAATTTTACACAAAATTGCATTAAGATTACAAATGAAGTAAAGGCAAATGGTTTTACATCGATGTATAAAAGTTAATCTACGAGGGTTGATCAAAATTTTCAAGAATCTGGCAAAAAATAAAAATTGTATTAGACTATCAAAATTTCTTACAGAGGCTAAAAATGCCTAAATAAACAACTTTCTCGAATAAAGTTTTTCGATATTTTTATAAATAAGGGCCTTTTTGAACCTATTTTATTAAAAATGTCAAATTTGACAGGTAACGCAAGTCGTGCAGTTGCTTCAGTATACGTCATTTTGGGTTTTTAAGTAAGCAAAAACTAACTGCTTTTTCAATTTTTACCTATACCTAATAATAAAAAAATCCCATTTGATGCGGACTTTCTTGCGGACACTGTATATATATAGTATGATTAATATATGCGTTACTTATTTTAAATAAATTTTTACTAACTAAAATTAAATCTCTAATTTTTTTTTCATAAATATTTAGTTAGGGCCAGCGGCGTATTATTGCAGAAGTTTTAGGGGGCTGTCGCTCTCGTCAATCATACGTATTTTATCCAAAAAAAGGGCGTGGCACCCAAGAAATTTTTTTCCTGCGGCGCAAAAGAGCGCCTTCGGCGCAGGAAGTTAAGGCCCCCCCCGAACTAAATTTCTGGTTTCGCCACTGGTAAAACAGTAAAATTTCTTACCTTCGTCCAAATTGAAATCTAGAAACTTTATATTTAAGACCCCGTCTCGCTTTTTGGTTACAAATTTGTATGTGCAGTTTGCTGTAAAGCCGTTTGGATAACCTGGGCTCATTAAATATTGTTCTTTTGTAGATGCTTCTAACTGTCCGCCACATTGAAATTTCCACTTAGCCTAAAAATTAAAGTGTCTTATTGTTTATTTAATAATATATATCTTTATTCTCAACCAACTTAAAAAAAGTTTATTACAGAGAATATAACACCAACTATGTTTAGTAACTATTAATAAAAAAATATATACCATTTATAAAAAAAAATATTAATATAATATAGTACGCTCAAGTTAGTTCAGTTTTAAAAAATATTTTTTTAGTGTTTTTTTTAATATTGATTTTTGGCCAAAAGTACTCTTTACCATTGGTGTTTAAATATGATGATTTTGTCTCGTGATGTGAATAATGTTGCTCGAAGGAAATAATAATATTATATTCGATTGTTTTTCTTTAATAATAATAGAGTGTATTAGAATGCATAGTTTTAATTTATAAAGCTTTTCTAAATTTACATATCCATTTGGTTCATATAAATTTATAGATGGTTCTAAAAAAGGCAGTTTATGTATGCATTTAATTATTTTGTTTTGTAGTTTTTTTAATGGCTGAATTGTAGTTAAATTCGCTGATCCCCAGATTGAAATCATATACTGTAATTTTGAATAAACCAAAGAATAATATATATTTTTTAAATATTTTAACGATATATAATTTTTAACTTTAAACAAAATGCCAATTATTGGTGAGATGTAGGTAACTTCCTAAATATTCAATATGTTTTTTCAAACTTAAATTTTCATCAATATATAAACCTAAAAATTTAATTGTATGAGTATATTTTTTTAATTAAATAATTATTGAAATACACTGAAGAAATATTATTATTTTTTAATTTTGATTTACTTATAAACATAAAAGATGATTTATTAAAATTTAATGATAATTTATTAGTTTCAAGCCATTTACATTATTATATTTAGGTCGTGGCTAATGTTATTATGAATTTGAGCATAGTCTTCATGAAAATATACAATAGTAGTATCATCGGCAAACAATTTATTTAAGTTAGTTCTCTGATTTAATGATCTACATGAAAGTCCCTTATCAGTTGATTGGTGTTAATACCGTTAATGATAAATAATTTATTACTTTAAATCCATTTGCAGTTATCTTCTCGTTACTTCTAAAAAGTATTTTGAGTTTTTTATTACTGGATGTAATCTGTCCTGGCATGGTCCTTCCACATTTTTTCCCTAGTGAAATCCACGTCTCGTCTTGCCAATCAAATATCTAGAGAAAAATAATGGGGTAAGTTGTATTGGGTAAAGAGACAACGGTTTTCTCTAGTTGATGGCTACATGAAATGAAAATCAATGTTATTTAACCAAAGGTCGAAAGATGGTGTCTAAGGGAGCCCTACTGCCCCTCACATAAGGAAAGCTGAAGATGATATATTGCAAATAACTCCATTTCCTCGGTAATTTTAAGGCATACAGTGTCACCAGTAAAGTCCGCATCATATCGGATTTTTTTTTATTAATAGCTTTATTCGAAATTTGACTTTGGCATCAAGTTCTGCTTCGATCGAGATGAAAATTAAGCAAAAAAAACGTGTTTCACATTATCCGTAAAATTTTAATTTTTTCCAAAAAATAATTAAAAAGTGGGGTTATTTCTGAAAATATCAAAAAAAGTTATTAGAAAAAGTTTTTTTAAATGCAGTTTCTAGCCCAGATGCAAAATTTCAGCTGCATAAGATAATTTTGATTTTTTACCCATATTTTGTAAATTGCATTACTTTTGCCAAATAAGACTCAACACAACCTACATAAAACTTCTTAGTTTTGACAATGCTTTATTTCAGATACATTTTCTTTAAAGTAGCGGCCGTATTATATGTGTGTTTTTCTACAAAATCAAAATTGGGCTATTAAAATTTGGTCGCATGTGTAATGGCTAAAAAAAAAGGATCTTAAAAATGTATGGACGGATGGAAAATGTTTTTCCAACGGTTTCTCGGGCGCCACCCCTTGGATTAATGTGGTAAGGGGCCCACGATGCACCAGGTAGCTTGTTACAGTGGAGAAAATTAAACCAGGCGTTCAACTACGCATTTAGCGACTATTTTTAAGCGTCCTGAAAGAATTAAAATTTGGAAGGAAAATGAAACAATCGATTTCAAAACACAATTTATTTTCGTAAAATGACAATTAATCAGCAAAGAGAATAAGTATTCTAATAACGTGTTGGAGTGGGTCAGCAATAGGCTGACAGCGGTACAGAATGAGAAAGAAAGAGTAGGAAAGTATGCGTGTATGCTCGCGGTTTATAGAAGTGAGATCGCGTCGGCGTTCTGAGCTGTTAACGTTATCGGGATTCTTGAGAAGGCGCGCGCAAGGAAACGAAAATCGCAGTAGCGGTCACGGTTGTCTTGACGGTAGCGGTAAGCGGTCGAAATCAACCACATTTATTTTTAGACTTCTAAAAAAAAAAAAAAAGGTCGCCAGTTCCATAAACTAACTACATTGTATAGCCCCGCAATGAGTGATCGGTTATTTTTTTAACTCGAGTGATCCCATCACTATCAAAAACCATTATGTTCATCACTCATTTCGTCACTCGAATGATTTCCGAAGATAATCGAATAATTCGAGTGATTGAAAAAACCGAGTGATCGGTTATTTTTCACTCGAGTTATCCCATCACTATTGCGGTTAACTTTATCAGTGCGGTCAGTAAAAGGAAAAAGGAAAGGTAACGCGGTCCGTGGACTTGCGGCAGCGTTGTGTTGATCGCGATCTGTTTATGCTATCTGCGGACAGTTTTGCGGTGAACTACTTGCGATGGCGGACACGGCTAATGTAACGTTAACGCGGCGGTAGAAAGAACAGTTCAAACGAGCGCGAGCACGACCAGCCGTCCGTAGAGACTCAATAGGAAGGGCGGGTCCCCTACGCATGCGCGGGTTGCGACTACATTCGCTGACGTACCCGTTCTGGCATTAAAACAGTGTGTAAGACAGAGCACGTAAATATATGACGAAATAAATTAAACAATGCAATTCCAGATGAAGGCGTCGAGGGGAAACGGCGGGCTGGTAGTCTATGTATGGGCCCTCATGGTGGGTTGGCCTCGGAGGATCAGTGGCGCACCCAGGGGGGGGCCAAGGGGGCCATGGCCCCCCCCCAAAACCCCCAATGAAATGAAAAATTATGAAAGTGGATGTATTTTAAAAAGTCAATTTTCTTAGATTTACCTCACGGTCCTCGTTTAAGGGGGGCCAGGTGGAGCATTTGCCCCCCCATCCCCCTGGAAGTTGACTTATTGACAAAAGTTGACTTATTGAGGTTTAATATGGTTTGATTGAATGTATGAATTTATTATTTCGAGTTTTCCTTTATATTTTTGTTATTATTTTGGGGTAGTAAAGACTTATTTTAATAAAAATAAACAGTTTTAATGCCAAAACGACTATGAATGTTTGAGAAACAATTTTAGCTCATTAAGTATTGAGCAAAAAATTAAAATTAAAATTAAGGGAAGACCTAAACTCTCGAAATTAACTTGATACATACCACAAAGTGTAAATCTAGGGACTTTATTGTCTTTTAAACGATGTACCCACTAATGAAAAATAAATTAGCCTTATTATTTTTTATCTTATTTCATTTTCAATAGAATAAAAAGGTAATCATGAATTTTTAAAATATTTACTATAATAATTATTGACCAAATTTGGGCGTGATCTTAAAAAAAATTTCGCCTGCGGCGCATTTTGCCTACAGCAGGCTTTTACTACACCCCCAAGTTAACAAGTTACAAGCCGCCAATGCCCCCTCCCCCCCTTAGAAACCGTTTAACGACTCCCATGACTAGGCAATTGCGATCTTCCCTGCAAGAGTACCTGTTAAAAAAGCTCCAAAGTTCTAGAAAAATGCGTAACTTAAAAGTTTATTAAAAAATTTGCTTCCAGCACTGGTTGGCGGGCCCCCCCTAACATAAAATCCTGGGTGCGCCGCTGTCAGAGGTGGTCGCTCGGTTTCGGAGCTGGTCGGCTGGCTGCGGAGTCCTGGCTGGAGAGTCGACCTGTAACAAAGATGAGAACCGGAGTTCTTCCTGAAAATGTGTCGCTTCCTCGAATAAATTGACTCCGCGAAATCACGTGAGGGTCGTGGAAGCAGAGGCACCGTACGCGCTTCGGTTTCGCGCGGAGGCATCTGGAGGTACTGTGCGCGCTTCGACTTGGCCGCGCGTCTAGCGGTACTAACAAGCGTGGTCGGGAAATGATGAAAAGTACTTTCCCGATGTTTCGCGACGGAAAACTTAACAGATTTAAACAGTATAAATGAAATGAATTATTTGCGTACAATAATGAACGTTGTAGCACGAAAAATAAGAAAATAATTTTAGACACGCATACTAACCTTTTAAAACTATATAAATAATGCAGTAAAATATTAAAAACCCCGGAAAATATAGTAACTTCGTTACACATGTGATGCAAAGTTTATTTGCTTTTGACCCTGTATATGGTAACTTCAAAAAATAAGTATTTTTGAAAACATAGTTTGTACATGAACTGACATGAATTGACATGAATCAGCTCAATCAAATCATCAATCAACATTTTTTAGGCTTTAATAAGTTCCTTTTGAGGTAAGCTTTTAAAACAAATCCAAAAATATTATGAAAATCGAGCAGTTCTAATCGCACAAAAACCCTGGTGGGTCCTTTGTATTTGCATTTGAGGTCTTGTCGGCTTGTTATGCTAAATAGAATGACATGTCTAACTTGCCCTATAGTCGTTGTAACAGATTTACATTTTATATAAATAGATATATCATATTATCTGTAAATTAGCTGCCATTATCTAAGCTAAGTGCTCTGTATCCCCGGGGTTATTAAAATGCAAAATTTATTCTAGATAATTCCCCAGGTACGCCTTATTTACTTTTGTCGCTTAAATAAATTAGTCACTGAATAACAAACTTTGCAACTTTACAAAACTAAACAAAACAAACTTCTCCCGCCTGCCAAACTTACAGCTTCGAGTCTATTATTTTGTATTTTTGCCTCGGGACGGGCGAGGCAGGAGAATTATGACTAGCTTTTGCGAATATGGCGAATCGTTTATTAGAACGTGACAAATTATTATTTTTCGCCAACAACAGTTAACTAACAATGCTTGCGCTGTTATACCGTGCGAGCAAAAATTATTTGCATCAAAGAGGGCCTTGCATCTAAAGATGTAATGCTTAGCCGTAGAGCTTAAACGTAGTTTGTGTCTGAAAGTAATACACCTTGATATTAAGACAAAAAAGAACAGTGTCATTAGTAAAGTGAATAAATTTTAGTTAACTTAACCTAAAGTTTATCTACTTTCAGGCACAAACTACGATTTCAAAAATATTTATTTTATGAAGTTACCTTATGGGTCAAAAACAAATAATAAACTTTGCATCACATGCGACCAAATTTTAATAGCCCAATTTTGATTTTGTAGACAAGCACACATTTAATATGGCGCTACATTAAAGAAAATGTATCTGAAATAAAGCATTGTCAAAACTAAGAAGTTTTATGTAGGTTGCGTTGAATCTTATTTTGCAAAAGTGGCGCAGTTTACAAAATAAAGATAAAAAATCAAAATTATCTTATGCAGCTGAAATTTTGCATGTGCGCTAGAAACTGCATTTAGAAAACCTTTTTCTAATAACCTTTTTCGATATTTTCAGAAATAAGCCCACTTTTAAATTAGTTTTTGGAAAAAATTAAAATTTGACAGATAATGCGAATCACGTGACTACTATTTTTTTGCTTAATTTTCATCTCGATCGAAGCAGAACTTGATGCCAAAGTCAAATTTTAAATAAAGCTATTAATAAAAAAAATCCCATATGATGCGGACTTTACTGGTGACACTGTATATTTACCTCAACATAATCGTTGGCGCATTTCTCACTTTCTTCGATATGATATCGACCACTAAACGTCAATGTAACTGTATTTCCTTCGTCAGCCTGTATTTCCCAAAGACATTCGACATTATTTGGATAGTCCTTATTATAATTTGGTGTTGCTATTATGCCACTGCTGCGATGGTAAATACCGCCACATCCTAAAAAATATCGGTAAAACAAGACTAAACAAGGAACATAGAAATCGATCACTTAGGTATTTCTAGAAGAAGTACAGAATGTTGTGGACATGTTCGGAAACATGCATATACAATATTTCTTCCCGTGGGACAATGATATAATTGGTTATTGTGGGCCTTCGAGATAGAAAAGAATACCATTTTAAATGGACTGCGCGGTAGGGTGGAGTGAGGGTGGTGCAATTGAAATGTGTGCAAGACTGCTGACAGACCGACGGTATGCACATAAAACAATCAAGATATTTTCCGACAGTCAAGCTGCATTAAAAGCTCTTGAATCGAGATGGTGTACCTCAAAAACGGTGTGGAGCTGTCACGAGGCACTATCCGAACTAGGTTTGAACAACAAAATAACCTTAATATGGATACCGGGACACATGGGTCTGGAGGGTAATGAAGCTGCCGATAAGCTCGCTAAGAGAGGTGCAGCTCAAAAATTCACAGGACCCGAGCCGGTAATAAGTATATCTCATGCTACGGCCAGAAAGGCAATACTAGCTGAAGCAGAAAGCAAATGGGAAAGACACTGGTTGAATCTACCAGGTCTAACACACTCAAAAGCATTTATAAACAACCATATAAACCGACAGTTAACTGACAAACTACTAGAGCTAAACAGGTCATGCCTTAAAGCACTAGTGGGATTGTACACCGGCCACTGCAGACTGCGACACCACATGTATAAAATTGGAATAGCCCCAACTGATGAATGCCGGCTTTGCATGGAAGATGCAGAAACAGCAGAACACGTAATGTGCGCCTGCCCCGCAGCAGGAAGGATCAGATTCGCCCTATTTGGCGAGATGACTCTGCTGCCGGATGACATGAAAAATGTCTCCCCCAATATCCTCATTACCCTAATTAAAAGGTTGGATTTATTGGGGGAAATATAAATAAGGTGTGAGCCACAATAGACCGCATGGTCGCGGTGGAGGGTTGGCTGTAACCCACTCACTTTCAACCTAACCTAACCTAACCTAGGGTAGAGTGGGAGAATACAGGCCCCTTAAGGGAATTATCAAGTATCTCGGAGATTTTCTGATTTGAACGAGAATTGGGAGGTTTAAATAAAAGATAAGACATTCGAGAACAAAATATATGTTAATTAGAAATAAACAAAACAGTTTTAAAAAAATACAGAATTTTGAATAAAGTCGCTACAGTGGTTCTTTTCCTGTGCGTCATCACTTTCACGTCATCAAAATCGTATGAATCAAATCAAAATTACGAGACGAAAAAAGTCAAAACTAAGTCTAAGTTCATAAAATGGACGTGCCTGCCTACCGTTTGACGTAACTACATAATATCCCGAAAAATTATTATTTAGAAAAGTTTGGTGTTTTATTGACTATTAAAATTGTAAAAGTCAAATTTTTAACATACTTTCATTAAAGGGAATTTAGCCACTGCCGTAAACTTTTCACAGAACTTTCACGGTTAGAATATTTAAAATAAATAAATTGGGTATTATAAAAATCCATAAATACTTACCGCCAAAACAGATGGTGGGTATAATTAGCTCTAAAAAGAACTATTTTTAGAAAAAGGAACAGTTTTAAGGCACACAAATCTACGAAATACGAATTAGATTGGCAGATCAAAACAAGGTTGACAATGACGTTCTAAAATACAACGATAGTCAACTAAACAAATAAAAAAAGTAATTAATTGACGTTTAGAGTTTTATTCTTGTCTAGCACGTTATATTATTGCGGAATCTTGGAGACGTTCTTTTATGCTTTTATTCAAACTTGTTACTGTAATAAATAAGGATGCAGAGTTATTAACCACGTTGAATCCTGATCGTTGATTGATGACGCACGGGAAAAGATCCACTGTGACGACTTTATATTAGTGGGCCGGTAATACCCGAAGCTTGGGGGTAATTTTAGCCATGGGCCGCAATTACCTAAAATTGTTTTTACTGGCAAAAATCGCACACATAGGTTTTCTTCCTTTCTCCATTGGTATATTTATTGTGCCCATCCGGAATAGCTGACGCATCTTAGCCACAGTTCCCAATTTTTTCTAAATTCTCCGCAAATAATACAAATGTCCTCGGTAACTTCAGCGTCTGAATTTTCTTCTTCCTCATCACAGTCATGGTAGGCTACCGTAGTTTTTCTCCTATGCATTGATTTTTGCAGCACAGTAATGTTAATGTTTTTATTCGCTAAAACGTTGGTGTCATCAAAGTTACCGAAAACCTGTTTTTTTATTCCTTTTATTTTTGACTGTTCTAGACCAGGATTTATCTTTTGCAGCTTTTCTTTTTTGGCATATTCTTTTTTTTTCTAACATTTCTTTCATTGGAGTATTTCAGAGTGTTGTTTTTTGCACCTTTTTTTCTTCTTTTTCTTTATTCGTTCCAGAACACCCAGGAACTGGTAATATTTCTCCTGCATATATCTGCTGCAAGAGCTGCCGGAAGAGTCTCGGAAGTCCAAGACGCCCTTGTGGTTTTTCGTCTATATATCCGCGGCATCTGAAAATAACCGAAAATTTGAAACAAAACTTTATGGGATAATACCGGCCATGGCGATAGTACCCTCATAATATTGGCCGGAATTACCCCTAAAACAATAAACTAAAATATAACACATTATTTAAATATGCCTAAACTTACGTCGTTTCTAACCAAATTGAGTGAAAGAAAACATAATTTAATTCATTTATATACTTGCAAACTATTTTTACAACTTACCTTTATTGAAATATTCAGCCTTAAATACACACCTTTCTTATAACACCACGAGGTTTTTCGTGAAACTCTCTATAAAATTTTTACAGCTTCCTCTTACACTGCCTAAACGAAAGGTTGGGATGATTCTTCCAAAAAATGTCAAACCAAAGGCACCATCAAATAAAGTCAAAAGAATCACAATATTACATGCTGGTTCAGAGAACGTGTTTGTTCCAAATCGTCTGTTGATTTTAGCTAAAAACATAGCAGATTCTTCTTTAGACTACCATCAAGATACCGACGCACAACTTTTTGAAGATTAGTTTAAACATAAACTACTTAAAAATATACGATAAATTTTCAGATACTGAGCCAATACAAGAATTTTGGTTAAACCATATCTAAATTAAAATTGGGCAATGATAATCCTTTTTGCCCAAATTTGTGTTCTTTTATTTTTTCCATTTTGTCTGCCACACTCAAGTGCTACCGTTGAAAGAATTTTTTCAGAGATAAATTTAAATAAAACAAAAATACGTAACAGGCTGTCGCCGGACACATTGTGTGGAATTTTACACACAAAAAGTTTGTTAACGACAACCAATTGTTTTAATTTAACGATTAACGCAGAAATGTTTCAGAAATTTAAATCAGAAAATTTGTATGGGAAAAAAGAAAACCAATAATTTTAAAAAAGTGGTTTGTTTAATTTATTTAGAACTAGCGTGTACCCGGCCTGCGTTGCAGCCCGGCATTATACGACGTCGCTTTCTCTGAGATAATAAGGCGAGTTCACCATCACGTCAAGATTTATAAATACAAACCCGAACAAACCTCTAGAAATAAAAAAAATCATCTGGCAACGCTGATGCAGTCATGTACGGTTTCTAAAATATACTACTAACCATGTATTTCTGGCTCATAACTCAACTTAAACCCTTTTGAGGATCCATCCTCGCCCTCTTCGTATTTATATTCAATCACAGCTGTGTTTGATTGTGTGGTAATCAAGTCGGGCTTGTTGTCTTTACAATATTTCCCAATCCTAGGTTCCATGGGCCTATCTCCATTATAAATAACCAAATAACTCTTATCACAGTCATTTCCTAGGTTTAATGTTGTTAAGTTTATTTTTATCTTATGCTCCTTGTCTAGTTTTAGATGCCATGAGCACTCCATTGATGTGCTGGGACTGTTAGGAAAGTTTGGGCTTGATATTGTACCTTCTTCATTTTGTAGGAGTCCCCCACACTTATAGCTCTGGTAGGAAATTGTGAAGTTTAGTTTGTCCATTCCGTGACGTACTGCCTAAAATTTAAAATTGGAATAATTGTAATCCAGGATGCGACCGCGTGAATCATCTGTTTTTAACATATCGCGGAAAACCGCGATATGTTATACATCGCTTCGGCACGAACAGCTAGAACCCCTGGGTCCCAATTCTCGAGCGTAAAAAAAGGCCCCCATAGACCTCGTTCCTTTACGGCAATTTTACCGGTCCGGGTAAAACTGTCCAATTAAGAACGAACAACGTCTATATCCACACACTTCGCGTTCTTGTCATTCGGTTGTTTTGAAACTTTCGCGTGTTAAATTGTGATCACGTTAGCAGTGGCGGCGCGCATTGTGTGTACAAATACGAAATTCAAAAAGAAAACGTTCAAAATGGGCTAAAGAATGGTTGCAAACAATAAACCCGAACAAACCCGAACGCGTTTTCCCACGTACCTAAATCTATTAAATGAGTTTCAGCTAGAAGCAGATGATTGGTTTAATTATCTGCGGATGGACGAAGAAATATATCTAGAACCACTTACCTTAGTAACACCATTAATTCAGAAGCAGGATACCTATATGAGAAAAAGTATTTCACGTGCCTCACCGCCACATTAAGATTCCTTGCTACTGGAAGGAGTTATGAAGATCACGGATGGCTTCTATAAAGTTCTATAAATTTAATTATAAATTCTTTGCTGCAATTCTTTAAATCGCTCATCTCTTTGGCTTAAGCATACGACATGAACACTTCACACACTTAGACTACATACAAACAACAATACAGGTATTGACTTATTTAATATGCTACCACCTTCGTGCAGGCAGCTAAATTTAGAACTATTTAAGAAAAGTCTAAAAAAATACCTAATAACAACTACTCCCTATTCAATATTCCATACGGGAATTCCAAAAGGCTGTGAAAGAGAACAGGAATATACATATTTTGATTTAATTTTTTTTAAATTTTGTTTGTAAAGCATTTGAGTAGTCTGTCTGTAGTATGTTTTGTCATGTTATATATTGTATACTGTTAATTTACTTTATTTCTCTGTATACTAATATTTGACGTATCAATGAAATGTATATTTCTTTTGACCAATAAATTTGAAATTGAAACCACATAATACAAAAATCCCGATCCCGACACTGCTAAAGATCGCCGTTCTTAACTGGGTATGTCCACACACTGACCGACTAGCACGAACACGTTCAAAACGGTTCTGAAAAATCAAGCATCGGCAGATATTTTTGAACGCCGGCAAAAAGGACGGTTTTTAGCCACACACCTCGGTTTTGCGACCGTTTTACCCTTGTTGATTTACCCGAACGGCTAAAATTGCTGTAAAAGAACGAGGTCTATGGGGGCCTGAGAACGTGAACGATCACATCACGCAAAGGAGCATTCCCTTCCGCGGCAGTTCTCCTATGATCATAAGTTAGTAAAATTTGGTATTCTCGAACGCAGACGATATGTTTCGTGCGGGGAGGTAATAAGACAGTATTGCCAACCATTTTCAAGGCAAGAGCCACCACTTTTCATGAAAATTTTAAAGATATCGAAAGGTAAATTGAGGTGGAAATTATTAGTGAGGGTTTTTCTTTATCGTGAAAGGAAAGATTATGAACCTTGTCAATGTCAAATATTATTCATTCGTCAAATATTTTTTTATCGATGGCTGAAAATGAAAAAAAACGTGTGGGTCCCATCATCCAGCAGCAAAAATACATGTTGGCAGAATTCATTGTTAAGGGGATTCTTGCCTTTCAAAAAAGGTACAAATGTGAACAAATTTTAAAAACATATTGTAACCGATCTAGTTATCCGATGTTATTGAAAAAAATATATGTTGTATAAATAACTTAAACTTAGAGTCGTCTTCCTCCAGAATTAAAAAAAAATCAATAGGGTGCCCAATAAAAAAATTGAAAGTCAGCCAAAACTGGCCCAGTTTCAAATAATAATAACGCTTAAATTTTTAAAGATTTGTGATGTAGCGTAATAAAAACAAGATGATCGAGGATAACAACTTTAATGCAAAAATTAACTTACTTCCATTTTACAACCAGTCTAGAGAGAGTGAGAACATTCTTCTTTTTTTATGTTTACTTTATATTCCTAAACTAGTTATAGACAACTAACAAAACTTATTTATAGTGTTATTTAAGTTGCCTATGTTACGACACTACAAATACCTCCCCTCACAAATCTAAACGTTGGGGTGGTTTAACATTTCTCCTTGGTCTCTGATTAACATTCAGATCCCTTGGACTTGACATACCAATCTTTACAGAAACATTTGTTTTACAATTTTGTTCCTCCTTAGTTATACTAGGTAAAGTATTGCTATTGTCATTTACCATTGGCTCACTAGCACGATTTATGTTTAACTTAGGAGAATTCGCGCTTACAATAGGTTGCGATAACACTAGGGTACTTTGCTGTAATGCTCTATGCTCACTTTCACTATTTTCCGAAATTATTTCTCTTTCACTACTGTTCTGCGCATCACTATCACTTATAGTCTCTTTTAGTAAGGATACATTACTCATAATCTGATTTAAGTGTCTTTTCCAGATAACCTTTTCGTTTACTAATTTACAGAAATAAACTCTGTTACCTAGAACCTCATCTATTATACATTCTACCCAACCTTTTCTATTTGGATTTCTATAATCTCTACACCAAACTCTATCCCCCACCACAAAGCTTTCCTCTCGTTTTCCTTTAAAATTTAGAACTTGCTTTTCCGCTTTATTATTTACGGACACACTACTTGGTGCTATCAAATCTAGACGGGTTCTAATTTTTGATTTAAAAACAATATCAGAAGGTGTTAACCCTGTAGTTGCATGGATAGAATTTCTGTAGGAAAACAGGTAACGATGTAACAAAGTTTCTAAAGAAACATTTTTATTTTTTTCATCCGAAAATGATTTTTTTAATCCTGACTTAACCGACTTAACCGCATTTTCCGCAAGCCCGTTAGTAGCTGGGTGGAAAGGTGGAGATGTCAAAAATTTAATCCCATTGTTATTTAAAAATTTACAAAAATTTTCAGAAGTAAATTGACTTCCATTGTCTGTATGAACTATACGCGGTATCCCAAACCGTGAAAAACATTCTCTAAATCGATTTATAGTTGTATCAGAATCTGTACTATTCATAATGAAAGCCTCGGGCCACTTGGAATAAGCATCCACAATAATAAGAATCATTTTACCTTTTATTGGTCCTAAGAAATCAGCATGAATACGTTCATAAAAATAATTCGACATATTTGATTTTATTAATCTAGCTTTATTCGGCTCAGGACGGACCTGACAACAAATTTTGCAACTATTAACTTTGTTTTCTATGTCTGCATCTAATGAAGGCCACCAGAAATAAGAACGTGCTCTTGATTTCATTTTAATCATACCCTCATGGTTACTGTGTAATTCCTCAAGCAACTGTTTCCGTAAACTAACTGGTATTACTACTCGATAACCCCACATTATGATGTCTCGCTCTATTGACAATTCACTCTTACGAGCTAGAAATGGTTTTAAAAGTAAATTATCTGTTTGGTTTGGAAACCCATACCTAATTAAATTAAATACTTTTCCTAACACCATATCTTTCCTGGTTTCTGATTTTATTTTATTTGAATCTACCGGCAATAAACTCTCAACTAGGTTTAAATAATCGTAATCAGGCTCTCTACAATCATTTTCACCATCAGGTAATGGCAGTCGGGATAATGCATCTGCCTTTGCATTCTCAACCCCTCTAATAAAACGAAAACTATAATTAAAATTAGCTAAAAATAATGACCATCTTTGAACACGCCCTGCTGCCATTTTTGGTAAACTTTTATGTTCTCCAAAAATCGCTTGCAATGGTTTATGATCACTTAAAATCTCAAACTTTCTTCCAGCTAAATACTGATATAACTTAGAAACTGCCCAATAAACTGCCAATGCCTCTTTCATAATCATTGAGTATCCCCTTTCAGCTTTATTTAAAACCCTTGAAATATAACAGATTGGTCTCTCAGATCCATCTGGCATTACATGCAACAGAACTGCACCAATTCCATACTCACTAGAGTCACACGCTAAACGAATAGGCTTACATTGGTCATAATGTATCAAAACTTTATCCGAAGCTAACTCTTTCTTAGCACACTGAAATGCTGTTTCACATTCCTGAGTCCATTTAAATTCTTTACCTTTTCCTACCAAGTCATATAACGGTTTTAGCTTCCCAGATAAATTTTTACAAAATTTAGAATAATAATTTAACATTCCTGCAAAAGCCCTAATTTCCGTCATATTTTTTGGCCTAGGCGAATTTACTATTGCCCTTACCTTTTCTTCATCTTTTTCTAAACCTTGACTCGAAATTTTGTGTCCTAGATAAAAAATCTTATCCTTAAAAAATTCACACTTTTTCTCATTTAACCTAAATCCGGCCCTGGTTAATCTTTTCAAAACTTCCTCAAGATTTCTTAAATGCTCCTCCTCATCCTTACCAGTTACTACCACATCGTCCAGAAAGTTAACTGTCCCCGCACAGCCCTGCAAAACCTTTTCAATAATACTCTGAAAAATAGAACAAGCTGGTTTTGTACCATACGGTAACCTTAATACTCTGTATATACCATGTGGTGTACTCCAAGCTAACAAATTGCTTGTTTCGTCATCTAAAACTAACTGATTGTAAGCATTTAAAAAATCAAGTTTTGTAAATTTCTGACCCCCTTGGAGTGCAACAAAAATTTCCTCAATTCGAGGCAAAGGATGATTAAAATTTTTTAAAGACTTATTAACTGTGATTTTATAATTCGCACAGACCCGAATATCCCTGCCATTTGATTTCATAACAGGTACCAATGGTGTCCCCCACATAGAGTTATTCACTTTTTCAATCACGCCTTCCCCTTCTAATCTTTTTAACTTAGCTTCCACTTTTTCACGAAAAGCAAAAGGAACTGGGTGTGGCTTGTGAAAAATGGGTTTTACATTTTCTTCTATTTTAAGACCTATTTTTTCCCCATTATAAGTACCTAACTCATTCTTAAAAATATTAGAATATTTTGTTAAAAGATTTGAAAGTTTATCAGGAAAAATAGCTACCTTATTAACAATGACCTCAGAGTCGTTAAAGGACAGATTAAACTTTTTAATAATATCTCGACCTAACAGAATTTTTGTAGCTTTTTTTACTACAACTAAATCACAAATTTTTGAAATATTGTTAAATGTAATATTAATACTAATTTTACCTTTGGGTATCACTACTTCCCCAGAATAGGTTTTTAACCTAATAGTAGTACTCTCTAATGGAACGTGAACTAAATTATCCTGGTAAAACTTATAAGGCAAACATGAAATTCCTGCTCCCGTGTCAAGTTCCATCTGAGCTGCTACATTATCAAGTAAAACAGGTACACATAATGGCTTATTAAAATTGACATTTTGTAAATCTGTCACATTAAACAATGAAAGAGTTTCCTCTTCCTCTTGCTCAACATAATGATTTTTGTCAGTCTTACTCTTACACGCTGCCATTATATGCCCCTTTTTACCACATTTCTTACAGGTAAATTTTCTGTACTTACACTTACTAAATGTATGATTAGTCTTATTACAAAAATTACACTTTAGTTCTACCTGACGCTTTTCTTCTTCATGAGCTTTAGGCTTCTTAAAACTACTAAATTTCTTTTCCACTCTGTTTACTTCAGTGTTATTTTTACTTTGTTCCATCAACGAAGCTTCTTTGTTTAATGCCATCTCCAATAAGTCCTTTAAGGGCTTTGTAGGACTCTCCTCACAAAGACGGTCAAGTATAGGACCTGGCCTCATACCAACGATGAACTTGTCCTGTACTCGGTACATTAATTTGTCACCAAAATCACACTGCGATGCTGTATTTTTAATTTTTAGGTACCAGTCATTAACAGACTCTTGCCCCTGCCTCAATAAATCAAAAATGATTCTTCTTCTGTAAACTGACAGTCTTGGCTTAAAATGTGTACCCAGCAATTGCATTAAGGTGTCAAAATTCTTGCTTTTAGGTTTATCTGGATTGCATAAATCCCTTAAAACTTTGTAAACCTCCTCACTTAACAAGGTCAGCAAAACTGCTACTTTTCTTGATCCCTCTACCAAATTGGCACCAAGGTATTGCTCAAGACGCTCCTCAAATACTTCAAAATCATCTCCTTGTTTAAAAATTGCCAGCGAAGAAACGTTGCCCGTATTTACTACTGTAATAATTGGCTGCTGGTTCTCCATGTTTCGAATTTCGTGACGGGTGATGGTAACTTTTTAAAGAATCAGAACTATTGCGTTAATTACGCTCTTTCCGAAAAAAAATACACGGCTACGTCCGATAAACACTTAATTCGCATTATTCTCGTCGCCAAATAATTGTGATGTAGCGTAATAAAAACAAGATGATCGAGGATAACAACTTTAATGCAAAAATTAACTTACTTCCATTTTACAACCAGTCTAGAGAGAGTGAGAACATTCTTCTTTTTTTATGTTTACTTTATATTCCTAAACTAGTTATAGACAACTAACAAAACTTATTTATAGTGTTATTTAAGTTGCCTATGTTACGACACTACAAGATTACCAAAAAATAAAGGAAGACGACTCTAAGTTAATATGTTCACATTGTACCGTAAAAATTTGGAATAATTTGATGCGTTAAAACTGCCATAATATGGTTTTAAAAATTGGCCATTAGTGATGTAAAATGTGGTAAAATCGCAGCATTTACTTTTCTATCTCTCACGTGCGTTCTTTATTGCCCAAGACGAGATCACGCGGCATGAGCGACAAATTCTCAGAAATTCTTGAACACCTGCAGCACATCGGACTGTTGGAATTATAAAGATAATAATAAGTATTTTATTTTTACATTATTTTGAAAGTAAGGGCGATGGTAAACTCGGCCGCTTTAAGAGATTATGTACTAATCCCACAGGTAAACTCGGCCTGCTAGAAATTGTATGCCTTAATCTTCATAGGTAAACTCGGCCGGTAGGTGACCCTAATTATAATTTACGCCCTCTCCAATCGGTTCTAAAAGGTGTATTGGCAACCGGTTTGTTCGTTGTTATCAGAGCATTTTTTTAAATTTTAAATATTTGTTATACTGAACTGGTCGCAAATAACCATAGCTATCATATTAAAATTGAAATAGGACAACCAGAAACTTTTAATTTATACCACTAGAAGTACTAACAGTAAACATTTTCGTTACCCTAACACAATTAGTACAGTTGAAGTAATCTCGGCCGCTTTAGATACGTGTGCTAATGGCCACAACTTATATACCTGGGCGACCAGGCCGAGTTTACCTGTATAGCTGAAGACCCTATTTTGACCGCGAGGATTAAAATATCTTAAGCGGCCGAGTTTACCTCTGCCCGAAAGTAATACTGGTCGGTATCAGTATAACAGTGGTGGCGAATTTTAGTGGTGATTTTATTTTGATTTTTTGATTATACTGTGCAAAAATGGGAAACAAAAAAAAGTTAAAAACAAATAGCAAAAGGAAAAGTAAGGGACTACTTGCAAAGCGAAGGTGAGTGAGTTGATATATTATTTTGTGTATTAATAATACAGATATTATGTAGGTAGGTACCTAAGTGTAATAAGTACCCATACTGACAATATAATATTATTTATTCTTTAATTAAATATTAGCGAAAAATGTGTTTTTATTTATACTTTCTGTTTATAATAGTTGGTATCCATGGTAGGTATTTCACGGTGGATGGAACACACACACATGGAACGTTTATGGAAAACGACCGATACTTTTTTTTAAATTTGATTGTCTAGTTAAACGACCATGATCTATCGTTTAAACATATTTTCAGCATTGCGGCGTTGCCGCTTCTGCTCAAAACAGGTGGCAACATCGTTAGTTTAAATGGAACATAGGAACACCCATATATTTTCAAATTTTCAGATTCTATATAAAATTTTAATTTTTTTATAATAATGTCTATACTATGGAGAACTATAGGGTAGGAGGCCGATCGACAATGGCAGCATTTTCAAATTCTGTCCCGGTTTTTTGGTTAGTTCGCTATTGGCCGGTAGATGGCTCTCGCGTCCGATGTGGGCTGATGTTGTCTTCTTCTTCTTCGTTTCTAATATGGAAAACTAGATCCTCCATAGTTTATAACTTTTACTTAAACCCTTTATTTTTCTGTGCTTTTACTTTTGACAATTGACATTTTATTTTTCGAAATAACAAATAATGTTTGAAGTATGGAGGACTTTCTCCATAGTTTGAAGTATGGAGGACTTAGTTCTCCATAGTTTGAAGGCAAGACAAGACAAATAACGTTGTATTGTAATTAATTTCCATATTTATAATAAATAATGGTACAATTTATAAAAGTAGAGTTTGCTTTGTGTCGGGGTGTAAGACAGGATCTTTTTCAGAGAGAAAACGCAGCCAAATAAGTCTCTTTCTAGCTCCAAAGGTATAGCTAGAATGTTTGATACCCTGTATTTTAAAAACCAAGCATCGTTGGAACTTTATACAGGCCGAGTTTACTAATAAGTATAACAAAGTAAGTGTAAATTCATATAAAAGTCCTTATTTGTTCATTAAAGAACTAATTTAAATAAAAATAGTTATTGCGTCCATAAGAAACCATTATTTGATAGCCCACTTCGAACACGCGCGCCATCTTACAGCGACTCGTAAAGCTGAATTACCGATGCTAATTTGGGATCGAATCCAATGTATTGCGATCGGCCTCCTACCTCAAGTCCTCCATAGTCTATACTTAATACTTTCCCAGCTTTTGACTTTTGAAAAATGACATTTTTGAACTTTAACAGCTTTTAGCTTTCTAACTGTACATCTTAGGGCAAAACGGCTCTATCTTTTATTTTTATTCTCTTCTAAAGGTGATGGCAACTTCCGTTTTACCGGATGTAACTCGAAAGCAGGAAATATAGTACTTCCGGTTTAACCGAAAGTTGATTTTTGGGAAGATAATAAAAATGAAAGATAGGACATGTAAGCCGTTTTTCTCTAAGATGTACAGTTGGAAAGCAAGAAGCTGTCAAAAATTTATATTTTAAAAGTCAACATCTGGGAAACTATTAGGCACCTATATAAAAACGAATAATGTATTTATTATATAATATTTAAAAATTGTTAAAAATATTAGGGGTACTCCATTTAAATTAACAATGTTGTCACCTGTTTTGGGCAGAAACGGTAACGACGTAATGCCGAAAATATTTTAAAACGATAGACCATGGTTGAACAACCAAATTTTCAAAAAAAAAAAAACGTATTGCCAGTTCTTCATAAACGTCTAATGTTCCATTCACCGTGAAATACCCCGTAGAGTTACCTACTAGGGCATCTAATCTCGGAGTATATTTATGATCCCGACATTGATTCCGGAATTAACCACTATAATATTAAAAATGAAAATCAACACGTTTTATATAGATTTAATAATTTTAGTAAAATTGGCTTCACATTCGATTTTATTGAAATCATGTAGCACAGTGATATTTTCGGAATCCCTGAAGAAGGATCTAATAATAATCACAGTGGCAGTTTCAATAAGTATAATTTTAAATTTAATTAATAATAAAAATTTTAAATTAATGGATTGAATCGATTAACTTGCGTGTAAATCATATAAAATTATTTTTTAGGATTGATAAATAAAAAACGAAATAAAATTGGCGTGTGGTGTATTTTTTTAACTAGCAAATTGTTTTTATTTTTTTACTTTTTTTTATTTTATTTTGCTCTAAATTAAAACATAAGGGTACTTTACTTCCCTCTGGACAAATAAATTTTTTTCTAATTTATGACCACTCTCTTATATGCTATCATAAGTTTGAGTAGCCTAATAGTATCTTTTCAGAAAGCAGAACTTTTTATAAAGAGTAACTTTTTTTCGGAAACCTAATAATAAAAAAGTTTCTCAGATGTGGACAACTTAAGCGGACACATTGTATATAGGTAAAAGGATATTATATAGGTAATACCATTTAAAAAATATTGATTACCTATTTATATTGCATATAATTTGTAATTTATGGATTTATTTCCAATAAGTTTCTTTGCCACCCTCCACGCCACTGAAACATCAAATTCACGAACTGTTCTCGTCACTGTTCTGTTCCAATAGACCAGTTAATTACAGCACATTATAAAATTATTTTCGTTCGAGTATCGAATTCGTCAGCTGCTGCATAATGTGTCCTCTACGTCGGCTTTACTGTGGTACGCGTAGCCAAATGCAGATGCAAATTAGAATTGCGACGACTAGAAGAAGGAAAGAATCGCCTTAATCACGAAGAATTGCTCGCTGGAAATACCTTAATACACTTAAAAACACACAAAAAATAGATACTAAAATAAAAACACTTTGACTTTGAAGTTTAAAAATTTAACGACGTAAATATAATACTGGGGTTTGAATTGCATGGGATTGGTCGTTCCCACCAAATATAGTAGGAAAAGCGAGTTCTACTGTAAATCGGTGATGTGAATGGTCCCATGTGACCAAGAATACCGTTTCATGCGTTGCGTGAGAACTCCGCCCACATTTCTCCTGAGAACAGTGTTCCCCCGTTTTAAGAATTAGTACCCAGATCGCCTCTTGAAAATTTCCGTCTATATAGGCGCGTCGGCGAAAATAATGTTTGTATGTTGTCGTGTCTGTTAGTTGTCGTCGTCAGTTTCGACATTTTCACATTTGCGATTTTTTTTCTCGGAAACGGTTAAAGTGGGAATGAAACTTTTTGGTTTTAGAGACGAATAGTGGGGGTACATTGTGTGAAAATTTTGACTATACGGGATGTATCGGAAAAAGTTATTAAACCACAAAGTCGGAAAATATCGGATTCTCGTTGTAATTCGATACAGTCCGTAAAAATTATTTTCATCGATTTAAACTTTCTCGACGTGTAGACGACCTTGAGCTACAGAAGCCTATTGTTTGTGAGCGCGATCAAAAGTTTGAAAATAATTTTTTTGATTTTTTCAAAGTCAAAATTTGGTCGAAAATGGTACCTCTTGGATCGTTAATAAGTCGAATTGGGTGCATCCGATCGACATTCGGTTTGGATAATCGTTTAGGCAACCTCAAATACTACCTTTTTCAAATATATCATTCTATACCTAACAAGAATCGAAATTATTGAAAATTGTAAGAAAGTGGAAATTAGGATTTAAGGCATGATTTTTTTAAGGTTTTTATTTTTTTCGTACGGAAAACGACTTTCGATCGAAACGTTGTATACTTTAGCGGATAGAGCTCGTCAGATTGTATTAATAAGATATTCTCTCGTTTCTCTTTCTTTAATAAGGAAAAAACGGCAAGCTCTTGAATTTTCATTTCTTGACTGGGTTTTTGCATCGCACTGGTTCGCTTAAACATGTTTGCAAGTGTCTATATATACCTTTTCGAATTTTTTCTTGGTCCACTATATCAACGGATAAACAAGCTTTAGTTTGCACAGTAAGCGCGCTCTGAGAAAACATATTTTGTGGCTCAAAAAAAATTAATTTATGATTTTTTAAGAGATATTTTCATCTGATGTTTTACTATATCGAATGTAACTTATTCAATTTTTAAGAAAATCGATTTATTTTTCTCCCAAAACACGCGCTGATTTCTTCTGAACACCTCTGCATATCCAAACTTATCAAAATATATTCGCAAATTTGAAAAAAGTCGCTTCTTGGGGTGCGGAAACAAGCAAAATTTACAAATTCTAATACCATTTCTCTTTTGACTAGTGTGCTTTGGTTTTCATGAAATTTAATTCTAAAAATCCGGCTGTCAAAAATGGGTAAAAAAGGGATTTTCAGCTTGACTTGCTAGAGTAATAAGAACATTTCGAGATTTTGAATTGGATGGAATACCTACCTTGAACCTTCTTCTAATTTTATTGACCAAAATTTTGGCCAAAAATGTTTCAGAAATAGTTGTAATCTCGATTTTAAAGATGGCGTTCCGACATTGATAATCCGTCGCCATGTGGTTAGAGGCTGTTCGACATTTCGATGTTCACGATTATTTTGTTCAAAAACGGTTAGAGCAAAACGATTTAAACTTTCTGGATGTAGAGAGGAATAGTAGGAGCAAGTTCTGGGAAAATTTCCAATATACACTGTGTCTACTTCCCAGTCAGCAGACTGATGTCATATTACGTCAATATGACGTCATATTGACGTGATTTACGTCAAGGGACCGGAATATAACGTGTTATAACGTCATGTTGTTACGTCATAAAACGTAATAAAAATGACGTCGTAAATGGACGTTAGTTGACGTATTGAATCGTCTATTTCCGACCTGTTAAGCTCAAGGTTCTGGGTGTTCCAAACCATGACGTAAAATAACGTCATTATAAACCGCAATTAATAACGTCATATACTGACGTTATCCAACGTATTATATCGTCGATTTACAATATTTTTACTAGACTTTAAAGTATTTTGTAGATGTACCTACCAGCTATGATATTAAAACTCACAATTTATGTATTATTCAAAATTGCGAATGAAAATAAGGGGGCAAATTAATAATATTTTATTTTAATTTAAATATTACTTCCAAGTTCAAAAATTAAAAAAATAATTTTCGAACATCATATTATAATTATAATTAACATCATAATCATTATTATAAATATTTGCTGCAAAACACGTCAAATTAATTTAAGTAATAATGGCAATGTAAAATAATCATTTTGAAATACGCGCGTTTAAGAAACCGCGGCTCCGAGTATGTTTGTAATTTTATTGGTTATATTTTGCGGTAGTGCCAGTGGAATCTAATTATATCAAATTACCCCGAAATATTGTTTTAAATTTTAACATTTTGTGCTTCAGTCCAGTATTTCACTATATATTAATAAATAATTCAATCCTACGGAAATGTCCTTTTTTCTAAGATCACTTTCAGTATAAAACAAAATATTGTTGATGTCAAACATGACACTGTTTGCTCAGGCGCGGATCTGGGTCAAAATCTAGGTGGGGGTAATTGAATCTCAAAGATATTTTTTTTTAATATCGTTAGAGTTAACCCATATCCTTTAAGTACCTATATTTTTAGTGTTAAATTGTCTAATAATTATTGAAAAATAAACAAACCATTACATTAACGAAACATTATTTTATTATATTAGGTACTATAGGTACCACCCTACAACCAGGCGCGGATCTAGGATCTTGCCCAGGGGGCGGGTAGATAGCAGCGCCGAAGGCGTTAAAAAACAGCGCCGCAGGCGAAAATTTTTTGGGTGCCACGACTTTTTTTGAATCATGGTGCTTGGTTTTCAAGTGGGAAAAATAAAAAATACAAAACAAAATTACAAAAAAAAAACGGTGCATTTAGGAGGGGGTTAAACTTCCTATTCGCATCATGTGCTCCTTTTGCAGACGCGCTTTCGGGCGCCTTCGGGGTTTTGATTTGCGCTTTGACTTTTATACCTACATCTAGCAACTCGATTACAATTTTATGAAATCATATTTTTTTATTACTCTTTAGTAGGACATACCTAGCTTTTTACCTACTAAAATGTTAGTATTTTAT
Organism: Polydrusus pterygomalis; assembly: GCA_963969555.1. Classification (NCBI taxonomy): domain Eukaryota; kingdom Metazoa; phylum Arthropoda; class Insecta; order Coleoptera; family Curculionidae; genus Polydrusus; species Polydrusus pterygomalis. The sequence continues at coordinate 4,897,109 of OZ018375.1, forward strand.
TTTTAGAAATCATGGATATAAGAACATCAATAATCTCAATACATAGTCGATTTTAAAAATTTTGCCCTAAATTATTGACCAAATTTGTTAAAATTTGGACGTATAGTTAAAAAAAAAATGTTCGGGCTTTTCGCCTACCCACACTGACAAGGGTGCCCCGAAAAGTTTCTATTATTATGTGAAGTTAAAATTAAGTTTTTTCTTATATTTATTTCACTGGAATTCGCGAATGACGTATTTGACTTTAGGTGTGGTTAAGGTTCAGGGGGGGGGGGGCGGAGCCCCAGTCGATCCCCCCCCCCTAAATCCGCCCCTGCCTACAACCTACAACAAAATTTACAGGAACTTATAAAGAGAATAAAAGAAACATAATATTAATCAAATACTTAGTAAAAACACATTTCTAAAATTAAATCTATAAATTCATTGGAACAAATAGGGATTTTATTATAAAATATTTATAAGGATAAGAGGAAGAGGGCACTTAAGTTTGGTTAGGTTTAGGATCCAGGGGGGGGGGTAATTACCCCCCCTACACCCCCCCGAAATCCGCGCTTGTGTTTGCTCCTGAAATATACCTAATATGCAGAATGCAGAATAGCAACAGTGTAGGCGTAGGATACGTACGAACACGACGCCATTTTCTCGAGTCTATGCGAACGAATTTTTGCGGAGTGTGAGGTTAGTTATTTATTTCGTTTTTTGTGAGAAGTCTAGCTATGGTGATATATGCGGTGGTTGAGTTTCAGCAAACAAGGTATGACTGGGGGGCGGCCTTTCCGTCATAAACCAATCGTGGTTAACGCCACTAAAAAGATAATGCTTCTGGCCGCCATATAAAGACCAGGAAAATTTTACGGCTACCCCCAAAATAAAATGAACAAATTGACGAGGAAAGTTGGAAACTTTATTCTATATCTAGGATCTTTTATGGAACTGGTAATCTACTATACCTAGGGCACTATTTTATACGTTAATATTTAAGTAATTTAATAAATATTTTATAGATCTTTAAATTTCTTTTATTTTTCATGCATTTTTTAGATTCCTCTAAAGCTAAAACACTTCTTTTATTACATTTGCAGGCAACGCAAAAATAAGTTGATGGATTGGACATACTTTTATGGTCAGAAAGCAATAACTAGGTAAAATCTTTTAATTTTGATAAAAGATTCGGAGAATATACCTAATATATCGGCTAAAAAAAACTTTCAGTTTAAAAGCGTTTTTTCGGTTTGAAAGCATTTTTTCCAATGTAGAAAAGCCAAAGTTGTGAACTTTTGAACTTGTGTATGAAAGTATCCATAAAAGTTAGTCATATCCTACGTCAAATTACGTCATAATTCGTCAATATTAGGTCCAGTATATTGTCAATGCTGACGTTATTACACGTGAAATTACCACGTAAAATAACGTCAAGAATCGACGTCACTCGACGAGACTTTCTCCCGTTAGCAGGACGTTAAGGTGGGAATATCAACATGCTTGCAAACCTATAACCTATTTCGCGTAGATTTATTTGTGTTTTCTTGCTTTTACACCAAATTTAAAGAAAATGGGTATCGACTTAATATTCTATTGTATAATTGACATTTTTAATAAATAACAAGGAATTTCATAACTTATCTTAGGAGAATTGTATAGCGAAAAATATCGGATAAGATTTTTTTTAACATTATTATGTCATTGTCACTCATTGTCACTCATTGTTCTTTCACTATACAATTCTCCCAAAATGAGCAATGAAATAAATTGATATTTTTGTAATATATCAGATACTACATAAATAATGTACCGACGATATTGATTTTCTTTAAATGTTAGTTATTAAAATAATAAACTCAAAAAATCAACGCGAAATAGGTTATAGGTTGGCAGTAGATCGAATGATGTTGAGAATTCAACCTTAAGAGTAGTAATTTTAGACGTCATTTTGGTCGGTCCTGACGTTACTACGACGTCATTACGACGTCTTCCTGCTTACTGGGTTAATTTGGCTACATACGGGAAACTTTTTTATTATTAACTTAACGAAAAAAAGTTATTCTTCATAAAAAGTTCTGAATGGTCCAAAACCTAAAATGCAACTATCAAATGTTAAATTTTTTTAGTCGTATACGAGGTTAGTCAAAAATATTAATTTTGCCCAAGAGTAAAATACCTTTATTTTTGACAATATCGAAAACTGTAATGGGCCTTTTCACTAAATTTTGATTTTGGTAGTAGTGTATAAAGGAACAAAAAATAAAATTTTCTGTGTTTTTACTTTTCTATACTTTTAAGCCATAACTGAGAAAATAAATAAATAAAAAAACTCCTTGAATAAAAACACGGACCTAAACATACCTACGTCATCGCGCCGGAAGATTGGTGCACAGAGGAATGATAGGAATAGCCCAGTCGCTGGCTTAAAATATCAAGAATTCACAAAATCAGCAGCTTGACAGTGTTGCCGATACTCTCAAAAATCATATATTATAGTACCAGTGTAATGGTAATTGACTAGCAATTAGTAATTATAATATACCAGTTTTCCATTCAATAGCTGCGGAATGAATTATTTTACCAGTATTATGTTTAAATTTATTTAAAGTATCCAAATAAAGTTCTAAAAGTGTATTATTAAGATTATAAAACTTTCTACATATGGCAACAGCGGCTTAATTTGCCGATGACAGTTCGACAGATCAGCATTTACGCATGTGCGAGGTTAAACGCATGCGCTCTAGCAAGCTTTAAACATATCTACGTCATGAGTCGCGCCTGTTTTGAGATTTTCAAATTGGTTGAATTTTACCCGGTTTTTACTGTGCTGAAATAAATTAATGTTATGACCTAGCAATAATTTTATTGATGAAAAACACTTATTGTAGCACCGACTAAACAATTCAAATGCCAAATGTATCGAATTTAAGAATAGTGAAAAGGCCCATTATGAAAAGTTGTTCGTAATATAAAACTATATTTTAGTATGCAATTACATCCTTCTACTAATTTTTTTTTTATTTTTACAAATTTTTATTTTAATGGTGTATCTATTAATTAAATTTCTAGAAATAAATTTTGTTTCGAGATTTGTTATTTTCTGAACGAAACAGAAAGGTTATCGTGATTTTTTTAAATAATAAAAAGATAAATGTTCGGTATCCGTAATTTGAGAAAAATTTGTAAAAATAAAAAAAAAATTAAGTAGAAGGATGTAATTGCATATTAAAATATAGTTTTACATTACGAACAACTTTTCATAAATACAGTTTTCGAGTTTGTCAAAAATAAAGGTACTTTACTCTTGGGCAAAGTTCATATTTTTTGACAGGCCTCGTATACGACTGAAAAAATTTAACATCTGATGGTTGCATTTTAGGTTTTGGACCATGCAGAACTTTTTATGAAGAATAACTTTTTTTCGTTAAGTTAATAATAAAAAAGTTTCCCATATGTAGCCAACTTAAGTAGACACACTGTATAGGATGAACCGGAAAAAAGTTATTAAAGTCAAAGTTGAAAAATATATTTTTTTTTCGTTGTAGCGCGTTATAGGTAGCAAAAATCATTTTAATCGGGGTCATGTTGGATCGTTAATAAATCGAATTGGGTGCGTCCCACATATTTTTGGTTTGGAGATTCGTTTAGGTCATCTCAAATACTACTTTTTTCAAATATATTGTTCTATACCAAACGGTAATAGAAATGGTAGTAAATTGTAAAGGAGTGAAATAAACTATTTCAGACAAGTTTTTTTTGCGGATTTTATTTTTTCTCGTACGGAAAACAACTATTGATTGAAATGTTATATACCTTAGCGGAAAAAGCTTGTCAAACTAAAATAAAAAGTATTTTTTTTGTTTCTTCATCTTTAATAATATTCTATATTATAATTTATTTTTAAAGTGGTCGGTGGCCTAGTGGTATATAATAGGTTACGACTTATGGTCACGAAGATCCCGGGTTCAATTCCAGGCGCGTCTTTTTATTTTTTTAATATTTCGTTGTTTAGGTAGGTACTGAAAGTTTTTAAATTTCGGATTCTTACAGCGACAATCCTCGGTACGAGAAAAACGAACTTAGGTTGTGAAGAAACTAAATTTATTTTTTATAGCGAATTGAAATGCTTTACAATTAGAGGTTGCTAACAAATGGTTTTGTCAAAAGTATGAAATTAAATGAACGAACTCGAACAGTGCCGTGCCCGAAGTGCTCGGCACAATTACATTTTCACCAATTTATCAGCTATCAATGTAAGAATAGTTTCTTTCCCTTATTGATTGAATACATATTTTTATAAGACAAACTTGGAAAGTATATACCACATTGCACACCTTTGCTGTGATCCGGTGCTGACAGGTTCAATGTCAATATCAATGTCATAATATTAAATGTCATATATTTCAGTAACGAAAAGTCGTAGCAAATCGAGCGAGACGGCATTGGAAATAGGACGTCGAGCACTATACGATGCCGTCTTCAAAAACTACCTATCTATAGGAGAAAACGGAAATTTGCACCATTTCTTTTTATTTTCTAGTTTTGGTCAGTTGTTATAATGACAATACAGGGTGTTAATAATGTCATGCAGATATTTTAGGGGGTGATCGTACTCGTCAAAATAAGAAAAAAAAATGCAAATATATGCATGGTCTAAAACGCGTTATTTTCGTTATACAGGGTGGCAAAGTTTCAATTTTTTTTCTCGTATTTTGCGTTTTTTCTCGTATTTTGCGTTTTCTCTCTTATATTCTGCGATAATTGTTTCAAATTTGGAACATCAACCCTTTTTTAAAATCTCTACAATAAAGTATCAAAATTGTCGGTCTCAGTATACAGGGCGTTACATTTTCTTGAATCGGCTACAATTTTAGCTTTCAGAACTTTTTTTTTGGCTCCCTGTATGAATTCCGGTATGAAATTTGAACTCTCTATTCCTTTGTTTAGCATTCTGGTTTCTTGCACTATTCTCGTATCTGTGACCGTTTTCGATTTATTTGCAAAAATAGCCATCGAGTGTAGGCGAAATAACGCAGTAAAAAGCTGTGCAACAAAATAATTTATTAGTTAATCAAATAAAAATAAAACAAAATTATAAAAACTGTTGAAAATTTCCGCTTCTTGCTAAAATGCACGAATCAAGTCTTCGTCTCACGCATGGACTGACGGCCAAATATTCCAGGAGTATTGCGAATGATGTCGCATGAAGCTAGTATTCTGTTTCTTAAATCCTCTTCTGTCTGGACTGGGGTCTGATACACTTATGCTTTCAGGTGTCCTTAGAAAAAGTAATCCAGGCTATTCAGGTCTCGGGATCCAGGGGGCAATGGCTGAGGTCCTCCTCGACCTATCCAACGGTTGTTAAAAAATGTATTGAAAAAGTTTCTCACCTCTATGCTGAAGTGCGGTGGTGCACCATCGTGCATGAACCAAATTTGGTTTCTGACAAGATTTGGTACCTCTTCTAGCAGCCCTGGGAGTTCCTCTTCAAGAAATTGACGATAATATTGTCCGTTTAGCCTTGCTTGGTAGGAAAAATGGTCTTTTACTCTGCGTTATTTCGCCTACACTTAATTTCCATCGATGGCTATTTTTGCAAATAAATCGAAAACGGTCACAGATACGAGAATAGTGCAAGAGACCAGAACGCTAAACAAAGGAACAGAGAGTTCAAATTTCATACCGGAATTCATATAGGGAGCCAAAAAAAAAGTTCTGAAAGATAAAATTCTAGCGGATTCAAGAAAATGTAACACCCTGTATAGTATAGGAGCTGACAAACATTGCGGTGAACAATATTTTTCAAAATTTTCTCCTACATGGTCTAATTATACATGGTATAGACAAACTAAAATCGACCGTCTGCCGTTTCAAAGTGGTAGCTTTAACTTGGGGGATGCAGTTAAAAAAGGGTGGTTTTAAGATTTGGTGAACAATATTGATCAAAACCCACATTCACTCATTTGAAAAAACAGCTTAAGAATGTGTCGAAATCACGTGGGCAGACGATTTATTTGACAGCTTAACCCTAGCAGACGCCTGTCAAAGTGGCATATTTTATGGTAAAGTGAACGACAAGTAAAACACATTAATTTTGGTGGGTGTATTCCCCTATTAGTACGTTAACTAAAAACAATATGGCAGACGAAATATTTGACAGCGTTTCTGTGGCAGACGCTGTCAAAGTGACAAGTTTACTCTTTGTAAACAATATTTATAATAGCTCAAATTGGTAAAATAACATAAAACTACACAGGTATTTATTAATTTTAAGAAAGCAGACTATTTATTTGACAGCTTAACCCTGGCAGACGCCTGTCAAAGTGGCATATTTTATGGTAAAGTGAACGACAAGTAATACGCATTAATTTTAGTGGGTGTATTCCCCTATTAGTACGTTAACTAAAAACAATATGGCAGACGAAATATTTGACAGCGTTTCTGTGGCAGACGCTGTCAAAGTGACAAGTTTACTCTTGGTAAACAATATTTATAGTAGCTTAAACTGGTAAAATAACATAAAACTACACAGGTATTTATTAATTTTAAGAAAGCAGACTATTTATTTGACAGCTTAACCCTGGCAGACGCCTGTCAAAGTGGCATATTTTATGGTAAAGTGAACGACAAGTAATACGCATTAATTTTAGTGGGTGTATTCCCCTATTAGTACGTTAACTAAAAACAATATGGCAGACGAAATATTTGACAGCGTTTCTGTGGCAGACGCTGTCAAAGTGACAAGTTTACTCTTGGTAAACAATATTTATAGTAGCTTAAACTGGTAAAATAACATAAAACTACACAGGTATTTATTAATTTTAAGAAAGCAGACGATTCATTTGACAGCTTAACTTTGACAGACGTCTGTCAAAGTGGCATATTTTACAATAAAGTGAACGACAAGCATTACACATTAATTTTAGTGGGTGTATTCCCCTATTAGTACGTTAACTAAAAACAATATGGCAGACAAAATATTTGGCAGAGCTCCTGTGGCAGACGCTCTCAAACTTACAAGTTCACCTTTATTGATAAACAATGTAAATAGCTCAAATTGGTGAAATAAAATATTACTTTGGTAAATGGTATTCAAACATTTTTATTGCAAAATTGGTATAAAATAAAAATTATTCTTTAACAAATATAAAACAGGATTCTTAAAACATCATGAAATCAGTCTCTCGTTTTTATTCGTCAACAAAACCTAAGAGTACTTTAACAAACCTAAAACTATTTATACATATATTTAAAAAAAAAAATAATAAAAAAATATAATCTACAAAAAATGCAAATAAATCTAGTCAAGCATTGTTCCAACAAAAAAAAACACATTTCTTAAAACTATAAAATACTTAGGATTTTAAAACATCACAAAATCAGTCTCCCAGTTTTATTATTTTACAAATAAGTAATCTAAATAAGAGAGAGTACTTCAACAAATCAACAATCCAGCATCATTCTAAATAAACACATTTATTTTCTTAAAACTATAAAACAGGATTTTAAATTATGTCAAAATCAGCCTCCCATTTTTATTCTTTCACAAAAAAGTAACCTAAATAAGAGGGAGAGAACTTTAACAAATCTTAATGTATTTATCTAAGCAAAAATAAATCAAAAAAATATATCATCTACAAATGAATCTAGTACCTTAAAACAGCATAAGTTATACCAAACACTAATAAGTTCCCAAAAACTTGCATAAAAATTTCAAATTACAAAATCAGTCGTTATTTATTGCTGTAAAAAATCATCCTCGTCGTCACTTGATTAAACCAAAATTGCGTCGGCGTCGTCGTCACTTTCGTTACTTAAATCAGATTTATGCAAAATATCACCAAGTTGAATGGGCGTTTGAGGCCCGTCAAACCACAATATATTGAATTTATTTTCTCTCAGTATCCAACCATTAATTGGAGGATCGTAAAAATTTGGAGTAATTTTGGTTGCATTTGTCCAAATTGCTGCAATTTGGTTTGTCCTTCGAATTTCTTGCAGTAGTACTGATTTGCGAGGGGGAAAGTTTTGAGCATTAAATTTTTTTTTAAATAAAAGTGGATTTTTTTCTGATGTGCACCCATAAGTTTTAATAAAACATTCCAATCTGGCCTTATCTATACCTTTAAATTTGGTTTTCCATATAATTTGCAAACATTCCAGAGTATTTAGTGTTTCCTGAGGGATGTCTTTAAATTGCTTTGACCCCAATGACGCAAAAGCAGCTTGAGTTTGATTGCAATTTTTTAATATTGTAAAAGGTTTCTTTTTTCCTTTGCCATAAAACGAGGCTTCGTAATCACAACCACTAAATGCATGGAATGCTGGTAGTGCTTGGCTAAGAGTTGATCCTAAATAATCGTGTATCTAAGATTAATATATCTTAACGAATTATTCGAAATTTGACCAGTTTCCATCCAGAGTGGGAAAATAACTGTTATTACCCAATAATTAATAATAAAACTATATGTAACCATTGATAATCATTGCTATTAATTTTATCAGAAAAACGAACATGTTATAAAGGAAATAGCACAAGAATACTATTGTGAGCATGAAGAGGCCGATAGTAAAATATTCTTTCATATAACAAAAACTGTTTGCAAAAATATAGTTATACGAGCTGCAGATACAGACATTGCAGTTATTTTATTAGCGCATGTTGACCAATTTAAAAAAGAAAATAAGCTTGTTTGGATGGAAACTGGTCAAATTTCGAATAATTCGTTAAGATATATTAATCTTACAAAGATACACGATTATTTAGGATCAACTCTTAGCCAAGCACTACCAGCATTCCATGCATTTAGTGGTTGTGATTATGAAGCTTCGTTTTATGGCAAAGGAAAAAGAAACATTTTACAATATTAAAAAATTGCAATCAAACTCAAGCTGCTTTTGCGTCATTGGGGTCAAAGCCATTTAAAGACATGCCTCAGGAAATACTAAATACTCTAGAAGGCTATGTTTGCAAATTATATGGAAAACCAAATTTAAAGGATATAGATAAGGCCAGATTGGAATGTTTTATTAAAACTTATGGGTGCACATCAGAACAAAATCCACTTTTATTTAAAAAAAAATGTAATGCTCAAAACTTCCCCCCTTGCAAATCAGTACTACTGCAAAAAATTCGAAGGACAAACCAAATTGCAGCAATTTGGACGAATGCAACCAAAGTTACTTCAAATTTTTACGATCCTCTAATTAATGGTTGGATACTGAGAGAAAATAAATTCAATATATTGTGGTTTGACGGGCCTCAAACGCCCATTTAACTTGGTGATATTTTGCATAAATCTGATTTAAGTAACGAAAGTGACGACGACGCCGACGCAATTTTGGTTGAATCAAGTGACGACGAGGATGATTTTTTACAGCAATAAATAACGACTGATTTTGTAATTTGAAATTTTTATGCAAGTTTTTGGGAACTTATTAGTGTTTGGTATAACTTATGCTGTTTTAAGGTACTAGATTCATTTGTAGATGATATATTTTTTTGATTTATTTTTGCTTAGATAATTGCATTAAGATTTGTTAAAGTTCTCTCCCTCTTATTTAGGTTACTTTTTTGTGAAAGAATAAAAATGGGAGGCTGATTTTGTAATAATTTAAAATCCTGTTTTATAGTTTTAAGAAATGTGTTTTTTTTAGAATGATGCTGGATTGTTGATTTGTTGAAGTACTCTCTCTTATTTAGGTTACTTATTTGTAAAATAATAAAACTGGGAGACTGATTATGTGATGTTTTAAAATTCTAAGTATTTTATAGTTTTAAGAAATGTGTTTCTTTTGTTGGAACAATGCTTGACTAGATTCATTTGCATTTTTTGTAGAATATATTTTTTTGTTATAAGTATATATTTTTTTTAATATATGTATAAATAGTTTTAGGATTGTTGAAGTACTCTTAGGTTTTGTTGACGAATAAAAACGAGAGACTGATTTGATGATGTTTTAAGAATCCTGTTTTATATTTGTTAAAGAATAATTTTTATTTTATACCAATTTTGCAATAAAAATGTTTGAATACCATTTACCAAAATAATATTTTATTTCACCAATTTGAGCTATTTACATTGTTTATCAATAAGGGTGAACTTGTTTGACAGCGTCTGCCACAGAAACGCTGTCAAATATTTCGTCTGCCATATTGTTTTTAGTTAACGTACTAATAGGGGAATACACCCACTAAAATTAATGTGTAATGCTTGTCGTTCACTTTATTGTAAAATATGCCACTTTGACAGACGTCTGCCAAAGTTAGGCTGTCAAATAAATCGTCTGCTTTCTTAAAATTAATAAATACCTGTGTAGTTTTATGTTATTTTACCAATTTGAGCTATTATAAATATTATTTAACAAAAGTAAACTTGTCACTTTGACAGCGTCTGCCACAGAAACGCTGTCAAATATTTCGTCTGCCATATTGTTTTTAGTTAACGTACTACCCAAGCAGCAAGGGGTAGTTGAATCGACGTTGATTAAAGGTTGATTGGTGTCGTAGGCGTTGATATACCAAAAATCAACGTTGAATAAACATTATAAAAGCAACGTAATCATCAACGTAGTTTAAGTGACGTTTATTCAACGTTAAATATAGGTTGTAAGAGACTTCAAGCTATTTTGTAAAAATAATTCTACTCATTAGCACCAGTATTTTTCAAATATATACTAGGTATAGCAACTTTAAATAGTTTTAACACAGATTTTTTTAATTTTTTTTTTAAGTCGACTAAAGACGTTGAATAAACGTAGCATCATCTGAAATAAATACTGTATTAATAAAATTTAAGATATCAAAAAAAACCGGCTATTGCCGTTTATATCTTATTGGATGCACGTGTAATGTAGCAACATGATTATATATCAGTTACAAAGCCGACTCTATGTCAGTTACTTAAAAGTGGATAACGTTGTACTTCCATGCAAATTAATTCAAATTTCCCGCCAGAAGCGGGAGGATTGAGACATCACATGCAAAAACGCAACGCAACGCCGAGCGTCGGACAACTTGATCTTTCCTTACAAGAAAGACAAAGATAAAGGCGATCCTTGACATTTGACAATTCCGAATTTTCCACGCGACCGCGTCCCTCCAAGTGACATGTGACCGTGTCCTTGTTGTTTGTTTGTAGGTGAGAACTGAGAAGAGAAAAGTGTTCAAATTAATAATTGCATTTATTGCTGGTGTTATTATGGTACATTTATTAATGTTTCCACTATTTCCAGCCTAGATTTAACATTGATTGGTAAGTGAAATGTATAACATTTACATAAATAGAAGTATATAATGTTAACAAAATTTCGTATTACGGATGGCGTCTCTTTTTCGATTTTATATTATTACACAAAAAGTAAAAAACGGGTTTACTTTAGTTAGTTACTGGAATACAAGAATTCCTTCAAATATTAGTCACAAGTCTTCTGTGCGGAATTTTTTATTTTTCAAGAAAAAAATAAGATACCTAACCTCTAACCAAAATTCACAAGGTCACGGGACCTGTGAAGCAAGCAGGGGCGCTGTTTTTCTACAAAATAGTAACAATCTTCCTAGGCTCCTATAATAATGCCAGTAATGCCACCTTATATATTATTCTGTTGTCCATAAGTAGCTATTAGTCTAATAAAAGGTAAGGTACCTAAATAAGTTAAATTTTTAATCAATTATTAGTACAGTAGTAAATTTGGTAGTTCTTTTTCTACATAAATATTCATAAAAAAGTGGTTTATGTGTTGACAATTTTCAATGGAATTTTTAAGAGTAGGTAATGTGGAAAATTTCGTTGATATAGGTACTCGCTGCTAATTTTAATGCGAATGATCATTTATTACATTACGAGCATGGAAAGTGAGACATGACACTTTATATCATTTTTTTAACCTATGTTTTTACAGTAAGGCTATTCTGGTATGGGTAATTTGCTTAAATATTTGATTATTGTATGAATATTCTAATTTGTGTAGAATATTTTAAAGTGCAAGTACAGGGTGAATATCTTAAATTTGTCACCCCTTCTTTACTTTGTTATTTTTGAAAATAGAAAAACTTTTAAAAAACAAAAACAATCAATGATTTTTTTCAACAATCAATCAATTATTAATCAAATCAGAACTCCGCAAATGATATAATAAAAAAAATTTGTAGAGGAATGTAATGTCTGATGTTTGGTAAGCAGAAATAAATAAATTTGGATTATGATTGAGAATGTTGCCTTTTAGATGAATACGAGAAAGCTAAAGAAAAGAGAAATGAAGCCCAATTTACATCTGATATTAAATCAGACAGTGAAATAGACTTAAATAATAGGACAAAAAGACAACGTAAACCTCCATATGTACCTATACAGCGACTCTAGCGATAGTGACAGTCAAATTCAAAGCAAATTAGTCAACAAGAAAAAAAAGCTTCCAAGACCTCCCCCTATTGGAAATGAAAGTGATGGTATAGTATATTACGTACCGAGGTGGAAAGTGTTTCATTACTGTCGAGAGATTAGATAGTTTACCGAGACGCGAAGCGTCGAGGTAAACTATATCTCAGAGACAGTAATGAAACTTTTCACCGAGGTTTGTATACTATTTTATTTACAACCACATCCAACATCCACTTCTTATTATTTTGAGTTCAAATAATTATTAAAAGGTAAATGTCATTTTGACTTTTCCATTGCAAAAGTAGACAGACATTTAGAATTTCAAATAACCGCAGGTGATAAAATAACGTAGGTAATAATACACATCAAGATGGCAAATATCATTTTTGGAATATGGTTTCCATGTCACTAAACAATATATTATTTTTTTAAAACGTTAGTGTCAAAGTTTTTACAAAACACCAAAAAAATGCTCTCAGATGAGGAATTTGATTTGGCTGCTACTCCCCCAGAAATTCGAGAAGCAGCAAAAATAGTAGAAGAAGATCTTCTGCCAACTAAAAGCCGCCCGAGATATGACAAGGCATATAACTGTTTTAAAGAATGGTGTATTGGAAACAAAGTTCAAAATCCTGGTTCTGAATCGGCGCTACTAGCTTATTTTAGTGAAAATGCCAAGACAAAGAAAATATCAACGCTTTGGTCAATATATTCAATGTTGAGGACCACTCTATCAATTAGGGAAAAAGTAGACATATCTAAACACGCAAAGCTATTAGCATTTTTAAAAAAGCAAAACAAAGGATACAAGCCGAAAAAATCGACCACACTGTCTATGGATAATATTGAAACATTTTTGGAACAAGCACCTATGGAATTTCTTGTTCAAAAGGTATTTTAGGCTAAAAGGTTGACTATTTCTATATTAACTTATTATTTTATACATTTGTAGGTCGCATTGGTTATTGGTGTCTCAGGCGCCTGCCGATCAGATGAATTATACAAAATGAAAACAACAGACGTTCACTTTTTAGAAGAAAAGGTCGCGATTGAAATACAAAATAGCAAAACGTACCAGCCACGATCATTTATGATAACTGATAATAAATGGATTGCACCACTTAAGGAGTACATAACTTTACGGAAAAATATACAGGATGGAAAGCTTTTTATGCAAATAAGATATGGAAAAATTAGTAAACAATGTATTGGGCACAACACTTTAAGTCAGTTTCCAAAAAAAATTGCAGCTTTTCTGAAGCTGAATACTGAAGGTTTTACTGGTCACTGTTTCAGAAGAACAGCGGCTACTTTGCTCGCAAATAACGGTGGCGATCTTATGCAAATAAAGCGGTTAGGAGGCTGGAAATCTAGCACAGTAGCTGAGGGATACATAGACAGTTCGGTTTCTACTCAGGTTAATACGGCAAAATTGATTTCAAAGCCAAGTTCAAGTTTTACTAACACTACTTTAACTTCAAATAATCATGAAATAAACCTTTCAAAAGAAGAATTTCAGCAAGGTTTAAACATATCTGTGACTGCCTACAATAATGCCAATGTAATATTTAATGTAAATAAGTAAAACATAAACCATGTTAATTTTTTGTTTTTTATAAATGTCATTTAGGTATAATTCATTTAAAGAAATAAAAAATAAAATTATTGTTGTTGAATTTGTGTAATGAGTTGTGTGTTGGTGTGTTTGTATATTATTTTGAGATATCGATTTTTATTAAAATTTAAAAAAAAAAAAATTTACTATTTTGAGATATCGATTTTTAATAAAATTACAAAAAATAACAATTTTACTTTCCACCCGGGTGGAAAGTGCTCACTTTCCACCCGGGTGGAAAGTAAAAGTCAAGAAACGTCAACTTTCCACCTTTCAAAGATAGGTGAAATGTCATTATTACATACATGGTTGTAAATAAAAAACTTTTCAGTACTTTGCTTTTTTGTTTTTTAAAATTTAAATTGAAAAAGCATTTTTTAATTTTGTTTGTGCATTTATTTTTGAAAAGTTTTATGTATAATGCCTTATGCCTCAAATAAAGTAATCGCAAACATCTTGGTGATTTTATTTTATTTGAAAACTGCTTTAAAATAGCTACATTATTTTAAAACACTATCTTTAAAGGTAGCAATTTTTTGCTGCCAGCGGGATATTAGGATGGACATTTAAAATAGTATATTACTAAACTAGTTTTGTAAGACATGTTTACACTCGATCAAAATAGCACTCGTATACAAGTTCTAAAGAACAAGTGTTGTCAAGTCTTATGGAGCAGTTCTCTTCAATATTTTTTCTACTTTTAGTATTTTTATGCCTTACTTTTAAAAAATATGTCATAAACATGTAAAGCAATGTTATCTTAACTTTCAAATGAAATGGACATTTTGGATTTCATTATATTGGCTACTCATTATAAAACCTAAATTGTTATTACACCGAAATGAAGCAATAAAGTAGAAAAATTATTCTAAATAGGTAGATTATCTGACGTCTTAAAGACACCTGGTCAACGTAAAATACGACGTAAATCGAGACGTTGATTCAACGGTCACATTCAACGTTGTATCAATTATGACATTGTGCCGTCCTGTCAACGTAGATTCAACTGTTGTTACAACGTAATGCAACGTTGGGAAGTATCGTACATTCAACGTTGTATCGACCAATCCTTGCTGCTTGGGTAATAGGGGAATACACCCACTAAAATTAATGTGTAGTGCTTGTCGTTCACTTTATTGTAAAATATGCCACTTTGACAGACGTCTGCCAAAGTTAGGCTGTCAAATAAATCGTCTGCTTTCTTAAAATTAATAAATACCTGTGTAGTTTTATGTTATTTTACCAATTTGAGCTATTATAAATATTGTTTACCAAGAGTAAACTTGTCACTTTGACAGCGTCTGCCACAGAAACGCTGTCAAATATTTCGTCTGCCATATTGTTTTTAGTTAACGTACTAATAGGGGAATACACCCACTAAAATTAATGTGTAATGCTTGTCGTTCACTTTATTGTAAAATATGCCACTTTGACAGACGTCTGCCAAAAATAGGCTGTCAAATAAATCGTCTGCTTTCTTAAAATTAATAAATACCTGTGTAGTTTTATGTTATTTTACCAATTTGAGCTATTATAAATATTGTTTAACAAAAGTAAACTTGTCACTTTGACAGCGTCTGCCACAGAAACGCTATCAAATATTTCGTCTGCCATATTGTTTTTAGTTAACGTACTAATAGGGGAATACACCCACTAAAATTAATGTGTAATGCTTGTCGTTCACTTTATTGTAAAATATGCCACTTTGACAGACGTCTGCCAAAGTTAGGCTGTCAAATAAATCGTATGCTTTCTTAAAATTAATAAATACCTGTGTAGTTTTATGTTATTTTACCAATTTGAGCTATTATAAATATTGTTTACCAAGAGTAAACTTGTCACTTTGACAGCGTCTGCCACAGAAACGCTGTCAAATATTTCGTCTGCCATATTGTTTTTAGTTAACGTACTAATAGGGGAATACACCCACTAAAATTAATGTGTAATGCTTGTCGTTCACTTTATTGTAAAATATGCCACTTTGACAGACGTCTGCCAAAGTTAGGCTGTCAAATAAATCGTATGCTTTCTTAAAATTAATAAATACCTGTGTAGTTTTATGTTATTTTACCAATTTGAGCTATTATAAATATTGTTTACCAAGAGTAAACTTGTCACTTTGACAGCGTCTGCCACAGAAACGCTGTCAAATATTTCGTCTGCCATATTGTTTTTAGTTAACGTACTAATAGGGGAATACACCCACTAAAATTAATGTGTAATGCTTGTCGTTCACTTTATTGTAAAATATGCCACTTTGACAGACGTCTGCCAAAGTTAGGCTGTCAAATAAATCGTCTGCTTTCTTAAAATTAATAAATACCTGTGTAGTTTTATGTTATTTTACCAATTTGAGCTATTATAAATATTGTTTACCAAGAGTAAACTTGTCACTTTGACAGCGTCTGCCACAGAAACGCTGTCAAATATTTCGTCTGCCATATTGTTTTTAGTTAACGTACTAATAGGGGAATACACCCACTAAAATTAATGTGTAATGCTTGTCGTTCACTTTATTGTAAAATATGCCACTTTGACAGACGTCTGCCAAAGTTAGGCTGTCAAATAAATCGTATGCTTTCTTAAAATTAATAAATACCTGTGTAGTTTTATGTTATTTTACCAATTTGAGCTATTATAAATATTGTTTACCAAGAGTAAACTTGTCACTTTGACAGCGTCTGCCACAGAAACGCTGTCAAATATTTCGTCTGCCATATTGTTTTTAGTTAACGTACTAATAGGGGAATACACCCACTAAAATTAATGTGTAATGCTTGTCGTTCACTTTATTGTAAAATATGCCACTTTGACAGACGTCTGCCAAAGTTAGGCTGTCAAATAAATCGTCTGCTTTCTTAAAATTAATAAATACCTGTGTAGTTTTATGTTATTTTACCAATTTGAGCTATTATAAATATTGTTTACCAAGAGTAAACTTGTCACTTTGACAGCGTCTGCCACAGAAACGCTGTCAAATATTTCGTCTGCCATATTGTTTTTAGTTAACGTACTAATAGGGGAATACACCCACTAAAATTAATGTGTAATGCTTGTCGTTCACTTTATTGTAAAATATGCCACTTTGACAGACGTCTGCCAAAGTTAGGCTGTCAAATAAATCGTATGCTTTCTTAAAATTAATAAATACCTGTGTAGTTTTATGTTATTTTACCAATTTGAGCTATTATAAATATTGTTTACCAAGAGTAAACTTGTCACTTTGACAGCGTCTGCCACAGAAACGCTGTCAAATATTTCGTCTGCCATATTGTTTTTAGTTAACGTACTAATAGGGGAATACACCCACCAAAATTAATGTGTTTTACTTGTCGTTCACTTTACCATAAAATATGCCACTTTGACAGGCGTCTGCCAAAGTTAGGCTGTCAAATAAATCGTATGCTTTCTTAAAATTAATAAATACCTGTGTAGTTTTATGTTATTTTACCAATTTGAGCTATTATAAATATTGTTTACCAAGAGTAAACTTGTCACTTTGACAGCGTCTGCCACAGAAACGCTGTCAAATATTTCGTCTGCCATATTGTTTTTAGTTAACGTACTAATAGGGGAATACACCCACTAAAATTAATGTGTAATGCTTGTCGTTCACTTTATTGTAAAATATGCCACTTTGACAGACGTCTGCCAAAGTTAGGCTGTCAAATAAATCGTCTGCTTTCTTAAAATTAATAAATACCTGTGTAGTTTTATGTTATTTTACCAATTTGAGCTATTATAAATATTGTTTACCAAGAGTAAACTTGTCACTTTGACAGCGTCTGCCACAGAAACGCTGTCAAATATTTCGTCTGCCATATTGTTTTTAGTTAACGTACTAATAGGGGAATACACCCACTAAAATTAATGTGTAATGCTTGTCGTTCACTTTATTGTAAAATATGCCACTTTGACAGACGTCTGCCAAAGTTAGGCTGTCAAATAAATCGTATGCTTTCTTAAAATTAATAAATACCTGTGTAGTTTTATGTTATTTTACCAATTTGAGCTATTATAAATATTGTTTACCAAGAGTAAACTTGTCACTTTGACAGCGTCTGCCACAGAAACGCTGTCAAATATTTCGTCTGCCATATTGTTTTTAGTTAACGTACTAATAGGGGAATACACCCACCAAAATTAATGTGTTTTACTTGTCGTTCACTTTACCATAAAATATGCCACTTTGACAGGCGTCTGCCAAAGTTAGGCTGTCAAATAAATCGTCTGCTTTCTTAAAATTAATAAATACCTGTGTAGTTTTATGTTATTTTACCAATTTGAGCTATTATAAATATTGTTTACCAAGAGTAAACTTGTCACTTTGACAGCGTCTGCCACAGAAACGCTGTCAAATATTTCGTCTGCCATATTGTTTTTAGTTAACGTACTAATAGGGGAATACACCCACCAAAATTAATGTGTTTTACTTGTCGTTCACTTTACCATAAAATATGCCACTTTGACAGGCGTCTGCTAGGGTTAAGCTGTCAAATAAATCGTCTGCCCACGTGATTTCGACACGTTCTTAAGCTGTTTTTTTAAATGAGTGAATGTGGGTTTTGATCAATATTGTTCACCAAATCTTAAAACCACCCTTTTTTAACTGCATCCCCCAAGTTAAAGCTACCACTTTGAAACGGCAGACGGTCGATTTTAGTTTGTCTATACCATGTATAATTAGACCATGTAGGTGAAAATTTTGAAAAATATCGTTCACCGCAATGTTTGTCAGCTCCTATACTAGTATACTGAGACCGACAACTTTGACACTATATTGTAGAGATTTAAAAAAGGGTTGATGTTTTAAATTTGAAACAATTATGCAGAATATAAGAGAGAAAACGCAAAATACGAGAAAAAAAATTGAAACTTTGCCACCCTGTATAACGAAAATAACGCGTTTTAGACCATGCATATATTTGCATTTTTTTCTTATTTCGACGAGTACTATCACCCCCTGAAATATCTGCATCACATTAATTAACACCCTGTATATGGCGATATGTTTCCACTTTACGTTCCGCAGGAATGTGAGACAAAAAAAGCAATAGAAAACAAAGAAAAAAAGAGAATAAGAAAAATACTTTTTTATTACAAATTTTTAGTACTAATATTAGATGCACCCTCGGCTGACGATTAGCGATATGTACCCAGTCTAGTTTTTTTCCTATCCTGTTTTAAAGTACGTACTAGTTGTCTTTTAAAAGAATGTTTTCGTCCGCCTTGCTTCACTATTGCGGGAGTGCCTGGTAGACCACCCAATTAATAGAGGTGCATTTTCAGTGACTCGTTTACGTCATTGAACAAAGGTGAGATAAGGAAAACTCAATTCTTGACCTATTAAGTTAGGCTTTAAGCAGTTTCCTGGCAATATTTTTAAACCTTTTCTATCACAGATAACTATTTTATAAAACGTAACAAAGGTAGTCTACTTACATATAGGATGAGTTCAGGATGTGGTGACCTAAAAACACGTTGTGCAGAACTGCAAACGATGTCAAAATATTTCGTTGTATCGGTGAATAGGTGTATTCCTGTACTGGCTATATTACATGCTAGTCCTCCTTTAGTCTCCTTGGTCACTATTGTAACTTTTATAGCTACAGTTTCATTCACAGCTCGTTGAGACTGCTTCCATTTACACTTGTAGGGTTCTGTAGTTAGAGGGGTTGACAATTCTCCGTAAGTTTGGTTAAAATCACCAACACAAACTAAAAAATAATTTATTATTTAAATTCAAAAAAGTTTTGTCTGTTTCCTTCCGCCAAACACATCCCCAGACACGTTTCGACGTTATTACGTTATTAAACTTTTTTGAATTGATATCTGTGGTCCGGCACTTGTACCGGTTTTGAGAGCACACTTGCAAAATTTTCTGTTTTTACAGAATAACCCCTTTTCGACTGATCTTTTCTAAAGTACCGTACTGGGACACAAGATGTCCCACTGGGTTCTATAATCCCCTCGATAATTTATTATTTTTTACAAACGCCATCTCAGCTGGTATTGGCGGATCCTTCCGATGCGCACAAAATTGCCAAGCGAAAATACTCTACAAAATCAGCACTTTCCTCACTATTTTATTTTATCTACGACTATTTAATAATAGAAGCATAATGTGTTTGTTAGTACATATATAATGTGGTACATATTATTATAGTTACTCATAATCTACAACCGTGGATTATAAGATTTCATAATCCACGGTCCCAACAAAACATAGTTACCGAAATTACGGTAAAAACACACCAGATCTAGTTTAAGCAGGCGTGTATGTTATCAATACCATAGCAACCGAAGCGATTGGCAAGTATAAACAAATCATTTATTTTTAACTTTTCCATTACTAATAAAAACGATATGAATATAAGTACCGTAAAACGGGGTGGATAGAAACTGCAGGGAAAATATTAACAAAGCTGGAGAAAGTAAATCAAAAATTTCTTGGCACCATAAATTTCAAATTTTGCGCTTTATTTTATGTTGGTATTACTTAACGGTGGTTCCTCAATAAATGTCTAGTGCCATTTCGCAATTTACGTTTGTGTTACTGTTGTCATAATTACAAATGTCATTAGCTGTTTTACGGTGCGATTTTGGAGCCTAAAAAACTTTATTAATTGTGAGATACCAGCAGTTTATTTTTGTGTTGCCCGCAGGAACTCGGTTTTCCATTTTAAACTTAGCTTTAAAAAAAAAACGAGTTGGTATTTTAATTTTTTTATGTTTCCAATCGCCCCCGGAGTGGGGTAATCGCAATTTAAATGGTTAATATACCGGTGTTTTTGTTCACCCCAAATTGCGGGGTGACTAGAAACACCCTATTTTTTGCGATTTTTTTTGTCCAAGTGATTTTTTTTGTTGGGATGATACTGCATCGTCATCATCTACTATTGGCGAGCGGACTTTTCCCTATTTTTAATTGAAAAAAGAAGAAGAAGTTTTCTTGCATCACAAGCAGAAAGTATAAAAAGTGTTTCGATCGACCCCGTTTTACGGTACCTAATATTCCTGCTCCCATTCATTTTCAGAATTGCTCTAATGTTACAATCAATTTCATGAAAAATTAGAAATAAGTAATTGTATTTTGTTTAATTATTGTTAACATTGTTAAATTGTATTTTTTAGTTAAGAAATACCATTAATAATATTACCCTGTTATGTAAAAATATCCTATTGTAATAAAATTTGTTGCTCTGAATGCATTTTCTAATTTTTTGAATACTGAATAGTCGTAGATAAAGTACAGTATTTGACTCGCGTATAATGGCTATATTGCACTCGGATTCTCGTGTAATATAGCCTACATTATACGCTCGATAAATAATATACTATTATTAAAGTTTGTATGAAACCATTTTATAAATTTTTAAACGTCTGTATTTATTAAGGGAATAAATACAATAATCTCTTTACAAAATATTATTTTTCTCTACCTGTATAAAAATAATAATATAATCCGATTTCGAGCAAGCCTAATTCACATGATCCTTCCCTGTCGCGTAGTTTTTGAGAGTCAGATACCGACCGACTGAATTGGGAAATACCGTTTTTATGATAGCGACTCTAGAACGTTGGGATCTGTCTAGAAACTTTTCGTGCAGTTTTTGAAAGCGTGCCTTTTTTCAAAGAAATACTTTTCATATTCTGTTTCCTAGTTGAGAACTGATTGTATGTTGTATGTTTGTACCAAATTTTACCCTATCTTTTCAATAGTTTTCTTGGCGTTCTATAAATGAAATGACCGACACATCTATTATTACTTGCCACCAGCGTTGCCAGATGTGGTACAATGACCTTTAAAAAAGTACGTTGGTACACTTTGCCTATATGTGGTACAATCATGAACATCTCAAAGAAAAAAATCTTTAAGATGTTCGTGGGAACAATCTTACGTTTTTATAAAAAAGTGTTAGATTTCGATATTTAAAACCTACTTCTTCGTTTCGACACAAGATATTTATACTTTTCTGATTTTGATATGAAAACGTTACGTTTGCGCTTTACAGTTTTTAGGATTTTAAAATGATAAACCTAATTCATCAGTTGCAATTGCATAAATAATAATTTTTTATTTTCTTTTTACTTTTGCTATAATTGTTACAATTAAAAAATACTTTGTTTAGAAATAATTTTTTATGTGAAAACGCCTTGTTTTTATGATGTTATCCCGAAATTACTTGTTTTTTTTTGTGTTTGTATAAAATATACATTATTTTGTATTTTCAAGGGATATGTTAGTTTTATTTATTCAAGTTAAACATTTTGCAGCTAAAAATGTTTTCCAGAACAAAATAAAATATTCGATACACTTGTTTACGTATAAAATTTTCTTCTTGCGCCGAGTGGGTACATTCATACTAAATCTGGTACAGTTTTTATCGCTGTCTGGTACAATGCACTTTTTTTTGGCAACACTGCTTGCAACAATATAAAATGCCCGTACAATTGTCGTCAATTATGGAGTTATTTGTTTATTATTGATAAAGATTGAATCTAAAAGGTACTAACGTGTTGGTTTGTCTGAAGTAAACTTCATTTTAAATCCTCGCCTATTGCTCGACAACTGTTGCCAATACAAAACGAATATTATATTGTCACTTGTTTCGAATATATCTCCACTCTTCAGGGTACTGTTAGGCTTTGGCACTAATTTAGGACCGATATGAAATCCTTCGTATACAACAAAGTGGGTGTCATCAAAATCAACATCTTCCATATTTAGCGTAATTCTACGTCCTTTAGGCACTCGGACTTTCCAGTCACAATAGCTGGATTCATACATTTTTTTTGGGTATCCCGGCGAGGTGATGATTCCGCTTTCTTGATTAAGGTTTTCTTCACACACTATAAAAAATGTTTTTTTTTGTTTGTTGCACTTTTATTAGTTTCCACGTTTAACAGTAATATAATATGTACCTACTTACTCTGTCTCTCGGCTTCAAACTTGAGTAGGAATTCATCTTCGTCGGATTTTGATGTCATCATGACAATCACTTCATTGCTGCTAGACCTAACTGACTGGGTATGATTTGACCCGCAGTATATACCCAAGTTTGTATCTAAAAAGTACATAAAAATAAAAAAAATAAATACAGGGTGTTCGAAAAATGCGTTAGAAAATTTTAAGGGGTGATTCTACATGCAAAAATAATGCTAGTAGGTTATTTGGCAAAATGTCGATATCTCCATGGTTACCAAAATATAGGGATTTGAATTTGATCTTTTAGTTTTAGTTTTTCGTCATACTACATTTATTTTCGAAACAAATCATTTGATATTCGGCACACATACTAATCTGGAGCGACTATACAATTTGAAGATAAGAGTCCCTTTTTTTTAAACCGCTAGAGGGCACTTTACCTGAAACATAAATATTATTTCCGTCATAACTGTTTTCTTTTGGTAGTTGGAGCAAAACAGAAGGTGCCATTTTAGTATCAATTAAGAACATAAAAAATAAGTTACTCTTAATCAAGGTCGATAAACCCCACCGTTTAGCCACTAATCGATATCAAAACTTTCATTGCTGCATCGGTGCATTTGCTACCGAGAATCATCGATCGACGATGAAAACTGCGTGAATCGTCACATGAATTATTATGCTCTGTACTGGTTAATATTCCAGATTATCCGTCCCTAATGTTTCATCCTTCCATGGGTGTTCAATAATGAACAAGTGACTTTCAATATGTTGTTCAGCAACATCAATCTTTAATCTAGGGTTGATTACATGTAAATTGTACTGTATTTGTAGTTTATTTAGATTGTTGCATTTTCTTTATTACTGCATTTATGAAACATTTTTTATGTCATGGTAATATTACCATTCTTTCCAGAGTTTAAATTTTTAGCACCATATTTATTAACACATATCTCGTTCACATTTTTTAACATATATTCCTGCTTTATGTTGATACGCATCGTTTGATAAAACTGTCTTCAAAGCACAAATGATTGCCACATTAGTATATACCTACTTGAATTTTTTTTGAAATGCATATAACCCGTACATTTACCTTTTAGTAACAGTATTGTTTTTGAAATGTGTATGACCCGTATATTTTCCACTTAAATTTATTAAAGGCTTGACTGAGTAAAATTCTAACCCTTTGTTTTATTAACTCACGAACCCCGGTGGAAATACGGTAATTTCTTTTGTTGTTTTTGGACAGTCGATAAGTCAGTCTGACCAACTCTTTTTGAAATTTGAAGAAATAGTCCATGCTTAAAGTGGCGTTGAAAGTATGGGAAAGAAAGAAAAACTCAAAGTCTTTCTCTACAAAGTTTAATAGAATACAAATATTCAACAACCGTGAAATTGTCAAAAATTTGCACATTTTTTTTTTTAATTTGAAGGGAAAGCAGCTGTATGCGTCCACGTGCTGTGACACGTTTTTTAAATTAAACCCCTACGGGGTTACTGAGCCTGAAAACTCAGTACCCCACTAGGCACCTCTATGGTTTCTTTTATTCGTAAGTACTTACTTTTTATCAAAAATAATTTTCAAAAATTCTTTCAATTTAATTTGATTTTTAATTTTAATTTCATTTTCTATTCTTTACAGATTATCTTACTTTCTTCAAATTTTTTTCCCCACAATGTCTTATAGACACATACCCACTTAAAATGTCCTTTTTTATTAAATACATTTTTTTTTTTAAACAACCTTCGACACCTTTTTAGAAAAGGTTTTTTTTCTTTTCCAGTTATTTGGTTGGTTTAGACCCCATTTACTGACCTCTCACATACTCAGTATGGTTAAACTTTATTTAATTTTCTTTATATCATGTCTACTTTAAACATTAGGTTTTAATTAAATAAAATCTCCAATAAGGTTCGACACCATTTTCTCTTTTGCTAAAACCATCAGCACCAAATATAATTTCTGTCTCCTGATGATGAACGTTTCTACGTTCGAAACATGTAGATACTTTTGTTGAATATTTTTATTCTATTAAACTTTGTGGAGGAAGACTATGGTTTTTTTTTCTTTCCCATCTTTTTGAAATATTTAAGAGACCATACCGTTTCTTAACAACGGATTGACCTCCTTTTTTCGGACACCCTGTATAAAAAAATACTGCAATGTTACCTACCATTTCCAAATATGGAATTGTGCTCATATAGAATTACTTTGGAAACATCAGTTCTACTACAGTTTGAAACTTGTAGCGCTACCCTAAATATGGGGAAGGTAATATTTAGATAGTAACCCTCCGGGGCCTTTATGTGCCAGATGCAGCTGCTACCGATTCTGACATGATGATGCTCCTTATTACTCAACGATCCGTCCGTACCTCGCAATGTACCTCCGCAATAAGATATTGATATTTTGGCTTTGAAACCATTTCTAGGTTCATCTGAATCAGTAAAGAATTTTATACGGAGCATGTTGTCAGTACTAAATTGGGTACTGGGGGCTTCGTAACAGTATGTTCCTATTAGAGGAGCTAATTCGGTACCACCATCTCGTAGTTTTAAATAGTCTTCGTTACATCTAAAAATACCATATTAGAGTTAGTATGTGCGTAGAGTTGTGTTACTTTTATTTTATTTATTTATTTTTATATTCAAATAAACTGGCATTGCCCAATAAAATACAATCTATAAAATTAGGTATATACAATTTGTATATCCAAAATAACATACAATAATGGTAATGACGTAACTTACAAAGTACAATTAGATATAAAATTCATTGATTCCATTTTAATTATTTCTTTTTAAATAACCCTTCAAACTGACTGGAGATTCTTTAAAAAAAATCAATATTGGCATTATTCGATGATGTTGAGGTTCAAAAATCTTACTTTCTCGAAAATATCTAGGTGGAACATAAAAACTGAACTTTGATAATTATTCTGCACAGTTACATAGACTATAAATCATTTTAAAAACAAATACAACCTCCATGATGTTTTGCCTGCTTTCTAAAGAGCCCATATTGAGATCCTTTTTCAGTTCAGAGTAATTAATGTTATGTACTAATAAATGTATTTCGTAAGCCCCATATTTAAGAAATTTTCTCTGAACTCCGTTCAATGTATCTTGATTAACATTGTAATGGGAGGACCACACGCTGTATCAATTTTTTAGTTGTTGTCGCACCAGTGAGGTATACAGTATTGTACAGTATTGTATTTATAGGTGTACAGTTATTGCCTTGACGTCAGAAAAATCCCTGGTGTTTCTTTTAATAAATCCTACCATTTTCATAGCCTTATTTCTACAAATCTCAATGTGTTGACTGAAACTTAATTTATGATCAACGATCACTCCAAGATCTCTAATAACTTTCACGTTTTCTATTATGTTATTATTAAAATGATAGCTATTTACAACACTAGAGATTTACTAAATTGTATATATTTTAAAACAGCTTGTTCCTACAACACGAATTGTAAAATCGAACAAGGTCACAGTTTAAAAGAATGGGTGCCTTGCGGAACACCCAATTGAACCTTGATTGATCTAGACACATAGTTATTTATCCTTACAATTTAAGTTTTATCAACTAAGTATGATTTTAACCAACGCAAAACTTTTCCTTGGATACCACAAGCATAAAGTTTGTTTAAAAGGATATACATGTTTTGCTTGTCAAAGGCTTTAGCAAAGTCTGTGTAAATAGAGTCAACACTGTAGCCAGTTTCCAAAGTCTCCACTATCTGCTCGTGATATACTAGGAGGAGAAACCATGTTTATTTGAAATTATAATATTTTTAAAAGTTTGCTTGAAAAAGTCTGCAACAATAATAGTGACATTAATGAAATAGGTCGGTAGTTTTCATTGTTTCCTCTACTTTTACTATTTTTAAAGATCGGTACTGTATAAGAAGTTTTTCAGATTTCTGGAAATAATCCATTAAAAAGAGATTTATTAAATAATAGCCACAATGGCCTTGACAATGGAAATGCACAATCCTTGAGAAAAAAAGCAGATATACCATCGGGGCCCGAACCTTTAGATACATCGAGGGATTCTAATGAAGAGATATTTAAGTCAGGTCCTAAAACCTCGTTACCAAATAATTTGGGATTGATATTGTCAGAGTGTCCGAGTTTTTTTCCCCAAGAAAAGCATTAAAGAAAAGTAATCCTTCTTACCATTTATCCAAACTCAGTTTGATGATATAAAAAAGCGACTAACGGGCTTTAAAGAGACCGACCTCACAACCAGGGTTGTCAGATATTTCTTCTTCAATTCTTTAAGTTTTTTTTATTAAAAATGTTCCTTTTATATCAGTATTCAATTGTTAGTCAGTAACTCTCTTTGAAAGCTAGTTTGCCAATATACTTTAAACCGAGAAGTTTTAAGTGTGACAGAAAAAAATAACAAGCCATTCATTGTTATAATAATACATTATTTAGTCCTTAAGAAACATTATAACTAAAATCAAAATAAAAAGTGTTTTCAGTGTTAAAAAACAACTAATAATAATTAACAAACCCTTGTTTCACCAATACTTATAATATTATATTGTATTTACAAACCAGAAAATTTGGAAGAACTGGCAAGCGCACATAATTTATCCACGTTGCCATGGAGATAAGCGCAAATGGCGCTGCCTCGGACGGTCTGTGAATAATACTAGGACAAACGTAATTGCAAATTTATATGTCCTAGACCAGCCATGTCAAAAGTGCGTGCGGCCCGCGGGCCGCATGCGGCCCAATGAACATTTTCTTGCGGCCCCGAATCAATTTTGAAAACAGCCAGGTAATGCGGCCCGCGAGCCTATTAAAAACCGAAATGGACCAGTTAGCGATGGATAATCTGTCACATTTTCCGACTTGCAAGGCGTATCAGGAAAGTACAAGTGTCCCAATATCATACAAAATGTATACAGAGAAAGGAAGTCTTCTGGCAGAATTTGAAAAGCGTTTTCAGGATTTTAAGTCCCAAGAAAACAATTTTTCTTTATATAGGGTGACTGGTAAGTAGACGTATTCCTGTGGGGAGGTGTTTGTAGAGCCTATTTGCAATTGAATTAACCATACTACCCTCTATGCAAAACCCACTGAATTTTGAGATATTTTCATGTTTATGTTTTTTCGAAATTCTCGTACTATGACTACAAAGAATTTGAAATTAAAGAAAAAAAATTATCATTTTTGTAAATGTTCCAATTTTACGTGTTAGCTGACACACTAGTGCAGGTTATAAGGCAAAAAGTATGGCAAAGAAGTAAAAGAAATAAAAACACAGGGGCAAAAACGAAAACTTACGAGAATTTCGAAAAAACATAAACATGAAAATATCTCAAAATCCAGTGGGTTTTGAATAGAGGGTAGTATGGTTAATTCAATTGCAAATAGGCTTTACAAACACCTACCCAAAGGAATACGTCTACTTACCAGTCACCCTGTATACTGGTCTGGTCACTATCGATATTGATAAAGTTCCCCCTCACTTGCAGATGGAAGCGATTGAGATTCAGTGTCAGACCCATTTGAAAAATAAATTTGATAGTGTTGGTACGCTCGAATTTTATAAGTACTTGCCATGTTCAAAACCAAGAAATGAGAAAATTTGCCTGCCAAAATCCTGTCAATGTTTGGAAGTAACTATAAGTGTAAACAATTATTTTCTTTGATGAAAGGAAACAAATCTCCCGCAAGATCGCGATTGACGGACGCACACATGGACGCAGTTTTAAAAGTTATTTCCGTCGATAAATTCACGCCACAAATAGAATACTTAATTAACGACAAAAGATATCAAATATCTGGCAAAAAAAGTTAATTTTTGTACTTTTTTGTAATGTCCTTTTATTGAAAATTTAATAAATATACTTGTCCTATATAATAGTACTTTTTTTTTTAAAGATTTTCAGCAGTTTGTCTTTTTTAAGATTATATAGGTTTTGCGGCCCACCTAATCTATAGTCTTCATGCTTTTGACCCACCAGTGACTTTAAGCTTGACATGGCTGTCCTAGACAAAAAAGGCGGAATATTTTAAGCGAATGTTGTTTATACCTGCTAAAAGATAATTAAGCCATCACACTGTCGCCTTAGTTATTTAATAGTTTAGGATAGTAGAGTAGGTGGTTTAACAGATTTGCTGTAATTTACGTATTTAATTTTGGTTTATAACTGTGTACTATGCTTAACGTTTTCTTTTACTTAATATATTTTATTGAGTTGTGGCTTTAAACATAAAAAATTAGACAATCGAATCAAGGGCGGTCCTACGGGAGGGGGGGGGGGGGGGTACTGGGGGTAATTACCCCCCCCCAGAGACCAGGTTGAGGACGCAAAAACTAAAAATAAATTGTCCAAAAAACTATAAATATTTATTATTTTTAAATAAAAAACAAAACCAATAAATTTGAAAAAACATTTTTTATATAAAAATATCAACGTCTTAATATTATAAGATATATTCCATTATAGTCCGTCGATAAGTCGATATAATATCGCGAAAATGCTGGTAAACCGGACCGAAGAATGTCTGGTTTTCTAATGACTTAATAAAAATGTTAAAAGCAGCGGCATCCAATGCAAAATATATTAAAAAACAATTGTAATTTTTCTTAGCTTTATTTTCATGTTCTGATTTCTTTATTATACATATACATTTAAGTTTTGTTTTATTTTAGTGTTTTGACTTATGTTACAATATTAAAACATACTACATCAGTGGCGTATTTACGAGGGGGCTCAGGGCCCTCCCCTCCCAGATATATATAGTACAACTGTATAAACAAAGTTCATCTGTCACGGATAATGCCCTCGAAGCTTTTAAAACTTGTTTATTTTGTCGCCCTTTCAAATTTCTTTTAAATTAAAAAAGTGTTTTAAAGTCTGGCATATCGCCGCAGATTAAGCTTTACGGTTATTTTACCCAAAAAAGGGCGTGGCACCCAAAAAATGTTCGCCTGCGGCGCCAGACAGATTGCGCCTCTGGCGCAAATCCTTAGGAGTACCCCCCCCCCCCCCCAGAAAGACGTTCCAGGACCGCCGTTGAATCGAATGGTTATAATGGAATCTCGGCGTATTGTGGAACTACGACAGGAGTATTTGCGCTAAATAAAAGAGTACTGGGAATCAGATAAAAATATAATTTATTTAGGCGAAACATGGTTCGATAAGCATGATGTTACAGTTTAAAAAATTGCACTTTAAATACACCGTGTCCGAGGGGAAAACGTGTTATTATTCTTCATGCCAAAGGTAAAGATGGCTTTGTTTCTAATGCGTCGCTCTTGTCGGCAAAAAATATCACTCAATTTTCCGGCGATTATCATGAAGATATGACCGCGGACTTGTTTGAAAAATGGTTTGCTGAACAGCTTTACCTAACATTCCCCCGAATTCGGTAATTGTTATGGACAATGCGTCATAGCATTCGAGAATAGTAAATAAAATACCTAACATAAGCACTAAGAAAGAAGATATTCTAAAGTTTATGAGAAATAAAAACATGGATATTCCTGAAAGGATTCCAATCAAAAAGGAATTAATTAAAATCATCAATAGGAGGAACTTTAAAAATTAATACGTAATTGATACTCTATGCACTAGGTGCGCGGCCATACTATTTTGCGATTACCCCCATATTATTGTATCTTTAACGCTATCGAAATGGTTTGGGGTACCATAAAAAAATGATCAGTCACCAACATTAAGCGCAGCTGTCCTTCATAATATTCGGCAGGTAATTAGCGACATGAGTAGCGATGTATGGAAAACTGCCAAGCTCATGTTATAAAAATAGAAAACAAATATCCTGTTTTATCGCCTATAGCGCCAATAGTGATCCAACCCGGAAATGATTCTACTTCTGAATATTCTGATGATTCCAGCAATTAAATTGTTACCTATTTAAGTTGCTATTATAATATTATTATCATAATAAAAAGTTAAAACAATACCCTGAGCATTTTAATTATTTGGTTGGCAACGCCTATGGTTAGGAGTTTAATATTTTTGATTTCATTAAATTGACCTGAGAAACACTATACCTTGGCATATCAGAAATGTCAAATCTTTCCTCAAAATCTATTCGTAGAGCCTCACCAGCGGGACCCCTAAAGGTCCAAATACATTCCGAGTGAGCTGGTGGTATGTTTGGGTAGTTAAGTGACCAAATCTCCATTGATGTTTTTTCTGAAGATAATTGGTGATGACCTCCACACTCAATCGATACCTCTTCATAGTTAATTTTAAATCCCTGGAAATAAGTTTGGATATCGTATTCGTTACCAATTTTACCGTTAAACTTCAAATAAAGGTTGTTACTGCTGGACTCCATTTTTGGTGGAGTATCCGGGCCACAAAATTTTCCATCTCCCAACAAGGGACTATCTGGAAACTTTCCATTTTTAATTAAAATATAATTTTGGCAGTTATTTGCGTCGCTGGGAGTTAGATGAAAGGACTCAAAGGTTAGCTTAATGGTACGGCCCGATTTTACAGTTATATTCCATTGACACTACAATAAAAAGTTTCATGTTAGCTTAGTAATTTTAAGAAATACTTAGTTAGTATACCTCTTTTTCATTGGAAATGCTGGTATTAAAAAGTATGTTACCAGAAGATTCGGTTAAAGTTCCGCCACACACTGAAAAATAATTTTAGATTTATTATTTATTTATTTGCAGGATTCTTTATAATAATATTAAAAATCAATAACATCGTTTTTTCTTTAATTAAAATAAATCCAATCAAAGCATCATTACAAAACCATAGATTAATAAATCTGTCCGATTTTGTAATGAAAAAATATATACCCATTTAGATTATTAATTTTAATCACATCATAAATATATATATTTTTTAAGATATAAGTAAGTAATTCAAAAATATTTTACCCAAAAAAAAAAGAAAAATTATAAATAAGGGAGAAGTTATAATAGAAAAATTGTAATATTTAGTATTATTATTACCTATAAGTTGGTTAGTATTATTATACCTATAAGTTGGCTTACCTTTATATGATTTTGCATAATCCATGATTTTAATTTTTTTTTAAATGCCAAAAAACTCATAGTTTTCAAATTAGTAGGTAATATATTAAAAATTTTGATGCCAACAAATAAAGTATTATTTTTTAAAAGTATTAAATTAAAATTTTCATAACATAAACTTAAATTTGTTTTTTGTCTTGTTTGGTATTTATGAGTACCTAATGTTAGGTAATACATTTTTATTTTTATATAAATATACATATTATATAAAATGGAAGTTTTGTAATAAAGTTGTTTTAAACTAAGAATATTATTATTAACAAATAATATTTTTGAAGGAAACAAAATATGTTTATTAAATATTATTTTTAAAACATATTTTTGTATTGTTATATGCGGTTTCAAATTTGAGTCGTATGCACTTCCCCAACCAATTATACCATAGGAAAGAATTGATTGATAAAGTGCATAATAAAAAATTAAACAAAGTTTTTGATTTACAATATTTTTTAAAAGTCTAAATTTACATAAAGTGTTTCTTAATTTTTTTGTAAGAGTGTTAATTTGATGATCCCATTTTAAATTTTGGTTAATCAATATTCATAAAAAATAAGTACCTATTTTATAAATTCAACTTTTTTAATTTTATTTTTGCAAAAACAGTTAGCATAATTAATTCCAATTATACCTGATATTTAATTAACTACAATTTAAGTCATGAATTTTAATTTCTTTTAAACTATTCGGCTGAGTTTCTTTATAACAAGAAAAAGTCATAAATTTTGTTTTAGTTAAATTTTAGTTTAATAGGTCATAACTCAAATTATTTTTTATTATTGAAATGTTTAGTTCTAAATTTAAAATGCATTCATTCCAAGTATTAGCTGGTATTATACAGTATCATCTGCATATAAAAATATATTTTCATTTAACTCTGAGTTTAATATATCATTAATATAAAATAAGAATAAAATTGGTCCCAAAACAGAACCCTGAGGTACAACACAAATTAAAGTAGTTGTTTTACTACTGAAATTATCTATTTTTACTTTCTGTTCTCTATCTGATAAGTAACTTTTAAATAAATTATATGCGATACCTCTAACTCCATAAGCTTCCAGTTTAGATAACAGTTTATTGTGTGATACTGTATCAAATGCTTTTTGCAATTCTAAGAATATGCCAATTAATATTAATTTAAAATTTAACGGACGTTAAATTACAGATTAACGGAGGTGACTTTTTATACCAATTGTTTTTACCTGATGAAACCTGCAATTCAAATCCAGTCCCATTTATATGCGTATTTGTTGTAAATTCCACTTTTGCCAAATTAGTAGCGAGAACCTTTTCAGCTGCATTTACGTTATTACAGATTTCCTTTATTTTATCCCATTGGGCATTTTTGTCGGATTTGTGAAAGACTCTAATAACATCACCATAGGTGCAGGTTCGAAGATTGGGCCAATTTCCAAAATTTGCTTCTAGCACTTGTACTTTGAGGTGGTTTTGTGAGGGTGTTGTAAATATCCACTCACAGTTTAAGTTCGGGGCATACCCGTTGGGGTACCCAGGAGATGATATTGTCATTTTTGTATCTATTTCCAGTGTATGGACAAACTGACAAGCTGTAAGGATAAAAATAAAATTTGTAAATTAACTTTCAAAATGTCTTTATTCCAAACTAACTTTTACAGTTCATTACATGGAAAGTGACAACATAATATAAAAAATAATAACCATTAAAAAAATAACAATAAAAAAAATTGAAGTTAATCCAATTTAATTCATTAATAAAATCAATTTTAAAAAAAACTAGTATAAATTTAATAAATATCTCTTCAATTGCTTTTTAAAAGTTGCCAATTTTTTAATTTTTTCTGATATTTTTTGGAAGATTGTTATATTTTATTATTCCGTCATATAAAAGCGATTTTTTTCCGAAATTACTTTTTATTGGTATAGTTTGATAATTTATACAATGTTTAGTGTTATGATCATATCTTATTCTCCTGAAGTGTTATGTTTGATTTTTTTTCTTTTAAAATAATAGAGTGAATTAGAATACAAATTTTTAATTTATAAATGTCTTGAACGCGTAAATACCCTTTCGGTCTATATAGATTAACAATTGGTTATAAATGTGGTAATTTGTGTATACATTTAATAACTTTATTTTGCAATTTTTGTAATGGTTTTAAGTTTGATAAACAAGCAGATCCCCAGGCAGAAGCTAAGTATTGTAATTTTGATATAATAATGAAAAATATATATTTTTTAAGTATTTCAAAAGAATGAAATATCTAGCTCTGTACAAAACAGATATCAAAGGAGATGTCGAGTTGATAATATACTGAATATGGCATTTCCAATTTAAATTTTCGTCTAAAACTAATCCTAAAAATTTTGTCGTTTTTGAATATTGAATATTTTCATTATTAAATGTTAAGGGGTTAATGATGGAATTTATTTTATTTTTAGTTATAAACATAAAAAAAGATTTTGTAAAATTTAACGTAAGTTTATTTGATTGAAGCCAAGAAAGAAGTATTTTTAAATCATTATTAATATCAAAATACATTTCTGCAGGAGTTTCAGCAAAATATATAATTGTCGTATCATCTGCAAATAGCTTTATATTGCCCTTTAAGTTCAATTTGGAAACGGAATTAATGTAAATTAAGAATAATAACGGACCTAATATTGATTCTTGTGGAACTCCACATATTATTTCTTTTTCCGAACTTTTTCTTCCCCAATTTGAACAAATTGTTTGCGATAGCTTAAATAACTTTGAAGTAGTTTGTGTGTATTTCCCCTTATCACAATACTATATAATTTTCTTAATAAAATATCATGGTTTACGGTGTTAAAAGCCTTACACAGATCTAAGAATAGTAAACAGCATTTTTTACTGCTGTCGACATTAGCTTGAATTTTGTTATGATATCTCCTACAGCTATTTCTGTATTCTTAGATCTGCGAAAACCATACTGGTTAGCAAACAGTAAATTTTGGCTTTCTAGAAAGTCGCATAATTTATTATTTATTCTAATATTTGTGAAAATATATTGGGCGATAATTGCTGCATTTATATCTTTTATCAGTTTTAAATACTGGAGTTACTTTAGCAATTTTAATTTTTTCTGTAAAAATACCTGTTTTTAGAGATAATTTAGTTAAACGAAATAAAATTGGCGTAATTTTTCATTTTTTAAACACTTATTATAATTGTCGATATACAGGGTGTCCGGAAAAAGAAGTCAAGCCGTTAACCATATCGATTGCTTACTACCAATACCTCCTAAGTGTAAAAACTAAAAATCTTCAGGAGGGACAAAAAACTGTTTAACTTTTATCATAATAGATAATTTCACTTTTATAGAATGGAAAGAGCTCCTATCTACAATACAATTTTGATTTACTCATTTTAACAAATAAATCAGCATGTTCGAATTAAAACTATTACATTGCAGATCACAAGAGACATAAATTACTACTTTATAACGGAAAAACAAACAAAATACATAATACAACAAGTAATCAAATGAAACTTACCAGCCGGTAACACAACACCGTTCACAACAAAATGGGAGATAGGAGGTATTGCTTACACTGTATGAGACTTGTGTAGTGGTGATATTTCCATTTGAAAACTGGCGCGAAAATATAAATCTGAGTAACTAGAAGGTATTTCTATTCCAATGATTTACCAAAGATCTACCTGAGATCGGACATCGCACGTGTCATATTGCCAAGCCAAGCCACAGATGAGTCTATAGGTAGGAACCTCTGGACGAGGAAACATTTCACTCAAAGTGAGGCGAGGAATGTCTAATAGCAACGGAGACGGCAAGATTACTCTGTAGACAGTGGCGGAACTACCGGTGTTCAATGTGTTCAAAGCACACGGGTCCGGGCTAAAAAAGGGCCCGGGAGCGGAGCCCCAAAAACATAAAAATGCAAAACAAAATATTATTATCGAAAAAAAAATGCAATACTCCGGAGACTTATCCGCAAAACGACTCTACTCAATACATTTATAGATTGTAACTGAAATAATCACATAAAACGGCCTTTATTTTTTTTATTATTGTTTTTTTTAAACTGCAATTCGCAATACCGGCATTTAGTTTTTAGTTTAAAGGGCGGTGTTTGTGTCGGCGAATATTGAAGTTGGATAAGTGAAATTAGGAATTTCTACGATTTAGTTGAAAGTGTCTATGTTTTTTTTGGACAAAGCATTAACGGTGGGCACTTTTGCAAAGTGTTATTAATGCTAAAATAACTTTTAAAAAAATTGACACCCACTCGATGGTCATCGAGACACGATGCATTAGAAGCTCTTCATTTTAGATATGTGGATATTTTAAAAACACTGGCAAAAATAATTTTAACCTCTACAAATAAAGCGGAAGTGAATGAAGCAAAGTCTTTAAGAAAACACTTGGAAAAATTTGAAACCGTTTTTCTTATTGTTTTTCAAAATAAAATTTTAAAGAATATTGATGCATTGTCAAAACTTTTACAAAAAAAAAGCAAAATATTGAAGCTGCGTCTAAAATGTTTGCCACCGCCACTGAAATCATAAATCAAATGAGAAATAATTTTGATGTAATTAAAACGGACGCTCTTATTTTGGCTAGGCAACGGGGCACTACTCCTGAATTCGAAAACAAAAGGATATCAAGACCAAAAATAATTTTTAAGGATGTTAATAACCATTATCAAGTTCAAACAAGTAATGATTGGTTTAGAATAAATGTGTTTTTTTAAACTATAAATATAATTACAGCTCAATTAAAAAATCGAAGTTTTGGCCTTTACAAAATTTGTTCTTATTTTCGCGTTTTGTTCCCCAACGTTTTACGAGATCCTTCTCTTTCTGATAAGGATATTTACGATATGAGTCAAGCCCTGCATCTTCAATATCTAGAAGATATCGCTGATACAATTTCATCGAAAGTGCTTTCATTTAGAGAATGTTTTAAGAATGATTTAGATAATTTAACTTCTATTTTTGATTTATTAGATTTTATATTAGTTAAAAATTATTATTCATCTTTCAGTTTTAGTAAAGTTGTAACTGCCTGCATCATTTTTTTGACCATCTCTATTTCGGTTGCATCGGCTGAACGGTCTTTTTCCAAGTTAAAGTTAATTAAAACTTATTTGAGAAATTGCATGACCGATAAAAAATTATCAGTTTTAGCAATAATTATTTCTATCGAAAATGAGGAAGCTCAGAAAATTGACATTTCTAATCTGATTCCAAACTTTGCGCATGTAAAAGCAAGAAATTTTTTTTTCTACTACTTACTTGAGAAATCGTCATTATTTACTTCATTCCTTTATCGAGAAGTAACATTTCTTCACCTAGGTTAATAATAATAATAAAAAATTTCCTAGGTCAATAATGAAAAACAGCTGTTCAATGAGGTTGTTGCAGACAATTTTATAACTTAAATCACCGTTTCTTTGACATATTACCCAAATAGCATTTAGACGTCTAACCAACGTCGCTATAGACAACCCGACGTCGGTAACTGACGTCGAAACGACTACGTGTGGACCCGTTTTTGCACTAAAATGGAGCAGACAAATTTGAGTTGTTTAGACGTCGGTAACTTTACTATTGAAGTATACTCTTTTAACCAAATTTTACGCTATTTAACGTTAACTTTTGATAACCAAAAATGTGTACTAAAAGTTTTATTTGGTCATGTGGAAGTACCTATATGTTGCTCCCGTATAATGTGGTGTAAACAAAATATAACCTAATTTGTTGTTGATCTGTAGAAAGAACAAGACCAGAAATTAAAATATCAAACAGTTTTCTTATTGTTAAACGATGTTTGTTATAGACGTAAATAAAATGAGATTATAGGGTTTCTCGAGAATAAAAGTTGCTTGCGAAGGGTACTTTACTGATAAATGTGACCAAAATAGATCGAAAAATATGTGTTCGCCTCAAAATAAACAAATATTTAATAATTTTTAATATATATGTTTTTATGAATGACCAGAAAAAAAATCATATATTGGCTTGATTTCCAACTCCATCTAAATAAAGCTATAAGGAAATTAAATTTTATTCATATAGTTGCCATTTGAAATGGTATTTATTTTCGAAATTTCAAAAATAAACGTACTGTGTTTTAATGGCCGACGGGACGCTACAACGCTCATCAGCATAAAAATGGCGGAGTTAACTAATGTACCTAAATTTACTCAAATACCACCAAAGGTTACTTTATATCCAAAACTTTATCCAAACTTAACTTAAACTACCACCCGCAAACGACACACCAACGTCGGATGATTAGAATTCCAAACCACAACCAGGTTTTAACCTTAAGACATTTGAACTACTTAAATTGACGACCAAAGGACGTTAAAAGTAAACGTCAATTTCTGTAGATAAAAATTAACAAACAGAAATGTCATATGTCATTATTTTTTAATCGTATATTTAACCCAAATAAAAGGTTTTTCAATTTTTCATCTCTCATCCAAGCTTATCCTGTAATATTTTATAAATTTTCGTTGGTAAACAACTAAAAAAATGGATCACTTTAAATTATAGTAGGTATATATTAAAGACCTTAATGAGGTTGAGCCGGCCCCACATAAATATAATAATAATAATAATAATAAATTTCTTTATTTCTGATTAAATAAACTATACAATTCACATAAAAGGAAATGGCGTCAGCAAAGGGAGAGCATTAACTCTCCATGTAGTCCTTTAAACAGTATGGTTCCATCTGTACTAAATGTTCCTTTAACTTTCTTTTAAATACCTTCACACCGAACACATCGAACACCCACATAATAGGGTCCACTTTCAAAAATAGACAGATGATGTGCTGGATAATTTACATCCACAGAACGAGTACTATACTTATGATTCCTCTCAGCATAAAGACCCTGTCTATTCTTAAAAAAGAACATAATGGTATCAAAAATGTATAAACCATAAATTGTCAATAAAAAATTATTTCTAAAAACATTCCTACAAGTCTCTCTAAATGACATTTTATACATTATTCTTAGTAAACGTTTCTGTATAATAAAAATATCCTGTATCTTTGATTTTCCACCTCAAAAAATTATCCCATACCTTGCCGTAGCCTCAAAGTTTGCAAAATACAGGGTCCGCAGGGCTGCTGTTGAAACATACTTCGAAATCACTCTGATACCATAGCATATACTGTTAAGTTTTTTACCAAGTGATTCTATTTACTCGGTCCAGTCTAAAAATTCATCTATATAAATTCCCAGAAATTTTGTTTGGGACTCAAGCTTAAAATATCTTTGTTATTGATTTGAATATTTTCTGGTTTTTCCATTCTATTTAATTTTGTTCTAAATAATAAGATATTTGTTTTGTTCTCATTGACTATATAACAGTCTATTTTTTTCAAACCAAGAGCAAATTTGCAAAAATATATCTGCAGTCTCGTTAGTGAGTTCAGTTGGGTCATTAATTTTTAATAAGAGATTGGTATCATCAGCATAGGATGTAAGAATAGCATTTGAGTTCCTTATTTCCAAATTTAGGTCATTAGTAAAAAAAAAAAAACTGGTCCCAAAATGCTGCCCTGGGGGATTCCTACATTATTATTCACACTTTCAGACTTATAGCTTACCTTATCTTTATTAACTACTACCTTATGTATTCTATTATTCAAGTATGACTTAAACCATTTTAACGCATTACCCCTTATTCCATACAAATCAAGTTTGTTTAACAAAATTTCTCGATCAAGACAGTCGTATGCTTTTGAGAGATCCAGAAATACTCCAACAACCACTCCACCCTCCTCCAGTTGCTCAAGAATGCCATGAGTGAATTGAAATGTTGCTGTCTGAGTTGACCTGCCCCTCATGTAGCCATGCTGGTTACCCGAGAGCAAACTGCACTGTCCCATGAAAGACACAAGGCGGCTGCATGCAACCAACTCAAACAGTTTTGAAAAACCTGGAAGAAGGCTGATCGGCCTGTAGTTATCGAATTCCTCTGGATCTCCCTTTTTCAATAGAGGTTTTAAAACTGCTGTTTTAAGTTGTTCCGGGAAATGGGAGGTAAGTGGCATAGTTTGGTTTCCCCAACGTCAGAAAGAAATTAGACTTTTACAAGTAATATTAAAAGTTCACCCAATAAAGAAACATGGAAACGATACAAAAACTGCAAAGTTAAAGCTCAGGGTTTTGCGGCTTTTGAATTTGCAACAGCTGCTGCTGACTAACTGGAGACTAACATGAGCTTGTAATCCTATCAATTTAGCTTTTTTTCTATAAAAAGTATTAGTATGGCGGTAGGCTCTTTTTCCTTTATTTAAGGACATGCTCATATTGCTTGCAGGTCTACTTGCTTGCAATAAAAGAACTGATTTTCTAAAAAATAATCCAACATAAACAAATAAGTAAGGTTATTTTCACAGAACCCAAACAAGAGGTTATTTCCGACAAATTTCGTCTTTTTATTTTAACTGGCTGCGACTGACGAAAAAAGAAGTGATGTTTTTTGTATCAAGTTTGGTAGGTGGACGGGGCGACGTCGAAACGTGGTTCGCAAATTCCATAAAACTACACTTTTTCAAATAAAAAAAGTGTTTGACGTTACTCGGACGTCAAATTCTTTACCATAAAATAACTATACACGCTTCGACCACTATGCGACGTCGGCTTAGAGGACGTCATATCTTAACGTTCGTTTTACGTTAACTTTAGGTCCATAACTGTTCATTAAGAAATAAGTCAAGCAGTGACTTGAAACATTACCAAAAATTACGTCCTTATAGGTACAAATTTAGTCGTAAGTCAGAAAAATGCTAATTGGGTATTCATTTTGAGCCTTTTTTGACCATTTTAAACAAAGAAATTCTGGAAAACAGGATTAAATTATATAATAATTTTAACTTTATATTAATATCTAACCCGAATATTTTCTACATACTGACAGAAGATCGCATTTGACAAGTAAAATCCTAAGTGACTTGATTTTCAAATTTTTTAAAAAATTAGGTGAAAATGGGTAACAAAGATTTAAACGAATTAAAATATGTAATATTTTATTGTTAGTAGTAGAAAAAATTCTATATAGTTGAGAAGGCTATTATATACAGGGTTTTTCCGTATATTTTGGAGCACCCCTGGAGCTTTTATTTGAAGACCTAGAAAAAACTTTAAATTACCAAAGTTGCATTATTTCTCCTGAACTGCCAGAATTTGTTATCGGACAAAACAAATGAACATCGTAAATTTGTTTAATAATGCCAATATAGATTTTTTTAAATGGAACATTACATGGTATATTAATTTTTTCTTTAACTCCTCATTTTTTTCTGATTCCAAATATGTATATATGTTATATGTTTGTTTCATAAATTATTATCATTATTTATATTAATTATTGTTACTGAATAAGCATTATGTTCTAGCATGTCTTCCTCACACCAATATAGATTTTCTAATCCGCAATATTTTGAAATGAAATTTTGCCTAAACGACTAAAGTAAACATATAACATATATACATATTTGGAATCAGAAAAGAGTGAGGAGTTAAAAAAAAAAATTAATATACAGGGTGTTCCATTTAAAAAAATCGACATTGGCATTATTAAACAAATTTACGATGTTCATTTGTTTTGTCCGATAACAAATTCTGGCAGATCAGGAGAAATCATGCAACTTTGGTAATTTAAAGTTTTTTCTAGGTAATTAAATAAAAGCTCCAGGGGTGCTCCAAAATATACGGAAAACCCCTGTACCTCGCACATTATATCCCTCGGCGCTTCGCGCCCCAGTATAT
Organism: Polydrusus pterygomalis; assembly: GCA_963969555.1. Classification (NCBI taxonomy): domain Eukaryota; kingdom Metazoa; phylum Arthropoda; class Insecta; order Coleoptera; family Curculionidae; genus Polydrusus; species Polydrusus pterygomalis. The sequence continues at coordinate 4,938,832 of OZ018375.1, forward strand.
AAAAGCGCTCGCTATATAATAGCTCACTTCTCAACCTAAGTCTATAATGTATCCGTTTCACCGTTACCGGACCGTGAGGCACTCTTGCGAGGCCTATCTCTTCGATCACAAAGATCTACCTATTGGTGTAACCAACTCATTTTTGACCAAAAGTGTAGATAAAGTTGCCACAGTGGATCTTTGCCCGTGCGTCATCAATCAACGATCAGGACTCGACGTGGTTAATAACTCTGCATCCTTGTTTATTACAGTAACAAGTTTGAATAAAAACATAAAAGAACGTCTCCAAAATTCCGCAATAATATAACGTGCTAGACAAGGATAAAACTATAAACGTCAGTTAATTACTTTCTTTATTTGTTTAGTTGACAACCGTTGTATTTTAGAATGTCATTGTCAACCTTATTTTGATCTGCCAATCTAATTCGTATTTTGTAAATCTGTGTGCGTTAGAACTGTTCCTGTTTCTAAAAATAGTTCTTTTTAGAGGTAATTATACCCACCATCTGTTTTGGCCGTAAGTATTTATGGATTTTTATAATAACTAATTTATTTATTTTAAATATTCTAACCGTGAAACGTTTACGGCAGTGGCTAAATTCCCTTAAATGAAAGGATGTTAAAAATTTGACTTTTGCGATTTTAATAGTCAATAAAACACCAAACTTTTGTAGATTTTAAGCTTTAAAAATAGTATTAAATGTATAAACATTTGTTTGTCAATTTCTTTTAGATAATAGAAAATGCCGGGCAAAACTTAAAATAAATAATAATTTTTCGTGATATTATGTAGGCACGTCCATTTTATGAACTTAACTTAGTTTTGACTTTTTTCGTCTCGTAATTTTGATTTGATTCATACGATTTTGATGACGTAAAAGTGATGACGCACGGGAAAAGAACCACTGTGGCGACTTTAGGTAGTATTGGTAGTAAACAGTCGATATACTCCTTGAGCAAAAATAATATTACCTTTATAATGCCGTTTTTCAATTTTTATCCTTATGTTCGATATCGTCAAAGTTTTAAATTAAAAACTCATTTTTTTTATTAATTCGAAAACTTTTTGACATTTCAAACAGCCAATTAAATTTTGTTATTCTTTATCATCTTACATAAATCACCCAATCATATCAACATTTAAGTGAAAACAACACTCCGGGTAGTTTTCAATCACTATGACACCCAGGCATCATTTATTATGACACCAATACTTTGACAGTTTATATTCCAACTAGGTATATAAATTTCAAAATGTCACGTTTTGGCAATGCAAATTTTCATTGCATTAACGCGCTTGTTAATGAAACAATCCCAAAAAATACCAGAAACAGTCACAAATACACGTGGGGAATATTTATAGAGTTTTGCTGTGAACGCAAATACGAGTTAAATAAACATATAGAAGCGTAGAAGAGCTGGCAATGATACTGAAAGATTGGGCGGTTAATATGAGAAAAAAAGATGGGACTGAATTCAAAGAAGCAACGGTAAAGACTATGTGGAACGTTTCGTGCAAAATTTTACAAGAAAAGTACTATAATGAATATAAGATTATGATTGACCCGTTTAACAGCATAGTATTTAAACCAGCCCGAGATGCCCGCGATGCAACCAGAAAGAAATTACAAGCAGATCCATGTAAACGTAAGACCAGTTCAGTTTCGTTAAGTCTATCTGAAGTAAACCAAATAATATTGTTCTGGAATGAAAATACCCCTGAAGGTCTTATGCGTAAACTCTACCATATTGCTGCAGTAGAATTAGCGTGGAGAGGAGGCGAAGCAGTAGCATATATCCTGGATTTTTTTTCAAATCGAAAAAAATTACGATGGTTCTCCAACAAATCGTATTGAATATAATCCAGTGTTCAGTAAAACTTGCCAAGGCGGTTCAAAAAGCTGTACAAGTAGTAAATGGTTGATTGTCAATAGTGAAAGTCAAAGATGCCCTGTACGCCTGTTTCATAAATTGATATCAAAACGAGGCGTACATATAACCTCACCACGGCTGTTCTTAAAAGCAATTCGACACTGGAAAACGGAAACCGATAGTTGGTACGATAATGTTCCTGTTGGAAAAAATACTATTAATGGATGGACAAAATCGTCTGCTGAAGCTATCGGCCTGAATGTAAAGGACAAAAAAATAACAAACCATTCAAACAGGTCAACTGCTGTTAGCGAATTGGCAAAAAAGGTGTGCAAGAACAACAATTGCTGAAAATCACTGGTCATAACAATCCAAATTCTATAAAACCATACTTAAACATCGACCAAGAACACCACAATAAGGTTATTAATACTATGCGTGGTAATGGATCTTCTATAGTAGAAAAAAATAGCGAATCAAATGTTACGTTAAATTTTAATAACTGCACCTTTACAAATTGTACTTTTAATAAATAAATAATTGTTTGGTTGCGAGAAATTTTATTTTTTTATCAAAAATTTATCAAAAAATTTTCTGACCGAATATCCCTCGGACATTGACCAATGCCTCATAATTTTATCTCAAGCACGTAACCAAGGTAACAACCCTCCGCCTTAAGCGTCGGGTTGTTACCAGGCAACGTGCTTTCGACTAAAATTATCTCGTCCATTATCAATGTCCTAGGGTTATTATAGCTGATAATTTAATACATATTAGGTACATCTTTTGAGAAAAAAACATTGTCAAATATTCATAATAGGAAGGGGGGCAGTACTCGCTGACCCCCCTATTTTTTAGTACGTGCGCCAGTGACTTCCAAACTATATTTTTTCAGGAAATCATTTATTTTTGATTCTTTTTTGTCTCTTTGAAGCAAACATTTCTGGAATTAGTTGTTAAAAAGAGCTGTTTGTCAACGCCCTATGCAACCAGACATTTGACAGGAGCTAAGGTTACCACTTTTTTATTTTAAATCACAGGCCTCTTTAAAAAATTTTAAAAAATCATTGAAAAATTATTTATTTAAAAAACAAAATAGTGACTGATAAAAATTTTTTAAAGATGATATTGTTAAATTAGTTCAAATATTTTATATAACTTGTTAAATTGTAGCACATCGCTAAATAAATCTTGTTACTACTTACTACTACTTTTTGAATGAAAGAAAATAAATGAAATATCGAATTTTCGAACCTGATGTTGTGTTAGAAGCAGTGGTTTTCTTAACCACAGTGAGTTCCTTCCATTTTATCAAGAATTTACTCTTCACTCGATCTGAATAGTAGTCGAGCACGACAAAGACCATGTTTGAACTTGATAAAAGAGGAGCGGGAAGATCATTGTTGCATTTTTCCATTAGTAGTTGTGCTTCGGCATCCATCCCATCGTAAATCTAAACAAATTAATAATAATAATATATATTTCTTTTTATTCTCAACCAACTTAAAAAAAAGTTTATTATAGAGAATATAACACCAAATATACAATATATAAATTCACAAATAATAAAAACCATGTTTAGTAACTATTAATAACTCCATCGAAATTATTCGAAAAAGAAATACCCATATAATAACCATTTACAAAAACAAAATATTACCTAATAATAATATATAATACGTTAAAGTTAGTTCAATTTTAAAAAATATTTTTTTAGTGTCCATAATTTTGATATTTCTTTAATTTTTTTTCGGCAAACGTTGTAAATTGTTTTTCCTTTATATAATATTGATTTTTGGCCAAAAGTACTCTTTACCATTGGTGTTTGAATATGATGATTTTGTCTCGTGATGTGAATAATGTTGGTCGAAGGAAATATTATATTTGATTGTTTTTCTTTAATAATAATAGAGTGTATTAGAATGCATAGTTTTAATTTATAAGGCTTTTCTAAATTTAAAGATCCATTTGGTTCATACAAATTTATAGTTGGTTATCAAAACGGAAGTTTATGTATGCATTTAATTATTTTGTTTCGTAGTTTTTTTAATGGCTGAATTGTAGTTAAATTCGCTGATCCCCAAATTGAAATCATATAGGTACTGTAATTTTGAATAAACCAAAGAATAATATATATTTTTTAAATATTTTAACGATATATAATTTTTAGCTTTAAACAAAATGCCAATTATTGGCGAGATGTAACTTCTTAAATATTTAATATGTTTTTTCCAACTTAAATTTTCATCAATATAAAAACCTAAAAATTAAATTGTACCTATTACTTAGTATATTTAATTAAATGATTATTAAAAGACAGTGAAGAAATATTATTATTTTTTAATTTTGATTTATTTATAAACATAAAATATGATTTATTAAAATTTAATGATAATTTATTAATTTCAAGTCATTTACGTATTATATTTAGGTCGTGGTTAATGTTATTATGAGTTTGAGCATAGTCTTCATGAAAATATACAATAGTAGTACCATCGGCAAACAATTTTATTTTACCTTTTAAATTTAATTTTGCTATAGAATTAATGTAGATTTAAAAAAAAAGTAGATCCTAAGGTTGATCCTTACAGAACTCCACAAGTTGTGAGTAATAAATGTGTTTTGGACTTCCATTGCCTTTAGTTTTTCATATCACAACGTTTCAACTGGTAAGTATTTCCAGTCGTCTTCAGGTGAACAATACTACTACGACTGGAGATAGTTACCAGTTGAAACATGGTGATATGAAAAACTAAAGACAATGGAAGTCCAAAACACATCTATTACTCAAGATACATCATTGTCTACAACCTTCAAACATCCACAAGTTGTGTTTTTTTGTGAACTTTTAACATTTTCCATTTGAACAAACTGATTAGTATTAGTTACTTAAGTAATTTTTTAACAATAAATAAATATTTCCCCGAATTCCAATATTGTATAGGCATGTAAGTAAAACGTTGTGATTGACTGTATCAAATGCTTTTTATAAGTCTAGGGACAGTAGGCAGCATTTTTGGTTGCTATCAAAGTCTTGTTGAATATCTTTGATAATATCTGCAGCTGCAACTTCTGTATCTTTTAATTTACGAAAACCATATTGAAATGGAGAGAGTAATTTTTTTTCTACTAAAAAAATTACTATTCTATCATTTAAAATTTTTTCAAAAACCTTTGAAAATGTGGGTAAAACACAAATTGGGCGATAGTTACTACTAAAATATTTTTCTGCATTTTTAAAAACTTGGGATACTTTTGCTGATTAAATATCGACACGAATCTTTAGATGACTAGAACCTGCGCTAGTTAGTTAATAAAGTTTGCTGTTAGTTACTCAAAAGTAGAAATTAATATAATACCAATACTTACCCTAAATGTATCCGACGAACAATCTTCATCTAAGTCACCTGATTCTATCAAATAATCAATAAAAGTAATTTCTATCCTGGTACCGGATTTCGTTGTAACTAACCAAGAATAAGTGGCGTATGTTGAAATGAAGCCGGGATAACCAGGGCTTGAAATATGTCCTTCTAGTCCTGAAAGTTTGTTTTCAGTACCTAAAACACAATTCTATAATAGTAGATTCTGTAACGAGGTTCCTCACGCTCGCTACGCTCGCGTTCGGAATCTTCCACTCGGATCGAATTTTCATTCTTACCGAGTAGCAGACTATATTTTCTCCACGACCATCCAGTTCCATATCTGATTCATCCGATTTTTCACTCATTTTTTGACTTGCACTAAAATTTGTCTGAAAATAATTATTGCAACGCGGCCATTTTTATCTGACACTGACAGTTTCGAAATTCATGGCAACCTATGTCGTTTATATCAATTACAGAATATTTATTCCGTATGGGCGTTTTCACACTAGCCGACACGATACCGGCACGATCACGACATGGTAGCGACACCGACACAATAAATCGGCGAGTATTTTCACATTTGCCGACAGCCATCTCTGTCGTGTCGTCGTGTTGTGCCGGTATTCGCAGACATGGCTCCTGTAAATAAATTGAATTAGCTACATTTATTGCATTTAAGACTCAAAAAGCGAAGGCCGCAAAGAATTTTTTTTCTCTGAGTATTTTATTTTTATTATTTTCGTTTGTTTTGTCCCAAAGACACGGTTTTGACTCTACAACTTCTATCAGGAGTAACAATGTCATACTTGAAATTAGCCATAGTTCTTTTAAAAGTTAAGTAGGTATGTCGAAATTATCATTTAAATTAAGTAGCCGTTCTGCCGTTCTAACCAAAACAACTAGGAAAAGGAAAAACCGCCAACGACACGAGTGGAGCGCTTGCTGCTCGCCGACCTGTCGGCGCCTGTAACGACACGATAACGATATATCGGCAAGTGTGAAAGCATTCCCTTTACTTACATGAGATTACGCGTCCACCGGTGTCGTTGTCGTGCCGGTATCGTGTCGGCTAGTGTGAAAACGCCCAATAATAAAGGTGCGCTACTTAGAGGGCACCTATTACACTATTTTTGAGAAATTGACTAAGAATTCTGACAAATTTTTCAACTACTTTCGAATGAGTCATGAAATATTTAACTATGTGCTGAGCAAGTTAATTGACGAAATCAAAAACCAGAACAGAAACAACTAGGAAAAGGAAAAACCGCCAACGACACGAGTGGAGCGCTTGCTGCTCGCCGACCTATCGGCGCCTGTAACGACACGATAACGATATATCGGCAAGTGTGAAAGCATTCCCTTTACTTACATGCATAGACAATTTACCTTTAGATAAACAAACAATAATCACGAATGTGGCAGTTTTATGGCCTCGCGCATGTAAACAAAACTGGGAACTATTACACATGCGCACTGCAACATTATCGTTTGACGAATGGGAAAATAGACAGGTCCGGGCTTTAAAATTTAAATTCTTGCTCATATGCCACCATAGAGGGTTTATTTTACCCCTATTTGGGCATAATACAATTATACAACGGCTGCAACTAGTACTAGTCATTGTTTATATTACAATCCGAGTCACTAAAAGCACAAACACAATTCACTAACTAAACTACACAAAAACCAGAAATCCATAAATATTAAACACCAGTCCCACAATCCACAATAGCCGATCCGATAGCTGAAAACTTTAGAAAACTACAAGGAATCCGCAGAGAAGAGAAACGTTCAAACACAACAACAAAAATGGCGGCCGAGCCGGTTCTGGAGAGTATTATTGAGCGCGTCGATTATTGTCGATAAAGTAGGACGGCCGATAACACGAGGTTTGTGCGCATGCACGAAGGTTCCCCGAATGAAGACAGCTGACCGACGAGTCATGCGCTCGGACGTATTTTTTCACCCATAAAACGTAACTTTTGTTTGCGCAGGAGATATAAGCTGTAGGTATCTAAAGGTAAATTGTCTATGCTTACATGAGATTACGCGTCCACCGGTGTCGTTGTCGTTGTCGTACCGGTATCGTGTCGGCTAGTGAGAAAACGCCCTATCTTGTTATGGAATGAAAATACTCGCAAAACGCATAAGAAGCAAGTGTTTCAGAATAAATATTCCAACTCAAGAGCGAGAATTTTTATATTCTATTATCAAAAATGATTTTGGAATTATTGCATTCAGTAATGGCTGTGGAGAAAATTGTTAAAATCAGATTTAAGAAAACTCTTGTTATTTTCTGGTCATTGTACCGTGCGAGCAAAAATTATTTGCATTAAAGAGTGCCTTGCATCTAAGAACGTAATGCTTAGCCGTAGAGCTTAATACCTGTTGGGTGTCAGCAACTACCTGAATTAACAATCAATCAGTTATTCCGTCATCTTTGACAGTCGTTACAAGTAATTTGATTCATCGCTAATTTTTCCAATTTATCGAACAATTCACACAATGGACTTTACGTAACAGTACAAAACATTCATAGTTGAAGCGTATTTTCGAAACGGGGTGAGTGGCAATACAATCCGGGTTTGTGCATGGACGATTTTCACGTTGCTTTTATTGCTGGGAATTTTTATCATTGCCTAAAAAAAACCGTGGCTGTGTTTAGGGAAACAGGTTCTATACAACACAAAAAAGGAGCAGGAAGACCATCTGTAAGAACAGAAGAACTTGTTGCAAATGTTCGTAATATAATGCAAAATACGCCAACAAATTGTATAAGACGCCTGTCCCAAGAAGTGCGAAAATCTTATGGAACATGCAGGACTATTCTTAAGAAGTACCCTAGCTAAATTTATTTCCTTATAAAGTGCAAGTATTCCAAGAAATACAAGCCGCAGATTTTGAAAGACGCAGGAATTACTCTCAATGGTTTACCCAAAATTTGTTGGAAAGAAATGATTTATTGGACGTGGCATTTTTTTTCGAATGAAGCCCGGTTCCACCTCTCCGGTTATGAGAATTCTCAGAATACACGCATGTGGAGTAGTAAAAATCCCCATTTTTTTGAAGAGTCCACATTGCACCCTCAAAAAATAGAAATCTGGTTAGCTGTTTCCCGAAGAAGAATTGTTGGTCCTTTTTTTCCATGACACGGTTACAGCACAGCGGTTTAGAGACAATATTTTGAATCCTTTTGTGGAGCAATTACCTGACGACGAACTACGTTTTGGATATTTTCAACAGGACGTTGCAACCGCCCATACAGCCGCCGAAACTATTAACTACTTACGTAATTTTTTCGACGAGAGATTGATCAGTTTTCGATCAGACATTGAATTTCCGCCTAGATCACCTTGTTTAACGGTTATGGATTACTTCGTTTTTCCTCATTTAAAGAACACTATTTTGAAAACACCAGTTGCAAATTTAGAACAATTACAAGAAAGGATTATCCAAAAATGTGGTAACAATTCTCCAGAGATGCTGGTCAACACTTTCGGAAATCTGAAGAGACGTGTGAATTTATGCTTGGAGCATGGCGGTGGCCAATTTCAGCTTATTTTGTTAATTTTGTAAACAACAAAAATAAATTTGTATTTGTCTCCGTATTTTATTACTTAATAGTTTGGCATATCATGTCATGACAAAATTTTAACCTAGATTTGGTTAGATATATCGTCCCCATATCATTCTGATCTAAACCAAGCTCCACGTTTTTTAATCCAAGCCCTCTTTGATGCAAATAATTTTTGCTCGCACGGTATAAATAATATTTCAAGAACTTCTTACTGATGGCATATTCGGCTTTAAATCCCTTGTTAGTTGTTGCAACACCTTCCTCCAGAGTAGTACTTTTAAATAAAACATACAAATTCCCAATAACTGTCAAATTATTTGACATGGTTGTTCCACAGAAGACTCCTAGTAACTTTCCTGTTGCATTTGTTTCACGAATTTCCAGAAAGTCAGTATTGCAATGATCTGACTCGGGTATGTCGAAGTTCAGGAAGTTCAGATTTATTGTATTGCCTGCAAAAATGCATGTTCGTAAATCCACAAAGTTAGTAAAAATATATGTATAGTTAAGTCAAAACAATTTCCGTTGCACGTCATCAATCAGCTGATAATTGAAATCCGGTCAGGAAACATAAGAAAATTAAATTTGGGCAAAAAATATATGAATTTCGTGCGATATTAAATGTAAAAGAAACTTAATGTATTCTTCTTTGATACTAAGCCGCTTAAAGGAAATGTTTTTTAAATTTTACCTTTTAAAAATTAATTAAATGTCCTTTGAATTTTTTGGACTAACAGTTGGCAACAGAAGTGTCAACGCATCGGTGATGCTAGTTTATTTCTTAGCGAATTTTGATTGACGTTTATTGTTTTCATTTCGTGTTTTCGTGAGTTTATTTGTCGTTTTTAACTAAAACTGCAAATCCTTTTATAAATAGGCTTAAAAACTGTTCTTTTAAGGCCTAATTGTATAGGTGTCGGTAAAACTTAGGTTTAACCTTTAGTTTAACTTTAGGTTTAACAGCAAGTTTAAACCAAACATCATTAAAATACCGATTGTATACCTTTCGGTTATTTATATCTACGGCTAACTTCTGGCGAATTGAAAAGTCAATACTTATTTCTTTATTATTATAATGGAAATGAATTAAAAAATAGTTCAGAATCTCCAGTCTGTATTTCCATCTATCTTGTCTAGGAGTCCAGAGAAAGAGAAATGCTAAAAACGTGTGCCAACCCTAGGTTTGTATATTTTGTCAACAAAGAAGTTAACCTTACTTAATTTTCAAATGCTCATTAGTTTGATTTGTTGTATTATTGTTAAAATTTTGAAATAGTATAGTGTATAGTATCAGCCAGCCTATCACCATAATAAATGGAGGCTATAATAGAGAACAAGCGTTCTGTGAACTTTAATACAGAAGAAATTCTTTGGGGGTTGTTCCCCTTTATAATATAAACCGCCACAACAATCATCTACTTACTGCTCCGTGTTTCTTTGTAATCTTCCTTCGATTTGTGAAAGTATAGTCTCGACAGATCGTTTTGATATTCTAAAACGTTGGGTAAATTCTTTATCTCTCCACCGATCCATATTGGTTATTCGCGGTCTGAATATTCGGGGCCGCCTTGGATTTTTAATAATGTTACTAATATTATTTAAGTCCTCATCATCATCTGACAACAAATCCTCAAATAAATCAAAAATATCCATTTTCTCTACACAATTCTACAATCCCAACCTCGATAGTTATTTTGAATTTCGGATTTTTTTTGTGGTTATGTCGGTTTCAGTTAAATTGACATTTTGCATTGATTTAACCATCAGTTGAAGTTTAACTGGTGCCTCCTCCACCAGTTGATAGTTAAACTGTAGTTTGATCGCCAACGTAACCTATACAAACGGTTTTTTGAATAAACTCTAGTTTAAACCCAGCGTTCTAGTTAAACCGAACCTATACAATTGGGCCTAAGAACAACAAAGGGATACATACGCATTTCTGTTGATTACGTTGTTTACCTTTATTGAAAAATGCCGAAGCATTTCCTTACTAAGGTATTTTGATTACAAACTGGCAATACTACTGATACTCGAAGGTATGACGTGCAACGGAAATTGTTTTGATTTAACTTTATGTATCAATCGTACCTGGCCCCATAGAAAGATACCACAAGCACTCGATATTGTCGGGATATGCTTTGGGCCACCCTGGTGTGGCAAAGAAACCTTCTTGAGATTGTAAGTCGCCTCCACATTCTAAGGTAAACATTTTTATTTTTAATTTGAAGAAGTAGTCCATGCTTAAAGTGGAGTTGAAAGTATGGGAAAGAAAGAAAAAACTAAAAGTTTTCCTCCACAAAATTTAATAGAATAAAATTCTTTAAAGGTCTCTACATGTTTCGAACGTAGAAAAGCCCATCATCAGGAGACAGAAAATCTATTTATAGTGCTGATGGTTTTAGCAGAAGTTTTAGGTGAAGGACCTTAATGGAGCTTTCATGGAATTAAAAAATGATGTGTAAAAGATACATAATATGGAGAAATTAAAAAAAGTTAAAACATACTGAGTATGTGAGAAGTCAGTAAATGGGATCCAAACAACCCAATAAACTGGGGAAGAAGAAAAACCTCAGTACCCCCACAACACTTTGCTGAATGTAATTTTCATTGTTACTGTGATAATTACTACCAATTTTATCCTTTCAATGTATTTTTGACAAATACTCAAAATGTTTTTTAAAAAAATTAAAATAATTTTTGATACTTTGTTTTTAAAAAGTTTTTTCTTCTTCCCCAGTTTATTGGGTTGTTTGGATCCCATTTACTGACTTCTCACATACTCAGTATGTTTTAACTTTTTTTAATTCCTCCATATTATGTATCTTTTACACTTCATTTTTTAATTCCATGAAAGCTCTATTAAGGTTCTTCACCATTTTCTCTTCTGCTAAAACCATCAGGACCATTTAAATATATTTTCTGTCTCCTAATGATGAACGTTTCTACGTTCGAAACATGTTCAAGTTCAAGTTCAAGAATTTTATTCTATTAAATTTTGTGGAGGAAGACTTTTAGTTTTTTTTTCTTTCCCATTTTTATTCTTGTATATAAATAAGTCTTATGAATTCTTAAAATAATTATTGTTGTCTTGAAGTAACGTTTACTGGGGAAGATATAGGTAGGCACGTGACCATCTCCTTTGGAAATTTTTCACTCGTCCTTTCATTTATATAATTTTCTCAGCTTTTGGATTTATTTCAATAATATATTTGTTTATTAAAAAATACATGGGCGTTTTTTGTATATTTACGGATGTGTCTTTTAATATACAGGGTGTTTCAGTAAGGGTGGCCACCGGCCATATCTCGGAAACTACTAAGCATTGAAACTTGGGGAAAAAATATCATGAAAAGTGGCTATGAGAACATTCTGGAAATTATTTTTAAGTTCCGCATTTCGCCGCCAGGAGGGCACAATAATTGAAAATTAATTTTTAAAATTATAAATTTATCCGAAAATTCCTATATTATGGTATACCTCTGAACCTCTGGTTACACCATTAAAAAGTATAGATTATTCTGCATCATTTTGGTTTAAGGCTCAATGGCGTACCGACCTTGATAAGAGTGGGGGAAGCTATTGAAAATGTAATTATTAAAATCGCTATAACTTCTAAACGACTTGTCCGATGTTACAAAATTTAAGCTTGTTTGGAAGAAAAAGGTAAGTACTTTTAATTGCCGTATCCAATGATACGAAATAGTTTCTAATAAAATTGCTAGAGGGCGCAATTTGTAATAATAACAGTTTTTTCGATTTTATTCCGAAAATTCAAATCATACGGTATAACTATGACATCATAATCGAAAAATAGATTAAATTTGCAAGAAAAAATGTGAAGACTGCAGTTCAATATCTTTGTTGGTTTCAGAGTTATTGCCAAAACAATAATTTTTAACACTTTTATCGAAGAAATTATTGTTTTTATAGCTTCGTGACTACGACAAAAAAATATTTTTAAAATTCATGCTTCTTTTATGTGTAGGTTGGTTACTCTTATTCCAATGGCCCAAAAACTACTTTAGAATTAATAATATAATCATGCAAAACTCCTTATTTAGGCATAATATGATGTTTTAAAATGTAAATCTAGATAGCCATGAAACAAAATCGGCAGATTTAATTTTGATAGGTGTTGACAAAAAATTCTCCTTGATTCTTTTTGAATTACTTCTTACTTAATCAAAACTATAGGCTTGTCGTATATTTTGAATGTGTGAAGTTATAGCGATTTTAATGATTACACTTTCAATAGCTTCCCCCACTCTTATCAAGATCGGTACGCCAATGAGCCTGAAACCAAAATGATGCAGAGTTATCTATTCTTTCTAATGATGTAACCAGATGAGGTAGGGTAAGGTCGCCTAAGAGTGCGCACTTAACTTTCTCTGTACTATAAATCAAACATAATATATAAATAATTCTGAGAAATAAATTTTTATTCAGATGAAGTCTTTATAAAAATACAAAAATCTTACAAGACCTAAAGTCCAACTATCAAATTAAAAGTAAAATAAAATAAAAACGGAATTTCACCCAATGCGCACTCTTGAATTCCACTCGCTACAAGAGTACGCAGTCTGCGATCCAAGATTACGCAGTGGCTCCAAGAGTACGCGATTGGATTTTTCTTGGGCATAATTCACAAAAATATTCATTACACCCTTCATACGAGGTGCAAATTTCGTGAAACCACTGTTTGCATGTTTTGCATTGGATCAGATCTGTTTCTGGGGGCTCATAATAAACTTCCTGGTAATTGGGGCATGTTCCACCTATTTCTCTTCGAGAAGTATTTTCGAGATTCTTTTTTTTTTCGTTAGAGCTGCAGTTAATTCAGTTTTCTGATTACTTGTAATTCTTGGCTTCTTGTTTAAGTCTCTTTTCACACTTTTCTTTTTTTGGTCATTTAAACTACCCTCAAGTGATTCCTTGTAAGGCGTATTTGTTAAAATCTCAGACTTTCGACTTACAGTTTGTCGCTTCTTAATATTTTTTGCTGCTTTTGGCAGTGGATATAGCATGTCCAGTACGCCACTGTGTTCATCTAAAAAAATTATTATTTTTTGACTTTATTATTATACTTGGATGTGTATATATCTTACAACTACTTATTTCAAGAGGGACTTGCTTACCTTTATTTTTACTTGGCCCAGGTTGTGGAGAGGACATCACCGTTTTAACTACAAGTAATTTGTTTACGATCTTCAGCGGTTTCGTAGGTCCATCTGTTTCTGGGGGAACATAGTAATACGTTTCTATGTCATTATTTCCGTTACGTATTGGTTGGGGATATTTGGTTACTTCTTTTGATGCGGAAGAGGCTAAAAGCAAGTAATGCAGTAGTAAAAGTATGTAAGGTTACTGGTTTACCTGTAATTTCCATTGAAGTCGGTATTTCATCGTTTTCTTTCGCGGATGCTAACACTGTTGGAATAGATGGTAGATTATTCAAAAGTTCTTGCTGTACTTCCTCATTCTCAATAACTATTTCTACTTCTTGTACGTTCTGTAAGAAAGCATCAGTAACACTGGCAGGAAGAAAATCTATGTCGTTGAATACGTTAGGATCATAGGGCCAGATTCCCGTTGCCGAAAAACATTTTTCAGCCTTATCGATTGAAGAGATCCTGGCATATGCTTTTTCAAACAGTGCAGCGACTTGATATATAGTAATAACTTTACCTGGATTCAATGTCATTCACCTGTCAGCTTCTTGGCTATAGGCCGATTTTAAGGGCCCAAAAAAACCGACATCCAGTGGTTGTAGCCTGTGGCTGCTATGCGGTGGTAAACTTAGTATACCTCTATACCTCTTTTAGACTGTCCATTTTTAATTTTCTCCTTAATTTCATCCAAAATTTCTTTGGTAAATTTCAGCTGACGATCACTTTTTCGTTTATAAAAAGGACCCACCTAGAATAAAAAACTAAAATCTCGATTAGTTAGATCACGATATCCAAGAGTACGCACGAGCACTCTTGGAGCAATAGAAGGTGCATGCGCACTCTTGGATTACAACACTGTTACCGTAAATATTAATATTTTCGGAGGAAATACGGTAGTTGGACTATATACGGGTGTATTCTTTATATCGGGCGAAAACAACGATATTGCTGTCCTTAGAGCATAAAAACAGCGTAAAGAGATAAATACCGTTCTCTTTTTATTAAAGGTATAGCTAATGCAATATTTTGTTAAAATTCACTACAAATGTTGTTATAACATACCTACAGTGCCTGTTCCGGTAGCTAAGATTGACAAAATGTCCTCATCTGCAACTGTCCCTGGCGCAATTTTCTGTATGTAAAGTGACACAAATTTAAATTATTCAAAGGCTTTGCAGCCAAAACTCATACAAACACTTAACTATGTTTTATGCTAATGCAAGGGACATAAAAATTCGATATTTCACTAAGTTGTATATCTCTTATTAATATAAATAAAATGTCCCTCACATGATCGTCCAGTCTGCAACAGCATATTTTACGCCCAATAATTTAAGATACATTTGACAACATTGCACGCCATTTCATTTCAGTTGCGTCAACTGTTAGTGCAAAGAAGTGTGATTACTGGTAAGTTAACTTTTTTATGTTTTTAAATTTTAAACCTAAAATAAAAATTATGGGAAGCATTTGTCAAAAAACTGGCGGTCTTGTCTGCAACGCCTGTTACATTTTTAAAACGCACGGTATCAAACTATAACGTACACATTTTATTTATCTAGTTTTCGAACACACATAACGTCAAAATAAACCATATAGCAATAATAGGATTTGTAAAACATTTAAAATCACAGAGGTTGTCCTGTCTGCAACGTCCAATCTGCAACAACATTTGCCTGCTGCAGAATGGACATCGGCGTTGCAGAACGGACACAATTACTAATTTGTTAACTTTACATGCCAAAGTTAGTATTTAAAAATGATTAAACAACATATTGTTTGGTGAAATAATTAATAAAAGCTTACTTAAAGTAGTGCTATATGCAGTGTATTTTCCTTGATATATATTCTTGTTGATTAATTTAATTTGGCTTATGTTTGTTTGGTCGCGGACGATTCCTACAAAATTCTGGATATCTTAAGTATAGGTATAATTTCGTTATATACAGGGTGCGCAAAATCTTACAAATTATTTTGTCTAAGGGAAGGGTATTGTTTGATTTTATTATTGCTATACTTTTTTTGTTTTCCTATTTAAGAAAATGTTTTCATATTTAGGGATACCTAACATGAAAGAAGACAAGAAAAAAATCTTAATTGATAAATTAAAACGAGAAAAAGAAGCGGCACTTGCAAGAAATCAGCTAAGAAGATGGAAAAAAGAAAGAACCATGCTAAACAAAGAAAGAAAAGACGATGTGAAAATAATTCTCCCAAATATGACGTAAACTATTTACGTATATCAGTCAAGGATTTAACGAGACAAAAACCTAAATATGACCCATCGGTCAATACGAGTGAGTTGAATATTTTTTCAGTAAAGAATCAAGTGCCATCTGATTTAAATAATTGTAAAACGCAAACTGGAACTGTCTCTAAACCTCAAATTGATGGCATGACACCAAAATCCCCAGTTGCATCTACCTCTAGGTCAAACCACAAACAACCAGCTAATAAAAACGAAACAAAAAAAAAGGGCAAGAAATCAACTGGTTTAACATCTACCGAAAGATCAAGATAATCTAGGATGACATACAAAGTCTGCCTTGCAAAGATATTTTATGCGTCCTAAAAGCGTATCAAAATCTAGGCCGGACTTGTTTCTCATTCCCGATGAAGAAGAAATAAACATGCTATTTGAATCTCAAGTTTAAACTGCCAAATACTCAGTATTTATTGTTAAAATATATTTTTGTCAAATAGTTAGGTACATATTTCTTTTGTAAACGTATTAATAAATGAGTTGTAGTTACCTTTGTTTATTATTTTGAAAAATTGTCCAATCTGCAATAAATTGTCCCCATCTGCAACTCGTAAAATTGCGATCCCCAAAGAAAAATAAAATGCTATTGCTACTTAAAATTGAATATTCTTTAATGATTATGCGCTATAGGTATAGCATTTTCATATCTTACGGCCGGTTTACAAATAGTTCTATTCAAATAGGTAACTTAAGATAATAGAACATATTCGGCGCTTTTAAACAATTAAAAACTTGGTATAAAATATTGTGTTTAAATATTCCTAACATCTATTTTTTTTTTTGGCTTACTGTATCATGTATCAACTAAATATATAGAAAATAATACTTTTAATGTGAATATATAAATCTGTTTGATCACTTGAAAGAATGTGTTGCAGACAGGACAAAAATAAGTGATTGTCATTAAAAATTATTCACGACGAAAAAAGTTGACTATATATGTAGAATCCCATATGAAAATAATATACTAGAGTATTTACGGATTTATAAAAACCAATTTACCTTAACGTTTCAAATACTTTTTTTTTCTTCGACTATTTTTCACTTTTTGGCCCGATATAAAAAATATACTCATACACCACCTAAATACAACCTATACATACACCGTGGGTAACCTTACTTATTAGCATTCCAAAAAAAAACCCTTTTAACTAGGCAAAACTAAGTATTGAAATACGTGAAAATTTATAGTAAATGAAGCCAAAATACAAAACATTTGATAAATGGTTTCAGGCTGAACCGATTTCGGCCAAATTTTTAAGATAACTTACCTTCAACTACACAAATTTAAAAACAAACAAGAGCACATCTACAAACATGTATAATGGCAGAAACAGCTGTTGCGCACTCTTGTATTGCGCGCACTCTTAGGCGACCCTACCCTATACCTTAATATGGGAATTTTCGGAGAAATTTAGAATTTTAAAAATTAATTTTCAATTGTGCCCCCTTGTGGCGAAATGCGGAACTTAAAAATAATTTCTAGAATTTTCTCATGACCACTTTAATCATAAAATTTTCTTTCTCAAGTTTCATTGCTTAGTAGTTTCCGAGATATGGCCGGTGGCCACCCTTAATGAAACACCTTGTATGAAATTCAGTGACAGCAAGAAATGGATTTATTGTACATGCAGTAATGAACTCTTAAAGCAAATAAAATATCATGCATTTTAATACAATGTTTGATCAAGTTTGAGTTAGATAACTTTTTAAATCTAAAACCGCTCTTAATGAAATTTTATCAAACTAGGCCAAGAATATTACCCGCTTTTCAACAAATGATTCTTAAGTTACTGCACGTCAAACTTGATCAGAATTTTTCTTGTACGGCTTTTTTTGTCTATGAGTGTGTTGAATGGTAATAAATCATTTTTCATACGGTCATCCAGTACAGAATAAGTGGCAATGACATCCACTGCTTGACTGAACTCAATGTGCAATGCGGAACCATCGCTGACAATTGGTAGTGGTATTTTCGGTCCACAGAAACTTCCTAATAAGGGTGAATCGGACAATGGTCCATTATAAACCCGTACATTAGTACCATATTCATCGTCGCAATAAACCGTGTTGCTTATTAATGTAAATGTTAAAGTAACGTGTTTCGCTAAAAATAAAATATTAACATTTTAGATATACATGATGTTCGGAAAAATGAGGCCAATCCGTTTACCATATTATATTCCTTGAGCGAAAATAACATTCTTTAATGCCATTTTTCATTTTTGACCCTCATGTTCGATGTACCGGGTGATTCAATAAGAAAGGCAGCCGGCTATATCTCGGAAACTACTAAACGTAGAAACTTGGGATAAAAAAAATTATGATTAAAGCGGTCATCAGAAAATTCTGGAAATAATTTTTAAGTTCCGCATTTTGCCGCAAGAGGGCGTAATTGAAAAGTAAATTTTAAAATTTTATATAACTCCGAAAATTCCACATTAAGGTATATGTTTGATAACACCATTTTAAAACTTGGACAATTATGCCTTATTTTGGTCTTATGCTCATTGGCGTACCGACTTTAATAAGAGTGGGGGAATCTGTTGAAAGTGTAAACATTAAAATCGCTGTAACTTCTGAACGACTTATCCGATTTTACTCAATTTAAGCTTGTTTGGAAGAGAAAACTTTAATAGTTTTTTTTAATGGTATACAATAGTTTCAAATAAAATTGCTAGAGGGCGCAATTTGTATTAAAGATTAATTTTAAAAATGGTAGTTTTTAGCGTCTGTATTAAATATAAAATGAAAAATGTAGCGCAATTGGTTAGAGCGTTCGACTGGTAATCGAGAGGTTCTGGGTTCGAACCCCAGCGGAGGTGAAAAACTTTTTTTAATTTTAAAAAACTTCGTCTGCACGCCGATTAACATTTTTCATTTTAAAGATTAATGTTTTGGCAATAACTCTGAAATGAACAAAGATATCAAGCTGCGGTTTTATTATTTTTTCTAGAAAATGTCATCTACTTTTCGATTATGGTATCATAATTATACCGTATGATTTGAAATTTCGGGATAAAATCAAAAAAACTATTATTATTACAAATTGCGCCCTCTAGCAATTTTATTGAGAACTATTATGGACAACTAAATACGATTGGTGAAAGTGCATACATTTCTCTTCCAAACAGTCTTTAGTTTGCTAAAATCGGATAAGTCATTTAGAAGTTACAGCGATTTAAATGTTTACACTTTCAACAGCTTCCCCCACTCTTACTAAAGTCGGTACGCCAATGAGCATAAGACCAAAATGATGCATAATTGTCCAAGCTTTAAAATGGTGTTATCAAACATATACCTTAATGTGGAATTTTCGGAGTTAGGTAAAATTTTAAAATTTACTTTTTAATTATACCCCCTTGCGGCAAAATGCGGAACTTAAAAATTATTTTCAGAATTTTCTCATGACCGCTTTAATCCTATTGTTTTTATCCCAAGTTTCTACGTTTAGTAGTTTCCGAGATATAGCCAGCTGCCTTTCTTATTGTACGGTACAGGACATCCGTTTAGGACCCATACTTTTCAAATTATCTTCCAGACGCATAATTTCATCGAAATTTTATAGGAAACAAAAAAATACTCAAAAACAAATAAGTACCAACCTACCTGAAAAAATATAGCTCGGAAGTCACTGAAGCACGTACTTGAAAATAGGGGGGGGGGGGGGGGGTTAGCGAGTACTGGACCCCCTCTACTTTAAATATTTGATAAATGTTTTTCACACGCTTTTATTAGCGTCACCTGTATGTTTGTTTGTTTGTTCGTAACCGACTTTTTTGAACCCGATTTTAACCCACTTTAAACGGTCAGATTTAATTTAAATTTTGAAGACTTATCAAGAACCGCTGACAATACAATAATCTACACGCAAAAAATTTCCCTGTCAAATTTTGACAGCTGTCATGTATAAAAATAGGAAGCGATTTTGACGAAACAAATTATGGGTCGTATAGTATTCGATGCGAAGACTTCGGGAAAAATAAGCAAAATTTGACAGCTGTCAATATGGCAAATCGGTTAAAAAAAATGATGATAATGAAAAAACTATAGGGTCGTATGTATAGATATTGACGGTGGAAAGTTGAAAAAAAATTAGGCAAAAAATGCTCTTGTCAAAATTTGACACCTGTCAATATGTCAGAATTATTACAATAACCGATAGTAATGAAACAAACGTGATGTCATATAAATATTGTCGCTAAGAATAGAGAATAAATTTAAAAAAAATTCTACCCGTCAAAATAAAATTTTGACAAATTTTTTTTTTAATTTTGAAAATTTTTATCGTTTGTTAGGGTTTGTATGTATGCTTGTTTGTAACCGACTTCTTTGAACCCGATTTTGACCCACTTTAAACGGTCAGATTTAAGTTAAATTTTGTAGACTTATCAAGAACCGCTGACAATACAATAATCTACACGCAAAAAATTCCCCTGTCAAATTTTGACAGCTGTCATGTATAAAAATAAGAAGCGATTTTGACGAAACAAATTATGGGTCGTATAGTATTCGATGCGGAGACTTCGGGAAAAATAAGCAAAATTTGACAGCTGTCAATATGGCAAATCGGTTTAAAAAAATGATGATAATGAAAAAACTATAGGGTCGTATGTATAGATATTGACGGTGGAAAGTTGAAAAAAAATTAGGCAAAAAATGCTCTTGTCAAAATTTGACACCTGTCAATATGTCAGAATTATTACAATAACCGATAGTAATGAAACAAACGTGGGGTCATATAAATATTGTCGCTAAGAATAGAGAATAAATTTTAAAAAAATTCTACCCGTCAAAATAAAATTTTGACAATTTTTTTTTTTAATTTTGAAAATTTTTATCGTTTGTTCGGGTTTGTATGTATGCTTGTTTGTAACCGACTTCTTTGAACCCGATTTTGACCCACTTTAAACGGTCAGATTTAAGTTAAATTTTGTAGACTTATCAAGAACCGCTGACAATACAATATCTACACGCAAAAAATTCTCCTGTCAAATTTTGACAGTTGTCATGTATAAAAATAAAAAGCGATTTTGAC
This sequence comes from Polydrusus pterygomalis, assembly GCA_963969555.1. Taxonomy (NCBI): domain Eukaryota; kingdom Metazoa; phylum Arthropoda; class Insecta; order Coleoptera; family Curculionidae; genus Polydrusus; species Polydrusus pterygomalis. The sequence goes on from OZ018375.1 coordinate 4,960,118, forward strand.
GAAACAAATTATGGGTCGTATAGTATTCGATGCGGAGACTTCGGGAAAAATAAGCAAAATTTGACAGCTGTCAATATGGCAAATCGGTTAAAAAAAATGATGATAACGAAAAAACTATAAGGTTATATGTATAGATATTGACGGTGGAAAGTTGAAAAAAAATTAGGCAAAAAATGCTCTTGTCAAAATTTGACACCTGTCAATATGTCAGAATTATTACAATAACCGATAGTAATGAAACAAACGTGGGGTCATATAGATATTGTCGCTAAGAATAGAGAATAAATTTTTAAAAAATTCTACCCGTCAAATTTTTTTTTTTAATTTTGAAAATTTTTATCGTTTGTTCGGGTTTGTATGTATGCTTGTTTGTAACCGACTTCTTTGAACCCGATTTTGACCCACTTTAAATGGACAGATTTAATTTAAATTTTGTAGACTTATCAAAAACCTCTGACAATACAATAATCTACTAATCTAGCTCAATCTACTCGAAAAAAAAATTTTCTTAACAATAACTCAAACTAAAAAATGAAAAATAAATATAGTTTAAAAAAACTAAAAAAACACGCGCTGATAATTAATCAAACTAAAAAGCGCAAAATAAATATAGTTTAAAATAATTCTTGAAATTCTTAATATAGGCAGAAAATAATAATGACCGATAAACATTAGTATTATAGTGAAAGAAAAGCGTGGGTCGCTTTGTGCTATATTTTTCGTATATCGAGCACCCCACGCTTTTTTCACAATAATACTAATGTGTATCGTTCATTATTATTTTCTGCCTATATTAAGAATTTCAAGAATTATTTTAAACTATATTTATTTTCCGCTTTTTAGTTTGATTAATTATCAAAGCGTGTTTTTTAGTTTTTTTAAACTATATTTATTTATCTTGTTTTTCTCAAAAGATGTAACTCTTTATGCTGAAGCAACATACCAAATTTACAATCAATATCTTATTAAATACTGGAATTATTAAAAAAAATTAGTTTTTAATTTCAAACCTTGATACCCTGTATAATCGAACATAAGGGTAACAAATGAAAAATGACATTATCAAAGTAATTAATTAAATAATAAATAATAAAACGGATTGACCTGCTTTTTCCGGATATCCTGTATACAGTGTCACCAGTAAAGTCCGCATCATATGGGATTTTTTTTATTAATAGCTTTATTCAAAATTTGACTTTGGAATCAAGTTCTGCTTCGATTGAGATGAAAATTAAGCAAAAAAGTAGTAGCCACGTGATTCGCATTACCTGTCAAATTTTAATTTTTTCCAAAAAATAATTCAAAAGTAGGGTTATTTCTGAAAATATCGAAAAAAGTTATAAGAAAAAGTTTTTTTATGTGCAGTTTCTAGCCCACATGCAAAATTTCAGCTGCCTAAGATAATTTTGATTTTTACCTATATTGTACCACTTTTGCAAAATAAGACTCAACGCAACCTACATAAAATTTCTTAGTTTTGACAAGGCTTTATTTCAGATACATTTTCTTTAAAGTAGCGTCATATTAAATGTGTGTTTTTCTACAAAATCGAAATTCGGCTATTAAAATTTGGTCGCCTGTGATGCAAAGTTTATTTGTTTTTGACCCTATATGAGGTAACCTCATAAAATAAGTATTTTTAAAAACGTAGTTTGTGTCTGAAAGTAGTACACCTTAATATTAAGACAAAAAATAACACAGTGTCATCAGTAAAGTGTTCATTAAGCGGAAAATAAATTTTAGTTTAACTTAACGTAAAGTTTATCTATTTTAACTATTTAATTTAAAACCCCTTTACTTTATTTTCTATTTTTTTAGTTTTAGGCACAAATTACGTTTTCAAAAATACTTATTTTATGAAGCTACCTTATACAGGGTAAAAAACAAATAAACTTGCGACCAAATTTTAATAGCCCAATTTTGATTTTGTGGAAAAACACACATTTAATATGGCGCTACTTTAAAGAAAATGTATCTGAAATAAAGCCTTGTTAAAACTAAGAAGTTTTATGTAGGTTGCGTTGAGTCTTATTTTGCAAAAGTGGTGCAATTTACGAAATATAGGTAAAAAATCAAAATTGTCTTATGCAGCTGAAAATTTGCATATGGGCTAGAAACTGCATTTAAAAAAACTTTTTCTTATAACTTTTTTCGATATTTTCAGAAATAAGCCTACTTTTGAAGCGAATCACGTGACTACTATTTTTTTGCTTAATTTTCATCTCGATCGAAGCAGAACTTGATGCCAAAGTCAAATTTTGAATTAGGCTATTAATAAAAAAAAACCCATATTATGCGGACTTTGCTGGTGACACTGTTTATGCACAGGCCCAATCTGGAGTCGGGAGATAATATTTTATTTACTATTAAAAAAAATGTTTACATGCGTCTTCAGATTGTATAGTGTATGTACAATTGTTTCCAATATCCGTAACTGAAGATATTTGTTCCTTGTTGATTTGTATAATACCACTGCCACTTGTTTTTATAATCGCACCACATGCCTAAAACAGGTAACCTTCGATATTAAAATTTTTTATTTCTAATAATATAAAATAATAATAATAATAATAATAATAATAATAATAATAACTTTATTTCAAATTTAATAATATAATAAATATGTTTATTCGAAAAAGATTTTGTCTGTTTCCTTCCATCCCCCAACATCCCCAGACGCGTTTCGCCGTTTACGGCTCACCAGTGAGGCTCAGTTTGGCAGAAGAAAACAGGGCTCGAAGACAAAAAAAAATATGTTTATGTTGTCTGCGATAAACCTATTCTTCAATCCCCTGAAGCTGAGCTTGTTAGGTGCAAATCTTATTTTTTGTTTTTGTATGTGCAATCATAAATCATAAATATGCATTAAAAATCAAGTTTTTTATAGTAAAAATGTTAATTTATAGTATACGCAGTTCTTTTTGAAGAAATATATTACCTGTAATAAAATTATTAATTTATAATTTTTAGGTAAAAAATATTACTTATATAAATTATTCAGAACAATATTAATTAATTAAAGCATTTCTAAAAATATTTTCAAATTGTCTGTTTCTAATATCCATGTTTTTATTTCGACTTTAAATTTTTTTAATGAAATCAATTTTTTAATTTTTGTTGGTAAATAAAAACATAAATATTTGAAATTTTTTTGTCTTATGGACTTATTTATTTTAGGTTTTATGGTTATTTCATTTTTTTTTACGTGTATTATGATTATGGTTTTTAAATTGTATAAGGTTTTTATTTTTAAATATATTTATATATTAGTATCTTATACGTATAAATTTGTCTTATATTTAACTTTTTTGTTTCTGAATATAATTATTTTGAAGGATAAAGATAATCTTTATTGAATATAATTTTTAGAAACCCTTTTGTAATATTTCTAATTTTTTAACTAAAGTTCTATTTATTCCTCCCCAGCCTAAAATTCCGTAATTTAAATGAGTTTTAACTAACGCGTAATATAATATTTCCATATGTCTTACATTTAAAAATTTTTTAATGTTTTTGAAAATCGGTAGTTAACTCCTTAATTTTTTAATTAAGTATTCTTAGTGAAAATTTCAATTCAGTTTACTGTCAAAAATAATTCCCAAATATTTTATTTTATTAACTTAAACATTTGAATGTCTTCATTTATTTGAATACTATTCATATTTCGTGGTAGGTTATTTAGGTTTAAAGTAAAAGGAATATAATTTGTTTTATTAAAATTAATTGTTAACAAATTGTTATCAAACCAATTTTTAATAATTTTAAAAACTTTTTTAATTTTATTATTTAAGTTTTCCCAATTTGTATCGGTACAAAAAATCGTAGAATCATCTGCAAAACTATGAATTTGTCCATCGCAATTTATACTAAATAAGTTGTTAATATAAAATAATTACCATCAGAACCTATTTTAAAACATACATATTTGGATTTTAAACGTACCTTTTTGAATTTGGCTTTAAAGCCTTTGCTAGTTAACAAGGAGTCACTTTTAAATTCAATAAACAAATTCTCAAAAGTCGATCGAATAGTTTTATTTAATTGTGCGGTACCGCATACCGTCTCTAACAATGGATAAGCTTGATTGGGACCATTATATACCTAAAATTATAAATATTTTTATTGCCTATAACAGACGTACACGCACTACACGCTTTTAAGTCTATATGATGTAATAACATAGTGTTTTTGTTTGATATAAACAAACTTTGTCAATTATACATACATAGAACATTCAGTGATAAACCAATTTCAAACGTTAAGACATTAGACCAGCCTTAGAAGCCTTTGAAAATGGTAAAAAGTGAAAAAAATAATAGTAGGATAAAAAAAAAACCATTGGAAAAGGAAGAAAATATAACAAAAATGAAAAGAAAAATAATTTTCGGGCGATCCGGAGGGGGGTGAGGTTTTAAGGGTAGAAAACGATTTATCTTGATTTCCGGCAAAACTACAAGTCCTATTTAAAAACGTTAAATGGCAAGGTAATAAAAAATGTAGGTAATAATAAAAATATCTACAACTTTTGTATTTACACTTTTTTCACATAACCTCAAAATGTATGTGAAAATTTCAAGTAACCAAGTTTTTGGTTTTTTATTTTTATCTTTTACAAGAAATTTTTTTTTTCACGAAATTTGGTGAAAACTTACCTTTTTATGTCCGCCATAGGTACTGTAATTTTTTAAATTTAAAATCTTTATTTTTTTCACCTTATTTTGACTTAATATCGAAAAAGCACCCTAATTTTCAATCGAAAATTCTCACGTCAAAATAGCTGCTATTTTAAAAAAGTCGGTGGGCTTTTTGTTCGTTCAAATCTCTACTTTCTGACGGTGTAAAAAAATATACATTACTATGGTAAATGTGATGAAATCCCCTTTAAATCCTACCTTTAATATTATATTTAGAACAACTATTTTCGCATATTTTTTGCGATCTTCATGTTTTATGGATTTCTAATTTTTTGTTTATTAATGTAACATGGAATTTTACGTTTTTCGAGTAATTAAAGTATAAATTTTAATAAATATAGCTCAAAATTCTACATAATAATTTTAAAAAATTTTCAAATTCGAGTTTTTTTCGTTTTTTTGCATTTTTTGAGAACATTTACAATAGTAATGTATATTTTTTACACCACCAGAAAGAAGAGATTTCAACGAACAAAAAGTCCACCGACTTTTTTAAAAAAGCAGCCATTTTGACAGGAGAATTTTCGATTGAAAATTAGGGTGCTTTTTCGATATTAAGTCAAAATAAGGTGAAAAAATAAATATTTTAAATTAAAAAAATTACAGTGTGTTTCGGACATAAATAGGTAAGTTTTCATTAAATTTCGTAAAAAAAATTTTTCTTGTAAAAGATAAAAATAAAAAACCAAAAACTTTGTTGTTTGAATTTTTGACATAAATTTTGAGGTTATGTGAAAAAAGTGTAAATACAAAAGTTGTAGATCTTTTTATTACCTAAAACTTTGCCATTTAACGTTTTTTCATAGGACTTGTAGTTTGGCCGGAAATCGAGATAAATCGTTTTCTACCATTAAAAACGCACCCTTTTCCACTTCCCGACCTCGGATCGCCCGTTCATCCTACTATTTCCTTTTTTTGGTTTCAAAAATTATCGACCCTGGTCTACATACCTTTATGTAAGTTTTATTACAATCCCCTTTTACTAAGTCGATATCTTTAAACTCCAGCTCTATTAAATGATGTTCGTCTATGTTGATTAACCATTCGCAGGTTTCATTTTTATTGTAGTTTTTGGGATAATTTGGGGAAAAAACATAGCCAGAAGAAACTGTTAACAAACCTCCACAATCTATAAAAAAATAATTGTTACGTAACATTCAAGAAGTTTTAAGAGCTGGAGCGCACTAGGCGTCAAGAGTCGGGCGACCAACTGGCCCTTGCCGCCAAGTGCTCCTTGCTTGTATCAACTCAATACATTGGTTTTGGTTTTAACTTTACTTACTTGTTAGTTGTGTTTGGTAGTGGGCAAGAAATCCAGTACCTTGATAGCTAAAATCGGCCTTGAATTGAATAAACATGTTGTTGCCAGTACTGGTTACTGTGATTGGTTTTAGTTGATGACAAAACGTTGCTATCAACTGATAAGAAGCGTCTTTACCATTATATATCTAAAAAAAAGTTGGCATTACGAAATTTAATTCACAAAGCAGAAATGTGATGTTTATGGATAAAAATCTATTTACATTGATGAAGTCGTAGTTGCAACTACCGTCCTTCTCGACATCTATTTCGTCAAATGTAATATTAATACTTTGTCCTAGGGGTACTGTTATAAGCCAGTTGCACTCAATACTTGGAGGATAACGTCTGGGGTAATTGGGGGACTGTATTTTTCCGTTGTTATCCGTCAGAATTCCACCACATCCTAAATAATGAATAAGTTAATAAGAAACCAATAGAAATTTAAAAATAATTCTTACCAAATAATTGCCATTCAAGTCTAAATCCTGCGCCCAATAGAAGGCTGTCACTTACAAAGTGCACTTTTGCATGATGGGAATTCAGTGTTATTAAGCCAGGATTGGTATAGCCGCAATATCGGCCATACTTTTCATATTTAGGGTCTTCTGTGGTGTCAGTCAAACTGTCGACTACCTGATATTCAATCTAAAGCAAAATATTATTGTATTCTTCGCAAACAATATTTTGCAGATGTTTAAAAACCTTACCTCAACGTAATCAATTTGACAACTCTTGTTTTCGAAAGTTGTGGATCTTTCTAAAGCGAAATCCGAAAAAGTGATGTTGATCTTATTTTTCTCAGAAACAATAATATCCCATACACAGTTCTGCTTCTGAGGGTAATCGTTCGGGAAATTTGGACTTTCTATGACCCCTCCAAAACCCGTTAAAGTATTTGTGCATATAGCAGAATACTGAATGTTGAAGCCCCTTCCTTGGAAGCTAACATCTGATTTGAATCGCACCAACAAGGTATTTGCAGATGATATGACTGGTGATGTTTGTGGGGAACAGAACTTTCCTAAAGATTTGGAGTTTATAGTTATTCCGTCAAATATCTAAAAAGAAGCTTCGGTTGGTTTCTACGCATAGCAAAGAAAGAAATAATTTTTTTACTTACCTGTACATATTCCAGTCCACATAAACTATGCTTCTCCAAATCCATATCTGCAAAAATAATTTGAATCTTTGCGCCAGCGCTGACAATGATCTTCCAAAAGCAATCGGAATTTTTAGTGTAAGATTCTGGATAGTTGGGAGACATTATTACTCCAGATGGACTTGTAAGGGAGCCACCGCAACCTACAAGTTTTCAAAAAATGCATAAGAAATATTATATCATAGTGATCTACAGGTAATTACCGGTGGCAGCAGAAGACCATTGTATTTTGAAACCCTTTGCGGAGGTGCTCATATTAGAATTAAACTTAAGGAGCAGTTTGTTGGCATGTGATGGTATAAGCTTTGGAATTGTAGTTCCACAATATCTTCCTATTAGAGGCGATGATGAAGTTCCTCCATTTCTAAAAACACGTTAAGTAATAAGTTAAGTTCAATTAGCCAACTCTATAAGCATGCAAAATAGGTTGTACTGTTATCTGAAACATCCTGTAGTTATCCTATCCCTATACCTTATTTCTAGCCAATCATTTTGGCAACCAGAATAAGCCTCAATGTTGAAGTCAGTGATGTTAAGCATAATTTGATTTCCGGGAGGTACTGTAATAACCCATATACAATGTCTGTTTGTAGGGTAATTGTTTGGATACCCAGGCGACTTTATGACACCAGCTGGTGAAAAGTAATTTGCACCACATACTGCAAAAATATTGCAAAATTATTTTTGCAGTGAACAGAGGTATGAGGACATTTAGTTTTTGTTTGCCCAAGTTCTCGTTTCAAACTTACCATTATTTTCTTTAATAAAAGTATAATAAACTAAAAAACCGTCCCCGTGTACGGTATTATCTGATATAAAATCTATGGTTATAATATTCGAAGAACTCGACATTGCTGGGGGTAGGCTGAATCCACAATATTTTCCCATGCTTCCTCCCATTCCATCACCAGTGTTATTATCAAAAACTTCGATACGGTCATAAGTACAATCAAAACTCTGTTCCAAATAGAAAGTCATCCATGTTAGTTGAATAACTTTATCATTCGGTGCCATAAGGACCCATCTGCATTTCTTGTTGGACGTGTATTTCTCATCGCCTTGTGGTGGAAATGATACAGTTCCAACTTCTTTTTTTAAAAGACCTCCACATCCTATAAAAGATTTGTTGCGTTGAACCAGGCAGAGCAAAAATATTAACTAAATTAAAGCAAACCTAGATCCAACGATGTGTAATTTGCAGTAAAGCTACCAATTAGACTAAGAGATGTCCTTGATCTTATCCACAAGTAGTTTGTGGTTGATTCAATTTTGATTTTTTCTTCCGGTTTACAATATCTGCCAATTGTTGTAGAATTTTCATTGTCTCCGTCGCGTACCTATAAAGTAAACATCATGTCAGCAAGCCAGCAATTAATAATTACAACTTTGCGTAAATTTACCTCCACATAATATGGAACGCAATCCTGGCTTATATAATAAAGTCCGGTTAGTTCTAAATTAAGAATAATGATATTTCCAACTGGTTGTTCTATTAGATAAGTACAATAAGATCCTGTTGCTGGGGAAGGAACAATGCTACCAACAGCTGCAGTAAATCTCACCGTACACACTAGAAAAAATTGATCAGAAAAGAGTTTTCTTGGAGTTAAAAAAACCTATTAACATTTTAAACATATCAGGAATTACATGGCTTTATAGTTATTCAATGCTTCGCTATTTTAATAGCTATAGACCGTATAAATAGTTCAGAAAGTTATTATTAATAAGGACAATTTAAAAGCCAAATATGTCAAAATGAATTATAAGGAAAAGTAAAGAAAATATTTACCTGATTCATATTTTATTTTCCAATGATTTTTCTTAAACATTTTGGATGTTGATACGATAAGAACGTTGTTTCCAAAAGTTTCAATAGGTCCTGGAAGAGAACTACCACAGAATTTTCCTATAAGACCGGAATCCGTAGATGAGCCTTGATATATCTAAAAAGTATACAATAAGATAACATTATTTATGTTATAGTATTATGGGATAGAGTAAAACAAAGTTAAACTTGTACTATATTAACTTGAAAAATGACATGTTTCGCTATAACACTGTAGCTTCGTCAGATGACAATGATTTAATAAAGGTGAAAATTAAAAATCGGGGTGCAATAAAATTAAATTATTGAAGATGTACATAAAACAGTGGAAGGGTTACAATAGCGGGAAAATCCAACAGAGGGTTTAAAAATTAAATTAAATAAGGTACAATATGGGTAATTTACAAAATCTTAGGTATATGGTCAACAGAATAAATTTAACAAAGGTGAATTATTTAATTGATCATTAAGTAACAGGTCCGTATTTTTAAGTTTATTTATTTCCATAGATTATAACAAATTTAGTTTTAAGCCTTTGTTTTCTGTATGTAAGATTTTAAAGGAAGGATCGAAATTATGTTGATAATCAAGTAAATGGTTAGCATAGTTTGAGTCTATTTTATTTTTTAGGAAACTGTTATAATGTTCCTGTATTCTTTTGTCAAAATGTCTACCCGTTTGGCCAATGTATGTTTTAGGACAGTCTTTGCATTTTAATTTATAGACGCCTGATTTTCTGTTTTTATCGCTTTTAGTTTTATGTTTTTGATAAATTTATTTAAAGAAATATTAGTTTTGTGACTCTTTACGTAAATTTATCAAAAACAATAAAACTAAAAGCGATAAAAAAAAAAAATCAGGCATCTATAAATTAAAATGCAAAGATTGTCCTAAAACATACATTGGCCAATCGGGTAGACATTTTGACAAAAGAATACAGGAAAATTATAACAGTAATAACAGTTTTCTAAAGAATAAAATAGACTCAAACTATGCTAACCATTTACTTGATTATTATCAACATAATTTCGATCCTTCCTTTAAAATCTTACATACAGAAAACAAAGGCTTAAAACTAAATTTGTTAGAATCTATGGAAATAAATAAACTTAAAAAGACGGACATGTTACTTAATGATCAACTAGATTTAAATAATTCACCTTTGTTAAATTTATTCTGTTGACCATATACCTAAAGATTTTATAAATTACCAATATTGTATACCTTATTTAATTTAATGTTTAAACCCTCTGTTGGATTTTCCCGCTATTGTAACCCTTCCACTGTTTTATTTACATCTTCAATAATTAAATTTTATTGCACCCCAATTTTTAATATTCACCAAGCTACAGTGTTAGCGAAACATGTAATTTTTCTAGTTAATATAGTGAAAATTTACAAGGTTAACTTTGTTTTACTGTATCCCATAATACTATAATTATGGATTTCCACCTAGTATCGGCTGAATCAATTAAATTATTTATGTTACTACATTTTTTTTATCCTACCCCTAGAGCAATAGATATTATTGTCCTACGGTCATAATTTGTGGCACTTCTTATCTAATAGTGCCGACTGAAGCCTGATGGGCAACATTAGTATGTTTTTAGCATCGCATATTTACCGCAACACCGGAATTATGACAAGGTTCGTCCAGATTCATTTCCACAATTTCCAGTCTTATAGTGGTGTTTGTGGGTAGTTTAATTTCATGTACACAGGTTAAAGATATTGGCATAGATCTGGTCATTTCTATTGATTGTATATATCCATCTTCATTGGTGTAGGTGCCTCCACAACCCGGAATACCTAAAATTGTATTTATCGGCCAAATAAGGTAAAATATGTCCATTTAGAGTATATCATTTTAAAAAAAATCTTACCATTATCAGTACTGTATCCTATTTGAAATCCCGAGTAAGGATCTTTTTCATTTGACTTAAAGTGGATGAATCCTTGGTAAAATGTCGAATAAAAAGGTTCCGGAATAGTGGAATTGCAAAAATTTGCAAAAGGTTCATCGCTAGTTGTCTGTTGACGATATTGAATGGTATCAGTAGCATAAAACTAAAAAAAAAGGAGAACAGTATTTATAGAAAACAAAAAAAATACCTTACCTTCAAGAAGTCACCGGAGCAATCGGAATCAAGCCCAATATTCAACGAGTAAATGTGAAATAGCAATCTTTTGTTGGTTGGAACTTTAAAAAACCAGAAACAATCCCTAGAAGACAAAGAATTAGTTACAGTAACCAAATACTAAGGAAATGCATACCTATTATTGGGATAGTTACTTGGCCATCCCGGTGAAACAATCATTCCACTATTCCCCGTAATGTCACCTCCACAATCTGAAAAAAATTGCTAATAATTTAAGTTTTTTTAAAAATAATATTAGTTGCAATAAACTTGCAATGTAGAATTATTGAAAAACTACCACGCAATTTTAGAGAAGGATACATTTTAGCATAAAAATCTTGGTTTGTTATACAGTATGTCCGGCGATGTAGTACAGGAAATGAAGCATTTTGGCTCGCAATTTCTTCGTCCAGCCTGGATTTACTTGAAATTTTAACAGAAGGTAGGTAATAGCCCAACGATCAAAATCTATATCGAACCGAAGGGCGCCAAAGCCCTGGGGGGGGGGGGGGGGGTTGCCACCCCATCTCGGGGGTGGGAATTTTTTATTACATTTAAAATTATCATCGTGTTATTAAACGTATACTTTTGGTTTTACTTTTTTTAGTGGGTTAAGAGTATATTTCGGATTTAGTTAGCATTTTGTTTCAAAATAATATTTATGTGCTTAATAATTATTATTGTAAGTGTAAGCAACCAACCCTTGTAATAAGAATTTTAGTTCCTTTTGATACAATAAATGAATAAACTAGACTGGGTACATATCGCTAATCGTCAGCCGAGAGTGCATCTATTATTAGTACCTACTAAAAATTTGTATTTAAAAAGTATTTTTCTTAGTTTCTTTTTTCTATGTTTTCTATTGCTTTTTTTGCCTCACCTTCCTGCGGAACGTGAAGGGAAGACATATCGCCAAATTGTCATTATAACAACTGACCAAAACTACACAATGGTGCAAAATTTCCGTTTTCTCGTATAGATAGGTAGTTTTCTGAGACGGCGCCGTATAGGTGCTCTTTAAACTCGCACACCTTTGTGCAATGTGGGATATACTTTCCATATTTGCTCTATAAAAATATGTAAGTATTCAATCGATTAAAACATAAGCAAAAAATTATTCTTACATGGAAGCTATCAATTATCAGCTAATATTGTGCCGAGCCCTTCGGGTACGGCACTGTTCTAGTTCGTTCGTTTAATTATACGAGAACTGTCACTTTGACAGGTAAGTGTAATTTTTTTTAGCTTTTTCGTAGCGAGGGTTATAGCTGTAAGAATTCGAAATTAAAAAATTTTCAGGTACCTAAATAAGAATGTTTTATACGATAGCTGTCAAATTTTGACAGGGAGTAGTTAGTTTTTTTTATTATCCTTTTCGTAGCGAGGGTTATCGCTGTAAAAATCCTAAAGTGAAAACTTTTTCAGATCCTAAATAACAAAGTTCTATACGACAGCTGTCAGACTTTGACAGGTAAGTTTCAATTTTTTTTTGTTTTTTCGTAGCGAGAGTTACAGCTATAAGAATCCTAAATTTAAAAATATTTCAGTTTCTAAATAACAAAGTTCTATACGACAGCTGTCATTTTGACAGGTAAATGTCATTTTTTTTAAGCTTTTCTTGTATCTAGGATTAAAGCTGTAAGAATCCAAAATTTAAAAAAAATTCAGTAGTTAAATAACAAAGTTCTATACGACAGCTGTCAAATTTTGACAGGTAAGTTAAAAATTTTTTTTTAGATTTTTCGTAGCGAGATTTATAGCTGTAAGAATCCTAAATGAAAAATTTTTCAGTTCCTAAATAACAAAGTTATATACGACAGCTGTCATTTTGACAGGTAAATTGCAAGTTTTTTTTAAGCTTTTCTTGTATCTAGGATTATAGCTGTAAGAATTCGAAATTAAAAAAAAATTCAGTACCTAAATAACAAAGTTCTATACGACAGCTGTCAGATTTTGACAGGTAAGTGTCAATTTTTTTTTAGCTTTTTCGTAGCGACGGTTATAGCTGTAAGAATCTCAAATTAAAAAAAAATTAGTACCTAGATAACAAAGTTTTATACGATACCTGTCAGATTTTGACAGGTAAGTGTCAATTTATTTTAACTTTTTTTGTAGCGAGGGTTAAAGCTGTAATAAAACTAAATTAAAAAAATTTTCAGTACCAAAATAACAAAGTTCTATACGACAGCTGTCAAATTATATATACTTAAATAGTAATTCTTATTTTTTATAATTTGCTACCATTTCTATGCTGTTTAGGTATAGAACAATATATTTGAAAAAAGTAGTACTTGAGATGATCTAAACGAATATCCAAACCAAAAGTATATCGGACGCACCCAATTCGATTTATTAACGATCCAATATGACCCTACATTGATTTTAAAAAAATCAAAAAGTTACTTCCCAACTTTCGATCGCGTTCGCAAACAACAGTGTTTTGTAGCCCAACGTCGTCTACACGTCAAAAAAGTTTAAATCGATTAAAATGATTTTTGCCACCTGTATCACCCTACAACGAAAAAAAATATATTTTTTAACTTTGACTTTAATAACTTTTTTCCGGTATACCCTGTATATTTGAAATTGTTTCCAGAACGTGCCCCGACTATTCCTCTCTACGTCCAGAAAGTTTGAATCGTTTTGCTCTAACCGTTTCCGAAAAAAAAAATCGCGAAAATCGAAATGTCGAATAACCTTCTACCACGTGGCGACGGATTATCAATGTCGGAACGCCATCTTTAAAATCGAAATTACAACTATTTCTGAAACATTTTGGGCAAATATTTTGGTCAATAAAATTAGAAGAAGGTTCAAGGTAGATATTCCACCCGATTTAAAATCTGGAAATGTTCTTATTATTCTAGCAAGTCACGCTGAAAACACCCATTTTTCGCCATTTTTGACAGCCGGATTTTTAGAATTAATAATTAATTTAGATACATCAATATCAAGGCACTCTTAGTCAAAAGTGAATGGTGTTAGAATTTGTAAAGATTGCCTGTTTCCGCACCCAAAAAAGCGACTTTTCTCAATTTTGCGAATATATTTTAATAATTTTGAATATGTAGAGGTGTTGCGAAGTAATCAGCGCATTTTTTGAGAAAAAAATAAAACGGTTTTGTTAAAAATTGAATAAGCTACAGTCGATATAGTAAAAAAAAAGCTGCCGTTTTTTCCGTAATAAAGATAAAGAAACGAAAAAATATCTCTTAAATACAATTTGACGAGCTCTATCCGCTAAAGTTTACAACGTTTCGATCAAAAGTCGTTTTCAGTACGAAAAAAAATTAAAACCGTGAAAAAATCAGGCCTAACTTTATGATTTCCACTTTCTTACAATTTTCGGCAATTTCCATTCCAGTTAGGTATAGAACGATATATTGGAAAAAGGTAGATTTTGAGATGGCCTAACCGATTATCCAAACCGCATGTTGATTGGATGCACCCAATTCGACTTATTAGCGATCCAAGAGGTACCATTTTCGACCAAATTTTGACTTTGAAAAAATAAAAAAAATTACTTCCAAACTTTCGATCCCGCTCACAAACAATAGGGTTCTGTAGCCCACGGTCGTCTACGCGTCGAAAAAGTTTAAATCGAAAAAACTAATTTTTGTGGCCTGTATCGAATGCCAACGAGATCCCGATATTTCTCGACTTTAAAAATTAATAACTTTTTTCCGGCACACCCTGTATATTCGAAATTTTCACACAACGTACCCCCACTATTCCTCTGTAAACCCAAAAAGTTTCAATCGTCCCACATTAACCGTTTCCGAGAAAAAAAATCGCAAATGTGAAAATGTCGAAACTGACGACGCCGCCGCCGACGCCGACCACGCCGACAACATACGCACATATTTCAAATGTAGCAGACTATATAGAGCAAAATTTTCGGGAAGCAGTCGAGGTTGTCGTGATTCCGCGTGAAGGCGACGAATAACATATCGCGTGTTCGCGCGATATGTAATAATAAATATATTACATTTTAATTACAGGAATCGATCGAGAAACTGATTCTAAATAAAAAATGTTCTATACATTTTTTTCGTAAAACTAATATTTTTCAAGTTATTCGCGATTGAAAGTAACAATTTTCAGACGAAAAAATCGACTTTTTCTTTCAAATTTCTTCATGTTAACATAAAGCATGATAATGATGGTAACATTGAAAAAAAGTGGTATACAAAACCTGTTTGGTCTAGTAGATACTTAACCTATAACTCACGAAAAACCCAATAATTGCAAAATTATTACATTATTATATTTTAAATAAATATTTAATATAAGTACTAAACCAATCTACGTTTTTTTGGTACACTTTCATCATTTAAATTATATGATTGGTTTAGTACTTATATTAAATATTTATTTAAAATACAGGGTGGCCCTTTAGTGTGGCAAAGTACAATAGCTCCGTTACTATTTCAAATACATTAAAAATATGAATACAAAAGTTGAAGGGCAGTAAGTGACTTATAACGTAAAATTATTTTTAACTCTATAGGGTGGCTCAAAAAAGCGGAACAAGAAAAAATGTACTTTTTTCAAATGGAACACCCTGTATATTTTTACATTTTTAAATTCCACATAAAATTACAATTATTTTTTATTAAATACATTATTAGTCTATACTTTATATTTTCCGAGATATTGACTCTCGAAAAGTGACATTTTTGAACTTTGACAGCTTCTAACTCTCTAACACTACGTCTTAGAGCAAAACGGCTTACATGTCCCTATCTTTAATTTTTATTATCTTCCCAAAAAAATCAAATTCCAGTTAAACCGGAACAACTATATTTCCTGCTTTCGAGTAACATCCGGTTTAACCGGAAGTTGATTTTTTTGGGAAGATAATGAAAATTGAAGATAAGGACATGTAAGCCGTTTTGCTCTAAGACGTACTGTTAGAAAGTTAGAAGCTGTCAAAGTTCAAAAATGTCACTTTTCAAGAGTCAATATCTCGAAAACTATAAAGTATAGACTAATAATGTATTTAATAAAAAAGAATTATAATTTTATGTGTAATTTAAAAATGAAAAAATATACAGGGTGTTCCATTTGAAAAAAGTACCTTTTTTATTGTTCCGCTTTTTTGAGCCACCCTATAGAGTTAAAAATAATTTTACGTTATAAGTCACTTACTGCCCTTCAACTTTTGTATTCATATTTTTAATGTATTTGAAATAGTAACGGAGCTATTGTACTTTGCCACACTAAAGGGCCACCCTGTATAATAATGTAATAATTTTGCAATTCTTGCGTTTTTCGTGAGTTATAGATTAAGTATCTACTAGACCAAACAGGTTTTGTATACCTTTTTTTTTTCAATGTTACCATCATTACCATGCTTTATGTTAACATAAAGAAATTTTTTGAATTAATGATTTATATTTCGTTAAAATGTATACTTGTTATTTGAATCTAGTTTAAGTTTATTTTTATTAGTTAAAAAGAACCAGAATACTTCAAAATTACCTAAAATTATTTTTTTTGTGACTCGCTTACGCAATTATACTTTTCTCGATCAATTACAAAAATTCGTATTTTAAAATTCTTGCTAATTTAAATTTTAATTAACCTAAATTTCTTAATAATTTTTTTAGTATTTTTTCCCATAGAATACAAATAAGTACTTGATTTTAAAAAATGTTCGTAATTTTAAACGAATTATGAACTTATACTGAAATATTCGTTTTCGTATAACTCACTTTTGGCTTCTTGTGCATTTTAAAGGATGTTTTTGCGCCCTGACTTATTTTTTTTTTCATGTTAAAGTGCAACTAAAAACGAAAAAAATTAGCACAACCAAAAGTTTTTAAATTGATTTTACGAAGGACAAATTTTATTTGAAAAAAATACAAAAAAAAAAGCAAATATCTTCAAAACAGCCCATGAAATAAAAACAAAATTTTTTTCCCTATTTGTCATAAGTAAAGCTATTTCTCCCTAAAATTTCATAAATATTAGTTGACACGTTTTCAAATGAAAATTAAAAAACACAAAAACCGGTTTTTCGCACTAATCTAAAAAAATTTGAGGTTATGTGAAAAAGTGCGTTTCACAAAAGTAGTAGATTTTTACATGATCTACGAGTTTTGTATGAAACATTTTTTTCTAGGACGTCTCCTTTTACCATAAATCACGAAACACCATTTTTCACCCCCTTTCGACCCCCCCCGGGGAGGGATGACCGATCCAGTTGTCTATTTTTGCTTTTTTACGTTTATACTTACCCCATAAACCGTTTCCAGCAATAAAATTTTGGATATCAATTTTTTCCTAACATTTTCCAGTCTGACTGGTGTAAATGTTAACAACGGATCCAATGTTATGATAACGCAGATTTTTTATACAGATACGTTATGAAAAAATGTAATGAAAGGTTTCCCAATGTACCCGTAACCAAATGGGCAAGCTGATCAAGAAATTTCGTGAAACGGGATCCATACTAGACGTTAAAAAAAATACAATGAAGATGATGCAGCGACTCCCCTCGTACTGCAGTCTGTTAGAGAAACCCCCATATCGTCATTGAGGAAACGAGCCAGGGAACTAGGGTCCAAAAATTACTATTCAAGAAATTTTAAAACAAAATAATATGCGTCCCTACAAACCGCATTATAACCACACATTAGAAGAGGGCGATGATGGCAAAAGATTGGATTTTTTTATGGATAGGGAGTAAGATTTTAGTAAAACGGTAACGTAGCTTTTGCGCCCAGCGCGACGAGGCACACGGGAGGTGACGAAACACCATCACCTCAATAAAAAAACATTGGAAAATGACCTTGAATGCAAGCAGGCAAAATTCTCGGTGGCGTAGCCAGGCTCTCTTCGTTTGACCGTTTGATGTTAGACGTTTCAAACAGCTGATGTTCGCGTCGCGTCACGATTTGTTTTCGTTCGGCCGGCTGATTTAATGTAGGGTTAACGAACTTTTTATTTTAGAAATACATAAGTATTAAAATTATTAAGTGCTTTAATAACAACACCTATGTCTACGTCGGAGGCGGACAGGTGTTTCTCAATGCTAAAAAGGATTAAGACCTTTTTGAGGAACACAATGAAAGAGGACAGACTCAGTGCTCTAGGTATGTTATCTGCTGAAAAACAGTTTGTTAACTCAATTAGTGACTTTTATAATAAAGTGATAACAAAGTTTGTGAGCCAAAAGGAACGAAGAATGGACTTTGTTCATCATGTACTTTAATAATAATAAGGTTAGTTAATACTCCCAACCCCCAACACATTTCTGAAAAAAAAACTCCCCCATTAATGCTCTATACACCCTCTTTCTTTCAGTCTATATAGTACACTCTACCTACAGTATTTTCTTAAAATTCAAGATATGATTGTAAATTCATAAATTGAATTAGGTGCTTTTTTGCTTATTTTTCCTACTTCAAAAGCAAGAACTATTAACAAAAAAGGGCGTGGCACCCAAAAATTTTTTGCCTACGTCGCTAAGGGTTTACCTGGCCCTACTTCACTAAAATGGCACGAGCCGCCACTGCAGAATCCCAACCCGACGTCAATATTTTAAAAAAAGTTAATGCTTGGTGCGCTGTTTCTTACTATGGTATAATTGGACCATATTTTTTTGAGAATACTTGTAATAGAAATTCTTATTTAAATACGTTAAATATGTTAAATACTTTTTTTTTTTTGATCATTTGGAACAACTGCCATTAGATTACCTACGAAATATGCACTTCCAGCAAGATGGATGCCCGGCCCATTTTGCTAGAGAAGTAAAGGAATGGCTTGATTTGAAACTTGGACAAAAATAAATCGGGCGAAACGGTCCAGTTTTATGGCCCCCAAGAAGTTCCGACCTTACGTTGGCAGATATATATACCGGGTGTCAACGAGATTTTTGTACATAGCACCACAGTGTTATGTTAGGAGATATTTTAATCAAATTTAAGTTTCCGTAATGTTTGAAAGGGATCTTTATTTTTACCTAGAAACCAACAGAATTTCACTTCTGGTTTAACCGGAACTACGCCATTTATGTTTTTTTTAAATGACAACCTGTATATTATATTGCACAGTCAAATTCTCCTCAAAATTCTCTTTTTAACGACATACAACAAGTTGACATTTACTTTCAAAATGGCGGCGTAGGACTCATTTTACCAAAAACAAAATGGTGTCTATAAAACCACGTATGCAATTGATACGGGAAAAATAGTGATAAAATCTTTTAAATTGGTCCCTTTAAGTACTGACATTTACATTTTCTTCTTTTGTTTTTAAAGGAAGGTATTTTTTTATTGTTTAAAAAATCTTAACTTTAACCCTATTTTACAGAGTTTTTTAAAATGTTATCATATACTTTTTATTATTTAGTATGAAAGTCTAAAGTATCCTTAAGCACCTAGGGATATTTTCGAAATCCGAATGCGTTTTGCTTCAATAATAAAAATTTAATTCTTAAATAATTAACAACGGCCTGGAACAGATTAAAAGGTAAACAGTAAAATAATAACAACAAATTAAAAAATAGAAACAAATTAACCATAAATTAAATATTCGAAACGATCACCATTTTGGTCACGACACAAGTTTATTCTTTCGGCATTTTCTCGCAAAACATTTTCTAAATTATTTTCATTAATAGTGTTAACTGCTCTTCGAATTCTCGCCATTAGGTCTTCCAATGATGTCGGTGCAGTGGCATAAACTTTTGATTTTACATATCCCTATAGAAAGAAATCGAGCGGGGTTAAGTCAGGTGATCGGGCAGGCCACCTTATTGGTCCGTTTGTCCCAATCCATCTATCACGAAACATTTCATTCAAATAGTTTACTATTTTACAATCCTAGAGTTGTGAGCAGGGGCGCCGCGCCGTCTTGCTGGTAATAAATTTTGTTTATTTCAATTAAAGGTAAAGCTGAAAGCTGTCCACAAATTCTTCGACAGCGGTTTGAAGAATATTTAAATATTGTTCAGAGTTTAAATGATGAAAAAAGAATACAGGACCAACAATTCTAGTTCCCAATATTCCAATCCAGACATTTACACCAAAACGCTCCTGAAAGGCGCCTTCTCTTACTAAGTGGGGATTTTGAATGGCTCAAAATATTTTATTATTCCTATTAAACATACACATGTTTGTAAATCTTGCCTCGTTGGAAAAAAGTATGTTTCGATGGAAACCGTTATCCACATTATTCTCCTCCAAAAACCAATTGCAGTATTGTAGCCTTCTGACAGGATCGTTTTCTCCCAAGTGGTGGTGAGCTTGGTATTTAAACGACTTAAATCCATGTTTTTTTAATATTCTTCTTAACACTTTCGTGGCTAATATTACATTGTTGTCCTATTTTTCGCAAAGATGACGTAGGATCAACAGCAATGCAAGCCAATACATTTATTTCAGCTTCCTCGCTTACAACAAAGTTATCATTAGCTTCTTGATTATGGTTTTTTCCGATTTTAATTTATTTTCTAGCCACGGGAAATAACTTGAAGAAGGCAATTCACGAGCTGGATAGCGCTCCCTATACAATGTTTCAGCACGACGGGCATTTTTGTGACTTTCTCCGTAAATAATTAACATATCAATTTGTTCTTCTCTTGTAAACTTAACGATTTTATTCCTATTTAACGAAATATGAATCAGACCCACAACCAAAAGCACAATACACTACAAAATTTTCATTACAAACTAATAGTCTGATAATGGCGTTGACAAATACCAATTTTGTTATCCAAAGCCAACTTAGGTAGAAATAAGTTATTCAGTTTTTATTGAAAAATGCACGGTTTTTTTTTCTTGTTTAAAATTGAAGCAAAACGCATTCTGATTTCGAAAATATTCCTAGATGCTTAAGGATACTTTAGACTTTCATACTAAATAATAAAAAGTATATGATAACATTTAAAAAAACTCTGTAAAATAGGGTTAAAGTTAAGATTTTTTTAAACAATAAAAAAATACCTTTCTTTAAAAATAAAAGAAGAAAATGTAAATGTCAGTGCTTAAAGAATTACAAAAGGGACCAATTTAAAAGATTTTATCACTCTTTTTCCCGTATCAATTGCATACGTTGTTTTATAGACACCATTTTGTTTTTGGTAAAATGAGTCCTACGCCGTCATTTTGAAAGTAAATGTCAACTTGTTGTATGTCGTTGAAAAGAGAATTTTGAGGAGAATTTGACTGTGCAATATAATATACAGGTTGTCATTTAAAAAAAAACATAAATGGCGTAGTTCCGGTTAAACCGGAAGTGAAATTCAGTTGGCTTCTAGGTAAAAATAAAGATCCCTTTCAAACAATACAGTAACCCAAATTTGATTAAAATATCTCTTAACGTAACACTGTGGTGCTATGTACAATAATTTCGTTGACACCCGGTATATGTGGGGACGCCTAAAACAGTTAACTTATACCAATCCTCTGCCAAATTATGAGAACATTTTAAAACAAAGAATTGCCCAAGCTATAGGAGCAATATCCCTAGAAGAGGTGCGGAGGAGCTATGACTAGCTTGTAGCCCAACTGGAAAAATGCGTCCTTCAGAGCGGAGCGATGTTTAGAAAATAATTGTTGTTCTACTATCTGATTTTGGTGTATGATTGTGTTTATCGCATTTTGTTAAATGTTTTATTTTATATTTAGGTGTAATTCTTGTAAAAAATTTAAATTTTTAAGTTTTTGGACACCCTGTACACAATATGATTTTTTTTCGTCGACAATCGTATTTTTTCAGCAAACACATTTTTTTTATAAAGAATGACTTTTCCTTGAAAAATGAAATTTTCGGGTTTGTCCTCTTGTCTACTTCATCACCGGACATACTGTATACGTAATTATTCATAAATTTTACCGGGTTTTTTTGTTGTCCATGTAAGTTCAAACTCGGGTTTGCGTATTCGTCCATTCGACCGTAACCAAATATATACCACATTGTGCGTGGTAGTTACAGAACCATTGAAAGGAACTGTATTCCCGCAGTACCTTCCTAAAGGTGGTGATGCACTGCTCTTTCCATCGTGTATCTGAAAATTGTGAGAAAACATTTTTTAGATTCTAATTTAAATAAAATCTGACTAGTTTTTGGTACCTGAAACCACCCCGATGAACAATATATATCCGACGCTATGGCAAATTTCGTAAAGTTAATTTGAATAACCATAGATTGCTCAGTAGTTATTGTCCATGTGCAACTTATAGCTTCAGAACCAGTAGAAACGGCAAAGTCTGTCGGTGGATAACTAAGAGTACCATTCGATTGCCTTATGTTTCCTCCGCAACCTTAAAAAAATACATTTACATATTTTCAAGTTAAAACTAAATTTTGGATTTATTTTGTGTAGGGCTGGGCGATATTGAAATTCCAATATCGAATATCGATATTGAAAAAAATATCGATATATCGATATATCGATATTTTATTTTTTAAATATCGTTATTTGATATATCGATAATATATATTATCGATAAAACATAAAAATATTATATTATAAAATAAATACAGTGTCACCAGTAAAGTCTGCATCATATGGGATTTTCTTTATTCAAAATTTGACTTTGGCATCAAGTTCTGCTTCGATCGAGATGAAAATTAAACAAAAAAATAGTAGTCACGTGATTCGCATTATCTGTCAACTGTTAATTTTTTCCAAAAAATAATTCAAATGTGTTATTTCTGAAAAAATCGAAAAAAGCTATTAGAAAAAGTTTTTTTAAATGCAGTGTCTAGCCCACATGCAAAATTTCAGCTGCATAAGATAATTTTGATTTTTACCTATATTTGTTAAATTGCACCACTTTTGCAACATAAGAATCAACGCAACCTACATAAAACTTCTCAGTTTTGACAAGGCATTATTTCAGATACATTTTCTTTAAAGTAGCGCCGTATTAAATGTGTGTTTTTCTACAAAAACGTTATTATGGCATAGCTTAATAATAAATTATAATATAGGGGTTTTAAATCAAATCGTTGAAAATAGATAAACTTTACGTTGTTAAACTAAAATTTATTTTCCACTTAAAAAACACTTTACTGAAGACACTGTGTTCTTTTTTGTCTTAATATTAAGGTGTATTACTTTTAGACACAAAGTACGTTTTCATAAATACTTATTTTATGAAGTTTATACAGGGTCAAAAACAAATAAACTTTGCATCACATGCGACCAAATTGTAATAGCCCAATTTTGATTTTGTAGAAAAACACACGTTTAATATGTCGCTACTATAAAGAAAATGTATCTGAAATAAAGCATTGTCAAAACTAAGAAGTTTTATGTGGGTTGCGTTGAGTCTTATTTTGCAAAAGTGGTGTAATTTACAAAATATAGGTAAAAAATCAAACTCTATCCTATGCAGCTGAAATTTGCATGTGGGCTAGAAACTGCATTTAAAAAAACTTTTTCTAATAACTTTTTTCGATATTTTCAAGAATAACCTCACTTTTGAATTATTTTTTGAAAAAAATTAAAATTTGACAGATAATGCGAATCACCTGACTACTATTTTTTTGCTTAATTTTTCATCTCGATCGAAGCAGAACTTGATGCCAAAGTCAAATTTTAAATAAAGCTATTAATAAAAAAAAATCCTATATGATGCGGACTTTACTGGTGACACTGTATATCAATATTTTCTTATGTGCCCTGTAAAACTCCGTACCTTCATTTCAAGGGGAAACTCTAATTATGAAAACATGAAGAAAAAAGATTGAACTAAATATTGGTCCTTAAATGTGTTATAAGGACGATATTGAAATTCCAATCGAATATCGATATAGTCGATATATCGATAATATCGAAAAATCGATATTTTATTTTTTAAATATCGTTTATCGATATATCGAATTTCTGCCCAGCCCTAATTGTGTGTACCTTCTTGTTCTTTATTACAAAGTTTTCCAGAGAACCCACTTGCACAAATACAGACAAATTTATCACGTTGTTTTTGGCAAGTACCGCCGTTCATGCAAGGGTTTCTAGCACATGGATCATCCTCACGCTCGCAATATGTTCCGGAATGTCTACGGTCACAAAAACAAGAAAACCCTTGTGAAGAGTTGTCCGGCACACAGTTACCATTGACACATGGATTTGAAGAGCAAGGGGAAGCATTATAGCTGGCTCTAAAGCACCCATTTGGTCCCATGCCCAAACCAGCGTAGCCTGGAGGGCACACACATTGAACAACGCTTATTGCTAAAAATAAAAATTCATTATTTTGACACCGTAAACCATGATATTTTATTAAAAAAATTATACAGTATTGGGATAAGGGGAAATACACACAAACCACTTCAAAGTTATTTAAGCTATCGTAAACAATTTGTTTAAATTGGGGAAAGAAAAAGTTCGGAAAAAGAAATAATATGTGAAGTTCCACAAGGATCAATATTAGGTACGTTATTATTCCTAATTATTTACATTAATTCCGTTTTCAAATTGAACTTAAAGGGCAATATAAAGCTATTTGCAGATGATACAACAATTATTTATTTTGCTGAAACTTTTGCAGAAATGTATTCTGATATTAATAATGATTTAAAAATACTTCTTTCTTGGCTTCAATCTAATAAACTTACGTTAAATTTTACAAAATCTTATTTTATGTTTATAACTAAAAATAAAATAAATTCCATCATTAACCCCTTAACATTTAATAACGAAAATATTCAATATTCAAAAACGACAAAATTTTTAGGATTAGTTTTAGACGAAAATTTAAATTGGAAATGCCATATCCAGTATATTATCAACTCTATATCTCCTTTGGTATCTGTTTTGTACAGAGCTAGATATTTTCTTCCTTTGAAATACTTTAAAAATATATTTTTTTCATTACTATATTCAAAATTACAATACGTAGCTTCTGCATGGGGATCTGCTTGTTTTTCAAACTTAAAACCATTACAAAAATTGCAAAATAAAGTTATTAAATGTATACACAAATTACCACATTTGGAACCAACTGTTAACCTATACCAGTAAGGACCTAAAGTCCGTCCCCCCCCCCCCCCCCTCTAACTTCTAAACCGTTCGGTATATTTTAATGAAATTTTGAACGATAATATTTGAGCAAGTCTTGCACTTTTTGACATACCAATGACAGCTTTAAATGTCAAGATGACAGCTGGGTCCGCTTTTGGAATATTTTTTTAAATAGAACATCCTGTATATTTTTGCATTTTTAAATTCCACATAAAATTATAATTATTTTTTATTAAATGCATTATTAGTCTATACTTCATAGTTTCCGAGATATTGACTCTCGAAAAGTGACATTTTTGAACTTTGACAGCTTATAACCTTCTAACAGTACGTCTTAGAGCAAAACGGCTTACATGTCCCTATCTTCAATTTTTATTATCTTCCCAAAAAAATCAACTTCCAGTTAAACCGGAACAACTATATTTCCTGCTTTCGAGTTACATCCGGTTTAACCGGAAGTAGATTTTTTTGGGAAGATAATAAAAATTGAAGATAGGGCCATGTAAGCCGTTTTGCTCTAAGACGTACTGTTAGAAGGTTATAAGCTGTCAAAGTTTAAAAATGTCACCTCTCGAGAGTCAATATCTCAGAAACTAAAAAGTATAGACTAATAATGCATTTAATAAAAAATAATTATAATTTTATGTGGAATTTAAAAATGTAAAAATATACAGGGTGTTCCATTTAAAAAAATATTCCAAAAGCGGACCCAGCTGTCATCTTGACATTTAAAGCTGTCATTGGTATGTCAAAAAGTGCAACACTTGCTCAAATATTATCGTTCAAAATTTCATTAAAATATACCGAACGGTTTAGAAGTTAGAGGGGGGGACGGACTTTAGGTCCTCACTGTATAGACCAAAAGGGTATTTACACGTTCAAAACATTTATAAATTGAAGATTTGTATTCTAATTCACTCTATTATTTTAAAAGAAAAAAAATCAAACATAACACTTCAGGAGAATAAGACATTACATGATCTTAACACCAGACGTATAAATTATCAAACTATACAAGTAAAAAGTAATTTCGGAAAAAATCGCTTTTATATGACGGAATAATAAAATATAAAAATCTTCCAAAAAATATCAGAAAAATTAAAAAATTGGCAACTTTAAAAAAACAATTAAAGAGATATTAACTAAATTAAAATATTATTTATACTATTTTTTTTTTAAATTGATTTTATTAATGAATTAAATTGAATTAACTTCCATTTTTTTTTATTGTTATTTTTTTTAATGATTATTATTTTCTATATTATGTTGTCATTTTCCATGTAATGAACTGTAAAAGTTAGTTTGAAATAAAGACATTTTGAAAGTTAAATGATGTGTCATAACATCCACCTAATTAAGCATAATATCATACCTGGGTTTTCTACACAACGAGCTAATATACTGCAACCTCCATTATCTACGTTACAAACTCCTCTGTAGGTGCACGTTTTACCATCTCCTTGATATCCCGGGGGGCATGGTCCACACTTGTTACTTCCCTAAAATGATTCACACATTTTTATTTGCTTCTTATAATAATAATAATAATAATAATAATAATAATAATAATAATAATAATAATAATAATAATAATAATAATAATAATAATAATAATAATAATAATAATAATAATAATAATAATAATAATAATAATAATAATAATAATAATAATAATAATAATAATAATAATAATAATAATAATAATAATAATAATAATAATAATAATAATAATAATAATAATAATAATAATAATAATAATAAATGTCTTTATTTCTGACTTCCACAGTACATATTATATGTATACATATTTGTTAAGACTAAAATAATGGTCCTCAGAAAAAGGCGAAGTTCAGATGAGGTATCCCAGGATACCTCCCTGTATAACAAATAGCAACATACAGGAAATATATTCATTCTAATAATAATGAGTTTATTTAAAATTTAATAATACAGGGTGTTTCATTAAGGTCGAAGAGCGGCCATATCTCGGAAACTACTGGGCATACAAACTCAGGAAAAGAAAAATGATAATAAAAGTGGCCATGAGAAAATTCTGGAAATAACTTTCAAGTTCCGCATTTTGCCGCAAGAGGGCGTAATTGAAAAGTAAATTTTTAAATTTTACATAACTCCGAAAATTTGTAATAGAACGCAAAAATCTATCTTTTTATTTTAAATTATTTTATTAAAGTGCGTTCTCAGGCAAAACAATATGTTTCCTATTTTAAAATTCAAAGAAGGGCTCTAAAAGCTTTTGTTCCAAGCATAAACATGATAATAAAACCAAATGTAGTATAACTATTTTAAGCAAATACTAACGGTTTTTCTTAAACAAATAAATTGCCCAAGTTATCCTAAAGATTTGTTAAGTCATAAAGTTTATTTTTCTATAATACCCTAAAAGCTGGTTGTTAGCAAAAACTCAAATAAATAATAAAATCTATAGAAGGGCACGTTTTGTCAAATTTAGAATAAACTTACTAAAATCTAACCCCAGATGGGAATAATAAATAAAGGGACTTTCGTGGGTGGTCCATTATAATGAGATAATTATGTTATGAACCATATTTTGAGGGAAAAAATGGAAAATATAGGTAGCAACGCGGATTTGTATTTTGACCATTCTATTTATGTAAAAGTCGGATCAGATTTATTCTTTTATTTTCCCTGGAACAGCTTAAAAGGGTTTTTTTTAAGTAAATCTGATTGCTGTACTTTAAATTTAAGGTTATTTAGGAATGTTATTTGTAAGACCGTTTTTTACGGTTATTTTATAAGTATGGAATGTATTGTTTATCTATAGATATGATTTTTAAGTTGAAATGTCCATAAAGAGAGGAAAAGTTTTAATTAAATATCGAGAGGGTATAACTAGAGTCACCTAGCGGTAATGTCTACAATCATATATTGGGACGACCCTGTTTTATGATCTAAGGCAGAGTCTTAGAGAGAAATGACTTCTGATTGGTTGGATAGAATAAACTGTTTATATCCTAAGACGTGGTACCGAGGGGTAATATTGATTTTAGTACTTTCTATAGGATGGAATATCTAAATATTTGAATAAGCATAATTGAGGGGTGTCTTTAGAAGTTAGATGCTTAATCAGGGAATTTCACAATTCAGTTCCTAAAGTTCTTTTATCGTGTTCGGTTTACTAAGTTTCTAAAGTTCTATTGTCGTGTTCGGTTTACTAAGTTCCGAAGTTTCTGTTATCGGGTTCGGTTTGACCAAGTACCAAAGAGGCTTTATTTTCAGGTGTAACTAGGCGGGTTTTTAAGAGTACATAGTTTCGGACTCATTTCTCTCTTTGATATACCTCGTGTGTAGTGAATCCTTTGTTTCTTAAAAGTGTAAAGTTAAATTGTGGGTTTTAAGTATTATTGTGGTTTTTACCTATACGTTTCAGGGTTTTAGTGTTTAGACTTTTCAGTTTTCGGGGATTATCATAAATTAATCTTTGGGTGATTAAGTTACAGGGTTGTATTGATTTAAAAATAGTAATTTTATCTGTTCACAGGGTTTTAAATATTAAATGGGTAATTTTTGGATTCGTACAGTAAACGCATTTAAATAGAACAATCTCTCTTTATTAGTTAGCATAATACATATTTTGTATTAGTTTTACAGTCTTTCTTTTTCTTGTTCAGTAACTTTTCTTTCTACCTTTCTTTATAATTGTTGTTAATAGATTTATAAGTTGTTGTTTAAACTGGGTGTTGTTTTATTGTAACAATCAATATAAAGGGTTTCATTAACAAAGGTTGAACGGTTCGCTCTCGCGCCCTAAAGACGCGTCGCTGCGACGTTATTGTTAACATCATCACCTGGATATTGCTGTTTGGTCGACATTGGTAAGTCGTTTGGTATTAACAGTAGATACAACTAACAGAACGAGACGACATTGACGTGATCATGAAGAACTCCATCATCTCCAAGAGTGCCTTTGCTATATATTTGTCTTAGTTATTTATACTAGTAATTCTACCCTTATGTGAAAGGACCAGGTCTGGTATTCTCGGTCAGAAACGCTACCATTGATAATGAATAATGTTTATTATAGTCAGAACGCTACCGCGTAATTAAATAGTAATTAATGATATACCAGATCAATCCTGTCACAAATTCATTACATTTTTTGATTTTTGTTATTGCAAATTGCGCCCTCTAGCATTTTTTTTTGAGAACTATTATGGACAACTATATACGATTGGTCAAAGTGCATACATTTCTCTTCCAAACAGTCTTTAGTTTGCTAAAATCGGATAAGTCGTTTATAAGTTACAGCGATTTAAATGATTGCACTTTCAACAGCTTCCCCCACTCTTAATAAAGTCGGTACGCCAATGAGCATAAGACCAAAATGATGCATAATTGTCCAAGCTTTAAAATGGTGTTATCTAACATATACCTTAATGTGGAATTTTCGGAGTTATGTAAAATTTAAAAATTTACTTTTCAATTACGCCCTCTTGCGGCAAAATGCGGAACTTGAAAATTATTTCCAGAATTTTCTCATGGCCACTTTAATTATCATTTTTCTTTTCCTGAGTTTCTATCCCCAGTAGTTTCGACCTTAATGAAACACCCTGTATAATAAGTATGTTTATGTTGTCTTTGATAAACTTATTCTTCAATCCCCTGAAGCTGAGCTTGTTAGGGGCAAATCTTATTTTTTGTTTTAGTATGTAAAATCATAAATCTTAAATAATATGCATTAAAAATCTAGTTTTTAAAGTAAAAATGTTAATTTATAGTATAAACGCAGCTTTTTTAAAGAAATATACAGGGTGATTCAAAAGTACTTTGACAAACTTCGGGAGGTAATTGCTGGCAATATTTTAACATGAAAAGTTCTTATAAACAGTGGTCCTTGGCGACTTCGTTACGGAGATACAGGGTGTTGAAATGTTAAAAGAAATAGTAATAATTTTTAAATAACTCCTTAACGAGTTATTTTTTTCTTATGAAATTTTGTGAATTAAATAGGCATCTAAGGACACTTATTTTCAAAGTACAACACGTTCGTAAATTTAACCAGTGGCGTCGGTACAAAATGTTACTATCATATTTTTTGTGAAAACTATGATACACCACTGACTTATTTTATTTTAACTTTTTTCTTATAAATCCCCCCTTTATTTAGAACAAAAAAGATCACGTGTGTTTTTTTGATACGAGGGACGGTTTAAGCGTAAATTATTATTTTATTTGAATATACACAAATATTAAAAAATGTGTTTTAAACTGATCAACCACTCAAATATTTATTACAGTATTTTAACGAATACCTACATACATACTTACTAATAAACAAATATGTATATGCCTAAGGAAGGTATCTGAGGATGCCTATTTTCTAAGTATAACACGTTTTCACTGGCATACATATTTATTTATTAGTATGTTATTTTTTAATATTTTGTATTTTGACAAGGCGGCTTTGGAAATGCTTTTTTTGTCGATACATTAAAATATATTTGACAGTTAGTTACCACTGAGTTTTATTTCTTCAGTTTTGTTATTTTTAATGGTAACTAACTGTCAAATATATTTTAATTTATCGACAAAAAAAGCATTTCCAAAGCCGCCTTGTCAAAATACAAAATATTAAAAAATAACATACTAATAAATAAATATGTATGCCAGTGAAAACGTGTTATACTTAGAAAATAGGCATCCTCAGATACCTTCCTTAGGCATATACATATTTGTTTATTAGTAAGTATGTATGTAGGTATTCGTTAAAATACTGTAATAAATATTTGAGTGGTTGATCAGTTTAAAACACATTTTTTAATATTTGTGTATATTCAAATAAAATAATAATTTACGCTTAAACCGTCCCTCGTATCAAAAAAACACACGTGATCTTTTTTGTTCTAAATAAAGGGGGGATTTATAAGAAAAAGTTAAAATAAAATAAGTCAGTGGTGTAGCATAGTTTTCACAAAAAATAGGATAGTAACATTTTGTACCGAGGCCACTGGTTAAATTTACGAACGTGTTGTACTTTGAAAATAAGTGTCCCTAGATGCTTATTTAATTCACAAAATTTCATAAAAAAAAAATAACTCGTTAAGGAGTTATTTAAAAATTATTACTATTTTTTTTAACATTTCAACACCCTGTATCTCCGTAACGAAGTCGCCAAGGACCACTGTTTATAAGAACTTTTCATGTTAAAATATTGCCAGCAATTACCTTCCGAAGTTTGTCAAAGTACTTTTGAATCACCCTGTATATAATTACCTATAATAAAAATAATAATTTATAATTTTTTAGTAAAAAATATTACTTATACAAATTATTCAGAACAATATTAATTAATTTAAGCATTTCTAAAAATATTTTCAAATTGTCTGTTTTTAATATCCATGTTTTTATTTCGACTTTAAATTTTTTTAATGAAATCAATTTTTTAATTTTTGTTGGTAAATAATCGTTTAATAGAAAACATAAATATTTGGATTTTTTTTTGTCCTATGGACTTAGTTATTTTAGGTTTTATGGTTATTTCATTTTTATGGCGTGTATTATGATTATGTTTTTTAAATTGTATAAGGTTTTTATTTTTAAATATATATATTATTAAGATGTTATAAATGTAAAGTTGTCTTATGTTCAACTTTTTTGCTTCTGAATATAATTGTCTTGAAGAATAAAGATAATCTTTATTGTATATAATTTTTAGAAACCTTTTTTGTAATATTTCTAATTTTTTAACTAAAGTTCTATTTATTACTCCCCAACCTAAAATTCCGTAATTTAAATGAGTTTTAACTAACGCGTAATATAATATTTCCATATGTCTTACATTTAAAAAAATTTAAATGTTTTTAAAAATCGGTAGTAAACTTTTTAATTTTTTAATTAAGTATTCTATGTGAAAATTCCAATTTAATTTACTGTCAAAAATAATTCCTAAATATTTTATTTTATTAACTTTAAAAATTTTAATGTCTTTATTTGTTTGAATACTATTCATATTTTGTGGTAGGTTATTTAGGTTTAAAGTAAAAGGAATATAATTTATTTTATTAAAATTAATTGTTAACACATTGTTATCAAACCAATTTTTCATAATTTTAAAATATTTTTAATTTTATTATTTAAGTTTTCCCAATTTGTATCGGTATAAAAAATTGTAATATCATCTGCAAAACTATGAATTTGTCCATCGCAATTTATACTAAATCGTTAATATAAATATTAAAAAATAATATTAATATTGTGGAGTAAGAATTCTTACCGGCGTGTCAATGCATTCTACAAAAGGTGAGACGCTACATCCACCGTTAAAAAGTTGGCATTCATTAATATCTTCGCAGTAGTATCCATTTCCAATATATCCTAGAAGTGCAAGTTAACTTGTTAACAACGACAAGTACCTGTACAATTTATGCTAGATTATAATTTCTATACCTACCAGAAGGACAATGCTGACATACGAAAGACCCAGGTACATTGGTACATAAAACCAACGGTTTCGTAGAACAAGGGGGGTGGTTAAATTTACATTCATCCACGTCAACGGAGCATGCCTGAAGGAAACCGCTGTTGGTCCAACCTGGGTCACAAATGCATTTATATCCAGCATCATTATTCTGAGGAATGCAGGTGCCATGACCGCAAATTTCAGAACCCCCTGAGTTGCAGTCTGTTGGTTTTCTACTGCAATGGATCCCTACCCAACCATTTTGGCAAAAACATCTAAAATTTACAAGATTAGACCAAGGAGAGCCTTCATATAGTAATGTTAATTAAAACAGGAATGAGATGTCCTACTAGACCAGGGTTGAAGCCTTTAAAAATGGTAAAAAGTGAAAAAGAATAATAGTAGGATGAAACCCATTGAAAAAGGAAGAGCATATAACAAAAATGAAAGGCAAAATAATTTACGGGCGATCCGAGGTCGGGAAGTGGAAAGGGGTGAGTTTTTAAGGGTAGAAAACGATTTATCTCGATTTCCGGTAAAACTACAAGTTCTATGGAAAAACGTTAAATAGCAAAGTTGTAGGTAATAAAAAGATCTACAACTTCAAATTTCCCAAGTCCCAAATAACCAAGTTTTTGGTTTTTTATTTTTATCTTTTACAAAAAAAATTTTTTTTTTCACGAAATTTAGTGCAAACTTACCTTTTTATGTCCCAAACACACTGTAATTTTTTTTATTTAAAATATAAATTTTTTCACCTTATTTTGACTTAATATTAAAAAAGCACTCTAATTTCCAATCGAAAATTCTCATGTCAAAATATCTGCTTTTTTAAAAAAGTCGGTGAGCTTTTTGTTCGTTGAAATCTCTACTTTCTGATGGTCTAAAAAAATATATACATTACTATGGTAAATGTTCTCAAAAAATGCAAAGAAACGAAAAAAACTCGAATCCGAAATTTTTTTTTAAATCATTATGTACAATTTTATTTTGAGCTATTTATTAAAATTTATACTTTAATTACTCGAAAAACGTAAGATTTCATGTTACATTGATAAACAAAAAATTGCAAGTAGAAATATGCTACTATAATTCACAACCAAATAAGTTAATAACGTTAATATTTAATATTTATTAAAGTTAATATTATTTTTGAGAACAATTACCATAGTAATGTATATTTTTTTACACCATTAGAAAGTAGAGATTTTAACGAACAAAATGCCCACCGACTTTTTTAAAAAAGTAGTTATTTTGAAGTGAGAATTTTCGATTGAAAATTAGGGTGCTTTTTCGATATTATGTCAAAATAAGGTGAAAAAATATATATTTTAAATCAAAAAAGTTACAGTGTGTTTGGGACATAAAAAGGTAAGTTTTCACCAAATTTCGTAAAAAAAAATTATTTTTTTGTAAAAAAAAAATAAAAAACCAAAAACTTGGTTATTTGAATTTTTCACATAAATTTTGAGGTTATGTGAAAAAAGTGTAAATATAAAAGTTGTAGATCTTTTTATTACCTACAACTTTGCTATTTAACGTTTTTCCATAGGACTTGTAGTTTTGCCGAAAATCGAGATAAATCGTTTTCTACCCTTAAAAACTCACCCCCATCCACTTCCCGACCTCGGATCGCCCGTAAATTATTTTTCTTTTTATTTTTGTTATATTCTCTTCCTTTTCCAATAGGTTTCATGTCACTATTATTTTTTTTGGTTTCAAAAATTATCGATCCTGGTCTACACACCGTAGAAATAAAATGTTTTTTAGCAGACTTTTTTTTATCTTACTGATAGGTTCCCGGCAAATTTCGACATGTTCCCCCATTTTGACAGCCTAAATCAGTTCCTTTAAATCGGGTACATTCGTCTATGTCATTCTCACAAGTAGTTCCCTAAAACAATAATAAATTTAAATATTTACCAGATTCATATCATAAATATCTTAAGTTTTGATGTTGGTTACCTCCCACCCGCTTTGACATTGACATAAAACCCCATTATACATGTCCAAGCAGACACCTCCATTTTTGCAAGGGTTGCTAGTACACTCGTCTTTAGTTAGCAACGTGTTTAGACTGGCGATAGTTCTTTGTAAAGCTGTTAGCCTTCTATCAATTCTTCGAAATCTCATGTACATGTTTTGATCCCTAAGAGTGGTGTTGGTATTATTAGAAAGAAGAGTATCCGGTCTCATATTTAGCAGCCTGTTTTCAATATAGTCCATTTTAGAGTAGTACTGAGCTATAAATCTTTCGTAATTTTGAAGGACTTTTGACGCATTTTCTGCCTGAAATAGTACATAAGGGAGTTCCACTTCTGAGTATTATTTAACCACCTAATTTTAAAACATTTATTCTTATCTATTAAATTTATAATTTATGTATTTGATATCTCAAAGATATACCCCTTTTAGTGTTGACAAAAGATCCTTGCCGTTTATATGCATACTTGATGTTTCAAAATGAATGTCTTTTTCCGCAGGCATAATGACATTTAGATGTCCATTGGAAACATATAGCTTTGGTCTGCAAAAATAAAAAACATTTTTTAATTTATTATATTGTTATTCCTAATCACTGGGTGATAACTAAAAGCTTTCACATAAGCTTTTACAAGGTGATTATTTGGAAAAAATGTTCAAATTTAGCACCAGAGCTTCGATTTTATCTATATATCCAATAATGGCGATGATTGCATTTTATGACCTAGTCAACAATAGTGAATATTTAAAATTTAGAGTTTTTTAAATAACAAATAATAATTCAATAAATTATTTTTATATTTGAATAATTTTTCCACCCGCTCTTTTTATTTTACGTTACATACTTCTAAAATAAATACATATTATTATATTCGTATGTATGAGTCATCCATAAGTTTTAATATTTACTTTCAATTTGCTTTAGTTATCAAATATATGCTATCCTTTATGACTGTAGAAACGTTGTATTTTTGCATTTGTAAAAAGTTATTTTAATGTTAAATTTCTATCAGTAGCTAAATAAACTCTGCTTGCTGATAAGCTATTGATTAGACATGTGTAGATGCCTACAAGCAAAAATACCAATTAAAACTAAATCATGATTTTTTTTAGGTGCACCTGTACAAACAGGGTTAGAAAAAATTACCAGAACGGTCGATTATTTCAAAATATACAGGGGTTATCAAAAAACGTCTTATATAAAAAATGTAGGGCTGTTAAAAATCTACATATCGGTGATAAATTGAAATATACAGGGTCGCCCACAAAGTTGTGGAGAATGATAGTTATATTTTTTTAAATGGAACACCCTGTATATTGTCACGGAGGGTAGTTTTTTCGCGTGAGTTCCCCCACTTATTGGATATCCCAATGGTCGGGAGCAGTGTTGCCAACTCGTGGGAAATTTCCCGATTCGTGGGAAATTATAAGGTCCAAAGGGAAAAGGGAAATTTTTGCTTAAAGTTCAATATTCGTGGGATATTCCATATAGCCTGCTAAGCAGGAATTTGATTAATTAATACAATTAATGTTGAGATAATAACCACAATATCGTACTGGCTGAGCGATCTTTTGTTAACAACACAGACTTAATCGTAAGTATTGCGATTTCCATTGGTAGATGTAGTGCGCACTGAGTGTATTCGCACATCAGAACTTGCAATTTTGCAGATCTGCAAATATGGCGGACTTGTAGACGCAAAATAACTTTGACATT
Organism: Polydrusus pterygomalis; assembly: GCA_963969555.1. Taxonomy (NCBI): domain Eukaryota; kingdom Metazoa; phylum Arthropoda; class Insecta; order Coleoptera; family Curculionidae; genus Polydrusus; species Polydrusus pterygomalis. The sequence continues at coordinate 4,996,358 of OZ018375.1, forward strand.
TCAAAAACTATTTTTAAATCCGCCATTTTACCGCAGTTCAAACTTTTTACTCTTTCAACCTTCTCTGGTTTATCGAGATCGACTGCCAAATATGTGACATATTCCCAAATACATGGCAATATTTAATTAATTAAACTTAAATCTTAACGTTCCCTTGTTTTTTTTATGTATAAAAAGGGATACAAAATTATAAATAACCACCATCCATCAAATCCACAAAATATAGGTTAGTTTTTAACAAATTTTATACGTTCTACAATCTGCAAGTTTGTAGAACCTTCCAACCTTCGGCAAATTTGCAGACGAAAAGTATGATAAACATTTTCTGGAATTCCAATTTTGTCATTTGCGTCTGCAAACTGCTACTTGCAGCTACAGACGTCTAATGCAGAGCTGTAATCTCACCCTAAAGGATATTTTGCTATCGATTTACCAATTAAAGTTGCCATTACTTTAGGAATTTGCATTTGGGGATTTACCCTATTACTAGACGTGACATTTTCTTTTATAATTTACGCTAATATTTATTATTTGGAAACGTTTGACCATTCGTGGGATTTTTCTTTAAAAAAGGGAAATTTTCATCCTTCTCATGGGAAATTTCATTTTTAAAGGTTGGCAACACTGGTCGGGAGAGAGTGGGGAATTCAGCCGTCGCGTCGGCCGGAGGCTCGCGGCGCTGGCGGCGCGCGTAGAGATGGGTCCGACCCGCTATTTTTGTTTAGCAGCTGCTTCTGCTATTGCTAAACAAAAATAACAGTTAGAAATAGCTTCTATTTTAATAGCAGTTGCTATTTTAGCATTATTCGTCTTGTAAAACGACACGTCCAGCAACCATAATAAATTAATATTTATTTGTTTTTGCTTTAAAAAGTATTTCGTTTATCTTGGTAGGTATCGATCGATGGCGTACTGTTCTAAAAATAACAATTGGAATATGGATGGCTCTGCACTTTTGTCGGCTTGTAATTTATGACTTTGTTTATTTTACATTGATTATTTATTCCTTTAGGGCTTTCAAACATCCAAACGTAATATTAGTCTACGATTCGATTGGCCCGACTCCGAACCGAACTGGCGTTCGCACTTCGCAGTAAGTAAATCGGAATAGCAGTTCGAAATAGCATAGCAGTGATAACCAAAATCACCTAACCTGACAACCGCTCATTTCGCTCTGTCAGCGCCAGTTCACAGTAAAGTAAATATTAGGTGCTAAAAATTAGCAGCTAATTTTAAAGCTCGTGGCATTTAGCATTATACCGAATCAAATGGCAGGTAAAAAAAAGCAGGCTGCTATTTAGCAACCCATCTCTAGGCGCGCGAACATCATCACGATTCTCGCAGCCAAGCAGACAAGTCGCCCAGCATCAAGATCCGGGCAAAGAGATCGCGCTGACACTTTTCCGCCCCATAGAAGTAGAAGCTAATTAATAAAAGGTAAGACTGGGTATTTCAATGTTCGTTTATTTGTAATTATTAAATTGTTGTGTAATAAATAAGTTAATTAAGCATGATGTCCGCCTTTTAATCAAGAAACTCGGTGCCCTCGTGACAATATTTTTACTTATTTTGATTGTCGACTCAATTTTAAACATTTTTTATTAACCATGTGTTATACCTAAATTCATTACTTTCCTACATAAATTGATCAGCTACAAAACACAAAATAAATTTCAAGAAACAATTTATTAAGTTAACTTTAAACAAAAACGTATAACAAATCATGGCAAAACGGCTTTATTTTTTAATAAATGTTGAAAATGACCCCCATTTACTAACTGACAATGATACAAATTATCGCAAAAATGTCTTTGGGTGTTTAAAACCATTTCCCTTGTTATTCTCGCACTTTCATTGACAATTTTCATTCTTAATTCTTCTAAATTATTGGATTTATTTTGATAAAACTATGTTTTTCAGGTGAACCCAATAAAAAAAATCTAATGGCGAAAGATCGGGGGACCGTGAAGGCCATTCGATAGGCCCTCTTCTTCCTATCCATCGATTTGGGAACGTGACATCCAAAAATTCTCTAACTTCCCGAGTAAAATGCGGAGGAGCTCCATCTTGCTGATACCAGGTTAAGTTAATATCAGCATTTAAATTGTTTATAGCTGGAACTATTTCTTGCCGAAGAAGCCGGAGATATCGATCACCGTTCAAATTTCCCTCGATAAAAAAGGGTCCAATTACATGTCCCGCAAACAATCCAGCCAAGACATTAACGTTTCTTGGGAACTGTGTATGCAGCTCTTCATACCAGTTAGGGTTATTTCGCGCCCAGTAACGGTAATTTTGCTTATTCACCATTTCGTGTAGTGTTAAAAGTCGCTTCATCCGAAAACACAATATTGTTTGGAAAATTCGGGTTTTCTTCCATATTTCTAGTCATTATTTCGCAAAATTCTAGCCTTCGATCACAGTCAACGTCAAAAAGTTCTTGTACAACATTAATTTTGTATGGATGAATTTTCTCAGTATGAAGAACGGTTCGTACATATTTTTGATCAATTTCATGATCCAAAGCAAGCTGATTGGTGGATTGTTTGGGATTTTCTTTTATCGCAAGCAGAATGTCCAGCTTTTTTTCCTCGGAGGTAGCAGTCCTAGGTCTTCCAGATCTTGGGCGGTTTTTTACAGTACCAGTCATTCTGTAACGCTCAATAGTTCGAAAAACTGCATTTTTTTAATGTGGCTGTCTGAATGCAAATTATTGTAAATATTACATACCTCCTGATATGATCTCTGTTTATCGCCAAACCCCCTTAAAATTAAAATATCAATTCTCTCTGTTTCAGTAAGTAAAAAGCCATGCTATTTTCTCGTTGTCTATTTCTGTCAGAATTTGAGTTTCAGATGTCAAACTATTAATTATTTATTAGTAACCCTGGTCGTGCCTTATTTGTTGTTCACTATGTTCGAAAATCACATCGTTATACGTTATTATTTGAAACGCCGATTTCTAGGAAAGTAATGAATTTAGGTATAACACATGGTTAATAAAAAATGTTTAAAATTGAGTCGACAATCAAAATAAGTAAAAATATACAGGGTGTTCCAATCAAAAAAATATAACTATCATTCTCCACAACTTTGTGGGCGACCCTGTATATTTCAATTTATCACCGATATGTAGATTTTTAACAGCCCTATATTTTTTATAAAAGACGTTTTTTGATAACCCCTGTATATTTTGAAATAATCGACCGTTCTGGTAATTTTTCCTAACCCTGTATATTACTCCCCCGTTAATAAAAAATTAAAATTTAATTTAAATTTTGTAGACTTATCAAGAACCGCTGACAATACAATAATCTACACGCGAAAAATTCTACTGTCAAATTTTGTCAGCTGTAAGGTATAAAACGAAGAAGCGATTTTGACGAAACAAATGATGGGGTCGTATAGTATTCGATGTGGAGACTTCGGGAGAAATAAGCAAAAAATTCTCCTGTCAAGATTTGACAGCTGTTAATATGTCAAATCGTTTAAAAAAAATTACACTAATGAAAAAACTATAAGGTCGTATGTATATTGACGGTGAAAAGTTGAAAAAAATACGCAAAAAATTCTCTTGTCAAAATTTAACATCTGTCAATATGTCAGAATTATTACAAAACAAACGTGGGGTCATATAGATATTGTCGCTAAGAATAGAGAAAAATTAAAAAAAATTCTACCCGTCAAAATAAAATTTTGGCAAATTTTTTTTTTAATTTTGAAAATTTTTGTCGTTTGTTCGGGTTTGTACGGGTTTGTATGTGTGCTTGTTTGTAACCGACTTCTTTGAACCCGATTTTGATCCACTTTAAACGGACAGATTTAATTTAAATTTTGTAGACTTATCAAGAACCGCTGACAATACAATAATCTACTAATCTAGCTCAATCTACTCGAAAAAAATGTTTTCTTAACTAGGTAAGTATAGCGCCCTTACAAGTAGATTCAAATAAGTATAGCGGGAATGAGGGCAGGCAATGAAATGACACAATTGTATTTCTCCCAACGTTTCGTTTTATATTAAAACTTTTTCAAGAGTCAATAAAAAGGTCTTTAAGCACACATTGTGTGTTTGACGAAATGTGTTGCCATATTCTACAGAATAAATAAACAGGCTTAAAGACCTTTTTATTGACCCTTGAAAAAGTTTTAATATAAAACGAAACGTTGGTAGAAATACAATTTCATTGCCTGCCCTCATTCCCGCTATACTTATTTGAGTTCTTTTGATTGTGTTAACTTATTTGGTTTTATTATATTATTTTTGTTTCCTAAAGAATATTTTTTGAGTATCTATATTGAGGCAAATGATGATGCTGATGTAATTTTTTATCGAAACGTTCAATAACCCAACAAGTGTGATACATGTCTGTTTTTAGAATAATAGGTTCTTTCGATATCCGAGGTAAAATATGCAGGTCCGTATTTAAAAAAATGAAGTTGATAATGGGCCCAAAACATCGAAACGTCGGATTCAAAATCGGATAATGCCATTTTGTAAAGGATAAAAAGTGGCAATAAGAAAGTCCAATTCATTTTAAAATTCTTCTTTAAATAAAGTCAGGAAAAAATAAAAATAATTTTTTGAAATTTACCTGTTTTCCAGATATCTCGAGAAGGACTAGGAATTTTCTGAATTTGTAAAAGATATTTGATTAAGCACCAAATTGTGCAACTTTGCCACAATTTAAACTTGTTCGTATCTATTATAGTTTCCGAGATCCCAATGGTCACCCTCGAATTTGGGACACCCTGTACAACATACAGGGTTAGTTGAAATAACCGAAACGGCTAATTTTCTTCAAAACTACCAAGGCTAATTCAATGAATTTTGGTACAGGTGGATAACGTAAAAAATTGAATTGAAAATTGACAATTGCGACGTTGCCAGGTTTTTAGTTTTTTCTGTAACTCAAGGAATGTTTTTTTTTCAAATGTACCACTACTCTTTTTTTTATTGAATTCGATTCCTCCCATCAACATTGCCATTTCCTGATAGTATTAAATTTTTATCTCAAATAATTCTATGGAAAAAAAAATAAATTAGTTACAACTAAGTACTCTAACTCTAAAAAAATCCAATCTATTTCCATTTAAAAACGTTTCAAATATTGAGAAAAGGAAGGTTGGTAGACATAGGGCTGGTACTTTCAGTCCTGATTAACTCAATTGATACGTGGTTACTTTAATATGACGTTTGGAATAGGTCAGGGTGACAGGGAAATAAATAAGTGTTGACGTATTCCAAAAGTCATATTAAAGTAACCACGTATCAATTGAGTTAATCAGGACTGAAAGTACCAGCCCTCAATGTACCTAATAGTATCGATAACGATAATAACAACAAATAACTACTAACCATAACATAGCTAGTAAACATTACTTACGTATTATCGGTTTCATAATCAAATTAATGTAGTGTACTATAATATTATGTAAGTAATTTTTACTAGCTATGTTAGTGTTAGTAGTTGTTTGTTGTTATTATAGTTATCGATACTATTAGGTACAGTATGTCTACCAACCTTTCTTTTCACATTATTTGAAACGTTTTAAAATGGAAATAGATTGGATTTTTTTAGAGTTAGAGTTGTAACTAATTAACTTTTTTCCCATAGAACTATTTGAGATAAAAATTTGATACTATCAGGAAATGGTAATGTTGATGGGAGGAATCGAATTCAATAAAAAAAGAGTAGTGTTACATTTGGAGGAGCCTGTGGCAAAACGAGTTTACTCACAGTATTTGTAATCAACGAATTTCCAAAACACCATTTATTCCAACGGTTTTTGATGCCCATATACAGGAAATAGAAGTTGAAGATCAGAAAATTAGTTTATCCCTCTGGGATACCGCCGGCGAGGAGGATTATGACCGCTTAAGACCACTGTCTTACTCTAGATGCGACGTAGTTCTTACATGTTTTTCTATAGGTAATCAAACTTCTCTACAAAATGTGAAGTTAAATTGGTATCCAGATATCAAACATTTTTTACCGCACGTCTACTATTTTTTAGTAAGGACCAAACTTGACTTACGAAAAGGGGAAAGTAAAAAAGGGGAAATTGTGACACACGAAGAGGTAATCAAAATGTCGAAACGAATTCGTGCATATCATATGGTTATTTTGAGTGTTCTGCAAAATATAGTGCTCGGATAACTTTGAATGCAAAGAGAAAAACATTTCTGAAAGCTTGTTTCATTGTGAACCTGAAGTTGTGCCTTTTTCTGTATGTTTTGGCTCTTAATTTACTTTCATCAAGATTTATGATATGTGTATATGGTTTAAGTTAAAGAAATATTGGCATAATAATTGGGTTTCGTAGATTTCGGATAATCAATTTAATTTTAAATTAGAAATACATATATTGACCAATCTACGAAACTCATTTCTAACATCTCTGTCAATATTGCTGGACAAAGTATTCGCAAACAAGCAAATTTAATTAAATTAATTACTAATTATTTTAAAAATATTATTTGTATATTCATGCATTGAATATCAAACTATAGAAATGGCGGATGTCCGAGGAATGTTGCAACCCAGTTTTAGACGTATTGGAGGTAGTTTGGCCGCCATTGAGGAGTTAATCGTAACTCTAACCTTAAATCTGTCGTTATAATGCAGCGCCTCGGCAACAGATGTCTCAAATTCACTGATGTGATGTCGTGATGTTGCCGGATATCGTATTTTATTGGAATTTTTAATGATATAAGCATTTTTACCAGTGAATATATTTATGTTTTTGATAATAATATGTATTACTCCGGGGTAATTGGACCGATTTTCACAATGATTTTACCGTTGCATTAGGTGTTAAATGTCAATCAAATAAAAGTAGATAAAAAGCGACAGCAAGTACTATAACTAAAATAGGTTTTATTTCGTCGAAAAATAGCAAAATACGTAATACAATAATACAAACAAACTGGATGTTTCTTAGGTAAGAAAGTAAAACCTTCTTATTTTAATCATTTTGAAAAGTAGTAATAATTGCAAATAACAACCAAGTTATACAAACCGCACATCATTCATATTTTACCTAACATATACGTTGTAGCCTAGGTATGTATTGAATAGTGAGAGTCGTCATTTAATTTTGTTAGAAATAGAAAACATGGCAGTCAATATGATTTCATGTAATTAACGTTGGAACGTCAAAAGGTTGAAAATATTATATTCTACTAAGCAATTAAAAATAGGGACATTTTTAGGTCTATACTTTAGACTATAATACTATATATATATATAGGTAGGAAAATAAAGATAAACTACTTAAATCTAGGATAGGTGTAAATACTTTTTATGTGAAATCAAGTTTTACGATAAGCTATAAAAATAAATTTAAAAGACTTTGCTAGATAGCCTAAAATTCGAATAAGAAAATATATTTTACTGCACTTACTGTTTTGTAATTATTTTTGTATTTAGGTATTATTGTTTAGCTATATATTATACAGGGTCCCGCACCTCGCCTCCCGTCTTTTATAGCTCACTTTAAGTTAGAATTTTCATGTTTTGCAGACCTTACCTGTATCTTAGGGCGCATTTCAGAAAAATATTTTTTTTCATACAAGGTGTTCCAAAAAAGTGTGACATCATAAGGATGTCTTTTTTTAGATTACATGCCATATATTTTCTTACTTTTTTGGGTGCCTCCTATAGTTACCTACATACCCCTACAATTTTATAGTAAGCGATTCAGTATTATAGACGAAAAAAAATGAAAACTAAAAAATATCAGATTTGCACCACTGGTAATAAAAATAAATAAAAAATAAAAATAATGCCTCGTTACTAAAATTATACACAGGTACTTATTAAATAAGGTATAACAGTTTCATTAACCAAGTTTGGTTAATACGAATTGTACAGGGTGTACAAAGTTTAGTGTCAAACTTTACGAACTTTAAAGCAATTTAGTTTTCTTATTTCAAATAGGAACCCCTGTATCTTTTTGTCATGTCATTCGATGCAGAATTAAAAATCAAACATTTTTCCTAATTGCAACCCTATCGCAATTTCTAACGCATCAAGACTTATTTGCAGAAAACTCATTGTATCAATAACTATTCCAACAGTCATTATTTAAACAAACATCGAAGGATACAGGAGTTCCTATTTGAAATAAGAAAAATAAATTGCTTTAAAATTTGCAAAGTTTGACACTAAACTTTGAATAGGTACCCTGTACAATTCGTATTACCCAAACTTGGTTAATGAAATTGTTATAGGTACCTTATTTAATAAGTACCTTTGTATAATTTTATTAACGAGGCATTATTTTTATTTTTATTTATTTTCATTACCAGTGGTGCAAAACTGATATTTTTTAGTTTTTATTTTTTTTCGTCTATAATACTGAATCGATTTCAATAAAATTTTAGGGGTATTTAGGTAACGATAGAAGGCACCCAAAAAAGTAAGAAAATATATGGCATGTAATCTAAAAAATACATTATCTTTGTTCGTTCTAGTTTTGTGATTTTGACGCTTTTTGATGGCCTGATCGACTAGTTTCGTAGGGTAATCATTCATGCCAAGGTCTTGCTTGATGTTGTTAAGTTCTTTCGTCAAAGTTCCCTGCTAGTTGCAAAGTGTGAATGCTCTATCGACGAGTGTTTTGACTATTCCATGTTTGGTGCTGTTTGAATGGTTTGAGGCGTAGTTAAGATATTGACCTGTGTGAGTTCGTTTTCTATATACCGATGTTTGGATGGTGCTCCTGTTTTTCTGTACTACGATGTCTAAGAACGGTAATCTATCGTTGTCCTCCTTCTCCATGGTAAACTTAATTGTAGGTGCCAGGTTGTTCATATGTTGTAGAAAGGTTTGAAGTTCGTCATCGCTTCCATTCCAAATGATGAATGTGTCATCCACGTAACGAAGCCATAGCTTTGGTATAATATTCGCCTTGTCTATCGCCTGATCCTCGAACCATTCCATGTAAATGTTGGCTATTACTGGTGATAGGGATGAGCCCATTGGTAGTCCGTCCTTTTGGCTAAAGAATCTGTCCTTCTCCTGAAAGTAAGAATTATTTAGGCAGCATTCTAGAAGCTCCATTATGGTGGAAAGTCTCTATACTAACGTCCCAGTGAAGGAAACACTGCAGATCATTAGAAGAAAACTTGGGGAAGACCGAACACTCGAAGAGCGAACGTCGCTACCCATCAATGCCATAATGGAGCTTCTAGAATGCTGCCTAAATAATTCTTACTTTCAGAAGAAGGACATATTATTTAGCCAAAGGGACGGACTACCAATGGGCTCATCCCTATCACCAGTAATAGCCAACATTTACATGGAATGGTTCGAGGATCAGGCGATAGACAAGGCGAATATTAAACCAAAGCTATGGCTTCGTTACGTGGATGACACATTCATCATTTGGAATGGAAGCGATGACGAACTTCAAACCTTTCTACAACATATGAACAACCTGGCAACTACAATTAAGTTTACCATGGAGAAGGTTGACAACGACAGATTACCGTTCTTAGACGTCGTAGTACAGAAAAACGGGAGCACCATCCAAACATCGGTATATAGAAAACAAACTCACACAGGTCAATATCTTAACTACGCCTCAAACCATTCAAACAGCACCAAACATGGAATAAGGTCAAAACACTCGTCGATAGAGCATTCACACTTTGCAACTCGCAGGGAACTTTGACGAAAGAACTTAACAACATCAAGCAAGACCTTGGCATGAATGATTACCCTACGAAACTAGTCGATCAGGCCATCAAAAAGCGCCAAAATCACAAAACTAGAACGAACAAAGATAATGAATCTGGACCCACCATGAATGTACCTTATGTCAAGGGAATCTCCGAAAAAATTCGAAGGATAGGACAACAGTACAACATCCGAACAGTCTTCAGCTCCTAAGATTTCTTAAGAAGCCACCTGACGAAGACAAAACCAACAAATCAAAAGGACGCGAAGAATTGTGTATACAGAATACCTTGCGAATGCGGACAATCCTATGTTAATGAAACTCTACGACCTCTCCAAACAAGGATCAAAGAACATCGAAACCACACACTGAAAGGAGAAACAAACAGATCCGGTGCAGCAGACCACGCTTGGACCCACTGCCATCATTTACAATGGGCAAACGCAAAAATTATGCTTAAAGAAGAGCATTGGCGAAAGAGAAAATTCAAAGAAGCAGCTGTCATAATCCAGAACCCTGACTGTTTCAGTAAACCTTCTGCAGATATAAGAAACATTTGGAAGCCCTTGTTAAATAGGTGTAGGCTCAGATTGAGTAGTGATGCAAACGTGATGACGTAAGCGGATGACGTAAGCGGATGACGTAAGCAGATGAATAATCATCATGACGTAAGCAGATGACTCACGACTGCACTCGATCATACGTCACTAGCTCCGCCCCCTCCGCCCCCCTAGGTAGTATAAATAGGCTCGTAGCTTTGTAACTTGTTTAGTATTCACCTAAAGACGACTGGAGATGCTTACCAGTTGAAACGTTGTGATATGAAAAACTAAAGGCAATGGAAGTCCAAAACACATCTATTACTCAATATATCTATATCTTATGGGAAATCCAAAGAATACTATTTAGATTATTGACACAGATTTAGCAAAGGGGAACTATTTAGTTCTAATTGGTCGTTTAATAATGCACCGGAATTTTTCAATCGATTTATTTCTAAACTTTCCAAAAGATTAAGTTTTTGACCCTTGTTTTCAATATGTAAAATTTTAAATTTGTTATCAAAATTATGTTGTTCCTGTAAAAGATTTGATAGTTTATTAGGTAGTCTTCGAGGAAGGACTGATTTATATACTTTTCGTTTCGCGAGATTTATGCTTTAGTACTTTTTGTTATTTTATATTTTCTGGTAAATACTGTTGTTTTACATTTCTAATTATAAAATGTCTATTTTTGTTTCAAAAGTAATATTTTTGTTGGTTTATTATTTTGTTAAAGTAAAAAGAAAAAAAGGTGTCGCTAATATAACATATTAGCTGGCCCAAAAATAAAGTCTTTCCCGTAAAATTTTATTTGTAGTTTGCATTTATTAATGTTTAACTTTTTACTCTTATGTACATGTAGATGAGTTTATAACGTCAACGTTAAGTATTACTCAAAATAGGAAAAATTCTTTAGAGGGGCGGCATAATAGGTCTTTGCACGCGGGCGGCCGCCGACACCCTAGGATCGGCCCTGCCTGAATTGAGTAATTAAGTATCTAGACCATTTTGTTATTGTACTGAAATAAAATTAGTTAGCACCATACACCCGAAGAAGCTACCATGTAGCGAAACGCGTCGTGTGAAGAAAAAGTTTTTTAATAAAAGTGGAAGTTTGACAAAATAAATTGTCTTTTATTGAGTTTTATTTTAAAGATTATTAAATTTGGAACTGCTTCTTGTAAATGACTGATTAAAAGGTCAAGCCTCCCTACTTAGAGCCCAGTAGTAAACACAAAAGCAAACTAAAATGCAAAAATGGTTAAAAATCAAATGGAAATAGACTTAGGTAACCAAATTAATATATAATGGGAAAATATTAATTACAAACATAACATAAAATTTTTAGGATTGATCAAAATTAAGCTGGAGAAAACACGTAGAACATATTCGAACTTACATTTCTCCGTTAATTGGGATATTCTTTAAAATTCGTCACTGTATATCTTTAAATTGTTTAAAAAATATTTATCATGCATTAGTACATTCAAAAATTCAGTATCTTATTTCTATTTGGGGTTCAGCCAATTCAATAGTACTAAACACTTTAAAGAAATTACAAAATAAAATTATTAAATGTATTCATAGATTGCCGCACTTAGAACCAACAACAAATTTATACAAACCGAATAAATACCTAGATATAAATAATTTATATAATTTAAAAATTTGCATATTTATTCACTCTTTACTTTTAAAACAAAAAATTTCTAACATAACGTTTACAAAAGTTCATGATATTCATAGACATGATACTAGACAAGCTAATTTTTTAAAAACTATTAAAATAAACAGTAACTTTGGAAAACGGTCATTGTCATAATGGATTAATATTATATAATATTTTACCGGAAAATATTAAAACATTAAAAAAACTACCATTATTTAAATTTCATTTAAAAAAATATTTCCTAGTATAAATTTTTTTCTTAACGTGTTAATCATACGTTTATAATATAAAACGAATTATTTTTTTTAACTGCCTTTTTTTATATATACAGGGTGTTAGTGAATAAGTGCGACAAACTTCAGGGGGTGCTTCTTTAAGTGATTTTAAGAAGAAAAGTTCATATAAACATGGGTCCGAAAATGCATAGTTTTTACGATACAGGGTGTCAAACTTTAAAAAAAAAATCGGATGTTCGTAAATATCTCGATACTCTTGTACTCAATTCTGTGGAAATTTGGTAATTCTATTTGTAATAACAAGACGATAATTTAGCCTCAATTAGATTAAAATTTTTAAGTCCAGTGGCGTCCCGGAAGACAGTCCAACTAAAATTTTTGACAAAAAAAATGCGCGCCACTGGCTTTTTAAAAATTATGTATTTTTTTCGAATTAAGCAACTACAAATAAAAATATTTTATTTTTTGAGTTTTTTTCATATCTTGCTTTGTATTTGAGAAAAAAAAATAAAAACCACTTTATTGTATGTCCCCGGGACAATAACAGTAAAAATTTAAACCACTTACTATGCTATTAACCAATTAAAATTACACAAAAGTTCTCTTTCGAATTTTTCGCATAGATTTTAAAATATTAAAATTCAAAAGAGGACTTTCGTGTAATAGTTTAAATTTTTTACTCTTATTGTCCCGGGGACATGCAATAAAGTGGTTTCTATTTTTTTTCTCAAAAACAAAGCAAGATATGAAAAAACTCAAAAAATAACATATTTGTATTTGTAGTTGCTTAATTCGAAAAAATACATAATTTTTAAAAAAGCCAGTGGCGCGCAGTTTTGTTGTCAAAAATATTAGTTGGACTGTCTTCCGGAACGCCACTGGACTTAAAAATTTTAATCTAATTGAGGCTAAATTATCCTCTTGTTATTATAAATAAAATTACCAAATTTCAACAAAATCGAATAAAAGAATATCGAGATATTTACGAACATCCGATTTTTTTTTAAAAGTTTGACACCCTGTATCGTAAAAACTATGCATTTTCGGACCCATGTTTATATGAACTATTTTTCTTAAAATCACTTAAAGAAGCACCCCCTGAAGTTTGTCGCACTTATTTACTAACACCCTGTATACAGGGTATTCCCTACTCGATGGTACATTAGAAGTATCTGGAGAACGAAAAGAAAAATAATTTTGAAATTTTCACTACGGCCATAGGAGACTGCGCTCTAGCTTTTAAAAATAATTTCGCGGTTGCAGTGTTGCCAGATCTATTGATTACTGACATCAACTTTGGAATTTTAAATGAGACACCCTGTATATTTTTACATTTTTAAATTCCACATAAAATTATAATTATTTTTTATTAAATGCATTATTAGTCTATACTTCATAGTTTCCGAGATATTGACTCTCGAAAAGTGACATTTTTGAACTTTGACAGCTTCTAACTTTCTAACAGTACGTCCTAGAGCAAAACGGCTTACATGCCTCTATCTTCAATTTTTATTATCTTCCCAAAAAAAACAACTTCCGGTTAAACCGGAACAACTATATTTCCTGCTTCCGAGTTACATCCGGTTTAACCGGAAGTTGATTTGTTTGGGAAGATAATAAAAATTGAAGATAGGGACATGTAAGCTGTTTTGCTCTAGGACGTACTGTTAGAAAGTTAGAAGCTGTCAAAGTTCAAAAATGTCACTTTTCGAGAGTCAATATCTCGGAAACTATGAAGTATAGACTAATAATACATTTAATAAAAAATAATTATAATTTTATGTGGAATTTAAAAATGTAAAAATATACAGGGTGTCTCATTTAAAATTCCAAAGTTGATGTCAGTAATTAATAGATCTGGCAACACTGCAACCGCGAAATTATTTTTAAAAGCTAGAGCGCAGTCTCCTATGGCCATAGTGAAAATTTCAAAATTATTTTTCTTTTCGTTCTCCAGATACTTCTAATGTACCATCGAGTAGGGAATACCCTGTATCTACCTATTAAGTTAGAGTTATAATTGTTAGTTATTTTTATATACTTATCCCTGTAATAAACTGGTAAAGTTGGTTGGGAATAAAGTAAAATTAAAAAAAAATCTTTCAATTGATATAAAGAATGTTACTAAATGATGACTGGTAAAAAACATACTAAATTGTATACCATTAATTGGAAAATTGAAACAAGTTTAAAATTAATTTTCTCATGGTGTGCTGCCTAAATGAAATAATCTTCAAAAAATTGCTTTCCTCCCATTATCGAAAAGTTTTGTAAAATAAACAATACTTACTGATTTCGAAAAGTTTTTATTGCGGCAACGACCGTAACGAATACACAAAATATAACAAACTGGTAACAAGAGGCCATAGTCTTTTTGTAAAAAAATTACGGCATTGTACAATAATAATACTCAGTGTCTAGCACTAACTGATTTCAAAATATGTAGTGGGCTGATTCAAACTAATAATATTATCCCAAAAAAGGGGGCGTTGAAAGTATTACATTTCGGTCGTACCTGGTTCAACATGTTGCATTTTAAATAAACATCGAAAATATAATGGGTATGGATAGTATTTTTCTTACTGAATACAGGAAGTATCATTTTTCGGCATCCACCTGCAGTTTACTGATGCGAAATAACATTTTTTTAAAACCGACCAGAAAATATACACTTTCTGGACAATTTTTCGTCCAGAAAATAACGTTTTGTCGATCAAGACCGGAAAAGATTTTTCCGGTCCCTGTTTTTTGTTTTTCCAATCGCTCTTTGATAATACAAGCTACCTTGATTTCGTTACTATGACAACAACATTTCGATGTATTGTCGAGTGACAGTTCGTTGATTTTTAATTTGTTGTTTATGTCAAACTTGTTTCGCGAGTGCGCAAATTTAACAATATTAATTCAGATTTTGAATTATCCGACACAGAAAATGAGATTTCAGAAGAAATTTTGGAAGCAGCAAGGAAAGCGACTTACGATATATTGCCAGTAAAATCAAAAGCCCGTTACGAGAAGTCATACGACGCATTTAAAAATAATATAAAATAAAATAATTTAATGTAAGTATATCGAAGTGTCGGTCTTAAAAAAATATTGTACGTCACGCAACCGAAAATTAGTGTCAAAGCTTCCAGGACTCGCCTACGGCTCGCCCTGGAAATGCTTGTCTCGATCTGAAAATAACTACTTTCCGGTCTTGTAACGTAAATTACTATTTCCGACCACCTATGATTGTGTGAAAAAAGTACGACTTATTTGACTAGACAGTGATTTATACCAAACCCGCGTTGTTCAGAAAATGAGGGAATCCAATTCGGGGTTATTTGTTAAATCTTTTTGTGATTGTAGAAAAATATTATACATTACTCGCATTAATTTGAAGGCACTCATTCACAATTCTTTGTCGCAAATCTTCTAACGATGTTGGCTAAGTAGCATAGATTTTGCTTTTTAAGTGACCCCACAGAAGGAAATCCAAAAGTGATAAATCGGGCGATCTTGGTGGTCATGCACCTCTTCTACCAATCCATCGACCTGGAAACGTCTGATCTAAATATTGTCGAACACGTAATGCGTAATGTGGTGGGCCACCATCCTGTTGGAACATCAACCTATTCGCAATGTACCGCCGATCATTCTGATTTTCAATTATGGCTGTTAATGCAGGATCTATGACGTCTTGCAGTAATTCCAAATACATTTCACCCGTCAAATTTGCAGGTAAGAAAAAAGGACCAACTAAATGATCGCCAAAAATACCAGCCCAAACATTTAATTTTTGTGGCTGCTGTGTGTGTACCTCATGATAAATTCTGAGATTAGAATCGGACCAATATCGGCAGTTATGACGATTTACTACGCCATTTAAGAAAAAGGAACATTCGTCGGAAAAGCAAGTGTTGAATAGAAAATGTTCATCGTTTATAATTCGTTCACTCCTATCTTCACAAAATTATAATCGCCGATCAAAATCGTCTTCATTAAGTTCTTGTACAAGGTGAATTTTATACGGATGAAAACTATGGGCCTTTAGAATCCGTTGGATACTACGTCGACTAACACCACACACATTATCCAATTTGCAGGTACTTAACGTAGGATCTACATAAACTTGCCCTAAAACCCCCCACTTCTATTGCTTCGTTCCTTATGGGATTTTCAATGTTGCGTTTTTTATTGGCGACTGATCCAGTTTCCCGAAATTTAGCTACCAGTTCTAGAACATATTTTCGATGCACGTTACTGTTCTCATGTCGCTCAATAAATATGTGTGCTGTTCTATTAGCGCACTGATTATTTCCGAAAAATATTTCGATAAGTTCATCCGTTTCTGCCGTGGAATATACCATGGTTAATTTATGTATAAAGCGTTAAAAGGTATTTTAACAACAAAGTTTGATCGAATCAATCACAAACTATGTACTAGATTCCTACTTAAAATAAGTACGAGACATTCCCTTCTTATCTTTCTTCAAGAAACAACTTTTTGTCAAAAATTCGCTATTTTCAACAGCAAAATGATAAACAAACTATGGGCGTAGTGAAGAAAAGCATTTACTTATTAAGTAAATGACTTTACTCAAATTTTTTTTTAAAGTAGTACAAACTAATCTGATGTACCTATTAAAGTCTACTTTAAGGTTTAAATCAATAAATCTCCAAAACTACTGAACTGAAGTACATGAATTTTACATTATTATAAAGGGAATTAAAAGACCTTTAAAATAAGGTATCACTCGACCCCCCTTTCCATTTCAGATTTTAGGGGTGGGCCACCCCCGCCGGGGCTGTTAACGTGATTTTATGCCAATTTTGTGTGTCCCTCAAAAACAAAATCGACGGGTCAAAGCGTTTTTAATTTTTTATTAACATGTTATACGATAGAATGTCCTCTAAAATAGGCAATGCGAGTTGTAGACGAGACACAACAGGCCATTTTATGAATAAAATTATATTTTCAGCTAATTTATCAGCTAAAAGACATTTGTTTACAAAGTAACTAAACAAAACAGTATTTTATTAAGTAAAAAAATATGCAAATCTTATTTCCCATTCTAGCTTAATAGCTAAAACAATAACAAACTTAAGAACTTTACGGCAATAAAGTTCGGCTACAGACTCGGCTGCAAAAGCTTCTAGAAGTTGCTGAACTATTAAAAAGAGTTGAATGTCTTTTAAACAAGTAAAAGTTTTATATAAAGTTGGACAGAGGAATATTCGGTTATGTTTTTGTACTTCGGAGACCTTTTTATATACAGTGTGTGTATAAAGTCTGGAAACGGCTTAATAACATCACAATTTACTGGCCGATTTAAACCAAATTTGGTACAGTTGTGTAAGAGGATCTAACGCACCGATTGACGATATTGGCGTTGTTGCCAGCTTTTTAGTTTGTCTGGAATTCGAACGAATTTTATATTTTTAAATATAACACCCAGTATATTTTTACATTTTTAAATTCCACATAAAATTATAATTATTTTTTATGAAATGCATTATTAGTCTATACCTTATAGTTTCCGAGATATTGGCTCTCGAAAAGTGACATTTTTGAACTTTGACAGTTTATAACATTCTAACAGTACGTCTTAGAGCAAAACGGCTTACATGTCCCTATCTTCAATTTTTATTATCCTCCCAAAAAAATCAACTTCCGGTTAAACCGGATGTAACTCGAAAGCAGGAAATATAGTGTTCCGGTTTAACTGGAAGTTGATTTTTTTGGGAAGATAATAAAAATTGAAGATAGGGACATGTAAGCCGTTTTGCTCTAAGACGTACTGTTAGAAAGTTATAAGCTGTCAAAGTTCAAAAATGTCACTTTTCGAGAGTCAATATCTCGGAAACTATGAAGTATAGACTAATAATGCATTTAATAAAAAATAATTATAATTTTATGTGAAATTTAAAAATGTAAAAATATACTGGGTGTTATATTTAAAAATATAAAATTCGTTCGAATTCCAGACAAACTAAAAAGCTGGCAACAACGCCAATATCGTCAATCGGTGCGTTAGATCCTCTTACACAACTGTACCAAATTTGGTTTAAATCGGCCGGTAAATTGTGATGTTATTAAGCCGTTTCCAGACTTTATACACACACTGTATATGCCTATACGTTAGTCAGTGGAAGTGGAGGGGAAACAATGGTTTCTAAAAATTACTGATTAAATGAAGAAAAAAAATACTCAGTTTAATGTAAACAGCGTATATCATAAATTTGATAAGTAGGGGAGAGTGGTCCACAGTAAGACATGTTCCACAGTAAGACAGTACAATTTCTGAGGCTCTGGCAAACCCGCTTTTTGCGTCGCGCCATGCGCAAGCTTATTTTTACACGCCAGATCCACCAACGAGTTCTTGTTTCAGTTCAGTTTGTTTTTATCTGTAGGGCGGTGTTTATGCAAATTTTGACCGCAAAAGTAATTTTTCGAAAAGCTGTTTTAATTGGTGTTTATTTGGCGTGCTCTTAATTAGAACTTTAAGATTGGTAGTAAGTAAAGTTTAGGTATTTGTGTGCTCATTTACATTGCGATATCATTTTTATTTCGGGTTCATTACATGATTTTTAAATATGGTGCTTGTGGGGAATACTGAGACGTGTCTCACTGTGTCCCACCATGCGCAAGAAGTTGGGAGTAGTACCTATACAGGGTGTCTCAAAACTCAGTATCAAGATTTTAGGGGCGTATTTGCCAGGTCAAAATAAGCCTTTTTTTTCCTATAAGCATGTGTCCGCAAACGCTTCGTCACCGATCTACAGAGTGTTAAATTTTCAAAAAAAATTTATTTTTTCCTTCATAGCTCTTTTAGTTTTTGAGATATTAAGATAAAATTTAAAACATAGATTACGCTTTAGGGCTTACATCATCTAGTATACCGAGTGATTGTAAGAATCCACAGGGAGATATTTTTTCAGTGGTCATGCTCCCTTTTCTCCGCATAAACTTTTTTATAGTGCGCTGCTGGCGGATTCTGAAATATGCAGTACATTCTTTGTTTTGTTTATAAACTTTTTTATCTCTTATAATTTTTATGCATCTAAGATCGTTATCGAGAAAAAAATTTAAACAAATTTTTGTAATTCGCCATATTTAATTGAAATTTTTCAATGAAACAATAAAAAAAAAACAAGTGGGCTTTGACTGCTATTTTCATTTTGACGTTTACGCTTATTTTGAAGCATTTGACATTATTTAAAAGTTGGTTTATGCATTTGACATTATTTAAAAGTTGGTTTATAACTTATCGTATATTTTTTGATTTGTTTAACATTAAAATGGAAAATGGACCATATTCATTTGAACATCTGGCTGACATCCATTTCGTTTATGGTCTGGCTAATGGTAACGGGCTTAATGCTCAGAGGTTGTACGCGCTAAGATTTCCTAATCGCCGGCTTCCCAACTACAGAACTTTTATAAATTCCCATCAACACCTTCGGGAATACGGCAGA
This sequence comes from Polydrusus pterygomalis, assembly GCA_963969555.1. Classification (NCBI taxonomy): domain Eukaryota; kingdom Metazoa; phylum Arthropoda; class Insecta; order Coleoptera; family Curculionidae; genus Polydrusus; species Polydrusus pterygomalis. The sequence goes on from OZ018375.1 coordinate 5,015,953, forward strand.
TTTCAGACTCCAATGCACGATACTGGTAGACCAAGACAAGCACGCAACCCAGCAGTTGATGAAGAGATTTTAAATGTTATCGACGAAAACCCTGGTATGAGTACTCGACAAATAGCACGGCATTTGGATGTTTCCCGTTCAACTGTCTGGAGGGTTTTACACGAAAACATGCTATACCCATATCATATTCAGCGCGTCCAAGGTTTGCTTCCTCGAGACTTTCCACAGCGCTTGCAGTTCTCCAGATGGATACTGCGCAAGTGTACTGTGGATCCTGAATTTTTATCTCGTATCCTTTTTACCGACGAGGCTCAATTTACACGCGACGGAGGAGTGAATTACCACAATGTTCATATTTGGGCACTAGAAAATCCACACATGATCAGAGAATCTCGACACCAGGAACAGTTTAGCGTAAACATATGGGCAGGAATAGTAGGAGATACTTTAATTGGTCCTTTTATTTTACCGCGAATTTTAAATGGTGACACATATTTAAACTTCCTACAGAATGAATTGCCTGCATTAATGGAGGATGTGCCTTTACACGTTCGTCAACAAATGTGGTTTATGCACGATGGGGCCCCCCCTCATTTTCGAGTCACCGTCCGCGATTATTTAGACACAGTGTTTCCCAATCGGTGGATTGGCAGAGCAGGTCCAATTGCTTGGCCCCCACGGTCCCCAGATTGCAAGTCGCTGGACTTCTTTTTATGGGGGCATGTAAAGAGTCTAGTTTATGATGCAGGACCAGTGCCTTCCATCGAAGTTCTAACTGGACGAATTATGGATGCCTTTCAAACGGTAAGAAACAATCCCGGAATATTAGAACGCGTACGGCAGTCTATGAGAAGAAGAGTAGAGGGTTGTATCGCAGAAAGAGGAGGGCATTTCCAGCATCTTTTATAAAAAGTCAAAGTTGATTAAGTTTCTTATTTTTGAGGTAATGTTTAAATAATCTTATAACAAATAAGTATAGCGTCTTTTGTTTTCATTGTGGTATTTATTCCCCCCTGTTGTTATAAATGTTAATTAAATGTAGCTAATTACAAAAATTTGTTTAAATTTTTTTCTCGATAACGATCTTAGATGCATAAAAATTATAAGAGATAAAAAAGTTTATAAACAAAACAAAGAATGTACTGCATATTTCAGAATCCGCCAGCAGCGCACTATAAAAAAGTTTATGCGGAGAAAAGGGAGCATGACCCCTGAAAAAATATCTTCCTGTAGATTCTTACAATTACTCGGTATACTAGATGATGTAAGCCCTAAAGCGTAATCTATGTTTTAAATTTTATCTTAATATCTCAAAAACTAAAAGAGCTATGAAGGAAAAAATAAAAATTTTTTGAAAATTTAACACTCTGTAGATCGGTGACGAAGCGTTTGCGGACACATGCTTATAGGAAAAAAAAGGCTTATTTTGACCTGGCAAATACGCCCCTAAAATCTTGATACTGAGTTTTGAGACACCCTGTATAACATATAAACAAATTTTTTTAAGAATGGCAAGAAATAGAAAAGGAAAAACTACCATAGGGTCCTTTTCGGAAAACCAGATGAAAAAGTACCGTAAAACTGGTTACGGATGAAGGAGTTTCATTGAGAAAGGCAGCCGAACTAAAAGGAGTGTCACATCAGCCCTTAGCAAGGTAAATAAAAACGGGAAGCAAAGAGCTCCAAGAAACGCAAAGCAAAAGCCAATATTGTAAAAAAAAAAGTTTTCGAACCGGAAAGTAGTTCATCTAGTGACGAAGCAGATATTCTAAATAGCTCTTCCCGTCTTCCGAGTATGATGTAGACATGGATGCTCCTATAACTGGATTTAAGGAACTAGATAGAAATGCTGTCATTAACGACTACGTCCTAGTAAAATTTTCTGGGAAAAAATCAACCAAATATTTAATTGGAAAAATTTTAAGCAATATCTTCCATGAATCTGATGAATATGATATAAGTTATTTGCGAAGAAAAAATAGATCAAATTTGTCTACCCAAATGTTCCAGAAGTTGCTATACTGTATTGTTTGAAGACGTCGTAATGATTTTGCCAGTTCCAGCATTATTTGGTGAATCAAAAAGACAAAATCAATGTGTCCAATTTGAAGGTAATTTTGGTCAGCTAGATGTCCAATAAAGGGTTGTCTTACTGTGTACCACGTCAAGTCTCACTGTAGACCACCATGGGGCACAGTGAGACTATTTGCAATGTCAATAGTAAATATTTCTAGAATTTAAGTTTTTAGGTTTTTGTTTATTTTCTTTACGCTTTTTAGGAAAATAAAGGTTACTTTACATTATAAACCTGTTTTCTTTAATAAATGTTTAACCAGTTTTAAAAAAATCTAGAGTAACAAACAAAAAAAAACGTCTCACTGTGGACCACTCTCCCCTATAGTACAGACATAAGAGATTTACCTGTAGAAGTATTCTACCACCTGTTCTAACCGAGGCGTTAACGCCAACGACGATAAAGCGAGATAGACATCGGATTCTTCTTATTATAACAAGCCGACAAGACGTCAAATGCAACGATCCACCAGGTCCACTCGCAAGTTCCACAACGTGGTTGAAGAATCCACACTGAGGAAAATGATCTAATACAACAGTTTTGCTAAAACACAGTTTGTATTGATATTTTATTTTTTATTAACCCATAATAAATAAATTGCTTTACGTTTTATATCAATTCCAGATTTGCTAGAACAGTGTTTTTATTGGTAGTAATCAGTTCCATGAGCAACACAGTCTTGTTGAATAATGAACTACTTTTAATACAGCAAGAAATAAATTGTATCTTCTCAATGCGACGCATTTTGTTCGCAGTAAAGCGCTTTCTCTACAATTATTAAGAAAGCAGAACAGCGTCCCCAAAGACGAATTGTATCCGTTAGAACCTATAACCCATAAGACTTTGGTGGGGGTTCGTAGCGATAGGCATAGGCAATCGCCGCGCGCCGTTAAATTAGTTTTAACGTATTTGTTGCATATATAGGTCATATCGTTGTTCGGAGTCTTCTAGCTGTCCTGTCTGAATTTGAATTTTATTGATCGTGCCAAAGTACCAATACTTTGTATTTAAGTTTTTTAAAACTTTGCATGTCAGATAAAGTAATAGAAGATTCTTGTTTCGCACAACTCATCATTAGTATTGGACTTAATAATCTATGGACGCATTTTACCATCTCAGTAAACCATATTGCATCAGAGATAATTATATGCAATGTTAAACGACAAGAACAATGCCACACTAGAAGCTATTTAAATTTTTGAGAACTACAGTACTGATTTTATTTTTTTTATTAACCGTATAGCAAGCAAATATTATTATAAATAAGGTCCAGTTTCATTACAACTGCCAGTCGGAATTAATACAGTATATAAAACCATATTACACCCCCAATAGAACTTGATAATTACTGTGAGTATTCAGAGCAGTAATAGCTATAAACCATTCTATGGTAGCATTACCTCCTGATTCTTATTGGCTAAATTACCGTGATATTAACACTACACAACGGTCTAGCAATTTTCGTTTTCTTACAGTACGAGTAGCGTTGCTGTCACATATAGTATTAAACAGTTGTATAAAGAGTATGTGAATTCTTATAAGGAATATAAGGCTTTTTTCTCAGTGTACCTGTTGACGATACCAGGTAAACGAACATCTTTTCGCAGAGTTATAAATATGTGTAAATATTTTTTTTTAAAGCGACCAGAAAATATACACTTTCTCGACAATTTTTCGTCTAGAAAATAACCTTTTTCCGATCGCAAGACCGGAAAAGTGACGTTAGAGACCGGAAAGAAAATTTACGGTCCCTGTTTTTTGTTTTTCCAATCGCTCTTTGATAATACAAGCTACCTTGATTTCGTTACTATGACAACAACATTTTGATGTATTGTCGAGTGACAGTTCGTTGATTTTTAATTTGTTGTTTATGTCAAACTTGTTTCGCGAGTGCGCAAATTTAACAATATGAATTCAGATTTTGAATTATCCGACACGAAAAATAGATTTCAGAAGAAATTTTGGAAGCAGCAAGGAAAGCGACTTATGATATATTGCCAGTAAAATCAAAAGCCCGTTACGAGAAGTCATACGACGCAAATAAAAATAATATAAAATAAAATAATTTATTCTAAGTATATCGAAGTGTCGGTCTTAAAAAAAATATTGTACATCACGCAACCGAAAATTAGTGTTGTGCAAGTCTCTCCAAGCTTCCAGGACTCGCTTACGGCTCGCCCTGGAAATGCTTGTCTCGGCCTGGAAAACACTAATTTCCGGTCTTGTAACGTAAATTACTATCAGAATAATTAAAATTCTAGAAAACTTTCCGCTCTAAGGGCTACCCAATCCTGACAGTTGAAAACCCGAGTCGATATTTTATCAAGTTTAAAAAGATTTTCCGTACTTACCTATGCCTTGATTCTACCTAGAAACTATTTAAAGTTGATATAATTTCCATTCCAAAGTAAAGATACGAATAATAAACAGAGTTTAACTTTTAAGTTTGTTAGTTTATGGAAGCTTTATTTGAATTTATTTTCAAGTTTATATTATAACTTTGGTATTCAGTCCCTGATATTGTTAACTCGGTACAAGAAACTTGGATGCTGGGAGAAAGTCCAAGTAGAATAAAATTGAAAAGAAATATCATTTTTAAGTTGTAGTCCAGTAGTACCTACGCCAGCTCAGCAGCGTAGTAATTCATTGCAAACAGTAGCGGCTGGTCATAACAATAATTGTAATAAATAAAGTAAATAAAGGTTCATTTAGAGTTATTTTTATCAATTTTGGAGTAATAACTGAATCTGAAAAAAAATTTTTTATTTGTATTTATATGTCAGCCAAATTATACAGTGTGACCAGTAAAGTCCGCATCATATGGGATTTTTTTTTATTAATAACTTTATTCGAAATTTGACTTTGGCATCAAGCTCTGCTTCGATCGAGATGAAAGTTAAGCAAAAAAATAGTAGTCGCGTGATTCGCATTAATTATCTGTCAAATTATAATTTTTTCCAAGAAATAATTCATAAGTAGGGCTATTTCTGAAAGTATCGAAAAAAGTTATTAGAAAAAGTTTTTTAAATGCAGTTTCTAGCCCACATGCAAAATTTTAGCTGCATAAGATAATTTTGATTTTTTACCCATATTTTGTAAATTGCACCACTTTTGCCAAATAAGACTCAACGCAACCTACATACAACTTCTTAGTTTTGACAATGCTTTATTTCAGATACATTTTCTTTAAAGTAGCGCCATATTAAATGTGTGTTTTTCTACAAAATCAAAATTGGGCTATTAAAATTTGGTCGCATGTGATGCAAAGTTTATTTGTTTTTGACCCTGTATAAGGTAACTTCATAAAATAAGTATTTTTGAAAACATAGTTTGTACATGAACTGACATGAATTGACATAAATCAGCTCAATCAAATCATCAATCAACATTTTTTAGGCTTTAATAAGTTCCTTTTGAGGTAAGCTTTTAAAACAAATCCAAAAATATTATGAAAATCGAGCAGTTGTATATCGCACAAAAACCCTGGTTGGTCCTTTGTATTTGCATTTGAGGTCTTGTCGGCTTGTTATGCTAAATAGAATGATATGTCTAACTTGCCCTATAGTCGTTGTAACAGATTTACATTTTATATAAATAGATATATCATATTATCTGTAAATTAGCTGCCATTATCTAAGCTAAGTGCTCTGTATCCCCGGGGTTATTAAAATGCAAAATTTATTCTAGATAATTCCCCAGGTTCGCCTTATTTACTTTTGTCGCTTAAATAAATTAGTCACTGAATAACAAACTTTGCAACTTTACAAAACTAAACAAAACAAACTTCTCCCGCCTGCCAAACTTACAGCTTCGAGTCTATTATTTTGTATTTTTGCCTCGGGACGGGCGAGGAAGGAGAATTATGACTAGCTCTTGCGAATATGGCGAATCGTTTATTAGAACTTGACAAATTATTATTTTTCGCCAACACCATAGTCAGTTAACTAACAATGCTTGCGCTGTTATACCGTGCGAGCAAAAATTATTTGCATCAAAGAGGGCCTTGCATCGAAGGACGTAATGCTTAGCAAAGAGCTTAATACCTGTTGGGGGTCAGTAACTACCCGAATTAACAATCAATCAGTTATTCCGTCATCTTTGACAGTCGTTACAAGTAATTTGATTCATCGCTAATTTTTCCAATTTCTTGAACAATTCACACAATGGGCTTTACGCAACAGCACAAAACATTCATGGTTGAAGCATATTTTCGAAACGGGGTTAGAGTAAATGGTGAGTGGCAATACAATGCGGGTTTGTGCATGGACGATTTTCACGAACATTTTCCTAACGTAGCTTTTATTGCTAGGGATTTTTATCATTGCCTGAAGAGAACCGTGGCTGTGTTTAGGGCAACAGGTTCTATACAACACAGAAAAGGAGCAGGAAGACCATCTGTGAAAACAGAAGAACTCGTTGCAAACGTTCGTGAAATAATGCAAAATACGCCAACAAATTGTATAAGACGCCTGTCCCAAGAAGTGGGAAGATCTTATTGAAAATACAGGACTATTCTTAAGAAGCAGCTAAATTTATTTTCTTATAAAGTGCAAGTATTCCAAGAAATACAAGCCGCAGATTTTGAAAGGCGCAAGAATTACTATGAATGGTTTACCCAAAATTTAATGGAAAGAAATGATTTATTAGACCTGACATTTTTTACGGATGAAGCCTGGTTCCACCTCTCCGGTTATGTGAATTCTCAGAATACATGCATGTGGAGTAGTGAAAATCTCCATTTTTTTTGTAGAGTCCACATTGCACCCTCAAAAAATTGGTCTCTGGTTAGCTGTTTCCCGAAGAAGAATTGTTGGTCCTATTTTTTTCCATGATACACTTACAGCACAGCGGTATAGAGACAATATTTTGAATCCATTTGTGGAGCAATTACTTGACGACGAACTACGTTTTGGATTTTTTCAACAGGACGGCCGCCGAAACTATTAATTACTAACGCAATTTTTTTGACGACAGATTGATCAGTTTTCGATCAGACATTGAATTCCCACCTAGATCACCTTGTTTAACGGTTTTGGATTACTTCGTTGTTTCTCATTTAAAGAACACCATTTTTAAAACACCAGTTGCAAATTTAGAGCAATTACAAGAAAGGATTATCCAAGAATGTGGTAACATTTCTCCAGTGATGCTGGTCAACACTTTCGAAAATATGAAGAGACGTGTGAATTTATGCTTAGAGCATGGCGGTGGCCAATTTCAGCAATTTATGTAATTATTTTTCTTTTTCTTTCTGTATATTCTTACTTTGTTAATTTTGTAAACAACAAAAATAAATTTGTATTTCTCTACTTATTTTATTACTCATTAGTTTGGCATATCATGTCATAATATAAATTTGACAAAATTTTAACCTAGATTTGGTTAGATATATCGTCCCCATATCATTGTGATCTAAACCAAGCTCCACGTTTTTTAATCCAAGCCCTCTTTGATGCAAATAATTTTTGCTTGCACGGTAAAAACCGACTAAAAAATCAATCAAATTATAGAATTTTAAGAATAATATATACCGGTTGGAGCACAGCAAAACTGGCCATGGAAAGTCCCATGCAAATTTTGCTACCCTCAAATATTGGCTCCTCTATTAACGTTACGTCAAAATTGTATTAGACTTTTTTGACGGCCCCTATTGTATAATGTATGTACGGAAGCGTAGAAGGGCCACCAATCATTTTTTTATTGTCCTGACTAAATTAAATCCCTGACAAGTCGAAATTATATTTTTCTGACTTATAAGTCAATTTTATTAACTTACAAGTCCGTTTTATCGACTTACAAGTCGGTTTTATATATTATATATTTCTTACTTATAAGTCAGTTTGATTGACTTTCAAGTCGGTTTTATTTAGTTACAAGTCGAATTTATATTTTTCTGACTTATGTCGATGATACAGGGTGGCGTATCAAAAACGAAACAGAGACATTTACTGGCAGCTCAGTTCTTTTTTGGAAAAACGCTCAGACCCGTCGATTTTGTTTTCGAGGGGGATACAAAATTGGTAAAACATCACGTTAACACGTGCAGCCCCCTGGGCGGGGGTGGAACTACCCCTAAAATTCTAAATGGAAAGGGGGGTTCCCTTTATAATGATGTAAAATTCATGTACTTCAGTTCAGTAGTTTTGGAGATTTATTGATTTAAAGCTTAAAGTAGACTTCAATTCTGGTTTGTACTACTTTCAGAAGAAATTTGAGTAAAATCATTTACTGAATAAGTAAATGCTTTTCTTCACTACGCCCATGGTTTGTTTATCATTTTGGTGTTAAAAAAAACGATTGGAGCGTTTTTCGTGGCAAAAAAGTTGTTTCTTGAAAAAAGATAAGAAGGGAATGTCTCGTACTTATTTTAAATAGGAATTTAGTACATAGTTTGCGATTGATTCGACCAAACTTTGTTGTTAAAATACCTTTTAACGCTTTATACATAAATTAACCATGGTATATTCCACGGCAGAAAGGGTTGAAATTATCGAAATATTTTTCGGAAATAATCAGTGCGCTAATAGAACAGCACAAATATTTAATGAGCGACATGAGAACAGTAACGTGCATCGAAAATATGTTCTAGAACTTGTAGCTACATTTCGGGAAACTGGATCAGTCGCCAATAAAAAACGTAACATTGAAAATCCCATAAGGAAAGAAGCAATAGAAGTGGGAGTTTTAGGGAAATTTATGTAGATCCTACGTTAAGTACCCGCAAATTGGATACTGTGTGTGGTGTTAGTCGACGTAGTATCCAATGGATTCTAAAGGCCCATAGTTTTCATACGTATAAAATTCACCTTGTACAAGAACTTAATGAAGACGATTTTGATCGGCGATTACAATTTTGTGAAGTTATGAGTGAACGAATTATAAACGATGAACATTTTCTATTCAACACTTGCTTTTCCGACGAATGTTCCTTTTTCTTAAATGACGTAGTAAATCGTCATAACTGCCGATATTGGTCCGATTCTAATCCCAGAATTTATCATGAGGTACACACACAGCAGCCACAAAAATTAAATGTTTGGGCTGGTATTTTTGGCGATCATTTAGTTGGTCCTTTTTTCTGACCTGGAAATTTGACGGGTGAAATGTATTTGGAATTACTGCAAGAGGCCATAGATCCTGCATTAACAGCCATAATTGAAAATCACAGACAAACAGGATGGTGCCCCACCACATTACGCATTACGTGTTCGACAATATTTAGATAAGACGTTTCCAGGTCGATGGATTGGTAGAAGAGATTGAGTGGCCCCAAGATCGCCAGATTTATCACCTTTGGATTTCTTTCTGTGGGGTTACTTAAAAAGCAAAACCTATGCTATGTGCGGCAACGTTTTGAGCAAAATCTTTATTACTGCATGGAGAGTCATGGTGGTCATTTCCGACATTTACTTGGCAGTAGCAGGTTTTATCGGCTTACAAGTAGGTTTTTATCGGCTTACAAGTAGGTTTTGTTCAGTTACAAGTCGAGTTTATATTTTTCTGTCTTATAACTCGATTTTATTGACTTAGAAGTCGGTTTAATCGACTTAAAAGTCAATATTATATATTTTTGACTTATAACTCCGTTTGATTGACTTTTAAGTCGATATTATATTTTTTTGACTTATAACTCAATGTTATCGACTTAGGCACAAGTCGGTTTTATTCAGTTACAAGTCGAATTTATATTTTTCTGACTTATGTCGATTTTATTGACACACAAATAGGTTTTATCGACTTACAAGTCGATCTTATATATTTCTGACTTATAACTCAGTTTTATTGATTTACAAGTCGAATTTATATTTTTCTAAAGTTGACTTTATCATACGCATACACATAAGTCGGTTTTATCGACTTACAAGTCGATTTTATTCAGTTACAAGTCGAATTTATATTTTGCTGACTTATAAGTCGATTTTATCTACATACAAGTCGGTTTTATCGACTTACAAGTCGATTTAATTGACATGCAAGGCGGTTTTATATCGACTTACATTCAAATCAAGATCAGTATTGGCGCGCGCATTTTAAAAAACAGGATGGGTACCAGGACGCTTAAAAAATAAGGACGTGTCCTGGAGAGACAGGACGTTTATGGCAATCCTACTCTATAAAGTTATAATACTAACCTGAAAGTGTTCTGTAATCCTAAAATACGCATCCTAACTCCTCTTTTGTCACCAGACTTATGAGAAATTTATAATTTTTAAGAAGGACGGAGCCACTTTCATAAAAAGTTATACAAAAAGGATAAAAGTTGCCCTTTGTTTGTCCTCGAGCCTTCAAATCTTTAAGCAGTGGCGTAGCCAGGGTTTGGGGACGGGGGGGGGAGGGAGGTGGCGAAATTCAGACATATGATGTCATTGTTTTTTTTAATACGCTTTCATTCAAAAGTTAATGAAAAATTAAAGCATGGTATCAAGCACCATTAAAGCCTTTCATATATACAAGTTATTGATGAGTGACCAGAGAACTAGATTTTTTCAAGAATTACGATACTACGGGCATTTACAGACTTTGCAATTTTTTCGTAGTCTGTGCTTTGTTAAGTATTAAGAGAGTAAAGGGACGCCAAGCCAAGAGGGGAATGGGGGATGGACATTGCCCCCCTTCGCTTCCTTGTGGCTACGCCACTATCTTTAAGTTAACTTTAACGAGCTGTAAATTATTAGAGGTTTCCCTTTAGATGGCGGTTAATTCCTTTATTATATACGATCTTTAGAATTTGCTTTATTTAAACTTTTGTTAAAATTGTACAGAAAAACTGGCGGCACGGCGTGAATGGAAATTAAAAATAATAATTTATTGTTCATGACATTTTCTAACAAGGAATGGAGTTAAATAATTAGCGAAAGATGACGAACAAAAACAACGCACAGTATAATGTTTTACAGCATAGGTAGCAGTAGCGTATTAGCCCATGTAGAGTGGAGACTGGAGGTTTATAGTATATGCCCATGATCAGTGTTGCCAGAACTTTTTTGTTTTGCGTACTAGATTAGGGTTTAAAAAAGTACTAGAATTTCATAAAAATGTACTAAATTTTAATATGCATGTGTTTAAATTAATTATAAAAAATAAAACGTTTTTTTTTGTTAAAAAAAATTCAAAATAATAATTTAAACATATTCAAAATGTTTTTTCTAAGTACCTATATTACATTACCACAGGATGGTGTAGTGTGTAGTACCTATTACTATACCGACCTATATATGCTTATACAGGGTGGCGCACCGAAAACTTTCCACCCAGGTTTATTTTCTTGTTAATAAATAAATCAAAATTCGCTCGAACACGGGAACCTTAGTTCTCAGGGGGACATATTTTTTTGCTATTTTTACTCTCCCTGCTGGAATCCCTACGACGGGGTGACTTTTACCCTTAAAATCTTAAATGGAAAGGGCGGTCGAGTGTTACATTATTGGAATTGAATTGCCTTCCAAACGCGACCTTACTCGTTGAAATCAAGTGAATAGTTCCTGAGAAATAGGGCTAAAAAGAAAAGAAAATTTAAAAGTAATAAAATTTATTACCGCTTGTATCAATCAATTAAATGTTGAAAATGTCCACATTCAACCTCCATGCAATTGTAAAGGCACTGTTCAAATTGTTCGCGAACATTATTCGGATTTATCGTCTTTAGTCTTCGCCACTAAAAAAATTAAAATTAGTTTACAAACGCTACAGGCGGAATTGACACGTACCCCAAAAAAAATATTTCGTCGCTGCATAAACATCGCTTGCATTATTGCTTCGCACATATCAAGAAATCCACAGAGAACAAAAATGGCGCCGAGCCGGTCCTGAAGTGTATTTTGTGAATGGCGCTAAACAATGAAAACCTAATAACAAGAGGGTTGTGCGCATGCCCATACCTGCAGGGGGGCAAGGGGTGTGACTGGCGAGCTGTGCGTACGTATTTTTTCACCCATAAAACTTAACTTTTGTTTGCGCACGAGATAAGCTGTACGGATCTAAATGTAAATGTCTATACAGGGTGTCCCAAAAGTAATGGAACACAGAACAGCAGACTCCTTAAGGCGAAATAATTCGATTTATTTAAACTTGCCTTATCCCAAAATTGATAACAACCAAGATACAGGGTCTCAAAGTTTTAATTTTGTTTTCGCTTTTTTGCGATTATTTTTTAACTAGCGTGTACCCGGCATGCGTTACAACCCGTTGGTATAAATACAAACCCGAACAAACCCGATATATTAGTACCCTACATGCCACTTTCTGAAATTGCACCCGTGCGAAGCCGGGGCGGGTCGCTAGTTATACATAAAAACCTTCCTCTTGAATCACTCTATCTATTAAAAAAACCGCTTCAAAACCCGTTGCGTAGTTTTAAAGATTTAAGCACAAATAGGGATATAGGGACAGACGGGCGATAGCGACTTTGTTTTATACTATGTTAAGATGAAACTACATAGCGCCACAAAATTAAGGGTTTTTGGGGTTTTTTGAGGTGAGGAATTCAAAATTATTCATAGTTTTTGTGTAACCAGTAGATGATGGCGCTGCCTACGGCATGGCCCACTTCTTTTAGCTGGCGTAAATTTGTTTGGGCTTCTTTGATCGATCCGACTATTAAAAAAATAAGTTACTTTACCTCTTTTACATCATAAACGTATAACTTATTGAAGTCGCTACGAGCAACCAATTTCGAGATAATCGCATTCGATATTTTCAATGCAAGAATGCTAAAATATTTAAAATAATTGTGTATTCGTATTAGTTTTATTTATCACAGCTGGTCTTAGTTAAAAACAACGACGTTTCTAAGGTAACATTATTTGTTACACAAAGTATCATCTGTCAAAGTTAATAAAAAATTTTGATTAGAATAAAATTAATAATTCCGTATAAGTACGAAAAAGCGCTTTTATTAAAAAAAAATAGTCAACCTTAAGTATTTACATTACCTTTGACACTTAGCAAATGTAGCTGATTTACAATAAGTTTAAGTTAGAAATTCACCGTTGCCTGATTTTCCGTTGTTTTTGGACCACGTACTTGTTGCATTGGACCTATAAAATGCGATTATCTCGAAAATTGTTGCTCCTAGCGACTTCAATGAATTATACGTTTTTGATGTGAAGCAAGTAAAGTAACTTATTTTTTTAATAGTTGGATCGATATAAGAACCCCAAACAAAGTTATGCCAGCTAAAAGAGTGGGCCATGCCGTAGGCAGCGCCCTCTACAGGTTACACAAAAACTATAGATGATTTTGAATTCATCGCCTCAAAAAACCCCCAAAACCCTTAATTTTGTGGCGCTATATCGTTTCGTTTAGAAATAATCGCAAAAAAACGAAAACAAAATTAAAACTTTGACACCCTGTATCTTGGTTATCAATTTTGGGATAAGGCAAGGTTAAATAAATCGCATTATTTCGACTTAAGGAGTCTGCTGTTGCTCTGTGTCCCATTACTTTTGGGACATCCTGTATAAGCGTCACCCATATAAATATCAAAAACATGTTCAAAGATGTACAATACACGAGAAGTAGGAGAATATGTCCAAAGCATTTTCGATGAACGCACAATAGGATTAAACAGCAGTAAACGGAGGAATGCTTGAGCATCTAATGAAAAATTATTACGTTTCCATTTAAGTTAGTTGTTTTAAAACGTATTTTGTGTTGTTTTTTTACTTGTCTCCTAATAATGATATAAGTAAAGTTCTCATTATTTCGTTTTAAGTACCTACTTGCGTTTATTAGATTAGTGCAATAATTATTTTTTCTTGAATACGTTAAAATATATCAATACTAAAAAATAAGTCTAGTACAGAAAATGAACGCAGACTTGTACAAGCAAGGACTGTTTATGCGGGCATATTTGGACGTTGTTTTGAACAAAATTTGGGAAAAGAACATTTTTATGCATTAGAATAAGTTGCTCGTGAGAATATAGATATTTTGTTTCAAATGGACCTTTGTCCTGCGCACAATACACGAGAAGTAGGAGAATATGTCCAAAGCGTTTTCGATGAACGCACAATAGGATTAAACAGCAGTAAACGAAGGAATGCTTGAGCATCTGATGAAAAATCATTACGTTTCCATTTAAGTTAGTTGTTTTAAAACGTATTTTGTGTTGTTTTTTTACTTGTCTCCTAATAATGATATAAGTAAAGTTCTCATTATTTCGTTTTAAGTACCTACTTGCGTTTATTAGATTGGTGCAATCATTATTTTTTCTTGAATACGTTAAAATATATCAAGACTAAAAAATAAGTCTAGTATCTAACAGTTGATATTATTATAATTATTACTGGTGGTTTTATTGATCACCCTTGCATTTACTCGAAAAACTACCATTCCTGCCGACTAACAGTCCAAATATTTTCTTAGCCCCCCCCCCCCCTCTGCGCCTTTTATACCTAACTTGTTTTCAAACAGGATATACAGGGTCTTGATTTGAAAACTTCCCACCTCGATTTTCCTGCTTTAAAATGAAAATGTGGAAAATCGCTCGGACCCATCGATTTTTATTTCGAGGGGGACATCTTTTGCGTATATTGTCAATCTTGTTACTTCAAGCCCCTAGGAGGGAGGGGGGGTAAGATCTAAATCTTAAATGGATACCCCTATTTTATATAATTTTTTTGGATTCTGCATAAAATTCTGAACATTTTTTTATAAAGGTATTATTAGTCTATACTTAACAGTTTCCGAGATATTGACTCTTGAAAAATGACATTTTTGAACTTTGATAGCGTCTAGCTTTCTAACTGTACATCTTAGAGCAAAACGGCTTACATGTCCCTATTTTTGATTTTTATTATCTTTCCAATAGTGTCAACTTCCGGTCAAACCGGAAGTACTATATTTCTTACATCCGGTTTAACCGAAAGTTCACACTATTGGAAAGCTAATAAACATCAAAGATAGGGACATGTAAGTCGTTTTGCTCTAAGACGTACGGTTAGAAAGCTAGACGCTGTCAAAGTTCAAAAATGTCATTTTTCAAGAGTAAATATCTCGGAAACTGTTAAGTATAGACTAATAATGCTTTTATTAAAAAATGTTCAGAATTTTATGCAGAATCCAAAAAAATTATATAAAATAGGGGTATCCCTTTAAGATTTAGATCTAACCCCCCTCTCCCTCCTAGGGGCTTGAAATAACAAGATTGACAATATACGCAAAAGATGTCCCCCTTGAAACAAAAATCGACGGGTCCGAGCGATTTTCCACATTTTCATTTTAAAGCAGGAAAATCAAGGTGGGAAGTTTTCAAATGAACACCCTGTATAGGTAAAGTGTAAAGAAAAATGAATGGAGCTTAAAAAGTGTACCTATGCATATTTTCATTCGTAATGCAATGGCCTCGTCTTAAACAATAAATAATTTGCAAAAATCACAGTCAAGGTGGTTGTGCAACATTGCACTATATAGTAAATATCTTGTTGAAAAGTGATAGTACGGCTAGTTTAATCATTTTCCGCATTTATAGTAGATAAAAGATTAACTGAATAATAAATAAATTTGGTGCAAGGTTTACCGCGAATTCAAGAATTTGAAAAAGTTTTTGCCCGAGAACCTGACCCGTGGATTAATATAAACTACATAGGTATTTACATTTTTTCTTTTATATAATATAAGTATCGAGAAAAGTGTATTTTAAACTTTTGAAGCAATATATTGCCCGAAAAATTGGCGTACTAAGTTAGATTGCAGGGCTGCAAATAAAATATACCAAAAAAAAAATCGGGATAATCTGTCTTGGTAGACCAGGACTGAAGCCTTTGAAAATGATAAAAAGTGAAAAAAAAATAATAGTAGGATGAAACCCATTGGAAAAGAAAGAGAATATAACAAAAATGAAAGGAAAAATAATTTACGGGCGATCCGAGGTCGGGAAGTGGAAAGGAGTGAGTTTTTAAGGGTAGACAAGGATTTATCTCGATTTCCGGCAAAACTACAAGTCCTATGGAAAAACGTTAAATGGCAAAGTTGTATAGGTAACAAAAAGATCTACAGTTTTTGTATTAAAACTTTTTGGTTTTTTATTTTTATCTTTTATAAAATAATTTTTTTTACGAAATATGGTGAAAACTTACCTTTTTATGTCCCAAACACACTGTAATTTTTTTGATTTAACATATTTATTTTTTCACCTTATTTTGACTTAATATCGAAAAGCACCCTAATTTTCAATCGAAAATTCTCACGTCAAAATATCTGCTTTTTTAAAAAAGTCGGTGGGCTTTTTGTTCCTGGAAATCTCTACTTTCTGATGGTGTAAAAAAAATATATATTACTCGGGTAAATGTGATGAAATCCCCTTTAAATCCTATACCTTTAATTATTTAGAACAACTATTTTCGCATGTTTTTTGCGATCTTTATGTTTTATGGATTTGTAATTTTGTTGTTTATTAATGTAACATGGAATCTTACGTTTTTCGAGTAATTAAAGTATAAATTTGAATAAATAGCTCAAAATTGTACATTTGATTTAAAAAAAAAATTCGGATTCGAGTTTTTTTCGTTTCTTTGCATTTTTTGAGAACATTTACCATAGTAATATATATTTTTTTTACACCATCCGAAAGTAAAGATTTCAACGAACAAAAAGCTCACCGACTTTTTTTAAAAAGCAGATATTTTGACGCGAGAATTTTCGATTGAAAATTAGGGTGCTTTTTCGATATTAAGTCAAAATAAGGTGAAAAAATAAATATTTTAAATCAAAAAAATTACAGTGTGTTTGGGACATAAAAAAGTAAGTTTTCACCAAATTTCGTGAAAAAAAAAAAATTTTTCTAAAAGATAAAAATAAAAAACCAAAAACTTGGTTATTTGAATTTTTCACATAAATTTTGAGGTTATGTAAAAAGTGTAAACACAAAAATTGTAGATATTTTTATTACCTACAACTTTTCAATTTACCGTTTTTCCATAGGACTTGTAGTTTTGCCGGAAATCGAGATAAATCGTTTTCTACCCTTAAAAACTCACCCCCTTCCACTTTCCGACTTCGGATCGCCCGTAAATTATTTTTCCTTTCATTTTTGTTATATTCTCTTCCTTTTCCAATGGATTTCATCTTAATATTATTTTTTTTTTGTTTCAAAAATTATCGACCCTGGTCTATGGTGTGTGTTTCTCTTTATTTTCATACCTTGTTTGTGAAGTCTAGCCCTAGTTGGATGTGTTTAAATTGATCATAATAAAATAAAGTTATATATCAAGATACATCACTACTCCATATTTACTGAAAATACGAAATACCAGGTATTTTACCCCTATTTAAGCATAATAAAATCATACAACGGCTGTTACTAGTCGTTGTTTATATTCCAATCCAAATTACTGAAAGCGACACAATTCACTAAACTACACAAGAACTAGAAATCCGTAAAAATACTCACAATAAACAACATGAAATCCACAGAGAAACCTCAAAACACAACAAAAATGGCGCCGAGCCGGTTCTGGAGTGTATTTTGAGCATGTCGCTATAGAAGAACTTAGCTGGGCAATGATGTTGTTTAATCCTATTGTGCGTACACCAAAAACGTTTTGAACATATTCCCTTACTCCTTGTGCAATGTGCGCAACACACACAACCGTCCATTTGAAAACAAATATCTTTACTTTTAGAAGCAACTTCTTCTAATGCCCAGTCCAATTTGATTTTGCAAAATTTCCAAAATTTGTTCAAAAAAACAAAGAAAGATTCAACAATCCGATGTCCTAATAGGCCCGTCCAAACAGTCCTTGTTTGTACAACTCTGCGTTCATTTTCTCTACTCCAATATCTACAATTTTGAACATTTGGTTCTTTGTCTAATGTGAAGGTGCATTCATTGGTACAACAACCATTGCGTGAGAATTTCCTATCGTTATCTACCCGTTTTATAACTTCAAAAAGCAAATTATTTTATGTTTGCTGATGATACCGTTTTAGTGTATACAGGCGAAAACATTGAATTACTCGAAGCCACCATAAATAATTATCTTAAGGTATATTACGGGTGGTTATGTTATAATAAACTTAGTGTGAAGGTCGAAAAGGCAGTGTATATCCCAAAAAGGCAAAAAAAATCACTACGAACCTGTAATTAAGTTAAACAATACCATGTTAAAAAGAGTGTATGAAATATCTTGTACTCTTAATAATTATTAGTAAGCTATCATGTGAGAAACACATTGAAAGTGTCATTCAAAAAATAATTCCTTGCATAGGCGCTATAAAAAGGTGTGCACATCAATTAAACACAAAATCTAAGTATTCACTTTATAACAGTTTTATTGAATCGCATCTCAGGTATCTAATCCCTTGTTGGGGAAATGCTAGTGAATACCTTTTAAATAAATTACAAGGAACTCAAAATAAAGCAATAAAAACAATATTTTCATTAGCGTGGTCAACTCCCAGTGAAGAACTATATCGGCAACTCCCATTCTTAAACATCAGACAATTAAAATTTCTAGAACAAAGCAAATTCATACATTGTTTAAAATACGGTCTAATTAAAACTAGACTGGGTACATATCGCTAATCGTCAGCCGAGAGTGCATCTAATATTAGTACTAAAAAGATTTACAAAAATTTACAATAAAAAAATACTTTTCTTTTCTTTTTTTCTATTTACTATTGCTTTTTTTGCCTCACCTTCCTGCGGAACGTGAAGGAAAAACATATCGCCAAATGACATGACAAACTGACTAAAACTACACAATGGTGCAAAATTTCCGTTTTCTCGTATAGGTAGGTAGTTTTCTGAGACGGCGCCGTATAGGTGCTCTTTAAACTCGCACACCTTTGTGTAATGTGGGATATACTTTCCATATTTGTTCTATAAAAATATGTAAGTATTCAATCGATTAAAACATAAGCAAAAAATTATTCTTACATGGAAGCTATCAATTATCAGCTAATAAATTTGTAGAAATATTATTGTGCCGAGCCCTTCGGGCACGGCACTGTTCTAGTTCGTTCGTTTAATTATACGAGAGCTGTCACTTTGACAGGTAAGTGTAATTTTTTTTAGCTTTTTCGTAGCGAGGGTTATAGCTGTAAGAATTCGAAATTAAAAAATTTTCAGGTACCTAAATAAGAATGTTTTATACGATAGCTGTCAAATTTTGACAGGTAGGAGTCAGTTTTTTTTTTATCCTTTTCGTAGCGAGGGTTATCGCTGTAAAAATCCTAAAGTGAAAAATTTTTCAGATCCTAAATAACAAAGTTCTATACGACAGCTTCATTTTGACAGGTAAATGTCAATTTTTTTTTAAGCTTCTCTTTTATCTAGGATTAAAGCTGTAAGAATCCAAAATTCAGTAGTTAAATAACAAAGTTCTATACGACAGCTGTCAAATTTTGACAGGTAAGTTAAAAATTTTTTTTTAGATTTTTCGTAGCGAGATTTGTAGCTGTAAGAATCCTAAATGAAAAATTTTTCAGATCCTAAATAACAAAGTTATATACGACAGCTGTCATTTTGACAGGTAAATTGCAAGTTTTTTTTAAGCTTTTCTTGTATCTAGGATTATAGCTGTAAGAATTCGAAATTTAAAAAAAATTCAGTACCTAAATAACAAAGTTCTATACGACAGCGGATAAATTTTGACAGGTAAGTTAAAAATTTTTTTTTAGATTTTTCGTAGCGAGATTTATAGCTGTAAGAATCCTAAATGAAAAATTTTTCAGTTCCTAAATAACAAAGTTATATACGACAGCTGTCATTTTGACAGGTAAATTGCAAGTTTTTTTTAAGCTTTTCTTGTATCTAGGATTATAGCTGTAAGAATCCGAAATTAAAAAAAAATTCAGTACCTAAATAACAAAGTTCTATACGACAGCTGTCAGATTTTGACAGGTAAGTGTCAATTTTTTTTTAGCTTTTTCGTAGCGACGGTTATAACTGTAAGAATCCCAAATTTAAAAAAAATTCAGTACCTAGATAACAAAGTTTTATACGATACCTGTCAGATTTTGACAGGTAAGTGCCAATTTATTTTAACTTTTTTCGCAGCGAGGGTTAAAGCTGTAATAAAACTAAATTAAAAAAATGTTCAGTACCAAAATAACAAAGTTCTATACGACAGCTGTCGAATTATATATACTTAAATAGTAATTCTTATTTTTTATAATTTGCTACCATTTTTATGCTGTTTAGGTATAGAACAATATATTTGAAAAAAGTAATATTTGAGATGACCTAAACGAATATCCAAACCAAAATTATATCGGACGCACCCAATTCGATTTATTAACGATCCAATATGACCCTACATTGATTTTAAAAAAATCAAAAAAATTACTTCCCAACTTTCGATCGCGTTCGCAAACAACAGTGTTTTGTAGCCCAACGTCGTCTACATGTCGAAAAAGTTTAAATCGATTAAAATGATTTTTGCCACCTGTATCGCCCTACAACGAAAAAAAACATATTTTTTAACTTTGACTTTAATAACTTTTTTCTGGTACACCCTGTATATTTGAAATTGTTCCCAGAACATGCCCCGACTATTCCTCTCTACGTCCAGAAAGTTTGAATCGTTTTGCTCTAACCGTTTCCGAAAAAAAATTCGCGAATATCGAAATGTCGAATAACCTTCTACCACGTGGCGACGGATTATCAATGTCGAAACGCCATCTTTAAAATCGAGATAACAACCATTTCTGAAACATTTTGGGCAAATATTTTGGTCAGTAAAATTAGAAGAAGGTTCAAGGAAGATATTCCACCCGATTTAAAATCTGGAAATGTTCTTATTATTCTAGCAAGTCACGCTAAAAACACCCATTTTTTGCCATTTTTGACAGCCGGATTTTCAGAATTAATAATTAATTTAGATACATCAATATCAAGGCACTCTTAGTCAAAAGTGAATGGTGTTAGAATTTGTAAAGATTGCCTGTGTTCGCACCCAAAAAAGCGACTTTTCTCAATTTTGCGAATATATTTTAATGATTTTGAATATGTAGAGGTGTTGCGAAGTAATCAGCGCATTTTTTGAGAAAAAAATAAAACGGTTTTGTTAAAAATTGAATAAGCTACAGTCGATATAGTAAAAAAAAAGCTGCCGTTTTTTCCGTATTAAAGATAAAGAAACGAAAAAATATCTCTTAAATACAATTTGACGGCTCTATCCGCTAAAGTATACAACGTTTCGATCAAAAGTCGTTTTCCGTACGAAAAAAAATAAAAACGGAGAAAAAATCACGCCTAAATATTTGGTTTCCAGTTTCTTACCATTTTCGGCAATTTCCATTCCAGTTAGGTATAGAACGATATATTGGATAAAGGTAGATTTTGAGATGGCCTAACCGATTATCCAAACCGAATGTCGATTGGATGCACCCAATTCGACTTATTAGCGATCCACGGTCGTCTACGCGTCGAAAAAGTTTAAATCGAAAAAACTAATTTTTGTGGCCTGTATCGAATGCCAACGAGATCCCGATATTTCTCGACTTTAAAAATTAATAACTTTTTTCCGGCACACCCTGTATATTCGAAATTTTCACACAACGTACCCCCACTATTCCTCTCTAAACCCAAAAAGTTTCAATCGTCCCACTCTAACCGTTTCTGAGAGAAAAAATCGCAAATGTGAAAATGTCGAAACTGACGGCGGCGGCGGCGGCGACGACGACAACAAACGCACATTATTTTCACCGAAGCGCCGTATAACATATCGCGGTGTAGCGCGATATGTAACAAATGTGATTATAAAAGAAACCAATAAATATCACGCGTATAACACAAGATCAAATCTAAACATTAGGAATAATCATGCAAAAACAAAGAAGGGCCAGAACTCTCCAATTTATCGAAGTGTACAGACTTTTAATAAAATACCCAAAATTACTTTTTCGGGAAAACTAAAAAAAGTATGCCATAACCTAAAAAAGTATATTAAAAATAGTTTAAAATTTCGTTTTATCATTTCGTCATTCATTCAACTTTTGTTTTTCATTACTGTTTTTTTTTTTTGGTATTAGGTACCTACCTATTAAATTTTTATTTTTTGTTACAATATTTTTTAAGATAATTATTGTTATAGTTAAAATGTAATTAAAGGCCTTGGTGCCAGTACTATGTACTGTTTTAAGGTCTGAAATAAATACATAATAAGTAAAAAAAAACCAATGTAATGCCTCAATACCTGCTTTGATTGCGATTGCGAGTTTTTTTAAAAAGTCCAATACAATTTTGATGTAAAATTAATAAGGACGCCAATAATTGAGGGTAGCAAAATTAATATTGGATTTCCTATGGCCAGTCGGACATAGCATCACCCGGTAATAGTAATTGTTAAATAAATATCCTTGTCAAAATAATCATTTTTATTTATTGAACTTATGCTTTGATATGCAAAAATAAAAAACAATACAATATCATTAATTATATATGTTTTTTACCCGTTCATGCTCCAAAATAAATCAGGCATAATTATTTTAAATAGGTTGCAGTCGATTAATGTTACGATTTTATTTTTTTTTTAGAACATTCCATTCAGCTATGGGGAAAAACGCGTTTTTTTACGTCATTGCAATATTCATAAAAACGATATCTTGTCAAGAAAATCAAGAGATAGATTCAAGTAAGTAAAAATCATAGATATTTACCTTTAGATAAGCAAACAATAATCACGAAAGTGGCAAATTTATGGCCTCGTCGTGCATGTAACCAATGATACACACGACTAGACCTGCGCACTGCAACATTATCATTCGACGAACGGGAAAATATACAGGTCCGGGCTTTAAAATTTAAGTTCTTGCTCAAGAAATTGTAAAAGTTGACCTTCCATTTATTTTTTCGTATAAACAGCTAAAATTTGCACCAAATTCTTGCCAAAAAATTGGAATTTCTTCTCAATTTTTGATCAAGTTGGAAAAAAGTTAGTGATTTCTGGCAATTTTAGTAGTTGCTAATTAATCAGATTTTGAGGATAGAAAATTGTTTTTGTGATGTATCACCAATTCATTTATATATTTAAAACCTTAAATATCGCACGCGCCCAAATTTATATTTCTGCGCCTGTCCGTTATTATAGCTATAGGTCATTCCTTTCGGACATTACAAAAGTGGCGACAAGTACCTACAGCGTGTATTCGGAAGTTCTTACCAAATGGGAAACTTTTTTATTATTAATTTTACGAAAAAAAATATTCTTTATAAAAAGCTCTGCATGGTCTAAAACCTAAAATGCAATCATCAAATATCAAAATTTTCCAGTCATATACGAGGTTTGTCAAAAAATGTGAATTTTTCCCAAGAATGTGAATTTTTCCCAAGAGTAAAGTACCTTTATTTTTGACATTATCAAAAATTGTTATTAAAAAAAGTTGATCAGAACTAAAAACCACGTCTAAATATGCAATAACACGCATTAAATTAATTAAATAATTAAAAAATTAAATAATTAATAATAAATCAATAAAATAATTTTTCAACATAAATGCGTATAAATTGTACATTTAGCCGCAGTTTTTAGTTCTGATCAACTTTTTTTAATAACAATTTTTGATAATGTCAAAAATAAAGGTACTTTACTCTTGGGAAAAATTCACATTCTTGGGAAAAATTCACATTTTTTGACAAAGCTCGTATATGACTGGAAAATTTCGTATTTGATGGTTGCATTTTAGGTTTTAGACCATGCAGAGCTTTTTATAAAGAATCATTTTTTTTCGTAAAATTAATAATAAAAATGTTTCCCATTTGGTAAGAACTTCCGAAGACACGCTGTATAGTGTTATCGTAATCGTTAATTTGAACCCGGAAACGTGGAAAATCATTGCATCGTGAGTTTTTTTCCTCAAATTTTAAAATGGCTACTACGACGTTTGGTCTGCAATTAGAATTCGACCCGAAGATACACGATTGGTCAGTACACGTTAGCCGATTGACACAATTTTTTGTTGCTAACAGTGTGACAGACAAAGAGAAAAAACGGACCATTTTGTTAAATGGAGTTTCCCAGGAAGCATACATTTTACTGCAAAATTTATGTGTACCAAAAACGCTTGAAGAAACAGCCTATACGGATCTCGTATCATCCCTCAATGGGTATTATTGTAAAAAAACCATCGTATTTGCCGAACGATGCAAATTTTATGCGGTAATTAAATCACCGAACGAATCAATCCTAAACTGGGCAATTCGCCTAAAAAGTCTTTGTGTAAAGTGTGAATTCGGTGGCCAATTGGATAAGATTTTGCGAGATAAGTTTATTTGCGGTATGAATCCTGGCAAAATTATGAATAAATTGTTGACATTAAGTGCGACGACTTCTTTTAAAGCAGCAATGGATGCAGCCATATTAGCCGAAGCAGCGCTGTTGAATTAAAAGGGCGATTTTAGGCGACCTCATGTCAAGCAAGAAGTCCTAGATGACGTACATAGTGTGACGCCTTTAGATTACAAGGCTACCGAAAGGGGAGAGGTAAGCCGAAAGGCAGTGTTAACGTAGCAGAAAAACCAGGTATGACAGGTGCTAGAGGCAAATCTGGCAACAATGGATCTGGTGAGTTATGCTCTATTTGTGGCAAAGGAAGACACCCGGAGTTTAAGTGTTATTATCGGAATCGCGACAATAATAATAAATTTTGTTCTATACTTTATGTCGTACGAAAACTCATAATACAATTGATTTAAAAAATAGACAGCTACATTATTTAGAGATAGGGAATACTAATAACGACAATTCTACGGGTAAACAAAATGTAAAGATAATTAACAATAATAATGAATACCCAATCTTTACTCTCAGGTCAGTGAATTTTAAACCAATAAATATTGATGTTTATTTAAATAAAAAGTTGTTTACCTTAGAATTAGACTCTGGTGCTGCACTTTCCTGTATCCCTTTTGAATGGTATAAAAAACATTTTTATAAAATTCCATTGAAAGAATCGGTAATAACATTAATTAATTTTTCTGGTGGAAAAATATCACCTGTTGGTGAAATATTATGAAATTTAAAATATAATAATAATGAACGAAAATTAAATTTTTGTGGAATAAAAATACTTCGAATGCTTCATTAGGTAGAGATTTTTTTCAGCATTTAAATTAGGCTTTCAGGAAGTAAACTATGTCTCTAAACCTGGTGATTATTCTGTCATCTTATGTACAGGATTTGCAGAAGTATTTTCTGAAATGTTAGGGTGTTTTAATAAATTTAAATTAAAATTTTATATAAAAGAGAATGTTGTCCCTAAGTTTTGCAAGGCTAGACCACTGCCATACGCTCTTAAGGAGAAAGTTAAAGTAGAACTAGATGGCTGGAAAAGTCTGGAATAATTACACCAGTGGAACATTCTGAGTGGGGTACACCGATTGTCCCTGTTTTGAAAGAGGATGGTTCTGTCAGAGTGTGTGGGGACTCTAAAATTACTCTTAATCCTTGGTTAGTGGATAGATATCCGATCTCTCGCATAGACGATATTTATGCAAAATTAGGTGGCGGACAAGATTTAAGCGCAGCTTACCAACAGATAGTTTGAGAAAAAGAAGCTGCATAATTAACCACTATATCGACTCAAAAGGGGTTATTAATGTATAAAAGACTACCATATGGTGTCAAGTGCGCACTGGGGCAATTTCAAAGGATCATGGATCAAATTTTTAGAAACGCGGAAGGCACTTGCATTTTCCTAGACCCCTTGTCATATTTAGGGTTTGATATTAGTTCAAACGGATTACATAAAAATTAAATGCCATCGAGCAATTACCAGTTCCAGAAAATGTTAGCCAGCTGCGTGCATTCATTGGGGCGGTTAATTATTACAACCGGTTCATTCCCAACATACCAACAATTTTGCACCCGTTATATAACTTGATAAAAAAAGATAGTGATTGGAACTAGGATGATAATTGTCAAAAATCTTTTGAGGATATAAGATCTATTTTACAATCCGATAATTTTTTGGTCCACTATAACCCTGATTTACCAATAAACCCCAGTGGATGCATCCCAGTATGGGATGGGGGCAATCTTGTCCCCCTGTTTTGCTAATGGGGTTGAGAGACCCATATTTTTTGCTTCACGTACCTTGTCTTATCAACAAAAAAGATGAAGTCAAATAGATAGGGAAGCGTTTAGCATTGTGTTTGGTATAAAGCGTTATTATCAGTTTTCATATGGCAGAAAATTTACTCTGGTATAGTGTTTCTTAGGTCAATTTAATGACATTAAACTGTGGGAATTTCCTAACCATAGGCGTTCCACACAAATAATTAATATGCGTATGCACACTTATAAGTTTGTTTTACATTAGGTGTTTGTATATACTACACTTTATAAACCCACTGTATATATAATAATAGTATATTAAAATAATAAATATAAGGTAACTCAAAAATTTTATATACAAAACTAAAATCAGAAAAATGAACCTGACACGGCACGACACTGCTCAGAAAATGCTTTAATTTTTTTACCAGAACTTCATTCTCATCAACCAGACTCCGGCCCGTTCATCAAGGCATAACCACGTATATTTTATCTCTGTCTCTTCCACGCCATCGACGGTCACTGGATCTCTGTCTGGCAGAATCGATCGTCAGACGGGCCGGGTACCGGTTCAGCTTATATCCTGGCGCTTGCAATCGCAACAAATTACATGATGTTGCCAATTCTTCAAAATTTTCGGATTTGTAAGCACAATGTAAGTATATACGAGAAACAAGGGTTTGTTAATTAGTTGTTTTTAAACACTAAAAACACTTTTTGTCTTGATTTCAGTTATATTGTTTCTTAAGGACTAAAGAATGTATTATTATAACAATGAATGGCTTGTTATTTTTTTCTGTCACACTCAAAACTCCTCGGTTTAAAGTATATTTGCAAACTAGCTTTCAAAGAAAGTTACTGACTAACAATTGAATACTGATATAAATGAAATATCTTTAATAAAAAAACTTAAAGAATTGAAGAAGAAAGATCTGACAACCCTGGATGTGCGGTCGGTCTCTTTGAGACTGTTTACCGCCGTATGGAATGATTGGAATGTCCTCAAACTGAGATTGGATAAATAATAACTGATAATAAAGCGTTGGTTTCAATTTTTTCATCGACAAAGGGTATTTCAGTAATGGCAGCTAATCGAATGCAACGGTATGTTTGTTTTTTGAGTGGATTTGATTTCGACATTAAATATGTACAATCTGCTAAACATATTGCAGATTTTCTATCGCGATTACCAGTAGAGGATAGTGAAAATATAGATGCGTGTGAAAGCGATTTATATCAAATCAATTTTTTTAATGATTGCAAAGATTTAGATCTAGATTTATTTAAAATTGAGAAATGCACTCAAGATGATGATATTTTATCACAAATTCATACGTTTGTTATATCAGGCTGGCCCGTAAAAGTTCAGGATCCTTATTTAAAGCCTTATTTTCGTAGTTACGAAGAAATAAGTGTAGTAAATAATGTTTTAATGTGGGGACACCGTGTCATAATTCCAGAATGTTCGCAGCAATCAATATTAAAGGAATTACATAACACCCACATGGGAATTGTTAAGATGAAGTATTTGTCAAGATCGTATGTTTGGTGGTCCAGTCTAAACAAGGACATTGAAAATACCTGTAAATCTTGCATGGCATGTCAAACGCAACAAAATAATCCGAATGCGGGAAAATTATGTAATTAGTCTATTCCAGAAAGGATATGGGACTGGTGGCATATAGATTTTTTAGGCCGATTAAAGGCAAATATTGTTTGATCGTAACGGATGCTTTTTCTAAATGGCTAGAAGTGTTTGTTATATCTACTATTTTGTTACGATTGATAAATTAAGAGGACTGTTTTCTCAATGTGGTTTGCCTAAAACTATATGTTCTGATAACGGTCGGCAGTTCACATCTCAGGAATTTTCCGATTTTTTAAAATTTAACGGCATTAGGCATGTTAAGTCACCTCCACATAATGCGTCTTCTAATGGTGCGGCCGAAAATAGTGTTAAGACTGTAAAAAACTTTTTATTAAAAGGGCTTAATTCGGGCAGTGATAAATTTAATTTTAAAGCTTCTTTAAATAGGTTTCTTATGCTTATAGAATTACGGAACATTGTTCAACGGGAGAAACTCCTTCTAAGCTTTTTTTAGGTCGTCAAATTAGGTCTAGATCTGATTTATTAAAACCCGAAAATTCAACCAAAATTGTGCCTAAAACTGTTGATAATGTTAAAAATAATCTAAGGACAGCTCAGCGGAGAAATGTACAAAATTTTAAGGGGAGGAGAGAGGAAAAGTTCTCTATTGGACAATGTTATTACGCTAGGGATTACAAAAATGTTTTAATGCCAACTTGGTCATATTATTGTAAAAATTTTAGGTAGAAATGTTAAGGTTTACAAATCGAATTTGACTTGAAAAAGACACTTAAATCAAATTCGTAAATGTGAGTTTAATAATATTAGTGAATCGGTCGAAGTAAGTGTAGGAATAGAGTTAGGTAGTACCAAAGAAGTACAGAACAACGACGCCGGGCGATACTGAATGCTACTAATAGTGATATGATAATAGACGACGTCAAATGACGATTACGATGCGCCGAGCGACACGGATTTTGCGCCGAGTCGCCGTCCTCAACGGACTCGAAAATCTCCGGATCGATTTAAATATTAGTTGATTAATAAATAAACCTAATTTATTTCAACGTACTGGTGCTGAAATAGCGATGGGAGAGTGTGATGTATCACCAATTGATTTATATATTTAAAACCTTAAATATCGCACGCGCGCAAATTTAAATTTCCGCGCCTGTCCGTTATTAGCTATAGGTTCCTGCGGCCCTGTACCATGAGTACGGATTGGGTAGTACGTACCTGTACACGCGGTACAATTGTAATTGTATGTGCGAATAAAATTAGTGACGGAAATCTTTTTGTTTTTAAAATATGTTTAAAAATGATCCGTTGTCGTGTTTTTAGTTCGAAAAGGCAGAGAACAGGTCAATTAAAATATAAAATCGAATATAAAAAACAAACACAACCAGCAAAATAACTATAATAAATAATTTGGCAAAAACTTGGGTACGTGTAAAACATTTTCAAGCACAATTTCTTGATCAAGAATTTGAAAAAGTTTTTGCCCGAGAACTTCACCAGTGGAATACTTTCACCCTTGGATTAATATAAACATACCTGCGCAGTGGCGCCGGAACTTCGGAATTGCTCTGGGGGCTTGGAGCCCGGATCTCAACTAGGGTTGCCAGATATGTTGAAAAAAAACCGGACAAAAGGATTTGCGCCATAGGCGCAATTCTTCCTGCCCCAAAGGCGCTCTTTTGCGCGTTGCGCAGGCGAAGTTTTTTTGGGTGCCACGCCCTTTTTTGGGTAAAATAACCGTAAAGCTTATTGCGCAGATCTGACATCACGGCTGCCAACGTGTAGAAAATATAGATCGAGCGGATAATTAAAAATAGCCGTTTTTGAAAAAAATATTTTTAAAATATTGCATTTTTGTATTGTATTTTAGACGACTTTGTCTTATTTGCTACAAAATCCGAAAAATCACTAAAACTGGGGTATTTAACGAAAGTTTTCACTAAATCACTTTGGATTGGTTTCGAAATTATTAAATCTAGTGAAATTTCACCAGACCTGGCAACCTTGAGACCAGGGACTTTCCAAATTCTCTACGTGCTCTCAGCAAAGTGGCAGACCAGGGTTGCCAGATCTAGCAAAATTTAATTTTCAAAGACAAAATGATTTTTTCCTAAATATGATAACCTGCTAAATTAAAAAAGGAAACGACACATTAGTATCATTATTATGTAAACGTACTGTGGGGGTTAGGCTAGGTTAGGTTAGGGCTACGCCCCCAAAGAAATATGGCTCTGGGGGCCAAAGCCCCCACGGAATCGGCGCCTATGTACCTACGTATTTACTTTTTTCTTTTATATGATATAGATATAGAGAAAAGTGTCTTTTAAAGTTTTTTAAGCAATATATTGCCCGAAAAATAGGCGAACCTAATTAGATTGCAGGGCTGCAAATAAAATATACCAAAACATGCATCGGGATAATCTGTCTTGGTGTGGGTTTCTCTATATTTTCATACATTGTTTGTGTAGCGTAGGCCTAGTTAGATGTGTTTAAATTTTTTATCATAATAAAATAAAATTATATGTCAAGATACATCACTACTCCATACATACTGAAAATAAGAAATACCCGGTATTTTACCCCTATTTGGGCATAATAAAATCATACAAAGGCTATTTCTAGTCATGCTTATATTTCAATCCGAGTATCCAAGTCACTAAAAGCACAAACACAATTCACTAAATTACATAAAAACTAGAAATCTGTAAATATTAAACACCCACAATAAACAATAAGGAATTCGCAGAGAAAACTTAAAACACAACAACAAAAATGGCGCCGAGCCGGTTCTGTCGCTCAAAAGGGACAGGCTGATAACAAGAGGTTTGTGCGCATGCCCAATTCTGCCGTGCGCTTGGACGTATTTTTTTAACCATAAAACTTAACTTTTGTTTGCGTACGAGATAAGCTGTATGGATCTAAAGGTAAATGTCTACGGGAAACTCACGTTTACCTTCCATAATCGGAAACTACGCGAAACACAAAAAATAATTAGATATAAAAGTAATTGAAAATTAGTTCTACATTATACAGGGTAGATTAAAAATAAGAATGTAATCGTATGTCTTACCGTATTTTTTTACTGGAGGCTTTTCTTTTAGGTAAATTTCCCGATATGTTTTACATGGATGATTATTACGAATGTGTAAAACAAAATGTTAGTAATACGTATTGCACTGCCAATATGGAATTGATTCCAAGAGATTCCAACTCCGAACTTTGGAAAAAAATTGAGGTAATTACAATATTTAGAAAAATTACACTTAATGGACAAAAGAACAAAATCAATGACGAAACCCGAAAATTGTAGACCATCTTTAAAATTGAAAATACAAGTTTAAATTACGTTAACTTAGGGGAAATTCGGATAATACGGCATACTTTTTACAAAACTGAAAATATATATTTTAAATATAAAGGTACAGGGCAAGGGCGTCCATAGGGGGGGGGGGGGGGGCAAAACGGGCACTTGCCCCCCCCCTAGGCGTCCACATTACTATTTTATTTCATAATTCAGTATAAATCAAGGGGTAATTCACTGAGAAAAATTTGTTCACCATTTTCCATATTGCCGAATTTTGTTCGTATTTTCCTTGTATTTTCCTCGTATTTTCTTAATTTTTCTCGTATTTTCTGTATTTTCCTTGTATTTTCTTAATTTTTCTCGTATTCTCCATGTATTTTCTTAATTTTTCTCGTATTTTCTGTATTTTCCTTGTATTTTCTCGTATTTTCTAGAGCTTGTACACCATTTTCGCCAAAAAAATTGGCTTTACTAAATTTTTTTTTAGAAGTCAAAGCAGCGTTGTTCCAGAATCTTAAGTTGGTTATTCCCATCATTAAAACCGTCGAAAACCCGGCAGCGTTAACGACTTTACGTCATTGCCAAATTGATTGGCGCGCGTATTTTCCATATTTTCCTTATGTTGCCTGTATTTTTCTCGTATTTTCTTTGTATTTTCTTCGTATTTTCTGTATTTTCTTCGTATTTTCTGTATTTTCTTCGTATTTTCTGTATTTTCTTCGTATTGTCTGTATTTTCTGCATTTTCCTCTTATTTTCTGTATTTTCTTTTGTATTTTCTAGAAGTTGTACACCATTTTCGCCAGTGAATTACCCCTCGGTATAAATATTCAAGCGCGGACCCAGGGGGGGGGTCATGGGGGTCATGACCCCCCCCAAAACAGAAAATAAATAAATGAATTTACTGTTTTGACTACCTCTGCAACTTTTTCACAAGATTCATGACAACATTACTATACCATAAATTAGTTATATTTTTCCTTTTTTTTAATTCACTTTAACATTAATTTACATGCATATATTATCCTTTTTAATGTAAAAATTATCATTGAAAATTTTCTCGCCTATAGCGCATTCTCTGTCAAATTTTGGGCGTGGTCGCAAAAATTTTTCGCCTGCGGCGCTTTTTAACTTCATTTATGTCATGATGACCCCCCCCCCCCCCAAAGCAAAGTTCTGAATCCGCGCCTGTAAATATTGAATAGTACAGTGATTAGTTAGTAGAGACCAACAAATCACTAAACTGATTATGATTATTTACAATAAAGAAAACTTAATAAAAAAAGTAATCAACGAGTTTGGCAAGACGTCTAGGAATTTAACATTTTTATTTTATGATGAAAACTTATAAATTGTAATTTTGTGTTTATTTTTTACGAATTCTGTAGGTTCCGTTAGGCATAAGGTACCTATATGTTAAATAATTAGTCATATATAAAAAAATATTGTTTAAGTTTTTGCCCCCCCCCTGAAAAACGCTCTATGGACGCCCTTGGTACAGGGTCATCCAACCAGGACTGAACAGGGGCCTATTTTTTTAGTTTCCCTGTATTTTTATTTAAACCAATATAGCCATTTAGTTTATGCTTTGCCGTAGAATATAAAATTACCATTTAAAAAGCAATCTGACTTAAAACAAAGGAACTGTGGCGTAAAGTTGTTGTTTTTTCAATGGAACACCCTGTATATTATTTATTTTTATGAAACGGCCTTCTTTTCTGATTCCATAAATATATAGTTTGTCCATATTAGCTCAAACCGTTTTTAAGATATGAGCAATCAAACATTTAAAAAGCTGTATTCATTTGAGCTTAATACGTCTAGAATGCCTTGGAAAAGAAAATCCCCGTAATGGCGATGCATTAAAATACAGCTTTTTAAATGTTTGATTGCTCATATCTTAAAAACGGTTTGAGCTAATATGGACAAACTATATATTTATGGAATCAGGAAAAAAGGGCTTTTCATAAAAATAAATAATATACAGGGTGTTCCTTTGAAAAAACAACAACTTTACGCCACAGTTCCTTTGTTTTAAGTCAGATCGCTTTTTAAATGGTAATTTTAGATTCTACGGCAAAGCATAAACTAAATGGCTATATTGGTTTAAATAAAAATACAGGGAAACTAAAAAAATAGGCCCCTGTTCAGTCCTGGTTGGATGACCCTGTACAAAACTGCAAAGAAAACATAACATTTGTTCTGGCTTTATCTTTGGGTAAAACAATATAAATACTGCGTATCAGGAACAAAAACCTTGAATATACGTTCTTCATGCACATGTGTTCGGTGTGCCGTTTTATCCAACCAGTTGGGTAAAATGGCATACATATCTGTTCGTATAATGTATGTTGAAATAAAAATATTTTTAAGGTAAAATAAGGTTAATTATGGTTGGCAAAGTTCACAAATAAACATTTTCGTTTTTTGAGAAAGTCCTGCACGCTCATAACAGTGGCTCCATTTTCTACAACTTTGACAGCAAATCCAAATCTCCTTAGGCTTAGACATTGAAAAAAGTCCAATACAATACATATAAGGTTTTCGGAATCAAATTTGGGGAACTGATCTGTAATGTTTACTTTCGCTTTTCGTTTCTTTGAGATCTTCTTTCTTCTCAACTTTTTTTCTTATACTTTCTGTTTCATCTCTATTAAATTTGAAGTTGAGTTTAAAACATTTGGTTCCTGGCTCTTTCGTTTTATTTATTCTGTAATTGTTGCAGTTAAGGCAATAACGCGCATTATCTAAAACACAAAATAATATTATTTTATAATCTTGGATAAAACGGCACCGTACCATTTTAAACATATCACCCCTGTGCCATTTTATCCAAAACGGCTAAGTTCATGTTGTTTGTTATTAAATATTTATAAAATAACTTTTAAAATATACAAATAATACAAAAACATGCTTCAGTATCCTACTTACCTGTCAAGTTATAAATAATTGTTCAATAAGTTGTAGGTTA
Source organism: Polydrusus pterygomalis (assembly GCA_963969555.1). NCBI lineage: Eukaryota > Metazoa > Arthropoda > Insecta > Coleoptera > Curculionidae > Polydrusus > Polydrusus pterygomalis. The sequence goes on from OZ018375.1 coordinate 5,049,906, forward strand.
TGTTATGAGTTTCAGGCACGTTCTCTTAATCTCCAAACAATTTCAAACATACACGAAAACAAACTAACACCTACCACCGCTAAGCATCCACTAATATCTTCTTTGTTTTAATCTCCAGTTGTCGTATGCTCCCCACCAGTGTCGAAAATCGCATGGGGGGATTTAAGAAATGCGCGTAATTTATTATACAGGTACTGTGCCATTTTATCCTAGTATGCCGTATTATACCAATCTCCCCTACGTGTTGTTTTATGAGTACTTAATTGCCCTTGTTGCATGCTTATGCATGGCATAATGCTTTTAAACCATTGTAACTATTATGCGCCAATTATTGCAATTACGACAACGCAAGATAGACATCCATTATTTTTATAAATTAATTGATTCAGCCGATACTAGGTGGAAATCCATAATTAATATAGTATTATGGGATACAGTAAAACAAAGATGAACGTGTACATTTCCACTATATTAAAGCTTCGTCAGACGACAATGATTTAATAAAGGTGAAAATTAAAAATCGGGTTGCAATAAAATGAAATTATTGAAGATGTCAATAAAACAGTGGAAGGGTTGCAATAGTGGGAAAATCCAACAGAGGGTTTAAAAATTAAATTAAATTAGGTATAATATGGGTAATTTACAAAATCTTAAGTATATGGTCAACAGAATAAATTTAACAAAGGTGAATTATTTAAATCAAATTGATCATTAAGTAACAGGTCCGTATTTTTAAGTTTATTTATTTCCATAGATTCTAACAAATTTAGTTTTAATCCTTTGTTTTCTGTATGTAAGATTTCAAAGGAAGGATCGAAATTATGTTGATTATCAAGTAAATGGTTAGCAGAGTTTGAGTCGGTTTTGTTTTTTAGAAAACTGTTATAATGTTCCTGCATTATTTTGTTAAAATGTCTACCCGTTTGGCCAATGTATGTTTTAGGACAATTTTTGCATTTTAAATTATAGACGCCTGATTTTTTGTTTTTATCGCTTTTAGTTTTATTGTTTTTGATAAATTTACTTAAAAAGTTATTAGTTTTGTAACACACATTTATTTTAAGTTAAGAAAATTGTCAATTACTTTGCTAGGTTGTCCAAAGAAAGTGACAAGTTTAAATTGGTCAGAGTTTTTGCTTCTAGGAAAAACTAAGTCAATAGCCTTTTTGTAAGTTTTCTTTTTTAGGATTTGGTCAATTAGATTTAAGTTATATTCGTTATTGACTGCAATTTGATTAATCATGTTTAGTTCTTTTTGAAAATTGATTTTATTTAGAGGGAGATTTCCTAGTCTATGGATCATACTGTGAAAAGAAGCTAATTTATGTTGTATAGGGTTGCAAGATGTGTTGTGTATGACAGTATCAGTATGAGATGGAAAACGGAGTAAACGTGTCTATCATTTTCTCTCTTAATATTTAAATCAAGAAAATTGATAGAATTATCACTTTTGTGTTCTATTGTAAACTTGATATTTTTATGTAGGCTGTTAATATATTCTAAAAAGACTCTTAACTGTCTATCAGTACCAAGAAAACATGTTAAGACGTCATCAACATAATTATGCCAATAAAGAAACTGTTTGAAAAGAGGATGATTGCTTATTTGGTCTTCTAAAAAATCCATAAATACCATTACCTACTTGATAATCAACATAATTTCGATTCTTTCTTTAAAATCTTACATACAGAAAACAAAGGCTTAAAACTAAATTTGTTAGAATCTATAGAAATAAATAAACTTATAAATACGAACCTGTTACTTAATGATCAATTAGATTTAAATAATTAAGATTTTATAAATTAACCATATTGTACCTAATTTAATTTAATTTTTAAACCCTCTGTTGGATTTTCCCGCTATTGCACCCCTTCCACTGTTTTATTTACATCTTCAATAATTTAATTTTATTGCACCCCAATTTTTATTTTTCACCTTTATTAAATCATTGTCATCATTCTGACGAAGCTACAGTGTTAGCGAAACATGTAATTTTTCTAGTAAATTAGTGGAAATTTACAAGTTCAACTTTGTTTTACTGTATCCGATAATAGGTACTATACAAACATTTTATTTATCATGACAAGGCGACAAGACGTCAAATGACACCAATTTTTACTCTACAATAATATATACGCTTTTGCCGAAGACTCGAAAGACTTTGCCCCCCTTTCGGGTTTTATTTGAACTTAAATATACTCAATTTGTAACTATTGAAAATTTATCAGTGCTATGAATGATAAAAAAATGTTAGGTTATTGTGAAAATAGTGTTCGTCGTTGATATATTATTTGACTTAATAATGATAAATGATTGAAATGATAAATGTATTAATTTTTAGACGTGGAGCACAACACGATATCACTTTAATCGTTCCATTATCCATAGAACTCTTTGTGTACCAAGCAAATATAAAAATGATCTAGAAAAAAAGACCTTTTTTGAAATCGAAACGAACGATGAACTTAAAGGGTACAATCTGACTGCCGAAATGTTTAGCATATACTGTAGGAAGGAATATTCTGATGAAACAGGAACAAAACAAATTTTGTAAGTACTGTAAAGAGAAACATTAAGGCACAGACATATAATATAAGGAGACAAAACATTTCTTAATTTATTATAGTAAAATGAGGTAAAGAAAAACATTAGTTTCAAAGAAATATATTTATTTTTTTTAAATGCAAAAAAAAAACAAAGATAAATAAAAGTAAACAATTTTTTAGCCTGAAATGGTATAATAGCTATTTATGCCATCAGTTACGAAATGCCTAATTTTGTGTAACGCGTGAGATTTTTGCGGAACGAACGAAGTGAGTTTCGCAAAAACTCACAAGTTACACAAAATTTCATTTCGTAACGTATTGCATACAAGATTTTTTCTAATTTTGAAGAAAGTAATAAAAAAATAAAATTCAATATAATTGATAAAAATTTGGAAAACATAAATTTAGTTTTTCTAATTTTGACATATAACTGATGGCATAAATAGCTATTGTTGCTGTTACTTCATGTTAGTTGTCAGTTTGACATTTTGTAAAAAAGTCTAGACGGAAGGTTTTTAGCGAGATTGATATATTTTTAGTTTTATTTTTTTTAAATGAGTCATTCAAGTTCTGAAGAGCTACCAAGCGATATTGAAGAGGCAGCAGGTAATGCTCTATTATCAGTAATTCCCAAAAAGTCACTAATTTTGAAATACATTTTTCGTCACCAATTGCATAAAATTTTACTTTATGCAACTAGTTACAAAAAGTAAGACGTTTCATAATGTCAATCAGTTTTAAAAAGTGTCACTTTATATGTCAAAATTAGAAAAAAGGCATGTATTACTAAATATTTTTGAAAATTTTCAAAAAGGATTGTCTTCTATTAGCAAAAATATGTTTATACAATGAAAAGCGTCTTTCAACATCTACAGATGTAATCGGACAATACTGCGACTTAGGTAGCAAAATATAAGGCCAAGATACAACTTCGTTGGATGGTTTACCCCATAAATGCTTTTTACTGCAGTAAAGTATTTAAATCCTTCATTATTTTTTTCCGGTTACATCCAATTTGTTTCTACTTGACCTCCTACTCCTCGTCCTACTTTACCTCTTCTTGAAAAATTTCCTTTTCAAGTTTCGACTAACTCTGAGAATTTTTTATTCCACGATGACCTTTTCGCCACCTTAGACATTCTGAACACAAATATGAAATTATAGTTTCACACTGAAAATACTTAAATCTTTCGACAAACTAAAACAGAAGTATGTATTACAAATCGATATAAATACAGTTTGTTAAGCAGGTAATAATAACACATTATTAAGTGACAATAAACAACCTCTAACAATATACCTGCAAACCCCGGAAACCGCCAATAAATACCTTGTGTATAAACAAAATATAAATATAATTATTATATTTTTCAGATTGGAAAATCCCTGAAATTAGTAGGTACCGAACTGGACATTAAACCTTTAATGTTTTAAATTTTTTGATAAAGCCGAAAACATAAAAATATGCTCTTAATATAATAATTTATGAAAAATATGCATTTTAGTATAAAATTGACAAAATATGCAAAACAATGCCTATACAAGGGCGTCCATAGAGGCGGGGGGGGGGGGGCAAAACGGGCACTTGCACCCCCCTAGGCGTCCACATTACTATTTTATTTCATAATACAGTATAAATCGAGGGGTAATTCACTGAGAAAAATTTGTACACCATTTTCCATATTGCCGAATTTTCTTCGTATTTTCCTTGTATTTTCTGTATTTTCCTTGTATTTTCTTAATTTTTCTTGTATTTTCTGTATTTTCCTTGTATTTTCTTAATTTTTTCGTATTTTCTGTATTTTCCATGTATTTTCTTAATTTTTCTCGTATTTTCTGTATTTTTCTTGTATTTTCTCGTATTTTCTAGAACTTGTACACCATTTTCGCCAAAAAAAATTGGCTTAACTAAATTTTTTTTTAGAAGTCAAAGCAGCGTTGTTCCAGAATCTTAAGTTGGTTATTCCCATCATTAAAACCGTCGAAAACCCGGCAGCGTTAACGACTTTACGTCATTGCCAAATTGATTGGCGCGCGTATTTTCCATATTTTCCTTATGTTGCCTGTATTTTTCTCGTATTTTCTTTGTATTTTCTTCGTATTTTCTGTATTTTCTTCGTATGTTCTGCATTTTCCTCTTATTTTCTGTATTTTCTTTTGTATTTTCTAGAAGTTGTACACCATTTTCGCCAGTGAATTACCCCTCGGTATAAATATTCAAGCGCGGACCCAGAGGGGGGGTCATGGGGGTCATGACCCCCCCAAAACAGAAAATAAATAAATGAATTTACTGTTTTGACTACCTCTGCACTCTGCAGCTTTTTCACAAGATTCATGACAACATTACTATACCATAAATTAGTTATATTTTTTCTTTTTTTGAATTCACTTTAACATTAATTTACATGCATATATTATCCTTTTTAATGTAAAAATTTTCATTGAAAATTTTCTCGCCTATAGCGCATTCTCTGTCAAATGTTGGGCGTGGTCGCAAAATTTTCTCGCCTGCGGCGCTTTTTAACTTCATTTATATCATGATGACCCCCCCCCCCCCCCCCAAAGCAAAGTTTTGGATCCGCGCCTGTAAATATTGAATAGTACAGTGGTTAGTTAGTAGAGACCAACAAATCACTAAACTGATTATGATTATTTACAAAAAAATAAAGAAAATTTAATAAAAAAAGTAATCAACGAGTTTGGCAAGACGTCTAGGAATTTAACATTTTTATTTTATGATGAAAACTTATAAATTGTAATTTTGTGTTTATTTTTTACGAATTCTGTAGGTTCCGTTAGGTATATGTTAAATAAGTCATATATAAAAAAATATTGTTTAAGTTTTTGCCCCCCCCCCCCCTGAAAAACGCTCTATGGACGCCCTTGTGCCTATATGCACTTTGCATATATTCCGCCGTTTAGTTATTAGCATTGGCTTGCAATACAGCCTTAATTTTGTTTGCAATGAAAACAGCGAACTCAACGTACGATGGATTAAAATTTATGGCGCTATTCGTTGGTAAAACAGAGAAATACATTTAAAATGCACTAAACTTACCAATGGAAACCGCTATGGTGCGCCTGCGCATGTTTTGCATTCAATGCTGCGATGTTTGTATTGTAACAGCTTTTTCATTGGGAGACAAAAAAAGAAGAAATGGGGGTATTACTCGTTTTAGAATTGGCATCAGTATAAGTAACATATTGTCAGCAATACTGATTTTGTAGCAATAGATAAATGTCCAGAAAAGAAAGGAATTTTTTTGATGTTTTTTTTTTCAGATTTTGTATAGTTTTTTATTTTGGATTCGTAGTACTAGCTACAATATGGGATAAGATGTGTGATAAAGGTAGCAAACAATCTACCAGTAAGTAAAGAATAATTAATATTACCTTTGAATATCATAGCTTGATATATTTTAGAAAACGAGCGTTTGGTTTTGCGAACACCTCTAAATAAGTAACCGATATATTTTTGATTTTCGTCTGTAACAATAATCATCTATATATTATTATCTATCTACCAGCAGCCATTAATTCATAAGTTAAATAGTCAAATCTTTAATAAATATGCAATGTTTCAAGGAAACACCTTATTCAAAGCCAGAAGTTAAATATTCCTATACGGAAAAGAAAGAATTAGCAGCCTTTTCAACGTCAGACTTAAATTTATTTATACCGTGCGAGCAAAAATTTATGCATCAAAGAGGGCCTTGCATCTAAGGACGTAATGCTTAGCCGTTGAGCTTAATATCTGTTGGGTATCAGTAGCTACCTGAATTAACAATCAATCAGTCATTCCGTCATCTTTGACAGTCGTTACAAGTAATTTGATTCATCGCTAATTTTTCCAATTTCTCGAACAATTCACACAATGGACTTTACGGAACAGCACAAAACATTCATAGTTGAAGCGTATTTTCGAAACGGGGTGAGTAGCAATACAATCCGGGTTTGTGCATGGACGATTTTCACGAACATATTCCTAACGTTGCTTTTATTGCTGGGGATTTTTATCATTGCCTGAAAAGAACCGTGGCTATGTTTAGGGAAACAGGTTCTATACAACACAAAAAAGGAGCAGGAAGACCATCTGTAAGAACCGAAGAACTTGTTGCTAACGTTCGTGAAATAATGCAAAATACGCCAACAAATTTTATAAGACCTGTCCCAAGATGTGGGAAGATGCAGGACTATTCTTAAGAAGCAGCTAAATTTATTTCCTTATAAAGTGCAAGTATTCCAAGAAATACAAGCCGCAGATTTTGAAAGACGCAGGAGTTACTCTCCAGTGGTTTACCCAAAATTTATTGGAAAGAATGATTTATTAGACCGGACATTTTTTTCGGATGAATAAGCCAGTTTCCACCTCTCCGGTTATGTGAATTCTCAGAATACACGCATGTGGAGTAGTGAAAATCCCCATTTTTATTGTAGAGTCACATTGCACCCTCAAAAAATTGGTGTCTGGTTAGCTGTTTCCCGAAGAAGAATTGTTGGTCCTATTTTTTCCATGACACAGTTACAGCACAGCGGTATAGAGACAATATTTTGAATCCATTTATGGAGCAATTACTTGACGACGAACTACGTTTTGGATATTTTCAACAGGACGGTGCAACCACCCATCAGCCGCCGAAACTATATATTAACTACTTACGCAATTTTTTCGACGACAGATTGATCAGTTTTCGATCAGACATTGAATTCCCACCTAGATCACCTTGTTTAACGGTTATGGATTACTTCGTTCTTCCTCATTTAATGAACACTATTTTTAAAACACCATGAGTTGCAAATTTAGAACAATTACAAGAAAGGATTAGCCAAGAATGTGGTAACATTTCTCCAGAGATGCGGTGGCCAATTTCAGCAATTTATGTAATTATTTTTCTTTTTCTTTCTGTATATTCTTACATTGTTAATTTTATAAACAACAAAAATAAATTTGTATTTGTCTACTTATTTCATTACTCATTAGTTTGGTCATGTCATAATATGAATTTGACAAAATTTTAACCTAGATTTGGTTAGATATATCGTCCCTATATCATTGTGATCTAAACCAAGCCCCTACGTTTTCTAATCCAAGCCCTCTTAGATGCAAATAATGTTTGCCCGCACGGTATTATCAATGATGCTTACCAGCAATAAAGTGTTAATATTTCGTAAACGTTTGAAGATGCGTATAGGTATAGGCTTAAATTATGAAAAATTCTCCAATTGATTGTAGAATGTAAAAATAAACAATACGTATATTAAAAAAAAAATTAAAGTTGATGCAAGTCGTAATTTTATATTTAATATATTTTTTTTTAAAATAATGCATTTGAAAAAAATTAATTTAACGGGTCCGAGCGATTCTTGATTAAGCGGGCGGTATTCTATATAAAAGGCTGATCCGTTTCTTTATCAAGACGCTGTACACCAGCTTATGTTTATTAAAGATATATTTTTAGTTAGTAAATGGTTCATTTGTTTTTCTCTGGAGTCCAATTGGAAAAAATTAACCAGCGACAAGAATCCAGATTACAAAAGACTGAAATGTATACAGGGCATTCGAACATACCAAACGTGTTTAGTTATCACGTGTCACATTTTATTGGCCGTTGGACAGCTCTATTCTAAGAATCCGTCTCTCATTGAAGAGGTAAGACCAACGACCTCTTATAGAATAGACCTAACCATTCATTCGTGAATAGCCTGTTTGTTTGCATCAAACATTCGTACGTGTTAAACAAAGACAGAAGAGAGAGGGGGAGCGTTAAAATTTCCGACTCCGCGCGGTATTGCAATGGCTCAAGGGTTCCGAGCGATCAGTCAACACCAGCGGCGTAGGGTCTGACAAGGATTTTTAATACAATAAATAAGTAATAATTGAAAAAGTTTTTTTCCTTATAGTACTAATAAATTTTTACTTAAGTGAATATTAAAAGAAGCCTTTGAGAAAAGCCTAGGCTGTCAATATAACAAGCGTCTAAAGTATGGCTGTGGACTTTTCAACCGCCCAATCAACGTTTGCCATAAAGCGCGGGAAACTTAAAAATAAATGTGTTAGAATGCGCATGACGTTTGTAATACTATATTGCTTTCTTTCATGCCTTGAAATGTTTAATTGTTTATTTAATACATTCACAACACTGAACAACAGAATGTTGAGGAGGGGAGTGTTTTTCGCATACGTGACGTTTCAGAGAAACCTATACACGTAGGGAAAATGTTTGTCCGCCCATCTCTTAGGAATAAGTTAGAATAGTACAAATATGAAGTATCGCAAAGTAAACAGAAATAGGTATATTATGTTTCCCTCACTCCATCGCATCGGATCCGGCTGGCTCGATGCCTTTTGCTTGATCCTGATCCTTTCATTCAGGCGGCAACGTACGAAAGAATGAATATCTATTTGATATTAATAGAATAGAAGCGGCGCGGCGTGCCACCAGCGAGTGCCATGAGCGAGATGCAATACGATGGAGCAGGGAAAACATAATCTACCTACCTCTGTTTGCTTTGCGATACTTCATATTTATACTATTCTAAGTTATTACTAAGAGATGGGCGGACAAACATTTTCCCTAAGTGTATACCGTTATTAATAAATAACATTTTGTGTTCCTAATTTACAACAACCGGCTTTACATCGCTTAACATCAAAATTACTTTCTTTAAGATTTCGTCCTATGGTTGGCCGGTTAAAAAGTCCATACTCATCAGACTCTAGACGATTGTGTAAAGTATACAGTGTGTCCGCTTGAGTTCTGTACCGGGTGTTCCACCTAAGGAGGTAATCGGCTATATCTCAGAAAGTAATAACACTAGGACTTTGGGAAAAAATATATGTCTATAAAAGCGGCCAAGAGAAATTGCTGGAAATTATTTTCAAGTTCGAAAAATGACCGCTAGGGGGCGTAAGAGAACTTTCAAAATAGAAATGCCGATTTTCTCTGGATTTTTCTTAATAAAAATAAGTTAAAGATATTAGCATTGTATTCTTCATAAAATTATGCAACTTTATGTTAGGAATCATTTTTTTCTATTTTCAATAAAAAAGTGGTGGAAGAAAGTCAAACCTTTTTTCTTTCAAACGCTGATATCTCTGTTTTGGATAAATCGATTTTATTTAACTTGGTCTTGAAAAAAAGCCCTTCTTTTCCTCTACACGTAGATCTATTAACTATACCATATTGATTCTGATGGTGGCCACTAGATGGCGTTTTTCCGTAATTCCTCAATGAATAAGGATTTTCTCAAAAAAATCAAATGTTATGATATGACTTTTTCATCATATTTTATTTTAGGCTTATAAAGGCTATTACATAGTGGAATAAAAAATCCAGGTCCGTATTTAAAATAAAAAAGTTGATGATGGTCGCTCGAATCCGAAACGTCGGATTAAAAAACTAACCCCATCAGCTTGTAGAGGAGGAAAAGTTACTATAAGGAACTGAAAACCGCAACGTGATATCTTTTGTTAAACTAGAGAAATTAGGGATAATAATAATTAATATGGAAATATAGGCCATTTTTTAAAACATTCACTAATCAATTAAATCACACAAAAGATATCACGTTGCGGTTTTCAGTTCTTTGTAGTAACTTTTCCTCCTCTACAAGCTGATGGGGTTAGTTTTTTAATCCGACGTTTCGGATTCGAGCGACCATTATCAACTTTTTTATTTTAAATACGGACCTGGATTTTTTATTCCACTATGTAATAGCCTTTATAAGCCTAAAATAAAATATGATGAAAAAGTCATATCATAACATTTGATTTTTTTGAGAAAATCCTTATTCATTGAGGAATTACGGAAAAACGCCATCTAGTGGCCACCATCAGAATCAATATGGTATAGTTAATAGATCTACGTGTAGAGGAAAAGAAGGGCTTTTTTTCAAGACCAAGTTGAATAAAATCGGTTGATCCAAAACAGAGATATCAGCGTTTGAAAGAAAAAAGGTTTGACCTTCTCCCACCACTTTATTATTGAAAATAGAAAAAAATGATTTCTAACATAAAGTTGCATAATTTTATGAAGAATACAATGCTTATATTTTTGACATATTTTTATTAAGAAAAATCAAGAGAAAATCGGCATTTCTATTTTGAAAGTTCTCTTACGCCCCCTAGCGGTCATTTTTCGAACTTGAAAATAATTTCCAGCAATTTCTCTTGGCCGCTTTTATGGACATATATTTTTTCCCAAAGTCCTAGTGTTATTACTTTCTGAGATATAGCCGATTACCTCCTTAGGTGGAACACCCGGTACATATGGAAAACTTTTTTATTATTAACTTTACGAAAAAAAGTTATTCTTCATAAAAAGTTCTGCATGGTCCAAAACCTAAAATGCAACCATCAAATATTGAAATTTTCCAGTCATATACGAGGTTGGTCAAAAAACGTGAATTTTTCCCAAGAATGTAAATTTTTCCCAATCGTAAAGTACCTTTATTTTTGACATTATCAAAAATTGTTATTAAAAAAAGTTGATCGGAACTAAGAACCACGTCTAAATATGCTATAACACGCATTAAATTAATTAAATAATTAAAAAATTAAATAGTTAATAATAAATCAATAAAATAATTTTTTAACATAAATGCGTATAATTGCACATTTAGCTGTAGTTTTTAGTTCTGATCAACCATATTTTTTGATAATGTCAAAAATTAAGGTACTTTACGCTTGGGAAAAATTTACATTCTTGGGAAAAATTCACGTTTTTTGACAAACCTCGTATATGACTGGAAAATTTCGATATTTGATGGTTGCATTTTAGGTTTTGGACCATGCAGAACTTTTTATGAAGAATAACTTTTTTTCGTAAAGTTAATAATAAAAAAGTTTTCCATATGTACAGAACTCAAGCGGACACACTGTATAGTGTTATAGTTTAATGAAATTAATAATTGAGGCGTAGGACAATAGGAAATATTTTATTTTTATATTTAATCATGACTTCATTTTCTTTTGTTTTCAATTGCTACTGAGATAAATTGACAAAGGATGATATAACGAGAAGAGAAAATACCGAAAAATCAAAATATTTCAAGAACTATTAGAGATATGACATTCTTTATAAAAGTTGAAGGGATTTTGACTAGCTATAGGATGACAGCGAAATATATAAAGTGTTCTCTCTCCTCTCTCTCTCTCTTTCTCTCTCTCTTAATATCGTACAGTGTAAAATTTATTTTTAGATTTATAGCCTAACCATTGCCAGGATATTTTTAATATTTCTCTTGTTTATAATACAAACATATTTTGTGATTTCGTCTTGGTTATTGACCAATCAAGTGTTGGGGCTGCACAAGAAAAACGGACGGTTTTCTGTAAGAGATGGGTTGATTATTTTCCTTCACAGAGTAACTAGGTAAGTGAAGTAAACAACTTGGCCGGTGGCTGCTTCTTCAATAGGTCATTTTGGCCAAAGACCTCTCCCAGTAAATTATTTGAAACAATGCAAGAAATTATCAGTAGGAATATCGATTTATGTTGTCGAGTTTGAACAGTTCGGAAATGCCCTTGTCCAAGTAAATATTCGAGAGAATTTATTCCTCTCATGTTAAAGTCACGAGTCACTAAATAGTCCATACAAACACACACACACACATACAACACAATACACAACTTTAATTGGTAGAACGACAGTAAAACAATCTTTCTACCGTGTGAGCAAAACTTATTTGCATCAAAGAGGGCTTGGATTAAAAAACGTAGGGCTTGGTTTAGATCACAATGTCATGGGAACGATATATCTAACCAAATCTAGGTTAAAATTTTGTCAAATTCATATTATGACATGATATGCCAAACTAATGAGTAATAAAATAAGTAGACAAATACAAATTTATTTTTGTTGTTTACAAAAAATTAACAAATTAAGAATATACAGAATGAAAAATAAAAATAATTACATAAATTGCTGAAATTGAAATTCTTTGGGAAACAGCTAACCAGACACCTATTTTTTGAAGGTGCAATGTGGCCCCCTACAAAAAATGGGGATTTTCACTACTCCACATGCGTGTATTCTGAGAATTCACATAACCGGAGAGGTGGAACCAGGGTTCATCCGAAAAAAATGTCTAGTCTAATAAACCATTTATTTTCAATAAATTTTGGGTAAACCATTGAGAGTAATTCCTGCGTCTTTCAAAATCTGCGGCTTGTATTTCTTGGAATACTTGCACTTTATAAGGAAACAAATTTAGCTGCTTCTTAAGAATAGTCCTGCATGTTCCATAAGATCTTCCCACTTCTTGGGACAGGCGTCTTATACACTTTGTTGGCGTATTTTGCATTATTTCACGAACGTTTGCAACAAGTTCTTCTGTTCTTACAGATGGTCTTCCTGCTCCTTTTTTGTGTTGTATAGAACCTGTTTCCCTAAACACAGCCACGGTTCTTTTCAGGCAATGATAAAAATCCCCAGCAATAAAAGCAGCGTTAGGAAAATGTTCGTGAAAATCGTCCATGCACAAACCCGGATTGTATTGCCACTCACCATTTACTCTAACCCCGTTTCGAAAATACGCTTCAACCATGAATGTTTTGTGCTGTTCGGTAAAGCCTATTGTGTGAATTGTTCAAGAAATTGGAAAAATTAGCGATGAATCAAATTACTTGTAACGACTGTCAAAGATGACGGAAAAACTGATTGATCGTTAATTCAGGTAGTTACTGACACCCAACAGGTATTAAGCTCTACGGCTAAGCATTACGTCCTTAGATGCAATGCCCTCTTTGATGCAAATAATTTTTGCTCGCACGGTATATTTTGCTTTTACTTGCTAGTAGAATAATAGGTACTTTCCATTTACTTCTTTTAAACCGTAAAGCAAAGTAAAAATCTTTGCTTAGCTAAGTTGTTAAAGGAACGCTTCTCGAACAATAACTTCGTATCAGCGTATGGGAAATTGAGAGGGGCATACTCAACCGCGGCAAGGGAGGACAAAAAATATTTGCTATGCCAAGTTAAATTTTAAAAAATACGCTCATCTTAGCCGTTGACTCTGGTTTGCTGTTTAAAATTAACTTAAAGGAATTCGGCCAATATGAAAAAAAAACTGAGTGCGCACGATATCTACCAATGGAAGTTGAAAGTCGCAATACCTACTCACAATCACGTCTTAAGGTTGAATTCTCAACGTCATTCAATCTATTGCCAACCTATAACCTATTTCGCGTTGATTTTTTGAGTTTATTATTTTAATAACTAACATTTAAAGAAAATCAATATCGTCGGTACATTATTTAGGTAGTATCTGATATATTACAAAAATATCAATTTATTTCATTGCTAATTTTGCATGGGAGAATTGTATAGTGAGAGAACAATGAGTGACAATGACATAATAATGTTAAAAAAAATCTTACCCGAAATTTTTCGCTATACAATTCTCCTAAAATAACTTATGAAATTCCTTGATATTTATTAAATATGTCAATTACTACCTATAGAACATCAAGTCGATACTGATTTTTTTAAAATTTTGTATAAAGGCTAGAAAACATAAATAAATCTACGCGAAATAGGTTATAATTAATATAAATTATATAAATACTCCCACCTTAAGTCAAAATAAGGTGAAAAAATAAATATTTTAAATCAAAAAAATTACAGTGTGTTTGGGACATAAAAAGGTAAGTTTTCACCAAATTTCGTGAAAAAAAAAGTTGTAGATCTTCTTATTACCTACAACTTTGCCATTTGACGTTTTTCCATTGGACTTGTAGTTTTGCCGGAAATCGAGATAAATCGTTTTCTACCCTTAAAAACTCACCCCTTTACACTTACCGACCTCGGATCGCCCGTAAATTAATTTTCCTTTCATTTTTGTTATATTCTCTTCCTTTTGCAATGGGTTTCATCCTACTATTATTTTTTTTGGTTTCAAAAATTATCGACCCTGGTCTATAAGTTTTACCAACAACGGGTACGATTTAGTAAAGGTACTACATATTTTCAAAAAAAGAAAATACTGGTTAAAATGGTCCTCATTGATCACCAATACCTTAAAAACGACATAAAAATTTCTCGTCCCCCATTTTATTTACATAAATTTAATTAAAATCAAGGAAAACCAGTTGTGTCAGTACCCTCGTAACTATAATTATAATACATGTCTTTGGTACACTCTGTAAAGATCATTCCCAATGTCTGCTTTGCACCTGTATTAGTCAATTGAAAATTGAATCTATTCTATCACCGGTTGCGATTCCTAACACAAAATATTAATCACATACTGACCACACCACGATATCCTAAAAATATGATTTATTTTCTTCTAACTATCCATCTGTTCATAAGAAAGCTAGCTACAAAAGGCCATACAATAATAAATACCACGGCCTGACACTGGAGGCCCGAGAAGAATCGTTTTTTCCTCGCTAAGGTCTTTTTGGTTGTCATTTCCAATGTGGTTATCTGGAAAAAATCGACAAAATAATGATAGTTACACATAACACAGTGGTATAAGCGGAAATGTTTTTATCCATGCATAGATTATACCGGGTGGTTCTTTTCTAATAAGCCAATTAAGTTATTTAGAGAAACGCTTCGTAAAATTATTTAAAATTAAATACGGCTCTGATGTTTATTTGATGATTTGGGTAGTAGGTATCTGATATATTACAAAAATATCAATTTATTTCATTGCTAATTTTGGGAGAATCGTATAGTGAATGAACAATGAGTGACAATGTCACCCATTCCCAACCAGTCAATATAATGTTAAAAAAAATCTTACTCAATATTTTTCGCTATACGATTCTCCTAAAATAAGTTATAAAATTCCTTGATATTTATTAAATATGTCAATTGTTACCTATAGAATATCAAGTCGATACTGATTTTCTTTAAATTTTGTATAAAAGCTAGAAAACACAAATAAATCTACGCGAAATAGGTTATAGGTTGGCAAGCATGTTGATACTCCTACCTTAACAGTGTTGCCAACAGAAATTTGCAGCATTGCCAGTACCAGAGTACAAATATCAACCAGTACCATACACCTCTTATCTAATTTTATTATTCAATAAATTACTGTTTAGCAAACCAGACTCTATTTTATATACGTGTGCAGGGGCGTGCAAACCAGCCCCTGCAGACTCTGCAGTGCGGGAGGGCCCCGGAGTATAGAGGGGCCCCGCAGGGCCCCGTTCTATTTGTCTTGAATAAAACTTTGTTAGATCAACGATGACTCAAAGCCGTCTTAGCTCCTTGGCAATAATTTCTGTAGAACATTAAATAGCAAAGCATGTAGATTTGGACGCAGTAGTAGGTAAAACGTAAAAGTTGTAGTAGTTATTTCTTTTAGTATTTACTTATAAAAAGCAAAATAGGTATTTATGTATTTATTATACACGGAAGAAAGTAATACATTTTTAGCGAGGTGTAAGCTTTACTGTGCACATCTAATTAAAACACCATGCATATTGGGGACTCTTTTGGTATTGTTACTTTTGTGGGAATTTCATATATGAATATATATAGGGTGTCCCTTAAATAAGGGGATATACATACCAGTAACAGAAGATAGTGGACTTGATAATATGTCAAATAGTTTTTTGAGGGCAAGAAGGAGGATTCCATAATGAGTTTTAAGATATCTCTTACCGAAAGCTAGCTACACACTATGGGTGTCTCGCACATTTCTGACAGCTTTACCTCAAATTATGGAAGAGTGATCTTTTATTCGTAAAAAGTGTACTTCATTAATCACGATATTTCCAATAGTTTTTGAGATAATTGCGTTTGAATGCTAGTTGGCAAGAAACATTTAAATAAACACCTTTCATAACGAAACATGTTTATTGAAAATTAACCGCATAAAAAATGACATATTTTCAAGTCTACTATATCTCCTGTTGCTGTATTTGCCCATTAGTTATATTGGACATCCTATATTTATAACGATAGGTCAATGGTTTAACTAGGCACTTTATTGATTTGATAATAGATGAGTTAACCAAAATGGTATTGGTACCTACTCACTATTAAACTTAAATAATAAATACCAAGAAAATCTACCTCTAAAATATATAAAATCCAAAAATAGAATGTTTAAAATACACACTACCTACACAAAAAAAACACCAGTCACAGAAACACTTAAACAAACACCAAAATCAGAAAAAATAATATGACTCCTACAACTCCTACACGAACAAACCCGCGTGAGCTTGCTACCGCCCACTGCTGATCTGGGAACTTTAACGACAAAACCAGATCACCTGTTAATGTCAATTGTCGTTGTCTTTTGTCGAAACGCATTGTTTTAAGAAAAAGTTAACTCTGTATTGTAAGTTAAATTTTAAAGCCCGCGGGCATGTATATCTTCCCATATTCGTTAAATAGGAATTTTGAAGTGCGCATGCCCATTTGCCGCTGTAGTGATTATTGTTTGCTGATCCATTATAGGTACCTATATGTCTATGGTTTTTAGGTTCTGGGCTCCCTTGCTTGCCATGAGGTACGTGCACTACAAACTCTTTGTCAGTAGAGCAAATGGACCTGGGAATTTCGGAACGACAAACATATTGGTTCAAACTTGCAGTAAAAATTATTGGGCCACTTTTTTTCAACTTACCAATTTGTTACCTATTAATGAAGTAGTAAGTAGATGTGTAGATGTAGGTACATGGTCGCAGAGCTTCAGTAGCTAGCTACCGATACTGCAAACTACCTTTTGATAGTTATAATAGTTGCTTTTGAGCTAGTTTTAAAGCTTAAATCGAATTTCCGAAGAAGGTACGGCATTTTTTAAATACAGAGTTTACTGCAATTAATTAGAAATAACTCAAAACAGGAGCTTGCAAAAAAGTAGCTTGTAGCTAATTTTTTCCAGCAGCTTTTTCAGCCAACGACGATAAAGCAATGGCGGATTTACGGGGGGGGTAACGGGGTAATTACCCCCCCCCCATGAATTTTAGGGGTTCCGTAATTATAGATTTTCAAACTCGACGTCTGCAATCCCCGACCATACGGTCGAAATAGGTACAGGGTCTTCCAACGAAGGCTGAACAGGGGCTCATTTTTGAGCTTCCTTGTATTTAAAGAAAAATCCAAAATAGCCAATCGATGTAGTTTTTCCTGCAGAATTCAAAAATGAAACCAAAAATGTATTTGAACCAGAAACAATAGAGTTACGCTATGGATAAGGTGTTTTTTAAATGGAACATAGCTTTTTTTATACGATTTTTGGAACGAGCGATTTTTTTTTTGTCCGTTCTGATTAAAATATTTAATATTGTGACAGCTATTTTTATTAAATTTTAATGTTTTATCCAGTATAATTTAACTTTAACCTGTTTGAAACATACACTAGGTAATAAAGGTATAATCACCTTTGAATCCTTCAAAGTCAAAAAATTTGACAAATTGACTATAATATTGCCGAAATGACTTTGACGGATTCAAAGGTGATTATACCTTTATTACCTAGTGTATGTTTCAAACAGGTTAAAGTTAAATTATACTGGATAAAACATTAAAATTTAATAAAAATAGCTGTCACAATATTAAATATTTTAATTAGAACGGACAAAAAAAATCACTCGTTCTAAAAATCGTATAAAAAAAGCTATGTTCCATTTAAAAAACACCTTATCCATAGCGTAACTCTTTTGTTTCTGGTTCAAATATATTTTTGGTTTCATTTTTGAATGCTGCAGGAAAAAGTACATCGATTGGCTATTTTGGATTGTTCTTTAAATACAAGGAAGCTCAAAAATGAGCCCCTGTTCAGTCCTCGTTGGAAGACCCTGTACATACGTAAACGTCTGTAAAAAGCGTTTTATTATTATTCTTTATTTTAAAAACTGGGAATAAAGCAAAATTAGGGCGTGGCCCCAAAAATTTTTCGCCTGCGGCGCTTTAATACCTATAGATTTTGTTAAAAAAAAGTCTTTAATTACCCCCCCCCCCATGATTTGGACCTAAATCCGCCCTTGCGATAAAGCAATGATGGACCACACAACTAATTCATAAACGTACTCTTGCGCCGATCCGACAACTCGCTGTTTATAGAGGACATTCTATCGTACAGTGTGACCTGTAAAGTCCGCATCATAATATGGGTTTTTTTTATTAATAGCTTGATTCGGAATTTGACTTTGGCATCAAGTTCTGTTTCGATCGAGATGAAAATTAAACAAAAAAATAGTACGTGCGATTCGCATTATCTGTCAAATTTTAATTTTTTCCAAAAAAGAATTCAAAAGTGGGGTTATTACTAAAAGTATCAAAAAAAGTTTAGTATAAGAAAAAGTTTTTTTAAATGCAGTTTCTAACCCACTTGCAAAATTTCAGCTGCATAAAATAATTTTGATTTTTTACCCATATTTTGTAAATCGCACCACTTTTGCAAAATAAGACTCAACGCAACCTACATAAAACTTCTCAGTTTTGGCAATGCTTTATTTCAGATACATTTTCTTTAAAGTAGCGTCATATTAAATCTGTGCTTTTCTACAAAATCAAAATTGGACTATTAAAATGGGGTCGCATATGCGATGCAAGTTTATTAAATTTGATTTTGACCCTGTATAAGGTAACCAGGGCCGTTTCTGGCCTGTTGGCGGCCCTTGTGCGTCATATGAGCTGGCTGCCCTTTAAATCAAATCAGTTACTATTTTACAATTACCTACCTGAAATTATGGCGCAAAGCAATTGTCAGAAAAATAAATCTTTAATAGGTGTCTATTTTTAATATTTTTCTTTTATCCATACTTACCTACAGAGGGACTCAGCAATTTGGCTTTCAATGGCGATAAGGGCCAAGCCACTAATCCTTTCTTCGGACATAATTGACTGCAAGTAATTTTTAATTAATTTTAACTTTGAAAAACTACGTTCCATAGATGCAACAGTAACCGGCAGAGTAATAAAAATTCTCAGCGCAACACAAAGAATTGGAAATGATGAGATTAAATCTTTTTCAGCTATGAATTTTAGCGTATTTACAATTATTATTTTGTACGTTTTATTGGAAAAATTTCTCGGAACGACAAAATTTCCTGGTCGAGCTCTGAGCGATCAATATCTTTGTTTATGGGATTTCCTTGCTATTGAAGCGCTATATCGAGATCTTTGCAGGATTTTAACAGTTTCTCGTCATTTATGGCATTAGCTTCATAGAAGTTCGACAAAACCCCAAAAGTTTTATTACACTTATTAAGTGAAACGAATCTCTCCTTAATTGATTCTATCGCAATATCCAAAGAACAAGTAACCATAAAGGGTTTCCCCTGGCAAAAAAAAAATATCCAAAATCGAAAAATAAAAATTCACATTGAAACTCTGTTTGGTCTCGACGATGGGGTCATCTTTTAATTCGTAATCAAAATGTCTGGGTACTTTTTTTCGGCGTCGGAAAAGTTATTTGTAACAGCATTTGAAACCGGACATCGGCGGCAAATTTAAATAGGGTGCGTTCTTTTGCCCTGTGAGTATTTGTGCCCCCACCTACCCTACTACCAAATTAATAAGACCTATAGTTAAATTCACATAAAGTTTTAATGCCAAATGTCAAGACTTGTCATTGTCTAGTTACTTTAGATTTCACCAACTTACTAAATTTCTTATACAGCTGAGATTGGTCAGTGTTTTTAATTTTTCTTTTCTGGAATTGTTCGGCCAACTCTTTTTATTTCTATCTCTTTTTAATCGTATAAAATAATACAAGATACACATACTTTGTGTGCAGTACAATTATACTAATTAAATTTAGCCATTAGAAATTTATATTTTATGATCGAGTTACTGCAGTATTTGACAAGTATGACAGAACTGAAATGTCACGGCATTAAAAGTTTATGTGACTATACCTACATAATTATTCAAATAATATCAATTAGTTTTAATTTTTTGAGTAAACCTAAGACAAAATGTAATTGACGTGGGTTGCAGGGCGGCCACCTCCGTTGAGAATTCTTTTTATTTTTCCGATACGTATCTATCTAAAAAGAAATCTCTAATTAACACAAAGGGCGGCTGCCTCATTCTTGACAGCTACCGCATAATTTTTTTTTGAAAACTGAATTTACCATTCTTATTTGACGCTTCATATTTATGAAAACTCCTAGAATTTTTTTTTACGTCTAACATTTTTTTCTGTGAAACTGCAGGCGGCTTTCGCCGCCCTATAACTATGGCCGCCCTTGTGCGGGGGCACTCCCAGCACACCACTCAGAAACGGCCCTGAAGGTAACTTCATAAAATAAGTAATTTTAAAAACGTAGTTTGTGTCTGAAAGTAATACACCTTAATATGAAGACAAAAAGAACACAGTGTCATCAGTAGAGTGTTCATTAAGTGGAGAAAATAAATTTTGAGTGGTGGGTAAAAAATCAAAATTATCTTATGCAGCTGAAAATTTGCATGTCGGCTAAAAACTGCAATAAAAAAAACGTTTTCTAATAACTTTTTTCGATATTTTCAGAAATAACCCCTTTTTAATTATTTTTTTTAAAAAATTATAATTTTACACATAATGCGAATTACGTGACTACTATTTTTTGCTTAATTTTCATCTCGATCGAGGCAAAACTTAATGCCAAAGTCAAATTTTGAATTAAAGCTATTAATAAAAAAAATCCCATATGATGCGGACTTTACTGGTCACACTGTATAATTAACATGCCTATGAACACATACCTGCTATAAGTAAAAATCTTGAATACTCTCGCAAGATGGAGGCAAAGTGACGTGACACTCTGTCAATTTTGGTCTATTAAATTTTTATAAGTTGGCATGAATTACAGGACCGGACTTGAAAATTATACATGTGATACCTTCTAAAACAATTTATGCAATAGCCTCCTCGGTTCTACTGCTTTAATATTGCCAAATAATAAGTAATAGGTACCTAATAATTTCTTTAGAAAGTTTTGTTTTATAAATATTATAATTTAAGGTAGGTAATAATAAGCATGAATTTCTATATGGTTTAAAAATAAAGTGTCAAAATAGATTTAAAAAGTTTATAATATTATAAATATCCAAACTTAAAAATACTAAACTAACAGAAACACAACTTAAAATAGGATTCTGTCACTCATATTTAGAACAGATTTTTTTTTGTTTTATTTGTTCAGATTATACCTATAGGTAAAATACCTACAGTTTAACATAAACTAATTGAATTCAAGTTATTACATTCACTGTCAAGCAAATCCCCATATATGACTTACGTAAGGTACGTAGACCCAAATATGGTTTTTATAGAATTTGTGGGATATGGTACGGTTACATTTCTAAACTTGTATGTGGGCTAACATAAAGTTAAAAGTTTCAATATAGCCAGGGATTTAATTTTTCTGGTGGAAACCGTTTCGACTTACATAAGGTACGTAGACCCAAAAGTGGTTTTTATGGAATTTGTTGGTTATGATACAATTACATTATTTCTAAACTTGTATGTGGGCTAACATAAAGTTAAAAGCTTCAATATAGCTAGAGATTTAATTTTTCTGTCAATGGAAACTCTAATTTAACAGTTTTTGACTTAGGTACGAAGACCCAAATACGGTTTTTATAGAATTTGTTGGTTATGATACAGTTACATTCCTAAACTTGTATGTAGGCTAACATAAAGTTAAAAGCTTTAGTTTAGCCAGGGATTAAATTTTTCGGTCAGTGGAAACCCTACTTTAACAGTTTTTGACTTACGTAAGGTACGTAGACCCAAAAGTGGTTTTTATGGAATTTGTTTGTTAAAATGCAATTTATTGATACAGTTACATTTCTAAACTTGTATGTAGGCTATCTTTATGTTAAAAACTTTATTTTATTGTCATACAAACAATAATAATAGTAATATCAAATAATAATTTCACTTATGTAAGGTACGTAGACACAGAAAATAGAATTTTATATTTGTTCGCTATCCTATTACATACTAATATGGTTAGCTATTTTAACTATTATAGTAACATAATTTTACTTACTATTACCTTACTATTGCCAAACAATAATAATATTTACTAATAACAATAATAAAAATAATTCCTTCAAAATCAAATAGCTGCTTTTTAAAGGTTAATAATACGGAAAGCTGTTTTGGCATTTGGTAGAACTAGGCGATACCCGGTTTTATCAACCTACCCGGTTTTGTCCAACTCTCCCCTACCTACCTAAGTCAGGGAAATACTTAATTTCTACTTATTTTTCTTGAAACAGAAAAGGATATCTATAGATAATGTAAAATGCAAAAATTATACATTAGAAACCTAACCTTAACGAACAAACATTTTAAGAATAAAAATTTTACAAACTAACTTTTCGACAAAAACGGCGTTCAGATGAAATAAAACTTATTACTTATCGATGAAATCAACTAACAAGCAAGGCACACATTAATATTTATGATCCCTAATGAAAAAGAATTAAAATTTTTTAACCTGTATCTAAATTTTTGGTCAAATGAATAATAATTGTAGGTAGGTACTTACAATTAAATGTAACAAAAACGCAATTTATAACTCGGTGTTTTGGCTCATTACGGTCCGCTACAAATCTAGGAATATTATTATGTCCCAATATCAGCTGATCGATGACAAATAACCGCTGTCATCTGTTTTAAAACGAGACTATTCGTGATATTATATCAATACAGCAATTATTCGACTATACTTGTAAAATGAAAATTTTGGCACGAAACCAGCAGAGAACTCATAGCCAACAATTACTTTACAGACGTGGTTCTGTCTCGTTATGTTGTTTTGTTATAATGTTTACACCACTCGTAAAGACGTTTATGTGTGAGCAAAAATTATTTGCATCAAAGAGGGCTTGGTTTAAAAAACGTGGGTCTTGGTTTAGATCACAATGATATGGGGACGATATATCTAACCAAATCTAAAATAGGTTAAAATTTTGTCAAATTCATATTATGACATGATATGCCAAACTATAATGAGTAATAAAATAAGTAGACAAATACAAATTTATTTTTGTTGTTTACAAAATTAACAAAGTAAGAATATAGGTCACAGAAAAAAATATTATTACATAAATTGCTAAAATTGGCCACCGCCATGCTCCAAGCATAAATTCACACGTCTCTTCCTGCGTCTTTCACAATCTGCGGCTTGTATTTCTTGGAATACTTGCACTTTATAAGGAAATAAATTTAGCTGCTTCTTAAGAATAGTCCTGCATGTTCCATAAGATCTTCCCACTTCTTGGGACACGCGTCTTATACAATTTGTTGGCGTATTTTGCATTATTTCACGAACATTTGCAACAAGTTCTTCTGTTCTTACAGATGATCTTCCTGCTCCTTTTTGTGTTGTATAGAACCTGTTTCCCTAAACACACCCACGGTTCTTTTCAGGCAATGATAAAAATCCCCAGCAATAAAAGCAACGTTAGGAAAATGTTCGTGAAAATCGTCCATGCACAAACCCGGATTGTATTGCGACTCACAATGTACTCTAACCCTGTTTCGAAAATACGCTTCAACCATGAATGTTTCGTGCTGTTCCGTAAAGCCCATTGTGTGAATTGTTCGGTGAAGGTGAATCAGGGTGAAGGTGAAGGAAAATCAGGTGAATACTATTCACCTGAAGACGACTGGATATACTTACCAGTTGAAACGTTGTGATTTAAAACAAATAAAGACAATTGAAGTCCAAAACTCTTTCATCATTCACTAGATATGTCTATTTTGCTTTTTCGTCATTGTGTCCAGCTCGGATGTCCCGAATTCGAACCTTATCACGTCGGCATTCGGCTAACTAATTTTTTTTTTTTTTAGTGTAATATGTGTATGTGGTCGCTATCAATAGACACTCAATGTTACATTATAGGCATTATATTTTTGTATTTGTCGCTAAACTACAAACTGGACATTAAGAAAGGGATTGCCTGTATGTTCATTGTCGTTTACATAATAAATGTGAAGATATTTTTCCAGCACGAGATGCCACTTTTAAGCGTGATCGATGTAAAGTAAGTAAAGTGGGCCAAGTAGAACACACAATCTCTGTATTAATGGTGTTTTGGTTTGACATACACTAATTTTAGTTGGCAGCAACAGCAGCTGGTGATAATTGAAATGGGTGGAGGTATCGCAAAAATATGAAATAAAAAACATAAAAAAGGACATATTGTCGTAAATCACAACACATAAAATATCCATCTCAATGCCCCCCCCCCCCCCCCCCCACCCTTCTACATTTAGATTTTTTTAAACATTGACAAAGAAAATATAATCAGTCATTTATCAAAATCAAAGCATAAATTACATTTTGTATTATAATAATAATTATTAACAAAGTTATATATTAGTCCGGTCAATCAAGACAATCGAAGGTACATAAATTAACAACAAGCTGAAAATCAGTATAATTGTTCAAAATATAATTATAAATATAATTTATAAGTTCCCCATCATTCCCGTGTTTGGAAAAAATTTTACTCAAGGTCAAAAGTTAAAAAAAATTAGTTTTTCGCGATTTTCAGCAAAACGGTAAGTTTTATCATAGAAATACTCCAGACAAAAATTGTAGAGCATAAAATTATCTAAAAAAAATGTATCAATACTTTTTCTTACGAGCCACCGTTTCTGAAATATAACGATTGAAAAAGTTTTAAAAGTTGTTATCGTCAAAATGGAAAAATGCGTCTTTACCCAGTTGGAATGGTTTTATTGAACATTTAACAAATAACCATATTATTATGAATTATTCTAAATCTCAAATTTAATTTTTACCATTTATTCACCAACCAGCCAGTAACTATAATACTATCTATACGACTTTACTTTGTGCATTAGAGAATGCAAAATGGTATGACCACACTGTATGCATCGTGACTTTCGACCAGCCCCTGTATGCTAAAGCTCGAGAAATGGTATCAGCATCAGCCACACCTGAGGGCTCTGAAGTATCAAAAATCATCATCAGACTCGGAGGATTTTATCTACTGATGTCTTTTCTGGGAGCAATTGGTCATATTATGCAAGGAAGCGGCATGACAGAAGTACTCGCAGAGATCGATGCGGTAAAATCATTAGACAAAATAACGTGTGCATATTATGACGATAACAACTTTTACAACTTTTTGAATCGTTATATCTCAGAACCGGTGGCTCGTAGGAAAAAGTGTTGATACATATTTTATAGATAATTTTATGATTTACAATTTTTGTCTAGACTATTTTTATGATAAAACGTACCGTTTTGCTGAAAATCGCGAAAAACTAATTTTTTAGACCTTTGACCTTGAGTAAAATTTTTTCCAAACACGGGAATGATGGGGAACTTATAAATTTTATTTATAATTATATTTTGAACAATTTTGCCGATTTTCAGCTTGTTGTTAATTTATGTACCTTCAGTATGATTTTTTGGTCTAGATTGACCGGACTATATGGACAGATAATAATTTTCCTCTATTCTCACCGAGGGGTAAACCGCGGAGGAATTTTGGTGTACAAATCTTGGGAATTAGTGGCATTACTAAAGGAATTAGTAGGCATTACAGGAATTAGTAGAGGCATTGGAGAAATTAACCACGGTGTTAGAAGTATTACTTCGAAAATAAAACGTTATTTTGGCATTAAATTTACTTTATTGTACTGAATAATGCCTTGATTGTTATACTTTAAGTTTCTTTTCTAAAGTCAGTTCATTTTTTTCATTAAGGTGGGAGTATCAACATGCTTGCCAACCTATAACCTATTTGGCGTAGATTTATTTATTTTTTCTAACTTTTACACAAAATTAAAATAAAATCAATATCGTATTCATATTCTATAGGTAATAATTAACATGTTAAATAAATATCAAGGAATTTCATAAGTTATTTTAGGAGAATTGTATAGCGAAAAATAGCGGGTAAGATTTTTTTTAACATTATTGTGTCATTGTTCTTTCACTATACAATTCTCCCAAAATAAGCAATGAAATAAATTGATATTTTTGTAATATATCAGATATTACCTAAATAATGTGCCGAAGATATTGATTTTATTTAAATCTTAGTCAATAAAATAATAAACAAGAAAAACAAGGCGAAATAGGTTATAGGTTGGCAATAAATTGAATGACGTTGATAATTCCATCTTAAAGTTGAATTCTCAACGTCATTCAATCTATTGCCAACCTATAACCTATTTTGCGTTGATTTTTTGAGTTTATTATTTTAATAACTAACATTTAAAGAAAATCAATATCGTCGATTATATAATATATATAATCATTATTTGGGTAGTAGGTATCTGATATAGGTATTTCAAAAATATCAATTTATTTCATTGCTGATTTTGGGAGAAATGTATAGTGAAAGAACAATGAGTGACAAATGACATAATAATGTTAAAAAAAAATGTATCCGATATTTTTCACTATACAATTCTTCTAAAATAAGTTATGAAATTCCTTGATATTTATTAAATATGTCAATTATTACCTAAAGAATATCAAGTTGATACTGATTTTCTTTAAATTTTGTATAAAAGCTAGAAAACATAAATAAATCTACGCGAAATAGGTTATAGGTTGGCAAGCATGTTAATACTCCTATCTTACGCTGAATAGTTTTGGTGAAAGCTTCGCCCAATGAATCTTTAGTCAAGTTGGCAACGAGTTACTAACAATAGGCTTGATTGGTTCGCTGTGTTTCGGCTAGACTCGTGTTTTTGGTTGGCGTTATAATTTCAAATGGTTGCCAACTTTTTTCTAGGGAAAAATTGAATTCCCCGACAAGACACCTTTTCCCAGAGATGCTATTTTAATAAAACAGGTATTATTAGGGATCTTACAAGGATTAAGCATTCTACTCGTTTATTATTAGAATAACGTTTCAAATGTCTACAACTCATTTGTGTCGTCAAAGTGCGGCTGCTGCGTCGGAGTTGTTTGAACAAATTATTAATCATTACAATTTTTAGGAGAATAAAAAGATATAATTTTTACGAAGAAACGACGTTTTCTTTGGCCTATTATGGGTTTTGGACTAATGTTGGTTCTAGTTTAATTGGAATTCTGTTTGGATATTTCTATTTTTTGCGTAAGGACGTCAAAGTACAAGTAAGTACTCATCTCAATGTCATCTTTGACTTTAATGATAAAAAACTAGTTGTGCTCAACACACACAATATCTTTTTCTACGAGATAAGTTAGACTTTTCACACCCATTTCAGTATGAAAGGTTTTACTTTAACGCACTAGTGTAGTAAGTAAGTAAATTACTTTTCACACGCCGGGTGAAAAGTCCAACTTTTCACACGCTCGTAGAAAAAATATTGTACTTTTCACACGCTCGTAGAAAAAATCTTGTATGATATAGGTACGTATATCTCGTTTAAGGCACTCATATGTCTCGCTTCGCTCGTTCCGCAAATTTTCATATGCGAGTTATTTTCACACTTATATCATAAATAGCTATTAGACCCGTAGGTACGGGTTATTTTGTGCGCAAACTAAAGTTTTATGGGTGAAAAATACGTTTGACGCACGGCTCACCGGTCATATCTCTTGACGTCGAGCACAAATGGACATGCGCACAACCATATTATATGTTTTACCTGTCGCTTCTTTAGCGACATTGAGCCTAATGAATAAAAATTAAGCAATTACTTGAAGCCATTACTTGAAGCAATTACTTTTTAGTAAAAGCAATTAGTTGACTAGCAAATGATATAAGTAAAAGCAATTGCTAGATCTGGATATCAATAAAATTTTAAAGCAATTGCTGTTTTTCTTACACCTCTGTAGCAAATGCTTATTCAACGCAAGTTCAGACGTGGCTTATCCACTTGTTTAAATTAGGTATAGATTTCATGTTCAGTTTGGTGCCTAATTTTTAAAAGAGTTGACGTAAATACAACAACGTTGTTCTATTTATTTAGTACAATAGTAATCTCTGTTACGTTTTTGTGGAAAATAGGAAACTTATATTTGTGATATGGCAGATTTCAGTGAAAATGGGATGCAATTGATATTCGTTCACAAATTGAAGGAACTTAAATAAATCTCTCTGACCACAACCGTTTAGCTTCCACAACAGCTTCAGCACTTGTAGGAAATTTAATAAAAATATTGGCCTTCTCCAAAACTGCATCCATTACAGAAGTGTAAGTATGTCTTACAGACAGTAGTTTGGTGAACACCGAGTTCTTCACCTACAGAATTTTGAAAGCCCGGATCCGACAATTTCCGCAGAAACACTTTAATCCTATTTAAAGACGACAGTGCACCCCCTCGCCTTTTACCAGTATCAGTCAAAAAATCATTTGCCAACCTCTCAATATTTTCGCTGTCAAATCGATATAACTTTTTGAAATCATCATATCTGCAATTTATCCGTACACTGTAGATTTTTCTTTTACGGACGTTCATATATTCAGCCATAATTGAAGACACAAATTAAGAGCAACGCACGTGTATGTCGCGGGAACTAAAGTTGACTGCTACTAAGCAAATGATGCATGGATCGACCTACCTTAAAAAGTTTAAAGCAATCGCTACACTAGAAAAAGCGATTCCTTAATTTATTCATCACATTTTTATCAAACGATAGCGATCGCTTCTATTTTTTAAGAAAAAGCATTGACTAGAAGCAAATACTGCACTTTTAAGCAATCGCTGGACGCAAAAGCAATTACTTTAGTTTTTATTCATTGGCTTTCAAGAAATTACTTTGATTTTATAAGAAAAAGCAATCGCTACATTTTTATTCATTAGGCTCATTATCTGAATAGACTTCAGAACCGTATCAAAACCATTATGGTTGTCATGGTTTTCTTTTGCTATTGTGGGTATTTAGTTTTTTTGTAGTTACCATGGTAACAGCGTGGAGAAGAGTAACGACTAAAAGTACTTAAAGGGCTGTAAATTCGGTCTGCGTTAACCGAATTTAACAAACTATATATGGCTTTGTTTTATCCTGATTGAACGTTGATATAAATATTATTAAAATTAATGCGTGAGGTTGATAGCTAGAGGGAACTTTTAAAAAAATATATTTCTAGCTTCGATTTCTTAAAAAAATTGAATGCAATCATTCAATCTTTTTAATTATATTATATAGCTAAAGTTAGTAAAGAGAACTGCAAAAACCGCAAGTCCTTCCCTCTTCTCTCTTAAAAGTTATCGCAAAAATAGTGGAAGAGTGTAATTCTATTTCGGCTTTTAGCAAAGGCATTTTACGAATAAGGGAGTCTAAGGGAGGTATGACGATATTTTCAATTGTTTGAAAACGCAGTTTTGGCTTCAAGAGAATACGTTATCCACATAGAGTTCACATTTCCAGAAAAGTTTTTCATGATTTTAATTAAGTACTTACATAAATTAATAATTCATTTTACTAACTAATGATGACAATTCTTGGGAAAGTGCTATCCTTAGTTCTCGTAAAGTGCCTGGTTGCGCAGGGCTTTTTTCAACTGATTTTAAAAATGTTCAACTGGGTTCAAATCCGGACTACACGCAGGCCAACCTAACCGTCGAATACCTTATCCAAATATTTATTTACCAGTTTACCACCTGTGCAACATTATGTGGCCTCCATTATCATGTATTAGTATAAATTATTCACCGATGTTAAAAGAGGACATGCACGTTAATAATTTTTTTAACGCTGTTTTAAAATTGTTTCAATAAAAAAGCTTTAAAAACAATCTTTTATTAAAAAATCGTATATTTTCTAAAAATGGAGATAACGTAATGAGCCAAAAAAGAAAATGTTAGAAATACGTGTAACTTCATCAAGAAATTGTTAGTATGAAAAATAGCAGCCCCTATATCTCCACAGGGTGTTTAAAACTTAGGACCAAAAACACACATTGATTACCACGGTATAATGTCGTTCTATCGCATATGACCCATCATTCAAAAAAATTCAGCACATTCCCAATTAAATTGTCGATAAAATGGGAAAAGAATTGTAAAAATCGGATTAAAAACAGTTATAAAGGATCAAACACAAGGTGCCGTTTCTTTTTGTCCGGGAAAAAAAAAGTAAATATGCCACTGAATAATTGTTAAATAATCCAAAATGTTGTAATATTGGCTGGGTTCCTTTTAGTTACTTTTAAAACAACAAAGCAAACGGCTAAGTTGAGCGTTCCTTTTAAAAATTTAACTTAGCACAGCAAAGATTTTTTCCTCCCCCCTTGCCGCGGGTAAGTATGCTATTTCCCATACGGCCTATATCGGGTGTCCACAGAAGGTGGTTCGCCCCTCTAACTTTTTTGTTTTTCAATGGAATAAAATTGTATATGACATAAAACTGCATTTTTTGACAGGTGACTCAATATTATGGAACTTCCGGTGGAACCGGAAGGACATAAACTTTCGATTTTTAAATGGGACACCTGGTATATTTTTCCTTTTTTTGACTCAATATGACATTCTAAATATAACGATGTGTCACTTGACACTTTTTGCCACCAAGAAAATATTTTTTTTCCAAATTTATTGTTTTATCTAGGGGTATGAATACCTTAAAATCACTTATTTCAGTTCTTTATCTTGGGAAAAATATAATTTTACTATTTTTGGTCCAATGCCATGTGCATCAGCACAGTACAAATTCCCTAAATTTTATTCCAGTATCTTGAAAAACAAAAAAGTTAGAGGGGCGAACCACCTTCCGTGGACACCCGGTATACGAAGTTGTTCGCGAAGCGTTCTTTGAACAACTCAGCTAAGCAAGAATTTTTACTTTGCTATGCTGTTTAAAAGAAGCAAAAGGAAAGTACCTATCGTCTTTACTTTTTTCCTAATTTCAGAGTTTTGAAATGCTATGCGGTCCAATATTTACGATTATTCCTGTGGCCGCTGTTTTATCCGGTAACTTAGAAACGGACAAAGTGACGTCGATGCTCATCGGACCCTTATTGAAGCCGCTTTACAGTTTCGGCATTGCTTGCGGAATTTATGGGATGACTAGAAACGTCATTCAAGGTAAAGTGTAAAAGTCAAGTTTCGTTCGTAACAAGATCTTTTGTTCGATACTTGCTTTTGATGGTAAGATCAATGTCCCAACACTAGTGTACAGTCTGTTCAATGACCGCTGACCGTTACGTCATATTCTCCAAATCTGCGGTACGTCGTAAATTAATTCAGTCAGTTTGCCTTTCCGGTGGTAAAAGTTATGATTTTCACATTTTCTATGGCTTCATTCCACAGACCCAACACTACGTCATTTGTTACAGGATGCATAGAACTTATTTTTGCATCATAATAGCGCTTACATTCTGACCAAACCATTGCAATAGGATTAAAGTGGCAATGATATGGAGGCTCTAGTTCGTTCAACCTATTAAAATAAAATAATTAAAAAATAGAATAAATAGCGCTTTCCAGATTACTTCTAACGTTTGGGTGCACCCACTGAGGAAAATAATTTGTAGCCATTACTAAAAATTTAGTTGCCACAGCAAAATTTTTCATTAAAATAGGGGACAGCAAGGTGGATGACTTGTAACAACTAAATCAAGTTTGCTGGAATAGATTAGTAGCTACAACTATAGGATTTAGTAGATAACGAACAACTTAAGGCATTAATTAAAATATATTTTTTTTAGTTGTCACAAGTATAACAAAATCTTACGCCCTTGTTAGTTATCACAACAAAGGATGTATTTACCGCAAGTCTACCAAATCAATTTTCGGCGTACAGCCTACTAAATCGATTAGTTATTGTAAGTGGAGGGCAAAAAATATATTTGTTAGTCCCTGTAAATAGCTTTGCGATATTATGGTAACTAAGTCTGCGGACATTTTTAGTAGCTACAACTAAAAAAAATCAACTAAGTAATTTAGTTGGCGGGTTTTTCTCAGTGGGGATATATGCTGCTTCACTATTATCCAGATCTGACCTTTCATTGCAAATGGTAAAACCGGAATTTGTTTTTGTTCTAACCATGCAATAAGTAATCTTTTTGACCAACTTGTACCTATTTGGAATTTTTTCTATTAGACCAGAATAATATAGGTGCATGGCGTTATCCATGATAATAAGAGACGGTTCTTTCAACTTTGGTAACAATTTTTCTTCAAACCATTTGTTAAAGTTTTACTATTTATCGAATCATGATAATCGCCAGATTTCAGGCCAAACTTGAATATCAAACCTGCATTATTCACAAATCAATTTTCTGAAACAGCATGTAGAATAATAATATACCGGCGTACACCCTCTGACGATTTTTTTTAGCTGTATGAAGAGTATCATCTTGCCAACTTCGCCTAAAAGCCCCCTTCCTGTATATCCAAGTTTCATCCAGAAACACAGGTTTTAGGGAAATTGAGAGTTATTTTTAAATTCTCTTAAATATTCTACTCGTTTTTGGGCTATATTTGGTGGTTGCTCTATTAAAAAACGCCTGTTTGATACAGTACATTTAAAAGTACGGCATATAAATTTTAATTTTTTAAACAGTCCGCTAATGAACCAGTGGAAGTAGATATTTCAACACCATTCAATGATTTTAAGGTTTAGTTGTATTGAGCGAATGGTAACATGTTCACCTGCTCTATCCATCCCATAAATACGCTCTCTGGCTCTCTTATGGTATGTTCATGAATTCGGTGAAGTTGTCGACCACGGGATGACAAAATTGCTACATTATTGCGATTCTTAAAATCTACATCCTTCTCTATCCACTTTGCCTTAATTCGTTGGATTGTTGAACACGAAACTCCCAAAGCATCAGAAAGTCTCTAAAACAGAGAGATAGGTATTTACAAAAACATTGCCATATATTTTCAATAATTTTCATGTTAATTATTTATGTTTTCACAATTCCTGCTTTATTATATCTGCTTACCTCGTAAACTGCGTTAAAGTGTAAAAGAGTCTTTCCAGCATCACTTTCTCTTTGAAAATAATCAAATAATTTTAAAATTAATGATCGTTCTTTTTCACAAAATCGTGACTTGTTGAAATAATGTTGATTAAAAATGTCACTGTCAAAAATGACAATAAAACTTTTTTGACTGGTAAAATTTTATGATATTCATTATTGACGCAAATTTACTATCTCACCTAGTTCAGGAATGTTGGAAAGATAAGCACTAGTCGTGACGTAACGGTCAGCGATCATTAAACAGACTTTACCTATACAGTTTATTTGGAAAGGGTTTTCAAACCACGCCTCTAGTGACGTCAGACTTAGGCTGTCAATAAGCAGTTTTTTTTATGACATCAAATGCAATTTTTTTTTAGGTTGGTCCAAATCAATATGCGAAAATAAATACGTGGTTCTACTGGGACACTTTACTTTTGCTACATACATATACCACGTTTTCATCGTTTTCGCTAGAGAAGGACATAATACTTCCTTGGTTCAGTTAGGAGTGCTAGATTTGGTAAGATAATTGTAGGGGCGATCTCGGCAACATAGGCGTAGTTAGACTGTCAACACTGGGGGTGCTGAAGTCCAGTGGCGGCTCGTGACATGTTAACGTGGGGATGCACAAAAAGACCGCTGCAGGCGAAATGCGCCCCAGGCGAAATTTTTTTCAAGACCACGCCCAAATTTGGTCAATAATTTTTAGTAAATATTTGAATGTGATGTTAATAGCCGGTTTAGGTCTTTCAATGTTCTTGACAATCACTTTCTCCTCCAACGGTAACTTGCTAAAAGATTTTTTCAAAAATTCCACGTTGTATTTTATATCCGACGGCGCACTCACTGTTTTTTCGTGTTTATTTAACTTTAAACTTTAACTGAATTCAATAAAACCATATTAAACCTTAATAAACAAAAAAAATAGTGAAAATACCGGCTAAAAATTTCCGCGAACTTGAACGACTACGACTGGTTACATTTAAATTATCAAATTAATGCAGAATTGCAGAACATGACATACACAAGCTATTATGCCGCTTTCGTATTTTACGAGATTTTTATGATCATAGACCCGCTCTGACAAGTAAACTGGGCGTGAACTACACGGTACACGGAGAGAAATTTTCAACAGAATCCGCAACTATCTAAATATACTTGAATTTGTACCAGAATTCGAATGCTTGAAATATTAATATGAAAAAATCATTACATATAATGTATATTATAAAAATAGGTTAGTTTTAAAATTACCCTATACTTATATTGTAATTTTTTTTTGGGGGGTGCTAATTTGGATTTCGGGGGTGCTTAGTACCCCAAGTACCCCCTTAACTACGCCCATGCTCGGCAACACAGCGGTTTGTGCAAATTGTGTTCAATTCTTACAATAATTTAGACCTGGCCATACACGAAGTGAATTTTTTAAATCCATAACGGGTGTTTCTCAAAAGACGTTCACCCTTATAACTTTTTTATATTTATAGATATTAAAATGAAACTTTAAGATTAAGAGATGAGTCTGCATTTATTGGCATAATTTTCAATTTGTTAGCACTTCCGGTTTGACCGGAAGTGACCTTGACTTTGATATTTTAAATGGGACATTTATGTCAAAATAATTGACTTTCTAAGTTTCACAAGCGTTTAAAAAATGAAATTTTGTTTTCTTGACGTTTACTTCATTTTTCCAAATAGAACTATGGTGGTTCACTAGGATATATTTAAAACGAGCATTTTTTTTCTAACAATTTGATACTACAGTGAGGACGTAAAGTCTGGAATAAATTCATTATTTACAAAATAGTATTAAGATAAGCGCGAACTTTTGAAAATAGATGGATTGGAAGAAGGGGAGCTATTAAATGGCCGCCGAGGTCTCCCGACTTAACCCCCCTTGACTTTTTTCTGTGGGTTTACCTTAAAGGTAAAGTTTTCCAAACTAAGCCAATGGACATGGAGGACTTAAAGAATCGAATTGTTCAAGAAATACGGACAATCAGTCCGGAAGTTGTCAGAAATGTGCAGAAAGAATTTTTCGATCGTCTAGGTTACTGCCAATTAACCTTTGGGCAACATTTTCAACATTTATTAAAATGATAAATAATTAATTGTTGTATTTATTTTCGAACTTTAACTGTCGATAAATCATAATGACATGTTAGATAAAAAATTTTCACAATTATGCACAGAATCCTTATATTAAAAAAAAAATGTGGGTTCCCATTTAAAAAATTAAAGTTGGTCCAAGCAGAGTGCTTTCGGAGACACCCTGTATAATAAAAAATATTGAAAAAAATGTGTATTAAAAAAACAAAATCGACGTGTCCGAGCGATTTTTAAAAACATTCAGCGTTCCCTAAATAATGAATTTATTCCAGACTTTACGTCCTCACTGTATACTCCTATGCTATTTTAAAATTGACACGAAAAAATTTGCTTTAATTCCCAATCACAAATTTAAAAGCATTACCTATGCATTATTATTGTCGCCCTGTCTTTTCTAAAGAAATATAAAGGCGGCTTTGAAAAACAATGGAATGGTTTTGAAAATCAATGTGGTTTTAAATTAAAATTGTCATGTCATTCGGTTTTACTAAACTTACATTGTAAATCAGATAAAATGGTTAGTTTTACTAGAAATGAACAAATTGATATGCTCCTAATTTTTGGGGTGACCAGAAAAATTCTTCTGAAGCCGCAAGATTGTATGTTTTATAAACTAATGACATTATAACTTTAAATTAAAGCCATATTGCTTTTCAAAACCATTCCATTGTTTTTCAAAGCCGCCTTTGTATTTCTTTAGAAAATAGAGGGCGGTAATAATGCATAACGCTTTTAAATTTGCGATTGGGATTTAAGGCAAATTTTTCAGTGTCAATTTTAAAATAGCATAGGAGTGTATGGTATCAAATTGTTGGAAAAAAAAATGCTCGTTTTAAATATCCTAGTGAACCACCATCGTTCCATTTGAAAAAATGAAGTAAACGTCAAGAAAACAAAATTTCATTTTTTAAACGCTTGTGAGACTTAGAAAGTCAATTATTATGACATAATTTTAATTTTCATATACTACTTGACTATAAATTAACAGATTTAATTAATTTGTAGCACTCTAGATTGAAAATAAAAAATAAACATAAAAATGTTATAACACGTCAAAAAATGAGAAGTGAGGTGTGATTTTACTCAGAATGTTATGCTGAACCCAAATAAGTAAGAATATACAAGATGTCCCATTTAAAATATCAAAGTCAAGGTCACTTCCGGTCAAACCGGAAGTGCTAACAAATTGAAAATTATGCCAATAAATGCAGACTCATCTCTTAATCTTAAAATTTCATTTTAATATCTATAAATATAAAAAAGTTATAGGGATGATCGAACGTCTTTTGAGAAACACCCGGTATATCTCAAAAACGGCTGTTCAAATCAGTTCGTAGATACCACATATACCTTTTTTTAGGTAAAAGACGTTGGAGAATAAGAGTGTTTAAAATTTATTAAAAGTTTAGTACAGAGTGGCTCAAAAAAGTTCATTTCATTTTAAATGTGTGCAAGGTGCCCGCCCTCTAAATTTTACAATAAAAATGAGAGCAGATTTTAATTTTTCACCCCCCAAAACCCCCCCCTAGCCGAATATTGTGACAATACACCAATTATTAAATACATTATTAATGAAAAACTAAAACCAAATTGAACTTTTTCCTCAGGAATTTGTAGTAGCATTTTTTCGGCACCTTTTAGAGACACTCTATATATTGTTTTAAAAGTTTATATGTCAGAAGACAGCACAAAATAACCACAATTAAATAAACACGCGAACAGAGCCGTATTCGATTGGGACAGAGATTTGGATCGATCTGAT
The DNA here is from genome assembly GCA_963969555.1 of Polydrusus pterygomalis. NCBI lineage: Eukaryota > Metazoa > Arthropoda > Insecta > Coleoptera > Curculionidae > Polydrusus > Polydrusus pterygomalis. The sequence goes on from OZ018375.1 coordinate 5,087,133, forward strand.
CTTAAAAATCAGTTCAGTGATCCCAGGTGAAACAGGGATTTTTATGTCAGTTGCTCGTTTGGGTTTCGATTTCGACTTAATCTTATTTCATGTTAAAAAATTAGTCGAGAGTAGCGTAGTAGTATTTTATAAAACGGGGAACTAAAGTAAAACACCTTTAACATATTTTATTTCCACTCTTCTCATTCACGTACCGGAAATATTATTTAACTAGATGGGTTCAAAAAGACGTAATTCATCCATTTCTACGTCTACATCACAGTTCAATTTCTTGAAAAAAAAGATACAATCAAAGAATACTAATAAATACCCAACGAAAAATCTAAAAACAGGGACTGAATGAAACTTTCAAAACCACAAAGTAAACAGAACAAACACAACTGATCTGATTTTGGTGATTCTGCAATTTCCCAGGTTCACTTGGGATCACCTTAACGGTAGTGGGGAACAATGATCATTTGCCAATCGAACACAGGTCAGATCAGTTTTCAATTAACATCGTTGCCAACTTTTTCTAAAGGAAAAAATCAAAAAAAGAAAAAGCTATCCAAAAGTATTTAAGTATGGTGTTCCTCAAGGAACAATTTTAGGACCATTATTTTTTAATATTTATATTAACGACTTATTTAGTATAAATTGTGATGGACAAATTCAGTTCTGCAATGATACTACAATTTTTTATACCGATACAAATTGGGAAAACTTAAATAATAAATTTTGAAGAAGTAGTCCATACTCAAAGTGGAGTTAAATGATACAGAAAAAGAAAAGCACGAAGTCTTTCTCCACAATCTTTATTAAACGAAAAACTAGGCGAACCTAGTATTACATCGACATGTTTCGAGTGTAGAAACACTCATCATCAGGAAACAAAGTGAAAATTAAAATGCTGATGTTTTTAGCAAGAGAAAATAATGGTGAGATTGAGCCGTAATGGAGCTTTTAATGGTGTACAAGAGATGTAAAATTGAAAAATCAGAAGATCAAAAATCAAGACTCCAGCATACTGAAGAGTCGAGGGTTAACGTAGAAGCACACTGTCGTGCCAAAAAAAGATAGGGTAGTAAAAATTAGGGAGTTTTGAAAAACATATCTGTTAAAAGTATTAATAAATTACTGAAACATCCTGAGTTTTATTGAGCCCAGTCAGAAACATTTGAAAATGTTGGGGTGAGATGTAAAGAAAGAAGAGAAAAAGAAAAATTTGTTTTTTTTTTGGTCAGATCATCTTTTAATGTAAAAGTAAAAACAGTTGGGGTACCAGGCTTTTTACGGCCCAGTTACCCCGCCAGAGTCAAAGCAGACACATTGTGTGGAAAATTTTTGTGTTCCCGTTATAGAGGTGCTACTGTAGCCAACACGTGTAGGCTACAGTAGCACCTCTATAACGGGAACACAAAAATTTTTTTAAAAAAATTTTCCACACAATGTGTCTGCTTTGACTCTGGTGGGGTAACTGGGCCGTAAAAAGCCTGGTACCCCAACTGTTTTTACTTTTACATTAAAAGATGATCCGACCAAAAAAAAAAACAAATTTTTCTTTTTCTCTTCTTTCTTTACATCTCACCCCAACATTTTCAAATGTTTCTGACTGGGCTCAATAAAACTCAGGATGTTTCAGTAATTTATTAATACTTTTAACAGATATGTTTTTCAAAACTCCCTAATTTTTACTACCCTATCTTTTTTTGGCACGACAGTGTGCTTCTACGTTAACCCTCGACTCTTCAGTATGCTGGAGTCTTGATTTTTGATCTTCTGATTTTTCAATTTTACATCTCTTGTACACCATTAAAAGCTCCATTACGGCTCAATCTCACCATTATTTTCTCTTGCTAAAAACATCAGCATTTTAATTTTCACTTTGTTTCCTGATGATGAGTGTTTCTACACTCGAAACATGTCGATGTAATACTAGGTTCGCCTAGTTTTTCGTTTAATAAAGATTGTGGAGAAAGACTTCGTGCTTTTCTTTTTCTGTTAAATAATAAAATTAAAAACGATTTTGAAATTATATTCCTTTTACTTTGAACCTAAATAACATACCACGAAATATGAATAGTATTCAAATAAATGAAGACAATCAAATTTTTAAATTTAATAAAATAAAATATTTAGGAATTATTTTTGAAAGTAAATTAAATTGGAATTTTCACTTAGAATACTTAATTAAAAAATTAAGTTTACTACTACCGATTTTTAAAAATTTTAAATTTTTTTTTAATGTAAAGACATATTATGGAAATATTATATTACGCGTTAAAACTCATATTTTAGGTTGGGGAGGAATAAATAGAACTTTAGTTAAAAATTAGAAATATTACAAAAAAAGGTTTCTAAAAATTATATTTAATAAAGATTATCTTTATCCTTCAAAAGAATTATATTTAGAAACAAAAAGTTAAACATAAGACAACTTTACATTTATAACATCTTAATATACCGGGTGTCCACGGAAGGTGGCTCGCTCCTCTAACTTTTTTGTTTTTCAAGATAATGAAATAAAATTCGGGGGATTTGTATACGACATAAAACTGCATTTTTTGACAGGTGACTCAACATTATGGAACTTCCGGTTTAACCGGAAGTGACATAAACTTTCGATTTTTAAATGGGACACCTGGTATATTTTTCCTTTTTTTGACTCCATATGACATTTTAAATACAACGATGTGTCACTTGTCACTTTTTGTCACCAAGAAAATTTTTTTTTCCAATTTTTTTGTTTAATCTAGAGGGCTATAAATACCTTATAATCACTTATTTCAGTTCTTTAATCTTGGTAAAAATACGATTTTACCGAGGGGTGTCTCACTAGTCAAAATTTGTACACCTACTGCCAAATTTGGCAGGACTTGTCGTTTTTGCCCTTGTCCTGCCACGGTCCTGCTTGTCCTGCCAGGGTCCTGCTTGTCCTGCCACGGTCCTGTTACTGTCCTACCACGGACACCAACATCTAAATATTTATCTTCTTTCTTAACAAAGAAATAAACTCGGAAATAAACAATATATTTTATCAATAACTTGCATGAACATAATAAATGAGACTGCAAACTCGACTAGTTGACTGTTGTGATTCACCCATGATACTTGATTCATCGGTGTTTACAACGGAACTCAAACAGGAATATTATGCGGCGACGCGCGCCGAGAACTTTAAAAACTGCGACGTCTGTTACACGCACTTCCATATATACTTTCAATTAATAAACAAAAGCAAACAAAAACATTTTTTGCTTCCCGCTATTTATCCCTACTCCTAAAGTTATTGGAGAAATCTAATTGGATCTGAAAGGTACTGCCTGTCCTGCTTCGATCCTGCCACAGTCCTGCTACAGTCCTGCCAGGTCCTGCTACAGTCCTGCCAGGTCCTGCTACAGTCCTGCCAGGTCCTGACAGTCCTGCCACAGTCCTATCGGTCCTGCCACGGTCCTGCTAAGTCCTGCCTTAACATTTGTACACCTACTGCCACAGTGAGACACCCCTCGGATTTTACTATTTTTGGTCCAATGCTATGTGCTATATAAAATTGAATCTTTAAAGTTGTATAACTTATTTTTTTTAAATGGCAACATGGTGGATCGTCGGGTTAAGAAAAAAGAGGATTTTATTACGATTGTTTTGATACCATACACTATTAGGTTTTAGAAAAGCTGCCATTAAAAAACTTTAAAAAGTTAACTTAGAACTTTCCTAAAATGAAGCATCTTTTGAGAATAAATTTAGATTTAAATGCATCAAGTAGCCTGTGACCAGCAAAACTGATAAAAACAAAATCATGCCTTGAAGAAAATTGAAATGCCAACAGCTTCTGCCAAAGTAAATTAGTTTGTTGTTTAAAAAGCATGGAAAATAATAGTTTTACAAGGAGTGAAAAAGTTGATATATGTTATATTTTAAAACACAGGACAAGTCTTACATATTATTTACTAGCTTATCTTTTTCAGAATTTGGCAATCGTGATCGACATTTTGAAGTCATTTGCTCTAGGAATATTAGGAGCTTTGTTGGTCGAACAACCTGGAATCAATATCAAGAACATGATTTTACCCCGAATCAAGATAAAAGATGATTGCGAGAAACAATCCAATAGTTATAACGAAAAAAATAAATAAAGTTGCCGAAATGTTTGTTTTAATTGTCAATATTAACATGCAATTCAAATTATTAGAGTAACCTCTTTCTTGCGGCAAACAAATTTGAACTAATCCGGAAACAAGGAAATTAAAAAATTATTATATTATTATAACCTTGTGCCTCAAATTCGAATAAACGTGTGTACAAGGAAAGTTCCTAAAGTCTATGTATTTAAAGAAATATCAATATTATGCCAACAAAGGCTGTGATTAGCTATATTTGTTGAGGTACAGATATATATTAAGTCCTAAATAAGTGTGCTATTAAGAATTAGGGAAGCACCTGAAGGTATTTCGGTTTGATTATTAGCAACATTACATTTGTTTTTATGGCTTTTTTGATAGCTATTGTTTCTAGTAGATTTAGTTTTCTGCTTTTGTTGTGTCTGCTTTTATGTTTATGTTGTTAGAGATTGAGTGATTGTCTTTTATGCAGTGATCTGCTAACCCTGTTTTATTTTGTTTTTTTTTTAAATAGATATTTTGTGTTCTTTAAGCCTGGTGTCAAAATGTCTACCTGTTTGTCCAATGTAGATAGCATCGCAAATATCGCATTCTATTTGGTAGACCCAACTTTGTAAAAGTTTGTTTTTAGTTTTTATTTTAGCATTGGATATGTGTTTGTGTAAGTTATTGACTTGTATAGGAATGATATTAGGGTTTTTAAGGTTTTTGGAGATTTTTTGGCTTGTGTTCCCTGTATATCTTATTGTGTAGTATTTGTCCTTAAGGGAACATTATCCACGTGCTTTTCACCACACATCATGTGATCACAGACGTCATCACAAAATACTTTCATAAAACCTAATAAGACGGCGCCACCGTTCCGATTTGCAATATATTTTTACTTGCCTAAAATTTTGAATGGAGTTGTAAAAGATAGTAAAATTCTATGATCTCATTTAAGGCCACTTCTCCAATAATAGCAGTGTTGTGTGATTTTCCTTACAAAGCTATATAGGATGTTGCCAAACCTTGCGCTTATTATGAATTTAATCAGCTGTTTGTAATACATGGCGCTGTACCGAGCCGCGAACGTAATTTATAATGGCAACATAGCGCTTTTTATGAACACAATGCAACAGCTAGTTGACAAATTATTCTTTACTCGCCGATGGTCACTTTTTAATATACTGTAATTTACTGGTCTATTGGAATCGCAGTCAGTTCAAGATTTCGGAGAATTGTACTCCCAAAATAGAATGCCAATTTAAAATAATTTTTGATGGGCTTTTATTTTATAGGTATTTTGTTATTTTTCTGTCTCCAAAAGCAGTGCAATGTTGCCGTTTTAAATAAATATTCTCATATTTGCGTAATAATAATAATAATAAAATACCACTTGACTAATATAGATGTGTTTTGGACTTCCATTGCCTTTAGTTTTTCATATCACAAACGTTTCAACTTTCAACTGGTAAGTATCTCCAGTTGAAACGTTGTGGTTGTGATATGAAAAACTAAAGGCAATGGAAGTCCAAAACACATCTATTACTCAAGATACATCATTGTCTACAACCTTCAAACAAACAATAATACCACTGTTTTAAAATCTCTGAAATTGCCTGCAATTATTTATTGTGTAATTAATTAAATACTATTTTTTTGATTTGATTCCCCATTCACTTACCTAAAGCGCGTACTTGTTTTTTTTGTAAATATACAATTTATGTAGGTAACTGAATAAATGATAAAATAATAAGTCCTGAATATTGTTTAAAATAAGGATTTTTGCGTCCATACTTGCGAAATTAGGTAGGTACTTATTAACCATATTTTAAAAAATAATCGCAGAAATAAACCCTGAAAGTATAAACTGCCACTGCAGAACATTCTGGCAACATTGCACTTTGTAGGGTAAAATTTAAATTTTACTTCTTCTAGAATCCTTTTTACGCTATTTGGTAAAAAGTTTTATTGGATGTGATTTTTTTGTAAACAGTGACAAGCGTGACAATGTGAAAATAAGATTGGCGGAATGGAAGCACATGTTGTGACGTCAGAGCCAGACTTCTGCCGCTAGTAGGCGCCCTACGTTTACCGTCCCACGTTTACCGTCCCCATCATGTATGACTTAATATAACTCCTACGTCGTTATTTGTAAAAACTGAACGTCTTTACTAAGCAAGGAGAGCTATCTTCGTTCGAGCTATATATGTCTCTCTTTATATGTAGCGAAGGTAATTTAATGCAGACGGAGACAAATATAGGCTACGAAGGGCCCGAGCATTATTTTGCATTGTTCACAGTCTTCTTGGATTGGACTCGGCCAATGCCACAAAAATAGAATCGCCCAGCCCAACCCCAAGTGATAATGGCTGACAGACTTTATCAAAGAGTTTATTTATCTTTTCTACTAATATTGTTTATGAACACGAGCCTTTTTACATTTTGTTCTGCTAAAGGTAAGTTTGTTAAATTTGATTAATTATTTTTATGATTATACAAGTCATCCCATACTTATAACTCATTATTAACCAAAATGTGCCAACACTTGTTTGATTATTTTTTCCTAAGTTTTGGTAAATGTATAAATACCCACGCATATTTTAATTACTAAACCCTACGATACTAATTTAAATCTTGCTGATTCTTGCTTACTATGTATATTATATGATCTATTTTTTTGATCTTTTAAACCTTGTCGATTCTCTGCTAAACTCAAGTGGAAATAATTTTATTTTAACCCAATCTGAAGTGTTTTTGCACTGTGGTATTTTTGTTTTAGATCAGCTGTTCGTTATGTGATGTGAAAGAATTAATTTTGAAGACAAGATTTTGTTGTCACCTTTAGGTTAGCTATTTTACCCAGGCCTTTCCACTTTTCCAGGCTGACAATGGAAGTAGATATTTTTATTGAAAATACACACATTGCTGAGAAAGCTTCAAGTAGAGAATGAATGAAAAACCAGTAAACGAGGCACTCGATCAGCAGATTACGAGGAATTCTAAGACAGACTCAAATGGTACTTAATTGTGATTTCCTTTTAATATTTTAATGAAAATGTCATTTGCATGTCCGAGTTTTATTTTTAATTTTCTTCGAGGCTAGACAAACAATAATATAGAGCATTTTATTTTAACGTGATTCGAAAAGGTTATTCAGAGTCCTGCTATTTGATTTTTACTACATATAAAATCAACTAACGGGATTTTGAATAGTTTTTTTGGCTTAAATAGGTATTACCTATTTGAGGAATTTTTCAAAGAATAGAAATACAGAAAAATTGATAATGACAGTGTTTGTGCCTGTAAAATTTACACCAATTATCTGAAAATGGTGATGATTTACTTTGCTCTCGAGGAGGTATCCAGTGAAAAAAAAAGTCTTAAAGTACTTTATAATTCTGTCCCACGTCCTGTACAGCATAGGTATTTCTTGTAAGTTTATACATATTTTGTCAAGAATTAATGACGGTTGACACATGAATCAATGTTTTATACATTTTGTTTTACTTATTCTCAACAAAATATTAAAGGGCAGCAATGTGTGATTGGCTATACGTATTTTTTACCTATATTTAAAACATCCCTATATTTTTCTAGGATCAGTTACAGAAACACATATCTACATGCCGATGGTTTAAAAACTCATACGACTGACAGAGGCAAAACAAAATGGATGAGAGAATAATAATTAAAGAAGTATGAAGATAACATAACAAAAAATATATCTAGTGTAATTATTATCGTAAAATAAAATATTAAAGTACACTTTTACTCTATACTTTTAATTTTTTTATTTAAAAAAAAATAAATTAGCTTATTTTCACATAACTAAAACCGAGATAACAAGCTTAGTGGTAAATGCATGTTCTACCATCGTTTTACCAATTAAAAGCGACAAAAACGCCATAACTTTTAAATTATCGTAAGTTCAATTCTATGTTCCAGTTACATCGACTTGGGTCAATATAGATAGTTGCGTTATTATGGTGTAAAGCCGACATAACGGATTTTTATGAATGAAATAATAGAATGGGACATTCGCGGTGCCGACACCTAGCGGAGACCCCTCAAACCGATTAAATGGTAGGTTTCTGTAGATTTTATATTGGTGAAAACCAAATATCCCTAAAAGTTACTAACAGCTGACTGCCTAAAAGTAAACCAGGTTCTGAGCAAGTTTTTTTTATATTTATCGAAATTGTGCGAACATTTAACAAAAAAATAGGTTTTTAGGAGAACAGAAAGTTGTAGTGAATATTAATAAGTATATTAAATTTGTGTTTTTTATGTGGACTTCTGTATATAAGTGATTTTCTTGTCGAGGTCATGAAAAGCAAAAACATGATTTTTCAAGTGTAATTTCTTTATTATTTATACCTTTTTTCGAAAAGCGATTTACTTCATGATAATCCACCAACCTTCTATGACACCTCACCAAAATTTTAGGTATGTAAAACCCATAGTTTAAGAGAAATGTTGAACAGCAAGTACCCCTGTTTTGCATGCTATTTTATACCCATTTTCAATAGGGGCGGGGCCTGTTCTCTGGCCTTAATTGGAGTGGGATGTTCTTTGTAAACAAGTTTTTGTGCGTTTTTTCTTTATTATTTGGTGAATTGTGGCTATTGTTTTTATGATATTTTTACTTCTTGTATTGGATGTCTGAGAGAGGAATGTTAACTATAGTCGATGTACCATACTATTGAATGCGGCTAGTTTTGTTTGTTGGGGGTGCTTTGAATCTGCGGGTATGACTATATCTGTGGTAGTTGGTTTTCTACAAATTTAGTAGGTAAATTGATTTTGTTGGTTTTTCATTATTGTGAGGTCTAGGAAATGAATTGAGTTGTCAGTTTATTTTTCTATGGTAAATTGGATTCTATGGTTTAGAGTTTAGACTATTAAGATGATTGAGAAATTGGTGTAATTGTCGGTAAAACGTGTTTGCTAATCCTAATTTTAATTTTATGACATGTTTATATGTTACCATAATATGATATAAATACCTTTGTAATGTCACGTAGAATTTAGTATCTTCTTGTACTCCTTTGACAATTACCCGCAAGGGCCGAACCCGTGTCAGGAAACTGATTAAATTTGTGAAACATAACAAGTAGGTAGGGGAGAGCAGGGAGGGTTTGGACAATTTTTACAAAAATGGCTTCTAAGCATGTCTACATATACAGGGTGTCCCATAACTTATGGGCCGTAGAGTAACTGGAGATACTAGACATCAAACTAAGCCGATTAAGTCATAAAGTTTTTTCGGATTGTTACTCGTTCTAGAGATACAGGGTGTTGAAAGTAAAAGTTTATTCTCGAAAATAAGCCATAATTTTAAAACCGTTTAATGAATTGAATTGAAAGTTGGCAGTATTATGTTTTTATGATAGTTGCATACACTGGGCTCCATAAATCTATGATTTTTTTTCTTACCTGTGATATTAGGTGTTTTTTAATTAAGGTTTCTTAAAGAAGGGCATTTTCTGAGTCAAAAAGGTGTACTTGATTGATCTTAATATCTTTAACGGTTTTCAAGATATTTTCCTTTAAACATCCCAAAGCATAAAAAAACATAGTACATAATTAAATTAATATTTTAATTATCACAACGCAATAAATTCGAAACAGTGGAACAAAAACAAGAAGCTCACTTTAGTAAATGTTGAAAGTGACCACCGTTGACCTCAATACACTTTATTAAACTTTTAACTAAATAAATAATAATATTAATAATAATAATAATAATAAACTTTTACTTTCAACACCCTGTATCTCTAGAACGAGTAACAATCCGAAAAAACTTATATGACTTAATCGGCTTAGTTTGATGTCTAGTATATCCAGTTACTCTACGGCCCATAAGTTATGGGACACCCTGTATATAAACTAGATTTTTTAACATATATTAATTAGTACATATATACCTCATGTAATTATTTACAAAAAATCTTTTTAAATCGATATGCAACTAAAATATATTTATTTCTTAACAATGGAGCATTTTGTCCAGATCCTCCCCATAGGTGGGGAGCCATTGGACAACCAAAATAATACCACAAATAATGTTAAAAATAATTTATTTCGCAAAAAGGACAAATACCACATAAAGATAAGATAGATTTCATAAAAAATGTGTTTAATAAAACAATTATTAACAAGGTAGGTAGGTACACATATCTGACAAAATATTATATTAAATAAAAATAAACTCTAAGAGGGCAAAATAAAAGTATCGAACAACATTGAAGCAAGCTGAATTCTGTAAGATCGACATTAAAATATAACATGACCGAATATCTTGCACTCTTGCCAGTTAAAAAAATTGGTAACTTAAAAATTATATCCTCATATGCCACAAATGCTGTGAGCTCATCACTCAGTCTAAATATATTTGATGCGATTTGCTTTTTTAAAAACTTTCTTCATCTTCGAGCGTGTTCTTAGCCGCATAACGTCTAACAGTTTTTTTTTTCATAAACTTTACAGATCACATAGTTGCCAATTTCTAGTTTTGTTAGATTTACAATCTCCTCCTCTTCTCTGAGTCCAAGTATGATGATGAATCTTTATAAATTACTTCTTCCTCATCAGATGAAGAATTGCTCATTAGCTTTTTCTTTAATTTTTCTATTCTTTTGGTATTGAACTTTGGAGTTTCTTTTTTATTCTTTTTGGCAGCTATTTCGTCGCGCTCAGGGGTATTGGTATAGCTATGATTTCGAGGCATTTTCCTGTTATAAATATTAAAAATAAGAAGGGATTGGACGGCAGCGGGAGGGTTTGGACAATTGTCCAAACCCTCCCACAATGTAACTGACCCATAAAATGGCATTTAAAAAAAATAAAATAAAAAGCATGCAAAACAACATTAAATATAAATAACTTAAGTCTTACCTTTGTGCTAAAAGAAAATCTCCCCAAAAATTGCACAGGAACTTGATTTTGGTGACGATGCTAAATTTACAAATAATAGAACGAACACGTGGAAAATTATAAAATACGCGGTACACGGAAACGAGGCGACCTGCTTAATTAGCCTCTGTTTGGGTAATGACAAAGGGGAAATGCGTTGCTATCATGATTTGGTTTTAACAAAATATCTAATAGGGCGGGAGATTTCAATCTGTCCAATGCCTCCCTCTGTCCAGACCCTCCCCGCCCTCCCCTAGTTATTATTTTTTCTTCCTGTGCAATGAATTAAAATATATCGAATTACACTATTTAAGTTATCAAAGGGAAATATTGATAACACTGAGTCTGAGTCTTCCCTTTTCAATAAATCGAGTCAACGCTCGATCCATAACCTAAGTAAACCTAGACATCCCACCCAACGGGGCGAAAGCGAGGCGCAAGGTCGCGATTAACACGCCCAGAAGCAAAATGCTCTAAGACGGATATTTTTATTCGCTACATGTAAATCACAGGCAACGTTTGGCGTAACTCATTACAGAAAATTATGAGCGGTAAAATATTTTCATTGCATGGTTTCTTACTCTTGGTTTTGTTTCTCTATGCTCAATCTACGTAGCTGTAGCTGTTGATACTAAATATATATAACGAGACTGAGTACATATCGCGAATCGTCAGCAGAGGGTGCATCTAATATTAGTACTAAAAATTTGTATTGAAAAATAATTTAATTTTTTCTTTCTTTTTATATTTCATATTACTTTTTTTGCCTAATATTCCTGCGGGATGTGAAGGGGAAACATATCGCCAGATTGTCATTATAACAACTGACCAAAACTAGAAAATAAAAAAAATGGTGCAAAATTTCCGTTTTCTCATATACAGGGTGGCCCTTTAGTGTGGCAAAGTACAATAGCTCCGTTACTATTTCAAATACATTAAAAATATTAATACAAAAGTTGAAGGGCAGTAAGTGACTTATAACGTAAAATTATTTTTAACTTTATAGGGTGGCTCAAAAAAGCGGAACAATAAAAAATGTACTTTTTTCAAATGGAACACCCTGTATATTTTTTCATTTTTAAATTCCATATTAAATTATAATTATTTTTTATTAAATACATTATTAGTCTATACTTTATAGTTTCCGAGATATTTGCTCTTGAAAAGTGACATTTTTGAACTTTGACAGCTTCTAGCTTTCTAACAGTACGTCTTAGAGCAAAACGGCTTACATGTCCCTATCTTTAATTTTTATTATCTTCCCAAAAAAAATCAACTTCCGGTTAAACCGGATGTTACTCAAAAGCAGGAAATATAGTTGTTCCGGTTTAACTGGAAGTTGATTTTTTTGGGAAGATAATAAAAATTGAAGATAGGGACATGTAAGCCGTTTTGCTCTAAGACGTACTGTTAGAAAGTTAGAAGCTGTCAAAGTTCAAAAATGTCACTTTTCAACAGTCAATATCTCGGAAACTATAAAGTATAGACTAATAATGTATTTCATAAAAAATAATTATAATTCTATGTAGAATTTAAAAATGAAAAAATATACAGGGTGTTCCATTTGAAAAAAGTACATTTTTTTTGTTCCGCTTTTTCGAGCCACCCTATAAAGTTAAAAATAATTTTACGTTATAAGTCACTTACTGCCCTTCAACTTTTGTATTAATATTTTTAATGTATTTGAAATAGTAACGGAGCTATTGTACTTTGCCACACTAAAGGGCCACCCTGTAGATAGGTAGTTTTTGGAGACGGCATCGTATAGTGCTCGACGTCGTATAAAACGGTTTTGTTAAAAATTGAATAAGCTACAGTTGATATAGTAAAACGTCATATGAAAATATCTCCTGAAAAATCATAAATTATTTTTTTTCAGCCACAAAATATGTTTTCGCAGAGCGCGCTTACCATGCGAATTAAAGCTTATTTATCCGTTGATATAGTGGACCAAGAAAAAATTCAAAAAGTTATATATAGACACTTGCAAGCGCGTTTAAGCGAACCAGTGCGATGCAAAACCCCAGTCAAGAAATGAAAATTCAAAAGCTTGGCGTTTCTTCCGCATTAAAGATAAAGAAACTAAACAATTTCTCTTAAACACAATTTGACGAGCTTTATCCGCTTAAGTATACAAGTTTTCGATTAAAAGTCGTTTTCCGTACGAAAAAAAATAAAAACCGTGAAAAAATCGGGTCTTTACAATTTTCGGCAATTTACATTCCAGTTAGGTATAGAACGATATATTGGACAAAGGCAGTATTTGAGATGGCCTAAACGATTATCCAAACCGAATGTCGATCGGATGCACCCAATTCGACTTATTTACGATCCAATAGGTACCTGTTTCGGCCCATTTTCGACTTCAACGACATCAAAAAAATTATTTCTAAACTTTCGATCACGCTCACAAACAATAGGCTTCTGTAGCCCACGGTCGTCTACACGTCGAAAAAGTTTAAATCGAAAAAACTCATTTTTACGACCTGTATCGAATTTCAACGAGAATCCGATAATTGCCGACTTTAAAAATTAATAACTTTTTTCCGGTACACCCTTGTATATTCGAAATTTTCACACAGTGTACCCCCACTATTCCTCTCTAAACTGAAAAAGTTTCAATCGTCCCACTCTAACCGTTTCCGAAAAAAAACTCGCAAATGTGAAATGTCGAAACTGACGACAATTGCGACAACATACATACATATTTTAAATGTAGCAGCTATATAAGACGAAAATTTTCAAGAGGCAATCAGGGGTCGAAATTGGACATCTGCAGGATGTATAACATATCGCAGAACTGCGATATGTTAATAAATCAGGTTGATAACCATTTTGACATCCAAAATATCTTACAAGTGGGTTTAAACATTGAAAATGTTAATTTTACATTTTAATTAGATTACTTACCCATTTGCCCAGTATGAGAACTAAAAATAAATACTCTTTTAATAAATAAATAAATTTTGTATATGTATTACGGTTCTGGTATTAATAATAAATATCACAAATGTCAATAAATGGGCCCCTCGTCCATATTATCGTCGTCATCCTCATAGCCTTCTCCGTTATCGAAGTAATTGTTAGCATAGTCGGTGCCGTCATCCATTTCTTCGTCTTGCTCCTCTTCCGGCTCGACGGTTTCTTCATCGTCAATGGGTTCGACCTCTTCTTTTATTTGCGGCGCGTTGCTCGATTCTTCTTGTTTTTCTAATTCTTTTAATCTGAAAATATAAAGAAGACATTATAATAATATATATCTTTATTCTCAACCACCTTAAAAAAGTTTATTACAGAGAATATAACACCAAATATGTTTAGTAACTATTAACAACTCCATCAAAATTATTCAAAAGAAAATATATATAATAACCATTTATATAAAAAAATATTAATATATAATACGTTAAAGTTAGTTCAGTAAAAATATTTTTTTAGTGTTTTATTAAAAGTCCATAATTTTGATATTTCTTTAATTTTTTTTCGGCAAACTGTTATAAATTGTTATTCCTTTATATAATATTGATTTTTGGCCAAAAGTACTCTTTACCATTAATGTTTGAATATGATGATTTTGTCTCGTGATGTGAATAATGTTGCTCGAAGGAAATATTCGATTGTTTTTCTTTAATAATAATAGAGTGTATTAGAATGCATAGTTTTAATTTATAAAGCTTTTCTAAATTTAAATATCCATTTGGTTCATATAAATTTATAGTTAGTTCTAAAAAAGGGAGTTTTATGCATTTAATTATTTTGTTTTGTAGATTTTTTAATGGCTGAATTGTAGTTAAATTCGCTGATCCCCAGATTGAAATCATATACTGTAATTTTGAATAAACCAAAGAATAATTTATATTTTTTTAAATATTTTAACGATATATAATTTTTAGCTTTAAACAAAATGCCAATTATTGGTGAGATGTAACTTCTTAAATATTTAATATGTTTTAATGTAGATTAAAAAAAAGTAGGTCCTAAGGTTGATCCTTGCGGAACACCACAAGTTATGTTATTACTTAAGTAATTTTTTAACAATAAATAAATATTTCCCCGAATTCCAATATTGTATAGGCATTTAAGTAAAATGTTGTGATTGACTGTGTCAAATGCTTTACATAAATCTAGGGACAGTAGGCAGCATTTTTGGTTGCTATCAACGTTTTGTTGAATATCTTTGATACTATCTGCAGCTGCAACTTCTGTATCTCTAAATTTACGAAAACCATCTTGAAATGGAGAGAGTAATTTTTTTTCTTCTAAAAAATTTACTATTCTATAATTTAAAAAATTTTCAAAAATCTTAGAAAATGCGGGTAAAACAGAAATGGGGCGATCGTTACTACTAAAATATGTTTCTGCATTTTTAAAAACTGGTGATACTTTTTCTATTTTTAATTTATCTGGAAATAACATTGATTAGTTTATTGGCAGACATATTGACTAAAATAGAAATATATTTTTTTTGTGTCAAATGGCTAAATAAAACAAATACTTACTTTTCCTGTATATTGACGTCTTTCCTCTCCCCTACCTTCTTCTTAACCCTCTTGCTCAACATCTTTGGCCTCAACTCGGCCGGAAACAGACTCCAGTCGTACTTTTCCTTGGTACTGGGCAACTGAGCAACTAGCTTATCTATCTCCTGCTCCGGTCTGTTCGCCTTGTCCTCGGGCATTTTGAGGTAAGATGCGGAAAGTTCCATGTGGTCGATGAAATACTGCCGGAGAAGCAGGAGGTAATCGGTTTCGTGAGATGGCTAAAAAATAATTTGTTTTTCTGGAAAATATTTGCAATTTGAAGTTTTATCCATCCCTTTTCTACCAGGTTCTCTAACAAATAGTACATAAAATGACTTTTAATAACTCCAAAAGCCTTGCCTACCACTAAATTACTTGATGGGGACGTAAATTCAATTCAATGTTGTTTTTTCGTTTATTTGTTTTAAAATCAAACTATTATTACAGAGAATGTAAAACCAAATATACAATATACAGTGTGACCAGTAAAGTCCGCATCATATGGGATTTTTTTTATTAATAACTATATTTAAAATTTGACTTTGATCGAGATGAAAATTAAGCAAAAAAATAGTCGTCACGTGATTCGCATTATCTGTCAAATTTTAACTTTTTCCAAAAAATAATTCAAAAGTGGGGTTTGTTCGGGTTTGTTCGCAGGTTCTAGCCCACATACAATATTTCAGCTACATAGGATAATTTTGTTTTTTTACCCATATTTTGTACATTGCACTACTTTTGCCAAATAAGACTCAACGCAACCTACATAAAACTTCTTAGTTTTGACAATGCATTATTTCAGATACATTTTCTTTCAAGTAGCGCCATATTAAATGTGTGTTTTTCTACAAAATCAAAATTGGCCTATTAAAATTTGGTCGCATGTGATGCAAAGTTTATTTGTTTTTGACCCTGTATAAGGTAACTTCATAAAATAAGTATTTTTGAAAACGTAGTTTATGTCTGAAAGTAATACACCTTAATATTAAGACAAAAAAGAACACAGTGTAATCAGTAAAGTGTTGTTGTGTGGAAAATAAATTTTAGTGGTGGGTAAAAAATCAAAATTATCTTATGCAGCTGAAATTTTGCATGTGGGCTAGAAACTGCTTTTAAAAAAACTTTTTCTAATAACTTTTTTCAATATTTTCAGAAATAACTCCACTTTTGAATTATTTTTTGAAAAAAATTAAAATTTGATAGATAATGCGAATCACGTGACTACTACTTTTTTGCTTAATTTTCATCTCGATCGAAGCAGAACTTGATGCCAAAGTCAAATTTCGAATAAAGCTATTAATAAAAAAAAATCCCATATGATGCGGGCTTTACTGGTCACCCTGTATAAAACCACGAATAATAAAAATCATGTTTAAATAGTAACTATGAATAACTCCATCGAATTTTTTTTTACGTAAGTATTTATTTATTTATTTAAAAAAATAACCCTTTACAAAAAAAAAATAATAATAATAATAATAATAATAATAATAATATAATAGGTACCTATGTTAAAGTTAATTTATA
Source organism: Polydrusus pterygomalis (assembly GCA_963969555.1). Classification (NCBI taxonomy): domain Eukaryota; kingdom Metazoa; phylum Arthropoda; class Insecta; order Coleoptera; family Curculionidae; genus Polydrusus; species Polydrusus pterygomalis. Next base: position 5,104,180 of record OZ018375.1, read on the forward strand.
GTTTTAAAAAATAATTTTTTATTTTTCTTTAAGTCAATAATTTTGATATTTCTTTAATTTTTTTCGGCAAACTGTTGTAAATTGTTATTCCTTTATATAATATTGATCTTTGGTCAAAAGTACTCTTTACTATGGGTGTTTGAATATGATGGTTTTGTCTCGTGATGTGAATAATGTTGGTCGAAGGAAATATTACAGGGTTGGCAAATAAATATCCAAATATCCGATATATATCCAAATTTGGATATTTATTTATATTTTTAATAATTTTTAAAGTATTTCATCTGTTTTCTGTAAAGATATATTTTAAAAATTCAAAATCACTTAATTTAATATAAACATGTTATAAATCTGTAAATTTGTACCTATTTCAATTGTATTCAATGATAGTTGCTATCACAATAACAAGTTTTTTTAGTACTATGTTAGAAATGTAAAATGTAGGTAAAAAATACAAGTTTATGAATCGAAAAAACCCGAACAAACCTGAACAAACCTGAACACATCATATATTTTTGCTTTTAACTATGGTTCAACTTAAAACCCAGAATTACTGGGCTGGAACTAAATAAAAATGCCACGCGGCAAAGAACAACAGGTGGTCAACGTCTCGGAAAGATGGGGAATCACCGCATGCATCGTAAGTAGCATAATACGCTGTTGCCGGATCAGCGGCAGCGGGGCCATATTTGTATACTGATGAATAGAATTTTAGAAAAAAAAATATTGATCAGGATAAATATTGTCGCATAAATATCATGATATTTATCAAGATATATATCAGGATAGGGTTGTGGATTTGACCGGTCAATTTGTTTTTGGTCAATTGACCGGTCAATTGACCAGTCAATGGACTGAAATAAATTAAAATTTAAAAATGCAGTGGATGAACCTAACTATACTTGTCAAATTTCTTATTTTGTAATTTGGAAAAAATTATTTTTTTATAACAAGTTTTGCTTGTTCTGAAAAGTCTATTGCCATACCTAAATTTTATACAGGGTGGTCAAATGGATAATATAGTTAGGTCCATCCAGGTACACATTCTATAAGTGTATATCTCAATAGTTGCTCCACAGTAGATACATTTCCCTTTTACTTTGTTTTCTTCTCTTATTTTGGTAAAACAATTCCCAATTTTGGTTTTGGACTCGGTTTTGGACTTCCCAAAACTCATCGTGAATGCGACGTCGCGTCGTTAGTTCACAAAAATGCAATGCCAGTGCAAACCCTAACTCTGGCAAATACGAAATGAAAATAAATAGACAGAAGGAAATGTCTATGAAAATGGTATAAAAATAGAATAACAATAACTTCTCTATTCCTTTCCTTTATTGTGATTGAATCCGTTCCGGGAACCACTAATAAACGAGGCGACTATTGGGATTCCCAGAATCAGGTGTTATTGTTTTCTTAAATAACGGCGCTATAACGATACACTAAACATTATCCTTCGTGGTAGGAGGTAATCTGGATAGATCACAAATGCATAAATAATAAAATAAAATTGATATATTTTGACCGAATTTGACCATGCCCAACTCTATATCAGGATATTTATCACGAATATACAGGGTGTTTCGATGATCATGTTACAAAATTCTAGGGTAGATAAAACACACGAAAATAAGAAAAAAAGTTCATGTGAACATGGGTCCGGAAACGCTTCTTCAGGGAGCTAGGGCCCTTCGAAGATGACCTTCAAAAACTACTTTTCGTTTTATAGCTTCGGTACTACTGCAGCTATCGCAACCAATTTTGGGACATGAAATCTAGTTCGTAGGTTCATCAATTTGAGCCTTCCGGATTTTGTCACCTTTAACCAGGGGCGTACCTCATTTTCATATTTCAACGTAATAATTGGTTTAAGACCAATAATTTATTATTGATTGGATTTAGCCATTTTCGGAGGAAACTGTGACAGATAGCGATTTTTACTAAGAGTACCTTTTTTATGTAAAAGGCATTGGAGAATCATAATCAGATATAAAAATGGTAAGAAATTAAAGCCTAAGAGGAGTAGGGTCAAATTTACTCAAATACCCCCTTGGTTTGTACGCCCCTGGTTAAAGGTGACAAAATCCGGAAGGCTCAAATTGATGAACCTACGAACTAGATTTCATGTCCCAAAATTGGTTGCGATAGCTGCAGTAGTACCGAAGCTATAAAACGAAAAGTAGTTTTTGAAGGTCATCTTCGAAGGGCCCTAGCTCCCTGAAGAAGCGTTTCCGGACCCATGTTCACATGAACTTTTTTTCTTATTTTCGTGTGTTTTATCTACCCTAGAATTTTGTAACATGATCATCGGAACACCCTGTATATCCTGCCAACCTTGCATTTAAGTAAAATGTTGTGATTGACTGTATCAAATGCTTTACATAAATCTAGGGACAGTAGGCAGCATTTTTGGTTGCTATCAACGTTTTGTTGAACTACCTTTGATAATATCTGCAGCTGCAACTTATGTAAAGTTGCCACAGTGGATCTTTGCCCGTGCGTCATCAATCAACGATCAGGACTCGACGTGGTTAATAACGAAATGAAATGAAATGAAATGCATTTATTAATCCAAAGATCACAATAAAGGATATAGGACAGGTCATAGAGGTCTTAAAAGCTAAACTACTAAAAACTAAGAGAAATTTGTTGTAACAATATTGCTAAGACTAAAAAGTGTAGTTCAGAAATTCATCAATACTGTAGAAAGCATTATTTAGTAATGTACATTTTAAAGTGGTATAGAATTTGTTGTTGCTAAGCTCTCTCATGTTATTTGGAATTTTATTAAACAAAATGGTACCCATATAATAAGGGTTTAATTTATACAATTCTAGGCGATGAAGATCGTGCTGTAGATTAGTGCCAAATCTTGTATTATATTCATGGTGGAAATTTTGGGTTCTAAACATCTGTATATTTTGTTTTACAAATTTGAGAATTTCAAAAACGTATAACGAGGGCAAAGTCAATATTAATTCGTTTTTAAAAGTATCTTTACATGATTGGCGATACCCAAGGCCAAACATGGCTCTAACAGCTCGTTTTTGCATTCGAAATACTCTGATAGTAGCTGAGGCGCCTCCCCAGAGAGTGATGCCATATCTAATTATGGATTCAAAGCATGAAAAGTAAAACATTTTCACGACTTTCCTGGTTAGAACTTGTTTCAGGCGACCCAGTGCAAAACATTGGCTTGAGCATCTTTTGCATATATAGTCAACATGCTCTCTCCAATTTAGCGACATATCAATGTGAATACCCAACAGTTTAAAAGACGTTACTTGTTCAATTGATTTATTATTTAGTTTAATTAAGTGACTTTTTTTGTAGTTTGCATTAATTGGGTGAAATTGCAAAGTGTATGTTTTGTCTTGATTTAATGTAAGTCTGTTTAAATTGAAATAATGGGATAGTAAATTAAGATTGTTTTGCAAGTTATTTTTCATTTCCATTTCACATGACTCGGTTGATAGAACTGTTATGTCATCCGCAAATTCACAGTGATATGCCGTCAAATACGCAGATAGATCATTTGTATACATCAAAAACAGTAAAGGGCCTAGAACACTGCCCTGTGGAACGCCAAAACTGACATCCAGCTGCTTAGATTTAGACTTCTCAAAGAGAACAAATTGTTTGCGGTTTTTTAAATATGCTGTCAACAGGTCATGACAGTTTCCACGAATGCCGTATTGATATACCTTTTTTAGTAAAAGATCTTGATCTACACAATCAAATGCCTTGGTTAAGTCGACAAACAGCGCCATAACCTTGTCATTTGCATCTATACTTTTATATATGGTATCTAGAATAGAGGATAATGCTGTAGTTGTTGACTTTTTGTTGCGAAAACCATGCTGCGTAGGTGATAATATGTTAGAGGCTTCCAGGAAGTTAACTATACGTTTTAAAATTATTTTCTCAAATATCTTTGAAAATATGGACAAAAGTGAAATCGGGCGATAATTTACAATGTTACTGGAATCCCCTTTTTTATATAAGCAAATGATTTTCGAAACTTTGAGAAGATCGGGAAAAACTCCTCCAAGAAAACATAAATTTAACAAGTGTGTTAAAGGACTACATAACTGTTTACTACAGAACTTTATGATAGAGGAAGAAAAATCATCATGGCCACATGAATTAGTGTTTTTCAAATCGTGTATTGCTTCATTCATCTCACTTTCAGTCACCTTATACAAGTAAATTGATTTGTCATTATATAGAGAAGATTAATCTTCTTTCATGGTCAATAACATTGTGAAGAGGTGGTTGTTTGTCACGTAATTTTTTTGGAATGTTGGCAAAATATGAATTGAATTCTTCAGCTATGTGCTCTGAATTTGTATATGTAATACCGTCCTTTACAATGCACTTAGTTTTATTTTTTTGGTTGTATTTTATTGTGTTATTTATCAAATTCCAGACCGTTTTTGATTTGTTATTAGAATAAATAATTTTGTTGTCATAAAATTTTCTTTTGGCCGCTCTTAACAATCGCCTATAAATTACTTTGTACTTCTTATAAAACTCTAATGAAATTAGACCTCTTTTTACTTTTGCATGCAGTTTTTTAAAGTTTTTGGATGATGTTCTTAAACCCAATGTTAACCATTGTTTACAGTTGAAATCTGACTTTCTTTTTTTTATATACTTAAAGCTTCTATTGTAGTAATAATCTAAAGTCCCTATAAAGATAGAAAAAACATGATTTATATCATTACCTCCATTGTAGAGTTCAGACCAATTTTCTGCCTTTAGTAAGTTGAGGAAGGTTTCTCTGCATCCTTGTTTATTACAGTAACAAGTTTGAATAAAAGCATAAAAGAACGTCTCCAAAATTCCGCAATAATATAACGTGCTAGACAAGGATAAAACTATAAACGTCAGTTAATTACTTTCTTTATTTTTTGTTTAGTTGACAACCGTTGTATTTTAGAACGTCATTGTCAACCTTATTTTGATCTGCCAATCTAATTCGTATTTTGTAAATCTGTGTGCCTTAGAACTGTTCCTGTTTCTAAAAATAGTTCTTTTTAGAGGTAATTATACCCACCATCTGTTTTGGCGGTAAGTATTTATGGATTTTTATAATAACTAATTTATTTATTTTAAATATTCTAACCGTGAAAGTTCTTTGAAACGTTTACGGCAGTGGCTAAATTCCCTTAAATGAAAGGATGTTAAAAATTTGACTTTTGCGATTTTAATAGTCAATAAAACACCAAACTTTTGTAGATTTTAAGCTTTAAAAATAGTATTAAATGTATAAACATTTGTTTGTCAATTTCTTTTAGATAATAGAGAATGCCGGGCAAAACTTAAAATAAATAATAATTTTTCGTGATATTATGTAGGTACGTCAAACGGTAGGCAGGCACGTCCATTTTATGAACTTAACTTAGTTTTGACTTTTTTCGTTTCGTAATTTTGATTTGATTCATACGATTTTGATGACGTAAAAGTGATGACGCACGGGAAAAGAACCACTGTGGCGACTTTATCTGTAAATTTACAGAAACCATATTGAAATGGAGAGTAATTTTTTCTTCTAAAAAATTTACTAAGTACCTATTCTATTATTTAAAATTTTTTTAAAATCTTTGAAAATGTGGGTAAAACAGAAATTGGGCGATAGTTACTACTAAAATATTTTTCTGCATTTTTAAAAACTGGTGATACTTTTGCAATTTTTAATTTATCTGGAAATAACCCGGATTTAATAGAAATTTTGATCAGATGATGTAATATAGAAATTATATTATACTTATTATACTTTAGAATTTTAATAATTTTGATGGAAATATTATCAAATCCAGTTGCTTTCTTCGAATTAAGCTCATCAATTATTTTGCCTATTTCTTCAAATGTGATATACTTATTCTTTATTTAAAAACATAAAACTTGAATTTATTTCTACATCTGATTCTGGATCATTTTCTTTTTGATTCATTGGAATTTTCTTGGCCAATTTTTCTCCAACTTTGATGAAATGGTTATTTATTTCCCTTTTAACTAACTAACTTAGGTTTATTTAAACTATTCAACCGATTTCCCCTACTTACCATAAGTGGTACAGGATGCCTCTCCATAAGTGGATACAAAGGAGGTGGCTGAGTCACCAGAGTTGGTAACATTTCAACATTACCCACACCCATTGCAACAAGCTGTTCTTGATTAAACATTTTTGGAGCTCCTCCTAAAAAGTTTTAAATTGAAAATTTGAATTTTTAACAACTAAAAACTTTGATGGAAGGACGGACTAAGTTAGGAAAAAATGGTTGATAATGGTTTATTACGGGTTTTATAACGAAAAGATAATAAAACATTATTTTTTTTTTAAAAATTAATACTCAAAAAGGTGATATTTAAACTGAATCTTTACCTCTACCTCCCTTTGCACCACCCCTTCCACGGCTCATGGTGAATGTTATTTACTTGACGACTTGTAATTTCTTTAAATCTTCCGTCAGTGACTGAACTTCACCCTGTTGCTTTTCCAACGCGTCCTACAATAAATATATAGCATAATAGTATACCTAATTTATAAGATTCATAATAATATGGTAAATGGTACTGTCACTATACAATATTGTGCAATAGTTACTACTAAGTAGTAGAGTAGGTAGAGTTAAAAATGGTAAAATTTGCATTCTTACCCTATCGTATATAACTTTAACAACTAAAGAACAACTAGGACATGTGGCTACTTCTTCTCCTGCAAGCAGTTCCTCCTGAAAAAGATACATTTAAAGTTATTGCGACGTTTTATTTCATCTAATGTAACTTTACCTTAGAGACTTGAAACCTATCACCGCAGGGACATGGATAATAGTAAGTTTCCTCCTCTTCGTCGTACTCAAAATCTTCAATTTCAATTTCGTCGTGGAAAAAGCTCATAACTTGCAAAACTATAAAAATTTTCTAAATAAATTTTATTTAATTATTGTAAATTTTTAGAGGTTAACTTGAAACCATTCTTCTTTTGGCTTTTGTTGACAAATAGACACAGAGTAAGCAGAGGCATTAACAAGTGTTCCAACATTTGCACGGCAGAAATTATAGCTATCAGAACAGCTATTAAACAATGTAAAAACTTAACAAATAACCTTTTGGTCATTACTGACTCCAAAAGTGGGCTACAAAAACTCGAGAGAACTGGAATACAAGCCAAAAATGACTACAATACGCTATTGACGAGACAACTTATTCACCAGGCAAATGAAGCAGGCACTCAAATAGCATTTATATGGATCCCCAACCACAGCGGAGTGAAAGGCAACGAAAGAGCAGATGAGCTGGCTCTAGAAGGAAGAGAGGGTACCAATCAAATAATCAACAAACTTCATTACACTGACTTTCTGAAGGATACCAAAGAGTCACTATGGGACAACTGGACAAATATTTTCAAAAGAGTAAGTATTAGAAAAGGAGCGTTGTACGCGAAGATCCAAGAAGTACCCCTCAATAAACCATGGTTTCAGAGTTGTACTTACCTCAAGAGGAAATACATCACACTACTATGCAGAATGAGATCAACACACTGCCTTACTGATGCGCACCTGTACAAAATAAAACTGAAGGACAGCCCCCTATGTCACTGTGGAGAAATAGGCGACCTCAATCACATGATATTAGGTTGCAACAGTAACAACTACTCGAAGAAAATCTATACATATCTAACTAGACATTCAGCAACCCCCTTTCATATACAATATAATTGACAAACCCCTATGCGATGCTGCTAATCACCTTTGCAAAATTATAGACAAACTAGGCCTTAAAATTTAACTCTATTTATAGACGAATGCTTATAGCTTCAGTAATAAGTGCATGCAACATGTCTTAACAAATACAATCTGCTTCAATTGCTTTCTTGCTACTCAAACGCTTAGCCTAAATATGCACGCCTTAAACAACAAAATAATTAGCATGGCTTTTATAAAACACCAAGCACTGTAGTTTTGATCCCTCCCCATCCTACTTAACCTGGAGGCATCCCAAGTGTCATAGCTCTGGTACTCCACAGAGCGAGAAGAGTCTAAAATTATATGTAAACCTTTTCCCTTACTAGACCAGCGAAGAAAACACATTAACCCGAACGGGAGATAGGCAGAGAACATTCTCGACGCCCAGACCATGAGCGCCTATCTTCAAACGACGCAGAAATAAAGAAAACTATACTGGCTGTATGCTGAAAAGCAAGAGGTCATCGAAAAAGTTTCAATCAATCAAGTGTTGCAACAAAGTAAACGCCACCAAAATGAGAAGACGTTTAGGTTTATTTTATCGAAATCGTAAATTTTAATAACTGATAAGATAATCGAGAAAATATTTTTGTGACGTTTGTTGATCTGTCACTGTCGCTAACTTTCACCAAAAACCTAAATAAAAATTAAAAATAATATTTAGTGAATTTTTTACGAGCATGACTTTTTTACTGTGATTATTAAAGAATAATATATTTTTAAGGAAAAAAAACATATTGAACTGTGAGAAAATGACGACAGAAGAGAAATTCAATGCTGCCGTAAACGTTATCAGAAGTTTACCAAAAAATGGTGAGTGGGTTTTATATTTGGACTTTGTTTTTTTGGACTCAATTTGGTTGTAATTAAAGTGTCGCAATAAATTAATAATGATGATGGAACGTTCAAAAGTGGTTTCAGATTGTACGTAATTAAATTCTTATATAATATAATAAAATATGTTCCAAACTGGGTTACTTATACAGTGTAGTAATTTTGTTTAATTAAAAAAAATATGTAAACCATTATTTCAGGTTTTCATTGGCTGAATGAACAATACTTGTTTGTAAAAGATTTAAATAAATAGGTATTATTATCAGTAAATTAGCAATGCATGGTGTTACTGGTTGGTATTCAAATTTTTTTTTGAAAAAATAATATATTACACCAAAGTAAAGATTTACAATAATAATTATACCTACATCATTACTCTAATCAGTGCATCGAGCACTGGCCTCGAGTCCTTAATTTACTTAGGTAGTAGCAGTATAGAAAAATTTTATGCTAGAATCAGTGTAAGTAATCTAAAATGAAAAAAACTAAAAGAAAGAAAATTTATATCCTTCAAAATTGGCCTAATTAATATTGTAATACATTTTTAATTTTTTAAGAAATAAATTATAAGTCAAGACTTACTTTATTTCTAGTAGCAGTGTATTTAAATAGTATTGGTAGTCGGAAGAACGGATTGTTAATGCCCACACTTGTTCTTTTTATGTTTGATAGATATTGTTCTGTATTCTTGTTGGATAATCATGTTTTTCATTATTAAATAAAAATTGAGAATTAGTTTTTTGTTCCTTATTTTATTTTTTTTTTTTCCTTATTTATTTCAAATTGTCAAGCGTTAATAAAATAATAATTAAATTGAATATTTGAGACTTTTTTGATAGGGTCAATGTGGGTAATTGGAAACGATATTTTAAAGTTCACGTTTTTGGCTGATTAAATATGGATTTAAAATAGAAAAATTGTTTTTAGTGCAAAATACATGCCATATTTGTGAAGTGATACTTTAAACAACATATTTTTATATAAATTACTAATATATTAGTTGTTTTTTCTTTAATATGGCTCGTTCTCTTTTACCCCAGGATTTTAAAGAAACAACAGGATTTCGGGGGTAATTGAATACAAGTAACTTTTTATGCAAATGAAATAAAGGACTAATTATTGGGGTTCGACCGATTTAGTGATTTTTTGCCGATATAAAATGCCGATATAAACTGGTCAACAAAAAGATCGTACCATTCAATTTTTAGACCTATTTTCAAATTGCTGTAACTTTTTTAAAAATTTATATTTTTGAACGTAGTTTCCAAATTTGGAAAGGGCGATTTTTCTACTTTCACCTGTATTTCATTTATTTTAGTAGAATCAATATTATTATGATATACAGGTCGATCAATAGAGTGCTGCAAAAAAATAAAAAATTCGAGTGTGTGCCATTTCAGTGGTGATTTTTTTTGGTCGTTACAATATGGGTTTTTACCAAGGTAGGATTAATATCTCTAGCCGTTTTTGCCAGTTTTTTGATTGATGACCTCTGGTTTTAGATAGATCACTAAACGTCAAATTTTGGTAATCATTTTTTTAAAACGCTATTTCTGGAAAACGTATTGATGGATTTCAACAAGTTTTTCACATTCAGAAAGCCCATTTCATGGAGATATTCGTTGACCTACGTATTTTACGAAAGGTGAGAATTTTATTAATATACGGGGCCAACAATCACCAGAAACGTAACTAATTCTGAAATCTTAAATGTATGACCAATGTTTGGACGCCAATCGAACCATATGAGTCTATTTTCTTTTAAAATTGGCCGAGTTGAGGTTTGGGTCAATATCTCGAAAGAATTTCTACCGTTTGTCGTTCAATGCTGTATAAGTACCTGTAAAATACTCAGCAAGAATGCGTCCTGTATCATGGTATCAGGTCTGAATGGCAGTTATTCCCACAAGATCCTTTAAGTTTTAAACATTTTAAAAGATAAATTGGGGTATTTGATCGAGTATTTGATATACGGGGTGATCAACAAAGTCATTAAAATACTTAAATGTGTTTAATTAAAATTAAAAGCAAAGTGTTTCACTTATGAACAATATTAACAACATAGCAAATAAAATTGAATAAATTTTAACAAAAAAAATAATAGCAAATGAAATTAATAGTGAGTAGGTCCACCGTGAACTCTTAGAACTTCCATTACTCTTCTTGGCATACTACTCACCAAGTTTGCAAGGAAGTTCTGGGGAATAGCGTTCCATTCCTCTCTTATTGCATTTGCCAATTCATTCAAGTTGTTAAAATTTTGCTCTCCGTCATTTAATCTTAGTTTCATCCAACTCCATACATGTTCTATCACATTCATATCTGGTGATCTTGCAGGCCAATTCATCCTTTGGATATTGTTATCCCTTAAGACCTCTTGGACGATTCTGGCTCTATGTGGTCGAGCGTTGTCATCTATCAAGACAAAATCGTCACCAAAGTTTTGTGCAAAAGGAATAACAATATCCCGAATGCACAGTTCTCGATACCTTTCACCATTCATCGATTCTCCAATCAAAATAACCAAATCCGTTTTCCCGTTCAACATCACACCACCCCAAACAAGAACTCCTCCACCTTCAAACGGTACTCTTGCTTCCATATTTTCTTCCAGATATAGTTCATTTCTTGCTCTCCAGACTAAAATTCTTCCATCACTTTCATACAAATTAAACCTACTTTCATCCGTAAACATGCATCTACTCCATTCTGCTATTCCCCAGTTAGCATGATCTGCACCCCATCGCCTCCTTGCAGCTCTGTGAGTAGCTAGCAAAGCTGGGCAAGCAGCACGCCTGCGTGCGTTTAGTCCACGCTCATGGAGCCGTCTCCTTATCGTTTGCGTGGATACTCTTATGCCAGTTGCTGCTTGGAAGCTTCGGCAATTTTTGGTAGCATTTAGGGTCCTACAGCGATTAACGTTTTGCATTACTAGACGATCTTGTCGGGCTGTTGTTTTTCTTGTTCGTCCGCAGCGACCTTCTTGGCGGTAATTTGGACTGCCATAGGTTCGTGCTCTAGCTAGTGTCCGTTTAACAATAGATATAGTGGTGTTCACAATTTCCGCAATATCTTGTATAGTACGGCCTTGATGGCACAACCTGTAAAATTGTTAGTTATTTAACTCTATTTTGTAAAGTTTGGTAGCCAAAAACTTACCGCACTATATTTCTTAATTCATTTTGGCTTAGTCGCATTTTTAAAGAGTAAAATTATCTTTAACAAAACAAAAATTTGACTTGACTTAAAAATATTCTATGACAATGACATTATTTCATCGTCGCTATAGAAACGTATTGCTGCTATAGGCACCTTCATTGTATAATTGACATCCGCTTAGCCTTGGAAATTTATCAATTTAATGAAATCCATCAATCCGTTTTCCATTTTAAAAAAATGGTTACCAAATTGTGACGTTTAGTTATTTTAATGACTTTGTTGATCACCCCGTATATCAAATACTCGATCAAATACCCCAATTTATCTTTTAAAATGTTTAAAACTTAAAGGATCTTGTGGGAATAACTGCCATTCAGACCTGATACCATGATACAGGACGCATTCTTGCTGAGTATTTTACAGGTACTTATACAGCATTGAACGACAAACGGTAGAAATTCTTTCGAGATATTGACCCAAACCTCAACTCGGCCAATTTTAAAAGAAAATAGACTCATATGGTTCGATTGGCGTCCAAACATTGGTCATACATTTAAGATTTCAGAATTAGTTACGTTTCTGGTGATTGTTGGCCCCGTATATTAATAAAATTCTCACCTTTTGTAAAATACGTAGGTCAACGAATATCTCCATGAAATGGGCTTTCTGAATGTGAAAAACTTGTTGAAATCCATCAATACGTTTTCCAGAAATAGCGTTTTAAAAAAATGATTACCAAAATTTTACGTTTAGTGATCTATCTAAAACCAGAGGTCATCAATCAAAAAACTGGCAAAAACGGCTAGAGATATTAATCCTACCTTGGTAAAAACCCATATTGTAACGACCAAAAAAAATCACCACTGAAATGGCACACACTCGAATTTTTTATTTTTTTGCAGCACTCTATTGATCGACCTGTATATCATAATAATATTGATTCTACTAAAATAAATGAAATACAGGTGAAAGTAGAAAAATCGCCCTTTCCAAATTTGGAAACTACGTTCAAAAATATAAATTTTTAAAAAAGTTACAGCAATTTGAAAATAGGTCTAAAAATTGAATGGTACGATCTTTTTGTTGACCAGTTTATATCGGCAAAATTTTTATGTTCTCTTCAACGTATTTCTATAAATTGTGTTTTCAGTATTACCAAAATCAGAAAATATCGGCACTTAAAACATATTTTACGTTAAAAATCGCACATCTTCTGAAAGGGTTCAAAGGATTATTTTCTGCTAAAACTCCCTAATTTCCAGTTGAAGGTCTCGACGAACGTTGTAACCGCCGCGCCGGGGAATCACTGAGCAAGTTGACAGGGAATCACCGTTTGAATAAACGGGAAATAGACGAAATAGTCGACGTCAACCATGTTTGATAACGAAATAAAGAGGTACAACTTATTGCCAGTTATTCCCCGAACTGATAACCCTTTTGTTTGGTGGAGTAAACATAAGCTCCAATTTCCTTTGTTGCATGGTCAAGCTGTAAATTACTTGTCAGCGCCATCAGCTAGTGTCTTCAGTGAACAGATATTTTCAGAGGCAGGGAACATATGTCAACCAAGTAGAAATCGACTTGGACCACAAGGGACTGAAACACTTATATTTCTGCATCACAATCTTAGAAAACTCAATTTCAATTACTAGACATTTATGGTCAAAATTATTGTTTCTTAAACTTTTAGACAAAGAATACCTTTTTTATTATTTTTATTGTACAGGGTCATCCAACCAGGACTGAACAGGGGCCTATTTTTTGAGTTTCCCTGTATTTTTATTTAAACCAATATAGCCATTTAGTTTATGCTTTGCCATAGAATCTAAAATAACCATTTAAAAAGCGATCTGACTTAAAACAAAGGAACTGTGGCGTAAAGTTGTTGTTTTTTCAATGGAACACCCTGTATATTATTTATTTTTATGAAACGCCCTTCTTTCCTGATTCCATAAATATATAATTTGTCCATATTAGCTCAAACCGTTTTTAAGATATGAGCAATCAAACATTTAAAAAGCTGTATTTTAATGCATCGCCATTACGGGGATTTTCTTTTCCAAGGCATTCTAGACGTATGAAGCTCAAATAAATACAGCTTTTTAAATGTTTGATTGCTCATATCTTAAAAACGGTTTGAGCTAATATGGGCAAACTATATATTTATGGAATCAGGAAAGAAGGGCGTTTCATAAAAATAAATAACATACAGGGTGTTCCATTGAAAAAACAACAACTTTACGCCACAGTTCCTTTGTTTTAAGTCAGATCGCTTTTTAAATGGTAATTTTAGATTCTACGGCAAAGCATAAACTAAATGGCTATATTGGTTTAAATAAAAATACAGGGAAACTCAAAAAATAGGCCCCTGTTCAGTCCTAGTTGGATGACCCTGTACATATGGACATACACATTGTATGATTAAAAAGTTCTGTTTTTTACTTTTGCCTCATTATGCAGGAAATTTTTGTACTTTTGATAATGTTTTGAAGCCTTAATAACAAAAATAAAATAGTTTATCTTGTTTTTTTTTAATTAAAAAACCATATCGGCACTTTTTTGCCGATACGATATATCGGCAAAGATGCCGATATTGCCGATAACCGATATATATATATCGGTATCGGTCGATCACTACTAATTATAGGGGCAAATAGAAATATTTATTGATTTAAATATAACATTCTGTCAAAGATACGCACTCTATTTCCAATTACCCCCAGCAAGAAAAGCCCATTTTTGCTCGCGTTTGTAAGCAAGAAACAATGTGATCTAAATCTTCTAAAGTATAGGCTGGTGAGTTCCGCTTTTTAATATATTTTTTACGTGGCATATTTTATTAGATAGGAACGGAGAAATCAGCCAGTTTGTGCTATTCTCATTTATCCCCAGCAGGTGTTTTCATTTACCCCCCTATTAGTTTATATTTGGGGTAATTGGAAACACTGCCAAAACACTATCAAAACGAACAGTCAGGATTAATAACATAACAAATTTTATTTAGCAATAGCTTGTAAACAAACGACTTTGGCGTGCCAGTGAAAATGGCGTAAGACACCAAGAACCTTGAGAATCTGCCGCCTAGTAACGCGTTTCTGTCAAATGTATTTTAAGTTATTTATTCTTGCTGTTTCCAATTACCCCTGTTTCCAATTACCCACATTGACCCTATAATATTAACAAAGTACCTACTTACATGTTTCTGAAAATCTTTAATTTATTGAAAATTCATATAATATATGTAGGTACCTATGTACCTACCTAATAATACATTAACTAAGTACTTTGCCAAGCCGACTTTGATGTTTTTGTAAGGTAATTTATTCAATTTGGTTGTGTCTACAATGCTTTTATATCCTACTATTTAAGGTCTGAAAGTTAATAAAAAAACTTTCATGAGGCGGAGACTTTGTGCCAAGACCTCATAATTCAGGCCTCTTTGAGAAAAATGGACGACCTTTTTCAATTTCACTACTTTTGTCTACCTAATTCTAGTAGGTAATATTGTTCTTTTTTAGGATCATACCAGCCTAGCAATGAACTCATGCTTCGTTTCTACTCATACTTTAAGCAGGCCACACAGGGACCTTGTTCTGGATCTAGACCGGCTTTTTGGGACTTGGTTGGGCGCGCTAAATACGACGCGTGGAAGAAATTGGGGGACATGTCTAAGAATGACGCCATGACTAAATATGTCGATGAATTGCATTCGTAAGTCAAGTTCTATTTTTAAATAGAGATAACTTTGTTCTTTTGTCTATTTCTTTTTTATTTCCCTGTGCCTTTTTCTAACATGCAGTAAATAGTTTTACACTGGTGCATTCAATACCCTTAAGGCCGAGACACAATTAAAAAATAAGCATTATGTACTAAGAAATCAAAAATATAAATTATGCTGACACAGTAGAGTGGTTCTGTGTTACTATCAATAATTTATTTATTTATTATTATTATATTACTTAAGTATATTAAATGCATTTGTCATGTTAGGTAAAAATATTATACTAAATGTATTTGTGTTTTTTTCAATTTTTTACTCTTAAAATTATTTATTTCCAAATGACATCAAATTATAATGTTTGAGGGAAATCACTGTGGCAACGCGGTACGGGCGTTTTTACTACGCGTAACGCCGAATTTTAGGAATTTTTTATATTTATTCATTGTTTATTTATATTTTTTATTTTTATTAGGTAAGTATATTTCTATTTATAATTTACTGTTAAAAAAGTTTGAAAATATTGGATTCAGAGGAAAGCAATTAGAATTAATTAAAAATTATCTGAAAAGTAGACCAACTTATGTTCAAATAGATAAAGAAAAAAGCTATCCAATAAGTATGGTGCTCCTCAAGAAACAATTTTAGGACCATTATTTTTTAATATTTATATTAACGACTTATTTAGTATAAATTGCGATGGACAAATTCATACTTTTGCAGATGATAATGAAAATGACAATTTTTTATACCGATACAAATTGGGAAAACTTAAATAATAAAATTAAAAAGATATTAAAATTATAAAAAATTGGTTTGATAACAATTTGTTAACAATTAATTTTAATAAAACAAATTATATTCCTTTTACTTTAAACATAAATATAGTCATATCTGGTCTTAACGTGCGGGTCCAAAGGTCACTGATCATATGCGTCAAATCAGACAACACAGGCTATCAAAATGTTGTGAGATTATTTACAAATATACCGAAGGAAGGAAAAATAGTTTCATTATTTTAGCTATCGCGAAGATAGCCACATATACCTAATATTATTAGTTTTGTAAAAATTATGTACAGGGGAGTTGAAAAAGTTACAAAAAAATTATATAATCGTTAATTATATACCTACTGTACCCTTTAATTAAAAACGACAATAATAAACAGTGCAATTTATTTTAACAATGTTACTACTAAAACCTTAAAATACAATGGCATTTAGTCTGATAAACTATTTCGATAATGAAAGAAAAAGTGGAAATTCGCAAACCAATATGCAGGAAACCGTAATGAACGCACTGGGAATTAGTTTAAGGACTATGCAGAATAATGTGCATGAAAAAAAAGCATAATATAATACCCAAGAATACTAAAAAATGTAAACGAAAAACACCGTTTATAATTATAGCCTAAAAACTCTCATCGTCACTTATAAAATCTGAAAAGTCCTCGTCGTCTGAGTCGTCTTCGAATGGAGCAGTTATCATTGGCGCTACTTCGACATCTAGTACTTGTTCTCGATCACACCAATCCCTTATTAATATTTCTGTATGTTCCACCGATTTCTTCCAGTACTCTTGTGTAATATGATCTGACGAATCTTGCCAAACTATTTGTACTTGGTCGGATTTAAGACCATCACCTACATGTTTTTCATAATAAGACTTTGCACCAGCCCATATTAATTCTATTGCGTTAAACTGGCAATGATATGGCGGCAGTCGTAGAACCTCATGACCATATTCACGCAGTATTTCATCTACCGCGTATATTTTGGGTTTTTTAAGAGACTTTGCTATTGATAGGAGTTCCGATTTAAGTATATTTGGTAAAGGATTTTGGTTGTGTTTTTCCAGCCACTCATAAATATCACTTTTCCTCCAAGATGAAGTAGGCTGTTTATTTAAAATTCTTGAATGATATGATGCATTATCTAATACAATTAAAGATGGAGCATCCAAATTTGGTATCAATTGAACTTTTAACCATTTTTCAAACATTTCGCAATTCATATTATCATGATAGTCAGCACTTTTGGATGTTGAAGAAAAAATTAAACTCGCACCTGCAACATATCCTGTTGCAGAACCGGCATGCAAAATAATAAAACGCTTTCCCGTACCGCACCCCTTTTTCCTTTTAACACTTTTTACAGACTCATCTTGCCAAGATTTTGAACCACTTCCATTCGAAAATATCCACGTTTCGTCTAAAAATACCACTTTTCTAAATTTCGATTTGTAATTGTCTGTATATTTTTTTTAAATCTGAACACGCTGACTCACTATCTGTGGCTGCTCACATAAAAATCTTCGGTTACAGTATTTTTTATAGCGAAAACCTAAATTTTTTATTAATTTTGATAACGCTTCAAATCCAATTTCCAAAACACCCCCAATTTTTAATGTTTTTTGTAAAACTGGAAGAGTTACATTGGTTTTTGATTTGTATAAATCATAAATCACATTTCGAACTCCCATTTTAATATTTTCGCTTAAATCCTCAGTCTTTGGCTTTCTTCGTTTACACTTTTTAGTATTCTTGGGTATTATGTTATGTTTTGTTTCATGCACAATTTTCTGCACAGAAACTAATTCCCAGTGCTTTGGCTACTGTTTCCTGAATATTGGTTGGCGAATTTCCACTTTTTCTTTCATTTTCGAAATAGTTTATCAGATTAAGTACCATTTTTTTTTTATTGGGGATGCAAAAACCCAGAAAATTGTTTCATTTTGTCACAAACTGTCACAAAACTGGCATATTTAAAATAAAACGTAGCTGGTGCTATTATAAGCTTTTTTAGAATCGCTGGAAAGTAAATACATATCCTTTTTTTTCATGTCAAAATGAAATAAGTCTGTCTCATTTATCTTACGTATTTTATTTAGAGGGTAAAATTAAACGCAAGTAAAGAAAACAAAAACTGAGAGTATGTCTTTCTTGAATCGTATGACCCGCGCGATAAGACCAGATCCGACTATAACCTACCACGAAATATGAATAGTATTCAAATAAATGAAGACATTCAAATTTTAAAGTTAATAAAATAAAATATTTAGGAATAATTTTTGATAGGTAGTAAATTAAATGGGAATTTTCACTTAGAATAGTTAATTAAAAAATTAAAAAGTTTACTACCTATTTTTAAAAATATTAAAAAAATTTTAAATGTAAAACATGGAAATATTATATTACGCGTTAGTTAAAACTCATTTAAATTACGGAATTTTAGGTTGGGGAGGAATAAATAGAACTTTAGTTAAAAAATTAGAAATATTACAAAAAAAGTTTCTAAAAATTATATTTAATAAAGATTATATTTATCCTTCAAAAGAATTATATTATTCAGAAACAAAAAAGTTGAACATAAGACAACTTTACATTTATAACATCTTATATAGGTATATTTAAAAATAAAAACCTTATACAATTTTTTTTTTTATTTATTTATTTTACGTTGGCCTTTTTCCGCAACGAGGCCAATCACCGACGCCAGGGAATTTGTCACACACTATCTGGTAATTTTGCCGAATCGTTCTTTGTCGAGGGTAGGGTTCTTTAACGTGCCAACATCCATGACACGGGGCCCACAGTTTAACGTCTCTTCCGAAAGACGGCGCACCTCTTAAACCAAATTCCAAATTTAACATCGACGTTGCCGGCACCGGGAATGGAACCCGGGCCTACGATCTGTGAGGCCGCTGCGCTGACCATTAGACCACAACGTCGACCTTATACAATTTAAAAACCATAATCATAATACGCGTCATAAAAATGAAATAACCATAAAACTTAAAATAAATAAGTCAATAGGACAAAAAAATCAAATATTTACTTATGTTTAATTAAAAAATTGATTTCATTAAAAAAATTTTAAGTCGAAATCAAAACATGGATATTAAAAACAGACAATTTGAAAATATTTTTAGAAATGCTTTAATTAATTAATTAATTAATTAATATTGTTGTGAATAATTTATAAAAGTAATATTTTTTACTTAAAAATTATAAATTAATAATTTTATTATAGGTAATATATTTCTTCAAAGAAACTGCGTTTATACTATAAATTTAAATTTTTACTTTAAAACTTATATTTTAAGGCAAATTTATGATTCATGATTTTACATACTAAAACAAAAAATAAGATTTGCCCCTAACAAGCTCAGCTTCGGGGGATTGAAGAATAAGTTTATAGAAGACAACGTAAATATATTTATTATATTATTAAATTTTAAATAAACTTATTATTATTATTGTCTAGCGGTACAGTATTGGGGAGCTGTGCTTGTGTCTGCATATTGTGGTTTTGGATTAATTTCCAGTTTTTTTGGGAAATAGAACTATTTAGTGCTATTTATTAGCTATCTACTTGGTGTGTAAAGACTTGACTATTCTAACACCAGATTAATATTCAGGTTATGTTTTTTAACTTGCAGTGGAGTTGCTAAGTCCATTTTTTCAGTAAGTGTTGCAAAAATGTATTAATATTTAAATTAAATTTCCAAGCCGGAATTCCCATTGTACTAAAGAAATAATAATAATAATAAGTTTATTTAAAAATTTAATAATATAATAAATATGTTTATGTTGTCTTCTATAAACCTATTCTTCAATCCCCTGAAGCAGAGCTTGTTAGGGGCTAATCTTATTTTTTGTTTTAGTATGTAAAATCAAAAATCATAAATATTCATTAAAAATTAAGTTTTAAAGTAAAAATGTTAATTTATAGTATAAACGCATTTTTTTTTGAAGAAATTTACTTATTACCTATAATAAAATTACTTATTAATTTATAATATTTAAGTAAAAAATATCACTTATACTTATAAATTATTCAGAATATTAATTAATTAAAACATTTCTAAAAATATTTTCAAATTGTCTGTTTTTATCCATGTGTTTATTTCGACTTTTTTAATAAAATCAATTTTTTAATTTTTGTTGGTAGGTAAATACTTAATTGTTTAGGTAAATAAAAACATAAATATTTGAAATTTTTTTGTCCTATGGACTTATTTATTTTAGGTTTTATGGTTATTTCATTTTTATGACGCGTATTATAATTATGGTTTTTAAATTGTATAAGGTTTTTATTTTTAAATATAAGTATATATTAAGATGTTATAAATGTAAAGTTGTCTTATGTTCAACTTTTTTGTTTCTGAATATAATTCTTTTAAAGGAGAAAGATAATCTTTATTGAATATAATTTTTAGAAACATTTTTTGTAATATTTCTAATTTTTTAACTTAAGTTCTATTTATTCCTCCCCAACCTAAAATTCCGTAATTTAAATGAGTTTTAACTAACGCGTAATATAATATTTCCATAATGTCTTACATTTAAAAAATTTTTAATGTTTTTAAAAATCGGTAGTAAACTTCTTAATTTTTTAAATAAGAAGTATTCTAAGTGAAAATTCCAATTTAATTTACTATCAAAAATAATTCCTAAATATTTTATTATTTTTTTTTAATTTTAATTTTTTCATTTATTTGAATACTATTCATATTTCGTGGTTGGTTATTTAGGTTTAAAGTAAAAGGAATATAATTTGTTTTATTAAAATTAATTGTTAACAAATTGTTATCAAACCAATTTTTTATTATTTTGAAATCTTTTTTATTTAAAAAATTGTAGTAAAAAATTGTCTATCGCAATTTATACTAAATAAGTCGTTAATATTAATATTAAAAAAATAATAGTCCTAAAATTGTTCCTTGAGGAACACCATACTTAAATACTTTTGGATAGCTTTTTTTCTTTATCTATTTGAGTAAATAATTTTAATTACAACAAACCGCGGCGGTTAGAGAGAATTTTTAGAATTCTATATTTGTAATATAAATTGACAATATTAAATAACCCTTTCCTCGAACTCCACAAAAGTCACGTGGTTTTTTTTAGTGAAACAGTATCCATATATCACAGTATCCTGTTTATGCGAAGCGTCGGTTGGGAGGAATAAAAAACGGTTTTAAACTGCTTACCGTCCTTTATTTAGAGTACATATTTTCTGTTACCACTGAACGATTTTTGCAAGCAATACTTTCACTAAAACCACTTGGTAAAGCTAAAATAATTGAAAATCGATGCAGGTTCAAAACCGTTATTTTACATTAAATACTTTTGTAATTTGTATACCGACAGCGGACGTAAATAGCGTTGCCGCATAAACATAATTAAAAGGAGACACAGAAAATGTTGCCAGTTTTATGATAATTGGTTTATAGCAAACATAATTTAACAGGATATTGCCCATTATATTTTATAAATTATTTATTTTCCATGCAGTATTGTGGAGACGATGAGTTACTCCGACAAAGTGGCAAATTTCCTGGAAGCGCCTACAAACGAATTGGAGGGCATTAATTTCGACGATTTGGAAATAGTGGCTGGAGACGTACTTGAAAAGGTCAGGTCGATACCTAATTCACCGTTAGGTAAGCAAGAAACAAATATGTAGTTATTTACGCGGTCAATTTTTTTTTATTTGGATTTGTTTTTCCTCATCATTGTAGAAAAAGATTATATCCTTTTTACACCCAACTGCTCCTACGGAGTCGGCAGTCACACTGATATCAGTGTGACTGCCTTTTATATTGAAGTTAATTCCGCTGGGATGGCGCTACGGTGTATTGATGGCCGCTTGACTTTTGTAAAAGGCTTTTAATACATCTTACCGCTGTTGTCGGGATTGCTTGGGTTATGGCTGCCCGTAGAGTCCTATGAAGGACGAAACGGCCGTCGTGGTCTACCCGCCCCAGGGTATCCATTGTGCTTGGATCCCTGTGTATTCCAATATAAAAAAAACAGTTACACACTTGTCCGATATACCACAATATATATACACGCCATATTATTTTCTATAACCCTGTAGTTTCAAAGTAGTTGGAGCTCGTCGATCGCTACGAAATTACAGTCAAAATGTTTATTTTTTCTAGCATCCCGAGAAGGATCCCCAATTAGATTTAATTCGAGTTTATCCTCGTCCCGTTCCGCCTCTCCAAGCATTCCAGTAGCCGAAACTGATCACAGCGACGACGAGTACATAGATACTATTGAGGTACGTAAGTAATTTTGAGGTTAAGCGATGTAAAGCCGGTTGTTGTAAATTAGGAACATATTTATTAATATCGGTATATAGGTTTCTTTGAAACGTCACGTATGAAAAAAACTCAAAATTCTCAAAAGTTCATCACACAAGAAAACTACAAGTGTTGTGAATGTAATAAACAGTTCAACAATAAACAGTGTCTTTCAAGGCATGAATGGAAGCAACATTATATTACATACGTTAGAAATAATCAGATTTACAAGTGTACCGGGTGGTCAACTAAGAATGGCCGCCGGCTATATCTCAGAAACTACTAAACATAGAAACTTGGGGAAAAAAAATTATTATTAAAGCGGACATGAGAAAATTCTGGAAATTACTTTCAAGTTCCTCATTTCGCCGCAAGGGGGCACAATTGAAAATTATTTTTTTAAATTTTAAATTTCTCTGAAAATTCCCATATTAAGGTATAACTCTGATTGCATCATTGGAAAGCTTAGACAATTCTGCATCATTTTGGTTTAAGGCTCGTTGACGTACCGATCTTGATAAGAGTGGGGGAAGCTATTGAAAGTGTAAACATTAAAATCGCTGTAACTTCTAAACGACTTATCCGATTTAATTAAATTTAAGCTTGTTTGAAAGGGAAAGGTAAGTATATTCAATCGTCGTATCCAATGATACACAATAGTTTCTAATAAAATTGCTAGAGGGCGCAATTTGTAATAATAACAGTTTTTTTGATTTTATCCCGAAAATTCAAATCATACAGTATACTTATGACATCATAATCGGAAAGTAGATGAAATTTACAAGAAATTATGTGAAAACCGCAGTTTGATATCTTTGTTCGTTTCAGAGTTATTGCCAAAACAATAATTTTTAATACAAATTGCGCCCTCTAGCAATTTTATTAGAAACGATTGTGTACCATTGGCTATGACAATTAAAGGTACTTATATAAAATCGGATAAGTCGTTTAGAAGTTACAGCGATTTTAATGTTTACACATTCAATAGGCTTCTCCCATTCTTATCAAGTGAACGTGTAAACATTAAAATCGCTGTAACTTCTAAACGCCTCATCCGATTTTACTAAATTTAAGCTTGTTTGGAAGATAAAGGTAAGTACCTTTAATTGTCGTACCAATGGTACACAATCGTTTCTAATAAAATTGCTAGAGGGCGCAATTTGTATTAAAAATTATTGTTTTGGCAATAACTCTAAAACGAACAAAGATATCGAACTGCAGTTTTCACGTCTTTTCTTGTAAATTTCATCTACTTTCCGATTATGATGTCATAAGTATACCATATGATTTGAGTTTTCGGGATAAAATCAAAAAAACTGCTATTATTACAAATTGCGCCCTCTAGCAATTTTATTAGAAACTATCGTGTATCATTGGATACGACGACTGAAGGTACTTACCTTTCCCTTCCAAATAAGCTTAAATTTAATAAAATCGGATAGGGCGTTTAGAAGTTACAGCGATTTTAATGTTTACACATTCAATAGCTTCTCCCACTCTTATCAAGGTCGGTACGTCAACGAGCCTTAAACCAAAATGATGCAGAATTGTCTAAGCTTTCCAATGATGTAATCGGAGTTATACCCTAATATGGGGATTTTCGGAGAAATTTAAAATTAAAAAAAATTATTTTTAATTGTGCCCCCTTGCGGCGAAATGAGGAACTTGAAAGTAATTTCCAGAATTTTCTCATGATCGCTTTAATCATAATTTTTTTTTTCCCAAGTTTCTATGTTTAGTAGTTTCTGAGATATAGCCGGCGGCCATTCTTAGATGACCACCCGGTACATATCGCAAATATCAACATTACAGAATAAATACAATAAATACTTGACCATTTAACAATTATGTCATAATTTGAATTTAACCCCAGAAGATTAACAATTTAAATGTTGTTACGTAACCAGAATTGTTTAATAAAAATATTTTAAAAGAAACCGAAAATAGTCATGTTCCTTTTTCTTTTTGTTTTATTAATTATTTTGTATTTTGCAATAGGATTTCGCAAACCAAAAAAAAATCAAAACCTGTAAAAGTAGTAAGTTCATTATTAACGTAGATAAGTGTTAGGTAGGTTTAGTCAAACATAATGGTCACACTTGGGAAGGTTGAAACATCACTAGTCTAAACCGTTCTCAAAAATATACAATTTTTTCCAATCTAAACTATCCTCTTCAAAAAAACCTCCGCAATAGAAAAAAATTCCATATTCACAATTTTTCATCTGCGAAAATCAAGGTAATTCGTTTAGTTTATTATTTTGTTTCATCAATTTTTACGCCTCAATTTAATAGGAAATAATACAATGATTTATGTGCGCATTCTAACACATTTATTTTTAAGTTTCCCGCGCTTTATGGCGAACGTTTATTGGGCGGTTGAAAAGTCCACGGCCAGACTCTAGAGACGCTTGTGGGGGGAGGACACCCCTTAGAAGTTAAATGTCAAAATGAACCAAAACCGGATTTTTTATTTTTGGCATTGTAAAATTTTTATTTCATAAAAGAAACAGCAAAATATTGCTCCGTTCAATCAGAAATCGGAACTAAATAAAAATGCCACACGGCAAAGAACAACAGGTGGTCAACGTCTCGGAAAGATGGGGAATCACCGCATCGTAAGCCGCATTATACGCTGTTGCCGTCTTAGCGGCAGCGGGCCATATTTTTATACTGATGAGATGAATAGAATTGTAGAAACAAAAATATTGATATATATCAGGATAAATATCGTCGCATAAATATTATGATATTTATTAAGATATTTATAACTGATATATATATATATATATCCTGCCAACCTTGAAAAAAATACGTATTTCATTATTTTACCTATTTCTTTCGACGAAATAAAATCGTTAAAAAACAATTAAACATTATATGATGACAGTTGACGCACATCTAACCTCGAATTTCCAGAATCCAGAACCGAAAAAGACAGTTCCGCACGAACAGACTGATGATCACCAGGAGACGGCGCTAATTCCGAACGGCGGCGTGCCGCACGCGTCGCGAAACCGCACGCGTTCCCAGAGCACCGCCGTCGACATATCACAGGAGGTGGCCAGGACGGTGGAGAGCCTGAAGGCGGATGTTTTGAGATTGACCAATCAGGTGAGGCAAAATTATTGTTTATGAAATAAAAGAAAACACTTTAATAGTTTAATGCGGAACGTATTTTGTGTTACCAATAACTAGCCAATGAGAATCGAGCTTAAGTAGATAAGTAATACATAACAATAGTTGAACATAAGACAACTTTACATTTATAACATCTTAATATATACAGGCTTGTTCCGGAACGGCTTAATTACAGGCGAACGAAAAGTGATATCGGATCCGGGTTTTGGGCAATCTATAGGACTAAAATTTTACTATTTGACTATTATACCATATGTCAGTAATGTCACCAACTGTCAAGTGTTGACATTATTTTTTTTTTTTTAATGGAACACCCTGTATATTTTTACATTTTTAAATTTCACATAAAATTATAATTATTTTTTATTAAATGCACTATTAGTCTATACTTCATAGTTTCCGAGATATTGACTCTCGAAAAGTGACATTTTTGAACTTTGACAGCTTATAACTTTCTAACAGTACGTCTTAGAGCAAAACGGCTTACATGTCCCTATCTTCAATTTTTATTATCTTCCCAAAAAAATCAACTTCCTCAACTTTCAACTCGAAAGCAAGAAATATAGTTGTTCCGGTTTAACTGGAAGTTGATTTTTTTGGGAAGATAATAAAAATTGAAGATAGGGACATGTAAGCTGTTTTGCTCTAAGACGTACTGTTAGAAAGTTAGAAGCTGTCAAAGTTCAAAAATGTCACTTTTCGAGAGTCAATATCTCGGAAACTATGAAGTATAGACTAATAGTGCATTTAATAAAAAATAATTATAATTTTATGTGGAATTTAAAAATGTAAAAATATACAGGGTGTTCCATTTAAAAAAAAAATAACGTCAACACGTGGCAGTTGGTGACATTACTGACATTTTTTAGTCCTATAGATTGCCCAAAACCCGGATCCGATATCACTTTTCGTTCGCCTGTAATTAAGTCGTTCCGGAACATTTGCCCAACCCTGTATATTTAAAAATAAAAACCTTATACGATTTAAAAACCATAATCATAATACACGTCATAAAAATGAAATAACCATAAAACCTAAAATAAATAGGTAAGTCCATAGGACAAAAAAATTTCAAATATTTATGTTTTTATTTAAACGATTATTTACCAACAAAAATTAAAAAATTGATTTTATTAAAAAAATTGCAAGTCTAAATAAAAACATGGATATTAAAACAGACAATTTGAAAATATTTTTAGAAATGCTTTAATTAATTAATATTGTTCTGAATAATTTATATAAGTAATAATTTTTACTAAAAAATTATAAATTAATAATTTTATTATAGATAATATATTTCTTAAAAAAAATGCGTTTATACTATAAATTAACATTTTTACTTTAAAACTTGATTTTTAATGCATATTTATGATTTATGATTTTACATACTAAAACAAAAAATAAAATTTGCCCCTAACAAGCTCAGCTTCTGGGGATTAAAGAATAAATTTACAGGAGACAACATAAACATATTTATTATATTATTAAATTTTAAATAAACTTATTATTATTATTAAATACACAGGCCTCATGGGGAATAAACATCAGAGCCGTATTTAATTTTAAATAATTTTACGAAGCGTTTCTCTAAATAACTTAATTGGCTTATTAGAAAAGAACCACCCGGTATAATCTATGCATGGATAAAAACATTTCCCCTTATACCACTGTGTTATGTGTAACTATCATTATTTTGTCGATTTTTTCCAGATAACCACATTGGAAATGACAACCAAAAAGACCTTAGCGAGGAAAAAACGATTCTTCTCGGGCCTCCAGTGTCAGGCCGTAGTATTTATTATTGTATGGCCTTTTGTAGCTAGCTTTCTTATGAACAGATGGATAGTTAGAAGAAAATAAATCATATTTTTAGGATATCGTGGTGTGGTCAGTATGTGATTAATATTTTGTGTTAGGAATCGCAACCGGTGATAGAATAGATTCAATTTTCAATTGACTAATACAGGTGCAAAGCAGACATTGGGAATGATCTTTACAGAGTGTACCAAAGACATGTATTATAATTATAGTTACGAGGGTACTGACACAACTGGTTTTCCTTGATTTTAATTAAATTTATGTAAATAAAATGGGGGACGGGAAATTTTTAGGTCGTTTTTAAGGTATTTGTGATCAATGGGGACCATTTTAACCAGTATTTTCTTTTTTTGAAAATATGAAGTACCTTTACTAAATCGAACCCGTTGTTGGTAAAACTTATAGACCAGGGACCCATTGGAAAAGGAAGAGAATATAACAAAAATGAAAGGAAAAATAATTTACAGGCGATCCTAGGTCGGGAAGTGGAAAGGGGTGAGTTTTTAAGGGTAGAAAACGATTTATCTCGATTTCCGGCAAAACTACAAGTCCTATGAAAAAACGTCAAATGGCAAAGTTGTAATAATATTGGTAATAAGAAGATCTACAACTTTTTTTTTCACGAAATTTGGTGAAAACTTACCTTTTTATGTCCCAAACACACTGTTATTTTTTTGATTTAAAATATTTATTTTTTCATCTTATTTTGACTTAATATCGAAAAAGCAACCTAATTTTCAATCGAAAATTCTCACGTCAAAATATCTGCTTTTTTAAAAAAGTCGGTGGGCTTTTTGTTCGCTGAAATCTCTACTTTCTGATGGTGTAAAAAAATATACATTACTATGATAAATGTTCTCAAAAAATGCAAAAAAACGAATAAAACTCTATTCCGAAATTTTTTTAAACTTATTTGGTTGTTAGTTATAGTAGTATATTTCGACTTGCAATTTTTTGTTTATCAATGTAACATGGAATCTTACGTGTTTCGAGTAAATAAAGTATACATTTTAATAAATAGTTTAAAATTGTACATGATTAAAAAAAAAATTTCTGATTAGAGTTTTTTTCGTTTCTTTGCATTTTTTGAGAACATTTACCATAGTAATGTATATTTTTTTACACCATTAGAAAGTAGAGATTTCAACGAACAAAAAGCCCACCGTCTTTTTTAAAAAAGCAGATATTTTGACGTGAGAATTTTTCGATATTAAGTCAAAATAAGGTAAAAAAATAAATATTTTAAATCAAAAAAACAAACAATGCTACACCGGATTAGGCATGCGCACTGCAACGTTATCATTTGACAAATGGGAAAATAGACAGGTCCGGGCTTTAAAATTTAAGTTCTTGCTCAAGAAATTGTAAAAGTTGACCTTCCATTTATTTTTACGTGTAAACAGCTAAAATTTGTCCCAAATTCTTGCAAAAAAATTGGAATTTTTCTAAATTTTTGATCAAGTTGAGAAAAAAGGTAGTAGTTTCTGTCATTTCTAGTAGTTGCAAACTTATCAGATTTTGAGGATAGAAAATTGTTTTAAGGGTTTGTTTCTAAAATTTGTTTAAAAATGATTCGTCGTTGTGTTTTTAGTTAAAAAAAAAAGAGAACAAGTCAATTAAACTAGCAAAATAACCAATCTTCGAAGTCATCGCGTACCTAACCTCAAGTCAAATATTAGTTAGTATATAACTTGTAGTAATTTTTCAATTTGGCAAAAACTTGGGTTCGTGTAAAACATTTTTAAGCACAATTTCTTGTTCAAGAATTTGAGAAAGTTTTTGCCCAAGAACTTGACCTGTGAAATATTTTGGATTAATATAAACATACCTAGACATTTACTTTTTTCTTTTATATAATAAAAGTATAAAAAAGTGTCTTTAAACTTTTTGAAGCAATATATTGCCCGAAAAATAGGCGCACCTAACTTATATTTACACACACATAAAAATCACAGGAAAATTTTTTCGCATGTATCAAAAAGTCCCTGGAGGATCTGGCAAAAAGCTTAGACTGGAAGCTAATGAATGTCTGACTGTAGTAGGCTGTTGTGATAACTATACAAATCGTCCTTTTAACTAAACCTAAAAATCGAGACCAGCCAGTTATGTCGGTATCTTTTTTAGTTTAATGAGAAAATGTTTAAGAAATTATTGTGTGCTTTTTGGAACACTTCGTATTTTAAAATGCTTGACTGTTACCGTTCCCAATATATTATTTTCGGAATGTGTTATAAAGGAAACTTCTAGAAGAATACAATTTTTGGATAAATATATATGTTTCTCCAGAATTGTATATCATGTTATGTTTTGTAACGTCCATAATAATAAGGAGAGGGCATCGCTTTAACTATTACCATGAGCAATGCATTCTACAACGCTCTGTGTTTTTATCAATTCAAGGTTTCCTTTCTTTATAACATAACTTCTGCCACCTTATAAATAACAATGGTGTACATTTATTAGCTACAAGATCGCCAAAATTAAATAAATAAGGCATCAATTAACGCATAATTCTTTTTTAATAATATTTTATGTTTCCTACTTATTTTATTTCTGTATTGTATTATTTTTTATAGAGTATGATATGAGCCCCTAAATTAAATTTTATAAAAATATTTATAGGTTTTTGTTTGTTATGTAATAGAGATTTTTATATGTACCTATACAATACATGCTTTATACTTTGTGGATCGGAAATAAATATTAAGGTTGTTGTATATTGTATTTAAATTACGACCGTCCTCCTCCCCTAAACAAATGAGCGACTGCCAACACCTACCATCGCACAAAACTGTTTTTGTTTTTTTTTAAATTTGCCAACAGTTTTTCAGATTTTATTTCATCCCAGGAGGATAGGCATACTCCTCAGCGATGATAGAGCAAAATACACTTTTCTTTATCGTAACACATGGGAAATATAAAGGGGCATACCTATCCGCGGCAAGAGGGAAGTTAAATTTTTAAAAAGGAACGCTCGCTCAACTCGGCCCTTTGCTGTTTAAAGGTAACTAAAAGGAACTGTGCTAATAGTAAATCGTTTAAACATTTATTTATTCCTCTGTGACCCTAAATATACACAAAGTAGGCCTAAGTCTATAGGGTATAGTTGCTACGAAGCTATACCCAGAAATTTTAAGTTCCAGCTTTTAAGGTTATATTTTTTCTTTGTTGTTTTTGGTTTTATAACACATCCATCAATGTAAATTTCTAAAAAAAAAGTGCCTCGATTAATAGTCCCAGTGAATCCACTTTCCAATATGTTTAATCAACCAGATCGTCACATAATTTATAAGAAATAACAAAGTGGCCAACACAATTTTTTATACACCTTTTCCCCTTAAGACTGAATCTCATACAAATGACTCAGAGGTCCAAGAAGAAAGCCAAATGACCGTGTTGCACCAGAAAAAAATGTGCAATGATAACGACAGAGATGAAATCGATCGCTTACCTTCCAAAGATAGAGTCACCAACTGGGATATTGCAGGTTTCGTCATATCAATCATCAGTCACCTTGTAGATGTGTTTTTCGACTGTAACTTGGCCTACCAATACTATTTGAGTGGAACTCTGGGCTATTTCTTTACTACTCTAGGTTTCATATTAATTCCTGCTATTATAAACACAGGGTTTAGTGTCCGAATGTATGTCCTCGACCAAGACAACAACCACAGGGGTAAAACGTTAACCAAAAAATTTACAAGGAGAAGAATGTGTTGTATATTAGTTTTAATTTTTCAATTGGCTCCTGTTTTGAGGTATTTCGATGCACTTCAATATGCTGTTAAATCTAAAAGAGCTGAGAAACAAGGGGACCATGAAAACCAAAGGAAATACTACGAGTTGATGGTTAAAGAGGACTCTGATGTAGCTTTGCTGAGAGTATTGGAGTGCTTCTTGGAGGCCGCACCCCAACAGATACTTCAGCTGACTATTATTTTTTACACCCATGGAAAGGAGATAAATGGGGCTTTTACTTGTAAGTTTTCTTTGTTAATAAATACCTACCCCTTGGTTACAAATTTTAATAAGCCATATGTATTGTTAATTTTGCTAATGTAGTATTATGTTGATTATAAGAAGCTACTGAAAGAAAGCATGTGGGTAGATGACTACTTGTTGGGTGAGTCATGTTTCCTTATAATAAATACCATTATATACCATAATATGATACCTAATGATTAGTAGGTAAAGGATATTATTTGAGTAAGTTAAATTTTAAGCTCAGATAAAGATGAAACTGTTAAGCCCTGTATATTTCTTTTCTACTTTTCTAACTTCTAATGCAAAATACTCATCTCTTGTCAACTGTTATTCTGAACTCTATAATCTTAATTACTTGACACTTCTAAAATTGGGATTATCTTTGCTTTACGTTCCGGACGAACGCTTATCTGCTTAATTGAATAAGCTTGTTTTTATATTTCAATATAAGTTAAAACACGTCAAAAGTTAAACAGTATAAATACTGGAAAAACACATGACAAGAGGACACTCGAAATCTCACTTTCTCCTTACAATCTTCTCTCCAGCTTTTTCTTAGTTTTAAACATAATTAAACCTTTTTCTTTTTGCTAAAGAAATAACTCAAGTTTTTGTTTAAATTTACTTTATTTTAAATAAAAATCGAGTACTAGTTTTCTTCTGCAACTGGTGTTTTCTTGCTCCGTCCAAAACAACAACCCTTCCGCTCGGGGTCACGACATAAATTGGCGCAATCGACGAGGATTTGGACCCTTTGTGACAAGGCAGCCGAGGAAGATCAACCCTTCGTTCGCCGGAGCTCTTGATTGACAAATCGTGCAGAAAATCACAAGGCTGAGTTTCACCTCGACGACCAAAGGAACCGAAAGAAAACCGGAAGAAGAAAATTTGAAAACTGAGAGTAAGATCCTTCTTTTCCTATCCATACCTGTTTATATTTTTATATTTGTGATATTTAATTTTTTCTATTTTTCTATTTTTCCAAATTCGGGTGTCCACCAATTTTTCAAACTTCATTTTATACTTTTTATATATTTTTTACATTTTTTACTTTTGAAGTTTGCATATTTTTATAATGTCTGATAATAATCATGACAACTCTTCTGTGTCTGACGAGGGTAGTGATAACGAAAATAATGTTGAGAATAACGCTGATACAACAGCTGATAACATAACTATAGCTGGTATTTTACCTCTAACGTTTTTATGTTCTTTGATATCGAAACCTTTCGACGGTAATCGACATGATTTACCTGAGTTTATCTCTAATTGTGAAAATGCTTTTAAATTTGCTAAGCCTAATCAAATTGATGCCTTACTTGCATTTGTTATTTCTAAAATTACTGGCAGTGCAAAAGCACAAATGCGTGATAAATCGATAAGTGTCTGGAAAAACTTAAAAGATCTTTTATTACAACTGTATTCTGACCAAAAACATTACACACAACTTATGGAAGAACTAAATACTATTAGGCAAAATTCTAATGAAAATGTTCTTAATTTTTATAACAGAATTGACAAATTACGAACAAGACTTTTAAACACTATTAGCTTTC
The DNA here is from genome assembly GCA_963969555.1 of Polydrusus pterygomalis. Lineage (NCBI taxonomy): Eukaryota > Metazoa > Arthropoda > Insecta > Coleoptera > Curculionidae > Polydrusus > Polydrusus pterygomalis. The sequence continues at coordinate 5,137,229 of OZ018375.1, forward strand.
AAAATCGTAAAGAAGTACAAGGACGTTCACAAATGATAAAAGAACTTTCCCTTCAAAGATTCATTTTACATTCTACTCCAGATATATCTCGATTCCTTCGTAGTAAAGAACCAAAAACTTTATCACTTGCTTTAAATGCCGCCCTTGAGGAGGAACGTGCATTACTTATACCAAGAATGAATAAAATTCATATTACTTCTAAATTTTGCTCTTTTTGCAAAACAAAAGGTCATTTGATTAAGGATTGTTATAAAAGGCGAAACACAAATAGAAATATTCATTTTAATAAACCGATTAATCAAAGTTCTACAAATAATGTCTTTCAACCTGGAACTTCAGGTATGCATAAAAATAATTCTTCTTATAATAGTAAATTTTGCAATTATTGTAAAAGGAAAGGACATGTATTTTCTGAATGTTTTAAAAGAAAGAGAGATAATGATAAAAAATTTAATCCCGCTGATAAAAACATTGAACAAAATAAATCAAATAAGGTACATTTATTAAATACTAATAACGAGGATTTAAACTCGAAAATTTCCCAAGAAGACGTCGTGTCTTGGGAATGGGCGTAAATAAAACCGACGAATTTTTCAATAAAAATAAAATATTTATAAATAATACAAATAATACAAATAATACTAATGATAAAAACCCTTATTTAGATTACGAGTATAACGGTCGCTCTTACAGATTTTTAGTAGATACAGGCGCTTCCGTATCTATAATACGAAATGATAAAATTGATTATCTTTCCAAACAAATAGATCGCCGAGATAAAATTATTTTAAATGGAATTAATTCAAATGCCCCTATTTCCTCTATAGGAAGTTGTTGTTTAAATTTAGAAATTCAAGACCAATTGTTACCTATAAAATTATATATCATCTCGCAAAAACATAACACGTCTTTTGATGGCATTATCGGAAACGATTTCTTATCAGTCCAAGGCGCGATAATTAACCTCAATCAATCTGAATTAATTTTAAATTCTTTATCGGATCCAATTAAAATATTTACAAATATAACCGAAAAGAAACAAAATTATTATCTTTCCGACGGTTCGTATTTATTAAAACCAAGATCAGAAATGATTATAGAAATTGAAGTTATAAATAATCTTTGTGAAGGAATTATTCCTGAAATAAAATTACCTGATGGTATTTATATCGCAAAATCTTTAGTTAAAGTTTACAAGGGTAAAGCTCTAACTACCATTGTAAATACAAAAAACCAAAATTTTAAAATTAAAAAACTACGTCTTAATTTAGACCCTTTTGAAGAATCTAGTTCTAATATTTTTATTACATCTGTCAATAAAATTAATTTGTCAGAACGACTTAAAGTCTTACATAATAATTTACGATTAGATCATTTAAATATTGAAGAAAAACATTCCGTTTTAGACATTTGTAATGCTTTCAATGATATTTTTTATTTGCCAGAAGATCAGTTAACTTGCACTAATGTATTAAAACATGAAATTACAGTAACTGACCCTACTCCTATAACGGCAAAAATATATAGATTCCCTGAAATTCATAAAAAAGAATTAGACCAACAAATTTCGAAATTATTAAAAAATGGTATAATTCGTGAATCGGTTTCCCCGTATAATAGTCCACTATGGATTGTCCCCAAAAAATTAGATGCTTCAGGCATACGTAAATGGCGTTTAGTAGTCGACTATAGAAAATTGAATGACGTCACTGTCTTTGACGCTACACCTCTACCTAATATTGATGACATTTTGGATCAATTAGGTCACTCGAAATATTTCACAACCTTAGATTTAGCATCGGGATTTCACCAAATTTTAATGGAAGACAAAGATATTTCAAAAACAGCTTTTTCAACCCCTGCAGGTCATTATGAATATCTGCGCATGCCCTTTGGTTTGAAAAATAGCCCTAGCACTTTTCAACGTTTGATGAGAATAGCCCTTACAGGTCTCCATGGTATTCAATGTTTCGTATATCTTGATGATATAGTCATCTTTGCCAGTTCAATCGATGAGCACTCTTTAAAATTACAAAATATTTTCAATAGACTAAGATCTAATAAACTTTTGTTACAACCAGATAAATGTGAATTTATGAGAACCGAAGTCACTTATCTAGGACACATAATTAGCGATAAAGGAATTTCTCCAAATACTGATAAAGTAAAATCAATCCAAAATTATCCTAAACCCACCACACCAAAACAAATTAAACAATTCTTAGGTTTAATGGGTTATTACCGCCGTTTTATACAGGATTTTTCAAAAATTGCTAAACCTCTTACGTCACTTTTAAAAAAGGATGCTCCATACTTATGGACAGACGAACACGAAAAATCTTTTGAATATTTTAAAAATACCTTATTAAACAGCTCTATTTTACAATATCCAGATTTCACTAAACCTTTTATCTTAACTACAGATGCTTCTAATTATGCAATCGGTGCCATTTTGTCTCAAGGTGAGATTAACAAAGATTTACCCATTTCATACGCTTCACGTACTTTAAACAATGCTGAAAGTAACTATTCTGTAACAGAAAAAGAATTACTTGCAATAGTCTGGGCAGTCAAACATTTTCGCCCTTATCTCTATGGTAGAAAATTCTTAATTTTCACAGATCATCGTCCCTTAACTTGGCTTTTTAATTGTAAAGACCCCAGTAGTCGCTTAATACGTTGGCGATTAAAACTAGAAGAATATTCTTACGAAATCAAATATAAACCTGGTAGAATAAATTCTAATGTAGACGCACTATCTCGAAACCCTGTAAATATAATTAAAACTTGTTTCCCTGCTAATATTGAAAGTTACGCAGAATTTATCAAATACCATTACGAAAATCAAAATATCCCTGAAATAGAAGTAATTAAAGATAACATTATTTCTAAATTTCCAAATGCTCTTATCTATTCTAAAGATTTCGACGAAAATAATCAATGTTTTGAAAACATTTCATCTTTATTCGACCTTAATCGAGTTGAACAGGCCGAAATAAATCTATATGATGTAATATCACTCAAAAATAATGATAACACTAAACAAACATTTTTATTAATATCTAAATTAAACCATTTTGATAAAATTTCTTATAACGACTTATTTTATTCTTTGCAAAATTTAAGAACTATCTTAATTAAAAATAAAATCACTCTTATCTATTTAAAGAACCCAATAGAAAACAATACGAATTTAAAACAAGACATGTTTAACGAATTAATAGAATTTTTATTTTCAAAAAATATTAAAGTTATCCTAGTAAATAAACCTAGATTCCAACCTTTAAACCGTGATGAGATTTTAAAAATATTTCAAGAAAATCATGAATCCACAATCTCAGGTCATTCAGGTTTCCTTCGAACTTATCGAAAAATTAAAGAAAATTATAAATGGACTAATATGAAATCCGATATAAAAAAACTTATACGTAAATGTAAGTCATGCCAAATAAATAAAGTTACGCGTAAAGCTAAAGCCCCAATGGAAATAACTACAACAAGCGAACGTGCATTTCAACGGTTAGCTATTGACATAGTAGGCCCATTGCCTATCACCGAAAACAATAATCGTTTCATTTTAACTATGCAAGATGACTTAACAAAATTTTCATACGCAGTGTCGTTACAAAATCATGAATCTAAAACAATTGCTGATGAATTATTAAAGTTCATATGTCTTTTTGGCATCCCTGAAACTATTTTATCCGACCAAGGAACAGATTTTACATCGAATTTAATAAAAGATTTAAATAAACTTTTTAAAATTAAACATATCTTATCGAGTCCTTATCACCCCCAAACTAATGGCGCGTTAGAACGGTCTCATTTAACTTTAAAAGAATATCTTAAACACTATATCAATTCACAACAGAATGACTGGGATGAATACGTATCTTTAGCTATGTTCACGTATAACACTCATTGTCATAAAGCTACTAATTTTAGCCCTTTTGAACTTACTTTTGGACATAAAGCTTATATACCTAATTCATTAACAACACAACCTGAATTCAAATATTCTTATGATGATTATTATTCCAACCTCAAATTAAAATTAAATAAAAGTTTTGAAATAGCTCGTGAAAATATTATCAAATCAAAACATTTATCTAAAAATTATTATGATCAAAAGATACATCAAAATATTTATAAGGAAGGTGATTTAGTTTACTTACAAAACAAAGTCATTAAACAAGGTTTAAATAAAAAGTTCTCACCACTTTTCAAAGGACCTTTTAAAATTTTAAAAGCTTATCCTAATCAGACTGTTAAATTACTCTTAAATAATAATAAAACAGCTGTTTATCATCACAACTTATTGAAACCATTCTTTACAGATAATGATGACGCTGGCAGTAGTAGTGATATTCCTCACCCTGACCTACTCACAAATTATAAAAACTGAAATAATTACACCTTATCATATTCAACAATTTAATGACAAATCTGGAATATTTTATCATCAGCTGGGACAAGCAAGAATCTCTCACGATAAATTTACTTTATTATCTTTTATTAATATTAGTATATACGAGGAAAAATTAAATTTAACTAATAAAATTTATCAATTGTCCTTACCTCTCTGCAAAAATTATAGAAGATTTAGTAATAAAACAAAGAAAATGGAATTTTCTTGTAATGAAACATTAATGTTAATATCTAATAATTTTAAACTCTTAGATGAAAAATTTGACTCTATTTGTCATTTAACAGGACATAATTTAGACATTATCTCTAGATCAAAACGCGGATTATTCAACGGAGTTTCCTATGCTATTAAATGGTTATTTGGAACCCCTGATGCAGACGATGCACAATTTTACACTGACGCAATAAATAATATCTCTCAACAAAATCACGATATGCATTTATTAATGAAACAACAAGTTCATATACTTTCAGATGCAATCGATGATTATAACAAAACAGCTCAAGCTCTAATATATAACCAAGAAGTCTTAAATAAAAATGTAGCTACTTTTAATAAATTTGCAAATACAGCTACGAAACGTATAAATTCTTTAACTTTTGCACAGACTGTAACAAATCAATTAAATTTATTAACACAGCTGACAAATGAATTAAAGGAAGAATTTGACGTCATTATTTCTGCAATCTTATTTTCTAAACAAAATATTTTGCATCCTACTGTTATCACTCCCAGACACTTGAAAGAAGAACTTTTTAAGATAAAATTAAGCTCTACGCTAGAATTCCCATTCGATATAGATAAGCTTGAAAATGCTTACAAATTTATGGACATTAGTTCCTTATCAGTAATATATTCAAATAAAATTTTAATATTTGCCATAGGCGTACCATTAGTAACAAAAAATATTTTTAATATTTATAATTTGATTCCACTTCCTACTCAATCCCTTAACTCTTCCATCTATTCTTACATAAATCCATCCTTTTCTTACCTTTTGATAAGCAACACTAGAAACTTCTACAGTGAGCTGACAGACTTATCAAATTGCATTCATGTACCACCACAGGACTATATTTGCAGTCATGCAACAGTTTACCTGGTTAAAGAAAGACCTACCTGTGAATTGGACTTGAAAACTAAACAATTATCAAAGATTCCAAAAAGTTGTGATACTAAAGTAGTCAAGACAGAAGTTGAAATTTGGCATCCATTAAACAAAAATCAATGGCTTTTTGTTGTCACCAATCCCGTACTTGGAACAATCTATTGCGATTCCATTAACCAAGCAGTAGATATCACCATTCGAAATACTGGTATATTTACTTTACAACCACAATGTAAATGTTATACCATGTCTACAATGCTTATTGCCAGTTCCAACCAAACTTCTAATTACACTAATTATATACCTACAGTGGATATCACAATTGACGATTGTTGTTTAGTTGAACAAGAATATCTTCAGAATGAAGAGATGGAATCAATCAAATTATCCAACATCAATTTAAACGACCTGAACCATGCACAAAATAAATTACATCAATTCGATGAAGAATTACAAAAACGAATTGATGAACCTTTTAGCGGTTACAGATCCAAATGGTATAATACTCTTGGAGGTATTTTAACACTAACCTTCTTTGCTCTTTGCATATTATGGTGTTGCTGCAAGCGTTGTCGTTGGTCCATACTTAACTGGCTCAAACGATACTTTACCCGTGGTCCATGCCAATATTCAATATGCATCAATAGCCACAATTCCATGGATAACAGCAATGTTCATTATGACGTACCTCGACGACATGCCGGAGTTCGTTTCGTCCGAGATGATGCTATCACCAACCCCCTCTATACAAGGCCTCATATGCCATCACCTAAAGAAGACCGACCCATCTTGGATCCCGACGATCCTTCCAATCCACACAACTACGATCATCTTGAATTTGAAGAAGATGTCTCACCTAGACGAATCACTAGGTCCCTCTCCAAAAGGATTTTTAAACTGTAATTACAGGTATCATTATTTTCCTTTTTATATTTTTGTTGATTTTTATATATTTTCCTGTAATACATAGAAAGAAACATGTATTACATAAATTACTGATTGATAAAATTTTTATAATCTTGGAATTCTATGCTAAAGTAAGCTATTATTTTGACCATGCTGTCATTAACAAAAAAAATATATACGTAAATGATTGCTATGCAATTTTCGCGAAAAATTATAGAAATTTTTCATAAAATTTTATTAAAATGCCATTATTGTTACTAATAAATTAATAAATGCATTCAATGCGATTAATACTTTGTGTAAACGTTTATGTATCGGTATGATTAATAAATGCATTCAAGGCGATTAATTTTATGTAAACGTTTATATAAAGGTAACAGGCTTATAATTTGTATATGGTTAATAAATGCATTCAGTGCGATTAACTCATATATAAATTTTTACGTATCAAAATAGATATCAATTTCTAAAAATTAAATAAATATATATTATTTTCACGGTACCAAATAACGAAAATAATTATATAATCAAGCTTGATAGTCAAACCATTCGACAATATTATTTTATTGATATCTCATCGATATGATCCATTTTGATTACAAATGATCAATATATTAAATTGATTCATTTTATTCGCACACTTTGTACGTGATGCATAATACTTTTATGTATAATATCATTAATTTGATTCATTTTATTCGCACACTTTGTATGTGATGCATAATACTTTTATGTATAATATCATTAATTTGATTCATTTTATTCGCACACTTTGTATGTGATGCATAATACTTTTATGTATAATATCATTAATTTGATTCATTTTATTCGCACACTTTGTATGTGATGCATAATGCTTTTACGCATAATATCATTAAATTGATTTATTTTATTCGCACACTTTGTATGTGATGCATAATGCACTTTCGATGCATATTATCATTAAAACTGATTTTCAAATGTACACTTTGTCAGTGTTGCTTCTTTTTAAATGCACTCTCGTTGCATATAAATGCATATTAATAACTAAATTTCAATGCACTCTCGTTGCATATAAATGCATATAAATAATTAAAATTAAATGCACTCTCGTTGCATATAAATAATTAAATTAAAATGCACTTTCGTTGCATATATTTTGAGTCCTACTTGCACACTTTATCCGTGTTGCAAATGCATTTTAATTGCATATATACATTAAATGAACTTTTTCACATATATTTAATAATATATTTAAATAAAATCCTACCTGTACACTTTATCTGTGTTACAAATGCACTTTCGTCGCATACATACATAGATTGTAAATTATAAAGTATAAATTATAAACTATAAATTATAGTTCATTTTTGAATTGCATATTTTTATATAAATATTTATAAATATCTAACACTATCGTTTTATATATATTAAAATTGTATACTATATATTATTATAAATATCTAAACACTCTTTTATACATGCACATGTTAACATCTATTTTCTTAATAATAGGTTCTCTTAACCTAAACATGCATTTTTCATGCATTCTTTATTGTTGCTTTTTATCGGAATCTAAGATCATCTTAAATTTAAAGGAACCACATGATTGAACGTCATTCGTTCTCTTAAAATGTTTATCTAACGTTCTTTCACTTGGAGGACTTGTGTCGAGCGACATCCCTTCAACTGATTGGCGGATAAACAGCAGTACTATTAAATTCTATTCCAAAAAAAAAAAGATTACGTATGAAGAAATTTGATCATTAGGCAATTTTTCCAGTCTAAAAGACTTTCAAAAAAAATAATATTTGTACGTATGAAGAAATTTGATCATTAGGTAACTTCTCTAGTCTCGAGGGATTCCTTTATACCCTTTTTCTCCCTGACTGAGAAAACCTGATTTTCTCTGGAGTTTTCATCACTCCTTACTTCTAATTCCTCATTTCTACCTCTTCCATATAAAAAAAAAATTAAATATAAATAAAATAATAACATTTGCATAATATAAAAAATTAAATGTTATGAATAAAATTAACAAACTATAATTCTCGTGTTCTACAACAGATGGACGCATCTATACGAACAGGATCACTATTATTGTTAAAAATTAAAATTGTATTACATATTATTGTACTACATATTATAAAATCGTACTATAATCATATTATTTGTACCATATATTATTGTATTACATATTATAGAATTATACTATAATCATATAATATCAAAATTATCATTATAACAACACAATTAAAATTATTCATACCATATATATATTTTTAGGTTTTGAAAATAATTTAACAAATAACCTAATTGAAAAATATTATATACCTTTTATTAATATTGTATATTATAATAATGTATACTTTATTCAAAAAATAGTCCAATATTGTTTTTACACTGTGATATTCTATGCTATTGGATTGTTTTGCTTTTACACTCATAGGTGTTTCGATAATTTTCACCTTATCTAAACACTTATCGAGGGAGGATTGTTAAGCCCTGTATATTTCTTTTCTACTTTTCTAACTTCTAATGCAAAATACTCATCTCTTGTCAACTGTTATTCTGAACTCTATAATCTTAATTACTTGACACTTCTAAAATTGGGATTATCTTTGCTTTACGTTCCGGACGAACGCTTATCTGCTTAATTGAATAAGCTTGTTTTTATATTTCAATATAAGTTAAAACACGTCAAAAGTTAAACAGTATAAATACTGGAAAAACACATGACAAGAGGACACTCGAAATCTCACTTTCTCCTTACAATCTTCTCTCCAGCTTTTTCTTAGTTTTAAACATAATTAAACCTTTTTCTTTTTGCTAAAGAAATAACTCAAGTTTTTGTTTAAATTTACTTTATTTTAAATAAAAATCGAGTACTAGTTTTCTTCTGCAACTGGTGTTTTCTTGCTCCGTCCAAAACAACAACCCTTCCGCTCGGGGTCACGACAAAACAAAGGATTATGATTAGTGTGTTTACACTTTTAAGTATTTTGGATTAGGTACCCTACACCTGCAAAAAATATTTTAAAAACCAAAATAGTATATTTACCAGTTTAATCTGCTAATTATTGTTCTATATACATTATTTACAGGGGCGTGCGGTCCATGGAAGCGATGGAAGCACTGCTTCCCCTACCGCTTTCGTAAGATAAAACAAATATTATATTAAAATAATTTAATCTATATACAATCGAAATATCCAAGTATATATTTCTAATTTCCAAACCAAATCCGGCCCTGCATGCATCTCTGACCATCGCAGCATACCGCTTAATACATCGGCTCAATCGGCTGACAGCGATCGTTATATTTCGGGAAATCCATCGCTAAATAATACGAGCAGCGGCCAAAGTTTGCACCCGCGACAAAGAAACTTGTCAAAGATTTCATTTTTCCATGCGTTTTTAGTCGGGAATTTTCGGGCGCGAGCGTATTTGCCTCGAGTTTTTTTGCTGGTAAGGCACTCCGCTCGGAAGAGCATCTCGCACGTGGCCCGACGTTTATGTGTGGGGGTAAATGATTGTGACTGTGACAGTCTTATTAAAATTGTGTGGTGTCTCGCCCTCGCGCAGATTCTCGCACGTGGCTCGCGTCCGACGTTATGTGTATGATAAATAATTGTGACAGTCTCATGAAAATTGGGTAGTTTATAGAACTCTCTTATCTGTTTTGTGGTTTATAGTTTATTATTGACTTTGTTTCTTGGATTGATGAAAAAGGTATGTACCTACGTGGTTTCTTTTTTATATTTTTATTTCACGTCAAACTAAAAAACAATTCTTGCGGTGCCTATCTCCCTTTTTTACTTGAAACACCTAAAGACCACGTCGTTGATATCGAAAATATAAGCTCTAAAATTATACCATCTATCAGGCGAAGTAGTAATATAAATATATTGTAAATTCAAAATTTATAAAAAGGTTCCAGTCTCTTTCTTCAGGAACAATGTAAATTAACCACATCACATAATATTTACACACCCAGTATCTGTTTAAAATTAAATCAACCTGTGAATTCAAGGTAAAAGTGTATATTTTTGGGTATTAGTTTCTATGAGAGTTTCTATTATGAAACTTTGTTAACTTGTTTTTAACGACTCTTTAGGCAGCGTTGGGTCAGTAAAAAATTGGGTTTTAACAGGCAAATTACGTAAAAATTATTAAAAAACATAGGTGTAGCCATTTAGAAAATAGAAGGAATATTAAAAAGTCTCGGAAAAATCATAGGTAGGTACATAACCTCACATTTTTTTACAGTAAATAAATCACAGTATTCTACCTGTAAACGTTGAAAAACCTTTTCTACCTCTCGAAAACAAAATTCTTGCCAATATTTGGGCGTGGTCCTCAAAAACAATTTCGCCTGCGGCGCTTTGCCTCCGGCGGGCCTGCCGGCAGCAGTGCTTCCCCCATTTACATAACTCACCGCACGCCCCTGATTATTTATCTGTGCTGTAGAAGGCCACAATCTGCCTTTAATTATTATATGGGAGGGTGTCTCTAAAATGTGTGTAAAAAATGATACCACAAATTAGTCCAGAATGTCAAAAGTTCAATTTTGTTTTAGTTTCTCAGTTACCTGGTATACCTTTTTTAGGTAAAAGACGTTGGAAAATAAGAACGTTTTTTTAAAAGTTCAATACAGAGTGGCTCAAAAAAGTTGTTTTGTGTTAAAAAAAAAATATTTTAATTTTTCACCGCACAAAACCCCCCCTAGCCGAATATTTTGACAATACACCAATTATTAAAAAAATTATTTATGAAAAACTTAAACCAAATTGAACTTTTGATACCCTGTATTTCTAAAATCATCCACTTTTGGACTGAGGTCAGTTGGGTTAGATCGTCATATTTAAACCTCAGGAATTTGTGGTAGCATTTATCCCGCACCTATTAGAGACACCCTGTAGGTATACAGGATTTCTTAAATACCTAATTATAGTTTTCCCTGTATAAAAACTTTTGAAATCGCATTAGGAAGGCCAAAGTAAAGGGATCTACCGGGTGTTCCCAAAAGATGTTCACCCCTATAACTTTTCTGTATTTATAGATATTAAAATTACATTTTGAGATTATGCATAGGAGATGAGTCTGCATTTATTGGCATAATTTTCAATTTGTTAGCACTTCCGGTTTGACCGGAAGTGACCTTGACATTGGTATTCAATGGGACATCTCGTTTATTATTACTTTATTTGGGTTCAGCATAACGTTCTGAGTGAAATGACACCTCACTCGTCATTTTTGACAACATTTTTATGTTTGTTTTTATTTTCAATCTGAGAGAATAAAGGAGTGCTACAAATTAGTTAAATCTGTTGATTTAATTAAAGTAGTATATGAAAATTAAAATCATGTCATAATAATTGACTTTCTAAGTTTCACAAGCGTTTAAAAAATGGAATTTTGTTTTCTTGACGTTTACTCAATTTTTCCAAATGGAACGATGGCGGTTCACTAGGATATTTAAAACAAGCATTTTTTTTCCAACAATTTGATACCTTACACTCATTGACTCCTATGCTATTTTAAAATTGACACTGAAAAATTTGCCTTAAGTCCCAATCGCAAATTTAAAAGCATTAGTATTTTCTAAAGAAATATCTTTGAAAAACAATGGAATGGTTTTTAAATCCAATAAGGTTTTTAATTAAAATTGTAATGTCAATCGTTTATTAAACTTACATTGCAAATCAGATAAAATGGTTAGTTTTACTAGAAATGAACAAATTGATATGCTCCTAATTTTTGGAGTGACCAGAAAATTCTTTTGAAGCCGCAAGATTGTATGTATTGTATGTTTTATAAACTAATGACATTACAACTTTAAATTAGAGCCATATTGCTTTTCAAAACCATTCCATTGTTTTTCAAAGCCGCCTTTATATTTCTTTATGAAAGAGAGGACAGGACGGCAATAATGCATAACGCTTTTAAATTTGCGATTGGGACTTAAGGCAAATTTTTCAGTGTCAATTTTAAAACAGCATAGGAGTGTATGGTATCAAATTGTTGGAAAAAAAATGCTGGTTTTAAATATCCTAGTGAACCACCATTGTTTCATTTGGAAAAATAGAGTAAACGTCAGAAAACAAAATTTCATTTTTAAACGCTTGTGAATCTTAGAAAGTCAATTATTATGACATAATTTTAATTTTCATATACTACTCGACTATAAATTAACAGATTTATTTAATTTGTAGCACTCTAGATTGAAAATACAGCATAAACATAAAAATGTTATAAGACCTCAAAAATTACAAGGTGTTGTGCTGAACCCAAATAAGGAAAGATATACAAGATGCCCCATTTAAAATACCAAAGTCAAGGTCACTTCCGGTCAAACCGGAAGTGCTAACGAATTGAAAATATGGAGACTCATCTCTTATGCATAATCTCAATATTTAATTTTAATATCTATAAATATAAAAAAGTTTAGGGGTGAACGTCTTTTGAGAAACATCCGGTATATGAACTAAGTAAATATATTAAGTACCTACCTAAATGATTTGTCTTCCATTGGATATCAGTTATATCTTTACTTTATTCGCCGACGATACTACCATCTTTGTCAGGGAAAAGATTTTAACTTTGATTGGAATGTGTATCTTGGAAACGGCCTTAAAAAATATAAAAATTATTCTATTGACATCTTCTATAACATGCGTAATGTGAAAAGTGATGTAAATGAAAAAAAACGTTGATTTTTTTTTCAAAACTCGACGTTTTTTTTTGAAAAAAAACATAGGGGGTTATATATTATGTTTTTTTTCTAAATTGCGTTTTTTTCACAATAATTAAAAATCTGTATTATCTTGTTGAGTTTTTTAAAATAAAGTGCAATCAACACGAAAATATTTTTACATTTGTCAATTGTATTTGTTTCAAATAATATTGATTTAAAAAACTTAAAAGGCTAAAACTTCCCCAAACTTGTCTTGTATGAACATTCCACGACAACGACTCGATGAACGAATTAGAACGATTTCAGGCGCACCAGAGCGCACAGCACTCACAAAAGCATGTAACCAACTTCGAGTCGGGCAATATGACAGATATGCACGGTCTGTTTTATGGCGGGATTTTTAAATGATGCCTTTATGAAAAAAAACGTGAATTGGTTTTTTTTTCAGGTGGTCAAAAAAACGATTTTCTTACATCACTGCGAATGATATTCCTCTTTCTATAACAAAAACAACTTACAGAAAAACTCCTTGATATTTGAGAGCATCAAAATGTATAACCACATACCACTGTTTTATGGGCAGGTGATTTTTAAGCAAAGACTAAAAAGGCAACTAATTACTACACCCTACTATACTATCCAGGAATTTTACAATGATAATATCTAGGCATTCGTCTGTAGTTTTGTAAAACTTTTGATTGGTGTATATTCTTGCCAGATTTTTTGTAAGATTGCGTTTGTCTTAGCCTTGGATTGAATTGTGTGTAAAGTTTTGACCATGACCATTTTGTTGTCTCATAAGGTGTGAATATCTATTTACTTTTTCTTACTTTATACAGGGTGATTCATTAAGGGTGGAGACCGGCCATATCTCGGAAACTACTAGGCATAGAAACTTGGAGAAAAAAAATTATGATTAAAGCGGTCATGAGAAAATTCTGGAAATTACTTTTAAGTTCCTCATTTCGCCGCAAGGGGGCACAATTGAAAATTTTTTTTTTAAATTTTAAATTTCTCCGAAAATTCCCATATTAAGGTATAACTCTGATTACATCATCGAAAAGCTTAGACAATTCTGCATCATTTTGGTTTAAGGCTCGTTGACGTACCGACCTTGATAAGAGTGGGGGAAGTTATTGAATGTGCAAACATTAAAATCGCTGTAACTTGTAAACGACTTATCCGATTTTACTAATGTTAAGCTTGTTTGGAAGGGAAAGGTAAGTATCTTCAATCGCTGTATCCAATAGTACACGATAGTGTTTAATAAAATTGCTAGAGGGCGCAATTTGTAATAATAACAGTTTTTTCGATTTTATCCCGGAAATCGAAAAGTAGATGAAATTTGCAAGAAAAGATGTGAAGACCGCAGTTCGATATCTTTGTTCGTTTCAGAGTTATTGCCAAAACAATAATTTTTAATACAAATTGCGCCCTCTAGCAATTTTATTAGAAACTATCTTGTACCATTAGATACGACAATTGAAGGTTCTTCCAAACAAGCTTAAATTTAGTAGAATCGGATAAGTCGTTTAGAAGTTACAGCGATTTTAATGTTTACACTTTCAATAGCTTCTCCCACTCTTATCAAGTGAAACTGTAAACATTAAGATCGCTGTAACTTCTAAACGACTTAACCGATTTTACTAAATTTAAGCTTGTTTGAAAGAGAAAGGTAAGTACCTTCAATTGTCGTATCCAATGGTACAAGATAATTTCTAATAAAATTGCTAGAGGGCGCAATTTGTATTAAAAATTATTGTTTTGGCAATAACTCTGAAATGAACAAAGATATCGAACTGCGGTCTTCACATCTTTTCTTGCAAATTTCGTCTACTTTTCGATTATGATGTCATAGTTATACCGTATGATTTGAATTTCCGGGATAAAATCGAAAAAACTGTTATTATTACAAATTGCGCCCTCTAGCAATTTTATTAAACACCATCGTGTACTATTAGATACGGCGATTGAAGATACTTACCTTTCCCTTCCAAAAGAGCTTAAATTTAGTAAAATCGGATAAGTCGTTTACAAGTTACAGCGATTTTAATGTTTGCACATTCAATAGCTTCCCCCACTCTTATCAAGGCCGGTACGCCAATGAGCCTTAAACCAAAATGATGCAGAATTGTCTAAGCTTTTCGATGATGTAATCAGAGTTATACCTTAATATGGGAGAAATTTAAAATTTAAAAAAATAATTTTCAATTGTGCCCCCTTGCGGCGAAATGAGGAACTTAAAAGTAATTTCCAGAATTTTCTCATGACCGCTTTAATCATAATTTTTTTTTCTCCAAGTTTCTATGCCTAGTAGTTTCCGAGATATGGCCGGTCGCCACCCTTAATGAATCACCCTGTATAGTGAACATTGTAATTTCCGTTTCCAACAGTTTTAATAAATTTCAAGAGATGGCAGCATTGAACGTAAAATTTAGCTTAAGTTTCTTGCAGCTGACAGATTTGATTATTTAAAAACAAGTTAACTCTTTTTCAGTGTTCCATCAGCTTCTGTCGATAGGGAGCTCCTTCGTTAGCATGGCGTGGTCCATGGCCTCATACCAAAGACTGCTTAGAGTCTCTCTAAAAACCAAACACAACATTTCGTGGCCTGCTACAATAGTGCAATTTATGTGGCATCTTCTGATTACAGGTAATAAAGGAGCGCGCGCAAAAATGCAGTGTTGACGCTAATACTATCTGAAATCGAGAGCTTTTGGGTTGTTTGCGTTTTCAATATCAACACCATCCAAACAACTTATTGTGACAAAAATTAAATTGATAACTAAAGTATGTCTAACAGACGTAGGCACCGTTTTTATTGTTACCATAGTAAATCAAAGTCTTATTCTTATGCATCGCCTCGTAGTCTCATCTAAATAATTCATTTTTTCAATTTCTTTTAACCAAAGAACAATTTTTACTGGTAACACGATATTTTCTAGTCTATCTAGATGTCATCTATCCTAAGAATTCAAGAGAATATGTGTTTGTTTTAACAAGAAAGGGGTCGTAATTGCACAAAACACGGAAGTAAACAAAACTATGACCTGCTGACTAACATCTGCCTTGCTCTACTAGCTCCAGAATATGTCTGTCTTTCTTTCTCGTATGCCAAAAGCATAAAAATAACTGCTCTGATCAACACAGCACTGCAGTGCGCATGCGAGTAGTGAATAGTTAGACAAATCCAATTGACAGTTAAAAGCTAGAAAATGGCTTTGTTAATCCCACCTTAAAAATGTCTGGTCTTTGTAATTATAAAAATTAATTTAAATGAGAGATAAAATCATCATATTCAAACACCTATATAATAAAGAGTACTTTTGTCCAAAGATCAATAATATATAAAGGAATAAAAACTTACAACAGTTTGTCGAAAAAAATTAAAGAAATATCAAAAAGTATGGACTTAATAAAAACTAAAAAAATATTTATTAAAACTAAACTAACTTTAACGTATATTATTATTTTTTTGTTTTTAAATGGTTAATATAGCTGAAATTAGCTGACAATATTTTAAGGGGAAAAAGTACATTCAAAAATAAGACTAAAATCCTATATTAATATACATTTAAAAACGCTTCGCTATGTAGCTAGAGCCCCCCGAATTGGAGCTATGACAATCAGTTTTTTTACAATATCTCAGAAACCGATTAGGGTATCAAAAGAAAATTTGATACATGTTTTACCCATAGCTAGACGCAACAAATGGTTTAATTAGCTTAACTGTATTTCTTCCAGTGGCGTCCCACTGGGTAGGTAGTTGGGAGAATATTGCCCTAAGTTTTTTATTTGTAGGATTTTTTAACTTTATTTGAAATTTTTAAAAGCCTTGAAGTCTTTTGTTGAAAAAAGGTAATCTTGTTTCATTGTGGTAGGATGCGCCATTTTCCAGTAAAATCAATTTTAAAATTTTTAAAAAAGGTTCAATGTAGATTTAAATTACATTTTATTTTTAGTGTCCAGAATTCTCTGTATAAGTGTCATTGCTTCTATCTACCCGGTCCACACGATTTTGGTGCTAGTCTTCCATTGGTTCGTCATGACAATATGGCTATCGGCCACCAGTTCCGAAAACAACTTTTGTGATCACCACAAGCTCTACGATTTTCTTTTTTATTCTATTTTCGGGGCTGTGTATATATTTACCCAGGTAAGTGTTTTATTTTACTACTTAAAATTATCTGAAAAATAGACCAACTTATGTTCAAATAGATAAATAAAAAAGCTATCCAAAAGTATTTAAGTATGGTATTCCTCAAGGAACAATTTTAGTACCATTATTTTTTAATATTTACATTAACAGCTTATTTAGTATAAATTGCGATGGACAAATTCATAGTTTTGCAGATGATACTACAATTTTTTATACATATACAAATTGAGACAACTTAAATAATGAAATTAAAAAAGATTTTAAAATTATAAAAAATTGGTTTGATTTGTTAACAATTAAATTTAATAAAACAAATTATATTCATTTTACTTTAAACCTAAATAACCTACCACGAAATAAGAATAGTATTCATATAAATGAAGACATTCAAGTTTTTAAAGTTTAGAAAATAAAATATTTAGGAATTATTTTTTACAGTAAATTAAATTGGAATTTTCACGTAGGATACTTAATTAAAAAATTAAGAAGTTTTCTACCGATTTTTAAAAATATTAAAGAAATTTTAAATGTAAGACATATGGAAATATTATATTACGCGTTAGTTAAAACTCATTTAAATTACGGAATTTTAGGTTGGGGAGGAATAAATAAAACTTTAGTTAAAAAATTAGAAATATTCCAAAAAAGGTTTCTAAAAATTATATTTAATAAAGATTATCTTTATCCCTCAAAAGAATTATATAAAAACCATAATCATAATACACGACACAAAAATAAAATAACCATAAAACATAAAATAAAACAGTCCATAGGACAAAAAAATTCCAAATATTTATGTTTTTATTTAAACAATTATTTACCAACAAAAATTAAAAAATTGATTTCATTAAAAAAATTTTAAGTTGAAATAAAAACATGGATATTAAAAACAGACAATTTGAAAATATTTTTAGAAATCCTTTAATTAATTAATATTGTTCTGAGTAATTTATATATAAGTAAGTAATATTTTTTACTTAAAAATTATAGATTATTAATTTTATTATAGGTTTATATTTCTTCAAAAAAAAATGCGTTTATACTATAAATTGACATTTTTACTTTAAAACTTGATTTTTAATGTATATTTATAATTCATGATTTTACATACTAAAACAAAAAATAATATTTGCCCCTAACAAGCTCAGCTTCAGGGGATTGAAGAATAAGTTTATAATAGACAATATAAACATATTTATTAAATTTTAAATAAATTTATTATTATTACTTCTTTTTTAAGAAAAGGGGGAACCCAAAAACGATTCTTTAAGGGTTTTTAATTATTTTATTTCTACTTTATAGGTTGTCTTGGTAGAAGGTCCCACCTTCCTCAAATACCTTACGTTTTACGGCATTCTATTCGCAGAAAACACACTTGCCAACGTTCTCTGGATTGTTAACGCCGATGACACGTTGGTAAATATGATTTACTACAAGCCGATCATATATCTGAATGTGATACCGTTCGCCTTAGGTATAATATTTATGTTGCTCTACTATAAAGTGTTCCATCCGACCACAGGATACAACAGACAAAGGATAGCTGCCATTAATAGTTAGCAATTAGTGTTTCTTTTTGGTGTGTAGAAAGGTAAGTTTTGTCATTTGTCTGAATAAACGGGGAAAAAGCCCGGATAGAGGAAGCGGAAAACGTTAGGTCTGGTAAGCTTTAATTGACATTTTTGTTTAGAATTTTGGTCGACTATCTGGTCTTTTTTCCTTCGACAATACAATTGACACCCTACTCATCGGATATTTTTCCAAGGGGCGTTTGAAATGCTTCCGAATGAAAATGTATATTGGCTAAGGCAATACATGTTTGTTGTGAAACCTAGATAATATTTTGGGAAGAGATATTTGATGTAGGTAAATAGACCAAATAATATAGGTATATATTTTTTCTAAATTCGGGCCCCAATATAGATTTAACGTATTATGTTGTTGCACAGGAAGAAAAAATAATAACTACTTGTTATGTTTCACAAATTTAATCAGTTTCCTGACACGTGTTTCGGCCCTTGCGGGTCATTGTCAAATGAGTACAAGAAGATACTAAATTCTACATGACATTACAAAGGTATTTATATCATATTATGGTAACTATAAACAGGTCATAAAATTAGGATTAGAAGATTGAATGGTGAACTGTGGATTTTTCTAATTTTTAAAGGTACAGATACATATTTACTTCTAAATATTATTTTTTATTTGTGAAACATAACAAGTAGTTATTATTTTTTCTTCTTGTTCAATGGAACAACTGTTTCATCAAGCATGTAGCCCAACACAAATTAATTACATATATATTATGTTGTCTCGATATTAGGTTATAGTCACAATCTATATATTTATAAGGCTTTGCTACAAAATAGCGCATTACGTAAATAATATCGACGTTTTCGATGCATCGATGTATATCGAACATTCCTATTTCCGTTTGGTGTTTCTTTGACAGCGGTCTGAAAACTTCTTCAGTTTATCGATTTTGTGTAATAATTGCTGTGTTGTTAGTGTTTTGTGATATTTTTTGGAGAATTCAGAAAATAATAACTCTAGTTACTTTTCATGGGTAAATAGAAAGTTGGGTTATTTGTAGGTTAGGTTTCTTCTATAGTAGCAAGGTCGCATTCAAAGGTAACTCCGGCGTAATCCCAGGACATCTGCCATCTACAGTGTGTCCAAAAAAGTATGCAACATATGGGAAAGTTTTTTATCACCGATTTCTCAGAAGATTTTATTCTTTATAAAAGTTGGTGCATTCCTCAAAACTTAAAACTATAAATGCATATTTCATATTTCACCTGCGGCTAATAGTAGGGGAGCAAATGCCATTTTTTCGAAATTGCCTTAAGAGTAAAGTACCTTAATTATTAGAAATACAACAAAATTTTATATGGAAATGTTTTTGCAAATTGAAAACTTAGTCCAAATACGAAATTTGAGTTAGGTGTGTCAATTTTTAATTTTTTTATATGCATTTCTTTAAAGTAGGTTTTTGAACTTCAGCGTAGGTACTGGGTGAAAATGACAAATAAATTATTAATTATATTTCCAGTAATATGAATAGAGTTGGATTCTATCATAATTTTGTTTAGAACATAAGTTGGCTAAAATGTGTTTAAGTACACGTGCAATACGCTAATATCTGAATCAACTCGTAACATTGACAGGTTTTAAAAAGTTTGCAACAACTTAATCCATTTTTATTATAAACCCATGTTTTAAGTTATTTAATAAATATATTAAAATTGCGTAAACAAAAAATCGACCAGGGGTGTACCGTTTATGGGAAAATAGAGATTAACCAAAAAAAAATTAAAAATTGTGACACCTAACTTAAATTTCGTATTTTAACTTACTAATTTGCAAGAACATTTCCATATTAAACTTTGCTGTATTTCTGATAATTAAGGTACTTTACTGTCAAGGCAATTTCGAAAAAATGGCATTTACTCCCTTACTATTAGCCGCAGGTAAAATATGAAATATGCATTTATAGTTTTAAGGCATGCACCAACTTTTATAAAGAATAAAATTTTCTGAGAAATCGGTGATAAAAACTTTCCCATATGTTGCATACTTTCTCGGACACACTGTATAGGTACCATATCATTAATATTATATTATTGTTGATACTCATTTCGTAACGCGTTATTTTGTAGCACAGCAACGGTTTCTTGTTCTTCCCATTGATGTGCTCAATATTGTCTTGTTTATATTTTATACCCTTATAAGGTTATAATGCACAAAGAAGAATGAATCATTTTTGTGTCATCAGCTCTAAAAAATACTTAATTTGAAAAAATTAATTTTAAATGCAGTTTATGACATTATAAAGTGACGACATTTTTACTTACGTCATGTTGTGTTAGGACTTTTAAAGTTCCAAGTCGAAGACAAAACGGGATATCTGATGGGTCTTGAGCTCCACACAGGGTAGAAAAAAGAGGCTACTTTACTTTGTCTTTCGTAATTTTAGTTGGGGTGATTGTGATATGCAAAATAATCGTTTTTTTTTATTTCAATATTTCTCATCTTCTTGCTACTTTGGAGGGCTCGATAGCCGAGAGAGACCTAGGTTTTGTAGGTATAGTAGATAGGAACATGCCTTTTTATCGTCGACTTGTAAATTAAGTAAGTAAAAATGTCGCCATATAGGTACTTTTTTTTAGGTAAGTATAATCTTTTAGGCAAATTTTTAGGTTATAATTTTCCTATTGAAATTTAGTGAAATTCTCTCTTATTTATTTATTTTGTCTAAGCTAATTCTGATTATTTATTTTTAGGGTAATTTTAAATTAGACAAACGCCACGCCAAAATCGATTAATTTCAGGAACGGTGTGTTTGGGGCGTAGAAAACACATTGGTTCTTAAATTTCTTCCGACCGCAACAAAATTCTACTTATACACTATACTTAAGGCAAATCATTTGATTTTACTCGTCACTAATTCCGCATTATTTCAGTAGCTTTAGACCCGCGCGGCGCATGGATAAAATAAAAATGCGTTGTCAGTTGAGATTATTGGTGCCCTTCATTTTTATTGAACTACATAGCAATACATGTTGTTTACTTAAGAGCAAACACTAGCGGCGCATTCGCCAATTTATGTTCTTATCAATGTTTCGTTTTCTCCTAAAAGCTGTCAAATACCCGTGTATGAGTAACAATTTTAGGACCATTGTTTTTTAATATTTATATTAACGACTTATTTAGCATAAATTGCTATGGACAAATTCATAGTTTTGCAGATGATACTACAATTTTTTATACCGATACAAATTGTGACAACTTAAATAATGAAATTAAAAAAGATTTTAAAATTATAAAAGATTGGTTTGATAACAATTTGTTAACAATTAATCTTAATAAAACAAATTATATTCCTTTTACTTTAAACCTAAATAACCTACCACGAAATATGAATAGTATTCAAATAAATGAAGACATTCAAGTTTATAAAATAAAATATTTAGGAATTATTTTTGACAGTAAATTAAATTGGAATTTTCACTTAGAATACTTAATTAAAAAATTAAGAAGTTTACTACCGATTTTTAAAAACATTAAAAAATTTTTAAATGTAAGACATCATGGAAATATTATATTACGCGTTAGTTAAAACTCATTTAAATTACGGAATTTTAGGTTGGGGAGGAATAAATAGAACTTAAGTTAAAAAATTAGAAATATTACAAAAAAGGTTTCTAAAAATTATATTCAATAAAGATTATCTTTCTCCTTTAAAAGAATTATATTTAGAAACAAAAAATTGACAGAAATATTGACAATGAAATGATTGCGGATCAGTTCTCGAATACCTTTGTCCTCGCAGTCAGGAAAATAGCAATTAAATTCATGTTTTAAGTTTTACAAATGGAGTGTAATGTGCTTTTTCATTTCTCCTGTGATCTCAACTCATTAATAATTGGATTCAGCGTATCAAACGCTAAAGAGTTCTCTCTTTCGACTTTGCTGATCCATAGGTCGATTTTAGCGGTAAACGCACTGATTTTATCTTCAAATGCAAATATATTGCTCGTGCATTCCAACTTCATATTTCCTGACCTTTGCAGCTGAAGGTTCAATTTATATAGTTGTGCAAAAAAATACACTAAATAAGCGAAATGTATTTGAAATTTGTACTGACAGAACTGATCCAGAAACTCTTTGTTCTCCTTATTAGTTAAGAATAATTTTACTTCCTCTCTCAGTTCATACAACCTTGACAGCATGTTTCCTTTGGAAAGCAGCGTTTCGTGTTCAGAGTTCATATCAAAGCCTAATTTTTTGAAGAGACGTGTATACAGTGCACTCCTTTTTATAAAGTTGACTACTTTTATAGCTGACGTTATGTATAGTGGGAATCGTGGTTAATATGGTCGTCGTTTTAATAATTTTAGAATGACTTTGCGGACCACTTCAGATACTTTCAGGGACCACCAGTGGTCCACGGACCACCGGTTAAGAAAGGCGAGTGTTGTAAATCATCCGAGTGTATTATGGTTCATTAGACTCGAGTGAAATACTATACTTTATCTAAAACCATCCATTTATATAGTGCCTGAAAAAAAGTTGAGTTCATATGGGAAATATAATAATTACACTTGTTGTTTTATGATAATTACACTTGTTGTATTATGGATAGCATAATGCTCTTATTATCAGAAAAAAAGTTGAGTTCATATGGGAAATATAATAATTACACTTGTTGTTTTATGATAATTACACTTGTTGTATTATGGATAGCATAATGCTCTTATTATCAGAAGTATTATGCACCTATTATTAAATGGTTGTAGATAAACATATGTATTATATTATTAAATTTTAAATAATAAAACAAAATTTTGTCAAATTTCCTTTTCTGCTCTGTTAATTTATAAATCCAACCTTTTTTACCGAAAAACTGTGGGTAATTGTACTCCAAAAGGGGGCCGAATTTTTGGATAAAACGAAGAAGTTACGAAATATTGATAATTAAAAAAAAATGGCGAAGGCGTCACTACTGTTTGCTCTTAAATGTTATAACCATTTGATTGGCTGCCAGCCAACTTTTTCTGAAACCGGCATGCACCGCCCTAGCACTGGCAAATTCCTAATAGTTACAAATTGAGTCAATTTAAGCTCAAATAAAACCAGAAGAAAAGTCTTTGGAGTCTTCGGCAACAGCATATTAGTGTATATTTTTACCTAGTTTCATTGTGGAACCTGGTGGATATTTGCATTTGACGTCTTGTCGGCTTGTTACGATAAAGAAAATGAGATGTCTATCTTGCTCTGTCGTTGTTAGTTATAACTCATTTAGGTGCCTAATTTATTTTAAATGCATCATTCCTGAAAATATCATTTTGGCGCTGCGTTCGTGTAATAGGGGATTCCCATTTTTAGTTTTTATTTATTTACCATTAATGTGATATTTTATTTAATATTTTTCTCATTTGTTAGCAAATTATTTCTTTTATATTATTTATACTTTTTGGAAATAGGACCAAAGCTTAATAAAAAAATTTGTTTTACGCCTTATAGGAGGAAATTTTCTTTTGTATTACCACGTATCGTCTATTTGTATAAAGGGTAATCATCCTTAGATCCTGGACCAAATATTGTTCCCGTCTTAAAAAATGTAATTAATTTTTAGATAGGAACTCGTTATATAGACCCTCTTAAAGACAATCTATACATAAAGGTGTGGAAATGAGTTGTCCGCTCCTGTTCTGGTAATAAGTATCGCAAAACAAACAGAAATGGGTGAATTACATTTCACATAGAATTATGAAAAAGTAGAACATTTAATGGGTTGTGAAACGCCCCAGACCCGGGGCTGTTTTTCGCGTAAAAATGTCCACAAAATTTCTTAAGGGCAAAATAAAATAACTAATATTTTTGCGGTCAGTAATATGTGCAGAGGAACCCTCGTTTTAAAAGAGCTCAAAAGCCACGAAAAGTGTAAAATTTTACCCTCTTATCAGCAAAACTGTGCTGGCAGGTCAATTTCTTGAGTTTTAGAAAACACATGGCCACGCGACGCGTCCCCATTCCTGAAGGCAGGGGTGAACAGATAAAAGCGATCAAAGCGACGCGCATGGGAGAGTTCCCAATTACAAGTTAAGGTCGTTACGCTGCCAGTTTGTTCGCACCATGTAAAAATCTAAATATTCTTTTATTTCAATTTCATTCTTACAAATATTTCACACAAAAGTTCTAATCAGAAAATCATCAAGTCATTAATAAATGGGGGGTTTAAATTGGAAATTAGGTCCAGCCAAAACGTCTGCAAGACTAAATTGGCTATTAATTGTTTTAAAATAAAAAGTCACCAGAGCATAACGGAACTCTTTGTAACTGTAATAAAATCAATACACTTTTGCTTTCTTAGGGCTGGTACTTTCAGTCCTGATTAACTCAATTGATACGTGGTTACTTTAATATGACGTTTGGAATAGGTCGGGGTAACAGGGAAATAAATAAGTGTTGACGTATTCCAAACGTCATATTAAAGTAACCAAGTATCAATTGAGTTAATCAGAACTGAAAGTACCAGCCCTAAGGGTCGTAAAATATGGGTCAAGTGCATCGGCACAGATACAGATTTAGGTAACTTGTAACACATGTTGTTTTGTCTGCCTTATTTTGTGGTTCTTGAAAACAAAGATTGGACTTTATTACACAGTAATTTTCCTAATATCTAGTTTGTCTTTAATTCTTGGGGGAAGAGGAGGCATGACTCCCACCTTCCCTTCGTTTACACGCGCTTGTTTTGATATTGTTATACCATAAATAATATAGAAACAATAATAGATACTTTCCTTTTGCTTCTTTTAAACAGCATAGCAAAGCAAATATATTTGCTTAGCTAAGTTGTTAAAGAAGCGCTACACAAACAACTTCGTATAGATCGTATGGGAAATATAGACGGGCATCGCGGCAAAGGGGGAGGAAAAAAATATTTGCCGAGCAGAGTTAAATTTTTAAAAGGAACGCCCAGCTTAGCCGTTGACTTTGCCGACTAAAAGGAACTCGGTTATTGACAAAAAATGATATACAGTACAACGACACAACCCAAAATGAGGCTCTCTTCATAAAAGTAGACGAAACATTTTGGATTTGAGCTCAGCGCTAATTGTGTGCGAGAGTTATTCAGAATACATTTTTGGGGTAATGGTGCACTTTAAGACCCTCGAAATTTCACAATTTTTGAAAGAAAAACAATATTTAATTTTGAGTAATCCTACATAAAAAATTTATGGATGAAGCGTTTTTTACAAAGTTATTGGCAAAAAATCATTGAAGGTTGTGATACAAGAAATATGTGATCCTTTTTACAGCAGCGTACTTTATTATGGAATATTTCTTACCCTTTCTATCCACAGGGATTACCAAAGTATATGCAAAACAAAAATTAGATAAAAAAGGGCCGACTATTATTTAAAAAAATCGTTTTTAACGGTAATATATGATATTAATTTAAATTTATCATATCAAAACTGCTCTCTTTTAACCACAAAATATCGAAATTGTTTGTGACAGTTTTTTGGTTGTTGTCATACTAAAGAAGCAACGTTTCAAATATATTCTCAATTTATACATTAAAAAAGATACTCTCCAATCGGCTTTAAAAGGTGTATTGGCAACCGGCTTGTTCGTTGCCTTTTTTTTTTCAAACATTATGTTTTAAACTGAATTGGCACAAAAAAAAGGTAAATCCTTTATGAATTTCCTATCAATTTATATTTTATAATAAGTCTGGCAACATTGTTAGGAATGACTAACGTAACGGAGAGTTTTCGCATAAAAATAACTGTCAAAGACGAGCTTCTTTTCTTTTTTTTAAGGTGGCATTCTCAACGTCATTTAATCCATTCAACCTGTAACCTATTTCGCGTTATTTTTTCAAGTTTATTATTTTATTGACTAACATTTAAATAAAATCAGTATTGTCGGCACATTACTTAGGTAATATCTGATATATTACAAAAATATCTATTTATTTCCTTGCTAATTTTGGGAGAATTGTATGGTGAAAGAACAATGACATAATAATGTTTAAAAAAATCTTACGCGATATTTTTCGCTATACAATTCTCCTAAATTAAGTTATGAAGTTCCTTGATATTTATTAAATATGTCAATTATTACCTATAGAATATCAAGTCGATACTGATTTTATTTAAATTTTGTGTATAAGCTAGAAAACATAAATAAATCTACGCGAAATAGGTTGGCAAGAATGTTGATACTCCCACCTTAAGGGTAAAACGATCCCGTCCATACATTTTTTGCCTTTAATGTGTTCTATACAAACAGTGCTTTCAATTGCAAAAAATTGTAAAATTCCGAGGGTCCTAAAGTGCACCAGGCCCCACTTTTGGACTTAGTAGCACCCAATTATATCAGAAAGGTCTTCGAACAAAACGTTTAGTCCTATTATGTAGTTTATTTTAGTAAGTATATCTGTCTGTAACTTATTTAAATATTCATTGGTTTTGGCCTAAGAGTAAACATGTTTTATATGGAAAATTAATTTCTATTTACTTACTACCTTCAGTAGAGGAGCTGAAAAAGTTTTCACAACAATGAAATACATCATATTTGTATCAATATTTCTGAACGAAACTCTGCCAAATAGCCATCTTTGAAGCACAATTACCTAGTTTATACAAAAGCAGAAAAGGAAATACGGGGAAATTCGACAAAAATTGTATATTCATTGTTGGGAGAAAAGCTGTTTGGTGCTCCTTTCTGGGTTCCATAACTGTGGTTATTAGCAGGTGTAATACGTGAAACTAATATAACACGTTTCAACAATAAGAGTTTAGGTGCAACAAAACCGCTTGTCAGTAGAGGACCCTCCTAAATAGCGATAATTTTTGAACCTTTTAAAAAAAATTGCTATTTTTGATCCAGGTATTGTTAGATAATTACGTGGGTATCCTAAATTTTATGAGAAATTATACAAGAAACTATTTATTGTGAATATTTATAAAAATTTATACAAAATATATTTTTGTCCTGTATGTTGAAATATACGTAAATTAATTCAAAGTGGTTTTATTTTTATATACAGTGTGTCTATACTTATAAGTTGGAACCATATGGAAAACTTTTTTATTATTGGTTTTATAAAAAAAATTTATTCTTTATAAAAAGTTCTGCATGGTCTAAAACTTTAAATGTAACCTTCAGTTATCAAAATTTCCCAGTCATATACGAGGTATATCAGAAATTACGAATGTTGCTTAAGCCGTAAAGTACCTTTATTTTTGACAATACAAAAGAATGTTATGAAGAAAAGTTATTTTGAATTAAAAGTTATATTCAAATATGCAATTACAGTTATTTAGCATGAAAATTTAGGTTTTGTGATTATTTACGTTTTACATTTACAAATTATTTGTATTTATCTCTCTTATCTATTAAAAAATGACAACCTTTTCATGTGTTAGTGTTTTTGAAGAACCTTGCCATTTAAATACGTTATGAATACATAATAATTATTTATTTTAGGAAAGGTTATCATTTTTTAACAGATAATAGAGATAAATACAAATAATTTATAATGTAAAACGTAAATAATCACAAAACCTAAATTTTCATGCTAAATAACACTGTAATTGCATATTTGAATATAACTTTTAATTCAAAATAACTTTTCTTTATAACATTCTTCTGTATTGTTAAAAATAAAGGTACTTTACTCTGGAGCAAAATTCGTAATTTCTGATATACCTCGTATATGACTGGGAAATTTTGATAACTGAAGTTTACATTTTAAGTTTTAGACACTGCAGAACTTTTTATAAATAATAACTTTTTTCTATAAAACCAATAATAAAAAAGTTTTCCATATGGTTCCAACTTAAGTAGACACACTGTATACGAACATTATGCTTGTCGAGAGCAGTTTTTAGTCTAAAAAAGTGTAAATTCCTGTGTCCTCCACTTCCTCAATGACATATTTAGTGGTTCGCCCTGTATATTCTTCAACTCAGGCTCAGGCCCCCAACCAATGCAATGGAAATATTCCAGTCAGTTGATGCACGGCGGCCGGCAGCAATTTCTCATGAAATTACGGTGTTTAGTTGTTGGCTCGTTCGTCGCGAGTTTGTTCGTTCAGGTAATTTATGAATACAATTAGTTTTTTAATTGACACTCCATTTTCTACAATATCGTTTGCTTAGAAGAAAAGCACAAAAATGCACACAAACTGCTAAAAAGTTTGAGACCTAGGTACAAACAAAAAAGACTACAATCTATCTTACATATTTATTCACCTAAAAAAATCAAAGCAGCTTACAACCTAAACATCTTAAAAGTTACAAAATAAAAATTTACAAAATAATGTAGTAAGTCATACCTACTTGTAAGGACCAGGACAAGAAACGAAACGAACTATTTTTTTTTAACATGCTAATAACGAAAAAAATAACCGTTTAGTAACTATAGCCCCCGCCGTAGCCTCCCCACTGATTATAGCCCCCGTAGCCTCCTTGGGGATACTGCCAATTCTGATACTGATACTGACCATCACTACCTAAAATTAAATTAAATATTAGACATATACCAGAAGAAGTTATCAGCTGATGCATGTCATCAATATAGTCCGAATGAGGTAGTGAAAGGACCGAAAAGCAGAGTCGACATGATAACAACGTTGGAAATTATTATTTATTATTAAAGACTGAAATTTGTACAGGGTGATCGCGTATAATGTTACCCCCCTTTAACTTCTATTTCGCAATTAAGAAAATACTGTTAAATACAAAAGATAAACTTCTTGCAAAATATATCTTCGTAGATACATAAGACGCATAAAAGCGTGACAGATCAAATATTTTTTTAAATGGAATACCCTATATATTGTTGCATTATTAGATTCTACGGACAATTCTAAACATAATTTATATAATATACCACTACACCGCGTATTTTTTAACGCGGGCCATAGGGATTTACATGGTAAATCTTTAAGCCTATGTTAGGCACATTTATATTAAACAAATAATATTAAAACTTGAGAATAGATAAAATATGAGATGGGAGGAAGAAGTTAACATACAATCTGTGCAAAGAAGCTCCAAGAGATACCCAAAAAAGCCCTTATTTTTTTTAAATTACACTTTTTTACCCCCTTGTAATTTATTATTAATTAACTACCTTAGAAAAATATTGACACGGCTGTCAGTATTTTCCTGATTTTCATGAAAAAATGTAAATGTATGGGCAGGTATTCTAGGAAATATGTTTATTGGTCCATTTCTTATGGTACGCTTACCAAAGAAAAATATATGGATCTTTTACATATGGAAGTAGGTCCTGCACTAGCCCACAGAAGGGAGGAAATTATATTTCAACATGATGGAGCTCCAGCATATAGCGCAATAGTTGTAACGGAATATCTAAACTAGACTGGGTACATATCGCTAATCGTCAGCCGAGAGTGCATCTAATATTAGTACTAAAAAGATTTACAAAAATTTACAATAAGAAAATACTTTTCTTTTCTTTTTTTCTATTTACTATTGCTTTTTTTGCCTCACCTTCCTGCGGAACGTGAAGGGAAAACATATCGCCAAATTGTCATTATAACAACTGACCAAAACTACACAATGGTGCAAAATTTCCGTTTTCTCGTATAGATAGGTAGTTTTCTGAGACGGCGCCATATAGGTGCTCTTTAAACTCGCACACCTTTGTGCAATGTGGGATATACTTTCCATATTTGCTCTATAAAAATATGTAAGTATTCAATCGATTAAAACATAAGCAAAAAATTATTCTTACATGGAAGCTATCAATTATCAGCTAATAAATTTGTAGAAATATTATTGTGCCGAGCCCTTCGGGCACGGCACTGTTCTAGTTCGTTCGTTTAATTATACGAGAGCTGTCACTTTGACAGGTAAGTGTCATTTTTTTAGCTTTTTCGTAGCGAGGGTTATAGCTGTAAGAATTCGAAATTAAAAAATTTTCAGGTACCTAAATAAGAAAGTTTTATACGACAGCTGTCAAATTTTGACAGGTAAGTGTAATTTTTTTTTAGCTTTTTCGTAGCAAGGGTTATAGCTGTAAGAATCTGAAATTAAAAAAAAATTCAATACCTACCTAAATAACAAAGTTCTATACTACAGCTGTCAAATTATGACAGGCGGGTGTAAATTTTTTTAAGCTTTTTTATATAGAGGATTATAGCTATACGAATCCGAAATTTAAAAATTTTTTAGTACCTAAATAACAAACTTTATACGACAGCTGTCAAATTTTGACAGGTAAGTGTCAATTTATTTAAACTTTTTTCGTAGCGAGGGTTAAAGCTGTAATAATCCTAAATTAAAAAAAATTTCAGTACCAAAATAACAAAGTTCTTTACGACAGCTGTCAAATTGTGACAGGCGGGTATAAATGTTTTAAAGCTATTTTCATATAGAGGATTATAGCTGTAGGATTCCGAAATTTAAAATTTTTTCAGATATTAAATAACAAAGTTCCATACAACTGTCAAATTTTGACAGGAAAGTGTCAATTTTTTTAAAGTTTTTTCGTAACGAGGATTATAGCTGTAAGAATCCCAAATTGAAACATTTTTCAGTACCTAAATAACAAAGTTCTATACGACAGCTGTCAAATTCTGACAGGTAGGTATATATTTTTTTAAACTTTTTTCGTAGCGAGGGTTATAGCTGTAAGAATCCTAAATTGAAAAAATTTTCAGTACTCAAATAACAAAGTTCTATACGATAGCTGTCAAATTTTGACAGTTAAGTGTCAATTTTTTTTTAGCTTTTTCGTAGCGAGAGTTATAGCTGTAAGAGTCCGAAATTATAAAATTATCAGGTCCCTAAATAACAAAGTTCTATACGATAGCTGTCAAATTTTGACAGGTAAGTGTCAATTTTTTTTTTAGATTTTTTGTAACAAGGGTTATAGCTGTAAGAATCCTAAATTTAAAAATTTGTCAATACCTAAATAACACAGTTTTATACAACAGCTGTCAAATTGTGACAGGTAAGTGTCAATTTTTTTTTAGATTTTTTGTAACGAGGGTTATAGCTGTAAGAATCCTAAATTAAAAAATTTCTCAGTTTCTAAATAACAAAGTTCTATACGACAGCTGTCATTTTGACAGGTAAATGTCAAGTTTTTTTTAAGCTTTTCTTGTATCTAGGATTATAGCTGTAAGAATCCGAAATTTAAAAAAATGTCAGTACCTAAATAAGAAAGTTCTATACTACAGCTGTCAGATTTTGACAGGTAAGTGTAATTTTTTTTTAGCTTTTTCGTAGCGAGAGTTACAGCTGTAAGAATCCTAAATTTAAAAAATTTTCAGTTAGTAAATAACAAAGTTCTATACGCTAGCTGTCAGATTTTGACAGGTAAGTGTCAATTTTTTGAGCTTTTTTCGTATAGATTATTATAGCTGTAAGAATCCAAAATTTAAAAAATTTTCCGTACCTAAATAACGACATTAAAAAAAAAAGAAAAAAAAAACACTGGGGTTTGAACCCACGACCTTCGTCTCCAAAATCAACAGCCTCTACTACTACGCTACCGAAGCTTAGAGAGTGATTTGTGGTAAATAGGATATTAATGACGTATTCGATATTACATAGAACGTTGAGTATTGAAGATACACACAAATAATACACTTTTTTCAATTATTTTTGGTCAACCGCAAAGAAAAAGGTCCAAGACAGGTATTTCATACATTAAATACTCTCCAAATATTATAAAAACTATAAAAATTGAAGTTAATATGCCTCCTGCAAGCCATTTTTATTATTACAAGTACGCGTATAAATGCGATATTTTCCCCCTTATTTTTGGTCAAACGAAAAAGATAAAGGTTCAAGGTAGGTATTTCCCACAAAAGACGTAGTCTAAATGTTCTTATTCCTCTAAAAAATCAATTTGGAAATCGCATTTTTCACCTATTTTTGACAGATGGTATAAAAGTTAAAGTTCAGGAAAACGCACGTGGTAAAACCATGGCCAACTTTTTCTAAATCGAATGGTGTTAGAATTTGAAAATTTCGCCTGTTTCCGCACCCAAAAAAGCGACTTTTCTCAATTTTGCGAATATATTTTAATGATTTTGAATATGTAGAGGTGTTGCGAAGTAATCAGCGCATTTTTTGAGAAAAAAATAAAACGGTTTTGTTAAGAATTGAATAAGCTACAGTCGATATAGTAAAAAAAAAAGCTGCCGTTTTTTCCGTATTAAAGATAAATAAACGAAAAAATATCTCTCAAATACAATTTGACGAGCTCTATCCGCTAAAGTTTACAACGTTTCGATCAAAAGTCGTTTTCAGTACGAAAAAAAATAAAAACCGTAAAAAAATCAGGCCTAACTTTATGATTTCCACTTTCTTACAATTTTCGGCAATTTCCATTCCAGTTAGGTATAGAACGATATATTGGAAAAAGGTAGATTTTGAGATGACCTAACCGATTATCCAAACCGAATGTCGATTGGATGCACCCAATTCAACTTATTAGCGATCCAAGAGGTACCATTTTCGACCAAATTTTGACTTTGAAAAAATCAAAAAAATTACTTCCAATCTCTCGATCGTGCTCACAAACAATAGGGTTCTGTAACTCGCGGTCCTCTACACGTCCAAAAAGTTTCAATCGATCAAGTTCATTCCTGGGACCACGGTGTGGGCCGCGTGAAACCCGACTTTTTTCGACTTTGACGTTAAATAACTTTTTTCCGGTACACCCTGTATGTTCGAAATTTTTACACAACGTACCCCCACTATTCCTCTCTAAACCCAAAAAGTTTTAATCGTCCCACTCTAACCGTTTCCGAGAAAAAAAATCGCAAATGTGAAAATAGCAAAAGCCACGACGATAACATACATACATTATTTTTACCGAAGCGCCGTATAACATATCGCGGTGTAGCGCGATATGTAACTAGACTGGGTACATATCGCTAATCGTCAGCCGAGAGTGCATCTAATATTAGTACTAAAAAGATTTACAAAAATTTACAATAAAAAAATACTTTTCTTTTCTTTTTTTCTATTTACTATTGCTTTTTTTGCCTCACCTTCCTGCGGAACGTGAAGGGAAAACATATCGCCAAATTGTCATTATAACAACTGACCAAAACTACACAATGGTGCAAAATTTCCGTTTTCTCGTATAGATAGGTAGTTTTCTGAGACGGCGCCGTATAGGTGCTCTTTAAACTCGCACACCTTTGTGCAATGTGGGATATACTTTCCATATTTGCTCTATAAAAATATGTAAGTATTCAATCGATTAAAACATAAGCAAAAAATTATTCTTACATGGAAGCTATCAATTATCAGCTAATATTGTGCCGAGCCCTTCGGGTACGGCACTGTTCTAGTTCGTTCGTTTAATTATACGAGAGCTGTCACTTTGACAGGTAAGTGTAATTTTTTTTAGCTTTTTCGTAGCGAGGGTTATAGCTGTAAGAATTCAAAATTAAAAAAATTTCAGGTACCTAAATAAGAATGTTTTATACGATAGCTGTCAAATTTTGACAGGTAGGAGTCAGTTTTTTTTTATCCTTTTCGTAGCGAGGGTTATCGCTGTAAAAATCCTAAAGTGAAAAATTTTTCAGATCCTAAATAACAAAGTTCTATACGACAGCTGTCAGACTTTAACAGGTAAGTTTCAATTTTTTTTTGTTTTTTCGTAGCGAGAGTTACAGCTATAAGAATCCTAAATTTAAAAATATTTCAGTTTCTAAATAACAAAGTTCTATACGACAGCTGTCATTTTGACAGGTAAATGTCATTTTTTTTAAGCTTTTCTTGTATCTAGGATTAAAGCTGTAAGAATCCAAAATTTAAAAAAAATTCAGTAGTTAAATAACAAAGTTCTATACGACAGCTGTCAAATTTTGACAGATAAGTTTAATTTTTTTTTTAGATTTTTCGTAGCGAGATTTATAGCTGTAAGAATCCTAAATGAAAAATTTTTCAGTTCCTAAATAACGAAGTTATATACGACAGCTGTCATTTTGACAGGTAAATTGCAAGTTTTTTTTAAGCTTTTCTTGTATCTAGGATTATAGCTGTAAGATTTCAAAATTTAAAAAAAATTCAGTACCTAAATAACAAAGTTCTATACGACAGCTGTCAGATTTTGACAGGTAAGTGTCAATTTTTTTTAGCTTTTTCGTAGCGACGGTTATAGCTGTAAGAATCTCAAATTTAAAAAAAATTCAGTACCTAGATAACAAAGTTTTATACGATACCTGTCAGATTTTGACAGGTAAGTGTCAATTTATTTTAACTTTTTTCGTAGCGAGGGTTAAAGCTGTAATAAAACTAAATTAAAAAAATTTTCAGTACCAAAATAACAAAGTTCTATACGACAGCTGTCAAATTATATATACTTAAATAGTAATTCTTATTTTTTATAATTTGCTACCATTTCTATGCTGTTTAGGTATAGAACAATATATTTGAAAAAAGTAGTATTTGAGATGACCTAAACGAATATCCAAACCAAAAGTATATCGGACGCACCCAATTCGATTTATTAACGATCCAATATGACCCTACATTGATTTAAAAAAAATCAAAAAAATTACTTTCCAACTTTCGATCGCGTTCGCAAACAACAGTGTTTTATAGCCCAACGTCGTCTACACGTCGAAAAAGTTTAAATCGATTAAAATAATTTTTGCCACCTGTATCGCCCTACAACGAAAAAAAATATATTTTTTAACTTTGACTTTAATAACTTTTTTCCGGTACACCCTGTATATTTGAACATGTTCCCAGAACGTGCCCCGACTATTCCTCTCTACGTCCAGAAAGTTTGAATCGTTTTGCTCTAACCGTTTCCGAAAAAAAAATTCGCGAATATCGAAATGTCGAATAACCTTCTACCACGTGGCGACGGATTATCAATGTCGGAACGCCATCTTTAAAATCGAAATTACAACTATTTCTGAAACATTTTGGGCAAATATTTTGGTCAGTAAAATTAGAAGAAGGTTCAAGGTAGATATTCCACCCGATTTAAAATCTGGAAATGTTCTTATTATTCTAGCAAGTCACGCTGAAAACACCCATTTTTCGCCATTTTTGACAGCCGGATTTTTAGAATTAATAATTAATTTAGATACATCAATATCAAGGCACTCTTAGTCAAAAGTGAATGGTGTTAGAATTTGTAAAGATTGCCTGTTTCCGCACCCAAAAAAGCGACTTTTCTCAATTTTGCGAATATATTTTAATGATTTTGAATATGTAGAGGTGTTGCGAAGTAATCAGCGCATTTTTTGAGAAAAAAATAAAACGGTTTTGTTAAAAATTGAATAAGCTACAGTCGATATAGTAAAAAAAAAGCTGCCGTTTTTTCCGTATTAAAGATAAAGAAACGAAAAATATCTCTTAAATACAATTTGACGAACTCTATCCGCTAAAGTTTACAACGTTTCGATCAAAAATCGTTTTCAGTACGAAAAAAAATAAAAACCGCGAAAAAATCAGGCCTAACTTTATGATTTCCACTTTCTTACAATTTTCGGCAATTTCCATTCCAGTTAGGTATAGAACGATATATCAAAAAAAGGTAGATTTTGAGATGGGCTAACCGATTATCCAAACCGCATGTCGATTGGATGCACACAATTCGACTTATTAGCGATCCAAGAGGTACCATTTTCGACCAAATTTTTACTTTGAAAAAATCAAAAAAATTACTTCCAAACTTTCGATCGCGCTCACAAACAATAGGGTTCTGTAGCCCACGGTCGTCTACGCGTCGAAAAAGTTTAAATCGAAAAAACTAATTTTTGTGGCCTGTATCGAATGCCAACGAGATCCCGATATTTCTCGACTTTAAAAATTAATAACTTTTTTTCGGCACGCCCTGTATATTCGAAATTTTCACACAACGTACCCCTACTATTCCTCTCTAAACTAAAAAAGTTTCAATCGTCCCACATTAACCGTTTCCGAGAAAAAAAATCGCAAATGTGAAAATGTCGAAACTGACGGCGGCGGCGCCGGCGGCGGCGTATAACATATCGCGGTGTAGCGCGATATGTAATAATGTGTTTCCGGGCAGCTGAATAGGACGATTTGGACCTTTTAAATGGCCCGCTCGAAGCCCGATATCACGCCTTTGGACTTCTTTTATTGGGGATACCGCACATCAAAAGTTTTTGATAACGTAAGAGGAAGACCAAATGATGTCGATGAGTTCAAAAACACAAAATCGAGGCCTCACGCAGCATCACAGCGCGACAGTTGTCGAATGTTAGAGAGCAGTTTTATGATTGTTTGGGGCACTGTTTTGGCTGTAAATGGAGGGCACTTCGAACAGTTTATATGAGTTTTAAGTTTATTGTTGTAGATTTTATTTAGGAAAATTATTAAACCTTATTGAAATAAAAGTTCTGCTTTAGAATCAAGAAAATTAATACATTTTCAACCACTTAAAATAAAACATATTTAATACGAACTAAATAATCATCAAAATTATCTAATTTTGGTACAATTTGCCAAATCTTATAAAAATGTCACATAAAGTCGCCACAGTAGATCTTTGCCCGTGCGTCATCAATCACGGATCAGGACTCAACGTGGTTAATAACTCTGCATCCTTATTTATTACAGTAACAAGTTTGAATAAAAGCATAAAAGAACGTCTCCAATATTCCGCAATTAATATAATGTGCTAGACAAGAATAAAACTATAAACGTCAATTAATTACTTTTTTTATTTGTTTAGTTGACAACCGTTGTATTTTAGAACGTCATTGTCAACCTTATTTTGATCTGCCAATCTAATTCGTATTTTGTAAATCTGTGTGCCTTAAAACTGTTCCTTTTTCTAAAAATAGTTCTTTTTAGAGCTAATTATACCCACCATCTGTTTTGGCGGTAAGTATTTATGTATTTTTATAATACCTAATTTATTCATTTTAAATATTCTAACCGTGAAAGTTCTTTGAAAAGTTTACGGCAGTGGCTAAATTCCCTTAAACGAAAGGATGTTAAAAACTTGACTTTTGCGATTTTAATAGTCAATAAAACACCAAACTTTTCTAGATTTTAAGCTTTAAAAATAGTATTAAATAACATTTGTTTGTCAATTTCTTTTAGATAATAGAGAATGCCGGGCAAAACTTAAAATAAATAATAATTTTTCGGGATATTATGTAGGTACTTCAAACGGTAGGCAGGCACGTCC
The DNA here is from genome assembly GCA_963969555.1 of Polydrusus pterygomalis. Lineage (NCBI taxonomy): Eukaryota > Metazoa > Arthropoda > Insecta > Coleoptera > Curculionidae > Polydrusus > Polydrusus pterygomalis. The sequence continues at coordinate 5,175,200 of OZ018375.1, forward strand.
ATTTTATAAACTTAACTTGGTTTTGATTTTTTTCGTCTCGTAATTTTGATTTGATTCATACGATTTTGATGACGTAAAAGTGATGACGCACGGGAAAAGAACCACTGTGGCGACTTTACCAGTTTATGTCAAATATACCTGGGTAAACTTAATATACAGGGCTGGGCAAAACAGCGTGATGTTATAACTTAAAATGGTATTTTTCAATGTTTTGCGTTAGTAAAGTAATACAAACATGATCCTAAATTGGATATGAGACCACAAGAAATATTTGTGTGAAATTTCAACTCGTAGTTCTTAATAGAAATGTGCCTAACATAGACTTAAAGATTTATCATGTAAATCCCTATGGCCCGCGTTAAAAAAAACGCACTGTATATCTAAATTGGACCGTTTTTGACTTATTGATGTTTAAAAATTACTATATACCAATTACTGTTAGTTGTCAGTTCGACAATTTCGGTTTAATATTTACCTTGTCCGTACTGCTGATAGTTATACTGTCCCTGTTGACTCCCCGAATATGGATACGCGGGCTGCGTGGAAGAGCTGCTGTAATTGTAGTTGGGGTACGACGTCGACGAGGAAGGCGTCGTGGAAGATGAAGCCGGTTTGTCTTTGTTTTTGCTGGTGGATGTGCTGTCACTAAAAAATAACAAAGGTGTAAGATGTACTGATAACTGTTAAGACTAACATTATTATTATAATATGCTAATATTATAATAATTAACTTAGTTTAAAACAAACTGGACAACACAGCAAGCCATGAATCGGAACGACCAAGGGCTCCTGAGATGTTGTCTGGCGCGTCGCGTCGTTGCTAGGTAGCGAGCGCGTGTAGGGCTTTTTGCATGAGTAGGCATGGATAAATTGACGGGACGATTCTAAACCAGAGACGAGAAAGGACGCGTCCCGAAAGTTCGTGCTTCGAGTTTTTTCTTGATCTTTAGCTTCCCAGCTTTGAAGGGAATACATTTTAATCCTTTAATAAATACTAGTATAGCACAGTGTGGTGTTTTCTTTATATTAGTGTTTGTTTCAAGTCAAATTATACAGTCCACTAAATCGTTGCAGTCGTAAAGTCCGTCATGTTACAGTACGGTAACCTCTGTCCCGAAAAAGCGGTGTTAAGACAGTTCGGTGTTAACAATAACTAAAGGGCGGAATATATCAAAATGCATATTTTGTCAATTTTATAATTAAATGTATATTTTTCATAAATTATTATTTTAAGAGCATATTTTTATGTTTTCGGGTTTGTTAAAAAATTTAAAACGTTAAAGGTTTAATGTCCAGTTCGGTACTTATTTCAGGGATTTTCAAATCTGAAGATTATAATAATAATATTTACATTTTGTTTATACACAAGGTATTTATTGGCGGTTTCCGGGGTTTGCAGGTATATTGTGAGGTTGTTTATTGTCACTTAATAATGCGTTATTATTACCTGCTTAACAAACTGTATTTATATCGATTTGTAATACATACTTCTGTTTCAGTTTGTCGAAAGATTTCAGTATTTTCAGTGTGAAACTAGTAATTCGCAGTAGTGTTGGGATCACTCGAGTGAAAAATAACCTATCACTCGGTTTTTTCAATCACTTGAATTATTCGGTTATCATCGGTAATCATTCGAGTGACGAAAATTCGGTTTTTATTTTCCGACCCGCATGCCATTCATACCAATCACTTCGTAGACAAAGTAGTGTACGGAGGTGGCGACCTTTTTTTGATTTGAAAAAACCGAATTATAGTTATAGCCGGTTTTTTGCCTGAATAGGTCACTCGCAGTGATTATTTGTATGTTATATCGGAACTGGTGACCTCGACCTTTTTTTTTTAGAAGTCAGCAGTGTTGTTCGACGAACTACCGCCCATATTCCCATAATATAGATTTCGAGTGAAAAACCGGTTTTTATCCGGTTTTTTAAATCACTTGAATTCTCGGTAGTCGGTTATTAAAATAACTCGGTTATTCCCATCACTAATTCGCAGTGTGTTGTGCAAGGTAAAGAGTTGTTAAAAAGTGCAAGTGTAGCTAAAGATCTGTTTTTATTAAGGTTAATTTCAGTTCTATACCGGACATAAAATCCTCGGTGAAGAGTAGAAATTTAAGTTTAAGAGACTCGATTAGTATTGTTGAAACTTTTTTCGCTAAATGTAAAAACTAAAAACATTATCCGTAAGGTCAAGTAAGGAACAAGGGGCATGTAACTGTAAAAAAGAATCTGTAAAAAAGAATGAAGGATTTAAATACTTAATTGCAGTAAAAAGCAGTTGAGGGTAAACAATCCAACGAAATTGTATCTTGGCCTTATATTTTGCTGTAGTTGCAGTATTGTCCGATTACATTAGTAGATGTTGATGTTTGTATAAACATATTTTTACTAATAGAAGACGAAGACGATCCTTTTTAGTTGAAAATTTTGAAAAATATTTAGTAATAAATGCCTTTTAAACAGTTTTAGGTTAAAAAATTGTTTACTTTTATTTTTCTTTCTTTTTTTTGCATTTCTTTAAAATAAAGATATTTTTTAGAACCCAATGTGTTTCTTTACCTTAGTTTACTATAATAAATTAAGAAAAGAAATATTGCACACCAGTAAAATATAAATAAAATATTTTGTAAAAAAAGCAAATAACTGCATATTTTAAAGGAAAACAAGGCATATACAGGGTGGCCCTTTAGTGTGGCAAAGTACAATAGCTCCGTTACTATTTCAAATACATTAAAAATATTAATACAAAAGTTGAAGGGCAGTAAGTGACTTATAACGTAAAATTATTTTTAACTCTATAGGGTGGCTCAAAAAAGCGGAACAATAAAAAATGTACTTTTTTCAAATGGAACACCCTGTATATTTTTTCATTTTTAAATTCCACATAAAATTATAATTATTTTTTATTAAATACATTATTAGTCTATACTTTATAGTTTCCGAGATATTGACTCTTGAAAAGTGACATTTTTGAACTTTGACAGCTTCTAGCTTTCTAACAGTACGTCTTAGAGCAAAACGGCTTACATGTCCCTATCTTTAATTTTTATTATCTTCCCAAAAAAATCAACTTCCGGTTAAACCGGATGTTACTCGAAAGCAGGAAATATAGTTGTTCCGGTTTAACTGGAAGTTGATTTTTTTGGGAAGATAATAAAAATTGAAGATAGGGACATGTAAGCCGTTTTGCTCTAAGACGTACTGTTAGAAAGTTAGAAGCTGTCAAAGTTCAAAAATGTCACTTTTCAAGAGTCAATATCTCGGAAACTATAAAGTATAGACTAATAATGTATTTAATAAAAAATAATTATAATTCTATGTAGAATTTAAAAATGAAAAAATATACAGGGTGTTCCATTTGAAAAAAGTACATTTTTTCTTGTTCCGCTTTTTTGAGCCACCCTATAGAGTTAAAAATAATTTTACGTTATAAGTCACTTACTGCCCTTCAACTTTTGTATTAATATTTTTAATGTATTTGAAATAGTAACGGAGCTATTGTACTTTGCCACACTAAAGGGCCACCCTGTATATGCGCATATTTTGGCTGAATTTAAGTGCATATAACCGCCCGTTACACTGTTTGCCAAACATCAGTATATTTAATCGGTTTTTTAAAGGAGACTTGTCAATGCAATTAAGAACGGAAAACGTAAATATAGATAATAATAAATTACCTCTTCGGTTCCTTCTTCTTGGATGATTCTTTGCACAATTTCTGGTACTTTTGGTATTGATCGAAAGCTGCTTGTACGGATTCGACATTCGAACCGAAATCTTCCAGGTACTCCAATTTTCTTTGAGCAAAGAGAGTCTAATAACACGTGAAAAATGTTAAAATTAGAGCATAGGATTCAGAAAAAAATAGATCACATTAAATAGCGAGTGAATAGTATAATATGGCGCATACAGCTATTTGATTACCTAGGCGTCGTCTTTTAAAGCTATTTTGAAGATGTAATTATGTATATATAGTTATAGAGAAATGTTGTATTCGCTTACAAATATTAAATAATATAAATACCGTGCGAGCAAAAATTATTTGCATCAAAGAGGGCCTTGCATCTATCGACGTAATGCTTAGCCGTAGAGCTTAATACCTGTTGGGTGTCAGTAACTACCTGAATTAACAATCAATCAGTTATTCCGTCATCTTTGACAGTCGTTACAAGTAATTTGATTCATCGCTAATTTTTCCAATTTATTGAACAATTCACACAATGGGCTTTACTGAACAGCTCAAAACATTCATGGTTGAAGCGTATTTTCGAAACGGGGTTAGAGTAAATGGTGAGTGGCAAAACAATCCGGGTTTGTGCATGGACGATTTTCACGAACATTTTCCTAACGTTGCTTTTATTGCTGGGGATTTTTATCATTGCCTGCAAAGAACCGTGGCTGTGTTTAGGGAAACAGGTTCTATACAACACAAAAAAGGAGCAGGAAGACCATCGGTAAGAACAGAAGAACTTGTTGCAGACGTTCGTGAAATAATGCAAAATACGCCAAAAAATTGTCTAAGACGCCTGTCCCAAGAAGTGGGAAGATCTTATGGAACATGCAGGACTATTCTTAAGAAGCAACTAAATTTATTTCCTTATAAAGTGGAAGTATTCCAAGAAATACAAGCGGCAGATTTTGAAAGACGCAGGAATTATTCTCAATGGTTTACCCAAACATTATTAGAAAGAAATGATTTATTAGACCTGACATTTTTTCGGATGAAGCCTGGTTCCACCCGGTTATGTGAATTCTCAGAATACACGCATGTGGAGTAGTGAAAATCCCCATTTTTTTGTAGAGTCCACATTGCACACTCAAAAAATTGGTGTCTGATTAGCTGTTTCTCGAAGAAGAATTGTTGGTCTTATTTTTTTCCATGACACAGTTACAGCACGGCGGTATAGAGACAATATTTTGAATCCATTTGTGGAGCAATTACTTGACGACGAACTACGTTTTGGATATTTTTAACAGGGCGGTCCAACCGCCCATACAGCCGCCGAAACTATTAACTACTTACGCAATTTTTTCGACGACAGATTGATCAGTTTTCGATCAGACATTGAATTCCCACCTAGATCACCTTGTTTAACGGCTATGGATTACTTCGTTTTTTCTCATTTAAAGAACACTATTTTTAAAACACCAGTTGCAAATTTAGAACAATTACAATAAAGGATTATCCAAGAATGTGGTAACATTTCTCCAGAGATGCTGGTCAACACTTTCGAAAATATGAAGAGACGTGTGAATTTATGCTTGGAGCATGGCGGTGGCCAATTTCAGCAATTTATGTAATTCTTTTGCTTTCGGTATTTTCTAACTTTGTTAATTTTGTAAACAACAAAAATAAATTTGTATTTGTCTACTTATTTTATTACTATTAGTTTGGCACATCATGTCATAATATGAATTTGACAAAATTTTAACCTAGATTTGGTTAGATATATCGTCCCCAAATCATTGTGATCTAAACCAAGTCCTACGTTTTTGAATCCAAGCCCTCTTTGATGCAAATAATTTTTGCTTGCGCGGTACAAATTATACTATTAGTACACCCAATGTTATTATGAATTCGTAATAATACGAGAGCTACAAGATTTGGGCTGACAGCTCTAAAGCAAAGAAAAACTAGGGGTAATATAATAGAATTTTTTAAAATACTAACTATACTACTATTCTTGTAACTTGAAAAATTTGTTTCATTTAAATTAGAATCAACAGCTTTAGGGACAAAAAAAAATTAAGCAAAGAAAAATCCGCTAGATTTTCATAAACGAGTTTTACCTTTTGATCGGGATCGGCAGATTCCTTCTCCAAAAATTCCTCGATTACCGCACAGACATCCTTCTCTTCCACATCTGGTTTCTGTAGGATAAGATCGATCAGCTGAAGGTATAATCGCGGGTTATTCGGGTCTTTAGCTATGGCTGCTCTTAAAGCCTGAAAAAATAGTTAATTAACGTTTTGCACTTTTACAATGATTACAATTTACTGATTGAAATACCTAAGAACTTTATTATTAATAACATTCTAAAAAAATACTCTTCAGGCTATTTATAGTATTCAAATAAATGAAGACATTCAAATTTTTAAAGTTAATAAAATAAAATATTTAGGAATTATTTTTGACAGTAAATTAAATTGGAATTTTCACATAAAGTCGCCACAGTGGATCTTTTCCCGTGCGTCATCACTTTCACGTCATTAAAATCGTATGAATCAAATCAAAATTACGAGACGAAAAAAGTCAAAACTAAGTCTAAGTTCATAAAATGGACGTGCCTGCCTACCGTTTGACGTACCTACATAATATCTCGAAAAATTATTATTTATTTTAAGTTTTGCCCGGCATTCTCTATTATCTAAAATAAATTGACAAACAAATGATAATACATTTAATAATACTATTTTTAAAGCTTAAAATTTAGAAAAGTTTGGTGTTTTATTGACTATTAAAATCGCAAAAGTCAAATTTTTGACATCCTTTCATTTAAGGGAATTTATGCCGTAAACTTTTCAAAGAACTTTTACGGTTAGAATATTTAAAATAAATAAATTAGGTATTATAAAACTCCATAAATACTTACCGCCAAAACAGATGGTGGGTATAATTAGCTCTAAAAAGAACTATTTTTAGAAAAAGGAACAGTTTTAAGGCACAAAAATTTACAAAATACGAATTAGATTGGCAGATCAAAATAAGGTTGACAATGACGTTCTAAAATACAAGGGTAGTCAACTAAACAAATAAAAATAGTAATTAATTGACGTTTATAGTTTTATTCTTGTCTAGCCCGTTATATTATTGCGGAATCTTGGAGACGTTCTTTTATGCTTTTATTCAAACTTGTTACTGTAATAAATAAGGATGCAGAGTTATTAACCACGTTGAGTCCTGATCGTTGATTGATGACGCACGGGCAAAGATCCACTGTGGCGACTTTAGAATCCTTAATTTAAAAAATAAGAAGTTTACTACCGATTTTTAAAAACAATAAAAAAATTTTAAATGTAAGACATATGGAAATATTATATTGCGCGTTAGTTAAAACTCATTTAAATTACGGAATTTTAGGTTGAGGAGGAATAAATAGAACTTTAGTTAAAAAATTAGAAATATTACAAAAAAGGTTTCTAAAAATTATATACGATAAAGATTATCTTTATCCTTCAAAAGAATTATATTCAGAAACAAAAAACTTGAACATAAGACAACTTTACATTTATAACATCTTAATATATATATTTAAAAATAAAAACCTTAACAAACCCGAACAAACCTAAAATAAATAAGTCCATAGGACAAAAAAATTTCAAATATTTATGTTTTTATTTAAACGATTATTTACCAACAAAAATTAAAAAATTGATTTCATTAAAAAAATTTTAAGTCGAAACAAAAACATGGATATTATGCGTTTATACTATAAATTAACATTTTTACTTTAAAACTTGATTTTTTAATGCATATATATATTATGATTTTACATACTAAAACAAAAAATAAGATTTGCCCCTAACAAGCTCAGCTTCAGGGGATTGAAGAATAAGTTTATCGAAGACAACATAAACATATTTATTATATTATTAAATTTTAAATAAACTTATTATTATTATTTACTTACCTCCTGGGCTTTTTCAAAGTCCTTGAGCACTCTTAAACAAAACCGGGAGTATTTGATGGCGATGGTACTGGAAATCATTTTATTTTTCGAATTTCCAATGTAGTGTTCAAACAACTGGGCACACTTCTCATTGTCCGACCTTCTACGTTCCAAATTTATCCTGTAACAAAGAATAACATATTTTAAGGTACCGAACAAGTAATAAATGCAGGTGCCACCGTGCCATGGCCCTACCTGTTCTACAACCTACAATTTATATTCTTATTTTTAAAGCAATTAGCAAAAACCGGAACGCGCTTTAACAAAGCGATTATACGGACTCGGGAACGTACTTCTCGCGGGCTTAGCCCATGGTGACCTACACTGTGGCTTAAATTAAAGGAGTACACTTTTTAATCGTGAATATTTTTTTTCATTTTGCACTGATTTAATTTATTTTGAGAGTATTGATGAACTAAAATCGTCCCAGTAAAATGTGCAATTTGTATCAAAATATTTTGAACAGGGCCGGATTTACAGATTTTTTAAACAAACCTGCGCTTATGTTCGTTGCAAACGCACACTGTTTTATTTAAATTTGAGATCATACGTTTTTTTGGTAGGTAGTTTAACTATCGGAAATACTCCAGTGTAGGCCTCATTTTGAAAAATTTTAAAAGTCAAGAAATGCAAATTGTTTTGTTTAATCTTAACATAGTATAAAACAAAGTCGCTGTCGCTGTCTGTATGCTTAAATCTTTAAAACTACGCAACGGATTTTGAAGCGGTTTTTTTTAATAGATAGTGATTCAAGGGGAAGGTTTTTATGTATAATACATGCATAATATTATAGAGAAACACTGATAAATTAGAGTAGGGAGAACGAACGACCCAACCTAACCGGTCCCCGGCCCGTTCAACGATCGATCCGAAGCACCGAAGCCGGAATAGACGAAGACAGACTATGTTTTATGCATGGATGTGAATTGTGGACGGGCCGGCAAACGGTTGAGTTTGAGGTTCGCCTTATTATCTCACGTCGTATAATGACGGGCTGCAACGCAGGCCGGGTACACGCTAGTGATGTACTAAAATATTGCAGTTATCTTGAAAATTTGAGCTTATTTTAACCATGATCGCAGGGCCGTTAATAAATATCAGAGTATTCATGACTGTTATTAATATAATAAACAATTTACTTTTTGACGTTTTTTACGCTTCGTGACAGCTAATCAGTACACAATGGCAGTCTTAAGTAAAGAGGATCGAATTCTTATCAAATATTTTCGACAAAAACACAATTACGGTGCAAGAAAAATTGTAAAGGAGTTTCCTAAAGACAATAATTGGCATGTTGGAACAATTGGAAAGTTTTTAAGACATCTTAGAGAAAATAATGGGTCCATAGAAATAAAAGTTGGGAGGGGAAGAAAAAAACTTCAAGAACTAAAGAAAATATTGAGATGGTAAGAAATATCATAGAAAATGTAGGATCTGATTCCCGTAGGTACCAGAAAAATAGCGAAAAGAACAAGAATTCACCGTTCTACAGTTCAAAGAGTTATCAAATATGATTGCCAACTTAAGTATTTAAAAAAGTTTACCGTCAAAAACTCAATGCCAATGTAAAGGAGAAACGATTAGAAAGATGTAATATGTTGCTACGAAGATTCCGTTCTCGCGAAAATATCGCAAAAATATGGGTTTCAGATGAGAAAATGTTTTATTTGAGGCCCCCAAAGAATACACAAAATAATAGGGTATACTCAAATGCGCGAGTGAAGAGGGAAATCCCGTTGGAAAATATTTTAATCGCTTTTCAGCTGGCGTAATGGTCTCTGTGGCAGTTTTCCAATTGGGAATGTCAAGGCTCATTTTGGTCGATGCCGGAGCAAAACAAAATTCAGAGGCGTATCAACAACAAATTTTACATCACTTGCTTCCTAAAATTGAAGCAATCTGCGACGATTACGTATTCCAACAAGACGGTGCCCCTTCCCACACCTCTCGAAGTACAAGAATGTTTTTGTTTGAGCAATGTCCCGATTACATCGAACCGGAGATGAGGCCACCCAATAGTCCAGACCTTAACCCTGTTGCATATGCCATACGGGGAATTTTGATAGCAAATTTTCACAACGGTCAAAGGTTTAATACCATCAAAGAGCTAAAGGAAAGGTTACAGTTCTGTTGGAATAATTTTATAATAATAATAATAATAAAAATCCTTTATTGCCAGCAAGGTTACAGATGTAATACAAAGCAACGTCAAAATGGGACTAGGTCCCGTTGTATATTCAATTCTAAGAATGATTTTATATTATTTATATACATAAATATAACCAAAATTCACAAAGTAACAATTGGTACATTACACATTATCACACGTTAAAATCATTTTAAAATAGCTCAGTACGTACATTCACAACAGACTAAAACAATTTAAAATATTATTTAGACTGTACTCAATAATCTATGCAACTTCAAAGTTAAAACTATAATAGCATTTTTCTTTTACAAACCTTATGACTGCTTTTCTAAAAGTCTTAATATTCACTATGTCCTTAACAGCTTCCGGTAGCTGGCGGTAAGCACGAATAGCCATATATGATGGGCTATTCTGGAAAAAAGTTGAACTATGGGCTGGTGTTCTTAAATCGTTACAGCCTCGGGTCACCCTGTCAAGGCCCGGAGCAAACAGTTCGCGGTTCAATGCAAAACAATCAGGGTTTTTCTTCACCAACAATACCAAAGCCAGGAAATAAAGAGAAGGAACAGTCATTATGTCCAGTTCTCGAAAGTGATCTCTACAAGACGTGGGATGCAGACCCACAAAGCATCTAATTATTCTTTTTTGTGAGATGAATATTTTTATAGCATGTTTTGAAGAGCCCCAAAAACTGATCCCGTAATTCATAATTGACTGTACATGGGCAAAATAGTAAACACGCATGCAGTTGAAAGAGATTGTATTCTTCAGTCTGCGAATAACTGCGCAGGCACTATTCAGTCTTGAGTTTAGTTTATCAATGTGTTGTTTCCAACTTAAGCACCTATCTAATATAACCCCTAAGAAAACCAGGACATAATCAATAGCGCTATTAACCTATTGCGAAGGCGACTGCAATCGGTGATAGAAAATCATGGTGGTCATATTCAGAATGTTTATATACCCACTGTCGATTTTAAGTGATACTTAGTTTTGATGGCAATAATTATTGTTAATATTAATAAATTTGTTAATTAAGATTGAACAAAAAAATTCTATTTCTTGACTTTTAAAATCTTATTTGGAGTATTTCCGATAGTTAAACTACCAAAAAAACGTATTATCTCAAATTTAAATAAAACAGTGTCCGTTTGCAACAAACATAAGCGCACGTTTGTTTAAAAAAATCTGTAAATCCCAGCCGTGTTCAAAATATTTTGATATAAATTAAACATTTTACTGAGACGATTTTAGTTCATTATTGCTCCAAAAATAAATTAAATCATGGCAAAATGAAAAAAAATATTCTCAATTAAAAAGTGTACTCCGTTAATTTGAGCCACATTGTATATGTATGCCGTTATCGCCCAATCACAGATCACAAATCTTAGATAACGGCCTTGAATAATAGGGAGGTAAAGTAAATCGTTGTGGCTTTTGCTACCTGTCATTTATTGTTGTATACCTGAAAGCTCTACAGGGTGACATATTATTTACAATTTTAATAATGTCACTTGTTTGCCATTATTTTACATAAAAATGTTGTCCTTGTTATCAAGAGCAGGTAGGTCCACCCCGTATTCGATAAGTTTATGGCGTTTGCAATTCTTATTTAGGTTAGGCACCTTCGTTAATTGACCCCAGAGCCGGGCCTGATGCAATTAGCATATAATCAGTATTGAGAAAGTTGTGCATTTAAGAAATTTGTGAAAGTGTTGATTCTGTGGTGAATAGAGATATTAGGAAAATTAGTTACGGCACATGTTATTAGTATATTTTTAAGACTGTGTGAATTAAAACTTCTTGTATAATAACCAGCTACTGACCTTCTGTAGGCGACCTGCAACACATTAGGAACCTGCTTCTCCAAATTAACCAAAATTTCGGCAGCCCTACCGACGTTATTCGAAGCCTCCTCGAATATAGCCCATTGCAAATGAAGGTTGGGTTTCTTTAGGTGATGGATGGTACAGGCCCTCTCGTATACGTCCCTTACTTTGGACTGCAACTCCGGGTCCTTTAGGTTCTCCAGGTAATGGACGAACTAGTATAAAAAAATACGTGGTCTTGTCAACAAATACATTCCACAAAAACAGTTAACTTTGATAAAAGCAAAAAGAACCCCGCACTCCTCTTATGGCAAATGGCCCTCAGTTAAATTTCCTAAATTTTTAGTATGTTGTAGAGAATGTCATTCTAATCAAAAGTATCCATGGCCACAACAAAATCTGCCGCTCAGTTTTTGAAATGCAGAGTGTTCAAGTTGCAAAAATAAATTTATACTACATTATATTTTCGTAGGTAGTTTATAATAATAATTCGTTTTATTTTTCTGGATTTTTGTTGACCCTGTCGTAGATAAGATAGAATATTATAAAAATAGTCTAAAATTTTTTATTATACTGGGTGAGTGACGAAAATTATTTAATGTTTTGTTAAATCGTTGTATTTTCGCCCGATTTTCGGGATTAAATTAATTGTTAACAGAATGATACTGTATGACATTGGCTTGGAGCAAGCTATCAGAATTTATATTTTTTATATTTATACAGGGTAACTCAAAAAAGTCATATTTTTTTTATTAGTTTTCGAAGAAATTTTGTAGATATTTCTTTATGTACTACTTGTCGCTTATCGTATGGTTCCAAATATATATAATTAAGGTTATACAGTGTGTTTTCGATGATAAGCGATATAAATATAACATAAAAATGCTTGTATTTATAAATCACCCGGTAAATTAAAAATGGATGGGTTAAATTTCGTTATTTTGTAATATTTTTTTGCTGGAAGTGTCTTACTTACATGTTTACTATTGATTTTTCTTTTTCTATGACTAGTTCTTGAGATTTAGTGTCGAATAGACCGAAAACTCAAAAAAACATTTTTTTTTTTTAATTTTAATAATTCGTTGTCTTAAAAATAAATATATTTAATGCTATACAGGGTGTTTCGAATAATTAAGGTATTCTAACACTGTATTATGCAAATAAGAAATACATTATATAAATAGTATAAACTAGCAAAGTCTCAATACAAAGAATTAATGAACAGAGTACTTAATAAAATTTTGACAGACCATTCTATGAACTATTGCAAGTTTTTATAATATGTTACTTTTTTTTTAAAGTAATTTAGTATTTACCTATTGAAGAATATGGCCTACTTATTATTTGTGGATAAAATTAATTCTTTCTATTGAGTCTTTGCTTGTCTATATTATTTATATTTATTTTTTATTTCTATAATAGTGTTAGAATACCTTAATTATTCGAAAATATGTATATTTTTAAATTGTTAAGATGAACTTACAGAACAAAAAAAAAAGGTATTGTATATGCTTTTTTTTAGTTTTGAGTTTGTTCGACACTGTAAATCTCCAGAACTGGTTATAAGAAAAGGGAAATCAATAATAAACATGTAAGTAAGACATTTTAAGCCAAAAATATTAAAAAATAACAAAATTTAACCGATCCATTTTTAATATACCGGGTGATTTATCATTACATGCATTTTTATGTTTTTCCTCTATCGCTTACCATCGGAAACACCCTGTATAACCTTGATAATTATAATATATACTTGGAACCATACGATTAGCGACAAGTAGTACCTAAAGAAATATCTACAAAATTTCTTTAAAAACTAATAAAAAAACTTTTTTGAGTTAACCTGTATAAATATAACAAAATATAAATTATGATAGCTTGCTCCAAGGTAATGTCATCTAAGTATTACTTTGTTAATATTATTCTATCCTATCTACGACAGTGTCAACAAAAATCTAGAAAAACAAAACGAATTAATATTATAAACTACGAAAATATGTAGTGTAAATTAATATTTTGCAACTTAGACTTCAAAAACTGATCGGCAGATTTTGTTGTTTCCATGGATACCTTTGATCAGAATGGCATTCTCTACAACATATTAAAAATTTAGGAAATTTCACGGAAGGCCATTCCATAAGAGAAGTGTGGGGTTCTTTTACATCAATAACAAAAACATTTTCCTTTTAGAGTTTATGACGGTCATTTTAATTTGCAACGACAAATACTTAGGTACCAACAAAATAATAATAACAACAAAAAATTTTATTATTTTTTGTTAATTTAGGCTAGTTTATAAGAAAATGTTTTCAAATTAAATTTGTAAAATTGCGAAAAAAAATTTAAATTGTATCTTTCTTTAGTAAAGAAATATCAAGATAAATGACGAGGAACAATAACGTTAAACTTAAGAACCAAGCTAATGTAAAACATAAAATGTAACTTTGGTTCTTTCTTGTTTAAGAGCAAAGTGCAATGCAGAAAAAATACCAATAATGAACCTTTAATTTTCAAAAAAGTTCAGTTTCTTCTGCTGCTTACCTTCAACCAGAATTCCTCATACAACGCGCATGCAATGAGACACCTCTCAAAGAGCACAATAATCCTGCCTGGTTCTCCCTGTTCTATCTCGTAGTCCAAATACTCTTGCCAGTTTTTCAGCTGACACCTTTCCAGCGGCTTCACGTGGAAATACGGTCTCTTAATCTGAAACGGAACGGTGGATATTTGTTTTAAATGTGAAAAAAATCGACAAGTCGTAAGAAGTTTCGGGGTGGTGTGTTCAGATGGCCACTGCGAGATTTCCTCAATACAATTCGGGATCGGTTTTACCAACACTAGGTAACAACGACCATTAGCGTTTTTCATCATTACAATATTATAATTCCCTTAAGAGCACAGAGAAGTTTTTTTTTCCATTATACAGTGTCACCAGTAAAGTCCGCATCATATGGGATTTGTTTTTATTAATAGCTTTATTCGAAATTTGACTTTGGCATCAAGTTCTGCTTCGATCGAGATGAAAATTAAGCAAAAAAATAGTAGTCACGTGATTCGCATTATCTGTCAAATTTAAATTTTTTTCCAAAAAATAATTCAAAAGTGGAGTTATTTCTGAAAACATCGAAAAAAAGTTATTAGAAAAAGTTTTTTTTAATGCAGTTTCTAGCCCACATGCAAAAAATTTAAGCTGCATAGGATAATTTTGAGTTTTTACCTATATTTTGTAAATTGCACCACTTTTGCAAAATAAGACTTAACGCAACCTACATAAAACAGTTTTGACAAGGCTTTATTTCCGATACATTTTCTTTAAAGTAGCACCATATTAATTGTGTGTTTTTCTACAAAAGCAAAATTGGGTTATTAAAATTTGGTCGCATGTGATGCAAAGTTTATTTGTTTTTGACCCTGTATAAGGTAGCTTCATAAAATAAGTATTTTTGAAAACGTAGTTTGTGCCTGAAACTAAAAAAAATAAAGTAAAGGGGTTTTAAATTAAATCGTTGAAAATAGATAAACTTTACGTTAAGTTAAACTAAAATTTATTTTCCACTTAATGAACACTTTACTGATGTTTACTGTGTTTTTATTTTCTTAATAAAGACACAAACTACGTTTTCAAAAATAGTTATTTTATGAAGTTACCTTATACAGGGTCAAAAACAAACAAACTTTGCATCACATGCGACCAAATTTTAAAATTTTGATTTTGTAGAAAAACACACATTTAATATGGCGCTACTTTAAAGAAAATGTATCTGAAATAATGCCTTGTCAAAATTAAGAAGTTTTTATGTAGGTTGCGTTGAGTCTTATTTTGAAAAAGTGGTGCAATTTACAAAATATAGGTAAAAAATCAAAATTATCTTATGCAGCTAAAATTTTGCATGTGGACTAGAAACTGCATTTAAAAAACTTTTTCTAATAACTTTTTTCGATATTTTCAGAAATAACCCCCTTTTGAATTATTTTTTGGAAAAAATTAAAATTTGACAAATAATGCGAATCACGTGACTACTAATTTTTATGCTTAATTTTCATCTCGATCGAAGCAGAACTTGATGCCAAAGTCAAATTTTGAATAAAGCTATAAATAAAAAAAAAAACCCATATGATGCGGACTTTACTGGTGACACTGTATAGTACAATCCAAAATCAAAACCAAATCTTAACATAGTATAAAACAAAGTCGCTGTCGCTGTCTGTCCGACCCCTACCAGCTATATATGCTTAAATCTTTAAAAGTACGCAACGGATTTTGAAGCGGTTTTTTTTAATAGATAGAGTGATTCAAGGGGAAGGTTTTTATTTATAACTAGCGACCCGCCCCGGCTTCGCACGGGTGTAATTTCAGAAAGTGGCAAGCCGGGTACTAATATATCGGGTTTGTATTTATACCAGCGGGTTGCAACGCATGCCGGATACACGCTAGTAATAAAGAAAAGATAATTCTTACCCCTTCCTCGAAATTCCATCTCGCTGTGACAGCATTAACAGTATTCTTATGGACCTTCCTTCTTATAGAAACAATTCGTTCCCTTATGCCTTTCGTTTCTTCATCGGAGCTGTGAAGGAAAACGATTATCAATCCATAGCAATTTTGTCGGACTACCATTGTCTTTATTTTGTTACTTAAACACAACGTTTCGGTTAGTTAAAGTGTAAAAATAGAAGTTAATCCAATTTATCTCATTAATAAAATCAATTAAAAAAAAATAAAAAATAGTACAAATAATTTAATTTAGTAAATATATCTTAATTGTTTTTTAAAAGTTGCCAATTTTGTAATTTTTTTGATACTTTTTGGAAGATTGTTATATTTTATTATTCCGTCATATAAATGCGATTTTTTTTCCGAAATTACTTTTTACTGGTATAGTTTGATAATTTATACAACGTCTGGTGTGCCTTATTCTCCTGAAGTGTTATGTTTGATTTGTTTTCTTTTAAAATAATAGAGTGAATTAGAATACAAATTTTTAATGTATAAATATTTTGAACATGTGAACCCTTTCGGTCTATATAGATTAACAGTTTGTTCTAAATGTGGTAATTTGTGTATACCTTTAATAACTTTATTTTGCAATTTTTGTAATGGTTTTAAGTTTGATAAACAAGCAGATCCCCATACAGAAGCTAAGTATTGTAATTTTGAATACATATATTAATGAAAAAAATATATTTTTTAAAAGTATTTCAAAGAAATGTAATATCTAGCTCTGTGCAAAACAGATATCAAAGGATATATCGAGTTTATAATATACTGGATATGGCCTTTGCAATTTAAATTTTCGTCTAAAACTAATCCTGAAAATTTTGGCGTTTTTAAATATTGAATATTTTCATTATTAAATGCTATTAAGAGCAGTAACCCCCTTTACCACAATGAAAATTGCCGAACGTTTTGCTGGTCAAACGAAAAGAAAAAATAAAAATTGGTATTTAGAAAATGAATTCTACTTTAAATACCCCATCCAGAAAAGTAAATGACGATCGAAAATATTCCCAAAATTTTTTTTAGAAATTTTTTTTATTTTTAGTAATTTTGTAATATCTTAAACAATTCTTGATTGGTCAAAAGCAAAATGACTTTCCCGGGTGTAGAATGTTGTACCAAACAATTTTTCTTAAAGCCATTTTTCAATATCGGCCTTACTTTTTTCTCAAAAACGTTGGGCGCGTAAAGTGTATTTAAGCGTGTAAAGTGGATTTACGCGCCCAACGTTTTTGAGAAAAAAATAAGGCCGATATTAAAAAATGGCTTTAAGAAAAATTGTTTGGTACAACATTCTACACCCGGGAAAGACATTTTGCTTTTGACCAATAAAGAATTGTTTAAGATATTACAAAATTACTAAAAATAAAAAAAATTTTGGGAATATTTTCGATCGTCATTTACTTTTCTGGATGGGGTATTTAAAGTAGAATTTATTTTCTAAATACCAATTTTTATTTTTTCTTTTCGTTTGACCAGCAAAACGTTCGGCAATTTTCATTGTGGTAAAATGGGGTTACTTCCTCTTAAGGGGTTAATGATAAAATTTACTTTATTTTTAGTTATAAACATAAAAGAGAATTTTGTAAGTTTATTTGATTGAAGCCAAGAAAGAAGTATTTTTAAACCATTATTAATATCAAAATACATTTCTTACAATACCTTAAGTTCAAGAGATTTCTGAAAAGATTAGAAGGATAACCAAAAACTATAACATCAAACTAGCATTCAAATCCTTTCTTACAAACATTGTACAAACGTAAAATCCCGCAGTAATTAACACACAAAAAATGCATCTATCGAATCCCTTGCGAGTGTGGCGACTCGTACATTGAAAAAACAAAAAGACCTCTTCTCGGGCGAGTTAAAGAACATCTAAAACATACTCAAAGAGGTGAAACTTCGAGATCAGGTATAGCGGAACATGTTTGGATAAAACCATCACATGCAGTGGTCAGAAGCCAAGGTTTTGGACACGGAACAGCACCGGAGAAAACGAAAATTCAAAGAAGCAGCTTTTATAAACCAAAACACTCGTATATGTACTAAACCAAGTATAGATATCCCTAATATCTGGAAGCCTCTCCTTGTCCAAAACGAATAGCTCAAACTTCACACTTCAGTAAGCACGTAGGCGGAATCATCGAGCTTCATTGCACAAGGATAGTATTTAAGACATTAGACATAGTATTATAATTTAGTTTGCACTGGAAAACGGTTAGAGATACGAACTAACCGAAATGTTGTGTTAAGTAACAAGATAAAGACAATGGAAGTCCGATAAAGTATGTAATTCTTTTGATAAAAAAAAGTCATACTTCAATTTCCATGAAAAATACAAACCTGAAAAGTTTGGAGTCCTCATCGCCAGGGGGCAGGTCGGCGTTATCGGCTGCCGCTTTGTCATCGTCTTTAAGCAAGTTACGCACTTCCTTACGGAGGGCCAAGAACTCGTCCACCTCGAGTATTTTATTGGGCGCGTTGGCAGATACATGTTCTTGGAAACTACAATTTTTTTAAAAGATTATTTATTATGGTTTTTGCTATGGTAAAGGTTCACTTACTTGTCAAAATGCGTTGTGTATCCTTGAGTAGGCGTGGCCAACAATCTGTCAAACAATGCCGTCACCTTCTGGAACCTCTTCCCCTCCGTTTCCCATTTGATGTAGGAATCCCACAATCGGTCCGAACGGAATTCTAATCCACAGGCTGCCAAGGCTCTTTCGAATTGCGATCTAATGATGAGAATATTTAATGAGTTTTTTTTAAATTCTTTTTACAACTTTATCGCTTTTTTCTTGGTCCATTTGTGAATAAAGCCAAAAAACTTACGAAATATACCGGGTGTTTCTCAAAAGACGTTCACCCCTATAATTTATATATTATATAATATTTTGTATTTTATAGATATTAAAATGGAATTTTGAGATTATGCATAAGAGATGGGTGTGCATTTATTGGCATAATTTTCAATTTGTTAGCACTTCCGGTTTGACCGAAAGTGACTTTGACTTTGTTATTTTAAATCGGATATCTTGTATATTTTTACTTATTTGGGTTCAGAATAACATTATGAGTGAAATGACACCTCACTTGTCATTTTTTGACGTGTTATAACATTTTTATGTTTATTTTTTATTTTCAATCTAGAGTGCTACAAGATAATTAAATCTGTTAATTATTTATAGTCAAGTAGTATGTGAAAATTAAAATTATGTCATAATAATTGACTTTCTAAGTTTCACACGCGTTTAAAAAATCAAATTTTGTTTTCTTGACGTTTACTCCATTTTTCCAAATGGAACGATGGTGGTTCACTAGGATATTTAAAACCGGCATATTTTTCCAACAATTTGATACCATACACACACCTATCCTATTTTGAAATTGACACGAAAAAAGTCCCAATCGCAAATTTAAAAGCGTAATGCATTATTGCCGCCCGCTCTTTTCTTAAAAAATATAAAGGCGGCTTTGAAATACAATGGAATGGTTTTAAAAAGCAATATGGCTTTAATTTGAAATTGTAATGTAATTAGTTTATAAAACACAATATTGCGGCTTCAGAAGAATTTTTCTGGTCAATCCAAAAATTAGGAGCATATCAATTTGTTCATTCCTAGTAAAACTTACCATACTTATACCATTTTATCTGATTTACAATGTAAGTTTAATAAACGAATGACATTACAATTTTAATTTAAAACCATATTAGATATATTGGTTTTCAAAACCATTTAATTGTTTTTCAAAGTCGCCTTTATATTTCTTAAGAAAAGAGAGGGCGGCAATAATGCATAATGCTTTTAAATTTGCGATTGGGACTTAAGGCAAATTTTTTCGTGTCAATTTTAAAATAGTACATATAGGTGTGTATGGTATCAAATTGTTGGAAAAAAATGCTCGTTTTTAATATCCTAGTGAACCACCATCGTTCCATTTGGAAAAATGGAGTAAACGTCAGGAAAACAAAATTTAATTTTTTAAACGCTTGTGAAACTCAGAAAGTCGATTATTATGACATAATTTTAATTTTCATATACTACTCGACTATAAATTAACAGATTTATAATAAATTTGTAGCACTCTATATTGAAAATAAAAAATAAACATAAAAATGTTATAACACGTCAAAAAATGACAAGTGCGAGGCGTCATTTCACTCATAATGTTATGCTGAACCCAAATAAGTAAAAATATACAAGATGTCCCATTTAAAATATTAAAGTCAAGGTCACTTCCGGTCAAACCGGAAGTGCTAACAAATCGAAAATTATGACAATAAATGCAGACTCATATCTTATGCATAATCTCAAAATTTCATTTTAATATCTATAAATACAGTGTGTGTATAAAGTCTGGAAACTGCTTAATAACATCACAATTTACTGGCCGATTTAAACCAAATTTGGTACAGTTGTGTAAGAGGATCTAACGCACTGAATGACGATATTGGCGTTGTTGCCAGCTTTTTAGTTTGTCTGGAATTCGAACGAATTTAATATTTTTAAATATAACACCCAGTATATTTTTACATTTTTAAATTCCACATAAAATTATAATTATTTTTTATTAAATGCATTATTAGTCTATACTTCATTGTTTCCGAGATATTGACTCTCGAAAAGTGACATTTTTGAACTTTGACAGCTTATAACTTTCTAACAGTACGTCTTAGAGCAAAACGGCTTACATGTCCCTATCTTCAATTTTTATAATCTTCCCAAAAAAATCAACTTCCGGTTAAACCGGATGTAACTCGAAAGCAGGAAATATAGTTGTTCCGGTTTAACTGGAAGTTGATTTTTTTTTGGGAAGATAATAAAAATTGAAGATAGGGACATGTAAGCCGTTTTGCTCTAAGACGTACTGTTAGAAAGTTATAAGCTGTCAAAGTTCAAAAATGTCACTTTTCGAGAGTCAATATCTCGGAAACTATGAAGTATAGACTAATAATGCATTTAATAAAAAATAATTATAATTTTATGTGGAATTTAAAAATGTAAAAATATACTGGGTGTTATATTTAAAAATATAAAATTCGTTCGAATTACAGACAAACTAAAAAGCCGGCAACAACGCCAATATAGTCATTCGGTGCGTTAGATCCTCTTACACAACTGTACCAAATTTGGTTTAAATCGGCCAGTAAATTGTGGTGTTATTAAGCCGTTTCCAGACTTTATACACACACTGTATAAAAAAGTTATAGGGGTGAACGTCTTTTGAGAAACACCCGGTAGATAAAAAAAAACTAAATGGCAAACACAGCGATCCAAAAATGCAACCAAAACAGTATTTAAACGAAAATAACAGAAACGCTCAACTTACCTGACATATTCTTCATCGTCTCCCCTCGTGCTCTTCACGTAAGTCAAATAATGGATCCACAGATCGACAGAGAGAGGAATGGCTTTAAGCCCGCGCTCGAACACCTTTAGAAAAAGACAGACAGCCCAAAAGGCCACAGATTAGAACGACGTGTAGAAAAAAACAGGACGACGCGAGTTGGGCAGCGGGTTCTTCGGGAGTAGCAGCTTTAGGCGATATCGATCGATGTCAGTTTGAAAGATTTAGGTGCACATACATTTCGTCCAGGTAGGTATTAAGTACTAATGATAAGTGTTTTTTAGTGAAGTAAAATATTTCTGGTTTTTCTGTGGCGGCTGAGTCTACTTCTTGATGCCTTTCGTTTAGAAACTTAACTCGGTGCTAATTATTTATACGGTAACAATTGGAATGTCTGGGAATTTTTACATTTATTTTACAGATATGAGATAAGAAATTGCTGCTAAAGGATTGAAATATTATTACAACAATGCTCATCAAACCAAATTTTTAAAACACTCCCATATTATCTATCAATTTAGGTATTATCTATTTCTTTTAAAAACAAAACTACTGACGTATACGCCATTTCGTTCTTTGAACAATATTTCGTTACCGTAAAACGGGGTGAATGTAGCCCCCAGGTGTGAATATGGCCGAAAATATGTACCAGGATTTGAATGAACAAAACAACAAATAATGGATAATATACACCTAAAATATAAAAAAAAAATATATATACAGCCATCAAATGTTTAACTTTTTTGTATTTGGCGGACCTGAAAAAAAATCACAAAAAATTGCCCAAAAATATATCTTAATAACTTTGTTTGTCAGGGTGCGATTTTATTTAATATAAATCATTACATTGTTTTTTTTAGGGCATTATTATGTTTTACAACTAATGTTTTTCCAATTATTTAAAATTCCTTTTGCTTTCCGAGATAATGGGCTGCCTTACATTTTTTGCGTTTTTGGGGGTGACTTTGGCCACATGTCGGATGTTAAAGTAGGAGCACTCCTGGCAAAAGTATTGAAAACAGACATGTAACCGATCCAGGGGAAGGAAGCAGGAAGACGACAGAAAAATAATTAGATAGAATTTTGCCTAATAAGAGAATATATAGGAACAGTTTTAAGTTAGGCGAAGCTTCACAGCCACTAACAGATAACGAAAGTGATGATGACTCATCACTAGATTATACATCTTTGTCAGAGGGCGACGACTGGATGGTACCTCTGTCATCAGACAGTGAACCAGAGCTTGATCAGCAATCTGACGATGTTAATGTTAAATATGAAAAAAAAATATTTTTCTGGAGATTCTAAAAAAAAAATAGAATGAGTTCCTTTGTCAAAACGATCGAGCCCTGTGGTGTGCGCTCGTGGAAGTGGCCAGAGAAGGATGATATTCTTTGGTATAAATCAATAGACATTATGGAGGGTAAACAAAAAAAAACGTCCGAAACGTCGGCAAATAAAAATTTGGGTTCATTTGCTCCCTAAGATCCTTAAACCCATAAAAACCACCTACAAAAATCAGTTTTTAATGTCCAACATGTATTTGTTAAATAAATTAATAATATAAACACGTTTTTTTGGTTTAATTTTTAATAGAGTATATCGTAAATATACTTTTTATATTATAAGTGGCCATAGTCACCCATTAGAAGTAGTGCAAAATGAGCGTAATCAAATTTAAATAGGTGGCCATACTGACCTCAAATAAGGGGTGGATGTGGCCACCATATTTAAAAAAAAAAAGGGTGAACAATTTTTTTTGGGTCTTCAAGAAGCGAAAAATCCAAAAAAACACCTACCCATCCTATATAAAAGTCATATATTGAATGGCTGCCTAATAATATAGAAATTTTACAAGTGTTTGAAAATGAAAAGTGGATTATAGTCACCCCGTTTTACGGTACTTCCTCGTATTATCCAGAAATCGGTCGAGTTTTACGTTAAAAAAGGTTGGGATTTATAAATTAATAAAAAAATTTTCAACTTAAAACTGTTATTGGTAAAGTCTGTTCAATGGCCGCTGACCGTTACGTCACGGCTAGCGATATCTTTTATTCAACTAGGTGAGATAGTAAATTTGTGTCAATAATGAATGTCGTATAACTTTATCAGTAAAAAAGTTTTATTATCATTTTTGACAGTGACATTTTTAATCAACATTATTTCAAAATGTCAGGGTATTGCGAAAAAGAACGAACAATTATTTGAATATTTTCAAAGAGAAAGTCATGCCGGAGATTCTTTTACCCTTTAACGCAGTTTACTAGGTAAGTTGATATAATAAATCAGGAATTGTGGAACATAAATAATATGAAAAATATATGACAATGTCTCTATAAATACCAATCTGGTTGTGTTCAACAATCCAACGAATTAAGGTAAAGGGAAGAGAGAAGGATGTAGCTTTTAAGAATCGCAATAATGCAGCTATTTTGTCATCCCGTGGTCGACAACTTCACGAAATTCATGAACATACCATAAGAGAGCGTATTTATGGGATGTATAGAGCAGGTGAAGCCATAAAAAATGGAATAGTGGCAAATTTATGTAACAAACACCAATAAAATTATAAATGATGTGTGGGAACGGGAAAGATTTATCGGTGCTTCAGATACCTACTCTTCCCTTATTATTAACTTGGACGAATATGATGATGATCCTTGCGGAGATGATTTATTTTAATTAATAAAAAACCGTTGTTTTGTTGTGTTGTCATCTTTTATTATATTTTCTTATTTTATAAATAAGAAATAAATATTTGAAACAAAATTTATAGACTGATAGCAATGTACTAGACAAAAAAATATACGATTCAATTTTAAATTATATAAATGAGTTTATTTTTCAGTTAATTTAAATTAGTTAAAAATTTCATACTGATTTTCAAAAACAAAATATTTCATCCCATGATACCTTTTACCCTAAATAAACTATTTATTTCTGACTTTATTAACAGTATAAAAATAATAATTAAAAAAGGGAAAATAGGCGCTTGTATTTTACTTCTTCACATGGATCCGCCTTTATGTAGATCAAGCCTAAGAAAAATCATAACTTTACCACCGGTACGTACCGCAAATATAAGTTCGGAGGTAATTGATATGTCCGATGTATCAGATCATTCTATGGTTACATGCCATTTTAGGGTCAAAAAAGAAAAACCTGCCTTAAAATTTAGTACTTATAGGGATTACAGCAATTTTGATTATGATCACTTTCTCGCGGATCTGGGTAGGCTAAATTGGGGTGACTTTTTTTATTTAAATAACGTTGACACAATCTTAGAAATATTTAATAAGCACGTTGAGAACATACTGGATATTCATGCGCCGATGAAAACTAGTAAATGTACTAAAGCACCTGCACCATGGCTTACTCCTAATCTAAAGTACGTGATTAAATTGCGTAAAAAAGCCTTAAGCAAATACAAAAAATGCAAGACCGATGCTGCCAAAAATGAGTATAAACAACTTCGAAACCTCGTTACTTCTGCCGTACGCAACGAAAAAAGGGCATTTTTGAACTATAAATTTAGGACGGATCCAAAAAGTTTTTGGCAAACTTTAAAATATATGAATATTTCTAATAATAAGGGCGACAACTTAAATCAAGTTGAAAATTCTGAAACCCTAAATAAGTTTTTCATTGAGAGTGTACCAAGGCATAACTTCTTAGATGGTAACTTTATAAATAACCACTATTCAAACCAATTGCACACCGGTATAACAAATAAATTTAGTTTTAGCGTGGTTGATCAGAAAAAGATCATTGAGATTATCTCTACTATAAAATCAACTACTAAAGGTGTCGACGGCATCGATATTAAGATTATATCACTTATTACTCCACTTCTTATTCCTCAAATAACATTTCTCATAAATAAATGCATTAAAACTAATACATTTCCTTCACTGTGGAAACAAGCTAATATAATACCTATTCCGAAAGTCAATAATCCTAATAGTTTATCAGAGTTTCGACCGATCAGTATTCTTTGTACAATGTCCAAAATCCTAGAAAAAGTTTTGCATGAACAAATTGATCTACATGTTAAAATTAATCATATATTACCTTCAACTCAATCTGGTTTTCGCGCTGCACATAGCACAACTACTGCTCTACTCAGTGTTTCTGATGACATCCTAAAAGCGCTCGACGCAAATCAAACTACTTGTCTTATACTCCTTGATTACAGTAAGGCCTTTGATGTTATTTCTCACCCTATTCTTTTACAGAAATTAAAATATTTTGGTTTTGGAGATGGCGCTTTGAGTTTAGTTGAAAGCTATATTACTGGTAGGAGTCAACGCGTTATTTCTCGGTCAAAAGGGCCATCCACCTTTTTATCAACTGATAAGGGCGTTCCACAGGGTAGTGTACTAGGACCTGTTTTTTTTTCTCTATATACGGCCGATTTTTCACGTCATCTTTTGCATTGTTCATCGCATCAATACGCTGATGATAAACAACTTTATTTGTCGTTTTCACCAAGTGACTCAGTACAATCGATACAAAAGATAAACAATGATTTGAACATTATATCTACAATTTCTAAGGCTCATGGATTGATCCTCAATTGTGCTAAGACAAAAATGCTAGTATTTGGAGCAAACAAAGACCAGTTTTTGAATAATAATGATTTTAAAGTATCATTAGATGGAGTGCAATTAGCGTCTTCTGAGGTAAGTAGAAACTTGGGCATTGAAATGGATGTCAACTTGCGCTTTGAGAAACACATTTCGCTGCTATTAAAAAAATGTTATTTTAAGCTTAAACTATTGTACAGATATAAAGATATTTTTAACACTGATGTCAAATTAAGATTAACTGATTCTCTGGTGCTCTCTACGTTAACCTATGGTTTTACAGTGTATTGGCCCATGCTCACTACCAAAAATCAAAATTGTTTGCAAAAGATTCAAAACAGTTGTCTTCGGTATTGTTATGGTCTGCGTAAATTTGACCACATCACCCCTGCTCTGCTGAATTCTGGGTGGCTTACCCTTGATGAACGTTACATTCTGAATCTAACGAACCTGGTTTATAAAGTGTCAAAAAGTGGTTCGCCTAAATATTTAAACGACAAGCTTATTAAAAATAGTGATGTACACGGACGTATAACTAGAAACCGCGAACAATATGCAACCCCAAGACATTCAACTGCTATTTTCCAACGCTCCTTCTCGTTCAATGCTGTCAAGTATTATAATGCGTTGCCAGGCGATGTTAAACTCTGCTCATCTATTCCTGTTTTTAAATCAAAAGCGAAAAATTACATTAAGTCATTGAGAAGCTGACGCTATACAGTGTAATTAACACTAAATAATATATGCTCGACATATTAATTTCTTGTTTTCTTCTTTTTTACTTTTTCTGTTCACCTATCCATTCTTCACATACTATAATTATTTACTAAGTAAGTAAGTAATAGTTAAGCTAAAACATTGTGTATAGATAGTTTTTGCCTTCCTTGGTGGTTAGGTAGAATAGCGATGGCTAGACCTCGCCACCAAAATACAA
Source organism: Polydrusus pterygomalis (assembly GCA_963969555.1). Classification (NCBI taxonomy): domain Eukaryota; kingdom Metazoa; phylum Arthropoda; class Insecta; order Coleoptera; family Curculionidae; genus Polydrusus; species Polydrusus pterygomalis. The sequence goes on from OZ018375.1 coordinate 5,202,214, forward strand.
TAGTATACTGTATAAATTTTGTTCATATAAAAAATAAAAGACCTGTATTTATTTATTATTTATAAATATGGAGAGTATGATGTAACGGTCAGCGGTCATTGAATAGACTTTACCGGAAGACCAGTATTTGGCCACTTTTTAGAGAAAACGAAAAGTAAACGTAATATTGATAAGAAAATGAAATGGCGAATGCGTCGCTAGTGTTTGCCGTCTATCTGTAGTAGGTTGTTCTCCATAATCAACAACTTCATAAGTGTAAAGAAAGCTATTCTAGTCGATTTTTTTAAATTTATACCCTCAGCGCAATCAATTGACAGATAACACTAAAGAACAAACTCAATTATAAAAATTTGGTTTACAAATCTTACGTTATTACATGTTAGGTCATTCAGTTTGATACAGCTGGTAGGTACATATTCCTGGTTAAAATCGTTCTTGATCCATTATCCAACCTTGGTTGTGTCGAACAATCCAAATCCCAAACCAATCAAAGGTCTTGATTTGCCCAGAAGAATCAATGATCGATATTATTGTTTATCATGGTTCATTCAGGTTTCAAAGTTTCAAAGAAACTAACAGAGGCTTAGAAAAACATTTTCTCACATAAAATGTATAGAAATATATACCTTTAAACCAGCAAACAATAATCACGAAAGTGCAAATTTGCGCATGTAAACAAAGTCAAATATGCATGGGCATGCGCACTGCGTGTGTGGTCCATTAGACAGTCGATGTGTTTCAATTGGCCACAATAATAAAATACTACTCCTAACTGAAAATATAAAATACCCGATATTTTACCCCTATTTGAGCAAAATAAAATATAACTTTTGGTACTAGAACTATAGTCATCGTTTACGCTTCTCAACCCAACCAATAAATTTTTTTTTCATTGATATATTAAAAATTAGCATACTTAACTTCTGTATGGGGATCGGCTTGTTTATCAAACTTATAACCATTACAAAAATTGCAAAATAAAGTTATTAAATGCATACACAAATTATCAAACTATACCAAAGTAATTTCGGAAAAAATCGCTTTTATATGACGGAATAATAAAATATAAAAAATCCTTCCAAAAAATATCAAAAAAATTTAAAAATTGGCAACTTTGAAAAAACAATTAAAGAGATATTTACTAAATTAAATTATTTATACTATTTTTTTTAATTGGTTTTTCTTATTGAATTAAATTGGATGAACTTTGGCTTTTTTTTAATGGTTATTATTTTTTATATTATATTGTCATATTCCATGTAATGAACTGTAAAAGTAAGACATACACTATCGGACAAAAGTAAAGCAACACTTTCGAAAAATGAAAGAAATCTCGATATTATAATAGTAAATGCATGATATCGTATTTAAATACATTGTGTCTTAACACATTCGCTGTCATGGCGGACACCGGTGTCTGATCAGCTATGATTTTACCACGCCACGTCAGACACCCGTGTCCGCTACAGTTATTCAACGACACTGCCCAGCGGACACACTTTTCTATAAAAGTTTTCATATGAGGTGTCTGTATTGGCGCTGCGGCATAGTCCACTTATCTTGGTTTTTTGATTGGACACTGTAAATGGATTTTATAACACGTGTCTGCTATTGTGTCCGCTATGGCGAGCAGACTTAATTTTTTTAATTAATTTCCATACACGCCAGGGCAGACACCCAATATTTCAATAAAAATTTAAAGCGCGTTTTGTATTTATTTATTTTCTTTTAAGAAAGGTAATCAAAATGTTAACACATTATTTCAGGTGTTGTATTATATAAACAGATATAAAGAAATCACTCCCTGGTTCTTCATTGGTCACAAAATACATAATTCTTCCGGTTCTGTTATTCATTTTTGCACAAAAATAGAATGTAATAAAATAAATCACGTAAATCGGCCTAAATTTGCAACGGAAAACTAACAGTAGACACAATGTTATCTTACTTCCAACTGAAGTCTTCTTACACTCCTTACAGTAGGGCTATAGCTCTATACGATGGGCGGATTTGATGTGTCCGCTATCTACGTCGTGTCCGCTGTGGCGTAACCATGTAAGAAAAATGTCTTCTCAGAGTGTCTTCTGTGGCGCGTTATGGGAAAATGGTTTCACCACGCCACGTCAGACACCGGTGTCTGTTTAGGTTTTATTTAAAAAAAACACGCAAAAAACACATAAAAAAAAAACTGCTATACCCAATAGTCTTAGAATTGCCGTATCTTATAGGATTCAACCTTGGCCTGGGAGGCCATTTTTACAAATTTGGCTTGGCAGCGAATGTGTTAAATATCAAAGTAGGCTGCTGTTATCGACGGCAACAGCTTTTTCCAACAATCAAAACAAATGAACTGATATTGACGTAATCTTTCAAATACAGCCACAATTTCAAGACGGTTTGTTTTACCCAGATACAGCGTATCTAAAATAATTTCAAGTTACCGTGAAAGGGGACATTTTGAGAATCTACCAAAATCGGGAAGACCGAGAAAAACAACAATTTGGGCAGACAGACGTATTGAAAGAATTTCTCAAAACGATCCTGCACCTAGAATTATTGCTGAAATTCCCGGAATTATGGTTAGTCCACAGACAGTGCAAAGAATGTTGGTAGACGCCCGGCTAAAAAGCCGCTTATTTCGGCAAGAAATAGAGTGGCTAGGCTTGAATTTTGCACGTCGACATTTAAATTGGACAGTAGACGAGTTAGCGATGAAACGCGTTATAAGATTTTCAATTCTGATGGAATGAACCATGTAAGACGGCCAATCAACACAAGGTTTAATCCCAGATACGTTACACCTACAGTTAAACATGGTAAAGGCAGTGTTTTTCTATGGGGTTGTTTCTCATGAAATGGGGTGGGTCCTTTAAGCTTTATTAATGACACCAGGGATCGATTTGTCTATAGAGATATAATGCAAAATGTAATGTTGCCTTATGCAGAGTGGGAAATGCAGTTGCGTTTTATTTTCCAACAGGATAACGATTCAAAACACTCTTCACGAGTTGTTGAACAGTGGTTTCAAGAAAATAACGTTCAGGTTTTGCAGTGGCCGGCACAATCCCCAGACCTTAACCCCATTGAAAATCTATGGGAGGAAGTAGAACGTGGATTACGTACACAATTATTTTCAAATAAACAATCATTGGTAAATAAAATCAATGAACTTTGGACAAATCTTCCCGAAAATACTTTTTAAAAATTGATTGATTCAATGCCGCGACTTTGTCGGCAAGTAATAAATAATAATGGATATTCTATTAACTATTAATATAATACTTCTGGCTATTGTAATTATTAAATGTGTTTAATGTTCTTTCATCGTAATATCTAAAATAAAATACTGTTGACACAATTTGTTGCTTTCCTTATGTCGCACTTTATTTCGTCGATTTTTATAATTATAAATATTTCTCTACCTTTATTTTGTTTAAAGTGTACCAAAATATTGTGAAATATTACTGATATTGTGGGGATCATATTTCATTAAAATTAGCTGGGGATCACAATATTTTATTTAATTTTTCAAATTCAAAGAAATAACAGCACTTTGTTGCTCTACTTTTGTCCAATAGTGTATATTAAACACCCATAATAGCAAAGAATACAATAAACCGTAACAACAATGGCGTCGATAAAGTTCAGCTGATAACAAGAGGTTTGTGCGCATGCCCGATGCTGCTCAGAGGGAAGGCAGCTGACCGGCGAGCCATGAGCTCAGACGTATTTTTTCGCCCATAAAACTTAACTTTTGTTTGCGCATGAAATTAGGTGTACCGGTCTAAAGGTATATTATGTCGATGATAATATGTTATAACCTACAAATGAATACATAAATATTATTTATGGATACCATTTTCCGAAACATAAATTGTCAATTTCAAATTTAAAAAAAACTTCGGTTACTCAACATTTGTAAACGAGATATAAATAAATAACGCAAAAACACGTCGAAATGTTTTTCTTTACAACCTTACAAAAAAGTTTTAAAACAAATTATCAAGAATATATTTATATTATGGGCTTTGATCCTTTTTCAGACATACTTTTTCTTGATTTTCGCTACTCTTCTTTTTTCTAATACCAAATGGCAAATACATTTATCTGTCGAGTTTACTCTGCTGCATCCAAGAGAGGAATCGCTACTCATAGAAAAGTGCCTTTACGCAGAGCTATTCTCGAATCTTCTAGAAAATATGCGGCCTTATCATTTTTCACCTTCCCTGAACCTAATTGGAATAACGATAATATGTCAAGTAAAGTACAATTAAAAAAACAACATCAAATATACAAAATCATACGTTATAACAACATTCCAACCGTCACACTATATAAAATCGTCCGTTGAAAATAAAGAGTGATAAATAATAAACAAGCCCGTCGAAGCGACCACAACCCTTTAATTGTCGGACAGTTTTAAGCTACTAATCCCAAACAATGGTCCGGACGTACCCGATCGCGCCATCCTTCTTTAAAACTGAAATAAAACTGATTATAACATTATAACATTATATCACAGTATATAACCTAACTCTAAAAATGTTTAATATCATTATAAGATACAGATAATATATTATTTGCCTTAACTATAAAAAGCCTTACATTTTCGACGACTGAGCTAGCGCGTCAATGTCCTAGACAAAGACGACACTACTTGTACAACGAAAGACGGGGGCCATAGAGTCTGCCACCGGCATTCTTGGGAAACTCTTCTTCTGCTTCCTCTGGCAGAGACCAACTTTTATCACGCCCAAATCTCGTAAATTCTTGGTTAGGTTAGCAAATACACACTTGTTACAATAAAACTTACGTACTACAAGTACAAACAAAGTACAGTATACAATGTGTAATACAATAGTAGGGTAAACTTAGGCTAATAAGATACAAAAAGGTTACAATACGTGTATGGTATTATTCTACATGTAAGAGCACTATTAGAGTGTTGGTACACTGGTTGCCCGTCGAAGAGCTGTGGGGGTACCAAAAACAATCAGTTTTAGCAATAATGAGCTGATTTTTTGGTGTAATTTAGGGTCTGGTGTTGAAAATAAATTAGAAAATAATATGAACATCTAATTTATACGGGAGAAATTATGAATTGTGGCACATGGGTACCAAAACTTTGTCCTATGATACGGTTCTGTGTCTTTTGATTTCCAACTACCTCTCATATAATTGATATAAGGCACCACAAAACATATATTCTACTTAATTACAATTTTACCAATAACCACAACTTATTCGGCTATAAAAAATTTTTGATTAAAGTATCAACTATTATAACACATAAATAAACAAACCTAATTAGTAAATACAATATAAATATGTATATATAACATTGTAACAATATAATAACTATATTTTACATGGTGATTAAACATACCTGTCCTACCAAACCTAACAGAAAAGGTATTGACACAATAAATAGCTGAAAAAAATTACCGGTTAGTTGTAGGTTTAACCAAAGAGTAATGCACTAATAAGAAGTGAAAGCTTTGTCGGCTTCTTTGATGTTGATGTAACCTGATATTGTAACCTTGATACCCCTAACTCACACAGTAAAAAGTATGAAAAATTTGTTTGAAATCATCAGATACACGGAAAAAAATCATTCCCTTTTTATGATAATATATAATAAGTATGTTAAACATTTTAATATAATATTGAATTTTATTAGTTCAGTGTGTATCAGCAAGATATTATTGAATAAAGTATTTGATTAAAAAGCATTTTCCATAAATTTGTTACATTTTAGTCGTTTTCTCGATATGTTATAATTATTTAAAGGTACTTTATATGCTAAGTGTAGCATGGCATAGTATTATTTTTTACACTACCTTAACATTGCCGTTTACCAACAGACAGAAATGCCATAGTATTTTTGTTGCTAGAATCTTTCAAAATTGTATCCACAAATAACGTCCTTTTCCACAATCCAAGCAGCAAAAAGTCGTATGAAACAGTGCGTGTAAAAATATACAAAATCATGTTTGTTATGGCTAGATAATCTCTCTGATAATGTCAATTTTGTCATAAATATTAAGAGTTGTGTAAGATAAATGGATCGAGCAAGAAGTTTTTAGATTAAATCGAATAACTTAAGGCTTATTTATCACAAAAATCCTTTTACATACCTGCCTGCATCCTTAGGAAATCTAAACAATGAAATTCCCTCGCCGGTTCTGTTAAGACACCCACGGTAAGCACACGATGTGCCACCTTTTCGCTTCGTTTCCGACATTTCAACAAAGAGTATTTCAAGGAGAACTCACAACTCACACGTAGCCAAAACACGATTGACAGTAGAATCTGACACAGCAAATTTGATTGAAATACCACCAGAAAAACGTCAATTTCGCGCATACGCATACAAATTTGGTTATCGCGAAAAGGCCCTCTTTCGCCTCTTATTAGTACATTACTCTTTGGTTTAATCATATTCTCTGATAAATCATTTCACATACAATAGCGCAGATCTTCCTTTGTAAGTTGGCCAATTTTTCTTGTAATAATATTTTTCCTGCAACTTACTCACCTTGCTTCTAAGTCATCATACTGTGAGTGGACAAATAATCATTTTAAATCTATTCTTGTTAACTTGAATTAAACATCATTCCGGGTGCTGACCTCAAAAGAATTTTCCAGTATTCTTCCAGAAATTCTTCAATATATTCAGTTTAATGGAGTTTTTCTCTTTACAAGAAACACAGAAGGCAATTTTACAACAACACTTGCTGACACATGCAAAAAACCTACTAAATTATCAGTTTTCTCTTGGTAATCCTCCTAAATCCTACATAATATACATATTATATCAATAAATTCAAGACTGTATTTATAACATTAATTTGGCGGTTGCATTATGACAAATACATGAAGTGCCTTACACAAATTATATAAAACGTATTCAACCACAAACATGTATGAAAAAAATTTAAATCGTCTAAAATTTTTATCTTCAATTAAGTTTTGGTTCCCACAAACACATTTTAGGAAGAAGAAAAAACAACAACGTTCTCCAATTTACTTGTACCAACCTCTAAAATCACACCAAAAAAACATTATAAGACTAAAAAAGAAAAAAATATAATAATTCAGTGCAAAGTATTAGTGTAGATGATAAATAAGTAACTCAACCGGGTAAAAATGTGATTGTACGTACCTCTTCGCACTTCTTTTTGTTCCCCTTCCGTTTTTCGTAATCGGCGTACTTTCGCCAATAACCGTAACAGTACGGATAGTGAGAGAGGAACGCGTCGTAGGCTTCGCGAGCGGCTTCCATGTCGTTCTGTAACAAAAAATAATGCAAAACTTCAAAAATAAAGGAAATACCGGGTGTTTCTCAACAGACGTTCACCCCTATAACTTTTTTATATTTATAGATATTAAAATTAAATTTTGAGATTATGTATAAGAGATGAGTCTGTACTTATTGGCATAATTTTCAATTAGTTAGCACTTCCGGTCTGACCTTGACTTTGATATTTTAAATGGGACATCTTGTATATTTTTACTTATTTGGGTTAAGCATAACATTATGAGGGAAATGACACCTCACTTGTCATTTTTTGACGTGTTATATATAACATTTTTAAGTTTATTTTTTATTTTCAATCTAGAGTGCTACAAATTAATTAAATCTGTTAATTTATAGTCAAGTAGTATATGAAAATTAAAATTATGTCATAATAATTGACTTTCTAAGTTTGACAAGCGTTTAAAAAATGAAATTTCGTTTTCATTTTCATGCATTATTTTTCCAACAATTTGATACCATGCACTTCTATATGCTATTTTAAAATTGAAACTGAAAAATTTGCCTTAAATCCCAATCGCAAATTTAAAAGCGTTATGCATTATTGCTCTTTTCTAAAGAAATATAAAGACGGCTTTGAAAAACAATGGAATAGTTTTGAAAAGCAATATGGCTTTAATTTAAAGTTGTAATGTCATTATACCTAAATCAAAACAATTTCCGTTGCACGTCATCAATCAGTTGATAATTGAAAATCGGTCAGGAAACATAAGAAAAATAAATTTGGGCAAAAATATATAAATTTCATGCGATATTGAATGTATTCTTCTTTGATACTAAGCCGCTTAAAGGAAATGTTTTTTAAAATTTACTGATACTCGAAGGTATGACGTGCAACGGAAATTGTTTTGACTTTGATTTAGTTTATAAAACTTACATTGTAAATCAGATAAAATGGTTAGTTTTACTAGAAATGAACAAATTGATATGCTCCTAATTTTAATTAGGATTAAAAATGAAATCCCGGTATCCCCGGATCAACCCTAATATTTAATATTAAAAAATCTAAGACCAGCAAGTAGCAACAGTAATATTAAAAATGCAGACTTATGGCACAAAACTTTTTATTAAAAATCTCAAAAATAAAAACCATTTTTATAGATTTACGTTTTGTAAATGAAAAAATTAAGTTATGCGAACGTACGTAAAACAAAGGAAATAACTTTTTAGGGGCAAACAAAAAATTTGTTAAACATTTACGATCTGCTTAGTAAAAATAAAATATGCTCTTAAAAATACCAACGTGTCTAAAGTTGAGTCACTTAAGCGCGATTTAAGTTTGGTCGCAATGTCACTGCTGAAGAAAAGGCTCTTTCAGCTTCCAGCCCAGCCCAGCAGCTGTTAATATTTTTAAATAATTTCGATGGAATTATTAATAGTTACAAAACATAATTTTTATTATTTGTGATTTTATATATAGTATAATTTAAAGTTATATTCTCTATAACGAACTTTTCTGTTGGTTGAAAATAAAGATAAAGCTTCCACGCTTGTAGGTGGTACTGTCAGTAAACATTCGTAACACTTTTACAACAAATGTAAACCTCTTAATCCTCCATTTTCAAAAAGGGACATTACTTTTTTAATTACGTTAAGACTTTTAAGAGGAACTTTTGGATTTTCCGATATTTGCCGCCAATTAGGTTTAGTTCTAGTGGTGACAGAGCCAATGACTTCTTGAAGTTTTTGCTTTAAAGTTAAAACCCCGTCGGCTTTTCTCTTATTTCAAACAGAGGCATATTGTCTTCATCGTCCGATTCCAAATCTGAAGTAATATAGTAGTAGTAGTAGTAGTATGATCTTTATTGGTTTCCCAAAAGGCCATCGACCGAAGTCCTTCAGCCACAGTGTATTACATAATATGTATATTATCATTAACAATTTATAGGATTAGATAAAGTATAATGTTTACATGTAGTTTTAAAAGAAACGGAACAAAAAAAAAACTTAATTATTTGAAGAATTTTTTCTTTGTAGATTTCTATCTGACTGTATTGTCTCTTAGGATCTCCAATATGGTTTGTTCTGGATACCGATATCTAGCTTCTTGGTAGTTTCTGGTGAGACACAGCTCTTCAATGAGTTCAAGATTTTTTGGTTTGGCCTTGAATTTTCCAGTCAGTTGTATTAGTCTTTGTTCGATGGGTTGTATATTTGTTTTTTCGTAAAGTAGTTGGTTGCTGGGGTTGTGAAGTGAGTTTTGTGGGTGTCGAATTTTGGTTATAATTCTTAGGGCTGATGTTTCTGCCACTTTAATGTTTTTTATGGCCGTTGGTCTGGCATTGCTCAACAATATGTGCCCATAGTCTAATAATGGCCTGCAAATAGATTTGTAGATTTTTGTTGCGGTTTTAATGTTAATGCCTTCGTTCTTGAATGTTAGTGATCTGAAGTACTTGGCTCGATTTTTAACTTTGTATTTAATGGTACGAGTGTGTATATTAAAGTTCAATTTGGAGTCTAATTGTATGCCCAGGTACTTTGCAGTATTATTTGGCTTCACTTGTTGGTTTCCCAGAGTTATCTGCGGCGAGTGGCCTGTAATGTGGTGGTTAAAAAGAAGAAGTTGAGATTTTTTTGGGTTTGGTATGACTCTCCATTTTTTAAACCATTCTTCGATGCTTACAACTGCATCCTGTAGTTCTTCTGTGGCTTTCCAAGTAGAATTCATGTGTGCTATAATACCTGTGTCGTCTGCAAATTGTAGCAAGTAGCAGTTGGCATTGTCTTTCATGTCCATACCCATGTCGTAGCAATATATTTTTTTTAAATGTTCTGATATATTTTTGACAAATTCAGCTATGGCTTCAGAATTTGGGTGTCTAAATAAATTGCTTCCATGATGGATGCTAGGATTTTGAAGGTAGGAGATAACCTCAGACATTATAGTTCGACTTTCATTTATACGATTTGTAAGCGCTTGTTGAAATTTGGGCGAAAGTGAATCACCGTTTGTATCATCTTAACATAGTATAAAACAAAGTCGCTGTCGCTGTCGCTGTCTGTCCGTCCCTAACTATGCTTAAATCTTTAAAACTACGCAACGGATTTTGAAGTGTTTTTTTTTAATAGAGTGATTCAAGAGGAAGGTTTTTATGTATAATACATGCATAATATTGTAGAGAATCACTGATAAATTAGAGTAGGGAGAACGAACGACCCAACCTAACCGGTCCCCGGCCCGTTCAACGATCGATCCGAAGCAGAAATAGACAAAGACAGATTATGTTTTATGCATGGATGTGAATTGTGGACGGGCCGGCAAACGGTTGTCACAGTAATCTTTTAGAGATTTGTTCGGGTTTGTATTTATAAATCTTGACGTGATGGTGAACTCGCTTAGAGAAAGCGACGTCGTATAATGCCGGGCTGCAACGCAGGCCGGGTACACGCTAGTCTTATAATAATATAATAATTAACAATATATCCATAAATAACTTGGGTAAAACGCCAAGAAAGAACAAATAAATACATGTTAACCAAGAACTATCGAGAGCAGATTGAAATTTGATCGTTTAAAAAAAATAGGGATTTCGGGATTGTAATACTTTCGGGGACAAAAATCTTCCGGGATCCCGGGATTTTTGAGATCCGGTATGCAAACCCTACTTTAGACGGATATTCGCGTTTGCTAAATGTTTGTTTGTACGTCGTACTTGATGGTGAGGGGTGCTTTTGTTTCTCTATGGCATCAATCAAGAAAAACGTGGTTTACATTTTTGTTGTCTATCTGTCGCTCAGTGTATCTATTGGCGGAAAAAGTCAAAAACTACATAATGGGGAGATACGAAATTATGTCTACTATAGCCCAGGCATTAACATTGCTAGAAAATGAATATACTTTTGGTTTAATTTACAGAGAATTTTGAAAATAACCTATATATTTTAATGGGTGAATTCTTAAGAGACCTAGAGAAGCCCTATACTTTTTTTTACGAAACCAACTGCGCCGCAAGTCAGCAGGATGACCAATCAATTCGAAAGTATTTTTTTTAATCTACATTAATTCTATAGCAAAATTAAATTTAAAAGGTAAAATAAAATTGTTTGCCGATGATACCTACTACTATTGTATATTTCATGAAGACTATAGTCAGATCTGGTCTTAACGTGCGGGTCCAAAGGTCACTGATCATATGCGTCAAATCAGACAACACAGAGGCTATCAAAATGTTGTGAGATTATTTACAAATATACCGAAGGAAGGAAAAAAAGTTTCATACTATATGCTTAAATTCATAATGACATTAACCACGACCTAAATATAATAATGTAAATGGCTTGAAATTAATAAATTATCATTAAATTTTAATAAATCATCTTTTATGTTTATAAGTAAATCAAAATTAAAAAATAATAATATTTCTTCACTGTCTTTCAATAATCATTTAATTAAATAAGTATACTAATACAATTAAATTTTTAGGTTTATAAATTGATGATAATTTAAGTTGGAAAAAACATATTGAATATTTAAGAAGTTACATCTCACCAATAATTGGCACTTTGTTTAAAGCTAAAAATTATATCGTTAAAATATTTAAAAAATATATATTATTCTTTGGTTTATTCAAAATTACAGTATATGATTTCAATTTGGGAAAAAACTACAAAACAAAATAGGTAATTAAATGCATACATAAACGTCCTTTTTTAGAACCAACTATAAATTTGTATGAACCAAATGGATATTTAAATTTAGAAAAGCTTTATAAATTAAAACTATGCATTCTAATACACTCTATTATTATTAAAGAAAAACAATATAATATTTCCTTTCACCAACATTATTCACATCACAAGACAAAATCATCATATTCAAACACCAATGGTAAAGAGGTACTTTTGGCCGAAAGTCAATATTATATGAAGGAATAACAATTTACAACAGTTTGCCGAAAAAAATTAAAGAAATATCAAAATTATGGACTTTTAGAAAACACTAAAAAAATATTTTTTAAAACTTTAACGTATTATTATATATTAATATTTTTTTTTGTAAATGGTTATTATTATATTTTTTGTTTTTTTTTTTAATTATTTCGATGGAGTTAATAATAATAATAATCTTTATTGTCTAACAGATACATGACGTCCATTTAAAAGACACTTTATAATATTTACAATAGTAAGAAGTGACAAAGTATGAATAAGAGTTACAGTAATTAAGTAAGTATTATTTATTGTAGTAAGAACTTGTGTTTTAGTACTTTGTTGAGTTAGATAGTAGACAGCTCGTGAATGTCAATGTTACCACAGGTATTATTGTTAACTAGCGTCATTCCCCTGTATATTGGTGTTTTAATTAAAAAGTTAGTAGTGGGGGTAGGTAGGAAAAAGGTAATAATAGTTAATAAACATGGTTTTTATTATTAGTGAATTTATATATTGTATAATTGGTGTTATATTCTCTGTAATAAACTTTTTAAAGTTGGTTGATAATAATAAATAAAAAAAAAATTAAAAAATTCTAATATTAATGCTGCCCGTTCGGCCACGATCTAATAGCCGTTAAAACATAGTTAAAATGGTGTGAAAATGTGGGAAAACCTTTTTAAGTTTCAATTTTAGTTTTAAAAAAATTAACTTACTTCTTGGTCCACATATTGTAACAAATAGGTCCATCCGGTAAAATCTGTCGGATCGTCGTTGACTGCCTTCCAGTACTTGTCTAATTCAGGTAATTTTTTGGGTTTCCCTGGTTTAGATTCTCCACCTATAATTAAAAAAAAAAGAAATGAAAGTGGAATGGAAACTGAACATTAACTATTGTTAAATATTTGTTTTAACTATAATTTCAAATCTTTTTATAAAATTCCACGACTTTTTCTTCAAAATTTTTAGAATATAAGCAAATCTTTACCTACCTTCTTTCTCCTTGTCATCTTTATCTTCCTTAGATTTTTTGGAAGGTGCCTCATTTTCTGAAGTGGGAGAAGTAGGATCATAATCGCCATCAGATAATTTTCTTTTTCCACTTTCCTTCTTTGTGGTTTCTTCGTCCTCAGCGTCCTTTTTGGTGGTTGGAAGTTCATCTTCCGATACAACCTTCACAAAATATTGTATTTAAAGTGGGAAATAATATATTTTACTTATTTAGCAATTGGATATGAAATTTTATTAAGAAAAGTTTACCTCTGTATCTGCCGGTAATTCCGCCCGTTTTGGCCCTGGAAGCTCTTCATCAGACACTTCTTCCGTTTCTGGTACTTTGGCAACTGGCACACCGGGCAGTTCATCGTCGGAAATATTTTCAGCCTCTGGATCTCCATTCTAAGGGAAAATTTTTTAAGTTAGTTCCTTGTTAGCAATCGAAGCAAAACTTTGAATTTTAGATTATATATTGTTACTACTATAGATAACACAAAACTTGTTTAAAACATAGCCATTGGCCCTCATATGCCTTACCTGACTGATTGCTTTTTCCGAGGCTTTTTCTTTCTGCTCTTCACCTTCTGGTTTCTCTTCGTCTTTTTTCTTTTCCCCCTCCTTCTCAGACTTTTTAACCTCCTGAATTTCTTCCAATGATTCTGGTTCTTTCTCTTCCATACTGTCATCAGATGTTTTTGCTTTTTCCTCATCCTCACCTACTTCAACTGTTTTAGTTTCCTTAGCAACTGTTTTAGTTTCCTCAGCAACTGTTTTAGTTTCCTCAGCAACTGTTTTAGTTTCCTCAGCAACTGTTTTAGTTTTCTCAGCAACTGGTTCAGTTTCTTTATTTACTTCTTCAATTTCTTCAACTTTTTCAATTATTTTCACAACATCGTCGTCACCATCTTCTGCAACTGTATCCTTAACATAGTCCACCTTCTTTGCTTCTGGTTCTATAATCATGGTATCTCCATTTCGTTCAATTTCTTTAACCTTTTCTGGTTCTTTTTCTGTGTCTTCTGAGGAAGATGTCTCTTCAATCACGTCCATTCTTTCTACTTCTTCTTCAGAGTCACTATTTTCTACCTCTGTTTTTTTATATGAAGTCACTTGTTCTTCAACTTCATTAATAATAAGTTGTTCGGAAGAATCACTCTTACCATTTTTGTTTTCAGCTTCAGTCCGCTCTACTTTTTCTGCAATTTTGTCATTTGTTTGGATTATTTCTTCTAACATTTCGGTGTCGTTCATTATCTACAAAAAATAGTAAAACTATAATATACTTACCTACCTATTTGAAATTTGGTTTTATTTTCTATTTTAATTAAAAATAACCTACCAACTCTGCACTCTCCCGCTTTTTATCAGCTTCATCTCCACTGTTTAATAAATCCTCCTCTTCATTTTTGCTGTTTTCCTCAGTACCTTCACCATCTGATGTTTCCAAAAGCTTATCCTCATCAAGCTTAGCCTGAAACATGAGAAAAACTAATTATTTGTGACAACTCTTCATTAAATGTCAAATAGTATTTTCCTTGGAAAATATCGCCCTCTACTAGGAAGACAATTAAAAGTAAATTTATTTTTTACTGCATGTAAACTACTAAAGGGGACAGACAGAAATTTATTGAACTGTGCTCTGGTGAGCGCATCTCTATTCTCTGCCTTGATTTAAAGCTATGGTTGTGTTAAGGTTAACAGACTATAGTCTTATTTCTCCTACCTTTTTTCCAACAGGCTCCTCGGTTTCTTCAGGTTGTTCAACGTCTTCGTCATCTGTGACTTCTACTTCCATTACGACAACCTTCTTACGAGTTTTACGGCCCGCACTTTTGGGAGCTGGTTTGGGCTTGGCTGGGGTCTTTACTGCCCTACCTGAACGAGTTTTTCGCACTAAAAAAGAAGACAAACTATGGCATAAACAGATACACTATACTTTTTTACTATACCTCCCAATTCCGCAGTCGGACTCTTAATAAGAGCTTCATTTAACTGTCTGCTGACAAATTGAAAATTGAGGAGCAAAAGATTCCAAATGAAGAAGTGATTGAAGTAATTAAACGTAACTTAAGATAAAAATGCTCTTATGACCTATTTTCCTCGCACTTTACACCCACAAAAACGAGAATGCTGAATTTTCAAACTGGTTTCTCCATCAAAAGAAATTTATGGATTTAAGACTGTTAAAACTTACCAACGGGGCTTTCTTCTACGTCGGACATCTTTTTGGCCGGTTTTTGCTCCAAAAATAACTAAATAATTCACTTACAATATGAAAATTCACAGTTTTTTGTTAAAATTGTGTGAAGACGCGGCGACAAGGAACTCCCAGCACAAAAATAATGGCCGATTTAAAAATGGCGGAAGCGGAAAGATAAAAGAAAAATAACAGTCATTTTTGTTGTTCTCATATTGGTAACAATGGTTTCACAGAGTAAAGTCATCAAGGAGCGGATCGCAGAGTAACGGATTTCTTGTATCATCTGATTCGGGAGTTCGAATCATTAATCATTTGACGCAAAAATCTGGTCACTTAAACAGTAAAGTTTCCCAACTTCGTATGGGAAATAGAGTTAATAAAGAGGGGCATACTTAACGGCGGCAAGGGGGGAGGAAGAAATCTTTGCTGTGCCGGCATGTGCCAAGTTTTTCTTGTCATGACGTCTCGTCTAAAAATGGCATGACATAATATCAATCCAATGATCTGCTACCTCATCAATTTCAATCCCAATTACCACGCTAAATGCTATAATTCTCCTCTGCCATGGTCTGCAAATTATATCTTTGACTTCAATTACATCGTAGACGGCCATGAAAGGACACACAAGCTGAAAAAAACGTGGGAAAATACAATTCAGCTCTCACTTGCGGAATGGGAATCCCCCCTATAAACCTTTATCTATGAATGGGAACGTCTTTACGTCGAATTCTGCTTTAGTAATATAAATACACCTCAAAATTGAAGCACCTCTGGGGAAGTGGTTTTTCGGAAGTTTCCTGTGTATCACAGAGAAAAAGCAGGGATATCACTTCTGTTAGGATAAGATGTGAATTCGCCAAAGTAAAGTTGGCTAGAACTAGTGCTGGGAAGTTTAGTTCACTTTGCCGATTTCCATCTTTCGATCTCGTTCAATAAAGTGAATAGTTCAAAAGACTAGTTCGTTTAGTTCGGTAGGTAGGTCGGTCAGGTGACAAAACCTATAATCTCGGTCGTCTCGCTCTCGCTTGCGTAGTTCATTCCGTTTAGACTTTAGTTCGCCTTGTTTCAATCTTTTAGTAATTACTGATTGAATCTTTTAGTTCAGTTGCCAGATTCGATCTTTTGAACTAGTTCGTTCGCGAACTACACAACTCTAGCTAGAACTGTCGTACTCTGTTTAGACTTTTTGTTGGCTAGGCTGTTTATTCAATTTTTAATTTTTTCCATCATCACTTGTCACTTGTCAAAAAGGTTATCTTAAAAAAAAATATTTTCATTCATTTTCCAAAAATTTGTAGTTTGTTCCCCTTTTCCATTAACAGAACTGGTCCCATTTATGTAAAACATCATGTTTTCTCTACAAAATCAAAACCAGGTAAGTTTGTTATCAAAAACGTGTGTTTACGCAACTTGTTTTTAACTTTGTGAAACTTTCACAGGCCTTCGCGACATTGACTCAAATTAGCGCTAAAATAACCACCACACCCGGCTCATTCTTCCACAAAAAGGCTCAGCACAAGGCTAAGAATGCCCAGCAACTTTTATGTTCTGATAGCTTCCATGAAACTGTAAGAAACTGTGATTTTTCATTTGCAAAGCACCTGAGCGTAAGTTCTCTCTTAGGGAAACCATTTCTAAATAACTTCAACGAGTCATACGTTTCTAACGATAGTTTCTTTGAGAATAAGCATGGATTTTCACAAGCACATCTTAGTACAAATGTACCGACCCTTGTGGTGAGAAATTCATCCAAAAGGCTACAAATACCACAAGGTTTCTATCAAAGGATGGTAGATGGACTGCTATATCAAAACAAGTTCACTTTTAACATCCAAACCAGAGGTTTTAAGACTGACAGAAGCATACAGGCAGAGCTGGAACGCAACCCTCCTATCGTGAACAGATTAAAAAAGAATCTTGGTGCTTCAAATGAGTCAACAAATAGAGTGCCTCTAGGCAGTGTAAGTGGAGTTTCAACAACAGATTCTGACCAACTAAAGAAATTGCTTGCTGCAGAAGAATCTACTTTAACTGAAGGCGAGAAGCAGAGAATTAAGATTGCTTTTGCCGAAGGTTATTTAGTAGGAAATACAAATGCTCCAAAAGGTGGCAAAGCCTCAAAATATTTTAGAGTAGCTCAACAGATACTAACCATTGCTATTTTCCTGGCCATCATAGTTAGTTTAATGGCAAGTGCAAGTGGATCAGTATTTAGGTTAGTGAAAATAGGGTGTAAAAACCATTATTTTATGACTAATTTTTAACTGGCGAGTAATATTGAATAACCGTTTTAGAATTCAGCTAGGAAATCAAGTAGAGGTGGACCCAGAAGAAATCCATGTCACTTTTGATGATGTAAAAGGGGTCGATGAAGCAAAACAGGAATTGAAAGATGTAGTGGAATTTCTTAAAAACCCTGACAAGTTTTCCAATTTGGGTGGGAAACTACCAAAAGGTGTTTTACTTGTCGGACCACCAGGTATTTAATTTTTGCTAAATTTTCTTATTTTGTAGTTTTTTTGTTTCCAATTTGAACTTAACAATTCATTACACAATAGTAGTTTTAAAACAATAAAGAGTTGTAAATTATATTTTAGGAACCGGTAAGACACTGTTGGCCAGAGCAGTTGCTGGAGAAGCAGGGGTTCCATTCTTCCATGCAGCAGGCCCAGAATTTGATGAAGTTCTTGTGGGGCAAGGTGCTAGGAGAGTGAGGGATCTATTTAGTAAGTAAAATTCAGTGGACACAGACAATTTAATTAGTTGGTCATTGTTCTATACTTGCTTTTTGCTTATTTCATTTGTAAAAAACATGCAGTGTGTCCACGGATAGAGTTTGGAAGAGGAAAAACTTTTTTATTAGTAAGCATAGAAGAAAAGTAATTCTTTATAAAAACGTCTGCTTGTGCTGAAACTACAATTTCGAATATTAGATTTGGGATTACTATACAGGGTTCGTCACAAACAACATTTTTAGTGTTTTGGATTTTTTTTCAATTCCTTGATTTATTAAATGAATTTTGCTAGTGTTGAAACTACAATTTCAACTATTAGATTTGCGATTACTGTACAGACTACAGGGTTCGTCAGAAACAGCAGTTTTTGTTGTTTGGATTTTTTTTCAATTCCTTTTGATGATTGGCTAAATCATCACTTTGGGAACAAATGGATTGGAAGGTGCCTATGGTCCAAACCAGTTGGCAAGTGGGAGTTCCGTTCTCACAATTATCCACTTTCATTTAGGGTTAGGGGGATATCTGAAGCCACATGTGTATAAAACCAATTTCAATAATAACTTAGATCTCTTGAAAAAAAAATAAGAGTAGTTATTGCAAATATCCCAATACAGCAAGTTAGGAACTGTTATCGGTAATTCAGACGTCAAGTGGAACTATGCGCTAACTCGGTGGTACCACGTTTGAATAAAAGTTTCATAATTTATGAATGAATGAATTGAAGAAATAGGACATGTAATAATAATAATAAATACTTTAAAAGTAGAAATGTTATTTCTGACTAACCCTGTATATTAATCGCAAATGTGATATTTAAAATTGTAGTTTCAGCACAAGCAAAATTCATTTAATAAATCAAGGAATTGAAAAAAAAATCCTAAAAAGTAAAATTGTTTTTGGTGAACTCTGTATAGTAATTGCAAATCTGATATTCGAAATTGTAGTTTCAGCACAAGCAGGCGTTTTTATAAAGAATGACTTTATCTTCTATACCTACTAATAAAAAAGTGTTTTTCTCTTCCAAACTCTATCCGTGGACACACTGTTTGTAGATACACTTAATGTCCTTTAAAAATATAATTAAAATAATATATTCGTAGAGGCTGCCAAAGAACGGGCCCCCTGTGTAATATTCATCGACGAAATCGATTCGGTGGGCTCGAAGAGAACCAATAGTGTGTTGCACCCGTACGCCAATCAGACCATCAACCAACTGCTGAGCGAGATGGACGGTTTCCACCAGAACGAGGGGGTCATTGTGTTGGGGGCCACCAACAGGCGGGACGATCTAGACCAGGCGCTGTTGAGGCCTGGAAGGTTTGATGTTGAGGTAAGTGAATTTTAAACCACTTAGTATTTCAAGTGGAATTTATAATAATAATAATAATATATATCTTTATTGTCAACCAACTTAAATAGTTCATTACAGAGAATATAACACCAAATATATAATAATATATATAAAACCACAAATAATAAAAATTATGTTTAGTAATTATTAATAACTCTATCGAAATTATTAAAAAAAATATATATAATAACCATTTACAATAAAAAAATAATAATATAATACGTTAAAGGTAATTTAAATTTAAAAAATATTTTTTAGTTTTTTTTTTAAAGTCCATATTTTTGATATTTCTTTAATTTTTTTCGGCAAACTGTTGTAAATTGTTATTCCTTTATACAGGGTGTGTCAAAAAGGTGTTCGCCTTCGATAGCGCCTAAACTATAAGAGATTTATAAAAAAGTGTTATATAAAAGTTATAGGATTGACAATGGAGCATAACGTTAAAATATTTTATGATATACAGGGTGGCTCAAAAAAGCGGAACAAGAAAAAATGTACTTTTTTTAAATGGAACACCCTGTATATTTTTACATTTTTAAATTCTCCATAAAATTATAATTATTCTTTATTAAATGCATTATTAGTCTATACTTCATAGTTTCCGAGATATTGACTCTCGAAAAGTGACATTTTTGACCTTTGACAGCTTCTAACAGTACGTCTTAGAGCAAAACGGCTTATATGTCCCTATCTTCAATTTTTATTATCTTCCCAAAAAATCAACTTCCAGTTAAACCGGAACAACTATATTTCCTGCTTTCGAGTTACATCCTGTTTAACCGGAAGTTGATTTTTTGGGAAGATAATAAAAATTGAAGATAGGGATATGTAAGCCGTTTTGCTCTAAGACGTACTGTTAGAAAGTTAGAAGCTGTCAAAGTTCAAAAATGTCACTTTTCGACAGTCAATATCTCGGAAACTATGAAGTATAGACTAATAATGCATTTAATAAAAAATAATTATAATTTTATGTGGAATTTGAAAATGTAAAAATATACAGGGTGTTCCATTTGAAAAAAGTACCTTTTTTCTTGTTCCGCTTTTTTGAGCCACCCTGTATATCATAAAATATTTTAACGTTATGCTCCATTGTCAATCCTATAACTTTTATACAACACTTTTTTGTAAATCTCTTATAGTTTAGGCTCTATCGAAGGCGAACACCTTGTTGACACACCCTGTATAATATTGATTTTTGTCCAAAAGTACTCTTTACCATCAGTGTTTGAATATTATGGTTTTGTCTCATGATGTGAATAATGTTGGTCGAAGGAAATATTATATTCGATTGTTTTTCTTTCATAATATAATAAAAATAATAATAGAGTGTATTAAATCAAATCAAATCAAAATACGCTTTATTGTTAGTTATAAAAAATATTTCCTTTTTCATTAACAAAGCCATTAATCTAAAACTAAGTACAAAATGTAGAAAAAGTACCTATACTAGTACCAGACTAAATAAGTCATATTAGAATGCATAGTTTTAATTTGTAAAGCTTTTCTAAATTTAAATATCCGTTTGGTTCATACAAATTTATAGTTGGTTCTTAAAAAAGAAGTTTATGTATGCATTTTGCAATGCAATTGTAGTTAAATTCGCTGATCTCCAAATTGAAATCATATACATACTGTAATTTTGAATAAACCAAAGAATAATATATATATTTTTTTAATATTTCAATGATACATAATTATTAGCTTTAAACAAAATGCCAATTATTGGTGAGATGTAACTTCTTGAATGGTCAATATATTTTTTCCAACTTAAATTTTCATCAATATATGAACCTAAACATTTAATTGTATTAGTATATTTAATTAAGTATATGATTATTGAAAGATAATAAAGAAATATTATTATTTTTAAATTTTGATTTACTTATAAACATAAAAGATGATTTATTAAAATTTAATGATAATTTATTAATTTCACCCATTTACACATTATATTTAGGTCGTGGTTAGTGTTATTATGAATTTAAGCATAGTCTTCATGAAAATATACAATAGTACGTATCATCGGCAAACAATTTTATTTTACCTTTTAAATTTAATTTTGCTATAGAATTAATGTAGATTAATAAATAAAGTAAGTCCTAAGGTTGACCCTTGCGGAACACCACAAGTTATGTTTTTTTGTGAACTTTTAACATTTTCCATTTGAACAAACTGCTTTCTATTACTTAAGTAATTTTTTAACAATAATTAATCGATATGTAATAATACATTTTCTCTCAGCCCCTCAACCTCCCTGATCCCGGGGTCCGTCAGAACGTCATTTTGCCGTGCTCAGATATCTGGCTTTGTCTACTCTTAAATATCTTCATGGTTCTCCCACAGACATTTACGTTTAGATAAACCAACAATAATCACAAAAGTGGTAAATTTATTACCTCGCGCATGTAAACAAAACCACACCGGATTAGGCATGCGCACTGCAACATTATTATTTGACGAATGGGAAAATAAACAGGTCTGGGCTTTAACATCTCGTTTGTATAGCCTAGGCCTAGTTAGGTGTATTAAAATTGATCATAATAAAATAAAGTTACATATCAAGAACTATCACTACTTTATACTTACTGAAAATACGAAATACTCGGTATTTTACCCCTATTTGGGCATAATAAAATCGTACAAAGGTCTTTACTAGTATTACTAGTCATTGTTTCAGAGTCACTTTAAGGCACAAACACAATTATTCACTTAACTACACAAATACTAGAAATCAATAATAGGTACAGTAAATAAATAAATAAAAATAAGATCACAAGTGAAAACATAGTTATATCTCCGATTTTTAGGTAACAGTGCCGACGCCAGACTATACAGGAAGAAAGGAAATATTAACTCTCTATTTAAGTAAAGTGTTGGCCAAGAACGTGGATCACGAACTGTTAGCGCGAGGTACAACTGGTTTTACTGGTGCCGACTTGGAAAATATGGTGAATCAAGCAGCACTAAGGTAAGTAGATATATACACTATACAGAGTGTTCCGCCGGCAACCCTAAATAAATAAAATTGAAAAAACTGCAAAAAATCTACATTTTTTAAACAACAAATAAAAAGGAAATTAAAGAAAAAACTAAAAGTCTTCCTCCACAAAATTTAATAGAACAAAAAAAAATTTGCCCAGAGGTATCTTCTTCATGTTTCCAACACAGAAACGTTCATCACCAGGAGACAGAAAAATGTATTGCTGATGGTTTTAGCAGAAGAGAAAAAGATAAGTGATATAAAACCTTAATGGAGCTTTTCTGAAATTAAAAATTGGTGTGTCGAAATGACATATTGTGAAGAAAAATAGAAATAGATTAAAACATACGGAGTATGTGGAAAAGTGTCCAAAGCGACCAAATAAACCCGGGGAGGAAGAAAAAATCACTTCTAAAAAGAAGATGTTAAAATGGTATTTTTACGAGTACCTATGTCTGTACGACATTGTTAAAATTTAAAATTTGCCATGTATATAAAACATGTA
Organism: Polydrusus pterygomalis; assembly: GCA_963969555.1. Lineage (NCBI taxonomy): Eukaryota > Metazoa > Arthropoda > Insecta > Coleoptera > Curculionidae > Polydrusus > Polydrusus pterygomalis. The sequence goes on from OZ018375.1 coordinate 5,225,174, forward strand.
TTAAGAAAGTTTCGTGAATTCAAAATAAACGATCCTTTTAAAGTATGGAGGTTTGGGGCACTGAGTTAAAAAACCAAACCTCCATACTTTAAAAGGATCGTTTATTTTGAATTCACGGCACTTTCTTAATACATGTTTTAAATTTTAACAATTTTAAATTTTGTTGATATAAAAATTAAATATACATAAAACCTAAAATAAATAAGTCCATAGGACAAAAAAATTTCAAATATTTATGTTTTTATTTAAACGATTATTTACCAAAAAAAATTAAAAAATTGATTTCATTAAAAAAATTTAATGTCGAAATAAAAACAGACAATTTGAAAATATTTTTAGAAATGCTTTAATGAATTCATTAAAATATTGTTCTGAATAATTTATATAAGTAATATTTTTTACTTAAAAATTATAAACTAATAATTTTATTATAGGTAATATATTTCTTCAAAAAAACTGCGTTTATACTATAAATTAACATTTCTACCTTAAAACTTGATTTTTAATGCATATTTATGATTTGTGATTTTACATACTAAAACAAAAAATAAGATTTGCCCCTAATAAGCTCAGCTTCGGGGGATTGAAGAATAAGTTTAATTTTTTTATTCCAGAAAATTAATATATAATAGTTACATCTTATCACATCTACTATATTTGATTCCATGTTGGGGAAACGCTGCGAAATGTGATCTAAACAAACTTCAACGGACTCAGAACAAAGCCATTAATTCAATATACTCATTAAACCGATACACACCCAGTGCAGATCTGTACAATAATAAAATTTGGAAATTAAATACAATCAAAACATGTGAACAGGTGAAACTAATTTATTCAATTAAAAATAAAATTCAAAAAACAAATACAGAATTGAAGCAAGTTAAATTAACACACAGCCATAATATAAGAACAAAAAATCAACTGAGAAATGAATATATAAGAACTAAAACTGCACGTTTTAGGCCAATTTTCCGAAGCATTCAAGCATTTAACTCCATCCCAGAAATTATAACAGCATTACCAACCAAGGAAAGCATGCGTCGTGATCTCAGAAAGTACCTACAATCAAAGACTTAAACCTAAAATAGTTCCTATTTAAATAATTTATAGTATGTATATTTTATAATATTTGATTGTAAATACAATAAATTGTAAATTTAAGGCCCTGGTACCAGTAAACACATTACTGTTTAGGGGTCAGTTATAAATAAAAATTAAAAAAAAAAAAAAAAGTTTATAGAAGACAACATAAACATATTTATTATATTATTAAATCTAAAATAAACTTATTATTATTATTATTATTATTATTTTTACCTAATATGCCTTTTATAGAGCTGCAATGGACGGCGCAGATTACGTCAGTATGAAGCATCTGGAATCGGCAAGAGACAAAGTTCTGATGGGCCCCGAAAGGAGATCCAGGATCCCGGACGAGGAGGCCAACCTCATCACGGCCTATCACGAAGGCGGACATGCCATCGTCGCGTATTACACCAAGGACAGTCATCCATTACATAAGGTATGCTTTTTAGGGTTTCGTAAGTATCATATTTGGAGTTCCACGTATTGGCAGGTTTGGGCACCTCCCAATAAGCCCTCATATTGTACTCCTTATTTTCTATATATTATTTATTATTAATACGTATTAATTCACGTTAAGTGGCCTACTAGAAGCATAGATATTTACCTTTAGGTAAGCAAACAATAATCGCGTAGTGGCAAATTTATGGCATGTAAACAAAGCTACACACGATTAGACATGCGCACTGCATCATTATCGTTTGACGGTCCGGGCTTTAAAATTTAAGTTATTGTGCTTAAGAAATTGTATAAGTTGACCTTCAATTTATTTTTACGTGTAAACAGCTAAAATTTGCCCCAAATTCTTGCCAAAAAATGTAAATTTCTTCTCAATTTTTGATCAAATTGGGTAAAAGGCAGCGATTTCTGGCATTGTTAGTAGTTGCAAACCTATCAAATTTTGAGGATAGAAAATTGTTTTAAGGTTTCGTTTCTAAAATTTGTTTAAAAATGATTCGTCGTCGTGTTTTTAGTTCAAAAAGGAAGAGAACAAGTCAATTAAACTAGTCGTATAAAATCGAATATAAAAAAATTACCAAAACCAGCAAAATAACCAATCTTGGATGTTATCGCGTACCTTTTTTTTTGTAAAATATTTATTCATGTTTACATACAATATTTGTATTTAAATGTCGGTCTTATTTAAAATTAAAAAGCAACATTAACTTACTAATATTTGACACTGAAAATTTTATGTTCTATTTATCTAATCCAATAGGTTTCTTAAAGTGATATTTAGGTTGGGGTCTAACTTATTTAATCTAGTACATTTTGTTTTTATTAACTCTTTGAGATGGCAGATGGCTATGGTTTCTATTACAAGATACAGAGTGCAGTGATTTTATCTTTTGTTGGTATATTTAAATGTAAGGTTTAATATTGTGAATAGTCTACTCTGCGTTCCCGTTATCTGATTGACCATTTTTATTAGTAGAACTGAGATTAATCGCGATTGCTGCGTGCATAAGAATCTGTGCATTAAGTAATCCCTATTCATGTTGCAATTTTGACATGTATCTGAGGAAACCTTATTTATTTTCTTAAGATTTCTAAGAAAGCGGTATGCTTGATGGATCAAGAACCGTATTGTTAATTTTTTTAAATGCACTGGGGGTTTCTCTATTTTGCTTAAGGAGAGATAAATATACAGGGTGTTAATTAATGTCATGCAGATATTTCAGTGGATGATAGTACTCGTCAAAATAGGAAAAAAATGCAAATATATGCATGGTCCAAAATGCCTTATTTTCGGTATACAGGGTGGCAAAGTTTCAATTTTTTTTCTCGTATTTTGCGTTTTCTCTCTTATATTCTGCGATAATTGTTTCAAATTTGGAACATTATCCCTTTTTTAAAATATCTACAATAAAGTATCAAAATTGCCGGTCGCAGTATACAGGGTGTTACATTTTCTTGAATCGGCTACAATTTTATCTTTTAGAACTTTTTTTTTTGGCTCCCTGTATGAATTTCGGTATGAAATTTAAACTCTCTGTTCCTTTGTTGAGCGTTCTGGTCTCTTGCACTATTCTCGTATCTATGACCGTTTTCAATTTATTTGCAAAAATATCCATCAATGAAAATTAAGTGTAGGCGAAATAACGCAATAATGAATATAAGAAAAAAATAGAGTGTCTGTCTGTCAGTCCATGAGGCGAAGAATTGATTCGTGCATTTTAGCAAGAGGCGGCCATTTTCAACAGTTTTTATAATTTTGTTTTATTTTTATTTGATTAACTAATCAATTGTTTTGATACACAGCTTTTTACTCTGCGTTATTTCGCCGACACTTAATTTCCATCGATGGCTATTTTTGCAAATAAATCGAAACCGGTCACAGATACGAGAATCGTGCAAGAGACCAGAACGCTAAACAAAGGAACAGAGAGTTCAAATTTCATACCGGAATTCATACAAGGAGCAAAAAAAAAAGTTCTGAAAGATAAAATTGTAGCCGATTCAAGAAAATGTAACACCCTGTATACTAAGACCGGAAATTTTGATACTTTATTGTAGATATTTAAAAAAAGGGTTAATGTTCCAAATTTGAAACAATGATCGCAGAATATAAGAGAGAAAACGCAAAATACGAGAAAAAAAATTGAAACTTTGCCACCCTGTATAACGAAAATAACGCGTTTTAGACCATGCATATATTTCCATTTTTTTCCTATTTTGACGAGTACTATCACCCTCTGAAATATCTGCATGACATTAATTAACACCCTGTATATGTCTGGACTGGAGATTGTCGTCTTGTAGTATAATTTTTGGCATATACGCAGCTTCCTGTATAACTCTTCTAATATGTGGGTTTTCGCAGGGGTAGAGAAAGGGGTTAGGAGGGTTAAATATTTGTGAATATTAACGTTTCCAATTATTCCTTTTCTAACATTTAGAACTATATTTTTAATTAAGAGAGTGTTACATTTTAACCACAGATCAGTCAGTGCCAGCCCACCTTTGTGCTTTGGCTGTATCAAGGTTGTTCTTGCAATTCTTAAATAGCTACCTCGCCACAAAATCCAGCCGCATATTGAATTTAGCCAGTTTAGCCTGTTAGTTACTTTTACAGGAACCTGTAAAATTTGCGCTAAGAACCAAACTTTTGATAATGCATAGGTATTTACAAAAGCTACGCGCTGTAACAGACTTAAGTCCCTGTCTATATTCATCATAATAATGTTACGAACTTGGTTAACCCTATTGTACCAGTTATTTTTAATCATTGCATGCACTGTTGAATTAAAATGTATTCCCAAAATGTTAATGCTTTCTTCAATTTTGAACCATTCATATTCTAATTGTTTGAATTTATGTTTCTCTTTTGGCCCGAGCCTCAAGTCAAATATTAGTTGGTACATAACTTGTATTGATTTTTACAATTTGGCAAAAACTTGGGTACGGGTAAAACATTTTCAAGCTTAATTTCTTGTTCAAGAATTCGAAAAAATTTTTGCCCGAGAACTTGACCCGTGAAATACTTTCACCCTTGCATTAATATAAACATACCTAGGTATTTGCGTTTTTTTTTTATAGAATATAAGTATGATTACCGGTTTAAGAAAGGAATTAACAAATAAAGAACTTCTAGACGATATTGTCATTTTAAATGAAGAAATAGAAACTGATCTGGGATATAAGGTAGCTGACAAAATAAAAATTGTGGCAAAAAAAACATGTAGAAATCCAAATAAAGACAACTGGATTTTGCAAGCACCACTGGACATTACAAAATGGTTCCTTAAAAAATAAAAAATAAATATAGACTTAATGAAAGTACATGTTAAAGAGCATTTTAATTTGGCGATGTGTTTTAATTGTGCAGGGTTTGGACATGTGGCCAAACACTGTCGGGAAAGGCAATGTTGTCATAAATGCGCCGAGGAACACCCAAGCAAGGATTGTAACAGCAAAGTCTTAAAGTGTCCAAACTGCACCAGGTTTAATTTGAAACCAGAGGTAAGTCAACACTCTGCCAGAGACCATCAATGTCCGGTGTACCAAAGACGGCTAATACAATACCAGAGTAACATAAACTACTCTCAGGAACAATCAACCGTTTTTTTATGAAAAAAACAGACCATAGGAACTCAGTCACCAAAAGCATCATTCACCAAAATGTCCAATCCTTGGGTAATGCAGTGGATCGGATAAATTTTATGTTAGAATCACACACTAATTGTGAAGTCCTATGTATCACAGAGCATTGGAAATCTGAAGAGCAGTTAAATTGTATGTCAATAAGTAACTTTAATCTAGCTTCCACGTTTTGCAGAGACGAGGGAAAGCATGGTGGTTCAGCAATCTACTGTAAAAATACTGTTAAGTTTAAAGTGCGACGAAAATTAAATAAACTATCAAAAAGTGGAATATTTGAATGTGCTGCTGTGGAGTGTACATTGGGTAAAGTAGAAACAATCATTGTATCTGTATATAGACCTCCAGCAGGAGACATAAAGGAATTTATGGAAAAACTAGAAAAGTTATTAGTATATATATTTAAGGAAAATAAAGCCATATTCATATTGGGGGATTTTAATATTGAAATGTTAATAGTCAATGAAAGAAAAATACACCTACTATCTCTAATGAGCTCTTTTAATATGAATCCGACCGTAACGGAAAACACAAGAATAACTAATAACTCGGCTAGTTGTATAGACAATATCTTTACAAACTTTGATTTTACACATACAATTGTGTTTGATAACTATATCTCGGACCATAAAGCACAGAAAATCACTTTTAGAATTAAGCAGACAAAAGAAACGTTTTTGCAAAACACCCGTATTTTTCAGACGAAAATAAAAATGATTTTCTGTCAAACTTACAAAAACAAGACTGGAGAGAAGTTTATAATATTGAAAACAACAATGTAAATAATCAGTGGAACACATTTATGAATACTTTTATTTTGTTATTTGACCAAAGTTTTCCACAAAAACTAGTAGGTAAAAGACAAAAAATATCATTGTATACAGATGTAAATATTCTAGAATGTAAACGTAGATTAGATATTTTATTAACCTTATCCAGACATAATCGCATTTATACAGAACAATATAATAGCGAAAAAAAAAAGATATGATAGTTTGCTAATTGGAGCTCGTGCCACCAAATATGAAAATAGAATTAAGAACTCGGATAATAAGTCAAAGTGCATGTGGTCCATCTGCAAAGAAATAAACGGAAAAAATAATAGCTCGGAAATTAAAATGGATGGGGACCCCCAAAATATTGCTAATAAATACAATTTTGTTTTTGCTCTCAGTTGTGCCCGATATTTTGAGTAAATTAATTAATATACCTTTTAAATGTAGTATAAGTAATAATGTAAATTCAATATTTCTAAAGCCTGTAACACACCGGAAGAAATCTGTGAGATAGCACAAAAATAAAAAAATAAAAATAGTAGTGGCTTGGATGGAATTCCAACAAGTATAATAAAAATATCGGCTAGTGAACTGAAAAACATATTGTGCCACATTATAAATAATTCTTTCAATTTTGGAATATTTCCTGAAAATTTAAAAATCGCACTTATTAAACCTTTGTATAAAAAGGGGGATCCTGAAATGCTAGACAACTACAGGCCTATAAGTTTATTACAAGGTTTTTCGAAAATATTTGAGATGGCTATGAGCACTAGATTAGTAGACTTCTTTAACCAATATAAGTTATTTAATAAATATCAACATGGGTTTTTAAAAGGAAAGTCAACGCAAACTGCTATCTTTGACTTTATTCAGAAAATTCTTAACCACCTCGAAAATGGCGAATTAACATTAGGAATGTTCCTAGATCTGTCTAAAGCATATGACTGTCTGGATAGGGACTTGCTGGTACAAAAACTTGAAAAATACGGCATAAGAGGAAATGCAAAACTTTGGCTAAGATCATATTTAAGTGGTAGAAAGCAAATAGTAAGCGTAACGAAAAAGGGAAAAAATGCTAAATCAGAAATGTTGTCAAATAATGTAGGAATAGCACAAGGAAGTATTATAGGGCCAATTATTTTTATAATATTTATTAATGACTTACACCTTCTTATGAAATCGGCAGACCAATTCATGGTAAAATACGCAGACGATACAAACTTAATTATAGGAAGTAAAGACTTAGAAGAATTAATTGCCAAAGCCAAAGAATTCTTTAACCTAGTCACCGAATGGTTTACATCAAATAGACTCGTTCTAAATAAGGATAAAACAAATGTAATGTTATTCAAAACTAAACAATCAAATATAATAAAACCAATAGACATTGAATTACATAGCAAAGAGCTTATCCTTATGGAAAACGCTAAATTCTTGGGCATCTATATGAATGAAAATCTAAACTGGTCATGTCACATAAAAAATTTAATTAAAAAACTAAACTCGATTTGTTATGGCATTAGAATAGTTAGCACATACATGAACAGAGATACGCTAAAAATTTTATACTACGCCAATTTCGAATCAGTACTAAAATATGGAATCATATTTTGGGGAAGGGACAGTATGACTCAAAATATATTTATCATTCAAAAGAGATTAATTAGAATTATTAAGAAAATAAAATTTTTGGAAAGCTGTAGATATGTATTTAGAAGTCTAGGTATAATGACCGTCTTTGGTGTTTATATATATGAATGTTTAATGTTCTTCTTTCGAAATAAGGATATGTTTGACTTAAAACCAAAACATGAGTACAGCACTAGAACACACAATATTAATTATATAAAACACAGACTTACACTAACTGAAAAGTTTCCCCATTACATGTGTATAAAACTTTTTAATTCACTTCCAGCTAGATTGAAGGGTATATCGTCATGTAAAAAGTTTAAAGTATAATTAAAAAAATGTTAATAGACCTAGAACCGTATGACATGAAAGATTTTTGCCCAGATTTGTAAATTGTTTGTATGACGTCATTTCTTTTGTGTACTTTGTACTACGATTTGAAATAAAGTATTTATTATTATTATTATTATTATTATAGAGAAAAGTGTCTTTTAAACTTTTTGACGCAATATATTGCCCGAAAAATAGGCGTACCTAATTAGATTGCAGGGCTGCAAATAAAATGTATCAAAACTTACATTGGGATAATCTGACTTTATTTTCATACCTTGTTTGTGTAACCTAGGCCTAGTTAGACGTGTTTAAATTAATCATAATAAAATAAAGTTATATATCAAGAAACATCACTACTCCATACTTACTAAAAAATACTAAATACCCGGTATTTTACCCCTATTTGAGCATAATACAATCATACAACGGTTTTTACTAGTCGTTGTTTATATTCCAATCCGAGTCACTAAATGCACAAACGCAATTATCTTACCGTTTACAAGATCCCAATGGTGAGCTTCAAATTTATAACACCCTGTATATTATAGCTTTGTAATCAGAATATATTATATCAACGACCACTTTCCGTAGCGGGCTTAAAACCATGCTTTTGTTTGCTTCATAGAAGTATTTTTGTTGAAGTATTTTTTTTATTAGGTTACAATTATACCGAGGGGACCCAGTTTGGGCCACACGGCTTACATTCCAGAAAAAGAGAGGTATCACGTGACAAAGTCGCAACTGTTAGCCATGATGGACACGATGATGGGGGGCAGGGCGGCCGAGGAACTGGTCTTTGGACCGGAGAAAATTACATCGGGTAAGGATAGAACCATAGACAATATATAGACATAAAATATAAAGGGTGACGTAATTGTTTACATTTTGTCCCGATCAGAAATCGTTTTTAACAGAAATTAATGACATCAAATTATAATGTTTGAGGGAAATCACTGTGGAAATGCTGTACGGGCGTTTTTACTACACGTAACGCCAAATTTGATGAATTTATCATATTCATTTATTGTCTAACGTGCAGTGTTGGTGAGCTATGTTTGTGACATATTGCGGTTGTGGATTAATTTCTAGTTTTTTTGTGAAATAGAACTGTTTAGTGGTATTTATTAGCTAACTACAATGGTTCGCCAGTGCGTGGTGTGTAAAAAACTTGACTATTCTAATACCGGATTAATAGTTCTGTGGGGTTATTCAGGTTATGTTTTTTACCTTGCAGTGGAGTAGCTAATTTTATATTTTCAGTAAGTGAAAGTGTCACTTTGTTAACTTTCCAAACGAAGGTGTTTGTTTCGGCAACCGTTCGGAAAGTGGACACTTTCCTTCCCGTCAAATTAATTTTTTTAAATGCATTTTTTTTTTCAGAAAAAAAATATACAGCTTGTATCATATAAATACTGCGAGTAATTTTTTTTAATGAAATATGTATATTTTTACATTCTACGATCAATTCTACACATTTTTCATCAATCATGCCGTACCTATCTTTAACCGTTTACGAAATATTACCTTTTAAAACAAAATAGACAAACGACAAAATATGAAAGAAACTATTTTATAAGATGTTGAAAATGTCCTCCACCAACCGTTCTGCAGGAGATCAATCAATCTAAAAATTCCTGTTGTACATTTTGTACTACTTGTGGAGCAGTGACGTAGCTATAGCTTTTACATGGGGGGGTTTGGGTATGTCAACGTCCTAAAAAAAAGCGCCGCAGGCGAAAATTTTTTGGGTGCCACGCCCTTTTTTATTGATGGTTTTTACCTTTTAGGTAATTTTCGACTCTCAAGTCTAAGTCTCATTAATATTATCAAGTTACAACTAACTAGGTATATACTGGATTATTATTGAAATAAATATTAATTATACATTTAAATTTGTTTTTTTGTGATATAGAAAGTATACTGATTTGTTAATGGTATTTTTTTGGATGGGGGATACTTCAAGCTTTGGTAATCTGTATTTTTTAACAAACCCGAACAAACCCCCCATGATGGGGGGGCGCGCGCGAAAAAATACAGATGACCAAAGCTTAAAGTATTTTATTAAAAGAAAAAATTATTCTTACAAAAGTAAATTTAATCTCTTTCTTCTTTCAACTAACTTATTTACAATGGTTGAGGAATCTATTTCTATTGCCACATCTCGATGAACACTCATAAGCGCGAATCCTGTAAGCCGTTCGTCTCCCATTCTGTTTCTTAAATACGTTTTTAGCCGTTTAAGTGTGGAAAAAGTACGTTCAGGCGTGGCAGTTCATACTGGAAGTGTTGCAAAAATTTGAAGAAGCTTCTTAATCGTTGGGAAAAAAAGTTCATCACATTGATCCATTGCTTCTAAGGCAGTAGAGGGCTTTTCTTGATTGCACCAGTGGTTGTGCCAAAGTTCATACTCGCTTACCACAACTTTGTTTTCAGATTCAGTAAGAAATATTTCCCCTATTCTTGCAATACATTTGAACTAATGTAATCCTAATATTTTAGCAGTAATACAGTATGATAAGTATTTTCCCATGGGGGGGGGGGGGTTTGAACCCCCAACCCCCCCCTTATATACGTGCCTGTTGTGGAGACTTTTCTCGTATTACTCGTCGAATGGACTCCTTAAGCGAATCTAATGAGTTGAGAGACATTTTAACGTAACCCCACAAGAAAAAAGGCAAGTGGGTTAAGATCGGGCGATCTGCGTGGCCATACATGAGCAGCATAAAAAACCATAAAGTTAATACAGTGGCAAGAGATAGATACAGTGAGGCTCTCATGAAAGAAAAATGGTCCGATTACTCTATTTTCAACAATACCCGCCCAGACATTAATTTTTCGTTATACTGGGTGTGATTTTCTATGAACCAGTGAGGATTTTCCTGTGCCCAGTGTTTGTAGTTTTGTCTATTAACCTGACCATTTAAAGAAAACAGCTTCATCTGAAAAACAAATTATTTGGACATTTCGTGCTTGATTATCTGTTGCTCAATCATTATTTCACAAAATTTTTCTAACCTATCGGGATCATCGCCCAATAAGTCTTGTACAATTACTGGTTTGTAGGGATGAAACTTATTTTATTTTAATTTTTTTTTAGATACATGTGGTGGTTTGGTGAGTATCGTAGTCACGCCCAAATTGTTTGCTTGAGATATAAGAATCTTCCTGCAGTGATAATATGTTTATTTTTTTCTCCTCTGGTATACCAGAACGACCATTTTTAACACTGTCTTTAACAGTTCGGGAAGCTCTCGCCTTGATTGCTACCAATGAACCATTGACACTGTCGATATGGGTATTTTTCTTTGAACATATCAACGGACTTCCCTATGACTTGTACTTTTATCTGCACAACCCAATAATCAAAATTTCTACGCGTTTATCTTCAGCGAGGCGCATTTTGGATATAATATCAGCAGAGCAAAATTCAAATTTAACTCTCAAAATGCCTTTATTCCAAACTAACTTTAACAAAGTCAAGTCAAAATATGCTTTATTGTTATAAGATATTAATCTCGTTAACAAAGCTCAAACTATCAATACTATAAACAGTTATGACAATTCATTGTTTCCAGTATAAGTAAATAAACAAACAAACAAGTAGACAAGCACGCCATAAAATAACAAAGTTAATATGGTCAAATGGGTTACTTACAATTAAACACCAAGATTAGGACAATTGAAATTATACAAAATTAAAATTTATGATCTAATAATAACCTGGTAGGAATGGAATGAGCGAAAGCCCCAAAAAGAAAACAAAATGTACAAGCGAGCAACCAGACATTAACATTGTAAAATACCTGAAGGGTAGCTAGTTAGTTAATCTTAATTACACACACCAGGTACTTGCTACACTTAAACATAACCATTTAAAAATATACAATCAGCCAATAAAACGCAATGACAGGAACCTCATATCACTCCACAATTAAAATACACAGTCATAGAACTCTTCCAATGTGTAGAACGCGTTCATTAACAAATATTCCTTAAATGTTTTCTTAAATTGTTTTAGGCATCGAAGGTATTTTATTGATTGCGGAACATGGTTATATATTTTCTTACTCTCATAGAATATTGATTCTATGACAGTTCATTACATGGAAAGTGACAACATAATATAGAAAATAATAACCATTAAAAAAATGGAAGTTAATCCAATTTAATTCATTAATAAAATCAATTAAAAAATAGTATAAATAATTTAATTTAGTAAATATCTCTTTAATTGTTTATTAAAAGTTGCCAATTCTTTTAATTTTTCAGGTATTGTTTGGACGATTGTTATATTTTAATATTCCGTCATATAAAAGCGATTTTTTTTCGAAATTACTTTTTACTGGTATAGTTTGATAATTTATACAACGTCTGGTGTTATGATCATGTAATGTCTTATTTTATTCTCCTGAAGTGTTATGTTTGATTTTTTTTTCTTTTAAAATAATAGAGTGAATTAGAATACAAATTTTTAATTTATAAATGTTTTGAACGTGTAAATACCCTTTTGGTCTATATAGATTAACAGTTGGTTCTAAATGTGATAATTTGTGTATGCATTTAATAGCTTTATTTGGCAGTTTTTGTAATGGTTTTAAGTTTGATAAACAAGCAGATACCCATACAGAAGCTAAGTATTGTAATTTTGATAAGTATTTTAAAGGAATGATATATCTAGCTATATACAAAACAGATATTAATTATATTAACATTCACTGACATTTTTTGACATCTCAAACTTAAATAGCAAATTGTCAATGGCTCGAGTTCAGAACGTTGCCAAGTCGAGAAACATATCAATGGTGCATACCAAAATTAATTAGTAAACGGTTGAAGATAGGTAGAGCATGATTTAGGTAAAATATCTAGAATTGATCGCAGAATGTAAAAAAATATACAAATGTTCCATTACGCGTGGCATTGATATTATCTACCTACTATCTTTAAAAAAAATGCATTTCAAATCATTCCATTTAAATTGATTGGGTGGACTGATTCGTTTCTTTATCATAACGCTGTATACTTTCCAGTCGTTTTACACTATTTATTTTAGGGGCCAGTTCAGATCTGCAACAAGCAACGTCTATCGCAACGCACATGGTCAAAGATTGGGGCATGTCCGAGAAGTTGGGGCTCCGGACGATATCAGACAATCCAAAAAGTTTTCATGCAGAACAACTGGGGCCTTCTACCAGTGAAACGGTGAGTTGTGATTTAAATTTACACAGTGATATGAAACTAGATTTAAAATTCAGTAAATCCATATCATAGGATTGGATTACGGCAAATACTAAACATTCAGAAAAATTAACCCAAAGCAAAGAGCTCTTATAGAACTACAACTACAGAACTGGACTTTGAAACCTTCAAGTGTAAAATAACATACAGTGTGTATCAGCCAAATGGAATAAATTCGATAATAAATACACGGGGGCGTGTCCGAAAAAACGCTCGGACCCGTCGATTGGTATTTCTAGTTGCGCATTTTTTCCAATAAAATCTTTTTATACAGGATGTGTCATGTAACTGGCCAATACCAATTTGCTTATTTTAAATGCAACACCCTGTATATAATTCAATTTTTGGATTATTCAGAAAATTTTAGACATTATTTTATGTACAATATCCTATACCTATCTTCAACTGTTTCGGAACTATTAAGTGTTTTCAGATTTTTGCATTTCAGCGGGTTTTTTTTACTGATATGAAATTTAAAAAAAGGTATAAATGGTTTTGTTTCGTTTTGTTTAAAACTCCTGACCTTAGCAAATTGTTGTCTGTCTGCATGACAGTAGTTGTCAGTGTTATAGTCATTTGAATTTCGTTAACTGCATATCAGAAAAATCGTTTATTTAACAGAAATGCACAAAATAACAATTCTACAGATGATTGGTTTTGGTGATAAAACACGGACACAAATGGAAGTTGCTCGGTTATTTCATGAAAAATTTCAAAATTTGCCGCCTGTAACTCAAGGGAAAATTAGTAAAATAGAAAAGCAGTTTCGCCAGCTTGGACATGTAAAGCAAATAAAAAAGTAGCTGCCAATGCAATAAGTGACTCACCAACCTAATTAGATATTATGCCTGATTTGAGGAAAACCCACATACTTCTAGTCGAAAAAGAGCCCCAATGTTCGATGTTAGCCATTCATCGATTATTCGAACATTACAAGAAAATAAAATGTATCCCTATAAAATGATACCTACGCATGAGCTCATGGAAGACGATTTTGATAGGAGAACGTATTTTTGTGAACAACTTATGGCAATGTTAGATAATATTGTGATCCAATTAGAACATGTTTTGTTTTCTGATTAGTGCACCTTTACACTTCACGGTCATGCTAATCGTCAGAATTGCCGCTATTGGTCTAGGGAAAATCCTCACTGGATTAGAGAAGAACATACGCAATATCCTGAAAAGGTTAATGTTTGGGCAGGAATAGTTGGAGATCATATCATAGGTCCCTTTTTCATTAATGGCAATTTAAATGGCGATAATTATTTAGCACTGCTCCAAAATAATGTCATGCCAACTTTGACAAATTTATATCCTGAACCAGCAAACCTACAACAGCAAGGTAAAGCACCCCATTACCAAATCAATGTCCGGCAGTACCTCAACCGAGTATTTCCAAATCGGTGGGTAGGGAGGCGTGGATCGTGGAATGGCCAGCACGATTCCCTGATCTAACGCCATTAGACTTCTTATGGGGTTATGTCAAAAATATTGTACACAAAACGAAACCCCTCGACTTAGCTGATTTGAAAATACGACTAACGCTTGCGATTAGATCGGTCACGCCTGAGATGTTCAGTAACATTAGAAGTAATTTTGATTTAAGATTAGGATGTTGCCAAGACGTTTGCGGCGAGCATTTTCAACATCTTCTACATGAATGTTTTTTTTTTGTTTTTTACATTATCAAGAAATAAACAGTATTACTTATTAGTTTTTGAGTGTGTTGTAATTTTTGCAATAAATCTGAAAACACTCAATGTTTCCGAAACAGTTGAAGATAGGTATAGGATATTGTACATAAAATATGTCCAAAATTTTCTGAAGAATCCAAAAATTGAATAATATACATGGTGTTGCATTTAAAATAAGAAAGTTGGTATTGGCCACTGCTACATGACACACCCTGTTTATAAAGTATTTATTGAAAAAAAAGCGTAACTAGAAATACCAATCGACGTGCGTTTTTTGGGACACGCCCCATGTATTTATTATCGAATTTATTTCATTTGGTTTGATACACACTGTATACAAATATCCTCTACGTGGTCATCTTAATCTTTTTAATCTTAACATAGTATTAAACAAAGTCGCTGTCGCCCGTCTGTCCCTATATGTGCTTAAATCTTTAAAACTACGCAACGGATTTTGAAACGGGTTTTTTTAATAGATAGAGTGATTCAAGAGGAAGGTTTTTATGTATAATACATGCATAATATTGTAGAGAAACACTGATAAATTTAGAGGTTTGTTCGGGTTTGTATTTATAAATCTTGACGTGAACTCGCCTTATTATCTCAGAGAAAGCGACGTCGTATAATGCCGGGCTGCAACGCAAGCCGGTTACACGCTAGTAGGTTATAAATAAATACAAAAAAAAAAACTAAAATATTTCTTATTGTCCCTTGCCTGCTTTATTAATACTTTAATGAAAACTTTTTTAATTATTACTTATTATTCATTCTATTAAAATCCTTGCCACGCCCTACGGCGCTGGTGTTGACTAATCGCTCCGAATTATTAAGCCATTACAATTCCACGCAGAGTCGGAATTTTAACGCGCTCTCTCTCTTCTGTCCTTGTTTCATATATACGAATGTTCGATGCAAACAAACAGGCTGTTCATGAATAAATGGCTTTGTCTATTCTATAAGAGGTATTTAGCCGAAAGTGTTATCGCATAGGCGGTGTGAATGGTCCTTTTTTCAGTTGAGTTCGATAATTAGGTATTATAAAACGCTTACTGTTTTTTATGTTTTAAGGTTGACAATGAAATCAAGAGGATCATGAGCGAGAGCTACGATAGAGCGAGACACATCCTGAAATCTCACGCGAAAGAGCACAAGGCGTTGGCGGAGGCGCTCATGAAATACGAGACTCTCGACGCCGAAGACATTAAAGCCATCATGGCGGACAAAACGGCGGAAAAATCGTAGTAGACGTTCGCCCGATGTGAATTAGAAGTGATTTAAGAAAATTTTTAATTTTATTTTTTACGGCAGTTGTTCGACACGCAAGCGGGTAGAAAACGTGAGAGCACCATAAAGATTTACGTCTTATAGATACGCTTCATCCTTAAACTATGACTTAAAATTAGGATTTGTTTTTACATTTTTTACATTCGATAAAAAATAGTAAAGTATTGGTTTAAACGAGAAATAAATTATTTACGAATTGTTCGAGAGTTGTCCTGATTTGTTTTGCGGTAAATTCCCCCTTCCCTGTATATAAAATTCCATTTTCCGACTATTCATTATCGGGCACCGCAATTTCTAATCTCGCAACCGGAATTTCGACATTCCCTCTTTTATCTTTGAAAATTTATTTCATTTCAGGCGACACCATGTAAATAGTCAAAATTTTGGAAAAAAAATGTTTAACTCAGAAACGGTTAGAGTACGATACAAAAACTTTTAATAAAAGTTACTGGACATAATAAATAATATACAGGGTGATCAATTTAAAATAAGCAAGTTTGAGACAACTTCCGGTGTAACCGGAAGTCGCATATGTTCGCTGTTATTTCATTTGAAGAGAGCGTCTCTGAAAACCTTATCCAATCCATTACTTTTCGAAATATTCTAATGAACGGTCACCGTGGGACACCCTGTATATAGAAGTTACGTTTGGTATGTGTTATTCAATGTTTTGTTTGTGAGTTCTCTCTTGCCTTATACAGTGTGTCCACGGATAGAGTTTGGAAGGGGAAAAACTCTTTTATTAGTAGGTATAGAGAAAAAGTCATTCTTTATAAAAACGTCTGCTTGTGCTGAAACTACAATTTCGAATATAAGATTTGCGATTACTTTGCAGGGTTCGTCACAAACAACAGTTTTTGTTTTTTGGATTTTTTTTTAATTATTATTTTCTGTTCCTTTTGATGATTGGCTAACTCATCACTTTGGGAACAAATAAATTGAAATGGTCCAAACCAGTTGGCAAGTAGGAGTCCCGATCTTACAATTATCGACTTTCATTTATGGGGATATCTGAAGCCACATGTGTATAAAACCAACTTCAATAATAACTTAGATCTTTTGAAAGAAAAAAAATAAAAGTAGTTATTGCAAAGATCCCAATACAGCAAGTTAGGAACTGTTATCGGGAATTCAGATGTCGAGTTGAACTATGCGCTAAGTCGGTGGTACCCATAGACAATTTACCTTTAGATAAGCAAACAATAATCACGAATGTGGCAGTTTTATGGCCTCGCGCATGTAAACAAAACTGGGAACTATTAGACATGCGCACTGCAACATTATCGTTTGACGAATAGGAAAATAGACAGGTCCTGGCTTTAAAATTTAAATTCTTGCCAAAAAATTGTAATTTCTTCTCAATTTTTTATCAAGTTGGGAAGAAAGGTAGTGATTTCTGGCATTTTTAGTAGTAGCAAACCTATCAGATTGTAACGATAGAAAATTGTTTTTAAGGTTTTGTTTTTAAAATTTGTTTAAAAATGATTCGTCGACTAACGAACTACCTAGGTATTTAATTTTTTTCTTTTATATAATATAAGTATAGAGAAAAGTGTCTTTTAAACTTTTTGAAGATTGCAGGGCTGCAAATAAAATATATCAAAACATGCATCGCGATAATCTGTCTTGGTGTGGGTTTCCCTTTATTTGCATACCTTGTTTGTGTAACCTAGGCCTAGTTTGATGTGTTTAAACTGATCATAATAAAATAAAGTTATATATCAAGATACATCACTATTCCATACTTACTGAAAATACGAAATACCAGGAATTTTACCCCTATTTGGGCATAATAAAATCATACAACGGCTGTTACTATTCATTGTTTATATTCCAATCCTAGTCACTAACAGCGGTATGCAATGTTATAGGATCAACTTTAATCTAGATTAAATTCATTTTTACCCTGGTACGACATACCCAAAAATCATTTAAAACGGGATTAAAAACGGGTGCTGCTTACTGCTGTAAGAGAACAAATACAATTCACTAAACTACACAAAAACTAGAAATCCGTAAATATTAAACACCCAAAAACCACGATAGCAAAGAAAACTACAAGAAATCCACAGAGAAACCTTAAAACACAATAACAAAAATGGCGGCCGAGCCGGTTCTGGAGAGTATTCTTGAACGCGTCGATAAAGTAGGACGGCCGATAACACGAGGTTTGTGCGCATGCACGAAGGTTCCCCGAATGAAGACAGCTGACCGACGAGTCATGCGCTCGGACGTATTTTTTCACCCATAAAACGTAACTTTTGTTTGCGCAGGAGATAAGCTGTAGGTATCTAAAGGTAAATTGTCTATGGTGGTACCACGTTTGAATAAAATATAATTTATTATTGAAGGAATTGAAGAAATATGACATGTAATAATAAAAATACTTCAAAAGTAGGCAAATAAAAAATGGTTTTCTTACAACAACATCGTTACTTTGCCAGATATAAATCATATTCGAAGTAAGAAAGCAACAATAGTTGTTTGTTTTTACGTCAATTTATTTTAAACGAAACCCAAAAAACTAAAAATGTTGGTTCTGATGAACCCTGTAATTGTAGTTTCAGCACGAGCAAAGTTTTGATGAAGAATGACTTTTTCTTCTTTACCTACTAATAAAAAAGTTTTTTCTCTTCCAAACTCTATCCGTGGAGGCACTGTATAATATACGCTTGTTTTGTACACATTTTTTTGTATGATTGTATTTACATTTAAAAACAATTTAGATCATGTGCCCCCCTTGGTGAAGTTCTTGATCCGCCACTGCACATTTTCACCTTTTAATAGAATTATCAAAAGTCAAAATTATTGTTTAAAGAATGGTAAAGTCTGCCTTTTGCCTGAAATAATTTTGTAAATATTGGTGACAGGCCGAGAAATAAATAATATAGTTTTGCCTTATTTGCCTGCTTTATACCTCCCATTTAACATTTAATTTAATTTAAGATTTAAGCTAAACTAAGAATTTAAAAGTTGAAAGTTAATTTTCTTATGCATACGTTTATACCTCTCATTTAAACTAATTTATCATTTAATTTAATTTAAGAGTTGACCAACTTTCAACTTAAGGTAAAAGATCGTGCCAGATCGTGCTAAATCGCGTTAAATCGTTCACCACAACTGTCGGTGATTGGCCAGGAAGAAAGATGAATATTTTGATCGGTGACAATAACCTAAAATTATTGTTAAAATTTTTATTTTTATCAACAAATAAAGTAGTTTTCTCTATTTATTTTGACTGATCTAAATTCTTGTGATTTGTAATGGAAGACAACGATTTGTTTTTTACTACTTGCTTTAATTGTTGTAACAACAGCTGGACAAATCTTCTTTTTTTTGCACTTCATTTAATTTAATTTAGTGGCACGTTTTCGAGGTATAAATTAACAAAATTATTTCTTAGCTTAGTTTAAATAATAAATTAAATCTTAAATTAAATTAAAACTTAAATGAGAGGTATAATGCAAGCAATATAGTGAACATTTTCCTTTTTGTGGTTACCGAAAAACTAAAATGGATATTTTAATTGGATTCATTTTAGCCTTTTGGGCTTATTTAAAACTTCTGTTTGTAACATATCTTCAGTTAATATAGAAAATATATTGACACATGTATTGCCGTTTTTTTTCGCCCTTTTTACATGCCGCCTATGATATTAATCAATAAGGATCGAGCATCTGGCGATGTAATTTTGTATGCGCAAGAAAACGAGCGCAAATGCAAAGCTCCAGGTATTGTTTGCTGAATGAAACTTGTAAGGTTTCGAAATGGACTCACATGTCCGGGTAAAAACTAGTGTTGGGAAAAATCGACTACCGAGTATTCGAGTGATTAAAAAAACCGAATCATAATCGATTTTTTTTTTCACTCAAATTCTAATATTAATTATTAATATTGGCGGTTCATCGTTTATGTTGATATACAGCATTTGTATTGGGAATAACTGACTCGGTGTTGTTAATCAATTAATTTTTTGCGGATTATTAAATGTGGCGGAGATATTTGTGGATTTTTTGGCATGGTTCCCAGTTCCCAGATCTTACATTACAATTTAATTTAACAACTTGACTACTTGACCTTGAGATGTCACGATATTGCATAACTCATGATATTTATGAATACTGAATACTCACCACTAAACATTCAGTTTTCAGTAGACGCCGACGATTTAAATAAAATCCTATTATCCTACGCAGTATTTATTTGAATAATATCGCCAATAATAACCGAAACCACTCGTTGTAGCCGCTCGCTAGGAGATGGCTCTGGCCGCAGTGAGTGATTGACAGGCGGGCAGCAACTTTGGAGACGCGTTAAAAAATAAAAACCATACGTTCGTCACTCATTTTGTCACTCGAATTATTTCCGAAGATAATCGAATAATTCAAGTAATTGAAAAAACCGAATTATAGGTTATTTTTCACTCGAGTTATCCCATCACTAGTAAAAACCATAGACATTTACCTTTAGATACGTACAGCTTATCTCGTGCGCAAACAAAAGTTAAGTTTTATGGGTGAAAAAATACGTCCGAGCGCACGGCTCGCCGGTCAGATGCCTTTCCTCCCAGCAGCATTGGGCATGCGCACAAACCTCTTGTTATCGGCCTGTCCTTCTTTAGCGACATGCTTAAAATATACTCCAGAACCGGCTCGGCGCCATTTTTGTTGTTGTGTTTCAAGTTTTCCCTGTGGATTCATTGTTGTTTATTGTGGGTGTTTAATATTTACGGATTGCTAGTTTTTGTGTAGTTTAGCGAATTGTGCTTGTAGCGACTCGAATATTCAGATAGAAATATAAACAATGACTAGTAACAGCCGTTGTACGATTTTATTATGCCCAAATAGGGGTAAAATACCGGGTATTTAGTATTTTCAGTAAGTATAAAGTAGTGATAGTTCTTGATATGTAATTTTATTTTATTATGGTTAATTTAAACACACCTAACTAGTTTTGAAGAAGTAGTCCATACTCAAAGTGGAGTTGAATAATATAGGGAAAAGAAAAGCATAAAGTCTTTCTCCACAATTTTAATTCAATAGCTAGGCTAGAATTGACATGTTTCGAGTGTAGAAACACTCATCATCAGGAAATTGAAGCAAAAATTATGAACAGCTGATGTTGTTAGCAAAAGAGAAAATATAATAAAATTAAAGGTGGAACTAATCCATAATGGAGCTTTCAATGGCACGCATGGGGAGTAAAAAACTTTAGCAGTCAAGAGGCGAAAAATCTATCAACACGCTGAAAGGTCAGGGACCAGTAAAAAGTCACTGTGGGCGGGAAATGAAGAGAAAAACAGGACATATCAAATAAAGGACTTTGTGGAAATCAGTTCAAGTGTGTGTAATAATAACATTATAGTTTGATTCAACTATGTCGAAGAGGTGTAAAAGATGTCAGATATGAGGGGGAGAGAAAGAAAAAAAAAATGTGTTTTTTATATTAAAGTAGTATAGATGCTTTCATTTAGCTTGAAGTAAAATGCTGTTGGGGCACCAGGCTTGTTACGGCCCAGTTACCCCAGCAGGAGTCAAAACTGACACATATTGTAAAGAAAAGAAATAAAAGTTTACCACATTTTCGGAGAAAATTTTTGATAATTTTTTAAAAGTTTTTCACTCCCCATGCGTGCCATTGAAAGCTCCATTATGAATTAGTTCCACCTTTAATTTTATTATATTTTCTCTTTTGCTAACATCAGCTGTTCATAATTTTCGCTTCAATTTCCTGATGAGTGTTTCTACACTCGAAACATGTCGATTCTAGCCTAGCTATTGAATTAAAATTGTGGAGAAAGACTTTATGCTTTTTTTTTCCCTACACCTAACTAGGCCTAGGCTACACCCTACACCTAACTAGGCCTAGGCTACACAAACAAGGTATGAAAATAAAGAGAAACACACCAAGACAGATTATCCCGATGCATGTTTTGGTATATTTTATTTGCAGCCCTGCAATCTAATTAGGTACGCCTATTTTTCGGGCAATATATTGCTTCAAAAAGTTTAAAAGACACTTTATACTTATATTATATATAGGTAGGTAAAGTTCTCGGTCAAAAATTTTATTAAATTCTTGACCAAGATATTGTGCTTGAAAATGTTTTACGCGTATCCAAGTTTTTGCCAAATTGTAAAAATCAGTACAAGTTATATATACCAACTAATATTTGACTTGACACATACATAATACTTTCTTACTGAAAATACGAAATACTCGGTACTTTACCCCTATTTGGGCATAAGAAAATCATACAACGGCTGTTACTACTCATTGTTCATATTCCAATCCTAGTCACTAGAAGCACAAACACAATTCACTAAACTACACAAAAACTAAAAATCCGAATATTAAACACCCACAATCCACGATAGCTAAGAAAACTACAAGGAATCCACAGAGAAACCTTAAAACACAACAACAAAAATGGCGGCCGAGCCGGTTCTGGAGTGTATTTTGAGCATGTCGCTAAAGAAAGACAGGCCGATAACACGAGTTTGTGCGTATGCCCGAAGGTGCCCAGAGGGAAGGCATCTGACCGGCGAGCCGTGCGCTCAGACGTATTTTTTCACCCATAACACTTAACTTTTGTTTGTGTGTTTTGTACGTATCTAAAGGTAAATGTCTATGGGTTATTTGTTTACGAATGGCCTTTAAATTATCAAACTTAGCCTTGAAGTTACTACATGAATGACTTCACCCATATAGATAAAGACCGCTTAAGAAAATGTCATAGTACCTACCTACTTATAAAAACGTCCTTTATTAAAACATAAAAATTACAATAATTTATCTTTTAACTCTCGATGGTAATATTAAATATAGGTTCGAAGAGGGGCCCTCGCTCTCCCCCTCCCCTAGCCAGCTAAAAGGCGAATAAAAAAGTAATTCTTATGTCATTTATTTGTACTTATCAAATATTATGCAAAAGGAAAATCGTCCGCCTATGAACCTCTTGTTACTAACAGTTACACAGAAATTATTCTCCTCTTCTCTAATTGTACCATCTTTACCATAAATTTTAGTTATAGCAAAAAACGTTTTTTTATCATAATCGTGTTTTACGGAATACCAATTATTTTTTATCACACGGTTATACTGAAAAATACATTTCCTGCCATCTTTGATATTTGAAGATTGCGGATCTGTAAGCCAACGGCTATAAGGATTAAATATACCGTTCCAAGTAAATAATGAATTTTTATCAAAAACTGCAGACCCAAAACATAATTGACCAAATTCAACATTGGACACTGAATTTATCAGATTATATTTGCATACTTTTTCATGACTGGTTATTTGTTCATGATTCAAGATATCCCCACATCTGTATCTGCAATAAAATCGCAGTTTTGGTAAATCAATTCTAATAAGGCCATTTGGCTGTTTACCAAAACGACCATAACATGTTTCGCAAATAATGTCTATTTGATAGGATAGCTATATAAATGTCCAGACCCAAAAAAAAAATTTTCGCAAACGTCGCACCTAACTGGAATTGTAATAGCAGCATTTTTAGTGTTTACAATTTTCTTTCCACACGGGGAAAACTCAAAGGACTCGATATCCACTGCCCCATATTTTTCTTCCAATCTTTTTTTCATATCTTTTCCAACATGCAACGTTGGTAAATAGAACGGTTCTAATTCTTTTTTTATCATTGCATCTTTACATATCACGTTGGGCAGAAACTCAATATGAATCCACACCCTTTTTTCCAGTTTCAGTTTCACGAGCGAAATTTCTGTCTTACAATCCAAGCTTCGGGGCAGCAAAAATTGAAAACAATCGCCATTTTCCCCTAAACTCTCGCATAGTTTGTCTTCTGAAACATTGTTTACAGTTTGCACGAATTTTTCAAGAACATGCTTGTAAGGAACAGAAACATTAACATATAACCACTGACCATCAAACTTGACATACAATAGCATTAAAAACGGTTCCATGAACAACAAATGTTTTTCTGTTTTGTCAAACGAGTTTATCTTTAAACGGTAGTTTTCGTTCTTATCCATAACATTTTTCTGATGCGTCATCTTAAAATGCTCTGTCATCTGAATCGCAGTATACCTATTGAACCCTTCTGGACATATTGGGCATTTATAAACAATCTTGGTGCATATTTTTTCATGACCTTTTACCGCGTTGTACTGTAATTGCCGGGTACAACCATTCCGATTGTTTGTGCATGGAAAAAGTAAGTAGGGGGCCACCCTTTCGAAGAGGGAGACGGTTCCACGATACTCCTCATCGCGGTTGCACCTACCACAGCTAACTTTACCAGATGGGTAAATTTTTGTTTCCCGAAATGAAAGAAATTTCTTGCAATAAGTGCAGGTGACTCTTTCAAGGATTTCTTGATGTGAAACTATGTTAATTTTATTGGCCATTTTTATTCTGGTATTTTTCTGTTTCTAAAAAAGAGATTTAATATTAGATTTTTCTAAATGATAGCTAGGATACATATATTTTGGTTTTTAGTCTGCCAACTTAAAGCCCAAAATATATCTGTGCCTAATGCTATAATTTGAAAATTATTATTGGTGAATTTTGTCGTTTGCAAGGTTGGTAAAAATATCAAAATATCCAATATAAGGGTGTCCGGAAAAAGGCGGTCAATCCGTTAACCATAATATTGTTAGCGTCAGCAACTTTAGAAGCCGGCGCCGCTGATGATATTACCCTTAGATTTCCTAGTCAAAGATATTACCCATACCGAGAAAATGCCGCGGACCCTGATTTTGAAGAGAACACTGATTCATAGGTTGTGCTCGCGAAAAGTACAGAAAGAACGTCATTGCGAAGTATTGTTGTGTAATGGTGGTTTAGTAATAAATCCATTTTTATCATTTAAACTGTGTATGTGATTTGAAAGTTTTGAACTGACGTTTATACAGGGTCTTAATATTTTAAATCTACTCTTTTCCTTAAATCAAAAGTGAGATTGTGCCCTCGTCCCATAACCTTTGTGGTGGACAGAAAGCCAACATCTTTAAGCTTTATTGTTGGAGATGTTGGAAAGCCTGAAACGCAGCAGAACGGATCCTGAGCAGGTGGATTTGCCACTTTTTCGACCTGACATTGATGATTCAACTGTATGGATTTAACAAGTAACAGATAAAAAGATAATTTGAATGCACTCTGATTTGCAAGTATTGGTAAGAGTTGGACGCTTTTTATTGGGGGATGCTCATATTTGGTATGAAAACTGGGCACCGTCTTAGAGACTGGGCCAATTTAAAAAAAAATGAATTTATAGAAAAGAAAATTCTTGTTCGTTTATTGTGTGAAGCTTCAAGCTTCAATAGCTCAATGTGTAATACGTATACTTCTTATGTTCATAAAAAGGTTGCATTATTAAAAAAAACTTATGTGCTAATTGGAATACCGCAGATTTAATTGAACTAATTGTTTATGGAATTTATGATGACAAAATCCAAGAATCTGTTACTATGAAAGATTTTAATTTAATTTCTGATTTGATTTCTTATCTAGGTACTATTCCCAAATGTGTATCTAATGGCAATAATGCTAACACTTCAGAAAAAATTGTCTCTTCAAAAAATATACGGTATGAAAAATCTGATTTGGCAAAATCAAAAATGTCTTGTTACAAATGTGGCCGTTTGGGTCACGTTAAGCGAAACTGCCGATCTCGCAATAATAATTCTCTAAATTTTAAACCAGATAAAAATTTTAAAGTTAATACGTTATGAAACCTATCCATAATGAATCCTTTACCGATAATACCGCTTCAGCTAAAAAAATAACAAATGTAGTTGTTGTTTTAAGTTAGGTCACGTACTTGAAAATTGTTTTCTTGAAACTTCCATTGATAAACGACGTAATGTTAATGTTATTTTAAGCGAGAAAAACAGTGTACCCACGAAAATAAACATTGATAAGTCAACCTATATGGGTTTAATTGATACCGGAGCTAAAGTGTCTTTGATTTCATTTCAGATAAATTTGCTAAGAAATTTAAATCAAGATTGTTTACACAAGAATTTTTTATCACTGGAATAACTCGTAATACTTTTGTTTCAAAATATAGGCTTAAAGCTGATGTTGAAATTAGTACAGGTCAGCACACAAAGTTAATGTTTATGTTAGTGCCTTCTCATTATTTAGAGTATGATGTCATCATAGGTTGTAATTTATTTGCTGATAGTAGGCTTCCTGCTGTAACAGATTGTGATGGTACACGTATTATAAAACGACAGTTACCGGGTGTTTTAAGAATTTCAGAAGATACTGAAAGTAATTTAAATTAGTTAAAAGTAGGTACCTGAAGAATATCGGTATTATTTATGTTGTGTTATTAACAAATAGGTATTCCGATTTGTTGTCGACAGTTTTTTCGAATTCTGCTGTAAACAACTGTTCTATGCAAATAAATTTAATTGATAACTTTATTGTTAGTCACCGTCCATAATCAATAAGTGAACGGGCGGAAGTGGATACGTAAAATTGTTGACGATCTTCTTAATCATGGCATTATTAGGGAAAGTACTTCTCGTTATTCTAGCCTCCTAGGCATCGGTATTTCAAAGGGCAGTTTACAAGGCCCTGGGAAATTTAAAACACACTGTGGCTCTTTATACATGTATGATATTCTGATTCCATCAGATACTGTTTCCCAAGGTTTGATATATTTAGATCAATTTTTAAAAGCCTTAAAAACAGCAGGATTCTTCCTAAATATTTCGAAGTTTTTACAAACCAAAATTGATTATCTCGGACAAGACATTTCTGCAGTTGGTATTAAGCCTGGTTTAAAAATAAATAGAGGCCTAACAAAAAATAGCTTCACCGGGCAACGCTAAACAAGTTAGACAATTTCTGGTCTCGCGAGTTATTTCCGTAAACTTGTTCCAGAGTTCGCAACTACAAGGGCGTGTATAACTATGTTAACCAAAAAGGACGTCCCATTTTTTGGACGAATGAACAGGAAGAGGCTAAAAATTATGTTACGACATCTATTCCTATTTCACGACCACTTTTGGTAGGTTTTATTCCGGATCTCTGTACTGAATTACATACGGATGCTAGTTCCGTGGGGTACGGACTACGGAGCTATATTGATTCAAAAATATGATGCGGAATATAGAAAAATAGCCTACTTCAGTAAAAGCTCTTTAGCAGCGGAAGCTAAATATCATTCATATGAGCTAGAGACTCTATTATAGTTAATTCACTTAAATGTTTTCAGGTATATCATATCTCGTTGGTCTCAAATTTAAAATAGTGACTGACTGTAATTCCGTTGAGGCGACTGTCATTAAACGCGAAATTGTGCCTCGAATTGGATGATGGTGGACATACCGCCAGGATTTAATTTTGAAATTGTATATCGAAAAGGCTCATCTTTAAGTCATCTAGATTTTCTTAGTCGAAACCTTATAAATGTTCTGCGAGTCTCGAAACATAGTTCCTGATGATAAAAGATTTAGAGGAAGGCAAGCTTGATTCAAATCAATATGTCATTGTCATAAAAAA
This sequence comes from Polydrusus pterygomalis, assembly GCA_963969555.1. NCBI lineage: Eukaryota > Metazoa > Arthropoda > Insecta > Coleoptera > Curculionidae > Polydrusus > Polydrusus pterygomalis. The sequence goes on from OZ018375.1 coordinate 5,252,826, forward strand.
ATGGTCTCTTGTGTTACCAACAAAAGGGTCCCAATAACCAAAAATTAGTTCGTTATTATGTCCCCAGACAAAGCAGGGTTGGTCTTTTACGTTTCTCCATGACGAGCAATGCCACCATATAGGTACAGAAAAGACAATTAATTCCATACTAACTGATTTTTGATTCCCTCATTTAAGAAATTTTGTAAAAAAAAAGTATATTAGGCACTGCATTGTCTGTGCAGTAGTGTAGTTAAAAAGACCAGAACAGGTCCATTAATGTAAAATATTAATACCCAGAAAACCAATTACTCCTTGTCGTACAATACATATTGATTGTTTGGGTCCATTACCATTATCAGCTGATAATTTTAAGTATGTGTTAACTATAATCGATGCTTTTACAAAATACTGTAATTTGATATCTTATTTAAAATCAGTAAATGCAGATGAGACACGGCAAGCGCCTTAAAAAGTTTATCTCAAGTTTTGGCATTCCTAAAGTTTTTATAATGGATAGCGGTATGAATTTTCACAACCTTAGCTTATGCAAATTTTTTTTTGATGAGTTTAATATTCAATAAGTATGATTTCATTACACATGATATCCATAGAGCTAATGGGCAAGTGGAATGATATATGCGCACTATTATGAATTTCATAAGAATTGAAACCCGACTTAAGGTTGAATGGCCGAACGTTTTATGGAAAATTCAATTAGTTTTAATCACAACATTCCAAAAATCGATGTGTCGGTGATTTTATCTTGTTTTATCGGGCAAGCAAAATGCACATCAGGAAAACTGATTTCGAATTTAAGGGACCATATGAAATTTTAAGCATCACCATACAGGGCAGATATGAGATAAAACGAATTGGTGTAGGCAAACACAAAATAATAAACATTTTGTTTTCTTATTAGTGGTTTTCCTAATATTAAAATAAGGTCGTGAAGCATGGGGTCAGCATACTCCCATGGTATTTGTTTTTTTTTTGTGTTTTATGTTTTCCGGGATTGAAACGATATCTCGAAGCATGGGGTCAGCATACTCCCATGGTATTTATTTTTTTTGGTGTTTTATGTTTTCCGGGATTGAAACGATATCTCGAAGCATGGGGTCAGCATACTCCCATGGTATTTGTTTGTTTTTTTTTGTTTGTTTTATGTTTGCCGGGATTGAAACGATATCTCGAAGCATGGGGTCAGCATACTCCCATGGTATTTGTTTGTTTTATGTTTGCCGGGATTGAAACAATATCTCGAAGCATGGGGTCAGCATACTCCCATGAAGTACATTCATTGGCAATAATATTACGTGATGCTAGTGTTTGTACATTTACTTTAGGAAACCTACATTTTATTTTTTTCAAATTTACAGAAAATGATGACGCCGCAGTTAATACATGTTTTGAGAGCAAAACTTCTGTCAGGCAGGCCGTGTTAGCGTCAGCAACTTTAGAAGCCGGCGCCGCTGATGATATTACCCATACCGAGAAAATGCCGCGGACCCTGATTTTGAAGAGAACACTGATTCATAGGTTGTGCTCGCGAAAAGTACAGAAAGAACGTCATTGCGAAGTATTGTTGTGTAATGGTGGTTTAGTAATAAATCTATTTTTATCATTTAAACTGTGTATGTAATTTGAAAGTTTTGAACTGACGTTTATACAGGGTCTTAATATTTTAAATCTACTCTTTTCCTTAAAATATATTTCTTGAGCAAAAATAATATGACTTTTATGGTGCCATTTTTCATTTTTGACCCTCGTGTTGGATATACAAAGTTTAAAATTAAAAACTGATTTTTTTGAATTGTTCGAGTTTTTAATAAGCTATAAATTTCAAATTTGGTAGGTACATTTTTTTTCACCATAAAGAGTTACATTTTTTGAGAAATACAAAATATAAAGCAATTGTCAAATATTCAAAATAGGGGAGGTTACGTAACCGCTGACACCCCATATTTTTTAGTACGTGCGCCAGTGACTTCCGAACTACATTTTTTCAGGTAATCATTTATTTTTGATTATTTTTTGACTCCCATAAAACTTCGATAAAATGATCCGTTTTGGAGATAATTTGAAAAGTATGGGTCCTTAACTGATGCCAACGGTTATCTCATAATTTTCAAATGCTAAACCAAGTCAGCCGTTGTGGCCTTACCATGGATAGAAGATATAATTAAGTAAAACTCTGCAATGGGTGACAATACCGAAAGCAAAATACTAGCAAAATAATAATACAGACAGTGGCGTACAGATAAAAACCTATGTTGTACTGACCAAGTTAAATGAAATTATTTTATTGCCTTCTAAGAACTTACTATCGCTAATCTTCTTCACTTCACATAAAAGTAATTTTATCAGGATTTTTGACTGGTCATTCATTTTTACTATTTCTTCAAAGATACTGCCCGATTTACTTGATGAATTGCCTCTAGTGGTAAGACAACATATTTGGTTTCAACTAGACGGTGTAATCTATAGGTACTAGTTACCGTTTTGTGAATTATCATCACCCTATCTTTTACGTAACGTTAAATTGCGATATCTTTACTTTCCCTATTGTTAGATGTTGCGTCGAACAAAAAATTTCGCTTAAACCGCGGTGACTCATGCGCTTGAACGGCATAACGACCGGCAGAATACGGTGCCGCCGCATGATACAATAAATTCTTTCTTTGTATCATTGTGCCGCCGGTGCCAGACGTTTTTAATGTTCAGAACGGCCGCAATCTTTTTACGAGTCGAGGAGCACGATAGCTCTATTTTTGTTTTATAGCTAGTTTTATTTTCGATCTCATTCTATCTTTATGGCACAAATTTCTGGTGATCATGAGGTTTAGGCACGTTATGATTAGTCAACTTTAAGCGAAAGTGCTCGTTTGTTCTGAATTATGTTTTCTAATTCGATTTTTACTCTGCTGTTGTGCTGCGCCAGCCAGCTGGCTGAGCCTTTTAGTGATTTATGTAATAGTATGTCCGCGGTTTTATTTTACGGCTTCTTTAAAAAATAATAAATAATATAAAAATGACGGCAACGGTCTCGGTGCAATATTTAAATAATTGCAAAAACACAGTGAGTTTTTAAAAAAAGTCATTCTCAGGGTTAAGTTTCGATGATAAGATTATTGTAAAGAATGCGGGAAAACCAGTGCCTAACCTCCAAATAACGCAACTAAATAAAGGTCAAAAACGGGACTTTAAAAGAGTTTTTAAGACTTTAGGAGTGCATTGTATGAAAAACATGAGTGGCTGTGCGGATGTAAAAGGCAGAATAGTCTATTTTGTTTCCCGTCTTTGTTATTTGCCGGCGAAAAGGCAGAACCGTGTTGGGTTAAAAGTGGTGTTAATCGTATTGGTAAGCTATTTATTTATTTTATTGGAATCTTTTTAAGGAAGGGTTGTTAAAAATATCGGCCAGGACACAAATGCACAATATTTTGATGTTTAATAAAAAAATTACACATACATTTCAGTACCTACCTATATTATAGGTAGGTATGTACCTAATTAAGCTCATTTAAGTTCATATTAAGCGATCTTTACATCTGTGAAGTTCCTCGTGAATTTATTCATGAAGTCACTTTAGGGCTAACTTTGATAATGTAAATGGTCAACTTGGACGTCAAATAAATTCGTGAATTTCTTCGTAAAATTATTCACGAAAATTTAACATGCAAAATAATCAGCTGATGCACAGTGTACTAAATGCTACCGACTTCACGGAGAAATTCACGAATAAATTCATGAATAAATTCACGAAGAACTTCATAGGTGTAAAGACTGCTTTACAAAACAACATGACCTTGAACTTCCAAAAAAAAATCGCCTGCGGCGCTGTTATACGGGGGGCTACCGCCCCCCGTACCCCCTGCCGCGTTTCCCGTATTTGTGAACCCCCAGACATTCATGTCACGAGCCGCCACTGCTATTTACACCAAATATTTCCTAATCGCTGAATTGGCCCGCGCCAAGATGCTCCTGTTAAATGGCCACCCCGTTTCCCAGACCTTACTCCATTGGACTATTCAGTCTGGGGGTCTAAGAAAGATTTTGTGTATATGGTTCCGATTTTGAGCGAGAATCATTTAATATAAAGAATCATTGAAACTGGAGAGCAGTTCAGGTTGAAACCACATATTTTGCAAAGGTTAAGAATTTCTTTAATAAAGAGAACTCGTATTCAAAAAAATGGAGGTGATATCGAGCAATTTCTGGTTTAGTACAACAGCTTTTTATAGGTATGCCACTGTAATTACATTATGTTGCGCTACTCCTTTGCTTTCGGTATTGTCGCCTAATAAAAAGTGTAACTTAATTATATATTGTATCCATGCATGGTAATGCCACAATGGCTGAATTGATTTAGCATTTAAAAATTATGACATTACAGTTGGCATCAGTTAAGGATCCATACTTTTCAAATTATCTCCAAAAAATGATAAAAAATATATGATTACATGAAAAAATGTTGTTCGCAAGTCACTATCGCTCGTACTTAAAAATAGGGTGGTCAGCGGTTACTTAACCCCCCCCCCCCCCCTTATTTTGAGTATTTGACAATTGTTTTACATTTTTTTTTTTTTTTTTTTTAAATCTAACTCTTTATGATGGAGCAATGTACCAAATTTTGAAATTTTTATTTTATTAAATACTAGCTTATACCCGGCCTGCGTTGCAGCCCGGCATTATACGTTATACGACAGGTTTGTTCCTACAGCGAATCCCCGACAACTTCATGACAATTTTCAAACCAAGTTTACGGCGCAAGTCTGATTTCTGACCGGTTTCAAACTCTTGTAGGAACAGGCGTTCGAAATCAACTAACTTCGGTTCGGCGTTTAAAACTGAAGAAATTTTAAACGATGGACATAACCTCAAAATTGTTTATTATTATTTCGTTAATTAAACTCGTTTGGCTCGGCCCAATAAATAAACTTAAACAAAATAAGTAACTTATATTAAATAATATGTTGTAAAAATGTTAATATTATCTCCTTAATTTAAAATCACTAAATTCCCTTGGTAAATACATAATCATCTTTTTATTATGTTTTAGAGCTCTCTGAATTTGTCGTTTTAAACACGTTAAATGAAACACAACGACTTAACACAGATGAAACACCAGCTGCAGTAAAAACAGTTATCTGGACAATAAACCAAACAAAAGTTTTTTTGGATCTTTACAAACAGTACAAGCCAAAGATTGGCACTTTTTAAATCAAAAGTATTAAGAGACTATGGGAAGTTTTAGCTCAAGAAGTAAATAAAATATTTAACACCAACCTAACAGCAGACATTTCTGAATCTTCATCAGATGACGGAATGTCGCTCATTTCTCAATTTAATAATAGAAAATGTCTTATACAAAAGTAAAAACCGCCAAAACACGTCTAACAAAAATAGGTTATGTCATATGTTATGCTAGCGTTTAACCGTGCATGCTCCGGACATTTTACTGGCAAAAGATTCGCAAACTGCTCTGACAGTTGCCAAACTATTAGAGAAACGTGTAGGAACAGCGACTTTGGGTTTTTAAACTGTCCAAAATCTTTGTGGGAATACTTTTATATTTACTGCGCAGAATCCTGACTGTCAAAGACTGTTTCTGATCGCTGTAGGAACAAACCTAACGTCGCTTTCTCTGAGATAATACGGCGAGTTCACCATCACGTCAAGATTTATAAATACAAACCCGAACAAACCTCTAAATTTATCAGTGTTTCTCTACAATATTATGCATGTATTATACATAAAACCCTTCCTCTTGAATCACTCTATCTATTAAAAAAAAACGCTTCAAAATCCGTTGCGTAGTTTTAAAGCACATATGAAAGGGGACAGACGGGCGACAGCGACTATGTTTTATACTATGTTAAGATTACTCGAATTATTAAAAAAAAAACGGTTTTTAATTTTAAACTTTGTTGATTTGTATATCGAACATGAGGGTAAAAAATGAAAAATGGCCTTATAAAATTTATATTACTTTTTGCTCAAAAAATATATATGGTTAACGGATTGACCTCTTTTTTCCGGACACCCTGTATACCGGGAGATTCACGTTGTGTGGCCTATTAGAATAAAATCTCGAAAACGAGTAAGGCTATCTTTTTTAAAATGTAGTAGCGGGCATATTTGACTTTGAACTTTTAAATTATTATATTTTTACATTTTACACTGTCGTTTATACCAGAAAGTTATGGCCAACTTTGGTACTTCAAATAGAATACCCTGTATAATTTAGCTTATTTGGATACCTTATTAAAACCTATAAGTACCTTATCTCTAATCTAACCGTTTTTGAGATATGAATTATATCATTAACTTTTTTATGTAAAAACATACAATAACTTTGAAACTAATAAACCTAAATGTTTAATATTTTGTAAGCTTTTAACTAAAACATAGATCTTTACATTCCCTAACTTAGGTTTTACGGTTTTTATACAGGGCTTTTTTTAAATTGTGCCAATGTGCATAAGTCAATTTTCGTAAATGGATCACCCTGTGTTTTATTTTACTGACGTGTAGTGTGTAGTGAATCAAATGTCCTATTTAGATATCTATTAATATGTCACTATATCAATATTTTTGGTCGTTTTGGAATAATTATAAGCTATTTAAAGCAAACTTAAATTTCTGTTTGTGTCAAGTCAAAAGACATTATTTTTGTAAAGTAGGCTTTGACTGAAATTATTAATTTGACACTTACCTGTGTCATATTCTAGTTTACTTAGTTAAAATTACTTTCATTATTTGTAAAAATCGCAGTCCAAGCCTACTTAACAAAAATTATGTCTTATGAACAGATTTTTAAATAGCTCATAATTCCATAACGATTAAAAATATGGATCGTGACATATTCGACATTTAGATAGGAAATTTGATTCTATACACGTTAGTACGACAAAACACAGGGTGTTCCATTTACCTACGAAAATTGACCGTTGCACATTTATCTAAACGGCTATAGAGGTTGGCACAATTTTAAAACCCCCCTGTATGAAAAACGTAAAGTTATAGAATGTAAAGATCTATATTTTAGTTAAAAGCTAACAAAATTTTAAATGTTTAGCTTTATTAGTTTCAAAGTTATTGAACTTTCTTATAATAATATTAATTTTATAATTCATATCTCAAGTTAGAGATGGGTATATAGATTATTAACAAAAGTTACTGGTGTGGTAAGGTATCTAAAAAAGCTAAAATATACAGGGTATTCGATTTGAAATAACAAAGTTGGCCATAACTTCCGGTATAACCGAAAACGATTCAAACGTGAAAATATATTTAAAAAATTCAAAGTCAAATGTAAGCCCGCTATCAAATTTTTAAAATGATAACTGTACTCGTTTCCGAAATTTTCTACTAGTCGCCTTAACGTGAATCACCCTGTATATATCTGATATACAGGGTGCTACAAATTCCGTATGTTTATAACTAACTTATTTATTATAGTGTAATAATATTTACTTAATGTCTTATTTTTTTTTTATCTTTCAAAATTTGTAATTTAAATATGCTTTGTAAGTCATATTTCATTAGTGCCCCAATAAAATGTATCTTATCTCACAGCTGCAAAAAAAATGTGGTTATTTTTCTTTAGCTGTTAGCAGTGTTACTCATCATGCAGGGACATGTATTTACTCAGTATATAGTATATTCATACAATCACCCACATAGGTAGTTTAAAGCCCTCTTTCTTGCGGTAAATTTAGTTTGAGAACAAAATGCAATTTTAATTTGTGATCACATATTTACCGTAGGTTTTATTTATTTCATATAAGAAACTGCTTTTTTTTAAATTATTTAAAACTTAGTTAATTCAAACATATTATTTTTAGTTTTTGGGCAAAGCACGGACATTTTCAAATGGCTTGAAATCTTTAAGCATGTGAAATTAGGATATATTTACCTGTGCTGAAAAACATAGGTATAATATATACAGTGTGTGTATAAAGTCTGGAAACGGCTTAATAACATCACAATTTACTGGCCGATTTAAATTAAATTTGGTACAGTTGTGTAAGAGGATCTAACGCACCGAATGATGATATTGGCGTTGTTGCCAGCTTTTTAGTTTGTCTGGAATTCGAACGAATTTTATATTTTTAAATATAACACCCAGTATATTTTTTCATTTTTAAATTCCACACAAAATTATAATTATTTTTTATCAAATGCATTATTAGTCTATACTTCATAGTTTTCGAGATATTGACTCTCGAAAAGTGACATTTTTAAACTTTGACAGCTTTTAACTTTCTAACAGTACGTCTTAGAGCAAAACGGCTTACATATCCCTATCTTCAATTTTTATTATCTTCCCAAAAAAATCAACTTCCGGTTAAACCGGATGTAACTCGAAAGCAGGAAATATAGTTGTTCCGGTTTAACTGGAAGTTTATTTTTTTGGGAAGGTAATAAAAATTGAAGATAGGGACATGTAAGCCGTTTTGTTCTAGGACGTACTGTTAGAAAGTTAGAAGCTGTCAAAGTTCAAAAATGTCACTTTTCGAGAGTCAATATCTCGGAAACTATGAAGTATAGACTAATAATGCATTTAATAAAAAATAATTATAATTTTATGTGAAATTTAAAAATGTAAAAATATACAGGGTGTTATATTTAAAAATATAAAATTCGTTCGAATTCCAGACAAACAAAAAAGCTGGCAACAACGCCAATATCGTCTTTCGGTGCGTTAGATCCTCTTACACAACTGTACCAAATTTGGTTTAAATCGGCCAGTAAATTGTGATGTTATTAAGCCGTTTCCAGACTTTATACACACACTGTATATATTATGTACTTAGAGCTTATTTGCAGGTTGTAGATATAATTTCACTCAACTTTTAAAATGAAGCAAGGCTTGATGTCATGAATAAATTGCTATAAAAAACACTACTTTCTTAGTTGGCTTGCAGCGTCGTAAAAAGAACCGCAGAATAAAAGAAAGAATAACCAACTTTTCCAAACAAAAAAACACTTGTCTCATCCCCTCAACAACCCCGCTAATATCCTTTGCTATGACCAGAGAATTCTGAATACATTACAGATGATGACCATGAAACTCATCACAACAGTAATAGTCGAGTTCCCTTAAGCTACTTTTACATAGCAAACCCAACGGCTAAGTGGAGCGTTTCTTTTAAAAATTTAACTTAGCCCAGCGAAGATATTTCCTTCCCCTTGCCGCGGTAAAATATGCCGCCCCCCCCCTCGAAAGGTAAATATCTATGAACTAACATAACTCAAGAAATTGTAAAAGTGGACCTTCAATTTATTTTTTAATTCTCTCCAAAAAATTGGAATTTCTTCTCAATTTTTGATCAATTTGGGAAATATTAAGGCAGTGATTTTTGGCATTTTTAGTAATTGCAAACCTATCAGATTTTAAGGATAGAACATTGTTCTTAAAACAATTAAAAACTTTTAAAAAATTAAAATTGAAAAACATTTTCAAGCATAATTTCCTCGATAATTTCTTGTTCAAGAATTTGAAAAAGTTTTTGCCCGAGAACTTGACCAGTGGAATACTTTCATCCTTGGATTAATATAAACATACCTAGGTATTTACTTTTTTTAATATATATAAAGTGTCCATATTAAACTTTTTGAAGCAATATATTGCCCAAAAAATAAATAGATTGCAGAGCTGCAAATAAAATATATCAAAACATGCTTTGGGATAATCTGTCTTGATATTTGTGTTTCTTATCTTGTTTGTGCAGCCTATAGGCCTAGTTAGATGTGTTTAAATTGATCATAATAAAATAAAATTATACTTATATCAAGATACATCACTATATTACTCCATATATCGCTCACTGGGTGCAATAATGGCACATTAAAAAATTGTAAGTTTTGAGAAAATCAACAATTTGTAATCTGGAAATTAAATATATGGAGTTTTAAAAAGCTGTCTTATTTAATTAGAAAACTAATAATAAATTATGTTGAATATTTAAGGTCGAATGGTATTGCACTTTATTTTTTTATTCAAACTGTAGAAATTTTTTTTTTAATTGAAAAATATTTAGTTGTGCCATTGTTGACTTTTACGTACATACGTCACTTCATTAAATAAAATGGTCTATTTTAATAATTAATTTTGATTAAAAATATGTTTTTCAGTTTTAACAATATTTTATTGCAAAAAGGAACAGAAACAGGTTGAAAAATAAAACATGTTGTTTATTTAGTTTGAACATGAACTAATAGTCCAGCTTTTAACAATAAATAACGACAAATAAATAAAAAAATTACAATTGAAAAGGCAATACTGGCACAACTAAACTTATTCCACTAAAATTAGCAATAAACTATAAAATAATAACATGCAATATTGACACCACCTGTAATATGCCACTGTTGCATTATTAAAAATGTAAAATTTGTTCCAACTTATCGTATTAAAATTCAAGTGCCACTGTTGTCTACGTACTCGATCAAAAAAGCGCGAAATTCAATAGTGACACTAGTGCAATCTAGCGAGTTCCACTAGAGATAACTTTATGCCACTATTGTTAGTGTGACAAATAAGGTATTCAAGGTAATATGGTATCACTTACTCAATATGACCAATTATTGAGATGTGTCACTATTGCACCCAGTGAGCGATATCTACTTACTGAAAATACTAAATACCTACCCGGTATTTTACCCCTATTTGGGCATAATAAAATCATACAATAACCGGCTGTTATATTCCAATCCGAGTCACTAAAACCACAAACACAATTCACTAACTACACATGCAAAAACTAAAAATCCGTAAATGTTACCCACCCATGCACCCCCAATAAACAACAAGGCATATCCACAGAGAAAACTTCAAACCCAACAACAAAAATTGCGCCGAGCTGGTACTGAAGTGTATTTTGGGCATGTCGCTAAAGAAGGACAGGCCGATAACAAGAGGTTTCTGCGCATGCTCAATCCTGCTGGAAGGACGAAAGGCATCTGACCGGCGAGTCGCGCGCTCGGACGTATTTTTTCACCCATAAAACTTAAACTTTCGTTTACGCACGAGATAAGCTGTACGTATCCAAAGATAAATGTCTATATATTGGTCATTTGTTTACGAATGGCCTTTACATTGTCAAACAGCCTTGAAGTTACTTCATGAATAAATGAAGAACTAGATAAAGACCGCTTAAGAAAACTTAGAGTATCTACCTAATTATAAAAACGTCCTTTATTAAAACATAAAACTTACAATTTATTATCGATAGTAATAATAAAAATACAACACCTCAAACAAACATGGTAGTTCGAAAAGGGGGCCTTGCTCTCCCCTCCCCTGGCCAGCTAAAAGGCTGATAAAAAAGTAACTCTTATTAAGTCATTTATTTGTACTTATCAAATATTATGCAAAAGAAAAATGGTCCGCCTATGAACTTCCGGTTACAAACAGTTTTAAAAAAATTATTCTCCTCTTCTTTAATTGTACTATCGCCACCGTAAATTTTAGTTATGGCAAAAAACTTTTTTTTGTCATATTCGTGTTTTACGGAATAACTATCTTTTTCCATTACACGGTTATACTGAAAAATACATTTCCTGCCATCTTTGGTGACAATAAAAACATTTTGGGATTGTTGATAGTCAACATGAGGGCTAAAATTGGAAAATATACCGTTCCATATAAACAATGAATTTTCATCAAAAACTTCAGACCCAAAACATAATTTACCAAATTCAACATTGGACACTGAATTTATCAGATTATATTTGCATGTTTCTTCATGTTTGGTTATTTGTTCATGATTAAAGATATCTCCGCATCTGTATCTGCAATAAAATCGCAGTTTTGGTAAATCAATTCTAATAGGGCCCTTTTGCTGACTATCATAATAACCAAAATAAATATAACATAATTCGCAAATAATAAATGGCCCGTCTATTTGATAGTTGTGTGAATGTCCAAACTCCCAAAAGAAAATGTCGCAAACGTCACACCTAACTGGAATTGTAATAGCAGCATTTTTAGTATTTACAATTTTCTTTCCACACGGGGAAAACTGAAAAGACTCGATATCCACTGCCCCATATTTCTCTTCCAATCTTTTTTTCAGATCTTTTCCAACATACAATGTTGGTAAATAGAACGGTTCTAATTCTGTTTTTATCATTGCATCTTTACAAATTACGTTTGGCAGAAACTCAATATGAATCCTCACCTTTTTTTCCAGTTTCGCAAGCGAAATATCTGCCTTACAATCCAAGCTTCGGGGCAGAAAAAATTTAAAACAATCGCCATTTTCCCCTAAACTCTTGCATAGTTTGTCTTCTGAAACATTGTTTACCATTTGCACGAATTTTTCAAGAACATGCTTGTAGGGAACAGAAATATTAACATATAACCACTGACCATCAAACTTAACATACAATAGCATTAAAAACGGTTCCATGAACAACAAATGTTTTTCTGTTTTGTCAAACGAGTTTATCTTTAAACGGTAGTTTTCGTTCTTATCCATAACATTTTTTTGATGCTTCTTCTTAAAATGCTGTGTCAACTGAATCGAAGTGTACTTATTGAACCTTTCTGGACATATTGGGCATATGTAAACAACCTTGGTGCATATTTTTTCATGACCTTTTACCGCGTTGTACCGTAATTGCCTGGTACAACCATTCCGATTGTTTGTGCATGGGAAAAGTAAGTAGGGGGCCACCTTTTCGAAGAGGGAGACGGTTCCACGATACTCCTCATCGCGGTTGCACCTACCACAGCTAACTTCACCAGATGGGTAAATTTTTGTTTGCCGAAATGAAAGAATTTTGTTGCAATAAGTGCAGGTGATCCTTTCGAGAATTTCTTGATGTGAAACTATGTTAATTCTTTTAGCCATTTCTATTCTGGTATTTTTCGGTTTCTAAAAAAATATTTAATATTAGATTTTTCAAACTAACAGCTAGGATACATATATTTTGGTTTTTAGTCCGACAACCTAAACCACAAAATATATCAGTACCTTGAAAATTATTATTTGTGAATTTTGTTGTTTGCAAGGTTGGTAAATATCAAAATATCCAATATACAGGGTGTCCAAAAAAAGGCGGTCGATCCGGTAACCATATATATTCCTTGAGCAAAAATAATATGACTTTTATGATGCCAATTTTCATTTTTGACGTTCATATTTGATATACAAAGTTTAAAATTAAAAATTGATTTTTTTGAATAATTCGAGTATTTATAATAAGATATATATAAAATTCCTTTTGTGACAATATAAATTTCAAATTTGGTACATTGCTTCACCATAAAGAGTTACATCTTTTGAGTTAGGTTAAGTACCCGCTTTGAAGGTAAAATGACTTCCCAGATATTGCACTCTTTTATTTCAGATCATACCACACAAATAAAAGTTGGTAGCAAATTTTGAAACTAATAACCAAAAATTAGTTTAAAAAAGAATATTCATCGAAAACGCTAAGAATAGATTTAGGGCTGCTCTTAAACCTGTAGATTGGCAAATACTTTATAATATTGATAGACAGCTAGTTCATGATCAGTGGGCCGCATTTATGAGAATATTCTTGTGTATACTTAATAAAAGTTTTCCGTTTCAAAAGCTTCCTTCTAGAAATTTCAATAAACCGAAATACCTATTTACGGAATGTCCAGAGATTAAAGAGTGTAAAAAGCAACTACAGATGTAGGACCCCAAAAAGTTCTGTTTTTATAACAATTTTATACGACAACACAAGGTGTACACCTTCATAATGTCTACAATATTCTTTATTAGTTCCTTTAATAACAAATTTTTAAAAAAATTTTAAATAAGCCTCGACACCTAGACAGGTTTTCTTCTTCCCCACTTTTTTGGTTGTTTCACAACCCTTCATTATGTTTTAATCGCTCTGTGGTTTCGCCACTATCAAATATTTCATGTTTCTTCTATACACTTCTGTTTAAATCCATAAAGCTCCATTAAGGTTCTAAATTTCAGTTTCTCTTTTGCTAACACCATCAGCATAGATTTAAAACTTTCTGTGTCCTGAAGATGAACGTTTCTACGTTCGAAACATGTAGAGACCCTTAATACTTGGAATTTTTTTCCATTAAACTTGTGGAGGAAGACTTTGTGTTTTTCTTTCCCTTTTCATACTTTCAACTCCACTTTAAGCATGGACTATTTCTTTAAACTACAGATGTATTGTATATTGTAGTACTAAAAAATGTAACTGATAATTGTAAGCTTTTATAAAAAGAAAAAAAGAAAACTTATGAACACCTATTAAGGGAATGCAAGAAAAAACAAATTTCTGATAGATTAAGAAATTCAGACAATAAAAGTAAATCTGCTTGGGCAATAGTTAATGAAATTAAAGGGAAATTAAACATTAAAGAAATTAATATAGAAGAAGCAAACCATTACAAATACTTTTAATGAATTTGTAATTAATATTGCGCCCAATTTATTGGCTAAATTGGAAACCATACCCGTCAGTGCAAATATAGAAAATAATTGTGTAAATATTGAATTAGATCTAACTGATAATCAGGAAATATTGGAAACAGTAAAAGGACTAAAAAATAAATTCAGCTGTGGATATGATGAGATATCAAACAATATAATAAAATTTGTAATATCGGAGATATTAAAGCCTCTATTGTACATAATTAACAACTCGATATATTTTGGAACATTTCCAATTAGCCGTCCTTTTCTAAGATATTTGAGCGTGTAATGTGTAACCGGGTCATTACATTTATGAAAAATAATAATATCCTAAACAACACACAACATGGATATATTGCGAAGGTAAATCAACGCAAACGGCACTATTTGAATTTACGACAAGTTTCTTGGTAACATTAGAAAAAGGTGACATATCCCTTTTGGGCTTGTTCCTCGATCTTTCAAAGGCATAATATGACACTCTAAACTATGCAATACTTTTTATATGGTTAGACCTTTACGGTGTAAGAGGAACAGCCTTAGAATGGCTAAAATCATACCTATCAGAAAGAAAGCAAAGGGTTGTCATTTGTAATAGGTAAGGGATGCAACAAAGTGTTATCAACAAGCAAAAGTATTACGATAGGAGTACCTACCTCAAGGAAGTGTTATAGGTCCAATATTATTTGTGTTATATGTAAATAATATTAATGAACTATAGAATACAATATGTGTAAAATAATAAATTATGCAGATGATACTAATATTTTACTAGCATATAAAAATCTAGATTCACTTAAAAGCATCCAGCAATTTATGACGAAGGTAACAGATATGGTTTGTCAAAAATAAATTAATTTTAAATAATTGAAAGACAGGTAGGTATTACTCATATTCAAGACCAACCGATCAACAGTAGACGAGCCAGAAACTGTTACTATAAACAACTGTGATATTAGTTTAAAAGAAAGTAATAAGTTTTTGGGTATGTTTCTGGATAACAAGTTGTCCTGGAAAATTCATGTTTAATATGTTATAAATAAACCAAATACTGCACCCTTAGAATTTTAAGTAAGGTTTAGAAACTAGAAGAGTCATGTATCATTCCAACTTTGAATCTAGAATTAGATATGGAATATTGATGTATGGAAGTTGCAGAGACATGTTAAGAGTCTTTATTTGTCAAAAAAGCGCTCTATATAATAATATATAGATTATTTACAAAAGTTGCTTGTAGTCAATAAGGTATCCAAAAATGCTAAAATATGCAGGGCATTCTATTCGAAATAACATTGGCCTTAACGCCATAACTTCCGGTATAACCGGAAATTATTCAAACGTAAAAATATAATATTTTAAAAATTCAAAGTTAATTATTAAGCCTGCTATTAAATTTTTAAAATGATACCTGTACTCGTTTCCGAAATTTTCTACTAGGCAACTCAACCTTAATCACCCTGTATATATCTGATATACGGGGTGCTACAAATTCGTATGTTTATAACTAACCTATTTATTAGAGTACCTATAATAATATTTAATGCCTTATTTATTTTACTATCTTTAAAAATTTGTAATTTAAATATGCTTTAAGTAAGTTATATTTAATTAGTGCCCCAATAAAATGTATCTTATCTTTCAGCTGCAAAAAAATGTTGTGCTTATTTTTCAGCTGTTTATCAGGGACATAGAATTTATTCATACAATCAACCCTCTCGCGGTAAATTTAGTTTGAGATCAACATGCAATTTTAATTTGTGATCACTTATATAGAGTGTGTCCCCGGATGGAGTTGACAAGAGGAATTATCATCATTATCATTATATTATGGTTGTCGAGAAAATTAACTTACCATATAAAAATTTTAAATCAGATGTTGATAAATTAAGAAAACATGAAAATATTTTAAGATAGAAGTACCATTATTTATTATTTTAGACAAAATGTGTACCTAATATGAAACAAAGTTGTTTATAATCCAAAATAAAGCCTAAATACAAAATTTGAAATCTGAATTCTAATTTTTGTTTTTTATGTTTTACAATAGAATTTATGAACATTCAAAATGAAAACCTGAGAGTGCTGATCTGACAATAATATTGAATTGACAAACGTCATTGTGTCATTTCATTGTCATTTCCCAAGATCTACCTTACATTTTACAAAATGTTTACCAAAGAACGAATTTATTTGATTAAATGTTATGGAATTGGAAACGTCTCAAATTTTGTATTTATGCTTTATTTTGGATTATAAACAACTTTGTTTTATAAACATTTTGTCTAAAATAATAGGTAAATAATGACTTCTCTCTTAAAGCATTTTTATGTTTTCTCAATTACCAACACCTAATCTAAAATTTTTATATGGTTAATTCATTTTCTCGACAAACAGAATTTTTTATAAAGAATACCTTTTTGTCGTGAAATCAATAATAAAGATCTTTTTCCTCTTGTCAACTCTATCCGGGGACACACTGTATTTACTCAAATTAATATATTTATTTCATAGGAAACTGTTTTTTTTTTGTAAAAAAATGTATTTAAATCTTAGATAATTTAAACATATTATTTTTAGTTTTTAGGCAAAGCACGGCCATTTTTAAACGGCTTGCATGTGGAATTAGGATATATTTACCTTACTTACTTATAGAGAGCTTATTTGCAGATTGTAGATATACTTCCACTCCACTTTTAAAAGAAACAAGGCTTGATCTCATTAACAAATCGCTATAAAAAAAAACACTCTACTTTCTTAGTTGGCTTCCAGCATCGTAAAAAGAAATGCAGACTACAGAAAAATAAAGGGTTTATATGCAGACTAAAAGGAAATAACAGGTTCCTTAAGAATGTTGTTTTTTCTAACGAAACTTCTTTCCATAATTGTGGCCAGGTGGGATTTTAAGTTTTTGTCAGTAGCTATTAAATTAATTTTTTTGTTGTTGCTCGTTTTTTTTTTAAAGATAAATAGGTAGACACAATATGCACTATTGGGCGTCGGAAAATCCCCACTGGATGAGAACTCCGCCAAATCAACATATCATTGGTCAATTAATGTACGTGGGGATAGAGTATAGTTATTTGCCCGCATTTCTTCGAAGGCCACCACCTACATGGAGAAATTACACAGATTTTTTAAGGAACCAATTAGTAAACCAAAACATAACTTCTGAAATGAAGTGAAATGACAATGTGGTTTCAACAGGACGGTGCTCCACCGCATTATGCGATACAGGCCCGTAATGAGTTGAACGAATTGTTTGAAAACAGGTGGATTGGTCGAACTGGTTCGGTAAACTGGCCTGCCAAGTCTCCGGATTTGACCCCTCTGTTGTTTTATAAAAGACACACTGATGGCGGCTACACCTACAACTTTAGAGGATATATGATGCTTATTAGTGAGACCTGAAATGTTAAAACGGGTACGATATTCATTCAGAAAAAGAGTGACAATAGTATTTGGAAGTTAAAGGAAGACATTTCGAACATCTTCTGAAGCATGGCAGACAGGGACGGTTCTACGGGGGGACCTGGGGGGGGGGGGGGCAGGACCCCCAAAATTTCTGAAAAAAACTTTAAAATATCTCGAGAGAAATACAATCAATTTGGCAACAATGACAACCTCGCATTACGATAGAGAAAAACGATTTTTTTTTTAATTTTGCCCCTAGTCCAGGTTTCAGGCACCCTCGCATTGAAGCAAAAATCTTCGCGAAACATGTTAGGTATTCCGCGAAACATGTTAGGTATTCATATCCAAAACCTATGTCTCTACCGGGTGTACAACTAAAAAGGGACGCTGGCAATAACTCGCTAACCATTAATCATATAACTTGGGGGAAAATTTATTAGCTAAATGCACTAAGAGAAATCGCTGGAAAATATTTTGAAGTTTCTAAATCCACCGCTAGAGGGCGTAAATCCAAAATTTTCCATTTTTTGAAGGGTGCACCCTGTATATTTTTAAATTTTCAAATTCCACATAAAATTATAATTTTTTTTTATTAAATGCATTATTAGTCTATACTTCATAGTTTTCGAGATATTGGCTCTCGAAAAGTGACATTTTTGAACTTTGACAGCTTCTAACTTTCTAACAGTGCGTATTAGAGCAAAACGGCTTACATGTCCCTGTCTTTAATTTTTATTATCTTCCCAAAAAAATCAACTTCCAGTTAAACCGGAACAACTATATTTCCTGCTTTCGAGTTACATCCGGTTTAACCGGAAGTTGATTTTTTTGGGAAGATAAAAAAAATTGAAGATAGGGATATGTAAGCCGTTTTGCTCTAAGACGTACTGTTAGAAAGTTAGAAGCTATCAAAGTTCAAAAATGTCACTTTTCGAGAGTCAATATCTCGGAAACTATCAAGTATAGACTAATAATGTATTTAATAAAAAATAATCATAATTTTATGTAGAATTTGAAAATTTAAAAATATACAGGGTATACCCTTCACAAAATGGAAAATTTTGGATTTACGCCCTCTAGCGGTGGATTTAGAAACTTCAAAATATTTTCCAGCGATTTCTCTTAGTGCATTTAGCTAATAAATTTTTCCCCCCAAGTTATATGATTAACGGTTAGCGAGTTATGGCCGGCGTCCCTTTTTAGTTGTACACCCGGTACAATGCGGCTGAGGAAAACTGAAATAATACAAATATTTTTTCGTGAAACCTAATACTCAATAAATAAATTTATCGCTGATCGAATTGCCAACTACTTATGATTTAATTTTTACATAATTTGATACAATTTGGGCGTAATCATAAAAAATTTTGGGCTGCGGCGTTATTTGCTTGCGAAGGCTACCAAAAATTGTGGCTGTGCCAATGTGGTGCCCCCCCCCCCCAATACTTTGGGTCTAGAACCGCCCCTGATGGCAAACGATAAATAAGTTTACATTAAATAGTAAAGTATTTTTTGTATTTTATAACCTAATAAATCATAATTTCGTAACCAGGGGAGCCAATCAAAAGATTTTTGTATACGTACGTATAGTTTTTTACGCAGATTTGTATTTACAAAAAAAAAGTTCATTATCCCATTTAAAATTCCAAAGTTACCCTCCACCCCTCAAAATAGGGAAAGAGGGGGGTAGACATCAAAAATATGTTTCAATATCGTTTTCGAGATATCGCCTTGTAAGACTTTTAAAAACTCACCCTGCTTATACTCTAGGTACTTGAATATAAATAAATACAAAAAAATTAAATATTTCTTATTGTCCCTTGCCTAAAACTTCATTCAATAATAATAACACTATATTTCAAAGGCTTCTTTTAATCTTCACTTAAGTAAACATTTATTAATACTTTAATGAAAACTTTTTTAATTATTAGGTACTTTAATTTTATTAAAATCCTTGCCACGCCTAATCGCTCCGAATTCTTGATCCAGTACAATTCCGCGCAGAGTCGGATTTTTAACTCTCTCTCTCTCTCTCTCTCTCTCTCTCTCTCTCTCTCTTCTGTCTTTGTTTCATATATACAAATGCTTGATGAAAACAAACAGGCTATTCATGAATGAATGACTTGGTCTATTCTATACGAGGTCTTTGGCCGAAAACGTTGTGGAGAAAACCTTTGAGAATAAAATTAGGCTTTTATTAACTTTTTACAACTGACAGTGCCAAATAAAGTGAGTCACTGGCCGATCCATTTATCGAGGTATTTTCTTGGGGAACTATAGTACTTTTATCTTCAGTCCCGTTTTCTTCATAAACTGTTGTTTGCTGGGAATCATCCTTTAACGATACATCACCAAGTGGTGCCGAACGGACACAGTTGCTTCATTTCCATTGGGTAATCTAATAAATCAGAGTTTGAGTCTAAGGCTGGATCCACAAACATCCGTGATACGCATCCGCTGTGTACCACATGATTAATATGAACCAATGAAATTTTAGGGAATAAAATTTCATTGGTTCATATTAATCATGTGGTACACAACGGATGCGTATCACGGATGTATGTGGATCCAGACTTACAGTTCGACTTCTTGTACCAGAGGCTCGTATTTGTTGTGTCCAATATGTATTTTTAGAAAAGCAGGTCCGGGGTGAAAGAGCCATGTGGGTATTGATGATCCGTTAGACGATCTTCTTGCAAAACTAAACATACGTTCATGAGGCGTGCAATTAGTGGCGGTACACAATAGTGATCGTATTGAGTGTAATGCGTCTTGTAATACTAACTTCCATTGATTTATAGAAAAATTCTTTGATTTTAAAACCAGTCGAATAGGTTTCCATATAATATTCCATTACCTTTCACACTGCCCATTCCCTTGTGGATTATATGCTGTGCACGACTTCTTGTGTGTCCAAAAATGATTTCAGTTCATCCGATAGAAAAGAAGTACCTTGATCTAAGTGTATGTAGGATGGAGTCCCAAAAATGGACGAAGACATTTTATCACAGTAGATAAAGTCATATCGGAGCAGGCAAATGCAAATGGAAATCTTGAGTACTCATCAATTATGGTTAAAATATAGCGATTATTGGACGATGATGGTAAAGGTCCCTTGAAATCTATTAAGTCTTTCGAAAGGTGATGTTGCTTAAATCAGGATACCTTGATTCTTATGAAACCTTGGTTTTAGTTCGGCACAAATTGGACACTTGGATGTCACCCTTCGAACATCTTCCACTGAAAATGACATATTTTTGCAGCGAATCCAATGATACAGGCGAGTAACCCCTGGATGGCAGAGAAAATTATGTAAATTATATAAGGTTCTGTCGACTTCAGTGGCGGAACATACTTTTGAAAAGGTACCTATCTGCCACAGTATTTAGGGATCCTGGTCTTTATATATGATATCGTACTTGTAGCATGAAAGATCAAGACGCCATCTCATAATTTTTTCATTCTTAATATTTCCATGGTTCCTGTTATCAAACATAAAAGCAACTGACCTTTGGTCCGTAATGAGTTTAAAGCTGGGGACCAATCAGAAAATGTCTCCATTTTCTGAGAGCTTCTACAATGGCATATATGGTTCTTTTTCTGTTGACGAGTGCATTTGCTCTGATTTTGATAAAGTTCTCGAAAAAAATGCTACTGGTTTACCACGTTGGGAGAGTTGAGCGGCATTTGCAAAATTTGAGGCATCTGTTTCTATACAGTAAACATTTCATTATCATCAATTGTTGTTACAATAGCATCAGCTATGTCTGCCTTTAATGTTTTAAAAACATTCACAGAATTTTCGCCCATTGGAAACTCTTTGCATTGAACAAGTGCTTGGATCTTCTCAGAAAATTTTGAAACCCATTTAGAATAATGAGCGAACATGCCCATAATGCGCCGAAGAGAAGTCGAGTCAGTAGGAACAGGAAGTTCTAGAAGTGGTCGAAGTCTTTCTGGATCTGGCTTAATTTTCTTCTAAGTTATGCTATAACCAAGGATATTTATAGCTAGCGTTCAAAGAAAACCTGCATTTTATTTCGTTCAGTGTTAAATTGTATTTAGCTACAGCATTCATAAACAGTTGTAAATTGTGGTCATGGTGTACCTTATCCATTCCACAAATGGTAACATCGTCCAAATAAGCATATGTGTCTTATCTAGTCCTTCTTTTTTAATAATACTATCTATGGTACGCTGAAAACAAGCAACTCCGTTGGTAACACCAAATGGAATTCTCCGGAACTGCTTGAGAATTTGTAGATAGCTGAAGATGTCGATAGCTTCCCCAGCTTCTTGTCGTCTGGTTGACAGAGAATGACGAGCAAATATCTCATTTTTGGGTTTGATATATATAGTTTTTAATATATCTATAGCCTCTGTGTAAGTACTACATTCACTTATATATTCATAAACAGTAGGGCAAAGTTAATTTATAAGAATATTTAGTTGCTTTTTATCTTCAGTTGCTTTCGCAGCTTGAAGAAAATTTACAAATGATCTGTACCAATAATGTTTCCAGTTTTGAGCTGCATTATTCGAGTTGGGTTCTGCTTCTAGCTTTTCTGGACGCAATAGTTTATCCATATAAGAAAAAAGAAGTTAATAAAATTGTGGAGAAAACCTTTGAGAATAAAATTAGGCTTTTATTAACTTTTTGCAACTGACAGTGACAAATAATAACAAAAGAATATTCAAACAAACAAACAGGTATAAATGATCACAAACGTTATCCCATAAGCGGTGTGAAAGATCCTTTTATGCAGTTGGATTCCATAATAATCATTATAAAACGCTTACTGTTTTTTATGTTTCAAGGTTGACAATGAAATCAAGAGGATCATGAGCGAGAGCTACGATAGGGCGAGACGCACATCCTGAAATCTCACGCGAAAGAGCACAAGGCGTTGGCGGAGGCGCTCATGAAATACGAAACTCTCGACGCCGAAGACATTAAAGCCATCATGGCGGATAAAACGGCGGAAAAATCGTAGTAGACGTTCGTCCGATGTGAATTAGAAGTGATTTAAAAAAAATTTTAATTTTATTTTTTACGGCAGTTGTTCGACACGCAAGCGGGTAGAAAACGTGAGAGCACCATAAAGATTAACGTCTTATAGATACGCTTCATCCTTATATATACTACCTATGACTTAAAATTAAGATTTGTTTTTACATTCGCACTGAGAAAATAGCTCCAAGTAAACTGTGGTAGCTGGAAAAAGTTTACTTACACCGGCTAATATTTCATTTATTATAGAAATTTAGTTTATTTAAACCAAGTAAAACAAATTAGCTACAATCGGTTTAGTTAGATCTAATAAATTAGTAAACAATGTTTATTTGTTTTTAGTAAACATATAATTTTTTAGTATTATACTGTACACCTAATTTAAACTTGTGTTCACTTGTTTTGGAACAATTAAGACATGTAAAAAAGTTTACTTTAAATAAGTAAACCAAAATATTCTCCTAAGTAAACTTGGTTGCTTAAATAAAGTGTCCAGTTCACTTGTTTGGCCTTTCGTCAACGTTCGGTTCGCTTTTAGCCGCTCCCGCTTCACTTCGGCAGGATGAAACTCGTGGCGTCGCACGCAATACGATTTATCATTTTCTTTTCGTCCTAGGCGAAGTCGGTCGGATTGTTTGGTGCTCTGTTGCTGTAATATTTGTGTTGCCGTATTGGACATCGCGGTGTACTATAGTATTATGGAGTGTTCTAATATGGAGTGTTTGTTAATAAATTGGAATTTAGAAGATCATATTTCTGCTTTTCAGGGTATCCCTTATCCTTATCCCTTTCACTAATTCTAACTAAACAATTTGTCTATTTTAAATAAATGGTTTATTGATTAAAGGTACATAATTTAATAAATGGGTTACTTATTCCAAGTAAACAGTTCGTTTAGATCAGATAACGAATTTCTAAGCACACCTGTTTATTTGTGTTTACTAGTTCTAGGTAAACTATTTCAGCATTTCCCATTTACTTAGGCCAAGTGAACCCTTCACTAGTCACTATATGTAGTGAACTTTTTAATTAAAGTAAGTGTATTTTCACCTAGATCTAATAAACTTTTTTCTCGGTGCGATAAAAAATAGTAAAGTATTGGTTTAAACGAGAAATAAATTATTTACGAATTGTTCGAGAGTTGTCCTGATTTGTTTTGCGGTAAATTCCCCCTTCCCTGTATATAAAATTCCATTTCCGACAATTCATTATCGAGCACCGTACTTTCGACATTCCCTCTTTTATCTTTGAAAATTTATTTCATTTCAGGCGACACCATGTAAAGTCGCCACAGTGGTTCTTTTCCCGTGCGTCATCACTTTTACGTCATCAAAATCGTATGAATCAAATCAAAATTACGAGACGAAAAAAGTCAAAACTAAGTTAAGTTCATAAAATGGACGTGCCTGCCTACCGTTTGACGTACCTACATAATATCCCGAAAAATTATTATTTATTTTAAGTTTTGCCCGGCATTCTCTATTATCTAAAAGAAATTGACAAACAAATGTTTATACATTTAATACTATTTTTAAAGCTTAAAATCTAGAAAAGTTTGGTGTTTTATTGACTATTAAAATCGCAAAAGTCAAATTTTTAACATCCTTTCATTTAAGGGAATTTAGCCACTGCCGTAAACGTTTCAAAGAACTTTCACGGTTAGAATATTTAAAATAAATAAATTAGTTATTATAAAAATCCATAAATACTTACCGCCAAAACAGATGGTGGGTATAATTACCTCTAAAAAGAACTATTTTTAGAAACAGGAACAGTTTAAAGGCACACAGATTTACAAAATACGAATTAGATTGGCAGATCAAAATAAGGTTGACAATGACGTTCTAAAATACAACGGTTGTCAACTAAACAAATAAAAAAAGTCATTAACTGACGTTTATAGTTTTATCCTTGTCTAGCACGTTATATTATTACGGAAATTTGAAGACGTTCTTTTATGCTTTTATTCAAACTTGTTACTGTAATAAACACGGATGCAGAGTTATTAACCACGTTGAGTCCTGATCGTTGATTGATGACGCACGGGCAAAGATCCACTGTGGCAACTTTATATAGTCAATATTTGGGAAAACAAATGTTTAACTCAGAAACGGTTAGAGTATACGATACAAAAACTTTAAATAAAAGATATTGGACATAACAAATAATATACAGGGTGCTCCGTTTAAAATAAGCAAGTTTGAGACAACTTCCGGTATAACCGGAAGTCGCATATGTTCGCTGTTATTTCATTTGAAGAGAGCGTTTCCGAAAACCTCATTATCCAATCCATTATCTACTTTCCGAAATATTCGAATGAACACGGATAGAGTTTGGAAGAAGAAAAACTCTTTTATTAGTAGGTATAGAAGAAAAAGTTATTCCTTATTAAAACTTCTGCTTGTGATGAAACAACAATTTCGAATATCAGATTTGCGATTACTATACAGGGTTCGTCAAGAACAACATTTTTTACTTTTTAGGATTTATTTTTTAATTCTTTGATTTATTAAATGAAGTTTGCTAGTGTTGGAACTACAATTTCAACTATTAGATTTGCGTTTACTATACAGGGTTCGTCAGGTTGTTCCTGACAATTTTTGTTTTTTGGATTTTTTTCAATTATAATTTTCAATTCCTTTTGATGATTGGCTAAATCATCACTTTGGCAACAAATGCATTGAAAGGTACTTATGATGGTCCAAATCAGTTGGCACGTAGAAGTCCCGATCTCACAACTATCAACTGTCAATTATGGGGATATCTGAAGCCACATGTGCATAAAACCAATTTCCAATAATAACTTAGATCTTTTGAAAATATAGTAATTGCAAATATCTCAATACAGCAAGTTAGGAACTGTTAGCGGGAATTCAGATGTCGAGTTGAACTATGCGCTAACTCGGTGGTACCACGTTTGAATAAAAGTTTTATAATTTAGGATTAAATGAATTGAAGAAATATGACATGTGATAATAAAAATAGGCAAAAAAATGGGTTTCTTACAACTAAATCGTTATTCGGCCAACAATAGTTGTTTGTTTTTACGTATATTTATTTTAAGCGAAATCCAAAAAACCTAAAAATGTTGTTTCTGCATGACGAACCCTGTATAGTAATCGCAAATCTAATAGTTGAAATTGTACTTTCATTACAAACAGACTCTATCCGTGAATACACTGTACACTACATGCACTTGTTTTGTAGTAACATTTTTTTGTATTATTGTATTCACATCTAAAAACAATTTAGGTCATATGCCCCCCTTTAGTGAAGTTATTGATTCACCACTGCACATTTTCACCTTTTAATAGCTAGAATTATCAAAATTCAAAATTATTGTTCAAGGAATGGTGAAGTCCGCTCCTCTGCCTTTAGCCCGAAATAATTCTGTAAATATTGGTGACAGGCTGATAAATAAAGTCGCCACAGTGGATCTTCTCCCGTGCGTCATCAATCAACGATCGCAGGACTCAACGTGGTTAATAACTCTGCGTCTGCATCCTTATTTATTACAGTAACAAGTTTGAATAAAAGCATAAAAGAACGTCTCCAAGATTCCGCAATAATATAACGTGCTAGACAAGAATAAAACTATAAACGTCAGTTAATTACTTTTTTTATTTGTTTAGTTGAGTACCGTTGTATTTTAGAACGTCATTGTCAACCTTATTTTGATCTGCCAATCTAATTCGTATTTTGTAAATTTGTGTGCCTTAAAACTGTCCCTTTTTCTAAAAATAGTTCTTTTTAGAGCTAATTATACCCACCATCTGTTTTGGCGGCAAGTATTTATGGATTTTTATAATACCTAATTTATTTATTTTAAATATTCTAACCGTGAAAGTTCTTTGAAAAGTTTACGGCAGTGGCTAAATTCCCTTAAATGAAAGGATGTCAAAAATTTAACTTTTGCGATTTTAATAGTCAATAAAACACCAACATTTTCTAGATTTTAGGCTTTAAAAATAGTATTAAATGTATTAACATTTGTTTGTCAATTTCTTTTAGATAATAGAGAATGCCGGGCAAAACTTAAAATAAATAATAATTTTTCGGGATATTATGAAACTAATAGGTACGTCAAACGGTAGGCAGGCACGTCCATTTTATGAACTTAGACTTAGTTTTGACTTTTTTCGTCTCGTAATTTTGATTTGATTCATACGATTTTGATGACGTGAAAGTGATGACGCACGGGAAAAGATCCACTGTGGCGACTTTAAATAATATAGTTTTGCCTTATATAGTGAACATTTTCCTTTTTCCGGTTACCGAAAAACTAAAATGGATATTTTAATGTGCGCAAAGAAAAGTTAAGTTTTATATGCGACCGGTCAGATGCCTGCTTCCCTCCCAGCAGCATTGGGCATGCGCGCAAACCTCTTATCGACCTGTCTTTCTTTATCGACTCAAAATATACACTCCAGAACCGTTAGTGAATTTTGTTTGTGCTTTTATAGTGACTCGAATACTTGGATTGGAATGTAAGCAATGACTAGTAAAAACCGTTGTATGATTTTATTATGCCCAAATAGGGGTAAAATCAGTGGCGGCGGTAAACATTTGGCCCCCCCCCCCGCAAAATTATGTGATAATATACATAAATACTAATTCTTATTGTTTGTTTTTTATGTTTTTTTAATATTAATCTAAAACTTATAAATACTTCAGCTAGTAGTGTTGCCAGGTGTCCTGGATTTGGAAGGATGTCCTGGATTTGAGGCTTAAATTTAGCATCCTTCGAAGCGAAGACCTTTGGAAGGACGCCTAATGTCCTGGATTTCTTAAATATTTTTTCTCTAAAAAGCCCCTTTGACTTTGATTCAATGATGGAAATCGTAACTAACTTATCCATAGACATAAATATTGATAATTTGTATGAAGAATATTGTAGGTAAGTATATTAAAATCTACCCTTGACAAAGCTTGCGCTTTACCTGAGGAATCCATTATCCAGAAATGCAGGGCCGTATCTGAGGGGGGTTTAGGGGTTTAACCCCCCCCCCCCCCCCCCCCCCCCGAAAACAATAAAATCCTTATATGTTTGTTTGTGTGTATGTTTAAAGTGTAAACTAGTCTTTTCTTGCACTGGTCTAACCCCCCCCCCCCCCCCGAAATTATGGTTCAGATACGGCCCTGCAGAAATGGAACAACATCTTTTTAGCTAACCTCGAAATTCATTCTTTTTTAAAATAATACGCAGTTTGTGTTTTCAATTTACGGGTCAAACGCTGACTCCGAAAGAATTTTTTCTTTATGCAATGCAGCCTGGAGCGACAGCCGAAATAAACTTTTGGTTGACCATGTAAAAGCAGAGCTTCAGATAAAAACAAATTTTAATTTAACCTCTAAAGAATTTTATAATATGGCAGTTAGAAACAAAAAGCTCTTGGAAGCCGTCCGTTCTAATAAAAAATATTCTGTATAATAATACATTTTTCTAAACCATTTTAAAGTTGTTATTTTGTTAGAAAAAACTTAGCTTTTGTTCATTTTTTACATAAAATAAATTCTGATTTAGTATAAAAAAAAAATCTCTTTTTTTTATTTGTGTCAGTCTTTCCTTTTTTAAACTTGTGTCCTGCGATTTGCAGATTTAAACCTGGCAACCCTATTATAGGCAGGCGGAGTGGGACCCCCACAAGGCTGGGGGTCCCCCCGCGTTGCGGGGCTTGCGGGGGCCTTATCGCCGCCACTGAGTAAAATACCGGGTATTTCGTATTTTCAGTTAGTATGGAGTAGTGATATGTATCTTGATATATAACTTCATTTAATTATGATCAAATTAAACACATCCAACTAGGCCTAGGCTACACAAACAAGGTATGAAAATAAAGATAAACACACGCCTAGACAGATGATCCCGATGCATGTTTTGGTATATTTTATTTGCAGCCCTGCAATTTAATTAGGTATAGGTTGTACGTCTATTTTTCGGGCAATATATTGCTTCAAAAAGTTGATAAACACAACAAAAATGGAGCCGAGCCGGTTCTGGAGTGTATTGAATATGTCGCTAAAGGGCAGATAACAAGAGGTTTGTGCACATGCCCAATTCTGCTGGGAGGGAAGGCGTCTGATCCAGGGGCGGATTTAGAGGGGGGGGCGCGCCCCTCCTCCCGAGTTGTACCATTTTATAATATTTACCATATAATAGTATACAGGGTGTTACAAATCCGACATACCAGCATTGGAATCTCGGAAACCATAGGAGTTAGAGAAACGGTTAAATGGGGGCAAAGTTGTGCAATTTGGTGCTGATTATAATGCCGCTTTAAAAGTTTTCAAATTCCGAATACTTCCGATTTTATTCGAAAAAAACCGAAATTTTACAAAATTGTTTTTATTTTTTCCTGAGCTCATTTGACTAGCTATTTAAAAATAAATGACACTTTGTCATTGCCACTTTTTCTTCTCTACAAAATGACGTTACTAAACTAAAGATCCGCCGTTTCGTCTTCGAGCGGCCATCACCAACTTTAATTGTTTAAATACGGTCCTGGATTTTTTTAAACCGATTTTTAAACCCTCCTACCCTCA
Organism: Polydrusus pterygomalis; assembly: GCA_963969555.1. Classification (NCBI taxonomy): domain Eukaryota; kingdom Metazoa; phylum Arthropoda; class Insecta; order Coleoptera; family Curculionidae; genus Polydrusus; species Polydrusus pterygomalis. The sequence goes on from OZ018375.1 coordinate 5,282,193, forward strand.
AAATGTAATGGCGATATTACTTTCTCATAATGATGAATTGTCCTTGCTTATTTTTTTAAATTCATATTTTATACACTTCTTGTCAGTCCGGTTCTGGCAACGAATTACAATATTAAATAAAAACTTTATTTTATTTAAAACATTCATACATAAGTAATATAATTTATTTTATAACAATTTTCTAATAATTCTAAATTTACTAATTATAAATCCTAATTTCCTAAATGTTCAAATAGTCAAAATTATTTTTGAGTATTACATGTATTACTTAAATACCTAACATGAACTTTAGACAAACTTTTTCATGAAACTTATTTGTAAAGGTTTTAAATAAAATAAAGTTTTTAATTAATATTGTGATTCGTTTCCAGGACCGGACGGACAAGAAGTGTAAAAAATATGAATTTAAAAAAATAAGCAAGAACAATTTATCATTATGAGAAAGTAATATCGCCATTACATTTTGAGGGTAGAAGGGTTTAAAAATCGGTTTAAAAAAATCCAGGTCCGTATTTAAAAAAGTAAAGTTGGTGTGGCCGCTCGAAGACGAAACGGCGGATCTTTAGTTTAGTAACGTCATTTTGTAGAGAAGAAAAAGTGGCAATGACAAAGTATCATTTATTTTTAAATAGCTAGTCAAATGAGCCCATGCACCGAACTGCACAACTTTGCCCCATTTAACCGTTTCTCTAACTCCTATGGTTTCCGAGATTCCAATGCTGGTATGTCGAATTTGTATTACCCTGTATAGGCACTGTACAAAATATTATACAGATACTTTATAATTTAAAATAAAAACACTTTTACACGACTCACGATTAAATCATTACAAAATAATATATCTTAAAATATAATAGAAATCTACCTATCTACCTACCAACTATTAAGGACTTGAGGTAGGAGGCCGATCGCAATGCATTGGATTCGGTCCCAAATTAGCATCGGTAATTCAGCTTTACGAGTCGCCGTAAGATGGCGCTCGGGTTCGAAGTGGGCTATCAAATAAATGGTTTCTTATGGACGCGATAACTATTTTTATTTAAATTAGTTCTTTAAGGAACAAATAAGAACTTTTATATGAATTTACACTTACTTTGTTATACTTATTAGTAATCTCGGCCTGTGTAAAGTTCCAACGATGCTTGGTGTTTAAAATACAGGGTATAAAACATTCTAGCTATACCTTTGGAGCTGGAAAGAGACTTATTTGGCTGCGTTTCCTCTCTAAAAAATATTCCTGTCTTACCCCCGACACAAAGCAAACTCTACTTTTATAAATTGTACCATTATTCATTATAAATATGGAAATCAATTACAATACAACGTTATTTGTGTCGTCTTGTCTTTAAAAGTCCTTCACACTTATTCAAACGTTATCTGTTATTTCGAAAATAAAATGTCAATTTGTCAAAAGTAAAAGTAAAAAACGAAGAAGAAGAAGACGACACCAGCCCACTTGCGACGCGAGGGCATCTATCGGCCAATAGCGAACTAACCAAAAAACCGGGACAGAATTTGAAAATGCTGCCATTGTCGATCGGCCTCCTACCCTCTAGTTCTCCATACTACCAACTAACCAACTCTGACTTTACCGCGTAATTTTAACTTGACAACAGCGCCACAGCGCGTTATTCTCCAGCCGATTACAGAAATCTGTTGTGCTACTAAGCAGTAAACACAGAACGACTGCGCGTTCCATGGCGCTTCTTTCAGTTACTGTTAAAGTGTTGGGGCAGAGGCAGAGACTGCAGGGAGTACAGATACAGCTAATACCTCCACACAAAATGCACTTGCACTAAGTATTATAAAAAGTTGCAGTAGCGGCTGTATCCAAAGTATCGATTCCGACTCAAACTTGTTTATTTTGTCAACCCTTTAAATTTCGAATTTCTTTTAAATTAAAAGTGTTTTAAAGTCTGGCATAGTGCCGCAGATTAAGCTTTACGGTTATTTTACCCAAAAAAATTTCGCGCAATTTCCCTTTGCGCCCCCCCCCCCCCCCCCCCCTAGAACAAATCCTAAATCCGCCCCTAGTCTGACCGTGCGTTCGGACGTATTTTTTACTCATAACACCTAACTTTTATTTGTCTATGAATGGCCTTTACATTATCACAATTAGCCTTGAAGTCACTACATGAATGAATGAGGAACGATAAAGACCGCTTAAGAAAACTTCATAGTACTTATAAAAACGCCCTCTATTAAAACTTACAATTTATCATTTAACTCTCGATAGTAACAGTGGCGTAACTACCGGTGTTCAATGTGTGCGAAGCACACAGGCCCGGGCTAAAAAAGGGCCCGGGAACGGAGCCCCAAAAACATAAAAATGCAAAACAAAATGTTCTCATAGAAAAAAAATGCAATACTCCGGAAACTTATCCGCAAAACTACTCTACTCAATACATTTATAGATAGTAACTGAAATAATCACATAAAACGGCCTTTATTTTTTAAATTAAACCGCAATTCGCAATACCGCCATTTAGTTTAAGGGCGGTGTTTGTGTCGGCGATTATTGAACTTGGATAAGAGAAATTAGGAATTTCTACGATTTAGTTGAAAGTGTCTATGACTTTTTTGGACAAAGCAATAAACGGTGGGCAATTTTGCAAAGTGTTACTAATGCCAAAATAACTTTTAAAAAATTGACACCCACTCGATGGTCATCGACAGAGACACGATGCATTAGAAGCTCTTGGTTTTAGATATGTGGATATTTTAAAAATACTGGCAAAAATAATTTTAACCTCTACAAATAAAGCGGAAGTTAATGAAGCAAAGTGTTTAAGAAAACACTTGGAAAGATTTGAAACCGTTTTTTTTATTGTTTTTCAAAATAAAATTTTAAAGAATATTTGATGCATTGTCAAAACGTTTAAAAAAAAAGAGCAAAATATTGAAGCTGCGTCTAAAATGTTTACCACCGCCACTAAAACTACAAATATAATTACACCTTAATTAAAAAATCAAAGTTCTGGCCTTTACAAAATTTGTTCTTATTTTCGCGTTTTGTTCCCCAAGGTTTTATGAGATCCTTCTCTTTCTGATAAGGATATTTACGATATGAGTCAAGCCTTGCATCTTCAATATCTAGTAGATATCGCTGATACAATTTCATCGCTAGGCTAGTGCTTTCATTTAGAGAATGTTTTAAAATGATTTAGATAATTTAACTTATATTTTTGATTTATTAGATTTTAATTGGTAAAAAATTATTATTCATCTTCCAGTTTTAGTGAAATTGTAACTGCCTGCATTATTTTTTTTAACCATCCCTATTTCGGCTGCATTAGCTGAACGGTCTTTTTCAAGTTAAAGTTAATTAAAACTTATTTGAGAAATTGCATGACCGATAAAAAATTATCAGTTTTAGCAATAATTTCGATCGAAAATGAGGAACAGGGGCCGTTCAAGTATTACGTAAGCACTATGGGGGGGGGGGGGGGGTCTTTGTTTTGCTTATTTTGGATGACATGGGGGGTAGGGGTCTAGATGATGATTACGTCATCGGTAGTTATTTACTTTTTTACACGAATGGCAACCCTCACATTGTCTATGCTTGAAAACGAAACGCATTTTCGGGGACTCCCGCAAATAATGCATACGTTTAGGCAGTGACGGCTCGTGAGTTGAGGATTAGGTGAAGTGTTCGCGAAAGAAAAAGCGCTACAGGTAGTGGTTGTTGACTTGGTTTTGGATGAAGGAGGGCAATTTCTTGATCTTCCAGTCAATTTAGCTCTACGCTTAAGTGCTTCACTCAAAGATTTCCTGCAAATGCCCTACGATTATTTTTGTCCGATGGTAAAATTGAGGCTATCAAGTCGAACATGCAAAACGTGTGGTCTTTATCATGCTTCCATCAAGTCACTAAATCGTCACATCGAGAAGATCCATAAAAAAGTAAACACGCACACTGATAGGAAAGTTAGACCTCGTCGTGCTAATGAACTGATGTGCATTATTCAAAATTTAGAGCACCATGATGTTGAATGGCTCGATGAGAACGACGTAGACATTCCAAAATCGGATGAAAGTGAGCAGACTCACAACACTAAGCAGCAATCCAAGCAATCGAATGTCATCGAAAACTTAGAATCATGGATTCGGGTTTCATGGACTGAAAACTGTTAATTTAAATTTAATATGTGTACCAAAAATTTAAAATAAGTTTGTTATGTTCGTAAGATTATAATATTTTTGTCCCTTACTCTATGTTGAATACTGTATCAGTAAAATTTAATCTCTATCCTAAATCTATTTTATGTTTACGTAAGAATGGGGGGAGGGGGTAAGAGATTTGCTTACTTTTGCTGACAAGGGGGATGGGGGGTAAATAATTGTAATAAATCTGCTTACGTAATATTTGAACGGCCCCACATAAAAAATTGACATTTCTAATCTGATTTCAAAATTTGCGCATGTAAAAGCAAGAAAAAAGATTTTTTTATATGGTTATCAATTATAATACTCCGTATCATAATGGGGGCCCGGCAAAGTTTTCGCACACGGGCCCGTGGCTACGTTGTTACGCCACTGGATAGTAACATTAAAAATAAAACACCTCAAACAAACATGGGAATTCGAAGAGGAGCCCTTGCTCTCCCCTCCCCTGGCCAGTTAAAAAGCTAATAAAAAAGTAACTCTTATAAAGTCATTTACCTATTTGTACTTTTCAAATATTATGCAAAAGGAAAATGATAGTAGTCTGCCCAGCCAGTAGTTACTAACAGTTAGAAAGAAATTATTCTCCTCCTCTCTAATTGTACCATTGGCAAGGAAAATTTTAGTTATAGCAAAAAACGTTTTTTTGTCATATTCGTGTTTTACGGAAAACAATTGGTTTTCCATCACACTGTTATACTGAAAAATACATTTCCTGCCATCTTTGGTTACAATAAAAATATTTGAAGGTTGCGGTTTGTCAACCCGACGACCAATATGATTAAATACACCGTTCCATGTAAATAATGATTTTTCATCAAAAACTGCCGACCCAAAACATAATTTACCAAATTCAACATTGGACACTGCATTTATCAGATTATATTTGCATGTTTTTTCATGAGTGGTTATTTGTTCAAGATTCAAGATATCTCCACATCTGTATCTGCAATAAAATCGCAGTTTTGGTAAATCAATCCTAATAGGGGACTTACTCCAATTACCAAAACGCGTATAACATGATTGGCAAAAAATTTTATAATATGGCTCGTTCATTTGATAGTAATGTGAATGTCCAGATTCCCAAAAGAAATTTTCGCAAACGTCGCACCTAACTGGAATTGTAATAGCAGCATTTTTAGTATTTACAATTTTTTTTCCACACGGGGAAAACTGAAAAGATTCTACATCCACTGGCCCATATTTTTCTTCCAATCCTTTTTTCAGATCTTTTCCAACATACAACGTTGGTAAATAAAACGGTTCTAATTCCGTTTTTATCATTGCATCTTCACAAATTACGTTTGGCAGAAACTCAATATGAATCCACACCTCTTTTTCCAGCGTCACGAGCGAAATCTCTGCAGTACAATCCAAGCTTCGGGGCAGCAAAAATTGAAAACAATCGCCTTTTTCCCCTAAACTCTTGCATAGTTTGTCTTCTGAAACATTGTTTACCATTTGCACGAATTTTTCAAGAACATGCTTGTAGGGAACAGAAACATTAACATATAACCACTGTCCATCAAACTTAACATACAATAGCATTAAAAACGGTTCCATAAATAACAAATGTTTTTCTGTTTTGTCAAACGAGTTTATCTTTAAGCAGTAGTTCTTATCCATAACATTTTTCTGATGAGTAATCTTAAAATGCTGTGTCAACTGAATCGAAGTATACTTATTGAACCTTATTCCTGGACATATTGGGCATTTGTAAACAACCTTGGTGCATATTTTTTCATGACCTTCTGCCTCGTTGTACCGTAATTGCAGGGTACAACCATTCCGATTGTTTGGGCATGGGAAAATTAAGTAGGGGGCCACCCTTTCGAAGAGGGAGACGGTTCCACGATACTTCTCATCGCGATTGCACCTACCACAGCTAACTTCACCAGATGGGTACATTTTTGTTTCCGGAAATAAAAGAATTTTTTTGCAATAAGTGCAGGTGATTCTTTCGAGGATTTCTTGGTGTGAAACTATATTAATTTTTTTAGCCATTTCTATTCTGGTATTTTTTAGTTTCTAAAAAAAAAGATTTAATATTAGATTTTTCGAAATAATAGCTATATAGGATACATATTTTTTTTTAGTTTTTTTAAACTGTTATATCTCCGCCACTGTTTATTATCTTCCCTGACAAATTTACACGTAACTTATAGTTGACTTACTTTATCGGAAACTATCTTCAGTTTTTGATTTAATCATACAGTGTGTCCAAAATATTTGTTGAAACATCTCTATTTTCAATTCGGTTTTAATTTCTTATATTAAATACAACACCCTGTATAATATTTTGCCGTTGAAGAGCCCAAAATATGCGCCTTCAGAAAATATTATGTTTGCTGTATATGTATCTCATTACGATTTTAAGATATTAAGGTTTTCCGTAACTTTACACAGGAAATGGGAAAAATCGTAGGCGGCGGCATGGCTCAAGAAATCGAAACAATTGCTACTCGATGGCATGCCTGTCAGTGTTAGTAATTATTTGTGTAATTTTGTGACCTTTGGTGACACTTTGTGTATTATTTTGCTTTAAAAAGATTTTTTTCTAATTTTGTCTCGAAACAGATCTATTTCGAACGCGCTAGCGAGTTCGAAATATATCAAACCCGAACAAACCCGAATTTTATTATTTAAAGGTTGGCCCTACATGACATGTTTTATTCCATAGACTTGCGCGGCCTTTATGATTTACGAGAAACCCCATTTTTCGCAGTGGAAAAATAGCTTGAGAACCTATTTTTTTATTCTGTGTGAATATAACAGTCATGTATGTTGGTTGCATAAATCTATAAATCAATCTTTTGTAGATGCTTCAAGCTATCATTTTCTGCCAAATCCTATCCAAAATTCAATCTACTAACCTTCCAATGTCGATTTTAACTTCAACTTTATTTGAATTTTCCATCTTCCCTATACTAAATTGCAATGCCGTGACGTAAAATCACGTCTTTTGAAATTCGAAAAAAAGTAGCAAAATAGCCCGAATTTCCGAATGCTCTGTATATGTACCGAATATACAAGGATCACACAACGTATTCCGTCCAATTTCAAATCTCATATAGCTAAAATAACTTTAGAATCTCGGTGAAAATGGGTCAATAAATCAAAAAATGACAGTTCGCAAAATAATTTTTGTTGTCCAGAGGCTACTATGATAAAAAATAGTATTACCAACATAAAATTTAGACATAAAAATTAACAAAATTTGAAGGATTTATTTTCTTTTTAAATGTGTTTTTTATTGAAAAAACTGCAAATTAGAAAAAATAGTATAACGTACGTGTTATATAAAGCAGTTTTAAGCACTTGTCCCGTCGCCGCAACCCAGGTAGCAGGATGACGTCTTTATGACGTCGAATATTGGTGATTTTTAGTCACTTGACGTCTTTTGGTCGCAAGATGACGTCAAAATAACGTAGTTTTTAACACGTGTATTATACGTCATAATTTTACGTAATAAAAACGTCCATTTTTAGTCATTTTATTGAATTATACGTATCATTAAAAAGTATCTAAGTGACCAAGTTTTTTAAAATATAGTGGGACAGACTTTTATATAAGTAAAACGCCTGAGAATAGCTTTTTCTTATAGTTAAAGGCACGTACGTATCATAAAACTTTTAAAATATTACCATTTCAAATGAACCATTCATGTATGTAAAATTTGTAAAAGCGAAAACCTATTTTGCCATTAAAAAACTGCGAATATCAAATTTAAATTACCCGCGCTCCGTTTTATAACATTGGCAGTCTGACAGAACGCAGAAGTATATTGTTGGCGCTAGCAGTTAGGCAGTCGACAGTTCGGCAAAAATGAAAGTGATAAGTTTATGGTGATTTTGATTAAGTTTCTATCATGGTTTCTATATATTTTGTGTTATAAACGAATATAAATGTACCAGGTTATCGAGTTCGAGGCTATTGACGGCGGGGGAGTAGCCGTTGTGCCCTTATACTGGGTGACGCCCCGAAAAAAAGAAGTATTTTGGCCGCCATTAAAGGATTCCTTAGCATTTTTCCAATTCTGCGTACTCATGAAAGTTGTAATAGTTAATTTATTATCATTAAAAGGATTTTTTACATAAAATATTTATATGTATTTTTTTACCCCTATTATGTATTATTTTAGGAAGTTTTTCGTTTTTCGTAAATTATGACGTTTATTGACGTTTTCTACACCTAAAATGACGTCTTAAGATGACGTATTTTTTACGTCAAAAAAGACGTCATTGGTCTGTGACTTACGCACGTCTTTTAAACGTTTCATTTACGTAATTTATGACGTCGCTAATGACCAATAATCGACGTCTTAAAGACGTCATCCTGCTACCTGGGAAGCGGCTCGTTTTTTAACATGGACGCGTGCTATAAAATGATGCTTCATAAAACGTGTACGTTAATTTTGTAATAAAAATAAAGTATACGAACCAGGAATCAATTGATATAATTTATATCCTTGGAGAATGCTTAAAGAATTGTCTTCTGGCATCCCGAATGTACGGCGGGTTTCCTGATAGAAGGCATCCAGATGCAAGATCATTTCAATTATTGATGAATATATTTGATATTGTATTGTTTACCGATGTCCTATCAAATCTATCCATCAATAATTGAAATGATCTTGAATCTGGATGCCTTCTATCAGGAAACCCGCCGTACATTCGGGATGCCAGAATACAATTCTTTAAGCATTCTCCAAGGATATAAATCATATCAATTGATTCCTGGTTTGTATACTTTATTTTTATTACAAAAAAATCACAAATAAAACACAAAGTGTCACGAAAGGTCACAAAATTACACAAATAATTACTAACACTGACAGGCATGCCATCGAGTAGCAATTGTTTCGATTTCTTGAGCCATGCCGCCGTCTACGATTTTTCCCATTTTCTGTGTAAAGTTACGGAAAAACCTTAATATCTTAAAATGATAATGACATACATACGGCAAACATAATATTTTCTAAAGGAGCATATTTTGGGCTCTTCAACGGCAAAATAATATACAGGGTGTTGTATTTAATATAAGAAATTAAAACCGAATTGAAAATAGAGATGTTTCAACAAATATTTTGGACACACTGAATGATTAAATCAAAAAGTGAAGATAGTTTCCGATAAACTAAGTCAACTATAAGTTACGCGTAAATTTGTCAGGGAAGGTAATAAACAGTGGCGGAGATATAACAGTTTAAAAAAAGTATGTTTTTGACTAAATTCTTTTTAAAAACTTCATAACTTGGCAACGCTGCTTTCGAACAACAAACAAATTTACATTTGAATACAGAACCTATAAAGGCGTTTTACGCCACATAAAAATGTAGGGCATTCCATTTAAGAAAAACATAATTTTTGGAATTTCTCTTTCTTGAGACACCCTGTATACTTAAAAATAATTTTGGGTTGTAGCAGAGATCAAACGTTAAAAGTCTTATTAAGAAAAATTTCCCATAAGTTTAACGGATTAGCAACTAGTGACCGACGCGCGCTTGTTGGACCACCCTGTATAAAGCAATTGTCACATATTCAAAATAGGGGGGGTTTAGTAACCGCTGACACCCCCTACTTTTAGTACGTGCGCCAGTGAGTTCCGAACTACATTTTTTCAGGTAGGTAATAATTTATTTGTGATTATTTTTTGACTTCGATAAAATGATCCTTTTTGGAGATAATTTGAAAAGTATGGGTCCACGGTAATGTTATAATTTTCAAATGCTAAATAAAGTCGGCCGTTGGGGGTTGTGGCATTACCATGGATACAAGATATAATTAAGTGAAACTTTGCAATAGGTGACAATACCCAAAGCAAACGACTGGACAAAAATAATGTAAGGACAATGGCGTACAGATAAAAAGCTGTTGTACTAAACCAGTTAAATGGAATTATTTTATTGCCCTACTAAGAACTTACTATCGCTAATCTTCTTCACATAACAGGAATTTTGACTGGTCATTCATTTTTACTATTTTTTCAAAATACACTACCCGATTTACTTGATGATTTGCCTCTAGTGGTAAGACAACATATTTGGATCTTGTTATGATGTATGAAATTAATTTAATAAATAATAGCAGATTATTGTCTTAAGAGCGAGTGGTGTTTTACTGTTATTATGAGAGTGAAGAAGATTAGCAATAACAAGTTCCTAGAAGGCAATAAAATAATTTCATTTAACAGGTTTTTATATATACTGTACGGTACTGTCTTTACATTATTTTTGGCTTGTACTTTGCTTTCGGTATTGTACAGGGTTATTGGTTATAAATGTCACCCCACTCTAGCTTCTTCATTTTTTAAGATAGAAAGCTGATTTTTTTTACTGAATTGTAGGGCATCGTCTGAATTTTTTTACCGATTATAGAAATATAATACAGGGTGTTCCACAAAAACGCACCGAATTAAATTTATATATTTTTTTAATAGAACGCCCTATATATTATTGCATATTCGGATTCTGCATAAAATTCTAATCATAACTCACGTAACATGTTCTATACCTAAATGTAACTGTTTTCCAACTAAAAGCAATCGAAAATTGGCTTTAAAATTACCTCAATCACACTTCTTTTTCCAGATATTATAATTTGTCTAAGTTGGCCATGATTTTAAATAAAGCAAAGATATTGACACTGACGTTATTCTTAATTAAATTTGCTTATGTGAGTAAAAGTATAAAAATACAGTATACCTAAATGTCTTATTTAGACAATGAAAAACGAGAAATTTTCGAACTTTATATCAAAAATGGTTATAATGCTAAACTTGCTGTAAGGGAATATCGAAGACTTTATGAAGGCATAAGGAGAATTCCTACCAATAAAACATTTTTAAGAGTATTAGAAAGTTTTACATGAAGCATCTTTCAAACGGAAAAGGAGGACAATACAGCCAAATGAACAAAATGAAAATGACGAATTAGATATCCTTCTCTATTTTCAAGGTATTTTTTACACAATTTGAACATTTGTTCTTGTTAATAATTAACAATTATTATTTTAGAAAATCCTTTTGCTTCAATTCCAAATGCTGTTGATATTCTACGCAAAACATACTATAAGATACAGACAACTTTGTCAAAATATAATTTTCATGCCTATAAAATTTTACCCGTTCAAGCGTTGAGCCAAGATACTAAAGCCGCGCGCTTACGCTTTTGTCAAGATATGGTGGAACGCTTGAATCAACAACAGCAATTTTTCAATAAAATTATCTGGACAGATGAAGCAGCCTTTTCGACCGCCGGAAGATTTAATAGGAAAAATGTGCGCTATTGGGCTCCTGAAAACCCCTACGCTATTCGGGAAATACGGCATTCTGGTCGAAGTTTCGTGCACGTATGGTGTGGGATTCTTAATAATCAAATTTTAGGACCAATATTTTATAATGGAAATCTGAACGGGCGAAATTATTTAGACTTAATAAGATCAGTAATTCAAAATTTGGTTGAACATCATATTGATATATTTTGGCAACAAGATGGCGCTCCAGTCCACAACATTGCTGCTGTTACGGAAATTTTAAACGAAAATTTTCCGTTTTGGATAGGCAGGTTTGGCCAGATGAGGTGGCCACCAAATAGCCCAGACTTGACGGTAATGGATTCCTTTCTGTGGGGCTTTTAAAAAGGAAAGTTGGGCGAAGAAAAACGTCAGCTAACCGTTAATATTATAAGAGAAAGAATAACCCAAGAAGTTGAAACACTAAACCATCGCAATCAGGGAATTATCTTGGCAGCTATCGAAAGACAGAAGAGAATTTATAGGAAATGCATTGAGCAAAATGGGGAACATGTGGAACATTAAATTCAATAATTTTCGTTTTATTACTTTTAAACTTTAAAACTTTCAAAAACTATATTTATCCGATTACTAGTGATTTCATAACAAAAATAAAAAGCCAATTTTCGATTGTTTTTAGTTTGAAAACTGTTACATTTAGGTATAGAACATGTTACGTAAGTTATGATTAGAATTTTATGCAGAATCCGAATATGCAATAATATATAGGGCGTTCTATTAAAAAATATATAAATTTGATTCGGTGCGTTTTTGTGGAACACCCTGTATTATATTTCTATTATCGGTAAAAAAATTCAGACGATGCCCTACAGTTCAGTAAAAAAATCAGCTTTCTATCTTAAAAAATGAAGAAGCTAGAGTGGGGTGACATTTATAACCAATAACCCTGTACCATATTGCAAAGGTTTACTTAATTATATCTTGTATCCATGGTAATGCCACAACAGGTGATGAAAATATGAAGATTATACCGTAAGCCGCATTGGCATCAGTTAAGGACCCAAACTTATCAAATCATCTCCAAAACGCATCATTTTATCGAAATTCTATAGATGTCTAAAAATAATCAAATCAAAATAATTACCAGAAAAAATATAGTTGCGAAGTCACTGGCGCACGTACTGAAAAATAGGGGAGGTCAGCGTATTTTAAATATTTGACAATTGTTTTTTGTTTTGTTTTCTCAAAAGAGGTAAAACGCTTCATGCTGAAGCAATTTGAAATTGATTTATTATTAAATACTCGAATTATTAAAAAAAACAATCAGTTTTAATTTTAAACTTTGTATATCGAACATGAAAGTCAAAAATGAAAAATTGCATTATGAAAATCATATTACTTTTGCTTAAGGAATACAGATTCACGGTGGATGGAACGTTAGACGTTTCTGACGAACCTAAAGGAATTGTTCTGAAAATTTGGTGGCGTACTTACAGTCCCTGTCCCAGCGCCCGGGCAGACGCCGGGGGGCGCAAAGTCCAAGGGGCGCAAAATATTGCCAAAGGTAAAACAAATCAGCGTCTGTATAAGCTTCGATGTATATAATATACTATTTAAAAGATAAGGGCGCCCAAGTATTTTTTATAAATTCTGAAACAAAGCGGGTGCCTTTAACCCATTTAATAGGGGCCAAAAAAACATCGAAAATGGAACATCGATGATCTTAAAACCTCGATAAGTATTTATAGTCCGCCCTTAGCGGGACGCCGTGAGCGCGGCGCGGCGACTAAAAAAGAAACAGCAGGCTCAGTTGGATAGACTCGTGTCGACTTGTTTTTTTCCAAAATTAAAACATTGTAGGGAGCAAATTATTTGCAAATTAGTCACTGCAGAGTTCACAGTTTGTCAGTGTTTTTTAACCTCTCCTTCTTAAAGTATCACGTCAAAAAATTAAATATTTTTGATGGTATAAATATACAGTGACCGGCAGAAAGTACGCACCAAAGGGGATTTTTTTTTATTTCAAAATTTACCAAATTTTTTTGGGGGTGGAAATGTTCTGCATGTCCCTAAACAAAAAAGAGCATAGACAAAACTAGTAAATATTGCGCCGTATACGAGGGAGAGATGAAAACGTTAAATTCACCCAAGAATAAATTGCCCTTATTTTTCACTGCGAAATTTTTTTTTATTAGGGAATGTTGTTTGCACTTAAAAGTTATCCATAAATACCAAATTTCAGCTCAGTAGCACAAATATAAATATTTTTCGTGTCAACTAGATTTAAAGTCAACCTACAAAAACCGGCTGGCCTGTTGGAAGTTTTCCAGTGCCATTGAAAATTACTTACACACACACACTAGATTTAAATGAAAACGAATTTTATTGTAAGGGTTTAAACTTTAATTCATGAACCAATGGGTTTAAGAGTTTTTGAAAAATTGGGAACGGCAAAATATTGTTAAATGTATGAAGAAACCATAATTTGTTTTGCATAAAGTTATTCCGCTTATCCATAGAATAATGTACGGTGTGCACCAGAAAAGTTAGATTATTTTTGACGTTATTTTATTATACGTCCAGTTCTCGCGTATTTAAACAAATTTAAGTAATTTATGTGTCTAATTGCCCCAGAGCTGTTAAAAAATTGAATTTATAGGTCGCATAGCTTCTATCGATTCGTTATACGAGGGGGCGTCAAAAAAAAAGTAAAAACATTTGTTTTGTGCCACCGAGCTGAAATTTGGTATTTATGGACAACTTTTAAGTGCAAACAACATTTCCTAATAAAAAAATTTTCTACAGTGAAAAATAAGGGCACTTTATTCTTGAGTGAATTTAACGTTTTTACCTCTCCCTCGTATACAGCGCAATACTTACTAGTTTTGTCTATGCTCTTTTTTGTTTAAGAACATGCAGAACTTTTCCACCGCCAAAAAAATTTGGTAAGTTTTGAAATTTAAAAAAATCCCCTTTGGTGCGTATACTTTCTGCCGGTCACTGTATATACAGTGACCGGCAAAGAGTTCGCAACATATGGGGAAAATTTTTATTAGCGAAATATTGAAAAATCTTTTTTGGGGGATTGGATGTGCATGTCCCATAACCTTAAAATCGATTTTGACATACGTCACGTGACCAATGGTATGGCGGGAAAGTTGAAAAAACCAATATGAAATCATCATAAATCAGGTAAGTGTTTAGAATTCCATTAGAACCTAAAATACAATGTTTGGGATATCTACTTGAAAAAACATAAAATCGAATATTTTTGTAAAAATATTTTTTTATCGAATTAAAAATTTCCATATTTTTCCTTTCTTAAAGCTTCATTAAAGTAAAACTGACATCTGGTGACCACAACTAGAAATATTCTTTTGTTTTTCTGGCAATTTGAAGCAATAATTCAAAAAATTCGTTTACACTTGGATACCAGCTGTTGCAATAGTCTATTTCTAATAACCTTATCGATATTTTTTATATCGAAATATTCTATTATGTTAAGAAATCCTTAAATTCATTAATCCAAAGCAAATTATATTTATAACCGTAAAAATAAATTTTGAATTTCGCAGAAATCTTTAAAAAAAAAAAATTAACAAAAATTTAAATTATTTTAGATTTCTGCGAAATTCAAAATTATTTTTTACGGTTATAAATATAATTTGCTTTGGATTAATGAATTTAAGGATTTCTTAACATAATAAAATATTTCGATATAAAAAATATCGATAAGGTTATTAGAAATAGACTATTGCAACAGCTGGTATCCAAGTGTAAACGAATTTTTTGAATTATTGCTCCAAATTGTCAGAAAAACAAAAGAATATTTCTAGTTGTGGTTACCAGATGCCAGTTTTACTTTAATGAAGCTTTAAGAAAGGAAAAATATGAAAATTTTTAATTCGGTAAAAAAATATTTATAAAAATATTTGATTTTATGTTTTTTCAAGTAGATATCCCAAACATTGTATTTAAGATTCTAATGGAATTCTAAACACTTTTTATTCTTGGAATTTTTTCGATATCTCATCATTTATCTGATTTATGATGATTTCATATTGGTTTTATCAACTTTCCCGCCATACCATTGGTCACGTGACGTATGTCAAAATCGATCTTAAGGTTATGGGACATGCACATCCAATCCCACAAAAAAGATTTTTCAATATTCCGCTAATAACATTTTTTCCCATATGTTGCGAACTCTTTGCCGGTCACTGTATATATTCTGGAAAAAAATATGAAATAAAAATTTCGAGGGCGCTAAATAAGACTCTTGCCCGGGGGCGCCAGGAGGTCTAGAACCGGGCCTGGGCGTACATAAACGGACATGCTCTACTAACCTAAAATATTTTTAACAATACAGTGTTGCCGCTTCCACACAAAAATAATATAGTAACTTCGATTTTTTAAATGCAACACCATATATTTTATTTAATTTTCGAAACCCCCGTTAGTTTCCTTACAATTTTTATTAACTCTACTCTATACTTATCTCTTACCGTTTCTAAGATATAAATTAAGTTCCGTTTTTTTTGTCCGAAAACGTCACTTTTAAAAATGCTGATAATTTTGAACTCTAAAACACTGAAACCCTGAAATTTGGTAAATAGTTAACTAATAGGGCTCTTTGCCCTAGTTCCAAATCTTAGTTGCAATATACAGGGTGGTTGAAAAATATACTTATTCTGGTAACTTGAAAAAGTGACCATAAGTCCTTTTTTTCAAACGTAACACCATGTATATTATTACGGATTTGAAAAGCTGCTAAATTTTCACTTAATTCTTGTATATCATACCTGTACCTAAGTAACTAGTTTAACCATTTTTTTGACGTATTAAGCATGATTTGTAAAATTTTCTATACAATTCAATTTTTATTCGGTTATTAGTAAGTTACCCATGACAAAACCTGATGTTTACGTATGTTACTATGAACAAATGCAGTTCTTATGAATTTATTTATTTTATTTGGACAATGTGTGTTTGCATTAACATGCAAAAAACATTAAAACTAATTTTTTCTTGAAATCCATGCAGTCAACACCCGCATATTAAAGTGTTTGGATGTAAACGGCCAGCGTTTTGAACATTTGTTAAAATAGCATTTTATATTAGTTATAATTTTAGTGGTCTTTTATTATATGACTAGTTAATATTTAATAAAATTGTTCTGAATACTTATGAGTTTTCTAAGATTCATTGGCAGTAAATTAGAATTAGAAAACATTTCGTTAAACTTTATACATGTCCTGGCGATATTTCTCACATTGACCAAATAAAATAAATAAATTCATAAGAACTGCATTTGTATAGTTTTCTTCCATGTTTTTAAAGTGTATTTCTATCTTGTATCTAAACATAATGAAATATCAAAACGATAACCATAGTAACATACGTAAACATCAGTTTTTGTCATGGCTAACTAACTAATAACCGAATAAAAATTGAATTGTATAGAAAATTTTACAAATCATGCTTAATACTTCAAAAAAATGGTTAAACCAGTTAGTTAGGTACAGGTATGATATACAAGAATTAAGTGAAGTTTTAGCAGCTTTTCAAATCCGTAATAATAATATATAGGGTGTTACATTTGAAAAAAAGGACTTATGGTTACTTTTTCAAGTTACCAGAATAAGTGTATTTTTCAACCACCCTGTATATTGCAACTAGAATTTGGGACTAGGGCAAAGAGCCCTATGGTATTAGTTAACTATGTACCAAAGTTCAGGGTTTCAGTACTTTAGAGTTCAAAATTATCAGCATTTTTAAAAGTGACGTTTTCAGACAAAAAAAAACGGAAATTAATTTATATCTTAGAAACGGTAAGAGATAAGTATAGAGTAGAGTTAATAAAAATTGTAAGAAAAGTAATGGGGGTTTCGAAAATAAAATAAAATATATGATGGTGCATTTAAAAAATCGAAGTTACTAGTTATTTTTGTGTGGAAGCGGCAACACTGTATTGTTAAAAATATTTTAGGTTGGTAGAGCATGTCCGTTTATGTACGCCACCAAATTTTCAGAACAATTCCTTTACTGGTTCGTCAGAAACGTCTAACGTTCCATCCACCGTGAATTACCCTGTATATGGTTAACGGATTTTACTCCTTTTCCCGGACACCCTGTATACAGGGTGATTTACGTTGTGTGGCCTATTAGAATAAGATCTAGGAAACGTAAATGACTTTTGAACTTTTAAAATACTATATTTTTACATTTAAATAACCGGTTAATATCGGATATTACGGCCAACTTTGGTATTTCTAATAAAAAACCCTGTATAATTTAGTTTATGATACCTTAATAAAACCTAAATAACTTTTGTTAATAATAATCTATACCAACTATCTCTAACCGTTAAGATATAAATTATACCTAATCAGGGGCGTGCGGTGAGTTATGTAAATGGGGAAGCACCGCTGCCGGCAGGCCCGCCGGAGGCAAAGCGCCGCAGGCGAAATTTTTTTGAGGACCACGCCCAAATATTGGCAAGAATTTTGTTTTCAAGAGGTAGAAAAGGTTTTTTAACGTTTACAGGTAGAATACTGTGATTTATTTACTGTAAAAAAATGTGAGGTTCTGTATACCTACCTATGATTTTTCCGAGAATTTTTAATATTCCTTCTATTTTCTAAATGGCTACACCTATGTTTTTTATTAATTTTTACGTAATTTGCCTGTTAAAACCCAATTTTTTACTGACCCAACGCTGCCTAAAGAGTCGTTAAAAACAAGTTAACAAAGTTTCATAATAGAAACTATCGTAGAAACTAATACCCAAAAATATACATTTTTACCTTGAATTCACAGTTTGATTGAATTTTAAACAAATACTGGGTGTGTAAATATTATGTGATGTGGTTAATTTACATTGTTCCTGAAGAAAGAGACTGGAAACCTTTTTATAAATTTTGAATTTACAATATATTTATATTATTACTTCGCCTGATACCTAGATGGTATAATTTTAGAGATTATATTTTGGATATCAACGACGTGGTCTTTAGGTGTTTCAAGTAAAAAAGGGAGATAGGCACTGCAAGAATTGTTTTTTAGTTTGACGTGAAATAAAAATATAAAAAAGAAACCACGTAGGTACATGCCTTTTTCATCAATCCAAGAAACAAAGTCAATAATAAACTATAAACCACAAAACAGATAAGAGAGTTCTATAAACTACACAATTTTCATAAGACTGTCACAATTATTTATCATACACATAACGGACGCGAGCCACGTGCGAGAATCTGCGCGAGGGCGAGACACCACACAATTTTAATAAGACTGTCACAGTCACAATCATTTACCCCCACACATAAACGTCGGGCCACGTGCGAGATGCTCTTCCGAGCGGAGTGCCTTACCAGCAAAAAAACTCGAGGCAAATACGCTCGCGCCCGAAAATTCCCGACTAAAAACGCATGGAAAAATGAAATCTTTTACAAGGTTCTTTGTCGCGGGTGCAAACTTTGGCCGCTGCTCGTATTATTTTAGCGATGGATTTCCCGAAATATAACGATCGCTGTCAGCCGATTGAGCCGATGTATTAAGCGGTATGCTGCGATGGTCAGAGATGCATGCAGGGCCGGATTTGGTTTGGAAATTAGAAATATATACTTGGATATTTCGATTGTATATAGATTAAATTTATCTTACGAGAGTGGTAGGGGAAGCAGTGCTTCCATCGCTTCCATGGACCGCACGCCCCTGTACCTAATATAGAATTAATTTTGTATATAAAAACATCCAAGAAGAAAGTTCAGTAACTTGAAACTAATGAAGCTAAACATAATTTTGATGGCTTTTAACTAAAACATAGATCTTTAAATTCCATAACTTAGGTTTTACGGTTTTCATACAGGGCGTTTTTTAAATTGTGCAAATCTAACCATTTAGATAAATGTCAATTTTCGCAAAATGGATCACCCTGCATGTGTTTTATTTTACTGACGTGTAGTGAATTAAATTTCCTATATCTAGATGTGTGTAATACAATGTCACTGTCAATATTTTTAGTCGTTTTGGAATTATAAGCTATTTAAAGCTGTGTCAAGACAAAAGAAGATTTTTGTAAAGTAGGCTTTGACTGAAATTATTAATTTGACACTCACCTTAGTCCTGTTGCACAGCCCCCTTTATCAGTAAGTTAAGTTCGTTGTGCCTGTTGTCATATTCTAGTTTAGTTTACTTATTTAAAAGTAGGTACTTTCATTATTTGTAAAAATAGCAGTCAAAGCCTACTTTACGAAAATTATGTCTTAATTATGAACAGATTTTAAGATTTTTAAATAGCTCATAATTCCAAAACGACTAAAATATGGATATAGTGACATATTAGAAATTTAGATAGGAAATTTGATTCTTTACACATTAGAAGTACGACAAAACACAGGGTGTTCCATTTACCTACGAAAATTGACAGGAGCACATTTATCTAAACGGCTAGGTTGGCACAATTTTAAAAGCCCCTTGTATGAAAAACGTAATAAGTTATAAAATATAAAGATCTATATTTTAGTTAAAAGCTAACAAAATTTTAAATGTTAAGCTTCATTAGTTTCAAAGTTATTGAACTTTCTTATAATAATATTGATTTTATAACTCATATCTTTAAAACGGTTAGAGATGGGTATATTATTGACAAAAGTTACTTCTAGTTAATAAGGTAGGTATCCAAAAATACTAAACTATGCAGGGTAGGTATTCTATTTGAAATAATAGTTGGCCGTAACGCCATAACTTCCGGTATAACCGGAAAAGTGATTCAAACGTAACAATATAATACTTTAGAAGTTCAAAGTCATGCAGTTATTATAAGTTATTTAAGTTTTGAGCAAAGCACGGCCATTTTTAAACGGCTTGAAATCTTTGAGAATGTGAAATAAGGATATATTACCTGCTAGTTGCTGCAAAATATATGTACTTAGAGCTTATTTGCAGGTTGTAGATATTCTTTCACTCCGCTTTTAAAAAGAAATTAGGAATAATCAACTAAATAAATTGCTATAAAAAAACACTACTTTCAGTTGGCTTCCAGCGTCGTAAAAAGAACCGCAGAATAAAAGAAAGGATTACCAACTTTTCCAAACAAAAAACACAATAACAATGAGCCCTTCCTCTCTATTTAAAATGGGCTGTAGCACATTGCGGCGTTTAATATGTAGCAACAAGTCACAGAGAAGAAATAAATTAATTATTGCTTGCGTGGGTTATTTGGTTTTTGATATTTGAAGATCAATTTGCCAGGAAATTAATTCTTTATTTGCAAGGTTTGAACTTATCATAGGACATGTGATAAACAAAATGGATCTGGCCACGGAAAATAGGAATGATCGAGGAGGTTGGAAGCATGAGCTCGGGGCTCGCTTGTTTAACTAACAATTTAATAATAAATGAATGGATATCAACGTCTTATCAAGTTGGCATTAATTAACGAACTATGGGCGTCTCTCAACCACCCCGCTAATATCATTTGCCATGGCCAGAGAATTCTGAATACATTACAGATGGCCATGGAACTAATCACAATAGCAATAGCCGAATTACTTTAAAGTTATTTTTAAATAGTCAACCCAACGGCTAAGTGGAGCGTTCCTTTTAAAAATTTAACTTAGCCCAGCAAAGTTTTTTCCTTCCCCCTTGCCGCGGTTAAGTATGACCCCCCCCCCCCCCCCCACCCACCTATACGAAGTTATTCGCAAAGCGTTCCTTTAACAACTAAGCGAAGATTTTGACTTTTCTTTGCTGTTAAAGAAGCAAGAAGGAAGAACCTACCTGATGCCGCCGAGTAGGCCGCGCAAGGTCTTGAGAACGAAGCACAGAGGAATGATCGGTCGTAACTTTGGTGCCCGTTACCTATATTCTAGTTCCCGTAAATCAAATTGGAAGACGAAAATGTCCTTTTAGTAGAAATGTTGGCAAGCATTGTTTCTCTGTTCTGTGTACTTTTCAAGTTTAGCTAGCCATACTCAGGGTTGCCATTGCTGGGGAAATTTCCCTAAATCTGGGGAAAATCTGCAATCAGTAGGGAAAAAGGGAAATTTTCTATAATTTAGGGAATTTTTATTCTTCTTTGATTTTGTGATATTTGTAAAAAATATATTAAGCAATCACTTAAAAAATTTTTAGAAATCGATTGACTTATGGCAAAAACGCTATATTTTCTAAGTCCAATTTACTATTAGCAACTCAGAATCTGAAGCAGGTCGAATTTACTATAAACCTTACTCTCAAGATATACAACAAGAAACTCGGTAAATCCCAGGCCTCCGTTCGCTGATATTTTAAGGGGAATCACACAAAAGGCACCACGCATTTTTTCAATTTTCTGCGTTAATTTTAGTAATTCAAATAAGTAATAGCTTTGACCAGTTTGTTTTCTTTGTAGGTATGTACCTATTTCTCTTATATTAAATGTATTATTGTTTACTGTTGAATAAAAAATGTATTATTTTGAATAAAAAATTAACCATAAGTGGCTTATTTATAGAAAAAAAATTATTAATAAATAGGGATATGTTTTGTTTTCAAGTATCTTTTTTCTTCGTTTTTAAATTAAAAGATCTGGGGAAAATCTGGGGAATTTTTAAGAAATTATTTAGGGAAAAATTTTTTTTTGACCTGGCAACACTGAGCCTATACCCTATTACCTCGTCTATGTAGTATGTACCGTACCGTGTGAGTGCGCATCTCCTTATCTACGCATATACAGTGAAAAGTGACAATTTTTTGCTTTCGTCACAGGTAAGGCGTAAGGAAAATTGTAAAAAATGTAAAAAAATTTAGTGTGTGTCGGTGTAAACTATACTTTTTATTTGTTTTTGTTACGAGTCAAATTTTACTCGATGTTTTTTTTCTGGAATAATATGTATTTTTGGGGTGTAGATTACGATTAGGTATATTACGAATTAGTAGAGATATTTGTCGGTGTCGCGTTTAAGAGATTTTCTTACCCTTCCCAATGTAAACTGTCCATTTGCAGAGTTTGTTATTTAGATATTGGAAGGAAAATAAAATAAGTAAATACTTGTTTGAAGTTTCATAAAATTTTATTAATTTTATTCAGTTGCCTGATACGTGTTTTAGGTTTCAGCCCTCTTGTCGGGTCATTTTCAAAGGCTTATAGAAGAGGTCGTTAGTTATATAGGTTTCAGAGGCATAAATTTATCCTTTCCTGACAGCAATATATAATAAAAAAGGAGTATATAAGAAAGTATTCTATATTTTATATTTATTAATTATATCAGGTTTCCTTCTTTATAATAATTTATGAGGCTTTTTTTAATTAAAAACAGAATTTTAACAAAATATTTTCTTATAGTGATGTAGGCAAACCTATATACTCTCAAAAAATGTATCTACCGATATAATATATAGGGGAAATGGTGGAGGATTAGGGCATTTGAAAAATCACGTACCTATATATCGTTTTAAAATCCAATTTTTATCAATTTAAACGTTTTTGATTTTATTAATTTTTTCACGGAGCCCATGTTGAACCCACTTAGGAAGTTTTTAACTTAGCAGGTGAAGTTTAAATTTTTATTTTTTGACAAAGATATATCTTTTATCGAAATACGCTAAATACATGATGTAGATACCTAAATAAAATGACGTTTTTTTGAAAACGGTTAAGATTATCGACATATGACTAAAGAGAATTTTTAGTTCAAAGGTATGTAAAAAACGTTGTCCAAAGTTTTTATTATACGCAGGGCGTAAAAAAATGGGCACATTAGTGTCACAGCTTGTCCGTCTCTGCAGCTGTGAGTAATTCGCAACACTATCTGGGATAGTAATTTAAAGGGTCTTATGGTACTTATATAACATATAAAAAAAATTGAAATATACCTGTTGGTTTATTAATTGTGTCAAAAACTTAATTCCATGCGAGCTCTTGGGGAGCCCATATCTCCAAAGAGGAGGCCGATACGAAAGAAGTTTATATGAACTTGTAGTATTCTTTTCACGTGTTTTTTTCATATCAGGGAGATTTCCATTTCCCATATTTTCCCGGACACCCTGTTAATAGGTAGGGGAACTAGGGGATAGTTGATCACAGTTTTATATATTTCATTGTAAAATTCCAAATATGTTTAATCTAATTAAACAAAGGTAAACATATAACTGTACCACTATTTATCTATATAGTTTTAAAAATTTTAAACCCTTTTAAAGTTTTTAAGTAACAAAAATAAATCGTTTTTTAATTTAATGCATATGTACCAAGTATCCCCACTATGTGGGTTACTTGATCATAGGGGTAAGGGAGAGTTGATCACTTATTAAATACATGATAAAACCTACTTACAAAGCAAAAAATAATGTATTTCCTAATAAGAACACTTTACAAAAATCAATTTAAGCCATTTCTGAAATGTGTAATAAACTCGTTCTCCTTTTAAAATAATGTTAGGATTCGGGGTTATGCCAATAATGTCTTCGAACTTTACGTCACTGGTGTCTGATTCGACCATTGAAAACATTTTTTTGGTTTCGTCTCTATGCATTTTAATGAAGTCACTGTATATTCGCCGTCCTCATGGTCAATGGAATTCACCACGCACAGATATTTATAAATAGATGATAGTCGTGTCTTCCTGCTTTAAAAACTGCAATTACAAATTTTCCAACTATTAAATTATCAACATTCACGGAAGTGAGTTCTGCATAGTCTTCTTCAACTTCATTTATCGAGTCATCTGACTCTCTAAATGAAATTTCTGAATCATCTGAAGAAGATGAAGATGACACAAGAATTTTTTTTTTACTTTTTCTACTTTTGTTTTTTTTTTGTTAAAAGTGTTTTATTTGCATTTTCCATTTTTTGCCTCTTTTTTCTTGGCTTTGTACATTCTTTGCGTTTATAAAACCGCGGCATCTAAAAGAAAAAATGGAATTTGACAATTGCTAGTTTGAAAAAACAATGTTAGTGACTATGATCAAATATCCCATGTTGTGATCATGTATCCCCACAATGTCGGTGCTCAAGTATCCCTGAAAGAACCTAATTCAAATAAAAATAAATTACAACTTACTATTTAAATATAGAATAACTTCAATATGTGTGTCAAAACCACTGTTAGATAACACTTATTTTAAAATTTAAACAACTAGAATATGTCCAATAGCAAATGAGATATGATAAAAAAAACTAGAAGCACATTTATTTACTTTTCACTATGTAAACCCAACGACGAACTGCACCGCGTCTTAACAGACAAATGGCAGTTGCTGATGAAGGTCTATAGGGTTGACAGATTGTGACTTTTTACTCTGAAAGATATAAATCTCTAAAAGGGATCAGAGTTTTGAATAATTTCAATGTGATCAAGTATCCCTAGTGATCAACTATCCCGTAGTTCCCCTACTACATTAATTTACTATTTAATAGTGTAATGTAATAATGAAACATCATCTTGTACGAACAAGTTTAAATTTTGGCAAAGTTCCTAGTACTTTTCGAGATATTTGGAAAAAAGCGACACTTAAAAAATTGGTGGCACTTTTTCTTCTCTGCTAAATGGCATATCAGATATTTGAAATCCGACGTTTCGATGTTTTTGGTTCATTATCAAAACTCCAAATTTTTAAATACGTACCTGGATTTTTACTATGGATTTCGAAATAGCTGCTTGCTTATGTAATTCTTCATCGAAACGTTCAATAAGATGTATATATGATACATATATAAACTGTTTTTAGAATGACGAGCTCCCCAGGTAGCAAGGTGACATATTTAAGACGTCGATTATTGGTCATCAGCGACGTCATAAATTACGTAAATAAAACGTTAAAAAGACGTGCTTAAGTCACAGACCAATAACGTCTTTTTTGACGTAAAAAATACGTCATCTTAGGACGTCTTTTTAGGTGTAGAAAACGTCAATAAACGTCATAATTTACGAAAAACGAACATTTACTAAAAACTTCCTAAAATAATAGATAATAGGGGTAAAAAAATACATATAAATATTTTATGTAAAAAATCCTTTTAATGATACTAAATTAACCATTACAACTTTCATGTGTATGCAGAATTGGAAAAATGCTAAGGAATCCTTTAATGGCGGCTAAAATACTTCTTTTTTTAGGGGCGTCACCCAGTTTGAGTGCACAACGGCTACTACCCAGCTGTCAATTGCCTCGAACTCGATAACCTGGTACATTTATATTCGTTTATAACACAAAATATATAGAAACCATGATAGAAACGGAATCAAAATCACCATAAACTTTTCACTTTTGCCGACTGCTAGCGCCAACAACAGAATACCAATGCGTTCTGCGTTCTGTCAGACAAGTCAGACTGCCAATGTCATAAAACGGAGCGCGGGTAATTTAAATTTGATATTCGCAGACTTTTAATGACAAAATATTCGCTTTTGCAAATTTTACATACATGAATGGTTAATTTGAAATGGTAATATTTAAAAACGTTTATGATACGTACGTGCCTTTAACTATAAGAAAAAGCTATTCTCAGGCGTTTTACTTATATAAAAGTCTGTCCCACTATATATTCAAAAAACTTGGTCACTTAAATACTTTTTAATGATACGTATAATTCAATAAAATGACTAAAAATGGACGTTTTTATTACATAAAATTATGACGTATAATACACGTGTTAAAAACTACGTTATTTTGACGTCATCTTGCGACCAAAAGACGTCAAGTGACTAAAAATCCCCAATATTCGACGTCATAAAGACGTCATCCTGCTACCTGGGTCTTCCCATAAAGTAAATAATCCAGGTCCGTATTTAAAAAAATAAAGTTGATATTGAGCCCAAAACAACGTAACGAGAGTTCCACAATGAAACCACGTAAGTACTTGAAAATACACCTATGGTTTGTTTTTTTGCATAGTCTCAATTTTAAAGGAGTAGAAAGAGACGCGTTATTCCGGTTTCACTCACTTCTTCTTAAATCTCAAAAGGCTTTGCTTTTTCGAAACTATTTATTTATTTATTAACAATTCGGGGCTTTCCATGAACTGGCGTGGCCCGAGACTATAAATAGAATCCGAGTTTATCCGAGCGATTTAAG
The DNA here is from genome assembly GCA_963969555.1 of Polydrusus pterygomalis. Taxonomy (NCBI): domain Eukaryota; kingdom Metazoa; phylum Arthropoda; class Insecta; order Coleoptera; family Curculionidae; genus Polydrusus; species Polydrusus pterygomalis. The sequence goes on from OZ018375.1 coordinate 5,308,670, forward strand.
CTTTGATTGCATCTTGATGCTTGTGTTTTGTTATTTCATTTCCATATTTCATAGGATTTCTGACTATTAAAAAAATACCCAAGACTCATTAATTGCCCATTGCCTATGGGTCTTATTGTTTTGTAATTGTGCTGTCGTGGTGCTAGTTCCAGTATTCTTACTTGTGCGTGCAAGTTTTTTAGATTTTTATACGCAGCCTTTTATTAGGTAAGTTCAATCGAAACGAAAGGTTCTTAAAAAACACGGTTTCAGTCAACTGATTAAATATTTAAATAAAAAACGTGATAAAATAGGGTGAAACTAGCAAATTTTCAATTCTCGCGAAACCTGCCCACTATGATGCAAACAAAGCCAAAACCAAAGGGCATAAGCTATTGCAACTGCAACTACATGCAATGCATAACATAACTTTCGAGTACAATTACTAAGTTTCTTCCTTTTTTTCTTTTCAAAATAGGATATAGCACATTGCGGCCTTTAGTAGGTAGCAACAACATTTAACAGAAAAAATTAATTGCACTCGATTTATAAATTTATAACATAATAAGCTCATCGACACCTCAAGGTTATATATTGCCGTTAAATAATATATGCCTATAGATAGTTGTATCGTAGGATATTAGGTATCGGCGATAGTATTATAGTAAATATTTAGGCCTCTATGATTAGGTCCCACCTCTCGTCTAGTTTTTCAATGTCTGCTAGTACCAGTGAATCAAAAAGGAAGACGACAATTTCGCATTTTCAGCAAAAATGTTGGCAGGCATTGTTTTCTTGCTGTTGTACTTTTTAGAGGTTTCCATAAGTATAGTTAGCTTAGGGGTGTTCCGATACGCTGAAAGTATCGATCTTCTGTATCGATCCGGATCGTATGGTAGAGTATCGATGCAATAAAATATCGGTTTGAAAAATATCGATACCCTAAATATCGATACTTTTTCGATCCGCGTTGTAATTTTTTGTTTTACGATTTTTAACGTTTCTAAAAAACCACCACTCGAAAATACTATTATATTTTTCAAGGTCGGACCGGGCATTTTCCGCTCGAGGTTTGCTGTTTTGCAAATAACCGCATCATAAAATTAATAAAATTGTGGGTTTGGGAACTTTGGGATGTATCGATACTATCTGAACGATACAGAGTAAAATATTTCGATACTCATTATATATCGAATAAAAAATATCGATACAAAATATCGGGTATCGGAAGGTAAAATATCGATACTCAAAAATATCGTATCGTATCGCGCATCCCTAAGTTAGCTTAGTTGGTGTTTTGTGATAGTTAGTATAGGTATTTTTTAGTGATGGGAAAAATCGAGTTATTTCAATAATCGATTACCGAGCATTCGAGTGATTTAAAAAACCGAATGATAATCGATTGTTCACTCAAATTCTATATGAGGGGCAATTTAAAAAAAAATTCATTTTTTTAATCACTTAAATAATCAAGCACATATATTTTTAGACTTCAAAAAAAAAAAAAAAAAAGGTCGCCAGTTCCATAAACTAACTACTTTGTATAGCCCCGCAATGAGTGATCGGTTATTTTTTTAACTCGAGTGATCCCATCACTATCAAAAACCATTATGTTCATCACTCATTTCGTCACTCGAATGATTTCCGAAGATAATCGAATAATTCGAGTGATTGAAAAAACCGAGTTATCGGTTATTTTTCACTCGAGTTATCCCATCACTAGTATTTTTATTTACCAGAACGTGCAGAACATATTTTGTGCTTTCGCCAAACCGGCACAGGTAAGAAAAATAAAAACCCTGTTAAGTGCAGTGTGCTATACTTTTATATTATAAGTATTATAACAGCTTATTTATATAAAAATGACGGCAAGTCGTCTTTTTGGTAAATATAATCACAGATGACCTATTATAGGTTATCTGTGATATAATGCACTCACAAAGTCCAAACTGATGATTTTTTTAGTTATGACGTATTTTTGGGAGTAGATTTTACGCTTATATGCTTCTAACATTTCTTCCTAATGATAAACTTTTACTCGTATAGATAGGCTTTATTCCTAACGCAAATAATAATCACAAGAAAAACAAGTTAAGGGAGAAACATTCCATTTTGGTCCCTTTTTCACTATTTAAAAAAAAAACTTTGACATAGTAGTCTATATGCATGCGTGACGTCCCAAAAATATATAAACAATCCCTGTCGCCTCCTATTCTATCATTAACTTTAAAATACACAAACCGTGTGTACCTGTAAAGTGTGGTGTTAGTGGGATATCATTCCTCAGTGGCATTCGTTTTCTACCTTTTTTTTAGTTTGATTATTTGAATCAAGTAGGCTTTATTCATGGTACTTACTATGGAGAACTAGAGGGTAGGAGGCCGATCGACAATGGCAGCATTTCAAATTCTGTCCCGGTAGTTCGCTATTGGCCGATAGATGCTCTCGCGTCGCAAGTGGCCGGTGTCGTGTTCTTCTTTTTTTACTTTTGACAAATTGACATTTTATTTTCGAAATAATAAATAACGTTTGAAGACAAGACAAACAAATAACGTTGTATTGTAATTGATTTCCATATTTATAATGAATAATGGTACAATTTATAAAAGTAGAGTTTGCTTTGTGTCAGGGTGTAAGACAGGAATATTTTTCAGAGAGGAAACGCAGCCAAATAAGTATCTTTCCAGCTCCAAAGGTATAGCTAGAATGTTTAATACCCTGTATTTTAAAAATCAAGCATCGTTGGAACTTTATACAGGCCGAGTTTACTAATAAATATAAAAAAGTAAGTGTAAATTCATATAAAAATTCTTATTTGTTCCTTAAAGAACTAATTTAAATAAAAATAGTTATCGCGTCCATAAGAAACCATTTATTTAATAGCCCACTTCGAACACGAGCGCAATCTTACGGCGACTCGTAAAGCTGAATTACCGATGCTAATTAGGGACCGAATTCAATGCATTGCGATCGGCCTCCTACCTCAAGTCCTCCATAGTACTTACAATAAACGGAAGGTAAAGAAGATATCTAGCCGTTTCAATTTCGTCAGGCCCGCGCCAGTGACGTTGTCGGGAGAGAAAAATGTTTAATTGCTTAGGGAGATGCATGTCTTTATTAGCTTTTGGTCGTTATATCATAATAGTTTTTTTTTGGAAAAATATACGTATATTGTTTGTATATCTCAGTGCTAGCTGCACAGAACAATTATTTAATAGAAAATTAAATTAAAAATCTTTTATAAAACATGTATTTTTTGTTAAGTTATGATAGCAAATGAAGCTTTCTAGTAAAATTCTCTGTCAATAAGTGGTTTTGTGCAACTGGGTAATTGGCGAAATAAAAAAATCATGATCTATCTACCTATTTGGGTAATTATATTTATTTTATAAAACAATAGTATTAGGTATTGGGTTTAAACTAAAATAACAGAAGGTTGAAAATCAAATGTACAGGGTCTTCCAACGAGGACTAAACAGGGGCTCATTTTTGAGCTTCCTTGTATTTAAAGAAAAATCCAAAATAGCCAATCGATGTACTTTTTCGTGCAGAATTCAAAAATGAAACCAAAAATTTATTTGAACCAGTAACAAAAGAGTTACGCTATGGATAAGGTGTTTTTTAAATGGAACATAGCTTTTTTTATACGATTTTTGGAACGAGTGATTTTTTTTTTGTCCGTTCTGATTAAAATATTTAATATTGTGACAGCTATTTTTATTAAATTTTAATGTTTTATTTAGTATAATTTAACTTTAACCTGTTTGAAACATAACACTAGGTAATAAAGGTATAATCACCTTTGAATCCTTCAAAGTCAAAAATGTCAATTTGTCAAATTTTTTGACTTTAAAGGATTCAAAGGTGATTATACCTTTATTACCTAGTGTATGTTTCAAACAGGTTAAAGTTAAATTATACTGGATAAAACATTAAAATTTAAATAAAATAGCTGTCACAATATTAAATATTTTAATCAGAACGGAGGACAAAAAAAAATCACTCGTTCCAAAAATCGTATAAAAAAAGCTATGTTCCATTTAAAAAACACCTTATCCATAGCGTAACTCTTTTGTTTCTGGTTTAAATAAATTTTTGGTTTCATTTTTGAATTCTGCAGGAAAAAGTACATCGATTGGCTATTTTGGATTTTTCTTTAAATACAAGGAAGCTCAAAAATGAGCCCCTGTTCAGTCCTCGTTGGAAGACCCTGTACATTATTGTGTAATACAGGCTGTTACCAAATAAGAGCGAGAAATTTTAAGGGGTTAGGCTTGAGCTATAGATATCCGATAATGCTTTCCTTCTCCGAATTTTTCAAGTTTAATCGGGGGTAATATCATAAGTGCATCTAATTTTTCCGAAAAAATTTGGAAAAACGAGTTGACAAGTAATTTGTTGGAAACACGAGCGTTGTATTAAAAAGCCGAGTCGGAGACGAGGCTTTTTATACGCGAGTGTTTTGTTTCAAAAAAAAATACTTGTCAACGAGTTATTTGAATTTTTTCGGAGAAATTAGATGCACGAATGATGCTTGGCAAGATTATTTCCTGACTGAACAAAAAAAAGCCTATTTACCTACTAGTAATATGAGAATTTAATCAATCAAAGAAACGTACAAAGCATTTTACTGAGTACTATTGCTAAAGTTACAATTTTAAATTTTGACAGTAGGTACCTATCAAACATTTTTCCGGAAAAATTGCTAACAGAGAGGAGCTGTCTTGCAATTTTTCCACTTGAAAATTAAATATGACATACGAATTCTTGTCAGTGATTGGTCAAAATTGATAGGAAGGAAATAATCTATATACAGGGTGGTCCTTAAGTACATCAAGAAAATCTAGGATATGATTCCTGGCATCAATTTAAGTTGAAAAGTTCATATGGACTTATGCCCTAAAATGCTTACCCTCTAAGATACAGGGTGTTAAAATATTTTCCATTTTCCTTTAAAACTACCATTTTTTTCAAAAACATAGTAGAGACAACTTTTGTTCCGCTTATATTAGTAATGCATAAAAATGCATCAGAGTTTAAAAAAAAACAGTGGCGTATCACATATTTTCACAAAAAAAATATTGATGGTATCTTTATGCACGCCACTGGTGGAAGTAGGCAAACCCTTTTTTAACCAAAAAGTGCAGTCGAAATCAATCGACATCAATTTTTAATACCGTATCTTCAAGGAGTTTCGAAATTTTAAAGAAACAATTATTTTTTAAAAATATTTTAACACCCTGTATCTTAGAGGGTAAGCATTTTAGGGCATAAGTCCATATGAACTTTTCAACTTAAATTGATACCAGGAATCATATCCTAGATTTTCTTGATGTACTTAAGGACCACCCTGTATATAAAAATAAATGTCTATCTGTCTGTCTGTCTGTATGTCCCGTATGCGTTCCTATACCATTTATCCGATTACGATGAAAATTTGGTGAGTTGTTGTGTGCAGGCCGAGGAAGGTTTCGGCATAAAAAAAAAGTGGCGCAATGCATGCCGGGTATTTTAATAAGTAGCGTAGTAACGCGCGCAGGGTATAGCTAGTCGATAATATTGAGAGTAACAGAGTGAAACTGCAATGAAATTAAATTTTACAAAATTGTTTTTTTCCTGTAAGCTCCCCAAAACGAAATTTTGACAAAGATCCTAAGAGATAGGGTGTACCCAAGGGCGTCCATAGGGGGGGGGGGGGAGCAAAACGGGCACTTGCCCCCCCCCCCCCCTAGGCGCCCACATTACTATTTTATTTCATAATTTAGTATAAATATTAAATAGTACAGTGGGTATATAGTTAGTAGATAAAAAAATATTGTTTAAGTTTTTGCCCCCCCCCCCCCCCTGAAAAACGCTCTATGGACGCCCTTGGGTGTATATACCTACATTTATTATTTTTAAATTTTTTTATCATCTTCGTTGTTTTGAAAATTAAAATCTTGATTAAGCAACAATTTTTTTATAATTAAAGTAAGTAGGTACGTAAAAACTGAAAAAGTAATACACTTTATTACCCTATAATATATTAAAAATTAAGTATTAGCAGACGTGATAATCAGATAATGATGTAAAAAACCCGTTTTTTTGACCACCTGAAAAAAAAACGTGAAAAAAAGCATGTTTTTTTCATGAAAAAAAACGAATCCACGTTTTTTTTTATAAAGCCATCATTTAAAAATCCCGCTATAAAACAGACCGTGCACGTCTATCATATATTGCCCTACTCGAAGTTGGTTACATGCTTCTGTGAGTGCTGTGCGCTGTGGTGCGCCTGAAGCTGAAGCCCTGAAATCATTCTAATTCGTTCATCGAGTCGTTGTCGTTACGCAAACTCGTGGAATGTTCATACAAGACAAGTTTGTGCAAGTTTTAGCCTTTTAAGTAGTGTTGGGAAAAATCGACTTATTTTAATAATCGACTACCGAGCATTCGAGTGATTTAAAATATCGAATGATAATCGATTTTTTTTCACTCAAATACTAATATTAATTATTAATATTGGCGGTTCATCGTTCATGTTGATATATAGCATTTGTATTGGGAATAACTGACTCGGTGTTGTTAATCGATTGATTTTTTGCGGATTATTAAATGTGGCGGAGATATTTGTGGATTTTTGGCATGGTTTCCAGATCTTACAACTTACAATTTAATTTAACTAACCACTTGACTACTTGACCTTGAGATGTCACGATATTGCATAACTCATGATATTTATGAATACTGAATACTCACAACTATAATAAATCCTATTATCCTACGCAGGCAACCCGTAATGCAGTATTTAAATCTAAATAAATCATATTTATTATCTTACGCAGGCAACCCGTAATGCAGTATTTAATATGAATAATATCGCCAATAATAACTGAAAACCACTCGGTGTAGCCGCTCGCTACGAGATGGCTCTGGCCGCAGTGAGTGATTGACAGGCGGGCAGCAACTTTGGAGACGCGTTGAAAAATAAAAACCATATGTTCGTCACTCATTTCGTCACTCGAGTTATTTCCGAAGATAATCGAATAATTCAAGTGATTGAAAAAATCGAGTGATCGGTTATTTTTCACTCGAGTTATCCCATCACTACTTTTAAGTTTTTTATAGATATAATGATAGGTTCTATTGTTCCTGTTCAGTAAACCAAAGAGCATAGAGCATATAAAGAGTATTTACTGTTGTTACTGTATGTTAATATATAGGTTACACTTTTTCTTTTTACATTGTTTGTAGTGCAACTACAAGGTTTTTGTGTTATTTTTTTTATAAGTTGATGGTTTGTGGTTGTTTTTTTCTTTAAATATACTCGTATGTTTATTGACAAATGTAAAAATATTTTCGTGCTGATTACACTTTATTTTAAAAACTCAACAAGATAATAAGTACAGATTTTTAATTATTGTGAAAAAAAATGCAATTTAGAAAAAAAACATACCCCCTATGTTTTTTTTTCAAAAAAAAAAATACCCCCTATGTTTTTTTTTTCAAAAAAAAACGGCGAGTTTTGAAGAAAAACATCAACGGTTTTTTTTCATTTACATCACTACAGATAATAATAGCTTTATTCAAAATTTGACTTTGGCATCAAGTTCTGCTTCGATCGAGATAAAAATTAAGCAAAAAAATAGTAGTCCATGATTCTCATTATGTGTCAAATTTTAATTTTTCCAAAAAATAATTCCAAAGTGAGTTTATTTCTGAAAATATCAAAAAAAGTTATTAGAAAAAGTTTTTTTAAATACAGTTTCTAGTCCACATTCAAAATTTCAGCTACATAAGATAATTTTGATTTTTTACCTATATTTTGTAAATTGCACCACTTTTGCAAAATAAGACTCAACGCAAACTACATAAAACTTTTTAGTTTTGACAATGCTTAATTTCAGATACATTTTCTTTAAAGTAGCGCCATATTAAATGTGTGTTTTTTTACAAAATCAAAACTGGGCTATTAAAATTTGGTCGCATGTGATGCAAAGTTAATTTATTTTCGACCCTGTATAAGGTAACTTCATAAAATAAGTATTTTTGAAAACGTGTAGTTTGTGTCTGAAAGTAATACACCTTAATATTAAGAGAAAAAAGAACAGTGTCATCAGTGAAGTGTTCATTAAGTGGAAATTAAATTTTAGTTTAACTTAACGTAAAGTTTATCTATTTTCAACGATTTAATTTAAAACCCCTTTATTTTATTTTTTATTTTTTACTTTCAGACACAAACTACGTTTTCAAAAATACTTATTTTATGAAGTTACCTTACAGGTTTACAGGGTCAAAAACAAATAAACTTTGCATCACATGCGACCAAATTTTATTAGCCCAATTTTGATTTAGTAGAAAAACACACATTTAATATGGCGCTACTAGTTTTATGTAAGTTGCGTTGAGTCTTATTTTGCAAAAGTGTTGCAATTTGCAAAATATAGGTAAAAATCAAAATTATCTTATGTAGCTGAAATTTTGCATGTCGGCTAGAAACTGCATTTAAAAAAACTTTTTCTAATAACTTTTTTCGATATTTTCAGAAATAACCCTACTTTTGAATTATTTTTTGGAAAAAATTAAAATTTGACAGATAATGCGAATCACGTGACTACTATTTTTTTTTTGCATACTTTTCATCTCGATCGAAGCAGAACTTGATGCTAAAGTCAAATTTTAAATAAAGCTATTAATAAAAAAAATCCCATACTGGTAACACTGAGACACTGTATATATACATCAGTGTCAGTGGCGCAACCAGGGGGGGGGGGGGGGGCTGCCGGGCTGCGGCCCCCCCCCCGATCTTAGAAACCAATTTTTCATGTGACGCCTTTTACTAATATTTTATATTCAGCCACATAATTTACATCAATCATGTTATCAATAGTGAAATTATACTACGTCTGACTGAATGGACCGACCGAAATACTTCCACTGGGGCATCTGGATTACTGGCCAGCATTATATAGGTAAGTCCCAAATTTGTGATCGCACTAATGTGTACAGAAAGAATATAATATGCCGCAAGATTCTACAAACAGTCAATTTAAACCTTTTTTAAGCATTACAGTTAGCTAATGACGTAATAACAGATCAAGTTAAAGAAATAAGAGGCCTGGCAGATGATAATTTTCAAAATATTTTTAAGGAAGCTCAAGATCTACTTTCGGAATACGATATTGAAATCAGAGTACCTAGACTACCGCCAAGACAAACACAAAGATTGGTTATAAAAACCGATTCCGCTGCTGAGTATTTTAAAATAACAATTTTTATTCCGTTTTTGATGGCCTCATAGCAAATCTCGAGGATCGGTTTTTAAAACATCGAGAAACCCTTCAAAATTTTGAATGCCTCTTTCCATATGATAATCAAGATTTTGATAGTCAATTTAAATGCTTTTTGAAACTTCACAGCTTCTACAAGAATGAGTTCCTTGAAGAGTTTTCCATTAAAACGATGTTAAAAGCTGAACTTGAGCTGTGGTATAAAAAATGCAAAAACAAAAACTGAAGGATGATTTGGACAAAGTGTATTCCGAATGTGATGCCAAAATATTTCCTAATATAAAAAGGCTTTTACAAATTTTTTTAACTTTGCCTATTACAACCGCCACATCTGAAAGGTCCGTTTCAAATTTAAAATATTTAAAGACATATCTGCGTAGCACCACGGAAGAGGACAGATTAAATGGTTTGGCAGTTCTTTATGCGAACCACGATATTGATATATTACCGTGGCAGAAATTCTGGACGAAAAGGCAAAAACAAAACGAAGAATTTTACTTTAATATTAGTATTATTAGTGATTACTTACCACTTATTGTATAAGGTTTTTGTTTTGTTTTTTTAGTATAAGTATGATTAATATATGCGTTACTTATTTTAAATACATTTTTACTAATTAAAATGAAATCTCTAATTTTTTTTCCATAAATATTTAGTTAGCGCCAGCGGCGTATTATTGCAGAAGTTTTAGGGGGCTGTCTCTCTCGTCAATCATACGTATTTTACCCAAAAAAGGGCGTGGCACCCAAAAAAGAGCGCCTTCGGCGCAAGAAGTTAAAGCCCCCCCCCCCCGAACTAAATTTATGGTTGCGCCACTGATCAGTGTATCCACAACATTTGTTATTTTCAGTGTTTCCAAAAAAGTCATTCCTTATCATTTCTTTTGCTTGTTCTTGTTATATAAATACGATTCATATTAAAAAAATATGATTTTGTTGGTGCGCGAAAACTATAGGAATTTGGATTTGCCAAATTAAACATTCTTCAATAAAACTTTTTGAAGCATCAGAATGAAAGAGCTCAAAAGAAAAAATGAAAAAGCCAAATAAAGTTTTTTTAACCTTTATTACAAACGAAGCTATTCTAATTTTTTTAAAAGTTTTTTTATATCACAAAAAACTGAATAATATTATAATGATATTCTGATCGAAATTCTTTTTCTGGTTATCCACATCACAACCATACATATTTCGCTCCCGATGACGCCGCTAAGCCACACCTTGACTGCGCGATATCTTACCTTTCCGTCTATAGTACCATATGGGCCTTATCTGATATAGAAGGAGTAAGAGTGAGTGAAACATAATTGTCTCACTCGCTCACTCGGATATGACTCCAGGCATGGGAAAGGTACAGAGAGAGGGACAACAGACTTACAGTACCTGCTTCAAGACATTAATTGCGTTGACGTCGGTTTGATATTTTCATGCAAGGTTCTAAGGATTTTGAGATTGGTTTTGTTTTTCAAAGTGGATCATAAAAATGCTACATACTTTGTTTCATACTTTAAATTTTCTAATAAAGCATATTGTATATTTTTACATTTTTACATTATTCAATCAATTCTAGACATTTTTCATAAATCATGCACGTACCTACTATACCAGACCTATCTTCAACCGTTTACGAAATATTAACACTTTAATGCCAACATTGATATGTTTCTCGACTTAGCGACGCTCGGAACTGCTCAAATGCAGGGGTAACTTTTCTGGAACCTTGCAATTATTAAAAAAAAATTAGTATCTAATTTTGAAAGGGCTGTTCGGGGAGGCATTGACGAATAGAATGCCGGTGTTTTTTTTTTTAATTTAAAGAAACTTTTAAAAAAGCAGTTTTTTGAAATAACTAAAATTGCCACAATTTACCCTAAAATCCTTAAAAGTAAACGCGTCGATTTTCAGAACAGAAGTAAAAAACAACAATTTTTACTGCGTAACATTTCTAGTCTATCTAGATGTCATCTATCCGAAGAATTCTAGAGAATATGTGTTTGTTTTAACAGGAAAGGTTCCGTAATTGCACAAAACACGAAAGTAAATAAAACTATGACTGGCTGACTAACATCTGCCTTGCTCTACCAGCTCTAGAATATGTCTGTCTTTCTTCTTCGTATGCCAAAAGCATAAAAATAACTACTCTGATCAACACAGCACTGCCGTGCGCATGCGAATCGTCAATAGTTAGTTGAATTGACTATAGAAAATGGCGTCGTTAAGCCCACCAGGCAGACAATTGACTACGTATACAACGGGTATTTACATCCGATCAAACTGAGCTGATGCAGTTACATCATTGAAAATCGCGTTACATACGTGGATCGAACTTGTTGGGATTGAATTGAAGGAGGTGGTTGTAAAATTGCCAAAAAACGATAAATACCGAAATTGAAATCGAATCGACTTGACACGCAAATGACAGAGTTATCAGCTGGGTACTTAGTCATTAGAAAAATTGCAGTTGATATACACGCTACATGTTTATGATCCACCCTGCATAATATCTTTTTTCTAAGAAAAATGCATTTGAAAAAAATTAATTTGACTGGTGTGAGTGATTCTTGATTAAGTAGGCGGTATTTATATAAAAAGCTGATCTGTTTCTTTATTTATTTATTTATTTATTTATTTATTTATTTGCAGGTTTCTTATAATAATATTAAAAATCAATAACATTGTTTTTTTTTAATAAAAATAAATCCAATGAGAGCATCATTACAAAACCATAGATTAATAAATCTGTCCGATTTGATAATCTTATTAATTTTAATCACATCATAAATATATTTAAAAATATAAGTAAGTAATTCAAAAATATTTCACCCAAAAAATAAGAAAAGGGAGAAATTATAATAGAAAAATTGTAATATTTAGTATTATTATTACCTATATAATAAGTTGGCTTACCTTTATATAATTTTGCATAATCCATGATTTTAATTTTCTATTAAATACCAAAAAACTCGGTTTTCAAATTAGTAGGTAATATATAAAAATTTTGATGCCAATAAATAAAGCATTATTTTTTTAAAATGTTAAACTAAAATTATCATAACATAAACATAGATTTGTTTTTTGTCTTGTTTGGTATATTATATATATGAGTAATGTTATGTAATAAATTTTTATTTTTATATAATATATATAAAATGGAAGTTTTGTAATAAAGTTGTTTTAAACTCAGACACAACCTCAGACACAACACATTACCTACGTCTACTTCCCTCTTCCACTTCCCTCTTCCACTTCCCTCACCCATTTCCCTCACTCATTTCCCTCATTCTTGTTGTTAACCAGCATATTTTTGTTTGGCGTCAAAAAAATAAATGTCATATTTTGACATTTTTTCTACATTTTTTGAAAAAATCAAATATCCAATTTTCAATTGGTTGTAAATAAAATAGTATACAAACCTCAGAGGAAAGTTTTCATTGCTGTCACGAGATTAAAGTTAACCTCGACGCTTCGCGTCTCGGATAACTAACTATAATCTCTCGACAGTAATGAAACACTTTCCTCTTTGGTATGTAATATACTATTATTAAATATTATTTTTAAAACATATTTTTGTATTGTTATAAGCGGTTTCAAATTCGAGTCGTATGCACTTCCCCAACCAATTATACCATAGTAAAGAATTGATTGAAAAAGTCCATAATAAAAAGCAAAGTTTTTGATTGACAATATTTTTTAAAAGTTTAAATTTACATAAAGCGTTTCTTAATTTTTTTGTAAGAGTGTTAATTTGATGATCCCATTTAAAATGTTGGTCAATCAATATTCCTAAATATTTTATAAATTCAACTTTTTTAATTTTATTTTGGCAAGAACAGTTCTAACTATATCTGATATTTCTAAACAATTTAAATCATGAATTTTAATTTCTTTTATACTATTCGGCTGAGTATCTTTATAACAAGAAAAAGTCATAAATTTTGTTTTAGTTAAATTTAAGTTTAATAGGTCATAACTCAAATTATTTTTTATTATTGAAATGTCTAGTTCTGAATTTAAAACGCATTCATTCCATGTATTAGCTGGTATTATTAATACAGTATCATCTGCATATGAAAATATTTTTCCATTTAACTCTGATTTTAATATATCATTAATATAAAGTAAGAATAAAATTGGTCCCAAAACAGTACCCTGAGGAACACCACAAATTAAAGTACCCAGTTGTTTTACTACTAATCTGTTCTCTATCTGCTAAGTAACTTTTAAATAAATTATATGCGATACCTCTAACTCCATATTATAGGATTCTATAGGCAGTTTATTGTGTGATACTGTATCAAATGCTTTTTGCAAATCTAAGAACATGCCAATAACTTTTATAACTTTCAATTGGTTTCTTTGTTTCCCGAGTAGCAGCAGGCTTTGACCTACGCTTTCTACGAGGTAAACGTAAAATTTTAATTTTTTTATATGTAGGTACTTTGTTTTACTAATTCCTCGTCAAATCTCGAAATGCCTTTTTTTGTATCTTTATTTTTCTTTAGGCAACACGGAAGCAATATGGACATCGCTGCCCTCAACATAGTTTTAGATGATAAAATCCTCGAGAAAATAATCTGCTCATTCTGTAAAGGATGCTTGACTGTTGGAGAAACAACAATATATCAGTTTGGAGAAATAAGTTGTGGAAGATGCAATCCTGATAAAGAAAAGGTTGGATGCATTTCTCTCTACGAAAAGATAGCCCCTTATTTGCTGTTTCCATGCTCGAACCACCGCAACGGCTGTACAGAACTGTTACCTTATAACGGTGTAGAGGCTCATCAAAAAATATGCACCAAGGTTGTTTACAAATGCCCAATATGCCCAGGAACGTCAAAGTATGCTTTAGCAGCTTTACAAAGACATTTTGAAGTTGTCCATCCGCGAAATATCATGACGCAAAATCAATACTCTCTAAATATAAACTCGTTTGACAGGACCGAAGAGCACCTGTTGTTTAACAAACAATTTTTGTTGCTAATGTATGTAAAATTTGACGGTCAATGGCTGTATATTAATGTTTCAATTCCGTGCGAGCAGGTTCTTAATGAATATAAGCAACAAATTACAAACGTGAAACGGCCCAAGGTGTGCAAGATCCTGGGGAACAATGACGACTGTTTTAAATTTTATCTTCCTCGATATTTGGATTGTGTCGTCAAAATTCAGCTAAAGGATAAAAGTTTTTACGATCTGTGTAAACGTTTTTACAATCAAAAACCGATACTAGGCAAAAAAATAATGGAAACAAATATTATCAAAATTTCCATTTTTTTTACTCCAAAGAAATTGAAAGACAGTAACTCTGGAAAGGTAAAAACGGAGCTGGAACCTTTGTATGTGCCCGAATTGTACATTGGGGACGAGGCGCGAGAATACTTCGAAGCAGCATTCGGACCTGTCAACGTCAAAACTTTTAAATTTTCGCCATGCGGAAAAACAATTATAAACGACAGCAATCCAGCGATTTTAATTCAAGCCAAATGTGATTGCTGCCAACACTTTTTTTGGGACACGCCCAACGAATTAGTATACAAATGTCAACACTTTACCATATGCCACGAATGTTGGACGACTGGTTATAAGAAATGTAAACTAGATCACGCTGAATTTCAAAAAAACATACTCAAAGATATTTTCAAATTTCGATTTTACTGCAAATATTGCGAAGAGATTTTCAAAATAGATCAATTAACTGGACACGAAAAGACGTGCGAGTTTAACCTGTTGCATTCGCTGTCCGATTTTCAGTTGGGTAAATTGTGCTTTGGCACCGTATTCGATAAAAATTCAGAGTTGTCATGGGGAAATAAATTCAACCGTCTCCGCTATGACGGGGATATAGGTCATTTTCGGGTTTATCTTATAACCAAAGATGGCCGAAAGTGCACATTCGATTATAATCTCGATAATAAACAATGTCTTTCGGTAAAACATGAATATGACAGAGCGAAATACTTTGCTGTCATTCAACTTCTTGAAAACGGCAAATTTCGCGAGGAAGAAAGTAGCGTTTTTTTGGACGATGCGAATTTTGTAATGTATAAATTTAGGGACACGAAAGTTTTTTACAGTATAATGTTTAAGGCGTATGATTAAATGCATGCTTTTAAATTTAAACTGGCCAGAAGTAGATGTACCGAGTGGGCCAATAAGAAGGGAGTAAGGGACGCGGGCCATAACCACATATATACAGGGTGATCCACAACGGATGGCGAGCGGCTGTATATCCAAAACCATGCACTTTGGGTAAAAAATTTATTATGAAATATGATCTAACAAAATCACTGGAAATAATTTTTAAGTTCCTATAATTTTATCGCCAGGGTGCGTAGTCGCTATGCTATGATACAAAGTCCTTATAATTTCTACTATAGTCTATTTCAGAAAGGTGTAGAGTAGAGTAATAAAATGGGAAATTCCGTCCAGTTCGGCTCAATTTCGGTGTCAGCCATAGGCGCAGGTAAACTTTGTGCATTAAATTATTTATGAACTAACCAAAAATTTCAGAGAAAAATTTTTGTTTGTAAAATTAAAATTTCAAGTAATTGCGTAAGAGGATTAGAAAAGGTATATTTTCTGGCCTGAAGTGTCAAAATCGAAATATTGTGTAGGGATTAGTTAATTAGTAGATTATAAAGTTACATTTTGCGTTTAACAGGTATACCATTTACCAGGTACCAAGTTTGGCTTTGGCCTCATTGGCTAAATAGGTGGTAATTTGGAATAAACTTCATATATCGTGTGTGTGTGTATGACCTTAATAAGTATATATAGGTATATTTGTTTAGTTTAACGCATCAGTATTTGCTGTTAAGCCGTATATAGTGTTTATTACAGTTTTATGAAATATGCCATGAAAGATATAGCAGAAAAACATATGGTGTAACTGCGATGTGCTGCGCCCTGCGCATACCGCCATATCATTGCGAAATAAATAATCCTATAGAACTTATATGGGCGCAAGTAAAAGGATTTGTAGCAAGACACAACACGACATTCAAAATAAAAGACGTTAAGCTACTATTTGAGCAAGCCATTAAGGAAGTGACACCAGAAAACTGGCGAAAAGCAGTCCATCATGTCATTAAAGAAGAGGAGAAAATGTGGGATCTTGACCACCTGATCGATTGGACCGTCGACCCGTTAATTATAACGTCAAGAGGAGATGACAGTTCCTCAGATGACGAAGAATATTATGATTTTTTATAATTTAATTTCTGTATAATGTATTTTTTTGTATTTTGTATTTTTTTTATAATGTTTAATAAAAAATAAGTGTAGCTAATACTATGTACATAATGCCTCATTTTTATTCTGTTAAAATAAAATTGTTTCCTTTTTACGAATATCCTACCGGAACGCCTTTATCACACCATTTTCAGTGTTTGTGAATGGACATCAACAATAGGCAAAACCTATAAATTGACCCAAACCCTGGTGGTACTATCTGCACTTGATGAAAAGAAAGAATTTTGCAATGAAATCAATGCCAAGTTATGAAAGTGGCTTAAATATTCGTTGGGTCACTCTTGTAGTCAGTCTGCATACCTAATGTTATTACTCTACACCTTTCTGAAATAGACTATAATAACAGCAATACATAGGGTTGCCAACTCGGAAGAGAGCAAAAGGAGGACATGAAGACAGGACACTACGAATTTTTTAGCACTAAAAATATATGTAATAAGTAATATTAATTGATCTATAACTACAAATTTCCCAGTAACCAGGAAATACAACAAATAATTTTTTACAAAACATATATTAATAAAGTAACAAAAATAAACTTAAACGTTTTTCTGAACAATAAAAAAAATATACGAAATAAAAAACATAAAATTTTAAATATAAAAACAGACTTTACTTACTTAAACTACTTACTACTACTTAAACTTATATTTTTTTTGCGTTTTAGCTGCGTCCAAAAATGCTGCATCTGATTTAATAATATCAAAAAACTCCAATCAGCTGCTTTCGGAATTAGCAGAGACAATTAGTTCTGTTTTATTAAATCCAACAATGCTTTATTTCTTTCATCCCGCCATTTAATATTCATTAACGAAAAAATTCGTTCGGGAAACGCAGAAGTGGCAGGAATGCTTAGAGCAAAAGAAATCAGAATGAATACATTTTCGAGCCCTGTTATATTTTGAAAAATGAATGACCATTTTTGACTAGTTCTGTAACCATGCCAAATGTCTGTTTTGAAAATAGTTTCTTTAATTAACATAATTTCGTCAAATAATTTGTCCTGGTTAACAGTACTTTGTAAATGTAATTCCTCTATTAAATTTACAAAAATGTTAAACGTAGGAAACTTCTCCATAACTCATAACTGGTTCTAACGAAAGATTTCCCAATTTGGCCAATATGTTATCATCGGCAAAATCAAAAATTTTTTTTATATAGATTAGAATATTTTCATAAAAATGTAAAAAATCATTTTCCATTTTTATTTGTTCATCCTTATTAATACAACTATTAATCATATTTCTTACTTCAAAACCAAAGAGCCTTTCACTTTTTCTAGTATCAATTTTAAATTTAAAATCTTTTATATGTTTACCATTCTATTTATGGAATTTTAGAACATTTTAGTGTAGGGGAGGACAAACTGCGTCCTCCGAGGTACTTGCGGAGGACATTTAGATCGAAAGGAGGACTGTCCTCCTGGCTGGAGGACGGTTGGCAACCCTAGCAATACAATGCAGGTCAGAAATTAAGTTTTTATAAGCTCTGTACGTAATATCCTCTACAAATTTTGTAGTAAAATTTTTTTTGTAGTTACCATGGTTAAAGCGTGAAGAAGGGTAACGACTAAATGTACTTAAAAGGCTGTAACTTCGGTCTGCGTTAACCGAATTTAACAAACAATGGCTTATTTTAAAGAAAGTTTTATCCTGATGGAACGTTAATATACATATTATTAAAATTAATGCGTGAGGTTGATAATAGAGGGCACTTTTAAAAACATATATTTCTAGTTCTAGTTTTTCCATTGTAGTGTTTGTCATTGTGTTCTGCAATTGCTTCTGATTTTACTAATGAAGATTTTAATCTCTGTACTTCTGTCCACACAGTTTATTTTACATTATTTCATTTTATATTTTAAATGTATTGTTTATACGTGTATTTTTTTGTTTTTTTATAAGTGCTTTTAATTTTACAGAACAAGAAAAGTTTTAATCTTTTGTAAAATGATGTTTATTTACTTAATAATCTAGATTATATTTTTGTAGGAATCTGTCCTGCACTGTTCTGTCCCTTTGACGTTGCTATATATAGATTTTGTTGGCAATAAAGATATTATTATTAATAAATGCAGCTTTCAAACTATCCGTAAACAGTATTTGAAGCGTCATCTGCTTCTGCGTAAAAGACCAGAAGAAGTTGAAATGTGCAATTGCCATAAATGTAGCTATCAAACTGTACATATAAACAGAATTCTGCTTTGTCACAAGAATCCAGAGGAGGTCGAGATGATCAAATTAATGCAATAAATGTGACCATCGGAGTAGCTAGCCTTAGTTTTCAGGGGAAACCTGAACATTACATTATTGTAATTGCAATTTTTTGTCTATTGAATATTTCAGGGGAGGGCCATCAGGGGGGGGGGGGTCAGCCCCCCCCCCCCTTACCCCTAGCTACGCCGACGGATGTGACTTTCAAACTAAGCTTAAACAATATATGAAGCAACATCTGCCTCTGCATAAAAGTCCAGAAGAAGTATGCAATAAATGTAAGTGTCAAACTAAAGTTAAAAATTGGTGGATGTGTTCATGAGGTTTTATGGTGGAAATATAGCGAGGAACGATGCTGGTTAATTATTTGACGTCTTGTCGGCTTGTTATGATAAAGAGCTAGAACAAGATGTATATCTTTCTCTGTCGTGACTCTGGATATGGGACTAATAAATAAAACTTCTCTGTTTTTTACATGTTTACTTAAGGGGATCGATACAATTATTCTATAGACTTATATGCTGTTATTATAAGACTGGTTGTAGCCAATACAGCCATCAGTCTGTAGGTCATGCAATTAATTGTACACTACTTCAGGAAAATAACCTAAAAAGTTCTTACAATTTTTACAAAAACGAAGCGATTCAGAAAAAATAATTTTCAATAATTTATTATTTTGGTAGTGGGCTATCAAATAAATGGTTTCTTATGGATGCGATAACTATTTTTATTTAAATTAGTTCTTTAAGGAACAAATAAGGACTTTTATATGAATTTACACTTACTTTGTTATACTTATTAATAAACTCGGCCTGTATAAAGTTCCAACGATGCTTCGTTTTTAAAATACAGGAACATTTTAGCTAGAGGGTTTTACCTTTGGAGCTAGAAAGAGACTTATTTGGCTGCGTTTCATCTCTGAAGAAGATCCTGTCTTACACCCCGACACCAAGCAAACTCTACTTTTATAAATTGTACCATTATTCATTATAAATATAGAAATTAATTACAATACAACGTTATTTGTCTTGTCTTGCCTTCAAAAGTTATTTGTTATTTCGAAAAATAAAATGTCAATTGTCAAAAGTAAAAGTCACAGAAAAAAAAAGGGTTTAGTAAAAGTTACAAACTATGGAGGATCTACTTTTCCATATTAAAAATGAAGAAGAAGAAGAAGACAACATCAGCCCACTTCGGACGCGAGAGCCATCCTGTCGGCCAATAGCGAACTAACCAAAAAACCGGGACAGAAATTGAAAATGCGGCCATTGTCGATCGGCCTCCTACCCTCTAGTTCTCCATAGTCCCAAATATGAAGAACTATAGGGTAGGAGGCCGATCGACAATGGCAGCATTTTCAAATTATGTCCCGGTTTTTGGTTAGTTCGCTAGTTGGCCAATAGATGGCTCTCGCGTCCGAAGTGGGCTGATTATTATTTCGGTGGTAACAGTATCCCTGTACCCCCACCACATTTATTATCTTAGGATATGTTACATTTCAATCGTTACATTTAGATGTAGTTGTATAATAGCTAAAAGTTATCTCTTCTGCAATGTTTTTGTTAAGTAATAAATACTAAGATACATTTTTTACACAAAAAAAAAATGCAAACTACGTATCACCTAGATGACTTAACACCTGTATATGTGTAATAGCCGCAATTTTCCTATAAGTTTAAATTTCAAATAATTGAACAGTTTTCAAATAAATAAATAAATAGACATAAACGAGTAGACACCCACCAGACTACAGACGTGACTTACATAACCGAAATTCAGAATAGGTTCCTAAATATGTGAATCCTTTCAAATATGTAAGATCTACATTTTTTTTTGAAAATATGAATTTTTGTGATATTTCTTATTTCCAGGGGTAGGAGATTATAAATCTTGGGAGCGAAATAATTAAGAAATCTTAAGTTAATATTAGTGTTACTTTTAGGTAGTTTTATATAATCATTTGCTTTATTTTGCGTTAGGTGGCAATGACTGATATGATTTTTTAGATCTTTATTTTTATAGACAAAAATGCTAGTCTCCAAGACATATAGAGACCTTATGTGAAAAACTTTTTTAGAATACAACATGCTAGTTGGATAAAGTCTATTTTTTTTGTAGATTATTTTTAAAATATACTTCTGTACAATGCTCAGAGGGTGCAAAGCCGTCTCATACATACCCCCCCACACCACAATACCATATCTTAACAACGACTCCACCATGGTTCTATATATAGACACCAACAAGTCCCCGTTCAAGATATTTCTTAAGGTATAGAATCTATACAATAGCTTTCTAATTGTTGATGTTAACTTAAGAGCATGGTGATTCCATTTTAAATGCTTGTCTATGATTATTCTTAAATATTTAGTGTGTGGAACCTCCTTGATTATTGTATTTGAATTTTTTATTTGAATGGAATCAAAGGCTGGCCGATTTGCAAGGGTAATTGAAAAAGCAATATAAGTGGTTTTATTTAGGTTTAATGTTAGTTTAAAATTATTTAACCAGTTTTGAATGACCTCCAGACCATTAATTACGTTTTGTTTTACTTCATCCCATGCTTTTGAAGAACATATTCAGTGTCATCCGCATAGGAAACGATCGTTGCATTCTCAAGTTTTAAATTAGTTAGCGAGTTTATATACACCAAAAACAGTACAGGACCCAACACTGTACCCTGCGGGACACCTATTTTAATATTAGATGGGTCACTCAAAACATTGGCAATCCTCACATGTTGTACTCTCCCATGCAGATAACTTTTAAAGACATCCAACACCGCACCCCTCACCCCATTATTTTCCAGAACTTCCAGGAGTAGGTGATGGGGTACGGTGTCAAATGCTTTTGCCAGATCTAAGAAAACAGTTATGCATTTCTCGTTAATGTCAAGTTTGTCAGTTATTTCTTTTGTAAGGTGGTGGAGTGCATTTGAGATACTTAAATTACTCAAAAAACCATCATTCCCGGCTTTACATACTTCATTTTTATAATAATCATATTTACATTTTACAATTATTTTTTTTAGATTATTTCTATATGTCGCACCGAGTTCTATAATTCCCGTCGATGATCGACCCTGACAAGTGATTTGTCTTCGAGCCCTGTTTCCTTCTGCCAAACTGAGCCTCACTGATGAGCCGTAAACGGCGAAACGCGTCTGGGGATGAGTTTGGCGGAAGGAAACAGACAAAACATTTTCGAATTATTTCTATAGGTTTTAAAAGTTTGGTTATCCTCCTCATTAAAGTTTGACAACAATTTCCTTTTCATTTCATCCCTTATTTTGATGCTACGTATTAAACCATTCGAGATCCATGGTTGGCGCTTCTTAAATTTGATGTGATTATTTTTTTTTATACAAGTAGCCTGTTTAAGAAAATCGTTAATTTTTTTATAGAATTCATCTGTTGCTTTGTGTACATCAGTACAATTTAGCACTAGTTCCCAGTTTTCTTTCCTGATCAAAGAATTAAAGAGCTGTTCATTCAATGTTTCAAATGTTTTTTTTATTGGTGTGGGATTTTTATTTTTTTGGTTGTTTGAGACTTTATTTATAATTATCATAACGGGATCATGATCAGTGAGGTCTACCTTAATGATATATGGGTTGAATTTAATCTTATTTTTATTTATGTTAGTCCTTAAAAAAATATGGTCAAGACAGGAATTTTCCCTAGTTGGAGCATTTATGCATGATAGGAATCCAAAATAATTCAAGATAGCTAAGTATGAATTTACAATATGGTTAGTTTTATCTAGTATGTCAATATTAATGTCACCCAAAATTAAGTCAACATTTCCCCTTTTGTTATGCGCTAAATATACTTCAATCTCCTCTAAAAATGTTACTTTATTTGTATTTGGTGGCCTATACAAACATATTACACTAAATGAAAGGTTTTCCCTCCTTAATAGAATATTACTTACGGTGACGTCACACCCTCTCAGCAATGTATGTTTTACTTCATAAATTAGAGTTGACTTAATAAAGATTATTGTACCATCATTTCTATTGTGCAGGGCGCCATTAAAGAACATGTTATATCCTTTTAAGTTGTATTGATTGTCATAGCTTTCAAAAGATTCACTGAAAACAATTATATCGCAATTTTGAAGATTATATGTTTCAAAAACTACTAGAAACTCATTAAAATTCCTGTGAATACTCCTAATGTTAAAGTCGATAACATTCAATAAATTGGAATTTGGATTTATTTTAGTCTGTAGATTACTTGCACGTATATTTTCATGCGCAATGTCCATCTCAAGTGACTCCAGGTTTTGAAGAATCCTCAGCTCCGGGACTTCATCTGCCATTTTCGAGACCATAATCTATCTTGGCTCTAAGGGTGCTTAGGATGTATTGGTAAGATGGACAGTTTAGGTCACTCGATTTGTGAAAAATATCGTTTTTTTGTTGATATTTATCTGCGATTCGCTATAAAGCAATTTTTGCATTTTTTGCCTTGCTTTGGGCATTCCTTCAGTGGATGTTCCTCAGAACAATATTCACACACTATTGTATTTGGACATGATTCCATTTTGTGGTAGAATTGTTGGCATTTAAAGCACCTGCTTGGTGCACTTAGATCTTCAACCACACTGTATCTCTGCCAGTCAATGAATATTTTCTTTTCCCCCATTAACTTGTGGTAAACCGCTGGAGAACATTCGCCAAATACGGTACTCACAGCAGAAGGATTCTTTGGTCTTCTTATATAGGTAATTTTTACATCATCCGAATCACTCATGAAATGATTCTGCTCTTTTATGGCTTGTGTTATGTCTTCCTCATTGGAGTCACCTTGAAAACCAATGATTTTAAATCGAGGCCTTCTCATTTTACTTATTTGCACATCATAGTTTTTCAATTTGCTTTCTGCTTCTTTCTTCAATGCTTGCATATCAGACTTATTATTGCATTTAATAATCATACCACCATCTTTTGTGTTCCTCGTACTCCTAATGGCTACTTTAAGCTCCGCAGGCTTTATGTTTTGCTTTACATCCAAATTAGTTTTGTCTGTATTGCGGTGTTGTCTAGGCTTTATTATGATATTTGGTATGTTATTTACGGGACCTCCAATAGGTTTAGGTACTTTGTTTTGCTGCAAGGATTGGCTATATAAACGAGGTGTTATGTTTAGAGCATTTTTTTCTTCCAAGTCTTTTAATTTCTGTCGTAACATTGCTATTATATCATCCTTGGCTGTAATAATGCTGACCTTGTCCTCAATAGTTTCTTTTAGAAGTGTATGTGTTTCAAAGTGTTCGCATTTCGAGCAGTGAAATTTCATTTTCCTCTCCCTCAGTTCCATCACCTTCACTTCCGAAGAAGTTAATTGGGAGCACTGTTTACAAATTCTGCGTCTACATACATCACAAGGGAAAACGGGATTTCTATTTCCCCCCGCCTCCCCGCAATCATCACACTCCATACTTGCACAAAGGTGAAATAGTGCTGGAGATAATTGTACTAAAAGCGGTACATTTTGGTTTTTGTTGTTGACCCTGTTTCTCCGCCGGCCCGGAGTATTTGTTCCTTATCTATGCTATTGGAATTTGTTGTCTTGTTTTTTGTTTGCTTTTTTATGACACTTTATTGATCAGAAGTCAAGTATTTTTCGCACTTTTCCGAGGGGTTTTCACTTTTGTCACTAATTCATTTCAACACTGACATAGAGAAAACTCTTACAAAACGAATGATATCAACATCTCATATTTTATCAGTCTTAAACGCAAGAAAATCACCCAAAAATTCCGAGAGCCCGGTAAACGATGCGTACCCGACGATGTCAACGACTATATGTTGTCTTCTTCTTCATAGTTTTTAACTTTTACTTAAACCCTTTATTTTTCTCTGCTTTTATTTTTGACAATTAACATTTTATTTTTCGAAATAACAAATAACGTTTGAAGGCAAGACAAGACAAATAACGTTGTATTGTAATTAATTTCTATATTTATAATGAATAAAGGTACAATTTATAAAAGTAGAGTTTGCTTTGTGTCGGGGTGTAAGACAGGATCTTTTTCAGAGAGGAAACGCAGTCAAATAAGTCTCTTTCTAGCTCCAAAGGTAAAACATTCTAGCTAGAATGTTCCTGTATTTTAAAAACGAAGCATCGTTGGAACTTTATACAAGCCGAGTTTACTATAATAGGTATATCAAAGTAAGTGTAAATTCATATAAAAGTCCTTATTTGTTCCTTAAAGAACTAATTTATATAAAAATAGTTATCGCGTCCATAAGAAACCATTTATTTGATAGCCCACTTCGAACACGAGCGCCATCTTATGACAACTCGTAAAGCTGAATTACCGATGCTAATTTGGGACCGAATCCAATGCATTGCGATCGGCCCCCTACCTCAAGTCTTCCATAGTCCCAAATTAGCATCGGTAATTCAGCTTTACGAGTTGCCATAAGATGGCGCTCTTGTTCGAAGTGGGCTATCAAATAAATGGTTTCTTATGGACGCGATAACTATTTTTATTTAAATTAGTTCTTTAAGGAACAAATAAGGACTTTTATATGCATTTACACTTACTTTGTTATACTTATTAGTAAACTCGGCCTGTATAAAGTTCCAACGATGCTTGGTTTTTAAAATACAGGGTATTAAACATTCTAGCTACAGAGGTTTTTTTTTAAAGTGAGCTTACCTTTGGAGCTAGAAAGAGACTTATTTGGCTTCGTTTCCTCTTTGAAGAAGATCCTGTCTTACACCCCGACACAAAGCAAACTCTACTTTTATAAATTGTACCATTATTCATTATAAATATGGAAATTAATTACAATACAACGTTATTTGTCTTGTCTTGCCTTCAAACATTATTTGTTATTTCGAAAAATAAAATGTCAATTGTCAAAAGTAAAACCACAGAAAAATAAAGGGTTTAAGTAAAAGTTTAAAACTATGGAGGATCTAGTTTTCCATATTAAAAACGAAGAAGAAGAAGACAACATCAGCCCACTTCGGACGCGAGAGCCATCTATCGGCCAATAGCGAAGTAACCAAAAAACCGAGACAGAAATTGAAAATGCTGCCATTGTCGATCGGCCTCCTACCCTCTAGTTCTCCATAGACAAGACAAATAACGTTGTATTGTAATTAATTTCCATATTTATAATGAATAATGGTACAATTTATAAAAGTAGAGTTTGCTTTGGGTCGGGGTGTAAGACAGGATCTTCTTCAGAGATAAAACGCAGCCAAATAAGTCTTTCTAGCTCCAAAGGTAAAACATTCTAGCTAGAATGTTCCTGTATTTTAAAAACGAAGCATCGTTGGAACTTTATGCAGGCCGAGTTTACTAATAAGTATATCAAAGTAAGTGTAAATTCATATAAAAGTCCTTATTTGTTCCTTAAAGAACTAATTTAAATAAAAATAGTTATCTCGTCCATAAGAAACCATTTATTTGATAGCCCACTTCGAACACGAGCGCCATCTTATGGCAACTCGTAAAGCTGAATTACCGATGCTAATTTGGGACCGAATCCAATGCATTGCGATCGGCCTCCTACTACCTCAAGTCCTCCATAGTTATAGGTAATAGGTAAAACTTAGTTCATATAGATGCGAATCACGAATTGCGAATAATGCTCTGATTGGTCAATTTCGTACACCCGATTTTACCTGATTAACGAACGAGATTCGCCGTCTCTAATGATTGTCAGCTGACAAATGATTGACATTCGACAATTGAATTGTGGTTATGACAACGATGGTTGTGATGACGTTGTGAGAAATTGTCAATTTGCGAGGGAAAATTGTGAAATCCGTAAAGAGGCAAAACAACCGAAATTAAATTTTAAAAAATGGCCCGCCCGAGGGCCCGCCCAAGCCTATTATTGATAATTAAAGCCAACAATGTTTTTAGAAACATAGAACCTTCGGTGTTACATAATATGTAAAGTACATTAATAAAGAGAAAGCATTTTCCATAGAAACTTATTTAAAATACCTATTTTCCATTATTCCATTTTATATTTTAAATGAAAATTTTTAAAAAAATTTCTATTTTTTATCTTAAATGGCTTTTGAGGCATCTATTTTGTATTTTCATTTTAAATGCATTTTTAAAACCATTTTACCCACCTCTGGCGTTAAATGACGAAATAAAAATAGTTACGCCAACCATCATTACTAATTTCGACATTTCGTCGTTTCGACTATTCATAGTTTGGATTTTTATCTTTGACAGCTAACCTAAGTGTAACCTAACCTCAGAACACAAAGACGCCAACTTTGTTTTTGTTTTGTAGAAACCAAGACCAAATAATCATCTGCCAGCACCCCTTTTTGTATAAACATTCTGTATTCTGTTCTTGAAGTTAGAGAAATTTACAACAAGAAGTTTCCTAATCTCTTGGTTATAAAATATGGAATCCATTTCTGACCAGGAAATGGACAAGACCCATTTAATACACAAGAATTTAGTTGCAGAAGCCAAAACCACAAAAACTAATGCAGGACGTCCTATTTATGAACAAAATACAGAATACGTCTCTAAGCCGAGCCTTTTCCCTGTATTAGAAGAACTTAAAAAGGTATCAAGTCGTGCAACATCACAATTTGAAACTGCTATCAATTTACTGATAAAAGAGGAGACCGAAATGAATGATTATGAAAATAAAATTATTCCACTTGAAGCTCCTATTATAAGTTGTTATACTTCTGAGTATGTTAGGCAAGAACTTGACTTAGGACAATTGGAGAACAGAGTAATTGTTCAAAATGAGTTTGTTATGGATAAATCAGTTCACATTCTTTACTCCCTTAATAATAAAAATAATGATTGTAAATTAGATGACGTACTTTTAGAAAATCCAAATATAATTGATAAGGATGGGAGTCCTATTGTTGATAATTTACATCGGCTTTCTGGTATAGACTTAAATAGGTTAGTTTTATACCTCTATAAACCTAGCAGAACAAGGTGCTCAAACTTGAAAATTTTTGTATGGAAAATTAGGTGCTAGTTAGGTGCTAATTAGGTGCCAACTTTAAAATTTAGGTGCTCCTATGGTTTTTGAGAAAATTATATTTTTGTGTTGTTCTGCTAGATTAACGTTAAGCTAGCAGAACATTACTGTCAAATAAGCTAATCAAGAACAAAATGCTGTACCAAAATTAGGTGCTTATTGAATATCTAAAAAAAAAATTAATTAGTTAAGGTTTTTACAAAATAACGCCATATTCTGCTAGGTTGATGCTGAGCTACCAGAACAGTTTTATTATAAGGATTAACAAATAATAACTTATTTATCCAAAATTAGGTGCTATTTAGGTACTTTAAAATTATTATAATTCTTTATCAAAAAAACATTTCCAAAGCCAGAAAAATCAAATATATAGAGCAAATATTAAACATTTTCGTTTTCTAATTAATTTTACACAGAAGACTTTTACAGAAATACTTATATTCCATATCACAAAATTATCTACACAATTTTATTGCTGTTAAGAAAATTTTGACAAAAAATTCCAGTGCTGGACAACTTTTATATTGTATGAAAAGGTTTTCTCTTAATAAAAGTTATTTTTCAAAGAATTTTTATGAAACTCGTAGGATTGTCTATACGATTTAGGTGCTCCAGAAAAAAAAAATTTTCCAGTGTCAAAAAAGCCGACCAAAAAAAATTAGGTACTATTTAGGTGCTAATTAGGTGCCAACTTTAAAATTTAGGTGCTCCTATGGTTTTTGAGAAAATTATGTTTTTGTGTTGTTCTGCTAGATTACCTAACGTTAAGCTAGCAGAACATTACTGTCAAATAAGCTAATCAAGAACAAAATATAGTACCAAAATTAGGTGCTTTTTTGGTGCTTATTGAATATCTAAAAAAAAAATTAATTAGTTAAGGTTTTTAAAAAATACTCGAAAAAATACCGCCATGTTCTGCTAATTTTAAGAGGAACAAATTCCGTCTAAAAGGTATATCGGCAACCGGTTTGTTTGTTGTTACCCAGAACATTTTTTTTGTATTTAAATTTTATAAAATAATATTAGTTGAAAAAATTGAATTAAAAAAAAAGCTCTGGTAACAACAAACAAACCGGTTGCCGATATACCTTTTAGACGGAATTTGTTCCTTTTAATATTATAGTCTATTCAGCCAGTAAACCTGCAAGATGGCCGACATGTCATATGACAAAAGTCATTGAAAATGCAAAAATTTATTTTATTTAGCTGGAATATGACTTTTGTCATATGACATGTCGGCCACCCTTGCAGGTTTACTGGGTGAATCGACTTTAGCAGAACATGGCGGTATTTTTTAAAAACCTTAACTAATTAATTTTTGTTTAATATACAATAAGCACCTAATTTTGGTACTACATTTTGTTCTTGATTAGCTTATTTGACAGTAATGTTCTGCTAGCTTAACTTTAATCTAGCAGAACAACACAAAAATATAATTTTCTCAAAAACCATAGGAGCACCTAAATTTTAAAGTTGGCACCTAATTAGCACCTAATTTTCCATACAAAAATTTTCTATTTTGAGCACCTTGTTCTGCTAGGTTTATAGAGGTTAGTATTATTCTTGGTCATGATACAAATTAATATAAACTAAGTAGCTATGACAAAATATTTTCTTCTGTCTTTAATAAGCTAAGTTTATAAATAGGCTTTTTAAGCAAAGCACTAATATTAAATAAGCTGGACCCAGTAAATTTTTTTTTCAAGGTATATTGAATCTATTTATACACAGAAGAAGGCCCTGCTTAAAATGGAAACCAACTCGACAGCGAATGACGTGGAGCGAAAGCTTGAAATTGCCTTTGATGACTGGACAGGTAAAAACAAAGAGTTGGACATTAAAGAAGATTTGAAAGAAAGTGAAACCAGGTGGGTACCTACTTTCTAGGAATTTGGAATAATAATAATAATAATAATAATAATAAACTTTATTTTTCATATTGTGTTAATAGGTACATCATAAAAAATAACATAACCAACACAAAAGAAATGGTGTCAAAAAAAGAAATAAATACCACAAATCACAACAATTATCCTAGCCTATACCTGCTCAGTCTACCTTGGCCTAATTATTTAAAAAGTCATCAATGGAATACGGTTCCAGTTCAATTAACAATTTCTTTACAGACTTTTTAAACATTTTCTGACATGTAATGATTTTTTTCTAATTTTGTCTCGAAACAGATCTATTTCGAACGCGCTATCTCGAACTCCGAATTTTATTATTTAAAGGTTTGACATGACATGTTTTTTTTCACCGTTTAGCATAGCATTCTAGATAACTAATATTTTTTAGTCCAAATATGCGAAATACTACACGAACCCACGTATGTATGTTTGGTTGCCTAGATCTACAAATCTGTATGTATTGTTTTAGTTAATTAAAAAACACATATTAAATAATAACTTTATTGACGAAGAACTATTTTGCTTTTGTAGATGCTTCAAGCTATCATTTTCTGCCAAATCCTATCCAAAATTCAATCTACTAACCTTCCAATGTCGATTTTAACTACAACTTTATTTTAATTTTCCATCTTTCCTATACTAAATTGCAATGCCGTGACGTAAAATCACGTCTTTTGAAATTCGAAAAAAAGTAGCAAAATCGCCCGAATTTCCGAACGCTCTGTATATGTACCGAATGTATAAGGATCACACAGCGTATTCCGTCCAATTTCAAATCTCATATCGCTAAAATAACTTTAGAATCTCGTGGTGAAAATGGGTGAATAAATCAAAAAATGACAGTTCGCAAAATAATTTAGTATTACCAACATAACATTTAGACATAAAAATTTACAAAATTTGAAGGATTTATTTTGTTTTTAAATACTTATGTATTTTTTATTGAAAAAACTACAAATTAGAAAAAATAGTATAACGTACGTGTTATATAAAGCAGTTTTAAGCACTTGTCTCGTTATAAAACTCGCCGCGAGTTTTTTAACATGGACGCGTGCTATAAAATGATGCTTTATAAAACGTGTACTTTAATATACTATTACATTGTTTGGTAATGTATTGAAAAATCTCAGGCACATGTAATAAGGACTCTTCTCAGTCAATGTTAAGCGGTGAATTGGGTAATCAACATTTTGTGTTCTTGTATTATACACATGAAATACCTGCAGTTCAAAACTTGCTCGGTTTTTTAAAAAAAATTATTGCTTCATAAATATAAAAAGCAGATGCAGTTAAAATACCTTTGGCTTTAAACACGCCTCGACAGCTTTCTCTGAAATGCATTTTTTTATACAACGGAGAACACGCTTATTCTAAACAGGGCCGGATTAAGCTTTCATAGGGCCCGGGGCTAATTTGAATTATGGGCCCCCTGCAGTGGCGGCCCGTGGCTTGTTAACTTGGGGGTGCGTTAAAAGCCCGCTGCAGGCGAAAATTTTTTAAGACCACGCCCAAATTTGGTCAATAATTTTTAGTAAATATTTTAAAAATTTATGATTACCTACTTATTTTATTGAAAATAAAGTAACTTAACAAAAAGGAAAAATTAATTTTTAATTAGTGGGTACACTGTTTAAAAGTAAAGTCTATTCTTCTGTTTTTATTTGCAGCCAACTATCAATAACAGCTTCATTAAAGTTTGGAATAAAATGTATGTTTGTTTCTCAAATATCCCACATTCATTGTCGTTTTGGCATTAAAACTGTTAATTTTTATTAAAATAAGTTTTTACTACCCCAAAATAATAACAAAAATCTCGACAAAAATATAAAGGAAACAGCCAAGGAATTATTTTTGATATTTGAACATGTGCCTAGCACGCTAAGTGGATGTAAGAATATTTGTTGTATTTAAAAGTAGCCCCCACGAGGGCCCCTAGATGCCGGGGGCCGGGGGCTACAGCCCCCAAAGCCCCTCCCTTAATCCAGGGCTGATTCTAAACCACAAATACTTTCTGTGTCTGGCTACTTCTTCCCCAAAATATAATACCATACTTTAAATGAGATTGAAAGTTTGCAAAATACATAATTTTCAATGTTTTCTCGTTCATGTAGTTGCTCACGACTCTAATTCCATAACAAATCGAGTTTAATTTATTTGACAAATCACTAATATGCTTAGACCAATCAAGAAACTCATTAATATGCAGACCTAAAAATTTTGTGGTCTCCACAGTGTTAACGTTTTCATCAAGTATTTTTATGCTAGGCGGTTTTTGAGTTTTACATAACTTTGTTTTAAACGTAATTAGGTTTGTTTTTTCTTTATTTAATATTAATTTATTTCTTACGAACCAGTCATTAGCCTTTGAAAAGATTCCGTTACCCTTCTCAATCAATTCGTCAACACTTTCACTACTTATAAGCAAATTTGTATCATCAGCATAGCATATTAGTGCTAGGAAGTTTAGTTCACTTTGCCGATTTCAATCTTTCGTTCTCGTTCAATAAAGTGAATAGTTCAAAAGACTAGTTCGTTTAGTTCATTTAGTTCACTGATTTATACTGGCATAGTGAAGTAAAAGAAATATTTTAAAATTTAAATTATATATTAAATTAACAAAAAATACAGTAGACACCGACAATATTTTTTATTCATTTCAATACCGAAATAGTCCGAAATCATCGCGGCGACGCGGCATGCATCGGTCGGTCAGGTGACAAAACCTATAATCTCGGTCGTCTCGCTGTCGCTTACGTAGTACATTCCGTTTAGACTTTAGTTTGCCTTGTTTCAATCTCTCAGTAATTACTGATTGAATCTTTTAGTTCAGTTGTCAGATTCGATCTTTTGAACTAGTTTGTTCGCGAACTACACAACTCTATAGCATATCATACTTTCATCGTGAGAATTTGTTATGGAATACAGGTCATTTACAAAAATAACGAACAATATTGGGTCAACAATGCTGCCTTATGCTATTCCCAATTTATTTTCTTTAATATCCGAAAAATATGTACATCCATTATTTGTTATTTTTACCTTTTGCTTCCTATTTGATAAGTATGAGTCGAACAACTTTAGCACCTGACCTCTTACGCCATACCGATCTAATTTTTTGATAAGTAACTCCTTGTCTATACAGTCATAAGCCTTTGACAGATCCTAGCAGATACCCAGAGCCATTTTGTTGTCCTCTAAATGTTTTAAAATTGCCTTTGTAAACTGAAAAATTGCTGTTTCTGTTGATTTGTTAGATGTGTACCCATGCTGATGACTGTTAAACAAACTGCATTTCTTAAAAAAATCTATCACACTACACATGGCTAACTCAAATATTTTTGAAAACCCAGGCAGAAGGCTGATTGGTCTGTAATTATTTATAAGCTCCGGATCCCCTTTCTTAAACAATGGTTTTATTAAGGCTGTCTTAAGCTGGTCTGGAAAAATACCTTCTTTAAAGGAGTGATTTATCAGATAACACAAAACATTTTTAATATGTGGCACAGATATTTTCACAATGCTAGTTGGTACCTCGTCAATCCCGCTACTGTGTTTATTTTTAATCTGTTTGGCATATTCA
This sequence comes from Polydrusus pterygomalis, assembly GCA_963969555.1. Taxonomy (NCBI): domain Eukaryota; kingdom Metazoa; phylum Arthropoda; class Insecta; order Coleoptera; family Curculionidae; genus Polydrusus; species Polydrusus pterygomalis. The sequence goes on from OZ018375.1 coordinate 5,341,863, forward strand.
CAAATCTCTCTAGATGTTACCGGTCTTAAAAACATTAATTGATCATTTTTAGGTATATTACAATGGAAAGGCTTACTCTCTAACTTATCTAATAACTCCGGAACAATGTTCAACATATTATATTCGTTAAACTGATTTGGAATAATAACACAGATAATATTATCTCGGATAATACGTAAAAAATATTTATTTATTTATTTATTTATTTATTTATTAACGAGCTTATCCTATTTTTAAAATTAAAATTACAATAATTGACAAATAATGCATATTTTAACATAGGTAAATACAATAAAATTAACAAACTCGAAATTAACAATAGTATTAACACCAATAAAAAAAATTTCACAGCGTAGAAAAAGATAAGCGCAAACTCAAACTAAAGAAAAAATCAGCAGGGCGCAACTTAATATCAAGTAACCAGACGCAGGTTCCTATAAAAACTTTCAAATCAAATCAAATCAAAATACACTTTGTTACTTTGTTGTTAGAAAGAAAAAGTACATCTTGTTAACAAAGCCTAGTATTATGTACCTATGTAAATTACAATGTTCACTATATAAAGTAAGAATAAGTAATCCAATAAACAAATAAATAGATAATCACACATTATAAGACAATAAAATAGTAATGGTAAAAAAAAATTACACACAAATCAATCTAAGACAAAGACAAGCTCAATCCTACCAAAAAATCTAGCAGGAATATCATCAGTTTTAATTAAACAAAACAAAATAAAAATAAAAAATCAAAGGAAATGCCTAGATATTATCATCGTAAAATTCCTGGATGGTATAGTAGGGTCTAGTAATTAGTTGCCTTTTTAGTCTTTGCTTAAAAATCTTGTCATCAATCACCTGCCGATAAGCCAGTGGTATGTGGTTATAAATTTTGATGCTCTCAAATATCAAGGATTTTTTTGTGAGAGTTGTTTTTTTTATAGGAAGAGGAATATCATTCACAGTACGCATGTTATAGGAGCTGTTAGTAGCATAATTTTTATATTTATTATAGATAAGGCAGGCCGTTTCCAAGATAAAAATTCCAATCAAAGTTAAAATACCTTCCCTGACAAATAAAGGTTTACAGTGAGTATGACAATTAACACCACACAAGTGTCTTAATGCCCTCTTTTGCAAAACCAAGCCCAATAGGCCCTTACTACTAAGTCCCCAAAAAGCAATACCATACCTCAAGTGACTCTCAACAAGTGAAAAATAAACCATTCTACCCACACTTTTCCCCAATTCTCTTGAGACAACTCTCACTGCGTAAGAACCGGACGCTAGTCTCCCATTCAATGCAAGAATGTGGTCCTTAAACTTAAGTTTGTCGTCGATTTGAACACCCAAGAATTTAGCAACGCCCGAGTTCTTAACAAAATTATTTGTCAAAGTTAAGTCAGAAAACGAAAACTTAAAGGTAAGAATACTAGTTTTGCTGGCATTAAAACATAATAGATTCGCAGCACACCATTGTTTGACAAGCAGTAAATCGTTCTGCACAATCAGCCTGAACTCTTCTGCACTTTTTCCACACCACAAAATAGTAGTATCGTCGGCGAACAAAGTAAATATACCACTGATATCAATGGAAGGCAAATCATTAACATACAACAGGAACAAGACCAGGCCAAGTACAGAACCCTAAGGCACCCCACACTGGATGTTCAACTCAGATGAATCAAATGACTGGCCTCGAACTACCTGAGACCGGCCAGAAAGATAGGAAGCAAACCAGTTCAGGGCAGTGCCCCTAACGCTGTAACGCTCCAGTTTAGCCAGCAGTATTCTGTGGTTAACACAATCGAATGCCTTAGAAATATCACAGAACACTGCTGCCGCCACGTCGCCCTTAAACTACCGTAGAGACCCGCCAAGAATGAGAAAATAGCATCGTTAGTCGATTTAGATGCCTGAAAACCAAACTGACAGTCAGTTTAAGTATAATAGTTATAAGTAATAATAGCTAGCCAACCTGATAGACCTCTGCAGAAAAGAGTTTGCAGATTGGGTCTCACCAAAGAGCAGTACAGAGACTTTAATGATTGTGGACTCATAAAATCTCTCGAATATCTCTTTATAAACCCTAACATTTTTAATGCCTTCCTCTTAATATTTGTAATATGTGGCACGAAACCAAGAGAGCGATCCAATACTATCCCCAAATCAACCACACTATCCACAAGCTTCAGTGCATCCTCCCAATAACATATTGGTATATATAGGTGGAGTGCAAGACCTACAGCACAGCATCAAGTGATACTTTGAAGCATTAAGTTCCATTTCATTTAATTTACACCAGTTCATGAGGTTGATCAAATCCAATTGCAATAAGTCATAATCTTGGGATGAGCTGATACGAGAAAACAATTTGAGGTCATCGGCAAATAAAAGATAGTAGGAAAATTTAAAACATTTATGAATATCATTAATAAATAGGTTAAAAAGTAAGGGGCCCACATGAAAACTCTGGGGCACCCCTAAGGTAACCCAATCACCCTCGAAGTGAAGTTATGAACCTTAACAATCTGAGTTCGATTATGTAGATAGCTTTCAAACCATTTCAGCAGAGGGCCATGAATACTGAGACTCAAGCTTGGCCAAAAGTACCCGATAACTGACACTGTCAAAGGCCTTGGAGAAATCTGTGTAGATAGCATGAACCGTTCCACCATCCTACAAGGTCTCCGACGAAATATCAATATATGACACCAAATTAAGCTCCGTTGACTTCCCGCGTTGGAATCCAAACTGACTGTCAATAATAACACCACTGAATGCCTCTGTCAGATAATGAGTCACAATATTTTCAAACAATTTTGGTATTGTGTTCAATATGCTCACTGGTTTATAGTTATTATCTTCTGTTTTACTGCCAGATTTGTGAATGGGTATAATGAAACTCGACTTCCAAGAAAATGGCAAACAACCGGTGGACAACGACAACTTAAAAATAGATAAAAGGGGTCTAGCCAGAATAAAACTACAGTGATGAAGAAAATGGGGAGGTATTTCATACGGCCCAGGACCCTTACCACAATCCAACGTACTTAACTTGCTATAAACATCAGATATAGAGAGGTTTATATTAGAAATGTTTGTATTATTTTTTTTTAATAATTTATTCATGTTAAATATTACATCACAGTAATTTACACACGTCACCATTTCAAGTTTTTAGGTAAAATTACAAAACTAGCCAATAAGAACAATTTTTAAAAGTACAAACTATAAAAATACAAAAAAACAAACAAGTAGAATACACAACAACAGGAGTCTGGCAAGATATTTCCCGTATTTCGTGTACCGTACTGGTGAACACTTTCGTGAGTTCTGTAGAGATTTCGGTTTGATTTTATATGTAGCAGATTTTGCAGTATAAAGATGGCCGGAAGGGTGTCCTATGAAGGCATGTCTACAATCCTCCCCAAACTTCAGGCCTGCCAAAACTCGAACCGCCCTCCTCTGTAGTCTGGACAGACGCTCAGCGCCAGAAGAATGTCTTCAGACAAGGGTGCCATACGAAATATGGGCTTGAAATAGTCCGAAGTAAGCGGTCTTTAGCACCTCCAGGGAAACATTTCCGGCTAGACCACGTAGGAGATATATATTCGCTGCCAGTTTTGATCCAACCGTGCGAACATGATTATCCCATAATAAACGTTGGTCTACATGCACTCCTAAAAATTTTGTGCTCCGAATATCTGGGTACACTCCCTCTAGGTCTCTCATAGAAAAAACCATTCTTACAGTCTTGTCCTCATTCAGCATTTGTTGATAACTGGTTAAGAATATCAGAGTGCTTATCACAGTAAACAGACAAAAAGTAGTCAGCGAAAAGATTGGCAGTTTCAGGACCCGAAGCACCCTTGACGCCATTGTAAGACACTTCATAAGGAACACCAGCAGTCTTGCGTTTGGCAGTCACAAATTTCCAAAAATTCTTGGGATTATGGGTAATATCATTCTCCGTCTGGATAACATAATTGATTGGATTATTGGAACAAGTAGAAAGTTCAAGAGATACAACCATTAGTGGGTGGTATACATCAGCCGGTAATAGGGGCTTCTCTGGCAGAACCGCCACCATATTTGAAAATTGGGAAAGCACTAAATCCAAAATTTTTCCATTCTGATTAGAGATAGTATTTTTCGGTTTTAAGCAATGAAATGCACTATGTTTGATATAACCTCGATAGCTTCGGTTACGAAAAGGGGAGCCAGCCCCGTAGGCACAGCTATGGAAGCAAGGTCATCCTCAGCCCAATCAACGTTAGGAAGGTTGAAGTCGCCCAAGAGAGCTAACTGAGTTTCGGGAAACTCGGTCACAATTTCATCCAGACTTTCGGAAAGTGTATGAAAAGCAGTGACTGGGGATCTAGGAAGTAGATAAACTCCTCCAACTATACATCTTTGGGAACCGGTGCCGATCAGGACGAAGAGTTATTCAATTTCCGGATCTACCCTCAATTGTGAACTTGAGGATTTCAACAACAGCAATAAGAACTACACCTCCTCTCTTATGAGCGCTGGTTGCTTCAGATCGATCCTTGCGATTACATCACATATCCAGCCAGACCAAGTTCTGCATCAAAGAAGTCATCAGTAAGCCAGGTCTCGGTGAAAACAAATACAAAAAATATGTTGTTTTCCTTAAGTATGGGTTTCTGAGGCCAACGTTTTTGCTGTTTATTGAACGATCCTGAACAGTTTATTTTTCTATAATATATTTTAAACTTATATTTTAATTTGTACTTAATTCGCCCCTTTGTTCTTTACAAAAAAGAAATAGTTTAGTGGTGGTTCAGGAATTGGCAAGTTGACCAAGGTGATCCTTCTTTTTCCTGAATCTTCCCCCTAACCCTACACACTCAACCAACCTTTCTGACCTCACTATATAGATCAGAATGCCTTCCCGGGTCAGGCGAGGGCAGATAAGTTCATGTGCTTCTGCATCTCATGTAACGCAATGTAATTTTAAGCCATCCAAGGAAAATTAAAATTGAGACAATTTAAAAAATGCTTTAAGGTGGGAGTATCAACATGCTTGCCAACCTATAACCTATTTCGCGTAGATTTATTTATGTTTTCTAGCTTTTATACAAAATTTAAAGAAAATCAGTATCGACTTGATATTCTATAGGTAATAATTGACATATTTAATAAATATCAAGGAGTTTCATAACTTATTTTAGGAGAATTGTATAGCGAAAAATATCGGGTAAGATTTTTTTTAACATTATTATGTCATTGTCACTTATTGTTCTTTCACTATACAATTCTCCCCTAATTAGCAATGAAATAAATTGATATTTTTGTAATATATCAGATACTACCTAAATAATGTACCGACGATATTGATTTTCTTTAAATGTTAGTTATTAAAATAATATACTCAAAAAAACAACGCGTCATTCAATCTATTGCCAACCTATAACCTATTTCGGGTTGATTTTTTGAGTTTATTACTTTAATAAATAACATTTAAAGAAAATCAATATCGTCGGTACATTATTTAGGTAGAATCTGATATATTACAAAAATATCAATTTATTTCATTGCTAATTTTGGAAGAATTGTATAGTGAAAGAACAATGAGTGACAATGACATAATAATGTTAAAAAAATCTTACCCGATATTTTTCGCTATATAATTCTCCTAAAATAAGTTATGAAATTCCTTGATATTTATTAAATATGTCAATTATTACCTATAGAATATCAAGTCGATACTGATTTTCTTTAAATTTTGTATAAAAGCTAGAAAACATAAATAAATATACGCGAAATAGGTTATAGGTTGGCAAGCATGTTGATACTCCTACCTTAAAGATACCTGTGCCTGTGAAGGTAAAATGGAATAAATTATTTTATGCCATAGTCCATAAATTATTACCAGATGTAAAACAGTCGAGAAAACAGTTTTTTTTGTTAAATTTTCTCTTTTGGTTTCATAGATAAAATATGGGACTTTAAATATGACTCAAACATTGTTTTGTATATGGTTCAATTATTGCCCACTTTATTTCTTAATGATTACAATGTTTATTAATGGTTTGCGTAAAAAGGACTATGTTTGAAATAAGTAAATTAAACAAAAAAATTTGTCAGAAAAAATACTTTTTTCATTTCATCCTTTCCAAAACGTTATTCGTGAGCTCTGAGCAAGAGAATTTTGCCTCAGATATATTTTCAAGAATATGCTACCTAATTCGTGAGAATATTCTCTTCTAAGCTAAGTTTATAAACAAGCTTTTTAAGCAATGCGCTGATATTAAATAGGCTGGACCACATTACATTTATTTTTTCAGGTGTAATGAACATATATTTGCACAAAACAAGGTCCCTGTCAAAATGGAAACCAACTCGACAGAGAATGACGTGGAGAGAAAGCATGAAATTGTCTTTAATTACTGGACAGGTAAATACGAAGAGTTGAAAATTAATGAAGATTTGGAAGAAATTGAAACCAGGTGGGTACCTACTATGGCCTTTTAGGAATTTGGACATAATAGGGAAAAATATATATTGTGGATTTAAGTTTCTTTGGGGAAACCACTATTTAGTTACAGCCTCTTAAATGTGAATAATAATATCATTTTCCAGTAGTTCTGTTTTTTATTTGCAGTATTTCGCCAGATAGCGATTGTCGTCAAGATCACCAGGGTAAATTTGAGCAGTGCACGCCCGAGACGAGTGATCAATTGAATGATGAAATATCACCTAAACAATCTTATCTGCTACAGCATAATCCAGAACAAAAGTTTAAATGCGATCAGTGTCCTTTTAAAACAAATTGGGTAAGCCAATTAAACATACACCTTCTGCGACATCGGACCCCAGAGGAAGTTGAAATGTTTAAATGTAATAAATGTGAGTTTCAAACTAAACATGAAGGGAACCTAAAGTCTCATCTGCTTCAGCATAAAAGTTCAGAGGAAATTAAAGTGTTCAAATGCAAAAAATGTGACTTTCAAACTAAACATAGACATAGTTTGCAGTGGCATCTGCTTCGACATAAAAGTCCAGAGGAAGTTGACATGTTTAAATGCAATAAATGTAACTTTCAAACTAAATATAAACGATCTCTAAAGTGTCATCTGCTTCAGCATAAAAGTCCAGAGGAAGTTCAAATGTTCAAATGCAGTAAATGTGACTTTCAAACTAAACATAAACGGAACCTAAATACTCATCTGCTAAAGCATAAAAGTCCAGAGGAAGTTCAAATGTTTAAATGCAGTAAATGCGACTACCAAAATAAACATAGACGAAATTTAAAGAAACATTTGCGCCGGCATGAATATCCAGTGGAAGTTGAAATGTTCAAATGCAATAATGCATGCAATGATATACTAAAGAGATCAATGTGTATGTGCGTACTTTGCTCTGGTTAATCATTACTTTTCTCGGGCTATAGTTTCCCAAATATTTCAGATTTTTGATGAATGATGTGTTATAAGACCATCTATCGAGTGTAATAATTTTCAAAAGTTAATTACCCCTATAGTGAAAGAAATTGAATTTTGTTTCTGAACAATAGTGCTATTGTGATTTTATCGCCAGTAGAAAGTTTTACAGCATTTTTCTATTCCCTTGTAAACTTGATAATTGTAAAAAATGTATATAAGTAGTCTGTCGTCCTATGAAAGACCCCTGTATCTCCAGCCAAGAGGATTTTGAGGAAATCGCGGTTGAATATATTTTTTCTACTACTTACTTGAGAAATCGTCATTATTTACTTCATTCCTTTATCGAGAAGTAACATTTCTTCACCTAGGTTAATAATAATAATAAAAAATTTCCTAGGTCAATAATGAAAAACAGCTGTTCAATGAGGTTGTTGCAGACAATTTTATAACTTAACTCACCGTTTCTTTATCATATTATTGATTTTGAGCCTTTTTTTGACCATTTTAAACAAAGAAATTCTGGAAAACAGGATTAAATTATCAATAAAATAGGACTTTTTATTATAATTTTATTGGGAAGATACTTTTAGGAATGGTTCTGTGGTAATAAACACAAACCTAATTTATTTATAATAAAATTGCAATTTTACCTTTTTTGATAGATATTCAACATCAGGAGCTTTAATTATAAATTTGTCAATTTCTTCCTTCGTAAATACCGATGATTTTTTGGGTTTATAGGAACGGTTTTTTTGTTTTAAAAATGCTGTCAGTTTAAAAAATTTCGAAATGTCGATATTGCCTTTTATTGAAAGAGTCGACTTAAGGATAGAATAGTGTGCCCACAATGTGGACACTTTTTGTTATCGGCTTTTTCTTGAAAATATGCTAATAACACATTTTCTGATATTTTACCAGCTTTTTTTCTTACACACCAGTCCATTAATTGCGCGTATGCATTCAAGTATAGTTTCTTAGATTTCTCTGGTAACAGATCGCACTGTGCGCTATTTGCCGCCTCTCTAAGCTCGGGTGGGGTACAAATTTCCAATTCTTCACTCTCAATTTCAGACATTTTATAATTTTAACTTTATATTATTATCTAACCCGAATATTTTCTACATACTGACAGAAGATCGCATTTGACAAGTAAAATCCTAAGTGACTTGATTTTCAAATTTTTTTAAAAATTAGGTGAAAATGGGTAACAAAGATTTAAACGAATTAAAATATGTAATATTTTATTGTTAGTAGTAGAAAAAATTCTATATATACCGCAGTTGAGAAGGCTATTATATACCTCGCACATTATATCCCTCGGCGCTTCGCGCCTCAGTATATAAAAGCGCTCGCTATATAATAGCTCACTTCTCATCCTAAGTATATAATGTACTATTATTGTGCCCTAAAGCCAGGATTAGCTCTACCGGCATTAAATAAAGTATAATAGGGTTTTTGGTTGTCCCAAAGATAAATTTATTAAAATTAAACTTCATACCTAACCGACACTACCTGAAAATGGAGTTACTTACTAGGTTAACTATTTTCATAGACTAGCAATATTACTTAGCAAAAACAGCAAAACGCAAAATTTGTTTACACGTGGATCTTACTAAGTCAAATGTGCAACCAATTTGTGCGTATTACTGTGTTTTAAGATACTAACAGGCAAAATAATGTTGTAGGCACATTTATTTAAAGAAAAATTGACAAGTCTAAATCCTGTATTTCTTCTTTTTGATCAGTTTGCACTTCAGTCTTTCTCAGCTACCTACTATTTTTGATATCTGGGAAAGATATATACGTGGAAAATGTATTTTTAATTCCGCCTGCGATACAAAATCTCCCCATTGCAGGAAATCGGAAGCCATCATTTCTATTCTTTAACATCTACGTGTCCGGACGTAGATTTTTTAACAGCTTCTGTGAAATCATACACTTTTTTCTTTCTCTTAACGGATAGCGATACTTGGCGGTGAAACCTATCCGACATAAAAGAATGACCAGGCTCAAAATAATTTATGACAATTTCTTTTGTAGATTTAGAATTTATTATTTGGACATGTAAGGTTTTGGTTATGAATGGTTTTGAAATTTAACTTTACAATGTATAACTTGTGAATATGGAAATTGTACCTTTGTAATAAATCGTCACCTTAGAGTTATACTGTGGTATCTGCAGTAAACCAAGTTTTGAGAAAAAGCTATGGACAGACCTACACTTAAGAAAATTTGTACAGGGTTATCCAACCAAGACTAGACAAGGCGATTTTTTGACTTTTCCTGTACTTTTATAAAAAAACTGAAATAGCCATCTTAAGTCATTTTCTCCCGCGAATTCGAATATCTTCAGCAAAAAACAATTGAACATCAAACAAAAGTACTAGGGGTCACTTTGATATTTTTTTAAATGGAACACCCTGTATATTTTTACATTTTTAAATTCCATATAAAATTATAATTATTTTTTATTAAATGCACTATTAGTCTATACTTCATAGTTTCCGAGATATTGACTCTCGAAAAGTGACATTTTTGAACTTTGACAGCTTATAACTTTCTAACAGTACGTCTTAGAGCAAAACGGCTTACATGTCCCTATCTTTAAATTTTATTATCTTCCCAAAAAAATCAACTTCCGGTTAAACCGGATGTAACTCGAAAGAAGGAAATATAGTTGTTCCGGTTTAACTGGAAGTTGATTTTTTTGGGAAGATAATAAAAATTCAAGATAGGGACATGTAAGCCGTTTTGCTCTAAGACGTACTGTTAGAAAGTTATAAGCTGTCAAAGTTCAAAAATGTAACTTTTCGAGTCAATATCTCGGAAACTATGAAGTATAAACTAATAGTGCATTTAATAAAAAATAATTATAATTTTATGTGGAATTTAAAACTGTAAAAATATACAGGGTGTTCCATTTAAAAAAATATCAAAGTGACCCCTAGTACTTTTGTTTGATGTTCAATTGTTTTTTGCTGAAGATATTCGAATTCGCGGGAGAAAATGACTTAAGATGGCTATTTCAGTTTTTTTTATAAAAGTACAGGAAAAGTCAAAAAATCGCCTTGTCTAGTCTTGGTTGGATAACCCTGTACTTAGTTAGTTTCATTATAATTATTACGGTTTTTTAGAAAAAATATACACATATACATTGTTTTTTCTATATTTTGGGCACTAGAAAAAACACATACAATTATGTAACTCTATTTTTTTATTAATTATGAAAACATACAACTCTGTAACGTTACAAAAAAACAAAATAACTACAAATAAGAATATAATCCAGAACTAGAGAAATACATATGTTAGGCATTATCATTTTTGGGAAGTATAGCCATATAGTATGCCTTATCCACCTCAGGAATCCACTAGCACACTAACTCAACGACCCAACCAAATAAAAACAAAGTTGTATGTGTAGGTATTATTTGTGACCATAGGAATAAAATATAAAATTACAAAGGTGTATGTGACACATATACAACTATGAGACTCTAAAAATCGCAATTCACGTTGATACAACAATGTATTTATGGTTGCCAATGACATACGGTGTAACATACAACATTGTAATTCTCTGGAAGGCAAGTTTGAGGTACATACAACTTATTAACACCAAAAAGTCAATTTCAGAAAAAATGCGACATACAACAGTATAACTCTAAGGTGACGTAATCTCAGTGGCATGTGTAGTGTATACATACGTGATGTGAGATTTAAATTGGTAAATAAATAAACAAATAAATATTATGTAGACCAAAAAAATTGATCATTTTTTTATGAAGCAATGCGACTAAAAAAAAGTAAGAATGCCCTTAATACCCTAGTTTTTATAAAAGAACAGAGAGGTTTCAAATATTTATAATCTTACCTTAGATTGTTTAAATCAGTCACTGTAAAATCACACAACACACTTTAACTAAAAACGTTTTAATACGGCGCCGGGCGCGACGCATGCATTCAGCATGAAAGCGCGCAAGCTAATGGACTTTACTTAGATAAAACTCCGCATCGGACGATACTGACACATCTTGGCTAGCGCGATATTGATTTTGCTAAGTAAAAACCCCGTAATTGCCATTCCTAAGTTAGAGGCCCGTATTTGCTAGCCTATTATGGTTTTTTTGTTCTTGCCTAAATATGTGTGCATACGAGGTTTTATTTAAGTATTACTGCCAATCAGGGCCGTCGAAAGCCAGGTCAGGCTCGGGGGCTGTGCGGCATTCCGGGCCCACTCCTAGGGCTGCCAGATTTAAAATCATAAAAAGCGGGAGGTAGGGTTCTAGTCCGTGGCGGCTTGTGACTTATTAACTTAGGGGTGCACTAAAAGCCCGCTGCACGCGAAATATGCCGCAGGCGACAATTTGGCCAATAAATTTTATGATTACCTACTTATTTTATTGAAAATGAAATAAGATAAAAAAATTAAAAAGGCCAATTTATTTTTCATTAGTGGGTATACCTACATTGTTTAAAAGTAAAGTTCGTTCTTCTGTTTTTATTTGCAGCAAACTTATCAATAACAATAAAGTCCCTAGATTTACACTTTGTGGTATGTGTCAAGTTAATTTCGAGTTTAGGTCTTCCCTCAATTTTAATTTCAATTTTTTGCTCAATACTTAATGAGCTAAAATTGTTTCTCAAATATTCCACATTCATAGTCGTTTTGGCAATAAAACTGTTTATTTTTAAGTCTTTACTGCCCCAAAATAATACCAAAAATACAATTTTTAAATAAGAAACCCATTGTTGGTCAATTCTAAAATGTACAAAATATTCGGGTAGGTTCTCCAAAAAAGATGAAAGTTTTATACATTCTTCGAATAATAAATCGATGTTAATACAAATATTGGGCCGGACGGGCGAGGACAAAATGTATCGACATTTGATACTTAGAACATTAATTACACAGGCCTGCATTTTTTAACACTTTGAAAGTTGATTTAAAATTTTTAACTGTTTTTTAGTAATTGGGTAGCGCTGATTTCAAATCTGCTTTCAGTTTTTTTATATCACGTAAGGTTATTTTTCAAACCGGTAAAATCCAAAAATATAGAAAAAACACGATTTATTTCATTTATAAGCTAGTTTTTTAAAAATATTATGGAAAAAAATAAAAAAATATACAAAATATACACATATAAACTATTATAAATGGTTATTTATTCGTTACGCTTCTTCAAAAAATGTTTTCTTTTTTCAGAAAAGCTTCGTTTGGTTGTTTTTCTGTTCCAACAGAAATCGGCCTTCATTTTTGTGTCCCAGCGCCCTTGGTATCTTTTTCTATCTCTTTAATATATTGATGAAATCTTTTACCTTGCTCTTCACCCACGTCCCCAAGATTTTCCGGGAATTAGTCCAAATGGGAATGTAAAAAGTGAATATTTATGCTCATATTCTGAAATTCCTCAAATTTTCCAGCATATTTTCAACGATCTCAACATAGTAGTAATTTATGTTCAACTTCTTTAAAAGCATTCCATGCATGTTTTTCCTTATCTTCCATTGCCTTTTCAAATTCTGTATCTTTCATCAAGCTGCTAATCTGCGGCCCTACAAAGATTCCCTCCTTTAATTTTGCCTCTGACAGAATGTTTTACACAAATATTTAAAACAATATCCTTCTTTGTTTAATGCCTTAACAAATTGTTTAATACGTCCAAGTTTTATGTGAAGTAAAACTTTTTGAGGGTCAATAAGACTTTCGCGAATTACATTTTTGTTTCCAGGTGTTAAAGTCTCTCTTTGTAACCAGTCTCTTTTTATCCAATGCTGTTCTCGCTAGCTAGACCACTCGCACAGGAAACATGGAAATTTAGTAAATCCAGACTGCTGACCTAAGAGAAGACTTAAAATGTTTAGATCTTTACACACTTCCCAGTTGTGATTTTCATATTGTATTCTTAAAAGTAATTCCTCTAAATTTTCATAGTTTTCCTTTAACTTAACTGTATGGCCGACCGAAAGAGAAGCAATAACATTGTCATTATGTAAAAGAACAGCTTTAAAGCTGCTTTTTGAAGTCGATAAAAAGTCTCCAGTCGGAAGGTGTGTAGCACCCATAGACAATTTACCTTAGGTAAATTGTCTATGGTAGCACCACAGAAAATCATTTTTTCTTCGTCAATCATTTAGAATTTGAAGTACTACATTCATTTTAAAATGTATTAAAACGCCTATTATAAGGTTTTTTTTTCTTTTTTTTCTTTTTTTTTTGCAAAAAAAAAATCTGTGGGTGATAGAGACCAATTGTATTTTAATTAGTTATTTCTATATAAAAACTGAGCTCAACAAACAAAAATCACGTCATCACAAATTTCATGCAGGCCTGTGTTATTTGCCAACTCTCGTAACAATTTATGTTATGTAATGTTTACAAAGTAATTTTTTGTCAACAAAGATTTTATATTTTTTTTTATAATTTATCATATTTTTTTAACTGCGCAGCCCGAGTCCGGGCCCTTAAAAGAGACGTGGGCTCGGGAAATTTGCCCCCTCCCCCCCTTTTGTCAGCCCTGATGTCAATAATGTTACATACGAGGAAAAGCTTTTTTTAACTATTTTAGGAACAATTTGCAAATACGGGGGTTTTTACATGAAAACTGGTAGTATAGATTGTCTTTCATAGGACGGCAGTAGTGTACCGGGTGAACAACTAAGAATGGTCGTCGGGTATATCTCGAAAACTACTAAACGTAGAAACTTGGGATAAAAAATTATGATTAAAGCGGTCATGAAAAAATTCTGGAAATAATTTTTAAGTTCCTCATTTTGCCGCAAGAGGGCGTAATTGAAAAGTAAATTTTAAAATTTTACATAACTCCGAAAATTCCACATTAAGGTATATGGTTGATAACACCATTTTAAAGCTTGGATAATTATGCATCATTTTTGTAAACATTTAAATCGCTGTAACTTCTAAACGACTTATCCGATTTCAGCAAACTAAAGACTGTTTGGAAGAGAAATACATGCACTTTCACCAGTCGTATTTAGTTGTCCATAATAGTTCTCAATAAAATTGCTAGAGGGCGCAATTTGTAATAATAATAGTTTTTTTGATTTTATCCCGAAAATTCAAATCATACGGTATAATTATGATACCATAATCGAAAAGAAGATGAAATTTTCTAGAAAAAATATTAAAACCGCAGCTAGATATCTTTGTTCGTTTCAGAGTTATTGCCAAAACATTAATTTTTAATACAAATTGCGCCCTCTAGCAATTTTATTTGAAACTATTGTGTACCATTGGAAGTTGATTTTTTTGGGAAGATAATAAAAATTGAAGATAGGGACATGTAAGCCGTTTTGCTCTAAGACGTACTGTTAGAAAGTTATAAGCTGTCAAAGTTCAAAAATGTCACTTTTCGAGAGTCAATATCTCGTAAACCATAAAGTATAGACTAATAATGCATTTAATAAAAAATAATTATAATTTTATGTGGAACTGAAAAATGTAAAAATATACAGGGTGTTCCATTTAAAAAAATACAACTATCATTCTCCACAACTTTGTGGGCGACCCTGTATATTTCAATTTATCACCGATATGTAGATTTTTAACAGCCCTACATTTTATATATAAGACGTATTTTGATAACCCCTGTATATTTTGAAACAATCGACCGTTCTGGTAATTTTTCCCAACCCTGTATGAAGAAACATTTGCTTCGGCATAAAAGTCCAGGGAAAATTGAATTGTTTACATGCGATAAATGTAACTTTCTAGCTAAATTTAATTTAAAGGTTCATATTATGCGTCGACACAAGCGATTAAAAAGGGAAAACACAATTAAGACAGTTTAAAAAAGTTTTCCTGTATCTGTGAAGGTATAATCTGGTGGAATAAATTATTTTTATAGAGTACCTATGTGATCTTAAATAAGAGTCAAGGTAACGGTTCAATTATGGTATTATGGACCACATGACAATGAAGAGAAAAAGAAAATTTAGGGAATGTTAAAAAGACTTTGTAGAAATCATTTAAGTGTACGTAATAAAAACTCTTTAGTTTAATTCAGCTGTGTCGGAGACATGTAAAAGTGGAAAAATAAGAGGGAAAGAAAAAATTTAAAAATTGTTTTTTTTTGTTTTTTTTTATGATTTCTACAAAGTCTTAAAAATTCCCTAATTTTTCTTTTTTCTCTTCATTTCCCACCCAAGACGCTTGGCAATGGTCCTTGACTTTTCAGTGTGCTGAAATCTTTTCTGTTTTTTGACTATTCAAATTTTTCACTCCTTGTATGTATCATTAAAAGCTTCATTACGGCTTGGTTTCACTTGTTATTTTTTCTACTGATAACAACATCAGCATTGTACCAATTCCTTCGTTTCCTGATGATGAGTGTTTCTACACTCGAAACATGTCGATTAAAATTTATTATGAATTATTCTAGGTTCGCCTAGTTTTTCAAATAAAAATTGTGGAGAAAGACTTTGTGCTTTTCTTTTTTCTATATCATTTAACTCCACTTTGAGTATGGACTACGTCTTCAACATTATATATGTATTCGTTAAAATAAAGACTAGTAAATCAGAAGACAATCTTATTACAAGAAACATTAAAAATATACTTCTTGTCTTCTTGAGCAGACGTTTATTTCAGCAAAAAAAGCTTAACTTGAACGGTCGCCATTTCGTCAAGAGTGCCTTTCACTGCTTTTTTCTATTTTCCCATATTTAGAAACACCAGTGTAAAAATAAAAAGCATTATTTATATAGTCTATATAGAAACTATACTGAACCATCTATGTAACTAGTAAATCAGATGTTAGAAAATTATAATGCTTTAGAGGGAAATCACAACGCTGTTCGGACGTTTTTAATACGATTGACGCAGAATTATTGAAGTGAAAACTTCTTTAGGCGCGTTTAGCACTTTTTGTGGGCACTGAATTAAACTGAGCCGTCAGGTTCGGCTGTGTTACGCTCGAATTCGACTCCGCTGCCGCATCAGTCGACGTGGAAACAGTGTGCGACACTTGTTGCGTCTCAGGCACGTCTCAGGTATGTTCTGGCATTTTTTAAATTATATATTTACGTAGGGTGAAGTAAGGTAAAGTGAAAACTTCTTTAGGCGCGTTTAGCACTTTTTTGTGGGCACTGAATTAACCTTGTTGAAGTTTTCACTTCTGTCGTTTATATTCATTCGTTATCTAACGTTCCAGTGTTGGTGAGCTGTGTTTGTGATCAATTGCGTCGTTTTTCGATTAATTTTTAGTATTTTTTCCAAATAGTGTTTATTATTAAATTTACTACATAGTTCGCCAGTGCGTGGTGTGTAAGAGACCCGACTACTGTAGTCAACGAATACTTACACCAGGACTCTAGTCTTGGATTAATATTTGGCAGTTAAAATGATCGAGGTTATCCAGGTTATGTTTTTTTAGCTTAACCGCAATGGTGTACCTCTAGATAGTTCTGTATTTTAACTAAATGTCGCAAAATATATGGATTGTTTTTGAAAAACCACATGGCCATTCACTATAATGATAATAACTAGTTTTTACAGCTTACAGTGTTGCCATTTTTTAAATCCATTTTTAAAGCTAGCTTATCTAAAACAGAAGATCTGACATATTTGGAGCCTTTATCATTTCTTTTATTACTTACAGTGGCGTTAAAAAATCGGTTAAATCTATTTAAAAAAAAAACCGTTTGAACTTTTATTAATAATTGCGATTAATACATCCAAGGTGGTGAGTTTTTAAAAAGGAACACGTTTGTGCCAAAATTCCTCAAAAATAATTTAAAATGCCCATCCATCCAGGGACGGAGTCATGGGGGGGGGCGACGCCCCCCCCCAGAGTTATCTCAAACATCAAAAGTTGGGAAAACTTGGGTAGACAAAAAAGTGTGCAGCTTATTTAACTTCCATTAGTTGCCCCGGTAAGACTGACTGTAATATATAGATAGACACTTTTGGCATTTTCAGTCATTTAAAGAGTGTCGTGTATCGTACACAACCTAAGTCTTTGAAGGACCTTAAAAACAGTATTTTAGATGCTGTGGATGCTATTTCTCGTTAACATTTGCAAAATGTGCTTTCCCAATTTTCCGAGAGGATTGGACACTGTCAGGTGTTTGAAGGACGACATTTTTAACATTTAATTAAATAACTTTTTTTATATTATTGTTTATTTAAAAATTATTACCAATTTTGTTTAAATAATCAAATGTACTACATTCATTTGCCCGTAATTCCGAAACAGTTGAATTTAGTTATATGGTATGCTATACAAAAAATATTTTAAACTTATTGAAAATTTAGAATATCTGATAATATACAGGGTGTTCCATTTTAGTCCTATACCGGGTGTCTACGGAAGATGGTTCGCCCCTCTAACTTTTTTGTTTTTCAAGATAATGAAATAAAATTTTGGGAAATTGTAGGTATATGACATAAAACTGAATTTTTTAAAGTTGACTCAACATTATGAAACTTCCAGTCTAACCGGAAGTGATATAAATTTTCGATTTTTATATGGGACACCTGATAAATTTTTCCTTTTTCTGACTCATATGACATTCTTAATATAACCATGACACATTTGTAACTTTTTGTTACCAAGAAAATATTTTTTTCCAAATTTATTGTTTTATCTAGAGGGCTATGAATACCTTAAAATCCTTATTGCACTTCTTTAATCTTGGGAAAAATACAATTTTACTATTTTTGGTTCAATGATATGTGCTGTGTAAAATTTAACCTTTAAAGTTGTATTACCTACTCATTTTTTTTTTAAAGGCAACATGGTGGCTCGTCTGTTAAGAAAAAAGACGATTTTATTACGATTATTTTGATACCATACACTATTAGGTTTTAAAAAAGCTGCCATAAAAAAAACTTTAAAAAGATAACTGAACCAGTTTTGGGCAATAGCACGCCGATTAGGATATCTTTGTACGTCGTGCAGCATCGATCGGTTGAATTATTTCTACATTCTCCAAACACTTATAACATATCAACTTTTTCACTCCTTGTAAAACTATTATTTTCCATATTTTTTAAACAACAAACTAATTTACTTTGGCAGAAGCTGTCGGCATGTCAATTTTCTTAAAGGCATGATTTTGTTTTATCAGTTTTGCTGGTCACAGACTACTTGATGCATTTAAATCTAAATTTATTCTCAAAAGATGCTTCATTTTAGGAAAGTTTCAAGTTAACTTTTTAAAGTTTTTTCATGGCAGCTTTTCTAAAACCTAATAGTGTGTGGTATCAAAATAATTGTATTAAAATCCTCTGTTTTCTTAACCCGGCGAGCCACCATGTTGCCGTTTAAAAAAAATGAGTTATACAACTTTAACGATTAAATTGTACACAGCACATAGCATTGGACCAAAAATAGTAAAATTGTATATTGTTTCTAAGATTAAAGAACTGAAATAAGTGATTTTAAGGTATTCGATAGCCCAGATAAAACAATAAATTTGGAAAAAAATATTTTCTTGGTAACAAAAAGTGTTATTATAAGAATGTCATATGGAGCCAGATAAACGAAAAATATACCAGGTGTCCCATTTAAAAATCGAAAGTTTATGTCACTTCCAGTTAAACCGCAAGTTTCATAATGTTGAGTTAACTATCAAAAAATGCCGTTTTATGTCATATACAAATCCCCCACATTTTATTCCATGATATCACTTTTAGTTCGCCTGTAATTAAGCCGTTCCGGAACATTTGCCCAACCCTGTATATGTTTTTTATACAGTTTATTTGATAGTTATGGGGAAATAAATACTTTTTGAAGTGTGTTATTTTTTTTTATATTTTATAAAGTTGGGAAATTTAGGAATTTCACCCCTCCCAAACCAGAGGCCTTCGCTACGTCCCTGCATCCATCTCCAACCTCTACCTAATATTTCTCTGTGCAACGGCACAAACCATTTTCTTTTCTATCGTAACGTCGTAACCTCAAAAAATAAAACTACACTTATTTTATAAATTAATTTAAACATTTTGTTTTATTCTGTATTCGTGGGTTCTACTTAAGTTTCTAGGAAAAATTTACAACAGAAGAAGTTTCCTAAGCTCTTTATTATAAAATATGGAATCCTTTTCTGACCAGGAAATGGACATGACCCATTTAATGATTAAGAATTTAGTTGAGGAATCAAAGACCACAAAGGCTAATTCAGGACATCCTGCTAATGAAAAAAATACAGAACACATCTCTAATCCAAGCTTTGTCCTTGTATTACAAAAACATAAAAATGTATCAAGTGGTGCAACATCAGAATTTGAAAATGCTTTAAATTTATTAATAAAAGACGAGCCAGGAATGGATGATTATGAAATTGAAAATGTTCCACTTGAAGTTTCTAAAAGTTGTTATATAAAATCTAAAGTAATTGAAAAAGATAGGAATTTTAACGCTGATAATTTGCATGGGCTATCTGGTTCAGTTTTAAACAGGTAAGTTTTATAATTCTTGGTCAATGAACTATGACAAAATGTTCTTTCTTTAATAAGCTAAATATCAATAAATAAGGTTTTTAATAAGCAAAGTTCTGATTTTAAAGAGGCTTGACCCAATTAAAAAATTTTTTACAGGTATAATAAGGAACAAATATCTACACAGAACAAGGCCCTGGTCAAAATGGAAGCAGAAAGTTTCTATAATGACTGGAAAAGTAAAAACGAAGAGTTGGACATAAAAGAAGATTTGGAAGAAAGTGAAAACAGGTGGGTACCTACTATGGCCATCTAAATATTGGCCTTATATGAATTTTGAAATTATCAGCCATATTCACTGAAGGAAGGAGTCTAAATTTAAAACTCTTAAATTGACAGTTCTATGTTTGAAATAACAAGTGTCAGAATAAGTCATATAAGTATTGTTTTCTAAATATTTTTGTTTGCTTTTCTTTAAATTCTTATAAAGATAATAGATTCTGACTAAAACGGGATGTTTTTTTTCACTGGGATAGTGAAAGTATATTTATTAGTAAAACTATTTAATTGCAAAAAATCAAATTAACGCGGAACGTTATAAAGTCTGTTCAATGACCGCCGACCGTTACGTCATATTCTCCATATTGACGGTACGTCGTAAATTAATTCAGTAAAGCTATGATTTTTTCAAGGATTTTTCTTATGCTTGATTGATCTACATAAAGACGGATGTATGTGAACAAGTAAAATACAAGCGCGTTTTTTCAAATTTTTAATTATTATTTTTATACTGTTAATGAAGTCAGAAAGAAGTGGTTTATTATTTTGGGTAAAAGGTATCATGGGATGAAGCATTTTGCTTTTGAAAATCAGTATGAAATTTTTAATTGATTTAAATTTACTGAAAAATAAATATGACTCATTTATTAAATTATTCAAATTTGACTCGTATAGTTTTTGTCTAGTGCATGTCTAGTGCATTAGTCTATAAATTTTGTTTCAAATATTTTCATCTTATTTATAAAATCATAAAGAAGAAAATATAATACAAAATGACAACACAACAAAATACCGTTTTATAATAATTAAAATAAATTGTTCCGCAAGAATCATCATCATCAGGATCAAGTGGAAGAGTATCTGAAGCATCAATACATAATTTTTCCATTTTTCCACTGTTACATTTTGTATGCCTTTATTCCACAGACCAAAATCTACGTCATTTGTTACAGGATGCATAGAACATATTTTTGCATCATTATAGCGCTTCCAATCCGACCAAACCATTTCAATAGGATTGAAGTGGCAATGATATGTAGAAGTGTTAAAACTTAATGTCCATGTTGCAATGCTAGTTTGACAAACCTATAAAAATAAAATAAAAATAATTAAAATATCAAATAAACAGCACTTTCCAGATTATTTGTAACTTTTGGGTGGGATATGCTGCTTCACTATTATCCAGATCTGATCCTTCATTGCAAATGGTGAAACCGGAATTTGTCTTTGTTAAAACCATGCAATAAGTAGGTAATCTTTTTGACCAACTTGTAATTAGAATTTTTTCAATTAGCCCAGAATGATAGGTGGCGTTCTCCACGATAATAAGCGACGATTGTTCCAAGTGTAGCCGAGTAAGAAGGTATATCAAAAAAATTTACTTCATTTGGGTAGATCCATGTTTCCGTTAGAACAATAATGTGTAGCACACTTTGACTAGTTCGTATTATATCTTTAAGTTCATCAATTTTGTTTCTCAGACTTCTAATATTAATATACAGTATGTTCAGAATTTCTGGATTATCCATTTGTACAATCTATTTACAATAAATTATTTACATTTCATCCTTTTTATTTTGATGAGTTTAATCGAGGTCTGCTTCACTTCTTACTCTAATAGGAGACCCGTGGTCATTTTCTCTTATGTAAATCCTTCCATTTACCAAGTAGGCTGCTTTTAGACCCTTGCTGCGTTTATATTCCCTTGCTGCGTTTATATTCCATGGCTTTCTTAAATAAACGTTGATTTTGTTTAGTTAGATCGTCATTAAAAACGATGTCCCTATTTGTCCCTGTTAGTCCACATTCTCCTACCTTGATTCCCTTCATTTGTTTTACATTTCTTATTATTTTCATTTTTGTTTCGTGGTTCTTGACTTTTATAAGGATAGGCGCATCTTGATTCTTTGTTATTCTGTAGGTTTCCTTTACGTCTTCTTCTTTTACTTCAGCCTTTTAGGGCGTCCGTGAGTTTCTTGATTACCCTCTTAGGTTGTTTTTCACGCTGTCTTGGAATTCCGGTTATTATTAGGTTATTTTCCTTTTCTTTCTGTTCACTTAAGTTTATTAGGTTTTCCAGTGCTTGAACTCTCTCTTTTAGTGATGTGTTTTCTTCCCTAATTCGCTTTATTTCTGTTAGTAACTCCTTCATCTAATTTTTTGGTTATCAAAGCAGTTGGATATGTGTTGCGTAGATTTCTTTATATCCATAATATCCTCTTGGACCGACTTTTTAAACGGGGAGAACTGTTCTGTAAAGAGGTCCCCCACAATGCTTTTTAAGCGTTTTTCGTCCATTTCCTCCTGTGAATTCGATCTTTCCTGTCGTATAACCTCACTCTTTTCACGCGATGTGCAACGTTCGACCCTGTCGTCCCCCTTTACGACTTTTGCTTGTTTAGCACAGCTTGGGTGAAAGCTAGAGCAATTCCCACAGTCGTATGAAAAGTTTACTTTCTTTTTACAATGTTTGCAGATTTTATCTGCATTTCCCAAAACTTCGATGTTTACTTTAGACATAACCTCACTCATTATATTATATCTGCTTACCTCGTAAACTGCGTTAAAGGGTAAAAGAGTTTTTCCGGCATCACTTTCTCTTTGAAAATAATTAAATAATTTTAAAACTAATGCTTGTTCTGATCCATTAACCTACTTGATGGTACACCATTTAAATAACTACCGCCATCTATTGGCGAATCCATAAACTTCACTACAGCCTTTTAAGTGTAAATAATAATTTTTAGTAGGTCTATAATAATAATTACATTTTCCTTTATTTCGGTTTTCTATGTGTAGTATTTCACCAGGGTAAATTTGAGCCGTGCACGCCCGAGACGAGTGATCAATTGAATGATGAAATATCACTTAAACAATCTTACCTGCTACAGCATAATCCAAAGCAAAAGGTTCAATGCGATCAGTGGTCTTTCAAAACAAATTGGATAAGCCAATTAAACATACACCTTCTGCGACATAGGACATCAGAGGAAGTTGAAATGTTTAAATGCAATAAATGTGACTTTCAAACAAAACATGAACGGAACCTAAAGTCTCATTTGCTTCAGCATAAAAGTCCAGAGGAAGTTCAAATGCAGTAAATGTAACTTTCAAACTAAGCTTAAAATAACTTTAACGACCCATTTGTTTCGACATAATCCAGAGAAACTCCAAACGTTTAAATGCGATCAGTGTTAAATGCAACTTTCAAACTAAACGTAAACAGTGTTTAAAGTGTCTTCTGCATCGGCAGCACTTTAAATACAACGCTTCTTTTAAACCATTAAAAAAAATGAAAAGCGCAAATAAGAAAATTTAAAAATAGTTTTTCAGGTACCTGTGACTGTGAACATATAATCTGGAATAAATTATTTTAACATTTCTTCAATAGTAATTTCTAACGGTCCTATCCTATGTATTTGTGGTTGTCTGCTTCAACTACGAGGCGTAAGTCATTGAAAAGTCGAACGTCTTGTAGATTCTCAAGCGATTGCCGAACTTTTTATTAGATGATATAGTATTCTACTACGTTTACATGTGAGTTTTTCTTTTTAGTATTTCGTCAGATTGCATTTGTCAAGATAACCAGAGCAAATTTGAGCAGTGCACGCCCGAGACGAGTGATCAATTGGATTATGAAATATCAGTTAAAAAGTCTTACCTGCTGCTGCACAATTCAGAGAAAAAGTTTAAATCCGAACAGTGTTATTTTAAAACAAATTGGAAATGCCAATTAAACACACACCTTCAAAGTAGGACCCCAGAGGAAATTGAAATGTTCAAATGCGATAAATGTAAGTTTCAAACTAAATATCAACGATCTCTAAAGCGTCATCTGCTTCAGCATAAAAGTGCAGAGGAAGTTCAAATGTTCAAATGCAGTAAATGTGACTTTCAAACTAAACATAAACGGAACCTAAAGTCTCATCTGCTTCAGCATAAAAATCCAGAGGAAGGTCAAATGTTTAAATGCAGTAAATGCGACTACCAAAATAAACATAAACGAAATTTAAAGAAACATTTGCACCGGCATAAATATCCAGAAAAAGTTGAAATGTTCAAATGCCATAAATGTAACTTTCAAACTAAATATAAACGATCTCTAGAGCGTCATCTGCTTCAGCATAAAAGTGCAGAGGAAGTTCAAATGTTCAAATGCAGTAAATGTGACTTTCAAACTAAACATAAACGGAACCTAAAGTATCATCTGCTTCAGCATAAAAGTCCAGAGGAAGTTCAAATGTTTAAATGCAGTAAATGCGACTACCAAAATAAACATAAACGAAATTTAAAGAAACATTTGCACCGGCATAAATATCCAGAGGAAGTTGAAATGTTTAAATGCAATAAGTAAATGTAACTTTCAAACCACCTTTAAACAGAATTTAAAGTCTCATCTGCTTCGGCATTGTTTAAAAGTTACCTTAGTAACCCTTTTACCTTTTTTAATTGTTTTACCTATTACCTGTGTTAATGTATTTTTCTTGTTACTTTTGAGAAGTGAGCCAGTTTGTTTAGTTTTGTAACAAATGACAGTAGTCAACAATTCAAGAAACCTCTGGTTGACACAAAGTTTATTTTTTTACAATATATTTAATTTAAAAAGAAATACAGTCCACTTATTTATTTGAACGAATGAAGGAAATTTGAGTCAGCTAATAATTCTACAGGCATAAAGCATAAAGGGCCAGAAAAAGTTTAAATGTTTAAATGCAATAAATGTTACTTTCAAACTAAATACAGTGTTTAAAGAATCATCGACTGAGGCATAAAAGTCCAGAGGAGGTCGAGATGATCAAATGCAATAAATGTGACTTTTAAACGAAATGTAAAGAAACTTTTGCACGGGCATAAATATCCAGAGAAAGTTGAAATGTTCAAATGCAATAAGTAAATGTAACTTTCAAATCACCTTTAAACAGAATTTAAAGTCTCATCTGCTTCGGCATAAAAGTCCAGAAGAAGTTGAAATGTTTAAATGCAATAAATTAATGCAGCTTTCAAACTATCCATAAACAGTATTTGAAGCGTCATCTGGTTCTGCATAAAAGTCCAGAAGAAATTGAAATGTTCAAATGCAATAAGTGCTACATTCAAACTAGATATAAACGGCGTTTAAACACTCATCTGCTTCTGCATAAAAGTCCCGAAAAAGTTGAAATGTTTAAATGCAATAAATGTAAGTTTCAAACTAAAGATAAATATTATTTAAAAACTCATCTGGTTCTACGTAAAAGTCCAGAAGAAGTTGAAATGTTTAAATGCAATAAATGTGACTTTCAAACTAAATATAAACAGTGTTTAAAGTCTCATCTGCTTTGTCATAAGAATCCAGAGGAGGTCGAGATGATCAAATGCAATAAATGTGACTCAAACTAAGCTTGAACATCTGCTTCGGCATAAAAGTCCAGGGAAAGTTGAATTGTTTAAATGCGATAAATGTAACTTTTAAGCTAAATATAATTTAAAGGTTCATGTTCATCGTTCATCTGCGTCGACACAAGCGATTAAGAAGGCCAAACACAATTAAGACAGTCAGTATCTGTGAAGGTATAATCTGGTGAAATAATAGTTATTTATGTATCAAGGGTACTAAGTAGATGATTATGCCCTGAGGGCGACAGTCTTACAAAGCCGAGGGCCTCTGGCCCGAGGGTTCGTAAGTCGCCCGAGGGTATATATCTATTAGTACCCGTGGTGCATACAAAATTTTGTAGATGGTATCTAAGGTATAAAAACACAATAATGTACTGGTATGGCATAAATTATTTTATGCCATAGTCCATAAATGACCAGGTTTAAAACAGTTTTTTTTTAAATAGATTTTAAATAAGAGTCAAGGTAAAGGTTCAATTATGGACAACTTTATTTTTTAATGATTACAATGTTTATTAAGGTTTTGTGTAAAGAAGGGAAGTAGCCTAACTAAAATGCTATTTTAAGCGTTTAGAACTATTATATGGAACCATTATATTTAAAATCAAAACAATTTCCGTTGCACGTCATCAATCAGCTGATAATTGAAAATCGGTCAGGAAACATAAGAAAATTAAATTTGGGCAAAAAATATATAAATTTCATGCGATATTGAATGTAAAAGAAACTTATTGTATTCTTCTTTGATACTAAGCCGCTTAAAGGAAATGTTCTTTAAATTTAACCTTTTAAAAATTAATATCATTTGAATTTTTTGGGCTAACAGTTGGCGAGTTTATTGTTTTCATTTCGTGTTTTCGTGAGTTTATTTAAGTCGTTTTTAACTAAAACGGCAAATCCTTTTACAAATAGGATTAAAAACTGTTCTTTTAAGAACAATAAAGGGATACATACACATTTCTGTTGATTACGTTGTTTACCTTTATTGAAAAATGCCGAAGCATTTAAATAGCCTGTGCAAAGAGCTAATAGCTTCTCTAATAAGCTATTTTGATGAAAAACGTAAGAACAACGTTTGTTTAGGTAAATTTGGCTTGTTTTTATTTTAAAAAAATAGTTTGCAATTCCCTTCTGGGGTATTTTGATTACAAATTGGCAACACTGCTGATACTCGAAGGTATGACGTGCAAAGGAAATTGTTTTGATTTAAGTATATACAGTGACCGGCAAAGAGTTCGCAACATATGGGAAAAAATTTTATTAGCGGAATATTGAAAAATCTTTTTCGGGGGATTGGATGTGCATGTCCCATAACCTTAAAATCGATTTTGACATACGTCACGTGACCAATGGTATGGCGGGAAAGTTGAAAAAACCAATATGAAATCATCATAAATCAGATAAGTTGATGAGATATCGAAAAAATTCCAAGAATAAAAAGTGTTTAGAATTCCATTAGAACCTTAAATACAATGTTTGGGATATCTACTTGAAAAAACATAAAATCGAATATTTTTGTAAATATTTTTTTACCGAATTAAAAATTTCCATATTTTTCCTTTCTTAAAGCTTCATTAAAGTAAAACTGACATCTGGTGACCACAACTAGAAATATTCTTTTGTTTTTCTGACAATTTGGAGCAATAATTCAAAAAATTCGTTTACACTTTGATACCAGCTGTTGCAATAGTCTATTTCTAATAACCTTATCGATATTTTTTATATCGAAATATTCTATTATGTTAAGAAATTCTTAAATTCATTAATCCAAAGCAAATTTTATTTATAACCGTAAAAAATAATTTTGAATTTCGCAGAAATCTTTAAAAAAATTTAAAAATTAATAAAATTTTATGCTTTTTCAAGTAGATATCCCAAACATTGTATTTAAGGTTCTAATGGAATACTAAACACTTTTTATTCTTGGAATTTTTTCGATATCTCATCAACTTATCTGATTTATGATGACATAATGATGATTTCATATTGGTTTTTTCAACTTTCCCGCCATACCATTGGTCACGTGACGTATGTCAAAATCGATTTTAAGGTTATGGGACATGCACATCCAATCCCCCAAAAAAGATTTTTCAATATTCCGCTAATAAAAATTTTTCCCATATGTTGCGAACTCTTTGCCAGTCACTGTATATATAGGTATGTATTCGTTAAAATAAAGACTAGCAAATCAGAAGACAATCTTACAAGAAACATTAAAAATATACCTACTTCTTGACACAATAGCGAACGTTTATTTCAGCAAAAAAAGCTTAACTTGAACAGTCACCATTTCGTCAAGAATGCATTTCACTGCTTTTTCTATTTTCCCATATTTAGAAACACCACACTGCAGTGTAAAAATAAAAAGCATTATTTATATAGTTATAGAAACTATACTGAACTATCTATGTAACTAGTAAATCAGATGTTATAAAATTCACCAACATTATAATGCTTTAGGGAAATCATGTTCGGACGTTTTTAATACGATTGAGGCAGAATTATTTATATTCATTCGTTATCTAACGTTCCAATATTGGTGACCTGTGTGATCAATTGCGTTTTTCGATTAATTTTTAGTATTTTTTCCAAATGGTGTTTATTATTTACTACATGGTTCGCTAGTGCGTGTGTAACAGCGGTATGCAAGGTTCTAGGATTAACTTTAATCTGGTTTAAATTTATTTTTACCGTGGTACAACATACCAAAAAAGTATTTAAAGCGGGATTAAAAGATAATCTGGATTAAGGAAGGGTGGTGCATACCGCTGTAAGAGATCCGACTACTCCTAAGTATAGTCGATTTACTCGGTAAACCTGCAAGATGTCATGTGACAAAAGTCATCCAAAATGCAAAAATTTATTTTATTTAGCTGGAATATGACTTTTGTCATATGACATGTCGGCCATCTTGCAGGTTTACTGAGTGAATCGACTCTAGTAGGGTCAACGAATACTTACATCAACCAGGATCTTGGATTAATATTTAACAGTAAAAGTGAGGTTATCCAGGTTATGTTTTTTAGCTTAACCGCAGATAGTTCTGTATTTTAAGTAAATGTCGCAAAATATATGGATTGTTTTTGAATAAACCACATGACATGGCCATTCACTATTAAATGATAACGAGTTTTTACATCTTACAGTGTTGCCATTTTTTAAAGCCATCTCCTTCTAGCTTATCTAAAATAAAAGTGTATCTGACATATTTGGAGCATAGACAATTTACCTGTCTATGATTTGGAGCCTAAAAAAATTTCTTTTATTACTTACAGTGGCGTTAAAAAATCGGTTAAAACTATTAAAAACAAAGAACGTTTGAATTTTTATTAATAATTGCGATTAATACATCCAAGGTGGTGAGTTTTTTAAAATGGACACGTTTGTGCCAAAATTCCTAAAAAATAATTTAAAATGCCCATCCATCTCCAACTTCTACCTATTATTTCTCTGTGCAACTGCGGCCAACCATTTTATTTTCTATCGTAACGTAACCTAACCTCAGAAAATAAAACAACACTTATTTTATATAAACATTTTGTTCTTGTTCTATTCTGTATTCGTGGGTTCTACTTAAGTTTCTAGGAAAAACTTACAACAAAAGAAGTTTCCTAAGCTCTTATTACAAAATATGGAATCCATTTCTGACCAGGAAATGGACATGACCCAGTTAATGATTAAGAATTTAGTTGAG
This sequence comes from Polydrusus pterygomalis, assembly GCA_963969555.1. Classification (NCBI taxonomy): domain Eukaryota; kingdom Metazoa; phylum Arthropoda; class Insecta; order Coleoptera; family Curculionidae; genus Polydrusus; species Polydrusus pterygomalis. Next base: position 5,371,026 of record OZ018375.1, read on the forward strand.
GAATCAAAGACTAATTCAGAACATCCTGCTAATGAAAAAAATACAGAACTCGTCTGTAAGCCAAGCTTTTTCCCTGCATTAGAAGAACGTAAAAATTTATCAAGTAGTGCAACATTAGAATTTGTAAATGCTTTAAATTTATTAATTAAAGACGAGCCAGGAATGGATGATTATGAAATTGAAAATGTTCCACTTGAAGTTTCTAAAAGTTTTTATGTCAAGAATCGTAAATTAGGTGCGCTGTTAGAAAATCTAAAAGTAATTGAAAAAGATGGGAATCCTAACGTTGATAATTTGCAGGAGCTATCTGGTTCAGTTTTAAATAGGTAAGTTTTATAATTCTTGGTCAAGATACAATGAACTATGACAAAATATTATTTCTTTAAAGAGCTAAATTTATAAATAAAATAAGATTTTTAAGCAAAGTGCTGATAACAAGGAGGCTAGACCCAATTTAATTTTTGTTTACAGGTATAACAGGGAACATATTTCTACACAGAACAAGACCCTGGTCAAAATGGAAACTAACTCGACAGAGAATGACGTAGAGAGAAAACCTGAAAATATCTTTAATGACTGGAAAGGTAAAAACGAAGAGCTGGACATTAAAGAAGATTTAGAAGAAAGTGAAACCAGGTGGGTACATATTATGGCCGTCCGAAATAAAGGGGCCTTCTATAAATTTTGACATTACCAGCCATATTCACTGACGGGGTCTAAATTTAAAACTCTTAAATTGACAGTTCTATGTTTGAAATAACAAGTGTCGGAATAAGTCAACTAAGTATTGTTTTGTAAATATTTTTTTTGGTTGGTCTTTGAATTCTTAAAAAAATAGATTTTGATATGTACTGTTTCCTTTAAGTGGTAAAAGCATCCTGATGAAAGTATTTATTAGTAAAACGATTTAATTGCAAAAATGAAATTAACGCGGAAACGTTATAAAGTCTGTTTCAATGACCGCCGACCGTTACGTCATATTCTCCATATTTGCGGTACGTCGTAAATTAATTCAGTAAAGGTTTGATTTTTCTTAGGCTTGATCTACATAAAGATGGATGCATGTGAACAAGTAAAATACAAGCGCGTTTTTTAAAATGTTTAATTATTATTTTTATACTGTTAATAAAGTCAGAAAGAAATAGTTTATTTAAGGTAAAAGGTATCATGGGATGAAACATTTGGTTTTTGAAAATCAGTATGACATTTTTAACTGATTTAAATCTACTGAAGAATAAATAAAACTGATTTATTAAGTTTAAAATTGAGTCATATAATTTTTTGTCTTGTGCATCAGTTTATAAATTTTGTTTCTAATTCATCTTATTTATAAAATCATAAAGAAGAAAATATAATACAAAATGACAACACAAAAAAAATACCGTTTTTTAATAATTAAAATAAATTATCTTCGCAAGGATCATCATCATCATCATCAGATTCGTCCCAAGTTAATATTACGGGGAAGAGTATCTAATGCATCAATAAATCTTTCCCATTCCCACACATCATTCATAATTTTATTAGTGTGTGTTACATAATTTTTCCATTTTTTCACTATTACATTTTCTATAGCTTCATTCCACAGGCTCAAATCTACGTCATTTGTTACATGATGCATAGAACTTTTTTTTGCATAATAATAATAAGAATAATAATAATAATAATAATGCTTCTTTATTTCAAATTACAAATTACATACAGGGTGTTCATTTAAAAACTTCCCTCCACGGATTTATGGAAAACCACTGATTAAAAGAAAAAACGCCGAGACACGTCAAAAGATATGCCAAAGCCGCCAAAGGGGACAACTTTTTAACCAAAAACTACTTCACCCCCTTTTACCCTCTGCCCCCCGGGGTCACCCCCTTAACAATTTTAAATAACAAGGGGTATTAAGTAATAGCTTGTTTGAAAGGTCTTTCAAAGTGCTTTGTTTTGACGTTTGATTTTTTAAAATCGGTCGATTCGTTTTCGAGAAAATTAGAAAAATCTTTATTTATCTTAATTTGTTCAGATAGAAAAAAAACACAAAAATATCATTTTTTATTTCAATAAGTGTTCAAAATGTTGCCCGTTATTGGCGAAACAATGATATAGGCGATGTTCAAATTCCTGACGGACATTTTCAAAAACATGTGGGAGATCATGGCAGCTTTCGATGATGCGTTGACGAAGTTCTTCCAAACTTTCAGGTTGGGGAGTGAACACAATAGACTTCAAATGGCCCCATAGAAGTCTAATGGCGTCAAGTCAGAAGATCTAGCAGGCCATTCTATAGGCCCTCTTCGCCCTATCCATTTATCTGGAAACTCGTCGTCTAGCCATTGCCGAACCGGAAGAACATAGTGAGGAGGAGCGCCGTCTTGCTGGAAATATGTTTCAGCCTCATCAAGTATAGAGTTTCCATCGTCTTCGATTTGGTTTTCAATGGTTTCAGTGATAAGCGGATTGATGGTATTTTCCAACATATCTAAATAAATGCCTCCATTTAAATTCCCATTAATAAACAATGGCCCAATCACTTTGTTTCCTAAAATGCCTGCCCATACATTTATTTTTTGGGGGTACTGAGTATGCCCTTCTACAAAAGCATGAGGATTTTCATTGCTTCAACAGCTGCAGTTATGCTTATTAGCAAATCCATTTAGATAAAATGTGCATTCATCACTGAAGCAGATATTCTTTACATGAATGGTATTATCATTAATCGCTGCAGTCATTTGTTCACAAAACTCAACTCGCCTATCGAAATCATCTTTGGTTAACTCTTGCAATATTTTCATTTTGAATGGATGAAATTTATGCAATTTAGTAACGGTGTGAACAGAGCCTAATGAAATACCAGTCGCATCAACAATTTTGCGTAATAAAGTATTAGGATTTATGCCAAAATGACCCAAAACTTCAACTTGAGCGGCTTCATCCAAAACTCTACGATGATTACGTTTTTTATTCGCAACAGATCCAGTTTGAGTAAATTTAGTAACAAGGTCCAAAACATACCTATGCGAAGTTATCTTTTCCGGATGTCTGGCGTTAAATGTGACGGCAGTTTGCCGAGCACATTGATTTTGGGCACCATAAATTAGAATCATTTCCACTCTATCGGCTAGTGTGTAAACCATTTTGGAAGTAAAATCTGAATCAATAAATTAATTTTCACTATCCCAAGATTGTCACAAAGGTAACTGACAGCAAATTAAATTTTTTCTTTTCCTTAGCAACCATAGACAAGCGAGTTGCGCGCTCTCAAGGATAGATAGGCAACTTAACATACTAAATTGGTTCCCTGATAGCGCCACATGCGACCGGGGGAAAAACTAAATATAGTCGTGGTGGGGGTAGGCGCCAAGCATAAAAATTTAAATTTTATTATTACTTTGAATTCAAATTTTCGCGGTTCCAACTTAACGGAAAAGTTTGAAGCGCGAAACATCTGATTCTAGTTAAAATAATTTGGGAGAACGAAAGGAAATTATAACAATGATATGGCGACAAGATTTATTAATATTAGATATTTACAGAAATATGGTTTACATAAAAAAACAGCTTACATTATTATATTATTATTTTCTGTAGATTTTTCTAACAATTCCGTGTTATTTTCAAAGTTTTTATTTAATAAACTAGTTATTGTACCCTGTAGTTCATTAAGTGAAGTAAAGTTTCTTTCTATATCTTTAATAGCTTTCGCTGTACTTTCCAATCATTGGGCGACATTAATGAAGTCTTCAGGAGGTTCCACGCTCTTGTTAATTGCCTTGGTTTATAAATTATATATGAATAATTATTTAATAATAACTTTATTTTTTATATATTTTACAAATCAATCATAAAATGACAATGACAATCTTTCACCAGTCCAGGTAAGACTTCAGGATCTGTCACAACAAGCCATATTTTTATCTTTCTCGCACATATTATGCAGGTACAGAGCGAGAGAGAGGTACAGAATGTTGGCCATGCTCATTCTAAATGAATATTCTGTTCCTACCAACGTTAGGAGATGAACAACCTTATAAAACAAAATTCCTACAATAGCGCCACTAGCGACCGGGGGGCTAAATTAAACGAACAGGGGACGACCTTTACCATTTAAGTTATCCTAGCCTGTTAGCAACTATAAAAAACTAAACAGGTATAAGAATAAATACATGTTATCTGTGTTGATAAAAAGAAGGCGGGAAAAAATTCTAGTTGTTATTTGGTTGCTGCCACGTCTAATCTTTCGAATTGCTGTTTATGTTGGTTTTTGAACACTTATTGAAATAGAAAGTGACATTTTCGTATGTTTTTTTTTTCTATCTGAACAAATTAAGATAAATAAAGATTTTTCTAATTTTCTCGAAAACGAATCGACCGATTTAAAAAAAATCAAACGTCAAAATAGAGCACTCTGAAAGACCTTTTAAACAAGCTATTACTTGATACCCCTTGTCATTTAAAATTTTTAAGGGGATGACCCCGGGGGCAGAGGGTAAAAGGGGGTGAAGTAGTTTTTGGTTAAAACGTTGTCCCCTTTGGCAAATCTTTTGACGTGTCTCGGCGTTTTTTCTTTTAATCAGTGGTTTTCGATAAATCCGTGGTGGGAAGTTTTCAAATGAACACCCTGTATATAAAATGAAATGACGTCAATATAGGGTCCCTAAAAGTTAAATTCCAAAAAGTTTGTTACATTGTATGGTTCAATTTCAATTAATACGTGTTTTAGCATTCGTTTGAGAGATTTCATACTTGCAGCATTCTTCATACTGAGAGGAAGCTTGTTGAACAATTTTACACACATACCTATAATATGGACTCCTCTCAGTAAGCGTTAGCCTATGTTGAGGATACAAAACATTATTATTTCTAGTATTATACCTGTGAACACCTGCATCGTCAAACTTATCGCTATTCTTAAACACGAACACATTCAAAAATGTACAAAGCATAAACAGTCATAATTTTAAGTACTTTAAAACTACCTCTACAAGTACTCATGAAACTTAGTTTTTTGATTCTGCGTAGTACCCCCTTTTGCGCTATAAAAACTCTCTGTATGTCTGAGCTGCCACCCCAGAAGATTATTCCATATCTAAGTACGGATTCAAAATTAGCAAAGTACATAATTCTTGTCGCATTCATATTTACATATTGAGCAACGACACTAATACCGTAACCAGTTCTTCCTAGCTTTAGACATAAATTATCAACATGCTGGTGCCAGGATAAAAACTCATCTATTATAAGTCCTAAGAATTTTGTTCGTTGTTCCAAATTATGATTACTATTTGCTAAATTTAAGACTTCTGGTTCGTTGATATGTTTATTTTTTCTTTTAAACAGAATTAGATTAGTTTTTTTTCATTATTTATAACTAACTTATTTTCCATAAACCATATCGTGGCTTTTTCTAGCGCATAGTTGCTATTTAATGTAATATCTTGGATGCTAGATCCTGGAACCAGCAAATTTGTATCATCCGCAAAATTTGTAATTAAAAAGTTACTTTCTATTAAACACAAATCATTGAGATATATTACAAACAAAATAGGCCTAAAATGTTACCTTGTGCTATACCCAAGTTATTTATTCTTAGATCAGATTTGCTATTGTTAACCACCACCCTTTGCGGTCTATCCAAAAGATAGGACTTAATCCAAGCAAGCCCATTGCCTTTGACACCATATTTTTCTAATTTATACAACAAAAGGTCGTGATCAACACAGTCATAGGCTTTACTTAAGTCCAAAAGCAGACCCAAGGCTAAGTTTTTATTTTAATGTTGTAGAATAGCAGTGGTGAATTGAAATATCGCTGTTGAGGTCGATCTACCCCTCAGATATCCATGTTGCCTAGTTGAAAAAAGTTCACACTTGTTGAAGAATCCTACCAACCTAGAACACATTACCATTTCAAAGACTTTGGAGAAGCTCGGAAGCAGACTTATTGGCCGATAATGATCCAAATTATCTAAATCTCCTTTGTTTTTGTATATGGGCAATATGTTGGCAATCTTGAGTTGGGCAGGAAAGATTCCAAACTTCAATGAATTATTCAGAATATATTGTAGACTATCCAGCATTTTAGTCATTGACAATTTGACAATACTTGTTGGAATTTCATCCTCACCACTACTATACTTATTTCTTAGTTTATGGAATATGTCCAACAGTTCGTTTTTTGTTATTTTGTTTACATACATTGATTGGTTGTTATCTTTAATACTACAATTAAAAGGCACATCGGTTTGACTCTTTAGTAATTTAGGAACTATGCTTAACAAATGATCATTAAAATTATCCGATAAACCTTGTGCGTTATTGCCTAATTGACATTGGGATGAATTTACTTTCCCACATAACTCTTTACAAATATTCCACATACATTTCATCTTGTTGTCCGATTTTTGAACTCTTTTTTCGTACGTGTTTATTTTTTCTGACTTAAGCAATCTATTGTACTCTTTTCTTGTATCATTATACATTAGTTTATATTGGGGACTATGTTTAGATAGAACAAGTAATATATTTAACTTGCGTTTACATGCATTAATTTGTTTATTATAAGGAGTTTTTATTTTTATAGGACATTACTACTGGAATACATTGATTAAAAATATTCTTATAGGTATTAATAAAATTATTCCATTGTAAGTTGACATTATTCTTTTCAACCGCTGTAACATTTTCCCAATCTTGAAATTCTAATAGCTTTAAAAATTCATTCTTGTTATTTTCAGTAAAAAATCTTTTATACGTAAATTGTTTGTCCGTTTTGTTTATAATATCAAAGCACAACCTCTGTGCAGTATGGTCAGAAATATGGTATTCAAGTATTTCAGTTTTATATTCATCCAAGTTGGTGAAAATGTTATCAAGGCAGCTACCACAATTCAATGTTATCCTAGTATTTTGAAGTACTGTTCCCACTATATTATAAAAGCTCATCAATGAAAACAATCTGTTTTTATTTGGATTGTCCGCCAACATTTCAAGATTTTTAGATATTCTGCTTCACTATTTTCCAGATCTGATCCTTCATTGCAAATGGTAAAACCGGAATTGGTCTTTGTTCTAACCATACAATAAGTAATCTTTTTGATCAACTTGTATTTGGAACTTTTTCAATTAGCCCAGAATGATAGGTGGTGTTATCCACGATAATAAGCGAGGGTTTGGTGACCATTTTTTTTCAAACCATTTCTCAAAGTTTTCACTATTTATCGAATCATGAAAATCACCAGATTTCAGGTCAGACTTGAATATCAAATTTGCATTATTCACACATCCATTTTCCACCAGCATGTAGAATAATATTTATATACCGTGCGTTCTCTGACGATTTTTTGTTAACTGTATGAAGAGCATCATCTTGCCAACATCGCCTAAAAGCCCCTTCACTATCCAGGTTTCATCCAGAAAAACAGATTTTAAGGGAAATTGAGAGTTGCCGTTATTCTTAAATTCTCTTAAAAATTCTACTCGTTTTTGGGCTATATGGGGTTGCTCTATTAAAAAAAACGTCTGTTTGATACAGTACATTTACGCCATTTAAATTTTAATTTTGTAAACAGTCCGCTAATGAACCGGTGGATATTTCAACAGCATCAATGATTTTACGGTTTAGTTGTATTGAGCGGTAACGTGGTCACCTGCTCTATACATCTTATAAATACGCTCTCTTATGGTATGTTCATGAATTTCGTGAAGTTGTCGACGACGGGATGACCAAATAGTTACATTATTGCGATTCTTAAAATTACATCCTTCTCTATCCCCTTTGCGTTAATTCGTTGGATTGTTAAATACGAAACACCAAAAGCACCAGAAACTCTCTAAAACAGAGGCAGAGGTATTTATAAAAACATTGCCATATATTTTTAATGTTTTCACAGTTCCTGCTTTAATATATCGACTTACCTCGTCAACTGCGTTAAAGGGTAAAAGAGTCTTTGCGGCATTACTTCCTCTTTGAAAATAAACAAATAATTGTAAAATTAATGCTTGTTCTGAACCATTAACCTACTTGATGGTGCAAAATTTAAATAACTACCGCCATCTATTGGCGAATCCGGAAACTTCACTACATCCTCTTAAGTGTGAATAATAATTTTTAGTAGGTCTACCGGGTGTCCACGGAAGGTGGCTCGCCCCTCTAACTTTTTTGTTTTTCAAGATAATGAAATAAAATTCGGGAGATTTGTATACGACATAAAACTGCATTTTTTGACACGTGACTCAACATTATGGAACTTCCGGTTTAACCGGAAGTGACATAAACTTTCGATTTTTAAATGGGACACCTGGTATATTTTTACTTTTTTTGGCTCCATATGACATTTTAAATACAACGATGTGTCACTTGTCACTTTTTGTCACCAAGAAAAATTTTTTTTTCAACTTTTTCACTCCTTGTAAAACTATTATTTTCCATATTTTTTAAACAACAAACTAATTTACTTTGGCAGAAGCTGTTGGCGTTTCAATTTTCTTTAAGGCATGATTTTGTTTTATCAGTTTTGCTGGTCACAGGCTACTTGATGCATTTAAATCTAAATGTATCCTCAAAGGATGCTTAATTTTAGGAAAGGTCCAAGTTAACTTTTTAAAGTTTTTTAATGGCAGCTTTTCTAAAACCTAATAGTGTATGGTATCAAAATAATCGTAATAAAATCCTCTTTTTTCTTAACCCGACGAGCCACCATGTTGCCATTTAAAAAAAATGAGTTATACAACTTTAAAGATTCCATTTTACATAGCATATAGCATATAGTAAAATTGTATTTTTCCCAAGATTAGGGAACTGAAATAAGTGATTTTAAGGTATTCATAGCCCTCTAGATAAAACAATAAATTTGGAAAAAAAATATTTTCTTGGTGACAAAAAGTGACAAGTGATACATCGTTGTATTTAAAATATCATATGGAGTCAAAAAAAAGAAAAATATACCATCTGTCCCATTTAAAAATCGAAAGTCTATGTCACTTCCGGTTAAACCGGAAGTTCCATAATGTTGAGTCACCTGTAAAATAATGCAGTTTTATGTCGTATACAAATCCTTCAAATTTTATTTCATTATCTTGAAAAACAAAAAAGTTAGAGGGGCGAGCCACCTTCCGTGGACACCCGGTATAATAATAATTACATTTTTTTAAATTTCGGTTTTCTATTTGCAGTATTTTGCCACATTGCGATTGTCAAGATCACCAGGGTAAATTTGAGCAGTGCACGCCCGAGACGAGTGATCAATTGAATGATGAAATAGCACTTAAACAATCTTATCTGCTACAGCATAATCCAGAACAAAAGTTTAAATGCGATCAGTGCTCTTTTAAAACAAATTGGATAAGCCAATTAAACATACACATTCTGCGACATAGGACCCCAGAGGAAGTAGAAATGTTTAAATACAATAAATGTAAGTTTCAAACTAAAGATAAATATTATTTAAAGACTCATCTGCTTCTGCATAAAAGTCCAGAGGAAATTAAAATGCTCAAATGCATAAAATGTGACTTTCAAACTAAATATAGACAGAGTTTGAAGTGCCATCTGCTTCGACATAAAAGTCCAGAGGAAGTTGACATGTTTAAATGCAATAAATGTAAGTTTCAAACTAAAGATAAATATTATTTAAAGACTCATCTGCTTCTGCATAAAAGTCCAGAGGAGATTAAAATGCTCAAATGCATAAAATGTGACTTTCAAACTAAACATAGACAGAGTTTGAAGTGTCATCTGCTTCGACATAAAAGTCCAGAGGAAGTTGACATGTTTAAATGCAATAAATGTAACTATCAAAATAAACATGAACGGAACCTAAAGTCTCATCTGTTTCAGCATAAAAGTCCAGAGGAAGTTGAAATTTTCAAATGCAATAAATGTGACTTTCAAACTATGCGTAAACAGTGTTTAAGGGGTCATCTGGTTCTGCATAAAAGTCCAGAAGAAGTTGAAATGTTCAAATGCAATAAATGTGACTTTCAAACTATACGTAAACACTATTTGAAGCGTCATCAGCTTCTGCATAAAATTCCAGAAGAAGTTGAAATGTTCAAATGCAATAGATGTGATTTTCAAACTATCCGTAAACAGGATTTGAAGCGTCATCAGCTTATGCATAAAAGTCCAGGAGAAGTTGAAATGTTCAAATGCAATGAATGCAGCTTTCAAACTAAACGTAAACACAGTTTGAAGGCTCATCTGCGTCGATATCACATGTAACAATGTAACTTTTAAGGTAAGCGCGCATTTGTACGCATCGGACGGACGCATCGGACAGACTGAATGAAGGAAAATTATTATTTACATAGTTTTAAATTTGATAAAGCACATTTGTAGGCATCGCACGCATCGAAAGGACGGAATGGGACGGAATTCCGTCCCGAATTATTTCAAAAGAATTAAATCCATGGATACGATACGTACGGATGACGTAATTCGCAAATCCGAGTAAATGCGCGACATGTCAGGACAGGAATCTGGACGGATTAATCGTATTTAGTATTTACCAAACAGTCTTGTGTGCCCAGTATATTGTTTATGCTTATGTGTGTTTGTACCAGAACCCATAACAAATTACAAATCGTTAAACAAAGTATGAAATTCTCCGCAACGTTTTCTTTTTAAAGTTACATTATGGACCCAAAGTCGTTTTTTTTCCTTTTTCTTTGCTCTTCATCTTCAATTGCTAATGCAATTGCAAATATTTCTTCTTCAGAACTGCTCATTTTACAACACAAAAACAAACAGGGAGGAACAAAATTTTCTACTTCGTGAATTTTGATTGCACTGAAAATACGCCAAGCAAATCCGAAGATAATGTGCGATGGTGACAAAAATATTACGAATCGTCCGATGCGTCCGCTGCGTACATATGCGCGCTTACCTTTAAGCGATAAAAAAAGGAAAACACAATTAAGACAGTTAAAAAAAAAGTGTCCTGTATCTGTGAAAGTATAATCTGGTGGAATAAATTATTTTTAGATTTTAGATAGAGAATGTGATTTTAAATAAGAGTCGAGATAGAGGTTCAAGTATTTACCACTTCATTTTTTTATGATTACAATGTTTAATAAAGGTTTTGTGTAAGGAAGAGAACTATTACATAGAACCATTTTATATGTATTTTTTGTTAAAATAAAGACTAAATCAGAAGACAATCTTAATCTTACTCACTGCTTTTTCTAATCTACCATACACAGAAACACCAGGATAAAAATAAAACGCATTATTTATATAATTTATAAAAACTATACTGAATCATTTATGAGAGAATAGTAAATCAGATAAACCAATAAAAATATCCTTCTTCAAAGAAGTAGGTACTACAGTACAATCGCGATAATATGAATATGCACTCTTATGAACGACTCAGTAATATGAACATCATATTTTTTGCATTGACCAACCACTCTGTAGTATGAACAGTGTTTAATAACGGTAATATGGACAACTTGTTAAATCTTGTTTTTTTTTTCGCCGGCTTAGTTTCATTACTTTCTTGATTCATTGTAGTATAATATGTAGCTTGTGAAAGAGTAAAACAACTCCAAACGTTTAAATGCGATCAGTGTTCTTATAAAACAGTTTAAAAACTTCTTTAATATAAACAAACACCTTCTGCGACATAGAAATCCAGAGGAAGTTGAAATGTTTAGATGCAATAAATGTAACCTTCAAACCAACCAGTTCGCTGTTCTGTTACTTTAAACGGTCCTGTTCCGTTGTCGCACTATGAAATATTCAAAATAAAGTGGGAAAATTAACAAATAAATTAAAAACTTTTTGAAATAGTTAAAACTGTAATATCCTTAATTATAAGTCCGCGGTAAACTTCGATTCAGAGATGAAAAGTACAGAGGCGTCACACCTGAAAGAGTCCACATCTATTGTCTTCGCGCTCAGTGCCCGCCCATTTTTGAATAACATTGCGTCAGAAGCGTACCCCACGATTTGTATTTATCCTTAACATAGAAATACGTTAGTTAAATGATTTGACAACGCTGCTCAACGCTTACGTGCCAAAATCAGAAGGCAAAGAGAAGCGGTCGCCTAAACATGCATCCCATTATTATATTAAGTCTCAGAAAGCATCTCTTCAACATTGCCAACTTTACGGTTTTTACCTATATGTCATACAAAGTAAAGATATTTATTTTTTAACCTTTGTAATTTTATAGAATCGGTCTATTCTGGATACTCATAATAATAAAATTGGAGCTTAAAATTGTAAATTAATTTTGTGTTTGGTGGTATGCGTAGGTAATGTAAAATTTACATTTAAATAAATATGTTTTAAGAAGGTAGGTACCTGTTTTTTAACGTATCTCCTTCATTTTTAATGCTAGAAAGTTTTTTCAAAAACGGTTTTGTAGGGTTTTTCAAGAGCTACAAGGCCCTATAAATTAAATCCCTTAAGATCCCTTGGTTTTTAAATGGGGTGAGTTTAAAGGGCTCGAAAAAGGTGGTGCTCGTTCGTAAATAGAGGATTTAAACGGTTATATCTCGCCAAATATTCACTGTACAGAAAATTTACACACAGGAAAATTTTAGTCATTAAAAAAACTACAATTTAGTACTCTATAATTTTTTTCGTATCTCCAGTATTTTCGGAGTTATTTTGAGAAAAAGGGTGAAAAATTCGAAATTGTGAAAACTCGTTTTTCACTTAAGCTCCAATTTTTCAAAAATTAGGCATTTTAAATTGGTCTAACTTTTTGGACGTATTAAGAATACATTTATAAAGAGAATTGCAGAAGGGTGAAGATCAATTTTAATTAGGGGGGTGTTGTTTTCATTGATTTTTTCGTAGAAAAAATTAGGCACTGACCTTATTTTTAACATAACTCGCTTAACTTTCATGCTAGAGACTTTTTTTATTTTAAAAAGAAAGGTCTAGTTACGTACTTTAAAAAAGATTCCATGAGTTTTCCTCGAAAAATGCAGCCTTTTTCTGATATCTGACTTTGAATTTATCAAATTTTGCATTTGACGAAAAAAGCTAACAATTAACACGCAATATCTGAGTTCGCATTGGTCGTAGAAAAATTATAAAAAAAGATTTTTGTTTGTTTTTTAAAAGCTACAATTTTGCTCTCTGCAGTATTTTTGATAAAATGCATAATTTTCGAATTATTCGCGAAAAACCCATTAAAAACGTCGATTTTTTCGTCTAAAAATTGTTACTTTCAATCGCGAATAACTTGAAAAATATTAGTTTTACGAAAAAAATGTATAGAACATTTTTTGCTTAGAATCACTTTTTCGATCGATTCCTGTAGTTAAAATGTAATAAAAAATGCCCACCCTTGAGATGGGGTGGCAACCACCCCCAGGGCTTTGGCGCCCTTCGGTTCGATATAGATTTTGATCTTTGGGCAATTATTACCTACCTTCTGTTAAAATTTCAAGTAAATCCATGCTGGACGAAAAAATTGCGAGCCAAAATGCTTCATTTCCTGTACTATACTAAATCAATGGAGAATGAACTGGGATGTTCCCATCTTGATTCTGATAGCGACTAACATTTTTTTTATTTAAACAATACCTATGGTATGTATCTTCATCTTCTTTAAAACAGTTTAAAAAATGTATTTGTTAACTTCCCGCAAAATTTTTCACATATTTATTAATGTAATGTAATTTAAACCACATAATCTTTTTAATTGTTTAATCATTTTCACTTTTATCTGCTTCTAGTGCTTCTTCGTAATAAATTAATATTTTGTTGTTATATTATTGGTTTTACTGGTTTTCAAAGGGACTACGCCACTGGGGTATCGATCGCGACTGAGGATTTTCGAGTGCGATAGATCACGTTGTCCTTTTTTAAGTTGATGACGTACATATGAGCACTTTGTACTTTTCATGTTTGAATTCATTTCTAGTAATTTAAACAAGGAAAGTTGTGACTAATCGCAAAAAACGTTTCTTTTAAACGCAAATCGGAACGTGGTACTCTGAATATTTGCGATTGGCCTAACAAAAAATAATAAAGACATTTTAACAATAACTACTGATAAAGACCAAATCCATTATTTACTTATTCCGTTAACCACTAGAGTAGATATGGGTGACCAAACCGGCGATGTGCAAAATCAGAGCAATGTATACACTGTAACAAATCTGTAGTGACGTGTGGAATGTTTACGATGCGGAGGATTCTTTCACCCTGCCTGTATGACACAAACCAATGAATCAAAAAATCGGCAATGCCGTCATGTCGACACGAAAACTCTTCTTAAAGAAATTGACTTGCAAAACCTAACCAGCAGGATCGATGTATTGGAGGATAAACTAAAAAATCCAAACCCTATCAATCTCGAATGCGAGTGTGCCACAATAACAGTAAAATTTGAAGAGAAAGTTAAAAATCTTGAAAAAGAATTATTAACTCTCTTGAAAACCACACAGCAACAGTCCGTTGCTAATAAACTGCCCTGAGCATGATCCTGCATCTGAATCGGTCATCTCACTTCTCACTTGTTAGGCAAGAACTAAAAAATCGGGCCTTGTAGCGGAAGACAAATTTCATCCGTCACTTAAAATTCTTTTAAAAAAAAGGTAATTAAAGAAAGACAAAAAGAATTAGAATATATAAATCATTCGTACAATTTTTAAAAGGCGAATTTTGAATTATTAATATACAATTGTTTTGCTAATGCTGACTGTAGTAGCAGGGCCGTATCTAGACTAGATTTTCGGGGGGGGTTAAAACGCGTCGCGGCTCGCGGCAATGCGGCAAATGTTGCCAGTGTTGCCACTGTTGTCAATCTTCGGACGCCAGATTTAATTCCGAATTTATGATTTCTCTTACAATACCGAATTTTTTTCGGGTTTAAATTTTGTTGCGAATTACTTAATTTGAGATTTTTAAGAAATATATATTTTTTTACTTTTATTGAAACACTTTAAAGTTTAAGATTTTTTTAATTTTAAAAATTATTTTTGTTTCTTTCATCTTTCTGATTTTTTTACGATTTCAATTAAATTTTCTGAACTTCATTATTAAATAAATAATTTCGGGGGGGGTTCTAACCCCCAAAACCCCCCCCTTAAATACGGCCTTGTGTAGTAGTCTTGAGTTGCAGTCTAATGTTAACTCGGCGATTTAATTATTTTATGATAAAGTCTACGAACTTTTTGATTTATGTGTGCCCAAATCCAAGAAAACAAAACAATATCCTGTTTGGTTTAATAAGAGCATTATTATGAAACTTAAAAATAAAGAAAAATTGATAACATTGTTTAAGATAACTCGGTCTGAGATATCAAGTTATCGTATCGGAAATATTTACTAAACATTCAAAATAATATTGTGGGAGATCCAAAGCTTTTTTGGCAGTTTATTAAAGATAAAAAACTTTCGGGGTCTATACCGAATAGGTTACAATGGAACGGTGTTGAATACTCTGAGAGACAGCATATTATATCTAATGCGTTTGCTGAGTATTTTGAGTCTGTGTATGATAAGAGTGATTTACTTGATTTTGAACCTTCTAACGATTGTAAAAACCTTAATGAAGTTGTGACCTTGGATTGTTGATGATTATGATGATGTATGTGATGCTATTAAAAGTCTCAAAATAAACAAGTCTATTGAACCTGATAAAATACCCCCCCTCCCCCCATGTCATTAAGGGCCTTATTGATCATTTTGCTTTTTTTTTCTCTAAAAACAATTAATTTACTTGGTGTCTTTCCAGAGATGTGTGTTTTTAAAAAAGATTATAGATCTACCATAGAAAATTATAGACCTATATTGCAGTTTTGAATGTCCCAGCCAAAGTATTTGAATGTATTATTTACAATAAAATCTATATCTTAGTCTGCAGCAAGATATTAAAGTGTCAACACGGTTTTGTGTCTAAAGGTCCACTGCTAGTAACTTATGTAATGTTTCTCAATTTATCTCGGAAAATCTTAACACGTTTAGCCAAGTTGATGTGATTTATACAGATTATGCCAAGGCATTTGATAAGGTCTCGCATGCGGTTCTCGTACAGACCTTATGGAGCGAATTTGGATTCCATCAGAACCTGACTACATTTATTATGTCTTATCTAGCAAATAGAAACCATAAGGTCGTGGTTAGGGGTTATATTTCTCACTCCTTTATTCCCGATTCCGGCGTACCTTAGGGCTCAAACCTAGGGCCGTTGCTGTTCCTTCTGTTTATTAACAGTCTTGCCAATGTAATCAAACTATCTAAACGATTATTATTTGCAGATGGCTTATTCAACAAGTAATACAGCAACATTTTATGTAAACAATAATGCCCCAACGAATTATTACTATATTTCTCCCATTAATGCTATGTGTAATTTGTATACTAAATTTCAAAGTGAGTGTGATATATTTTTTCTGACCTATAAACGGTTTAAACAGACAATTTTGGAACTAAACTAAATTCTCCTAATTAATTACAGAATAAAATTTAGTATGAATTGTGTTTTTTTTTTTAATTGTGTTTATAAGTTTTTTATCTTTGTAGTACTTTATATGTAATAAGGTTATTTATATACCTGTAAATATACTTGAGACTAAATAAATAACCGTAAACAAAATTTACATCTGCATCGGCAGCACTTTAAACACAATGCATCTTTTAAGCCATTAAGAAGAAATGAAAAGCGTAAGTAAGAAAATTTAAAAATTGTTTTACAGGTACCTGTGACTGTGAACATATAATCTCGTGAAATAAATTAATTTAACATTTCTTCAATAGTAATTTCCATGATACTATTTCTTTGTAATATAGTATCATGGTAATTTCTAATGGTCCTATCCTATGTGTTTGTGGTTGTCTGTCTGCTTTAACTACGAGGCGTAAGTCATTGAAAAGTCGAGATGTTACTCAGCGTTGCCACGTCTTGTAGATTCTCAAGCGATTGTGGAATTTTTATTAGATGATATAATATTCTATTACGTTTACATGTGAGTTTTCTCTTTCCAGTATTTCGCCAGATTGCATTTGTCAAGATAAACAAAGCAAATTTGAGCAGTGCACGCCCGAGACCAGTGATCAATTGTATTATGAAATACCAGTTAAAAAGTCTTACCTGCTGCGGCATAATCCAGAGAAAAAGTTTAAATCCGAACAGCGTTCTTTCAAAACAAATTGGAAAAGTCAATTAAACATACACCTCCTGCGAAATAGGACCCCAGAGGAAGTTGAAATGTTCAAATGCGATAAATGTAAGTTTCAAACTATCCATAAACAGAATTTGAAGCGTCATCTGCTTCTGCATAAAAGTTCAGAAGAAGTTGAAATGTTCAAATGCAATAAATGCAGTTTTCAAACTATCCGTAAACAGAATTTGAAGCGTCATCTGCTTCTGCATAAAAGTTCAGAAGAAGTTGAAATGTTCAAATGCAATAAATGTAACTTTCAAACTAAACGTAAACATAATTTAAAATCTCATCTGCTTCTGCATAAGAGTCCAGAGGAAGTTAAAATGTTCAAATGCAGTAAATGCTACTACCAAAATAAAAATAAACGAAATTTAAAGCGTCATCTGCTTCTGCATAAAAGTTCAGAAGAAGTTGAAATGTTCAAATGCAATAAATGTAACTTTCAAACTAAACGTAAACAGAATTTAAAGGCTCATCTGTTTCTGCATAAAAGTTCCGAAGAAGTTGAAATGTTCAAATGCAATAAATGTAACTTTCAAACTAAACGTGAACATTATTTAAAGTCTCATCTGCTTCTGCATAAGAGTCCAGAAGAAGTTGAAATGTTTAAATTCAATAAATGTAAGTTTCAAACTAAAGTTAAAAATTATTTAAAGACTCATCTGCTTCGGCATAAAAGTGCAGAAGAAGTTGAAATGTTTAAATGCAATAATTGTAACCATCAAACTAACCGTAAACAAAATTTAAAGCGTCATCTGCTTCTGCATAAAAGTCCATAAGAAGTTGAAATGTTTAAATGCAATAAATGTAAGTTTCAAACTAAAAAAAAAATTATATTTAAAGACTCATCTGCTTCTGCATAAAAGTCCAGAAAAAGTTGAAGTGTTCAGATGCAGTAAATGTGCCTTTGAAACTAAAAATAAACAGTATTTAAAGGTTCATCTGCGTCGACATCACATGTAACAATGTAACTTTTAAGCTATAAAAAAAGGGAAAACACAATTAAGACAGTTTAAGAAAGTTTCAAAGATGCCTGTATCTGTGAAGGTATAATCTGGGGGAATAAATTATTTTTAGATTTTAGATAGAGTATGTGATTTTAAAGAAGAGTCAAGGTAAAGGTTCAATTATTGACCACTTTATTTTTTAATGATTACCTACAATGTTTATTAAGGTTTTGTGTAAAGAAGGGAAGTAGCTTTCTAACTAAAATGCTTTCTTAAGCGTTTAGAACTATTATATAAAACCATTATATATGTATTCGTTAAAATAAAGACTAGTTAATCAGAAGACAATCTTATTCACTGCTTTTTCCAATCTACCATACACAGAAACACCAGGATAAAAATAAAACGCATTATTTATATAGTTTATAAAAACTATACTGAATCATCTATGAGAGAATAGTAAATCAGATGTTAAAAAAAAAACAAATAAAAATATCCTTCTTCAAAGAAGGAAGTAGTTCAGAACGTTTATATTATTAATTTTAATAGAAACGTTCACAATTTCGTCAAAAATGCATTTCAATGCATAAAATAAATAAATAAAATAAATGCTTTTTCTATTTTACCATAGAAACACAGGTCTTATGGAGAATAAGCATTCTACTTTTCATAGGCCTGTGATTGTCAGCGGCAATGTGAAAAGATCGTTTCTTAAGGTGTCCAACTCGGCTCCGCCTCAGAGGATTATTGTCGTCGTGTGCAAAACCCCCTTTTCGCACCCGCATTGCATAATAAACTATTATATTTATAAATGCCATTGTATAGTGGATGTAGGTACATTTATAACATCTAACAGGTTAGTTATTGTTATTAAAGTGTATACTACGTCCATATGGACGGCGCCAAGGCCTTAAAGGCGCATATACTGCCGCCTACGGTCGTTGAATTATTTTTAACACAAATTAACATAAAACTGAAAAAAATATCTATGAATACCGATGGTGAAAATGCTACCTCCCTAGGCAAAAAAATTAAAAACTATGAGTTTGTGTGTATGGTATAGTCTTGTGGTAGTTGTGGTACAAGATTCGAAGTAAAGTGGATGTTGTTACTAAGATTCTGTAATCAAAAACATTTAATATTTCCCAGGCTTGCGAAAGTTTAAATAACCTCAATAAATTTGAAAAATAATATCATCAATCTGACAAACGCTTCAATGACTTATTAGTAGATGCCAAAGAACTAGCTTTATGCTTAAGGAGTACACGCATTGAATCGACTCGGACCGGTCGACTCGGAAAAGAGCAGTCGGAAATTTTTGATATTCATGTAATTAAATTAGACCCCGCGCACTGCGTCGGACCGGTCGACTCGGATCCCTGGTATAAGTATTCGTTGCTCGGATCGGTCGACTCGACCCCATGATGTTTGATATTCCGACTGCTCTTTTCCGAGTCGATTCAATGCGCGTCGTCCTTTAGAAAGAAGTTGATGGAAAATTTGTATCTGCAGATATTTTAAGGCCACGAAAGATTAAAAACAATTTTCTTACGAAGGTGCGACGACCAGCCGATTGAAAATCAAGAAATGAAATTTAAAATAAATTGCTTTTTCGGAATGCTAGACATTACTCTTTCATCCCATAGATATTTACCGGTTGAATTCTCAACGTCATTCAATCTATTGCCAACCTATTTTGCGTTGATTTTTTGAGTTTATTATTTTAATAACTAACATTTAAAGAAAATCAATATCGTCGGTACATTATTTAGGTAATATCTGATATATTACAAAAATATCAATTTATTTCATTGCTAATTTTGGGAGAATTGTATAGTAAAAGAACAATGAGTGACAATGACATAATAATGTTAAAAAAAATCTTACCCGATATTTTTCGCTATACAATTCTCCTAAAATAAGTTATGAAATTCCTTGATAATTATTAAATATGTCAATTATTACCTATTGAATATCAAGTCGATACATATTTTTTTTAAATTTTGTATAAAAGCTAGAAAACATAAATAAATGTACGCGAAATAGGTTATAGGTTGGCAAGCCTGTTGATACTCCCACCTTAAGGTAATAAGGTTAATTGTCTAGGTTTCATCCGTACATGACAGATTTAAACTATTACCTCTATTGTGTCATTCTGATGTTTTAAATTTTTTGTGGGATGTTGAGTATTTCGGCAAATATTCTGACCAAGATCAATTTAATTTTTGTAAAAAAAAAACTGGAAGAAACCTTACCGGATCGAAACGAGAAAGATATAGACGGAACATAACTTTTACACGAATTACAATTCCTGCAAAAGGGCGACAAAAACGCGACGTCTGTATAGCAACACTTAATTACATTCCAATAAATAACCTAACCCACCCATTTCCAAACATTACGATTACATTGCGAATATTATTAACCATTCCGGTTTCTGTAGCTATACAGCCGAGAGGTCATTCTTGAAATTAAAGTTGATTATTTACGATCTAGAATGGGAGAAGTAAGAAAATCTTGTTATCATTTCTATAGAGTCTGACTTTTTAAAGCAACTTGAAATGGAAAATCTTGTTAATGAATTTAAGCTAAAAAAAAGTCCAATTTTTGTAACACCTCTTCCTTCATCATGTTTTTGTTTCCTACTCTATATTAATATTTCTGTGTACTTTCTGTTTGTCACAAATATTTATAGACCTTAGTAGGTAGGTACTAAAAAATATAAAGTTTTCTTCAAAAATTCTAACGATCAACTATAGGCTTGCCAGATATAAATTTGGAAAAAGGGGTACTTATCTACTTGCAGGCAGGCTCGTATACTCTTAGTTTTTTTTTGGGGGGGGGGGGGGGGGTAATTAAAGAAGAAGAAATCGCCGAAGTGTAACGCCCGCCCCTTTATGGTCTATGTTTTACTTACGTGGTTTTGACCTTTTCTACGGCGCTATTACAATTTTCCTGCTTGCGGATTCGCAGTGCCAGTGTGTTATACCAATCCTTCTGAAAGCACTTTTAAAGTACCTACTGCTGATGTATACTAATATCTATTGAAGCACTATTTTTAGTGAAAGGGAGCAATTTTGTGATGTTATCAAAATGTATTTTCTATTAAATTTAATTTCTCGATTCTAAGGGAGCTTAAAACTGTCAATCAAACCACTATTCACTTAACAATCACTAGTTTTATTGAATATATTATTAATGAGAATCCACCAAAATTACAATTCCTCTTAACCTTGTTTCTATTTAATTTTCAAGAGTATAATTTATGACACTTACTTTTGTTACTCTTATACCGAGCCAAGTCCGTAAGTTCCTTTTATTTTAAAGTTAAAGTCCCGTCGAAAATATCTTATTTCTTTAAGCTTACTACAGGTCAATGTACTTTGACCAACCAAACCGTATTTAAAACCGTCAGAGTAACTAGCAGACAACTTGTACAATTCACAACTTCACTAAGACGTTTCCACTTTACTTTTCACCTAACTTCCCGAAAACTACTGGACGGCGACTTGTTAACTATACGGCGCACACTTCTTGACTGACTTTTCCGCTAAAAAATGCTCGTATATATAGTAAAAAAATGTAATAAACCTTTCAAAAATTACTAATTGATTTGACAGCTCTTAATAAATTTGCTGAAATCATCAGCCATAAATATTTCTAAAGTCTGGAATTCCTTTGTCGGTAACACGAATAATTAGCGCTCCGCATTTTTCTATAGCAATAAATATGTCTAGTTATATATTTATTTGACAGCGCACCTATAAAAACAGTGGCACGTGGTGTTTCCACGAAAACAAGCTAATAAACATGACATATTTAAAGTTATGCGACAGCGCTCCTGAATAAATTGTTCTCACGCATCTCGTATCAAAAATCTAGAAATTTCCAGTTGATACTGGTTTGAAGTAGTTGGTGTCCTACTTTCTGACCAATCGGTGAATAGTGGAATCGGAGTCCCCACGGAGCTATTTAAACAAATTTCCAGCTTAATTTTCCTCATTTGACTTAGAGCGTGCAGTGTGAAACAGTGAATTTTAAATTAAATTAGTTTGAAAATATTTCTTTTACTAAAAGTAAGTTTTTAATTTATTGACTTTATTTTTAAAATTTTCTTATAACTTCTTTTAAATTTTCTTTTTCTAATTTATTTTACTGAACTTGATAATTCGTTTTGTAAAACTATTTTCTTAGAGAAAGAATCTTTAGTTTTTAAATTTTAAAAATTTCGGTTTGCAAAACCAAATGAATTTTTTTTTAGAACTTCAAAAGAATTTAAAAAAAAATATTTATTTTAATTTTCTTATGTTTTAAATATTAAATTAATTTTATTTTCTCTCTTTCCGAAATTTAAAATATGTTCTTTTAAAAATAAAAAGGCTGGTCATTACAGAAGGCTCTTAAAAAAATAGCGCCGCAAGCGAAAAATTCGTGGGTGCCACGCCCTTTTTTCAATATTTGTGCTTGATTTTTAATTAGGAAAATAAAATACACAACACAGAATCCTTAAGAAAATCACAAAAACAGTGTAACAAACTATAAAAATGCTTTAAAAAGATGCAACTTTAATTGGAAGAAACAATAAAAACATAAAATGGGGTATTTTCGGTACGTCTTTTAGGTTTTTCAAAAAGGGGTACTTCAAAAAAATACAATTACAAAAAGGGGTATTGTACCCCCAAAAGGGGTACTTCTGGCAAGCCTAATCAACTATGAGAGAAGGGTGGTAATTTTAGCTTAATATTATTGGTTAAAGGCATTATTTCGCACGACGGGGCCGAAAATATTTGGTGCGTCCCTGACTACGCCTCGTTTGATAATAATTGATGTCACATAATATGCGATAAACTGTAACTTTTTGTACTAGTTGCAAAGGGTAATCATTGGGTACTAATGGGTACTGGTAGCTAAGTTTCAACGTATGCGTTGTATTATTTAAACTTTCTTTTGTCGAACTTTGTGCCTTGCTTTTTTATATAAATATCTAATTAGGTAGTGTAAATTATTTAAATTTTTTCTTGTTAGAGGCTCCTAAATATTGTGAATAGTGATTTTATGTAGGTACATAGCTAATTATTTAATAAAAATTTTAGGATTTTGATTATTTTTCTTTACTTTTCCGCCCCGCCAGAGCCTCCCCCCAGATACCTACTCTATCTACGGAGAATATTGCATTGAATAGTTTTTAAATTTTCTACCAGTCACATTTTTTATATAATGGTTTAGGGAAATCACAACAGAAACTCTGTTAGGACGTTTTTAATGCGATTGAAGCAGAATTTTGGATATTCATTCGTTATCTAACGTTCCAGTGTTGGTGAGCTGTGTTTGTGATCAATTGCATTTTTCGATTAATTTTTAGTATTTTCTCGAAATAGGAACTATTTAGTGTTTATTATTTACTACAATGATTCGTCAGTGCGTGGTGTGTAAGAGACCCGTTTACTCCAGTCCTGGATTAATATTTCAGCGGTAAAAGTGAGCTTATTACCTTATTAGTTTATTATTATTACAAAAAATGTTAGGTATCTAGAGGTAGGTACAGGGTCTTCCAACGAGGACTGAACAGGGGCTCATTTTTGAGCTTCCTTGTATTTAAAGAATAATCCAAAATAGCCAATCGATGTACTTTTTCCTGCAGAATTCAAAAATGAAACCAAAAATGTATTTGAACCAGAAACAAAAGAGTTACGAGTGATTTTTTTTTGTCCGTTCTGATTACAATATTAAATATTTTAATCAGAACGGACAAAAAAAATCACTCGTTCCAAAAATCGTATAAAAAAAGCTATGTTCCATTTAAAAAACACCTTATCCATATCGTAACTCTTTTGTTTCTGGTTCAAATAAATTTTTGGTTTCATTTTTGAATTCTGCAGGAAAAAGTACATCGATTGGCTATTTTGGATTTTTCTTTAAATACAAGGAAGCTCAAAAATGAGCCCCTGTTTAGTCCTCGTTGGAAGACCCTGTACCTACTTACGCATTATCTCTACTAGTGATATTTTTAAACTAAACCTTCAAGTTAAATAAACACTTTAACGATTTAATAAATTACCTGTAGCCACAAAACAATAAAGTTGATCCCAAAAAGCTAAGCTACAAAAAACACGACTTTTAAATTAAAACAAATAAAATTCTGCCGCCATTTATAAGACCCGTAAACAAACCGCCAGTTCGGATTTTTTACTTTATTAATGCTATGACAGCAAATCCGTACCAAAAATGTTCGCTAATATTTTATACAGGTTCTTATAGCAATCATGTCACTTAAATTTTCTATTAGATATCAATCGAAAACCGGATAAAAATACAAATTAAAGTTACGACCTACGTCGCGCGTAAATTACATACTCTGCATGGATAACCTCAAAAAAGTCTCGTGACACATGGATCTTCAAGCAGTGTTGTCGATGTTTCTGTTTCACGGCTTCTTTCAAGGTGTTGTAACGTGGTAGTTCATTCTCCAAAAAAACCCGTTTCTATTAAACGAGACGCCGACTTTGTGTTGTTTTGGCTTTTATTTGTTTGGCGACCGGTATAAAATTAATCCTGACAAAGAAATTAATTCAAATTAATATATAGGAAAATTAAAAATCTCACAAGTAAAATGAAAATAAGAAATCCGGATAGTCCGGACCTGTTACAATGGGCTGCTCACTCAGACCAAGCAGTGCTTGGTCTGAGGGCTCTTGAGGCTGCTCAGATATTATTTTTGCGGTGGCATAATAGCCAAGTGCACCGATTGGCTGTAACTCGAGTAATACAAAACCCGAGGGTTAAACCTATTAACTCGTGATTAATTTTAATTCAAGTGCACCGCGCTTGAGTTACCTGATCCGAAGTTATGTTTTTTAACCCGCACCTATGGAGAACTCCTCTAGTTCTCCATACCCGCACCGCACCATGCAGTTTCGTTTGTGACCTACTAACCTAATCTAACATTACAACTAAAATTTTTCGCTATGATTATTTATTTAATAATATTTTTTAAAACAAGCCCGGTATCAAAACTTGAACAAAAAAAGAGCCAGAGGAGGCAAATTTTCGCTGAAAAAAAAAAGCCAGCTAATAAACACATAAGCATCGCGCTGAGGATAAAAAAACCGATGGTAACGTGTGTTCAAGCTAAAAATCAGGCTTGGGAACTAATTTGTCGAGAATTTAATTTGCTGTGCTTTAGCCGAGGTCCTTTTACGTTACTTAATTTTAAATAGTAAAGCAAAGCAAAGCATAAACAAAGATTTTTATCCTCCCCCCTTGCCGCGGATAAGTATGACCCTCTATATTTCACTTGTCCTCCTCTTCGAATTGCAGCATTGTTTGAATAATATATACAGGGTGATTCACGGTGGATGGAACGTTAGACGTTTCTGACGAACCAAAAGGAATCGTTCTGAAAATTTGGTCGTTTACATAAACGGACACGCTCTACCTATCTTAAATATTTTTAACAATACAGTGTTGCCGCTTCCACACAAAAATAATAGCCACTTCGATATTTTAAATGGAACACCCTATATATTATTAAATTTTTAAATTCTACATAAAATTATAATTATTTTTTTATAAAAGCAATATTAGTCTATGCTTAATGGTTTCCGAGATATTGTATCTTGAAAAATGACATTTTTGAACTTTGACAGCTTCTAGCTTTTTAACTGTACGTCTGAGAGCAAAACGGCTTACATGTCCCTATCTTCGATTTTTATTATCTTTCCAAAAGTAACAACCGTCAGACCGGAAGTATTATATTTCCTACATCCGGTTTAACCGAAAAAATACACTTTTGGAGAGATAATAAAAATCGAAGATAGGGACATGTAAGCCGTTTTGTAAGACGTACAGTTAAAAAGCTAGAAGCTGTCAAAGTTCAAAAATGTAATTTTTCAAGAGACAATATCTCGGAAACCATTAAGCATAGACTAATAATGCTTTTATTAAAGAAAAATTACAATTTTATGTAGAATTTAAAAATTTAATAATATATAGGGTGTTCCATTTAAAATATCGAAGTGGCTATTATTTTTGTGTGGAAGCGCCAACACTGTATTGTTAAAAATATTTTAGATAGGTAGAGCGTGTAAACGACCAAATTTTCAGAACGATTCCTTGACTGGTTCGTCAGAAACGTCTAACGTTCCATCCACCGTGAATCACCCTGTATACTTCAAATTTTATATTTCTATTTGTATTTATACGGAAGTTATAAACAATAAACACGTACATAGGTATACATAACCACAATGCCGCAAAGGATTTGTTAACTCGCGGTTAACTCGTCGTTTTTGACGAGTTAAATAAAATCCCATGTTAGGGTATTAACCTAAGGATTAAAACGAGCGGTGCACTGGAAATTTATCGCTAATCCGTGAGTTAGCATTAACCCTGGGTTAAAAACGTCGGTGCACTTGGCCATAGAGGGGTACGTGAGTTTAAGCCTGGATGTATGTGGATCCAGCCTTAGAGAAGATATATTTTAATGGGCGCCAGATCCTCAGGTGGGATCAGAAAGAAGAAGAATAATAAATGTAGTTTTAGAAGATAAAAAAAATACCCCGCTTTATTTAAGCCGCAAGAAATAAAAGATTACTTTTAGAATTCATGCTTATAGGATTTAATTCAAATATTCAAAATAAATCCATAAATAACAAAGGTACATAATACCTTGATACCTCATAAAATCATAATATAAATTGTTGGATTCACCATAACAATAGTTTAAGAAAGAGAAATCATAGGATTAGAAATTAACAAGAAAACTTTGTAATGTGAAATAATTAAATATATGTGTTTGTTTGAAGGTTGTAGACAATGATGTATCTTGAGTAATAGATGTGTTTTTGACTTCCATTGCCTTTAGTTTTTCATATCACAACGTTTCAACTGGTAAGTATTTCCAGTCGTCTTCAGGTGAATACAGTGTTAGTTGTTCAGCACGGCGGGGCACTTAATTTAAACATGTTTTCAAAAGTTGATAGCTTTTCTCAAAGTTGCAATAACTTTGCTTTGACAGTAAATTCCCGAATAATCTATTGCCTAATAGGAAACACATTTTATAAACAAAAATTTTCAAAAAAATGACCAAATAAAAATAGCTACTATCATTACTAATTTCGACATTTCGTCGTTTCGACTATTCATAGTTTCAATTTTTTTTTATCTTTGACAGCTAACCTAACCTCAGAACCACGGGTATGAAACCGAGATGCAAAAAGTCGCAGCTGTCACTTGTCATTAAAGTCAATGGTTACCATGGTCACGCACTACAAAAGATGGCGTCTCGTTCAAGGAAATAAACAAGGTTGACTCAAATTAAAATACATATGCCAATGGCAACCAATCACATTGCTTCATTTCTTAACCAACCTGTTTGTGTTGATTTGTGTTCGTCCTTTCCTTGCTCCTTGCAGTCTTTTTAATGGAGTATCATGGCGGTTCGCCGATGAATTTTTTTGTAATTTTCTCGGTAGTTTTCAAGATCTTGCTGAGAATGAGAATGAAAAAGAAAATGTAATTACCTGTCTCGGTAAGTTTTGGATTAATATATTTTACATTATACCTATTTTTAAGGATCTAAAAATAATAGGGTTCCAATTTTCCATCAGGTAAAGGTCAATGACTCTAAATTTTTATTTTAAAATAAGTTGTTCAATTTTTTTCTTTTATCTCTGGCAGAAGTAATTCAATTATCTTGGAATGTACACTGATTAATGTAAATAATGTTTTATGTCATATTATCATATCATGAGTTTGTATCGAGAACTTTTGGCAAGTCTGGAGAGAAGACTCGAGCTTTTCAAACCTAACATTATATTATCACATAAAGGATCTTCAAAGTTTATATTTAAGAATACTTTTTAGGGCATTGTATGGCTTATATACAACTGAAGTTATTCGGTTAGCTCATCGTTGATTGACTACCTGAAGAATTTTACGACTAATAAAATAACATTCGTAGAAGTGATATTGTTAAGTTGTGTGGTTAGCTAATTTTCCTTTAACATCTTTCTGTGACCTGGTATGAAATTGATGAAATACACAACTCTTTATTCTTTTTGATTTCAGGTGTTGATTTATACAAATCGAATGAAAAAAACTGTAATATTATTTTATTTATTTTATATACTTATTAAAATATGTACCTACCTATATTTAAATGATTTTGTGCAATAAAAAAGTTACACTAAAGTTTGTTTTACTAAAACTAAGGCTCAAGAATTTCGATATCAAGGTAATTTAATATTTTGGCATTTAAACTTTGTTATAAATAATTTTTAATAAAAATACGTTTTTATTACAAATCGTGCAGTGCTAATTGTATTTATTGGTAATGAAAACGTATTTTTTATAAAATTACTTACAACAAATTTTGAATTTCAAAATATTAATTTGACCTTTAAAAAATGAAAACATATGATTGCTTCCCCCTACCCCCCTTCCGCCTATATTAGTTCAGACCCACTACACATGGCGCCACATTCGCATCTATCTGATGTCATTTCAAAGTCACGGCGGCATCGACCAATTAGCACGTTTATAGCGTTTCTCTTTATTGGAGTTCTGTGCTCAGAACACAAAGACACCAACTTTGTTTTTGTTTTATAGTTTTAGCCAACGACTTTTATATATTAGAAGTCTTTGGTTGTAGCCACGAAAACTGCCAGCCCAGCACCCCTTTTTGTATACCTAAACATTGTTCTTAAAGTTAGTGAAATTTACAACAAAAGAAGTTTCCTAATCTCTTTATTATAGAATATGGAATCCATTTCTGTCCAGGAAATGGACATGGCTCATTTAATGCACAAGAATTTAGTTGCATAAGCAAAAACAACAGAAACTAATTCAGGACGTCCTGTTTATGAACAAAATACAGAACACGTCTGTAATCCAAGCTTTTTATTTGTATTAGAAAAACATAAAAAGGTATCGAGTCGTGCAACATTAAAATTTGAAAATGCTATCAATTTACTGATAAAAGAGGAGACAGAAACGGATGATTATAAAATAAAATTAGTCCACTTAAAGCTTCTATAAGTTGTTATACTTATGAGTATGTTAAGCAAGAACTTGACTTAGGACCATTGGAAAACAAAGTAGGTAACTGTTCAAAATGGGTTTATTATTCCTTACTCCCCAAATAATAACAAGAATAGTAAATTAGATGTAGGTACTTTAGAAATTCCAAAAATAATTGAAAAAGAGGGGAATCCTTTTGTTGATAATTTATACCAACTTTCTGGTTCAGATTTAAATAGGTTAGTTTATAAATCTTGGTCAAGATACAAATATGAACTAAGTAGCTATGACAAAATATTTTCTTCTTTCTTTAATAAACTACGTTTATAAATAAGCTTTTTAGGCAAAGCGCTAACATTAAATAAGCTGGACCCAAATACATTTTTTTTTTACAGGTATAATAGGGAACATATTTCTACACAGGACAAGCCCTGGTCAAAATGGAAATCAACTTGGCAGAGAATGATGTGGAGAGAAAGCATGAAATTGCCTTTATTGACTGTACAGGTAAAAACGAAGAGTTGGATATTAAAGAAAATTTGGAAGAAGGTCAAACCAGGTGGGTACCTTCTTTCTAGGAATTTGGAATAATAAAACAGATAATATTATCTGTGATAATAAGTAAAAAATATGTTATTTTCAAAGACTTCTAATACTTATACAGTGTGTCTACTTAAGTTGGAACCATATGGAAAACTTTTTTATTATTGGTTTTATGGAAAAAAGTTATTTTTTATAAAAAGTTTTGCATGGGCTAAAACTTAAAATGTAACCTTCAGTTATCAAAATTTTCCAGTCATATACGAGGTACCTATATCAGAAATTGCGAACTTTGCCCAAGAGTAAAGTACCTTTATTTTTGACAACACAGAAGAATGTTATAAAGAATAGTAATTTTGAATTAAAAGTTATATTCAAATATGCAATTACAGTTATTTAGCATGAAAATTTAGGTTTTGTGATTATTTAGGTTTTACATTCATAAATTATTTGTATTTATCTCTATTATCTGTTAAAAAATGATAACCTTTTCTAAAATAAATAATAATTATTAGGTATTTAAATTGCAAGATTCTTCAAAAACACTAACACATGGAAAGGTTATCATTTTTTTAACAGATAAGAGAGATAAATACAAATAATTTATAAATGTAAAACGTAAATAATCACAAAACCTAAATTTTCATGCTAAATAACGGTAATTGCATATTTAAATATAACTTTTAATTCAAAATAACTTTTCTTCATAAAATTCTTCTGTATTGTCAAAAATAAAGGTACTTTACTATTGAGCAAAATTCGTAGTTTCTGATATACCTCGTATATGACTGGGGAATTTTGATAACTAAAGGCTACATTTTAATTTTAAGTTTTAGACCATGCAGAACTTTTTATAAAGAATAACTTTTTTTCGTTAAATTAATAATAAAAAAGTTTTCCATATGGTTCCAACTTAAGTAGACACACTGTATATTATAAGTATTTGGTTATTTTTCTTAAATATAGGTTGAAAAACTACTCTTTCCTAAGGCTAACGTTTTTGCTGTTTATTTAACCATCCTGAACAGTTTGTTGCTGCTTTGTTCTTTACAAAGAAGAAATAGTTTAGTGGGGGCTCAGTGTCAGTGAACTGGCAAGTTGACCAAGGTGATCCTTCCTTTTTCCTACTCTTGAATCTTTCCCCTTACCTGCTCAATCACCTCTGCCTCTGCCCACTGCATGTTTGAAACCAAAGAAAATTTATATGGTTAGAAATGTTAACTCCTTGTTAAAAAATCGCAACACAGTAGAGGGAGAAAGAAGAGAGAGAGAGGGGTGTTAGTGTGCCCGCCGGCCATCAGAGGCGCAATGGCGGGAAATTTGAACAGCAGTTTTAGGACTTTTCAATTTAATTATTAACCTTTGAACGAGTTTTTATTGATTTAATTTGTGATTCAATATAAATATTATTAAATCACAAATTACATCAATAAAAAGACGCACAAAAATTTTTATTTTATGGAATAAATAATGCACATTTTTATATTAACCAAGATTTAGAAAATAAAGATGGAAGCACTTTATCATAAATAATGTTTTCTACGTTTATTTATAAATAAAAACTGCATTGACAACCATAACAAAAAATAACTGTTTAGAATAAACTAATGTCCTTAGGTTACGTCTCACAGGTCTCACTCATCTGGAATTGTCTCAATTCATATAATATTATCGCAAATACTGTATAAACACAAGCACTAGGATGCATTGAGACACGTACTAAAAGATCCATAAACTATCAGGTGATTCTTACAGCGTTCTCTGAAACAAAAGAAACAGTATCGGGTAGACATTAAATTTCTCTGTAAAATATGGCCGATGGCCAAGTATCTACTTATCGAGTTAGCTCAAACCATTATCTTTGTGCCATTATGTTATAATTTTTAATCCACTCAGTAAAACAAAAATGTTAAAATTATCATTTCAAGAGACTAAACTTATGTGTTTGTAACTGATAGATTGTTAGGTATTACCTCGGGCACAATGTGTTGCAGTTATCTGCAGGTTGCCCAGTGATATTTTGTTAAGATTGGCTTGTTAACCAACACCTATTGTTATGTCTTCACTTTAATTATTTTTTGTTTATATTTCTTTTACTTTGGTTACCTACATTTAGTTTTTTTTTATTTTACTTTTGTTTTGCTACATTTAATTTGTGTACGTCTTGATATGCCCCCGTATTCAACGGTTCTAAATACGCGTGTCAATTTTTAAGAATAGTGGTTTACTTACTTTATCATCCTTCAAAAAAGGTCCTATCACTCCATCCTTTTTGCTATCACTTGTTTTACCTACATCCTACAAAAGGTGCTACGCAAGGATCGGGTGGAAGGCAGTACCGGTACGACCTCGAGACAACGCGATACACGTGTTAAAGTGAAAAATGGTACCAGAGCCCTTTACAGATTAGCGATCCCTGGTGAGTCCCTAATCCCTAACTACTTTACCTACTGCTATTTCTTATTTGTACATTTTTTTTTTTTACTAATTTACCATACAAAAAATAATTGAACGAACCACCCTGAGGTTTAATAAAGAGCCAGTCTGACCTGTGAAATATATAGTCCACTATAATCCACCTATTATGTATGTGAAACATTTCATGTTAATTTATTTATTGTAAACTTACATTTCCTATATTCCTATATAAAAAATAGGTAAGGAAGTGTAAAATCAATTTGATAAACAATAAAAAATAATTACCTGCATAGTAGGCTGGAATAATAACTGAAAGATTACACACATCGGCGAAGTTTTCTAGAATAGAAACTAATAGAATTGTATATTAAAATGATAATAAAAAATTAATTAATTTCCTCAGAAAAAAACGTGGACAAGAAAAATTGACAGTTGTGACATGGATGGATGGCGGGCTGGCCGCTGGCTGGTTTGTTCCAATTAGCACCTGGCGCAGTTTGGGAAGCGTTATAGTAGGTTAGAATATAACTGTTCTTCTCTTCTGTACGTCAAAAATATGCGACAGAACCCGGTTACACGGCCAGCTGGCGACAACAGCGCTAATTTGCCCTGATGGCCGGCGGGCACACTAACACCCCTCTCTCTCTCTTCTTTCTCTTTCTACTGTGTTGCGAAATCGTCCATTTAAGGTTGAATTCTCAACGTCATTCAATTTATTGCCAACCTATAACCTATTTCGCTTTGTCTTTTCAAGTTTATTATTTTTTAAACTAACATTTAAATAAAATCAGTATCGTCGGCACATTACTTAGGTAATATCTGATATATTACAAAAATATCAATTTATTTCATTGCTAATTTTAGGAGATATGTATAATGAAAGAACATGTCATTGCAATGACATAATAATGTTAAAAAAAATCTTACCCGATATTTTTCGTTATACAATTCTCCTAAAATAAGTTATGAAATTCCTTGATATTTATTAAATATGTCAATTATTACCTATAGAATATCAAGTCGATACTGATTTTCTTTAAATTTTGTATAAAAGCTAGAAAACATAAATAAATCTACGCGAAATAGGTTATAGGTTGGCAAGCATGTTGATACTCCTACCTTAAGCTTCACCGGGGGGTGTTTGAAACTAGTAAATTAAATAAAAATTTTGTCACAAAAAATACTTTTTCATTTCATCCTCTTCAAAGCGTTATTCATGAGCTCTGAGCAGGAGAATTTCGCCTCAGATATATTTTCAAGAATATGCTACCTAATTCGTGAGAATATTCTCTTCTAAGCTAAGTTTATAAACGATCTTTTTAAGCAAAGCGACCTAATTACTTTTTTTTTCAGGAGTAATGAACATATTTCTGCACAGAACAAGACCCTGGTCAAAATGGAAACCAACTTGACAGAGAATGACGTGGAGAGAAAGCATGAAATTGCCTTTAATGACTGGACAGGTAAAAACGAAGAGTTGGAAATTAAAGAAGATTTGGAAGAAATTGAAACCAGGTGGGTACCTACTATGGTCTTTTAGGAATTTGGACATAATAGGAAAATATATTAGATTTAAGTTTCTTTGGGAAAACTACTATTTAGTTACAGCCTCTTAAGTGTGAATAATAATATCATTTTCTATTAATTCTGTTTTCTCCTTGCAGTATTTCGCCAGATTCCGTCTGTCAAGATGACCAGGAAAAATATGAGAATTCGTCTAATATGAAGGTCAGTGATTTAAAGAAACTTGTGTTTAGTTCTCTGAGTTTAAGTGAAAAACTTAATTTAAAAAATACAGGGCGGCCACTACCAATATTGAACATAGTACAAGTGCAATCAAAATGTAAAAGTAAGCCACAGTTTTCGCGTAAGTTTGACAAAGAAATATATAATAAAATATCCTGGATATGCGGGTGTGAGGACAAAAATTCTTTTTTTTGTTTCGTGTGTCTTCTTTTTGGCGGGGATGATAATTGGACTAAAAATGGGGTGCAGGACTTAAAACATCTTTCAGACAAAATAAAAAGACATAAAAATAGTGCAAAACATCGTCATAATGTGGTAAGTTTTCAGATGTTGGGACAAACTAATATTTTAACTTGTTTAAGTAGTGCTGATGCTGATAAAATTAAAATTCACAACGAGAAAGTTAAAAAAAACAGATACGTACTTTCGAAAATAATAGACATTTTAAAGTTTTGTGGAAATTGCAATCTTCCGCCTCGAGGTCAAAATGACGAGGACGATTCAGTTAATAAAGGAGTGTTTTTAGAATTGGTTGATTTTTCCGCGCAAATTGACCCACTACTGCATAGTCATATACAGGAAGCAACAGTGTTTAAAGGGACCTCAAAAACTATTCAAAACGAGCTTTTAGAATGTATGCTTAAGGTATGCCAAGAAAATATTTTGGAGGAAATAAAAAAGTCTTCATTTGTTGCCCTACTAGTCGATGACACTACAGATGTATCAACTCAAACTCAAACAGTAATCGTATTTCGATATGAGCTAAATGGTAAAATATTTGAACGTTTCTGGGCATTCGAAAACCCGCATAGTCAAAATGCTGAAGACCTTTTCCAGTGTATTGTAAAACATATTGAGCCTATCCTTAAAGATTGTCCGGAAAAACTAATTGCCCAGACATATGATGGAGCAGTCGTTATGCGTGGGCATGTAAGTGGCGTTAATGTAAAGATTAAGGAGTTGTATAAAAACGCTTATTTTATATATAGTTATGCACATCAATTGAATAAATTATTAGAACAGGCGTCATCCAGTATCCCTGGCGTCCGAATTTTTTTCGCAAATTTAAATGGGATATCGGCGTTTTTTTCACGATCTCCAGATACAACTGCAGCTCTTTTTGATGTCTCAACTAGACGTATACCAAGACCCTCACAAACGCGATGGAATTTTGATTCTAGAATTGTGCAGTCTGTTTTCCAAAGTAAGGACGACCTTCTTGAGTGTTTCGAAAATATTAGTTTAGGAATCCCAAAAAAATATAACACAGAAACCGTGACACAAGCTGCTGGTTTTATCAATTGGTTAAACGATGAAAATTTTTTGTTTTGGTTAAATTTTTTCAACAAGATAATGCCACATGTTGATATTTTATTTAATCAGCTACAAGCAATTCAAACAGATGCAGTGAAGATTCAGATAGCCATAGATAATTTTGAAAAAGCAATATTAAATATAAGGAATAGTTTACCTCTTGTTATGACCGATGGGCTAGCACAAAACACATCAGAAGTCCCAAAAAAGCGGCGTAAACTAAATGAAGAAAATCTTGATTTATCCGCAAGAGAGGTATGTGACATAATAACGTCAGAAGTAAAAAGTCGTTTTGGTTTTAAGAACCATTTATCTGGTGCTAAACTCTTCATAGGAAAAAACTATAAGAATTATTCGAATAGCCTGCCGTTCGAAGATATTAATATATTTTGTGCTGCATATCCTATGATAAATAAGGACATTTTAATACTGGAGTTAGATGTGTTCTACTCAAGAATAAAAATACCAGATAT
This sequence comes from Polydrusus pterygomalis, assembly GCA_963969555.1. Lineage (NCBI taxonomy): Eukaryota > Metazoa > Arthropoda > Insecta > Coleoptera > Curculionidae > Polydrusus > Polydrusus pterygomalis. Next base: position 5,406,607 of record OZ018375.1, read on the forward strand.
GCGTTCAGAAGATGGTAGTAAAAACAAGAATGTTTTCGGCTGTTTAAAAACTTTAAATTTTCTCATCACATATGGTTTGGATTCTGCTTTTCCGGAAATTGTAAAGGTTTTGAAATTATTGGTTACCATTCCAATGGCTACATCAGAAACAGAACGATGTTTTTCGACACTAAAGTTAATCAAAACATTTCTTAGAAATTCTATGGATGAAGACAGATTAACAGCTTTAGCAATGCTGTCAATGGAAAAAGCGATGGTTCGGGACATAGATAATTTTAATAACAAAGTCACCGAGAAGTTTATTTCCGAAAAAAAACGAAGATTTGATTTTCACTTCAGAAAATAGTATTTGTTAGTGTTATCATTAATTTGGTATGTTTAACAAAAATAAACGATTTGATTATAGTTATCCGCATTATTTAAAGACAGCGCCCCCCCTGAATTGCTAGTCACGAGCCGCCACTGCATATAGAAACACCAGGGTAAAAAAATAAAACGCATTATTTATATAGTTTATAGAAACTACACTGAACCATCTTATGAGAGATGGTAAACGATTTTAATAAAATCAACTTTAGTATAGTATAAAATTTTTATTTTTATAATTGTGAATGTAGGATTAAGGGAGGGTAATTTTCGGTTTTGCTATTGATCGTCATCTGCAAAAATGAAAAGGCATACAAGATACAAAGTTATTTGATGTTTACAATTCCCCATAGTAAAATATTTTTACAACAGATTTTGGGGCAAATGTGAACAAACTATTGCTGATAAAAGACTGTAGGACTTTTAGTAGGCGTATTTGCAAACAAGAGCCATCCAAACATTTTTTTAAAATATAGGCATAGGCAGTCAAAGAAATGATGTTTACATTTACCCCCTGAGATAATCATCATAAGTAACTATACTTAAATTAAAATAATTTCCGTTGCACGTCATCAATCAGCTGATAATTGAAAATCGGTCAGGAAACATAAGGAAACTAAATTTGGGCAAAAAATATATAAATTTCATGCGATATTAAATGTAAAAGAAACTTAATGTATTCTTCTTTGATACTAAGCCGCTTAAAGGAGATGTTTTTTAAATTTAACCATTTAAAAATTAATATCATTTGAATTTTTTGGGCTGACAGTTGGCAACAGAAGTGTCAACCCATCGGTGATGCCAGTTTATTTCTTGGCGAATTTTGATTGACGTTTATTGTTTTCATTTCGTGTTTTCGTGAGTTTATTTAAGTCGTTTTTAACTAAAACTGCAAATCCTTTTATAAATAGGATTAAAAACTGACCTTTTAAGAACAACAAAGGGATTCATACACATTTCTGTTGATTACGTTGTTTACCTTTATTAAAAAATGCCGAAGCATTTCCTTACTGGGGTATTTTGATTACAAACTGGCAACACTGCTGATACTCGAAGGTATGACGTGCAACGGAAATTCTTTTGATTTAACTTTATAGTCTATTACCAAAAATATAGGCAGTGACGTAGCTCTCATAACCATGGAAATGACCAAAATACTGTATGGTCATTGGCGGTTTGCATTAGTTTCCATGGTTTCGAATAATACGTCACTGCCTATAATATTGGGTTTTGAGTATAGTAACTAATAAATAATTAAAATAGAACATTTTGTTCTTTCTATTCTTTTATTCTGCTCAGTGGTCAAGTAAATGCAATATAAATTTAATATTTCAAACTTTATGGCTTCTCAAAAATGTATATTTTTCCTGAAAACGTGTGAAACAAATGTGAACATTGTTTACAATTACCCCAGAAAAATGTTTACAAATCCCCCCGTTCTCCATAACTGACGGGGCAAATGTGAACAGTGTGAACACCTATTCTAACTGTCATTCTTTGAACCTAACCTAAAAACGTAACATGGTTCGCATCAAAGACTTCTAATAAATAAGTAGAAGTCGTTGGTTCGCATACATGCTTTAATCATAAACACTCTACATAATTAAGTTTTCTTACATTATTCAGAAATTAATATTTTACACCTAAACTTTCGTCTTGATTTATGGGTATCACAACTTTTGGAGCAGGTCCGCAAAAATACCACATTAGAATCTGAACAAACAAGATAATCGCGCTTTTAAAAGCTGGCTAACCGACTGAAGAATACTGGCGTCACTGCTGTCGCTCAAGGTTACTGCTACCCGCAAAAATCAAAAGTTATAGGACCTGTTTACAATTGCCCCTGTTCACGATTACCCCAACTAACCGAACATGTTTACTTATGGGGATGGATACAATTTTTCTACAGACCTATATGCTGTTATTATAAGACTGGTTGTAGCCTATACAGCCGGCCTGTAGGTCAATTAGTTGTACACTACTTCGGGAAAATGACCGATTAAGTCTAAAAAGTTATTAAACATTTTACAATAACGAAAAAAAAAATTGGGAATAGCACAAGCGAGGCAGCATTGCTGGCCCAATATTGTTCGTTATTTTTGTAAATGACCTGTATTCCATAACAAATTCTGACCATGAAAGTATGATATAAATTTGCTTATAACCCAGGTAACAAGGTGACGTATTTAAGACGTCGATTATTGGTCATCAGCGACGTCATAAATTACGTAAATAAAACGTTAAAAAGACGTGCTTAAGTCACAGACCAATGACGTATTTTTTTGACGTAAAAAATACGTCATCTTAGGACGTCTTTTTAGGTGTAGAAAACGTCAATAAACGTCATAATTTACGAAAAACGAACATTTACTAAAAACTTCCTAAAATAATACATAATAGGGGTAAAAAATACATATAAATATTTTATGTAAAAAATCCTTTTAATGATAATAAATTAACTATTACAACTTTAATGTGTATGCAGAATTGGAAAAATGCTAAGGAATCCTTTAATGGCGGCTAAAATACTTCTTTTTTTCGGGGCGTCACCCAGTTTGAGTGCACAACGGCTACTCCCCCGCCGTCAATTGCCTCGAACTCGATAACCTGGTACATTTATATTCGTTTATAACACAAAATATATAGAAACCATGATAGAAACTAAATCAAAATCACCATAAACTTTCCACTTTCACTTTTGCCGAACTGTCGACTGCCTGACTGCTAGCGCCAACAACAGAATACCAATGCGTTCTGCGTTCTGTCAGAGAAGTCAGACTGCCAATGTCATAAAACGGAGCGCGGGTAATTTAAATTTGATATTCGCAGACTTTTAATGACAAAATATTCGCTTTTGCAAATTTTACATACATGAATGGTTAATTTGGAATGGTAATATTTTAAAAGTTTTATGATACGTACGTGCCTTTAACTATAAGAAAAAGCTATTCTCAGGCATTTTACTTATTTAAAAGTCTGGCCCACTATATTTTCAAAAAACTTGGTCATTTAGATACTTTTTAATGATACGTATAATTCAATAAAATGACTAAAAATGGACGTTTTTATTACGTAAAATTATGACGTATAATACACGTGTTAAAAACTACGTTATTTTGACGTCATCTTGCGACCAAAAGACGTCAAGTGACTAAAAATCCCCAATATTCGACGTCATAAAGACGTCATCCTGCTACCTGGGAAGTGGTGAAAGTGTTGATGAATTGATTGAGAAGGGTAACGGTATCTTTTCAAAGGCTAATGACTGGTTCGTAAGAAATAAATTAATATTAAATAAAGAAAAACAAACCTAATTATTATCGACGGGAATTATAGAACCCGGTGCGACACCTTGCTTCCCAGTACGGTACCTTAGAAAAGGTCAGTCGTAAAGGGGTTATTCTGTAAAAACAGAAAATTTTGCAAGTGCGCTCTCACAACCGGTACAAGTGCCGGATCACAGATATTAATTCAAGAAAGTTTTGTCTGTTTTTACAGAATAACCCCTTTACGACTGACCTTTTCTAAGGTACCGTACTGGGACGCAAGATGTCGCACCGGGTTCTATAATTCCCGTCGATAATCGATCCTGACGAGTGATTTGTCTTCGAGCCCTGTTTCCTTCTGCCAAACTGAGCCTCACTGATGAGCCGTAAACGGCGAAACCACGTCCTAAAAAAGGCCTTCTTTGCATTGCACAGTCTATACCCACTGTTATCGCCACGCTCAAACTTGTCACCTAGCAACAAATTAATAATATACAGTGTGTGTATAAAGTCTGGAAACGGCCTAATAACATCACAATTTACTGGCCGATTTAAACCAAATTTGATACAGTTGTGTAAGAGGATCTAACGCACCGAATGACGATATTGGCGTTGTTGCCAGCTTTTTAGTTTGTCTGGAATTCGAACGAATTTTATATTTTTAAATATAACACCCAGTATATTTTTACATTATTAAATTCTACATAAAATTATAATTATTTTTTATTAAATGCATTATTATATGCATACTTCATAGTTTCCGAGATATTGACTCTCGAAAAGTGACATTTTTGAACTTTGACAGCTTATAACTTTCTAACAGTACGTCTTAGAGCAAAACGGCTTACATGTCCCTATCTTCAATTTTTATTATCTTCCAAAAAAAATCAACTTCCAGTTAAACCGGAACAACTATATTTCCTGCTTTCGAGTTACATCCGGTTTAACCGGAAGTTGATTTTTTTGGGAAGATAATAAAAATTGAAGATAGGGACATGTAAGCCGTTTTGCTCTAAGACGTACTGTTAGAAAGTTAGAAGCTGTCAAAGTTCAAAAATGTCACTTTTCGAGAGTCAATATCTCGGAAACTATGAAGTATAGACTAATAATGCATTTAATAAAAAATAATTATCATTTTATGTGGAATTTAAAAATGTAAAAATATACTGGGTGTTATATTTAAAAATATAAAATTCGTTCGAATTCCAGACAAACTAAAAAGCTGGCAAAAACGCCAATATCGTCATTCGGTGCGTTAGATCCTCTTACACAACTGTACCAAATTTGGTTTATATCGGACAGTAAATTGTGATGTTATTAAGCCGTTTCCAGACTTTATACACACACTGTATAAACAAATCATAAGACCAATTCTTTTATATACCGCGCCAGTGTGGTGTAGCGTGAGTGATACACAGATGGCTAGGCTGCAGAGAATCCAGAACAGGATGTTGCGATGTGTAACTTCGTCGAGGAGATATACACGAATAGATATTTTACACGACTTGACAAACATGCCTACAATAAAAGATTACATCTACGACATATCCGACAAATTTTATAGAACAAGAATACAAACGTCAAATCTAACTGAAAATCTGACAGAGACAAGAGTAAACCACCAACCAACTCACGAACCCCTGTATTCGAAATTACCTATATATTTCTAATAAAATGGACAACTAAAATAATGAGAGACAAACACCAGCAAACGCACTGGGAGCACATGGCAGTAGCTCCTCTCCTTTCAAATATCCAGGTCACATCCATATTTATTAAGAATTCCTAAAAACCTAAGTTTTTGTTCCAAACTCCAAATATTAAATTGTAAATATCTGTAAATATCTGTAAATATTTGTAAATATCTGTAAATATTGTAAATACGAGTAAAAACAGTGAACGAAAGCGTCGTATATAAGAATGAATGAGTAGAATGGAAGAACGAATGAAAGATAGTGTAAATCGAAACTTAAACCTAAGGGTAAAAACAAAAATCTGATATTATCATTAAACAACAACAGTGTTCCTAAAACTTGAAGCTGGTTTTTTCAGTATATTTTTCCAGCGAAACATAATTCTTAAAATCACCCCAAATAAGAAAATGCACAAGAATTTAGTATACCTGGCGGAATTAAACCTATAATAATCTTCCAAAAGCACCTGCTCGGAAGAGATTTCTCCAAAATAAACATAAACACGGCTACTAAACCACGGGTTAACATCAACCCCGGCACGGGCCCTGCCTAGCCGCGTTTCCCCAGAAAGGTGCCCAAAACACCATCCACTGGGCGAGCATATTTTATATATTTATATTATGTATATTATATTATTTCAGTATAGATAAGTGTAATCCGAATGCAAAATATGAATAAACGTTTAAAATGAAAATGAAACGGCGAAACGCGTCTGGGGATGAGTTTGGCGGAAGGAAACAGACAAAGTTTAGAACAAAGTTATGTAAAACTGAAAAACCGCCTAGCATAAAAATACTTGATGAAAATGTTAACACTGTGGAGACCACAAAATTTTTAGGTCTGCATATTGACGAGTTTCTTGATTGGTCTAAGCATATTAGTGATTTGTCAAATAAATTAAACTCGATTTGTTATGGAATTAGAGTCGTGAGCAACTACATGAACGAGAAAACATTGAAAATTATGTATTTTGCAAACTTTCAATCTCGTTTAAAGTATGGTATTATATTTTGGGGAAGAAGTAGCCAGACACAGAAAGTATTTGTGGTTCAGAAGCGTGTTCTCCGTTGTATTAAAAAAATGCATTTCAGAGAAAGCTGTCGAGGCGTGTTTAAAGCCGAAGGTATTTTAACTGCATCTGCTTTGTATATTTATGAAGCAATAATTTTATTTTTTAAAAACCGAGCAAGTTTTGAACTGCAGGTATTTCATGTGTATAAAACAAGAACACAAAATGTTCATTACCCAATTCACCGCTCAACATTGACTGAGAAGAGTCCTTATAACATGTGCCTGAGATTTTTCAATAGATTACCAAACAATGTAAAAATCATTACATGTCAGAAAATGTTTTAAAAGTCTGTAAGGAAATTGTTAATTGAACTGGAACCGTACCGTACCAAGGTAGACTGAGCAGGTATAGGCTAGGATAATTGTTGTGATTTGTGGTATTTATTTCTTTTTTTTGACGCCATTTCTTTTGTGTTGGTTATGTTATTTTTTATGATGTATTAACACAATATGAAAAATAAAGTTTATTATTATTATTATTATTATTATTATTATTATTATTAAATATTGTGAATAGTGATTTTATATACATGCATAGCTGATTATTTAATAAAAATTTTAAGATTTCTATTGTTTTTCTTTCGTTTTCCGCCTTTCCCCAGGTACTCTATCAACGGGGAATATTGCATTGAATAGTTTTTAAATTTTCTACTGGTCAAATTTTTTAGTTTCCTAATAATATTAAATTATAATGCTTTAGGGAAATCATAACGGAAACGCTGTTTGGACATTTTTCAATACGATTGACGCAGAATTTTTGATATTAATTCGTTATCTAACGTTCCAGTGTTAGTGAGCTGTGTTTGTGATCAATTGCGTTTTTCGACATAGAAGTACTATTTATTACTATTGCCGCTGGTTAACCCAGTGCGTGGTGCTCAGACCAAGAGTGCTTGGTCTGAGGCGTGGTGTGTAAGAGACCCGTTTACTCTTGTACTGGATTAATATTTCGGTGGTAAAAGTAAGGTTATGTTTTTTTAGCCTAACAGCAATGGTGTAGGTAGATAGTTCTGTATTTTAAGTAAATGTCACAAAATTTATGGATTGTTTAAAAAAAAAAACGACAGGCCATTCACTATAATGATAACAGCAAGTTTTTACAGGTTACAGTGTTGCCATTTTTTAAAGCATCTTCTAACTTATCTAAAACTTTGGAAGTATATCTGCTCTAATTGTAAACAAATGGTTGCATGAATGGAATATGGAATGTTTTCATAGAAAAAAGAAATTGGTTTCTTTTTTCTATGAATGTTTTGTCTCCTAATATCACATGAAAAATCGGTTAAAACGATTTAAAAAACAACCGTTTGAATTTTCATTAATAATTGCGATTAATACATCCAAGGTGGTGAGTTTTTACACATTTGTGCCAAAATTCCTCGAAAATAATTTAAAATGCCCATCCATCTCCATCTTCCACCTATTATTTCTCTGTGCAACCGTAGGAATGTAGGAAACCATTTTCTTTTCTATCGTAACATTCGTAACGTAACCTCAGAAAATGAAACGACACTTTTCTTTTATTTATATGAACAATTTGTTCTTGTCGTGTAGTTCTGTAAGTATCAATCTGTTGGTTCTACTTAAGTTTCTTGGAGAAATTTACAACACAAGAAGTTTCCTAAAGTATGGAATCCATTTCTGGACAAGACCCATTTAATGCACAAGAATTTAGTTGCAGAAGCAAAAACTAATTCAGGACGTCCTATTTATGAACAAAATACAGAACACGTCTCTAATCCAAGCTTTTTCCCTGTATTAGAAGAACATAAAAATGTATCAACTCGTGCAACTTCAGAATTTGAAAATGCTATCAATTTACTGATAAAAGAGGAGACGGACACGGATCATTATGAAAATAAAATTATTCGGCTTGAAGCTCCTATAAGTTATTATACTAATGAGTATGTTAAACAAGAACTTGACTTAGGACAATTGGAAAACAAAGTAATTGTTCAAAATGCGTTTGTTATGGATAATCCAGTTCACATTCGTTACTCCGTTAATAATAACAAGAATCGTAAATTAGATGTACTTTTGGAAAATCCAAAAATAATGGAAAACGATGGAAAACCTGTTGTTGATAATTTACGCCGGCTTTCTGATTCAGATTTAAATAGGTAAGTTTTATAATTCTTGGTAAAGATACAAATATGAACTAAGTACCTATGACAAAATATTTTCTTCTTTCTTTAATAAGCTGAGTTTATAAATAAGCTCTTTAAGCTAAGCGCTAATTTTGAAATAAGCTGGACCCAAATAATTTTTTTTTCAAATTATAATGAATTTATTTATACACAGAACAAGGCCTTGGTTAAAATGGAAATCAACTCCACAGAGAATGATGTGAAGAGAAAACATAAAATTGCCGTTGATGACTGTACAGGTAAAAATGAAGAGTTGGACATTACAGAAGGTTTGGAAGAAAGTGAAATCAGGTGGGTACCTACTTTCTAGGAATTTGAAATAACACAGATAATATTAACTGTGATAATTAAGTAAAAAATATGTTATTTTCCTTAAGTGTGGGTAGAAAAACTACTCTTTCCTGAGGCAAACGTTTTTGCTGTTTATTTAACCATCCTGAACAATTTATTTTTTGACTGGCAAGTTGACCAAGGTGATCCTTCTTTTTTCCTTCTCCTGAATCTTTCCACTAAGTAGCTTAATCACCTCTGCACACTTGACCAACCTTTCTGACCTCACTATATAGATCAGAATGCCTTCCCGGGTCAGGCGAAGGCAGATGAGGTTGAAATGTTTAAATGCAATAAATGTAACTTTAAACTAAATATAAACAGAGTGTAAAGCTTCTGCATCTCATGTAACGCAATGTAATTTTGAAGTCATTCAAAGGAAAATAAAATTTGAAATTGAGACAATTTAAAAAATGCTTTAAAGATACTTGTGCCTGTGAAGGTATAATCTATAATAATAATAATAATAATAATAATAATAATAATAATAATAATAATTAAATAATTTAATTTTTTTATGCCATAGTCCATAAATTACCAGATGTGAAACAGTTTTTTTTTTGTTAAATTTCATCTTTTGTATTCATATTTTCACATTTTTTCTTTATAACTATACATAACTAGTTTGGTGTAATAAATAGTAAAACTTAGTAATAGACACCTAGGTGCAGAACACCTGTATGTGGCAATATCTAAAATTAGACCTATGCCTATATAATAATAAACAAATAAACTATATTTTATACGGTATTACTTAAGTATACACCTCCATGTGACACATTATTAAAACACTATTTAATTACTTAATTAAACAATACTGAGAACTTTTCTGGATTTTGGTAAACATATTGATTACACTTTCTACTAAAATTTTTTATGTTTTTTATTGATTTTATATCATTCGGGAGCAAATTATATGATTTTGGTGCTAAGTAATCTAGAAACTTTTTATTTGCAGTTGTTAAATTTTTAGGCAATTTAAATTTATTATTAGATTTAGTCGAGGATTTAGTCCTTGTTTCAATAGTGTGATTGACATAGTTTAGTTTGGACTTACACCGATAGACAAAGTAACAAATACAATTAACATATAAAGTTCTGATACTTACAGTATCCTCGGAAAACAATAAACTTGTTGGAAATCTTTTATTTTTTTTAAATATAATTTTAAGAATATATTTTTGTGTTATATTTAATTTATTAAGTACTGTGCCATAAGCACCACCCCATACAATTATACCATACCGTATCAACGACTCAACGAATGCTTTATAAACCATCTAGTAAATTAAAAAAAAAATATTGTAAAAAAAATACTTTTTTCATTTCATCCCTTTCATAACGTTATTCATGTGCTCCGAGCAAGAGAATTTTGCCTCAGATACTACTTCTACTACTTAATGTTCTTTATTAAACTGTAAGTTAAAATATACAATTTAAAACATACAGCTCAAATGGACATCGACCAGGGTCCTTCAGCCTTAGAAATATTATATATAAACAGTTATAAATGTAAAAACGTTAATAAATATAAAATGTAAAAAAAAAGACAAGTTATACAGGGTACGCCAAACTCGATGGCCCCTTAGAAGTATCTAGACAATGAAACAAGTTAGGAATTTGAAATTTAGGATTTATCCATAGGAGGTCATGATCTCCAATTTGAAAATAGTTTTAACATTGCGGCGTTGCCAGATTTACTCTTATTACATACCAACTTTGTTATTTCAAATGTAATGCCCTGTATATTTTCACATTTTTGGATACCGCTGGACATTTTAAAACTTTTCTGTATAACCGATAGTATACCTATCGGGAGCCGTTTGACAAATAAAAATTATTTAGTAAGAAATTTAGCAACACGCATCCCTCAATAAAAAAATAAGATTTTTCGCAACGGACAAAGACAACCGACTAAGATTTTGGCTGTTGTTCCTTAATAGGTTGTTTTGTCATAATATGTCAGGCAAATTAAATTATCTCATACAGGGTGTCTACAACATCATATCCATTTCGTGCAACATAAAAATTGTAGTTATGCAGTAATTTTAAATGGAACACCCTATATTTTAGAGTGGTAACTAAAAGATCCATTAATTCTCTATCTAAAAGTATTATGTGATGTTATACCTAATTTTAGCCGTTTTGGACTTATAAGCAAAAAAACAAAATAATGTAATTAATGTAAATATAATTTCTTATTAGCAGAAGAAGTAGGCTATGACTTCAATCAAAAACGTTTGTCAAAATTTTAAAATAAAACACAAAAAATAAGGATGAAAAAAATTAATAAATCAATAACTAAATTGTTTAAAACGTCCTCCGTTAACTTTTAAACAATTGAGGATTTCCGTCATAACATGGTCTGTTGTTGCTGCTTGGATCTGATCTCACATGCCTTCAAAGACAGGAATGCCTCCCGTACACGATTTTGAAGCTCCTCCTTGGTGTGAACTGGCGTAACGTAAACAAGTTGTTTAATCCTACCCCAAAGATAAAAATCAAGAGGGGTAAGGTCTGGTGACCTCGGCGGCCAATTCCATGGACCCAATCGACGAATCCAGCGATCTTCAAACATCTGAGTAAGTTCATTGAGTTATTAATTTTTTTCATCCTTTTTTTTTGTGTTTTATTTTAAAATTTTGACAAACGTTCTTGATTGAACTCATAGCCTACTTCTTCTGCTAATAAGAAATTATATTTACATTAATTACATTATTTTGTTTTTTTGCTTATAAGTCCAAAACGGCTAAAATTAGGTAAGACATCAAATAATACTTTTAGATAGAGAATTAATGGATCTTTTAGTTACCACTCTAAAATATAGGGTGTTCCATTTAAAATTACTGCATAACTACAATTTTTATGCTGCACGAAATAAATATGATGTTGTAGACATCCTGTATGAGATAATTTAATTTGCCTGACATATTATGACAAAACAACCTATTAAGGAACAACAGCCAAAATCTCAGTCGCTTGTCTTTGTCCGTTGCGAAAAAACTTATTTTTTTATTGAGGGATGCGTGTTGCTAAATTTCTTAATAAATAATTTTTATTTGTCAAACGGCTCCAGATAGGTATACTATCGGTTATACAGAAAAGTTTTAGAATGTCCAGCGGTATCCAAAAATGTGAAAATATACAGGGCATTACATTTGAAATAACAAAGTTGGTATGTAGTAAGAGTAGATCTGGCAACGCCGCAATGTTAAAACTATTTTCAAATTGGAGATCATGACCTCCTATGGACAAATCCTAAATTTCAAATTCCTAACTTGTTTCATTGTCTAGATACTTCTAAGGGGCCATCGAGTTTGGCGTACCCTGTATAAAACATAAAATCACAATTAAATTGAGAATATTAAATTGCCTCGGATATATTTTCAAGATTATGCTACCTAATTCGTGAGAATATTCTCTTCTAAGCTAAGTTTATAAACAAGCTTTTTAAGAAAAGCGGTGAAATTGAATAAGCTGGACCCAATTACATTTATTTTTTCAGGTGTAATGAACATATTTCTGCACAGAACAAGGTCCAGGTCAAAATAGAAACCAACTCGACAGAGAATGAAGTGGAGAGAAAGCATGAAATTGCCTTTAATGACTGGACAGGTAAAAACGAAGAGTTGGAAATTAAAGAAGATTTGAAAGAAATTGAAACCAGGTACTATGGCCTTTTAGGATTTTGGATATAATAGGGAAAAATATATATTTTTGAATTTGGGAAAACTACTATTTGGTTACAGCCTCTTAAATGTGAATAATAATATCATTTTCTATTAGTTCTGTTTTTTATTTGCAGTATTTCGCCAGATTGCGATTGTCAAGATCACCAGGGTAAATTTGAGCAGTGCACGCCCGAGACGAGTGATCAATTAAATGATGAAATATCACTTAAACAATCTTATCTGCTACAGCATAATCCAGAGCAAAAGTTTAAATGCGATCAGTGTTCTTTTAAAACAAATTGGATAAGCCAATTAAACATACACCTTCTGCGACATAGGACTCCAGTGGAAGTTGAAATGTTTAAATGCAATAAATGTGTCTTTCAAACTAAATATAAAAGGGGTTTAAAGCGTCATGGACTTCGGCATAAAAGTCCAGAGGAAGTTGACATGTTTAAATGCAACAAATGTAAGTTTAAAACTAAAGATAAATATTATTTAAACACTCATCTGCTTCTGCATAAAAGTCCAGAAAACGTTGAAATGTTTAAATGCAATAAATGTAAGTTTCAAACTAAAAATAAATATTATTTAAAGACTCATCTGCTTCTGCATAAACGTCCAGCAGAAGTTGAAATGTTCAAATGCAATAAATGTGACTTTCAAACTAAATATAAACAGTGTTTAAGGCGTCATCGGCTCAGTCATAAAAGTCCAGAAAAAGTTAAAATGTTTAAATGCAATAAATGTAACCTTAAAACTAACCATAAACAAAATTTTAAGCGTCATCTGCTTCTGCATAAAAGGCCAGAAGAAGTTGAAATGTTTAAATACAATAACTGTAAGTTTCAATCTAAAGATAAACATTATTTAAAGCGTCATCTGCGTCTGCATAAACGCCCAGAAGAAGTTGAAATGTTCAAATGCAATAAATGTGACTTTCAAACGAAATATAAACAGTGTTTAAAGGCTCATCTGCTTCTGCATAAAAGTCTAGAAGAAGTTGAAATGTTTAAATGCAATAAATGCAGCTTTCAAACTATCCGCAAACAAAATTTGAAGCGTCATCTGCTTCTGCATAAAAGTCCAGAAGAAGTTGAAATGTTCGAATGCAGTAAATGTACATTTGAAACTAAACTTAAACAGTATTTAAAGGTTCATCTGCGTCGACATGACATGTAACACAATGTAACTTTTAAGTGATAAAAAAAATTAAAACACAATTAAGACAGTTTAAAAACGTTTTTAAGATGCCTGTATCTGTGAAGGTATAATCTGGTGGAATAAATTATTTTTAGATTTTAGATAAAGTACCTATGTGATTTTAAATAAGAGTCAAGGTAAAGGTTCAATTATTGACCACTTTATTTTTTAATGATTAGAATGTGTATTGAGGTCTTGTGTAAAAAAGGAAAGTAGCCTTACTTAAATGCTGTTTTGAGCGTTTAGAACTATTATAGAACCATTATACAATATGTATTCCTTAAAATAAAGACTAGTAAATTAGAAGACAATCTTAGTCACTGCTTTTTCTAATCTAACATACACAGAAACACCAGGATAATTTATAAAAACTATACGGACCCATCTATGAGAGAATAGTAGTTCATTCTTCAAGAGACCCGTTTTTATTTGTTTAAAAATATCCTTCTTGACAATTTGGCGAACGTTTATGTTAATAATTAATTTCAACAGAAACGTTCACCATTTTGTCAAGAATGCATTTCAATGCTTCTTCTATTTTACCATAGAAACACAGGTTTTATGGGGAATAAGCACAGTGCTTAGAAGAGGGGGGCAAATTTCCCGGGCCCACGTCTCTTTTAAGGGCCCGTGCTCGGGCTGCGCAGTTAAAAAAATATGATAAATTATATATAAAATCCCTATTGACAAAAAATTACTTTGTAAACGTTACAGGTGTGTAAATTGTTAGGCGAGTTGGCGAATAATTAATGTTCTAAGTATCAAATATCGATACATTTTGTCCTCGCCGTCCGGCCCAATATTTTTATTAACATCGATTTATTATTCGAAGAATTTATAAAACTCATCTTTTTTGGAGAACCGATATGTTTTCTATTTTATTATGCTCCCTGGGTCCTTAATTTAATTCGCCACTAGTCGGGAATCGGGATGGCGTCCATTTGTTTGGGGAGTAAAACACTTCGCGCTTACTAAACGAATGTATTAAGCTAGAAACAAGTAAACTTGGGTTGTAGAACTATCGGTTATGTTATTTACAATATGTATATATTAATATGATCACTTTGGGCACTATTTCGAACGATCAAACCAAATAAAAATACGGCGCGTCTCTTTTCTTCAGTTCTTCTCTTCATCGCTACTTTTTCTCTGATCTCTCGTTGTCCTCGTCTCGTCACTTGTCGGCTCATCGCATGTATGGTGGGTTGCCTATTAGTAGTCAGCACCCCTCGAAGTCGAGTAAATCGGCGCAATAAAATTCTAAATGTAATATTTACAACACTCGGCCATCCTGGTTTATGTTTGTCTCAAACATAGTCCTTGAATCTTACGGGCCTTTTGATAGTTCGTTTGGGTTTTTCATATGATGGATTTTCGTTCACAGTGGGTTTAGTTGGTTCTTTATCAGTATCATCTGGTTCCCACACATCCTCGGGATCAACATGCATCGGTATTCTCGGAATTGTCTTCATCGGTACTATCATCAATTGGTGCAGTTACAAATTCGTCTTCTTCTAGTAGGTCATTTTCTTGAATAGTATCATCCGTAGCATTATGATATATTTTGAGTTGTGATACATGGGCTGTTGTCGAATAATAGTGACTGTCTTCGTTTAACGTTTCAACTCTATAGATGTCGCTTTTTATTAGTTCAGTGACAACTAATGGTCCTTTGTATTTGGGTTGGGTTTTGTTGGTTGTCCAGTTTGAATAGGAAGTGTTCGGAGAGCAACAATGTCTCCTACTTCAAATTTTACACCTTTATATCTCTTTTCATCATAATATCTTTTGTAATTTACTTGTTTTTTATGTACCTTTTCTTTCGCTCCTTCTCTCTTATCTTCCCTGGTTTCTTCATCTTCGTCTTCTCTTTTTGCATGCCTCACAATGGCTGCATCTTCGAACACTGGAATGTATCCATACAATAACTCAAAAGGTGTATACCCTGTGGTTTTATTAATGTTTATATTCAAGTTTCTCTGTATGATGTGTATGTTTCGATCCCATTTATTCTCATCTTCAATTTGTGTCACAATAGCAGGTACTATGGAGCGCATTTGCTTTTCCGCCATACCATTTGCTTGGGGGTAGTGTGTCGCTATAAGTTGATGCTGAATATTATATTTGGTACACATGTCCTGGAATATCATACTCGTAAAGGCTGTGCCCCGGTCACTGATACATTTTTCTGGAGCCCCATACTCTGAAATAAAAATTTCCATTTTGTCTACAGTTTCTTCCCCACTAGTTGATTTTGTTGGAAACAATCTAACATATCTGGAAAAAGCATCTACTATGACTAGTATATGAGCATGACCCTTCAAACTTCTTACAAATGGACCAACATGATCAATGTGAATTTTCTCCATAGGTCGTTCAGGCATTTTTGGCGTGTGCAATAGGCCTGGTTTTCTACCTCCTGGGACCTTAACGAGTAAACATTGGAAACATCCTGAAATATGTTGTTTTACATATCTTCGTAATCCTCGAAACCAAAATCTTTTCAATATCGATTCAACCGTTCTATCTACTGACCAATGTCCTCGAAGATCGTGATAAGTGACGACAATTGATTTTCTCATTGAATCCGGAATCACATATAACTTCTTAATTTCTTTGTTTATTTTAACACCTCGGTATAGCTTTCCTTCATATACTTCATACCCATTAGTTAGGTTATTCTCTTCATTTGTTCTCTCTTTTAAATCTTTATTTAAAATATTTATCACATTTTGTAATCTGTCATCTCCTGCCTGCATCATAACTACCTTATCTTCTTCCGATATTATGAGAAACATGTTAAGTCTCTTCTCATATACTTCTTCTATTATGCCCCTTGGCGTCGATTCTTCAACGGCTGCTCTACTTAGGCTGTCAACATGTGCCATTCTGTCACCCGGACGATGCTTAATATCAAAATTATATTCGGATAAGGTGGAATACCAACGGGCTATCTGGGGATTTATTGTTCTTTTTGCATTTAGGTATACTAGAGCTTGGCAGTCACTAATTATAGTAAAATGTATGCCTATTAATAAGGACCTAAGTCGTTCACAACACCAAACTATGGCCAACAGTTCTAACTTTGATGAATGATAATTTTTCTCGGCATCATTGGTTTTCTTAGAGACGCAGTAAACAAGTCTCATCTTTTTGTCTGGTCCTTCTTGTAAAATCATTCCAGCCACACCCTGGCTGCTGGCATCGCAATGTAACTCGGTACGACTTTTTGGGTTGTATAGCTGTAACACGGGCGCTTGGACTAGTAAGCATTTTAATTTTTGAAAACCTTCTTCTTGACTCTCTTCCCAAATAAATTCTTGTTTGGCCTTGGTTAAATCAGTGAGAGGTCGACAAATTATGGCATAATTTTTAATAAAACGTCTGAAAAATCCAGTGAGTCCTAGGAATCGTCGAATTTCATGTTTGTTCTTAGGTACTGGGAACTCTTCAATGGCTCGTAACTTTGTATCTCCAGGAAAAAGTCCTTGTGAGCTAAGTGTAAAACCTAAAAATTTTATAGTGCGTTGTGCAAACTCACACTTTGTTAATTTGAAAGTTAATTTAGCTTTGCGGATCGCATCAAATACAAGGGTAAGTCTATAAATCATATCATCCCAATCTTTTGCAGGTACTAACACATCATCTAAATATGACACCGCTAGATTATCTTTTAAAGTTCCTAACACTTTCCGCATTAATTTAGAAAATTCAAATGGCGCATTACAAAGTCCAAAACAAAGTCTTTGGAATTCTGCGGTACCATCCGGCGTAATGAAGGCCGTTTTATGTTTAGCATGTTCACTTAAGGGAACTTGAAGATATCCACTCATTAAATCTAGGCTACAAAATAAAGTACAACCTGCAAGCACTTCAAAACAGTCATCGAGATACGTAATTGGAAAATTTTTCTTGACCGTTTGGGAATTAAGGCGCCTAAAATCTACCACTAGTCTTTTCTCGCCTGTACTTTTTGGTACTAATAATACTGGTGACGCGTAAGAAGAATCAGTGTCCCTGATAATGTCATTGTCACGCCACTCTTCTAAAATGTCTTTAATAGTTTCTCGGTCTTCCAGATTTGTACGATATGGTTTTAAACGCACTGGGATATTATTGTCCTCAATATCTACCGTCATTAAGTCAGTACACCCTAACTCTGACAAATTTAAAGCGAAACAATCTCTATAATTATTAAGCAAACCTAAAAGTTCTGCTTTTTGCAGTGAGGACACAGTGTCACCTACTGATATCATCTCCATAGTAATTGGCTGTCGCTTGCTAGGATCGCTGGAACAAACCTCTAAAACATTTTGCTGCCTGGACACCTCACATGGTACGGTATTGACACCCAACACTGAATCACTGCCATGGCTTAGTCCTCTAACTTCCCCTACTTTGTCACCTTGAACTACTGTTACTTGTTTAGTGACTTGCACTGGTAACACATAGCCTGTGTCAAGAATTTTCACTTGAAGAAAGTTTATTTGTTTGTTATCTAGAACAGTATCTGCACTTACAGTCACAGCTGCCTTATTAAGACACATAGAAATGTCTATGTCTTTAAATGGTTCTTGATTAACGTATCCAAAAATAAATTGTTCGCCCATCCTCATATATGCAATATTTGGGTCCTCAGTAAAATTGCGTCCTAATAGTAAAGGCATAGTCTGTATATGGTCAGGTACAATTAACAATTCAACAGCCTGTTCAACCTCATCTACTTTCACACTGAGTCTAGTTTTCAAGCTGCACTTCACTGGGATATTCCCAAAACCATAGAGTTCTTGCACAGTAGACTCACTTGTCAAATTATTTTCGATGATGATTCTTTGCTGTATGGTAGAAACAGCACTTCCTGGGTCTATGAAACTTATTGTGTTTATGTGCCCATTTATTGTCACTTTTTTCATGAATTTATCTTCGGTTTTCTTGGTTTGAGTCTCTTCAATTAAAAATTGCTTTTTCTGTACTTGATCCTGACTTTTATTTCCTACTGTATTGGCCAAGGTTGTATTTTCCCGATTGTACTTTTGTTCTAGTTCATTTTGTTTTTTATTCTGACAGTATTTTGCAACATGTCCGTATTTCTTGCAACTAAAACATAGGGGTTTTCCATTTTCATCTCTTCCAGGTAAGTAGTTTTTCACCTTTTCTGATCTAACTTCTGAGCTATTTGGTTTCCGTTCCAAAAATTGGTTTCTTGAACTTTCTATTGGATTTCTGGAATAATCTGACAGGTTTCTTTGCCTTGGGTTTTCACTTTTTCTTATTCTGTCTACTCGTGCCTTTTCTACCCTCTCGTACTCATAGAGATCCTTTATCAAATCATCGTCATCTGCATGGCTTCTTCCTAACATGGTGTTGCACATCTGTCTGTCATATAAACCAATTAAAATTTGTTGCTTTGTCTCCTTAAAACTTAACTTTAGCCTGACACATAAATTAAATTTGTCATAAAAGTAGTCACTTATGGTTTCACCTCTGTTTTGCACTCGCTTTCTCATATTCTCCCACTTTTCTGGCAGCCCTTCTTCATGTATAAATGATTTTTGAAAAGCAATCTTGAATTCTTCAAATGTTTTTATAGTACTGTTTCGTGCTAGCCACCACTGATAAGCTCCCCCTCTTAAATTAGATCTGGCAGTCTCGATAGCAAAGGCATCCGACCAATGATGTATAGCTTTCATGCTCTCAATTTTTGCTAACCACTTCTCTCCATCTCCATTGCCATCAAACTGTTCCACTCCCTTAGTAATGTCCGGCATAACCTGAAACTGTGGCTCACTGCTACTCGACGTATTTGAGATGTTCTGCTGGGTGAGAATTCGTTCGAATAATTCATCGCGCTTTCTATTCTCGATCATCATCATTGAAAATAAACGTGTAACATCCAATCCCGCAGCATTTGTCGCCCCCATATTATCATTAAAAGGTGTGTTTCCTTCGAAAACTCCGGATAAACTGTCGCGAAATGCGTCCTCCTCCTCGTTTTCCGTCATTTGTAATTGTTATTCTTATCAAATTAAACGGCCGAAAATTTTTAATCGAAACAATTTATTTTTATTCAACAGCTGATTGTCACTGTCAAAAAAAAACGTTCATTCACAGCTGATTGTCTGACGCGGATTTATTTAGTTTTTAGTTCCTTGTCTCGCCGCTGGTAGCGTATTATGACGACACGACACTCTTGTTTGAAATGGACGAAGGAATTTCGCAATTTAACGAACAAAACTTTGGTTATTTTGTTTCGATTTTCACGCGGTTTTTCCGTCGCTTTTGTCCTTTGAATCCCACTTCTGAGATATGTTGTTTACTTTATTATGCTCCCTGGGTCCTTAATTTAATTCGCCACTAGTCGGGAATCGGGATGGCGTCCATTTGTTTGGGGAGTAAAACACTTCGCGCTTACTAAACGAATGTATTAAGCTAGAAACAAGTAAACTTGGGTTGTAGAACTATCGGTTATGTTATTTACAATATGTATATATTAATATGATCACTTTGGGCACTATTTCGAACGATCAAACCAAATAAAAATACGGCGCGCCTCTTTTCTTCAGTTCTTCTCTTCATCGCTACTTTTTCTCTGATCTCTCGTTGTCCTCGTCTCGTCACTTGTCGGCTCATCGCATGTATGGTGGGTTGCCTATTAGTAGTCAGCCCCCCTCGAAGTCGAGTAAATCGGCGCAATAAAATTCTAAATGTAATATTTACAACATACCCGAAAATTTTGTACATTTTAGAATTGACCAACAATGGGCTTCTTATTTAAAAATTATATTTTTGTTATTATTTTGGGGTAGTAAAGACTTATTTTAATAAAAATGAACAGTTTTAATGCCAAAACGACTGTGAATGTGGAATATTTAAGAAACAATTTTAGCTCATTATTGAGCAAACAATTAAAATTAAAATTGAGGGAAGACCTAAACTCGAAATTAACTTACCACAGATACAGACCACAAAGTGAAAATCTAGGGACTTTATTGTTATTGATAAGTTTGCTGCAAATAAAAACAGAAAAATGGACTTTACTTTTAAACAATGTACCCACTAATGAAAAATAAATTGGCCTTTTTTATTTTTTTTTATCTTATTTCATTTTCAATAAAATAAGAAATTTTAAAAATATTTATTAAAAATTATTGACCAAATTTGGGCGTGGTTGACAGCCCTAGGAATGGGCCTGGGATGCCGCACAGCCCCCGGGCTTGACCTGGCTCTCGGCGGCCCTAAATAAGCATTCTACTTTTTTTCATAGGCCTGTGATTGTAAGCGGCAATGTGAAAAGATCTTTTCTTACGGTGTTTAACTCGGCTCCGCCTCGGAGGTCGTGTGTAAAACCCCCTTTTCGCACCAATTGCATAATAAACTATTATAAAGGCCATTGTAGTAGACGTAGGCCATGTAAGTACATTTATAACATCTGACAGGTTAGTTATTGTTATTAAAGTGTATACTACGCCTCGTTTAATAATAATTGATGTCACATGCGATAAACTGTAACTTTTTGTACTAGTTGCAAAGGGTAATCATTGGGTACTAATTGGTACTGGTAGCTAAGTTTTAACGTATCCGTTGTATTTTTTAAATTCTCTTTTGCCGAACTTTGTGCCTTGCTTTTTTATTATAAATATCTAATTAGTGTAAATTATTTAAATTTTTTCTTGTTTAGAGGCTATAAATATTATGAATAGTGATTTTATATATACATGCATAGCTGATTATTTAATAAAAATTTTAAGATTTCTATTGTTTTTCTTTCCTTTTCCGCCTTTCCCCCCAGGTACTCTATCAACGGGGAATATTGCATTGAATAGTTTTTAAATTTTCTACTATCGACGTTGTGGTCTGGTGGTCAGCGCAGCGGCCTCACAGATCGTAGGCCCGGGTTCCATTCCCGGTGCCGGCAACGTGGATGTTAAATTTGGAATTTGGTTTAAGAGGTGGCGCCGTCTTTCGGAAGAGACGTTAAACTGTGGGCCCCGTGTCATGGATGTTGGCACGTTAAAGAACCCTACCTTCGACAAAGAGGGATTCGGCAAAAATTACCAGATAGTGTGTGACAAATTCCCTGGCGTCGGTGATTGGCCTCGTTGCGGAAAAAGGCCGACGTAAAATAAATAATCAAAAAAAAATTTTCTACTGGTCAAAGTTTTTAGTTTCCTAATAATATTAAATTATAATGCTTTAGGGAAATCATAACGGCAACGCTGTTTGGACATTTTTCAATACGATTGACGCAGAATTTTTGATATTCATTCGTTTTCTAACGTTCCAGTGTTGGTGAGCTGTGTTAAGTTTGCTTTTTAATATTTTAATTAGGAGCGTAAAGTATGCGTGTGTTTGTGATCAATTGCGTTTTTCGACATAGAAGTACTATTTATTACTATTGACGATGGTTAACCCAGTGCGTGGTGCTCAGACCAAGCACTAGTGCTTGGTCTGAGGCGTGGTGTGTAAGAGACCCGTTTACTGTCGTACTGGATTAATATTTCGGTGGTAAAAGTGAGGTTATTCAGGTTATGTTTTTTTAGCCTAACAGCAATGGTGTAGGGTAGACGCACCAGTTTTGGTTTCTGCTCTGGTAGTGGCCACTTTACATTTTGTCACGAAATTATAAGAACTGCATGCTAATAACGGCGTTACCTGTTGTTTCCTCCTAAAATTTAAATTATTCTATTCAACTTCATATGATACTCGCCTAGATGTCGCAAGTTAGTTCGACATGGCGCCGAATGAAAAGTAAAGTGCACGTGTTTCAGTGGTTTTCTTAGTAAAATCGCTAAGGAACCCGTCTATATATTTGTTGCTTTTTTCTAACTATCATATACATTAAACCAAATGTTGGTCCAATTATGCGTTTGGTAATATGTCTGGAATAGTATTTTAAATGTAGAATTATTAAATCCCTGACTATATTTTATTTTGAGGTGGCCAAAACCGGTATTAGATTCTTTAAAAAAAAAAGTAGTTTTGGTCATAGGGGTGGCCAAATTCGGTTTGTCGATTTCTAGTTTTGGTCACTCTTTTAGCCCTATAAAGATCAATAAAGAGCCTGAAAAAAAATGCAAGGAGATCATTTCCGGAAATGGAAAAATATTTAGATTTTTCATTTGTATGGAAACCTCTTGGTCTAGGTAATTTTTAAGTAATTCGCGTAGGGCTATTTAAAAAAAAATGTAATTTGATAATATGTAGTTAGATTTAAGAAAAATTATTTTTTGTGAAAGTTTATACATAATAAAACAATTTTCCGTTCCTTCATTTAGCACAAATTCGACAAAATCATTAGGTATACTTATATACCTATATACCAAAACAAAAGTGTGGCCAAAACTGGTTTTAGGGAATGGCCATAACTAGGCAAAAACTGGCCATAACCGGTGAAAGTATCTCATATCTTCAATTTTCCCACCTATCTCCCATCCCATCACTATTTGAAGTATATTTATCTATCCCTTTTTATTAACTATGGGTATGATAGAGAAAATGATTTAATGAGTATATTCGAACAGGATTAACATAATTGTTTATTAAACTTGGCTAATACGTTAAAGTGGCCAAAACAGGTAACTCTACCCTAGATAGTTCTGTATTTTAAGTAAATGTCACAAAATGTATGGATTGTTTTTGAAAAAAAACGACAGGCCATTCACTATAATGATAACAGCAAGTATTTACAGGTTACAGAGTGTTGCCATTTTTTAAAGTCATCTTCTAACTTATCTAAAACTTTGGAAGTATGTCTGCTCTAATTGTAAACAAATGGTTGTTGATGAATGGAATATGGAATGTTTTGTCTCCTAATATCACATGAAAAATCGGTTAAAACGATTAAAAAAAAACCGTTTGAATTTTTATTAATAATTGCGATTAATACATCCAAGGTGGTGAGTTTTTACACATTTGTGCCAAAATTCCTCGAAAATAATTTAAAATGCCCATCCATCTCCAGCTTCCACCTATTATTTCTCTGTGCAACCGCAGGAAACCATTTTCTTTTCTATCGTAACGTATAGTGATGGGAAAAATCGAGTTATTTCAATAATCGATTACCGATTATCGAGTGATTTAAAAAACCGAATTATAATCGATTGTTCACTCAAATGCTATATGAGGGCAATTTAAAAAAAATTAATTTTTTTAACCACTTAATTTTTTTAGACTTCTAAAAAAAAAAAAAAAAAAAAAAGGTCGCCAGTTCCATAAACTAACTATTTCCTATAGCCCCGCAATGAGTGATCGGTTGGTTATTTTTTTAACTCGAGTGATCCCATCACTATCAAAAACCAGTATGTTCATCACTCATTTCGTCACTCGAATAATTTCCGAAGATAATCGAATAATTCGAGTGATTGAAATAACCGAATTAACGGTTATTTTTCACTCGAGTTATCCCATCACTATACGTAACCTCAGAAAATGAAACGACACTTTTATTTATTTATATATTAGTTCTTGTTCTTGTCGTGTAGTTCTGTAAGTATCTGTTGGTTCTACTTAAGTTTCTTGGAAAAATTTACAACACAAGAAGTTTCCTAAAGTATGGAATCCATTTCTGACCAGGAAATGGACAAGACCCATTTAATGCACAAGAATTTAGTTGCAGAAGCAAAAACTAATTCAGGACGTCCTATTTATGAACAAAATACAGAACACGTCTCTAATCCAAGCTTTTTCCCTGTATTAGAAGAACATAAAAATGTATCAAGTCGTGCAACTTCAGAATTTGAAAATGCTATCAATTTACTGATAAAAGAGGAGACGGACACGGATGATTATGAAAATAAAATTATTCCACTTGAAGCTCCTATAAGTTATTATACTAATGAGTATGTTAAACAAGAACTTGACTTAGGACAATTGGAAAACAAAGTAATTGTTCAAAATGCGTTTGTTGTGGATAATCCAGTTCACATTCCTTACTCCCTTAATAATAACAAGAATCGTAAATTAGATGTACTTTTGGAAAATCCAAAAATAATGGAAAAAGATGGGAAACCTGTTGTTGATAATTTACGCCGGCTTTATGATTTAGATTTAAATAGGTAAGTTTTATAATTCTTGGTCAATATACAAATATGAACTAAGTACCTACCTATGACAAAATATTTTCTTCTTTCTTTAATAAGCTAAGTTTATAAATAAGCTTTTTAAGCAAAGCGCTAATTTTGAAATAAGTTGGACCCAAATACATTTTTTTTCAAGGTATAATGAACCTATTTATACACAGAACAAGGCCTTGGTTAAAATGGAAATCAACTCCACAGAGAATGATGTGAAGAGAAAATATGAAATTGCCTTTGATGACTGTACAGGTAAAAATGAAGAGTTGGACATTACAAAAGATTTGGAAGAAAGTGAAACCAGGTGGGTACCTACTTTCTAGGAATTTGGAATAACACAGATAATATTATCTGTGATAATAAGTAAAAAATGTGTTATTTTCCTTAAGTATGGGTACAAAAAAACTACTCTTTCCTGAGGCAAACGTTTTTGCTGTTTATTTAACCATCCTGAACAATTTATTTTTCTATCATTTATTTTATCTCTATCTTATATAATTTGGAAGCTGTGTCGCATTTTAATGATCTTGGCATAATTTTTTATAGCGATTTATCATTTAATATGCATATAGACAACATCATTTCCAAGAGCTTTAGGCTGCTGGGTTTCATAAAGCTACACACAAAACATATTTCGGACACCAAGGCTTTGACAGCCCTCTACAACTGTTTGGTACGCAGTATTATGGAATATTGCTCTGTAATTTGGAGTCCACATTATCAATGTCATATTAACAGACTGGAAAGGGTACAGAATAAATTTGCAAAATATCTGCTTTTTAAATTACATTTTCCATATTAAGGCGTTCCTTATGAAACTAGGCTCTTTTTATGTGGTCTACAAACGCTTGAATATCGCAGAAGGAAGGCTCTGTTAATTTTTTTATACAAAGTGATCAATGGTCATGTGAACTGCGAGTGGTTACTGCATATGGTCTCATTGCGCGTCCCAGTAAGGAGAACCAGACAACTCCAATTGTTCCTGGAACGGACACATCGGACAAATTACGGTAGAAGTGCTTTTGTTGAAAGGACGTTAAGTAATTATAACGGACATTTTGCAGATTGTGATATTTTTGGGATGAGTCTCGGGGCGCTAAAGAGACATTGAATTTATACAATGTAACTATGTGTCTTAATATATGTACCATTTAGAACTTAGGATTCTGTAGAGTACATTGTAAATAAATAAATACCTAAATAAAAAATAATTAATTTTTTTTTTTTTTTTTTTTTTTTTTTTTTTTTATGTATTATAAATAAATCCTTTATTAAATTACATTTGTATACACCACAATATAAAAACAAATCAGCTAAATTATTTTCACACATATATCATACATTTTTTTCAAAAAGCACCTAGATGTAAAACATCTGTATGTGCAATTGTGCATAGTAGTTTTTCTTTGTTTTTTTTTTAAATAATAATTACCATTTATATGTAGGTACAGTTATATAATGCAAATATATTTCAAACTAAAAAACCAAATAGTTAACAAACAATACATAAAATATATAAAACAATTATCTAAAAAACCTTTCAAATTGATGAAGATTCTCAAATATTACATTTTTAATTAAACGCTTGAAACTTATTTTAGAGCAATTTCTTACTCCACCGGGCAGTAAATTATACAGTTTGGGACCAAAATAATTAATGTATCTTAGATTAAGATTATTTTTACTTATTGGTAGTTTGATTTGTCTGTTGTTCCTGGTTCTTGTTTCATAAGTATGATCAACAAAAAGTTTTAGGTTAGGTCTAGTGTGTACATAAGAGGAAATTGTAAGAATATACATTGATCGAATGTTAAAAATGTCGTTATCAAAAAGCAAATGTGTTGGGTACAGTCTATTTTTTTTGAAAATAATTTTGAGTATATATTTTTGTATTATATTTAATTTGTACAGGCTGTTATTATATAGTCCACCCCACACCAATATTCCATATCTTATAATTGATTCCACAAATGATCTATAAATTATTAATAGTGTCTTCCTATTTAAAAATTGTCTTAATAAGTAAAACTTATGAATGAGTTTGCGAATTCTGTTGGAAACATAATCAATATGTGGTTGCCATTTAAGAAATTTATCAATCACAATTCCAAGAAATTTTATAGATGAAGTTTCTTTAATACAATGATTATCTACGACAATGGAATGATATTGTGGTCTGTCTGCATTAGTAAGTGAAAAAGCTATGTAGTTTGTTTTTGATAGGTTTAATGTTAGTTTATAGGTTTGAAGCCAGTTCTTTATTTTTGCTAAACTATTTACGGTTTTATTTTTTACATTGTCCCAGGTATCTCCAGAGATAACAAGGGCCGTATCATCTGCATAAGACACGGTTAAGCCTTCGACATGTAATTTTAACAATGTGTTGATATAGGTTATAAAAAGCACTGGTCCCAAGACCGTTCCTTGTGGAATGCCAATCTTAATTTTTTGTTTTTTACTCAAGATATTATTTAACTTGACCATTTGAGGTCTTTCTGACAAGTAACTTGTAAACAACCGTAAAGCTATCCCTCTTATTCCACATCTTTCAAGTACATTAATAAGTTCGTTATGAGGCACAGTATCAAGAGCCTTGGCAAGGTCTAAAAATACAGCCAAACATTTTTTATTTGAATTTAAATTGTTGACAACTTCAGTTATTAATCTGTGCGTTGCGTATAAATATACTTACATTTTGATTTATACTTAATTCACCCCTTTGTTCTTTACAAAGAAGAAATAGTTCAGTGTTGGCTCAGTGAACTGGCAAGTTGACCGAGGTGATCCTTCTTTTTTCCTTCTCCTGAATCTTTCCACTAACTAGCTTAATCACCTCTGCGCACTCGACCAACCTTTCTGACCTCACTATATAGATCAGAATGCCTTCCCGGGTCAGGCGAGGGCAGATGATTGAGATTAAAACTTCTGCATCTCATGTAACGCAATGTAATTTTTAAGTCATTCAAAGAAAAATGAAAATTGAAATTGAGACAATTTAAAAAATGCTTTAAAGATACCTGTGCCTGTGAAGGTATAATCCTCGGTATAATCTAATGAATTAATTTTTTTTTATGCCATAGTCCATAAATTACCAGATGTGAAACAGTTTTTTTTTTGTTAAATTTCATCTTTTGTATTCATAGATAAAATATGGGACTTTGGGGTTTTGTTAGTCGTTGTAGTTATGTAAATAAAACTCGGTGTTCGGAAAACAAGAAACGGGAAGTAACAACTTTATTTAAAACACTGTACAAAATTAAAAACCGAAGTCAAGGTGCCAGTAGGAAGATTGAAACCAGAGTCCCTTTTTCAGGTCAAAAACCGACCCTCCAGCTAGTGGACTGTGTAAAGCAGTAAAAATGCATCTGGCGTTTATTGGGTATTGACAATGAACAACAATAAAATCTGGTATTTCCTAGGAAACAATTCTAACAAAAGTTATAGACTTCGGTTTCAATGAATGTTCTAAAACTGACTTACTACGGTCTAGTCCAATCACATCTTTCATATGGGATAATATTTTGGGGAAGCTCGGCTTATCTTGGCAGAGCATTTGTTATGCAAAAAAGAATTATAAGATGTATGTTAGGCCTTCCGTCGGGTGCTCATTGTCGAAGAGCTTTTGTTGATCCGGGTCTCTTGACTCTTCCATCACTTTAATATACTCCGACTATTCTATATGTTAAAAGGAATGAAGCTGAATTTCTTAAAAACTCAGACATACATAATTGTAACACGAGAACTCAAAATCACTTACATTTTTCATATTCTCGCTTAAGTGTTGGTCAGAACTCCCCTTCTTTTTAGGGAATTATTTTGTATAATAAGTTCCTGCAAATATTTGGTAATCAAACTGTCAGTTTTAAATAGTATATTAAAGTACGAGTTTCATAAGAAGCGGTTTTAGCGCCCGCGTCTATTTTAAAAAACGAGCCACGAAGTGGCGAGTTTTTTTATTGACACGGGCGCTAAAACGCCTTATGAAACATGTGCTTTATACTTTTTTTTCTATTTCACCTTTTATAATCAAGAAAAATACATTTTAAAAAGAAAATAAATCCTTCAAATTTTGTAAATTTGTATGTCTAAATTTTATGTTGCTAATACTATTTTTTATCATAGGAGCCTCTGGACAACAAAAATTATTTTGCAAATTGTCATTTTTTGATTTATTGACCCATTTTCACCACGAGATTCTAAAGTTATTTTAGCGATATGAGATTTGAAATTGGACGGAATACCTTGTGTGATCCTTGTACATTCGGTACATATACAGAGCGTTCGGAAATTCGGGAGATTTTGCTACTTTTTTTCGAATTTCAAAAGACGTGATTTTACGTCACGGCATTGCAATTTAGTATAGGAAAGAGGGAAAATTCAAATAAAGTTGAAGTTAAAATCGACATTAGAAGGTTAGTAGATTGAATTTTGGATAGGATTTGGCAGAAAATGATAGCTTGAAGCATCTACAAAAGATTGATTTCTAGATTTATGCAACCAACATACATGACTGTTATCCACACAGAATAAAAAAGTAAGTTATCAAGCTAGTTTTCCTCTGCGAAAAATGGGTTTTCTCGTAAATCACAAAGGCCGCGCAAGTCAATGAAATAAAACATTTAAATGTTACCAACATCAAATAAAGAAAAAACGCGTATCGAAATAGCTTCATTACGATCCGCAAATGAGGGTCGTACTGAACTCATTATGAACGTGAAATAGAAAAAGTGCTTTATATAATTTCTTAATAGGCCAGGCTTTTTATGATGTGGATGAATACTTGGCATTGTAAATTGATTTTCATATTTTATATTATTTATTTTTGTGTTTTCATAAAGTTTAGATATACTTAGTATTGATCAGTGGCGGCTCTTCCTTATGGTCATTTGGTCAATGACCTCCCTCACTAATTCTCTTCTCATGTAACTTAATATTTATTAAGTTTAAATAAGGTTTAAAAGCCATCGAATCAGTCAAACCTCGTTTGTTTCGTGAACCATTACTATTACCTCTAAAATATCCTTCGTAGTTTACTAAAGTTTATGATCACAGACACGCACTATAAATAACTGTACTTCATACGTTCTTCGTATATTGAATCCAGGTCCAGGCCACTTTTGACCACCGCTCTGTGTTTGCTTTCCCAGAGAAATTTAATGCGCAAGCGTGCAAGAGAGAAACAAACGCATGCTACTACTGAAAGGAAAGACAAAGATACGAGTCATATAAAGGCTATAAGCCTCATCAAGTTTCGATGAGGTTCCGACAAACGTTGCAATTTTGCAGAAACGTGTGGGAAGGGATGTTACGTTGCGGAGCAGTTCTTAGCTGAGTTTATTTTCTAGGAAAATTTGTTGGCTTAAGTAGGTAAGGAGGGTTGTATAATGTATATTCAAATATTCATTGTCAGTTTGTCATTGTTTACATTTATTGGATTTTTAATTTACGTACGGGTGCCAGTCGGGTTTGATAATTTGTTGGTTTGTTATTATTTAACGAGTATTATGTTAAATAGTTTATTGTTTCTTGTGTCACAAAATGTCGGTTGTAAAAAATATAAGCCAGGAACGATTATCTGCATTAGCGATGTTATCAGTTGAAAAATATTTTGTAAGTATTCCAAATTTTAATGAACGGGGTCATTGATCACTTTGCAGGAACTAAAGAGAGAATAATCCACCTTAAGTTAATATTATTATTTGCTAGGTGTCTTATGTTGTCACTTTCCATGTAATGAACTGTTAAGTTAGTTTGGAATAAAGGTATTTTGAAAGTTAAGTTCAAATCTGTTTAAAATGTACGTATTGGTCGGTCCATATTTTATTTTTTGATTTTTTATCAGGTAAAATTATAGTGTTAACAGAAATTAGTGTAAATACATCAAAACTACAATTTTAATAGGCAAAAAAATACTTTTATGGGCGTGGCACTCAAAAAAAAATTTAGCCTTCGGCGATTGGCCTGCGGCGCTGTTGATATATCCTTACAATGCTAAATGACCCCCCGCTTCAAATATCCACGAGCCGCCACTGGTATTGATGTAAAGAATATTTTAATAGCTTAGTATTGTAGGCATATTGACAAGTCTGATAAGGTTAGCCTATATTGTAGATAATCTTGAATGACGAATAAAGATTACTTTACTTTACTTAAAACTAAATAACCTAATAAAGTATTAAAATTTACAAAAGCTTTCTAAAACTAAAATTATACAGGGTGTCGTATACCGCTACAGGACTTTAAATATGACTCAAACATTGTTTTGTTTATGGTTCAATTATTGCCCACTTTATTTTTTAATTTATTTTTTTATTATTTATTTATTACAAATAATATATTTACAGAAACCTATTGTATTATATTAGCTTTCTATACTCATAAGTAATCCTAACTATTATTAGTTTGGTACCTAAGTAACAGGGTTACTTGTATGTACCAGGATCTTACACATTTTATGATTCCCTATATTTTAGATTTTTAACCCGAGCTCTGACCTAAATATAGTCACTTCCTGATGTGAATGAATAATCGATATTATTTTGTTATTTATTTAAAAAGATTTTCAAATTTTTTAAATTCTGATAATATGTATTTTCTACATTCGTCCTTAAATCTATGTAGGTTTGTTATGCTTTTAAATCGTACTGGCATCATGTTGTAAATTTTGGGCCCTAGGTAGCAAACACTCTTTAAATTGATATTGTTATAATTTACTGGAATTATCATATCCCTATTCATTCTAGCACGAGTGTGATAACAGTGGCTAATGGTATTTTCAGCGGATTTGGTTTTATGAATAAATGTTGATATAGTTACCATATAAAGAGTCTGAACATTACAAATATCATCAGAAAACAGCAATTTTGTGGGATACAATTTATTTCTTTTAAAGATAACTTTCAATATATATTTTTGAGTGATATTCAATCTGTAAAGAGCACTGTCATATAGACCTCCCCAGACCAGAATTCCGTACCTGATCAATGATTCAGCTAGGCTCTTATATATAAGTATAGTTAAATTCACATAAAGTTTTAATGCCAAATGTCAAGAATTGTCAATATAAGTATATACAGTGTGTGTATAAAGTCTGGAAACGGCTTAATAACATCACAATTTACTGGCCGATTTAAACCAAATTTGGTACAGTTGTGTAAGAGGATCTAACGCACCGAATGACGATATTGGCGTTGTTGCCAGCTTTTTAGTTTGTCTGGAATTCGAACGAATTTTATATTTTTAAATATAACACCCAGTATATTTTTACATTTTTAAATTCCACATAAAATCATAATTATTTTTTATTAAATGCATTATTAGTCTATACTTCATAGTTTCCGAGATATGGACTCTCGAAAAGTGACATTTTTGAACTTTGACAGCTTATAACTTTCTAACAGTACGTCTTAGAGCAAAGCGGCTTACATGTCCCTATCTTCAATTTTTATTATCTTCCCAAAAAAATCAACTTCCGGTTAAACCGGATGTAACTCGAAAGCAGGAAATATAGTTGTTCCGGTTTAACTGGAAGTTGATTTATTTGGGAAGATAATAAAAATTGAAGATAGGGACATGTAAGCCGTTTTGCTCTAAGACGTACTGTTAGAAAGTTATAAGCTGTCAAAGTTCAAAAATGTCACTTTTCGAGAGTCAATATCTCGGAAACTATGAAGTATAGACTAATAATGCATTTAATAAAAAATAATTATAATTTTATGTGGAATTTAAAAATGTAAAAATATACTGGGTGTTATATTTAAAAATATAAAATTCGTTCGAATTCCAGACAAACTAAAAAGCTGGCAACAACGCCAATATCGTCATTCGGTGCGTTAGATCCTCTTACACAACTGTACCAAATTTGGTTTAAATCGGCCAGTAAATTGTGATGTTATTAAGCCGTTTCCAGACTTTATACACACACTGTATATAAGTAGTTTTGTATTTAAAATGTCTCTTAAAATGTAGAATTTATGAATCAGTTATAATTTTATTAGATAAATATTCAATATGTGGGTACCATTTTAAAAATCGGTCTACTATTATTCCAAGATATTTTGTTTGCGTTACTTCATTAACTAGTTGATCATTAACCATGACACTTGTGAAGTCGGGCCTGTTGGCACCTGTTAAAGAGAATGCAATATAATTAGTTTTTGATAAGTTAAGTGACAATTTAAAGCTTTCTAACCATTTTTTTGTTAGTTTTAAACCATATATTATTTTCTTCCTAACCTCTTAGTTATTATTATTTTATCAATAGCAAGCGGAAAGTCCGATGAAGCTATTGTTTTAGTCTCTGTGATTTGTTTTTCTTTCTTTAATTGTTCATCGTGATTTAAAATGTCCAAAAGTCCGTTGGCTAGTTTAAATTACTTGTTAAATTCTTACGCGAAAGTTATTTAAACATGTACACAAATATCATTAAATATTTAAAAACGAATGTCATCAAGCACCGTAATGTACAAAATTTTGAGTTGACTGCTCAAAATTACGATCAACTTGGTTTTTAAAGGAGTTTACACTATTTGCACAGACTGTACTTTATTCAAGCGAGTTCCATATGTATTATGTACACTACCCGATTGATGAGAAAGTTCTTTCTTGGAAATGTCGCGGATTTTTCTTTGCTTAATTTTTTTGAGTGTCCCCGAAGCTGTTGATTCTGATTTAAATGAAACAAATTTCTCAAGTTACAAGAATAGTAGTCTGTTAGTATTTTAAAAATTTCTATTATATCACCCCTAGTTCTTATTTGCTTCAGAGTAGTTAGCCCAAATCTTTTAAGTCTTTCGGGATAAGGTAAACCTCTCAATTCAAATGGAATTCTGGTAATCCGCCTTTGGACCCTTTCCAAAATTTCAATATCTTTGATGTAGTAGGGGTTCCAAATATTGTATCCATATTCAATTTTTGGTCTAATATAGGAAGTGTACAATTTCTTTACAATCTGTAGAGAGTGATCTTTGAAAGTCTTTTGCACCATGAAAATAAAATATTGGCTTTCTTTACCATTTTAATAATATGTGCTTCCCATTTTAAATTAGAAGAAATCACTAACCCCAGATCTGTTTGTTCTGTAACACTAATAAGTTGAAGATTATTTAGCAAATATGTTTCACAAGGGTTGTTTGAGCCAATATGCAATACTGTACATTTTGATACATTAAGCTTCATGCACCACTGACTTGTCCATGACTCAATACGCCTCAGATCTCTGTCTAAGCATTGCTTTTGCAACAATGGATTACGGAATAACTTGGTATCGTCAGCAAAAAAAATTATGAATGTCTCAATATTCCATGACAAATCGCTAATGTAAACTAGAAACAGCAATGGTCCTAAAACAGATCCTTGAGGGACCTCACTTATAACTGGATGTTTATTGGATAATATACCATTGACCCTTACTTGATAAAAGCGGTTGGTGAGAAAGTCATTGATTAGACTAAGAAGCTTGATACCAAAATGTTCAAGCTTGTAGAGCAACAATGAATGTGGTACTTTATCAAATGCTTTCTCGAAATCCAGGTATATTACATCGGTAGGTTGCATTTCATCGAGAGCTTTTGTCCATTTATTAACGCAGCTTAAAAGGTTTAGTAATTGTTGAGCGCTTAGATATGAAACCGTGTTGTGAATCTGATAGAACTTTGTTGTTAAGTAAGAAGTCAGTCAATTCTGTAGCTATGATTTTTTCTAGACATTTGCAAGGATTGCAGGTCAAGCTGATGGGTCTATAATTTTCTGCAACATGTCTGTCAGCCTTCTTATAAAGTGGAGTAACTACTGCTTGTTTCCAGATTTCTGGAATTTTTCCTGAATTCATACACTCCTGAAATAATAGCGAAAGGTGGTTGCTAATAGAGCCTTTGCACTTTTGTAGAAATATTGTTGGAAAAACCATCCGGGCCTGGACTGGAGTCAGACTTCATTTCACTTAAAGCTTTGATTACCTTCTCTTCTGTAAATTCTATGCTGTGTAATGTATTAGTTACTCTTGACGCGTTTGGTAAAGTTGGTGTGACGTTCTGATTTGGACTGAACACTTTGTTAAATTGTACGGCGAATTGTTCCCCCATATGTTTAGGATCAGTTATTAATGCATTGTTATCGTCCTTTATCGATATAGTTGATACTTTAGAGTTAAGGCTCTTTGTTACATATTTAAAAAATTGTTTTGATGTGCTATTTGTTGCTATTCCATTTTCGTATTTTTGTCGTGCTTCTGCAATTGTTTGTTTTAGTTTATTACTTTGAATCCTATAATTCTGATAGTTTTCTATCGTTCTTCTGTTGACATATTTATCCCAAAGCCGTCTTTTTTTATTAATTTCTTTAAAAATACGCCTGTTAATCCATGGTTTTTGAGAATTAACTCTTACGGAAACGTTTGGTATGAACTTATCTATTGTAGAATTTAAAATATTTTCAATATCATTGTAAGTAGTGTTGGAGGGCATTATGGTTGGTGTGACATTTTGAAACTGTTCTTGCAAGTGATCATTAATACCAACGTAGTTTGCATTCCAGAAGTTACGCCTGAGTATATTTTGGGTCGGTTTAATAATAGTTTTTATTTGCGATTTGACAGTAATTACTAAATGATCACGTTTTCCGACTGGTGGTTTACTTTGTATATCGTAGACAGAGTTTTTTGAATTGCACAAAAAGAGGTCAAGAAGTTGTTGTTTCTAAATCTTGTTGGAAATGAAATTAATTGGTATGCGTTGATTTCGTGATAGATGTCAAGTAAGTCCTGGGACTTCTTATCAGCAATTTCTAAAGAGCTGTTATTCCAGTTTATATTGGGGTAGTTAAAATCGCCCATGATGAAAGTGGGTACTGGGGTAGAAAAAGCTTCTTTAATTTGGTTAATCATTTGCAAATTAATAACTACTGAGGTTTGATTCGGTACATGCGGTGCATGCTAAATGTATATTGGTATCATTAATTCGGACTTCTATCCAAAGAGAATTAACTGGCAGTTTAATTTTATATTTTTGTGATATATTAGAAGCAAATATGTTGATGTTGTCTACTTTATTTTTGATATATATACATACACCTCCTCCTTTTTGATCCGCTCGATCATTTCGAAAAAGAGTATATCCATCTAGATTAATTAAGCTGTTGTTTATATTATTATGTAACCCAGTGGCGTAGCTAGGATTTTGTCTTGGGGGGGGGCATATAGTTGTATAGAGGTGTAAAGCCCGCCACGGCCGAAAGCGCCGCAGGCGAAAAAATTTTGAACCACGCCCAAATTTAGCGAAATTTGACAGTATTAGCAGTGTTGCTGTTTTTATACACTGGCAAACAATGGTAAAAACTAGCGACATAAGAACAGTGAGAGAAAATATACAATATAATATAAAAATTAAATTTAACTACCTATTAAAAGTTTTTAAATTATTGTTGATAATTCCTTTTTTCATGGCTCTTGGGGGGGGCAAATGCCCCGATGCCCCCCCCCCCTAGCTACGCCGGTGATGTAACCATGTTTCGGTTAACATAATGACAGTTGGGTTTGATTTTTGAACGTCTATCTTAAACTCATCTACCTTGTTAACTAGTGAACACGTATTAGTATACCAAAATGAAATTTCAACCACCCCATCTGTCTTTCATTAGGTTTTTGGTTTTTCTGTTATAATATATATAGTAGAAATTCCCCTTATATATTTAATTTTCAAATTTTGATTACCCTTTCTTTTTTCTTCTTCTAATTTTTCAATGACTTCTTTAAGGCTGTAGAACTGTTTGATCGCTTTTTATGTACATACCGTTTTCTTCCACTGCTCTTCTATTCTTTAAGACTGTTAAAGCTTCTTCTTTGGATGGGAAAATTACTCTAATGCATTTTGCCGTCAACATAGCGTCCTAATCGCATTATTTCAGAATCTCTTGGCAAATCTAGCTCCATTTTTTCAAAGATCTTTAGGATATTTTCTTTATCTTCATCTTTTCTACCTTGCAATTATTTTTTCTTAGATTCCTCTACCCCAAATACTAAAATATTTCTGGTTCTGCTTTCCCTATCTTTTAATTCCATTAAAGTAGGTTCCAACATACGTTCCGTAATATGATTTGCGGGTTTTTTAGTGTAGTAGTAGAATGATTTCAACCTTTTCCTCTAAATTCTTAAGAACTTCAGCGTAATTTTTTTTGGGTAGTTCTTTAATTTCTTCGATATCTTTGCTTATTATAGCTAAATCTTCTTTAAATCGGGTGGAGGTTTCTACTTGTTCTTTCATTCGGGCATCTAAAGAGATTTTATATGATTCTTTATCAGTTCTTAACTCCATTGTGGTTTTAGAGGTTTTTCTTGAATCCGCTAATGATTTAGATAAGTCTTCTTTTAGAGTTATTATTTCCTGTTGAGCTTTAGTGAGGTCCTGTTTCATTTTTGAAATCGCCCTAATACAATCCGGACAGAGAAATAACATAGCTCTTGATTGACTAGGGACGCAGCGAATCTCTTGGGCTTGCAATTTGACGCAATCACTGCATACTCCCAGCTTACAAAAATCACATGGAAAACCGAGCCAAGTATCACCATCGAAAATCAGTACCGTATCATCAGCGTAAGATATTATTGAACCCTTAACATCAAGCGATAACAAGCTATTTATATACGTTATAAATAGGATAGGGCTAAGGACCGTACCCTGTGGTACCCCAATTCTTACAACCTGCTCGCCACTTAAAACATTATTGATCCTCAAGACCTGACATCTCCCGTGAAGATAGTTTTGAAACAATTTCAACTCTGTTCCCCTGACTCCATATAGTGCTCTAAAACACTAAGAAGTTTATCATGGGGAACAGTGTCGAACGCCTTTGCCAGGTCCATAAAGACTGCAGCACATTTTCGTCCTGTATTTATGTTATAGGTAATTTCTGATATTAATCGATACTTCCGTACTACAACCCGGCAAAAAGCCATACTGACCTTCTGATAGGATGTTATTTAAAAAAAAAATGCAAACAGCCTTTCTTTTACACATTTCTCAAATAACTTCGAGAAATTGCTTATTATACTTATAGGTCGATAATTGCTTATTAGCGTCGTAGAACCATTCTTATGAATCGGAGTGATAACTGACATTTTAAAATGAGAAGGTACAATCCCTGTTAGAAAAATTCTGTTTATT
Organism: Polydrusus pterygomalis; assembly: GCA_963969555.1. Classification (NCBI taxonomy): domain Eukaryota; kingdom Metazoa; phylum Arthropoda; class Insecta; order Coleoptera; family Curculionidae; genus Polydrusus; species Polydrusus pterygomalis. Next base: position 5,444,584 of record OZ018375.1, read on the forward strand.
ATATGTGTTAGTGGTTTTAATATAACTTTATGAGTCTGTTTTATTAATTGAGATGTAATCCCGTCCAGGCCTGGCGATCCACCGGTCTTTAAGGAAGAAATGTATCTAATCAACTCATTTTCATCGACAGGGAATAAGAACATCGAATTTTGTACGGAAAAATCAATATTTATTGGATTAATATGTACTGGGATTGTATCAGCCATTCTGGTTCCGACACTCGCAAAATAACGGTTACAATGGTCGGCCATATCTACATCATTTTTGAAATCGCCTTTCTGGTCGTTTTTTATTTTTAACTTATTTGTTTTAATTTTACTTTCATAAGTAGCGTTTTTAATTATCTCGTAAATTTTTTTCATATTACCTTTATTGTTGTTTATTTGATTTTTATATAATTCATGTTTTCTTTTCTCGATTATTTTATTTAAGTTATTTCGATATTTTTTATAGGTATTTTCTAATTCTATGTTATATTTTTGTAACAACCGTCTTTTCATTTTGTCTCTATATACTCTGTTTAATAGACGTTACAATGCCGTTAGTGATCCATTCCTTGATCTTTCTATGTTGTCTAACTTTGACTAGGTATTCCGTGGTAGCTTTTAGTTTTAGTGTGTTAAATGTTGTTATGAAATTGGAAGCCGCAGACTCAGGATCAGGCTCATTTATGACGTGCGTCCAATCCTGGACATTCAATGAAGCGATAAATTTGTTAAGGTCAAATCTTAATGATTACTACAATGTTTATTAAGGGGTTGTGTAAAAAGGACTATGTTTAAAACTAGTAAATTTAAAAAAAAAAATTGTCAGAAAAAATACTTTTTTCATTTCATCCTTTTCAAAACGTTATTCATGTGCTCCGAGCAAAATATTTTGCCTCAGATATATTTTCAAGATTATGCTACCTAATTCGTGAGAATATTCTCTTCTAAGCTAAGTTTATAAACAAGCTTTTTAAGCAAAGCGCTGATATTAAATAAGCTTGACCCAATTACATTTATTTTTTCAGGTGTAATGAACATATTTCTGCACAGAACAAGGTCCCGGTCAAAATAGAAACCAACTTGACAGAGAATGACGTGGAGAGAAAGCATGAAATTACCTTTAATGACTGGACAGGTAAAAACGAAGAGTTGGAAATTAAAGAAGATTTGGAAGAAATTGAAACCAGGTGGGTACCTACTATGGCCTTTTAGGATTTTGGACATAATAGGGAAAAATATATATTTTTGAATTTGGGAAAACTAAATTAAAACATAATTATTTAACACGAAATAACAATAATTTTTTTCTTAATAATTTTTCAAAAAATATTGCATATAAATCAGTTTTTCATAAGGGTCTTATTGAATTTAATAAATTAAACAAGTCAATTAAAAATCAAAAAAGTTTAAAATCTTTTAAAAAAAAGTTTAAAATCTTTCTTATTAACTCAACAGGACAAATAAAGTTTCAAAAGGTCAGTTAATTCAAAAAATAAATAAGAAAAGGGTATAAACTTGTTAAAATGTATCATGTAGCCACGTGCTAAATAAATCTTTTTACTACTACTACTATTTAGTTACAGCCTCTTAAATGTAAATAATAATATCATTTTCCATTAGTTCTGTTTTTTCTGTTTTTTTATTTGCAGTATTTCGCCAGATTGCGATTGTCAAGATCACCAGGGTAAATTTGAGCAGTGCACGCCCGAGACGAGTGATCAATTAAATAATGAAATATCACTTAAACAATCTTATCTGCTACAGCATAATCCAGAGCAAAAGTTTAAATGCGATCAGTGTTCTTTTAAAACAAATTGGATAAGCCAATTAAACGTACACCTTCTGCGACATAGGATCCCAGAGGAAGTTGAAATGTTTAAATGCAATAAATGTGACTTTCAAACAAAATATAAACGGTGTTTAAAGCGTCATGGACTTCGGCATAAAAGTCCAGAGGAAGTTGACATGTTTAAATGCAACAAATGTAAGTTTCAAACTAAAGTTAAATATTATTTAAAGACTCATCTGCTTCTGCATAAAAGTCCAGAAGAAGTTGAAATGTTTAAATGCAATAAATGTAAGTTTCAAACTAAAAATAAATATTATTTAAAGACTCATCTGCTTCTGCATAAACGTCTAGAAGAAGTTGAAATGTTTAAATGCAATAAATGTAAGTTTCAAACTAAAGTTAAATATCATTTAAAGACTCATCTGCTTCGGCATGAAACTCCAAATGAAGTTGAAATGTTTAAATGCAATAAATGTGACTTTCAAACTAACAGTAAACAAAATTTGAGGCGTCATCTGCTTCTGCATAAAAGTCCAGAAGAAGTTGAAATGTTTAAATGCAATAAATGTAAGTTTCAAACTAAAAATAAATATTATTTAAAGACTCATCTGCTTCTGCATAAACGTCTAGAAGAAGTTGAAATGTTTAAATGCAATAAATGTAAGTTTCAAACTAAAGTTAAATATCATTTAAAGACTCATCTGCTTCGGCATGAAACTCCAAATGAAGTTGAAATGTTTAAATGCAATAAATGTGATTTTCAAACTACCAGTAAACAAAATTTGAGGCGTCATCTGCTTCTGCATAAAAGTCCAGAAGAAGCTGAAATGTTTAAATGCAATAAATGTTACTTTCAAACTAAACATGCAGGGAACCTAAAGTCTCATCTGCGTCTGCATAAATGCCCAGAAGAAGTTGAAATGTTCAAATGCAATAAATGTGACTTTCAAACGAAATATAAACAGTGTTTAAAGGCTCATCTGCTTCTGCATAAAAGTCTAGAAGAAGTTGAAATGTTCAAATGCCATAAATGTGACTTTCAAACTAAACATGCAGGGAACCTAAAGTCTCATCTGCGTCTGCATAAACGCCCAGAAGAAGTTGAAATGTTCAAATGCAATAAATGTGACTTTCAAACGAAATATAAACAGTGTTTAAAGGCTCATCTGCTTCTGCATAAAAGTCCAGAAGAAGTTGAAATGTTTGGATGCAGTAAATGTACCTTTGAAACTAAACGTAAACGGTATTTAAAGGTTCATCTGCGTCGACATGACATGTAACACAATGTAACTTTTAAGCGATAAAAATTTTATAATTATTGGGCTTGAAATAACAACAACGACACTTTTATAAAGTCTTTTATCTAATAATTAACAAAGCGCTTAGATTTCTAACTAACTACAATCTAACAATCATAACAATACAGACGTCATGTTCTTCTTTTTCTTTTCCTGCTCTGTGTACCCAAACGATAACACAGAAGAGTAAAGAGGGCACCATGTGTACCAACTTAAACAATATATCTATCAAAAAAAAAGGAAAACACAATTAAGACAGTTTAAAAAACGTTTCTAAGATGCCTGTATCTGTGAAGGTATAATCTGGTGGAATAAATTATTTTTAGATTTTAGATAGAGTATGTGATTTTAAATAAGAGTCAAGGTAAAGGTTCAATTATTGACCACTTTATTTTTTAATGATTAGAATGTTTATTAAGGTTTTGTGTAAAAAAGGAAAGTAGCCTAACTAAAATGCTGTTTTAAGCGTTAAGAACTATTATAGAACCATTATATATGTATTTGTTAAAATAAAGACTAGTAAATTAGAAGACAATCTTACTCACTGCTTTTTCTAATCTACCATACACAGAAACACCAGGATAATTTATAAAAACTACGGACCCATCTATGAGAGAATAGTAGTTCATTCTCCAGGAGACCAGTTTTTATTTGTTTAAAAATATCCTTCTTGACAATTTGGCGAACGTTTTTGTAAATATCATTAATTTTAATAGAAACGTTCACAATTTCGTCAAAAATGCATTTCAATGCTTTTTCTATTTTACCATAAAAACACAGGTCTTATGGGGAATAAGCATTCTACTTTTTTTCATAGGCCTGTGATTATAAGCGGCAATGTGAAAAGATCTTTTCTTACGGTCTTTAACTCGGCTCCGCCTCGGAGGTCGTGTGCAAAACCCCCTTTTCGCACCGATTGCATAATAAACTATTATAAAGGCCATTGTAGTATAGCGCCCTACTCCCTTGACCAATCTGATGACCTGATATGAACTTCACCCAAGCGGCTGGATAATGTACTGACCAAGAGAGGAGTTATAAACACTAACTATTTGCTGGATTCGGAAGATTCCTGTGCTTAATTGCAAAAACAAGATAACTACAATCTTTGTGAATTAACCCTTTATTCACACTAACCTCACCCTGTAATCTCTCTAATGTTAACTGTTTTCCCAGATTTAAATTTAAGGTATCTACCAATTACCAATTACTTAAGCTGTCTTTCTTTATAGTCAAAATTAAACACTGAAATTCTAGTTCACATACACAAGTTTTATTTAAAAATCTCCAAGTTCACATTTATCTTTCAGCAACCCTTTTCTAAACACATAATTAAATAGGATATAACCCTTTTCTTAAACACATAATAAAAATGGATATACAGTGGAGCCACCCGGTATTACCTCCTTTACAACTCTTTACAGAGGGCAATAAATTCACTAATTTATTCCTGATAAACACTTTTCTAACACTGATATTCCTGTCAACACACTTACTTCTTCTTATTGTAACTTTTCACAACTTTCAACTATTTTTCGCGACAGGTACGTATTCAAACAATCGAGCGTAACACCGGAAAAATGACTGACTTCTCAAGTTTCGTGTCCACCTTTTATACCAAATTTTCCCATTAATTATCAAGACCTGTTCTGCCCTCCTTAGATAAAACGTCCTAACTACATTTTTTTTTATTTTTGGCTTTTCTGCATAGATTTGTAGGTCTATATCATATTTATCTATTTCCCCAAGTAAGAACGTCCTAGCTTTACTTTATCCTAGCCAGAATTACTTAAATTTATTGTCCTATGTTCAGAAATAATGACTATCCAAACACAAAACGTCCTATCTATGATTTACAAGAATAAAACGTCCTAAGTCAACAGTTAGGATGGTTTAACCTAGAATTGATGAGGAAAACATTTTAGTCACTTACAAACGCAAAACGTCCTATATATGATTTACAAGAATAAAACGTCCTTATGTCAACAGTTAGGACGGTTTAACTTAGGATCCTTGTTTAGTTACTTTTTAACACTGTAAAGAAACTAGGCAATTGGGCCTAATAACCTAACCTAAAATAAATTCGATCTGTCATGCAAAATAAAATATTATTACATTATATTATACAATTATATATTATTATACAAATTAAAATATTTGTTTCGTTATTTATCAGGCGTTACATAGTTAAAACGTCCTAAGTGTAATTTTTTCCTAATATATCCAAATCTAATAAACATTCACTTTTCTCTCTTCTTGCACTAAATAACTAATTCATAAACTAATCTCATGACAATGTAATAATCAACATTTTGCTCAAAAGGTGAACGGCATAATTGAATTTATAAAATGTCAATTATCTCAATTTTGTCAAATTGTTAGTTAGGACGTTTTCTCTAAGGAGGGCAGTGTTGTGCTAGTTGACAGATTTATTATCCTATAAATCTTTCTGACATTCCCAGAAACAAGTGTACAAAAATTAATTTATGACTGTATAAGGTTCATTTTCGCTTGATTATAACCAAAGAATTCTAATATATAAGTAGAAGTCGTTGATTATAACCATAAAACGTGAATCTAAGCAATTAACGAGCGCTTGACCTCTTTAAACTCATAAATCATACAAAGATTGTATCACTTCCTTTCGCAGGTGGAAGCTGCACGTGTCCACTGGATTCTGGAATTTTCCGGTTAAATGAGTTCACCGACATTGTAAGTGTCAGGGGGAAGACAATTTATTACCGTCTATATTTAGATTAAGTGACCCCTTCCCTGGAAACGCAGGTGTGATTTTGTAGTGGGGCAGCGTCTTCCTTCCTAGTTTGCCCGAAAAACGCGTCTAGTCTTTAATGCGTCGCGTTCGTTTCCAGTCGATTCTAAGAAATAATTTAGAAAGTTTTTTAAAATGTTTTTGATTTTATGTGATACCACTTGTGAAATAACTCTCTGGATTTATCCTTCATCCACAGTGAGTTTTTATTATTTAATTTAATTCTTTCTTTCTTTTTAAACTAGATTCCATAATGGACTTTAAAAAAAAATTTTAATTTTTATTCAAAAATATTTGAAATTCTTAAAAAAAATTATTTCTAGTTTTTATTCAATTTATTTAGAAGTTCTTTTCAATCAAAAATTTTTTTTAAATTTATTTTTCTTAAAATATTTTCCAATTCTTGAATTAAATAAAATAGATTTTATTTAATTTTATTTTTCTTACTTTGATGCAAATACTCTTACAATTTATTCTTTGGGTATTTTTCAAAAACATTTTAAGATTTTTATTCCAACGAATTTTCTCCTAAAGAAAATTATTTTTCCAATTTATTTTAAAATAAATACCAATCCTGAATTTAAAAATTATTTCTTTTCCCATTAAAGGTGAACCAATTTTGGATTTATCATAGTAGTAGACGTAGGCCATGTAAGTACATTTATAACATCTGACAGGTTAGTTATTGTTAATAAAGTGTATGCTACGCCTCGTTTAATAATAATTGATGTCAGATATGCGATAAACTGTAACTTTTTGTACTAGTTGCAAAGGGTAATCATTGGGTACTGGTAGCTAAGTTTTAACGTATCCGTTGTATTATTTAAACTATCTTATGTCGAACTTTGTGCCTTGCTTTTTTATTATAAATATCTAATTAGTGTAAATTATTTAAATTTTTTCTTGTTTAGAGGCTATAAATATTGTGAATAGTGATTTTATATACATAGCTGATTATTTAATAAAAAATTTTAAGATTTCTATTGTTTTTCTTTCCTTTTCCGCCTTTCCCCCCAGGTACTCTATCAACGGGGAATATTGCATTGAATAGTTTTTAAATTTTCTACCGGTCAAATTTTTTAGTTTCCTATAAAAATATCAAATTATAATGGTTTAGGGAAATCATAACGGAAACGCTGTTTGGACATTTTTAATACGATTGACGCAGAATTATTTATATTTATTCCTTATCTAACGTTTCAATATTGGTGACCTGTGTTTGTGATCAATTGCGTTTTTCGATTAATTTTTGGTATTTTTTCGACATAGAAGTATTTATTACTATTGACGATGGTTAACCCAGTGCGTGGTGCTCAGAAGCCCTAGTGCTTGGTCTGAGGCGTGGTGTGTAAGAGACCCGTTTACTGAGCATGCTCGTTTACTGTAGACTGGATTAATATTTCGGTGGTAAGGTAAAAGTGAGGTTATTTAGGTTATGTTTTTTAGCCTAACAGCTAGTTCTGTATATTAACATCACATTAAAATATTTACTAAAAATTATTGACCAAATTTGGGCGTGGTCTTAAAAAATTTTTCGGCGCATTTTGTGCACCCCCACGTTAGCATGTCACGAGCCGCCACTGGACTTCAGCACCCCCAGTGTTGACCGTCTAACTACGCCTATGCTTTATAGGATAGTCCTGAAATCAGTCTTACTGCCTTTCCGTTGAAGTCTAAATATCGGGATCACCCTCGGCTGCATGCCCCCAAACCAAAATTGCATATGACATATATGGCTGTGACATAATGAAAAATAAGCCTGCTTTAGGACATCTGCTGTCACACAGTATGATAAATTTATCAAGACAAAGATATTGGAATTAAGATTCCCAATTAAAAAAATCAATATGAGAATTCCATCTCAATCTTGGATCGATTTATACACTCCCAAACATCTTACCACCTTCTCTGCTTCCTCTTGTGGAAGTTGTTTCATAGTAAACATCACATGTTCGGTCTTGGAATTATTTAGATGTAACCTATTTGCAGAGAACCCTCGACTGGGATTCCTCAGATCCGACTAATGCAGTATCGCGATCATCAGATGTAGAAGAAAAGGTGGTGTCATCCGCGACGACAGTGTAGTGGGAAGAGGCATCAATGAAGGGTAGGTCGTTTATGTATATCAAAAATAGCAGTGGCCCAAGTACTGAACACTGCGGAACACCAACACTTACCACTCTCTCCCCGGATTTCACCCCATTTGTTGCGTTGTGTGTGTGTGTAAGAGACCCGACTATACTCTAGTCCTGTATTAATATTTCGGCGGTAAAAGTGACATTATTCAGGTTGTTTTTTTAGCTTAACAGAAATGGTGTAGATAGTTATGTATTTTAAGTAAATGTCGCAAAATAGGTATATGGATTGTTTTTGAAACAAACCACATTGCCATGCACTATGATCTTTTTTTTTTCTCCTTTGAGCGGGAACGACGAAGGAGCCGTGGGTGTTAAATCCAAAGTTTTTCGAGAAAATCTCAAATTAAACACAATAAAAACGTTATCTGAATAGTGTAAGACGAGAAGACATCAAAGTCTGGTAAAAATTTCCTTTCCTTTCTTTTAGCCTTGCTTTTCCGCAACACCATAACCTAGCTTTAAACGCAATCGCATGGGGGTAGATTCGGGGGGCCAAATTGGCCCTCAATCATCTTATCATAATCGCACACCTGTCACCCACTCATATTATTATAAGCAAAAGGGCCCATTCAATGTTATAATTGAAAGTAAAGACAAAAATATAAGTAACATTCACCCAGCCGCTTTAGGGAAAAAATTCAAACAAGCCAACGTCAAAGACTTATTAAAACTAAAAAGAAAAGGCAAAAATAGAATATCAGCTGAATTTGGAACATCCTCGGGGGCTAATAACTTCCTAGGTAACCCAATCATAGACCAAGAAAACCTCAAAACATACATTCCGGCATCCTTAGCCTCCTGTAGAGGAATTGCTAGGGGTATCGATGTAGACGTTACCATGGAAGAATTCATATCGGAAGTAGAGTCAACTATTCCCATCATATCAGCCAGACGTATTACTAAGAGAGTCACAATCAATGGAAACACAACATTTCAAGACACAGAAGACATAGTTATTACATTCAAAGGCACCAGCTTTCCGGAGTACATAAGGATTTACTACTTCGAAACCAAAGTCAGTCTGTACATCCCAAACCCCATTCAATGCCTAAAATGTTTAAGATATGGACATGTGACCAACCAATGCAGAGGCAAAGATAGATGTGCTAGATGCGGCGATGAACACAGTACATCAGAATGCCAAATAAACCCACGAGAAAGCAACTGCATTTATTGCAAAGAGAACCACGAAGCAACAAATAGAACACATTGTAAAGAGTATAATAATAATAATAATAATAATAAATAGCCTTTATTTTTGTATACAAAGATAAATTTACAAAAAGCAATCTCATGTGGGTGGCGAGATCTAGCATAGCTACTCATCTAACCACCCTAAGTAATAAATTATTTAAGTAAATAAGTACCTAAGCATATAGAATTGAACAACAAAACATTCAAAAACTAAGAGAAAATTTCTTAACAAAAAGCTTTGCAGAATTACAAAAATAGTAAAGCAACAAAGCATTGAATATACCCACATATAGACTATACGCAAATAGAATTATAACTTAACTGAATAAAAAGCAAACGTGCGATCATTTATGCTCCAGAACCAATGGAAGTAGAGACAATAACCGAATGGAAAATAATCAAATTTAAAGATCAATTTATTGGTGGCACGTGAAGATAAGCCTTCAACTTATTTTTGAACGTTTCCACAGAGACGCAGGTCTTGATATTTACTGGCAAGGGATTGTAATATTTAACCGCATTAAAACTGAAAGACCTTTGAAATAATGCCGTTTTGTGTAAAGGCACAGAAAAGAGACTGCTATGTCGCGTAAGCCTGTCATGCACATCAGTGCCTTTAGTAAGCTTGTCAAAGAGATATTTCGGTTGCTGAAATTTAATAAGTTTAAAAACTAAGGTGCATAAATGAAGATGAAACTTTTGATCTAATCTTAACCAGCCAGAGTCCGTGAAGCATTGAGTAATATGGTCATACTTCCTCAACCCGTAGGAATACCTCAAACAACCATTCTGGAGACGTTGTAAACTTTCTCTGTCCTCATACAGCAAGGCTGGCCAATACAGTACACTACAATAGGAAATTAATGACAAGACGATTGAGTCGCACAGCCTCAGCTTAATCTGTGGCGAAAGAAAATTTTTAAATAAGTACAGAGTTCTTAATTTACCATAGCTTTTTTGAAGTAGGTAAGAAACATGCCTATTAAATCTAAGCCTAGGATCAAAATAAACGCCCAAATTCTTACAAGAGTCAGAAATATTTACTTTAACGTTATTAAGTTTAATATTAAGATTTTCAGAAACTAGAGTAGATTTTTTACCGAATATAATAAGTTGAGTTTTATTTTGATTTAAAATCAAATTATGTGCGACAGATAAATTGTGAATAGTGCTGAGATCCTGATTAATATTAGTTTCAGCGGTATCAATATTTTCATAGTTGAAACTGCAATATAACTGAAAATCATCAGCGTATTGATGAGAACTTGAGTAGTTTAGAAACGAGTTAAAGTCTGCCGTATATATTGAAAACAGTAAAGGGCCCAAAATACTACCCTGAGGTACACCGCGTTTTAAGCATAAAGTATCAGAGGGAATATCATTAAGATACACTCTTTGCCTACGGTCCGCCAGGTAATCTTTCAAGAAATTAACAGCTGCATCACTCAACCCATAATATTTCAGTTTCACGCTAAATAGATTATGATCAAGGGTATCGAAAGCCTTACTGTAGTCAAGTAACAACAAACAAGTACACTTACCCTCATCAGTGGCACGCATTATATCATCAGTGACCTTGAGGAGGGCAGTTGTTGTACTGTGCTGCTTGCGAAAACCCGATTGCGTAGCTGGAATAATTTGCTGTTGCAATGTAAAATTACTAAGTTGTTCACATATAACTTTTTCCAAGATTTTCGAAAAGACTGGCAATAAGCTTATAGGTCTAAAGTGGGCTAATTCAGTAGGATTATTATTTTTAGGAATAGGCAGAACATTCGCCATTTTCCACTGACTAGGAAATTTACTACAAGATATGCAAGAATTAATGATAAAAGTTATGTGATGTATTAAATGAGGGAGTAAAAGAGATATATTTTTGCGGTCTAAGCCGTCCGCACCCCGGGCATCAGAACGTAGTCCAGATATAATTGTTTCAACTTTATCAGCACTTACCTCGGAAAATTTAAAATTGTTGGTATTATTGCTAAAAGAACGATTTCCGTAATTGTTAAAGAATAGGTCATCATTATTAGATTTGTCATTAAGAGGCGGAATACTATCTAAAAAATATTTATTAAAATCATTTGGTGTACCAACACAACTGGGGTCGCTATTAGGAATGGAGTTAATATTAAGCCATTTAAGGGTGCGCCAAAAACCTTTGGGATCAATCCTAAATTGATGGTTCAAATAAGCCTTCTTTTCATTCCGTATTGATGTAGTGACAAAATTTCGGATTTGCTTATAATCGTTCCACGATTCTTCAGTTTTTAATTTTTTGTATTTAGAATGGGCTTTGGCCCTTAAACGCATCATATACTTAATATTAGGAGTAATCCAAGGGGCGGGAGTTTTCGTTAAACGCGAGGTCTTATATGGAGCATGTCTATCAAATAGGTCATTGACCGCCTTAGTAAAAAAGTTTACCATTTCATTAACGTCAGTTAGTGAATACAGAAAATTCCAATCAAAGCTAGTATAAGAGGCAAAAGGAAATTAAAAAGACTATGGCAATCCAAAACATCTCATATTTCGAGGCGCGAAAATTCCACCCAAACCCAAATTCCGCCAACATACAGGAAACCACAGGCTCCTCGATAAATTACACAACTCCAAGTTTTAACTTTCAACACAGCAAATTTCCAAACCTTCCAGTCAAAGAAAACAACACCATCGAAAAATCACAAAGAAAACTTACAATAAGGGACCATAACAACTCTCTCTCGGACTCATACTCGGACAGAGTTCTAAAAAAAAGGAAATCAGTGACACCAATCTCACCAGAAATCCAAGGATATGACAAAACAAAACATAATCAGTGTCTCTATCCACCTACATGCAGAAGCCCTGTGAGCAAAATAGACACAGTGGAACCAATCTCCTCCCTAGCCTTCTTTAGCGATATGATCAGCAAAATAAACATACAAGAAGACATTAAGAGCCTAATCCTACATCAAGCAGGCAACATATTTGGGGAAAAACCCATTGAAATTCAAGATACGCTGGGCGACAGTTCCATAGAGGGCGGGAGTAGAGCTTCTACTCCTAACACAGAAGTTGAAATTACCATTCATGACACACGTCAACAATCTCAAAGTCCTACAATGGAATCTTAGAAGCATTAATTCCAACAAAGACAACCTTAACGAAATTTTACACAAAGAAAACCCTGACGTGGTTTTACTCAATGAAACCTTCCTCAAACCAAGCCAATCATTAAACATAAAAAACTACAATATAATCAGACAAGACGGCAGAGGTGGCATAGCCACACTAGTCAAGCAACAATTTTTTTTTAAAGTTATTGATATTAATATAAACCTCCCGCAAAGACTACATTTACTGATAATAGAGCTAGCTTCCATCAGAATATGCAACATTTACGCACCGCCTGACATATATCTTACCTCTAGACAGTTTCAAAACATTATAGGTCTACTCGGTAACAATTATATCATGATGGGAGATATTAATGCCCAGAACCAAATATGGGGATCATCGATTAACAATAGCAAGGGCAGGAACTTAGCAGAGGCCATAAATCTCATGGATGCAGTTATACTAAACGATGGACAGAGTACAAGGATCACCACCCCACTACAAGGCACAAGCTGCCCAGACATAACAATTACTTCCAACACCATAGCTGCTAAGAGTATATGGTATGTGTACGAAGATGGAGGAAATAGCGACCACCTACCAACCATATGCCACCATAATTATAACAAACTAATGGAGCAAAACTCACAAGTAAGACAAAGGTGGAACATCAGAAAGGCCAACTGGGACATATTTAAAAACAACTGCCAGCTAGCAAGCCCACAATCATGGGAAGAGTGGAAACAGTCCATTATCAGCTCAACGGAAAACTCAATAGAAAAAATTGAAATAAGACCAAACAAACCAAAAAGAATTCCTAAACCAAAATGGTGGGACGACGACTGTGATACTGTCAGTGCAGAAAGAAAAGATGCCCTCAAAAGGTATAAAGATCATATGAACGACGCTAACTACATTATGTACAAGAATAAGTCAGCAATAGCGACAAGAACTCTAAAAAAAAAGAAAAAAGATAGTTTCATACACTTTACAGAGAGTTTAAATAGAGAAACTAGTATCAGCAAGGTATGGAAGGTGGTCAAAAAATTCGCCAATACGGGTAACTCAAACACTCAGGTGAGCGACCCAGCAGAAGGATGGCTCGACGAGATGCTCAACAAACTATGCCCTGCATGCATCCCAGAAGAACTCCAACTAGACGAAGAACAGACTGAGATACAAAGATTCACCAAAGAGGAACTGCTAAGCGTGCTCAAGGAAAAACGTAAGGACTCAACCCCTGGAAGCGACACAATACCATACTCGATGATTAAAAACGCACCTGATAACATGCATATCGCCCTTACTAATGTATATAATAAAATCTTGCAAGGCTCAGACGAAATACCAGAGGAATGGAAAACAGCCATAATTACACCAATTTTAAAACCTGGCAAGAACCCTGATGACCATAACAGTTACAGACCCATAGCCCTCACTAATTGTGGAGGCAAAATTATGGAATCCCTCATAAAGCAAAGACTCGATTATCATTTAGAAAAGAATAATTACTTTCACGAGGAAGTAAATGGCTTCAGAAAAAGCAGAGGGACTACGGAAAACATCACAATCCTTGCTACTGATATCTACAGTGGCTTCACCAAAAACCAAGTAACAATGGCGACATTTATCGATATGTCAGCCGCTTATGACAACGTCAACTTAATTAAACTTAGAGACTGCTTATTGAGATACAAAATAGACAAACAATACATTAAATTCATAATGAAAATGCTATGGGGTAGAAAAATTTACGTCAGATCAAACAAAACAGGAAAAACAGTAGGACCTCAATTAAGTTTCAAGGGCATCCAACAGGGCTCCCCCCTGAGCCCTTTACTTTTCAACATTTTCTCCAACAGCCTAAAGGAAACCATGCCAGAGGGAGTAAAAATTCTACTATATGCGGACGATATCGTCATATACACCACAGACGCCAACATAGATATCTGCTATGAACGAATCCAAATAGCACTTAACAACATCGAAACGTGGATGGATCTACATGAAATGGAAATATCAGTTAACAAAACAAAAGCCATAATTTTCAGCAAAGGCAGAAGACACCCGCGCAACCGCCTGAGATACAAGAACGAGAACATCGAATACGTCAACAAATATAAGTTCCTGGGGATGATCTTTGACACCCATATGACTTGGACAGAACAAATTGCACATGCTTGCACAAAGGCCAGTAAGGCTATTAACATAATGAGATCCTTAACCAGAGTATGGTGGGGTGCCGACCCCAAAACTCTACTAAACATCTACAAAGGACTCGTCAGACCACACCTTGAATACGGAATACAAGCCATATTCAAAACGTCTAAGAAGAACTGGAACAAACTAGACACTATCCAATACCAAGCTCTCAGAGTAGCACTAGGACTTATGAAGTCAACCCCAACCAACGTCTTACTTTCTGAAGCAGGAGAACTACCAATGGAAATAAGGAGACACGTAATCTGCTCAAAATTTTCGCTCAAACACCTTACATTAAATAACAGCCTGGTATATAAAGCCCTACTTGGATTCTACACGCTTTACAATGAAGACCCTAGATATTGGAGACATATCAAAGCACCTCCTATCCTAGAAGGATTTGATTTAGCACTGCAACACACAGAGCAAATAACCAAATCTGGAAAACTGGCTTGCTACACCTGTGACTATGATAGCCAGCTGTTCAGTCTTAATTTTCTGGATTCCAAAATTCCTAAACACAATCAATACGCCCAACAAATCTTCAGCGGCATCAAACAACAAAAATTTGAAAATTGTACTATGGTTTTTATAGACGCATCGATGGATCCTAACACAGGCAAAGTTGGAATAGGCATCTATAGCCCAGACTTGGGGATAGAGCATAAAATTAGAATAGCTAATAACACCAACATTTGCACGGCAGAAATTATAGCTATCAGAACAGCTATTAAACAATGTAAAAACTTAACAAATAACCTTTTGGTCATTACTGACTCCAAAAGTGGGCTACAAAAACTCGAGAGAACTGGAATACAAGCTAAAAATGACTACAATACGCTATTGACGAGACAACTTATTCACCAGGCAAATGAAGCAGGCACTCAAATAGCATTTATATGGATCCCCAGTCACAGCGGAGTGAAAGGCAACGAAAGAGCAGATGAGCTGGCTCTAGAAGGAAGAGAGGGTACCAATCAAATAATCAACAAACTTCATTACACTGACTTTCTGAAGGATACCAAAGAGTCACTATGGGACAACTGGACAAATATTTTCAAAAGAGTAAGTATTAGAAAAGGAGCGTTGTACGCGAAGATCCAAGAAGTACCCCTCAATAAACCATGGTTTCAGAGTTGTACTTACCTCAAGAGGAAATACATCACACTACTATGCAGAATGAGATCAACACACTGCCTTACTGATGCGCACCTGTACAAAATAAAACTGAAGGACAGCCCCCTATGTCACTGTGGAGAAATAGGCGACCTCAATCACATGATATTAGGTTGCAACAGTAACAACTACTCGAAGAAAATCTATACATATCTAACTAGACATTCAGCAACCCCCTTTCATATACTTAATATAATTGACAAACCCCTATGCGATGCTGCTAATCACCTTTGCAAAATTATAGACAAACTAGGCCTTAAAATCTAACTCTATTTATAGACGAATGCTTATAGCCTCAGTAATAAGTGCATGCAACATGTCTTAACAAAAACAATCTGCTTCAATTGCTTTCTTGCTACTCAAACGCTTAGCCTAATTATGCACGTCTTAAACAACAAAATAATTAGCATGGCTTTTATAAAACACCAAGCACTGTAGTTTTGATCCCTCCCCATCCTACTTAACCTGGAGGCATCCCAAGTGTCATAGCTCTGGTACTCCACAGAGCGAGAAGAGTCTAAAATTATATGTAAACCTTTTCCCTTACTAGACCAGCGAAGAAAACACATTAACCCGAACGGGAGATAGGCAGAGAACATTCTCGACGCCCAGACCATGAGCGCCTCTCTTCAAACGACGCAGAAATAAAGAGAACTATACTGGCTGTATGCTGAAAAGCAAGAGGTCATCGAAAAAGTTTCAATCAATCAATCAGCCATGCACTATGATAAGATAACAGCGAGTTTTCACAGTGTTGCCATTTTTTAACTTATTTTTTAAGGCCATCTCCTTCTAGCTTATCTAAAACATTAGACGTATGTCTGATTGTAAGCAAATGGTTTTTGATGAATGGAATGTTTTGTCTCCAAATATTACACGTCTGTATTTTTTATTAATAATTGCGATTAATACATCCAAGGTGGTGAGTTTTTGAAAAGGAGCACATTTGTGTCAAAAATTCTCAAAAATAATTTTACATGCTAATCCATCTCCACTTCTACCTATTATTTCTCTGTGCAGCGGCACAAACCATTTTCTTTTCTATCGTAACGTAACATAACCTCAGAAAATAAAACAACACTTTTTATTGGAGTTTTATGCTTTTATATAAACATTTTGTTCTTGTAGTTCAAGTAGTTCTACTGTGTAAGTAGGTATCTGTTTGTTCTACTTAAGTTTCTTGGAAAAATTTACAACAAAAGAAGTTTCATAATCTCTTTATCATAAAATATGGAATCCATTTCTGACCAGGAAATGGACATGATCCAGTTAATGCTTAAGAATTTAGTTGAAGAATCAAAGACCACAAAGACTAATTCAGGACATCCTGCTAATGAAAAAAATACAGAACACATCTCTAATCAAAGCTTTTTTCCTCTATTACAAAAACATAAAAATGTATCAAGTGGTGCAACATCAGAATTTGAAAATTCTTTAAATTTATTTATAAAGGACGAGCCAGGAATGGATGATTATGAAATTGAAAATGTTCCACTTGAAGTTCCTAAAAATGTCAAGAATCGTAAACTAGGTGCGCTTTTAGAAAATCTAAAAGTAATTGAAAAATATTGGAATCTTGACGTTGAAAATTTGCAGGGGATTTCTGGTTCAGTTTTAAATAGGTAAGTTTTATAATTCTTGGTCAAGATACCTACAATGAACTATGAGAAAATATTCTTTCTTTAATAAGCTAAATATATAAATAAATGAATAAGGTTTTCAAGCAAAGTGCTGATAACAAAAGAGGCTGGACCCAATTTAATTTTTTTTTACAGGTATAATAAGGAATATATTTCTACACAAAACAAGACCCTGGTCAAAATGGAACCGGAAAATGTCTATAATGAGTGGAAATGTAAAAACGAAGAGCTGGACATTAAAGAAGATTTAGAAGAAAGTGGAACCAGGTGGGTACCTACTATGGCCATCCGAAAAGGGGTCTTGTATAAATTTTGACATTAACAGCCATATTCACTGAAGGGGGTCTAAATTAAAAACCGTCTTAAATTGACAGTTCTAGGTTTGAAAGAACAAGTATCAGAATAAGTCAACTAAAAGTATTGTTTTGTAAATATTTTGGTTTGTGTGTCTTTAAATTCTTTGGTAAAAACATCCTGATAAAAGTACCTATTTATTAGTAAAACGATTAAATTGCAAAAATAAAATTAACGCTGAAACTTTTTAAAGTTTGATCAATGACCACTGACCATTATGTCATATTCTCCATAATTTGCGGTACGTCGTAAATTAATTCAGTAAAGGTTTGATTTTTCTTAGGCTTGATCTACATAAATAAGACGGATGCATGTGAACAAGGAAAATACAAGCGCGTTTTTTCAAATTTTTAATTATTATTTTTATACTGTTAATGAAGTCAGAAATAAGTAGTTCGTTTGGGGTAAAAGGTATCATGGGATGAAACATTTTGCTTTTAAAAATCAGTATGAAGTTTTTAATTGATTTAAATCTACTGAAAAATAAATAAAACTCATTTTAAATTAAATCATATATTTTTTGTCTAGTGCATCTCTAGTGCATTAGTCTATAAATATTGTTTCAAATATTTTCATCTTGTTTATAAAATCATAAAGAAAACATAATAAAAAATGACAACACAATAAAATACCGTTTTATAATAATTAAAATAAATTATCTCTGCAAGAATCATCATCATCAGATTTGTCCCAAGTTAATAATAAGGGGAAGAGTATCTGAAGCATCAATAAATCTTTCCCGTTTCCATACATTATTTATAATTTTATTAGTGTGTGTTACATAACTTTTCCATATTTCCACTGTTACATTTTCTATGGCTTTATTCCACAGACCCAAAACTACGTCATTTGTTACAGGATGCATAGAACTTATTTTCGCATCATAATAGCGCTTCCATTCCGACCAAACTATTTCGATGGAATTGAAGTGGCAATGATATGTATTATTTTTTTAAAATTTTATATATTTTATTTACATCCAATTACAGAATTATACAATAAATGTGTATCAGACCGTGAGATGCACTGGATGCAAACAAGCTACGTCGCGAAAGCTTTCGATAAAGCTAGTAGGCGACACCCCCGTTTACAGTCAAAACATCGCAGGCGGACCTAGATAAATTATAAATTTTTAAACAAAACAAAAGAATATCACATTCTGTCATTAATACACCTACTTTCTATACAATCAATAAATCAATCTAATACTTAAATAAATTATTCAGTAACAATAGGTGCCCATTCAATTATATTATTATTACTAATAAATATTTTTTAATAATTCAGAGATATAAAAACCCTTTGACAATATCCAGTTTTTGCTTTCAATTTTGAATCGCAGACTATTTCTGCTTGGTTTGATATCTTGCTTTATTAAATTTAATATTTTAGTTCCAATATATCCAAAAAAATGTTGACCAACGCCCTTTCTCATTCTTGGAACAACAGACTGATCCCGACCCCTCGACCGGGTGTCATGCGCATGCACCGATTGAGTCGCATTGACCATATCGGCCCTATGTTGATATACAACGGCGGTGTGATAGTATAGCTGTTTTACTGTACACAAACCTGTTTCTAAATAGAGGTTTTCCGAGGGATATCTCATATTTTTATTTAATAAAATTTTTATAATTCTATTCTGGGCTGTTTGTAGTTTATTCATGTAACATTCCCTCACTCCACCCCACCCTATTATCGCATATCTCAATATAGATTCTAGTAAGCCTTTATAAACGGCAATGATGTGTTTTCTGGTGAGAAATTTTTTAAGTTGTCTAAATTTATAATACAAACCCCTTATTTTCTGCATTACTTACATGATCTCCCCAGCGCAAATCACAATCTATGCTAATACCTAAATATTTTATTGTTGATGTGCGATTAATCTCACCGGTTTTTAGTTTTAAAGTGTCATAAGTAGGTAGATTGTTTTCATACGATGTTATTGGAAGAAAGGTGATTTTTTTGCTGTCAAACGATTTCTTTATATTTTTTAGGTCAGTTTTTACTTTTATTTTTAGTTGTTCCCAAGACTTATCAGTGTAGAATATTGCAGTGTCATCTGCGAACGAAATAATTTCTCCACTAGTTCTTTGTGTTAATATGTCATTAACGCATAGGATAAAGAGTAGGGGGCCCAATACTGTTCCCTGGGGTACACCGCAAGTTACAGTCGCGACGTCACTAATAGCTGCACCAATTTTCACATATTGGGATCTGTTTCCTAGATACGATCTAAACAAATTTAACACGACTCCCCTCACACCAACACTCTCCAACTTCGACAAAAGCTGTGAATGACTGACGGTATCGAACGCCTTCGCCAAGTCCAGAAATACACATAGCGCAGGCGCCAACCCGGCAATTTCCCTATACATAAGTTCCATCAGTCTTGCTATTGCGTCCGCTGTCGACTTTTTTTCTAGAAACCCGAATTGTCTAATGCTAATTAAATTGTGTTCAATTAAAAATCTATTTAGTCTGATTTTCAAAATTTTTTCTAGAATTTTTCCAAAGTTAGATATTAGAGAAATGGGCCTGTAGTTTTTATATTTTTTTGGTTTCCGTTTTTGAAAATAGGTGTCACGATAGCCACCTTAAAATGAGTGGGGAAATAGCCGCTTGACAAAATTTTATTAAAAAGCCAACAAAGCGGAGGTAGAATGTATGGAGTGATAAATTTAATTGTTTCAGCCCTAATGCCATTCATGCCAGGAGATTTATTTGGTTTGAGATCATTTATTATTTGCTTAAGTTCAATATCGTTTGTAGGTGTAAGAAAAAGGGATTCTGGAATATTTATATTTTCAAAAAAAGGAGGTTGATTGTCGATTTTTTCCGCGTAGTTTTTACCTAGGTTAATGTAGAAGTCATTAAATGCATTTGCTATTTCTTTTTTGTAGTCATTACATAGCTACCATTGTTAATTTCTCTTATATCATTTTTGGGTTTATGGTTATTATTTGTTAGTTTGTTAATGCCATTCCAAATATCCTTAGCATCGATTTTAGGTTTGTTGTAGATTATGTTAGTTATATAATTTTATTATTTTTTGCTTTTTTAATTAGTGCATGTAGCCTATTTCTATAATATGTATACCTGGTTTTTAGTTCCAAATCATGAGGACTTTTTAGATATTTTTGATAGAGTACATCTCTTTTGTTAATAGAGTTTATTATACCTGCAGTAATCCATGGTTTTCTCTTTTTTAGTTAACCTTTAATTTTTTTTTATTTTAGGGGATTGTTTTATACTTACCTTAATCTTGCTCAAAAACAAATTAGTGGCCATTTCCGTGCATTGTGTATCATACAGATCCTTCCAGTTTTCTTTTTTTAGTAGTTCTATTAGCTCAGCGGCGCACCCAGGATTTTATGTTAGGGGGGGCCCGCCAATCAGTGCCGGAAGCAAATTTTTTAATAAACTTTTAAGTTACGCATTTTTCTAGAACTTTGTAGTTTTTTAACAGAAGATCGCAATAGCCTAGTTCAATTCAAGTTCAAGTTTCAAGTTAATATCTAAAAAAATTGACTTTTAAAAATATCCACTTTAATAATTATTCCGGACAAAACATACCACTCTTTTTACCAAATAAAATATAGGTAATAGTAATGACGACATATCCATAACACAAATATATTTATTTAAAAATATAAATTAGTACAAAGCACAACAATAAACAATATTTTATAAATAATAGAAACCAAAACTTTTTTATAACACCTTTGCATTTGTTAAATATGTCAATCTAATTTTCATCGACCCTTAGAAAGTTTATTTAAAATTTCTTCACAAGAAACAGGAACATTCTTATGAATAAATAAATTTGCCAAACCAAGTCTTACTTGCCCGGTGGAATTTCTTAAGTACGATTTTAAGTACTTTAATGTGGAAAATGACCTTTCAGAGGTACTGGCGGTGACGGGAAGGGTAATAAAAATTTGCAAAAGTTTTTATATTGGGAAATATCATACCATTACATTGAATGGCTTAAACTGAGGAATGATTACATGATGATAAAGTCGTCTTGCGTAAACTCTCCAAGAGAGGTCGAACTTTATGTAATTTATCATATCCTTCATTACCCTTTTCTATGGCTGTTGTATTGTCAATAATATGAAAGTTTTCGATAAGTTTTTTATATCTTTTTGAATTCATTATTTGAGCTACACATGGCACTGATAAATATGGATCACTAGACCAGTAGTTTGCTACTCGTGGCATATTTTTAATTCCCATGAGTATCATCATGCCGATTGTTGTATCTGTCCAATTTTTTGTACATGGGCCAATAATATTTATAGATCTTAGATAACGAGGTTGTGATTAGTGATGGGAAAAATCGAGTTATTTCAATAATCGATTATCGAGAATTCGAGTGATTTAAAAAACCGAATGATAATCGATTGTTCACTCAAATGCTATATGAGGGGCAATTTAAAAAAAAATCATTTTTTTTTCACTTAAATTATCAACCACATATATTTTTTAGATTTCTAAAAAAAAAAAAAAAAAAAAAAAAAAGGTCGCCAGTTTCATAAACTAACTACTTTGTATAGCCCCGCAATGAGTGATCGGTTATTTTTTTAACTCGAGTGATCCCATCACTATCAAAACCCATTATGTTCATCACTCATTTCGTCACTCGAATGATTTCCGAAGATAATCGAATTATTCGAGTGATTGAAAAAACCGAGTGATCGGTTATTTTTCACTTCGAGTTATCCCATCACTAGTTGTGATGCAAACAGATTGGTCTGATCTACAATTGAGGCGATCATTTCATCACATAAGCGCCAATGTGACATCACTCTTAGTGATAGCAACCAATCAATTTTGGATTTAAAGGAAATCGAAAAAGAAAATACAGGTGTTTCAGAAACAAATCAAGTCTTGTCACAAGAAACCATTGGAACCTTTTTTTCAGCACTTGATAACATTACAGATGAACTAAAAGGAAAAAAAAGTGAAGATGGGAGCATATGTCTGTCAACAACAATGCAAGAAACGATTAAGAATGCACAATCTCTAATGTGCAAGCTTTTTACGGCAATGGTGTTTAGAATGGGAGAGGTTGAAAAGGAAAATATCATATTAAAATACTCAGGGAATAATGTTAACGTCACTTCAGAAAGTAGTAAGGCTGGGTCACAAAATGTGAAAAACCCTAAAATTACAAAGACATCATATGCACGAGTAGTGGAAAATCAACACCCAAATAAACAAGATGGTGAAACTGCGACAAGTCAAGAACAAGAACCAAAACAGTGGCATACGCCAAAATCTTCAAAAAGGCATGAGACGGTGATCCAAATAGAAAACATCAGTGAACCAAAGGAGGCAATGAAAACATTAAAACAAAAAGTAAACCTAAAAGAAGTGGGCGGTGCTTTTAAAAATATAAGACAAACTAGATCGGGTGCAATTATAGTAGAAAGTCACGACAAATCTCAACAGGACAAATTAAAAGCTGTTATAAATAACGTGGAATCCATTAAGTTTAAAGAAAATCAAAACCACCATCCCATGTTTATGATAACCGGAATTGAAAAAGGTTTTTCAGATACTGAATTCTTAGAAGAACTTGAACGTCTTAATGAGGAAGTAGTACAAGAGCTGCAAATGAGTGTCAAGGATAAAATCAGAGTGATCAGCAGGAGACAGTGCAGAAATCCGTCCAAAGAGAATTGGATACTGCAAGCTCAGCCAAATATTGCCAAATGGTTCTTGAAGAGGCGCACCGTATTGTTTGATTTGGTTATGGTTCACGTTGAGGAACACATAAATCTGGCTATGTGTTTTAAGTGCTCTGGTTTTGACCATGTGGCAAAATATTGCACAAAAATTGAATGCTGTCATAAATGTGGAGGTCGACATAAACCCGCTGACTGCACTGAAATGACTTTAAATTGTCCAAATTGTTGTATAATGAAACTACCTGACACAGATCACTCAGCAAGAGATATAAACTGCCCCGTTTATAAACGCCGACTGACAAGATATAGAAATAATATTAACTACCAAGAGGATTTTTAATAAATGATCAACAGAGATGCTCAATTACAACCAAAAGACAGCAAAATTCTCAAAAAACAGTTAAATCAATTAGTTTAATTCATCAGAATGTGCAGTCTTTGGGGAATGCTGTCGATGGGATTAATGCCCTGTTAGAAGAACATGCTGAATGCAAGCTGCTTTGTGTAACTGAACATTGGAAAACTGCAGAACAACTAAAATATTTGCCCTTAAAACACTTTAAAATAGGGGACGCATTCTGTCGTGACAATGGTCAACATGGAGGAAGTGCGGTTTTTGTCCATAAAAGTGTCAAATGTAGTTCACGAAATAAGATCAACAAAATGTCCGTCAAAGGGGAAGTTGAATGTGCCGCTGTGGAATGCAATTTTGAAGGAAAACCCATTGTTATAATATCAGTGTACAGACCACCAACGGGTAATGTAAACATTTTCTTAAAGGTTATTGAATCGGTTCTACTTCATATCACCAACGAAAATAAAAATATTGTAATTGCTGGGGACTTTAATATTGAATGTTTAAAGGAAAATGTGAACAAATATAATTTTCTTTCCTTACTAGAATCTTTTAATATAAAGCAGTCCATATTTGTAAATACTAGAATTACACGAATTTCAGCATCATGTGTTGACAATATTTTTGTAAATTTTAATTATGTAGATTGTAAGGTGTTAAACACTTCCATTTCTGACCACACTGCACAAAAACTGTCATTTAAAGTAGAAATAAGCAATAGAAATAGGACGGAGTATAGAAGAATGTTCTCGGAATATAACAAAGAGTATTTTTTAAATTTGTTAAGCGAACAAGACTGGGCTCAGGTTTATGAAGTAAATTCGCATGAAGTAAATAAGCAATGGGATACATTTATAAGGAACTTTAGAATGATTTTTAACCACTGTTTTCCAGAAAAATTAGTGAACTTGCATCATAAACCCAGGATAAAAAATGATAACCTTAGAATAAAGGAATGTAAGAATAGACTAGATATTTTGCTAGCATTGAGTAAGGTCAGTGTTAATTTTAAAGAGTCGTACAAAAATGTCAAATATGAATATGATAGTTTGTTAAAAAAAGCCAGGTCGGAAGAGTACGAAAATAAAATTAAAAACTCTGATAACAAAACTAAATGTATGTGGCAAATATGTAATGAAATAACAGGACGTAACAACAATACTGTGGATTTTGGTGTCAAGGGCAACCCCGAAGATATTGCTAATGAATACAATGAATACTTATTCTCTATAGTGCCTGATTTATTAAAGCAACTAAGAACACTGCCAAACAATTTAAACAATATCGAAAGTAATGATAAATCAATGTTTTTGAGGCCAATATCCACAGTTGAGATCTGCGAACTTTCTAAAAAAATAAAAAACAAACAAAGCAGTGGTATAGATGATATTCCTAGTAGTATAGTAAAATTGTCCATTCCTATAATTAAAGATGTTCTCTGTCACATAATGAACAACTCATTTAAAGAGGGTATTTTTCCGGACCAGCTAAAAATTGCAGTTATTCAACCGTTGTATAAAAAGGGAGACCATGGAAATATGGAAAATTATAGGCCAATAAGCCTCTTACCGGCATTCTCAAAAATATTTGAATTGGCAATGTGTCAACGTCTCATGGACTTTATGAAAGAGTGTAAACTCTTGAATGCTAACCAACACGGATATATATCTGGCAAGTCCACACAGACTGCCGTTTTTCAGTTTGTCACAAGAATCTTGGAATTATTTGAGATGGGCGATATGGGAATTGGCATCTGTTTGGACTTGTCCAGGGCGTACGATTGTGTGGATCCAATGTTATTATTAAAAAAGCTGAGTCGCTATGGTGTCCGGGGAAATACTTTGAGATTGTTTGAGTCATATCTCGCAAACAGGCAGCAAATAGTAAAAATAAAACAGGATGGGAAATCCTATATGTCAAAATCCTTGAAGAATAATCTAGGTATAGCTCAAGGTAGTATCGCAGGCCCAATACTGTTTGTAATATTTCTTAACGACCTTGTTTCAGTGATAGAAACTCAAAATGAATGTATCACATGCTACGCTGATGATACCAACCTGCTTGCAGGCGGGGTAAATTTTGAAGAACTAAGAATGTCGGGGACAAATCTGAGTGACAAGGCCTCTAAATGGTTTTTGGAAAATAAATTAATATTGAACTCGGGCAAAACAAGCGTAACTATTTTCAAAACAAAACAATCTAAGGCTGTCACACAAGGGGATATACAGTTAAACAATACAAAAATAACAATTGCAAACCAAACAAAATTTCTTGGAATATACCTAGATCAATTTCTGAACTGGAAATACCATATAGAAACGGTATCACAAAAGCTAAACAGCATTTGTTATGGGATTAGGATCGTTGCGAGGTATATGAGTCAAAGAGCCTTAAAAATAATTTACTTTGCTAATTTTGAGTCTGTGATAAGGTATGGATTAATATTTTGGGGCTGTAGCAGTACGGCAAACAACATATTTATAAATCAGAAGAGAGTTTTGAGAATATTAAAGGGGATGGGTTTTAATGATAGTTGTAGAGGTGTTTTTAAATCATCTGGCATATTGACATTCTATGGTCTTTATATCTATGAATGTTTGATGTTTTTCTTCAAAAACAAACAAATGTTCAATTCTCAGATCTCACATGGCTATAATACTAGAACAAGAAACATTGACTATCCAATACACAGACTGACACTCACAGAGAAAAGTCCGAAGTACATGTGCCTAAAGTTATTTAATAATTTGCCGGATGATTTCAAAAGCATAAACAGTGTTAAGCAATTTAAGGTTAAAATAAAAAAGTATTTGATTGAGCTGGAGCCATATTCCATGCAGGATTACCTAAGGTATTAAGCACACTTATTTCAATGTACATATTATTATTTTGTCCCCTTTTTTTTCGACGCTGTTTCTTTTTGTGTTTGTGTGTTTCGCTTCTCTATTTTCAGGGAATTGTAATTTACTATAACATAATCAGAAATAAAGCAATTTATTATTATTATTATTATTAATATATAGCTTAAACATATCGGAGGGTATTTCTTTGCTATCTGTAAACTTGTCGTTCCATAATTTAAATTCGCATATTAGAATGCTTTCATTATAAAAATTTTCAAAAAATGAATAATTTGCATAAGAAGAATGAAGGCTGAGAAAGCTTTGCAAATTTTCTACTTATAATACTGAACAAAAGTAATAAAAATTATATCGTTCTTTGTATCGCGCCTGGAAATTAAAGTTTTTTTTAGTGGGTTATTGGTATAGTAAGTTGAAGTCAATTTCATTGGGGGGGCCAAGGCCCCCTTGCCCCCCCCCCTGGGTGCGCCACTGTATTAGCTTGTTATTATCTAATGTTTCAATTTGTTTGGCGGCAGTTTGGTTTAAATTAGTATTTTCACTTTTTTCATTTACACTAATTGTAATAGGGTAATGATCGGTGATATTGGTTTTAATGATTGATGGTATGTTATGATATGGTCGTAAGTGGTTTTTTGTTTTCAGAAATATGTGATCCAAGCAAGATTTTGAATAGCCCTGTTCTCTAGTAAAATT
This sequence comes from Polydrusus pterygomalis, assembly GCA_963969555.1. Lineage (NCBI taxonomy): Eukaryota > Metazoa > Arthropoda > Insecta > Coleoptera > Curculionidae > Polydrusus > Polydrusus pterygomalis. Next base: position 5,471,842 of record OZ018375.1, read on the forward strand.
ATTTATTTGTGATATAAACCCATATTCATTAAGTAAATCAACATACTCGTGACTAGTAGTGTTATCCAAGCGAAGATATATGTTTATATCTCCCACGATTAAGAAGTAGTCAAAGAATGCATGTTGTGAAAGGTAGTTCCTAAGACTTTCGATACAATTTTCAGGACATGAGTTAGGGGACCGGTAGATCGACAGAAGTTTGATGGTCTTATTTTTTATAATAGCTGTAATTTCTATCAATGACACCGGGCCAAATTTAACAATTTTATACTTATAGTTATAGCAATTCTTAATGTATACAACAAGGCCATCATTCTTATTTAGATCACCTCTATTTTACAATAAATCGTACCCAGCAATACCAAAGAAACTAGTATCGGTAAGTGCCCATGTTTCACCCAGTACAATGAAGTCAAAACAGTCATGCAGCTCGCTTACAAATGCGCAAAATTCATCAACATTTTTGGACATACTTCTTATATTAGCATGTATTAAAGACATACTTGTTTGAAACGTAGGTGGTCTTGTTTGAATTAGATTATTAAATTCGTGAGTTGATAGACAAACATGAGTATTCACATTAGGGTTTTCATAATCTCTGATAAAGGAATTCATATTTTTAAATGAAAAATTAAATCTTAAAACGAAATACTAGATATGGCACTATGTTCAAAGAACAATAAATGCATACAAACTAGACTGGGTACATATCGCTAATCGTCAGCCGAGAGTGCATCTAATATTAGTACTAAAAAAAAATTTACAAAAATTTACAATAAAAAATACTTTTCTTTTCTTTTTTTTCTATTTACTATTGCTTTTTTTGCCTCACCTTCCTGCGGAACGTGAAGGGAAAACATATCGCCAAATTGTCATTATAACAACTGACCAAAACTACACAATGGTGCCAAATTTCCGTTTTCTCGTACAGATAGGTAGTTTTCTGAGACGGCGCCGTATAGGTGCTCTTTAAACTCGCACACCTTTGTGCAATGTGGGATATACTTTCCATATTTGCTCTATAAAAATATGTAAGTATTCAATCGATTAAAACATAAGCAAAAAATTATTCTTACATGGAAGCTATCAATTATCAGCTAATAAATTTGTAGAAATATTATTGGGCCGAGCCCTTCGGGCACGGCACTGTTCTAGTTCGTTCGTTTAATTATACGAGAGCTGTTACTTTGACAGGTAAGTGTCATTTTTTTTAGCTTTTTCGTAGCGAGGGTTATAGCTGTAAGAATTCGAAATTAAAAAATTTCCAGGTAAATAAATAAGAAAGTTTTATACGACAGCTGTCAAATTTTGACAGGTAAGTGTAATTTTTTTTTAGCTTTTTCGTAGCAAGGGTTATAGCTGTAAGAATCTGAAATTAAAAAAAAATTCAATACCTACCTAAATAACAAAGTTCTATACTACAGCTGTCAAATTATGACAGGCGGGTGTAAATTTTTTAAAGCTTTTTCATAAAGAGGATTATAGCTATACGAAATTTAAAAATTTTTTAGTACCTAAATAACAAACTTTTATACGACAGCTGTCAAATTTTGACAGGTAAGTGTCAATTTATTTAAACTTTTTCGTAGCGAGGGTTAAAGCTGTAATAATCCTAAATTAAAAATTTTTTCAGTACCAAAATAACAAAGTTCTATACGACAGCTGTCAAATTATGACAGGCGGGTGTAAATTTTTTTAAGCTTTTTTAATGTAGAGGATTATAGCTGTACAAATCCGAAATTTAAACATTTTTCAGTACCTAAATAACAAACTTTTATACGACAGCTGTCAAATTTTGACAGGTAAGTGTCAATTTATTTAAACTTTTTTCGTAGCGATAGTTAAAGCTGTAATAATCCTAAATTAAAAAAATTTTCAGTACCAAAATAACAAAGTTCTATACGACAGCTGTCAAATTGTGACAGGCGGGTATAAATTTTTTAAGGCTTTTTTCATATAGAGGATTATAGCTGTACAAATCCGAAATTTAAAAATTTTTCAGTGATTAAATAACAAAGTTCCATACGACAGCTGTCAAATTTTGACAGGTAAGTGTCAATTTTTTTAAAGTTTTTTCGTAACGAGGATTATAGCTGTAAGAATCCCAAATTGAAAAAATTTTCAGTACCTAAATAACAAAGTTCTATACGATAGCTGTCAAATTTTGACAGTTAAGTGTCAATTTTTTTAAACTTTTTTCATAACGAGGATTATAGCTGTAAGAATCCTAAATTGAAACATTTTTCAGCACCTAAATAACAAACTTTTATATGACAACTGTCAAATTTTGACAGGTAAGTGTCAATTTATTTAAACTTTTTCGTAGCGAGGGTTAAAGCTGTAATAATCCTAAATTAAAAAATTTTTCAGTACCAAAATAACAAAGTTCTATACGACAGCTGTCAAATTATGACAGGCGGGTGTAAATTTTTTTAAGCTTTTTTAATGTAGGGGATTATAGCTGTACAAATCCGAAATTTAAAAATTTTTCAGTGCCTAAATAACAAACTTTTATACGACAGCTGTCAAATTTTGACAGGTAAGTGTCAATTTATTTAAACTTTTTTCGTAGCGATAGTTAAAGCTGTAATAATCCTAAATTTAAAAAATATTCAGTACCAAAATAACAAAGTTCTATACGACAGCTGTCAAATTGTGACAGGCGGGTATAAATTTTTTAAGGCTTTTTTCATATAGAGGATTATAGCTGTACAAATCCGAAATTTAAAAATTTTTCAGTCATTAAATAACAAAGTTCCATACGACAGCTGTCAAATTTTGACAGGTAAGTGTCAATTTTTTAAAAGTTTTTTCGTAACGAGGATTATAGCTGTAAGAATCCCAAATTGAAAAAATTTTCAGTACCTAAATAACAAAGTTCTATACGATAGCTGTCAAATTTTGACAGTTAAGTGTCAATTTTTTTTAGCTTTTTCGTAGCGAGAGTTATAGCTGTAAGAGTCCGAAATTATAAAATTATCAGGTCCCTAAATAACAAAGTTCTATACGATAGCTGTCAAATTTTGACAGGTAAGTGTCAATTTTTTTTTTAGATTTTTTGTAACGAGGGTTATAGCTGTAAGAATCCTAAATTTAAAAATTTGTCAGTACCTAAATAACACAGTTTTATACGATAGCTGTCAAATTTTGACAGGTAAGTGTCAATTTTTTTTTAGATTTTTTGTAACGAGGGTTATAGCTGTAAGAATCCTAAATTAAAAAAATTCTCAGTTCCTAAATAACAAAGTTCTATACGACAGCTGTCATTTTGACAGGTAAATATAAAGTTTTTTTTAAGCTTTTCTTGTATCTAGGATTATAGCTGTAAGAATCCGAAATTAAAAAAAATTTCAGTACCTAAATAACAAAGTTCTATACTACAGCTGTCAGATTTTGACAGGTAAGTGTAATTTTTTTTTAGCTTTTTCGTATAGATTATTATAGCTGTAAGAATCCAAAATTTAAAAAATTTTCAGTACCTAAATAACGACATTAAAAAAAAAATTTAAAAAAAAAGAAAAAAAACACTGGGGTTTGAACCCTCGACCTTCGTCTCCAAAATCAACTGTCTTTAGTACTACGCCACCGAAGCTTTTAGATTGATTTGTGGTAAATAGGATATTAATGACGTATTCGATATTACATAGAACGTTGAGTATTGAAGATACACACAAATAATACACTTTTTTCAATTATTTTTGGTCAACCGCAAAGAAAAAGGTGCAAGACAGGTGTTTCATACATTAAATTCTCTCCAAATATTATAAAAACTATAAAAATTGAAGGTAATATGCCTCCTGCAAGCCATTTTTATTATTACAAGTACGGGATAAATGCGATATTTTCCCCCTTATTTTTGGTCAAACGAAAAAGATAAAGGTTCAAGGTAGGTATTTCCCACAAAAGACGTAGTCTAAATGGTCTAATTCCTCTAAAAAATCAATTTGGAAATCGCATTTTTCACCTATTTTTGACAGATGGTATAAAAGTTAAAGTTCAGGAAAACGCGCGTGGTAAAACCATGGCCAACTTTTTCTAAATCGAATGGTGTTAGAATTTGAAAATTGTGCCTGTTTCCGCACCCAAAAAAGCTACTTTGCTCAAATTTGCGAATATATTTTGATAAGTTTGGACATGCAGGAATATTGAGAAGTAATCAGCGCATATTTTGAGAAAAAAATAAAACGGTTTTGTTAAAAATTGAATAAGCTACAGTCGATATAGTAAAACCTCTGGTGAAGGAACCTATAAAAAAATCATAAACTAATTTTTTTGAGCCACAAAATATGTTTTCCCAAAGATCGCTTATAATACAAATTAAAGCTTCTTTATCCGTTGATATAGTGTACCAAGAAAAAATTCAAAATGTTATATATTATAGACACTTGCAGAATTATTTAAGCAAACCAGTGCAACGCCAACAGAAATTACGGGAAAAAGTTTATAAGCTGCCGTTTTTTCCGTATTAAAGATAAAAAAACGAAAAAATATCTCTTAAATACAATTTGACGGCTCTATCCGCTAAAGTATACAACGTTTCAATCAAAAGTCGTTTTCCGTACGAAAAAAAATAAACGGAATAAAAACGGAGAAAAAAATCACGCCTTACACTGTGGTTTCCAGTTTCTTACCATTTTCGGCAATTTTCATTCCAGTTAGGTATAGAACGATATATTGGAAAAAGGTAGATTTTGAGATGGCCTAACCGATTATCCAAACCGAATGTCGATTGGATGCACCCAATTCGACTTATTAGCGATCCAAGAGGTACCATTTTCGACCAAATTTTGACTTTGAAAAAATCAAAAAAATTACTTCCAAACTTTCGATCCCGCTCACAAACAATAGGGTTCTGTAGCCCACGGTCGTCTACGCGTCGAAAAAGTTTAAATCGAAAAAACTAATTTTTGTTGCCTGTATCGAATGCCAACGAGATCCCGATATTTCTCGACTTTAAAAATTAATAACTTTTTTCCGGCACACCCTGTATATTCGAAATTTTCACACAACGTACCCCCACTATTCCTTTGTAAACCCAAAAAGTTTCAATTGTCCCACATTAACCGTTTCCGAGAAAAAAAATCGCAAATGTGAAAATGTCGAAACTGACGACGCCGCCGACGCCGCCGACACGGACAACATACACACATATTTCAAATGAAGCAGACGATATAGTGCAAAATTTTCGGGAAGCAGTCGGGGTTGCCGTGATTCCGCGTGAAGGCGACGAATAACATATCGCGGAAAGCGATATGTTAACTAGACTGGGTACATATCGCTAATCGTCAGCCGAGAGTGCATCTATTATTAGTACTAAAAATTTGTATTTAAAAAGTATTTTTCTTAGTTTCTTTTTTCTATGTTTTCTATTGCTTTTTTTACCTCACCTTCCTGCGGAACGTGAAGGGGAAACATATCGCCAAATTGTCATTATAACAACTGACAAAAACTAAAAAATAAAAATAACAGGTGCAAAATTTCCGTTTTCTTGTATAGATAGGTAGTTTTTGAAGACGGCATCGTATAGTGCTCGATGTTCCGTTTCCAATGCCGTCTCGCTCGATTCGCTACGACTTTTCGTTACGGAAATATATGATATTTAATATTATAATATTGACATTGAACCTGTCAGCACCGATTCTTTAAAATCGCACAGCAAAGGGTGTAATGTGAGATATATTTTCCAAGTTTGTCCTTTAAAAATATTTATTCAATCAATTTAAACATAAGGAAAAGAAACTATTCTTACATTGATAGCTGATAAATTAGTGAAAATGTTATTGTGCCGAACCCTTCGGGCACGGCACTGTTCGAGTTGGTTTATTTAATTTCATACTTTTGACAAAACCATTTGTTAGCAACCTTTAATTGTTATTGGTAAAGCATTTCAATTCGCGATAAAAAATAAATTTAGTTTCTTCACAATCCCAGTTCGTTTATTTCGTACCGAGGATTGTCACTGTAAAAATCCTAAATTTAAAAAACTTTTAATAGGTACCTAAATAACGAAATATTAAAAAAATAAAAAGACGGGCCTGGAATTGAACCCGGTATCATCGCGACCACAAGTCGTAACCTATTATATACCTACCTTCCACTAGGCCCGACCACTTTGAAAATAAATTATAATATAGAATATTTATATTGCCGTATTAAAAATGAAAAAAATACGATTTATTTAAGCTTGACGAGCTCTTTCCGCTAAGGTACATTACATTTCAATCAAAAGTTGTTTTCCGTACGAAAAACAATGAAAACCGTAAAAGAATTAAATAGTAATTCTTACTTTTTTATAATTTGCACCCTTTACATTACAGGTAGGTATAGAACAATATATTTGAAAAAAGTAGTATTTGAGATGACCTAAACGAATCTCCAAACCAAAAGTGTGTCAAACGCACCCAATTCGATTTATTAACGATCCAACATAACCCTACATTGATTTTAAAAAAATTAAAAAATTGACTTCTCAACTTCCGATCATGTTTGCAAACAACAGTGTTTTGTAGCCCAACGTCGTCTACACGCCAATAAAGTTTAACTCCATTAAAATGCTTTTTGGCACCTGTATCGCGCCACAACGAAATAAAAACATATTTTTCAACTTTCACTTTAATAACTTTTTTCCGGTACACCCTGTATATTGGAAATTGTTCCCAGAACGTGCCCCTACTATTCCTCTCTACGTGCAGAAAATTTTAATCGTTTTGCTCTAACCGTTTCCGAGAAAAAAATTCGCGAATATCTAAATGTGGAACAGCCTCCCACCACGTGGCGACGGATTATCAATGTCGGAACGCCATCTTTAAAATCGAGATTACAACTATTTCTGAAACATTTTGGGCAAATATTTTGGTCAATAAAATTAGAAGAAGGTTCAAGGTAGATATTCCACCCGATTTAAAATCTGGAAATGTTCTTATTATTCTAGCAAGTCACGCTAAAAACAACCATTTTTCGCCATTTTTGACAGCCGGATTTTTAGAATTAATAATTACATATCGCGCTACACCGCGATATGTTATACGGCGCTTCGGTGAAAATAATGTATGTATGTTGTCGCCGCCGTCGTGGCCGTCGTCTTTTTCGACATTTTCACATTTGCGATTTTTTTTCTCGGAAACTGTTAGAGTGGGACGATTGAAACTTTTTGGGTTTAGAGAGGAATAGTGGGGGTACGTTGTGTGAAAATTTCTAATATACAGGGTGTGCCGGAAAAAAGTTATTAATTTTTAAAGTCGAATTATATCGGATTCTCGTTGAAATTCGATACAGTTCGTAAAAATTACTTTAATCGATTTAAACTTTTTCGACGCGTAGACGACCGTGGGCTACAGAACCCTATTGTTTGTGAGCGCGATCGAAAGTTTGGAGTAATTTTTTTGATTTTTTCAAAGTCAAAATTTGGTCGAAAATGGTACCTCTTGGATCGCTAATAAGTCGAATTGGGTGCATCCAATCGACATGCGGTTTGGATAATCGGTTAGGCCATCTCAAAATCTACCTTTTTTCAATATATCATTCTATACCTAATTGGAATGGAAATTGCCGAAAATTGTAAGAAAGTGGAAATCATAAAGTTAGGCCTGATTTTTTCACGGTTTTTATTTTTTTTCGTACTGAAAACGACTTTTGATCGAAACGTTGTAAACTTTAGCGGATAGAGCTCGTCAAATTGTATTTAAGAGATATTTTTTCGTTTCTTTATCTTTAATACGGAAAAAACGGCAGCTTTTTTTTTACTATATCGACTGTAGCTTATTCAATTTTTAACAAAACCGTTTTATTTTTTTCTCAAAAAATGCGCTGATTACTTCGCAACACCTCTACATATTCAAAATCATTAAAATATATTCGCAAAATTGAGAAAAGTCGCTTTTTTGGGTGCGGAAACAGGCAATCTTTACAAATTCTAACACCATTCACTTTTGACTAAGAGGGCCTTGATATTGATGTATCTAAATTAATTATTAATTCTAAAATCCGGCTGTCAAAAATGGCGAAAAATGGGTGTTTTCAGCGTGACTTGCTAGAATAATAAGAACATTTCCAGATTTTAAATCGGGTGGAATATCTACCTAGAACCTTCTTCTAATTTTATTGACCAAAATATTTGCCCAAAATGTTTCAGAAATAGTCGTAATTTCGATTTTAAAGATGGCGTTCCGACATTGATAATCCGTCGCCACGTGGTAGAAGGTTATTCGACATTTCGATATTCGCGAATTTTTTTTTCGGAAACGGTTAAAGCAAAACGATTCAAACTTTCTGGACGTAGAGAGGAATAGTCGGGGCACGTTCTGGGAACAATTTCAAATATACAGGGTGTACCGGAAAAAAGTTATTAAAGTCAAAGTTAAAAAATATGTTTTTTTTCGTTGTAGGGCGATACAGGTGGCAAAAATCATTTTAATCGATTTAAACTTTTTCGACATGTAGACGACGTTGGGCTACAAAACACTATTGTTTGCGAACGCGATCGAAAGTTGGGAAGTAATTTTTTTGATTTTTTTTAAAATCAATGTAAGGTCATATTGGATCGTTAATAAATCGAATTGGGTGCGTCCGATATAATTTTGGTTTGGATATTCGTTTAGGTCATCTCAAATACTACTTTTTTCAAATATATTGTTCTATACCTAAACATCATAGAAATCTTAGCAAATTTTAAAAAATAAGAATTACTATTTAAGTATATATAATTTGACAGCTGTCGTATAGAACTTTGTTATTTTGGTACTGAAAATTTTTTTAATTTAGTTTTATTACAGCTTTAACCCTCGCTACGAAAAAAGTTAAAATAAATTGACACTTACCTGTCAAAATCTGACAGGTATCGTATAAAACTTTGTTATCTAGGTACTGAATTTTTTTTAAATTTGGGATTCTTACAGCTATAACCGTCGCTACGAAAAAGCTAAAAAAAAATTGACACTTACCTGTCAAAATCTGACAGCTGTCGTATAGAACTTTGTTATTTAGGTACTGAATTTTTTTTTAAATTTCGAATTCTTACAGCTATAATCCTAGATACAAGAAAAGCTTAAAAAAAACTTGCAATTTACCTGTCAAAATGACAGCTGTCGTATATAACTTTGTTATTTAGGAACTGAAAAATTTTTCATTTAGGACTCTTACAGCTACAAATCTCGCTACGAAAAATCTAAAAAAAAAATTTTAACTTACCTGTCAAAATTTGACAGCTGTCGTATAGAACTTTGTTATTTAACTACTGAATTTTTTTTAAATTTTGGATTCTTACAGCTTCAATCCTAGATACAAGAAAAGCTTAAAAAAAAATTGACATTTACCTGTCAAAATGACAGCTGTCGTATAGAACGTTGTTATTTAGGATCTGAAAAATTTTTCACTTTAGGATTTTTACAGCGATAACCCTCGCTACGAAAAGGATAAAAAAAAAACTGACTCCTACCTGTCAAAATTTGACAGCTATCGTATAAAACATTCTTATTTAGGTACCTGAAAATTTTTTAATTTCGAATTCTTACAGCTATAACCCTCGCTACGAAAAAGTTAAAAAAAATTACACTTACCTGTCAAAGTGACAGCTCTCGTATAATTAAACGAACGAACTAGAACAGTGCCGTGCCCGAAGGGCTCGGCACAATAATATTTCTACAAATTTATTAGCTGATAATTGATAGCTTCCATGTAAGAATAATTTTTTGCTTATGTTTTAATCGATTGAATACTTATATATTTTTATAGAGCAAATATGGAAAGTATATCCCACATTGCACAAAGGTGTGCGAGTTTAAAGAGCACCTATACGGCTCCGTCTCAGAAAACTACCTACCTATACGAGAAAACGGAAATTTTGCACCATTGTGTAGTTTTAGTCAGTTGTTATAATGACAATTTGGCGATATGTTTTTCCTTCACGTTCCGCAGGAAGGTGAGGCACAAAAAGCAATAGTAAATAGAAAAAAAGAAAACAAAAGTATTTTTTTATTGTAAATTTTTGTAAATCTTTTTAGTACTAATATTAGATGCACTCTCGGCTGACGATTAGCGATATGTACCCAGTCTAGTATTATATACGTCTCTTCCGCGCGGAATCTCGAAAACCCCGATCAGCTCTTGAACAATTTCTTCTATGTAAGACATTTTCACAGTTGCGATTTTTTTTTTCTCGGAAACGGTTAGAGTGGGACGATTAAAACTTTTACGGTTTAGATAGGAATAGTGGGGGTACGTTGTGTAAAAATTTCTAATATACAGGGTGTGCCGAAAAAAAGTTATTAATTTTTAAAGTCGAGAAATATCGGGATCTCGTTGGCATTCGATACAGGTCGTAAAAATGAGTTTTTTTGATTTAAACTTTTTCGGCGCATAGACGACCGTCGGCTACAGAAGCCTAATATTTGCCAAGGCGATCGGAAGTTGGGAAGTCAATTTTTTGATTTTTTTAAAATCAATGTAGGAGCATGTTGGATCGATAATAAATCGAATTGCGTGCGTCCCACATATTTTTGGTTTGGAAATTCGCTTAGGTCATCTCAAATACTACTTTTTTCAAATATATTGTTCTAATTGACACTTACCTGTCAAAATTTGACAGCTATGGTATAAAACTTTGTTATTTAGGAACTGAAAAAATTATCAATTTAGGATTCTTACAGTAGTAACTCTCGCTACGAAAAAGCTAAAAAAAAATTGAAACTTACCTGTCAAAATCTGACAGCTGTCGTATAAAACTTTGTTATTTAGATACTGATTTTTTTTTTAAATTTCGGATTCTTACATCTGTAATGCAAGATACAAGAAAAGCTTTAAAAAAAAATTACAGTTACCTGTCAAAATGACAGCTGTCGTATAAAACTTTGTTATTTAGGAATTCAAACATTTTTTAATTTAGGATTCTTACAGCTATAATCCTAGATACAAGAAAAGGGTTAAAAAAAATTCACACTTACCTGTCAAAATTTGACAGCTGTTGTATTCAACTTTGTTATTTAGGTACTAAATTTTTTTTTAATTTTGGGATCTTACAGCTATAATCCTAGATACAAGAAACGCTTAAAATAAACTTGACATTTACCTGTCAAAATAACAGCTGTCGTATAGAACTTTGTTATTTACGTACTGAAAATTTTTGAATTTCAGATTCTTACAGCGTCAATCCTCAGTACGAAAAAAACGAACTTGGGTAGTGAAAAATTACACATATGTTTTTATTGCCACCTGGGTTGTGAAGAAACCAAACATTTTTTTTATCGCGAATCGAAATTCCTTACAATTAGGGCTTGCTAACAAATGGTTTTGTCAAAAGAATGAAATGAAACGAACGAACTTGAACAGTGCCGTGCCCGAAGGGCTCGGCACAATAATATTTCCACAAATTTATTAGCTGATAATGTGATTATTATAATAAAATATGGAACGTATATATCCCACATTGCACAAAGGTGTGTGAGTTTAAAAAGCACCTATAAATGTCAATATCATAATATTAAATATCATATATTTCCGCAACGAAAAGTCGTAGCGAATCGAGCGAGGCGGTATTGGAAACGGGACGTTGAGCACTATACGATGCCGTCCAAATACTACCTATCTATATGAGAAAACGGAAATTTTGCTCCATTTCTTTTTATTTTCTAGTTATGGTCAGTTGTTATAATGACAATTTGGCGATATGTTTTCCCTTCACGTTCCGCAGGAAGGTGAGGCAAAAAAAGTAATAGTAAATAGAGAAAAAGAAAAGAAAAATTATTTTTTTATCGTAAATTTTTTTTAGTACTAATATGAGATGCACTCTTGGCTGACGATTAGCGATATGTACCCAGTCTAGTTAATTAACATATCGCTTTCCGCGATATGTTATTCGTCGCCTTCACGCGGAATCACGGCAACCCCGACTGCTTCCCGAAAATTTTGCACTATATCGTCTGCTTCATTTGAAATATGTGCGTATGTTGTCCGTGTCGGCGGCGTCGGCGGCGGCGGCGTCGTCAGTTTCGACATTTTCACATTTGCGATTTTTTTTCTCGGAAACGGTTAATGTGGGACAATTGAAACTTTTTGGGTTTACAAAGGAATAGTGGGGGTACGTTGTGTGAAAATTTCGAATATACAGGGTGTTCCGGAAAAAAGTTATTAATTTTTAAAGTCGAGAAATATCGGGATCTCGTTGGCATTCGATACAGGCAACAAAAATTAGTTTTTTCGATTTAAACTTTTTCGACGCGTAGACGACCGTGGGCTACAGAACCCTATTGTTTGTGAGCGGGATCGAAAGTTTGGAAGTAATTTTTTTGATTTTTTCAAAGTCAAAATTTGGTCGAAAATGGTACCTCTTGGATCGCTAATAAGTCGAATTGGGTGCATCCAATCGACATTCGGTTTGGATAATCGGTTAGGTCATCTCAAAATCTACCTTTTTCCAATATATCGTTCTATACCTAACTGGAATGAAAATTGCCGAAAATGGTAAGAAACTGGAAACCACAGTGTAAGGCGTGATTTTTTTCTCCGTTTTTATTACATATCGCGCTACACCGCGATATGTTATACGGCGCTTCGGTGAAAATAATGTATGTATGTTGTCGCCGCCGCCGTGGCTTTCGACATTTTCACATTTGCGATTTTTTTTCTCGGAACCTGTTAGAGTGGGACGATTGAAACTTTTTGGGTTTACAGAGGAATAGTGGGGGTACGTTGTGTAAAAATTTGGAATATACAGGGTGTGCCGGAAAAAAGTTATTAAACGTCAAAGTCGAGAAATATCGGGATCTCGTTGAAATTCGATACAGGCCACAAAAATTAGTTTTTTCGATTTAAACTTTTTCGACGCGTAGGCGACCGTGGGCTACAGAACCCTATTGTTTGTGAGCGCGATCGAAAGTTTGGAAATAATTTTTTTTATTTTTTAAAAGTCAAAATTTGGTCCAAAATGGTACCTCTTGGATCGCTAATAAGTTGAATTGGGTGCATTCGATCGACATGCGGTTTGGATAATCGGTTAGGCCATCTCAAAAACTACCTTTTTCCAATATATCGTTCTATACCTAACTGGAATGGAAATTGCCGAAAATTGTAAGAAAGTGGAAATCATAAAGTTAGGCCTGATTTTTTCACGGTTTTTATTTTTTTTCGTACTGAAAACGACTTTTGATCGAAACGTTGTAAACTTTAGCGGATAGAGCTCGTCAAATCGTATTTAAGAGATATTTTTTCGTTTCTTTATCTTTAATACGGAAAAAACGGCAGCTTTTTTTTTACTATATCGACTGTAGCTTATTCAATTTTTAACAAAACCGTTTTATTTTTTTCTCAAAAAATGCGCTGATTACTTCGCAACACCTCTACATATTCAAAATCATTAAAATATATTCGCAAAATTGAGAAAAGTCGCTTTTTTGGGTGCGGAAACAGGCAATCTTTACAAATTCTAACACCATTCACTTTTGACTAAGAGTGCCTTGATATTGATGTATCTAAATTAAATTAATTCTAAAAATCCGGCTGTCAAAAATGGCGAAAAATGGGTGTTTTCAGCGTGACTTGCTAGAATAATAAGAACATTTCCAGATTTTAAATCGGGTGGAATATCTACCTTGAACCTTCTTCTAATTTTACTGACCAAAATATTTGCCCAAAATGTTTCAGAAATGGTTGTAATCTCGATTTTAAAGATGGCGTTTCGACATTGATAATCCGTCGCCACGTGGTAGAAGGTTATTCGACATTTCGATATTCGCGAATTTTTTTTTCTGAAACGGTTAGAGCAAAACAATTCAAACTTTCTGGACGTAGAGAGGAATAGTCGGGGCACGTTCTGGGAACAATTTCAAATATACAGGGTGTACCGGAAAAAAGTTATTAAAGTCAAAGTTAAAAAATATGTTTTTTTTCGTTGTAGGGCGATACAGGTGGCAAAAATCATTTTAATCGATTTAAACTTTTTCGACATGTAGACGACGTTGGGCTACAAAACACTGTTGTTTGCGAACGCGGTCGAAAGTTGGGAAGTAATTTTTTTGATTTTTTTAAAATCAATGTAGGGTCATATTGGATCGTTAATAAATCGAATTGGGTGCGTCCGATATAATTTTGGTTTGGATAATCGTTTAGGTCATCTCAAATACTACTTTTTTCAAATATATTGTTCTATACCTAAACAGCATAGAAATGGTAGCAAATTATAAAAAATAAGAATTACTATTTAAGTATATATAATTTGACAGCTGTCGTATAGAACTTTGTTATTTTGGTACTGAAAATTTTTTAAATTTAGTTTTATTACAGCTTTAACCCTCGCTCCGAAAAAAGTTAAAATAAATTGACACTTACCTGTCAAAATCTGACAGGTATCGTATAAAACTTTGTTATCTAGGTACTGAATTTTTTTAAAATTTGGGATTCTTACAGCTATAACAGTCGCTACGAAAAAGCTAAAAAAAAATTGACACTTACCTGTCAAAATCTGACAGCTGTTGTATAGAACTTTGTTATTTAGGTACTGAATTTTTTTTTTAAATTTAGAATTCTTACAACTATAATCCTAGATACAAGAAAAGCTTAAAAAAACTTGCAATTTACCTGTCAAAATGACAGCTGTCGAATATAACTTTGTTATTTGGGAACTGAAAAATTTTTCATTTAGGATTCTTACAGCTACAAATCTCGCTACGAAAAATCTAAAAAAAAATTTTTAACTTACCTGTCAAAATTTGACAGCTGTCGTATAGAACTTTGTTATTTAACTACGGAATTTTTTTTAAATTTTGGATTCTTACAGTTTTAATTCTAGATACAAGAAAAGCTTTAAAAAAATTGACATTTACCTGTCAAAATGACAGCTGTCGTATAGAACTTTGTTATTTAGGATCTGAAAAATTTTTCACTTTAGGATTTTTACAGCGATAACCCTCGCTACGAAAAGGATAAAAAAAAAACTGACTCCTACCTGTCAAAATTTGACAGCTATCGTATAAAACATTCTTATTTAGGTACCTGAAAATTTTTTAATTTCGAATTCTTACAGCTATAACCCTCGCTACGAAAAAGCTAAAAAAAATGACACTTACCTGTCAAAGTGACAGCTCTCGTATAATTAAACGAACGAACTAGAACAGTGCCGTGCCCGAAGGGCTCGGCACAATAATATTTCTACAAATTTATTAGCTGATAATTGATAGCTTCCATGTAAGAATAATTTTTTGCTTATGTTTTAATCGATTGAATACTTATATATTTTTATAGAGCAAATATGGAAAGTATATCCCACATTGCACAAAGGTGTGCGAGTTTAAAGAGCACCTATACGGCGCCGTCTCAGAAAACTACCTACCTATACGAGAAAACGGAAATTTTGCACCATTGTGTAGTTTTAGTCAGTTGTTATAATGACAATTTGGCGATATGTTTTTCCTTCACGTTCCGCAGGAAGGTGAGGCAAAAAAAGCAATAGTAAATAGAAAAAAAGAAAAGAAAAGTATTTTTTTATTGTAAATTTTTGTAAATCTTTTTAGTACTAATATTAGATGCACTCTCGGCTGACGATTAGCGATATGTACCCAGTCTAGTTCCGTTTATTTTTTTTCGTACGGAAAACGACTTTTGATTGAAACGTTGTATACTTTAGCGGATAGAGCCGTCAAATTGTATTTAAGAGATATTTTTTCGTTTTTTTATCTTTAATACGGAAAAAACGGCAGCTTATGAACTTTTTCCCGTAATTTCTGTTGGCGTTGCACTGGTTTGCTTAGATAATTCTGCAAGTGTCTATAATATATAACATTTTGAATTTTTTCTTGGTACACTATATCAACGGATAAAGAAGCTTTAATTTGTATTATAAGCGATCTTTGGGAAAACATATTTTGTGGCTCAAAAAAATTAATTTATGATTTTTTTATAGGTTCCTTCATCAAAGGTTTTACTATATCGACTGTAGCTTATTCAATTTTTAACAAAACCGTTTTATTTTTTTCTCAAAATATGCGCTGATTACTTCTCAATATTCCTGCATGTCCAAACTTATCAAAATATATTCGCAAATTTGAGCAAAGTAGCTTTTTTGGGTGCGGAAACAGGCACAATTTTCAAATTCTAACACCATTCGATTTAGAAAAAGTTGGCCATGGTTTTACCACGTGCGTTTTCCTGAACTTTAACTTTTATACCATCTGTCAAAAATAGGTGAAAAATGCGATTTCCAAATTGATTTTTTAGAGGAATTAGACCATTTAGACTACGTCTTTTGTGGGAAATACCTACCTTGAACCTTTATCTTTTTCGTTTGACCAAAAATAAGGGGGAAAATATCGCATTTATCCCGTACTTGTAATAATAAAAATGGCTTGCAGGAGGCATATTACCTTCAATTTTTATAGTTTTTATAATATTTGGAAAGTATTTAATGTATGAAACACCTGTCTTGGACCTTTTTCTTTGCGATTGACCAAAAATAATTGAAAAAAGTGTATTAGTAAGTATTTTTAATATGTACTTAAAGTTGTGTATAATATCCATTATGGCATTAATATCCTATTTACCACGAATCACTCTCTAAGCTTCGGTAGCGTAGTAGTAGAGGCAGTTGATTTTGGAGACGAAGGTCGTGGGTTCAAACCCCAGTGTTTTTTTTTCTTTTTTTTTCTTTTTTTTTTAATGTCGTTATTTAGGTACTGAAAATTTTTTAAATTTTGGATTCTTACAGCTATAATAATCTATACGAAAAAAGCTAAAAAAATTGACACTTACCTGTCAAAATCTGACAGCTAGCGTATAGAACTTTGTTATTTACTAACTGAAAATTTTTTTAATTTAGGATTCTTACAGCTGTAACTCTCGCTACGAAAAAGCTAAAAAAAAATTACACTTACCTGTCAAAATCTGACAGCTGTAGTATAGAACTTTCTTATTTAGGTACTGACATTTTTTTAAATTTCGGATTCTTACAGCTATAATCCTAGATACAAGAAAAGCTTAAAAAAACTTGACATTTACCTGTCAAAATGACAGCTGTCGTATAGAACTTTGTTATTTAAAAACTGAGAAATTTTTTAATTTAGGATTCTTACAGCTATAACCCTCGTTACAAAAAATCTAAAAAAAAATTGACAATTACCTGTCACAATTTGACAGCTGTCGTATAAAACTGTGTTATTTAGGTATTGACAAATTTTTAAATTTAGGACTCTTACAGCTATAACCCTTGTTACAAAAAATCTAAAAAAAAAATTGACACTTACCTGTCAAAATTTGAGAGCTATCGTATAGAACTTTGTTATTTAGGGACCTGATAATTTTATAATTTCGGACTCTTACAGCTATAACTCTCGCTACGAAAATGCTTAAAAAAAATTGACACTTAACTGTCAAAATTTGACAGCTATCGTATAGAACTTTGTTATTTGAGTACTGAAAATTTTTTCAATTTAGGATTCTTACAGCTATAACCCTCGCTACGAAAAAAGTTTAAAAAAATATATACCTACCTGTCAGAATTTGACAGCTGTCGTATAGAACTTTGTTATTTAGGTACTGAAAAATGTTTCAATTTGGGATTCTTACAGCTAAAATCCTCGTTACGAAAAAACTTTAAAAAAATTGACACTTGCCTGTCAAAATTTGACAGTTGTCGTATGGAACTTTGTTATTTAATCACTGAAAAAATTTTAAATTTCGGAATCCTACAGCTATAATCCTCTATATGAAAAAAGCTTTAAAACATTTATACCCGCCTGTCACAATTTGACAGCTGTCGTATAGAACTTTGTTATTTTGGTACTGAAAATTTTTTCAATTTAGGATTATTACAGCTTTAACCCTCGCTACGAAAAAAGTTTAAATAAATTGACACTTACCTGTCAAAATTTGACAGCTGTCGTATAAAAGTTTGTTAGTTAGGTACTAAAAAATTTTTAAATTTCGGATTCGTATAGCTATAATCCTCTATATGAAAAAAGCTTAAAAAAATTTACACCCGCCTGTCATAATTTGACAGCTGTAGTATAGAACTTTGTTATTTAGGTAGGTATTGAATTTTTTTTTAATTTCAGATTCTTACAGCTATAACCCTCGCTACGAAAAAGCTAAAAAAAAATTACACTTACCTGTCAAAATTTGACAGCTGTCGTATAAAACTTTCTTATTTAGGTACCTGAACATTTTTTAATTTCGAATTCTTACAGCTATAACCCTCGCTACGAAAAAGCTAAAAAAAAATTACACTTACCTGTCAAAGTGACAGCTCTCGTATAATTAAACGAACGAACTAGAACAGAATATTTCTACAAATTTATTAGCTGATAATTGATAGCTTCCATGTAAGAATAATTTTTTGCTTATGTTTTAATCGATTGAATACTTACATATTTTTATAGAGCAAATATGGAAAGTATATCCCACATTGCACAAAGGTGTGCGAGTTTAAAGAGCACCTATACGGCGCCGTCTCAGAAAACTACCTATCTATACGAGAAAACGGAAATTTTGCACCATTGTGTAGTTTTGGTCAGTTGTTATAATGACAATTTGGCGATATGTTTTCCCTTCACGTTCCGCAGGAAGGTGAGGCAAAAAAAGCAATAGTAAATAGAAAAAAAGAAAAGAAAAGTATTTTTTTATTGTAAATTTTTGTAAATCTTTTTAGTACTAATATTAGATGCACTCTCGGCTGACGATTAGCGATATGTACCCAGTCTAGTTTAGATATATCAATATCAAGGCACTCTTAGTCAAAAGTGAATGGTGTTAGAATTCGTAAAGATTGCCTGTTTCCGCACCCAAAAAGCGACTTTTCTCAAGTTTGCGAATATATTTTAATAATTTTGGATATGTAGAGGTGTTGAGAAGTAATCAGCGCATTTTTTGAGAAAAAAATAAAACGGGTTTGTTAAAAATTGAATAAGCTACAGTCGATATAGTAAAAAAAAACCTGCCGTTTTTTCCGTATTAAAGATAAATAAACGAAAAAATATATTTTAAATACAATTTGACAAGCTCTATCCGCTATAGTTTACAACGTTTCGATCAAAAGTCGTTTTCAGTACGAAAAAAAATAAAAACCGTGAAAAAATCAGGCCTAACTTTATGATTTCCACTTTCTTACAATTTTCGGCAATTTCCATTCCAGTTAGGTATAGAACAATATATTGGAAAAAGGTAGATTTTGAGATGGCCTAACCGATTATCCAAACCGAATGTCGATTGGATGCACCCAATTCGACTTATTAGCGATCCAAGAGGTACCATTTTCGACCAAATTTTGACTTTGAAAAAATCAAAAAAATTACTTCCAAACTTTCGATCGCGCTCACAAACAATAGGGTTCTGTAGCCCACGGTCGTCTACGCGTCGAAAAAGTTTAAATCGAAAAAACTTATTTTTGTGGCCTGTATTGAATGCCAACGAGATCCCGATATTTCTCGACTTTGACGTTTAATAACTTTTTTCCGGCACACCCTGTATATTCGAAATTTTCACACAACGTACCCCCACTATCCCTCTCTAAACCCAAAAAGTTTCAAACGTCCCACTCTAACCGTTTCCGAGAAAAAAAATCGCAAATATGAAAATGTCGAAAGAGACCACGGCGACAACATACATACATTTTTTTCACCGAAGCGCCGTATAACATATCGCGATGCAGCGCGATATGTAACTAGACTGGGTACATATCGCTAATCGTCAGCCGAGAGTGCATCTATTATTAGTACTAAAAAGATTTACAAAAATTTACAATAAAAAAATACTTTTCTTTTCTTTTTTTCTATTTACTATTGCTTTTTTTGCCTCACCTTCCTGCGGAACGTGAAGGGAAAACATATCGCCAAATTGTCATTATAACAACTGACTAAAACTGCACAATGGTGCAAAATTTCCGTTTTCTCGTATAGGTAGGTGGTTTTCTGAGACGGCGCCGTATAGGTGCTCTTTAAACTTGCACACCTTTGTGCAATGTGGGATATACTTTCCATATTTGCTCTATAAAAATATGTAAGTATTCAATCGATTAAAACATAAGCAAAAAATTATTCTTACATGGAAGCTATCAATTATCAGCTAATATTGTGCCGAGCCCTTCGGGCACGGCACTGTTCTACTTCGTTCGTTTAATTATACGAGAGCTGTCACTTTGACAGGTAAGTGTCATTTTTTTTAGCTTTTTCGTAGCGAGGGTTATAGCTGTAAGAATTCGAAATTAAAAAATTTTCAGGTATCTAAATAAGAATGTTTTATACGATAGCTGTCAAATTTTGACAGGTAGGAGTCAGTTTTTTTTTTTATCCTTTTCGTATCGAGGGTTATCGCTGTAAAAATCCTAAAGTGAAAAGTTTTTCAGATCCTAAATAACAAAGTTATATACGACAGCTGTCATTTTGACAGGTAAATTGCAAGTTTTTTTTAAGCTTTTCTTGTATCTAGGATTATAGCTGTAAGAATTCGAAATTTAAAAAAAATTCAGTACCTAAATAACAAAGTTCTATACGACAGCTGTCAGATTTTGACAGGTAAGTGTCAATTTTTTTTTAGCTTTTTCGTAGCGACGGTTATAGCTGTAAGAATCCCAAATTTTAAAAAAATTCAGTACCTAGATAACAAAGTTTTATACGATACCTGTCAGATTTTGACAGGTAAGTGTCAATTTATTTTAACTTTTTTTGTAGCGAGGGTTAAAGCTGTAATGAAACTAAATTAAAACAAATTTCAGTACCAAAATAACAAAGTTCTATACGACAGCTGTCAAATTATATATACTTAAATAGTAATTCTTATTTTTTATAATTTGCTACCATTTCTATGCTGTTTAGGTATAGAACAATATATTTGAAAAAAGTAGTATTTGAGATGACCTAAACGAATATCCAAACCAAAAGTATATCGGACGCACCCAATTCGATTTATTAACGATCCAATATGACCCTACATTGATTTTAAAAAAATCAAAAAAATTACTTCCCAACTTTCGATCGCGTTCGCAAACAACAGTGTTTTGTAGCCCAACGTCGTCTACACGTCGAAAAAGTTTAAATCGATTAAAAGGATTTTTGCCACCTGTATCGCCCTACAACGAAAAAAAACATATTTTTTAACTTTGACTTTAATAACTTTTTTCCGGTACACCCTGTATATTTGAAATTGTTCCCAGAACGTGCCCCGACTATTCCTCTCTACGTCCAGAAAGTTTGAATCGTTTTGCTCTAACCGTTTCCGAAAAAAAAATTCGCGAATATCGAAATGTCGAATAACCTTCTACCACGTGGCGACGGATTATCAATGTCGAAACGCCATCTTTAAAATCGAGATTACAACCATTTCTTAAACATTTTGGGCAAATATTTTGGTCAGTAAAATTAGAAGAAGGTTCAAGGTAGATATTCCACCCGATTTAAAATCTGGAAATGTTCTTATTATTCTAGCAAGTCACGCTGAAAACACCCATTTTTCGCCATTTTTGACAGCCGGATTTTTAGAACTAATAATTAATTTAGATACATCAATATCAAGGCACTCTTAGTCAAAAGTGAATGGTGTTAGAATTTGTAAAGATTGCCTGTTTCCGCACCCAAAAAAGCGACTTTTCTCAATTTTGCGAATATATTTTAATAATTTTGGATATGTAGAGGTGTTGAAAAGTAATCAGCGCATTTTTTGAGAAAAAAATAAAACGGTTTTGTTAAAAATTGAATAAGCTACAGTCGATATAGTAAAAAAAAAGCTGCCGTTTTTTCCGTATTAAAGATAAAGAAACGAAAAAATATCTCTTAAATACAATTTGACGAGCTCTATCCGCTAAAGTTTACAACGTTTCGATCAAAAGTCGTTTTCAGTACGAAAAAAAATAAAAACCGTGAAAAAATCAGGCCTAACTTTATGATTTCCACTTTCTTACAATTTTCGGCAATTTCCATTCCAGTTAGGTATAGAACGATATATTGGAAAAAGGTAGATTTTGAGATGGCCTAACCGATTATCCAAACCGCATGTCGATTGGATGCACCCAATTCGACTTATTAGCGATCCAAGAGGTACCATTTTCGACCAAATTTTGACTTTGAAAAAATCAAAAAAATTACTACCAAACTTTCGATCGCGCTCACAAACAATAGGGTTCTGTAGCCCACGGTCGTCTACGCGTCGAAAAAGTTTAAATCGAAAAAACTAATTTTTGTGGCCTGTATTGAATGCCAACGAGATCACGATATTTCTCGACTTTAAAAATTAATAACTTTTTTCCGGCACACCCTGTATATTCCAAATTTTTACACAACGTACCCTCACTATTCCTCTCTAAACCCAAAAAGTTTCAATCGTCCCACTCTAACCGTTTCTGAGAAAAAAAATCGCAAATGTGAAAATGTCGAAAGAGACGACGGCGGCGACAACATACATACATTTTTTTCACCGAAGCGCCGTATAACATATCGCGATGTAGCGCGATATGTAACTAGACTGGGTACATATCGCTAATCGTCAGCCGAGAGTGCATCTAATATTAGTACTAAAAAAATAATTTTCTTTTTCTTTTCTCTATTTACTATTGCTTTTTATACCTCACCTTCCTGCGGAACGTGAAGGAGAAACATATCGCCAAATTGTCATTATAACAACTGACAAAAACTAAAAAATAAAAAAACGGGTGCAAAATTTCCTGTTTCTCGTATAGATAGGTAGTTTTTGGAGACGGCATCGTATAGTGGTCGACGTCCTATTTACAATGCCGTCTAGCTCGATTCGCTACGACTTTTCATTACTGAAATATATGATATTAACTATTCTTACATAGATAGCTGATAAATTGGTGAAAATTTTATTGTGCCGAGCCCTTTGTGCACGGCACTGTTGGAGTTCATTCGTTTCATTTTATACTTTTGACAAAACCATTTGTTAGCAACCTCTAATTTTGAAACATTTCAATTCGTGTTAAAAATAAATTTAGTTTCTTCACAAACCTAGTTGATTTTTTTCGTACCGAGGATTGCCGCTGTAAGAATCCAAAATTTAAAAGACTTTCAGTACCTACCTACCTAAATAACGAAATATTAAAAAAATTAAATAACGCGCCTGGAATTGAACCCGGGATCATCGTGACCAAAAGTCGTAATCTAATATATACCACTAGGCCACCGACCACTTTGAAAACAATATAGAATATTATTGCCTTATTAAAGATAAAGAAACAAAAAAAAAACTTTTTATTGTAGTTTTTTTTATGATCCAAAATAGTATTTGAGATGACCTAAACGAATATCCAAATCAAAAATATGTGGGACGAACCCAATTCGATTTATTAACGATTCAACATGTCCCTACATTGATTTTAAAAAAAATCAAAAAATTGACTTCCCAACATTCGATTACCTTAATAAACAATAGGCTTCTGTAGCCGACGGTCGTCTACGCGTCGAAAAAAATTAAATCGAGAAAACTTATTTTTACGACCTGTGTCGAATTTCAACGAGAATCCGATATTTTTCGAGTTTGGGGTTTAATAACTTTTTTTCGGCACACCCTGTATATTCGAAATTTTTACACAACGTACCCTTACTATTTCTATCTAAACCCTAAAAGTTTCAATCGTCCCACTCTAACCGTTTCCGAGAAAAAAAAATCGCAACTGTGAAAATGTCTTAAATTGTTCAAGAGCTGATCGGGGTTTTCGAGATTCCGCGCGGAAGAGACGTATATAATACTAGACTGGGTACATATCGCTAATCGTCAGCCGAGAGTGCATCTAATATTAGTACTAAAAAAAAATTTACAATAAAAAAATACTTTTCTTTTCTTTTTTTCTATTTACTATTGCTTTTTTTGCCTCACCTTCCTGCGGAACGTGAAGGGGAAACATATCGCCAAATTGTCATTATAACAACTGACCAAAACTAGACAATGGTGCAAAATTTCCATTTTCTCGTATAGATAGGTAGTTTTCGGAGGCGGTGCCGTATAGTGCTCAACGTCCCGTTTCCAATGCCGCCTCGCTCGTCTGTCGGCCATATTGCAATCTCTTTGTCCACCTATATGTATAGTTTTATTTGTGGGGTCATACCGCCTAACGGCGGTATAAAGTACATTTTCATGTTGCGTTATATGTTTTACGACGTACTTAGTTATTTCACACAATATTATCATTATTACTACAGAGATTATGCATAGTTTTTTAACAATCAAAGATTATGCATAGTTTTTTCACAACCAAAGATCGGTGAAGATTATGGCATAGTCTTATGACAAACAAAGATTATGGCATATTTTTTATGACAAACAAATTTTAAGGCATAGTCTTATGACAAACAAAGATTACGGCATAGTCTTATGACAAACAAATATTATGGCATAGTCTTATGACAAACAAAGATTATGGCATAGTCTTATGACAAACAAAGTTTAAGGCATAGTCTTATGACATACAAAGATTTTGGCATAGTCTTATGACAAACAAACATTAGTGCATAGTCTTATGACAAACAAATATTATGGCATAGTTTTATAACAACCAAAGATTATGTATATTTTTATGACAAACAAATTTTAAGGCATATTCTTATGACAAACAAAGATTATGGCATAGTCTTATGACAAACAAAGTTTAAGGCATAGTCTTCTGACAAACAAAGATTATGGCATAGTCTTATGACATTTAAAGATTTTGGCATAGTCTTATGACAAACAAATATTATGGCATAGTTTTATAACAACCAAAGATTATGTATATTTTTATGACAAACAAATTTTAAGGCATAGTCTTATGACAAACAAAGTTTAAGGCATATTCTTATGACAAACAAAGATTTTGGCATAGTCTTATGACAAACAAACATTAGTGCATAGTCTTATGACAAACAAATATTATGGCATAGTCTTATGACAAACAAAGTTTAAGGCATAGTCTTCTGACAAACAAAGATTATGGCATAGTCTTATGACAAACAAAGATTTTGGCATAGTCTTATGACAAACAAATATTATGGCATAGTTTTTTCACAACCAAAGATTGGGCATAGTTTTTTCACAACCAAAGTTTAGGCATCGTTTTTTCACAACCAAAGATTAGG
This sequence comes from Polydrusus pterygomalis, assembly GCA_963969555.1. Taxonomy (NCBI): domain Eukaryota; kingdom Metazoa; phylum Arthropoda; class Insecta; order Coleoptera; family Curculionidae; genus Polydrusus; species Polydrusus pterygomalis. Next base: position 5,496,873 of record OZ018375.1, read on the forward strand.
CATAGTTTTATAACAAACAAAGATTAGCCATAGTTTTTTCACAACCAAAGTTTAGGCACAGTTTTTTCACAACCAAAGATTAGGCATAGTTTTTTTACAACCAAGGATGGTCTTATCAATTACGTATAATTTTTGATTTTCTTTAAAAAATTCATAAAAACGTTATTTTGTATATTTTCTTTGCTATTTGTGAGTTTTACGTTATTTTCGATGAAGATTTATAGAAAAGTTGTCATATTTTCGAATTTTAAATTTTTGAAATTTTTTCATGTACCTATAGTCATGAAAATTTGATGAAATCAATAAGGTAACATTTTCCTCGGAAAGTATAAGAGATATGGCAACAATGTATATAACTATTAAGTAGCATCCTTATGAGATCTTCACTTTAAGTTCTTAGTAATTTTTTGTAGGTCTTATAGTTTTTGAGATATGGAATTAAAAGTGGTTTTCATATATTTGGCAATATCTCGGAACTGATAAAACTTAGATAAATACTTTTTAAATAAAAAAGTAGCCTTTTTCTATTCTCCATATAAAAAGTTATATTAATTTCTATTCTAAAAGCGATAGTAAGGGACGTATTGAGGAAAATGTAAAAACTGGCAGAAATATTAGATTTTTGGTATTTTTTTAAAAATTCATAAAATCGTACTGGGTACATATCGCTAATCGTCAGCCGAGAGTGCATCTATTATTAGTACTAAAAATTTGTATTTAAAAAGTATTTTTCTTAGTTTCTTTTTTCTATGTTTTCTATTGCTTTTTTTGCCTCACCTTCCTGCGGAACGTGAAGGGGAAACATATCGCCAAATTGTCATTATAACAACTGACCAAAACTACACAATGATGCAAAATTTCCGTTTTCTCGTATAGATAGGTAGTTTTCTGAGACGGCGCCATATAGGTGCTCTTTAAAAGTTTTATACGACAGCTGTCATTTTGACAGGTAACTGTAATTTTTTTTTAAAGCTTTTCTTGTATCTTGCATTATAGATGTAAGAATCCGAAATTTAAAAAAATTTCAGTATCTAAATAACAAAGTTTTATACGACAGCTGTCAGATTTTGACAGGTAAGTTTCAATTTTTTTTTAGCTTTTTCGTAGCGAGAGTTACTACTGTAAGAATCCTAAATTGAAAATTTTTTCAGTTCCTAAATAACAAAGTTTTATACCATAGCTGTCAAATTTTGACAGGTAAGTGTCAATTAGAACAATATATTTGAAAAAAGTAGTATTTGAGATGACCTAAGCGAATCTCCAAACCAAAAATATGTGGGACGCACGCAATTCGATTTATTATCGATCCAACATGCCCCTACATTGATTTAAAAAAAATCAGAAAATTGACTTCCCAACTTCCGATCGCCTTGGCAAACAATAGGCTTCTGTAGCCGACGGTCGTCTATGCGCCGAAAAAGTTTAAATCAAAAAAACTCATTTTTACGACCTGTGTCGAATGCCAACGAGATCCCGATATTTCTCCACTTTAAAAATTAATAACTTTTTTTCGGCACACCCTGTATATTCGAAATTTTTACACAATGTACCCCCACTATTCCTATCTAAACCCTAAAAGTTTCAATCGTCCCACTCTAACCGTTTCCGAGAAAAAAAAATCGCAACTGTGAAAATGTCTTACATAGACGAAATTGTTCAAGAGCTGATCGGGGTTTTCGAGATTCCGCGCGGAAGAGACGTATATAATACTAGACTGGGTACATATCGCTAATCGTCAGCCGAGAGTGCATCTAATATTAGTACTAAAAAAATTATTTTCTTTTCCTTTTCTCTATTTACTATTGCTTTTTTTTACCTCACCTTCCTGCGGAACGTGAAGGGGAAACATATCGCTAAATTGTCATTATAACAACTAACAAAAAATAAAAAATAAAAAAACGGATGCAAAATTTCCGGTTTCTCGTATAGATAGGTAGTTTTTGAAGACGGCATCGTATATTGCTCGACGTCCTATTTCCATTGCCGTCTCGCTCGATTCGCTACGACTTTTCATTACTGAAATATATGTTATTTAATATTATGATATTGATATGGACATTTATAGGTGCTTTTAAACTCGCACACCTTTGTGCAATGTGGGATATACTTTTCATATTTCATTATCACATTATCAGCTAATAAATTTGTGGAAATATTATTGTGCCGAGCCCTTCGGGCACGGCACTGCTCGAGTTCGTTCATTTAATTTTATACTTTTGACAAAACCATTTGTTAGCAAGCCCTAACTGTTAAGCACTTCGATTCGTGTTCAATAAAATATGTGTAATTTCTTCACAACTCAGGTCGCAATAAAAATATAAGTATGTGTAATTTTTTACTGCTCAAGTTCGTTTGTTTCGTACTGATGATTGACGCTGTAAGAATCTGAAATTCAATCATATTTATGATTATTTTGGTAAATAAGAAAGTTTTATACGACAGCTACCATTTTGACAGGTAAAAGTCAAGTTTTTTAAAGCTTTTTTTTGTATCTGAGAGTATAGCTGTAAGAGTCCAAAATTTAAAAAAATTTCAGAGGTAACAAAGTTCTACACAACAGCTGTCAAATTTTGACAGGTAAGCGTCAATTTTTTTTAACCTTTTTCATAGCGAGGGCTATAGCTGTAAGAATCCTAAGTTGAAAAAAATTTCAGTTAATAAATAACAAAGTTTTATACGACAGCTGTAAGATTTTGACCGTTAAGTGTCAATTTTTTTTTTAGCTTTTTCGTAACGAGGATTAAAGCTGTAAGAATCCTAAATTGAAAATTTTTTCAGTTCCCAAATAACAAAGTTCTATACGACAGCTGTTATTTTGACAGTTAATTTTCAATTTAGGATTAAAACGGTATAATTCTACAAATACTATAATATATAACATTTCGATCAAAAGTTGTTTTTCGTACGAAAAACAACGATAACCGTAAAAGAATCGTTTCTTAAATAGTAATTCTTACTTTTTTATAATTTGCACCCTTTTTATTACCGGTAGGTATAGAAAAATATATTTGAAAAAAAGTAGTATTTAAGATGACCTAAGCTAATCTCCAAACCAAAAGTGTGTTAGACGCACCCAATTCGATTTATTAACGATCCAACATGACTCTACATTGATTTTTAAAAAAATCAAAAAATTGACTTTCCAACTTTCGATCGCGTTCGCAAACAACAGTGTTTTGTAGCCCAACATCGTCTACATGCCAAAAAAGTTTAAATCGATTAAAATGATTTTTGCCACCTGTATCGCGCTACAACGAAAAAAAAACATATTTTTCAACTTTGACTTAAATAACTTTTTTCCGGTACACCCTGTATATTGGAAATTGTTCCCAGAACGTGCCCCTACTATTCCTCTCTACGTCCAGAAATTTTTTATCGTTTTGCTCTAACCGTTTCCGAGAAAAAAATTCGCGAATATCGAAATATCGAACAGCCTCCCACCACGTGGCGATGCATTTTCAATGTCGGAACGTCATCTTTAAAATCGAGATTACAACTATTTCTGAAACATTTTGGCAAATATTTTGGTCAATAAAATTAGAAGAAGGTTCAAGGTAGATATTCCATCCGATTTAAAATCTGGAAATCTTCTTATTAGTCTAGCAAGTCAAGCTCAAAACACCAATTTTTCGCCATTTTTGACAGCCGGTTTTTTAGAATTAATTTACTTACATTAACCAAAGCAGTCAAAGCACTCTAGTCAAAATTGAATGGTATTAGAATTTGCAAATTTTGCTTGTTTCCGCACTCAAAAACTCGATTTTTCTTAAACTTACGAATATATTTTAATAAGTTTGGATATGTAGAGGTGTTGAGAATAAATCAGCGCGTCTTTTGGAAAAAAATAAAACGGTTTTGTTAAAAATTGAATAAGCTAGTCGATATAGTAAAACGTCGGATAAAAATATCTCTTGATAAAAAAAAAATAAATTATAAATTAATTTTTTTGAGCCACAAATGATGTTTTTTCAGAGCGCGTTTACTATGCAAACTTAAGCTTGTTTATCGATTGATATGGTGGATCAAGAAAAAATTCAAAAAGTTATATTTATAGACACTTGCAGAAGTATTTAACAAACCAGTGCGACGCCAACAGAAATTACTGGAAAAAATTCATAGGCTGTCGTTTTTTCCGTATTAAAGATAAAGAAACAAAAAATATCTTTAAAATACAATTTGAAGAGCTCTATCCGCTAAAGTATACAACGTTTCGATCAAAAGTCGTTTTCCGTACGAAAAAAATAAAAACTGCGAAAAAATCACGCTTTCCAGTTTCTTACAATTTTTGATCATTTGCATTCCAGTTAGGTATAGAACGATATATTGGAAAAAGGTAGTTTTTGAGATAGCCTAAACGATTATCAAAACCGAATGTTGATCGGATGCACCCAATTCGACTTATTAGCGATCCAAGAGGTACCATTTTTGATCATTTTTCAACTTTAGAAAAATCAAAAAAATTACTTCCAAACTTTCGATCGCGCTCACAAACAATAGGGTTCTGTAGCTCACGGTCGTCTACGCGTCGAAAAAGTTTAAATCAAAAAAACTCATTTTTACGAACTGTATCGAATCCCAACGAGAATCCGATAATTATCGACTTTAAAAATTAATAACTTTTTTCCGGCACACCCTGTATATTCGAAATTTTCACACAACGTACCTCCACTATTCCTCTCTAAACTGAAAAAGTTTCAATCGTCCCACTCTTACCGTTTCCGAGAAAAGAAATCGCAAATGTGAAAATGTCGAAACTGACGACGACAATTTATTTAAAATGTAGTATGTAGTATATAATACTAGACTGGGTACATATCGCTAATCGTCAGCCGAGAGTGCATCTAATATTAGTACTAAAAAGATTTACAAAAATTTACAATAAAAAAATACTTTTCTTTTCTTTTTTTCTATTTACTATTGCTTTTTTTGCCTCACCTTCCTGCGGAACGTGAAGGGAAAACATATCGCCAAATTGTCATTATAACAACTGACCAAAACTACACACTGGTGCAAAATTTCCGTTTTCTCGTATAGATAGGTAGTTTTCTGAGACGGCGCCGTATAGGTGCTCTTTAAACTCGCACACCTTTGTGCAATGTGGGATATACTTTCCATATTTGCTCTATAAAAATATGTAAGTATTCAATCGATTAAAACATAAGGAAAAAATTATTCTTACATGGAAGCCATCAATTATCAGCTAATAAATTTATAGAAATATTATTGTGCCGAGCCCTTCGGGCACGGCACTGTTCTAGTTCGTTCGTTTAATTATACGAGAGCTGTCACTTTGACAGGTAAGTGTCATTTTTTTTAGCTTTTTCGTAGCGAGGGTTATAGCTGTAAGAATTCGAAATTAAAAAATTTTCAGGTACCTAAATAAAAAAGTTTTTTACGACAGCTGTCAAATTTTGACAGGTAAGTGTAATTTTTTTTAGCTTTTTCGTAGCGAGAGTTATAGCTGTAAGAATCTGAAATTAAAAAAAAATCAATACCTACCTAAATAACAAAGTTCTATACTACAGCTGTCAAATTATGACAGGCGGGTGTAAATTTTTTTAAGCTTTTTTCATATAGAGGATTGTAGCTATACGAATCTGAAATTAAAAATTTTTTAGTACCTAAATAACAAACTTTTATACGACAGCTGTCAAATTTTGACAGGTAAGTGTCAATTTCTTTAAACTTTTTTCGTAGCGAGGGTTAAAGCTGTAATAATCCTAAATTTAAAAATTTTTCAGTACCCAAATAACAAAGTTCTATACGACAGCTGTCAAATTATGACAGGCGGGTGTAAATTTTTTTAATCTTTTTTCATATAGAGGATTATAGCTGTACAAATCCGAAATTTAAAAATTTTTCAGTGATTAAATAACAAAGTTCCATACGACAGCTGTCAAATTTTGACAGGTAAGTGTCAATTTTTTAAAAGTTTTTTCGTAACGAGGATTATAGCTGTAAGAATCCCAAATTGAAAAAATTTTCAGTACCTAAATAACAAAGTTCTATACGATAGCTGTCAAATTTTGACAGTTAAGTGTCAATTTTTTTTTAGCTTTTTCGTAGCGAGAGTTATAGCTGTAAGAGTCCGAAATTATAAAATTATCAGGTCCCTAAATAACAAAGTTCTATACGATAGCTGTCAAATTTTGACAGGTAAGTGTCAATTTTTTTTTAGATTTTTTGTAACGAGGGTTATAGCTGTAAGAATCCTAAATTTAAAAATTTGTCAGTACCTAAATGACACAGTTTTATACGATAGCTGTCAAATTTTGACAGGTAAGTGTCAATTTTTTTTTAGATTTTTTTTAGATTTTTTGTAACGAGGGTTATAGCTGTAAGAATACTAAATTAAAAAATTTCTCAATTCCTAAATAACAAAGTTCTATACGACAGCTGTCATTTTGACAGGTAAATATCAAGTTTTTTTTAAGCTTTTCTTGTATCTAGGATTATAGCTGTAAGAATCCGAAATTTAAAAAAATTTCAGTACCTAAATAACAAAGTTCTTTACTACAGCTGTCAGATTTTGACAGGTAAGTGTAATTTTTTTTTAGCTTTTTCGTATAGATTATTATAGCTGTAAGAATCCAAAATTTAAAAAATTTTCCGTACCTAAATAACGACATTAAAAAAAAAAGAAAAAAAAAGAAAAAAAAACACTGGGGTTTGAACCCACGACCTTCGTCTCCAAAATCAACAGCCTCTACTACTACGCTATCGAAGCTTTGAGAGTGATTTGTGGTAAATAGGATATTAATGACGTATTCGATATTACATAGAACGTTGAGTATTGAAGATACACACAAATAATACACTTTTTTCAATTATTTTTGGTCAACCGCAAAGAAAAAGGTCCAAGACAGGTGTTTCATACATTAAATACTCCCCAAATATTATAAAAACTAAAAAATTGAAGTTAATATGCCTCCTGCAAGCCATTTTTATTATTACAAGTACGGGATAAATGCGATATTTTCCCCCTTATTTTTGGTCAAACGAAAAAGATAAAGGTTCAAGGTAGGTATTTCCCACAAAAGACGTAATCTAAATGGTCTTATTCCTCTAAAAAATCAATTTGGAAATCGCATTTTTCACCTATTTTTGACAGATGGTATAAAAGTTAAAGTTCAGGAAAACGTACGTGGTAAAACCATGGCCAACTTTTTCTAAATCGAATGGTGTTAGAATTTGAAAATTGTGCCTGTTTCCGCACCCAAAAAAGCAACTTTGCTAGAATTTGCGAATATATTTTGATAAGTTTGGACATGCAGGAATATTGAGAAGTAATTAGCGCATATTTTGAGAAAAAAATAAAACGGTTTTGTTAAAAATTGAATAAGCTACAGTCGATATAGTAAAACCTCTGGTGAAGGAACCTATAAAAAAATCATAAATTAATTTTTTTGAGCCACAAAATATGTTTTCCTAAAGATCGCTTATAATACAAATTAAAGCTTCTTTATCCGTTGATATAGTGTACCAAGAAAAATTTCAAAATGTTATATATTATAGACACTTGCAGAATTATTTAAGCAAACCAGTGCAACGCCAACAGAAATTACGGGAAAAAGTTCATAAGCTGCCGTTTTTTCTGTATTAAAGATAAAAAAACGAAAAAATATCTCTTAAATACAATTTGACGGCTCTATCCGCTAAAGTATACAACGTTTCAATCAAAAATCGTTTTCCGTACGAAAAAAAATAAACGGAATAAAAACGGAGAAAAAAATCACGCCTTACACTGTGGTTTCCAGTTTCTTACCATTTTCGGCAATTTCCATTCCAGTTAGGTATAGAACGATATATTGGAAAAAGGTAGATTTTGAGATGGCCTAACCGATTATCCAAACCGCATGTCGATTGGATGCACCCAATTCGATTTATTAACGATCCAATATGACCCTACATTGATTTTAAAAAAATCAAAAAAATTACTTCCCAACTTTCGATCGCGTTCGCAAACAACAGTGTTTTGTAGCCTAACGTCGTCTACATGTCGAAAAAGTTTAAATCGATTAAAATGATTTTTGCCACCTGTATCGCCCTACAACGAAAAAAAAACATATTTTTTAACTTTGACTTTAATAACTTTTTTCCGGTACACCCTGTATATTTGAAATTGTTCCCAGAACGTGCCCCGACTATTCCTCTCTACGTCCAGAAAGTTTGAATTGTTTTGCTCTAACCGTTTCCGAAAAAAAAAATCGCGAATATCGAAATGTCGAATAACCTTCTACCATGTGGCGACGGATAATCAATGTCGAAACGCCATCTTTAAAATCGAGATTACAACCATTTCTGAAACATTTTGGGCAAATATTTTGGTCAGTAAAATTAGAAGAAGGTTCAAGGTAGATATTCCACCCGATTTAAAATCTGGAAATGTTCTTATTATTCTAGCAAGTCACGCTGAAAACACCCATTTTTCGCCATTTTTGACAGCCGGATTTTTAGAATTAATTTAATTTAGATACATCAATATCAAGGCACTCTTAGTCAAAAGTGAATGATGTTAGAATTTGTAAAGATTGCCTGTTTCCGCACCCAAAAAAGCGACTTTTCTCAATTTTGCGAATATATTTTAATGATTTTGAATATGTAGAGGTGTTGCGAAGTAATCAGCGCATTTTTTGAGAAAAAAATAAAACGGTTTTGTTAAAAATTGAATAAGCTACAGTCGATATAGTAAAAAAAAAGCTGCCGTTTTTTCCGTATTAAAGATAAAGAAACGAAAAAATATCTCTTAAATACAATTTGACGAGCTCTATCCGCTAAAGTTTACAACGTTTCGATCAAAAGTCGTTTTCAGTACGAAAAAAAATAAAAACCGTGAAAAAATCAGGCCTAACTTTATGATTTCCACTTTCTTACAATTTTCGGCAATTTCCATTCTAGTTAGGTATAGAACGATATATTGGAAAAAGGTAGTTTTTGAGATGGCCTAACCGATTATCCAAACCGCATGTCGATCGAATGCACCCAATTCAACTTATTAGCGATCCAAGAGGTACCATTTTGGACCAAATTTTGACTTTTAAAAAATAAAAAAAATTACTTCCAAACTTTCGATCGCGCTCACAAACAATAGGGTTCTGTAGCCCACGGTCGTCTACGCGTCGAAAAAGTTTAAATCGAAAAAACTAATTTTTGTGGCCTGTATTGAATGCCAACGAGATCCCGATATTTCTCGACTTTAAAAATTAATAACTTTTTTCCGGCACACCCTGTATATTCGAAATTTTCACACAACGTACCCCCACTATTCCTTTGTAAACCCAAAAAGTTTCAATTGTCTCACATTAACCGTTTCCGAGAAAAAAAATCGCAAATGTGAAAATGTCGAAACTGACGACGCCGACGCCGACGCCGCCGACACGGACAACATACGCACATATTTCAAATGAAGCAGACGATATAGTGCAAAATTTTCGGGAAGCAGTCGGGGTTGCCGTGATTCCGCGTGAAGGCGACGAATAACATATCGCGGAAAGCGATATGTTAACTAGACTGGGTACATATCGCTAATCGTCAGCCGAGAGTGCATCTATTATTAGTACCTACTAAAAATTTGTATTTAAAAAGTATTTTTCTTAGTTTCTTTTTTCTATGTTTTCTATTGCTTTTTTTGCCTCACCTTCCTGCGGAACGTGAAGGGAAGACATATCGCCAAATTGTCATTATAACAACTGACCAAAACTACACAATGGTGCAAAATTTCCGTTTTCTCGTATAGATAGGTAGTTTTCTGAGACGGCGCCGTATAGGTGCTCTTTAAACTCGCACACCTTTGTGCAATGTGGGATATACTTTCCATATTTGCTCTATAAAAATATGTAAGTATTCAATCGATTAAAACATAAGCAAAAAATTATTCTTACATGGAAGCTATCAATTATCAGCTAATATTGTGCCGAGCCCTTCGGGTACGGCACTGTTCTAGTTCGTTCGTTTAATTATACGAGAGCTGTCACTTTGACAGGTAAGTGTAATTTTTTTTAGCTTTTTCGTAGCGAGGGTTATGGCTGTAAGAATTCTAAATTAAAAAATTTTCAGGTACCTAAATAAGAATGTTTTATACGATAGCTGTCAAATGTTGACAGGTAGGAGTCAGTTTTTTTTTTTATCCTTTTCGTAGCGACGGTTATCGCTGTAAAAATCCTAAAGTGAAAAATTTTTCAGATCCTAAATAACAAAGTTCTATACGACAGCTGTCAGACTTTGACAGGTAAGTTTCAATTTTTTTTTGTTTTTTCGTAGCGAGAGTTACAGCTATAAGAATCCTAAATTTAAAAATATTTCAGTTTCTAAATAACAAAGTTCTATACGACAGCTGTCATTTTGACAGGTAAATGTCATTTTTTTTTAAGCTTTTCTTGTATCTAGGATTAAAGCTGTAAGAATCCAAAATTTAAAAAAAATTCAGTAGTTAAATAACAAAGTTCTATACGACAGCTGTCAAATTTTGACAGGTAAGTTAAAATTTTTTTTTTAGATTTTTCGTAGCGAGATTTATAGCTGTAAGAATCCTAAATGAAAAATTTTTCAGTTCCTAAATAACAAAGTTATATACGACAGCTGTCATTTTGACAGGTAAATTGCAAGTTTTTTTTAAGCTTTTCTTGTATCTAGGATTATAGCTGTAAGAATTCGAAATTTTAAAAAAATTCAGTACCTAAATAACAAAGTTCTATACGACAGCTGTCAGATTTTGACAGGTAAGTGTCAATTTTTTTTTAGCTTTTTCGTAGCGACGGTTATAGCTGTAAAAATCTCAAATTTAAAAAAAATTCAGTACCTAGATAACAAAGTTTTATACGATACCTGTCAGATTTTGACAGGTAAGTGTCAATTTATTTTAACTTTTTTCGTAGCGAGGGTTAAAGCTGTAATAAAACTAAATTAAAAAAAATTTTCAGTACCAAAATAACAAAGTTCTATACGACAGCTGTCAAATTATATATACTTAAATAGTAATTCTTATTTTTTATAATTTGCTACCATTTCTATGCTGTTTAGGTATAGAACAATATATTTGAAAAAAGTAGTATTTGAGATGACCTAAACGAATATCCAAACCAAAAGTATATCGGACGCACCCAATTCGATTTATTAACGATCCAATATGACCCTACATTGATTTTAATAAAAATCAAAAAAATTACTTCCCAACTTTTGATCGCGTTCGCAAACAACACTGTTTTATAGCCCAACGTCGTCTACACGTCGAAAAAGTTTAAATCGATTTAAATGATTTTTGCCACCTGTATCGCCCTACAACGAAAAAAAACATATTTTTTAACTTTGACTTTAATAACTTTTTTCCGGTACACCCTGTATATTTGAAATTGTTCCCAGAACGTGCCCCGACTATTCCTCTCTACGCCCAGAAAGTTTGAATCGTTTTGCTCTAACCGTTTCCGAAAAAAAAATTCGCGAATATCGAAGTGTCGAATAACCTTCTACCACGTGGCGACGGATTATCAATGTCGGAACGCCATCTTTAAAATCGAAATTACAACTTTTTCTGAAACATATCGGGCAAATATTTTGGTCAATAAAATTAGAAGAAGGTTCAAGGTAGATATTCCACCCGATTTAAAATCTGGAAATGTTCTTATTATTCTAGCAAGTCACGCTGAAAACACCCATTTTTCGCCATTTTTGACAGCCGGATTTTTAGAATTAATTTAATTTAGATACATCAATATCAAGGCACTCTTAGTCAAAAGTGAATGGTGTTAGAATTTGTAAAGATTGCCTGTTTCCGCACCCAAAAAAGCGACTTTTCTCAATTTTGCGAATATATTTTAATGATTTTGAATATGTAGGGGTGTTGCGAAGTAATCAGCGCATTTTTTGAGAAAAAAATAAAACGGTTTTGTTAAAAATTGAATAAGCTACAGTCGATATAGTAAAAAAAAAGCTGCCGTTTTTTTCGTATTAAAGATAAAGAAACGAAAAAATATCTCTTAAATACAATTTGACGAGCTCTATCCGCTAAAGTTTACAACGTTTCGATCAAAAGTCGTTTTCAGTACGAAAAAAAATAAAAACCGTGAAAAAATCAGGCCTAACCTTATGATTTCCACTTTCTTACAATTTTCGGCAATTTCCATTCCAGTTAGGTATAGAACGATATATTGGAAAAAGGTAGATTTTGAGATGGCCTAACCGATTATCCAAACCGAATGTCGATTGTATACACCCAATTCGACTTATTAGCGATCCAAAAGGTACCATTTTCGACCAAATTTTGACTTTGAAAAAATCAAAAAAATTACTTCCAAACTTTCGATCGCGCTCACAAACAATAGGGTTCTGTAGCCCACGGTCGCCTACGCGTCGAAAAAGTTTAAATCGAAAAAACTAATTTTTGTGGCCTGTATCGAATGCCAACGAGATCCCGATATTTCTCGACTTTAAAAATTAATAACTTTTTTCCGGCACACCCTGTATATTCGAAATTTTCACACAACGTACCCCCACTATTCCTCTCTAAACCCAAAAAGATTCAATCGTCCCACTCTAACCGTTTCTGAGAAAAAAAATCGCAAATGTGAAAATGTCGAAACTGACGGCGGCGGCGGCGGCGGCGGCGACGACGACAACAAACGCACATTATTTTCACCGAAGCGCCGTATAACATATCGCGGTGTAGCGCGATATGTAATAAGCTAGGTTATTTTAGGAAAACTGATTTTAATCTATTTATTTTATATTAACTTGTTTATGTAGATTTTTTTTGTTGGTTTCTAGTTATTATATCACTTTTTGAGCTAGACGAGTTTGATCGTAAGACCTTGCATTTGTCTTTTTCCTGGTCTGGATCAGCCGGTGACGAATTTCCCCTTTTTCCAGTAGAGTTTACCCTATTTTTTCTTGTTCCTTCTATAGGGTCGGTTTGCTGCGTTGGTTCTATGGCGAGATAATTAGGAGTTACTAATTTGTTTGGATCCTGATTGTCTATTTATTTTAGGTTTTGTACGGTGAAAATATTTCCATTTACGATCAATTTTCTTTTTTGTATCTTTGTTGTGTATGCTTTTTCTCTAGCAATTTTTAAGTGTCGATTTAGTACTTTAAAGTCTTCTCGTTCTTGCGGACTTTGGTCGTGGCATACAAAAATATTCGTTTCTTTCAGTTTTTTGGCGTTAACTAAAACTGTAGGACGTCTTAAAACTCAATATCCATGTTGCAATGCTACTTCGTCCAACCTATTAAAATAAAATAAAAATAATTAAAAAATCAAATAAATAGCACTTTCCAGATGATTTGTAACGTTTGGGTGGGATATGCTGGTTCACTATTATCCAGATCTGATTCTTCATTGCAAATTGTGAAACCGGAATTTGTCTTTGTTCTAACCATACAATAAGTAATCTTTTTGGCCAACTTGTATTTCGAATTTTTTCAATTAGCCCAAAATGATAGGTGGCGTTATCCACGATACCTAATAAGCGACGGTTCTTCCAAGTTTGGTAACAATTTTTCTTCAAACCATTTCTCAAAGTATTCACTATTCATCGAATCATGATAATCAGGCCAGACTTAAATATCAGACTTGCATTATTCACAAATCATTTTCCACCAGCATGTAGAATAATATACCGGACACCCTCCGACGATTTTCTTAAACTGTATGAAGAGTATCATCTAGCCAACATCACCTAAAAGCCTCTTTACTATCCAGGTTTCATCCAGAAAAACAGGTTTTAAGGGAAATTAAGAGTTAAATTCTCTTTAAAATTCTAATCGTATTTGGTCTATATGAGGTTGCTCTATTAAAAACGCCTGTTTAATACAGTATATTTACGCCATTTTAATTTTAATTTTTTTAAACAGTCCGCTAATGAACTGGTGGATATTTCAACACCATAATTTGAAGGTTTAGTTGTATTGAGCGAATGGTAACGTGTTAACCTGCTCTATACAACCCATAAATACGCTCTCTTATGGTATGTTCATGAATTTCTTGAAGTTGCCGACCTTGGTATGACAAAATAGCTACATTATTTCGATTCTTAAAATCTACATCCTTTTCTATCCCCTTTGCCTTTATTCGTTGGATTGTTGAACACGAAACTCCCAAAGCATCAGAAACTCTCTAAAACACGTATTTATAAAAACATTGCCATATATTTTTCATGTTTATTATTTATGTTTTCACAATTCCTGCTTTATTTAATCTACTTACCTCATAAACTGCGTTAAAGGGTAAAATAGTTTTTCCGGCATTACTTCCTCTTTGAAAATAATCCAATAATTTTGAAATTAATGCTTGTTCTGAACCATTAACCTACTTGATGGTGCAAAATTTAAATAACTACCGCTATCTATTGGCGATTCCGGAAACTTCACTACAGTCTCTTAAGTGTGAATAATAGTTTTTAGTAGGTCTCTAATAATAATTACATTTTCTTTTATTTCGGTTTTCTATTTGCAGTATTTCGCCAGATTGCGTCTGTCGAGATGACCATGGAAAATATGAGAAGTGCACGCCTGAGACGAGTCATCAATTGAATGATGAAATATCACTTAAACAATCTTATCTGCTACAGCATAATCCAGAGCAAAAGTTTAAATGCGATCAGTGTTCTTTTAAAACAAATTGGATAAGCCAATTAAACATACACCTTCTGCAACATAGGACCCCAGAGGAAGTTGGAATGTTTAAATGCAATAAATGTGATTTTCATACTAAACATAAACGGTCTTTAAAGCGTCATGGGCTTCGGCATAAAAGTCCAGAGAAAGTTGACATGTTTAAATGCAATAAATGTGACTTTCAAACTAAACATAAACAGTCTTTAAAGGGTCATCGGCTGAGGCATAAAAGTGCAGAGAAAGTTGAAATGTTCAAATGCAATAAATGTGACTTTCAAACTAAATATAGACACTGTTTAAAGGCTCATCTGCTTCTGCACGACAGTTCAAAAGAAGTTGAAATGTTCAAATGCAATAAATGCGACTATCAAACTAAATATAAACAGTATTTAAAGCGTCATCAGCTCAGGCATAAAAGTCCAGAAGAAGTTGAAATGTTCAAATGCAATAAATGTGACTTTCAATCTAAATATAAACAGTATTTAAAAGGTCATCGGCTGAGGCATAAAAATCCAGAAGAAGTTGAAACGTTCAAATGCAATAACTGTGACTTTCAAACTAAATATAAACAGTGTTTAAAAGGTCATCGGCTGAGGCATAAAAGTCCAGAGAAAGTTGAAATGTTCAGATGCAGTAAATGTAACTTTCAAACTAAATATAAACAGTATTTTAAGCGTCATCAGCTCGGGCATAAAAATCCAGAGGAAGTTAAAATGTTTAAATGCAATAAATGTAAGTTTCACACTAAACATAAACAGTCTTTAAAGCGTCATCAGCTCAGGCATAAAAGTCCAGAGAAAGTTGAAATGTTTAAATGCAATATATGTGATTTTCATACTAAATATAAACGGTTTTTAATACGTCATGGGCTTCGGCATAAAAGTCCAGAGAAAGTTGAAATGTTTAAATGCAATATATGTGATTTTCGTACTAAATATAAACGGTGTTTAATACGTCATGGGCTTCGGCATAAAAGTCCAGAGAAAGTTGACATCTTTAAATGCAATAAATGTGACTTTCAAACTAAACATGAACAGTCTTTAAAGCGTCATCGGTTCAGGCATAAAAGTCCAGAAGAAGTTGAAATGTTCAAATGCAATAAATGTGACTTTCAAACTAAATATAAACAGTATTTTAAGCGTCATTGGCTCAGGCATAAAAATTCAGAAGAAGTTGAAATGTTTAAATGCAATAAATGTAGCTTTCAAACTAGCAATACACAGTGTTTGAAGCGTCATCTGCGTCTACATAACAGTCCAGAAGAAGTTAAAATATTTAAATGCAATAAATGTAAGTTTCAAACTAAATATAAAGGATATTTAAAGCGTCATCGGCTGAGGCATAAAAGTCCAGAAGAAGTTGAAATGTTCAAATGCAGTAATTGTGACTTTCAAACTAAACATAAAGGGTGTTTAAAGCGTCATCTGGTTCTGCATAAAAGTCCAGAAAAAGCTGTTGTTCGGATACAGTCAATGTACCTTTGAAACTAAACATAAACACAGTTTAAAGGTTCATCTGCGTCGACATCACATGTAACAATGTAACTTTTTAAGTGATGAAAAAAGGAAAACACAATAAAATTAAGACAGTTTAAAAAAGTTTCAAAAAAGCCGGTTTCTGTGTAGGTACCACAGAATATTAACAGCAAGTGTGTGTTCTCTGGTAGGTACAATCTGGTGGAATAAATTATTTTTAGATTTTAGATAGAGTATGTGATTTTAAATAATAGTTAAGGTAAGGGTTCAATTATTGACCACTTTATTTTTTAATGATTACAATGTTTTGTGTAAAGAAGGGAAGTGCCTAACTAAAATGCTGTTTTAAGCGTTTATAACTATTATATAGAACCATTTTATATGTATTTGTTAAAATAAAGACTAGTAAATCAGAAGACAATCTTACTCACTGCTTTTTCTAATCTACCATACACAGAAACACCAGGATAAAAATAAAACGCATTATTTATACAGTGATGGGCTAAAATATGGAACAAATTCATTTAAAAATCAGGTATTCATTTTATGAAAAAATGCTCGGACACGTCGATTATAATTCTTTCTTCCGGATGTTTTGCCTCAAAAAGAAATTATACCGGGTGTGTCAAAAAGTAGATGTAGCAAAATTTTTTTTGTTTTTTAAATAGAACCCCCCTATTTTTACTTATTACCCTAATTCTACGTCAAATTCTGCGCATAATTCATGTAGCATACTCTATCCTTATCTCTAACGGTTTTAGAGAAAAATTACATCATAAAAAAAAATTCTTTAAAAAAAGGTACATGTACCTACTTAAAGGTAAACAGGTAAATTTAAATGAATTGTTACTACGATAGCAAGTCATTTTTCAATCAAAAATTAGTTTAGGTATAATTTTGAAAAACGGTGATCATGGTGCATTTAAATGAAACACAAAGAATCGAAATTTTAATTTTAATTGGATGTGGAGACAACAAGAAGTCAAGAAGAAGTTTGTAACTTGTTTAACGCTAAGTATCCAGAACGACCGATTACAAGATCTACAGTAAGTAAAATTGAGAAGAAATTCAGGGAAACAGGGAATGTAAAGGATCGTCTACGGCCAGGTCGTCCAAAAATTAGTGAAAACCCACAATTGAACATTTTGTTAGAGGTTGAAGATAATCCTCATAGTAGGCTAATAGTGCATCCACTGAAGTAGCCCTTAATAATGATGTTAGCCGACGATCTGTGTTGCGGATATTGAAACAAGAAAAGTACCATCCGTACAAAATTAGGTTGCTGCACGAGCTAAACGAAGATGATCCCGACCGCCGACTACAGTTTTGTGAAACTATGATGGAAATTTGCAACTTAAATCTATTTTTCCATCGCAACATACTTTTTAGCGATGAAGCCACGTTTTGTTTGAATGGTTCAGTAAACAGACAAAATTTTCGGTATTGGAGTACAAATAATCCCCGTTGGATGAGAGAACAGCACACGCAATACCCACAAAAAGTAAATGTTTGGGCAGGGATATTAAATGATAGAATTATTGGACCTTTTTTCTTCGATGGGAATCTTACAGGAGACCGTTATTTACAATTTCTTCAAAATGAATTAATTCCCACATTAGCAGCGGATTTTCCAAATCCGAATCAGCCTCATCTACCAGAAGCGTCTATTTGGTTTCAGCAGGATGGTGCTCCGCCTCATTTTGCTCGACAAGTACGAGAGTATTTGAATACTGTATTTCCCGAACGATGGATAGGTAGAAGAGGACCCATAGAATGGCCTGCAAGATATCCCGATCTTACACTCATGGATTTCTTTCTTTAGGGTTATTTGAAATCAAAAGTGTATAAGGATAAACCACAAAATTTGGAAGACTTAAAATTTAAAATTATATATGAAATTAGGCAAATTAATGAAAATACTGTAAATAAGGGTTTTTAAGTAGATTAGCATATTGTCAAGAAGTTAATGGTTTGCATTTTCAACACTTAATAAACTAATTTTTTAACCTTTTTTTAAAGAATTTTTTTTATGATGTAATTTTTCTCTAAAACCGTTAGAGATAAGGATATGCTATATGCTACATGATTTACATTATAAGAGCCGCTCAGTCAATAGTTGTTAGTTTAATTTTTTAAACAAAATCTTTAAAGCTAGGGTGTTATTTAATAAGTGTCCGATATTGTACAGGACGATTCCCCAGTTATTTATAAGGTGAAAAGTTCATATAAGTATGGGTTCCCAAGGCCTTCATTTTTAAGATACCGGGTGTTAAAAATTTTATTTTATTTTTGTTATTCGTAAATAATTTTTGAAATAATATCGATATTTGGAAGAAAATTATTTATAGGTTCCAAAAAGTTAAAAACATTGCAGAATAAACCTCCTAGCCTACTAGATAATTTTATTTTCCAAAGAGTTCGCGAATCAATTAGAAGAATATTGGATGCGTGCATACAGGCAGGGGGTGGACATTTTCAACATTTATTGTGTTTTTAATTTAGTTTTAACATATCTAGGATTCTAATGTTTATTGTTGTTTAAAACTAGCTTTAAAATGTTTCTATGATGATAAAAAAAAGGTTTTCAAAATTATTTCACTTAAAAAAAAGCATCGATTAATTTAAATCAAAATATCTGGAAAACGTCTTCTTGTAGCAATTTTTAACAAGTATATCTTTTTCGAATAAAAATGATAGAAAAATTGATTTTTCATTTAAAAAATGTGATACATACACGCACAAGAAATTTGTGACTCCCAAAAGGAGAAATAGGCCTGTGGGTGGCGCCCCATACAATTAAGGGCCAAACTAAGATCAAATTTGAATTTCTCATAGTAAAAAATCCACAAATACTAATTTTCTTCCAATTATCGACATTATTTCAAAAATTATTTACGAATAACTAAAATAAAATAAAATTTTTAACACCCTGTATTTTAAAAATGAAGGCCTTGCGAACCCATGCTTATATAAACTTTTCACCTTATAAATAACTGGGGAATCGTCACTGTACAATATCGGACACTTATTAAATAACACCCTGTATAAGAAGTAACGTAGAAAGTGAGTGAAGTGGGTCTTACTTACAATTAAACAATTCTAGTCACAAGTCACTAGTATATAATAAGAATAAGTACTTGACATGCCCCCCCCCCTCAAAAGGTTGATATGACCGCCCCTGGCCTCGTTTAATAATAATTGATGTCACATATGCGATAAACTGTAACTTTTTGTACTAGTTGCAAAGGGTAGGTAATCATTGGCTAGTGGCTAAGTTTTAACGTATCCGTTGTATTATTTAAACTTTCTTATTTTGTCAAACTTTGTGCCTTGCTTTTTTTTATAAATGTTTAATTAGTGTAAATTATTTAATTTTTTTCTTGTTAGAGGCTCCTAAATATTGTGAATAGTCATTTTATATACATAGCTGATTAATTAATAAAAATTTTAAGATTTTTATTGTTTTTCTTTCATTTTTCGCACGGTGCATTAAATAGTTTTTAAATTTTCTACCACTCAAATTTTCTATAGTTTTCTAATAATATCAAATTATAATGGTTTAGGAAAATCACAACAGAAACGCTGTTCGGACGTTTTTAATACGATTGACGCAGAATTTTTGATATTCATTCGTTACCTATATCTAACGTTCCAGTGTTTCTGATCAATTGCGTTTTTCGATTAATTTTTAGTATTTTTTAGAAACGGAACTGTTTTGTGTTTATTATTTACTACAATGATTCGCCAGTGGTGTCTAAGAGACCCGACTACTCTAGTCCTGGATTAATATTTCGGCGGTAAAAGTGAGATTATTCAGGTTATGTTTTTTGTAGCTTAACATCAATGTATATAGTAAGATAGTTCTGTATTTTAAGTAAATTAATGTCGCAAAATTTAAAATATGGATTGTTTTTGAATAAAACCACATGGCCATGCACTATAATGATAACAGTGAGTTTTCAGTGTTGCCATTTTTTAACTTATTTTTTAAGGCCATCTCGGGGGCGTTCGAGTTCACGCCCGGCAGGGCGGGTTTCGAGTATCGTGACGTCAGAAGCGTGCATTTTGGAGAACTAGAGGGAATGGTCTAATCGAACGCGGGTTGAACTATTTTTATTATACATAAACTTAACTTTCTTTGAAAATAACTTCATAGAATATGTGAATAACTTTTTCTGGCGCCCCGGCGTTTATTCTTGGTTATTTATTTGTCACTAATTTGTTCAGTTGACTTCTGTGATGGATATTTTGAGAATACGGGTTCTTCCATTTGCTGGCGATTTATTGTTGGACGAAGATGTTGTAAAGCAAACATTAATAAAATAATCTAATTTTGCGAAAGAAACTGTCCCAAATTTTACAGATCTCATCCATTTTAAGAGAAATTTTAAAGCAACTAATCTCAGGAAATTAAAATTCACAGAGCTCGAATTTGAAAGTTAGGTTACAGTAATAATGACAGTACAATAGCCGTTAATTTGAATGAAATGTTTGTTGCCCGATGTTCTCCACCTCTCTTGACCGGGAAATGCGGGCGCGCTCCGAGCAGATGCCCCGTGTTATCTCGAACGAAGAAGTTCATGCTCGGGGCTTCAAAACAGACACGCTAGGATCATTTCGGGCGCGCTCGGAGCGTTCTGTTCTTCTACTCGAACACCCCCCTCCTAGCTTATCTAAATCATTAGACGTATGTCTGATTGTAAACAAATGGGTTTTTGACGAATGGAATGTTTTTTCTCCTATTATTACAGGTCTGTATTTTTTATTAATAATTGCGATTAATACATCCAAGGTGCTGAGTTTTTAAAAGGAAAGATATTTGTGACAAAAATTTTCAAAAATAATTTTAAATGCTCATCCATCTCCACTTCTACCTATTATTTCTCTGTGCAGCGGCACAAACCATCTATTAACTCGTAATGTAACACAAAGAAAATTTATAGGGTTTCTTCCAACGAATTTGTTCGATGTAACATAACCTCAGAAAATAAAACAAACAACGCTTTTATAATATAAACATTTTGTTCATGTAGTTCTACTGTGTATCTGTTGGTTCTACTTAAGTTTCTTGGAAAAATTTACAACAAAAGAAGTTTCCTAATCTTTATTATAAAATATGGAATCCATTTCTGACCAGGAAATGAAAATGACCCATTTAATAAAGAATTTAGTTGAAGAATCAAAGACCACAAAGGCTAATTCAGGACATCCTGCTAATGAAAAAAATACAGAACACATCTCTAATCAAAGCTTTTTTCCTGTATTACAAAATTATAAAAATGTATCAGGTGGTGCAACATCAGAATTTGAAAATGCTTTAAATTTATGGTTAATAAAGGACGAGCCAGGAATGGATGATTATGAAATTGAAAATGTTCCACTTGAAGTTCCTAAAAATGTCAAGAATCGTAAACTAGGTGCGCTTTTAGAAAATCTAAAAGTAATTGAAAAAGATGGGAATCTTGATGTTGAAAATTTGCAGGAGATTTCTGGTTCAGTTTTAAATAGGTAAGTTTTATAATTCTTGGTCAAGATACCTACAATAAACTATGACAAAATATTCTTTCTTTAATAAGCTAAATATATAAATAAATGAATAAGGTTTTTAAGCAAAGTGCTGATAACAAAGAGGCTGGACCCAATTTAATTTTTTTTACAGGTATAATAAGGAACATATTTCTACACAGAACAAGACCCTGGTCAAAATGGAACCGGAAAATGTCTATAATGACTGGAAAGGTAAAAACGAAGAACTGGACATTAAAGAAGATTTAGAAGAAACTGAAAACAGGTGGGTACCTACTATGGCCGTCCGAAAAGGGGCCTTCTATAAATTTTGACATATACAGCCATATTTACTGAAGGGGGTCTAAATTTAAAACCGTCTTAAATTGACAGTTCTAGGTTTAAAAGAACAAGGTCAGAATAAGTCAACTAAGTATTGTTTTGTAAATATTTTGGTTTGTGTGTCTTTAAATTCTTAAAGAAACTAGATTTTGATAGGTTTTGTTTTGTTTCCTTTAGTACAACTAAAACTGTTTTGGTAAAAACATCCCAATAAAAGTATTTATTAGTAAAACGATTAATTTGCAAAAATAAAATTAACGCTGAAACTTTATAAAGTTTGTTCAATGACCGCTGACCGTTACGTCATATTCTCCATATTTGCGGTACGTCGTAAATTAATTCAGTAATGGTTATGTCGTTTTTAGGCTTGATCTACATAAAGACGAATGCATGTGAACAAGGAAAATACAAGCGCTTTTTTTCAAATTTTTAATTATTATTTTTATACTGTTAATGAAGTCAGAAATAAGTAGTTCATTTGGGGTAAAACGTATCATGGGATGAAACATTTTGCTTTTAAAAATCAGTATGAAATTTTTAATTGATTTAAATCTACTGAAAAATAAATAAAACTCATTTTAAATTGAATCATATATTTTTTTAAGATTATTCCTTTTTTTTTGACGTCATTTCATTTTATTGCAAACATGTAATTAATTTAAAATAAAGAAGTATTATTATTATTATTATTATTATTATTTTTTTATCTAGTTCATCTCTAGTGCATTAGTCTATAAATATTGTTTCAAATATTTTCATCTTGTTTATAAAATCACGAGTAAAATCATAAAGAAAACGTAATAAAAAATGACAACACAATAAATTACCGTTTTATAATACCTAATTAAAATAAATTATCTCTGCAAGAATCACCATCATCAGATTCGTCCCAAGTTAATAATAAGGGGAAGAGTATCTAAAGCATCAATACATCTTTCCCGTGTTCCATACATCATTTATAATAATTTTATTAGTGTGTGTTACATAATTTTTCCATTTTTCCACTATTACATTTTCTATGGCTTTATTCCACAGACCGAGCCACAGACCCAAAACTACGTCATTTGTTACAGGATTATTATATCACACAAACAATAGGAATATATATTTATATGTTTATTATACAAAAATAAGTACGCTTTTCTCTTTCCCTTTTTCCCCATATCACCCAAACATTCAAACTCTGATAGATCCATAAAAAGATATATAAACAATTTAGATTCAAAATCCCACCATACTATCTTTTCCTTTCCCAAACCATACTGTAAACCCACCTCGCACCCAGAAACTAAGTTATTTAATTATGTAAGTTCTGATATATTTTCTATGCTGAAACCAAAAGAAAAAAGAAAGAAAGGCAACAGAAAGAATAGCAAAGGTAGGTAATTACAGCAGTATCTGATTTTCCACAATGAACTTTTTTACTTCCCGTGCAAATTTCTTTCCCCCCGCCATGTTCCTTACTCTGACAGGCAACAAATTATAATATTTTGGATCTGGCTAAACAATGGAATGTAGACTTATAGATCTATTGCTTTGTGGTATTATGATATGCCTCCCTACATTTATTCTGGTTAAATAGTTGTGATCTATCAATGTTTGGGTGCTATAATTCTTCTTTGTGAACACACAAATTGCCAGAGCATAGATAAGAGTGATTTAAGATTACAACTTTCGATGGAGTAGAGTTGTGTTGTAGGGTAAAGTCTGGGTCTCTTAAAAATAATTTTAATTACAGTATTTTGTATTATTTTCAAAGATTCTAAATGTAACTCATATGCTCCACCCCAAACTGAAATTCCATACCTAAGTAGTGGCTCCATTAGTATTTTATAGAACATTATAAGTAGTTTTCCTGACAAAATTTCTCTTAGTAGATAGAATTTATGTAACAAAGCCCGAACTTTCTTTGTCAAGTATTGAGCATGCAGATCCCATCTTAAGTGTTGGTCCATCATAATGCCTAGATATTTTATGTTCGTAACAGCCTTTATTGGTTCACTCAATGTGTCGATTCCAATCTCTTCATAGTTTGGGCGGTTAGCGTTACTAATTGAAAAGGCCCTATATTTAGTTTTTGGTATATTTAAAGATAACTAAGGAATCTAGTAATGTTTTCACTTTCAAAATACCATTTCTTACTCTTTCACGAGCGGCTTCCCAGGTATCTGCAGTGTAAAGCAGTGTCATTGTGTCATCAGCAAATGAGACAATATCACCCTCCATCTCCAGGCTAAAGAGTAGGTTCACATAGACCTTGAACAGAATCGGCCCCAGAACTGTACCCTGCGGTACTCTCATATTAACTATCCTTCCCTGACTAAGTACTTTATTAATTCTTGTATGTTAAAGTATATTACTCAAATAATTTTTAAACAAGTTTAGTACTTTGCATAGAACTTATTTTCGCATCATAATAGCGCTTTCATTCCGACCAAACTATTTCGATAGGATTGAAGTGGCAATGATAAGTAGGAAGTCTTAAAACTCAATATCCATGTTGCAATGCTACTTCGTCCAACCTATTAAACTAAAATAAAAATAATTTAAAAATCAAATAAATAGTGCTTTCCAGATTATTTGTAACGTTTGGGTGGGATATGCTGCTTCACTATTATCCAGATCTGATCCTTCATTGCAAATGGTAAAACCGGAATTTGTCTTTGTTCTAACCATGCAATAAGTAATCTTTTTGACCAACTTGTATTTCGAATTTTTTCAATTAGCCCAAAATGATAGGTGGCGTTATCCACGATAATAAGCGACGGTTCTTCCAAGTTTGATAACAATTTTTCTTCAAACCATTTCTCAAAGTATTCACTATTCATCGAATCATGATAATCAGGCCAGACTTAAATATCAAACTTGCATTATTCACAAATCCATTTTCTTCCAGCATGTAGAATAATATACCGGACACCCTCTGACGATTTTCTTAAACTGTATGAAGAGTATCATCTAAAAAAAACTAAAAATGTTGTTTGTGACGAACCCTGTATAGTAATCGTACATCTGATATTCGAAATTGTAGTTTCAGCAAGAGCAGACGTTTTTATAAAGCATGACTTTTTTTATTCTATACCTACTAATAAAAAGTTTTTCCTCTTCTAAACTCTATCCATGGACACACTGTACACTAAAAAAAACTATTTATATTAAAACACTCACTTTTTCAGACCTACGTAATCGCATCGCACGCGTGCTGTCATAAATTCTTGATAACGACAGCTTGACAATGTTGCTCAGGTAGTATTGGTAGGCTATACGCCGGAATCTCCGGGTTTTCACTATCATTCTCCGAGTTATACAGGATGGATTTTTTAACAGAAATAAATTCATTATTAGAAAACCTCTGTATTTGCGAAAAAACTATAGAACTTAGGCTGCGTTTCTTTTAGTTTGGGACAGTGGCGGATCCAGAAATACTCCTAAGGGGGGGCCTGTATGCAAAAAATCAAAATAAATCAGTATATTTATATTTTATATTGTGAAAAAGTAACACAAATTTTTGTAACAGGTAAACAAAAAAGAATTTTTAATGTTTCAACGGGCTTTAGGGGGGGCCCGGGCCCCTATTGCCCCCCCCCCCCTGGATCCGCCACTGGTTTGGCATTCTTATTTTCTTGTCTTCATGAAATGTATCCCTCTTTTGACGGTATAAACCGCCCCCAACTATTTTTTTTCAAATGTACGCTAAGAAAAAGCCTTCTATTTCTTATCACCAACATCACCTAAAAGCCCCTTTACTTTACTTACCTTAGATTTCATCCAGAAAAACAGGTTTTAAGGGAAATTAAGAGTCTTAAATCCTCTTTAAAATTCTACTCGTTTTTGGTCTATATGAGGTTGCTCTATAAAAAATGCCTGTTTAATACAATATATTTACGCCTTTTAAATTTTAATTTTTTTAAACAGTCCGCTAATGAACCGATGGATATTTCAACACCATCAGTGATTTTGAAGGTTTAGTTGTATGGAGCGAATGGTAACGTGTTAACCTGCTCTATACATCCCATAAATACGCTCTCTTATGGTATGTTCATGAATTTTTTGAAGTTGTCGACCTTGGGATGACAAAATAGCTACATTATTTCGATTTTTAAAATCTACATCTAATCCCTATCTATACCCCTTCCCTTAATTCGTTGGATTGTTGAACACTAAACTCCCAAAGCATCAGAAACTCTCTAAAACACGTATTTATAAAAACATTGCCATATATTTTTGATGTTTATTATTTATGTTTTCACAATTCCTGCTTTATTATGTCTACTTACCTCGTAAACTGCGTTAAAGGGTAAAAAAGTTTTTCCGGCATTACTTTCTCTTTGAAAATAATCCAATAATTTTGAAATTAATGCTTGTTCTGAACCATTAACCTACTTGGTGGTGCAAAATTTAAATAACTACCGCCATTTACTGGCGATTCCGGAAACTTCACTACAGCTTCTTAAGTGTGAATAATAGTTTTTAGTAGGTCTATAATAATAATTACATTTTCTTTTATTTCGGTTTTCTATTTGCAGTATTTCGCCAGATTGCGTCTGTCGAGATGACCATGGAAAATATGAGAAGTGCACGCCTGAGACGAGTCATCAATTGAATGATGAAATATCACTTAAACAATCTTACCTGCTACAGCATAATCCAGAGCAAAAGTTTAGATGCGATCAGTGTTCTTTTAAAACAAATTGGATAGGCCAATTAAACATACACCTTCTGCGACATAGGACCCCAGAGGAAGGTGAAATGTTTAAATGCAATAAATGTAAGTTTCAAACTAAACGTAAGCGGTCTTTAAAGGCTCATCTGCTTCTGCACGGCAGTTCAAAAGAAGTTGAAATGTTCAAATGCAATAAATGCGACTATCAAACTAAATGGAAACGGAATTTAAAGCCTCATCTGCTTCTGCATAAAAGTCCAGAAGAAGTTGAAATGTTTAAATGCAATAAATGTTACTATCAAACTAAATATAAACAGTATTTGAAGCGTCATCGGCTGAGGCATAAAAGTCCAGAGAAAGTTGAAATGTTCAAATGCAATAAATGTGACTTTCAAACTAAATATAAACAGTCTTTAAAGAGTCATCGGCTGAGGCATAAAAGTCCAGAGAAAGTTGGAATGTTCAAATGCAATAAATGTGACTTTCAAACTAAATATAAACAGTATTTGAAGCGTCATCTGCTGAGGCATAAAAGTCCAGAGAAAGTTAAAATGTTCAAATGCAATAAATGTGACTTTCAAACTAAATATAAAAAGTATTTGAAGCGTCATCTGCTGAGGCATAAAAGTCCAGAGAAAGTTGTAATGTTCAAATGCAATAAATGTGACTTTCAAACTAAATATAAACAGTCTTTAAAGAGTCATCGGCTGAGGCATAAAAGTCCAGAGAAAGTTGAAATGTTCAAATGCAATAAATGTGTCTTTCAAACTAAATATAAACATTCTTTAAAGAGTCATCGGCTGAGGCATAAAAGTCCAGAGAAAGTTGAAATGTTCAAATGCAATAAATGTGACTTTCAAACTAAATATAAACAGTCTTTAAAGAGTCATCTGCTTCTGCATAAAAGTCCAGAGAAAGTTGGAATGTTCAAATGCAATAAATGTGACTTTCTAACTAAATATAAACAGTATTTGAAGCGTCATCTGCTTCTGCATAAAAGTCCAGAGGAAATTAAAATGTTCAAATGCAATGAATGTGACTTTCAAACTAAATATAAACAGTATTTAAAGTCTCATTTGCTGCGGCATAAAGGGCCAGAGGAAGTTGAAATGTTCGGATGCAGTAAATGTACCTTTGAAACTAAACAGAAACGGTATTTAAAGGTTCATCTGCGTCGACATCACATGTGACAATGTAACTTTTAAGCGATAAAAAAAGGAAAACAAAATTAAGACAGTTTAAAAAAAGTTTCAAAGATGCCTGTATCTGTGAAGGTATAATCTGTTGGAATAAATTATTTTTAGATTTTAGATAGAGTATGTGATTTTAAATAAGAGTCAAGGTAAGGGTTCAATTATTGACCACTTTATTTTTTAATGATTACAATGTTTATTAAGGTTTTGTTTAAAGAAGGAAAGTGGCCTAACTAAAATGCTGTTTTAAGCGTTTAGAACTATTATATAAAACCATTATATATGTATTCGTTAAAATAAAGACTAGTAAATCAGAAGACAATCTTACTCACTGCTTTTTCTAATCTACCATGCACAGAAACACCAGAATAAAAATAAAGCGCATTATTTATATAGTTTATAACTGACCCATCTATGAGAGAATAGTAAATCAGATGTTAGAAAAAAAAACCAATAAAAATATCCTTCTTTAAACAAGTAGTCAGTGGCGTGTCGTGGGGTTTGTGTTTGGAGGGGCGCACTAGAAGTCCAATACCAAATGAAAAGAAAAAAGTATCTATTTATAAAAAAAATTTTAGGTAAATTAATACATACATTTATAAATGTCTTTTGAAAACCGACGCGTAAAAGATCGGTTTTCGGCCAGTCGTTCACAAGTTTGTGATAACTTTATATCTGGCAACGGCCTCCCCAGTTCTTTAATTTTAAGTTTATCCGCTAATGGCAGCCTACAAAAATTTATTTGAATTATATTATTTGACGAAATTCATTTTTATTAGTTCGAACTCGACGCGCGCTTGCGCCAAAATAAAGTTCGAAATGTATAAAGCAATGCAGGCGCTAAAATACCGCGGCCGTAGAGTCCCTAAATAAATCGGATATAACCGGGTGACGTTCGGGTTCGTTCGGCGAAATTTATATACGCTAGGCGAGATTCACCGTCCGTCGCAGCGTTTCAACGACGAAATTCAATTATCTAAAATTCACACGAGGATGCTTGCTTATCGTTGGTCAACGAAAACGGACGATTAGAGATGAGTTCAGAATTGGTGAGTTGCTATGGTTTTTTAAAATTAGAAATTTTAACTACCTATATGAATAATAATAATAATAATAATATTAGTATTAAAATGAATAGTAATAATAAATATTTAAATAAACATTTAATTTGTGTTGTTATGTTAAAATTCCCTAAGAGGGATTATAGAGCAACCGCCACTGCAAGTAGTTCATTCTCCAAGAGACCCGTTTTTATTAAACATCCTTCTTGACAATTTGGCGAACGTTTATGTTAGTAATTCATTTTAATTGAAACGTTCACCATTTCGTCAAAAATGCATTTCACTGCTTTTTCTATTTTACCGTACACACCGTAAACACAGGTCTACTTTTTACATAGGCGTGTAATTGTAAGCGGCAATGTGTCCTATACTCGGCTCCCGCCTCGGAGGATTATTGTCGTTGTGTGCAAAACCCCCTTTTCGCACCAATTGCATAATAAACTATTTAAATGCTATTGTTTGTATAGTAGATGCATGTAGGCCATGTACATCTGACAGGTTAGTTATTGTTATTAAAGTGTATACTACGCCTCGTTTAGTAATTACACAGGCCTGCGTTTTTTAACACTTTGAAAGTTGATTTAAAAATTTTAACTGTTTTCTAGTAATTGGGTAGCGCTGATTTCAAATCTGCTTTCAGTTTTTTTATATCACGTAAGGTTATTTTTCAAACCGGTAAAATCCAAAAATATAGAAAAAACACGATTTATTTCATTTATAAGCTAGTTTTTGAATATATTAAGGAAAAGAATACAAAAATATACAAAATATACACATATTAACTATTATAAATGGTTATTTATTCGTTACGCTTCTTTAAAAAATGTTTTCTTTTTTCAGAAAAGCTTCTTTTGGTTGTTTTTCTGTTCCAACAGAAATCGGCCATTATTTTTGTGTCCCAGCGCCCCTGGTATCTTTTTTCCATCTCTTTAATATATTGATGAAATCTTTCACCTTGCTCTTCACCCACGTCCCCAAGATTTTCTGAGAATTAGTCCAAATGGGAATGTAAAAAGTGAATTTTTATGCTCATATTCTGAAATTCCTGAAATTTTCCAGCATATTTTCAACGATCTCAACATAGTAGTAATTTATTTTCAACTTCTTTAAAAGCATTCTATGCATGTTTTTCCTTATCTTCCATTACCTTTTCAAATTCTGTATCTTTCATCAAGCTGATAATCTGCGGCCCTACAAAAATTCCCTTCTTTAATTTTGCCTCTGATAGAGCCGGAAATGTTTTACACAAATATTTAAAACAATATCCTTCTTTGTTTAATGCCTTAACAAATTGTTTCATACGTCCAAGTTTTATGTGAAGTGGTGGAAGTAAAACTTTTTGAGGGCCAATAAGACTTTCGCGAATTACATTTTTGTTTCCAAGTGTTAAAGTCTCTCTTTGTGACCAGTCTCTTTTTATCCAATGCTGTTCTCGCTAGCTAGACCACTCGCACAGGAAACATGGAAATTTAGTAAATCCAGACTGCTGACCTAAGAGAAGACTTAAAATGTTTAGATCTTCACGCACTTCCTAGTTGTGATTTTCATATTGTATTCTTAAAAGTAATAGTTTTCCTTTAACTTAACTGTATGGCCGACCGAAACAGAAGCAAAAACATTGTCATTATGTAAAAGAACAGCTTTAAAGCTCCTTTTTGAAGTCGATAAAAAAGTCTCCAGTCGAAAGGTCTGTAGCACCACAGAAAATCATTTTTTATTCATTCATCATTATTTAGAATTTGAAGTACTACATTCATTTTAATAGTATATTAAAGTATAAGTGGATATTAAGGTCTTTAAAACACGCGCGATTTTGCAAGCACGACGGCGCAGCCGGAGTGCTTGAATTAGAGCAATTGTTTTAAAGACCAGTTATCCACAAATACTTTACATTATTTTTTTTTATTGGTATTTATATTACAAAAAATGGAAATAATAACTTAGTAAGTAAGTGAAATGGTCGAATTCGTGATGTGATATACCTGTCGTTGTCATGAAAATGAGTAGAACAAAAAATAACTTCCAATCTGTCACATAAGATTCATTGTTGTCACCGTTGATATTGGTGGTGCATTGTTTAAAAAAATATTTTATTTGACGTTAAAAGGTAATTCTGTCAAATCAACAATTAAAAAGTTGACATATTTAGACTTCACGTTTCACGGGTTGTTGATGTTGCCATGGTAACTTCAAAACACGCGCGTTTTTGAAAGTGGGATTTAAACACGCTGAGGCGTACTTTAAATAAGCGAAATAGGATATCAATAAAAATAGTATATTAAAGTATAAGTGGATATTAAGGTCTTTAAAACACGCGCGATTTTGCAAGCACGACGGCGCAGCCGGAGTGCTTGAAATAGAGCAAGTGTTTTAAAGACCAGTTATCCACGAATACTTTACATTATTTTTTTTTATTGGTACACTTAGATATTGGTATTTATATTACAATAAATGGAAATAATAACTTAGTAAGTAAGTGAAATGGTCGAATTCGTGATGTGATATACCTGGTCGTTGTCATGAAAATGAGGAGAACAAAAAATAACTTCCAATGTGTCACATAAGATTCATTGTTGTCACCGTTGACATTGGTTGTGTATTGCTTAAAAAAATATTTTATTTGACGTTAAAAGGCAATTCTGTCAAATCAATAATTAAAAAATTGACATATTTAGACTTCACGTTTCACGGGTTGTTGATGTTGCCATGGTAACTTTAAAACACGCGCGTTTTTAAAAGTGGGATTTAAACACGCTGAGGCGTACTTTAAATAAACGATATAAGCGAAAAAGAAAGAAAAACCATAAAAATCTTAAATTTTTTATTAAATAATCAGCTATGTACAGGGTGTCCCAAATTCGAGGGTGACCATTGGGATCTCGGAAACTATAAGAGATACGAACAAGTTTAAATTGTGGCAAAGTTGCACAATTTGGTGCTTAATCAAATATCTTTTACAAATTCAGGAAATTCCTAGTCCTTCTCGAGATATCTGGAAGAAAGCTAAATTTTAAAAATTCGTTTTTATTTTTTCCTGACTTTATTTAAAGAAGAATTTGGAAGTGAATTGGACCTTCTTATAGCTACTTTTTATTCTTTACAAAATGGCATTATCAGATTTTGAATCCGATGTTTTGGGCCCATTATCAACTTCATTTTTTTAAATACGGACCTGGATATTTTACCTCGGATATCGAAAGAGCCTATCATTCTAAATACAGACATGTATCACACTTGTTGTGTTATTGAACGTTTCGATGAAAAATTACATCAGCATCATCATCTGCTTCAATATACTCAACAAAAAATTTCTTAAGGAAACAAAAATAATATAATGAAACCAAATAAGTTAACACAATCAAAAGAAATATTAATACAACAAATTAATTATAAGTATTATCTTATTAAACGAATAACAAAACTTAAACAGCAATAAACAAACTCGTAATAGATATTTAAGTTGTATGCCTTCAGCTTCAATGCATTTTGCACTAAGCCCTCGCAATTTTAGTATTGAACGTTGAATGAACCTAGCGGGAATTACTCTAATTTCTCTAATTAAATTTTGCTGTAGTTCATTTATATCATTTGGTATCTCACGATACGAACGATTTTGTATCCACATAAACAATAGTCTAGCGGATTTATGTCTGGACTTTTAGCAGGCCAGCACACGGGTCTCTGGTTTCCAATCCATTTATTGGGAAACAGTATATTTCAATAGTTTGTAATAATCCGTCCATTATGAGGAGGAGCGTCGTCCTGTTGCCACCATAACTACCGCTAAATATTCAGAGGCTCATCTCCGAGATGCTCAAAAATATGATTTAATATTCTCTATACCTCTTAGATGTTAAGCTACCCTCGTATATTATAGGACCAATAATTTTATTCCTCGCACTTACACATTAAATGAAGTTCGCCCCTGTGGTCTCACTTCTTGATGTTGCCGGGGATTGTCTATTGACCAATAATGTTAATTATGCCGATTAAATAAACCGCTTGTTGAAAAATTACACTCGTCGCCGTCGGTCCAGATTACCTTTGACAAAAAAATGGTTGTCTTCTACAGGTTTATTTTGCAGCCAATTGCAAAAATCCAACCTCCGGATATCATCACCAGGTCTAATTGTTTGGCTTAGATGTATTTTGTAAGGTGGATATTCGTTTGAATTTAATGTTCGTCATATTTGCATTCTAGGTGTTTGTAGCTCATTTTCAAAAAGCCTAGTTGAGCTGCGAGGTGCATTATTGACCTTAAACTAGAAAAATATGAATAGCAAAATTAAGAAAACGTTTATTACAGATAATCGTACCGTGTTCAAAATATTTTCCTATTCATCTGCATCATTTAGACGACCGTATTTATTTCTAGGCTCTGAAGCTTTCGAATTCCAACAAGTTTTTATTCAATTTAGCAAAAACATTCTCATGCGGTTGCATTCTTTAGGGATATTGGATTAGATATTGTTCACAAAAAATTCCAGAGTTTCTATTTGAACTGTAATAAATGCGTAACATATCACGCTTTTCCATATTTGGAAACATATTTTACTTTGAAACACAAAATCAAAAAACACTTCAATAATTAACAAACATGTCAACACAAGTCTGCCATAATGGTTTAGCATATAATTTTTTGTTTCATAGCCACCTTCATTTTATTATCTAACTTTTGTCTGATTTTTCCTTACAAAATATGCCGGCAGATATAGGTATGTTTGATGAAGTAGTTTTTCATCAAAACGTTCAATAACCCATCAAGTGTGATACATGTCTGTTTTTAGAATGATAGGCTCTTTCGATATCCGAGGTAAAATATCCAGGTCCGTATTTAAAAAAATGAAGTTGATAATGGGCCCACAGCATCGAAACGTTGGATTTAAAATCTGATAATGCCATTTTGTAAAGAATAAAAAGTGGCAATAAAAAAGTCCGATTCATTTCAAAATTCTTCTTTAAATAAAGTCACGAAAAAATAAAAACAAATTTTTAAAATTTACCTTTTTTCCAGATATCTCGAGAATGACTAGGAATTTCCTGAATTTGTAAAAGACATTTGATTAAGCACCAAATTATGCAACTTTGCCACAATTTAAACTTGTTCGTATCTCTTACAGTTTTCGAGATCCCAATGGTCACCCTTGAATTTGGGACACCCTGTACATAGCTGATTATTTAATAAAAAATTTAAGATTTTTATGGTTTTTCTTTCTTTTTTCGCACGGCGCATTGAATAGTTTTTAAATTTTCTACTACTCAAATTTTCTATAGTTTCCTAATAATATTAAATTATATTGGTTTAGGGAAATTACAACAGAAACGCTGTTCGGACGTTTTTAATACGATTGACGCAGAATTTTTGATATTCATTCATTATATAACGTTCCAGTGTTGGTGGGCTGTGTTCGTGATCAATTGCGTTTTTCGATTAATTTTTAGTATTTTTTCGAAATAGAACTGTTTATTGTTTACTACAATGGTTCGCCAATGCGTGGAGTGTAAGAGACCCGTTTACTTTAGTCCTGGATTAATATTTCGGCGGTAAAAGTAAGGTTATTCAGGTTATGTTTCTTTAGCTTATAACATCATCATCGTATTGATTTTACCTATTTGGCGAAAACTTGGGTACGTGTGAAACAACATTTTTAAGCACAATTCCTAGTCCCAGATTTTGAAATAATTTCTCTCAGATTGACGCATCATAGACGTCGTAAATATGTGTAAAATATAACTTATTTATTATGTTGTGGCGCGAGCCGCCACTGTCACGACGTCAATTTAGAACTAATTAATTTTAAGTATTATTTAAAGATTAATCATTTTTTTGATAATCGAGACACAACTCGATTGTTCATGTAACCAGTATGAGACAATTTTTTTATAGTTTTATATGCTAACTTTTACAACTTTCCAATAGGTATCTATGTACTCTAATAAAATTGTGTTTTACTGAGAAATTATTTGTTTATTGGTTTTTGTAGAATTCTATGGCAAAAAATAAAATAATAAGCCATACTTAAGTTGGTGAAATCATGTCAAATAAGTCCTTATAAAATGTTAATGGTACAAGAGTTATTGGATTGGAAGATGATCCGGACCGTCGCGTCGTCTTCAGTTTTGTGAAGTGATGCATGAATGAACTTGGTCAGCATTTAGTACATTTGGACTGGACCCTTTATACAGATGAGTATACTTTTGTAGGTACTAAATGGTGCAGTCAATAAACAGAACTGTTTGTATTTCGCAGAAAATCCTTTGAGATTCTTGTTTTAATTTTTAGTAACACCTTTATATCGGCAACATAGACATAATATACCTTTAGTTCAGCAAACAATGATCACGAAAGTGGCAAATTTACGGCTCGCGCATGTAAACACAGGAATAGGCATGCGCACTGCAACATTATCATTTGACGAATGGGAAAATAGACAGGTCCGGGCTTTAAAATTTAAGTTCTTGCTCAAGAAATTGTAAAAGTTGACCTTCAATTTATTTTTACGCGTAAACAGCTAAAATTTGCCCCAAATTCTGGCCAAAAAATTGGAATTTCTTCCCAATTTTTGATCAAGTTGGGGAAAAAGGTAGTGATTTCTGGCATTTTTAGTACTTGCAAAACTATCATAATTTGAAGATAGAAAATTGTTTTAGTCGTTTCTAACTTTTAGAATTAATTAATAAAAAATTAAAAATGATTCGTCATCGTGTTTTTTAGTTCGAAAAGAAAGAGAACAAGTCAATTAAACTTATAAAATCGAATATAAAAAACAAACGAAACCAGCAAAAAATAACCAATCTTCGATTTTATCGCGTATCTAACCTCAAGTCAAATATTAGTTGGTATTTAACTTGTATTGATTTTTACAATTTGAGTAAAACTTTGGTATGTGTAAAACATTTTCAAGCACAATTTCTTGTTCAAGAATTTGAAAAGGTTTTTGCCCGATTACTTGACCCGTAGAATACTTTCTTTCACCCTTGGATTAATATAAACATACCTATATATTCACTTTTTTCTTTTATATAATATAAGTAGGTATAGTGTCCTTTAAACAATATCTTGCCCGAAAAATAAACTTAATCTTCAATCCCCTTAAGCTGAGCTTGTTAGGGGCAAATCTTATTTTTTGTTTTAGTATGTAAAATCATAAATGATAAATATGCATTAAAAATCAAGTTTTAAAGTAAAAATGTTAATTTATAGTATAAACGCAGCTTTTTTGAAAAAATATATTACCTATAATTATAATTATATAATATAATAATTTATAATTTTTAAGTAAAAAATATTACTTATATAAATAAATTATTCAGAACAATATTAATTAAATAAAGCATTTCTAAAAATATTTTCAAATTGTCTGTTTTTAATATCCATGTTTTTATTTCGACTTTAAATTATTTTAATGAAATCAATTTTTTAATTTTAGATTGCAGGGCTGTAAATAAAATATACGAAAACATGCATCGGGATAATCTGTCTTGGTGTGTGTTTCTCTTTACTTTCATACTTTGTTTGTGTAGCCTAGGCCTAGTTGGAGGTGTTTACATTGATCATAATAAAATAAAGTTATATATCAAGATACATCACTACGCCATGCTTACTGAAAATACGAAATACCCGGTATTTTACCCCTATTTGGGCATAATAAAATCATACAACGGCTGTTACTAGTCATTGTTTATATTCCAATCCGAGCCGCATTCAAAGCACAAACACAATTCACTAAACTACACAAAAACTAGAAATCCTTAAATATTAAAAACCCACAATAAACAAAATAAGAAATCTACAGAGGAAACTTGAAACACAATAACAAAAATGGCGCCTAGTCGGTTCTGGAGTGTATTTTGAGCATGTCGATAAAGAAGGACAGGCCGATAACAACAGGTTTGTGTGCATGCCCCATGCTGCTGGGAGGGAAGGCATCCGACCGGCGAGCCGTGCGCTCGGACGTATTTTTTCACCCATAAAACTTAACGTTTGTTTGCGCACCAGCTTGTACGTCCGAATAAGTATAGCGGCAACGAAATTACACCCTGCCCTCATTCCCGCTATACTTATTCGAATTACTGACTAAGGGCGCTATACTTACCTACCTACAGTAAGCTGTACGTATCTAAAGGTAAATGTCTGGGATTTATCTATCTTTGCTTTGCCAAGTTATAGTAGGTAAGTAAAACGCAAACTCAACTTGTAACGTTATCTATTTTCTAATAATCTTTTTTCATAAATTTCAATTAATATATAAATATAAAGACAAACTCTAACAATGCCGTAATAATACAATATAAAATAACTATTCGTAGGGTGTGGGTAGTATTGTTTAACGAAGACTCGATGTGTTGCAAATTGACGACCGACTAGCCGATGATTATTCTGCAGCTGCAGCTGATTGATGATAGGTTTTATCATAAGAATAACGATTTTCCTGCAATTAAATAACCGATTTATTATATAACCAACTAACCAATGGATTTTTTCACTATATATTAATTATGACCCTTCGGTTTTTGACAATGAAACAAAATACGCTCGCTGATTTAAACACGCGAGGACCTAATACCGACGTCATCGTAAACCAAGGATAGACGCGTACGTCGTCGGATGTTATTATTATTATTAATATATCTTTATTCTCAACCCACTTAAAAAGTTCCTTATAGAGAATATAATATTAAATATACAATATATAAAATCACAAATAATAAAAATCATGTTTAGTAACTATTAATAATTCCATCGAAATTGTTTAAAAATATATACTTATATATACAGGGTGTCCATTTAGTGTGTAATTCTTCGGTATCTCAAATACTATTCTATATAGAGAAAAACTTTAAACGTAAAAAATAAAGGACTGTTGAAGGTGTATATTATGAAAATATTTTTAAATATACAGTGTGTTTCACAAAAGTCGGACCACTAAAATTTTATTATTTTTAAATGGAACACCCTATATTTTTTGACATTTTTAAATTCCACATAAAATTATAATTATTTTTTATTAATAGCATTATTAGTGTATACTTCATAGTTTCCGAGATATTGACTCTCGAAAAGTGACATTTTTGAAGTTTGGCAGCTTCAAACTTTTTAACAGAAAGTCTTAGAGCAAAACGGCTTTTATGTCCCTATCTTCAGTTTTTATTATCTTTCCAAAAAAACCAACTTCCGGTTAAACCGGATTTAACTTGAAAGCAGGAAATATAGTTGTTCCGGTTTAACTGGAAGTTGATTTTTTTGGGAAGACAATAAAAATTGAATATAAGGACATGTAAGCCGTTTTGCTTTAAGACGTACTGTTAAAAAGTTAGAAGCTGCCAAACTTCAAAAATGTCACTTTTCGAGAGTCAATATCTCGAAAACTATGAAGTATAGACCAATAATGCTATTAATAAAAAATAATTATAATTTTATGTGGAATTTAAAAATGTAAAAAAATATAGGGTGTTCCATTTAAAAATAATAAAATTTTAGTGGTCCGGCTTTTGTGAAAC
This sequence comes from Polydrusus pterygomalis, assembly GCA_963969555.1. Lineage (NCBI taxonomy): Eukaryota > Metazoa > Arthropoda > Insecta > Coleoptera > Curculionidae > Polydrusus > Polydrusus pterygomalis. Next base: position 5,535,220 of record OZ018375.1, read on the forward strand.
ACACTGTATATTTAAAAATATTTTTATAATATACACCTTCAACAGTCCTTTATTTTTGACATTTAAAGTTTTTCTCTATATAGAATAGTATTTGAGATATCGAAGAATTACACACTAAATGGACACCCTGTATATATTTATGAACCAGTAAAATTAAATATATTAATATATAATACGTTAAAGTTAGTTATAAAAATATAATAAACTAACATTTACTTTTTTTTTAATTACTTTTTTAGTGCTTTTTTAAAAGTCCATCATTTTAATATTTTTTATATTTTTTTCGGCAAACTGTTGTAAATTGTTATTTCTTTATACAGGGTGGCCCTTTAGTGTGGCAAAGTACAATAGCTCCGTTACTATTTCAAATACATTAAAAATATTAATACAAAAGTTGAAGGGCAGTAAGTGACTTATTACGTAAAATTATTTTTAACTCTATAGGGTGGCTCAAAAAAGCGGAACAATAAAAAATGTACTTTTTTCAAATGGAACACCCTGTATATTTTTTCATTTTTAAATTCCACATAAAATTATAATTATTTTTTATTAAATACATTATTAGTCTATACTTTATAGTTTCCGAGATATTGACTCTTGAAAAGTGACATTTTTGAACTTTGACAGCTTCTAGCTTTCTAACAGTACGTCTTAGAGCAAAACGGCTTACATGTCCCTATCTTTAATTTTTATTATCTTCCCAAAAAAATCAACTTCCGGTTAAACCGGATGTTACTCGAAAGCAGGAAATATAGTTGTTCCGGTTTAACTGGAAGTTGATTTTTTTGGGAAGATAATAAAAATTGAAGATAGGGACATGTAAGCCGTTTTGCTCTAAGACGTACTGTTAGAAAGTTAGAAGCTGTCAAAGTTCAAAAATGTCACTTTTCAAGAGTCAATATCTCGAAAACTATAAAGTATAGACTAATAATGTATTTAATAAAAAATAATTATAATTCTATGTGGAATTTAAAAATGAAAAAATATACAGGGTGTTCCATTTGAAAAAAGTAAATTTTTTCTTGTTCCGCTTTTTTGAGCCACCCTATACAGTTGAAAATAATTTTACGTTATAAGTCACTTACTGCCCTTCAACTTTTGTATTGATATTTTTAATGTATTTGAAATAGTAACGGAGCTATTGTACTTTGCCACACTAAAGGGCCACCCTGTATAATATTGATCTTTGGCTAAAAGTACTCTTAACTAGAGGTGTTTGAATATAATGGTTTTGTCTCGTGATGTGAATAATGTTGGTCGGATGAAATATTATATTCGAGTTTTCTTATAATAATAGAGTGTATTAGAATGCATAGTTTTAATTTATAAAGCTTTTCTAAATTTAAATATCCGTTTGGTTCATACAAATTTATAGTTGTTTCTAAAAAAGGAAGTTTATGTATGCATTTAATTATTTTGTTTTGTAGTTTTTTTACTTTTTTTATGGATGAATTGTAGTTAAATTTGCTGATCCCCAAATTGTAATACTATAATTTTACATAAACCAAAGAATAATATATACTTTTTAAATATGTATTTTAATACTATATAATTTTTAGCCTTAAACAAAATACGAATTATTGGCGAGATGTAACTTCTTAAATATTCAATGTTTTTCCCAACTTAAATTTTCATCAATATAAAAACCTAAAAATGTAATTGTATTTGTTTATTTAATTATATGATTATTGAAAGATAGTAGAAAAATATTATTATTTTTTAATTTTGATTTACTTAACATATAACATAAAAGATAATTTATTAAAACTTAATGATAACTTATGAATGTCAAGCCATTTACATATTTTATTTAGGTCGTGGTTAATATAATGAATTTGAGCATAGTTCTTATGAAAATATACAATAGTAGTATCAGCAAATAATTTTATTTTACCTTTTAAACTTAATTTTGGTATAGAATTAATGTAGATTAAAAAAGAAAGTAGGTCCTAAGGTTGATCCTTGCGGAACACCACAAGTTATGTTTTTTGTGGACTTTTAACATTTTTCATTTGAAGAAACTGTTTTCTAGTATTTAAGTAATTTTTTTAATTCTTTGGACATACAGCGTTCTGATAAAGACACGGATGAGCCGTTTATATAGAATACCGCTACTTAATGATCGCTCGGACCCGTCAAATTCATTGTTTTGAAATGAATTTTTTTAGAAAAAAGATATACAGTATCTGCGGAAAAGTCTGCACCATAATATGCAAAACTTTTCATGTCTTTTTTTTGCAAATCTGTTTTTGGCATTAGGTTCTGCATGGCCTAAAACAAAAGCTTAAAACTTTTGACTTGTGACGTGCGTTACACCTGTAAATGTAATTTAAAAGTTTCAAACTGGCGAAAGTGACATTTTTTTAAAGATACAAAAAAAAGTTATAAGAAAATATTGCTTCTCATCATATTTTGAGCCTGTACCCAAATTTTTGATTGAAAATTTATATGTAATTTTTTTTCATTTTTTTGGAAATTCAACTTGTCACTTTTTTTACTCTTTTTTGTGTGTCAGTTTATGTAAAATCCTTTATTTGAATGACACTAACTTTATTTTAAAATTTAGCTATCGCATAAACCCATTTTATATCAAAAAAAAAAATTCTGAAATTTTAAGGCGCCTGTGGACTACTTTACTTGTCTTGTTTGCCCGGGGCAAATTTAAATTTAAACAAAACCATGTACTAAATACAGTGTCACCAGTAAAGTCCGCATCATATGGGATTTTTTTTATTAATAGCTTTATTCGAAATTTGACTTTGGCATCAAGCTCTGCTTCGATCGAGATGAAAATTAAGCAAAAAAATAGTAGTCACGTGATTCGCATTATATGTAAAATTTTAATTTTTTCAAAAAAATAATTCAAAAGTGGGGTTATTTCTGAAAATATTGAAAAAAGTTATTAGAAAAAGTTTTTCTAAATGCAGTTTCTAGTCCACATGCAAAATTTCAGCTGCATAAGATAATTTTAATTTTTTACCTATATTTTGTAAATTGCACCACTTTTGCAAAATAAGACTCAACGCAACTTACATAAAACTTCTTAGTTTTAACAATTCTTTATTTCAGATACATTTTCTTTAAAGTAGCGCCATATTAAATGTGTGTTTTTCTACAAAATCAAAATTGGGCTATTAAAATTTGGTCGCATGTGATGCAAAGCTCATTTGTTTTTGACCCTGTATAAGGTAACTCCATAAAATAAGTATTTTTGAAAAGGTGGTTTGTGTCTGAAAGTAATAATAGTAAATACTTATTTTATGAAGTCACCTTATACAGGGTCCAAAACAAATAAACTTTGCATCACATACGACCAAATTTTAATAGCCCAATTTTGATTTTGTAGAAAAACACACATTTAATGTGGCGCTTCTTTAAAGAAAATGTATCTGAAATAAAGCATTGTCAGAACTAAGAAGTTTTATGTAAGTCGCGTTGAGTCTTATTTTGCAAAAGTGGTGCAATTTACAAAATATAGGTAAAAAATTAAAATTATCTGCATTAACATTAACTGCATTAAAAATTTTTTTTTTTGCTTTGCCAAGTTGTAGGTAAGTAAAACGCAAACTCAACTTGTAACGTTATCTATTTTCTAATAATCTTTTTTCATAAATTTCAATTAATATATAAATATAAAGACAAACTCTAACAATGCCGTAATAATACAATATAAAATAACTATTCGTAGGGTGTGGGTAGTATTGTTTAACGAAGACTCGATGTGTTGCAAATTGACGACCGACTAGCCGATGATTATTCTGCAGCTGATTGATGATAGGTTTTATCATAAGAATAACGATTTTCCTGCAATTAAATACCCGATTTATTATATAACCAACTAACCAATGGATTTTTTCACTATACAGTGCGTCCATAAAGTCTTGCACAAATTCATTTAACATTCAGGGATTTACTATTTTTTTAAACGCTCGGACACGTCAATTAGTGTTTTTATTTGCGCTAAAATGGAACACCCTGTATATTATATCAATTTTGAATTCTAAGATGAAGACTTAAAACTTTTTATATAACCAATCATACCTCTGTAAATCACGGTTTCTAAAATTTTCACGTTTAAAAACTTAAATGTATTCTAATATTATTCAAATAAATCAGCATTATTTCAATTAAATGTTTTTAAAGTAAATTTTCAATGGGCCTTTTCACTAAATTTTGATTTTGGTAGTAGTGTATAAAGGAACAAAAAATAAAATTTTCTGTGTTTTTACTTTTCTATACTTTTAAGCCATAACTAAGAAAATAAATAAATAATAAAACTCCTTGAATAAAAACACGGACTTAAACATACCTACGTCATCGCGCTGGAAAATTGATGCACAGAGGAATGATAGGAATAGCCGAGTCGCTGGCTTAAAATGTTAAGAATTCACAAAATCAGCAGCTTGACAGTGTTGCCGATACTCTCAAAAATCATATATTATAGTACCAGTGTAATGGTAATTGACTAGCAATTATTAGTAATTATAATATACCAGTTTTCCATTCAATAGCTGCGGAATGAATTATTTTACCAATATTATGTTTATATTTATTTAAAGTATCCAAATATATTTTTTTAAAGTATCAAAATAAAGTTCTAAGAAGAAAGTATATTATTAGGATTATAAAACTTTCTACATATGGCAACAGCGGCTTAATTTGCCGATGACAGTTCGACACATCAGCATTTACGCGTGTGCGAGGTTAAACGCATGCGCTCTAGCAAGCTTTAAACATATCTACGTCATGAGTCGCGCCTGTTTTAAGATTTTCAAATTGGTTCAATTTTACCCGGTTTTTACTGTGCTGAAATAAATTAATGTTATGACCTAGCAATCATTTTATTGATGAAAAACACTTATTATAGCACCGACTAAACAATTCAAATGCCAAATGTATCAAATTTAAGAATAGTGAAAAGGCCCATTGTGAATATTTCAGAAACCGTGATTTTAAGTTTTCATCATATAATTCAAAATTGATATAATATTAAGGATGTTCCATTTGAAAAATCATCGATGACGTCATACCTCCTACGTGGGACATCCTGTATAACAACATTTTACCTTAAAAAATGCGCAAATAAAAACACTAATTGACGTGTCCGAGCGTTTAAAAAAATAGTAAATTCCTGAATGTTAAATGAATTTGTGCAATACTTTATGGACGCATTGTATATTAATTATGACCTTTCAGTTTATTTGTTTTTGACCCTGTATAAGGTAACTCCATAAAATAAGTATTTTTGAAAAGGTGGTTTGTGTCTGAAAGTAATAATAGTAAATACTTATTTTATGAAGTCACCTTATACAGGGTCCAAAACAAATAAACTTTGCATCACATACGACCAAATTTTAATAGCCCAATTTTGATTTTGTAGAAAAACACACATTTAATATGGCGCTACTTTAAAGAAAATGTATCTGAAATAAAGCATTGTCAAAACTAAGAAGTTTTATGTAAGTCGCGTTGAGTCTTATTTTGCAAAAGTGGTGCAATTTACAAAATGTAGGTAAAAAATGAAAATTATCTTATGCGGCTGAAATTTTGCATGTGGACTAGAAACTGCATTTAGAAAAACTTTTTCTAATAACTTTTTTCAATATTTTCAGAAATAACCCCACTTTTGAATTATTTTTTTTGAAAAAATTAAAATTTTACATATAATGCGAATCACGTGACTACTATTTGTTTGCTTAATTTTCATCTCGATCGAAGCAGAGCTTGATGCCAAAGTCAAATTTCGAATAAAGCTATTAATAAAAAAAAATCCCATATGATGCGGACTTTACTGGTGATACTGTAGAAGCTATTATGTATTAAAAGAAAAAAAAAGTTTTATGGTTTCCTTTAATTTTAAATTTGCCCTAGGCAAACAAAGCCAAGTTCAGGGGCGCCTTAAAACTTTTGAAATTTTTTCTTTGTTATAAAATGGGTTTATGCGATCACTAAATTTTAAAATGCAGTTAGTCTGATCCAAAATAAGTATTTTAAATAAATTGACACAAAAGAGTAAAAAAAAGTGACAATAAGTTGAATTTCCAAAAAAAATACATATAAATAAAAAAAAAATTGGGTAGAATATGAAGGGAAGCAATATTTTCTTATCACTTTTTTTCGTATCTCTAAAACAAATAAAAAGAAAAAAAAATTTTAAACTAAACTAACTTTAACGTATAATATATATTATTTTTTTTTGTAAATGGTTATTATTATACATTTTTTTTTTAATAATTTCGATGGAGTTATTAATAGTTACTAAACATGATTTTTATTATTTGTGATTTTATATATTGTATATTTGGTGTTATATTCTCTGTAATGAACTTTTTCAGTTGGTTGAGAATAAAGACATATATTATTAAAGAAAAACAATCAAATATAATATTTCCTTCAACCAACATTATTCACAACACGAGACAAAACTATCATATTCAAACACATGCGGTAAAGAGTAATTTTGGCCAAAGATCAATATTATAGAAAGGAATAACAATTTACAACAGTTTGCCGAAAAAAATTAAAGAAATATCAAAATTATGGACTTTTAAAAAAAACTAAAAAAATATTTTTAAAACTGAACTAACTTTAACGTATTATATATTAATAATTTTTTTTTGTAAATGGTTATTATATATATATTTTTTTCAAATAATTTTGATGCGAGTTATTAATAGTTAGGTGCTAAACATGGTTTTTAATATTTGTGAATTTATACCTATATTGTATATTTGGTGTTATATTCTCTGTAATAAACTTTTTTACGTTGGTTGAGAATAAAGATATTTATTATTATTATTATTCGGTTATAGTAAAAAACCCATTATGATTTAACTTTTACGCACTACCTAAACAAATAGCTATTCTCATTAATTCCTCTTACTAGAATAAAATAATAAATATCGGACTAACCAGACACAGCTTTGACTGTGACTTAAAATACCCGATCAGAAATGATTTTCTCACAATGAAAGCGGTTCGATTATCTTAACTCTTGTTTTACTAACCAGGCAACTTCAATGGCGAGTACCGTTCGTATTGACGTCACAGTCATAGTTGTCTGGTAGGGTAACTACTGTTGAAAGGCTTTCTACAACCCTCGTTCTCACCCGTGGGGTCAGTAATCCTCCGTGGTTCTCGTCCGCACCAGCCCGCGCCTGCGCAACGTCTCGTCCATTCTCAGCTGCTCACGCTGCAGCTGCGCCCGGATCGAGCCCAGCTGCGTCAGGATGCTGCCGCCGCTTCGCCCGGGCGACTCCGCCGAATGTAGGATGTTCTTTTGTACGGCGGGAATCTGAAAATATAATAACGTTTTATTAAAACAATAAATTAACTTTGAAAATGCCTTTATTCCAAACTAAGTTTTATAGGGAAAATGACAATAGTATATAGAAAATAATAAGCATTAAAAAAATAACAATAAAAAATTAAAGTTAATCCAATTTAATTCATTAATAAAATCGATTTAAAAAAATAGTACAAATAATCTAATTTAGTAAATACCTCTTTAATTATTTTTTAAAAGTTGCCAATTTTTTAATTTTTCTGATATTTTTTGGAAGATTGTTATATTTTATTATTCCGTCATAAAAAAGCGATTTTTTTCCGAAATTATGTTTTACTTTTTTTTTTAAATCTATATTAATTCTACAGCAAAATTAAATTTAAAATGCATGCTAATGATACTACTATTGTATCTTAACATATTATGAAACAAAGTCGCTGTCGCCCGTCTGTCCCCTTTCATATGTGCTTAAATCTTTAAAACTACGGAACGGATTTTGAAGCGTTTTTTTTAATAGATATAGTAATTCAAGAGAAAGGTTTTTATGTATAATACATGCATAATATTGTAGAGAAACACTGATAAATTTACAGGTTTGATCGGGTTTGTATTTATAAATCTTGACGTGATGGTGAACCCGCCTTATTATCTCAGAGAAAGCGCTGCAACGCAGGCCGGGTACACGCTAGTATTTTCATAAAGAGTATGCTCAAATTCATAATAACATTAACCACGACCTAAATATAATATGTAAATGGCTTGAAATTAATAAATTATCATTAAATTTTAATAAATCATCTTTTATGTTTATAAGTAAATCAAAATTAAAAAATAATAATATTTCTTCACTATCTTTCGATAATCATATAGTTAAATATACTAATACAATTAAGTTTTGATGAAAATTTAAGTTGGAAAAAACATATTGAATATTTAAGAAATTACATCTCGCCAATAATTGGCATTTTGTTTAAAGCTAAAAATTATATATCGTTAAAATATTTAAAAAATATGTATTATTCTTTGGTTTATTCAAAATTACAGTATATGATTTTAATTTGGGGTCAGCGAATTTAATTACAATTCAGTCATTAAAAAAACTACCGAACAAAATAATTAAATGCATACATAAATTTCCTTTTTTAGAACCAACTATAAATTTGTATGAACCAAACGGATATTTAAATTTAGAAAAGCTTTATAAATTGAAACTATGCATTCTAATACACTCTATTATTATTAAAGAAAAATCGAATATAATATTTCATCCGACCAACATTATTCACAACACGAGACAAAACTATAATATTCAAACACCAATGGTAAAGAAGTACTTTTGGCCAAAGATCAATATGATATGAAGAAATAAATAACAATTTACAGTTTGCCGAAAAAAATTAAAGAAATATGAAAATTATGGACTTTAAGAAAAAAAACTAAAAAAATATTTTTTAAAACTAAACTATATACCTTTAACGTATTATACAATATTTTTTTTTGTAATGGTTATAATAGCTATATATTTTTTAAAAAAATAATTTCAATGGCGTTATTAATAGTTTATAAAGCATAATTTTTTTCTGTGATGAACTTTTTAAGTTGGTTGGATTAAAGATACAGGGTGTCCGGAAATGACCATGAAAAATTTTAAGGTATGATTCTACATAAAAAGATATGAAAAAAAGTTCATATTAACATAGGTCCGGAAATGCTTCGAGAGGGAGCTACAGGCCCTTGAAGATGGTGTCATAAAAGTGGTTTTTATTTAAATTATTAAGATCTACTAACAATACAGGAATTAACTTCTACGTATGTTAGATGGATTGAAGGTCACTCTTTGAAAATATCAGGTGACCCATAATTGCAACCATCAGTGGCGTGGGAACAAAGGGGTGGTTAGTTATTTAGGGTTATATTTTTTCGCCGAGTGTATTTTCGCTATCTTTTAAATAAATTATGATTCTTTGAATATTTTTACGTAAAAAAGGTTTTCTTGGTATAAAGTCGTATAGTCGGCCGTTTTCGAGATAAACGGACTTTAATGCTCAGATTTTTTTTTTGAATAATAATTTTATTAAGTCTTTTAAAAGTCCGTTTATCTCGAAAACGGTCGACTATACGACTTTATAGCAAGGGAACCTTTTTTACGTAAATATGTTCAAAGAATCATAATTTATTTAAGAAATAGCGAAAATACACTCGGCGAACAAATACAACACTAAATAACTAAACACCCCTTTGTTCCCACGACACTGGTTGCAATTATGGGTCACTTGATATTTTCAAAGAGTGACCTCCAATCACTCTAACTTATACGTAGAAGTTAATTCCTGTATTGTAAGTGGATACTAATATAAATTTAATAAAAACCACTTTTATGACACCATCTTCAAGGGCCTGTAGCTCCCTCTGGAAGCATTTCCGGACCTATGTTAATATGATCTTTTTTTCATATCTTTTTATGTAGAATCATACCTTAAAATTTTTCATTGTAATTTCCGGACACCCTGTATATATTATATTATTACTGGTTTAGTTTGATAATTTATACAATGTCTCGTATTATGATCATGTAATGTCTTATTCTCCTGAAGTTTTATCTTTGATTTTTTTCTTTTAAAATAAATAGAGTGAATTAGAATACAAATTTTTAATTTATAAATGTTTTGAACGTGTAAATACCCCTTCAGTCTATACAGGGTGTTACAAATTCGACATACCAGCATTGGAATCTCGGAAACCATAGGAGTTAGAGAAACGGTTAAATGGGGGCAAAGTTGTGCAATTCGGTGCTGATTATAATGCCGCTTTAAAAGTTTTCAAATTCCGAATACTTCCGATTTTATTTGAAAAAAACCGAAATTTTGCAAAATCGTTTTTATTTTTTCCTGAGCTCAATTGACTAGCTATTTAAAAATAAATGAAACTTTGTCATTGCCACTTTTTCTCCTCTACTACAAAATGCCGTTACTAAACTAAAGATCCGCCGTTTCGTCTCCGAGCGCCATCACCAACTTTACTTTTTTAAATACGGACCTGGATTTTTTTAAACCGATTTTTAAACCCTCCTACCCTCAGTTTTTAAATTATATTGTGAATCGTTGCCAGGACCGGACTGACAAAAAGTGTAAAAAATATGAATTTAAAAAAATAAGTAAGGACAATTCATCATTATGAGAAAGTAATATCGCCATTACATTTTGAGGGTAGGAGGGTTTAAAAATCGGTTAAAAAAATCCAGGTCCGTATTTAAAAAAGTAAAGTTGGTGATGGCCAAAGTCCGCATCATATGGGATTTTTTTTTATTAATAGCTTTATTCAAAATTTGACTTTGGCATCAAGTTCTGCTTCGATCGAGATGAAAATTAAGCACAAAATTAGTAGTCACGTGATTCGCATTATCTGTCAAATTTTAATTTTTTCCAAAAAATAATTCAAAAGTGGGGTTATTTTAGAAAATATCGAAAAAAGTTATTAAAAAAAGTTTTTTTAAATGCCGTTTCTAGCCCACATGCAAAATTTCAGCTGCATAAGATAATTTTGATTTTTTACCTATATTTTGTAAATTGCATCACTTTTGCAAAATAAGACTCAACGCAACCTACATAAAACTTCTTAGTTTTGACAATGCTTTATTTCAGATACATTTTCTTTAAAGTAGCGCCATATTAAATGTGTGTTTTTCTAGAAACTCAAAACTGGGCTATTAAAATTTGGTCGCATGTGATGCAAAGTTCATTTGTTTTTGACCCTGTATAAGGTAACTTCATAAAATAAGTATTTTTGAAAACATAGTTTGTGTCTGAAAGTAATACACCTTAATATTAAGACAAAAAAAAAACACAGTGTCATCAGTAAAGTGTTCATTAAGTGGAAATAAAATTTTAGTTTAACTTTACGTAAAGTTTATTTATTTTCAACAATTTAATTTAAAACCCCTTTATTTGATTTTTGATTTTTTTACTTTCAGACACAAACTAAGTATTCAAAAATACTTATTCTATAAAGTTACCTTATACAGGGTCAAAAACAAATGAACTTTGCATCACATGCGACCAAATTTTAATAGCCCAATTTTGATTTTGTAGAAAAACACACATTTAATATGGCGCTACTTTAAAGAAAATGTATCTGAAATAAAACATTATCAAAACTAAGAAGTTTTATGTAGGTTGCGTTGAGTCTTATTTTGCAAAAGTGGTGCAATTTACAAAATATAGGTAAAAAATCAAAATTATCTTATTCAGCCGAAATTTTGCATGTGGGCTAGAAACGGCATTTAAAAAAAACTTTCTCTAATAACTTTTTTCGATATTTTCAGAAATAACTCCACTTTTGAATTATTTTTTGGAAAAAATTAAAATTTGACAGATAATGCGAATCACGTGACTACTATTTTTTTGCTTAATTTTCATCTCGATCGAAGCAGAACTTGATGCCAAAGTCAAATTTTGAATAAAGCTATTAAAAAAAAAATCCCATATGATGCGGACATTACTGGTGACACTGTATATTTCAAAGGAATGTAATATCTAGCTCTGTACAAAACAGACACCAAAGGAGATATCGAGTTTATAATATACTGGATATGGCCTTTCCAATTAAAATTTCAAAGATAGAGAAACCTCCTCACCTGCCACCTGTCTTCCAATCTCCGCTGCAGCTCGCTACCGTGCGTCCGATGCGAGCTGAACGGGATCGCGTTGCGCAGCTCCTTGGCGACGGGCGAGCGCGCCTTCAACACGGGGATCGGCAACGAGTCCTCGAAACGGGAGGACGAGCTGCGTCTACGCAGTCGGGGGCTCTTGCGCATTGGGCTCAGATCTTGTTGCGTCGCGCTGTGCCTGGAAGTAAAGTCGCCGCATGAGCTGGGGAAGGGCAAAAAGAACAATGAAAATAGTCTAGCAGGATAATAATATATATCTTTATTCTCAACCAACTTAAAAAAAAGTTTATTACAGAGCATATAACACCAACTACGTTTAGTAATAACTCCATCGAAATCATTCAAAAAAAATATATATAATAAATAATAACCATTTATAAAAAAAATTTTTAATGTAAATTATAATACGTTAAGGTGGGAGTATCAACATGCTTGCCAACCTATAACCTATTTCGCGTAGATTTATTTATGTTTTCTAGCTTTTATACAAAATCTAAAGAAAATCAGTATCGACTTGACATTCCATAGGTAATAACTGACATATTTAATAAATATCAAGGAATTTCATAACTTATTTTAGGAGAATTGTATAGCGAAAAATATCGGGTAAGATTTTTTTTAACATTATTATGTCATTGTCACTCATTGTCCTTTCACTATACAATTCTCCCAAAATTAGCAATGAAATAAATTGATATTTTTGTAATATATCAGATACTACCTAAATAATATACTGACGATATTGATTTTCTTTAAATGTTAGTTTGTAATGGTGCTTTTCAAAATTTTAGAAAGGGAAAATCTATCTATATATAAATAAAATATCGGTTTAAAAATATGGTTTTGTCGCTTTTAGTTTCAATGCCAATATCTGCTCATTTAGTGAACAGTACTGACATATAAATAAAGCTTTTTCTTTCAATATATATCGGACGGATGGAAAATGAGTTTCCAACGGTATCTCGGGCGCCACCCCTTGGATTAATGTGGTAAGGGGCCCACGATGCACCAGGTAGCTTGTTACAGTGGAGAAAATTAAACCAGGCGTTCAACTACGCATTTAGCGACTATTTTTTTTTTTAAGCGTCCTGAAAGAAACAGTTTCGGTGAAGGAAAATAAAACAATCGATTCGGTACAACATTTTGTATTAAAAATTAACTCTCTGTAAATTACAATGTGTCTAAATGAGATGCGGTGAAATGATATGAATGAAAGAGAGAGAGAAAGGAAAAGTATGCGTGTATGCTCGCGACAAATCGGTCTTAATGAAATGAAATGATCCGGCGATTCTATTCTAATAATATCGGTCTTGAATAGTGCGCATGTTATCAAATTCGCAAGAAACGCGGCGGTTGTCTCAGCGGTAGCGGTAAACGGTCGCGGTCGGTAGCAGGCGGCAAGTAAGGTTTGCGGTTAACTTTATCAGATTCGGTCAGTGGAAAGGTAACGCGGTACGTGGACTTGCGGCTGTGCCTTAAAACGCGGTTTGTTTGTGCTATCTACGGACAGGTGTGCGGTGTTTTGCGAAGATGGGCGCGGATGTTAAACTTTAACCGAGGCGGCCGGAAAAAGTTCCTAACTAAGCAGTAATATGAACAATGATCGGTGGTGAATCGGTAAGACGTCGTTTCCCTGCGAATACGCGTCTAATTATAACATATTAAAAACTTAACCTGCGGCCGGGCGCGTTCTGGTATTGAAGTAATGTGTATGACGGAGAAGGTACTATGTGTATGTGACAGAGACGGTAAAGGTGTGTGTAAGACAAAGACGGTGTGTGTGTGTGTTTAGAAACCCGATATTTACCCGTTTTAACTATTAGTTAGAACGAGACAGGATCCTGCAGAAATCCGGTTTCGTATGTGACAGAGACAACAAAAATAGCTGAAGGCTAAGAATGAGACCAAGCTACCCGGTCCTTATTCCGAGAGCAGCCTGGTGTCATAGGTGAGAACAAGCGTTGATCGGTGTGTGCATGAGAGTGAGTGAGTGAGACAGAACTACCCGGTGCTTATTCCGAAAGTAGTTCGGTCGTGTATGTGTAGGTGTGTAGATTAGTTGTATTGCATGTGTTTAAAACGAGACCGAACTACCCGGTGCTTATTCCGAGAGTAGTTCGATCGCATATGTATGTGACAACAATAATACGACGGCTCGCGTGTTTTAAAATAAGACATAGCCACCCGGTACTTATTCCGAGAGCAGCTTTATCCTATATGTAAGAAACAAAGCAAACATATGGTCGGCCCGGTGTGTGTATGAGAAAGTGTAGGATAGTACCTAAAACCTGTGTGTAAGAGTGAGAACCATACCTTATAACCAGAACGTGCAGCGGTCTACGAAAAATGGAAGCGGCGGTTCGGATGGTAGTTTCTTACCGTCGGAAGTCGGTCGGTCAGCCTCGGTGGTCGTCGGTCGGATCGGGAGCGGTTCTACGATGTCGAGTGGTCGGGACGGTGAGAACACGAGTTCTGATTTAAAATGGGTCGATTTCCCGTATAAATTGACTCGGCGAAACTACGTCACGGTCATAGACGCGGTGGTACCGTACGCGCTTCGATCTCGCGCGGAAGCATCTGGGGGTACGGTACGCGCTTGGACTTGGCGGCGCGCTCAGCAGTACTAACGAGTGTGGCCGGAAAATGGTGAAAACTATTTTCTCGATGTTTCGCGACGGAAAACTTAATAGATTTAAACAGTAAAAATTAAATGAATTATTTACGTACAAGAACGAACGTTATAGCACGAAAAATAAGAAAGTAATATCGGACACGCATACTAACCTTTTAAAAAAAATATACAATAAAGCGGTAAAATTATTAAAAACCCCGGAAAAATATAGTAACTTCGTTACAAGTTATTAAAATAATAAACTCAAAAAATCAACGCGAAATAGGTTATAGGTTGGCAATAGATTGAATGACGTTGAGAATTCAACCTTAAAGGTAGTTCAGTTTTAAAAAATATTTTTTAGTGATTTTTTTTAAAGTCCATAATTTTGATATTTCTTTAATTTTTTTCGGCAAACTGTTATAAATTGTTATTCCTTTATATAATATTGATTTTTGGCCAAAAGTACTCTTTACCAAAAGTCTTTGAATATGATGATTTTGTCTCATGATGTGAATAATGTTGCTCGAAGGAAATATTATATTCGATTGTTTTTCTTTAATAATAATAGAGTGTATTAGAATGCATAGTTTTAATTTATAAAGCTTTTCCTAATTTAAATATCCATTTGGTTCATATAAATTTATAGTTGGTTCTAAAAAAGGAAGTTTGTGTATGCATTTAATTATTTTGTTTTGTAGTTTTTTTAATGGCTGAATTGTAGTTAAATTCGCTGATCCCCAGATTGAAATCATATACTGTAATTTTGAATAAACCAAAGAATAATATATATTTTTTAAATATATTAACGATATATAATTTTTAGCTTTAAATAAAATGCCAATTATTCTGGAGATGTAACTTCTTAAATATTCAATATGTTTTCTCCAACTTAAATTTTCATCAGTATACAGGGTGGTCCTTAAGTAATGGGACACAGAGCAGCAGTAAATTATTCACTTTAAAACACAACGATTTAGCGCAAAATTTATATTAAGACAGCAGGGTGTCAAAGTTAAAAAAATTATTTCGATTTTTTAGATATTTTGAAAAGTTTTCGGAGCATTGGGTTAAAATTTGGTGTAGGGTTTTTTTTTGGGGCGGGAAATAACAATCTGGGCTCATTTTTCTTCTATCGGATAGAGGGCGCTACGAGCAGCACTTATCTTACTTTTGAACTGCAATAACTTGTTATCACTAGGTATAATAAGACTTGTCACTCCTAATTAATAATCTTACGACTTTTTTACGTAAGAAAGGTACTCTTGTCAAATAACGCTAAAGTTGATAGTTTTCGAAATATTTGCTATTTTAATGTAACATATAAGGTAATACTTCTTATTTTATCCGAACGTAAATTGTAAAAGTTTAACCAAAAAAATCGTTTTCCTCTTGTAAAATATTATAAACAAAAGTTTGAAATTTTGTGTTTTATTTACCCGTCAATTATTCAAAAACAACTTGTATTGAATAATTCTTTCTGCTGGATCTCAAACAACGGAAAGGTCATTGAGTATTAAAATACCAAATATTTCTGGTTAAACTTTTACAAAATACGTTTTACGTTCGGATGAAATAACCTTACATGTTACATTAAAATAGCAAATATTTCGAAAACTATCAACTTTAGCGTTATTTGACAAGAGTACCTTTTTTACGTAAAAAAGTCGAAAGATTATTAATTAGGAGTGACAAGTATTATTATACCTAGTGACAACAAGTTATTGCAGTTCAAAAGTAATATAAGTGCTGCTCGTAGCGCCCTCTATCCGATAGAAGAAAAATGAGCCCAGATTGTTATTTCCCGCCCCAAAACCCCCCCCCCCCCTACACCAAATTTTAACCCAGAGCTCCGAAAACTTTTGAAAATATCTAAAAAACTCGAAATAATTTTTTTAACTTTGACACCCTGTATCTGTCTTAATATAAATTTTCGGATTATAAAAATTGCGCTAAATCGTTATGTTTTAAAGTGAATAATTTACTGTTGCTCTGTGTTCCATTACTTAAGGACCACCCTGTATAAACCTAAAAATTTAATTGTATTAGTACAGGGTGATTCATTAAGGGTGGCGACCGGCCATATCTCGGAAACTACTAGGCACAGAAACTTGGAGAAAAAAAAATTATGATTAAAGCGGTCATGAGAAAATTCTGGAAATTACTGTTAAGTTCCTCATTTCGCCGCAAGGGGGCACAATTGATTTTTTTTTTAAATTCTAAATTTCTCCAAAAATTCCCATATTAAGGTATAACTCTGATTACATCATCGAAAAGCTTAGACAAGTCTGCATCATTTTGGTTTAAGGCTCATTGGCGTACCGGCCTTGATAAGAGTGGGGGAAGCTATTAAATGTGTAAACATTAAAATCGCTGTAACTTCCAAACGACTTATCCGATTTTACTAAATTTAAGCTTGTTTGGAAGGGAAAGGTAAGTATCTTCAATCGCCGTATCCAATAGTACACGATAGTGTTTAATAAAATTGCTAGAGGGCGCAATTTGTAATTATAACAGTTTTTTCGATTTTGTTCCGGAAATACTACGTTTATAATACGGTATAACTATGACATCATAATCGAAAAGTAGATGAAATTTGCAAGAAAAGATGTAAAGACCGCAGTTCGATATCTTTGTTCGTTTCAGAGTTATTGCCAAAACAATAATTTTTAATACAAATTGCGCCCTCTAGCAATTTTATTACAAATTATCTTGTATCATTGGATACGACAATTGAAGGTACTTACCTTTCTCTTCCAAACAAGCTTAAATTTAGTAAAATCGGTTAAGTCGTTTAGAAGTTACAGCGATTTTAATGTTTACAGTTTCACTTGATAAGAGTGGGAGAAGCTATTGAAAGTGTAAACATTAAAATCGCTGTAACTTCTAAACGACTTATCCGATTTTACTAAATTTAAGCTTGTTTGGAAGAACCTTCAATTGTCGTACCTAATGGTACAAGATAGTTTCTAATAAAATTGGTAGAAGGCGCAATTTGTATTAAAAATTATTGTTTTGGCAATAACTCTGAAACGAACAAAGATATCGAACTGCGGTCTTCACATCTTTTCTTGCAAATTTCATCTACTTTTCAATTATGATGTCATAGTTATGCCGTATGATTTGAATTTCCGGGATAAAATCGAAAAAACTGTTATTACAAATTGCGCCCTCTAGCAATTTTATTAAACACTATCGTGTACTGTTGGATACGGCGATTGAAGATACTTACCTTTCCCTTCCAAACAAGCTTAAATTTAGTAAAATCGGATAAGTCGTTTGGAAGTTACAGCGATTTTAATGTTTACACATTTAATAGCTTCCCCCACTCTTATCAAGGTCGGTACGCCAATGAGTCTTAAACCAAAATGATGCAGAATTGTCTAAGCTTTTCGATGATGTAATGAGAGTTATACCTTAATATGGGAAATTTAGGAGAAATTTAGAATTAAAAAAAAAATTTAATTGTGCCCCCTTACGGCGAAATGAGGAACTTAAAAGTAATTTCCAGAATTTTCTCATGACCGCTTTAATCATAATTTTTTTTTCTCCAAGTTCCTATGCCTAGTAGTTTCCGAGATATGGCCGGTCGCCACCCTTAATGAATCACCGTGTATATAAAATGATTATTGAAAGACAGTGAAGAAATATTTTTTTATTTTGATTTACTTACAAACATAAAAGATGGTTTATTAAAATTTAATGATAATTTATTAGCTTCAAACCATTTACATATTATATTTAGGTCGTGGTTAATGTTATTATGAATTTAAGCATAGTCTTTATGAAAATATACAATAGTAATATCATCGGCAAACAATTTCATTTTACCTTTTAAATTTAATTTTGCTGTAGAATTAATGTAGATTAAAAAAAAAAGTAGGTCCTAAGGTTGATCCTTGCGGAACACCACAAGTTATGTTTTTTGTGAACTTTTAATATTTTCAATTTGAACAAACTGCTTTCTATTACTTAAGTAATTTTTTAACAATAAATAAATATTTCCCCGAATTCCAATATTGTATAGGCATTTAAGTAAAATGTTGTGATTGACTGTGTCAAATGCTTTACATAAATCTAGGGACGGTAGGCAGCATTTTTGGTTACTATCAACATTTTGTTGAATATCTTTGATAATATCTGCAGCTGCAACTTCTGTATCTCTAAATTTACGAAAACCATATTGAAATGGAGAGAGTAATTTTTTTTCTTCTAAAAAAGTTACTAAGTATTCTATTATTCAAAATTTTTTCAAAAATCTTTGAAAATGCAGGAAAAAAGAAATTGGGCGATAGTTACTACTAAAATATTTTTCTGCATTTTTAAAAACCGGTGATACTTTTGCTATTTTTAATTTATGAAATGTTACATACCTTCGTTGAACGTCGGTGAGGTCGCTACTCAACCCGTCCCGCACGCTCATCGTCTCTAATCTATGACTTAACGAGTCTATCCTACTCAACGAGTCGAACCGGTCGAACCTGCGATGGCTGCGCGGCAGGGGCACCGTGTCGTACGAATTCAGCGATTCCATGTGACGCAGGGGCTCCTTGCGCAGCACGCTGCCGTACGAGGAGGATTCGAAACGGTTCGGGTTATATCTGAAAGAAAAATAAGTTGTAAAATATTTTTAAAAATTTCATTTGCACCTTGGAACACTGCAAGTTTTATTTTCGCCATGATTAATTTAAAATAATGCCGTTGTCAATCGAAACAATCTAGCTTCATTTTCACTATTTACTTGCGGACAATAATATCGCAAACTATAATATTACAACACCGACATCGTCCTTTGCTGTTAGGTTATTACACATACAAATACGAAACAAAATATTACAACGAGCAATAAAAAAGGAAAGTTCCACAATGGTTTATGAAAAAAAAAACACGGTTTATTAATTATCCAGTTAAAACAACATAAACTATAATTTACAGTATATTTTTCTCCTTCTGATGCAGTGGAAGCGTCGAGAAGACTTAATGAATGTCTGGAATCGGTGTTTAAATATTCACAGAATCATGGTCTAAAACTTAACCCAAATAAGTAGGCCATAATATACTTTGGCCCTGCCAGAGACTGGGCGGCCAAAAGCTTGAATGTTTCTATAAATGGGCCTATCGTTCCAGTAGTCGAGGAATATAAAAATCTGGGCATTATCTTTGATGGCCAACTTCGATTTCGCGGTCAAGTATCTAAGGTCCTCCAAAAGGCTTATATTAATCTTCGCCACCCCTACAAATGTAAAAACCTAAATTTTAGGCTTAAAAAAATCTGTGTGAGGCATTGATTCTAAGTCACTTAAACTATTGCAACTTCGTGTATGGACCGTGCTTGGATGGTTCAACCAGATGTAAGCTACAAAAAGTTCAGAATTCTTGCATTCGTCTTATATATAACCTTAAACGAAGTGACCACGTGAGTCACAAACTTTGTGATTCAAAATGGTTGAACATAGCCGGTAGAGAAAAACTACACTTCGCTTGCTTTCTGCATAAATTAATAAAAACTGAATGTCCTTCATACTTGTTTGAAAAATTAATTCCTGGGCATAACATCCACTCCCGTGAAACAAGTTTTAATGTGCAGTATCAGTTGCCTAGAACCTGTAAGACCATGACTGGGGGCGCATTTTCTTGTACATCTGCCAGGCTTCTCAATCGCTATCCTTATATTAGTAGATCGAAGAATGCTCCTCTCCGCACTTTTAAATCCGATGTTAAGAAACAGCTCCTACTACCTAATAACTAATTTTGTCTGTACTATGTTATTATATCTGTTAATATCTAATTTATAATCATTATTCTTTAGAATGATATCTCAATGTAAGACTCGTTACTATTATTATTTTTTTATACTTATATTTTGTATTTCCCATTTTTATATGCTCGGTTAAGTTAACAGCTCAGCTGACATTCGCCGAGTTGAAAATAAAGGCGTGTTTATTTATTTATTTAAAACATATTACACGCATTTTTTACCAAAAAAAGTCAGATAAACAAAACGGACACTTGTTTTTAGAAGTCCGACGTCGGTAACTGAAATATTTTTGCATTTGCGTGCATTCTGTTCCGCCACGTGCAGGTAACCAGCGTTTCGTTTTGTGCCTTACTCAAAAAGGGTCTATCTTACTTTTAAAATTCTAAAATTCTATTTTTGTATACATATTATGCAACCCTAAAAAAAATTAAGGCAACGGCGAAGGACACCGTAGTCGTTCGTTTTCGTTTGAATTCGGTTCCACTGACGCATGCGTATTTGTTAGGTAATATTATAAGTACTATTAATTTGAAAAAGTAGTCCATGCTTAAAGTGGAGTTGAAAATATAGGAAAGAAAGAAAAAACTAAAAGTCTTCCTTGTATTTAATAGAATATAGCAATTCTTTAGGGGTCTCTACACGTTTCGAACGTAGAAACGTTCATCTTCAGGAGACGAAAAATTTATATAATGCTGATGGTTTTAGCAGAAGAGAAAATGGTATAAAAATAAAACCTTAATGGAGCTTTTATGGCATTGAAAAATTGAAATGTAGAAGTGACGTATACAGTGTGACCAGTAAAGTCCGCATCATATGGGATTTTTTTTAATTAATAGCTTTATTCGAAATTTGACTTTGGCATCAAGTTCTGCTTCGATCGAGATGAAAATTAAGCAAACAAATAGTAGTCACGTGATTCGCATTATCTGTCAAATTTTAATTTTTTCCAAAATATAATTCAAAAGTGGGGTTCGAGGTGGGGTTATTTCTGAAAGTATCGAAAAAAGTTATTAGAAAGTTTTTTAAATGTAGTTTCTGGCCCACATCCAAAATGTCAGCTGCATAAGATAATTTTGATTTTTTACCCATATTTTGTAAATTGCACCACTTTTGCAAAATAAGACTCAACGCAACCTACATAAAACTTCTTAGTTTTGACAATGCTTTATTTCAGATACATTTTCTTTAAAGTAGCGCCATATTAAATGTGTGTTTTTCTACAAATTCAAATATCGGGCTATTAAAATTTAGTCGCATGCGATGCAAAGTTTATTTGTTTTTGACCCTGTATAAGGTAACTTCATAAAATAAGTATTTTTGAACACGTAGTTTGTGCCTGAAAGTAATACACCTTAATATTAAGACAAAAAAGAACACAGTGTCATCAGTAAAGTGTTTATTAAGTGGCAAATAAATTTTAGCGGTGGGTAAAAAATCAAATTTATCTTATGCATCTGAAATTTTGCATGTTGGCTAGAAACTGCATTTAAAAAAACTTTTTCTAATAAATTTTTTCGATATTTTCAGAAATAATCCTACTTTTGAATTATTTTTTGGAAAAAATTAAAATTTGACAGATAATGCGAATCACTACTATTTTTTTGCTTAATTTTCATCTCGATCGAAGCAGGACTTGATTCCAAAGTAAAATTTCGGATAAAGCTATTAATAAAAAAAAATCCCATATGATGCGGAGTTTACTGGTCACACTGTATAAAAAAAGTTGAGGAGAGTTAAAACATGCTGAGCATGTGAAGAAAGTTAGTAAAGGAAGTCTAAACAACCCAACTAAATGAGGAAGAAGAAAAACGCCTTCTAAAGAGAAGGTGTCGAGGATTTTTAAATCATTTATATAAAATTTTTTTGTAAAATCATTGATATGTCTGTAAGACAGTATAGAGATAAGAATCGTCTGTAGAAGTCATATCAAAATTGTTGAAAAATGGTGGAACAATGCCCAGTACCCCAAAAACCATTTTTCAACAATTTTGACTGTCTTACAGACATTGATTATTTACATATCAATGATTTTACAAATTTTTTTTATATAAATAATTTAAAAAATCCCCGACACCTCTCTTTAGGGGGCCTTTTTCTTCTTCCTCATTTAGTTTGGTTGTTTAGACTTCCTTTACTAACATTCTTCACATGCTCAGCATGTTTTAACTCCTCAACTTTTTTTATATACGTCACTTCTACATTTTAATTTTTCAATGCCATAAAAGCTCCATTAAGGTTTTATACCATTTTCTCTTCTGCTAATTACCATCAGCACTATATAAATTTTTATGCCCCCTGAAGATGAACGTTTCTACGTTCGAAACATGTAAAGTCTCCTAAAGAATTTCTATATTCTATTAAATACAAGGAAGACTTTTAGTTTTTTCTTTCTTTCCTGTAAGTACTATGATTTTGGTCATGTGTGAGTTGAGTGTTGGAAACAATGTGCCAGAAATGCCATATTTTAACTTTAAAAACACAAATAGTTTCAGAAGGATGCAATTATCACACGGTAATGATAATAATAAAAATCCGTATGTACTTGGAGCTTTTGCAGATGTTTTTTATGACGTCATATTGCGAGAACGAGAAATTTCGAGACTCTCGCGAGACGAGAAAAGATCTTGCGAAATGTTAGTGAGGCGAGATTTGGAAAAAATCTCGTCTCGATTTGCGAGATTTCTCGTCCTATGAAATACTTATCTATAGGTACCAGATCATTGGGAAGAGGTATTTGCTCCTATCACATCCTATATATATATCTCAACGATAACCTAACTGGACAATAAAAAACCAGCCTTTAAACCTGAAACGACGACACTTACCTACTGGTATTGGATTCAGGGAACACACTTGTGGCTGGCACATTGTAAGAAAAGGAGGGCGGAGGAGCCCGCCTCGACACGGGCGGCGAATAGTGCGACCCGCCTCCGTACGACGTCGGGGACGTACCGAGACCGAGCGAGTCCAGGTTGGCGCTCTCCGAGTCCGCGTGGCGGCGCCACGGGCGCTGCAGTTCGTGCAGCTCCGTCTTGCGTCGAAGGAGGTCGTCGCTGTGCCGTCGCATCTGAAAAATGAAATGACCTAGTAGAGACATCTATTTAACCACGATTAAATTAAAAAATATGCCGTTTCTTGACAGTGGTTAGAAAGAGGATAACTGATCAGCTGTATTTATCGATCTAACACAGTGATGCCAGATGTAACATAATTATCGAATTGTAACATAATTTGGTAACCTTTCACATGTTTTAACCAACATAAAAATATTTTCATGATAATTAGATAGTTAACGTAAAATGGAAACATCATCAACTTTTGCAAACGTTATGTTAATTTTTTTTTGTTTTAAAAGTAAAGAATAAATAAATATGCAAATTTTTAAATTATATAATTTATTTGTATTTAGGTATTTATTTGGTTTATATAAATTTGTTGTTGGTTCTGTTCTCTAAGTGCGGAAGTCTATGAATACATTTAATAATTTTATTTTGTAGTTTCTTTAAAGGTTTTAATACTATCGAATTGGCTAAACCCAAATAGAAATAAGATACTGAATTTTTGAATGTACTAACGCATGATAAATATTTTTTAAATAATTTAAAGATATACAATGACGAATTTTAAAGAATATCCCAATTAACAGAGAAATGTAAGTTCGAATATGTTCTACGTGTTTTCTCCAGCTTAAATTTTGATCAATATATAAACCTAAACATTTTATGTAATCTTTGTAATTAATATTTTCCCCATTAAATAATATTGGTTGCTTCTTCATATTATGTAGTATTTGTTTGGCAATGCACATAAATAAAGATTTGATAAAATTTAAAGTTAATTTATAAGATTCTAACTAGTCAAGGATGTCCGTAATAATAAATAATTGTTGTGTCGTTGGCAAAAAGTTTAATTTGTCCATATATTTTAAATTTTGAAATAGAATTGATATAAATAAGAAACAATGTGGGTCCTAGAATGGAAAATGGAACCTTGTGGTACTCCACATGTAATTGCTTGATAGGAAATAATATTACTTCCTATTTTAACGCATTGTTTTCTATTTTTTATATAACTTTCAAACCGACGATAAATTTTTCCTCTTATACCTATATCAAAATAATTTAATTAATAATATATCATGGTTTACAGTATCAAAGGCTTTACACAAGTCTAGAGATAAAATGGCGCATTTTTTTGGTATCCAGATTTAATTAAACGTTATGAATAACATTCATAGCTGCAACTTCAGTATCTCTAGATTTGCGAAACCCATACTGATTACCGAAAATTTTGTCTTTCTAAAAAATTCGTTAATTTTATATTTATAATTTTTTGACAGAACAGGCCAAACAGATATTGGGCGGTAATTATTAGGATTATTAGTTTTATCGCTTTTAAAAACTGGTGTCACTTCTTGAGCGAATTTAACTACAATTCAGCCATTAAAAAAAACTACAAAACAAAATAATTAAATGCGTACATAAACGAACCAACTATAAATTTGTATGAACCAAACGGATATTTAAATTTAGAAAAGCTTTGTAAATTAAAACTATGCATTCTAATACACTCTATTATTATTAAAGAAAAACGATAGAATATAATATTTCCTTCGACCAACATTATTCACATCATGAGACAAAATCATCATATTCAAAGACTTTTGGTAAAGAGTACTTTTGGCCAAAAATCAATATTATATAAAGGAATAACAATTTACAACAGTTTGCCGAAAAAAATTAAAGAAGTATCAAAATTATGGACTTTTAAAAAAACACTAAAAAAAGGTTTTTGAAAACTGAACTAACTTTAACGTATTATACAGTGTCTCCTCTAATATTTTTTTTGTAAATGGTTATTATATATTTTTTTTTTGAATAATTTCGATGGAGTTATTAATAGTTACTAAACATGGTTTTTATTATTTGTGAATTTATATATTATCTGTAATAAACTTTTTTAAGTTGGTTGAGAATAAAGGTATACATCAATTAATTTCAATTTTTCCGGAAAAGTTGATTTTTGTAATGACAATAATTGTACCAGGTATTTTAAAATAGGAATTAATTCAATTTTAACTGCCTTTACTATTTTTACTGAAATATTATCATAACCAGTAGTTATGTATATTTAAATTTGACTACATTGATCCATAATTTCATATTCAACACCTGGCAACACTGATCTAACATTAATAATCCCATTATGGTCCGCCGTACGGTTCTATAGTTACAACGTGTGAGGAGGCAGGGGAATAAAAAGCCTGAGGAGTGGTTTTAACGTTGTTTTACCTGAAAAGAAAAATAGTTAGTGGTATAGGCATACCTATTAATGATTCATGTTCATTAGGCCGGTTCAATTAAATAGTAAAGCAAATTAATTGATTCAGCCGATACTTGGTGGAAATCCATAATTATAGTATTATGGGATACAGTAAAACAAAGTTGAACTTGTAAATTTCCACTATATTTACTAGAAAAATTACATTTTTCGCTAACATTGTAGCTTCGTCAGTAGACCATAATTTAATAAAGGTGAAAAATAAAAATTCGGGCAATAAAATTTTAATTATTGAAGATGTAAATAAAAACAAAGAAAGGGTTACAATAGCGGGAAAATCCAACAGAGGGTTTAAAACTTAAGTTAAATTAGGTACAATATGAGTAATTTACAAAATCTTAAGTAGGTATATGGTCAACAGAATAAATTTAACAAAGGTGAAGGATCGAAATTATGTTGATAATCAAGTAAATGGTTAGCATAGTTTGAGTCTGTTTTATTTTTTAGAAAACTGTTATAATGTTCCTGTATTTTTTTTTTGTCAAAATGTCTACCCGTTTGGCCAATGTATGTTTTAGGACAATCTTTGCATTTTAATTTATAGCCCCTGATTTTTTTGTTTTTATCGCTTTTAGTTTTATTGTTTTTTATAAATTTACTTAAAGAGTTATTAGTTTTGTAACACACATGTATATCAAGTTTGTTAAGAAAATTGCCAATTACTTTGCTAGGTTGTCCAAAGAAAGTGACAAGTTTAAATTGGTCACAGTTTTTGCTTCTAGGAAAAACTAAGTTTGTAAGTTTTCTTTTTTAGGATTTTGTCAATTAGATTTGAGTTTTATCCGTTGTTAACTGCAATTTGTTTAATAATGTTTAGTTCCTTTTGAAAATTGATTTTATTTAGAGGGAGAGTTACTAGTCTATGGATCATACTGTGAAAAGAAGCTAATTTGTGTTGTAATAGGGTGGCAAGAAGAGTTGTGTATGACAGTATCAGTATGAGATGCTTTATGGAAAACGGAGAAAACGTGTCTATCATTTTCTCTCTTAATATTTAAATCAAGAACATTGATAGAATTGTCACGAAGGCGTCTATAAATTAAAATGCAAAGATTGTCCTAAAACATAAATTGGCCAAACGGGTAGACATTTTAACAAAAGAATGCAGGAACATTATAACAGTTTTCTAAAAAATAAAACCGACTCAAACTATGCTAACCATTTACTTGATTATCAACATAATTTCGAATCTTCCTTTAAAAGCTTACATATAAAAAAGAAAGGCCTAAAACTAAATTTGTTAGCATCTATGGAAATAAATAAACTTAAAAATACGGACCTGTTACTTAATGATCAATTAGATTTAAATAATTCACCTTTGTTAAATTTATTCTGTTGACCATCTACTTAAGATTTTATAAATTGTAATTGTACCTAATTCAATTTAATTTTTAAACCCTCTGTCGGATTTTCCCGCTTTTGTAACCCTTCCACTAATTTTATTTACATCTTCAATAATTAAAATTTTATTGCACCCAATTTTTAATTTTCACCTTTATTAAATCATTGTCATCTGACGAAGCTACAGTGTTAGCGAAACATGTCATTTTTCTAGTTAATATAGTGGAAATTTACAAGTTCAACTTGGTTTTACTGTATCCCATAACACTATAAATAGTAAAGCATTCTTTTATACAGTAACGCATGTTTGAAATCCGCATTCCACGTGCCGTAGAACCGTGAGTGGAACAATGTTTTCCCCCCACTCACCAGATCGCTCCTCCTGGCCCTCCGCTGCTCCTCGACCATCTCCTGCTCCTGCATGCGGAGCACCTGCTGCTCGAGGCGCTTGTTCTCGAGATCGCGCTCGCGCCTCTCCTGCTCCTCCCGCATCACCTGCATATGCCGTTTCTCCTCGATCTGGAGGCGCAGCTCACGCTGGTAACTGTCGCGTTTCAGTCTTTCCTGGAAAGTGGTGAAGCTCAGATGAAAATGGTTAAACGGAAGAAGATTACCATTACGGTTTGTTAAAACTGCTAGCTAGCAGCTTGTGTTGATATTTCGTAAACGATTAAAGATAGGGATGGGGCATGATTTAAGAAAAAAATCTAAAATTATACAATATGTTTTATTAGAAAAATTAAAATCGATATACGTAGCATTTTTATGATATAACTTTTTCTAAAAAAAAAATCAATTTAAAGGGTCCGAACGATTTTTGATTAAGGGGGCGGTTAATACAGAAGAAAATGTTTCCTTCAATTTCATCAGATCTATTCTTAGACGCGTTTCGCCATATCAAAGCTCATCAGTGAGGCTAGGATCTAACGAATTAAAGGAACGTGTGTACTATTTACATAATAATAAGTTTATTTAAAATTTTATAATATAATAAATACGTTTATGTTGTCCTCTATAAACTTATTCTTCAATCCCCTGAAGCTGAGCTTGTTAGGGGCCAATCTTATTTTTTTGTTTTAGTATGTAAAATTATAAATCATAAATATGCATTAAAAATCAAGTTTTAAAGTAAAAATGTTAATTTATAGTATAAACGCAGCTTTTTTGAAGAAATATATTACCTATAATAAAATTATTAATTTATAATTTTTAAGTAAAAAATATTACTTATATAAATTATTCAGAACAATATTATTTAATTAAAGCATTTCTAAAAATATTTTCAAATTGTCTGTTTTTAATATCCATGTTTTTATTTCGACTTTACATTTTTTTAATGAAATTAATTTTTTAATTTTTGTTGGTAAATAATCGTTTAAATAAAAACATAAATATTTGAAGTTTTTTTGTCCTATGGACTTATTTATTTTAGGGTTATTTCATTTTTATGACGTGTATTATGTTATTATTATTATTATTATTATTATTATTATTATTATTATTATTATTATTATTATTATTATGATTATGGTTTTTAAATTGTATAAGGTTTTTATTTTGAAATATACAGGGTGTTAATTAATGTCATGCAGATAATTCAGGGGGTGAAAGTACTCGTCAAAATAAGAAAAAAATGCAAACATGGTCTAAAACGCGTTATTTTCGTTATACAGGGTGGCAAAGTTTCAATTTTTTTTTTCGTATTTTGCGTTTTCTCTCTTATATTCTGCGATAATTGTTTCAAATTTGGAACATTAACCCTTTTTTAAAATATCTACAATAAAGCATCAAAATTGCCGGTCGCAGTATACAGGGTGTTACATTTTCTTGAATCGGCTACAATTTTATCTTTAAGAACTTTTTTTTGGCTCCCTGGATTCCGGTATGAAATTTGAACTTTCTGTTCCTTTGTTTAGCGTTCTGGTCTCTTGCACTATTCTCGTATCTGTGACCGTTTTCAATTTATTTGCAAAAATATCCATCGATGAAAATTAAGTGTAGGCGAAATAACGCAATAATGAATATAAGAAAAAAATAGAGTGTCTGTCAGTCCATGAGGCGAAGACTTGATTCGTGCATTTTAGCAAGAGGCGGCCATTTTCAACAGTTTTATAATTTTGTTTTATTTTTATTTGATTAACTAATAAATTGTTTTGATACACAGCTTTTACTCTGCGTTATTTCGCCGACACTTCATTTCCATCGATGGCTATTTTTGCAAATAAATCGAAAACGGTCACAGATACGAGAATAGTGCAAGATACCAGAACGCTAAACAAAGGAACAGAGAGTTCAAATTTCATACTGGAATTCATACAGGTAGCCAAAAAAAAAGTTCTGAAAGATAAAATTGTAGCAGATTCAAGAAAATGCAACACCCTGTATACTGCGACCGACAATTTTAATACTTTATTGCAAAATGCGAGAAAAAAAATTGAAACTTTGCCACCCTGTATAACAAAAATCACGCGTTTTAGACCATGCATATATTTGCATTTTTTTCTTATTTTGACAAGTACTATCACCCCCTGAATTATCTGCATGACATTAATTAACACCCTGTATATATTAAGATGTTATAAATGTAAAGTTGTCTTATGTTCAACTTTTTTGTTTCTGAATATAATTCTTTTGAAGGATAAAGATACTCTTTATTGAATATAATTTTTAGATACCTTTTTTGTAATATTTCTAATTTTTTAACTAAAGTTCTATTTATTTCTCCCCAACCTAAAATTTCGTAATTTAAATGAGTTTTAACTAACGCGTAATATAATATTTCCATGTCTCACATAGGGATTGCAAATTTACCGAATTTTAATTTACCGGTAATTCGGTAAATTATTTTAAAAATTACCGATTTACCGGTATTTACCGGTTTTTTCCGACATAAAAAAATAACACAGAAATAAGTCACAAAATAAATAACCAAACTTTAATTCTTATTAAATAATAACAACAGAAAAGTAAAACTCTAGGTAAACTTAAAAAAAACTAATATACCTAACTTAAAAACTAATAACAGGCTCTAAAACTTTCGATTTTTTTTGTTTAATAAAAAAGGCCCTGAGAAAACACAGCTTATCAATACTATTATCACTTAGCCGCGACCTAATCTTAGTACAAATTGTTCCTGCCGCAGAAAAGGCTCTTTCGGACTCCACACTAGTAGGCCGAGTTGTCATGAGTGCTGCGAAAACCATTTTTAGGTATTTCCCCTGAATTCCTTCCTTCCGAAAATATTGCATTTCTGTTTTCACACATTGATGAACACTGTTAGGCTTCTGCTGTCTTCTAATTGAAAGAGTACTGTTTATATCAATTTTTTTTCTTATCGCTAGTTGAAGTTTCTCTTTAATCGACAATGCAGCATTAACCGATTTTGATGTTGATGGGCCCAAAACCCGACTGAGGGGGATGTTATCCTCATCAGAATCAGAGGAATCATCGAGGTCAATGCTATTTGTATTTTCTGATGACTCTTCTAGGTTTTGTTTTGAAATCCGCCCAATTACTTCCACTATTGCATTTCTTATTGTAGATTCGCTGGTTTTATTAAATACTCCATAATCTTCACCCCTGAATTCCTCAGGAAACGGATTATGCAGGTACTGAAGAACATCAGAATAAATGGTCCGTCTCTCTTTTATACGATCTAACAATGCTTCTTTCAGTTCAATACTTAAAACTGTGTTTTGACTTGTAAGCTCATCAATCATGAATTTTAAGGTAATATCAGCTATAAAAAGATTTGCATCTTCGCAACATAATTGCTCTACTGCAGCTTTTACCGGTTGCAATGCTAAAATTGTACTAGATAGTAACGCAAGTTGATCTTCTGTGAAGTTTATTTCTGATTTAATGTCTATTAAGCTCTTTCTGATGCAATTTCTTAACATTTCAAATCTTTCCAGCATTGCTAACAAACTGTTCCATCTTGTTTTGCAGTCGAGTATTAAAGAATATTCCTTATTAAATTCTTCTTTTACATGTTTTTGTAGAATCTTATCATTTTTAGTCGGTGATTTGCGAAAAATTTTAACGACTTTTCGAATTTTTGTAATTAAACCATTTAATTCAATATTTGATAAGAAAGTTGGCACTGGCAGAGCTTGATCGATGGTTCCACCAGCTTCGTATTCAATTTCAAAATCATCGTGGAAAATTTTATTTTCCTCAGATTCATTACCTGTGTCGGACTCACTATCTTCATCGATATTTTCGTCACGTAATTTATTAGCTTCGTGTAAATCAGTTTTATTGTTGTATAATACTTTAATTACGGCTAATTGTATGCCATGTGCTATACATAATTGGTGGTGTGGATCTATCAATTTTCCCACTTTTTTCATTACTGAAACACCGTCTGTAGTAATTGATACAATGTTTGTAAAACCAAGTTGAAACTCACTAAGCTTTTTGTTCAAAATCTCCACGCATTTTTCCGCTGGCATGGATCCATGAACCCGAGCTAATCCTAAGTTCCAAAAGGCATCCTTTGTATGGACATTTATGTTCATGAAGCGATGGTTTTTTACCGATGTCCATTCATCGAAAGTCAAACTAAACACTTCTCCCCGAAGTTTATTCTCTTTCAACTCGTTTATTGCTTCTTGAAGCATTTTATTAGAATATTCCAAAACAATTTTTCTTATGGTATTTGGTGATTTCGGTATATCTCTATAACCTTTTACTTTTAATAATTTTCTTAAATCTTCTGAAGTGCAAAACTTATTAAATGGCAAACCGTCCAGTGCAGTCAAACGTGCAATTACTGCTGGAAATGAATCATCTACAATCGGTTTAAAATACGACGTAATTGTAGATATTTCTTTGTAAGGCTGGCTGTCGCGTTTTCCAGAAATTCCAGATAAAGGTATAGATTTTCCTCTTTTTAACAAGTTTATTTCATGCTGACTCTTTAAATGACCGCGTAAACCACTAGTGCTTCCTCCAGCAGCTTTAATTTGTCTGGAACAAAGTTTACACACACCCCCATCCTTAGTTTTGTTATAATGTTGCCAAACAGAAGTTGTATCCATTGTTTGCTATTGGCTACAACTGCAAGGAAAAGAAGAAAGATGTTTTTATTACATACCCCTGTTTAAAATAAAATAATTATACCTTCAAAGTGCAAATTCACTCACAGAATTAAGTACTAAATGCAAATTTAAGCGCTTAATTCCTCACTTGACAGTCAACATGCCGCGACCTGCGTTCCTGTTCAATCTTTGTTTACGATTCATCCCTTCATCGCTGCGCATTCATCACAGAAACAACGGATCCGCGCTGTTGTCAGCTTGGCATTTTTTACCGAAATTACCGGTAAAAAATGTCGGTTTCTCGTCGGTAATTTAAAGAACTTTTAAGGCGGTAAATCGGTAAATCGGTAAACCGGTAGTGCAATCCCTAGTCTCACATTTAAAAAAAAATTTATGTTTTTTAAAAATCGGTAGTAAACTTTTTAATTTAGTATTCTAAGTGAAAATTCCAATTTAATTTACTGTAAAAAATAATTCCTAAATATTTAATTTTATTAACTTTAAAAATTTGAATGTCTTCATTTATTTGAATACTATTCATATTTCGTGGTAGGTTATTTAGGTTTTAGGTAAAAGGAATATAATTTGTTTTATTAATATTAATTGTTAACAAATTGTTATCAAACCAATTTTTTATAATTTTAAAATATTTTTTAATTTTATTATTTAAGTTATCCCAATTTGTATCGGCATAAAAAATTGTAGTATCATCTGCAAAACTATGAATTTGTCCATCGCAATTTATACTAAATAAGTCGTTAATATAATATTAAAAAATCATGGTCCTAAAATTGTTCCTTGAGGAACACCATACTTAAATACCTTTGGATAGCTTTTTTCTTTATCTATTTGAACATAAGTTGGTCTATTTTTCAGATAATTTTTAATTAATCCTAATTGCTTTCCTCTGAATCCAATATTTTCAAACTTTTTTAACAGTAAATTATGGCTAACTGTATCAAAGGCTTTGGCTAAATCTAGAAAAATACTAATACAAGGTTTTTTATTATCTTGTGCATCATATATTTGTTCTGTTAGATAGCAAATAGCGTTTTATGTTGATTTATTTTTTGAAATCCAAACTGTTTATTAGAAATAAAATGTATTTTTTTGAAATTATTTTCAATTATTAATTTTAACATTTTTTTGAATACTAATGTAGTAAATATGGCGACCAGTCGAGAGGGTGAAGCGCATATGGCGACATCAAATCTAGCGTCGTTGACCTTCCTTCTTACGAGGAAAGTAAAAACATACGTTATAATATGTAAATCAAATAAAAACCAAACGACAACTTACTCTTTCTAGTTCTTCACTACGATCCGTATAACTGAAGCCGTCCATGAAGGTGGTGGGGGTGTAGGAGGTCTGGCCCATATCGGACGAATACCTATCTGAAAAGGTAAAACTAAAAATGGGAATCTTTTTTAGTTTAAAAAGGATCACATTTGTGCCAAAATGCCTCAAAAATTTAAAATGCTTTTAGATGTTACCTATTATTCCTCTGTGCCACTGCAGACCAACCATTTTCTATTAGGCAATCCAACGATGTGTCAAAAATGACAGTGGTTGGCAAATACTGCTTTATAATTGGTGCAAGTGGCTTAATGCTTGTTGCCCTTAGGAATGTTCCGATACGCTGAAAGTATCGATCTTTTGTATCGATCCAGATCGATACAAATATATATAGGTATATAGAATATAGGCAATACTGGCATTCTGTATACCAAGAAAGGATAGCCAAAGCTTTGTGTGCGCGCGGATTGAGGGAGAAGAGCAGCAAATGCAGCACGAACGACGCGTGGGTTTTGGAATTTTGGGATCTATCGATACTATCTGAACGATACTGAGTCAAATATTTCGATACTCATTATATATCGAATAAAAATATCGATACAAAATATCGGACGGTAAAATATCGATACTTAAAAATATCGTATCGTATGGCGCATCCCTAGTTGCCCTCCACTGTCATTTAAAGTCACGTGGTTTGGATTCCCTAATTCTGTCGTAACATAACCTCAGAAAATTGAAATTTCTAACCTTACTTTTTCTAATGTCATAAAACGACGCGTGAAATGTACCAGGTTTTAGAGTCCGCAAAACGTGGCCAAGTCTGCTTTCTACCGGTAGCCAGTAAAAATAAGGAAATTAAATGACAATTTTGACATTAGAATGATAAAAAAAGTTAGGTTATCTTGAAAATATTGACGAAATTTCAACGTTCTTACGTGTTGTGTGTTTACAGGGTGCTTTTTTTTAAGTGTTACAAGGCGATATCTCAAAAACGGTTTCAAATATTTTCTTGAAATTTCAGTGAGCGAATAGGGAAACATATTTTTGACGTCTACCCCCTTTCCCCATTTTGAGGGGTGGCTTTGGAATTTTAAATGAGATAATGTACATTTTTTTGGTAAATACGAATCTACGTAAAAAACTAAGTACGTACTATATAAAAAATGTTGTGATTTGCTCCCCTGGTTACGAAATTATTATTTATTTAAAATAATTTACCATTTAACTCCAACTTATTTAATAAATTTTGTTAAAAAAAATAAATACCAATTATTAATCAAGTTCACATATTTTAAAATAAGTACTCGTTTCCATGGAAATGCGTTGTTTTAAATAAAGTCAATTAAGATTTTTTACGTTTTAACGTTTATTTCTCAGTTTGGTTAATTAAACATGGAAGCGAATTTTAGGGTGCAAGTTGATATGTTTTTAATTTTGGGGGAGTGCTGAAAAAACGACTCCACCAAGAGCTATATGGGGAAGACTTTGAAAATCGAGTTATATTTAGGCAATTGGGTTACAAGACAATGCAAGGAAATAACAGGTTCCTCAAGAATGTTGTTTTTTCTGACGAAGCTACTTTCCATAATAGGGAACTTGACAAAAATTTTAAATTGGGAAAAAATTCTATAAATCATAAGTACATATTGTCATAAAACATAAATATGGCAGCAAAAAAAACAACATATTTATTCCCAAAAGACCGCTAGAAAAATGCCCCAAAATTCAAATTATTCCAAGCGGGTAAAAACGCGCTGCTAGTAGTCGTGACGTCAAAGGGTATCATTTGTTAGATTTGTGTGTGACATATCCACGAAATAGGTTTTCAATAAATTTGATGATTTGTCAGGAGTGTCAGGATGACGGATGACCAAACGTCATACCCCCTGACGTCATCGGGCTTCGCACGCTTTAGAGATCGTTTGAAATGCTTTCGACACGCGCGAAACTTTAAAGAATTTTTACCAAGTTATTTTTGATTTTTAAGGAGTAATAATTGGGGAATACTTTTTTCAGGCCTAACTAAATCATATTATTGAAAAAAAAAATGGAAAGTTCCCTATTGTGGCCAGGCAGGATTTTAAGTTATCCCTTGTCTGTAGAAATTAAATTTATTTTTTTTTGTTGTTTGTTATTTTTAAGGTAAATAGACACAATATGCACTATTGGGCGTCGGAAAATCTCCACTGGATGAGAACTCCAAATCAACATCCTTGGTCAATTAATGTATGGTGTGGTGTAATCGGGGATAGAGTTATTAAATTTCTTCGAAGGCTAGACTAGATAGCTTAGGTGACTGTGGGCTAAGGCATAGTAAATATTTAGTAACTGTTTGCAATCCATAATACTTTTTAAGTTAACTATTGCAAAGTATGCCGACTTAAGTTTACTGGCAACAAAATCAACATGAGCTGTCCACTTTAATTGTGAGCCTATATAAAGGCCAAGAAACTTGCATTGCTCCACTCTGAATAGTATTGTCATTTAGTTTTAAATGTAGATCAGGAATCCAGCGCTTTTTATAGAAAATCATATTGTGAGTTTTATTTATGTTGGTAATAAGGCGATTTTTTTCGCACCATAAAGAAAATTCAAGTAAAATATGATTAGCTATTTTAGCCACTATATCTAACGTGCAAGCAGATATAATCACAGTTGTATCATCCGCGTATCGTCGTGGGTTTCTAAAATCTTTCTCAAGACAAAGCAGACGGGGTATGATAAATAGTATTGTTTCTTACCTCTAGGACTGCCCGTCCGCCTATTGGACAAAATGCTCTTCGGCTTGTCCATCGTGGCCGCGTTGTTACCGCCCACTCTCAAAAGCAGTTCATTCTGCGCGCTCGTCAATCGCTGGTCGATCCGGTAAGGACGCGTGCGCAACGCCGCGTCGACCAACTCGTCGGTGACGGTGCGTCGTGGACTCAGGTCTTTTTCCGGGGAGGGGTAGGACCGTAGGTCGTCATACTGTACCTAAAATAATAAAACGGAATAGAAGATAATATAGTGTCCGCGAAAATAATTAAAAGCGAATAATTAAGGCATATCGGACACCTGTGTAAATGTTTTTTATATTGGAATACACAGGGATCCAAGTTTAATGGATACCCTGGGGCGGGTAGACCACGACGGCCGTTTCGTCCTTGTTAGGACTCTACGGGCAGCCATAACCCGAGCAATCCCGACAACGGCAGTAAAATGTATTAAAAGCCTCTTTGCAAAAGCAAAGCGGCCATCAATACACCGTAGCGCCATCCCACCGGAATTAACTGCAATATAAAAGGCAGTCACACTGGTAATAATGAAATTTTCCGGTGAAAACGCAAATAGCGTTCCCTATACTGGATTGTGATGCATTTCGTGGTTTATTTATTTGTCTACCTTTCAATTATTACGCGTGACTGCCTTTTATATTGGGAGTTAATTCCGCTGGGATGGCGCTACGGTGTATTGATGGCCGCTTTGATTTTGCAAAAGGCTTTTAATACATCTTATCGCCGTTGTGGGGATTGCTTGGATTATGGCTGACCGTAGAGTCCTAACAAGGACGAAACGGCCGTCGTCGTGGTCTACCCGCCCCAGGGTATTCATTGTGGTTGGATCCCAGTGTATTCCAATATAAATATAGTTTAAAAAAACTAAACTAAAAGGCGGAACATAAATATAGTTTAAAATAATTTTTAATATAGGAAGAAAATAATAATGAACGATAAACATTAGTATTATTGTGAAAAAAGCGTGGAGTGCTCGATATACGAAAAATATAGCACAAAGCGCCCCACGTTTTTTTTTTCAGTATAATACTAATGTTTATCGTTTATTATTATTTTCTGCCTATATTAAGAATTTCAAGAATTATTTTAAACTATATTTATTTTCCGCTTTTTAGTTTGATTAATTATTATTAAAGCGTGTTTTTTAGTTTTTTTAAACAATATTTATTTTTCATTTTTTAGTTTAATTATTGTAAATAAAAAAAAAAATTTTGAGTAGATTGAGCTAGATTAGTAGATTATTGTATTGTCAGCGGTTCTTGATAAGTCTACAAAATTTAAATTAAATCTTACAGTTTAAACTGGGTCAAAATCGGGTTCAAAGAAGTCGGTTACAAACAAACATACATACAAACCCGAACAAACGACAAAAATTTTCAAAATTAAAAAAAAAATTGTCAAAATTATATTTTGACGGGTAGAATTTTTTTTTAAATATTTATCTATTCTTAGCGACAATATTAATACGACCCCACGTTTGTTTCATTACTATCGGTTATTGTAATAATTCTGACATATTGACAGGTGTCAAATTTTGACAAGAGAATTTTTTGCGTTTTTTTTTCAACTTTCCACCGTCAATATACATACGACCTTATAGTTTTTTCATTAATATCATTTTTTTAAACGATTTGACATATTGACAGCTGTCAAATTTTGACAGGAGAATTTGTTGCTTATTTTTCCCAAAGCCTCAGCATCGAATACTATACGACCCCATATTTGTTTCGTCAAAATCGCGTCTTCGTTTTATACCTGACAGCTGTCAAAATTTGACAGGGGAATTTTTTGCATGTAGATTATTGTATTGTCAGCGGTTCTTGATAAGTATACAAAATTTTAATTAAATCTGACCGTTTAAAGTGGGTCAAAATCGGGTTCAAAGAAGTCGGTTACAAACATACAGGTGAAGCTAATAAAAGCGTGTTAAAAACAGTTACACACTTGTCCGATATGCCACAATTATTCTCTTTTAATAAAACGGAATATTCGATAGGTTTCGACCACTATTTTCTAGTCGTTGTCCTTCCACGTCCCATCTTAAATTAATGAATATTAAATCATGCAAAGCTAGGTTAAAAAATTTCTCGTTATATCGTCGCTTATGTCCCGTTGTCGGCAATATAAAAGCACGGTTAACGTTGCTAGAAAGTGCCTTAGATCACAAGCGTGCTTAGAAGTAATTTTAAGCACAGTAGTGTTGAAAATGAAGGTATGATGGGTTAAAAAAATTGTTTTTCTTATCGGCAAAGACAGAAGAAAAAATATATCGTTTCCGATACTAGGTACTTGTTAAATAACTTTAGATAGACTGCATGGAAATTAATAAACTCTTTCGAGTGAGTTCGGTTTATTGAATTCTTTAAAAACATTGAGATAGTGTGAGTTTGTTACTTGCAATAAATTCAGTAAACCTGGTACAGTTTTTTTTTGGAAAAATGCTTGGACACGGGTATTAACATTTTAAGTTAATATTTTTTATAAAAAAAATATTGATACAGTATGTCCCAAATAAGAGCTATGACGATATCGATCATTTTTTTGCATTGCAACCCTAGTTTTTATTGACTATTTTTAAAGTGCATATTAAGTTACCTACAGTGTCACCAGTAAAGTGCGCATCATATGGGATTTTTTTTTATTAATAGCTTTATTCAAAATTTGACTTTGGCATCAACTTCTGCTTCGATCGAGATGAAAATTAAGCAAAAAAATAGTAGTCACGTGATTCGCATTATCTGTCAAATTTAAATTTTTTCCAATTTCTGAAAACATCGAAAAAATTTATTAGAAAAATATTTTTTTAATGCAGTTTCTAGCCCACATGCAAAAATTTCAGCTGCATAAGATAATTTTGATTTTTTACCCATATTTTGTAAATTGCACCAGTTTTGCAAAATAAGACTCAACGCAACCTACATAAAACGTTTAGTTTTGACAATGCTTTATTCCAGATACATTTTGTTTAAAGTAGCGCCATATTAAATGTGTGTTTTTCTACAAATTCAAAATTGGGCTATTAAAATTTGGTCGCATGCGATGCAAAGTTTATTTGTTTTTGACCCTGTATAAGGTAACTTCATAAAATAAGTATTTTTGAAAACGTAGTTTGTGTCTGAAAGTAATACACGTTAACGTTTTTATGGCATAGCTTAATAATAAATTATAATATAGGGGTTTTAAATTAAATCGTTGAATATAGATAAACTTTACGCCGTTAAACTAAAATTTATTTTC
Organism: Polydrusus pterygomalis; assembly: GCA_963969555.1. NCBI lineage: Eukaryota > Metazoa > Arthropoda > Insecta > Coleoptera > Curculionidae > Polydrusus > Polydrusus pterygomalis. The sequence continues at coordinate 5,574,570 of OZ018375.1, forward strand.
TACTTAAAAAACACTTTACTGAAGACACTGTGTTCTTTTTTGTACTAATATTAAGGTGTATTACTTTCGGACACAAACTACGTTTTCAAAAATACCTATTTTATGAAGTTACCTTATACAGGGTCAAAAACAAATAAATTTTGCATCACATGCGCCCAAATTTTAATAGCCCAATTTTGATTTCGTAGAAAAACACACATTTAATATTTCGCTACTTTAAAGAAAATGTATCTGAAATAAAGCATTGTCAAGACTAAGAAGTTTTATGTAGGTTGCGTTGAGTCTTATTTTGCAAAAGTGGTGCAATTTACAAAATATGGGTAAAAAATCAAAATTATCTTATGCAGCTAAAATTTTGCATGTGGGCTAGAAAATGCATTAAAAAAAGTTTTTCTAATAACTTTTTTCCATATTTTCAGAAATAATCCCACTTTTGAATTATTTTTTGGAAAAAATTAAAATTTGCCAGATAATGCGAATCACGTGACTACTATTTTTTTGCTTATTTTCATCTCCATCGAAGCAGAACTTGATGCCAAAGTCAAATTTTGAATAAAGCTATTAATAAAAAAATTCCCTTATAATGCGGACTTTACTGGTGACACTGTATATAAATTTCAAATTTTTATTCCTTATCATTTATAAGATAAAACAAACAAAAATTCCAATCTTCTATCTTTAGTACTTTTTCGTCAAATAAAGACCAGAACTTAAATGTTAATACCTGTGTCCAAGCTTTTTTCCAAAAAAAAAACTGTACTTGATTAACTGTATTTATTCCAAGGTACACTTTTAGTCGAAAGTAAAGAAGGGGTCCGATATTTGACCACCTTATATTTTGCATGGTGACTTCTCCACGACCTCTATGAGAGGTCTTTGAGTTTTCCTATGGTGTGCCAACCAATGATCTGGTACCTTTAGATGCCACACGCCATTCATAAACGCTATTTAAATCTGCTGACAAAATCGTTTGTAGGAGAGAGGAGGTAAAGAGCTTGGTGGGGGCCGAGAGTGGCGCTATCACATGGTCACAGCGGCGTCTCGTTTCAGGGTTCACAATAAAATATAATTATCCAATCTGAAGTCAAATATTTTTTATCGTTTGTAAAAAAAGGGTTTGTAGAACAGTAAAGTTCAATGTCTGATTGAAAAAAAGGGTCCGCGGAGCAGTAAAATTCAATTTAAGTTAATAACTGTTTGTAATCATTATTATAAGGGAAACTTTGGATAGCTATAAATATAACATTTGGTGAACTGAGCTGACCTAAAAAATAAGTACACTACTTAAAACACGATTCTTAAGGTTTTATTGAAATTAAAAAGAAATAAGTTTACAAAAGCCAAGTTCCTTTTACGTTACTTTTAAATAGCGAAGCAAAGCACAACAAAGATTTTTTCTTCCCCCTTGTCGCGGTCAAAGATGCCCCTCTCTATATCCCATACGAACTGGACGAAGTTGTTCGCGAAGTTCCTTTAACAACTTAGCTCAGCAAAGATATTCACTTTGCTTAGCTGTTTAAAAGGAGCAAATGGAAAGTACCTATTGACTTGCAATGATTAACTATGGGTATGGCCCAAAAATGGCATTGATAAAAAAAAAAAGGTCAATTTCGGACCACGGTTTTTTAAAATGTGATCATTTAAGTGTCAAAATGCTCATTGGCATTAGAAGCCTGGTTACTGGTTTCCCTGTCACTTGTCATTATGAACTTTTTTTGTTATGAATTTGTTTTCAAAACGTTTAACTGTTAATTTATTATTTTTATGCAGAAAAACAATCTTAACATAATGGTTAGTAAGTGTATTAGCATTCCTCTAAATTCTAAATAATCAATTTATTAAAAATGACACGGTGTATTGTTAAAAGCTATAAAATTAATATTTACACACTACCAATACAGTTACATATTCCTATAAAAGTAACGCATCGAAATAAAACTAGCATATAAAAATAATAACAATCGTACCTATATATCTTTATTCTTAAGTTTATTACAGGAATTAACCTACATATCCAAGTAAAGGATGTGCAGGAATGCTTATAATAAAAATATATTTCATAGATTATTTTACACATGCAGAAAAGAGACATGGCCATGGAGAGAATTTGAAAATTGAAATTGTTTATGATAAATTATTTAAAAATTAAGTTGCGAAAAATATTTGCATGCATTCAATAATTTTTTACAATTATATGTTAAATATTACAATTTTATGCCAAAAATGTAAAGTATTAATTATTTTTGCCACCTACCCACGCCTATGAACAGTTAAACCTAACCTGCAAATAACCCAACTTTTTATGTACTCGCCTATGAAAAGTAACTGCAGAATTATTATATTCCGCATTCTTGCACACTTCACACCTGTGACTCATCTTAATTAATCTTCAAAAAAATATCACAAACACTAAAAACACAGCAATTATTACACAAAACCGATAAACCGAAAAAAATTTCCAAACAACTTTCACAGAACTACCAAACGTCAATAAAATTATGAATGAAAAACGTCACGATCTCCCCGGACCAATAGAAACGCGAACACTTCTGCGTTGCCAAACTGCATAATTTTTAAGGGAAATGTCTATGGGTTTTAGACAAAGATTTAAATTGACCACATAACGTCATATTTTTTCTCTTCTAAAAAAGGTAAAACCTGTTGATTTATGGCTTTAGGAATGAATATGTTAAATTATTAAATAAGTGTTGTTATTATTACTTTTAAAATATAATTATAGCCGTAATTTATATATAGGTACTTTAATAGTTAAGTGAAAGAATGGCGCTATGACTACTAATTAATTAATACTATACTTTGCTCTTATTATGGGTATTATGAAATATTATTTCTATTTTTGGAATTGTAGATTATTTGTTCTTAATAAAAGACGCTTGGTATTATTACTATCATAATTGTGTTAATACCTACTTTTAAGAGCATACGTTTGGCAAACAAAGTGGAGGGGCGGAATTGGGAACGGGAGTGACTTCAGCATGGAATACGATTTTGTCAATAGGTTCATTTGTTATTGTTTCATCTATTGGTAGCAGATCATTGGTGCCAACCCATGGACCACCTTGTATAAGCACAGTGTTAAAAACTGCGTGAAAAGTATTTTTTTTAAACGAATAAAATAGTATAAGATGTGAAGGAAGCGTTTTTACAGCACGCATTACTTACTACCAAGTCATTATTAATATTTTGTATATCCGTTTGGACTAATTTTGATGTGACAGAAATTTCAGTGTTTGTGCCTCTTGTACTTTTCGGGGACTCTTGGATCTTACTTTCTACTTGTTCCTTTACTACTTCTGGTATCGTATCGTGATTTTTCTACAATAAAATTGGCGCAAATAATAAATAAAACCAAACAACAAAAAACTAATTGTAACGTAATTAAGTAAATCGCAATAAAGTTATGTTTTATTTATATCAAGGTCCTCTTAACTTGTTGGGTCTAGAGATAATAATAATAATAATAATATAATAATTACTTTATTGCAATCAAAAGGTACAAATTGCGAAGTTGAGGCAGCGATAGCAACTATAACGTGATAAGTAACACAAGCGTCCAGAGTCTGGCTATGGACTTTTCAACCGCCCAATCAACGTTCGCAATAAAGCGCGGGAAACTTAAAAATAAACGTGTTAGAATGAGCACATAAATCATTGTATTATTTCCTATTAAATTGATTCGAAAAAATTAATGAAATAAAATAATAAACTAAACGAATTACCTTGATTTTCGCAGACGAAAAATAGTGAATATGGAAATATTTCCTAATGCGGAGGTTTTTTGAAGAGGATAGTTTAAATTGGAAAAAATTGTATAATTTTAAGAACGGTTTAGACTAGTGATGTTACATACAACCTTCCCGAGTGTGACTATTATGTTTGACTAAACCTACTACTTACCTACGTTAATAATGAACTTACTACTTTTACAGGTTTTGATTTTTTTGTATTGCGAAATCTTATTGCAAAATACGTTTGGTGCAAAGTGATTAATAAAACAAAAAAGGAACACATGACAATTTTCGGTTTCTTTTAATAGCTATTTATACAATAAGTTGCGAAATGAGTGTCTTTTAGGCACGCGACGTGAAATTGTCCAACGAGGCAAAGCCGAGTTGGACAACACGTCACAGTGACTAAAAGACATTGTTTCGTAAAGAATTGTATACAATATTTTTTCTACTGAGGTTTTATAATAAAAAACTTAATTTTACTAACATTTTATTACCTATGTTTCATTGACACTTGCCAAAAAATATTAAATTATACCTAGTCTGTGGTTACGGTTTAATTGTAAATAATTTACTTTTAAGCACGTTGCTCCTGGTAACGTGCTTAAAAGTTTTTTAAGCACGCTGCGCTTAAAAGGAGGTTATTAAAAAACCATAATGACAATCGAAAAGAGGTTATTATAAAACGTCAGTAGAAAACATATTTTTATTAAACAATTCTCGTTACGTAACAACATTAAAAGTGTTTATCTTCTGGGGTTGAATTCAAATTACGACATATAATTGTTAAATGGTCAAGTATTGTATTTATTCTGTAATGTTGATCATTGCGGTATGTACACTTGTAAATCTGATTATTTCTAACGTTTGTAATATTATGTAGCTTCCTTTTATGCCTTGAAAGACAGTGTTTATTGCTGAATTGTTTATTACATTCACAACATTTGTAGTTTTTTTGTGTGAACTTTTGAGAATTTTGAAAAGGAGTGTTTTTGGCATAGCTGACGTTTCAAAGAAACCTATATACCGAGAATTAGCATTTTATGTTCCTAATTTACAACAACCGGCTTTGCGGCTTTACATCGGTTAACCTCAAAATTACTTCCTTTAAGACGGCGGCCTATGATTGGCCGGTTGAAAAGTCCATAGTCAGACTCTAGACGCTTGTAGAAGTAACTACCAATGCTTTTTTGGTATATAAATGTAATTACCAATTTCGTAAAACTGGTCCCGGGACATTGATATACCCAATGATCACTGTGGGCCAAATTTATTTGGAACCCAATTTCACTCTGAATAAATTTTGCTATATTTGTCGGATTTTGGTGGTATTATGTGTAAATATTAAAGGGGCCTTTCCCTAATTGTGGAACAAATATCCAATCATTATGTACAGGGGGAGCCAAGTAACAAGAAATATTTGTAATCATTGCCTTTGGGGCTGTTGCAAAATTAAATGGTTTACTCTAAAACTACAAAAATTATTTGAAATTATTAAGAGACTATCGAAAAAGAGACTCTGAAAAAAATTGTTCTAGAAACTTTAGGTTTTGTATTAAAAACGTATTTTTTTTTCGAAACTTTATTAAATAATATTACCATACAGCTTTATTAAATATCAAGTTAACAGAGCAAAAATACGTAAATAATTGGATGTCGAGTTACCTATGAAATAAAAGAAA